>CM053151.1:27950580-32750580 GCA_028571685.1 Heterohyrax brucei
TCAAGGCCATGGTGGTGGTGTGTCAATCCATCTCACTAAAGGCTTCCTACATAAATGCCTGACAAATCAGCTAAATCCTACCTACCAAACTTCTGTCAGGTTCACCTGGTTAATATATTTTCTGAGTAACAATTTTTATCTACACTGAATGTTTATCTGTGTGAGGATCTCCTCTTCCCAGCTTGTGTCAGACTCTTGAGGCAAACAACCCAGCTCAGTCAGAGTACTCAGCTTTCCATGGAGAGGAGACCAAAGAAACAGACACACATACACACAAATATGTATATATATGCATACAGATATCTAATATCAGAGAATGTTTGCTAAGAAACTAAGGGAATTTTGAAAATACAATCTGGCCCTTTGTCACCATTTGTCTACTTCATTTCTTAGTTCTTTTGCTTTTTATAAATCTACTAAAGACAGGTTCCTATCTTCTAATCAAAAGGCTCAGCCAGCAGGTCCAGATGATTAATATCACGGATGCGAGTGCTGACTGAAGACACTGGCAACAGACAAATAACTGGCTTCATGAGCAAAGAGCGCCACCTGCTTCCTTCAACACCAGAGATGGAAAGAACTTCCCTGGATGAAATCCAGCCTGCACTGCAAAGACAAGACAAAACCAAACCCAAACATGGTCGCTGAGTCAATTTCAACTTATAGAAACCCTATAGAACAGAGTTGAACTACTCCATAGAGTTTCCAATGAGTGTCTGGCACATTCAAACTGCTGACCGTTTGGTTAGCAGATGTATGCCACCAGGGTTTCCAAAGAGAAAACAATCTGTTCCTTGATACCAGAAAAGAGAGCCATGTAATAATGTTCCATTGTTACATTTCACTGATAAATTGCTAATAATAAATTTATTAGAATATATAATAATAAATGTATTGTAAATTAATGAATATATAACAACAAATTTGTTAATTATCCATCAATATATTAATATTAATATGCTACTAATATTAATGGAGAGAGAATGTCTTCCTCTAGAGCTAGTAATCTGTAACTTCCAGCCTCCAAAACTGTGAAAAAATAATTTATGTTCCTAAAAGCTACCATCTTGTGGTATTTCTGTTACAGGCACACAGAGAAATCAAGATTTCACCCAGATAACACAACATTCACGACACAGACTAGTTTTAGCAATAAGTTTGGTAATCCCCATTAAAATACAGAGGTTAGCTTGTATATGTTGACATTACTGATCAAGTATGATCCAAAAAGCCAGGACATGGGCTATGAAAGAGACAGAAGCTGTCCACCATCAGCAAAAGACATTACTCAAAATGCTGTATTTTCTGAGGAGGAAAAGAAAGTAGTTTATATTGTCAATTTCTACTTTGTTAATAAATAAATGCTATTTATATTTTTCAAGAATGTTGCTCAGCACTCTTCATAAGCAAAAGTATTTACTTCAAAAATTATGAAATGAAGCGGGGAAAAAAACAGAGAACTTATAATAATCTCATTCTTAAATATATTAACATCCTCTCATGAATCAGGAGAAAGTAGAATTCCTAAATTCTCAAACTGTGACGTAATATTGGTTTTATTGATCCTCTGAACAATTTGTGGGAGTACCCAATCATTATTTTGACAGTTTTATCATAAGGTAATAGACTTCCTTTTAGATAATTGCAGTTACCACATTCAGTTTCAACCTTCCATAGGATTTTCTTCTAGATACAGCTTTACTGCCCTAGATCACATTACCTGCTTTTTATAGCTATACACACACAGCATTTTCGGTGTTACACCTAATTATGGTACCACAATAACAATTTAAAAGCTCATCATTAAGAAGTAAAGGTTACGCACTTTATGTTAAAACTCCTTTTTATAAAGACATACAGTGACAGATGACATAAGTAAATGAATTCCACAAGCATTTAAATGTTGGTATGGAAATTACGAGAAAATAAGGAAACTTTTTGGTGAAAATAGAAAATATGATAAGTTTATACCTAGGTAATAACATTTGTTAACTACCCAGAAAAACCAAACCCACTGCTGCTGAAGTTGATTCCGACTCACAGAGACTCAAAAAGACAGAGCATAACCGTTTTATTGAGTTTCCATGGACTGCCTGGTGGATCTGAAGTACAGAACTTTATGGTTAGCAATGTACTGTGTTAGCTGCCAGGGTTTCCAATTATCTATAGTGTTGACTGAAAAGTCTTCTGACTCATGAAAACCATTTAGGCACACAAGTTTCAAAACACAAAGTTGTGTGACAAAATAAGTTCTTTTCCTAGTGAAGCAGCTTAACACAATAGAAGCATGAGCCCTGAAACCATACAGCCACTACTTTGTGTGTGACCCAAGCAAATATTTAGCTCTCTGGCCTGAGTCAACGATTAAATGTCTAAGGTAAGGTACTGTACCTGGGACATTGCTGTTGCTGTGTGGTGTTGAGTAGATTCTGACTCATAGCAACCTTAGAAAACCAAAACCCAAACCCAGTGCTGTTGAGTTGATGCCAAGTCACAGTGACCCTACAGGACACAGTGGAACTGCCTCATAGAGTTTCCAAAGAGCACCTGGCAGATTTGAACTGCTGATCATTTGGTTAGCAGCCCTAAGTAGTTAACCACTATGTCACCAGGGTTTCCAAGCTTATAGGACAGAGTGTAACTGCCTGATACAGTTTCCTAAACTCCAACCTTTAAAGGAACAGACTGTCAGGCCTTTTCTCCCATACAGCAACTGGTGGGTTCAAACTTCTGACCTCTCAGTTGGCAGCCAAACACTTAACCACTTTGCCACCAAGGTTTCCTACCTGGCCTACAGTATGTTACACAGGGGTGTAAACATTTAAGTACTGGACTACTAGCTGAAAAGGTGGTGATGCGAACCCTCACAGGTGAGTCTTGGAAGAAAGGTCTGGTAATCTACCTCCAAAAGTTCGTAGCCATTGAAAACTCTATAGAGCAAAATTCTACTCTGAAACACATGGAGTCATCATGAGTTGGAACTGACTTGATGGCAAATGGAATATAAACATCATATATTATTATTGTTTATTTGAATTGCCTTAAGAAGCTAATGATCAAATAAAGATGCAAGCTTATGAGGAAGGATTAAAACTGAAAGGTGATCTAGGGCAGCTGATGAGGTGAAAGAAATACAGTGAGAGCCAACAGATGAGCTACCACAGAAATGGGACGGAAAGAAATAACAAAATTGAAGTTGGGAAGTACTTTGCAGAAAGAGTAGGATAGGATGAAAATGCCTCTAAATATTGAGGTCAAATGTAGCATCCAAGCCTCAAAACTAAATGAGAGAAAACAGCACGGAGAAGATCTACACAAGAGGCACGACATAAGAAAGTGCGGTTTTGACAACAGAAGTTCTCTTCCTCTCAGACGGACAGTATGGGCACAACGCCACAGCCTCCCAGCAAACACTCTCCATGTCTACAGAACGCAAGGGTAGACACCAGGACCCACAGTTTTCCTTTTGCAACCTCAATGATCAAGTTAATAAGAGACGATCTACTCTAAAAAAATAAAAATTCTCTCTTACAATTTCTGATAGGATTATACGTATGGTGGGAGAGAGGAGCAAGTGTTACCAGGGGTGGGGTACAGAAAGAGGTCAGTAGAGTGCAGAAGGAACACAGCGGCTATGCTTACAGGCATTTCAACTTAGTTATTAATTCACCTGAAAATACTACACACTAAAACTCTCAATCCAAAGTACTTCATTTGAGGGGAGGAAATAACATTAAACTTAATCTACTTCTTGTTCCATCCTGTAAGCATAAAGTTGTCAGGAAAAGGGCTTGGTGTCTTGAGAGATCTGGGCAAAAGTTCTGTGTCCTAGTCAAATAGCCTAATTTAAGAGTAGAAAATATAAAACAAAAAATTGTTCTTTAAGTAACAGGTATAATCCCTTTAAATTAGGCATCCAAACTAACTAATTCCCATAAGGTAAACAAAAAGGATCTCTATTAAGCGACTGTATTTCCAAAGGAAAAAATCAAGTCAACACAATTACCAAATAAATACTCTGAAATAACCAAAAATATCAATTGTCAACATCTATACCAAATAAAAAAATATTGAATAATAAAAGATTTTTCTCACATCTTGATCTAGGAAACCTAAAGGTCTCTGAAAAGTAGCTTCAAAGAAAATTTCACATTATTGTAAGTTTTTAAATCCCTTAAAACAAAAAAAATTCCATGAATTTGGCACTGTAGAAGAAATTTTGGCAGCCATAAGCACCATACACATAAGAATCAGTTTCTACTTTTACATCCTTCTTGAGACCCAAAAAACCCCAAACCAACTGCCATCGAGTCAATTAAGACTCACAGCAATGCTACAGGACACAGTAAAACTGCCCCAAAGAGTTTCCAAGCAGTGCCTAATGGATTCGAACTGCCAATCTTTTTTTAGTTACCAGAAGCTTCACAAAGAAATAACAACAAAACCCACTGCCACTGAGTCAACTGTGACTCAAGTGACCCTAAATGACAGAGGAAAACTGCCACAATGGGTTTCCATGGTGTCCTGCTGGATTTGAACCACCAATTTTTGATTAGCAACCGAACTCATAACCGCTATGCTACCAGGGCTCCCAAAAGCTCTGCAGAGGGGTAAAAAACAGGTATTTCTAATGAGAACATGCAACAACAAAATGTATGTCATCAATCTTTGATCACTTTGGTTTCTTCAGGTTATGAATCAACCCTGCAGTCCCTTTGGTCCTGCCCTAACCGCCCTCCACCCTAACAACCTGTTCACTGATAGTTTGTTTTTTATGTAGTAAAATGCTTCTCATGAATTGTCTAGAAAAATATAAGGGAAGGAAAATCAATCAGTAAAAATTTTCTATACTTGGCAGGATTTACAAGAAATTCAGTGAAACATCACACATTAACAGCCAAGGTAGATTATTATTGGAATTTCAGGTAACTATCTTCTGCTTGTAACCGCAATCATGGATAATAGAGAGTTCATTATATGCCACTAACTATACTGTATATAAAGCATAGTTGGAATCTAATTTTCAATTCTGAGCTTGAATGACAAAAGCTTTCAGTATAATCATTATCATTAATATTTATCACAAAATGAATGTGTTTCTATACTTCTTTTTCAAACTAGGGAAAATAAGTCATTTTCTCATTCTACCAGCTGTAGAAAAGCAAATCTGTAAACCGAAACAACACAATGCCTAGCCACAGACACAGTTTTTTATCAACAAAAGCTGAGAGCCCAAAGTAAGCTCAAATTCCTAACCCTGAAATCTCACCTGAATTGTCTAGACTAATAAGCTTCAAAGGATAGAACAGGATACAATACAGCTTTTAAGAAAGAGAAAACACCACATCACATAGAAGCTTGAAAAGTCTTTTTAATTAGGACCTTTCTCAATGTTTTAAAATTATATAAAAGGCTGAAAGGCACACAGGTGCAATATTCCAGTAAGTGATACTTGTCACTTAATAAATGAGTAATCAACAAACAATAGGTATGCAAAGCACCGGAAGTATTCCCATCTATATTGAACTCAAGAACCTCCATGCATTGATTTCCTCTCAGTGAGGCTTTCACTCCTGGAATCACACTAACTAGTTAAATTCATCTTACTACCATTTAGAAGGCAGAAGAATTTAAAAGAATTTTAACTTAAGAATTAAAAAAAAAAAAAACATGGAAATGGAAAGTTCACCATTAATAATTTTATAGATTAAATAAGCACTTTCAGAATCAAATGAAGGTCCAAACACAAAATGGGGAGTGCCTTCCTATTAAAGTATATTAGAAAGATCATTTCATTTATAGATGTCTCATAAGTCTACACTGTGCTCCCAAGAAAGAGCTTCGTATTTCAAAGTTTACTGTTCAATTTGTTAAGATGTGATCTGGAACCTCAATTTATCAAGCCCAAACTGAATTCAAACTCCACTCTCCAGCTCCAAACAACTCATTTCTATTCCACTTTGAGAATCTCAACAGGGAGATTCTAGGCTCCTTTCTATTCTTTACCATGACTATCCAGTAAACTGTTACAGATATAGACTTTATTTATTTGACTTCCACTGCAAATCATAATTTTGACCTGCATTAAGTTGTCTAAGGACATTGCACTAGCTTACTGATACTACTCACCATATTCAGTATCTCCTCACTTCAATCACTCCTTCCAAGTGTTACAGATTATCTTCTTCAAATCATTACTCTTAATAGCTGTCACCATATAAAGTTCTTTTCATAATCAATCATAAAAGGTATGGGTGGTACCCAAATGGCATCCTAGTCAGAAGCACCACATTGTTTGTCTACAGAAAAGACCCAAGAAACAAAGTAAAACAAGTACAGATGACAGTCCTAGAATCCTGATCGTCAAATGTCAATTGAAAGGATATAGAATCAGGTCAAACAACAAGTGGAAGAAGAAACTGAATGATAACAGTGAACAAGCAGAGAAACAGGGAGGCTTGGGTATCTTGAAACACAGCCAGCATGGATCCTAGCTTAGGAGCACGGGAAGGCAACAACACTGTGTCCCCAAGAAGAGGAAACCGAAAATGTGCACATGCACATGCACATGCACATGCACATGCACATGCACATGCACATGCAAGGTACCGATTACTGGCTGTACTCAGCAGGAAGTACACAAGCACCTTGGCCCAACAACCACAGGAGGATGCTCCCTATTTTCCTACCACCTTGGTGATTGGTGGCAAAACCCCTCCCCACCATCCCTACCACTCCAATTGTCAGGGATCTTAGTAACAGTACTTCATCTTCTTTTTGTTTTTCTTCTTCTTCCTTTTCCCCCCTCCCCAGTATCATTTGCTGACTCCATCACCTACCAGACAAGGGGCAGAGAAGGACAGTGTGCTATGGCTGTCCACCTCACCTCTCCCTCACAGGAAAGTGCCTGCGTGCTTCCCAGTCATTGCCCTGAACCTCCCTCTGCCAGAGATAGTGCCCATACATCCTCCGGCTGCTCACCCAGCCACTCAGGTGCCAAACTGTGCTTCCGCACTGGCTGCCCAGCCACTCACCTCCTGAAGAGAGTACTGTCACACACTCAAGTCATGTGCCTTGACCTTCCCCTTGTCAGAGAGCACACTTGCACACACTGAGGCCACTAGTGCTGTCCCTCTCCCACCAGAGAGAGCACCTGTACATACTCTGGCTGGCTGCTGTGCCTGTTCACCACGACAGAGAGGACCTGCACAGTCCTCAGACATCCACCCTGCCCTCCTGCACCAAAGTGCCCATGTGCTCCCCAAACATTCATCCTGCCCCGACTTAGCTGGAGAAAGTACTTGCACAGCCCACCCAGCCATCTGCCTCAGCTTGCCCATGCCAGGGAAAACACCTGTGCATTCCCCCCAGCCATACACCCACATCTCCCTCACTGGAGAGTGTCTACACACTCACCAGGCACCTGTCTTCCTATCCCTGTTCCTTGCTGCCCTGCTCAGTGGGCAGTGCAAGATCATCTATGCTTCCTGGTCATATGCACCATCCCTCACTTGCTGCCTCACCAATTGTGGAAGGGAGACTTCCACAATTGTACACATTCCCATGTCACTGCATTGGAGGCAGATATAGGCCAGAGGCCACCTAGCATGACTGCCACCTCTCAGGCACAGTGAACTACAATGTGGGCTGGCCCTGCCCATCACAGCCATATCCACCTGAACACAAGTGGTGAACACCCCCATGTTGACAGACAAATGATCAGCAAAGCACACCCAATCTACCTCCACTAATATAGCAAAACAAAACATAAAAATCATAAATAAGTAACACTTTAATACCTCAGAGGCAGTAGACCATATCAAACCATTTGACTTGCCTCAAGCAAGTGATCAAAGTAAAGACATACAAAATCTTCCCAAAGAAAAAATGGTAATGGAACTACCTGATAAGGAATTCAAAAGACTTACATATGGGGTCTACACGCAGATCACAGGAAACAGACAAAACCAAGGCAAACACACATAAAACTCTAGAAGAATTCAGGAAAATAATACAAGAACAAAAGGACCAAATAAAAAGACAATTAAAAACCATACAAAAACAGCAAATACAAAGCCCAGTTAACAAAAAAAAAAAAAAAAAATCAAAACCAGATAATTTAATGAAAGAACACAAGAGCAGAAATGTATCTATGAAAGACAGAATTAGTGAAATACAGAACAAATCTCTTAACATTAATTTGTTTGAAGGATATTCAGGGTGAAAAAAGAAAAGAAAATGAAGAAAACCTATGTGGAACACTATGAGGCAAGTGATAGGAATACTAGAACAGGAGACAAATAAATAAGTAAATATTGAATATTTGCTGGCAGACAGCTACTAAATAGCATGAAAAATGAGAAGATATGCATGCAAGAAGCTCAATGAATCCATACACAACATACTTTAAAAGAAAATCACCATGACATATAATCAAGCATCCGTAAACCAAAGACCAAAAAAAGTATCCTGAGTAGCTTGAGAAAAATGAACTGTCACTTACAAAGGGTGACCAACAAGACTAAGCAAGCTCTCATCAATCAGTGGAAACTATGTCGTCAAGAAGGCAATTGGACGACATACATAAAATCCTTGAAAGGAAACCAAAAAACTGCCAACCAATAATATATACAGAAAAATTATCTCTCAAATATGATAGCAAAACTAGGACATTTCCAGATTAACAGAAATAAAAAGAATTTGTAGAAACCAAACTAACCTTAAAAGAAATATTAAAGGCAGTTCCATAGACAGAGAAGCACCAAATACCCTGAGAATAACAAACATGACAGCATTACTCAAATATCAACCAAGACAAAAAATTCTGAAACATAAACTAAAACTACACAGACTGAAAAAAGGGAACCAGAGACATTAATCTATAAGTGACAACTTCAAAGTAAAAGAGGGAATAAATGGTTTAGTTACAGAACCGCCATATGGAATAATCAAGACAACATTAAATGTAACAGAATGTTTTAATCCCTGTGAAGACAAAGGTAAATTTCAGAGTAACCACAAAAAAATTAATAAATCTATTAAGTGAAATAATAAAAGCATAAAAACTTAATAAACATAAAATCAACAATAAAGGAAAAGAAAAGAAAGCCAGTAAGCAAAAATAACTCAGTAAAGTGGAAAAAGAAAAAACATCAAACACCCCCTCCACAAACACAAAGCATAACAAATTGACAATGGTTAATTCATACCTAGCAATATTCACACTAAAAATAAATGAGTTAAATGCACCAGTCAACAGATGAACAACAGAACAGGGGAGAAAAAAACATAATAAATAAAACAATAACCCATCTATATGCTTTCTACAAGAGACACACCTTAGATACAAAGATACAATCTAAAAATCAATGGATGGAAAAAATATATCAGGCAAACAGTATCCAAAAAAATCAGGAATAGTAATATTAATCTCTGATAAAGTTTAATGCAAAATCTACCACAAAAGACAAGGAAGGTTATTACGTAATTATTTAAAGGCTCAATACATTGAGAGGACATAATCATAACAATAAATACTATCCAACCACTTACAGAATTCCAAAATACATAAAATGAACTCTAACAGCATTGAGAAAAGAAATAGTTCTACAACAAGAGTAAGAGACTCTAACACACCACCACTTTTGAGGAAGGACAGAACAACTACAAAGAAACTCAGCAAAGATACAGAGGATCTAAATATCACAATCAGCCAACATGACCTCACAGATATTTACAGAACACTCCACCCCACAGCAGCATAGTATATATTCTTCTCTAACACATATGGACCATTCTCTGAGGAGATCACCTTTCAGGACACACAGCAAACCTCAATAAATTAAAAAATACAAAAATAGTACAAAGCATCTTCTCTAATCACAACAGTATAAAATCAGATATCAATACAAGAATAATAAGGAAAAACACCTCAAATACACAGAAACTGAATAACATCTTGCACTGGATAACAGCTGAAATACAAAAGGAAATAAAAAATTGCTAGAATCAACTGAGAATGAAAGCACAACCTACCAAAACCTTTGGGATGCATGAAAAGCAGTACTTGGAGGTCAATTTATAGCAATAAACACACACATCAAAAAAGGATTAAAATTAATACCTTAATCCCACAAGCAGAGCAAAAGGAAAAAGAGCAGCCAAAGAAACTCATAGCCATGAGAAGAAAAAATGAAAATTAGAGCAGAATTAAACAAATTGTAAAACAAAAATAGAATCAACAAGACTACAACTTAGCACATTGAAAACACCCATTAAATTGACCAACCACCAGCTAAACTGACAAAAGAAATGAAGAAGCAAATAACCTAAATGAGTAATAAGATGGGTAACATAACAAAATCAAGTGAAATAGAAAGAACAGAACATTATGAAAAACTATACTCCAAAAAATTTGAAAACCTAGAAGAAATGAACAAATTTCTACAAACACACTACCTACCGAAACGAATACAAACTCAGGTAGAACCTGTGAACAGACTCAATAACAGAAGAAACTGAAATGGTCATTAAAAAAAAAAAAAAAGAAAGAAAGAAAAGTCCCAACAAAAAAAATGCTCTGGCCAAGACAGCTTCACTGGTAAATTCTACCAAACATTCAGAGAAGAGATGACAGCAATACTATTCAAACTATCCCAGAGTACAGAAAAAAAAAATATTTCCAAATTCATTCTATAAAGATAACGTCAGTCTAATACCAAAGGCAGACAAAAATACCATGAAAAAGAAAATTGTAGACCAATATCCCTTATAAATATAGACATGAAAATTCTCAACAAATTATTATCCAATAGAATTCAGCATATCAAAAAACCAAAATACCATGACCAAATGGGATTCATGACAGGTATGCAGGGGTGGTTCAAGATAGAAAATGAATCAGTTTAATTCACTACATAAATAAAACAAAGGACAAGAATCATATAATGATCTCAACCAATGCAGAAGAGGCATCTGATAAAGTTCAAAATCCTTTCTGACAAAAACTATTGGCAAAATAGGAATGGAAGCGAAGTTCCTCAACACGACTAAGGGCATTTATACAAACCAACAGCTAATGTTGCTCTCAACAGAGAGTCTGAAAGTATTCTCCTTGAGAATGGAAACCAGACAAGGATAGCCCTTATCATCACACTTTGATTCAGTTATTGCTCTGAAGGTTCTATCCAGAGCAGTAAGACAAAAAAGGAAAACAAGGGCATACACATGGGCAAGGAAGTAAAACTACCCCTATTTGCAGATGACATGATAATATATGTAGAAAACCTCAGGAACTCCTTGAGAAAGCTACTGGAACTAAGAGAAGGATTGAGCAGAGTAGCAGGACAGAAGATCAACATACAAAAATCAGCTAGTTTCTGCTACACTAACCATGAGAACTCCGAAAAGGAAACCCAGGAATCAATATCATTTATAATAGCCATTGAAAAGATAAAATACTTAGGAGTAAATCTAACTAGATATGTAAAAGACACACACACACATGTAAAAATTACACAATACTACTGCAAGAAACCAAAGGAGACCTACATAAATGGAAAAATATACCATGCTCATGTACCGAAACACTTGATGTTGTGAAAATGTCAAAGTAGGCTCAACTATAATGCAATCCTGATCCAAATCACAACAAAATTCTTAAATGACATGGAAAAACGAATCTCCAGCTTACATGGAAAAGAAAGAGGCCTCGGATAAGCAAAATATTAAATTAGACAGAACCTTTAGAACAACAAATATTAAAGAAAAAGGACAAAGTAGGAGTCCTCACACTCCCTAATCTCAGACTCTACAATATAGACACAGTAGTCAAAATAGACTGGTACTGGTACAGTAACAGAAATAGAGATCAATGGAATAAAATGTAGAATCAAGAAGTAAGTCTGCTCACCTATGTTCACTAAGTAGGGAAAGGAAAGTCTCTTCAACAAATGGTGCTGGCAAAAGTTTATATAATCATTTATAGGAAAATGAGGTCCATACCTCACACCACACACAAAAATCAACTCAAAATGGCTCAAATACCTAGAAGTAAAGCCTGAAACTATAAAGGTCATAAAAGACAAAAATAGAGACAACACTAGGGGCCCTAGTACATAGCATCAATACTATACCATACATAACTAAAAATGCACAAGCACCAGAAGATTCATCACTACCAGATAATGAATCACAAAACATCTCACATCAATAAAACTGGAGGACATCATGTCAAGTGAAGTCAACCACAAAATGCTAATATTGTATGAGACCATTATTATAAAAAGTGAAGAACAGAAAGATTCTTTGATGGTTCCCAGGGATGCGACGAGGAGGGAGGAAGAATCACTAACTGGACAGAAGATATGAGTTAATTCTGGTGGAGGGGAAGGCAATGCACAGCAGAGGGAAAGAAAGCACAATGTGATCGAGACAGAGGAAGCCACTGGGCAGTATGTAAGAATAAAGGGTAACTACAGTAAATGCTGTAACATACAACTTTGTAACAACAGTAACGACAATCAATAATTTAGGAGTAGTGATAGAGGGCTGTATCGGGAGTACACACCTGTACAGATAGAAGTATGGCTGTGGATATTTCTACATACAGATTTATACATGCTGCAAGTACATTCATGCAGCTACCCGTCAGTATTCCAGAGGGGCTGGTTCCAGGACCCCCTGAAGATACCAACATCCAAGGATGCTCAACTACCTCATATAAAATGGTACAGTATTTACATATAACCTACACACATCCTCCTGTATGCTTTAAATTGCTTAGAACACCTAAGAGAATATAAATGCTATGTAAGGAGCATGGTGCTGTACTGTTTAACGCGTAACGACAAGAGATGAGGTGGACAATGCTCAAGCAACGAGTGCTGGAGACAGACTTCAGTTCCGTGAAACAGCAAGAGGCTACAGCAGCACGTGCCTTTACAGTGCTTGGAACATGGCAAATTCACATTTCACTTTTTGAAACTTCCCTTCTTCTCCCCAGATATTTTCAATCCATGGTTGGACGAATTTGCAGATGTGGCACTCACGGATGCAGAGTGCCAGTTATATATATATAATAAAGCATATGGGAGGCACAGTTATAGAAACTACTTGGATATTGAGACCAATCTACTGTACATGAAGCTTAAGGATGGTAGTCTCAGGGAAATCTAGGTCAACTGGCCAAACAGTTCATAATGTTCTACATCCTAGCCTGGTGAGTAATGTCTGGGGTTTTCAGTGCTTGCGAGAAGTCATCTAAGAAGCAACTATTGGCTTCTTCTAGCCTGGAACAAAGGACGGACAAAGAAAACTGAAGACTCAGGGAAGCAATTAGTTCCAAGGTCTAATGCCACACAGGAACCACAGCCTTCTCTGTCCCGAGACTGGGAGAACTAGATGGTGGCTGGCTCCCAGTACAGACCTCTTTGACTACGGTCACAATAGAAGGTCTCAGGTAGAATGGATAAAAACTGTAGAATAAAACCCAAAGGAAAAAGCAACAACAAAAGACCTGGATTACTGTTCTGCAAGAGACTGGAGAAACATCCTGGGTTACTGCCCTAAGACAACCTCCTAACTTGAGACTGTAGACACTCACAGAAACCATTTTTCAGCCAAATAATAGATAGGGCTTTAAAATAAACAACATCCATAAATAATATGTTGTTTACAACAATCAAGTACACAAAATAGGGCAACAGTTACCCAAAACTGAAGATGAGAAGACAGGGAGGGGCAGGGAAACCAGATTACAAGAAACAGGGAACCCAGGGTGAAAATAGGGAGAGCAGTGACACATTGTGGGAACGGTAATCAAGACCAATTTAACAACATGCATAACAATTGTTGATTGGCAAATTAATTAACTATGAAAACATTCGCCTAAAGCACAATTCATTGTTAAGAAGGCTAGGGATACAAATTTATTTGCCAAAATCCACGGAAATGTATACTTACATAGGATTCAATTTACTATATATAAATTATACCTTAATAAAGATGACTTATGGAAAAAATACATAGTGTTGCCAGTTACTAATAACTAACACCAAGTAAATTTACAACTGCTTTTTAAAAAAAAAATAAATGCAAACTGTTTTCTTTACTTCTATAATAACATTTTTCTTCCTCGATTATATACCAATTTGGCATGCTTTCTTGAGTGTGAGAAATAGGGTGAAGTTAAAAAAAAAAGAGCTAGACATTACACATGATCATTTTATACCTTGATAACTAATATCCTTCACATCTGTCTTGTTGAAAAGCACTGCCATTAAATCAATCAAGCACGGAAGCGTTCAGTCCTGATCATGTCACACTCCTATTCAGAACTGCCAGTGGCTTCCCATTGGCTGCTAATTTAAAGATAAATTCCTAGGTCTGGAATTCAGTATCTTCTACAGTATGGCCCCAAATGAATTTGCCCAATTTTAATCCCCCCTCACCACTGTACATACGAGCTTTTAATTGGGAACTCTGGACTGCTCCTAAGAAGACTTTATACATTTTCTATTCTCCTTCTTTGATAACATGGTTCTTTATCTTAGATTCTCTTCACCTGCAGCCATACTCCCCCAGTCCATGACACTTCCTCTAATTCTACAAACCAAAGAGCATCTCTCCTTTGACTCCTAGCACATTTTTACCTCTAAATGCACACACAGAATCATAATTATGTATATGCTTCATATGCCCCATTGAGCTCTGAGTTCTTCGATAAATCTGTGTTTTATTCCTTATCCTATGTACCACAGCACCTAGCATAGTGTTGAGAATACAGACAGCATTCAAATAGTTACTGACAAACTGTAGGAAAACAAGTAACATAAATTCCAAATGAATCAACATTCAAATACTGTTAATGAGGGGATTCTTAAAGTCTAATCAGAACCCCAAAACATACTGCATATAAGTTATATACAGTATGCTTTTTCTGCAGTATGATGCTTTCTCATACTTTGTTCTATTAAATCCAAACTTTAAAGATGGTATAGGGTCGCTGTGAGGCGGACCCGACTTGACAATGGCGAGATTTTTATACTGTGTATTGATGGCCTGTCTAGTACACTGCAAAAGCTGTAAACCAATTTGCTTCAAAACTGAAGTTAATAAGGTCATTCAAAAAGAGCAAAAATTAGTAACTCCTTTAAGGAAAACAAAACACCATCCCTGCTCAAGGAACAAAACAGTACATATACCAGGTAGAAGAATACATCCTCTGATGAAAATACAGAGAGCATTGCTCTTTACTTCATACTTCATTCAACTATATTATTCTTTTTAAAAGGATATGACTATTTGTTAGGCTCTATCACAAAGCCAGGAAGGACATACTGATTCATGGAATAAAGGAAAGAGAAGCTATATAATTAGCTTCAGGAAATAAATAAAAGCATCAATTTATAATGCAGACTGAGACATTTTCCCATGGTTCTTTAGAAAATTTAATCTGCCAGTAATCTTAATTTATAATTTTATCATAATGCCAGTCTCTGTATTAATAATAGTGCATACTTTTTAAATTATAGATGATTGATTTTTCATGGCAGGACTGTAAATATTTATGTAGTATTGTTTAAGTATACTTTTATTTTAATGTCTTCTACACTCGGGAAAATCTTCATTAACAGAGCTGTTTAGAATATGGTTCTTAGTGGAAAGTCATGGTTCTTATAAAACTAACCCATTCATTCATTCACACATTTAACATTTGACACCTAAGAGGAGCCAGGAAATGTGCTAAAATTGGGAACAAGTGAATAATAATAACAGTAATAATACTAAGAGAGAGTCTCTTGCTGATCATAACATAAAAGCCAAGGTGGGGAAGAGCAGAACCCAGGGTAAGGAGAGATCCCAGTTGATTATAAAATGTGGAACTAAAAGTTAGGCTTCCTTAGTAACTTAGCCTGTAACTAGTATTCACTTTGCAATTATATAACCCATTGGCACAATTACAAAACACAAGCAAAACAGAAACGTACTTTGCTACTGACAGGATTTTTACAAATACAAGGACTTCCATTTTTAAGGCACAGACCAATGTAATTGATCATGGCTTATTATCAATCAAAATGTTGTCGGTAATGTCTTATACTAGGAAGAAAGAGTGCTAAGCAGCATGTCTCAATCACCCAGACTGATAGTAAGACAGAGTTCTTCATCTCCTGCTTCTATCCAGGTCTGTAAAACCTGCAAAGAAACCTGCAGTCCTACTCTGACAGCTTTTCCCCAACAATTTCTTTAACTGCTTATTCGATCCACCTTGAAGCTGCTGACTTGCAGCTGAGAGCTGGGAATTCAAGTCCTAGGACTGCCATTTGCCACCCGCCTTCCACACCCTTTACTCTCACTGCTGCCTACAACATCCCAGTTTCCTTAACCGTAAATTGGTCTCAGGGGCCCCACCTACCTACTGGGTTATTCTGAGGCCACAGAAGACCCCGGAAATGCTAACTGCTATGTTTTTACGCAAATAATGCACGTTTCTTGCTAACCTTGCAGCCTCCTTGTGCATTACTTTCCAGGAGCCTTGGTGGCATCAGGGTTGAGACCTCTGGCTATTAACCAACAGTCAGCAGCTCAAATCCACCAGGTGCTCCTTGGGAATCCTAGGAGCTAGTTAGCTATACTCCACCCTAGAGTGGCTATGAGTTGGAACTGACTAGATGGTGTGATTTGGTTTTTCCTATCATTATGTCAGTGTTGCCAGGATAAGCAGTATTACAATGTCACAGTATTCTAAAGGAATGGAAAGCATTATTTAACCAGTGGCAAAAACAAAATCACTGCCAAAAAAAAAAAAGTTATCATAACTTCCACTCAGGTTTCTGTTAAGTACCAAGACACTGGGCAGAATGTACCTACCACATTCCAAAAGTTATCCCATCAAATACCAAAAAGTGCTCCTTCAAAGTGAATTGTCTTAAAGTTTATGTTACTGAAATCACATGGCGAATGAGTCCCATGCTGTTAGCTACACCTTTTTATAGAAGGTAAAACAATGTAACACTGACCATTGATCTAGTGCAAGTAACAGTACATAGATAGTACTCTCCACTCCCAAAGGAATAGGACTCTTTCCCCTTGATTTCTGATTTTAAAAGGAAAAAATTAAAAATACAAGCTAAGACTGACTGAAACTTGAAGCTCATTAAAGCTGAGGTGATTTCCCCTATATAGAATTCTATTGATCTCCATAGTCTACACTAGACAAAAAGTGTGGTCAGGGAAGGGGATGATGGATGCCTCTGCCAATAGCACTGAACAAACCTGTTAGCTAATTGCTACCAAAGACAATTATCCCTGCATTGTTTCATAATGGAAACACATTACAAAACTCTAATATACACACAGGGAAATTTGATGATTTGACTGCAGGGCCATGTGCATTGAATTTCATTGCCAAAGGCCAGCCAGGTCACTGCTGTGAAGGGGAAGAGTGTCAGAATATAAGCCACAGTGTCTTATAGCTCTTTAAAGGAAGGAACAAAAAGGAAGGAGAGGGAATAAGAAAGACAAAGAAAAGAAAGGAAGAGAAACTAGCATCATGAGCAAACTGAATTCTGCAAGCTGGGGATAAGTTTAGCCTTTTTTTTTTTTAACTACTTTTTAAGATGCTAACCCTTCACTAATGATTTCCTATACAATCACAAGATGATTTTAAAAATAATTTTCTGTCCAGAAGAATATTTTTAAAGCCTTTCTGACTACCAAGTCAGCCCACTGGCAAGGATGGAGTTAAAAAAAGTAACATCACAATAGCCTAGTATGATGATTAAAAATAACATGAAATATCTGACATGATTTTACATACAGGAAAAAATAAACCCACCCTACAACAACTCAAGTAAAACAGCCATTAACCCAAGCAATTACAAAAGAAAAGGCCTCAGAATATAGTCATTTGATTATCCATAATCATAGTGTAATTCAAAGATATGATATTTACATTTGCATCCTTTCCAGGAAGCCACATTCTTGAAATACCCTTTCCTTGATATGTTTCTAAATATGCTCATGTCCTTCTCTGGTGTATTCATGCAAGACATTTAATCCCAGCACTGGAGTGGTAGGAATGCTGATAGACAGTATACATCAAAATTGTATTCAGTGCTATTTAACTGTACTACATAAAATGGTACAAAATAAAAAGAAAAATGTACCAAAGATGTGCCCGTGTTATAAAGATAAATTAACGGCTACAAAATTTATGATCAACCTATTAACTTCATAATTCACAAGTCAATGAATTCTGTTTTACTGTTTGATACTGCTCTGTGTAGGCCAGTCTACCTGCTTCAGACTACGCTGACTACTATTTTGACAAGACCTGGATAGCAGTAGGTCCAAAGCAATCAGAAGGTTGACTTTGACAAATGGCGGTGCTGCTGCGAAGTTGAAAATAACACACATCCACTTTAATCTCTTTCTTGATTAAATCGAAACCATACCATTCTGACATCATGTGATTTGCTCATGAAGCATCACTGCAGGTTACTTCAGAGGCTACATCTATTGAAATGATATTGAATTTTTAGGTGAAGTACTTAATTCATTCAAATGAAACCTTCACAAGTTAACTGGGCCACCAGTCACTGATAACTGCAGATTCAAAGGAAAAATCCCAGACAAAAAATAAAAAATAAATAAAAATCCAACATGTACCACTGAATGATATTTTAGTAGGTATTATCTTCTACTTTCAAAGAAGGAAGGTTATACACATAAAGCATATTCTAAAGCTTTTTTCTTATTCCACCACAGCTAAGCTCTAAAGGTAAACATTACACTAGGTAATAAAAATGCAGAAGATGAAATTGTCTTTTTTACATGAGACTAGGCAAATATTTATGGGGCAGTTGACAAACTCCTGCCTAGTAAAAGAGCCAGCACTGAGAGCAATTATCCTGATATTCATGACTCACTTTGAATATCACATTGAATATTACTCATAAATCTTTTACGAGCACATCCCCAGAGCTCACTTAACAGCCGGTTTTAATCATGCAGTTGACACAGAGAAAATAACAAAATGTATTTTTTCAGTGGCAAATTAATTTAGGCCTGAACCTCCTCCTGCAGCTCTGTTCTTTTCCTTTTTTTTTCCTTTTCTTGTATGAAGACCAGAGAAATTCACATTTGCATTTAAAAGTAGTATTTCTCTAGTCTTGCTGAATTAAAATAAAAAGGATGAACGCTTCTTTTACAGCCAGTTCCTGACAGTGGTGTTTCAAATGATGTATCTGGTTCTGTATATGAAAGATGAATCGGTTTTTGAGTTTGATACACATTGTCTGTTTTGCTGAATGGAGAGGTGAATGTGGGATTTAGACAAAGAAGGGAGCATTATTCTGAAGAGTCTTTAAGTTGTGGGTGGTCTTTTATATTGCATTTAATTGTCATTAACTGCTCATGATAGCTGTTTTGGAATCTGGCTCTCATTAAGGGACTTGAAGTACCGTGTAAATTATTTTTAAATGGGGCATGGTGGGTAGTACTGGTGGTGGTGGTGGTATAAAATAGTACCACTAAGGAAAAAAACAAAAAGGTAACTCACGTGGAGATTCCTCCTGCTCTTGTAGGAACCTCTCCAGGATAATCCGAGCCATTAATGAGGGTGCATAGTTTACCTTCACGAAACAAGTAAAAATGAAAACTGTCAAGTTGTGCAAGCAGCTGGTACCCCAGTATTTTGTCAACACTGAAGATGAAGTCAATTTTAACCAATCATGGCAAGTATCATTCATTAAAATCTTCTCCACTCTTGGTAGCTTCTATTATAATAAAAATTAAGACAAGTATAATCAATGTTACTGTAAAGAGTAAGTGGCTCAAATTTACTGACTATAATATTGGAGCCCAAAGGGATGGAACAACTTGGAAATATTATCTGCATCTAAAATAGCAAAATGGGTTTGTCTCAGCTCTCCTCAATCAGTGTCTCTTGGTAGGCCAAATATATATACATACATATGTCATCTAGGCCATCATTTCTATCTAATTGTCTATATCTACATTGTTCTGAATACAATTTCAAATACAAAAGCCTTTTTTTTTTAATTTAGTGAGTGCATTTTCAGAAGCTGGATCGATTGTTCTTAGTGATCAAAAATATGGATTATGGATTTCATTTTATCTTTAAAGATTTAACTTGAATTTTGGGTGTAAATTATTCACATATATCATGTTGGATCAAAAAAGAAAAACAGCTGGATTGCACAGGAATTAACAATAAAATACAATAGTAATGACTTAGTAATGACTACAATGTAAAATCACCATCCTTAGGCTTATATGAAATGTTACTTATAAAATTAATTAATACACAACCCAGAGAGGTAACTTTTTTAAAAAGATCAAACAGAAAACAAAGAATAATCCCAACAGTCACTCTGATTAATTAAAAATGCATCTACTTTTTTGGAAATACATTGTCTTCTCTTTGGTTCTCAGATCTTTTATTAGCCATTGATTTAATTTCAACAGAAAATAAGTATTTTCTTTCTTTCCTTCCTTTTTTCAAGGAGCAATAATGCTTTCCTAAACCAAGTCTTTTTATCTCAGGTGTAAGATAGAATGTGTTCCTCATATATTACCACCACGAATTTTTCTTGACAGGTTTTCAAGACCCATACTCATACCAAAATTTTATCTTGATTTAGTAACTAGACAAAAAGCCCAGCTTCATTTGTATGAACAGTTGTTTCAAATATGTATGTACTTGGATGCCCTTAAATTCCCCAAGTAGAAAGAAATGCTTTCCACGAAGCTGCTTATTCCTAGTAACCCACATCAGAGCTGACACATGAAAAATGGTGAAATTACTGAAGGTAGTCCAGCCTGAATAAGGACTACCTTATTAGTTCAGGTACTTGCATCCCCCTAATTTTCATATTAATCATGTGTCCATCTTTCTCTGAAATAGGGCCATCATGCTTCATGTCAGAATTTAGCATGTAAGTAAAATTCATAGTGCTTCAAATCTTACTTGAAATATTTGTGTGTAGAGAGCAGAATGAGTGATATTATTGCTAACAAAGTGAGATTTCTTAAAATATTTATTTTTACTGCTGAAATCAGAAAATTGGTATTGAGACATTTCTAAAATCGATGATGGCCACAAGCAGCCCCTACCCCTAAAATTAACAGTAACGCATGACTCTTTCTGGAGAGACCTGCTGCACACACTGTAACGTACCTATAGTACATATTGCTCATCAATTTTTATAGTTTCTGCTGATTAAATATATATTGACTCATAAAGTGTTACCGTCACATCAATTGTCACCAGATGCAAGTGTATAAGCATTTACTATCATATAAAAATGCCAGCTTGTTTGTTTAGATGCCATAATCTGGTATCAGCTATTGCCAAATTCACCTAATGGATTAGCAATCCATTCTGTATTGTTCTGCAGCCACAGATGTGGGGATGGGAGTATCTACCTTTAAATAACTATTTTTTTCCTTTGGCTAAATACTGCTAAATGTTCTTGCAAAACACAGGTTTACTGGTGTAAGAGAATGCATGCTACTTTGGTTAACATTTTCCATCTTACTCTAAGGTGGAAATGAAGGTCAGTGAAATAAGCTAAACCCAACAGAAATATTCATTAGAAATTCAAATGAATATAAACTGCTACTATACAGAATATATGGCATCAATACCATCATCTATAAAAACAGCTTAGATACCTAAAGTTACTAACAGTAGCAACTCATAACAAACAAGGCTGGAGCCATTTAAAAACCACTCTGCTCTGCTCCAGAGTAGAAGAAAAAAGAAAAAAAAAAAAAACGATAAAATACATGATTTGCTAGAAAGAAGTGAGAAATCCATTGTATGTGTTAACTATCCTATCAGAGTGTGTAGACATTGCCTAGACCATTAAAACCTTCTAGTAACTGATAGGTAATTGCTCATTTGCTGACTGCAGCAGTGTACAGCAGACAGTAGCTGTACGGGGAACGCATCCTTCCTTGCTAATATAACATGTAGAACTTGCTGCTACTGCCAACACTTAATGCTCACAGTACCGAGTCATCTTTAATGCAAACACACATTTTCTGCCTTGCTTCTATGTTTTCCATTATAATGCAACACAAAAACAGTGTACATTTCATTCTATCCCTATGAGGTTTGCATAAGCAGTTCCAAGTCAGACTAAATATTGTATTGCTCTTATTACAGTGGATAAATATTTTAAAGTTTAGGAATTAAATATTTTATTTTTTCGGTATGCTCCCTGCAACTATTATGAACTTTTTTTTACAGCTTCTTCATTCATGGCCACTCCTCAGGGTTTCCTTTTTTAAATGTAAGGCCATTATTTGTTTCCTCAAACAGAAACAGATCAGAGTTAACAAATAAGTTCAATACATCACCTTAGACTTGGTGTTAATAAGAACACTGTGCTTCTTCATGTTAAGAAACAGACTTTCCTACAGGCATGTACAATTCATTATAATAAAAATTTACTAACCAAAAAAATGAATTGAGTAAATGTCATATCGCTAAGCATACAAATTCTCTAATTTTTATAATAGTTAGCACTGATTGTCTTGGCACATGTCTCTGTATTTGACAAAGGTATTTCTCATACTAAATTAAGACAACACAGCCTAAGACGAGCATGTCCTGAGCTGTTCGGTGGAAATTTCCCATAAACTCAGAAACTGAGAAGCTGTTTATACATTTGCCTTAAAAGTAAGAGACTAATTATGTTAGCTGATTTATTAATACATGAAGTTCTTCTCCAATTACTAAAAGTACAGAGAGACCAGGGAGCAATTTAAATGTCTAATGCACCTCAAAATCTTTTCCTTTTTTAAAAGTTAATTATATTTCTAAGCAAATCTACTGTAGACAGGCCCCTTAGGTTTTATGCAAGCTGAAATTAAACAACAACAACAATAACATTACCTCATTGGCCAGCTCCAGGAGCACTGGGGCAGCTCCATTTTTCACCACTCCATTCAGGTACCTAGACAAGACAAAGCCAAGTGGTAACACGGTGACAAGAAAAGGCCAGCACAGACATGTCAGCCTCCCCTGTGAGTACACGCTTCTCCTGGGCAAATGCCACGCTCAACTCTAGGTAAAGTATGCTACTATCATAGGAAAGCATCAGCGGGAAGAGGATAACAAAAACAACTAACCTCAAAACCACTGGTAACGCATTTACTGACGTTGGGGGCAGAAGGTATGAGCACATGAATTTCCTTTGTTTTTCCTTCCTAACAGGTGAAGTGAACACAGAGGTGCTTCGTAGAGAACTATGGACATCATCCTAGCTTTGCCTACACAACAGATAACCACTGCACGGAATGGGAAAAGTTGAGTGTTACACTTTGAATGAAACATCTATGCACCAACTCATTGTTTTGTTTATCTTTATTTCATAGGATTAGTCAACATCTTATTAAGGAAAAAAAAAGAAATTGGGCAGACTTGTCATCAGTGGGTCTGCACAATTTTGATAAGCAGTACAAGTCAGCATCTTCTCTCTTAGATTTCTACAATAACTTCCAGCTTTCCCTCTACCCCAACAAAAGAAAAAAAAAAAATTACTCCAAAAATCCATCCTGAACATGGACGCTGGGGCGAATTATTCATTTTAAATAAAAATCTAAACATGCCATTTTCCACATGCCATTTTCCTCCTTAAAATATCTTAAAGGCCCTGCATTCAAGTTATAACTATTTACATAAGGTTGTCATTATTTTATTCCTACCTACTCTGCAGCTGTATTTCTACTCACTGTCCCTCACTCTTACTGTTCACCAGGACAACTCCGGGTTCAGTTCAGATTGTACCTTCTTCTTCTGTCACCTTCTGCAATCCACCATAATGCAGAAGCAAGTTAAGTGTCCCTCAAATGCAATTGTGGAGTACCCTGTCTATCTTTATATCACGAAGAAAATACTAATATTTTCTCATTACCCGTCTACTTCACCCCGCCAGCCATCCTCACTCACGGGAAGGGTGAGTAGCTTTTTAGGGTAGCGGAATTGTACTTAGTACAGTTCTTACCTTATAGTGAGTGATAACATGTGTATACAGGTTTTTTTTCCTTCTTCTTCATTTACTATATCAGTAATTCACAAATTTTAAAAAGCCACATTGGATAAGAAGATAAAAGTAAGTGTGGACATTTCTCTACACTATAGTGTTTAACTAAGTTCATCATATTTCTTTGATTGCAAAAAATAAGTTTAACATACAAGGTCTTCTACATAAGTGTCAGAAGCAAATGCTAAATTATGCTTTTCACAATTACACTTACTAAAAATGTGGCATCTTCCTTTGAGTAAAGTAGGATAAAAAATTAGTCGAGGGAGGGAGTTTCAGGATCATTACAATTTCAAAGCAATTCTTAAAAAACTCATTCACAACATCACAGGGCCCTGCATAAATATTTTGTTTGGAAACTTAAGTGAGAAGTTAGTACTTTGAAAAGGAAGTGAAAATAAAATAGAAAAAGAAAAGCACAAGGCAAGTTGAGTTTAGACAAGGTTCTCTGGGAAACAGGTCAGCGAAGAACCTCAAGTCACCCTTCACAACCATCTGTATCACACTGCCAGGCCTGGTCAAGTCTATTCAGCTGTATGTTTGGAATCATCTTTAAGTGTATATTGATTAGGATTTCCGATTGTGAGTCAAGGAGCATTTAAGCCCACACTGGTATGATGTCTTTACAACTTCCTGCCTAAATAATATTCATTTAATCTCCCAAATATTTCTGAGAGCCAGTTATGTGTCACGTCTTACTCCATGTTCTTCAAAAGCAGCAAGAAGCAAAGCATTCACGGTCTGTGGCATCACAGACACAATAGTACAGTGAGGAGACAAGATAATAAAAATATAAATACATAAAGGTGTATGAGGTGTGACAACTAAGTCCACGAACTCAATTGTTCTAAATGCTACATACGTCATTGTTGAATATTACTACAGTCACCTTCAAATTACTCCCCTTGCGAATTTATGCACTGATGCCAGCACCTAGTCCACCCTTCAAAGCAATCTGGGAACTCGATTTCTGGAATGGCCATTGGACACAGTTGGCACAGCGGTAAGTTCACAAACTTAACCGAACAGTTGTCTCTGAGGCAGTTTTTAGCCAATGAACAAATAACTGTCCTGGAACACCTTCACTACTCACCTGATCAGGCCCCTAGTGACTTTTTTCTTTATCTGAAGAGAAAGAAAATATTGAAAGGAAGACATTTTGATGACATTCAGGATATCAAGGGTAATATGATGACAGCTCTGATGGCTAGTCCAGAAAGAGTTCCAAAATTGCTTTGAAGGGGGAACAAGGCACTGGCATTGGTGGATAGCTTCCCAAGGGGAGTATCTTCAAAGGTGACTGTAGTGGTGTTCAGCAATGAGGTGTGCAGCACTTTTCTCCTAGGGTGACTTCGGGAACTTAAATGTCAGACCTCGTGTGCTACAATAAAACATAAATGTAGGTGGGCTGGTCAGGAAGCTGCCCCCTAAGGAAGTGACACCTGACACTTGAGTAGAAGCCATTAGGAAAAGGCAGGCCTTTCTGTGGCAAGAGAACCTGAAGTGTAAATGCCAGGACCTGCCTGGGTTGGCCAGAGAAGAGCATAGTGGGCTGACTGGAAATAATGAAAGAGGGTAGCCAGAATATCAGGGCATTTCTTGTGCTAGAGGACTGATTTTTCCGCTCAAACTCACGTATGTCATGTAACAGTTGCATCAGTCATTTTAAGTTGAGAGAAGTGAACAGTGGAGCACTTCTCTCAACTTAAAATTAATAGGGAAAGGTCAAACAATACTAATCATTCCCTACATCTATATAGCCTATAATATTCAAAGCATTTGTATACATCTCACCATTTAGCATTTATATACTTGTAATGAAAATTCTCAATTGTGGGGCTAGTAAAGTTTCCCAAGTAAATCATAGAGAGAAACCAAACGCCAAGGCATTGAGAAACAGCAGCTAGTAAGCAGTAAAGTGTGGAAATGGAATTCTGATTCCCTGAGGCCTGGTGAGATGCACTTACATGGTGAAAAGGAAATATTTGCTTCTAAATGTATTTATTCCCTATTTTACAGCTATATCCTAAGACACTCCAGAAGTGCTAGGGTTCTTTTGGAGAACTTGAATTGTCTCTCACATTAAACTGATCAGGCTTTATTCAAATTTTCAGGTATACAGTCAAAGGGGCAGGCTAATTACAGAAAACATAGTAATTCCTAAAACAGCACTTCTCTGCATTTTTACAGCAACTTGTGCAAATTTATGGCACAGCACTTTTCACATTTTATCTGTTTCTCTCCTTCTCCAGACTAGCAGCTCTTTAGGGCTGGAGCTACACAAAATGATTGTTGAACCTTCATCCAAAAGATCCTTAGCAAAGATCTAAATTGTAACTGGGATATAAAGATGTCATCCTGAACACTACATTAAGGTGAGACTTGGGCTCCATTCTTGATACCTATTTGCCAGTTAAAACTATTTTTCAGAGAAGCAACGTATCACCTGCCAGCTTTGCCACAGGAGGGCTAATCGATTCAAATCCTGTGAGTAAATCATCCCAAAACTCCTCAGAGAAGGTCTAGTTTATTATATTTTGAGTGTGAAAGGTTCATTAGCATCGATTAAAACAGTACAAACTCATTTCAAATATAAGACCAAGTTATTTTATCTGTAACATTTTCATAATATCTGCCATGGCAAATTTGAAAATCTTAACCAAAATTTCCAAATAAATTGACACCGAATGTCAGCTCCACTGACCCTGTCTCTAAAATCTCCGGAACCCAATCCACTACCAACGCCACTGCCACCAGATTCACCTGAACTATACTACCAGCTGACTTACTGGGGTCCTCTGTCTCCAGGTACTCATTTGACCCATTTGTCCTCTCTAACTGCCACAGAATTTATCTTCCTCAAGTGAAATTTGTATCATACTGCTTGCTTGCTTAAAATCCACCACTGGTTACAACTCCTTTGAACAAGACTGTTCGGCACTTGCCTACCTTTTCAAGCTTATCTTGCTGGACTCCATTTGTTCTCTATTCTCTGCCACAAGAACATCCACAGCTGCTCCACATCACCTCTTTGCCACCGATCTTGTTTTCTCTTAGCTTGGAATGCCCCCCGTCCTTAACAAGCTAGAATGGGCAACTCTTATTTCTATACTGCTTACTCAAGTTGTTCTTGACACTCTGAAGCCCTAACTGTGCACAGACATGCCCCTGCTTGCACTTTTCTCATTGCATTTTCTGGATGTAAATACATAGCTATTTTCCAAGTAAGCACAACAGTTGAGGGCAGCAACTGTGTCTTATTCACTGTTATGTATTCAGTTCCCAGCATAGGTTATGGGAAACACTGAATAAAAAGTAAATGCTGCTAATTAGGAAAAAAGTTCCAATTCTCTTAATGTTTATGTTTTTATCACGTAATGTAAAATATATCTGAATCAACATTTTCTATGTGTAAACATTTGAATGAGATGTAATTGATCTGACTCTCTAATGCTAATAAAGCTGACCCTTTAGGGAGAAGGGAAGAGACAAGAGAGAATATGTCTAAATTTTGCTGCTGATGGGGACTTGAAAATCTGACTGTGTGTGTAAATGTTACTGTGTACGACCATATTCACGAATTTAAACAAATCTAAATAAATTCTGCCAAGAATGTTTCCAGATTCGAAATGAAACGGCATTAGTTCAGTGTGAAAGAATAGAGCTGTTTTCAAAATGAATGCTCAAGCTCTGTCTCTACATACACAATGTAGAGGACTGAGGACATTTTCTAAATAATTCAGAAGCTTGAGAAAACATTTCCACTGCTGTGTCTCAGTTAACCATGATGAATAACATGGCGTTATCACATGGTTTTAAATACTGACTCTGAATTCTTAACTGAGATCAACTCGAAGCTAGGGAGAATGTAGAGACAAAGGAATTCTCCTTCACAACTACTAGTAATATAACCAGTACAACCCTTCTAGTCTGCAATTTACCAATGCATTATCATTTTTTAAACACTGACTGTGCTGGTGACAATAATTACAAATACAGAAATATTAGGAAACTAATCCAAAAGCAAAGATTCTTCCACAAAGATGTTTATGACATTATTATTTATATGAGAACACTGGAACCACAAGTAATAGAAGAGAAATTCATAAATTTTTTTTATATGATGAAGAGGAAAGCCTGGTGGTGTAATGCCTAGGTGCTATGGATGTTAACAAAAGGGCTGGCAATTCGAATCTGCCAGGTGCCCTTTGGAAACTCTATAGGGCAGTTCTACTTTGTTCTATAGGGCTGCTATGAGTCACAATCGACTCGATGAAAACGGATTTGGTCTGGTTTTGGTTATATGATGAAGTAACACAATCAACAAAATTTTTATAAAAAGGTTATCTACAAAATAGTATTATGTCACATACATTGTTCCTAGCATAAAATTCAAGAATCACATTTGGATACTGCATATATATACACAGAGAGAGAGAGGACGGAGGAGAGAGGAGACAGGGAAAGAGAGAGAGAATGACACCACCTTTATAAAAATAAACTGAAAAAGAGAATAAAAAATACTCAAATGGTCATTCTGGGTGGCACAACTATGGGCAGTTACTCTTTTTTTTATACCATTGCCAACATGCTTAATTTTCAATACAAACAATAACAATGAAAATCCCACCACAGTCAAGTCAATTATGATTCATAGTGACTCTATAGGACAGAGTAGAATTACCCCAAAGTTTCCAAGGAGCAGCCAGTGGATCTGAACTGCTGATGTTTTGGTAAGCAGCCATTGCACTTAATCACTATGCCACCAGTGTTTCCAACTTTATAAGAAGAATAAAAATAAATTCTTATTAACATTGTCAAATAATCAGTATGTGTTGACATAATACTATCTGCCTTTATTCTAATCAGACAGAAATCAAAGGAACAAAAGTCTTATAAGATCAATTTACCTGTGAGAATATATGGGCATTTGACTTGTCTATTCACAACAAGAGGTGGTGAAGTCAATACACCTGAAAGGTAACAATGTGGCCTATACCTGACACTAACTATAGAGCCAGAAAGTCGGAGAACAGGTTGGTAAAATCATACAGTGTTCAGATTGCCTTCTCCCAGAGTCTGTCCATTACAGACTAATTTCATTTCAAATGTAGTAGCTCATCAGGATAAGTGGGACTCTTGTATTTCAAAAGATTTAAAGCAGTACAAATATTTATTTGTATTCTCATTATTATCCACTCAACTGCTCACCCTCATGGATTAATCAGATTTTAAGAAAATATTTCCATTCATGGTCTTACCAGATAACTCAACACACTTCAATGACTGAACAGATCTTCAGTGAAACTAGGTAAGTTTTTTTAAGTGGCACCTAGAGATCTTAGATTCTGTAGAATTGAAATAGTATTTTTAATAATGAATAAACAAGTATCAGAGGGTAGTTCCACTGTCACTAAGTGGCTCTCACATTGCTAGGAATGAGAGTATAAATTTCTTCAAAAATGCTTTTTGTGTTTTCCTTTGTTTAATATGGTTTAAAAATCTGGATACAGAAGCATTCTTTTATATGATCACCTAAAACTATTAATATTTACAAGTTCTAATGTACTTTTTGCATGTTAGTAATTTTTTAGTCTCTCTGTTTTTTAAAATCTGGATGCCAAATCGGTGGTTGTTGGCTCTTCAGAGGCCACTCTCAGTTTTATATGGACAATTTAGGTTAGGAGTTTAATTTTCTTATTTATTTCACCACGGAGATCATACTTTTTGGATAAATCAATTCACACTTTACAAAGGCTTGTTTAGAGAAGAACTCTCTTAGACATAAAATTGTGTTTGTGTGTATGTACCCTTCTGTAACAGATATCATTCCTCAAAATAGAACACATCATTTTACCACATACGGCACAGTAAATATATTTTTTTAAATCTACTTTGATAACTCCCAACCCAAAAATAAATGACTTTAGAGAGGTGTGATACCCGTACTTTATCTGTATTTCATTCATAAAATTTTCGTGCATAAAAATCATTCACCTGTAACCGGTGGTGTGACACTTTTACCACAGATAGGCCTTATACGTCAGTCTTACGTGTAATAATTTAAGAGCTTATTTCTCACAGCTTTTCTGTAGGATTCACCTGTATGTCTTTCAAGTATTTAAGAAACCAATCCACAATTTCTATTGGAAGTTATTACTATTTACCATTATAAAATATTCAATTTTATAACAGAGATAATATAAACTTGACAATTAAAAAACAAAGCAGGTTATTTTAGAGATTCTGTTTGTTTCAAAAGAAGGGGGTGAAAACTATTTATAATAAATTAGGCAGAAATAAAAATATTAAAATATTAATCACTAAAATTCAAAATATTCCCTGGATATTATGCTGTTTCTTTACAACCAAAATATATTCTTTTTTAAAATACAAAATGCCATTTGGAATATGACAGTCACATATTGTTATATGTTTCCATACATCCATATTTGACACATCTTTTTTATTCATTTCTAAAATAGCTAGCATAATGCCCATGGTGAAAAATATAATTATGCCAAAATTCAAACTTATCTTCTAGTGTACTTTTCAACTTACTGATCCAAATAAAAAATAAATAAAAATTGGTTTTAGAACTTTTAAGTAAATATGTCGATATAAGCACATACGGACATATGCATTTATATAACACATACACTTACAAAAAGTTTCAAATGACCAATGAAAGTTCATATTATCACCATTTCTTTCACAGCACATACGTATACACTCAAGTGTGCCTATATACAGTCAAGACTGTCTTACCATGTTCTCTGGATATAGAAAACAGAGCATATGAAAAGTCACTTAAAAAATACTTGAAGTCTTAGGTAACTGACTTAAGACACGATGTCTTGGGTTATTATATTTGAAATTAATTTAATAACTTAATTTACTCATAATTATTATTACAATTAATAGGTACTATGATACCCTCTAGTGGGGCAGGCAGGTCATACCTCTGGTAATAACTTTCAATCGCTTCCAAAGTATGATGCTTGGCATGTGTTCTTTTAATATGTTTCTGAAACAAAGCAAAAAAAGCTCTCTAAGTTGTGTCACATATCAGGTTCAAGAACAAAAAGGGCATATTTCTTGATCCAAATGTCTTGCATATGGCAAACTGAATAACAGTTTGGGGATTTCGGCGGTGGTAGGTCTTTTTTTTCCCCCACCTACTCTATGAACCTATGCATTTTCACCTCTGCCGCTTGGCTGATACGTCTTCAGACTGTACCACAAGGTACAGGATATATGTAAAAGCCAACAGGGTCACAGTAATTGAATCTAAATAAGTTTGCTTAGGGTTGCAGAGGGCAAAGAAAAACTTGTTCCTTCCTTCAACCTTTGTATTAATTTTCCCTCAATCCAATTCCATCTAAGTCCTCTGTGCTCTAGTTCTACAATCCAATTGCCATTTTTAACCAGGAAGAACATTGCTTAAAAACAACTTATTTGAAAACTACAAAAAGTAATTCCATAGAGACTTGCCACTTGACTGACACCTGTCATCTCATGATAAATGACTCCATTTTCTGCCTCTCTTGCCTTCTGCCACTCCAGCAATGGTCATTTATCATCATCTCTGTCAGTAATGGAAAGCAGTACTGACAGTGCAAGTCAGCAAACATTTAGCACATGGAACCACGCAACACAGGGAAATTATTATTGTCAGAATAATAATGGTTTAGCATAATTTATTACAGGTCCACCAAATAAGCAAAGGCTAGATGTTATTAGACAGATGGATGGGTAGGCTTGGCAGGCCTCCACTGAGACGCAGGCGGTGCTTGATGTGGAAAGGAGAACATCCTCCAACCCAATCAGAGAGCTGGCAGTTCAATTACAAAGAAATAAAGGGACATTCATCATTCAATTAGGCACCTGTCAGCCCTCACAAAGGAGAAAACTTCTAACCTGGTACTCCTGGGAGAAGATGCTCAGCAGAGTGGCCTGCGATTGACTGGAACAAATAAAAGAAGGACAAAGTTAATTACTGGAGTGCACGGCAAAGAAACAAAAGAGAAAGGAGCTTCAAAGGTAGGCCTGCTGCCCTGTAATCTAACAGAACATGAAAACAAGTGCGGAAAAGTTGTTCCAGATGAACACCTCAAACAAAGGCTTCCTGCTGCTAGGTCAGGGAGAGAGAAAAAGGGAAAGGGGAAAATACAGGTCGTCTCAAAGTAAACTATAGTAGTAGTATTTGGGTTTTTTATTGTTTTTCATCTAGAATGAATGAGTGTATGGCTATCCATAGCATGCATGCAATGCTTTCAAAAGTGACCAAGAGAAAATAACTGCAATGTTTATTTCTGCTGAGAAGTGATAGAGTTACATCACATTAACAGTTGAGAACACGCGGTTTACTCCCTGTCAACATTCTGAAATCCAGGTTGTTAGCAGTCAGGTGTCCTCCTTTGTAGCTATCCCAGACTCAGGGGAAACAACTCTGGTCTTCACCAGAAGCACAGAGACCACCACTAGACTCCCCCTGAAACTGGCGGGTTTTGAAAATAGCAGCTTTCACAGCAGGAAGCTGAGGTCCTTGGAGTCTGTCATTCCCAAAGACTGCCATAAGTTTCAATCATCTAAGACTCCACTCAATGTCCAACACCTGGCAATGAGGCAACCTGCAAAACCTTCTTCCCAAGTGGGAATTTTTACTCTAAAAAGCAATCAATACCCCCTGCTACACTTATAATTGTCCTCTGCAGATAGATCTACCTTATCACATCTTGAAAACAATTATGTCTGATATATTTTTCTAACAGATGCCATTTGAAAAAATTACAGTTCAAATAATTAGACTTTTATAGCACACCAAAGTACTGTGAATAATTAACTTTTTTTTTCCCCCATGAATGAAACTTCTTAAATTCAGGATAGGAAATTTGGGCACTGTGAGATTTCTTCACTATCATAGTGTTGTCATCTTCACCCACATCACAGACTTATTTCTAATCCTTTTCCACTTTCACTAGTTTACAAAGGGGCAAATAAAATGGATGGATGGATGAATGGATAGACAGATGGATGTATAAACAGATACATCTGTTAATACCAAAGAAAGAGGATAGATTACCAAAGGACTGTTTCAGTGACTCAAAAAATACTGAGAAATCATTAGTTGTAATTATAAATTCATTTTAATCCAATTTTGTCAATTCATCTTGAAAACTGAAAACTACTTTTGAAAGGTTCCCATTATGACTTACGAAGACCCTGGTAGTACAGTAGTTAAAGTGCTGGGCCGCTAACCAGAAGGCTACAGCTGGAACCCATCGAGCTCTGTAGAGGAAAGATGAGGCAGTCTGCTTCTGAAAAGATACCCTTAGAAACCCTTTGAGGCAGTTCTACTTTGTCCCATAAGATCACGATGAGTCAGAATTAACTCAGTGGCAGTGGGTTGGGTTTATTACATGTTGTAAGTCCTGGTGGCACAGCTGACTTCCAGTCAAAAAGTCAGTGGTTCGAAACCACCAGTGACTGTGAAAGAAAGATGTAGAGTTCTGCCTCTGTAGAGAGTTACAGCCTTGGAAACCCTATTCTCTTCTGTTCTAAAGGGTTGCAATGAGTCACAATCAACTTGGTGGCAGTTGGTTTGGTTTTGGAATGATGTTTTACTTGCCTCAGTTTCACGTGCAAATATACAGACCCTGGTAGAGCTGATGATGGCCACCTTATGAAAAAAATGGGAACACGAAGCTCAAGTCCTGGTAGACTACTAAAAAATTGATCTTAAATATTTATATGCAATAAGTAGACTCCTCTTCATTGTACTCCAAAATGTAATTTGTTATTAACAACTGAATGGTAGCCAAAGTGTCAGTCACTAAGCACCAAAAAATATGATAGAAAGAAATGTTTGTAATAGGCAAGTTGGAGACCCCAAACTAGTGAGGACAGTAAACTCTGACACAGAAATGCGGCTGGGGCACCCAGAAGGGGATGATTAAGAGACTACTGGAGAAGTTAGTCCAGGAATAAAGACTCAGAGTGAGAAGTTGGTCAGCAGTTGAGAGTACCATACAAACCAGGACCAGATAACGTCTTTCCTCAAGAAAATGTCTTTAGACTGCTTAGATTCAAGCCCAGTGGCACAGTTAGTTAAGTGTCTATGTCTGCTTATCAAAAGGTTAGCAGTTTGAAATCTGCTGGGTGAGCGCTCCTTGGAAACTCTATGGAGCAGTTCTGCTTTGTCCTATAGGGTTGCTATGAGTCAGAATCTACTCAACAACACTGAATTTATTTATTTTGGTCTGTGGATTCACCTGAGATAAAAATACGACAAAACCTATGGAGCAAACCACTTCCTCCATGGTCAACAGGGTTAGGGGAAAATTCTAAATTATACTGGGAGTTGTTTGCCAGTGAGTTGGCCTCTGACTCATGGCAGCCCCACATGCGACAGCATAAAATGTTGCCTGGTCCTGTGCCATCCCCATGATCACTTGGAGGTCAAACCCTTGTGATCCATAAAGCTGTCACTGGCTGATTTTCAGAAGCAACTCGTCAAGTCTTTCCTTCTAGTCTTAGTCTTAAAGAACCTTCTCAGTACTGCAGCAACATACAAGCCACCACTGACAGGAGGGTAGCAGCTGTGCCTGATAAGTAATGGCCAGGAATTGAACTCAAATCTCCTGCATAAATACCAAACCATAAAAACCAAACGTGTTGCCATAAAGTCCATTCTGACTCATGGGAGGTGAGACGTCTACCATGAACCTCCAGTGCTACCTCATACAAGGGGCTAAAACCGGCCATCTAAATAAAAGAAGAAAACAATTTACATACATGGTAACCAGAGAAAGAAAGTCCTAGATCCAAACGTTTTGGGTCTGATTGACTAGATAAAGCTGTAGAGAATTTAATGACCTGTCCTGGGTAGTTTGTATGCATCTAGCTGTTTCTGTATGTGGTACCCTTTGAGAAAAGTTTTCTGAATGACATTCACATCATAAAGAGTAGGAAAGTAGCTGTAGTGCAGTCAAAAAATTGACACTAGTGTGTGTTTATTTGTTGATTTTCTTCCAGTGTGTTAATACAGGAAAGGGATCCCAAAGGAAAAGCTTGAGTAGGTAGCTGGGGAGGGAGCAGATTCAAGCACCCTCAAGGCTAGAGCTCGGAACTCTCCATCTCTTCCCCCTTCCCATTGCACCATCCCTCAGTGCTTGCTTCATCTTTTGCTAAGGCCAACAAAAGTTACAGCATATACTCAACATTCACTACGTTCACAAGGAATATGTTTTCCAGATGAGGAGGGGTTAGTGGAGGTGGAATATTCTGTGTAAAGGTCTACAATGACCAGCACAGCCTATTCCTCAAAAATATTCACTAAACATCTATAAAGTCCCAAGGTAATAGGTACAGAGAAACAATCCACAAAAAATAAAATAAATTCTGTAGACAGAACTCAACGTTAGAGGAAACTCAGCATACACAACCTCAAAAACAGCAAATAACAGATGGCCAAGAAATCATGTATTTTTTCAGAAAAAAATGAATCCTCATATATTTAAAGAATGTACTTGGGCTTTGGAGGTTATATGCATCATTTTGCATACATGATGTATCAAACTTACATATTTGAAAATGCAATCACTGAATTTGCACCAAATGTCCAATATGTACTATTAAAACCTCTTCAAAAAAAGTTTTCATTTGTTGTTGTTGTTCTTTTCCATGCTGCGCTTCCAGATGAAACTCTTCACCCTCCAGCTGTCTGAGCAGAGGAACGCATGAGAATGGGCCTCTAAAACAGCACTGTGAAGCCCTGTGTGAGTCCTGGGACCAGAGGCTCTCCGGAACGGTAGCAGCTGTCTTGAAGCAATGTGGACACGAGACTAAGAGCCACAATAATCCAGGTGAGGGCCAGGAGCCAGATACTGGAGAGAGCTCAGCTACTTGGGAACACTGCTGAACTGCTATTCTAACTGCGGAACTGAACTGAGCAGACTCCACGTTCCTGTTTTATGCCTTATATGTGTCTTTGATTTTTATCTCAAAAAACAAATTAATAAAAACTCTGCCCAGGTTTATATGTGCCTGCTAGAGGAGGTACGTGATAAATGGAGGATGCTCCATCATGCTGGCGTGGGTGAGGGGTCAGATACTAAAAAGGGACTATTCATTTCCACACTTTCTAATTCACTTTCTAATTCTCTTCTGAGCCAGCAGCTGCTGTATTTGGCCTCCCTAAATTTGTTCCTGTGTCAGTGTGTCATTAAACTGATGTGCACAGAGATCAAAAGTTGGTGTGTGTGATTTTTCCACACAGACTTTAAACATGGATGGGGTATTGTCTACCCTACCTTTATACTACATTCAAGATTCTTGTATACAGACAACAAACCAGTTTCTGATATAGTTCAACTCAAAATGTTCCCTCAAATCACTCAGCTATGATACTCTGTAATCTGAAGGATATAGAGAAAATTAACATCAGAGGGTTGAGTGAGTGCAGCTCAGACTAAGCAGAGCTCAGCACACACTCAGTTGAAATGCAACATTTCTTTAAGGGTGACATTTTCATTTTCCCAGGTAGAGAATTACCACAAGTGGAATCTTAAGAAAAAACATATCACATGTTCAGTGTTCTTACTCTTCTCAAAGCCTCAACCTATGGAAAAGACCATAGAGAATTTAGCCTTCCAAAGGAGACCTGGTTAAGAGCTTGACTGCTAACCAAAAGGTCAGCAGTTCAAACCTACCAGCTATTCCTTCGAAACCCTATGGAGCAGCTCTACTCTGTCCCATAGGGTCTTTATGAGTCAGAATCAGCTCAACAGTACCTAAAACAATAACAACAGAGTATAGCAAAAGGAGTCTGAAAGTTAACGTCCATATTCTATTGTGCTCAAAATTGAGAAATCTAAATGTCATTTCTGGGGCTCAGAAAACAGTAAAACAATTAATGTGAGATGACCTATTCTTCTCCTCAAAAGCAGTAGGCTTCCTGACCTCATGATTATCAGGCAGATCTCCCTGAATCCGAGAGACTACAACTGAACCCTGACTGTGGTTAATGACTTAGAGAGTCGTTCAAGGAAGTAGGCAGCTAGCTGATTTTCCACCCAAAGCCAGCAGTAGCTACCTCCCTGCAACATGCAACATGGAAAGACTCTCAGAGATCAGTGATACTCTGAGAAATCACTGGGGAAAAAAAGTAGGTAAAAATTTTAAAAATAGAGAAAATTTTATCTATCCTGTCACTCATTTTCTCCTCTTCCAATTCCCAACTTGCTTTTCAGAATGCAGACTATAGTGGATGTCTAATCATAGCAAATATCCCCCACAAATAACTATACAGATTACAGTACTATGTGTGGTAAAAACCAACTATCAAAACAAATGTTCTTAAAAATCTTCGTTCTATTGTATATACAAAAAAAAAAAAAAACCAATGGTTATTGTCTCAGGCTCAACTAATTTTGCTGTTAAACTGAAAGCACATCCAACCATCTCTACAAGAGCTAAGATTTAGATGAGCACCTACTGCACTTTAAAACACTAGACTGAGACTTTATTTTACCTTCACAACAGCCCTCTGAAGAGGTACTATTATCCTAATAAAAGCTTTCCTTTTCACTGTCTTCATGGAGAATGGAGGAAAAGTCCTTAAGTAAAATTATACCAGTAGGTAAGCAGGAAAACTGAGAATTACAGTCCAGATCCAACTACAGAACCTAAACTCTTAAACACAATGCCGATCTGCCCTCCTAACATTTCCTAGAACTCTGTTCAGCATGGTCATGTGTAATAGTAGTACTCTTTTTTAATATTAATATTGTGTACTATGCTTACATAATCATACAAGGTAATAGTTACATTCCACTCCAAACAACCTAAAAAGCAGTCATTCTTGCTTTGAGAGTAAAATGAAGACACAGAGGTCAAGTGGTCTGATCAAATTCAATGGCTTTAGACAACACTCCTTTTTTTAAAATTAAATAGCTATTTTCTTTTAAATAACTACATTAAAATGCCGTTCTTTTTTGTGATGAAATAGAAAAGAAATATTGACTGCAGGAAGCATTCAAGGGATTAAAAGATTGCTGGATATTTCTATTATTCTCCCTGCAGTTAAAGTATATTTTGTTAACAATCACAACTACTGGACTGTATGTCTCTAGTTGATTACATATGTGTGTCTTTGGCTCAAATGCTTTTCTACAAACTTCTTATAAAGTACCTTTTTAAGAGCAAGGCAATAACCCAATCTTCTCTATACCGTTTAAAAGTGCTTATTCAATAATATTTAAGGAAGAGTTTGATAGCCATAAAATATCAGATATTCTGGGTACAATCCAGAGACATCCACTGTTAGCATTCTGCTACACCTCCTTTGTTTTCACTCTGTGTCTGATGTACGTGTGTTTGTGTGTATACCTATCCATATGTACATATATACACATAAATATTTAAGAACTGTGAATATTCCATAGTTTGTAACATACACCCACTGCATAAAATAGTTAACATTTACCCATGCCATGGCATCCTCTTTTCAAATTCTCTTCATTGTGAAAAAATATACATGTAACAAACGTACAGCTCAATGAATTATTTTATATATACATAAACATGTGTGTGTGTGTGTGTGTGTGTGTGTGTGTATGCATGCATATCTACGTGCATGTATCCAGGTAATCACTTAGGTCAACAAAGAGAGCACACTGTGGGCACCTCAGAAGGTGTCCTACCCAATTACCACTCTCCCCCCTCACAAAAGAATGAAGTATTTTGATATTTACGTTAACTGCTTTCTGGCTTTTCATTAGAGTTTCGCCACCCAATACGGCCTGAGCTCTGTAGGCTAGCCCTGCCTAGTTGTAAACTTTGCATCAATGGAATCATCTAGTGTGTACTCTTTTGTGTCTGGTTTCTTTCATGCAACATGTCCGTACGAGTCATCCATGATACTGTAAATGCAGTTAATTCATTCTCATTGCTACCTGACACTCTATTCTATGAGTATGTATAACTGAACCTGTAAAAGCCAGACGCACTGTAAGGGAGAAACTCGTCAGAGAAGAAACACTCAAATGCTTCCTACTAAAACGAGTGAGAGACAAGTGCTAAGACTGTATGTACCCTATCAAAGGCAGAAAACACGTGAAACCAGGAGAAACAAGGCAGTCCCACTGAGTTCTGACTCTCTCGGTTTCACTGCATAGTATATTCTGTGAGTATACATCACATTTATTTATTTTATAACTAAACTGTTTCCAGCATTTTACTAGCATAATGCTGCCACGAACACTCCTGTACATGTCTACTGATGGACACTTGAACACATTTTTCATGGATACACAACATGTACGAGATGAATTTGAGTCACGTGAAATGCAAATTTTTAGCTTTACTAAGTACTATAAAATAATTTTTCAAAGTGGTTATAAAATTTCACCTGCATATCCTCATCTCACTTTCTTTCAGATCACAGCTTACCTTCTCATTTTCTTTATGGTAATTTCTGAAGTACACAAGTTTTAATTTTGATAAATCTAATATAACTAGTATTTTTCTTTTGTTAGTATGTTCTGTCTTAACGATAGTCATAAAGACACTCTCATATGTTTTTGTTTAGAAGTTTTGTATCTTTAGCTTTCATGTTTAGGCCTATGATCTTGAATTAATGTTGTACACTGAGATGGGGTAAAGGCTTGTCTTTGTTATTTTATACAAATATTCAGTTAACGAAAACCGTTTTTTCACTGAATTATCTTGGTGCCTTTGAAGAAACCAAATATCTCAGGGCCTGTATTAGCACTTTGTCTGTTCTACTGAATTAAACTTATTTTTACACTAATATCACACTGATTTGATTACTATATCTAAGCCATGTACATTTAAGGTAAATACTGATAAATATTTAAGTTTAAATCTGTAATAGTAATTTTTTTTACTCAACGTATATGCTTCTCTTTTTTACAATTTGATACTTACCTTCCATTATTTTTCCTCTTACAGATTAGAAGTTATACATTCTTTTAGTATTCTTTAAATGATTATTCTAGATTATCACATGTCTGCTCAATTTATCAAAATGTATTACTAACTGGTGGTATTACCACTTCTGAGAAATCACAAGAACCTTACAACTCTATTTACAGTTCTCCCTTTGTAACATGTAGGAGATTATATATAAGATATTAATGACATAAAAGATACTATTTTAATTCTATATATATCTTAAACCTCCTAATACACTGTTATTGTTTATACAATCTCTTCCCATTCAGACTTAACGATATATGTACCATTATATTGCTCTTCATTCTTTCTTTACTTACTCTTTGATCTGGAAACACTTTCCTTTAACACTTCCCTTAGTGCATACTTGCTGGTTTGAGTGACCTTAGGTAAAAAAACAGTACAATTACTGCTTTTTAAAACAGTAATTTGTCTTGTTCGTCTGCGTGAGTTTTAAGATTTTCATTTTATCCTTCGTTTTTCGGAGTTTTAACTACATGGTGTTTAGTAAAATCCTGCCTAGAACTCATTAGATGGACCTTTCAAATGTGTGGCTGGATGCTGTCCATCATTTTGGGAATACTGTCAGCATTCATTATCTCTTCGTTTAATGCTTTTGCACTCTATCTCCAGAGACATCACTACAGTATCCTCTGTCTCTTACTCTCTCTTCAATACTTTTCATCCTTTTGTTATTCTTTCATTCTGACTGTTTTCTTCTGACCTATCTTCCAGTTCATTAATTCTTTTTCTAGTAACATCTAATTTGCTCTCAAATCTATCTATTGAGTTAAATCCTGCATTTCTCAGTTCTAGATTTTTCTATTTCATTTTTTTCCAAAATTTTTTCTGCAGAAAGTCTCAGTTTAATAATTTCTTTTTTTAATAATTTCTTGAACACAGTACAATTACAAAAATTTTGTGTCTGGAATTCCCAATAATTGAAGCCCCTTTTGGTCTATTTTTATAGTTTCTATTGGCTCTCAGTCACATCATAGTGATTTCTCATATGCCTAGTTATCTTTCCATATGTGATATTCTACATGAAAACCTACTTTATAAATAACTTGATGACTGGAATCATTTCACCTTTATCAAAAGGATTCAAATTAAGAGTGCAGATTCACCATAATACAACTTCAGGTTATTAATTTTCAAAAGCAATCAGGTCAATTTTAAACTGGAATATAGTCATATTTTGACTTTGTTTTACATTTATTCCTGAGTATAGCTAGAATCTATAGAAAAGCTATAAAAATTAATAAAAGATCTCAGCAAGATATATGGATAAAAAATAGAATTTTTATAAAACGTTAGTATACAATTAGAAAACTGAATTAAAAATAAGTCTCAGTCATGATAGTACTAAAAAATATAAATTACTTAAAAATGTCTAACAAAAATACATAAAACCTTTGAAGAAAACTATAAAACATTACCGAAGAGTACTAAAAGTTCCTAACTAAATGGAGATATGATATATAGTAGAATAACATTGTCAATTCTCACATTGATCTACAATTTTAATAAAAATCGAATCAAATTCACAAGAGTTTTCAAGTAGAATATGATAAATATATCTTGAAATTCATAAAGAATACTGAGTCAGGAATAGTCAGTGATTTATGAAAAGCAAAAACAAAGTGGGTAATGTACTCTACCAGATATCACCATGGATAAATTTCAAAGAATACTGACTGAAAAAAAATTGTGGAATTATACTCACAGTTTACACTATTCATATAAAGTGTAAAAAAACCTGCAAAATGCAATTACTTACTGTTCATGCATATATATGGATATAGTAAAATAAAACAGAAATACATGAATCTAGCCAGCCAAGCCAAGTGCCGTCGAGTCAAATCTAACAGGCATTAAACTCAAGAAAATGGTTATACCAGATGAAGGAGAATAGGAAAAGAATGCAGGGATTCAACCATACAAGTAATACATTTTTTCTTAAAAAGTGAAAATAATGAAGGAGGAAGGGATTGTGAATGGTGTCAGAATACTGCATTGCTGTAGAAATTAAAAGGATCTAAAGCAAATGTACACAGAGGCAGGTTCACAAAGCTCCTAATATTTCCTATTCTCTACGTGTGGTATATTTTATAATAAAACTAAGAAAAAAAGATTTGAGGTTAAATGGTTCTTTAAATTTCTTTTCTGTTCTAAGTCTTACCCTATTTTAAATCTTCTGATTTAATTAGAGTCTTAAGAACTTATATTTCTCTCTTTCCTAATTGAATTTACGTATTCACTTTTTAGAGTAAGCCATAACATAAATCAAATAAAGAACAGGAAGCCAGGGGCTAGATACTTGATTTTCACCTGCAAGACAAAGACTTCTGGTCATTTTTCTCTCAGGTAATCCGAGTAACTTCAAAAACAATAAATAATAGACATATTCACAAGAAATGTTTACAAGTCATTTTTTGAAAAAATTTCAATTCTTGTCTTCCTATAATGATTTCTTTCAATTTCTTTCTTTGCTTAATAAAAGAAATCAGATTAAACTACATTATGAGAAGTTCTCAAGTTAGGTTTATAGTAATTTTATAATTACTGAAGAGAGAGAGAGAAAGTTACCAGATAATGATAGCATATGTGTGAAGACATTTATAATCTTTCCCTTGGTTTACATTCAACTGCCTTTCAACTCTGCATACAGCATTCAGCAGTATATCCTCAATCACTACCTTTCCTCTGGCTATTCCTCATTTACTTCCAAGAATGTTTCTGCCTTCATAAATAACAATATGCCTACCTGTCCAGTTACTGTTTTACTCTTCTACCCAGCACTATACTAATAAAAATCTTTGTCTACAGAGTCTTTGACTGCATAAAGTCTAGTTAGACTCCAACCCACAGTAACATGGATTCTGCCCCATTCCAACTGCAGCCAAGAACATAGTGATTTCGTCTTTGCCGAATGCCAAAGACACGCTTCTGTTTTAGCTGACCTCATCACAATGTTTTTGATCTGATTTTCTCCCTTTTCTTAAAAATCTCTCCTCCTTTGGATTGTAGGACACTATTTTCCAGTAAGTCTTCTCCTATCTTTTTAACTACTCAACTTTTCTCTTTCACTGGCTGTTTGTCTTCTTCCCTGGAATTCCCAGTAAGGTCCCTTCAACACTCTTTGGTGTTTTCACCCCATGTGCTCAGTGGGTACAGCACATTCTGTCATGGTCCCAACAACTACTTTCATAACTTCCAATTATATATATACATGTATTTCCAGCCTCAACCTCTATTCACAGTTACAACTCAATTTATACCTGCTTATGAGAACTCAGCGTCTTTAGATATAAGCATCTCAAAATCAAATTAGTACTACCCTCCTTTTCCACCAGTGTGTTTCATATCACATATCTCTTACTTGAATTATTTCCACACACACAGAGGCTGAAGCTAGAAATTCCTAAATTCTTGCTTCCTCTCTCTCCCTCACACCTAAAACAACTACCCAGTTCCCAAGTCTTACTAATTCTGCCATGAAAAGGTTGTTCACATTTTGTCTTTCTTCCCGCAATAGCTTTCTGATTCATTTCACTTGCACCCTGTCTCTATATCCTTAATCCAACCTCCATTATATCAACACTATTTCTAAAATACAGTTCTAAGACTCGACGGCACCTGGCTTGGCAATTATGTCAATGTCCACTTGTCTGTCAGTTTGTTGTACTGTGGGGGCTTGTGTGTTGCTGTGATGCTGGAAGCTATGCCACCAGTTTTCAGACACCAGCAGGGTCACCTGTGGCAGTCAGGTTTCAGGTGAGCTTCCAGACTAAGACAGACTAGAAAGAAGGACTTGGCAGTCTACTTCTGAAAAGAATTAGCCAGTGAAAACCTTATGAATAATAGCAGAACACTGTGAGATAGAGTGCCAGAAAATGAGCCCCCTAGGTTGAAAGACACTCAAAAGATGACTCGGGAAAAGCTGCCTCCACAAAGTAGAACTGATCTTAATGATGTGGAGGGAGGAAAGCCTTTGGGACCTTCATTTGTTGATGTGGCATGCTAAATGACAACAAGAAACAGCTGCAAACATCCATTAATCATTGGAATATAGAATGTACAAAGTATGAAATCTACGAAAATTGTAAATCATGGAACTCATTAGGAAAGTATGTAGACTTTCCAACCTGGCTCTAGGACCCTTCTTTCCATCTGTCCAGACTTGATTCCTACAACTCTTTCTCATCTTTGATCCCCAGCAGTTTATATGTTAATCTCACATTTCTGCAAACGACCATGTTCCTTCTATAGTCCAGAATGTTCTTCTCTTATGCTAATTGGAAAACTTCTGTCTCTTAGTGTAATCACTGGGCTTAGGATATGCCTATATAACATACTATGCTATTAAGTTATTTTAGTGAAATGGGTATTTTAAGAGACAGATTTTAGAGCAATCTTAACCCTCTCATTTTAGAAATGACAAAAATAAATACCTAAATAAAATTATATTTCCCAGGTCACACAAAGCATTATTTTACACCAAACCAAAAAAAAAAAAAATGCTGTTATTGTCGGGTCCATTTTGGCCGACAGTGACCCTACAGATTCTACATTCTATAGAACTACCCCAGAGGGTTTTCAAAGATCATCTGGTGGATTCGAACCACCGATCTTTTGGTTTGCGGCTATAGTGCTTAACAACTCTAGCATCAGAAGTTTCCTATTTTACACCAAGCTCAGGTAAATTAGGGAAAAAAGAGGCTTACAGAAGCAACATTTTGTTTTACATATACAATGTAGACATCTAACATACATTATATGTAGCTTCTTTGTTATGTATCTACATATTTTTACTGCAGTTTTAGTACTTCAATAGTCCTAGCGTAATTATGACTGCTAAACATTACATATAAATTAAGCCATTATTACCAATCAAAAATCCAGTGTACTGAAATATAACCTGTATCACCAAAAGTCCCCAAATCCATAAGTTCAAACTTCTCACCACCAAAAGACAGCCTCTTTTCTAACTTAATCACTCAATCCACAAGCTCTCCTCTCTCAGCTGTAACTAGAGCTATTAACTGGCAACATGCTGAAAACTTGATCTGACTCATGAATTTTACCAAAGATTCCAAAATGACATAGTCAGAATCAGTAAGGCTCTATCATATGTCCAGGGGCCTTGGTGGCAAAGTGGTTAAAGGGCTTAGCTGCCAACCAAAAGGTCCACGGTTTGAACCCACTAGCTGCTCCCTAGGAGCAAGATGTGGCAGTCTGCTTCCATAACGATTTGCAGCCTCGGAAACCACAGAGGGCACTTCTAATCTAACAGGTGTACTATCAACCAGAACAACTTGACGGCAGTAGGTTTAGTTTTATGCTGTTGTTATTACGTGATGCTGAAGCAGTCCCAACTCACAACAGACTCTACAGGACAGAGCAGAATTGTCCCACAAGGTTTCCATGTAGTAGCTCACGGGCTTGAACTGTTGACCTTTTGGTTGGCAGCTACTCCTAACCACTGCCCCACCAGGGCTCCTGTGGTTAATACATGGAGTAAAACTACAGGTTTTATGGGATAATACTTTTGGATCTTCGAAAAAAAATTTTTTAAAAATCATTTCTAATGGTAACATACCCTCACTCATACAACATAAATACCAACAAAATGGATTTGCTGTACAACCAACTTTTGGGGATAGTCTGTTTTGCAGAAAAAGGAGCTCATAATACATATCATGAACATTTCAGTTATATGATATGAATATTTATAATGAAATGCATGCAAAAATAAAAGAAAAACAATTATACTCATTTCTTACTGAGTAAAAAATGGAAGAAAAATAATTTATAAAATAGCAAAGGATTTGAGCAGACATTTCTTTAATGAAGACATACAAATGCCTATTAAGTACATGAAAAGATGTTGAACATTATTTAAAAAAATTGCTGTCACGCTTATTCTAACTCATAGTGACTCTATGTTAACAGAGCAGAACTGCTGTATACAGTTCTCAAGGAGCACCTGGTGGATTTCAACTGCCAACCTTTTGGATAGCAGCTGTAGCACTTAACCACTATGCCACCAGGGTTTCCTGAACATCATTAGTCATTAGATATCATTTTATACTTACTAGGATGACTAAACCAAAAAGGATAGACTTTCAAAGTACTGACACATATGTCAAGGATATGAAGCCCTTATATACTATATGGCTGCTTATACTGTAAAATGATGAAGGCACTCGGGCAAACAGTTCTGTGGTTCTTCAAAACGTTAACCACAGTTACCATATGACCCCAAAATTTCACTCGTAGATATCTTGCCAAGAGAATTGAGGCATATGTTCATACGAAACTGGTATATGAATGCTCACAGCAATGCCACTGCTAAACAGCTAAAAACTAGAAACATCCACATGTCCATCAACGGATGAATGAATAAACAAAATGTAGTGTATCCATAAAATGGAATATTTGGCAATAAAAAAATGGAGTATTGATTCATGCTACAATATGGATAAACTGTGAAAGTATTATGTTAAGTGGAAAAAGCCAATCACAAAAGGCCACATGTTATATGATTCCATGTACATGAAATGTCTAGAACAGGCAAACACAGAAAAGAGAAAGCAGATTAGTAGATACCAGGGACATAGGGTGGGAGAGCGAGGAGTCACTGCTAATGGATATAAGGTTTCTTTCCATGGGGAGGAAAACATTCTGAAATGAGGAAGTGATGAAGGTTACACAATTCTGTGAATATATAAAAAAAATAGCTGAATTGTCTACTTTAAAAGACTAAGATTTATGACTAGAATATATCAAAAAAGCTGGTTTTTGACAAAAGAAGATCAAAATTGTCATTTTTCCCCTTTGATAAAAGTAGGGGAGAAAGTTTTTTTCCTACTTTACCAAATTTTAACTGTGACCCCATAATATATAATTCTTTTTCCAGGTTATTAACCAGTACGAGACATCAGAAGTGTATTATCAAGAGAACACTAGTAAGAAGTATTGTCCTTCTTCTCAAAGTGCTAAAATCTAATTGGAAAAATCATATAATATTTCTAGGTCTCTGTTTCACCATCTTTAGAACTCATTTTCATCTTGAATACTCTGTTTTTATCAGTTCTACAATTCCAAGATTTAGTTTTGCTAACTTCCTTTCTGCTCATAGCCCTAAAACTTTTAAGTATACTTTACTGGAAAACTATGCCTTCCTTGGTCCAAGTAACATGGACCTAAATGTGATCATGGTGACATCTGGCATTTCTCTGTGGGCCTAACCAAAAGCCCCAGCCATGGAGTCATTTCTGCCTCCTAGCAATCCTAAAGGTCAGAGTAGAACTGCCTCATAGAGTTTCCAAGGAGTTCTTGGCAGATGTGAACTGCTGACCCTTTGGTTAGTCAATATGCCACTAGGGTTTCTGTGGGCCTAACATAGCAGGTATATTCTATGTCGATAGCTAGAGTGATTAGATTACTTATCAGTACTTGTAGGTGTTGAAATAATCAGACTCCAGGTGAGAAAAAGGAGGAAGAAAATTAACTTCTTCCTTTACCACTAATTATAAGGTGCTACTTCTTCTAAGAGAAGTTATATAATCACCTCATGGGTTAAACACAACTACTTCACTGCTAAATTCCCAGTTTTCCCTAAAATTCCTTATTCTTCTGATATAAGACTCAACCCAGATATTTTAACCAAAGTCTTGCCAGAGTCTTACCTGAAGATTTGACTTAAAAAAACAGAGAAACAATTCGAGCATTTCTCTAGGAGAAAGTCTCTGGCAAGTCAGACAATGAGGGCTGCATTATCACGTCCTCTCTAGCTAGCCCTGCTCACTGTGCCAGTTGTATCAAGCCAGTCCAGAGAGACTGAGATCATCCATCTCTAATGCTAAACTGTGTGGTCAATAATAAATCTTATTCCACAGGCAAAAATTAGATCCTGTAGAAATTTCAGCTTCCCTTCTCTAGTTGGTCCACATCCCAACTGCCAGTGTAGCCCTTACTCTCTCAGCCCCATTCACCAGATGCTAGTTCTGCAGACAGCAACCACTTCTCCTTCTCATGTTCATTCACCTGGTGAGAGGTCGGCAAGTATCAGTCCTCTGTTTCATACCTTCTACCACTCTTTGGAACAACTCTCAAATAGCAGGGAAAGGACTATCTTTAATTTCAGCAGAAAAAAAAAAGGATACAAAAACACAAAGCAAGGTCCAGGTGGGACCTCAATGGGAGCTTCCATGTCCCCAGCGGATCAGTTTATCCTCCTAAGAGCAGATTATTTGTTCTGTCCACTGAGGAAGCTCCATTGAGCCTCCTTCTTTCAACACCTTGACTGGCTTCACTACATCCCAGAATAGATTACAGCTGTCTCCTGAAGTCTAGTCAGCACTGGGCCCACAGGAGGTTCTTCCTATCCTAGTCAATACCTACTCGCTGGCCTCAAGCGTGGTACTGGTCTCAGGAACCAGTACCAAAGGACCAAAGGCCCAACTGCTTAAAGCAAGGGGATTCCACACCTTACAAAGACCTGGACCTGTAAGAGCCCCACCTCGTCAAACTTCAACTTGAGCTGTTCATTTGTGTTCTCAGGATTTTTATTATGATGATTTGATGTTGCGGAAACAGGTAATCTTAATTCTCAGGAAACAACAAATTCAATTTTTGTTAAAGTAACAAATTCACTTACCCAACAAGCCATTTAGCATAATTAATGCCAGTCTATTGCATAACTGCCATGAATGGCATCAGGCAAAGTGTTACTGCTAACAATCCTTACCTTTCTACTCCACTGTATCCTTCTACAAAAACTTTAGACCTACACATTGCACTAGCTCTTAATTATTAGCTTTTTCTCAGTAAGATTATCAATTTTAACTTATTTCAGATGGTTTTCATAAAGCTGCTACTTACCAAAATCAAATGAATTAACTTCATTTTCTTAAGTGTTTATCTTAAAAATGGAAGAAATAGCCTACTATGGCCAGTTACTAGCTGTATTAGTTTCCTGTTGTTGTTATGACAAATTACCACAAATTTGGTGACTTCAATGCAAAATATTTATTCTCTCACAGTTCTGGAGTCCAGAAGTCGAAAATCAGTATCAATGGGCTCAAATAAAAGTGTCTACAAGATCATACTCCCTCTAGAAACTAGGGGAGAATCCATCACCTCTTCCAGCTTTTGGTGGCTTCCAGCATTCCATGACTGTGTCTGTATTAATGACGATTTTTAAGGTCAACATTTTCAAATTTCTGTCTGCACTGCATCACATTGCCTTCTCTTCTGCGTGTGTGGTGAAACATCCCTTTGCTTCCCTCTTACAAGAATACACATGGCTGCACTGGGCACCCACTCTGATAATCCAGGATAATCTCTCCATCTCAAGGTATTTAACTTACTCACATCTGCATAGATCCTGTTTCTATACAAGGCAACATTTACAGGTTCTAGGGACACCTGATATCTTTGAGGGGTCCTTTTTCAGTCTAACACAGTCCATCCTCTATGTATGTATTTATGTATAAATCTAACAAAATATGGGCAAGATCTCTATGGTAAGACCACTAACACATTAAAGTAACTTAAAGAAGATCTAAATAACTGGAAAGATAAACCATACTCATAAATTTGAAGACTCAAATATTGTTAAAATATCAATTCTCACCCAAACTGATTTAGATACTCAACAGAATTCTAATCAAAAGTCCCAGCACTTTCTAATTTCTTTTTTTAATGCTTACAAATCAACAATCTGATTGTAAAATTTTCTCAGAAAAGTAAAAACACTAGAATAGCCCAAAGAATTTTGAGGGGAAGAAAAGGAAATTTTGTGTTAGACATAACATTGAAAGCATGATACATTTAAAGAAAAATTGGACTTTATCAAAATTTAAAGGTCTGGGTCTTTGAAGGACACCAGTAACAACATGAAAAGACATGTCACAGACTAGGGGAAAATATGTGTGAATCATATATTTGATAAAAGAATTGTATCCAGAAACTATAACAAATTCTCAAAAAAACAAAAACCAAATTTTAAAAATATATGAAAGATTTGAAGAGACATTTAACCAAGAATACAAAAAGAAAGCAAAAACACACACGAAAAAATGTTCTACATAATTGATCATCAGGAAACTGTCAAGTAAAACTATAATGAGGTCTCTGCAGATTTATTAAACTGACTTAAAAAATAACAGACCTGCTAATACCTAGCGCTAGTGAGAACGCAGAGCACTAAAATTCTCATATACTTCCAGTGGACTGCAAAATAGTACAACCACTGTGGCAATTTCTCACACTGTTAAACATGTTGTTAACTACACAAACTAGAAACCTCACGTCTAGACACTTACCACACAAAACCTCATACACAAATGTTTATAACAGTTCCATATGTGATTATCAAAAATTGGAAACAACACAAATATCCATCAGATGAGTATTAGATAAACAAACTGTGGTACACCTACATAAAGGAATCAAACTCTTTGCCATGGAGTTGCTTCCAACTCATAGAGAGCATCTTGGACAGAGAGGAACCACCTCACAGAGCTTACAAGAAGTGGCTGGTAGATCTGAACTGCCAATCTTCTGGTAAACAAACATTGCACTTAACTGCTGTACCACCAAGGTTCCATATAAAAGAATAGTAAAACCCAAACCAAACCCACTGCTAGTCAAGTCGATTCTGACTCACAGTGATCCTATAGAACAGAACAGAACTGCCTCACAGAATATCCAAGGAATGGCTGGCAGATTTGAAATGCTAATCTTATAGGTTATCAGCTGTAGCACTTAACCACCACAACACCAAAGAACATACTGCATAAAAATAAATGAACTACTGATGTGCAGAACACTGATGAATTGCAAACGTGTTAGACTAAGAGAAGTCAGATTCAAAAGTCCACCAAACTGTATGATGCCATTTTCATACAATCTGGGGAAAGCAAAAACATAGAACAGCAAGCAGATCAGTGGTTACTAGGTGCTGGGGCTGGGGCAAGGAGCTGACTTCAAAAGGGCCCCGGTGAATGGGGGTAGGGGACAACAGATGTATTCAACATCTTGGTTATAACAGTGGCTTCACAACTGTATGCATCGTCAAAACTCACAGAAATATATATCAAAAAGGTGAATTTTACTGCATGTAAATTAATAATAAATTTAATAAAAAATAACATCTGTAATTTTTTAGACATTTACTTTAGCCAGTGTTATATGAATTCATGCTGGTCTGGCACCAAAGCAATTTTTTTAATGTTATATAAAAAATTTAACATATTTTAAATTTATATACACATCTTGATAACAACAGCAACAGGGAAAATATGCCTAATACCAAACATGTAATCCAAAAGAACATATACATTATATTTGCAGATTTCAACTGGAATGAATTTACCGACTAGAATCTGATTTAAAAATAAATAAATAATAAAGACTTAAATCTTATATAAAGGGTGACAAAATATTCCAATAATGAAATATCAATTGTAATAAAAAATTTTAAAAACTAATAACATTTCTATGAGAATGATAGAGGACTCAGACCAGAGGTCACTTGGTTCAGTGATTCTCAAAAGACCTTGAAGGATTACTGGGGTCCTACATGGGAGCTAAAGAGGAGTCACTCACGCTTCTATTATTCCCAGTTAGCTAATTAATTCTTAACATTCTAGGACTATCTCTTGATGTCTTTCCTAACTCTTCCTTTGGAAGTAAATCCAAAAGCTTCCACAGAAAACCAAATTTCTGTCTGGATCTGCTTATTTACATATGCTGCACTGTACAAAGAAATAAAATTTTACTCCATGGTTTCTAACAGTTTTGTCTCTGAATCTCAAATTATTTTCTGGTTGATTTATATAGAAAATGCCTTGAGTGGACCCCTCTTCACAAGGAGTGCCTCAGTTTATGACATCCTGCTGGAATACCAAGTCATCCTGCCTAACTCTAAGTTACCCTTAGTCAATGAACGACTACAGCCTAAATTTAATTCTGTCATCATAATGCTACTGGTCCATGACTAATAAACATAATTATTTTTCAATCTTTTCACAGAGTAAAAAAGTTTAGCATACTGCTTAAAGGCACTTAAATATTTCTTCATGATTCATCCGCACAAAATATGCATTTGCCCTCCTAATCTTAAACTCCTCCACTTGTCTGTCTGTTTGCTGTACTGTGGGGGTTTGTGTGTTGCTGTGATGCTAGAAGCCATGCCCCTGGCATTTAGGTACCAGCAAGGTCTCCCATGGTGGACAGGTTTCAGCTGAGCTTACAGATTAAGATGGACTAGCAAGAAAGACCTGGCAGTCTACTTCTGAAAAGAGTTAGCCAGTGAAAACCTTATGAATAGCAGTGGAGCACTGTCAGATACAGTGCTGGAAAATGAGTTCAGAAGGCATTCAGAAGATGCCTGGCATTCAGAAGAGCTTCCCCCTCAAAGTTGAGCCAACTTTACTGATGTGGATGGAATAAAGTCATCAGGATCTTCATTTGCTTATGTGGCATGATTCAAAATGACAAGAAGCAGCTGCAAACATCCATTAATAATAGCAACATGGAATGTGTGAAGTATGAATTTAGGAAAACTGGAAATTGTCAAAAGTGAAATGGGGCACATAAAGATAAATATCCTAGGCATTAGAGAGCAGAAATGGACCAGTATTGACCATTCTGAATCAGACAATCATTTGGTCTATTATGCTGGGAACAAAAATTTGAAGAGGAACAGTGTTCAGTTCACCATCAAAAAGCACATTTCGATATCTGTCCTAAAGTACAATGCTGTCAATGATAGGATAATATCCATATGCCTACACGGAAGGCCAGTTAACATAACTATTATTCAAATTTATGCACCAATCACTAAGGCCAAAGATGAAGAAATTGAAGATTTTTACCACCTTCTGCAGGCCAAATTGATACAACATACAATCATGAAACACTGATAATTACTGATGATTGGAATGCAAAAGTTAGAAACAGAAGGATTGGTAGTTAGAAAATATGGCCTTGGTGATAGAAATGATGCTGGAGATCGCATGACAGAATTTTGCAAGACTAACAAAATCTTCATTGCAAACATCTTTTTTAACTAACAGAAATGGCAACTGTATACACGGACCTCACTTGCTGGAATATACAGGAATCAAATTGACTATATCTGTGGAAAAAGACAATGGAAAAGCTTCATTTCAGCAGTTAGATCAAGACCAGGAGCTGACTGCGGAACAGACCATCAACTGCTCACACGCAAATTCAAACTGAAACTGAAGAAAATTAGAACAGGTCCACAAGAGCCGCAGTACGATCTTAAGTATATCTCACCTGAGTTCAGAGGCCATCTCAAGAACAGATCTGGTGTGTTGAACACTAATGACTGAAGGTCAGACGAACTGTGGAATGACATCAGAAATATCCATGAAGAAGGCAAAAGGTCATTTAAAATACAGGAAAGAAAGAAAAGGCCAAATTGGATGTCAGAAGAGACTCTGAAACTTGCTCTCAAACATCAAGCAGCTAAAGCAACAGCAAAGAATGATGACGTAAAAGAACTAACAAAAGATTTCAAAGGGCAGCTCAAGAAGATGAAGTAAAGTATTATAATGACATGTGCAAAGATCTGGAAATAGAAAACCAAAAGAGAAGAACAGGTTCTAAATTTCTCAAGCTGAAAGAACTTAAGAAAAAATTCAAGCCTCAGGTTGCAACACTGAAGGATCCTACAGAGAAAATATTAAACAACTCAGGAAGCAGCAAAAGAAGATAATAGGAGAAAGAACGGGTTGCTGTTCAGTCACCTGAAGAGGTAGCATGTGATCAGGAACCACTGGTACTGAAGGAAGAAGTCAGAGCTGCACTGAAGACACTGGTGAAAACCAAGCTCCAGGAACTGACAGAATATCAACCAAAATATTTCAACAAACAGATGCAGTACTGGAAATGCTCACTTGTCTACATCAAGAAATTTGGAGGACAGTTACCTGGCCAACCAACTGGAAGAGATCCATTTTTATGCCCATTTCAAAGAAAGGTGATCCAACCGAATGCAGAAATTACCAAACAATATCATTAATACCATATGCAAGTAAAACTTTGCTCAAGATCATCCAAAAGTGACTGCAACAGTACATTGACAAGGAACTGTCAGAAATTGGAGCTGGATTCAGAAGAGGAGGTGGAATGAATGATATCACTGCTGATGTCAGATGGTTCTTGACTGAAAGCAGCAGTGTTTCACTGAGTATGAAAAGGCATTCAACTGTGTGGACCATAACAAATTACAGCCAATTTTTGCGGAGAATGGGAATTCCAGAACACTTAATTGTGCTCTTAAGGAATCTGTACACGATCAAGAGGCAGTTGTATGAACAGAACGAGAACATGGCATAGTTTAAAGCCAGGAAAGGTATACGTCAAGGTTGTATCCTTTCACCATTCCTTTTGAATCTGTATGCTGAGCAAATAATTCAAGAAGCTGGATTACATGAAGAGGAATGAGGCATCGAGATTGGATAAAGACTCACTAACAAACTTGTGTTATGCAGATGATGCCACCTTACTTGCTGGAAGTGAAGAAGATTTGAAATACTGATGAAAATCAAAGACCACAGCCTTCAGTATGGATTGCAACTCAACATCAAGAAAACAAAAATCCTCACAACCACACCAGTAAGCAACATCATGATTAATGGAGACAAGATGGAGGTTGTCAAGGATTTCAATTTACTTGGTTCCACAATCAACGTCCAGGGAAGCAGCAGTCAAGAAATCAAAAGACACATTGCAATGGGAAAATCTGCCGCAAAGGACGCCTGTAAAGTATTGAAAAATAAAGATGTCACCTTGAAGACTAAGGTATGTCTGACTCATGCCATGGTATTTTCAATCACATGACAATGCATGTGAAAGCTGGACAATGAACAAAGGAGACAGAAGAAGAACTGATGCCTTAGGATTGTGGTATTGGAGAAGAATACTGAATGCATGTCCCACGGACTGCAAAAAGAACAAACATCTGTTTTGTAAGAAGTACAATCAGAGTGCTCCTTGAACGCAAAGATGGCAAGATCATGTCTTACAGACCTTGGACACATTGTCAGGAGGGATCAGTGCCTGGAGACAGACATCACACTTGGTAGAGTGGAGGGTCAGCAAAAAACAGGTAGACCCTCAACGAGATGGATTAACACAGAGGCTGCAACAATGGGCTTAAGTATAAAAACAATAGTGGACAAGGCACAAGACTAGACAGTGTTTCACTCTGTTGTGCACAGAGCTGCTATGAGTCGGAACCAACTTGACGGCACCTGACAACAACAATCTTAAACTCCCCCCACCTTCTTTTCCCCCTCCCAGGGGTTACAGTTTATTTTATGGGCCTGTCTATGGTTTAGCTGAAAGATGGTCTCTAGGAATGGCTTCAGTTCCAGGTCAGAAGAGTGTCTTAGGGCCATAGTCTCAGGAGTTCCTGCAGTCTCTGTCAGATGAGTAAGCCCTGTCTTTTATGTGAATTTGTTTTTCTGTCCTACAATTTTTCTCTTGCTCTCTCCAGGACCCTCTGTTGTGATGCCAATTAAGAACAGTCAGTAGTGGTAGCCAGGCATCATCTAGTTCTTCCAGTCTTGGGATGGTGTAAGCTGGGGTTCTATGAAAAGAGTAGGAGACTTTAACACACTACTTTCAAAGAAGACAGAATAACTAGAAAGAAACTCGACAAATACAGATACAGAGTATCTAACTATTACAGCGAAAGGTTCTTTGCCTTTGAGACTAGGAACTTTGTCCTATAAAGTGACTGATTATGTCTAAGAAATTGTCCTGACTGTAGCCCTTACGTGCTCTATGAATATATGAGACAGAGACCTTACACAAAATCATTAAAAATGACAGGTAAGTTTTACTTCAAAATTATTACAACTCATAAATAGGTGAGACGCAACTACATCTTTATCCCTTTCTTCTCAAATAGACTGTTATGTTAATATAATGGTATGGTAAAAACGGCATGGGGGTGCTGTATGACCTCCTCTAACTTCACAACGGGCAAGGAGAATCCAAGATCAACAGCCCAAGGCTGATTCCTGTAAGAAGGAAGTCAGTCAGGCCTCCTCTCTTTGCTATCTTTACCAATTCAGATACCAATGGTCCCTCCCATGACACTCTCTACTTCTCTACTGGGTTCCATACTTCACTGCAGTGACCACATAGAACCCAGAGACAATACTTATAGTTATGGTATTTATTCTGAAAAATAACATGTTACAATTATGGTTCAGAAATGCACAGGATACAGTTCTTCCACCAGGACAGCCTCCTCTCAGCCATTAGCACAGTCATACCTCTCTCTGGCTCCTCAGCCTCTGCCCCACTCTGGCAAGTGTTACAAAGTTCTTTTGCTCTACCAACTAAGTGTCCCAAAGTACCCACTCTGCATCAGACCAAAGAGGTTCAGCTGTAGCTCCATGGTTTGACAATCTTAGCTCTGCCACATGCCTAGATGCAGCCTATTCTGCCAACAAGCCTTCTGTCCAAAGACACTCAGCTTTCTCACTCCAAGGGCCGGGAAGCCTACTATGCCATCTCTGGCCACTGTCTCCTGGGACCACTTCTCTGCTACTGCTCCTCATCATCTTCAGTGTTAACAGCTCTCTCTGGAGCTCCAGGTTCCAGCAGCTTCTCAGCACATGGATCCTGAGTTCAAAAGACACAGTCTGTTCTTGGCTCTTCTTTGATGATGGTGAAATTCTTTCCATTCTACCTCTGAAATGGCTCATTTTAAGCCTAGTGGGATGGCAGAACTGATCAATCCTTTTGTCAGGGTTCCAGAGACCTTATTTTCATGGTCACACACAATTATATGGGTGGGAATTGTAAGGCCATGGGAAGAAAGGTCATAAAAAAGAGATCCACTGTGCCACCCACCACTCATCCCCTCCCCATTTACCAAACTAATGTTTTTCATTTTAAGAATTTATCAAGAAAATTTGATTGAGCATAAAAGTACCTTCCTGAATACTGAGTGCTTTCAAATAGCGTCAGAAGTGTTCTCACGATGCCAAACAAATACTGAAAGCTTCAACAGATGCTATGTTTTCTCTACTACATTAGTTTGGGGGGAAAACAAAAATGTAGATTTCCTATCTTCTCTAAAAATATTATCATCATCATCATCATGTGGTCTGTATTTATTCTACAACCACCCTGCTTTAATAATAAATGCTGGGAGTATTAAAACAACAAATGGAATGTCTTAAAATGCGTTAAGCTCTTCTCTTATTAAACACAAAATCTAAAATCTTACCACAGGCCTTTTTTTTCTTGATTCACAATCAAATCCTGTTGGCAGTTGATCTTGATACCTAATGTAATTCACACCAACACAACCAATCTCAGGAGGTTGTAAATGCCTTCCCTAATTCTTTGTGTATCATACAGAAACCAGTGAATAGGTAGAGATAGAGCTCAGTCACTAAGACTATCCACAATTATGTTTTGCTATACACTCACTTTCGCTATTCGGTTTGTATCTTTTCATCATTCTTGTTGAACTCTACTAGCCTAATAAAGAGCTGTTCTTATTAGCTGCCATTGAGGCAAGCCCTAATACATCAGAGATTCTGTAAACAACAGAAATAAATGCTGCCTGTTTCTGTACCATCTATATGATTGACTGCAGATCAGACCTCTATGATTTATAGAGTTTTCATTAGCTGAGTTTTTGGAAGTAGGTTGACAGATCTTGCTGGCTTGCCTCTTAGTCTACAAGTTCTGCTGAGACCCATTTAGTTATCATTGTCACACACAAGTCTCTATGGACAGATGGGTAGTGGATGCACAAGAGATACGCTGGCAGGGAGTCAAACTCAGGTCTTTTGTAGAGAAGGCAAGAATTTCACCACTGCACCACCATAGCCACTCAGTAAATATCTACTGCCCTGATAATCATAATGACAAGGACAGTAAATTGAACAAGAGTTTATCAGGTACCAGACACTGGTTTATTTAATCGTCATCAATAATAAACCTCGCGGCTTTCCAACTGATTCCCACACATACTGACCCCATGAGTAGAAGAGCCCTATAGGATTTTGAAAACCTGGCTGGTGGATTTGAACTGCCGACTTTTTTGGTTAGCAGCTGAACTCTTAACTACTACGCCACAAGGGCTTCTTGGTAACATTATTTGGAATGCCTCAAAAATGAATAATATAGTAACGCAATCATGGGTGATCTAATATTACTCTTAACAGCATAAAGGGGATTGCTTCATTATCCTGTCCAAATTAACACAACAAGATGTGAACACAGGCAGTTTGCCCTCAGATCCCATATTCTTAACCATTGCCCTCAAATGTTAAAACAAAATTACTTTCAAGATTCAGTGAACCAACATATCAGAAGATTCTTACCTGCAAACAACTTAATCTACTCAACTTAGTTTTAACAGAAAAGAATTTATTAAAGGCTTTAGGCAGCTCAGAAAGTCAGGCTCAGAGGCCTTCTGACTAAGAACAATGCTAAGAATGCTCCATCACACAGGACTGCAACTTTACCACTCTGTTCTCCCAGATGCAAGTTCCACAACTTTTATCTCCAACAACTGGTCACCACCCCACTGCAACACTTGCCAAGAGAATGGATCCCACACACAAAGACTTCCACGTTTTCAACATTAAAAGTTTAACTCTGGAGATGTGAATTCATTATCTACTAAAGTTAACTAGTTTTAAATGAATACATTTTAAATTATAAATCAATGTGAGAAAAAAGAATGCAAAATTTTATGTACATTATGTTTGCACGTAGTTTGGGGGTAAGCATATGCTCAATGTCTATTAAGAGAAGACAAATTATAAAAACTGTGTTAGAGTTTAGGATTGCAGATGATTCCTTTACCCTTTCCCTATTTTTGGTTTTAGTGTTCTTTATATACGAAATAAAAATTTAAGAGAAAAGAGATAATACACTTTCCTTGCTGGGCTCATCCTAAAAATGTGATATACATTTCCCAAAATAACACCATCAAACCCAAACACACAGTATCCAAATTCTGTTGATACCTCTTATCCTGTAGTAGTACAACCTGTGCTATCTGAGGCTCTCCCCATATTTGGATGTGCCCAGGGAATCAGCATCCGAATCTCCAAAGAATTCTGCGTCTTAATGCTTAGAAAAGTCTAATTTTGATGTGAGAAACTTAAATCCTCTTGCCAGCATCAGAATGTCCTTTGGAGACAGAACGACATGCCATCCCCAGATCAAAGAAAGCCCGAAAGGAGGCTTTCACTGATGGAATTACCCTGAGGTTATTCAAGAGAGAACACTAAAGAAGTGTTACTTCACCAGACAATTCACCAGACTCCACAGGCTCCTATTAGGGCTACTTGACCTCACCCTGGCTCTGGCCATGACTCCTAGACCAACTCTAAACTGAAACAGGAAGAACGTAAGTAGCTTAGACCGAACACTCCAGCACCCAAGGTGTACACACCGAAGGTGGATACTGGCTCATGACATTTCTTGCTCAGTCTAAACCCACAGGCTCCTGAGGTAAAACGTGCTTCCCAACTTTTTGTTTTTTAAACAGATAATTTGTCTTTATAAACCTATCTAGTATTACCGAACAACTTCCTCTTGCCAGAAACTCAAGCCCTCTGTCCAAGGCTAGTCTGACTGCTGAGTCTTTCTCCTCAGGGCAAAATTCTCTGTGGCTGGCAGATCCGATCTCTAAACACTGCGTCTTCTCTACTCCACACCAGCCCAGCCACACACCAGCTGCGCTCTTCCCAGCCCATTCTACTCTGGTTAAGGGCTACAGAGGAAGCCCTTATAGCTCCCAAAGCCTTCTTGATTCCACTCAAGAAAATTGGACCATGCCCAGCTTGCCCTGCTTGTGACAGTAAAAGTGGAAATAATAATAGTAACTTTTCAGTTCTATGCTACAGGCATTATGACATGCTGAAATACACTTTTAAGCATACACAGCACATGAAAGAGGACCAAATACAGGTGACACTATGATGAAAGAAATAAATGCCTTACTTTCAGAAGTTTTTTTCTGCAAGTTTCCCACACATAATATTCTGCCACTTATGGGTAATCATCATTTCAACGAATTGTGTCAAATGAAAAGGAAAAAGAAAGATACATTCGCCATGAGGCTAATTTATGGTCTCACTAAATCCAGCAGACTGAAGGATTTCATTTAGTCTATCAAGGCTCGGCATCATGAATTTTTAGACCAAAGCAATTCTATTAAAAGCCCATAGGGGAAGAGGGGGCAGGAAATAGAACTCGTTAGGTCAGGCAACAAAAGCTTTTCCTAAATATTATATAATTCTATCAGATACTACCTTTCCCCTAATTTTGAGGAGCTAACATCAAGGAAATTGTCCCTCTAAATAAAAAAAAAATTCTAGCTTATGGTGATCCTATGTAAGACAGAACTGCGCTTCACACTGTTTTCAGTGGCCAGAACCTTCCCCTGAGAAGCCTCTGGGTGGGCTTCAGTCTCCAGCTGTTACATCCCTCACCACTGCGTTACCAGGTACTGCACCCAGGGACTCCACCAAAATCAAAGAGACTCTCAAAACTCCATCCTGTAATCGAGTCCTTCCAGTTCACTAACCCACCGTGTTTAGAGTACTGCCCTTATCCTTGTGGTTAAACAGTGTCATCTGCCTTCCAGACAATAAAATGAAGTGAGGACCCAAAGGAACAATCTGTTCCACACTGCTAACATTTTCCTGTGTATGCTGTATTTATATTCTCTAACTAGTCCAAAGTTCAGCTCCTTTGAAATGCCTCAAAAATAAATGTTCTCCTCCAGAACTGCTTTTAGACTAGAAATACAGGGAATACCTTGTAATTTCAGAAGTGACTACGTTAAACCTGGACTGTACCAGGATTCTGACAGTTACACAATGCCTCAGGTAGGGGAGTACAGAGATAAAATAACACGCATTCAAACAAAACAAAACAAAATCCAGAAAAACATTCAAAAACTTACCTATAAGGGTTTTTGTTGGCTGACAGTGGGACTAGCATTCTTTCAACAGCTCTCAGTAGAATTGCTTTGGCCTAAGAGTTCATGAAACCCTTCAGACTTCTGGATTTAGTGAGCCCAGAAATAAGTCTCATGGTGAATTTTAATTTGGTCTTTCTTCATTTGCTTTTTCATTAGATGCTGCGTTCCTTAAGACAGAATCTGTCTTTCCATATCTCCAATAATTAGCGCAGTACCGTATACACATTAGGCTTACAAGTGATGACTTACGTGAAGAATGTCCCTCCTCCCCCAGTTCTTTAACTTGTACACATCCCATGCCAAGCCGCACATTATTTTAAGGGAAATGCAAACGTGTTCCGTCTCATGAAGAACACAGACATGAAGAATAACATTCACGAGGATAATGCATGAACACATGACAGATGCACAGTCACTAAAAGTTAACTGTTAAAAGACTTTTTGTTTCCCAAGACTGTGGTGCCTACTCATTAGTGACTTTGAGTATCATCTTAACAAGAAGAATAAATGAGTGTGTGCCACTACCTAAGATTCAAGGCTCACATATTTATAAAACAAAAAAACAAACTTATTGCCATCATATTAATTCTGACTTACACCAACCCTACAGGACAGAGCAGAACTTCTCCATATGGTTTCCAAGGCTGAAGTCTTTATGGAAGCAGACCACCACCAAGTATGGTAGGAAAATTTGGTATGATCTAGCCTTTGCTGTTACTCTGCGAAAATGACTACAAATATCAGAAAGTTCGTAACAACTAAGTATTATTTTAAGAGAAAACATCAATAAACAGTCAGATCAATGACCTCTGGGAAGTGATGTTCAAGGTCGCACTGTAAATAAAGAATCCTGGAAAGAGGTACAGTGATCTGTTCTTTGTATGATCAGTTATAGCACTCTCTCCCAACTACGCTTACAACATCTAGGGGAAAATGCAACCTAGTCACAGCAGGAAATCAGTGAAAGCCATAATTGAAGCCTGACTCAGCCAAATCAAATCCAGAACTAGGAAAACAGAGATGCTGGGTATTACTAAGTACTGGCATAGTGAGTTAAGTGCTATGTCTGCTAACCAAAAAGGCCAGCAGTTCAAATCCTCCAGGTGCTCCTTGGAAACTCTATAGGGCAAATTTACTCTAACCTACAGGGTCACTATGAGTTGTATCTGACTCGATAGCAGTGGGTTAACCTTACTATGAACCTACTTGATGGCAGCAGGTTTTGGGGGAACCTTACTATAGATCACTATGGGTCAAAATCAACTCAACAGCAATGGGTTTGGTTTTTTGAACCTTACTGAATAGCTGTTTGCCTCAATGAGGCACACACATCTTGAAATAGCTCTTAATATGGTGAGAAACATGGTCTAATCCACTCCCATTTTGATCTTATATTCCTAGGTGTCCAATCTGATAAAGCTCAGTACTCTACTTCTCTATTACAAAAACTTAAGTTCAGCTATAAAGGACATAAAACTATGGCTTAATGAGGACAAAAAGATGTATTTTCCAGTAAAATTTCTGTCTCTTCCAATATAACAATTCTGTTCTGGGAAGTCTTTTGGACCCAGGCCCCTGCCAGCTCAATACTCTCCCATCACTTGGGTGTGACCTTCACTCTCAAGGTAAAGCATACAGGTACCCCCATTCCAGACAGCAACATGGGGAAAAAAAACCCTGGAGAGACAAGGGCTTTCTCTTAAGGAAGACTCCAGGATGCTAAATAAGTTTCTCCTTACTTCATAGTAGATAGAATTCAACTTACCTGGCTACACTAGCTGCAAGAGAGTCTGGTTTATTAAAATAAAAAAAATCGGGAATGCTATTACCATGGAAAGAAGGGAGAATAGCTATTAGGAAAAATTACTGTCTCTGTCGTGAGCACAGTACTCTGCTCACATGAACTCAATACTCATGAATGAAACAGATAATTATCAGCAATGCACAGTCACTAAAAGTTAACTGCTATTTCAAAGATGTCTTAATTTCCTTAGCTCTTGTTTAGTAAACTTCAGCCATTTAAAACTCTTCATCTATGCTATTCCTTTACAGATGTTTTTAAAGTCATTATAATAAATTCCATTTCTTAAATTTTGTTGTGAACAACAGAATTTAGGTGTGGAGACATCTCTACTAATTTGAAAGCACACGATAAAAGGTAAAGGCCTCTCTGATATTTTCAGATCAAGAGACAATCACACTGATTAAATATTTATTAAAATCCTACTACCTTTAAGAATGAAGTATTCAATTTTCATAAAATGAAACTTTTCACCTCCTCTAAGACAATAACAATACTGAGAAGACAGGAAAAAGCTACTGATTTTAAGAGGCATGAGTACTGCATTTGATGTCAAAAGAGAAATAAGTATACCTGGACCGAGGCCCTGGTGACAGTGGTAAAGATCTTGGCTGCTAGCCAAAAGGCCAGCAGCTCAAACCCACTAGTCACTCCTTGGAAACTCTATGGGGTAGTTCTACTTTGTCCTATAGGGTCACCATGAGATGGAACTGACTCAAAAGCAATGGGTTTTTGGGATTCACTCAACCAACTCAAGATGATTTTATATAAATCTTCTCAAGTCTCTTTTCAATTCACTACATACAGTAATTTTCTCCATTAAATAACTACATATTTAGAAGCCACTCTTAATGAGTGATCAGTGTACTTATTCAGTAATTCAGCAAATAACACCTATTTGGTGATATTTTCTGTGCTGGGAAGTGGCCTATCCTGCACAGGACTCAGCCTTCCCAAGAGTTTAGAAAGAGTTATAGACAGTGTACTACTTTTACACACAAAATACAGTTACTCTTAGAAGTGAAGAGCTCTGTACTGCCTAACAAAGTATAATGAGTACCTACTGTGTTCCTACTGAAATGGTGGCATCATTTCAAATGTTCAGCTGCTAACCAAAAGGCCAGCAGTTTGAATCCACCAGCTGCTCCTTGGAAACTCTATGGGGCAATTCTATTTCTGCTACAGGGCTTCTGAGTCAGAATCAACTGGATGGCAATGAGTTTTGTAGTGGATTGTGTTCAACAAGTACAGACACTCCAACCAAGCAAATCTATAAAATTTCAAGACAAAAAATTAAAAACAAAAACAAAAGACCCTTCTTACAACAAGTTCTGTCAAATAACTCTTTCAAACAACTTGATCAAAAGGATCTTGCTACAGAATAGTATGCAGATAATCTGGTTAATATAACTATTTTAACAGGAGTCAGAAGCATCACCATTCTTGCAACTTTGACCCTAATTTTGGTCTAAAATTCTTACACATTTTTAGTAGCACGTGAGAACAGACGATGCTGTAACATGTAGAAATGGCAACATTTAAAATTCACAGTAGCACAAAACCCTTACTTTTCCCAACAGACCCTTTGAACTTTAATAATGTCCACCCTGGTTGGCCAATAAGTTCTAAAAGCAGACAGAGGAAAATTGCGAACACTAGCTTTTGCTGAAATGATTTTTCATTTAGAAAGGTTTTATAAGTTCTCTTAAAAACATCTGACAATTCTGTGGACACTTAATTTTCTTAAGGGGGTGATCACTGAACAAGGCAGGCATCTTAGTTTGTGCAAAATGTAATCTATCTGAAAAACGGATTTCATATACTCTTATTTTCTCACACAAAAGTAAAAATAAATATACACATACACAGCTATATATACACCAATCCAAATCAAAGACAAAGCATGGCAAAAGCAGCAGATGTGAAAGAAAGCTCCTCATTTATCTCTCCGGATAAACAGCACAAAGATCAACATATCATTAACTGTCCAAAGGAGACGATACACGATAAAACTGCAAATGGATAAAGAGGCTGGATAATCACACATTTATTAATTCTCACATTACACAAATAAAAAACTTACAAAGGCACCATTTAAGAGTCTACCTTACGTTACTTAAAAGAAGCCAAGTGACAAGAGAAACAAGCAATTAGGTGCTTTCTCACAATACACGATTCCAAGTGGCTTTCTACACGCCCATGTATTTTGGTCAATTCTTTTAAACATCAGTTATCCTGGGCCTTGATATATCTGTCATCTGTTTTATTCTTAATGCAAATTTCTGCTTACTATCATAAATTTTCCCACATTATGGTTTGGGAACTGTTTCCTAGGAGTTGCTTATAAATATTATAACATAAAAAAGGGACTTTAGCAGTATATTCAAACAGAGGTCACTGAGAATACATTGAGCCATGGTAGCTCTGGGTGCACAACCGTGCTCTAAAAAGTGTAAGAGATAAAATGTGTGGTCATTTAAAGTTCTTTAATTTCAAATGTGAGTGGTTACAGACTTTTTAAAATGATATAGTTGCTAAAATATGCATTTACTGATTTAGGCAATTTTGTACTGTTAGTGTTGTATTACGATAGCTCCTATTACACTGTCCCTTATTTAGATAAGATCAAGATATATTTATACGCATAATTTTTAAAAGCAAAGTAGAAGATGAAAATATTAAAACATGTCTAATCTTTTAGGTTGCATTCAAGAGACTGTCGTATTCTTTTTTCTTAATTTTACATATTGTCTGAAGAAAAACAGTTTTGCCAAAATAGTATGCTTTATCATATAAGAACACTAAAGAACAGCAAGATTTGCCTTATAGGAAGGTTACAGACATTTCTACATTGATCTTTTGTATTCTCTTCTTAAAAGTGAAAGTCATTAAAAGAATATCTCAAGGACACCATAAATAACAGCGAAAAAACAATGTACAAAATAGGAGAAAAATCACATATTTGATAAGGGGCTTGTAATCTGAAAGAATATATAAAGAACCTTTCAACTCAATAGTAAAAAAGAGAAGTACCTAATTAAAAAAGAATCCGAACTGACATTTTTCCACAGAAAATATACAAACGGCCAACAGGGAAATGAAGATATATGCCACATCTTTAGTTACTAAAAAAAAAACCCAAAAAGCACCAAAAACCCAAACCCACTGATTCAAAGCAACCCTACAGGACAGAACAGAACTGCTCCATAGAGTTTCCAAGGAGTACAGGTAGTTGAACCACCAACCTTTTAGTTAGCAGCTATAGCACTTAACCACTATGACACTAGGGATTCCAATGGAGAACTGCAAATTAAAATCATAATGAGATATCACCTCATACCCACCAGGATCAAAATAAAAATATAAAAAGGCAGACAACAACAAGTGTTGGTGAGGATGTAGACAAATAGGAACTTTTATATATTACTGGTGGGAATGTAAAATGGTGCAGTTACTTCAGAAAACAGCTTGCTGGTTCCTCAAAATGTTAAATAATATGACCCAGAAATTCCATTTCTAGCTATTTATCTATCCAAGAGCAGGGAACTCTGATGGTATAGTAGTCACGTCCTACCCTTGCTAACCAAAAGGTCAGCAGTACAAATCCTCCAGGCGCTTCTTAGAAACTATATGGAGCAATTCTACTTAATCCTACAGGGTCACTATGAGTTGTAACTGACTTGATGGCAGTATGTTTGGTTTCATTTATCTATGAAAAATAAAAACACGTCTGTACAAAAACACGTATACCAATTATTCATAAAAGCATTACTTACAACAGCCAAAGGTGGAAACAACTCAAATAACCATCAACGGATGAATGGCTCAACAAAAGGTGGTCTATACATACCAAAAAAAGCAAATGAAACCTGTTGCTGTTGAGTCAATTCCAACTCGTAACAACACTATAGGGTTTCCAAAGAACATCTGGTGAATTCAAACTGTCAACATTTTGATTAGCAGACATAACTCTTAACCTCTATACTGCCACGTTTTCCGGTGGAATATTATCTGACAATAAAAAGAGATGCAACAACATGAACGAATCTCAAAAATCAGCGTTGACAGTTACACAGGGTGATAAGTGTAATTAATGCAACTGAATTGAGCATGTAAAACAATGTTATAATGGCAAATGTTTTGTTATATATATTTTTAATACAATTAAAAATATCATGCTAAGTGAAAACAGCTAGTCATACTCTACGATTTCCATCAAATACGATGCTGATCCTCAAACTATCCCCATTTAGAAGTTCCAGTTCCCACCCATCTGACAATGTGATTAACCCAAACCAAACCCACTACCATCAAGTTGATTCCGACTAATCGCAACAAAGGGGAACTGCCCCCACAGAGTTTCCAGACCATGGGACTAGGCAGTCACAACAGCAGAAGCCATGGAAACAAGTAGAAGATCCCTCCAGCTCACTCTCAGTGGGTACCAAGCTCTACTGCAACTACTCTTCACAGATTTCCAGTGACACCTATAATTTGGAGGACACTGTTGTTTACCAACCTATGAGAATACAGGGACAAGAAAACACCTGCTGTCTTCACTACTGCTGATCAACTCAGCAAACGGCATCAAAATGGCCCAAGAGAGTTAAAAGTCAACTGCTACTGCTCTAAACCCAAACTCAAGTCTCTGAGATTTTCAACCTGTTTAAGTTAATCCCTGGACAGGTGGCAACCTTACTTAGAGTAAATTAACCACCCTCTAATAGTACAAAAAGAGGTTGCTGGTAATTGACAGGAACACAGCTAAATATGATTATGCCCTTTGGGAATATAAAATCTACCAAAAAAAAAAAAAAATCCTTAGAAGTTAAGGAAACAGTAACTTCTACAAACAGAGACATAACAGAAAACAACTTAAAATAAATATTAGGTATACAGTCTATTAAAGAATTGGAACAGACATCATAAACAGGCAAACTACAGTATACTGTGCAAGGGAATTCAATTACCCAAGTCAGGTTTTATCCAGAAGCTTTTTAATTTTGTCTTTCTTACTTTGGATGATTCTTCAAGCAGACAGTAGAAAGCAATTTCATCTAAGTGCTAAAGTCACAGAGTTGACCCCATGAGGCCCTTCCGCACTCCATTTCCACATCTCCTCATGAGTGCACCTCTCTCACTGGTTCCTTCTTTGGAAAGCACACGTTCTGCCATGTGTATGCAGAGGCCCTTTGGATAAAACCCAGAATTCTTTTCCCTGTTCTCACCATCCTCAAGAAATAGTCAACTTCATGGAAATGCAGAAGGTAGAACTTTTGTCATCTTCATATGCCAAAATGTGTACCTCATACCATCACTATTGAAAAAAAGAAATCACATGGAAGCTGATATTTTGAAAAGGAAAACCAAAAAAACCAAATTCACTGTCTTCAAGTCAATTCCTACTCACAGTGACCTGACAAGACAGGGCAGAATTGCCCCAGAGAGTCTCCAAGGCCGCAAATCTCCACAGAAATAGACTGCCGTGTCCGTCTCCTGCTGAGTGGCTGGTGGATTTGAACTACCATCCTTTTGCTTAGCAGCTAAGTGCTTTAACCACTGCAACATCAGACCAAAAAAACAAACTAACTGCAATCCAACTGATTTCAATTCAGAAAGACCCTATACAAGAAATAGGAATGCAAAGTTATAATCTTTCTCTCAAGGAACTGCTAGTGGGTTTGAACCACTGAACTTTTGGTTAGCAGTCAATTGTTTTAATCACTGCAACACCAGGACTTCTTATTTCTAAAAGCAGTGTAATAAAAAACTCTGAATACTCATCACAGATAAGGTACACTATAAGTATACTGTGTAAAATAATCATGACATTTAAACCATGTTAATATTCTACATATTTTTATATAAAACATATGTAAGATTGCACAATATGCTTCAGTAAAACCATCACCAAGGTTATCTGCTGTGATGTCCTATCAGCAGAAAGAAGGAGGCAGATGGAATTCTGGAACACGGGTAAGATAACACTCACGTCAAAGAGAAGAAAAAGGAAGCAAAAATGCTTGTCCCCAAGCACACTAATGAAGCAAGTGATAAGGTACGGGTCAAATTCCCACTTCTGCAATCAAAACTTATCACAGGAGCCCTTCATAGGGGACTGCATCTGTCATATGTTAACAACTCAAGCTGGTCACTGAACTTCTAAGTGTATAGAAAAACTTAAAAGCACTTCACAACTCCTTATGGGTATAATTAGCCTGTTGCAATCACTGGCAATACTCAACCTGGAACTTTAAAAGGTCACTCCACTCTTTAAGATACCAAATTTGGAGTCACCGCCCTTCTGGACAGATCAAGCACACCCTACAATTAGTATCCAGCTGCACCTGTCGCAAAGCGTCTTTCTTCGTGATATACAAGGGGTCAGTCAACAACATTCTAAATTCTCGGGGGATTATTAGACCTCAGAAACCAAACGATGAACAGGTCTAATGTCTGTTGTTGAGGTGATGGATGGAGGTCACACTCTGACCACACACAGAAGCCACGATCTTTATTCTTTATAGACAACAGAAGTGGACACCGATACCTCCTCTCCTTGGCTCCCTCAGTCTCCTGGGAAGTCAACATGAACTTTGCTATTTAACAAAACTAGATTTTTCATGATCTGGCTTAGTATCTACAAATAATAAAGATTAAAAACAAAACAAAACAAAACTCTGCAACTAATTAAAACAGCATTACTGATTTAGCTAAACTTCATTAAAGGATAGTGAAGGAAAAACATTACTGGTCATTTATTTTTATTTTACAAAGTTGATAGTTGAAATATAAAATACTCTTTTACTCTGTTAATCCTTCATAAAAGTGCTCTATACATTTCATAAATTGAAAATGATAGTAATTCCCCTGCTATAGTATAAAATATCAACATAGGTATTCAAAAGGTATAGCTCTTAGCAGAAATATATTTAGAAAAAATCACTAATTAAAAAAATCAGATTCACAAACTCTGAGACAGGTTGATGTAACTGGCTGAGGTAATGTTTTAAAGCGATAAACGGAGTTCTTCCTCCTTCCTTCCTGTCTTTTTATAATGAGAGAGAAGCACAGAGGATACACTTTAAAAAGTGCCGCCCTTTTTAAGCCATTTGAATCACTGGTATTTCCCACTACATCAGAAAAAACACTTCTTTGGCAGCTGACATGGGATCACATTTAAAAAAAAAAACAACACTTTAAAGTTTTCTAAAAGACATCATGCGTGGTGAATCTATTAGGTAAAGTCTCTTATCACCACAGTATATAACATATCATCATATATACTTAAAGGGCTTTTCCTCACATAAAAAATTCCACAAATGGAATTTTACAAAATAGGGAAAAATAACTTAGTTTCCAAAACAGATTAACGACATCATTGTTAAACAGGTTCATTTTCTTCTACAAGTGTTAAATTATATTGCCAAGCCAGCCAAGTGCCGTCGAGTTGGAAACATTTTTAAAAGTCCACTGAAGTCTCAATATAAGGGTTAATAATGTGAGTTAATAATACAAGTCAAACCAGTGAGACTATTTCAAAATTCACACTTAACTTGAATAAAGCCAAAAGGCTTGATTATATTCTTACCGTTTCTCTATAAAAATATTCTTACTTGATATTAACTTTAAAAATATACATCTTTTTAAAAGTTAAACTATGGAATTGTCAATTTTTTCTTTTTACGTTGCTGTTGGGCCCATACAGTAATCAAATTTAGAAAACTATAAATTATATTTAAATTTATTATTTACAAGCAATTAATTATAAAAAACAGCCAGGTGGCTTTCATTACATAAATTACTGTTAATGACAGAGACCTCATGCTGCTACTGTATTTAGCATTTGCATGTGTCAAGTGCATACAGCAGTGTGTAACTACCCTCTTCAGGGCGGAACTGATCTCCAAGGCACAGTGGAGCAGCCCAAGTCTCAGACTGCACCCTTACTAGTTGTTTGGGTCTCAAATATTCTGAAAGTTTTAACAACGTTTGCTACAGGGACTTGTCATGTAATAACATTTTGTTGAAAATGCTTTAAAACCAGATACACAATTACTGAGCATCAAATCATGTTTAACTACATTTAGCTACTTGAAGTCCTATCTCTATGATTTAACATTAACAAAACAGTGTTCAATTAGCATTCTAACCAAGATAATGACTGGATAATGCTGTCTCACAAACGTAGTTTTTAACAATGATGTTTCACTCATTTTCTCTTACTCCAAAACTCTGCTAAGGAAACAGTCAATAACTCTCCTACCAGTGTTCTCTTTCTCAATGGCTTTTTGTGATGATTCTTCCCACACTACCCTAAGAGTTGTTTCCCTTCTAAAAAGAATAGGTAGTTCGATCTCTTTATTTTGTTCTGAAATCAAACATGAGTTCTAACAATGTAATCATTTAAAAGGACATCACATTGTTACTCTGACTTAAACATACTTCTTAAAGAAAGTATATTTTAAACATAGAAAATAAAAATAAAGTATGAATTTCACCCTATTTCAAACTCTGTCCAAACCGAAGCCCTGAATAAGTAGCTCCACCCACCTCCACAACCACAAAAATAAAGGTTTATAATAATGCTTCTTAATCCAGAGGATGAAATTCCCAAATTAGCACAGTCTTCCTTTGTTAGTAGAAAAGTCACTAAGAATCTCAACATGAATGCTTCTCTGATATTCAAAGGCTAGATATCTAGTTAACAGATTAGCTAACCCTTCACTCTTCTTCCAACCCTAACAAGTCTGCCTATTAGCAATTTCATCAGTTATTAACAACCACCACAGAAGCAGGTAATGGGAACAGACTAAGATGAAAGGGAAGTGTCTTCAGACTCTTGATAGCTAATCTACATTTGAGGGGCACAGGGAAAATGAGGCAGGTAACCGTGTAACAGTTAAGGAGAGAGAGTCTACACTTACTAACATGGACTTTACTACTAGTAAATGATAATTAATTTATTCAAACAGAATAAAAATTTGAGGTAAATTTTATCACAAATTTTTTAGTTAAAGTAACTACCCGGGGAGGGAATGAAGGCTGTATACTCACCACCAATGACACTGCCTTTGCTCAAAATGGAATTTATCTTTTAGCAATTACTTTAGAATAACTTTCCAAGTTATACAAAGAGAATCTACTTCACAACCACATCTCATTTCTTCCCAAAATAAAAGGTGACTTGTAAGTATAGAAACCAGACAAATACATAATAAAGCATTTACTGTCAGTTTATTTCAATACATGATGAATAATTAGGTGTCTAGACTTTATGGTCACCCTGTAGCATCAGCCTCCTTTTTTAATCAAAGCTAACAAGACTGACCTGTCTCCAAATACCAGATCCACTCTCAAAGTACTGGGTTGTCACCACTTAAGATATTTTAAACTACAACATACAGTCTAAAAACATTTGCAAAAAGAGAAGTCCCTGTCATTAGATTGTGAGTCCAATGGGTAATAATATGCAATGTAGCACATTCTTTTAATGACTTACTACTTTGTAGTTGCAATATACAGAAAACAAACAAACAAAAAACCCGATGCAGTCCAGTAGATTCCGACTCACTGTGACCCTACAGTATAGGGTAGATGCACCCCTAGAGTTTCCAAGGAGCACCTGGCAGATTTGAACTGCCAACCTTCTAACTAGCAGCCATAGCATTTAACCACTACACCACCAGGGTTTCCGACAGGGAAAAGTTAAGCTACGTGTAGATACTAACCAAACCCAAACCCACTGCCATGGAGCCTATTTCAACTCATAGTGACCCTATAGGTCAGAGTAGAACTGCCCCATAAAGTTTCCATGGGGCACCTGGTGGATTTGAACTGCTGACCTTTTGGTTAGTGGATGTAGCACTTTAACTACTACACAACATTAAAAGTGGTAAATGGAAGACAAAATACCAAACATCTAATAGTCAGAAGGTGCTGGACAACACGCTTACCAGAACCACAAGAAACTTTCAGTGGGACGGATTCACGCTGAGTGCATGTGTTTAAGAATTAACATGATCTAAAAATTATACCCTTTCCATCACATTACTTGCGTTCAAAGCCTGGGATATCAATGTAGCACTGCCTTCTAAGATCACAGAAAGAAATTACTTTGAATCTCATAAGTCTATTTACCGTCTGTGAAAGAATAAATGTCAATACCTAAATTAGAATTCACCACTGAAATCAAAAGTAAAAGGACAAAAGCTAAGAATATATCAAACATTTGCCCTATGAAAGGCTAGAATTCATATAGGATCAAATTCCTTTTACCCAGTCTTATGGCTAAGTTATAAACCACTGAAAACTATATTTCGATGGAAACAATGACACCTGTATTAGTCCTTTTGGTGTAAATAGCAACGCTGTCAGTATCTTTGACATGCAGTCACAAATTTTTATACCACTACCAAAGTACTCTGTTAACAAACAAATTTCCACCAAACCAAGCCATAAACAAACCTTAAACTGGAAAGCTCTGTCTACTTGTTTATAGTCTGTTACCTGGAAAAAAAGCAGAAGGTCTCTCTAGCCACCTAATCACCATATCAATGACACATGCCACAAGAGAGAAGCACTAGTTTATTTGATTGATCATGGTAGATAAACTCCAAATAACAGAGAAATTAACAAATGCTTGACATTTGCTCAACATCCATTATTCTGACACTGCTTTCAGAATTTCAAAGCCTGGGAGTATGCTTAATCAACATTCATATTCCCCTGTGAGCTACAGGCACCATATTGCACCCCGCCTTCATACTGATGAAAACTGCATATTGGCCATTTCCAAAATGTTCTGGGACTCCACACAGGGCCCCTTTTCTCTCTTGTTCCTGCGCTGCAGTTTTCTTTTAAACACTTCCAAGACAAAAGCATCTGCCAGTTTTTCTCTCTAGGGATGTATGCAAAATGAACTTAACAGTTTTAAGGCAGGAGTAACCCTCACATCTAAATTCATTCATAGGACAGAAAAGGGCCTAAGAGGCCTCTCCAGGGACAAAACCCTGCTGAAATTCTCCCCTTACACAACAGTGGGAGCTTTACAAAATCTAAGTCCAGACAATTTCCAATTCAAATACCCAACATAGCATGACCTTTGTCAGATCTCTGAGCCCAAGATGCACCCATGATTTTTTATTCTAACCAGCACAGACATTAGACAGGGCACTACTGCTAAGCAGGAGGTTCAATATTTGCATGCTCTTCTATTGTGAAAATGTAACAGTGACAGCACTGTGTCAAATTCTTTTCCCTCTAGAACTTTAACTCCATAGGAGAGGCATGGCTGACAGATGACTCCCCAACATCTGTGTTACGTACACTGCACAGCTGAAGAGCCCCGGATCACTGTCAGAACATCTTGGAGATGACCTGCACCTTTCTTATGCCTTCTTCTTATCCTTGCCCCACACACAAAAAATAAAGAGACATATAAATGTCCGTAACACAAATGTTGCATTTTCCAATAAAATGTAAAAATGGCAAGACAGAGCAACATAATTTATAGTCATTAAGCTGTTCATGTAGCGACTCAACATATGTTGTATAAATGTCCCATACCGAATAATTTATCAGAGCTGACACAGTGCACATCATATTGTTTTATTTAATATAGTTACTAAGATTTCATGGATCAAGCATCACTTCTGAAAGCAGAGAGAAAGCACTGGAAAATATTTATCCATCTGCCATGATTTATTTTGATTACCCTTAGAGCCGCATGATAAAGTGGAACTCACAAAATTACAAGGTTAAGGTTTACACAGCCAATGCTTCATATACTAAAACATAACAAATGACTGTATGCCTGTGTTATATTTTACTTTCATTTAGTGTTAAGTAGAATACTAGACTAAGCATTTAGCTGCCTACTGAACATTTTAATATTTTTAAATAGGTCTTAAACATTTTGACCCAGAAAGTGGGACCTTAAGAAACAACTGTAGGAAAGAATAGTAAGTCCTTTGTATGGTGCTAGACAGAATAATATTGGCCAAAAAGAACAAACAATTTTCTAAGTTATCTTCTCCCGAGAAGAAGTCATAAAAACAAGCACCGGCTAGATTAATAAGCTATCAAGAATTTACTAAATGTATAAAAGGGACACAATACAACATTAGAAACTAAAGGGAGCAGATAGAAGATAAAATGACAACAAATGCACAGCTCCCATTTTCAAGGAATTCACAGTCCAGTAGGAGGCGAACGAGAGGAATGTATGTATTCCACATGAACAAGAAAAAGTAACCACAGTGGTCATAGCCAAAAAACAAACTTAGAGAGCTCAACTAACATTCAAGAGGCCATAAAAGGAAGCAAAGAGACAGAAAGGGACAGACAGAAGGACAGGAGGAAGAAGGGAAGGAGGGAGAAAAGGCAGAGAATAAGTTAGACATTGGCACTTAAGTCTCTTTTTCATTAGTCTTCCTCAAAAAATTTTATCTGGGCACAAGTGTCCCAGACAAGGAAGATGAGATAGAAAGCATGGTTAAATATATATGGGGGGGAGGAGGGCATGTATGTTATGTGAGAGAGAGAGGAATGGAAGAGCACAATAGAGAAAAGATCAGTACAGCTTTTCAACAAAAAACATGAATGTTTGTTGGCCTCATCATCTCTTGAAAGAACATTAAAATATCCATATGATCAACTGCCCTGGGAACGGACATCAAGGGGGTAAAAAGTCTCAAGTTCTAGTGAACTATTTTGTGTAAAAAGCAACAAAAATGAGATGAAAGCAAAGGAATGATCTTTCTTAAGAACCCAGTGTTTCTACACCTGAGTGATAAAGCAAAGGAGAACTGTCTGAACATTATCTACAAAATATTTTCCCATGAGTAACATTTTTAGGTATCCAGAGAAGATTCAAATGTTTCAAAGAATAGACACTGCAGTCTAGAACCGAGGCGTCAGCTCCTCAAAGAGTTGACGTTACCATCTCATGCCAGGAGGGCTGGTAGTCAATGAGATACTTCATAGGGCGCAAAGAAAACCATGAAGCCATATTATCTGGAATTCCAAGTGCCAGTCAGCAGAGTGCTGCAGAAATACTGACAGGTGTATCACAGTATAGCTTCTGAGATGAGCGATAAAGTCAATAAAGTCAAACAGAGCTCAGTACAAAAACAGTCAAGTTCCAATCACCTAAGGAAAAGAAGCAAAATAGAAAAATAATCTTGCTCAGTTTAATGCCTGGTAATAATGGTACTTGAAAACTCCTTAGCTGAGAACAATTCAACCTTACAGCTTTATGACAGAGCAAAACCACTTCTCCCCAAATGAAAGGCTTATATGAAGACGAGCACTAGCATTAATAGATGGCTTTAAGAGTGGACAGGGTGGTAGGGAGGCTGTGCATCAAGAAAATTTCATAACAGTTAACTGAGAATGTTGAAGAAAAGAACAAGAAGTCTGAATGTTACAAATTCTTGCTGGCACCCCTCTCATCGCCATCACTCTGGCATTTTGTTTCTAGACAAGAAGTATGTTTTACCTTGAGGAGATTATTTTCTAGTTACAAGCCAGCCATTATGCACCTTTCAGTGAATCACTGAACAGGGCACTTAAAGGGATAAACAATTATAAAAATAACTCTGTCACAGGCACATACATTTTATTTTATTTAGTGATGTAATAAGCTTAGAGGCATATATCAGGTCCAAAATGGTCTTGGTCATTAATTTAAGCAATAAATCATAGGTCTTGCCAACAATGACGGCAAACAGATGCTAACAAGGAAATGTATTATTTAATATTGCCATGTGTTATAAAAATGTAAGTGTGTTTAAGACATGTCTTAAATTTTTATAATAATATGCATTTAATACATTACTGTTTTGACACATGCAGGAATCAGATTTATAGGTCCCATTCTGTAGTGTCTTCTCCTGCGAATGTGAGAGCATACCCTGGATTTTTTTTTTTTTAAACAAGAAGGAAACCTTTAAAGTGCATGCTTGCAACAATATCTAATTGGTTGTCTTACTGTTTTGTAGTAAATAATGTCAGCACTGAAACTCATTAAAAGGAATGCATCTACTCAGTGTGCCTGAATATAGAAAGAACATTTTAAAATTATCATTTTTTTAAAGAAACTTTACAGTCTAGGAAAATATAAGGGCACTTTTAAGTCACCATCTAATATTTTTTTTCTCATTCATCTTAATCTGGACTACATGTTACCAGAACCCTCCCTCCTCCCCAGCCCCAAATGCTTACTTGACTAGTGAATAAAGTTTTGGAATAGCTAAGAAAAATCCTAAGAACCAAATGCTATCTTCCAACAAAGTAATTTGTGATGGAGTCTATCTAAATTATACCAAATCACAGTATTTCCTCTCAGAGTGGTAGGGTCACTATGAATTGGAATGGACTTTACACCAGTAGGTTTCTTTCTTTTTGGACCAGTAGGGTGAACCTGTTTAGAAAAAGTATTGGTAAATAATGGGAATTAGGGGCTGTGAAACTAATACAAAATCTCTGTTTTAAAAAACCTTTTTCATTTTTTTAAACACCAACAAGATGCTTTCTCTTGGCTTTAAGGGCATTTTGGGTTTACATGTTGTTTTTGCAATAATTTTGTCTAACTTTCCTTTTCAATCAACTGTCTCCTAACTGCCCGGTTCGGTCTTTCCCATCTTGTGCAGCCTAGAGTCCGCGCTTTAAAACACTTGAGGTAGCAGTGCTTGGAGTAAGGAAACTAAATTTTCTTCATTAAATCTACTGAAGCAGATATTAAAAATGCATTTAATATACTGGCAATGGTCGGTAGGCACCGCTGACTGTGACAGGCCAGTTACTGATGATGTGCCGTCAGATGGCCTTCTCAGCAGGCGCCTGGGTCTGAGGCTGCTGAAGGACAGTAATATCTTCCCTTATGTGTAAGCTCGATTCATCTCCCAAGTATTTACTAAATCACAGCCTCTGCACACACAGCCCACGTTTCAGCGTGTGCTAACAAATGATGGATGGTCTTGTCAATCCGTTATGTCCTGAGAGCATGGTTTCCTGCCATTCCAATCATCAAACCTCAGCGCTTCAGAGCTGATCAGTCCCGGAGAATATATTTTGCAGTCTCGATTAAAAGAGTAGTTCTTTCCATTAGAGTCTCTGACACGCTCCCCCAACTGTTTGTTGTTTCAACCAATTATTTGAGCTGAATATTCAGTAAGTGCTCAGGTCATATTCCACAGGCATTCTTTTTTCTCCTGATATGTGTTAAAGTGTAATTTCATTTATGGCAATACAGTCTAGGCAAACTGGTAGTAAAATCTGCATTTTAAAACAACTTTCCCTCTATGTGCAGCAAGCAAAACCTTAAAAACATTTTATATCATCATATTATATTGTAATGTAAATGCATTAGCGAATGCATTTCAACAGAACCTTCAAGGGAATAGCCATTCTCTAAATTACCTAAACCTCTTAAGATAATAATTCATGAGCATTCTCTTAATTACAGTCTAGATAAAGGTTCAAATGACTTAAAAATTCTCCTGATATTTCCAAAGTTAGATGCCGAAAGTTTGACTCGTCCAAGAAATAAATCTCTTGAAAGAACATATATTTTTAGTTCCAAGGTTATAAATGTCACTTGTCTCTTCTATAAGTCATAAGAGCAGCTTTATTTTTAGCTATACTTTATCTATGGAACAGAATATAATAGCACACTCATACCTTTCACTCAGAAATAGTAAACTTTATAAAAACAGACTTACCACAACTAAACAGAGAGCTGAGATTTGAGGAAATGGGGTGGCATTAAAAAGCCAAACAGCTTGCTATAAATAAGCTTCTGAAAATGCTAAAAATTAAAAAAAAGGCCAAACTCCCATTTGACCAATAGCTAGGTAGGCTCTAATGTGCCTACCATCAGCATAAGCTCCACCACACTGCTGGGGCACTGACCTCAACCTTGACCTCAAGATTAAGTGCACTTTTATTGCATACAAAGGTCATCTGTATGACGGCAAAATTCAAAGTCCCTTGTCAGAAAAGGTTGATATATTCCAACCTTTCCTTCTCCATGCATCAAATTTTTCATGGCAAAGTCATATTCAGCAGACAGTATATTCAGCAATTTATTGTGCCATTGTGATACACTGTAGAATACAATTGTCCAAAAATCTATTCATGAATAAAATACTTTCATTGACAACATACCAAATCTAGACTCCTTACAAACCTCCAACAGATGAAATACAACTAACCGTGTCTTGTTTTCACACTTGAGGGGAGTTACATTGCCAATAACTGAATGCCCCTCCACTTCCCCAAATATAAAACCTAAAGTACAATTAACTTTACTTTCATGGTCTTTGGCTTCAGGAAACTTTTTTTTTCTCCTTTACAGCATCACTTAAAGTTTCAATGAAAAACAAATACAAAGATCTCTAGCCAGTTTCAGTACTTTTATCAGTATCTGGCCTAAGAGCTTAAAGACAATGGGTTTAAGCCTGAGATCCTCTTTCTGTCCTAGAACCTGGAGGAAAATGTGTTCTATAATAAAGCATAAAAGGAAGGGGAAGAGTTACTGTCATGCCCAACACATTATTATTGCAATTATGTGATCAGTAGAACTGCAGAAATAAGATAAATTAAAGAAAAGCTTCATAGACAGCATTCTAGAATTCACTGTACTTAATAATAAAACCCACTGCCATCAAGCTGATGTTGACTCATAGAGACCCTACAGCACTTAATAATAATAACAATAAAAACAGCCTTAAGGAGCAATAAATCTATTTTCCTTAAAAAGTTTATGCAACATCATTGTGTTTACCACAAGGTGTTTTCATATTCAGTATTAGTACTGTAAATAGATTTCAAAATCACTTAAAAAGCACTCCTTCAAATGTGATTAGCATCTAAATTAAACACTAAAATCAATTTTCACACTCACATGCTGGTCTGCATCACGCTATAAAATCTCTATGCCCTGAAAGACTTACTTGGACTCACATATTATTGGATTCAAGGCTATTTCCTAGTGGTAGAACCCTAACTCCAAAACCAGTATCCACACAAACATCATTCATAAATTCATAACCATCTTCTTTTCACATTAAAGTAAGAAGGGAAGAGAGCTTCCAGAATCTCGAAGGGGTGATGGGGGAAAGGATGGTTAAGGAATAGATTTGAGAAAAGTAACTAGAGAAGAAAATATTTAAAAATTTACCAGATTTCAACAGTTCCTTTTACCCTTAGGCAGTGATCATGTCAGCATCACCATAATTTACTAAAAGTAGGTGTCCTCTATTACTCTGGAAATAATTATTATAATCATAAGTATTGTTGTAACAAACACCTTTTAACAAATAACAGTAACAGCTAAAATTTATGCTGCACAGTACCAGGAACTGTGCTCACCATTTTATATGTACTATCTCACTTCACAGAAACCACGGTGGCACAGCGATTAAGAGCTACAACTGCTAACCAAAAGATGGGTGGTTCAAACCTACCAGGTCCTTCTTGGAAACCCTACTGGGCTATTCTACCCAGTCCTTTACGGCAGCTATGAGTTGGAATCTACTCAACAGCAACAGGCTTTTGTTGTTGTTGTTATTGTTATTTCACGGTTCCTGGGTGCTGCAAATGGTTAGTAATCAACTAAAAACCTAAAGTTTAGTGATTAAAACCTACCCAAAGAAAGGTCTGGCAATCTACTTCCACAAAGATCATAGCCAAGATGACCTGATAGAGTAGTTCTAGTCTGTAACACTGACACGGATACCATGAGCTGGGATCAACCTAACAGTATTTTTTTTTTTACCCTCATTTCAAGATTACAACACTCCATTTTATAAATAAGGGCACTGAGGCACCAAAAGTTAAGAAACATACCCAAGGTTACACAAAAAGTAAGCCACAAAGCCAAAATTCATCTATCTACACCCTGCCTAATTTAAGTTTTAGTTGTATATTGTCACACTAGTTTATTATTCATACTTTCAAGGAAGAAATAAGCACATGAAAGTATGTGATAAATTTCTTTATAAAGCTGTACTGAATCAAATCACAATCAATGGGGTATTTTTCCATTGTTTTTCATTATAACTGCAGAGATGTTTAGTTTTTTATATTAGAGCACTGCCAACTGAAGATAGAACACCTAAGCTCAGCATTTCTCCAGAAATAAGTTCTGCTATGAGCAGCCCTCAGATGTTCCACTGTAGGTTTCTCAGTTCCCACCAAATGAAAAATCATTGTAAAATCCCTAATACAGCTAGTAATTCACCTATTTTGAGACAAATTAATTTTCCCAAATGAGATATGCACATATTGCTTTAAAAACAAAAATCAAGCAGCATATTCTTCAGTTTAGCTCAATCAAATGTTCACTATGAAAACATAGCATACCACCTATAATACTGAAATGCTGGCAACATAGTACTTAAGTGTTATGGCTGATAATCCAAAGGTCAGCAGTTTAAATCCACCAGGTACTCCTTGGAAAGTCTATGAGTTAATTCTACTCTGTCCTAGAGAGTTGCTATGAGTCAGAATCAACTTGATGGCAATGAATTTAATTTTTTTTTTTTTTAAACCTACAAAATGCTGGGCACTGTAAGGTTCATGACCACATGACCAGAGTAAGATCCTAATTCTTGCTCTCACGGTATTGAAAAAAAAAAAAAAAAAAAAAACACTGCCATCAAGTTGATTCTGACTCACAGGAAACCTACAGGTCAGAGTAGAACTGCTCCACAGATTTTCCAAGGAGTACCTGGCTGATATGAAACACTGACCTTTTGGTTAGCAGATGTAGCACTTAGTTAACCCCTCTTGGACCCCTCAACTGCCATCGAGTCACGGCCGACTCATAGCGACCCTAGAGGTCACAGGCTAAGTGCCCCACAGTTTCCAAGGAGTACCTGGCAGATTTGAACTGCCAATGTTTTTGTTAGCAGACATAGTAGCACCTAACCTACTACACTACCAGGGTTTCCTTAAACAGACAAAAAAAGGAAAAAGAAAGCCCAACATAAACGCAACATTCACAAAAATATAGGAATAAATATATATATATTTTTTAATTTTATTTAACATGACTGAGTGAAAACGTACATTCCCGTATAAATTTACATGCCCACCTATATGCGGCTTCCACTGCTCTCCCTGCCTGGTGACAGCACACTATTTCCCTCTGCTCCATACATGTCTCATCCTCCAAACAGCCTCCTTTCCCCGCCTCTCCGTTCACTCCCCTTCCTCCAGCCAGAGGTCAGCAGGATGATATCCTATAGATGTATAGAACCATAAAGTGCTTCCAACATATGGTTACTCTGCATTGCCAAGTCCAATCCATTCCTGTCCAAAGAGTGGACCTTTGTTATAATTTACGGGAAAGGGCAGCATCAGGGCCGGGGGCCATGCTCTCAGAGGAAACCCAAAACCGCTGGACCATCAATTGAGGTCTTTTAGTCGAGATCTCATGATGTACCCCTTTTTATTCTTGTGTTGCCAGTGAGACTCCTCTCTGTGAGCTCCATCGTGGCTATCACTGGTGGTAGCCGGGCACCATCCAGTTCTTCCGGTCCCAAGTCGATGTAGGCATCCACTCTTGTGGGTCTCTCTGTGTTCTAGGTTGTCTTTACCACATGTCATTTTGGTCCTCGGTGAGCATCCGTTCCTGCTGAGTTGGGACCATTTGCTGCGTCCTCGGATGGTAGCTTGGTAGCTTTTAAGAACCCAGACGCCACTCACCAATTTGGGGTGCAGAGAGCTCTCTTAGCAAAACGCTAGTTGTGCCAACTGGCCTGTAATTCGCCTAAGAGCATGGTCCCCCGACCCCCAACCCAGCAACTCTATCCTTGCAGTATTGAGTCAAGATGGAAGGAGTACTCAAGTCATGCTGAAGTCCACTTAATGTTGTTCTTGTTTTTAATGTGTGCTATCACCGCTTTCTCTCAACTAGAGTTCTAGTAACTATCTAAACTAAACCCTCCCCCCCAACCCTCCCTCCCTCCCCTCCCTTGCAATGGTCCAAGAGTCTTTTCTTCTATACACAAGTCTGTTTTGGGGATCTTATCATAGAGGTCTCACACAGTATTTGTCCCTTTGTCGCTGACTACTTTCACTCAACATAATGTCTTCCAGTTGAAACCAGGTTAGGAGATGTTTCCTGGAATCATCGTTATTCTTTATCATTGTGTAGTGCTCCATTGAGTATATGTACCACAGTTTACCTATCTATTCTTCAGTTGCTGGGGATCTGGGTTGATTTCATCTTTTTGCTACCGTGGACTGTGTGGCGGTAAACATTCTGGTGCATGTGTCCGTTGGTGTGAAAGGCCTTGATTCTGTAGGATATATTGCAAGTAGTGGAATTACTGGGTCAAATGGTATATCAATATCCATTTTTTTAAGGAAGCGCCAGATTGCCTTCCAAAGAGGCTGGACCATTTTGCAACCCCACCAACAGTGTAGGAGGGTTCCACTTTCTCCACAGCCTCTCCAGCATTTGTTGTTTTGTGTTTTCTGGATCATGGCCAATCTTGTTGGGGTGAGATGGTATCTCATTGTTGTCTTGATTTGAATTTCTTTAATAACTCAAGATCGTGAACATGTCCGCATGTGTTTTTTGGCTGCCTGGATCTCCACTTTAGTGAAGTGTCTGTCCATCTCCTTTGCCCATCGCTTAATTGGATAGTTTATCTTCTTCTTATTGATATTTTGTAGTATCTTATAGATTATGGAGATCAGGCGTCGGTCTGACATAGAGTTGCCAAATATTTTTTCCCATTCTGTGGGTGTTCTTTTAATTCTATTAATAAAGTCTTTGGATGAGCAAAAGTGTTTGATTCTTAATAGTTCCCATTTATCTACTTTCTCTTCTGTTGATTGAGGTTTCTTTGACAGATTCTGGAGTCTGTCCTCATTGTGTATTAAAACTTCCATTGTTGTTCCTACCTTTTCTTGGATGAACTTTATCGTTTTAGGTTTGACATTTAGGTCTTTTATCCAGTTGGAGTTGGTTTTTGTATAAAGTGTAAGATATGGATCTTGATTCAGTTTATTGCAGAGGGATAACCCACTGTGCCAGCACCATTTGTTGAAGATACAGTTTTTACTCCAGTTTAATGTCTTAGGGCCTTTCTCGAATATCAACTGTTCATAGGCAGATGGTGTCATCTCTGGGGTCTCAATTCTGTTCCATTGATCCATCTGTCTGTTCTTGTACCAGTACCAGGCTGCTTTGACCACTGTCGCAGTGTAGTATATTCTAAGGTCGGGTAATGAGAGGCCTCCCAGTGTGTTCTTCTTCTTTAGTAGTACCTTACTTATCCGGGGCTTCTTCCCTTTCCAAACAAAATTGGTGATTTGTTTCTCCATCTCATTAAAAAATGATGCTGGAACTTGTATTGGGATTGCATTATATAAATAAATTGCTTTGGGTAAAATAGACATTTTCACAATGTTACGTCTTCCTATCCAAGAGCAGGGTAGGGTTTTCCATTTATCTAAGTCTCTCTTAGTTTCTTGTAGTAAGGGCTTGTAGTTCTCTTTGTAAAGTTCTGTTGTTTCTCTGGTTAGATTAATTCCTAGGTACTTTATCTTCTTAGGGGCTATTGTAAATGGTATTGATTTGATAATTTCCTCCTTAACAGTCTCGTTGTTGGTATAAAGGAATCCTACTGATTTACTTATGTTTATCTTGTATCCTGACACTTTGCTGAACTCTTCTATCAGTTTGATCAGCTTACTTATAGATTCCTTGGAGTTCTCTGCATACACAATCATATCATCTGCGAACAGGGAGATTTTAACTTTCTCTTTGCTGATGCAGATGCAGTTTATTTCTTCATCTTGTCTAATTGCTCTGGCTAGAACTTCCAGCACAATGTTGAATCGGAGAGATGAGAGTGGGCATCCTTGTCTAGTTCCTGATCTCAATGGTAAGTCTTTCAGTCTCTCTCCATTCAGGAAGATGTCGGCAATTGCCTTTGTATAAATGGCCCTTATTGTGTTGAGGAATTTGCCATCTATGCCCATTTTGCTAAGAGTTTCTAGCATGAATGGGTGTTGGACTTTATCAAATGCCTTTTCGGCATCAATGGACAAAATCAGGTGATCCTTGTCTTTTGTGTTATTTATGTGGTTAATCACATTAATTGTTTTCCTGATGTTGAACCAGCCTTGCATCCCTGGTAAGAATCCCACTTGGTCATCATGGATTAATTTCTTGATATGTTGTTGTATTCTGTTGGTAAGAATTTTGTTGAAGATTTTTGCATCTAGGTTCATGAGTGATACTGGTCTGTAGTTCTCTGTCTTTGTTGGATCTTTCTCTAGCTTAGGTATCAGGGTTATGCTGGCTTCATAGAATGAGTTTGGGAGTACTCCACCCCTTTCTATACTGTGAAATAGTCTCAGTAGTATTGGGGATAACTCTTCTCTAAGTGCTTGGTAGAATTCTGCTGTGAAGCCACCTGGGCCTGGGCTTTTTTTTGGTTGGCAGTGTTTTGATGACCTTTTCAATGTCTTCCTTTGTGATGGGTTTATTAAGTTGTTCTGCTTCACGTTGTGATAATTTGGGTAGATAGTATGATCAAGGAATTTGTCCCTTTCCCCTAGGTTTTTAAATTTGTTACAATACAGTCTTTCATAGTATTCTGTTATGATATTTTTGATTTCTGTTGCATCTGTGGTGACAACTCCCCTCTCATTTGTAATTTAGGTTATTTGTTTCCTTTCCTGCTTTTCTTTAGTAAGTTTAGCCAGTGGTTCATCAATTTTGTTGATCTTTTCAAAAAACCAGCTTTTCGTCTTTTCAATTTCTTCAATTGTTTTTCTATTCTCTAACTCATTTAGCTCTGCTCTAATCTTTGTGATCTCCTTTCTTCTGGGGTCCGAGGGGTTCCTCTGTTGTTCTCTTTCTACTTGTTCAAGCTGTAGAGTTAGTTTCTTGATTTGGTTCCTTTCTTCCTTCCTGATGTGTGCATTTATGGAGATAAACAGACTTCTGAGCACTGCTTTGGCTGTATCCCATAGGTTCTGGTAGGAAGTGTTTCGTTCTCATTGGAATCCATGAATTTCTTAAATTCATCCTTGATTTCCTCTATAACCCATGTTTTTTTGAGCAAGATGTTGTTCAGTTTCCAAGAGTTCCACTTTCTATCTCTGTTTTTTCTGCTATTGAGTTCAACTTTTATGGCTTTATGATCTAAGAAGATGCTTTGCAGTAATTCAATGGTATGGATTTTGTTGAGCACTGCACTATGGCCTATCACGTGGTCCATTCTGGAGAATGTTCCATGTGCACTGGAGAAGAACGTGTAGTTGTCTGCTGATGGGTGGAAAGTTCTGTATATATCAATGAGGTTTAGTTGGTTAATTGTGTCAATGAGGTCTTCTGTATCTTTACTGAGCTTTTTTCTAGATGATCTGTCTAGTAATGAGAGTGGAGTGTTAAAGTCTCCCACTATTACTGTGGAGTCATCTAACTCTCTTTTGAGCATAGTCAGTGTTTCTTTGACATATTTAGGTGTTCTGACATTAGGTGCATAAATATTTAATATAGTTAAGTCTTCCTTGTGTACTGAACCTTTCAGCAATAAATAGTGTCCGTCTTTGTCCATGATGGTGGATTTGACATTAAAATTGATTTTGTCTGAGATTAGAATTGCCACCCCTGCTCTTCTTTGTTAGCTTGATGTATATTCTGCCGTCCTTTAATTTTCAGTTTGTTCCTGTCTTTAGGTCTCAAGTGAGTTTCTTGTAGACAACATATGGATGGGTCGTGTCTTTTGATCCAAGATGACACTCGGTGTCTCTTTACTCAAGTATTCAGTCCATTCATATTCAATGTAATTATTGATAGGTATGTGTTGACTGCTGCCATTGTGATATGTTTATTTTTATGTTGATGTTTTCTCTGTTGTTCTTATTATTCTGTTCTGGGACACTCTTTTTTGTGAGTTGATTTTTCACCTTTTTCAGAGCTGGTTTTATAGTTGTTCAGACTTGTGTGTTACACTTCTTGAACTGGTATGATACATCTTTGTTGTGCTTTATAGCTGCCCCTATGAACCCCCTTAATAAACTATTTATAAACCCAATTTTAATTACTACCAGTCTTGTCATCTTCCTCTCCACCTGGAAGGACTATAACAACTGTAGTATATCCCTCTTTTTATTATGATGACACCTTAGTTTTCATGATGATCACTAGATTGCTTCTTTCCTTATCAAAGCTGTGATTTAGTTTGGAGCCTTCCCTAAATGAGTAGAGTATTGAGTAGTGTGTCATTCTAAAATATAAAGTTAGTGGTTTCGTTCTTCTAAGCCAAAGCCAAGAACTTCTTTCAGTATTTCTTGTAGTTTGGGTTTGGTTTTTACAAAGTCTCTGAGTTTCTGTTTATCTGGGAATGTCTTAATTTCATTTTCGTATTTGAAAGATAGTTTTGCAGGATATATAATTCTTGGTTGGAAGTTCTTCTCTTTCAAGACTTTGAATATGTCGTGCCACTGTCTCCGTGCCAGCATGGTTTCTGCTGAGAAATCTGACGAGAGCCTACAGGGTTTCCCTCTGAATGTTAGCTTTGCCTTGAGTCTTGCTGCCTTTAAGAGTTGCTGCTTATGTTTCATTTTGTTTAGCTTGATTATAATATGTCTTGGAGTCTTTCTTTTGAGATCTATATTGGGTGGCGTATGATATGCATCTGAGATGTCTATATTCTCTTCCTTCATGGTTTCTGGGAAGTTTTCTTGCAGCAGCTCAGCAACAATACTCTCTGTGTTCTCAGATGTCTCACCCTGTTCAGGGACTCCAATTAATCGAAGGTTGTTCCTCTTAATAGAGTCTCACATGTTTCTTAATGTTTCCTCATTTTTCTTGTTTCTTTTTTCTGACTTCTGCTCATAGACGCTGGCATCAGTAGCTCTGTCTTCCAAGTCAGAAATTCTTTTTTCCATTTGTTCCACTCTGTTTTCTTGGCTTTGCATGGACGTTTCTATGTCTTTGATTTTGTTCTTGATCTGTTGGATTTCAGAATACTGGTGTTCCATCAGATCGAACAACTTGCTTAATTTTTCATTTTGTTCTGCTGCATTTTGTATAAGGTCTAGAAGGGCTCTGTATATAATCAATTTGTATTCACTTCCTGATGCTTTGATAAAAGTTTCTTCATCTGGAAAACTCCTTGGTTGCTTTGTTTGGGAGCCTTCTGAAGCCATGAGTGATTGCTTGTATGCCACAATTGTCTGTTGCTTTTTGGGTCCCATGTGAGTATATAGAGGCTGGAAGAGATACTGTGAGGATGGACTGCAAATGTTTCTCTAGGCTGTCTTCAAATGTAAAGCAAAAGGTATCTGATCAGTTCACAAGTCAGTTAGGTTTTCAGGTGTAGAGGTCCCTCTTCTCATCTGACAAAGTAAGCACCAGTATATCCAACCCCAGATGATAACAAATTAGTTCAGAATACAGCAATGCTACTGTCCTATTGGCCTCTGCTGACATGGCCCAGCCTTAGCCAACACTGACTCGAGTACTGGTTTTGTGATAGAAAAGCCCTCTCCTGTGGGCAGGCTCTGGTTCCCAAGCTAAGAATTAGGTCCAGCTGTGGCCACCGTATCCAAGATGGTGCCCTCCACACAGGCAGCAGACAGAGGGGCTAAAGGTGCTGAGAGGTAGTGATTCGTCTGCTTCTGTTGCAGGGCCCCCAACGTAGGCAGCACTGTGCAAAATCACTGCTTTTCCGTCAGAGAAGCGCTGTCTCGTTTGCAGGCGCTGGCTCCCAGGCTACGAACGAGGTCCCGGTAAAATATCGGTACCCGCAAACTGACCGCGAAGCTCCGCACAAACCCCGCTGAGGCAGCTACAAAACGAAAAGCTCAAAATGGCTAGATTAACAGAGTCCCGAGCCTGGCTCTCAGAATATGGGAATTTCGCTTGCCTATCCCCCCAGCAGTGTGTCTGAGTCCAGCCGCCAGGCAAGAACCAGTTCCGCTCGCCAGCCGAGACAGAGGGAAAAAAAAGTCAAAATGGTGCGTTTACCTTCCGTCTGTGAGAGCCGGGGCTAGCCAGGAGCAGGAGTCAGTGAAAGAGAGGTTTTTTGCTGAGTGGTATGAAGTCCCAATTAACAGCTCTCGTGTCCTGAAGCTGATTAGGTGATCAGAAGGCTCTGCTTGATTGTCAATTCAGGTCTTGGTTTCCAGAGGGATATAAGGAGACGTGAGCTTAGTCCGCCATCTTGACTCCATCCCCTTCACATTTTAATCTTAATACATATTTCAGTCAGCCTCAGGAAATAAGAATCTAGATCTTCATTTGATCCAGTAATCCACTGCTTGGAATACATCCTACAGAAGCAAGGGAAGTCACATGAACAAATACATGCACACGAATGTTTACTGCAGCACAGTTGACAATAGCAAAAAGATGGAATCAACCCAAATGCCCAACAGCAGATGAACAGACAAACAAACTAGTGTATATATACTCAATGGAACATTATGCAATGATAAAGAACCACGATGATTTTAGGAAGCATCTCATAATCTGGTTTCAATTGGAAGACATTATGTTCAGTGAAATCAGTCAGCAGGACAAGGACAAATATTGTATGAGACCCCTACAATAAGAACGTAAAAACAGACTCATATACAGAAGAAAAGACTCTTTGATGGCTGTAAGGGAGGGGAGTGAGAGAGAGAGAGGGCTGGCTATAGATTATTAGATAGTTGATAGAAATTTGGTTAGGTAAAATCAGTGACAGCACACATTAGAAAGAAGACCAATTTAACTTGACGTCAACATAACCTGAAAACTCTTCCAATTATTGCAAGGATAGAGTAGCAGGGGCAGGGTTCTGGGAACCACGCTCTCAAGAGACATCCAGCCAAGTGGCATAACTAGCCTACTGCTAAGAGAGTCTTCCGCACTCCATGTTGGTGAGCAGCATCTGGGGTCTTAAAAGCTAGAAAGCTATCATCTGAGGTACACTAAATGGTCCCAACTTAGTTGGAACAGATGATCACCAAGGACAACAACGACATGAGGGAAAAAGAACCCAGAAGACAGAAAGACATATGTGAATGAGTGATTATATCAACATGTGACCAGAAGAATCAGATGGTGTCAATCCACCACCAATGACAGCTGTGATGGGGCTCACAACATTTTGAGTCCCAGTGGCAACGTAAGAAAAAAAAGGGTGGTGCACCTAGGAACTCCAAGAAAAGACTGCAATTGATAGTCTGAAGGCCTGATGGTTCCCCTGGGAGCATGCCCCTAGACCTGATGCTGCCTTTGATTGTAAATCATTACTGAGATCAACTCTTTGGATAGGAATGGATTGGACTTGGGGACACACAGTGACCATATCGTGTGTGCACTTAATGGTTCCATGCATCTACAGGATGTCGTCCTACCAGCCTCTAGAGGGGAGTGCAGAGGGTAGAGGGTAGAGGGGACAGGAGATTGTTAAGAGGTTATGACATGTATAGGCAGAAAGTAGGAGTGTGTTGTCACCAGGCAAGGAGAGCAGAGGGAGCTGCAGATAGATGGGCATGCAAATTGAAATTGGATTGTACACTGGCACTCAATCACAATACAGGAAAAAAGAAATTGAAAAAAAAAAAAGACTCTAGATTTTAACTTCATCAACTAGGAAATGATATTAGTGAGCTATCTGTTATATACAAACCATAAGTCAGTGGAATTTTTAATGCTATGGAACTTAAGAGTCTGTCTCATAGCCCTAGTCCATTTACTATCTTAGCAAAATGGAGCTTGAAGTGCAATTTAATTTCAAATTTTCCTAGAATTCCCTATTAATATTATCAGCAAAAACAAACAGTGATCAATTTAACATACCTTAAGCCAAAAATGATACTGGCTTGAGAGAAAACAAAAATTGAAAAGAGATGGTGAGGCCAAGATGGCGGACTAGACACATGTCTCTTAATTCCCACTGAGAACTAAGGCCTGAAATGACAATTGAATGGAGCAGTGTGGACATCCGGGGATCCGTAGGATCTGGCATAGGGTTGTCAGACTGGACCAGTTGGCACTAAAGGGGTAACCACCTCTCTCAAAGATCAGGCAACAGCGTGCAGAGTCCAGCTGCTGCTGACTCACAATTTGAGAGGATTGCAGGTACTGACACCTTGTTTGTTATCCAGGAGCCAGGGTCTGTGCATGAGCCGCTAATGCACTGAACTGCAGCACTTAAGTAAACAGCGTACAGTGCAACAGAGACTGTGCTTGGGATAGCCACATTTTGAGAGCCTGGCTGCTGACAGAGGGCACCACTGACCCTCCACCCTCTCTTTTCTGAGCCACAGCATACATTTTGCTGCTTCATGGCAGGAAGGGCAGCTCAGGCGAGACCCCCATCTTGGTCAGCTGGGAGGCGGGGCCACCCGACTCAAGGTTTCAGCAGGGGCTAATTCCCAAGGTGAGAAGCAATACCTGTCCAGAAAGTGCTTCTCCAGGAGAAGAGCTGTGTTTAGGACAGTGGTATCTTATGGATGGGACCTGGCAGAGGATGGCAGCAAGGCTGTAAATTCTCTCTACTTTGAACTACGTACGTTATCTGGGGACAGCCTATGAGGTGCTTTCATTCTCAGCCAGAAGGTGAGACCTGCCACACGTGAGGGCCTGACTGACTGGCAGCTGTTGGACAGCTCCTTGCTTGGCAATAAAGTACCTTTATAAACTAAGACCACCCAGATAACTCACTGCAGAGCAGCCTGTCATCATCTCCACCACCGTTCACTGATCCACATGATAGCATCAGCTGGTGGCCCCCCAGTGACTCTGTAAGTAGAGCATCATCTTTGCCAGCTAGAAGGAAGAGACAGCCATCCCAGAAAGTCCACCTGGGGCCAGTCACTACAGTACACAGAGGCAGCTGGTGACCAACTCCCCTCTTACAACTATGCTTCAACTCCTGTTGAGGTAACACCAAAGAACCTGAACAGCCTCTAGATTGTGTGTAGGCAACAATCAGTTCCTAACCATTTAAAGACACAGTCCACCATGGCTCTGGAAAGCTCCCAAAATAAAGAATCAAAAAACTTGCCAGATGAAGAAGTCTTTCTGCAACTATTGGAGGTTGGGTACAAAAGAATACATATAGGGCCCTCCTAGAGTTTAAACAAAATGTAGCAGAATAAAATGAAAAATTAGGCAACCTATTTGAAATGGTGGGACATCACCAATCTGAAATCTAGCAGATCAATAATAAAATTACAAAATAAGACAATTCAATCCAAAGCCAAAAGACCAGAATTGAGGAAATGAAAGCCAGAGTTAGTGAGCTTGAGGAAAGAGCAACTAACATCAGTATTTACAAGGAGAAATCATAGAACAAAAACAAGAAAAAGAAAGAAGCATAAGAAATACGTGGAATTCTATTAAGAGGAATAATCTATGAATAATTGAAGTTCCAGAACAGAGGATAGCTGACAATACAGAGAGTACTGCTGTTGAGTTGCTGACAGAAAACTTCCCTGAAATTATGAAAGAATAGAGTTCCAAGATGCATATCAAACACCACAAAAAGCAGACGACAAAAGAAAAACACCAATACATATTATATTCAAGCTTGATAAAATGAAATAAACAGATTTTCCTAAAGGCAGCAAGGCTCAAAGCAAAGCTAACATTCAGAGAGAAGCCCTATATGGTTTCATCTGACTTCTATGCAAAAACAGTGTTGGTAAGGAGGCAGTGGGATGACACATTCAAAGCCTTGAAGGAGAATAATTTCCAACCAAGGGTTATATATCCTGCAAACTGTCTCTCAAATATATGAAATCAAGACATTCACAGATAACCAGAAGCTTAGAGACTTTGTAAGAAAACAAACAAAAAGTACAAGAAATAATGAAAGAAACTCTTTGCTTAGAAAAACAAAACCGTTAAGTGTATACTGAAGGAGGCAAGGCAGCAGGACATGGTAACCAGAATCCTCCTCATTTAGGGAAGTCACAAAGCTCAATCCAAGCTACAGTGTTAAAGGAAGGGAACCAGTGATCATATCATAAAAACTTCGGCACCATCACACTAAAAAGAGGGATATATTACACTAGTTATGGTCCTTCTAGATGGAGAGGAAATTAAAAAGATACGTAGAAGTTAAAATATGGTTTAAACTTAGAATAATATGGGGGATTACAAAAGCTTTGCAGCAAAATAACAATGCAACATATCGAAACAAGCGACCTATTACAGGAGTGTCAAGAACCACAAAATCAACACTGAAAAAGATGAAAAGTCAACCCATAAAGATGAATGACCCAAAACAGAATATTTAGAGCAACACAGAAAACACCAACACAAAAATAAATACATCAAAATGACAGCAATAAACACATATCTATCAATAATTATGCTGAATGTAAAGAGACTGAATGCTCCAATAAAGAGACTGCGAGTGACATCTTGGATCAAAAGACACAGCCAGTTTATATGCTGTTTACAAAAAATATACTTTAGACTCAGAGATAAGAAGAAATTGAAAATTAAAGGATGGAAAAATATATACTAAGCTAACAAAATACAAAGAAGAGCAGGAGTGGCAATACTAATCTCAGATTAAATAGACTCTAATGCAAAATCCACCACTGTGGATTGTCACTATTTATTAGAATTGTCACTATTTATTACTGAAAGTTTCAATACATAAGCGGGACATAACAATATGAAATATTTATCCACCCAATAACAGAGCATCCAAATGCATCAGACAAACTGTCTACATTGAAAACTGAGATAGATTACTCCACAATAATAGTGGGAGACTTCAGTACTCCACTTTCAGTAATTAACAGATTACCCAGAAAAAAGCTCAGTAAAGACACAGATCTTATTGTGACAATTAACCAACTAGACTTCACTGACATATACAGATAAGTACACCTTCTTCTCCAATGCACATGGAACATTCTCCAGAATAGATCATGTGTTAGGACATAAAGCAAATTTCAACAAAATCCAAACCACTAAATTATTGCAAAGCATCTTCTCAGACCACAAAGCCATAAAAGTTGAAATCAATAGCAGAAAAAACATAGATGGAAACTGTAAGTCATGGAACCAGAAAACACCTTGCTTGAAAATCCATGGGTTATAGAAGAAATTAAGAATGAAATAAAGAAATTTATGGAATCAAATGTGAATGAAAATACATCTTACTGGAGCCTATGGGATACAGCCAAAGCAGAGCTCAGAGGTAAATTTATCTCTATTAAAGGACACATCTGCAAGGAAGAAAGGACTCAAAGCAAAGAGTTAACCCTACAGCTTCAACAAGTAGAAAGAAAGCAACAGATGACCCCTCAAGCACAAGAAGAAAAGAGATAATAAAGATCACAGCAGAACTAAACAAATTAGAGAACAGAAGAACAATTGAAAAAAATTAGCAAAACCAAAAGCTACTTCTTTGGAAAGATCAACACAATCGATAAACCATTGGTTAAGCTTACAAAAGAAAAACAAGAGACGAAACAACCCGAATAAGAAACAAGATGAGCAATATCACAGCAGACCCAAATGAAATCAAAGGTATCATAACAGAATACTATGAAAGACTGTATTCTAACACATTTAAAAACCTAGAGGAAAGGGACAAATTTCTAGATTCATATCACAAGGAGAAGTAGAACAACTTAATAAACCAATCACACAGGAAGAGATTGAAAAAGTAATTAAAAAACTACCAACCAAAAAAAAGGCCTGGCCCAGATGGTTTTACCAGAGAATGCTATCAAAGGTTTACAGAGGAATTAACTCTAATACTGCCAAGCCTAGTGCTGTCGAGTTGGATCCGACTCATGGAGACCCTGTGACTCTAATACTACTGAGGCTACTTTGCAGCATAGAAAGGAATGGAATACTCCCAAATTCATTCTACGAAGCCAAGATAACCCTGATAACAAAGCCAGGAAAAGACCCCACAAAAATAGAAAATTACAGAGCAATATCAATCACGATAGATGCAAAAATCCTCAATAAAATCCTTGCCAACAGAATTCAACAACACATCAAATAATAATAATAATTCATCATGACCAAGTTGGATTCATACCAGAGATGCAAGGATGATTCAACATCAGAAAAACAACTGATGTTGTCAACCATAGAAATAACACAAAGATACGAATCACCTGATTTTGTGAATTGATTCAGAAAAGCCATTTGACATAGTCCAGCACCCCACTTATGCTAAAAACTTCCAGCAAAATAGGAATAGAGGGGAAATTCCTCAACACAATAAGGGGCATCTACGCAAAGCCACCTCCTGCAACATCCTGTGTAGAGAGACTGAAAGAATTCTCCTTGAGAATGGGAACTAGACAAGAATGCCCTCTTTCACCACTTCTATTCAACATTGTACTAGAGGTTCTAGCCAGAGCAATTAAGAAATAAAGGGTATCCGCACTGGCAAAGAGCAAACAAATACTTCCTAATTGCAGATGATATGATTGTATATGCAGAGAATCCTAAAGAATCCGTAAGTAAACTGCTGGAACTAATAGAAGAGTTCAGCAAAGTATCAGGATATAAGATAAACATAAGTACATCAGCAGGATTACTTTACACCAACAAAGAGATCATCAAAGAAGAAATCACCAAATGAATACCTTTTACTATAGCCCCCACAAAGACAAAATACCTAGGAATAAATCTAACTAGAGAAATAAGAGACCCATACAGACAGAACTTTAAGACCTTACCGAAAGAAACCAAGAGACTTACATCAGTGGAAAAAACTACCCTGCTCATGGATAGGAAGACTTAACATTGTGAAAAAGTCTCATTTTATCCAAAGTAATATACGTACACAATACAATGTCAATATAAATTCTGGTGACATTTTTAAGGAGATGGAGAAACAAATCACCAACTTTGTTTGGAAAGGGAAGAAACCCCGGATATGTAAAGCACTACTGAAGAAGATAAATACGGTGGGAGGCTTCACACTATCCAACCTTTACACGGTACAGTAGTGAAAACAGCCTGGCACTGGTACAAAATGAGACATATAGAACAATGGAACAGAACTGAGACCCCAGAGATGCCACTATCCTCTTACAAACAGCTGATACCCAACAAAGGCCCTATGATTGTAAACTGGGGTAAAAACAGTCTTTTTAACAAATGGTGCCGGCAAAATTGGATATCCATGTGCAAAACATGGAAACAAGACTCATATCTCACACCTTACACAGAAACTAACTCAAAATGGATCAAAGACCTAAACATCAAACCTAAAATGATAAAGATCATGCAAGAAAATATAGGATCAACAATGGAAGTTTTAACACACAGCTTAGACAGATCTCAAAATTTGACAAACATGATCAACAGAAGAGAAAAATAAATAAAATGGGAACTACTAAGAATCAAACACTTTTGCTCCTCCAAAGGCTTTTTACTAGAGGGGAGTGGACAGGGTGGATAAGAGGGGACAGGAGATGGTTAAAAGGCTATGACGTGTATACAACAGAAAGGAGGAGTGTGCTGTCATCAGGCAAGGAGAGCAGTAGGAGCTGCACATAGCTACCTATGGGCATGTGAATTTACACCGGATTGTACACTTTCACTCAATCACAATAAATAAATAAACAGACAGACAGATAGGCAAATAAATAAAAGGGGGGGGGAGAGTTAAAAGACCACCCATAGAATGGGAAAAAATATTTTGCAACTTCAGGTCAGACCAGCATCTGATCTCCATAATCTACAAGGTACTGCTAAATATCAATTAAAAAAAAAGGTAAATAACCCAATTAAGCAATGAGCAAAGAAGACAGACAGATGCTTTACCAAAGAGTATATTCAGGCAGCCAAAATACACATGATAAAATGCTCATAATCATTAGCTACTAGAGAATTCCAAATCTAAAACTACAATGAGATACTATCTCACCCCAACCAAGTTGGCCATGATCCAACAAATACAAAACAACAAATGCTGGAGAGAAGTGGAGAGATAAGAACTCTCCTGCACTGCTGGTGAGATTGGAAAATGGTATAACCTCTTTGAAAAGCAATTTGGTGCTTCCTTAAAAAGTTGGAAATAGAAATACTATTTGATCCAGTAATCCCACTGCTCAGAATTTATCCTACAGAAACAAAGGCTGTCACATGAATAGATACATGTACGTGAATGTTTACTGCAGCACAGTCCACAACAGCAAAAAGACAGAATCAATCCAGATGCCCAATAACAGATGAATGGTTAAACAAACTATGGTACATATACACTGTGCAATGACAAAGAACACTGATAACTTTAGAAAGCATCTGATAACCTGGTTTGAATTGTAAGGCATTATGCTGACTGAAATCAGCCAGTGGCAAAAGGACAAATACTGTATGCAAATCCGACTATACAGACTTAAAAACAGACTCAGGTACAGAAGAAATGACTCTGATGGATGCAAAGGTGGGGAGGGAAGCAGAGGACTGGTATAGATTAGATAGTTGGTAGAAATTTGTTTGGGTGAAAGCAGTGACAGCACACAGTACAAAGTAGATCAACTTAACTAGACTTCAACATAAACTGAAAACGTAACCCAATAACGCAAGGATACAGTAGCAGGGTCAGGCTCTGAGGATCATGCTCTCAGGGGACGTGAAAACCAACTGTCCTAACTACCCTATCGCTGAAAGAGCCTGCACCCCATGTTGGTGAGTGGCATCTAGGGTCTTGAAAGCGAGCAAGCTGCCATCTGAGGTACACCAAATGGTCCCAACTCAGCCGGAGCAGATGATGACTGACAACAACAAAGACATGAGGGAAACAGAGCCCAGGAGACAAAAGGACCCGTGTGAATGGGTCACTGTATCAACACGTGACCAGAAGAACCAGAGGGTGCCTGGCCATCAGGAAAGACAGCCAACATTGGGTACAAAAAGTTGAGTCCCTCTGGCAACACAAGACAAAGAGGAGTACTCCTAAAGAACCCCGCTAAAAGACCACCACTGATGGTGTGATAGCCTAGGGTTTCCCCTGGGAGCGTGGCCCCTAGACCTGCTGCTGCCCTGTCCAGATAGCACTACTGAGGCCAACTCTTCAGACAAAAATGGACTGGACTCAGGGACGCAGTGGGACCACGTGGTGCGTGTACTTTATGGTTCTATCCATTTATAGGATGCTGGCCTACTGGTCTCTTTCTAGATGGAGAGAAGGTAGAGAGGAGGTAACAGGAGCTTGTTAAGAGGATATAACATGTAGAAAATGAAAAGGAGGGGTGTGCTGTCATTGCACAAGGATAGCAAAAGGAGCTACAGATAGGTGGGCATGCAAATTTAATTCGGATTGTACAGTTTCACTTAATTACAGTAGTAAAAATAAAATTTAACTGTTAAAAAAACTTAAAAAACCTGAAAAGAATAAAGTGACAGTTGAATTTAATGTGTGATTGCAGAAAGACCCTTTTCAAATTATAATTTACCCTTTTGGGTTCACATTGCCCTGGGAGACATCTACAAAGATTCCCCTTGGAATCTCAAGCACTATCTCAGAAGTGATGGAATCTCAGAAGGCTAAGGTGTTAAAGTGTTATGAGCATGAACAGGAAACCATAATGAAGGTCCATTCAGTATTTTCTATTCATCCTAAAGCTGGAATAACGTACCCATAGCACTGCATAAACAGTCCTAGTTCTGACTGTTGGAGGGTGATCGCAAATACCCATGACAAACTGCAGTGCATAAACTTGCTGAGTGCAAATCTGAGTTTTTCATGGTGCTAGGCTGATCTCAGACAGAGGCAAATCAATTAGCTAGTGAGTAACTTTTACCAAACACCTGCTTCCCAAAACTTAATAGACTTGTATAGTACTAACTGCAAATCTGGTGATTTTCACTAGCCTTAAATGATAACCCTTGTAAAGAAGCATCTATTAAACCTCCTCTTTCCCGAAACAGGATAAACCAAAATCAGGATTTACATATCAACCTTTCTTGGGCCTGGAGCAAAGGACATGTCTTAACAGTAACCAGAAAATTGTAAATTGGAAGTAAATATACGCATTATATAGGGAGTGGAGAGAAGGTAGTGGTAAGGCACAGATTATTTTAAATCTCATTCTTGCATATGACAACTGCTCCCAAGAAAACCAAAGAACAAGACTGGGCTTTACACAGAATTGACCCCAATTGGCACGGCCCAGCATGTGATTTCGTAAAGACCTACTACTTACAGCTTTGACTGAACAATATCAAGAGACCCAAATTTACCTTACTTTTGTCTTTATGTTCCAAAAATATTTATTCTTCTGAAGTTACTGCTCTAAGTTTTAGTTTTCCAACACTTCTGCCAGCTGGATTTCAATACATAACACACATAAAAGAAAGAGAGAGTCTCAGACAATTTAGGTGTCCCTGGGTGGCATGGAAACCCTGAAGGCATAGTAGTAGTTAAGTGGTACATCTGCTAACCTTGAAAGGTTGGCAGTCTGAATCTGCCAGGAGCTCCTTGGAAACTCTATGGAGCAGTTCTACTCTATCCCATAGGGTCGCTATGAGTCAGAACTGACTCGACAGCAGTGGGTTTGGTTTTTTTGGTTGGGTGGTATAAATGCTTAGGCACCTGACTCCTAACCAAGAGTGGTCATCCTAACTCACCCAGAGGTGCTTCAGAAGAAAGGCCTGATGGTCCACTTATAAAAAGTCCCAGCCATGTAAAACCTATGCAGCAGTTCTACTCTGCACATGTGGTGTTGTCAGGAATTAGAACAGACTTGATGGCAATGGGTTTGGTTTTGGCTTGGTTATATCTTAACATTTTACTTTGGATTAAAAATTGTAGAGTCCTCAGTTACTGCAATTTAGGACCTACGTGCCCATCAGGTCACAGTTTTGACACAACATCAGGTACAAAAACAAAACACTTTATTCACTGTACTCATGTTAGAAGAAACAGAAAAGATAACACCTCAGCCAGGAGTCAGCAATTTTTCAAAAGCGATAAACCATGTTGACAACTTCTGTTCCTTGGCATGAAAGAAGTTTCGGTTACATGAAAGAACTGTTAAGCCCCAAAAATGTCACCACGATGCCTCCTGAAAGGGTAAGAACAGCAGGAGACAGAAAAGCAGAGGCGAGGTATCAACTCCCCTAAGTGGCCAGGAAAAGGCAGGATTCGCGAGCAGCTATGTGCCACCTTCCTACATGGGACACAGACTGGCTCTACCCTAATTTCAAATTCATGGACCAAACCATTCTGGATATCCAGTTGCCTGTTCTGATGCCTTAAGAAATGGAGAGTTGTCATTCAGTCAGAAACTCCACTCTGCATCGTTAGTGTGCTCTCTCTACTCCAGCTGACTATATACACAATTTACATAGCTGGCTATATACAGCAAAAAGGGGGAAGGAGAAAGACATATATTTCAAAATACAAACATACAAACATAAAATACAAAAATACAAACAAAAGGCAGACATTTTAAAATACCTTTCTTCAACTAGAAATGAAAAAAAAAAACTGAAAATAAAGGAAAATTTATTCTTTATCCATCTTCCAGATAATTTTCATAACAATACATGACTTTCACATATTAGGGTCCCCTTTCTTACTTACTCTGGGAAACTATTTATATATTGGTTGTTTTGTTTTTAAGGAAAATTTAGCCAAGATGGCAAAAACTGCACAAAAATGTATAATAAAAACAAAATGGCAAATTCAGTCAACATTTGTTGCAAGTTAAATAATAAAATGTTATTACACTTATACTGAACCTTTTTCTCCTAGGGAAATATATAATTCTTCTTTACAGTACAAGCAAGTATTCTGTGTGGGTTATTACTTATTAGACTAAATTTTAATGCCTGAATGTAGACTTAGAAATAAAATCAATGATCTAAATAAAATTTCCCTCACACTATAAGAAACACAGTCAGTGGGTAGTCTCTTCCCAGGATAATATTATCTGAGGTTTTCCTCAAATACTCCTTTGCAGGAATTCAAGCCCATCATACTTTTACAGCTACACAAATCCAAAGGAGAATAAACAGCTGATAAGAACTACGCACTATTTTTAGGAAGGGAAGGGGCCACACACATAATAACCTTCTGAAAGGTTACTAAGGCCATACACTATGGGGCAGAATCAAGTTGATGGCAATAGGTTTGATTTTTGTTTCTTTCTTTGTTTTGGTTACCACGCAGCAAGAAAACAAAAGCCTAAAATCTTACAGAATGAGAAAATCATTTAAAAAGGTTACTAAAAGACATATACCAAATAATTCCATTTTTTTGTAGACATTCAGACCTACTACTAAAAATTAATACAGAAACACCCCTTCACGTTTTTCTTGAGTGTATAAATTAATAATACTTTTGAAAGTCACGTAAATTAATTATATTTCATTGGCAAAACCACCTAACAGAATTTCTACCTTAATAAAAGAACCAATTCTTTGTCTATCTTTATAAGCTATTTTCAGTCATTATCCCGGAACTTAGGTCTACCACAACATTCCGAGACGTATGGAAAATGGGCCACAAATGGAGAACCTACTCTCCGTCAACTTAACTGAGAGAAACAAGGCCAAGAGGAACAATCATCCAATTAATTATGCCAAAATCTATACTAGTAACTGTATCCTGCAACATGCCACCATGTCCCTTAAAAACAAATGAATCTAAATTAAAAGCAAGACAAAAAAAAGCTACTGAATACCACTATGAAAGACTTATGACAAATTTTTTATATCTGGGCCATATTCAATAGATGATCAAATCTTAGGTGTTCATAGTTATGCAATCTGCTAATCTGTGTAAACATTTATACTTTCTGCAAATCTACTGGTCTTTATTTCAAAGGAAAATGGTACTCTATGTTTCAAAAGGTTATGACTCAGACATCTGTTCTAGGCCAGTTATTCAATTCTAATAATAACATTAACCATATTTACCACTCATTCAATACCTACCAGGAGCTTTACACAAAAGCTAAGTGTTTCACCTGCCTTATTTCACTTAACCCTCACCACTGCCTTAGAGAACTAGTGGGGCAACAGAGTGACAGTAAGAGTGAGATTCTAGAGTCAAACCGCTTGAATTTGAGTTTGACTCCTGATTTTAGCTTGGCTGCTAATGACATCGGCTGTTTGAATCATCTACCAGCTGCTCCATGGAAACCCTATAGAGAAGTTTTACTCTGTCCTACAGTGTCATTGTGAGTTAGAACTGATTGATGGCAACAGGTTTGGTCCTCTATTTCTTAGCTGTGGGACAGATGACACAACTATGATTCAGATAAAAAGAGGCAGAGTGAAATCATGTTCCAAGAACAAATTCTAAAAGGAGCCACAAATGATATACTGTAAAACTCCTTATTGAAAAAAATAGCTTAGAAATGAATCAAGGAGGAAGAAGTGAGTATTTGTTAAAGACAACTGTAGCCAATGGCAGCACCAAATGAAACAAGCTGCCCCAAATAAATACAAAAGCTAACAATAATTCTTGTGCTTGTGCCAAGCAAGTCTCTTCGCTACTCTACTTCTAACTGAACTGGATGCCTAGTACTCCTCCAAAAACCGCTAAGTTCAACAATGGCAAATACACAGTCAGCCTTAACCCCATTAACCAGGTGAAGATCTCAAGAAATCTGCCCAAGCATACTGATTTCAGCACAGGAAACTTAACTAAACTGAGTTCTTAACTAGCACTTTTAAGATTTTCCCAGGAAAGCCAAAGCCAAACACTGCTGTCAAGTCGGTTTCGAATCATAGTGACCCTACAGGTCAGAGTAGAATTGCCCCGTAGTTTCCAAGAAGCACTTCGTGGATCTGAACTGCTAAAATCTTTTGGTTAGCAGAGGCAGCACGTAACCACTACTATGCCAACAAGGTTTCCGTCCTAGGAAAAGGAACTGAAAAAGCCTCATCTGAGTGAATGATTGCCTGTGTTGTAACTCAAGAGTAAGTAAAACAGTAAGAGAGGTGGCCAGTCATGACAAGTATCATGGAAAGAGACACTGAGGCACCATTAGAAACACCTGAGCCAGGACCTTTATGGGCAAAGACATAGCAATACAGTATAGACAACTATGTGCTCGGTATCAGATAAAGTGATACTTATTTGCTTGTAATGAAGAGTTTAACTTATGACTCACTAGTAAGACATAAATAGTGAACAAATAACAAATACATGAGAAAAGAATTTGGACAAAAGTTAAATTTGTGCCAGAGGGCTTGTCTAGGAGCAAAAGGACTTCCAACAAAGGCATTATTCCTGTAAGAATCCTACTTACCTAACCTTGCTTGAGTTGTTTAAAAACCCTTTAGTTTCTAACATTCTATGACCCTAATAGCTTTACAGCTAATGAATGTGTCTTAAACTCTTCCCTCAGACTACAAGTTGAATTTCAAAATTAATTACTATGTCATATTACATCTTTTTTAAAGAAAATATCCAAATAATGCCACAAATAGAGTGAATACACAAGGAATTATCACAGACCAAATGCTGCAAGTGGTTTATAAACTGCAACTACCAGGGAAGATATGGGCTGACTGTAGGATGGACTGTTGCAAATAAAACAGTGGTAGCAGACTACGATGGACTGAAAAGGTATCCAGTGAGAGAAACAGATAATCACCAGCAGGCAAACAGTGGTAGTCACTGTTTCATGCAAAAATCAGTAATGGATGTTAAAATCAGTGGGATGAGAAACAAGATATTTGCATAGCCTCAAAGCATATCCCGATATAACACTTACTAACTGCAAAGGGAAAAAGAGTGGCATTATAGTGGAAAAGCCTGGCAGATACGACCTTAACAAAGTGAGTAAGATTAACACCACCAGTAATAAGGCATGTGATGTCATGTATCCCCTGATACAATGCATCAAGAAGGGTATAACATTGTTTCTTGAGTATTCTTGCAGAAAAAAATGTTTCAACTCAGATCAAAAAAAACCAAGAGACATTCTACAAAATAATTGCCTAGTACCCTTCAAAAGTGTCCAAGTCATGGAAGACAAAGAAATAGTAAGGAATCATTGCAAACTGGAGAACACTAAGGAAACCCTGGTGGCTTAGTGGTTAAGTGCTATGGCTGCTAACCAAAAAGTTAGCAGTTTGAATCCACCAGCTCCTTGGAAACTCTATGGGGCAGTTCTTCTCTTCTTATAGGGTCACTACGAGTCTGATTTGACTCAATGGCAATGGGTTAAGAAGATAAGACAACCAAATCCAATGGGTCATCCTGGACCAGAAAAGGAGTATCAGTGGTAAAACTGACAAAGTTTGAAAAGAGGTCTATATATTAATTAACCGCATAGCATTAAAATTAACTTCCTGAATTTGACAAGTGTTCCATCATTATGTAAGGTGTTAACCTTAGGGGAAGCTGGATAAAGGGTTAACGGGAATTTTCTGCAATTTTTTGCAACACTCTGATACATTTAAAGATATTCAAAATAAAAGTGTATGTCTGTTGAAAAATAAAAGAAAAAAATAGCACACAACCAGATACATTTTTAGTCCTTGGGCAGAAAGTACAACATAAAATATAATCTATCATTAAGAACTGATTGAGCCAGAGCCTTTTACCTGAATAAGAAGGTCCAGGAAACAAGCTGTACAATGCTAATCAATGAATAGATCCTCAGCAAGTAGTTAAGTAAAATATATCCATGTTCTTGAGCTCTATTATTCATTACTATAAACTGGAAAACAGAAAAGGATAGAATACAGGCAGATTTTAGACTTGTAAGGTATTAGAAACAACAGTCACTTAGTAGATTCCAACTCATAGCCACCTTATGTTTGTTAGACTAGAACTGTGTTCCACAGGACTTTCAAAGGTTGGTTTTTCAGAAGTAAATTGCCAAGTCTTTCTTTCAAGGTTCCTCTTGGTGGATTCAAACCACCAAACTTAGGGTTAGCAGCAAGCACCTTAACCATTTATACAACCAGGGATTCATATAAGATATTAGAGACCACCAAGTCCTACTACCCCTTCATCTTAAATTGAAGAATTTGAGGCCAGAGCCATTATGGGGATTGCCTGAGTTCAACTTGGAAAGTCATAAATTTACAATCTCAATGAAAACAAAAACAAAAAAAGCCATAAGGAGTAAGGCTAGCAGGGGAATCTATAAAGAAAAATTAAACTGGGAAAAAAAATTAAGCTACATCCTTACCTCTCATCCTATCCTTAAATACATTTCAGTCAGAAAAATTAAAGAATTAAAAATAAGAAAAGGCATAAAGAACCTATAAGAAAATTTAACTTAAAAATTTACTCTTCGTATCTTAAGCCAGCAAAAGACTTCCTAAACATAAGACCAAAAATAATTTAATAGAGCTAAATATAAATTTAAAAGTCATGTTTATAAAAACTACATCACTTAAAAAGCAAACAACTGGAAAAATACCTGCAACAATGTGACATTTAGAAGATTGGCATCCCTAACATAGAGATCAATCAACAATAACAAATCAATACACACTGATGGCAAACTTCCAAATAGAAAATCAGCAAAAGACACCAAGTAGGTAATTCACAAAGAAGAAAACTAAATTGCCAATATGCATGTGGAAAAAATGTGCAACATTACTATAATTATGAAATGCGAACTGAGAGACAATATTATTATCTCATCATATTAAACATCAAATAATGACTCAATGCTGAAAAGTGCACTGATAGACGCTCCCCCACCCATCTGGTAACAGAATGAATAAAACCTATTTTATGTGAGCCCTGATGGTGCGATAGCTGACAGCTACGGTGAGCTCCAACTGCTAACCAAATGGTCAGCAGTTTGAATCCACCAGTTTCTCCTTAGAAGCCTTATGGGACAGTTCTATTCTGTCCTGTTGGGTCACAATCAACTCAATGGCAACAGCTCTTTGTTTCTTTTTTGATAATAATTTGTTGATACACATTAAAGTCCTTTAAAACATACTCTCTGATTTAACCCAGTGGATCTCAAAGTAGACTAGCAAATCCCTAGAGTCCCTGAGAGTATCTTAAAGGTCTACACGAACAGCTTTTGTTTAAATTTATTGACATTAAGTGAAAGGTTATATAATCCAAGTCAATTTTTCCATATAAAACTCTGAGTAACCACATTTTTACAACTCTATCTGCTCTTCTCACCATGACAGTACACTTCTTTTTCACTCTTTACTTCCAGTATCCACTCAGCCAACACTGTCTCCAGCTCTCCACCCTCTTCTCTCCTCTCTAAAAATAAACTAGTAGGACAGTCTCATATATATATATATACATACATACATACATAAAACCATAAAGTACATATACCCACATGTATCACTCTGTGTCCCCAAGTCCAGTCCATTCTTTGTCTTAAGTATTGGCTTCAGTACTGGTTTTAGCTCTGGGCTAGCAGCAAGTCTAGAGGTCATGTTCCAGAGGACCCTCCAGGTTGCTGGACCATTAATTCTGGTCTTTTAATAGAGTTCTTGATCTGCACACCTCTCTTCTTGTGCCATGTCAGAAACTCTAGATCATGGCCCCTATCAGAGCTGTTTTTGGTGGCAACTGGGCACCATCTAGTTCTTCTGGTCCTTGGCTGATATAGCCTCCCAATCATAGGAGCCCTTCTGTCTCCTGGGCTCACTTTTCCTCACGACTTTGATGTTCTCGTTTGTCATATATTGCAAATAGGCTGGGACCAATTGGTGTTCCTCAGATGGCAGCCCGCAGACTTTTAATACCCCAGACACCACTCATCAAGATGGGGTACAGAAAATTCTCTTAGAAAAAGACTAGTTATGCCAATTGACCTCCATGTCCCCTGAAAAGACAGTCTCCAGACCCCTGTTTCTGCTACTCTGTCCTTTGAAATATTGGGTTGAATTTAGAAAACCATTTAGCTTGTGGTGCAGTCCAGCTATGCTGACCTGTCTTCTACTGTGTGCTGTCACTCCCTGGACCTAACTGAACTCCTACCGACTATCTAAAACATAAATGACCTTTTCCCTCCCTCCCCACCATTGTAGCCCTCAGAGTATTTTCTTCTGTGTATAAGTCTTTTCTTAAGTCCTCATAATAATGGTATCATACAATATTTGTCCTTCTGTAGCTGACTGATTTCACTCAGTATAACGTTTTCCAGTTGATTCCTCTTTTTCCCCCCCTAAAGTAGACAGTATTCACCTCTTTCTGTAGGCTGATGTTTGCAGTGATGGTACAAAGTCATTGCCGGGTATAACTGCTGGCTGTTAGTTCAGTAAATTAAGGCAGGGGTAACCCCTGTACTAAATAATGAGAAAACCAAACCCACTGCCATTGAGTCAATTCCAACTTGCAGTAACTCTAAAAACCAGGAAACTAATCACAGCTGTGCTAGTGGTTACTATATTCTTCACCATTACACACGGGGAGAAACAGCCGGCTTTACTTAAGACTCACTAATTACTAACTCTCGGCCTTTAAATGCACATCCTTTTTATGTTCTGTATGGCAAAAAGTGAATCTAAAGAAAATCAAAATAGGATGATCATATCATGGGAAAGCACTTGCATGTACATTTGAGAGCTGAACTAACTACATTTTCCATGGAACACCGTTTTTCCTTGAATGAATGACTAACGAAGTGTGATTATTCAGACTTGGGTATCTGGCAGACATTTTCTCAAAAATAAACAAAATGAGCCTGTCACTTTCAAGAAAACAACTGATAGTATTTGCTGCCAATGACAAAATCCTAGCTTTCAAGGGAAAACTCAAATATTGGAAAACTTGTATCTGTCACCATAAGCTTGACAGCTTCGAATCCTACAGAATTTTCTGATGAGATCAGTCATGATTTTTTGATATTGCGTAAAGTAAGACGACAACATTTGGAAGATATGCATAATTCACAACCAATATTTTCCAAATAACAATGAATGATGATAAAAATAATAAATGATGATCAAACTCATGATCCAAGTTCAAGATGGGCCAATGGACTGCAAAGTAACAAAGCATGAAAAGACCCTTGATATGGTTTCAGATATCACACTGCAATTAACCTCTAAGAAAATGCACTTGTTGGGTTTTGTGCAGTAACAAAAATATTCACAGTTATCTAAAAAACAGTTATTAAATTACTCTTCTCTTTTCCAACTACATACAATCAGAGGCCACAGTTTTTTCCATAAACTTCCATCAAAACAATGTATCACAACAGGTTGAATGCAGAAGCAGCTACATTTTCTATTAAGACAGATATTAACACATTTTGCAAAAATGTAAAATAATGCCATTTTCACTATTTTTTAAAACTATAGTTATTTTTCATGAAAGAATGTTAGCATGTAATGGGCTAATTATTATCATTTGTAAACAAATTAACAAACCTTTTTTGTAAATATCAACAGCTACAACCGAAATAAAGAAAAGTTCTTTGGTGTACTAATACATTTTTAGAGTGTAAGGAGATCCGGAGACTAAAATGTTTAAGAATTGCTAATGTGGTTATTTTCAACTTCTAGGAATCTAAAGTAACAAAATAAACTAAGGCTTGGTATTACCTATGCACAAAATTACAGTATACTCAGACAAATTGTTTTGAGCTTTTGATACATAACAATAAGAAAATATAGAAATAAATGATAGTACACTGTGAGGATGACATGACTGGCTATTTGAAACAAATTTCAAAAATTTTAAAGGAATGCTTAGAGTATGTTAAGTCAAAAAAGGAAAACGTATAAACTATATTGACAGGCAGTATTTTTCTAAATATGTAACATTAACAGACATTTTAGTACTCTGACTTTTTTAGAACTCAGTGTACATAAATGTCATGTCTCAAAAAATAATTATTGTCAATAGTGTTATTATTATTACTACAACTAATAAACACAACTTAGCACAGAACTCTAAAATCAGAGTCAATAAATTTGTATTCCAAGGGCTACATGAACCAGATACTACGTGAACACGAGACTAGAAGAACTAGATGGTACCTGACTACCGTGCTGACAGGAAACACAACAAAGAATCCCTGATGGCGTGTGAGAGAACAGGATGCAGAACCTGGATTCTATTAAAAAGACTAGATTGGATGGTCTAACACACTGGAGGGTCCATGGATTCTCTGTTGGCCTAGAAATGGAACCATTCCCAAATCCAATTCTTCCGACAAACATTGGATTGGACTACAAGACATCAAACGTTACTGGTGAGGACTGTGCTTCCTGACTTACGTAGATACATGAGACTAATCGGGGAACTCCTGTCCAGAGGGGAGCTTGGGGGAGCTGAGAAGGTGGAGGGAAAAAAGAACCGGTTGAATGGATGTGGGAAATACAAGGTGGAAAGGCAGTGTATGCTGTCATAGCGTGGGGAGGGCAACTAAGTCTGCATAACAGTGTGTGCACGTGTGTTTTAAGACAAACTGACCTGAATGGTGACCTTTAACTTTAAATACAATAAGATATTTTTTAAAAAGAAAGAAATTTTGTATTCTAGACATTGTTCAGCCATTAAGTATCTCTGAGATTTTTGACTAATCACTTAACCTCTTTGAACTACCAGGAATTCTGTGAGGTCCTTACCACACTGCCTCTTGAATAAAATGAACTACCACATCTAAAGGCAGTTCAAGTCCTTTGTAATGATCAAGCTACACCACCTAAGGTAAAGCAGTGCTATGAGGAAAAGCCCATTACTTACAGAATTCCCACCCATCTCTTTAAGCCCTTCTTTTACAGATTAGCAGAGCAGCCTCTCCAAATGAAATTTCTGGTAGAAGGAGAATCAACTATTCCTTGGATGATAGATAAAGAGGTGAGAATAAGGAAGAAACTAGAGTTAGAGACTAAGTAAGATGTCAAAAACTATAAAGGGACAGACACTGTCAAAAACTGAATCTGGGAATGTTGGAAAGAGATCTTCGGGACTCCTCATTGTGCACATTAGGAGAAACTGAATCTCTCCAATAACTGAGGTCAAAAAAGATCTCCATCATGTGTTCCAATCTGTACTTTACTAGGGATCAATTACCCAAGAATCTGTCTTTCTTCAAGAAAATAATTCCAAGGAGATGTTTGTTCAAGAGCTACAAATCAAGGACGTGAATGCTGTCCATTAAGGGGTAAACTCTGTCCTATGAGGTGCTAGCAGTAGGAATTGAAGAGCTGGCCTTTAGTTATTTTGGTAGAATAAAACAAAATGGTGCAGATTGTATTTGGCTTTGAGTTAGAAGAAAAGCAAACATTCTATACCTCTAATACATATATGATAAACCTGGTAACTGTGGACTATTTCTTTGTGTAATATTTGAGTCTCAGTTTCCACATTTTTTAAATAAACAATCTATAGGGTTTCCAAGGCTATAAATCTCTACAGAAGCAGAATGCAACATGTTTCCTTCACAGTGTCACTGGTGGTTTTGAACCACTGACCTTCTTGATCTTTGGGGCTAGCAGTCCAGCACTTCACCCACTGCAACATCAGAGCTCCTAAATCTATATTACATAGTTCCCGAATTCCTTTCTTAGCTGGATAACCCTACCATCACTTAAAAAAAAAAAAGTGTTTTGGGGAGAGGATGGGGGAGAGAGAAATATGAAATACACCTAGAATGCATATATACATAGAAGAAACATTATTCCGATCTGGTTTTTCACATGGCCCACCTTGAACCAACAGTGGAATCCTCAGGGTATCAGTCTCGCTGAATGGACTGAGAAAGCTTGTGATCACTTAAGTTCTTTAAAGGGTCACAGTCAACAGCAGGAGACTTCTTTATACCTGTGCACCCCTCCTTTGTTTCCAATGGCCAACTGAAAAGGGTTCTCCATTTCTTCCTTTTGACTCTACCATTTGAATTTCCACTTTGAGAAGGCCTTGCCACCCATCATCTGTCAACTAACTCCTAAACCTTTAAGAACTCCAATCACGTGCACCCATCACTACTGTGCAGCGAGCCTTCAATAAGGCTCAATAAGCCTTCAATAAGCCTTTGAGTTGAATTTAACTGCAAGGCCTTGGAGGCTGCAATGGAACTATCCATTGCGAATTTCACGCGGAAGGCAGGTAACAGAAGACACCTTTTATTCCAACCTCGATCTCCTAACACCTGAGGTTAAGTTCCTTCCCACTCCTGTTGTGACACGTGGTTCCTAAGCGCTGGCTGGGCTGCCCAGACACAGACACTGCAGGCAAAGGGCTGTAAAGAGGAGAGGGGGGCACTTACCTGGGGAACCTCTGCTTCAGCTTCCTCAGGCTCTGCCTGGTGGGCGGCACAGACACTAAGCACTGGGCTATCTCGTCGTACTGGGCTTTAGTCAGTATCATGTTGGGCCAGGGATCAGGAGGTGGCGGGGACAAGGAGAAAACACCCTAGGCCTCGAGGAGCCTGGATGCGGGGATAGTGTTGGGCAGAGAGCAGCACTGCCCTGGGTCCTCGTCTTCCTTGGCTTGTCCCTATCACCCCTTGAGCCCTAGCGACACAGGCACCCGCTGAGTCCCAGGCTTCATGCCGCAGCTCCGCGGCGGCGGCGCCGAGCTGTAGACTGATTGCGCTAGTCCGGCTTTCCGAGCAGCCGCAGTAGACCGGGCCGAAGGCAAGCAACCGCCATGTCAGTTAAGGGCACAACAACCAGGAAGTACCTGCGGTCTGCGGGAGTCGGCGCCTAAGTCTCAGCGAGTAGGTAAGGCCCGTGGCGTACAAATGGGGTCGCCCTGGGATGCTCGTGGAGTTCTCAGCCTCCTCATTGCGAATCGCGAGGGAGGTCTGGTACACACACCAGGCTGTGGGCTCACGGCTGCCCTGCGCTGCTCTAGCAGGAGACCCGGAAAGCCGCTGCCAGAGCGCGAGATTTGAATAGGCTTCCAAACGCGCCCACATTTTAGTGCTGCTCCAAGTGGGGACCCGCCTGCAAAGGAACTACGTCTGCATTCCACCAGCCTCTCCAGACTTGGGGAGCAGAGCCGAGCAGTAAAACTCACTACGATCACTGTACATACAGAACTGGGATTCGGTTGAAGGGAGTCCTGCAACTTCTGCAGCTGGACCTAGAAAGCAGTCGGCAGGAAGAAAGGTCACTCAGAGTGACGGTGCTCAAAGACTGAAATCATTCTTGATTTGTCCTTGTATCCCCAACCCATAGAAAATAGTAGACCCGCAGTAAATGTTTAGAGAATTAGTCAGTGAATGAATTAATCGTATGTCTTCCTTACATCACTGTGAGCAGATCTCAACTCGCCAGGGGCAAGTAACAAAGCCCTAAGGACATAAGCCCCTCATTTAATCACATTTTAAAAATCCATTTGGTTCTTAAGAGGCCGTATGTTGTTTCTTTTCTTCGTATTTTGACATCTTAAGCAAACGAAGGAAAAAAATCCCAATGCTGATGATGGATTTTGCCTCAGAGTGATACTACAGCACAGAGAACTCTCCCACGGTTTCCAAGGCTGTAATGTTTACAAAAGTCGACCATCTGACTGATGTATTGGAACCACCAACCTTTAGGATAACAACTGAGTGCTTTAACCGCTGGGTAGCCAGAAGTCCTTATCCCGTTGATGCATTGCTGTCCAATCTATTCCTACTCAAAGTGACTATAGGACAGAGTAGAACCACCCTACATGGTTTCCAGGAGGGCCTAGTATGTTTGAACTATTGACATTTTGGTTAGCAGCCAAATGCTTATCCTTATATATCAAAAAACAAAACCAAACCCAGTACCATCGAGTGGATTCTAACTCATAGCGACCCTATAGGACGGAGGAGAACTGCTCCATAGAGTTTCCAACGAGCACCTGGCAGATTCAAATTGCCAGCCTTTTGGTTAGCAAAAGTAACACTTTAGCACTGTCATGGACTGAATTGTGTCCCCCCAGAAATGCATGTAGCCATGTGGCTGGGACATGATTCCCAGTTATCTTGTGACTGTTCTCCATTTTGTGGTTTTCCTATGCTGTATGTTAAAGGATTAGGGTGGGGCTATAAATCCCTTCATAGGATCACCACCTTGCTCCACTGTAAAGGGAGTTTTCCTGGAGTGTGGTTTGCCGCACCCTTAATCCTTTCATCTAGCAAGACATAAAAGGAAAGGGAAACAGGCAGAGATTTGGGAACCTCATGCCGTAGTACCATCAAGAAAGCAGCACTGGGAGAAGAGCACGTCTTTCAGATCTGAGGTCCCTGCACCAAGATGCTCTCTGGACAGAGACTGATGCAATACTGGACTTTCCTCCAAAGCCGACAAGGGGAAAAACTTTCCCCTGGAGCAGACATCCCGAATTTGGACTTGCAGCCCTTCGGACTGTGTAAGAATAAACCTTACTTTGTTAAAGATATCCACTTGGTGGTATTTCTGTTAGAGCAGCCCTAGCTGACTAAAACAATCACTATGTCACCAGAGTTTCCAAACCTCATATAAATGGTTACAGATTTATTAACTGAAAATAAATAGGAAGTTTAGTTTGGATATCCCATCATGGATAATTTCCTCAATCCATTTAAGCCTGTTTCTTCGTCTACAAAGCTGATTTTTAAATGACAGTTTAAAAATATATATATCTATCTATCTATATATATATACACACACTTGACTGAATTTTTAATGCAAGTTTACACAAGAAACTAGGTTGCTATTGGACAATTTCTACACAGTTTGTTCAGTGGTATTAGTTACATTTATCACAGTGTATCAACATTCTGTTTGACTGTGTTCTGTTGGTTCCATTTTCTGTACTCTTTGTTGACCTTTTAGTCTTATACTGATGGCTTTTAATTAGAGTACCAACCTTACAGGTAATACCCTTTATTTTGTGTACCACTCTGTTACTTTGCTAAAATGTGATCTCAGGGCACAGGCTACCTTTTATGTTTAAACAGTGCCTCAAGACAAAGATCTCAGGGAACCCTTTGTTTTCTGCTGTTTCAATGTGTCTGACTTCCCCGCACCCCCCCCCCACCCCCGAATTTGAGTTCTACTCTACCTTTTTCTCTCATTCCAGCCAGGACTGTCTATTATGACCCTGGTCAGAATGGTTAGCGGTGGTAGCTGGGTACCAGCTAGTTCTTCTGGTCTCAGGTTAGGTTGTGTCTAGTGTAGACTTGCTTTTTCTCTCTGAACTTTTGGTTATGTTCTTCTTGTTTTGCTCTTGGTAAATAGAGTCCCATAATTGTGTCTTAGATGGCTGCTTGTAAGCTTTTAAGATTGTATGGGGTTGTTTTGATGATTGAAAATATAGTGTAAGTAAAAGGGTACTTAGTGGAATATCTGGCAGATAATCTGTGTTAGATAAAGAGCCTACGTAAAACTGCTTATTACCACTGAGTAGATTTCTACTTATAGTGACAGTATAGGACACAGTAGAATTACCCCATAAGGTTTTCAGAATCTTTATGCAAACAGACTGTCACATCTTTCTCCTGCAGAGTGGCTGGTAGGTTTGAACTAGAACTATTGATCTTTGGGTTAGTAGCCAGAATGCTTAACATCTACACCAACAAAACCAAACCAGGTGTCTCTCAGTCAATTCTGACTCATAGAAACCCTATAGGACAGAGTAGAGCTGCTCTATAGAGTTTCCACGGAGTGCCTGGCAGATTTGAAATGCCAACCTTTTGGTTAGCAGACATAGCACTTAACCACTGCACTATCAAGGTTTCTTCTGTGCCACCAGGTCTTAATAATAATAGACCACATGGACTGGTACTTACTTTGTATTGTTCTGCTGGTACCCATAGGTTGCCTCACTTAATTGACATCATACCTATTGCTGTCATTAGGTGCTATCCAGTCAGTCCCAACTCATAGCAACCCCATGGACAACAGCATAAAACAATGCCTGGCTTTCACTGTTCTTGCAGTCATTGCTGTGTTTCAGTCCATTGTTGCAGCACTGTGTCAATCCGTCTCAGCACTGTGCCAGTCCATCTTGTTGAAGGTCACCTCTTTATTCACTGCTAGAGTAGTCTACCGAGCATGATGTCCTTCCCAAGGGACTAGTCCCTCCTGATAACATGTCCAAAGTATGTGAGACAAGGTCTCACCATCATTGCTTCTAAAGAACATTCTGGCTGTACCACTTCTAAGACAGGTTTGTTTGTTCTTCTGGCGGTCCATGGTATATTCAAGATTCTTTGCCAACACCCAATTCAAAGGGATCAGTTCTTCTTTGGTCTTCCTTATTCATTATTCAGCTTTTGGATGCTTATGACTGACATGAAAATATCATGACTTGAGTCAGGCACACAAGTGACATCTTTAATTTTTAATGCTTTAAAGAGGTCTTTTGCTGCATATTTGCCCAATGCAATACATCATTGGATTTTTTGACTGCTGTTTCCATGGGTAAGACATTTACTAGTACCACTCTCCTCCTCCTCCCTTTTGTACAGGGTGAATAAACTGAGGCATGAAAAGACTATGCAACTTCCCAGAGGTCATTCCAACTAGTAAGAAGCAGGGTTAGAGTCTAAACTCCTCATGTGTGTTCCAGAATCTGTATTTTACCGACTCTCAATAACACTTAATTACAATCTCAATTAGTCACATTCTCCAAAGTGGAGAATTTTCTAAGGAAATACTTTACATTTTACAGAGCTTTTTACTACAAGTTTTTAAAAAGCTTTGCCACTTTATTTTTCCAGGCATCTCAAAGTCCAGTACACTTCAACAGCGGAACTTGAATTCAGCAACCACAGCTTTATGTTGAGTATTTACATCAGCGTGGTCTCTTCCCATATGCTTTGCATCTAACTCTGATTGTGTGACATTAGTACATAACTATTTATTTATGGCAGCATGGCCTGGAGTTGCCACCTGGCTGGTTTGTTGCTGACCCTGCCATGACTTTTACATGAAAGCTAGCTGACAATAAGCAGACACCACTTGATTCCCCATTCCTTTCTGCCTCCTCGCTTTACTCTTTCCAATTCACAGCCATCAGATTTTTATAGAAAACATCAGTTCAAGGATGTTTGCACTAGTTATTTTTTTTATAGTAACTCTTCTGTCTGACTTTGCCCTGCGCTCACCCTCACAAGAGGCCAGTTTTGTTTTTCTGGTTTACTTTTATTTTGAACATGCTGGCAGCTTACAGTTTTGACCTAAACCCAGTTAATGCCGTGAAAGAAGCACAGTTGTATTGCTGTGCTTTTCATTGGCAGTCATAGTAGTTTATTAAGCACGCAATAATAGTAAAGTAGAACTGTTTTGTTTTGATTTAGATTTTGTTTTTCTTTTAAGGTGAAATGTTTAGAGTAAGCCTATTACTCTCCTGAAGCTTCCTGCCTCTCTTCCTTTCCCTCCTCAACCCTGTCCCCATCTCTCCTCTCTCGTCACACCCTATGCCCCTCATTGACTTCTGTTCTTTCTGAAGTTGTCTCTCCATGCCTGAAATTCCCTCACTGTTTCTTGGCTAGCCACTCAGCAATACCCATCATTTCCCTACAATGTGCAAATGAACCTGAAAGTCCAAAGAATTGTCTGTCTACCGGTTTGAAAATTGACCATATATTAATTATGTGGCCTTGAGCAAATGAAAGCCTCTCTGATCCTGGACAGCCCCCATATAAGCCTAAGAAGTGGAACTTTACTGTTTCATCTGACAGGAAGGAAAAAAGAATTTTTTAAAAAAAAATATATTGTGGAAAATTATAGCATGAAAACATGCAGAAATAAATATGAATATAGCTCCCTGGAATACCATCCAGCCCTGAAACTGGGCTAGGCGGATCACTCGACCAGATTTCATTCTCCCAGTTCCTGGATCTTAGGAACACTGAGCAATTTTAAAGGAGTGTGGGTGTTGGTAGAGAGAAGTCAGAAGGTCGTTTCAAGAAGGGCACCAACACAAAGGACTAAAAATACGAATGAGCCATGTCAGAATCATGAGAAAGTTATCCTGGCTGGAGCAAAGAGTTCTAGGCAGAGTGAGACAGAGTGTGAGGTTGGGTGACCTTGGAAAGAGTCACATTTTTAAACAGTCTGCTGTTCGCTGCATCTGCCAAATTCAATGCATGTTTTTAAAAATAAGTGCTGACATGTGAATTTTATTATTAAGTCTGATTCTGTTCATGAACTCTCTGTTAAAGTCATCACATTGATTATTTTAAGGAAAAATAATTAAAGTTTATTAAGCAAAAAATAAAAGACTAACAGATTATTTGAGCACATATTAGGAGATTGCTAGGTGGTGTGACCTCAATTACTAATTTGAAGGTTGGCAGTTCAAACTCACCCAGTGATACCACGGGAAGGCCTAGAAACCTGCATCCATTAAAATTATAGCCAAGAAAACCCTATGGTGTGGTTCTACTCTGTAATACAAGGGGTCACCATGAGTCAGAATCAATTTGACAACAATGAATTTATTTTTTTATTGTACTCAAATTTTATCCCATTATATATCATTTAGTTTTCGTAATTCCCTATGCAGTAGCTTTCCACTGTAGAGATAAGGAAACTGAAGTCCCCATTTTACAGTTCAGGAAACTCAAAGTGAGTAAACAACTGGCCCAACAGGTCTGGCTTGTTATTAGTTGTCATTCAGTCAGTTCCAACTCACAGTGACCTCGTGTGTACAGAGTACAACTGCTCCATTAAGTTTTTAAGGGTTTAGCCTTTCAGAAGCAGACCATCAGGACTGTCTTCTGAGACACCTCTGAGTGTGTTTGAACAACCAACCTTTTCAGTAGTAGTTGTAGATAGCAAAATCGTGATTTAATCCCACAAATCAAGCTGACCATAAAGCTTCATTATCTCCATTGCACTGTATTATATAGTCAAAAATGATTTAGTTGAATTATCTTCCAGTTAACCATTTATGCTCAGAACAGTAAGCTAATTTCAGTGCATACCATGATGCCTATTGAAGGGACAGTGATCTTGATTTTGACATGTACCTAAAACATTTTTAAAACTTGTTGGCCTGCTTGACTAGAAGAGATTGCATATTTTTCTCTTTGCAATACAACACACTTTCTCAAAGGATACATCTTTTGAATTTAAGGTTTCTGTCTCCATATTTTCCATCCTTGAGTAGGAAGTGATTTTATTTTGGTCCCAAAATCATTGGGTCATCATAAGTCACAATCAAGTCAATGACAACAGGCTTAAAATAAGAAGAACTGCTAAACTAGAAACCAAACCCACTGCTGTCAAGTCAGTTCCTACTCATAGCAACTCTATAGATCCTATAGGACAAAGTAGAACTGCCCCATAGAGTTTCCAACAAGCACCTGGAGGATTTGAACTGCCAACCTTGTGCTTAGCAAGAGTAGCAGCTCACAGTCCATGATAGCAAAAAGATGGAATCAACCCAGATGCCCAACAACAAAGGAATGGATAGGTAAACTGTGGTATATATATTCAATGGAGCACTGTGCAATGATAAAGAACAATGATGATTCCAGGAAACATCTCCTAACCTGGTTTCAACTGGAAGACATTATGTTGAGTGAAAGTAGTCAGCGACAAAAGGACAAATATTGTATGAGACCTCTACGATAAGATCTCAAAAATAGACTTGTGTATAGAAGAAAAGACTCTTCGACAGCTGCAAGGGAGGGAAGGGGGGGAGGGCTTAGTTTAGATAGTTGCTAGAAATCTGGTTGGGAGAAAGCAGTGATAGCACACATTAAAAATAAGAACAACATTAAGTGGACTTCATCATAACTTGAGTACTCCTTCCATCTTAACCCAATAGAGTAGCTGGTGCAGGAGGCAGAGGACCATGCTCTTAGGCAAAATCGAGGCCAATTGGCACAACTAGTATTTTGCTAAGAGAGCTCTCCTCACCCCACATTGGAGAGTGGTGTCTGGGGTCTTAAAAGCTGCCAAGCTGCCATCCGAGGACACAGCAAATGGTCTCAACTCAGCAGGAACGAATGCTCACCGAGGACCAAAATGACATGTGGTAAAGACAACGTAGAAGACAGAGAGACCCACAAGAGTGGGTGCCTACATCAACTTGGGACCAGAAGAACTGGATGGTGCCCAGCCACCACCAGTGATAGCCATGATGGAGCTCACAGAGAGGAGTCTCACTGGCAACACAAGAATAAAAAGAGGTGCATCATGAGATCTCCACTAAAAGACCTCAACTGATGGTCCAGCAGTTTTGGGGTTCCCCTGAGAGCATGGCCCCCGGCCCTGATGCTGCCCTTACTCATAAATTATAATGAAGGTCCACTCTTTGGACAGGAATGGATTGGACTTGGCAATGCAGAGTAACCATATATTGGATGCACTTTATGGTTCTATACATCTATAGGATATCATCCTGCTGACCTCTGGCTGGAGGAAGGAGAGTGGATGGAGAGGAGGGGAAAGGAGGCTATTGGGAAGATGAGACATGTGTGGAGCAGAGAGGAATAGTGTGCTGTCACCGGACAGGGAGAGCAGTGGAAGCTGCATATAGGTGGGCATGTAAATTTATACGGGAATGTACATTTTCACTCAGTCATGTTAAATAAAAAATAATAAGTAAATAATTAGGGAAAAAAATAAAAATATAAAAGTAAAAAAAAAATAATCGTCATTATTTCAAAAAAAAAAAAGAGAAGCAGCTGACTGCTACAGCATCGGAATTTTCATTACAACAAACCTGTTGCCATCAGATCCTTTTAGATTCATAGCAACCCTGTAGGACAAAGTATAACTGTCCTTTAGGTTTCCAAAGAATGGCTGATGAATTTAAACTCCTGACCTTTGGTTAGCAGCCATAGCTCTTGACCCCTGCACCACCAGGGCTCCTTTAGAAACTCCTAGTAAATGATAAATATCAGAATTGTTCAGTTGTTGAAGCCTACAGCAATTAATTTAACTACTTGAGAAAAACAAAAGAAAACATACAGGACTTTACACAGCACATTGTGATGCAGGAATAGTTACACTGATGAGTCAGGGAAGACCGAAGGCCAAATGTTGTTCACTTCATGCAAGTTAATGGTGAAAGAACTCCAGGTCTCTGAAACCAGGTAGCTCATTGCAGAGGGCGATTACCTGTCAGTGGGGGTATTCATCAGTGACCTATTGCAAACACAAGTACATACTTCAGAATCGCCCTTCCTCAAGTCTTTATTATTCAATAATACTGTTAATTTTGGGGAGAAGGTACTTACCTTGTAACATATGCTGTGCTAAAACTCTTTATATACTTTTTTTGTCCCTAATTCCTAAATCTACCCCTACAGGTGAATGCTATTATTAAATCAATTTTACAAATGTGAAAATTAAGCCTTGGAGGGGTGGCTTCTATTTATTTTATTGATAATTTTAAAACATTGTAGAATGGTTTCTCAAGCTGCCTGTGTTGTGGTCCCATGTTGTTTCCCATTTCCTTATGGGCAACTGAAAACCGGGCTAAACTCAGTGCCACTGAATTGATTCCAGTTCATAGAGACCCTACAGAACAGAGTAGTACTGCCCCACAGGATTTTCAAGGGATAGCTAGTTAGTTCACGAACCACTTTATTGGTCCCAAATAACCAAACCCACTGCCTTCGAGTCAATCCCAAGTCATAGCAACAGTGTAGGACAGAGCAGAACTATTCCCTAAAATTTCCAAAGAGGGCCTGGTGGTTCCAAACTGCCAGTCTTTCGGTTAGCGGACATAGCACTTAACCACTATGCCACGAGGGGTTCCACTTTATGAGTAGCGTGTTGAAAGTTAGAATTGTAAGCTGCTATGTGCAATACGGCACTTGGCTTGGCCATGTGCAAAGCCCGAGCAATATTTCCAAAGCGTAAGACATCAGGCTTTTCGTGTACTTTTATTCAGGAAAACTAAGCATCAACCATGATTATTATTGCCACTATTTCACAGTATGCAGTTCTTCTTAAATGATGCATATTTATTAATATCAGCAGTGCAAATCCTTCCAGGTTGTTTTCAACACACCTTATGAAGTTAACACCCTGTGTATTTGTATCATAATACCTACATTTCTTCTTTAAACTATATAGTCCCTCCATCAACACTCACATACCTCTTCTGTTATGATGCATAACAATTAGTATGTGATAAAGACTATTGATTGGCATGTACGTGTTTACTATTAACACATATGACAAAGATAAGGAACAAAGATTGGGCTTTTATAAGGACAGTTTCTCTTGAGTGTTTATGTGTTATAGCAAAAGGAGATACGTGAGCATGTTTGTTGAAGAAAGACTGAAGCCTCTTAAATTTTCTCCTCAGACTCGACAGGGAATTGTGGATAATTTGCAGGCAATTTGTATCCCCTTTTCCTGTAGGACCAAACCTCAGATGTAATTCCTACAGTTGTCAATCACTTTTCTTGTCCCACAGACCATTCTGCAAGAATATATCAAGTTCTGAGGGTTTTCTCACATTTATAAATTCAGGAATTGAAAGGAATGTGTTGGTGGAATAGAGGGTTACTATTTGGGAAAACAAGAATGAGAGCAAGGAGTCAAGTCTGTCCCTAATAGTCACTTCTTTCAACATAAGGTAGAATTGGAAGCACATGTCAGATGGAGATTAGCTCTAAGTCTCTTCATTTAAAAAATTACTCTCTTTTGCCATCCCACTGGGTTGTATTCTCAAAAGAGCAGGCAAGATGACAGTCAGGATTTATAACCCTCTCTCTCTCTGTGATTGATAGAAGAGAGTTAAGGGAAGGAGTTCTTTTGGAGATAAGTATAAAACTGCTGTTGAGTTGATTCTTACTCATAGTGACCCTATAGGAGAGCATAGAACTGGCCTATGTAAACATTTCTGGAAGCAAACTGCCACATCTTTTTCCTGTGGAACAGCTGGTGGGTTTAACTGCAGACCTTTTGGTTAGCAGCCTAACTCTTTAATCAGTGTATTACTAGGGCTTCTTGGAAAAAGCATAGAGGTAATAGTAATAGGCTTCTTTCTTTTGAGAAAATAAAAGCATAGTATCTAGTTATCTAATGTATCACCATCATAGAATCTGTAACGATCATTATTACATCGATATGGCACATGGAGAAACTGAAGAACAAATGCCTTATTACTTAAAACCGTTTCTTTAGATTTCACTTTTAAATGTGAAGCTATAAAAATACACCTTGAATTTTTTACCTAACTTATTTTCTCTTGATCATCAAAGTAGCCCATAGAGAAAGACCATATCATGTAAATCATCTGTCTTCCCATCACTTAGAAGCTACCACTGTAACCACATTGGTACTATTCTTTTTAAGCACTTTTCCACAAAGTTGTTTCTTTTCACAGATAAAATTTAAAAAAAATAAAAAACAGCATGTGCAGTTTGAATCCTGATCTTCCCACTTAATGCTGTAACATAGCATTATAACACCAGCCAAGAAAGTGTTGTTATTGACACTTGGTAATTTGACCCTAGTTTTATATTAAGAGTAGATCCATAGATTCCTGAAGTTAGGACATGATGATACTCATGGCTCAGTCCTTGAAAAGGGGCTATGTGGCATGGCCAGTAAGAGGTTTGGCCATCCTTCAGTTCCAATGATAATCTGCAGTTCAGACAATGTGAGAATGATGTAATGGACTCTCTTGAACAGAGTGGGGATTTCTGTGACTGATGGACAACTTTCCTGGGCATTCCATTCATAGAGCCATGATTGAAGTCTTGTCCGTGTGCCTCCAACCATGTGTACATTCTGTCAGTCAGCATGTCCACACAGGAGCCAGGATTTATTTGTTTATTTTTAACATGGCTACTGGTTATGTCTGAACACTCAGATCATTTCAACCCTTGATACAGGGAGCAAACGTTTGGCATTGTCCAGAGAATTTCTCACTGGATGCCAATTTTCCCACCAGAAGAGCTTGGGTTTCCATTTCACTTTCAAACTAACAGGTTTAAGTTGGTACAGAAATTAGAAGGGCTTTAAGGTAATGGTGTGGCAGGGAGTACCAGAGGTGAAATTCTGAGGAACACTTAAGCTCTACACAAATGCATACACAAACCTAGTGTTATGAAACAATGCTGGAACTATTTGTATAGGTAAGAATTTTTAAAGCATAATATAAATTCTTTTTTGGCCAACTGACTGGAGCAGGTCCATGTTTGTACTCATTCCAAAGAAAGACGGCCCAACGGAATTTGAAAATGATTTTGTTAGCAAAGAATTACGTTAATATCACACACAAGTAAATATTGCTGAAGATAAAGTGATTGTAGCAGCACATCTACAGATAACTAGCAGATGTTCAATCTGGATCCAGAAGAGATCATAGAAAGAGAGATATGACTGATAATGTGAGGTGTATCTTTGTTGAAAGCAGAAAATACGGGAAAGATATTTACTTGTGTTTTCTTCACTATGCAAAGATATTAAATAGTGTGGATCATAACAAATTATGGACAACATTGTGAGGAATGAGAATTCTGGAACACTTAGCTGTGTCATGAAGAACTTGTACATAGAACCAAGAGAGTTGTTTGTGTAGAACAAGGAGATACTGCATGGTTGAAAATCAGGAAAGGTGTATATCTGTATTGTATCTTTCACTGTGCTTATTGAATCTGTATGCTGAGCAAATAATCCAAAAAGCTATACCATAAGAAGAAAAACAGGGAATCAGGGTTGGGGGAAGACTCATCAACAACTTGTGAAACACAAATAATACAACACTGCTTGCTGAAGGAAAGACTCGAAGCACTGACCAATGATGAGCAAAGACTATAACCTTCAGTATTTATTCCATCTCAATATAAAGAAAACAAGAATCATCACAACTGGACTAACAAGCAGTGTCACAATAAATGGAGAAAATATTAAAGTTGTCAAGGATTTCATTTCCTGTGTTCCATAATCAATGCCCATGGAAACAGCAGTTGGGAAATCAGATGTGGTATTTTATTGCACAATCTGTCACAAAAGACCTCTTTAAAGTGTTAACTAGCAAAGATACCACTTTGAGAACTGAGGTAAGCCTGACATAAGTCATGATATCATCAATTACAAAAGTTAGATAATAAATAAGGAAGACTAAAGAGGAATTGATGCCTTTGAATTATGGTATTGGTGAAGAATATTGAATACACCATGGATGACCAGAGAAACAAACAAATTCGTTTTTGAAAAGTATACCCAGAAAGCTCTTGAAAACGAATGCTGGTGAGACTTCATCATATATACTTTGTACATACAATCAGGGGAGGCCAGTCTCTAGAGAAGGATATCATGCTTGGTAAAGAAGAAGGGAGGATTGACACAGGGGCTGCCATGATGGGCTAAAAAATAGCAACAATATTGAGGATGGCACAGTATGGGGCACGGTTTCACTCTGTTGTACGTAAGTTCACTTTGAGTTGAAACTAACTGATAGCACTTAACAGCAATGACACACATACCAGGCACTGTTCCAGGCCATGTATATAAAAAATAAACAAGACTGACCAAGTTCTCACCCTCAAAATTTATATTATTTAATAAATTAGATTTACTTTATTAAAAAAATATTATTCTCCAGGATAGGTCATATGCTAGAACACAAAATATTCTCAATAAATTAAAAATTACCAGAACTATACAAAGTATCTTTGACTATGACGAAATGAAACTAGAAATCAATGGCAAAAGCAGCAAATTATCCAAGTATATGTAAATTATACAACATGTTATTAAATAATGGGCCAAGGAAGAAATTACAGAAAAGCCATAAAATATTTGGACAGAAATGAAAATGATAGCACAATTAAAAAAAACATGGGATTCAGTGAAAGCCGTGTTGTGAGGGACATTCATAAGGGTAAAAAGCCAAGTGCTGTCAAGTCGGATCCAACTCATGGTGACTCTAGGGTAAAAGACTACAATAAAAAAGAAAAGAGATCATAGAACAACTAAATAAACCTATCACAAAAGAAAAGGTTGACAAGTTACTTTAAAAAACTCCCAACTGGGGGACGGAGTCAAGATGGCGGACTAAATGCTTGTCTCCCTAAATCCCCCTGGAAACCAAGACCTGAAATGATAATTAAACAGAGCCTTCTGGACACCTAGTGAGCTCTGCAATGAGACATTGGGCTATTAATTTGGACTTTATACCACTGAATGTAAAACCTCCTCTCTTTCATTGACCCCACTCTTGGCGAGCACAGGCTTATACAGACCGAAGACGGCCTAGAGAAACAACTGTGGTCCATCTTCACAGCATCTCTCCCAGCCTCTGTTGACCTACATGAAGCCCAAAATGTAACAAACGTTGGAGAAGACGGTAACCTGGAAATTAGCCGTGGCATCAGAAGGCCCCCAAAAGAAACCACCTCAGAACCTACTAGATGAAGAAGCTTTTCTGAAGCTATCAGAAGGTGAGTACAAAAGAATTATATATAGAGCCCTCATAGACCTTATACAAAATGCAGCAGAACAAAACAAAAAATTAAGCAAGTAGTTCAATCTGATGGAACATCAGTACTCAGAAATCCAACAGATCAAGAACAAAATCAAAGACATAGAAACTTCAATTCAAAGTCAAGAAAACAGAATGGAACAAATGGAAAAAAGAATTTCTGATTTGGAAGACAGAACCACTGACTCCAGCATCCATGAGGAGAAATCAGAAAAAAGAAACAAGAAAAATGAAGAAGCATTAAGAAGCATGTGGGACTCTATTAAGAGGAACAACCTACGATTAATTGGAGTTCCTGAACAGGGAGAGACACCTGAGAAAACAGAGTGTATTGTTGCTGAGCTGCTGACAGAAAACTTCCCAGAAATTATGAAAGAAGAGAATACAGATATCCAAGATAAGTATTGAACACCACTCAATATAGATCTCAATAGAAAGATGTATTATAATCAAGTTCAACAAAATGAAACAAAACCAGCAAGCCTTACAGGCAGCAACACTCGAAGCAAAGCTAACATTCAGAGGAAAACCCTGCAGGTTTTTGTTAGATTTCTTAGCAGAAACGATGCTGACATGGTGACCGTGGCATGACATGTTCAAAGCCTTGAATGAGAAGAACTTCCAAACAAGACTTACATATCCTGCAAAACTATCTTTCAAATGTGAAAATGAAATGAAGACATTCTCAAATAAACAGAAACTCAGAGACTTTGTAAAAACCAAACCAAAGATACAAGAAATACTGAAAGACTCTCTTGGTTTGGAAGAACAAAAGTGCTAACTTTGTATTTTAGAAGGACACATTATCCAGAAGCCTGCTCAGTTAGGGAAGGCTCCAAACACAGTCAAAGCTGTAACAGTGAAGAAACGATTTAGTGATCATATCATGTAAACTATGATGTCATCATATTAAAAAGAAGGATGTACTACAGTTGTTATAGTCCTTCCAGATGGAGAGGAAGTTGACAAGACTGGTAGCAGTCAAAATTCAGTTTATATATAGTTTATTAAGCAGAATTATAGGGGCAACTGTAAAGCACAATAAAGAAGCAACATACCATATCAAGAAATGTAATACAGGAATCAGCAATGACAAAACCAATCCTGAAAAGGTGAAAAATCAACTCACAAAGAAGAATGTCACAGAACAGATTAATAAGAACAACAGAGAAAACATCAACACAAAAATAAACATATCACAATGGCAGCACTGAACACATACCTATCAATAATTACATTGAATGTGAATGGACTGAATGCTCCAGTAAAGGGACATCAAGTGACATCTTGGATCAAAAGACATGACCCATCTATATGTTGCCTACAGAAACTCACCTTAGACTTAAAGATAGGAAAAAACTGAAAATCAAAAGATGGAAGAATATATATCAAGCTAACAATGAACAGAGAAGAGCAGGTGTGGCAATTCTAATCTCAGAAAAAATTGATTTTAATGTAAAATCCACCATTGTGGACAAGGATGGACACTATTTATTGCTGAAAGGTTGAACACACAAGCAGGACTTAATATTAAATGTTTATGCACCTAATATTAGAGCACCTAAATAAGTCAAAGAAACACTGACTACACTCAACATGGAGATGGATCACTCCACAATAATAGTAGGAGACTTCAACACTCCACTCTGAATACTGGACAGATCATCTAGAAAAAAAGCTCCATAAAGACACACAAGACCTTATTGCCATGATTAACCAATTAGATCTCATTGACATATATAGAACTTTCTATTCATCAGCAGACAACTACACCTTCTTCTCCAGTGCCCATGGAACGTTCTCCAAAATAGACCATGTATTAGGACTTAAAGCAATTCTCAACAAAATTCATACCGTTGAATTAATGCAAAGCAACTTCTCAGATCATAAAGCCACAAAAGTCAAAAGCAATAGCAGAAAAAACATAGAAAGCAGAACTCATGGAGACTGAACAACACCTTGCTCAAAAAATCATAGTTTACAGAAGAAATCAGGGATGAAATAAAGACATTTATGGATTCCAATGAGAACGAAAACACTTCCTACCAGAACCTATGGGATACAGCCAAAGCAGCACTCAGAGGTCAGTTTATCTTCATAAATGCACACATCTGGAAGGAAGAAAGAAACCAAACCAAAGAACTGACCCTACAGCTTGAACAAGTAAAGAGAGAACAGCAGAAGAACCCCTCAGGCACCAGAAGAAAACAGATCATAAAGATCAAGGCAGAACTAAATGAATTAAAGAATAGAAGAACAATTGAAAAAATTGAACCAAAAGCTGGTTTTTTGAAAAGATCAACAAAATTGACAAACCATTGGCTAAACTTACTAAAGAAAAACAGAAAAGGAAACAAATAACCCAAATAACAAATGAGAGGGGAGTTGGCACAACAGATTCAGCAGAAACCAAAAGTACCATAGCTGAATACTATGAAAGACTGTACTCTAAGAAATTTGAAAACCTAGAGGAAATGGACAAATTCCTTGATTTATATCACCTACTCTAATTATCACAATGTGAAACAGAACAACTTAATAAACCCATCACAAAGGAAGAGATTGAAACAATCATCAAAAAACTACCAACTAAAAGAAGCCCGGGCCCAGATGGCTTCACTGCAGAATTCTACCAAGCTGTTACAGAAGAGTTATCTCCAATACTGCTAAAACTATTTCACAGTATAGAAAGGGATGGAATACTCCCAAATTCATTCTATGAAGCCAGCATAACCCTGGTACCAAAGCCAGGGAAGACCCAACGAAAAAGGAGAACTACAGAGTGATATCACTCATGAATCTAGATGCAAAAATCTTCAACAAAATTCTTGCCGATAGAATACAACATGTTAAAAAGATAATCCATCATGACCAAGTTGGATTCATACCAGGAATGTGAAGCTGGTTCCGCATCAGACAAATAATTAATGTAATTAACCACATAAATAACCACAAAAGACAAGAATCACCTGATATTATCTATCGATGCAGAAAAGGCATTTGATAAAGTCCAACACCCATTCATGCTAAAAACTCTCAGCCAAATAGGAATAGATGGCAAATTCCTCAATGCAATAAGGGTCATTTATACAAAGCCAACTGCCTACATCATCCTGAATGGAGAGAGACTGAAGGAGTTTCCCTTGAGAATGGGAACTAGACAAGGATGCCCACTCTCACCTCTCCTATTCAACATTGTACTAGAAGCTCTAGCCAGAGCAATTAGGCAAGACCAAGCAATAAAGAGCATCTACATTGGCAAAGAACAACTAAAAATCTCCCTAATTCCAGATGATATGATTATATATGCAGAGAATCCTGAAGAATCCATAAGGAAACAACTCAAACTGATAGAAGATTTTAGCAAAATCTCAGGATACAAGATAAACATAAGTAAATCAATAGAATTCCTTTATACCAACAATGAGATTATTAAGGAAGAAATCACGAAGTCAATACCATTTATTAAAGCCCCTAAGAAGATAAAGTACCTAGGAATAAATCTAACCAGAGAAATAACAGATCTTTACACAGAGAACTACAAACCCTTCCTACAAGAAACTGAGAGACTTACATAAATGGAGGAACCTACCCTGCTAATGGGGGAAAGACTTAACATTGTGAAAATGTGTATTTTACCCAAAGCAGTCTAGTTATATAATGCAATCCCAGTACAAGTTCCAGTGACATTTTTCAATGAGATGGAGGAACAAATTGTCGACTTTGTCTGGAAAGGGAAGAAGCCCCATATAAGTAAAGCGTTACTAAAGAAGAAGAACACACTGGGAGGCCTCTCATTACCTGACCGTAGAACCTGTTACAGTGCCGCAGTTGTGAAAACAGGCTGGTACTGCTACAAAAACAGACAGACAAATCAGTGGGACAGAATCGAGACCTCAGAGAAGACATCATCTGCCTATGAACACTGGATATTCGGCAAAGGCCATAAGACATTAACCTGAGGTAAAAACAATCTCTTCAACAAATGGTGTTGACAAAATTGGATATCGATCTGCACTAAATTAATACAAGACCCATATCTTATACCTTATGCAAAAACCAATTCAAACTAGATGAAAGACCTAAATATCAAATCTAAAACGATAAAGCTCATCCAAGAAAAAGTAGGAACAATGTAGGGTTTAATACACAACATAGACAGACTTCAAAATCTGTCAAACAAACCACAAACAACAGAAGAGAAAATACATAAACAGGAACTACTAAAAGTCAATCACTTTTGCTCATCCAAAGACTTTATTAATAGAATTAAAAGGCCACCAACAGAATAGGAAAAAATATTTGGCAACTCTATGTCAGACCGATGCTGGATCTCCCTAATCTGTAAGGTACTACAAAATATCAATAAGAAAAAGATAAATCATCTGATTAAATGATGGGCAAAGGAGATGGATAGACACTTCTCTAAAGTGGAGATCCAGGCAGCCAAAAAACACATGTGGACATGCTCACGGTCATTAGCTATTAAAGAAAGTCAAATCAAAACTCCAATGAGACACTGTCTCACCCCAACAAGGTTGGCCATGATCAAAAAAACACAAAACACTAGATGCTGGAGAGGCTGTGGAGAGACAGGAATTCTCCTACACTGTTGGTGGGATTGAAAAATGGTGCAGCCTCTTTGGAAAGCAATCTGGTGCTATCTTAAAATAATGGATATAGATATACCATTTGACCCAGTAATTCCACTGCTTCGAATATATCCTACATAATCAACACCATTCACACCAATTGATACATGCTCATGAATGTTCATCACAGCACAGTCCACAATAGCAAAAAGATGGAATCAACCCAGATGCCCAACAACAGAAGAATGGATAGGTAAACTATGGCATATATCCTCAGTGGAACAGTATGCAATGATAAAGAACAATGATTGCAGGAAACATCTCTTAACCTAGTTTCAACTGGAGGACATTGTGTTGAATGAAAGTAGTCAGTGACAGAAGGACAAATATTGTATGAGACCACTGCAATAAGAACTTAAAAGCAGACTCATGCATAACAGAAAAGACTCTTTAATGGCTGCAAGGGTGGGGAGGATGGGAGGGAGAGGGGGAAGGGTTTAGATTAGATAGTTGTTTTAGAAATTGGTTGGGTGAAACTGGTGACAGCACACATTAGTAAGAAGAGCAGTGTTAATGGGACTTCAACACAACTTGTATACTCCCATCTTAACCCAATATCGCAAGGACAGAGTACCTGGGGTGGGGGGCTGGGGACTGTTCTCTAAGGGGAAATCTAGGCCAACTGGCACAACTAGCATTTTGCTACTGAGGACTCTCCACACCCCACATGGTGAGTGGCGTCTGGAGCCTTAAATGCTGCCAAACTGCCAGGAACAGATGACCACCAAGGTCCATAACAACATGGGGATATGAGAATCCAGAAGACAGAGAGGCCCATTTGAGTGGATGTCTACATCGACTTGTGACTGGAGAACCAGATGATGCCCGGCCACCACCAGTGATAGCCACGATGGAGCTCACAAAATTGAGTTTCAGTGGCAACACAAGTATAAATAGGAGTGCACCCTGAGATCTCCACTAAAAGACCACAATTGATGGGTGGTCCAGGGACTTCAGGGTTCCCCTGGGAGCATGGCCCCGGCCCTGATGCTGCCTCTGTCTATAAATCATAATGAAGGTTAACTTTTTGGACAGGAGTGGATTGGACTTGGTGATGCAGAGTGACCATATTTTGTGGGCATTTTATGGTTCTAGGCATCTATAGGAGGTTGTCCTGTTGACCTCATACTGGAGGAAGGGGAATGAGTGGAGAGGAGAAGATAGGAGACTTTTGGAAAGATAAGACATGCATGGAGCAGAGAGGAAGAGTGTGCTGTCACCGTGCAGGGAGAGCAGTGGAAGCTGCATATAGGTCAGCATGCAAATTTATATGGGAATGTACATTTTCATTCAATCATCATCATAATAAACCTCCCAACTAAAAAAGTCCTGGGCCTGATGGCTTCACTGGAGAACTCTACCAAACTCTTACAGAAGAGTTAGCACTACTACTACTGCTAAAAGTATTTCACAGCTTAGAAAAGGGTGGAATACTGCCAAGTTCATTCTATGAAGCCAGCATAATGCTGAGACCAAACAAGGTAAACAGACCACAAAAAATTGAAAATTATAAACCAAGGTCTCTCATGAACTTAGAAGCAAAAATCCTCAACAAAATTCTAGCCAATAGAATTCAACAATGTATCAAAATGATAATTCACCTTGACAAAGTCAAATTCATGCCAGGGATGCAGGGACAGTTCCACATTAGAAAAACAATAAATGCAATCTAATCAACTGCATAAAACAAAAGACAAGAACCATTTAATTTTATCAATTGGTGCAGAAAAGGCATCTACAAAGTCCAACATTCATTTATGTTAAAAACTCTCAACAAAATTGGAATAGAAGGGAAATTCCTCAGCATAATAAAGGGCATTTATACAAAGCCAATGGTCAGCATTAAGCTAAATGGAGAGCATGTGCAAGCATTCCTCTTGAGAACAGGAACCAGACAAGGATGCCCTTAGTCACCACTTTGATTCAGCATCGTGCTGGAGATTCCAACAAGGAGCCAATCAGATAAGATAAAGAAATAAAAGACATCCAGTTTCGAAAGGAAGAAGTTAAAATATCTTTATTTGTAAGTGATATGGTCTTACACATAGAAAACCCTAAAGAGTCCGCAAAAAAGACAAAAAACTACTGAACTTAATAGAAGAGTGCTACAAAAGACCAAGATACGGATAGACATACAAAAATCAGTTGAATTCCTTTACACTAACAAAGAGAACATAGAAGAGGAACTTACAATAGCCCCCAAGAAGATAAAGTACATGGGAATGAATCTAACCAGAGATATAAAAGACCTTTTTCAGAAAATTACAAGAAACCACTGCAAGAAACTGAAAGAGACCTACATAAGTGGAGAAACCTAGCTTGCTCACAAATTGGAAGACTCAACAGCGTGAAAACGTCTGTTCTACTCAAGTGTTTTAGTCACCTGGTACTGCTCTAGCTAAAATACCACAAAGTGGACAGCTTTAACAAAGGAAAGTTTATTCTTCTATAGTCCAGCAGGCTACAAGTCTCAATTCAGGATGTCTGCTCCAGGGGAAGGCTTTCCCTCTGCTGGCTCTGGAGAAAGGTCCTTGTGTTGCATCAGTTTTTGGTTGGGGAGCATCTTGGTGCAGGCACATCACGTCTGAAGGATATGCTGTACTTCTGGTATTACTTTCTTGGTGGTGTGAGATTTCTCAATTCTATGCTTGTTCCTTCTCTTTTTATCTCCCTTAGGATGAAAGGATAAAATGTGATGCAAACCACACTCCACAGAAACTCCCTTACCAAGGGTGTTGCAGTCTTACTCTGATTGTCTTTTAACATGATCATCCTATCTATTAGCTATAGGCAGAGATTAGGATGCGTAGCACAGATAAATCACAAAATACTGGCAATGGTGGCCCAACCAAATGACTACACACGTTTTTGGGAGGATGCAGTTCAAGCCATGACATCAAGGCAATCTATAGGTACAGTGCAATCTCAGTACAAATTACAACGTTATTTTCTAATGAGATGGAGAAACAAATCACCAACTTGATATGGAAAGGGAAGAAGCTCCAGATAAGTAAAGCTTTACTGAAGAAGAAAAACAAAGTGGGAGGCTTTATTTTACCTGGCTTTAGAATCTGTTCCACTGCTATGATATTCAAAACAGCCTAATACTGGTACAATAATAGATACATAGACCACTGGAGCAGAATTGAGAATCTAGACATAAAATCACCAAACTATGAACAGCTGAAATTTGACAAAGGCCTGAAGGCCCTAAATTGGGGAAAAAGCAGTCTCTTTAAAAAATGTTATGGCCATCACTGGATATCCACTTGCAAAAAAAGTAAGAGACTCACATCTCATATTATGTGCAAAAACTAGCTCAAAATGGCTTAAAGAGCTAAATGCAAAGTCTAAGATGATAAAGATCAAAGAAGAAAAACAGAGATAACTCTGGGAACCCTAATTTGTGACAAAAAAACAGAATAGAAAATATTACTAACAATGCAAACACCAGAAGAAGAATGTATAACTAGGAATGCCTAAAAATAAAACACGCTCATCTGAACACTTCACCAAAAGAATTCAAACACAAACTACAGATTGGGAAAAAATATTGTCTGTGGAAAATCTAATCAGCATCTAATCTCCAAGGTCTGTAAGATACTCGAAAACCTCAATAATAGAAAGACAAGTAACACAATTAACAAAAGCAAAAAATACAAACAGGCACTTCACCAAGGAAGACATTCAGATGGCCAGCAGATACATATGGAAGTGCTCACAATCATTAGACATTAAAGCCAGCCAGCCATATTAGAGAAGTACAAATCAAAACTACACTGAGACACAATCTCACCCCAATGAGTCTGGCATGAATTCAAAATACACAAAATAATAAATGTTGAACCGGCTATGAAGAGACTGGAACACTTACATACACATGGTAGGAATATAAAGTGGTACAACCACTTTGGAAATCAATCTGGCACTTTCTTAAAAAGCCAGAAATAGAAATACCATATGATCCAGCAATCCCACTTCATGGAATATATCCTGGAGAAATAAGGGCTGTCACACAAATAGATACATGCACAGCAGTGTTTTTTGCAGCAATGTCCACAATACTAAAAAATGGAATCAATCTAGGTACTCATCAACAGGTGAATAGATAAACTATGGTATATTTACACACTGAAATACTGTGCAATGATAAAGAACAACAATGAACTGGGAAAACATAACATGGAGGAATCTAGAAGGCATTATGATGAGGGAGTTAGTGACAAAAAGCAAATATTGTATGAGACTACAATTGTAAGAACTCAACAAAAGATTTAAACATGGAAGAAAACAGTCTTTGATGTTTACAAGGGTAAGAAGGAAAGGAGAGGGGTATTCATTATTTAAATAGTAGATAAGAATTAAATTAGTTTAAGGGATGGACAGTGCTCAGCAGAGGAGAAATAAGCACAACTAGACTAAACAAAAAGCTAAGACATTTCCTAAATATAACCTGACACTACAAAGGACGGAGGATCCGGGGCAGAGGTCTGGCAATCATGGTTTCAGGGGACATCTAGGTTAATTGACAAAGTCTTTAAAGAAAACGTTCTACATCCCACTTTGGTGAGTGGCATCTGAGGCTTTAAAAGCTACCAAGCAGCCATCTAAGTTTCATCAGTTGGAGCAGAGGAGAATGAAGGACATCAAAGACTTAAGGAAAATATAATTTCAAGAGACAGAAATGGCCACATAATCCAGAGACTACATCAGCATGAGACTGGAAGAACTAGATGGTACCTGACCACCACAAATGACTGCCCTGATGGAGAACCCAACAAAATCGCTGAGATAGTGGGAGAAAAATGGGGGCCAGACTTAACGGTCTGGCAGACAGGAGGTTCCCTGAAGAACACCGCATTTTCTGTTATCACAGAACTGAAACCATTCCCTAAGTCAACTCTTCAGACAAAGACTGGACAGCACTATTAGACATAAAATAATACTGGCAAAGAGTGTGATTCTTAAATTAAGTAGATACATGAGACTAACTGGGCTGCTCCTGTCTAGAGGCAAGATGAGAGGGCAGAGGGGGACAGGAGTTGATTGAATGGACACAGGAAATACAGGTGGAAAAGAGGAGTGTGCAATTACAGTGTGAGGAGAGCAGCTAAAATTACTTATCAGCATATGTGTAAGTTTTTGTATGACAAATTGACTTGGATTATAAACTTTCACTTAAAGCGCACACACACACACACAAAAAGATTAAAAAGAGAAGAAAAAGAAAGGAGGTCGCAAAGCAATAACTGGACTTAACAAATGGGGAAATAAAAAATAGCAAACTAAGCCCAAATCTACTGGAAGGAAGGAACTATATACAATTAGGACAAAGAGAAATGTAATAGGAAATAGAAAAATAATACAAAGAATTGATGAAATGCGACAAAAAGACAAATGACCTAATTAAGAAGTGGGCCAACCACCTGAAAAAACACAATTCTCCAAGAAGATACACAATGGCCAATAAGGGCATGCAAAGATCTCAATGTCATTGGTTACTGTTGTGAGGTGCTTTTGAGTCAGTTCTGACTCGTAGTGACTCTTTGTACAAGAGAACAAAACACTGCCTGGTCCTGAACCAGGCCCACAGTTGTTATTTTATTTGATCTCATTGTAACTACTGCATCAGTCTATATCTTTGAAAGTCTTCCTCTTTTTGGCTGACCCTGTTCTCTTCCAGGAAAACCTGGTGACATAGTGGTTAAGTGCTACAGCTGCTCCTTGGAAACTCTATGGGGCAATTCTATTGTGTCCTATAGGGTTGCTATGAGTTGGAATTGACTTGAAAGCAAAGGGTTTGGGAGTTTTTTCTTTTCTTTTTCCTTTTTTTTGGGGTGGGGGGAACTCTACCAAGCATGATTTCTTTCTCTAGGAACTGAACCACTCCGACATCACATCCAAAGTATGTAAGATTTAGCCTTACTCTTTTTGCTTCTAAGGAGTTTTCCGGTTGTACTTTTTCCAAGATACATTTGTTTGTTCTTTTGGTTGTCCAGGGTATATTCAATATTCTCCACCAATACCACAATTCAAAGGAATCAGTTCTTCAGTCTTCCTTGTTCACTGTCCAGCTTTTATATGCATAAGAGGCAACTGAAAACAATGTGGCTTAGGTAAGGAGCACCTAGTCTTGAAAGTGACGTCTTTGCTTTTCTTTTTCATTTTTATTGTGATTCAGTGAAAATATACAATCCAAATTAAATTTGCATGTCTGCCTATCTGCAGCTCTTTCTCCTCTCCTTGCCCAGTGAGTGTGCACTCCACCTTTGTATTCTGTATATGTCATGCCCTCTTAGCAATCTCCTGTCCCCTGCTCTCCACCCTCTGCTCTCCCTTCTAGTAAAAGGCAAGTAGAATAGCATCCTAGACACACAGAACCATAAAATGCACACACCATATGGTCACATTATGTCCCTGAGTCCAGTCCATTCCTGTCTGAAGAGTTGATCTCAGTAATGTTTTCTGGTCAGGGGCAGCAGCAGGTCTGTGGGCCATGCTCCCAGGGGAAACCCCAGGCCTTCAGATCATGAACTGTGATCTGTCAGTGGAGTTCCTGAGGTGCACCCCTCTTTTTCTCATGTTGCCATTGTGACTTGACATTGCGTGCCCCATCACGGCTATCTTGGTAGTGGCTGGGCACCATCTTGTTCTTCTGGTCACGTGTAGTAGATACAGTCACTCATTCACATAGGTCCTTTTGTCTTCTGGGCTTTTTTTCCCTCATGTCTTTATTGTCCTTGGTAAACATCTGTCCGGCTGAGTTGGGATCATTTGGTATACCTCAGATGGCAACCTGCTAGCTTTTAAGACCCCAGATGCCACTCACCAATATGGGGGGCAGAAGAGTCTGTTTAGCAATAGGCTAGTTATGCCTTTTGGCCTGAATGTCTCTTGAGAGCATGGTTCCGAGACCCCTGCCCATGCTACTCTATCCTTTTAATATTGGGTTAAGATTAGAAGAGTTTTCACTTTATGTTGAAGGCCAGTTAATTTGATCTTTCTAACATGTGCTGTCACTGCTTTCACACAGTCAAATGTCTATCAATTATCTAATCTATAACCAGCCTTCTCCCTCCCTCCCACCCATACCATGAAGCCATCATAGAGTCTTTTCTTTTGTACATGAGTCTGTTTTTAAGTCCTTATAGTAGGGGTTTCATACAATGTTTGTCCTTGTGTCACTGACTGATTTCACTCAGCACAGTGTCTTCCTATTGAAACCAGGTTATGAGATGCTTCCTAAAATCATCGCTGTTCTTTATCATCTCGTAGTGTTCCATTGAGTGTATGTACCCTAGTTTGTTTATCCATTCATCTGTTGTTGGATATCTTGGTTGAGTCCATCTTTTTGCCATTGTGGACTGTGCTGCAGTTAACATTCATGTGCATGTATCTGTTCATGCGACTGCCCTTGATTCTGTAGGATATATTCCAAGCTGTGGGCTTACTGGGTCAAATTGTCTGTCTATTTTCACCTTCTTAAGCAGGTGCCAGATGCTTTCCAAAGAGGTTGTACCATTTTGCATTTTCATCAGTGGTGTAAGGAAAGTTCCAATTTCTCCATAGCCCCTCTAGCATTTGATGTTTTGTGTTTTCTGGATCATGGCCAAACTTGTTGGGGTGAGGTGGTATCTCATTGTAGTTTTGATCTGGAGTTCTTTAACAGCTAATGATGATGAGCATTTCCCCACATGTCTTTTGGCCTCCTGGATGTCCTCTTTATTGAAGTGTCTGTCCATCTCCTTTGCCGGTTACTTAATTGGGTTGTTTACCCTTTTCTTGTTGTTATTTTGCAGTGCTTTGTAGATTATGGAAATTAGATGTAGGTTTGACATATAGTTGTCAAATATTTTTTCCCATTCTGTAGTCTTTGGATGAGCAGAAGTGTTTGATTCTTAGTAGTTCCCACTTATCTATTTTCTCTTCTGTTGATCATGCTTTGTTTGTCAGATTTTGAAGTCTGTCTAAGCTGTGTATTAAAACTTCCATTGTTGACCATATATTTTCTTGCTTGATCTTTATCATTTTAGATTTGATATTTAGGTTTTGATTCATTCTGAGTTAATTTATTGTGTAAGGTATGAGATATGAATCTTGTTTCCATGTTTTGCAGATGGATATCCAATTTTGCCAACACCATTTTTTAAAGAGGCTGTTTTTACCGCAGTTTACAATCTTAGGGCCTTTGTCAAATATCAACTGTTCCTAGGAGGATGGTAGCATCTCTGGGGTCTCAACTCTATTCATTGGTCTATATGTCTCTTTTTGTATCAGTACTAGGCTGTTTTGACTACTGTGGTAATGTAATACATTCTAAAGTTGGGTAGTGTGAGGCCTCCCACTGTATTCTCCTTCTTCAGTAGTACTTTGCTCATTCGGGGTTTCTTCGCTTCCTAAATGAAGTGGGTGATTTGTTTCTCCATCCCATTAAAAAACATCACTGGAATTTGTACTGGGATTGCATTGTATAGGTAGATGGCTTTGGCAAAAATAGACACTTTCACAGTGTTAAGGCTTCCTATCCATGAGCAGGATAGGTTTCTCCAATTTTGTACTTCATTTTTGGTTTCTGCCAGTAACAACTTGTAGTTGTTCTTTCTGTATGGGTCTCTTATTTCTCTAGTTAGATTTATTCCTAGGTGTTTTATTTTCTTGGGGGCTGTAGTAAATGATATTGATTTGGTGATTACTTCTTTAATGATCTCTTTGTTGTTGTTCCACTGGGACGTGGAGATATCCATACTCAGCTGGACCTATTTCCTGGGCTGGGAGGCAGCACCTGCCTGGAGGAGAGTGCTTTTCCAGCAGAAAAACAGTATTCTAGACAGGGTCGTCTACTGCCGGGGCCCAACAGCAGAGGCCAGTAGGCAGTAGACTTTCTGTATTTTAAGTTAGTTTATAGCATCTGGGGTTGCATATAGAGCTGCTTACTTTGCAGCTGGGAAGAGGGACCTATACACTTGAAAACCTGACTAACTTTGGAAGTTGTCAGATACTTTTTACCTCTTATTTTAAGATGGCCTAGAGAAACAATGGTGATCCATCCTCACAGCATCCCTCCCGGGCTCTATTGACTCACATGATGCCCCAAAATCAACAAACCCTGGAGAAAACCATAACCAAGAAATCACCCATGGCTTCAGAAGGCCCCTCAAAGAAAGCACCTCAGAACTTCCCAGACGAAGAAGCTTTTCTGAAACTATCGAAAGGTGAATACAAAAGGATTAGACAGAGAGCTCTACTAGACCTTATGCAAAATGCTGCAGAGCAGACTGAAGTATTAAGCAAGCTGTTGAATCTGATGGAATACCAGGACTCTGAAATCCAACAGATCAAGAACAAAATCAAAGATATAGAAGCTTCAATTCAAAGCCAAGAAAACAGAATGGAACAAATGGAAAGTAGACTTTTTGATTTTGAAAACAGAGATACTGACTCCAGCATCTATGAGAAGAAATCAGGAAAAAAGAAACAAGAAAAACAAAGAAGCATTAAGAAGCATGTAGGACTCTATTAAGAGGAACAACCTAGAATCAATTGGACTTCCTGAACCAGGTGAAACAATTGAGTATACACTGAGTATTGTTGCTGAACTGCTGACAGAAAACTTGCAGAAATCATCAAAAAGTAGCTTTTGGTTTTGTAAATTTTTTCAATTGTTCTATTCTCTAATTCATTTAGTTGTACTCTATTTTTTATTATCTGTTTTCTTTCGGTGCCTGAGGGGTTCCTCTGTCAGTCCATTTCTACTTATTGAAGCTATAGGGTTAATTCTTTGGTTTAGATCCTTTCTTCCTTCTGGATGTGTGCATTTATAGAGATAAACTGACTTCTGAGCACTGTTTTGACTTATCCCATAGGTTCTGGTAGGATGTGTTTTCATTCTCATTTGAATCCATAAATGTCTTTATTTCATCCTAGATTTCTTCTCTAACCTATGGCTTTTTGAGCAAGGTGTTGTTCAGTTTCCATGAGTTCCAATTCCTATGTTTTTTCTGCTATTGATTTTGACTTTTATGCCTTTATGGTCAGAGAAGATACTTTGCAATAATTCAGTGGTTTGGATTTTGTTGAGATTTGCTTTATGTCCTGACACATGGTCTATTCTGGAAAATGTTCCATGTGCATCAGAGAAGAAGGTGTACTTATCTGCTGATGGATAAAAAGTTCTGTATATGTTGATGAGGTCTAAGTGGTTAAATGTTGCAATAAAATCTTCTGTGTCTTTACTGAACTTTTTTCTAGATGACCTGTGCATTACTGAAAGTGGAGTGTTGGAGTCTCCAACTATTATTGTGGAGTGATCTATCTCATTTTTTAGTGTATTCAGATGCTCTAGTATTAGGTGCATGAATATTTAATATTGCTAAGTCCTGCTTGTGTATGGAACCTTTCAGCAATAAATAATGATCATCCTTGTCCACAACGGTGGATTTTACATTAAAATCTATTTTTTCTGAGATTAGTATTTCCTCACTGGCTCTTGTCTGTATATCGTTGGCTTAGTATATATTATTCCATCCTTTGATTTTCAGTTTGTTCATGTCTTTAAATCTAATGTATGTTTCTTACAAGCAATATATAGACAGGTTGTGTCTTTTGATCCAAGATGTCACTCATTGTCTCTTTATTGGGGCATTTAGTCCATTTACATTCAGTATAATTATTCATAGGTATGTATTTTGTGCTGTCGTTTTGATGTATTTATTTTTGTGTTGTTTTCTGTGTTCCACTTGATTTTCTGTTGTAGCTCATTCTTTATTTGTTTACTTTTCAACTTTCTCATTGTTGGTTTTGTGTTCGTTAATACTCGTATTACATTTCTTGTTTTGATATGTTGGGCGGTTATAGTACTTTGCTGCTACCTCTGTGATCCCCCTTAATATTGTAAGTTTAAACCTAATTTTAACTTCTATATATCTTATTAACTTCCTCTCCATCTGAAAGGACCATATCTACTGTAGTTTATCCCTGTTTTTATTGTGATGGTGTCATAGTTTTCATGATATGATCACTGGTTCCCTTCTTTTACTATTACAGCTTTAATCGAGTTTTGTGTCTTCCCTAACTGAGTAGGTCTAGATGTTGTGTCTGCATGGCTTCCTTATGTATACACTTAATAGTTTTGTTTTTCTAAGCTAAGAGCTTCTTTCAGTGTTTCTTGTAGTTTTGGTTTGGGTTTTGCAAAGTCTCTCAGCTCCTGCATGTCTGTGAATGTCTTAATTTCATATTCATATTTGAAAGACAGTTTTGCAGGATATGTAATTCTTGGTTGGAAGTTTTTCTCCCTCAAGGCTTTGAACATGTCATTCCACTGTCTCCTTGCCAACATCATTTCTGCCAAGAAGTCACACAAATGCCTACTGGCCTTCCCACTAAATGTTAGCTTTTCTTTGACTCTTGCTGTTTTTAAGATTTTCTGCTTGTGTTTCATTTTGTTAAGCTTCATTATAATACATTTCTGTGTCTTTGTTTTGGGGTCTAGTGTTTGTGGCATTGGATACATGTCTTGGATATCTATGTTCTGTTTCATAATTTCAGGGAAGTTTTCTGTCAGCAACTCAACAACAACACTCTCTGTGTTTTCAGTTATCCCTCCTTCTTCAGGAATTCCAATTAATCTTAGATTATTCCTCTTGATAGAGTCCCACATGTTTCTTAATATTTCTTCATTTTTCTTATTTCTTTTCTCAGATTTCTCTCCATAAATGCTCCTGCCAGTTGCTCTACCCTCAAGGTCACTAAGTCTGACTTCCTCAGTTCAGCTCTTTTGGCTTTGAATTGAATTGTCTAATTCTGTAATTTTGTTATCGATCTGTTGGATTTCAGAATCTTTATGTTCCAACAGTTTGAATAGTTTGCTTAATTTTTCCTTTTGCTCTGCTGCATTTTGTTTAATCTCTATATGGGTTCTATATGTAATTTTTTTGTGCTTGACCACCAGTTGTCTCAAAAAGACTTCTTCATCTGGACACTTTCTTGATTCTTTATTTTGGGAATTTTCCTAAGTCATGGTGGGCTGTTTCTTTAAATGCTTAGCAATGATCTATTGCCTCTGGGTCATCTAGAGGCTGTTTAGTTTCTCTTTGGTTGCCTCAACAGCAGTTGAGGTGCAGTGCTGAGAAGGGAGTTGGTCACCAGCCACCTCTGTGTACTCTAGTGACAGTCCCCAGTGGATTCTTTAGGGTGGAGTGCTCCGCTTCCTGGCTGGCAAAGGACTGCCCTACTTACGGAGTCATGGGGGATTGTCAGCTGATCCTATGATGTGAATCAGTAAAGGCTGGAAGAGATGTGGTTGGTCCGCACAGCAGTTATTCTTCCAGGCAGTTTTATTTTGAAAACCTAAAACATATCTGACAGCTTCCAAAATTAGTCAGGCCATCAGGTGTGACAAATCCTGCCTTCTCGCTGACAACAGAAGTACCTCTTCTTCAGTCCCCAGATGCTATGATGTAGTTCAAAGTTGGGAGAGCTGCAACCCTGCTGCCATCCTCTGCTGGGCACTACCCATAAAGCAACACTGTCCTAAACCTAGCCTTTCTGCTGGGAAAGCACTCCCCAGACTCGCACTGCCTGCCAGACTTGGAATTAGCCCCTGCTGAAGCCTCCAGTTGGGTAACCTTGCCTCCTGGCCAACCAAGATGGCTTCCTAGTCAGGTTGCCCCTCCTGCCACAAAACAGCAGAATCAATGATGGAGCTCAGAAAAGAGAGGGTGGATGGGGGTGGTGCCCTCAATCCGCTGCTGGGTTCTCAAAACTTCACTGTCCCATACACTACCTCCCCACTGTGCCACCCATTGTTCACTTCAGCATTGGAACTCAGTGTAGCTGCTGGCTCATGCTCGTCCCCCACCTACCAGCTAACAAAAAGAAAAAAAAAATTAAAAATGCCAGTACCTGCAATCGGCCCAAGCAGTGAGTCAACAGGATTGGGCTCAATGAGACAGAAGAAGTTTCCTGTTTAGTGGCATGTAGTCCAATCTGACAACTGTATGCCATTTCAGGTCTCAATGGGTGTCCAAAATGCTCAATTCAATTATCAATCCAGGCCTTTGTTTTCAGAAGGAATGAAGAAGATGTGTGTCTAGTCTACCATATTGGCTCCACCTCCAACATCTTTGCTTTTTAGTACTTTAAAGAGATTTTTTGCATCAAATTTGCCCAATTCACCTTTTCTGTTGATTTCTTGACTGCTGCTTCCTTGGTTGTTGGTTTTGAATCCAAGTAAAATGAAGTCTTTGACAACTTCAATCTTTTCTCCATGTGTCATGATGTTGCTTATTGGTCTAGTGTGAGGACTTCTATTTTCTTTGCGTTGAGGCATTGTAATCCATATTGAAGGTTGTGATCTTTGAGCTTCATCAGTGCATGCTTCAAGTCCTCTTTCCTTTCAGGAAGCAAGGTTGTATCATCCATATAATTCAGATTGTTAATGAGTCTTCCTCCAATCCTTCTTCATATAGTCCAGCTTCTTGAATTATTTGCTAAACATACAGATTTAACAGATATAGTGAAATGCAGCAACCCTGACAGCCACCTTTCTTGACTTTAAATCATGCAGTATCCTCTTGTTCTGTCCAAACAACTGCCTATTGATCTATGTTAAGTTTCTTCATCAGCACAATTAAGTTCTGGAATTCCCATCCTCTGCAGTGATCCAGCATCGCAGCATCATATAAGCTCCCACAGTATGAAAAAACTGACAGAAAAGTGGGGGCATTAATCATTAGGGAAATTCAAATTAAACCCATAATGGGACACTCTTTGTACCCTCCTAAGATTGCTATTTTTAGAAAAACAATGAGAAGATATGGATAAATTAGAATCTTTATACCTTGCTGGTTATTGTTAAGTGTAGTCCAGTTGGTTCCAAATCATGGTGACCCTATGTACAACTCTGCCCTGTCCTGTACCATCCTTAAAATTGTTGCTTTGTTTGAGACCATTGTTACAGCCACCCTGTCAGTCTATCTCATTGAGAATCTTCATCTTTTTCACTGAACTTCTTCTTTACCAAGCACAGTGTTCTTCTTTGGGGACAGTTTCCTCCAGATTGCATGTTCAAAGTTGAAGTCTTACCATCTTCCCTTCTAAAAGGCTTGTTAGATATACTTCTTCCAAAGCAGATCTGTTTGTTCTTCTGGTAGTCCATGGTATATTCAATTCTCATTGCCCACACCTGACCAGAAGGCATCAATTTCTCTTTGGTCTAACTTATTCATGGGTCAGCTTTCCCATGCATGTGAAGCAGCTGAAAATATCATGGTTTGGGCCAGGCTTACCTTACTCCTCAAAGTGACATCTTTGCTTTTTAACACTTTAAAACGATCTTGCACAACAGATTTGCCCAGTGCAATACTGCGTTTGATTTCTTGACTGCATTTCTATGGACATTGATCTCAGTAAAATGAAAATCTCGACAACTTTAATGTTTTCTCCAGTTATTGTGATGTTGCTTATTGGTCCAGCAGTGAGAATTGTTGTTTTTTTTTATGTTGAGGCACAATCTATACTGAAGGCTATATAGTCTTTGGTGTTCATCAGTAAGTGCTTCAAGACCTCTTTTCTTTCATCAAGCAAGGTTGTTTCATTTGCATATTGCAGGTTTCCAGCAAGTCTCTCTCCAATCTTAATGTTGTGTTCTTCATGTAGTCCAATTTCATGGATTATTTGCTCAGCACAGACTGAATAAGTGTAGTTACAGAGTACGACCATGATGCACACCTTTCCTAATTTCAAAACACATGGTTTCCCCTTGTTCTATTCAAATGAGGGTTCTTGGTTTATGTATTCATTCTACGTAAGCACAAACATTACTCATAGAAGTGTAAAATAAGCAGCCACTGTAGAAAACAGTTGGATGTTTCCTTAAAAAGTTAAAAATAGAATTATTCTATGATCAAAAGTGTCCTCTTCCAGATACATAACCAAAATAATTGAAAGCAGGAATGTAAATGGGTACTTTGTTAATTGCATATTATGTATGATAGCCTAAAGGTGGCAACAACCCCAGTGTCCATCAGTAGATGAATGGATAAACAAAATGTGATAATGCAAAAAAGCAGTGAAGTATTTTTCAGCTACAAAGAGAAATAAAGTCTGATACATGACATGGATTAACTTTGAAAACTATGCTAAATGAAATAAGTCAGACTCAAATTGGCAGATAGTATATGATGCTCTTCTATGAAACATCCAAAATAACTAAATGCATAGGGACAAAAGCTTATTAGTGATTATCAGGGGCTGATGGGACGGGGGAAACAAGGAGTAATTGCTTAAGGGGTACTGGGTTTGAACTCACAGTGGTGGACAACATTTGGAAATGGAGAGTAGTGTTGGATGCATGACATGGGGAATGTAAAGAATGGTATTGAACCATATACTTAAAAACGGTTAAAACAGAATATTTTGCTATATATATTTTACTGAAATAAATTTTAAGAAATTATCTCTCAAGATAGCAATCTAATTTAATATTTGCGATAGCAGACTTGAAACTTAAAATAACACAGTTTGAATAATTAGTTGGATGAATGTTTGATTTGACTCAGCTCTCTATAAACATCTCTACAAACATTCTCTGATAAACATTTCAAATGGTAATAGAAACATTGTTGACTGTTTTCTCCTGGACTTTCATTTTATTTGTAGTGTCAGGCATTCAGTTGTGTCTCCGCAAAATATGTGTCAACTTGGATAGGTCGTGATCCCAAGTACCGTATGGTGTCCACCGTCTTGTGATCAATATAATTTTCCTAGACCAGATTAGATCACGTTAAAGAGAATTAGGGTGGGACATTATACCCTTGCTCAGGTCACATCCCTGATTCAGTGTAAAGGGGAGATTACTTGCGATGAGGCCATCATGACATTTTATCTTACAAGAAATAAAAAGAAAAGGACATGCTCAAAGATGGGGGATCTCCTACCACCAAGAAAGCAGTGCTGGGAGCAGAGCACATCCTCTGGACTCAAGATTCCTGTGCAGAGAAGAGTGATGACAAGGACAGTCCTACAGAATTGCAGAGAAGGAAAACTTTCCCCTGGAACCAGAATTTGGACTTCTAACCTATTGAACCTTGAGAGAATAAACATTTGTTTGTAAAAGGCATTTACTGTGGTATTTCTGTCATAGTAGTTTTAGATGACTAAGACTGGTACCATGTAGAATGCCTTTATTTTTGAAGAGAAACAGCAGAGTAACTAGATCTAAACATTCTTGCTAGTAAAAAAAAAAAAAAAAAAAATCATGTTTTCTTCCCAAAGGAGACTTAAATTTACAACAAAATGACCTGAATTAGATTTTAGCCATTCCAATAGTTCTCCAGGCTCACGTTAACCAATACTCTCTTGGATTTATTTAATTCCACAAATGACCAGTCTCATTTTGGTTCTTTCAAGGATGGTAATTCTTGTCTCAGTCTTGTCATTAGCCCAACGTATAATAACATCTGTTGTCTGAACTTTGAGTACAAGAGAAGTTTATCCGCTTGTGTACCACACATGTCTGGCTTGAAACTAGGTAAGTATCTAAAATGTAACTTGTTCAAAATCAAGCTCATTTTTATACCTCTTCAAGTCTCCTATCTTTCTTGGAGAAGGGCAATATCACATTCTTTCCTTCATGTAATGATCATCCCCTACCTGTAACTCCAAGAACTCTGCTACTGCCATTTGTTCAAGCTTTCCACTTTTTATTTTATTAGTCCCCACATGAGATCCCTAGATACTCTGTCTCATCTGTTGTCTTCCATATTGGAACCAAAGGGATTTTTCTGTGCATACAAGCATAAGTCACTTTAAGACATTCTTGCTTACTTTTCAGGCTTAGTCATTTTTTTCCCTATGAATCCTATGAAACCCTAGAAACTCTCGTGGTGTAGTAGTTAAAAGTTTGTTTGCTAACCAAACAGTCGACAGTTTGAATGCATGAGATGCTCCTTGGAACCACTATGGGGCATTTCTACTCTGTTCTATAGGGTTGCTATGAGTTGAAAGTGACTCAATGGCGATAAATTTTTTTAAAAGATGAAACCCTGCAGTAAAGTACCACCTGATAGCTTTCATTTATTAATTACCTACTACATGCTAAGCACTACAAAGAGTCTTTTTCCACCCTATGAGAGAAGTATTGCTTTTTCAGATCAGAAAAATTAAAGAAGATAAATGAACTGTTTGTTATCAGACATCTGACAAGGACCAGGACTAGACTAGATCTTTTTGACTCCATGGGGCAACCCTAGTGGCATAGTGATTAAATGTTATGGCTGCCAATGAAAAGGTTGCCAGTTTGAATCCACTACGCACTCCTGGGAACTTTATGGGGCAGTTCTACTCTGTCCTGTAGGATTGTTATGAGTCAGAAACTCGATGGCAGTGGATTTGTTTGTTTTTTTGAGGGGGAGATCCTTTAAAAAAGAGAGAGGTGTAATTTGCATACATTCAAAACCACAGATTTTAACTGTTTAGCTTGATAAATTTCAACCGTCATATCTACCCCAGTGAAGACATAGGACTCTTCCAGTACTCCTGTAATTTCCCTGTAATTACAAATAGTTGATCTAGGATTTATGCATAGTGAAATCACAGATTTTCAGTACACAGTTCTTGAATGCTGTTGTTTAACCATTTACTTGTAGTTCTCTGAATTCATTTTGTTCTTTTACACTGATACATTTGGAAACATACGTTTTCCTCTGTTGAGGTTCCCTTCCTCCTTATGATAACATCTTTCTCCAAGTTTCAGCTTTAACAGTATTCCCTTTCCTTACCTCTCTCATGCCCAAACTCCCACCAGTAGTGAACTTTTCTCTAATAACTCCTAGTGATTGTCACCTTGTTTTAATGGTTTATTCATTTGTCACTCCCACTAGACTCTAGGAACTAGCATGTGTACACAATCTCTCGTTTGTATTCTTTACTTAACATTTAGACTCTCTCCAGACACATGATATTGTGATGGAGAAGGAATATAGTAGGGAGTATTTTTGGTTTGTTCGATTTTTTAGATTAGAGGAAAATGAATTTTTCTAGTGGCTACAGACAAGCAATCAGTGGAGAAAGCATGCTTGAAGATACATGAGAAAGCAACATGGATGGACAAGTTAGTGAGGAGGAAGTATTAGAGGACAAGTTGTTCACAGGACGGACTATCTTTGCTTGAAACGTCAGTGAAGGATGTAAAAGTTAGGTCAACCTTCTGTATTCTCCCATAACACCTTGTACACACCACTAGCAAAGGACTTGCCATCTTTCATTTGCAATGTTCTGTTTCTATTTCTGTCTTAAAGTATACTTTGTAGACTTTTTTTTTTTTTCTGTAAGATTCCATCTCTCCATAGATCTCTCTACAATTCTTCAGGGCAGTCAAGAACCTAACAAGCCACTGGCATAAAGCATGAGTGTAGGAAAAAATGAAGCTAAGATTTATCTACTACTTTTAATGTGCCAGGATCATAAAGAGTACTCACACATGTGTTACTTCATTTTCTTGTTCTTTTTATGGTTGCCTTTGAGTAGATTTCTGACTCACAGCATCCCCACGGGACCAAACAGAACTGCCACATAGGGTTTTCTTGGCTGTTATCTTGATGGAAATAGATCCACAGGTCTTTTCACATGGATCCACTGGGTAGTTTCAAACTGCCAAGATTTCAGGTAGCAGCCTGCGTGTATTTCACTTTATCATCTTAGTATCTCTGTGAACTATGTCTTCTTATGGACATTTTGACAACTTAAAGCTCAAGCCGGTAAGTAACTTGCCCAAGAATGAGAATGAAGTACAGAACCAGGATTCCACTCTAGATGCCCATTTTTACAGCTTTTTCTTTTTCTTAAATTTCACTTTATGTGAAAGTTTATTGCTAAAGCTAATTTTTCATATAAAAATTTATACACATATTGCTTTGTGACATTTTTTTGCAACCCCTACAATATGACAGCACACTCCCTTTTTCCACTCCAGGTTCCTCAAGTCCATTCAGCCAGTTCCAGTTCCCTCCTGCCTTCTCCTCCTCTGTCTGCCCAGGAGCTACCCCATTTGGTCTAAAGTATTCAATTGATTAAGAAGCATCCTCCTTATGTTTATTATTTTTTGTTTTATAGTCTTGTTTAATCTTTGTCTGAAGACTAGGCTTTGGAAATGGTGTCAGTTCTGTGTTGACACAACATCCAGAGATCCCAGTTTCAAGGGCTCTCCCATCTCTGTCAGACCATCAGGCTGGTCTTTTACATGAATTTCAGTTCCCTGCCAAGGCAGTCATTGATGGTAGCCAAACACAGTCTGGTTCTTCAGGTATCAAGGTAGTAGAGTCTCTGATTCATGTCGTCCTTTAGTCTCATGGGATAATGTTTTTCTTGTGTCTTTCATTTTCTTCATTCTCCTTTATTCTAATTGGGATAAGAATGATTGATGAGATGGCATTTTATTGTAGTTTTGACTTGTGTTTCTGTAATAGCTAATGATCGTGAGCATTTCCTCATGTGTTTGGTAGCTGCCTAAATGTCTTCTTTGATGAAGTGTCTGTTCAATTTACTCTTTAAGGTTTTTGAGAAGAGGGCCTGTATCTTATTCTTCACTTAATTTTGATTAAGATGAGTAAGTCTCTCTGAGCCTTATCAACTTTGGTGAATTGCTGAAATCACAGTTTTAGACATCAAAGCCACTCTCTGAACCATGGTCACATTGCAAAGGCCTTCCTGCCCTGAAACCTTGCTTTGTCAGCAGGTTGGTCTCTCTTCTCTGCCTGCAGCACTGTGAACATCAGTGTGCTTTCAGCATGTGATCACGAGATCAACTTTCATACCTGGCCAACTGAATCAGTCTCTTTACCAGCTAGTGAAATTGTTTTCTCATTGCCAGAGAGGGTATGGAATTTTAACATCATCTATATATGTATTTATAATGTAAGTGCAATTTATTTCTCAGCTATTTCCAAAGATGATATGAGATGATGACCCTACTATTTTACCTGTCTCTTTTTTTGTATAGGCAGAAATTACATCTTTTGAGGCCATGTAACTGTATCAAGGAGAAGCAGTGTAATATAGTGTCAAAGAACACAGAAGCTAAGATAGACATTAAAATTCTGTATCCTTTCAAATCATGGCTCTAGCATTATCTAGCTGTATGTGCCTGGGTAAGTGACTTAACCTCCCAGGGTCACAGTTTTCAGCCTCAGCCCTAGTGGTGCACTGGTTAAGAGCTATGGCTGATAACCAAAGTGCTAGCAGTTTGAAACCACTAGCCACTGCTTGGATACCCTATGAAACAGTTGTATTCTGTCCTGTAGGGTTGCTACCAGTTAGAATTGATTTGATTGCCATGGGTTGGGTTTGGTTTAGTATATAGCTTGTCATGCAGATTAAAAGTTACAATGTGAAAGATACTTCTACTGGTAACTAGAACTTGCCTACATACTGAAATTATTATTGTGTTAATACTTTCTCTTTGTTTATAATATTTACAAACTAATCTACAAATAAATCATTGGATTATTCTATGACTCAATGTACCCAATTTAATAATAACACAGGCAACACATTTAAAAGAATCTTTGTGCTAGGTGAGCACAAAGCATTTCATACATGTTATCACTGGAAAATTCAGCAGGGGAATAGAACCTGGGAGAGAAATGTTAACTTGCCCAGTATCAAACAGTTGGTTAAGTGGAATTTGAACCAGATTCTTTTTTTTTTTACCTCTCTAACTGGTAGCCCAGTGGGTTAAGTGCTGTGTCTGCTAACCAGAAGATCAGCAGTTCAGATCTGCCAGGTGCTCCTTGGAAACTCTACGGGGCAATTCTACTCTGACCTCTAGGGTCACTATGAGTCAGACCCGACTCCATCGCAGAGTGTTTGGTTTGGTTTTGGTTTAACATCTACATTCTAAGTCATAAAACTATGTTGCCTCTTGTTCATATAACTAGCCTCCTCATTGGGTAGTAATATTTAAGTCAAGGTGTGGTCAAGTTTAGTTAGTACATAAACAAATCTAATGATGTCCTTAGTGGAAACCACATACAGAATAGTGACTGCTTTTCTCAGAATTGTTATATTTTGTTCTTCCAAGGAAACATAGCATATTTTATCAGTTTGACTTGATTTAGGATTCAGATGTTTAGAGAAGTATTTCTCAGCCTTTGCTTTAGAATACACACAGCTACCTGAATCTTTGAAACACAAAGCTGATCTTTTTCTCCCCCAGGTGATTGAAACTCCTACTGATTTAATGTGCATGAATTAATTTTTAAAAGTAGAGATTTATAAGTTGGTCATAAACGTTTCCTCCAGGTAGAAACTGTTAATTCAGAAAGATGCTACATTTAAAGAAAATTCAAACAGCAATTAGTTTCTTCATTTTTAATAAAGGAAGGAGGGAGAAAGAAAACCCTTGATGTTCTCTTTTCTTTGTATCTCTAAAGTAACTTTACCTTTAAAGAAATTCAGCCTCATAAATCATGTTATATGGCATAAATAATATCACTTGGATCCATTGCTTGTTATAAAGTAGCTGTAGTACATTTTTCTTGACATTCCACTTTATAAAAGAAAAATACTCCTAATGAATTACATATATATATACACACACACTCAAATATATGCATATATTTAACATTTGTAAATCATTTTACAGGTTCCTAGCTAATATCCTACTGCAGAGAATAACAAAGCATAGACCAAATGCTAATTATCAATAGTTTCTGATATTGAAATTTGATCTTGACTCTCCTTATAATCACCATCCCTAGCCTTCTTGAAGTTTCCTGCTATAAAATAAGAATTTGGGAATAAATTAAGCCTCAGGAATTCAAAATTAAGAAAGCTCTTTATATCAGAATATGGTCGGTGTAAAGAGAACACAACAGAGCCAAAAAATTTAAGTGAAATTGTCTCAGTTTCGTATATACAACTTTCTAAATCCATTAATTATGTTTTTTTAAGTGAGCCACTGTGTTTAGCTCGGAGCTGAGGAGGCTGAGTAACACAGTGGTTGAGAGCCAGTGCAAAGCTGGTAAACTGACTGTCCAGTAGTGGGAAAAAAGCCCTGCTTGATACTACTTGCCAATTTTCAGGATATAAATATGTAACATTGTTCTCATGGCCAGCTTCAGACTACTAACTAGAAGTTACTGAACTCAGAGTTGGAAAGAGATGCACACAATCAGCTCATGAATCCATAGGATCCCAACAGCCTTTGGAGCACTGGTGGGAGAGTGGTTAAGAACTATGACCGGCAATTTGAATTCACCAGCTGCTCCTTGGAAACCTCATAGTCTAGTTCTACTCTGTCCTGTAGGGTTGCTATGAGTCAGAATTGACTCCATAGCAGTGAGTTTGGTGTTTTTGTCTTGTTTTGTTTTATGCTACCATTGAGGATCTGTTGGACAGTGGTTAACTGCTCAGCTGCCAACCAAAAAGCTGGCAGTTTGAATCCACCAGCTGTTCCTTGGAAACCTTGTAGAGCAGTTCTACTCTGTCCAGAAGGGCATATGTTAGTCACAATCTCCTCAGTGGCAGTGGGTTTTATACCATCATTGGGAGCGTGGTCTCAAAGTCAGTGAGTTCTGAGTTTACCTTCTAGATCTGCTACTTACCAACTGCTTGAATTTACCTAATTTTCACGTCTCAGTTTTTTTTAGCTGTAATAAATTGGGAACAATACAATAAAAACTGTGAAAAAACTTATATAAAGCAGAAACTTGTCAGAGAAGGAACACTCAAATATTTTCCACTAATACAAGCGATAGAAAAGTGCTAAGACTGCACACTTGTGAGACGTGGAAAAACTAGGCAGTCCTGTCGAATTCCTGCTCTAACAGGTTTCACCGTGTTTAGTTGTACCTTCTTCACAGTGTTCCTGTGGTGACAGCTGGGATAATAGTTACTAAGTGCTTAGCAGAGGTCTTGGAGCATAAAATGTGATTTAGAAATGTGGACTTTAACTATAATTTTCTTCATTATTTTTCTCTTTTATGTCGATACTCTTTGTAATCAGTTTTTGTAAGATAAAACTCACTATCTTAACAATTTTGAAGTGTAACATTGAGTGTTAATTGTTAAATTCACAATGTTGTACAACCATCACCAGTATCTATTTTGTGAATATTTCCATCTCTTCCCAAAAGCATCCCATATCTCCTAATTACCCCCTCCCCTCTTCCTCTAATAGTCACTAATCTGCTTTCTGTTTCTATAGACTTGCCTATTCTGGACATTTCCTATAAGTCATATAGTAGGTGGTCTTTTGTGTCTGGCTTCTGTTATTTAGAATAATGTTTTCAATGTCCGTCCACATAGTATCATGTATCAGTACTTCATTAATGTTGATAGCTGAACATTATACTCTTCTATGGACATACTGTATTTTAGTACATCTACTCATTAGTTGAAATTGTTTGGATCATTTCCACTTTTGACTATTATGAAAAATTCTGCTATGGAATATTCATGTACAAATTTTTATGTGAAAATGTGTTCTCAGTTCTCTTGGGTATATATGTAGGAGTGGAATTGCTGGATCATACAGTAATTTTATCTTTAAGTTTTTGAGAAACTGCTAAACCATTTCAACAGTGGCTGTATTATTTTACATTCCTTCCAAAAGTGCATGAGGGTTCCAATTTCTCCATATTTTCTGAAACATTTTTGTCTGTTTATTATTATTATTACAGTCATTCTACTGCATGTGGAAACACAGGTGGTGTAGTGGTTAAGTGCTATGGCTGCTAACCAAAAGGTCAGCAATTCAAATCTACCAGATATTCCTTGGAGACTCTATGGGGCAGTTCTGCTCTATCCTGTAGGGCTGCTGTGAGTTAGACATTGACTTGATGGCAGTGAGTTTTCCTCATGCATGTGAAATGGGCTCTTCTAGTTGTTTTTGACTTGCACTTCCTAATGATTAATGATGTGGAGTATCTTTTTAAGTATTTACTGGTCATTTTTATATCTTCTTTGGAGAAATGTCTCTTCAAGCCTTTTGTCCACTTTTAATTGGGCTATCTGAAAAAAAACTCCTTTGCCATTGAGTTGATTTTGACCGACTCATAGTAACCCTATAGGGCAGCATAGAACTTTCCCATCGTGTTTCCAAGGAGTGACTGGTGGATTCAAACTGCCAGCCTTTCACCTATTAGCTTGAGCTTTTAACCGTGGAACCAGCAGGGCTCCTTAATTATTTGTCCTTTAATTGTTGTGCTGTAAAAGTTCCTTACATATTCTGGATATTAGACCCTTATCAGGTATATGGTTTGTAAACATTTTGTCCCATCCTATGACTTGTCTTTTCTTGTTAGTGTCCTTTGATGCACAAAAATTTTAGATTTGATGAAGTTTAACGTAATTCTTTTTTTGTTGTTGTTCCTTTGTAGTTGATTTCACTATTGTTCATTTTATGTTAATTTTTTCATATGATGTGAGATGAGCATCTGAATTGATTCTTTTGTATTGGTCCCAACTGCTTATTAAAGAAACTATTCTTTTCCATTAAATGATTTTGCCACCTTTGTCAAAAATCAATTTAGCATAGATAGATGGACTCTCAAGTCTATGTCATTGATCTATATGTCTGTCCTTGTGCTAGTATCAGACTGCTTCGAAATTGGTAAAGGCAAGTTTTCCAACTTACTCTGTCATTGTAAAAGCACAGATGTTGGATAATGTTTTGGTTATTTGGGTTCTCTCTTTCTTTTTTTTTTCTTTCAAGATTGTTTAGTATATTTCAAGTCCTTGTGTTTCCATAGTAATTTTGAAATCAGCTTGTTCTTTTATGCAAAAAAGGAATTAAAATTTTGATGGAATTACATTGAATTTCTAGATTAATTTGGAGGGTCTTGTTATTTAACAACAGTACATCTTCCAACCCATTAACAAAGACTGTCTTTTTTTTTATTTCCACCTATGATATGTTTTAGCAAAAACTGTGTAGTTTTCAGTGTACAGATCTTGCAGTTGTGTGGTTAAATTTATTCCTAGGTATTTTATTCTTCTCGATGTTGTTGTAAGTGGAATGGTCTGCCTAATTTTATTTTTAGAATGTTTATTGCTAATATATAGAGCTCCAACTAATTTGATATATTGATCTTGTATCCTGTAACCTTGCTAAGCTCATTAGATATTAGTTAAGCAAAGTGACTCCATAGCATTTCCAAGGCTGTGAACCTCTAAGCAAGCAAACTGTTGTGTTTTTCTCCCACAGAGTGGGTGGTGGTTTTGAACGACCTGACTTGCAGTTAACAAAGCATTCCAAGAGCTTTAACTACTGTGTCATCGGTGCTCCTTATTGGAAACAACCTCACTGCCATTGAGTCGGGTCCTACTGATTGAGATCCCAGAGGTCAGAGTAGAACTCTCCCTTAGAGTTTCCAAGGAGCTCCTGGTGGATTTGAACTGCCAACCTGTTGGATAGCAGACACAGCCCTTAACAACTACACCACCAAGGTTTCCTATTGGATACAAGGGTTACTTTTTTCTGGAGACTTTAGGGTTTTCTACATATAATACCTATATCTATGTATGCACAGAGATAATTTTACTTCTTTTGTCAATTTAGATGTTTTAAATTTTTTTTCTTGTCTAATTGTTCTGATTAGACATTCTGTTACACCGGTAAGTACAAGTAGAGAGAGCTGATACATTTGTCTTGTTTCTGGTCTTTGAGGGAAGTGTCCAGCTTTTCACCATTGAATATGTTAGCTGTGAGGTTATCACAGATGTTCTTTACCAGATTGAGGAAGTTCTCTTCTATTCCTGATTTGTTAAGTGTTTTCGAAAAGGTGTCTGATTTTCTGTTTTTATTTAGGTGATCATTCCATCCCACCCCCACCCCCTTTAATCTATTGACATGCTGTATTACACTGACTGAATTTTTATATGTTAAAACACCCTTTCATTCCTGACATAGTTCTCATTTTGTTATAGTGCGAAATCTTTCTAATAAACAGCTGAATTTAGTTTGCCACTACTTTATTTAAGTTCTTTGTGTCTATATTCAGAAGGAATATTAGCCTGTAGTTGTCTTGTGAAGTCTTTGTATGACATTAGCATCAAGATCATATTGGCCTCTTAAAATGAGTTGGGAGGTATTGCTTCCTCTTCTCTTTTTTGGAAGCTTTTAATTCTTTAAATGTTCAGTAGAATTCACCAATTAAGCTTGATAGTGCTGGATTTCTCTTGGAAGTTATTTGACTGCTGGCTTGGTTTCTCTGTTTTTGACAGTTGCCTCTTCCCCATTTTATTTTACTTTGACTTTTTTTTCTTGTAGTGAACTAATAACAATGTTACAGTCTGTGTCATGTTACCATATAACAACTAGAAGTTTCCTCTCTATTCTAGCTACCCTGTGCTCCCTTTTCGCCCATATGACAGCACACTTCTCCTTTTGTTTGGAACGTTCCATGACCATTTGACCAAGGTCTGGCCCTCCTTACCCAATCAACTCAGCTCCAGCAAAGTGTCCATCAAACAACTCTGTGTGTATTTTTGAAGATTTGTTCGCCTCCAGTATCACCCTATGTTTTGTATGGTCCAGGTCAGTCTTTGTCTAGGGAGCTGGCCCCGGTGCTGGATGCAGGTTCGGGTTAGAGATCCTGGGGCATGCTCCCAGGGATCCACTGTTCAGAAGGACCATCAAGTGTGGTCTTTCATTAGAGTTCCAGCTCTGTTTTCTACTCCATCACCTGCTATGTCCAGAGCTCTGTTCTGCATACCACATCTGGGCTGTCACTGGTGGTGACAACATCTAGTTCTTCTGGTTCCATGCTGAAGCGGGCTATGGCTCATATGGCCCCTTCCATCAGATGGGCTCATATTTTTCTCCTGTCATGAATATTCTCCATTTATTTTAGGTCCAGGTAGATTGGGACCATTTGATGCTATAGAGATGGCAGCTTGCTGACTTTTAAGACCCCAGTCGCCCCTCATCTAGGTGGTATGAGGAGAGGTATCTTGAGAGAGGGAGAGAGAAAAACGTTAGGTGTCCCAGTTAGTCTGGGTGTCCCTGAGAGTATGGTTCCAAGATCCCAGACACTGTTTCTGTGTTGTTTCAAACACATGGTACTCATTAAGGGGACAATTTGGTTTTGAAGTTGAGTAGTGTGAGTACCCCACTTCTGGGGCTTGCTGATGCATGTTATACCCATCCCTAATCCTAACCACTATCTAATTGGTCAAAAAAAAAAAAAAAAAAAAAAGAAAAGAAAAGGAAAAAATCTCCCTCCCTGCCCTCCACCTTTGTAACCATCAAATACTAATTTCTTCTGTGCTTAAATGATTAGTTGCGTCCTTATAATAGTGTTCTCACACAAAATTTGTCCTTTTGTGTCTAGCTAATTTCACTCAACTTAATTCCCTCATGTGGTCCCATATTGACAGATATTTCTCTAAGCCATTGTTGTTTCTTGTCATTGTGTAGTATTCCGTTGTATGACTATACCACAGTTTGTTTAATCATTCATTTGTAGACAGGCATCTAGGTTGTTTCTAACTTTTTACTACTGTAGAGAGAGCTGCAATAGATGGTGGTGTACAATTGTCTATTTGAGTGGTGTTCATTATTTCTTTGGGATATATTCCAAGGAGTGGAATTGCTTGATCATATGGTGTTTCTATTTCTAGTTTTTTAGGAAAGCACCAAATCAATTTCCATAATGGTTGAACCATTTTACAGTCCCACCAAGGCTCAGTTTCTTTATTACAAATCTAGTCTGTAATAAGTTTTTCTATTTCTTCTTGGGTCAATTTTGATAGTTTGAGTGCTTATAAAAATCAATCCGTTTCATCTTGTCTAATTTGTTGGCATACAATTTTTTTATTGTATTCTCTTATACTTCTCCCACCCCCATAAGGTCAGTAGTTATGTGCTTGATTTCTTTCAAGAGTTTAGTAATTTGATTCTTCTCTCTTATTTTCTTGTCAGTCCAGCTAAAGTTTTGTCAATTAACCCCTTCAACAGACTACTTTTGGGTTCTTTGATTTTCTCTATTGTTTTTCCTATTCTGTATTTTGTTTATCTCCATTTGTGTTAGTTTTCTAGGGCTGCTGTTAAACTACCACAACCAAGTAGCTTAAAACAACAGAACTTTATTTTTTCAGAGTTTTGGAAGCTAGAAGTCCAAATTCACAGTGCTGGCAGGGCCATGCCCTCTCTGAAGCTTGTAGGGGAGGGAGATTCCTTGCTTCTTTCTGGTTTGGGTACACTCTGGCATTCCTTGGTTTACAGAAACATACCTCTAATCTCTGTCTGTGTTATCATCTAGTGTTCTTCCCTCTGTCTCTGTCTCTCTATAAAATGCATACCAGTCACACTGGGTTGGTCCCGCCCTACTCTCTTATGTCCTCAAGTTAATAAATAGGATGTGTATTCAAAGATCCTATTTCCAAGCAAAGTTATATGTGAATTACTGGGAGTTGGGCTAGAACTTCAGTACGTCCTTTAGGGACATACTTCAGTTCATGACATTGCCCTAAGCTTTGTATTTCCTTTCTTCTTGCTTTGGGTTTGGTTTGCTCCTCTTTTGATTAATTTCTTAAAGTAGAAAGTAAGAGTATTGACTGGAGATCTTTATTCTTTTCTTATGTAGGCACCTATAGTTATAAATTTCCCTCTGAACACTGCTTTGAATACCTCTCATATGTTTTGATGTTTTGTGTTTTCATTTCTCTTCATCTGAAAGTATTTTCTAATTTCCTTCTTGATGTCTGCTTTGACCCATTGGTTATTTAGGAGTGTGTAGTTTCATTTTCACATATTTGTTATTTTTTTCTAGATGTTCTAAAAACAGAAAACTAATTTGTTGCTGTCAAGTTGATTCTGACTTACAGTGACCCTATAGGACAGAGTAGAACTGCCCCATGGTATTTCCAAGGAGTGCCTGCTGCATTCAAACTGTCAGCCTTTTTGGTTAGCAGCCAAACTCTTAATCACTGTACCACCAGGGCTCCTTCTGTTACTGATTTCGCTTTCATCCTATTCAGTCAGAAAACATGTTGTATATGATATCAATCCCTTTAAATGTATTGAGATTTGTGTGTTTTTGTGGCCTAACGTATGGTCTATCATGGAGAATGTTTCATCTGCATTTGAGAAGAATGCATATTTCGCTATCGTGAGGTAAAGTGTTCTACAGATAATGTTAGGTCCAGTGTTCTTTTAGTGTTGCTCAAGTATTCTGTTTCCTTGTTGATCTTACATCTGGTTGTTTAATCCATTTTTGAAAGTGGAGATTGAAGTCTACAGTGTGGCTGCTAACCAAAAAGGCTGACAGTTTGAATGCAGCGGGAACTTCTTGGAAATACCACGGGGCAGTTCTACTCTGTCCTATAGGGTCACTGTAAGTCAGAATCAACTTGACAGCAACAAATTAGTTTCCTGTTTTTAGAAAATCTAGAAAAAATAACCAATATGTGGAAATGAAACAACACACTCCTAAATAACCAATGGGTCAAAGCAGACATCAAGAAGGAAATTAGAAAATACTTTCAGATGAAGAGAAATGAAAACACAAAACATCAAAACATATGAGAGGTATTCAAAGTGGTATTCAGAGGGAAATGTTAGGTCCAGTGTTCTTTTAGTGTTGCTCAAGTATTCTGTTTCCTTGTTGGTCTTACATCTAGTTGTTTAATCCATTTTTGAAAGTGGAGATTGACGTCTACAGCTATTACTGTTTAACTATCTATCCCGTTGTTCTGTCAGATTTGTTTCATATGTTTTGAGATTCTGCTGTTAGGTGTATATGTGTTTATAGTGACTATATCTTCTTCATGAATTAACTCTTTTACCATTATATGATGCCTCTTTTGTCTTTCGTAACAATTTTTCTCTTAAATTCTATATTGACTGTCATTAGAAGGACCACCCAGGCTCTCTTCTGGCTACTGTTTGCATACTGTTTTAATCTAAAGTGACTCTTTGGGATCACATATTTTTTTATCCATCCTTCCAATCTCTGTCTTTTAATTGGAGAATTTAATCCATTTACATTGAATAAAATTACTGGTAAGAAAGGACTTAATTCTGCCATTTTGCTGTTTGTTTTTTAAAATATCTTATGTATTTTTTTCTTAGTTCCTCTATTACTGCCTTGTTTTTGTTAAACAAATATGTTCTGGTGTACTGTTATAATTTTTTTTATCATTTCTCTTCACATTTTTGAGTTGTTATCTTAGTAGTTTCTCTGAACATTACAGTTAACATCTTAATTTTTAACTATCTAAGTTTGGATTAATACCAAATTAATTTCAATGGTACACAAAAATTTTGCTCCTATAAGAGCTCCATCCCATCCCTCCACATAATGCTGATATCATTACTAATTACATTTTTATGCATTATATACCCATTAACAATTAGCGTTATTATATTATGCATTTTGTTTTTCAGTCAACTAGATAGTGGTATTATATATTGTCATGGATTGTGTCCCCCCCACAAAATGTGTGTATTCATTTGGCTAAGTCACGATTCCAGGTATTGTATATCCCTGTATGCTGTAAACCCTACCTCTGTGATATTAATGAGGGAGAATGGGCAGCACTTCTGTTGGTGAGGCAAGACTCAAAATGTGTAAGATTGCCTTGTGCCTTGAGGCAATCTCTTGAGATGTAAAATAAGTTAGCAGAGAGAACCGAGGACCTCATACCACCAAGAAAGCAGTGCCGGGAGCAGAGCATGTCCTTTGGAAAAGACTTGGGGTCCCTTTGCCTCATAAGCTTCTAGCTCAGAGTAAGATTGATGATAGGGACCTTCCTCTAGAGCCAACAGATAAAGCTTTCCCATGAATTTGGACTTGTAGACTACTAGACTGTGACAAACCTCTTTTTTAAAAGCCATCCGCTTGTGGTATTTCTGTTAAAGTAGCACTAGATGACTAAGAGGCATGTTTACATTTGCTGATGTTCTTCATGTGGATTATAGCTACAACCGAGTGTCCTTTCATTTCAGCCTGAGGGACTCCTTTTAGCATTTCTTATAGTGCAGGTCTTCTTGTTAGTTGCTGTCGATTTGTCTCTGACTCATTGTGACTTCATGTGTGACAGAACAAGACATTATCTTGACCTGCACCATCTTCAGGATCATTGGTTTGAATGGGTATATTGCTGCTACTATTGTGTCAGCCTATCTCACTGGGGTTTTCACTGACTGTCTACTTTACCAAGCATGATGTTCTTTTCTAGCAATTTTTCTTTGCTAATGATAGACCCAAAGTAACCAAGCTTAAGTCTTACCATCTTTGCTTCTGAGGAGCATTCTAGTCGAGTTTCTTCTTAGACTGATTTATTCATTCTTCTAAAAGTCTATGGTATATTCAATATTCTTTGTAAAGTCTTCAGTTTGAATGTATCAGCTTCTATGTAGGCTATACTTTCTTGTTTCTTTGTATGACTTCTAATGCTTGTTAAAAACTGGTCATTTTAAATATTATAATATGCCAGCTTTGGAAATTAGATTCTCCTTCCTTCCCAGGGTTTGTTGTTACTGTTTACTGCAGTAGTAGTTGTTTGTTGAGTGACTTTCAGAACTAATTCTGCAAAGTCTGTTCTTTTTGATGTGTATGGCCACCGAAGTCTCTGTTCTTCTAGCTTAGGAGCCAGGTAATGATTGATCAGAGACTTCCTTAAATGTCTGGAACCTAAAACTCTTCCCACCTTTGCAAGGAGCTCTAGACACATGTATGTGTTCGGGCATGCTTTTAACACTGGTTATGCAGTTTCCAATTTTGCCTTAGCCTTCACATTCTGCGAGGGTGAAAGGTCAGAGAGAGGTGAGAACTTTTAGCCTTCTCTAGTCTTTTCTGAGTGTGCACAGAGCCATGGTCCTGCACATGATCTTCTAGATTTCCTGGGACATGTCGTAGCTCTCCAAAGCCCCTATTCCCCAAATATCTCATTCCAGTGTCTTTCCTCCAAAGTTATTTGGTTAGTGTGTTGCCTCAAATGTCATTCATTGACTCAGGTAGAAATGAGTAAAATACTTTGTTGTAAAGATTTTGACAAATCCTGCCCCGACTCTCTTTAGTAATGGTGTTAGAATTTGACAAGTTCTAATTTAGGCAAGGTGAAACAAGCCCTTTGTTTTGGTCTTCTAGGAGACATTAATCGTATCAGTCACAAAAAAAATTGCAACTTTTACTGATAGCCATTTTTCGTAAGTAAGTACTCCCTGAGTTGCTGCAAGATTTTGGTCAGTTTGAGGAGTTCAGAAAGAGATTATTCTGACAGTTCTTATGGGAGATTAGACATTGGAGTTGTTTAGTTTACCCTTTTCACTCTGTAGTGTCTTTTTAACATGGGTAAACACATTTGACTGTTGTGCCTTCTCTAATGGTTTTTCATGTGCGCAGTTAATTGGATCCATACTAATAAGAGGTTAGAAGAGACTTGAGATCCATTCCTTTCTCTCCTTTTCTGTATCTTGTATAACGCCGTAACAGTCTTGTGAAAATAATATCTGTATCTTTGTTTTGTAACCCAGGAAGTGACTGTGATTCAGTAATTTTGGTAGGAAGAAGAGATCATATAGTAACGTGTAGGATTGGGAGATACATTAGAGCAAGTGGAACCTTGTACTTTTCTTCAAGTCATACTATATAGGTAAAACAATCAACTAACACCCAGGCAGCAATAAGGGAAAAAAGTGCGCACATGCAGTCAAGGCTGGTTACCAGATACATCATGACAACAAGTTTATTTTCAGTGACATTCCTTTTTTGGCTACTTTGTAGATGCCAATTGTTCTCCAACATTTTTGGTCTTGGGATTCTTTTATACTCTTAAAAATTATTTTGTAGTACTTTATAGATTATGGAGATCAGACATTGGTCTGATATATAGTTGCCAAGTATTTTTTCCCATTCTGTAGGTGGTCTTTTGATTATTTTGATGAAGTCTTTAGATGAGCAAAACTGATTCTTAGTAGTCACCATTTATCTATTTTCTCCTCTGTTGATCGTGCTTTGTTTAACAGATTTTGAAGTCTGTCTGTGTTGTGTATTGAAACTTCCATTGTTGATCCTAGACATGATGCTGCCCCTGTCTATAAATCGTTACTGAGGTCAACTCCTCAGACAGGAATACACTGGACTTGGTGACACAAAGTGATCATATCATGTGTGTACTTTACGGTTCTATGCATCTATAGGATGTTGTCCTAGTGTCCTCTTACGAGGGGAGTGGAGTGGGTGGAGAAGAGGGGACAGGACATTGTTAAGAGGAGTAACATGTATAGAACAGAAAGGAGGACTGTGCTGTCACTGGGCAAGGAGAGCAGTAGGAGCTGCACATAGGCAGGCATGCAAATGTAAACTGGACTGTACACTTTCACTCAGCCACAAAAAATAAATAAAATCTATATTAAAAACATTATTGAAGACACCAATCCTCTGTTTATTGACCATATTAAAAATTAAAACAGATATTTAAAAATACCAATTCATTTTAAAAAGCAATTAAAAAAACCACTACATGTTAACACAAATAACATTTTTAAAAAGACACATAATATGTTTCTTATCCACTACTTTGTGTAAGAAATACTGTATTTAACCCATTGAGCTCTCAGTTCTTTCTCGGGTTAAATGGGGCTAGTAATTCCTACTTTTGCACTGTTATAAGGAAAGTGTGAGAACATATACTAATATGCTCAGCACCGTTAGTGGCATGTAGTGAGTGACCAAAATGCCAGTTTTGATCTGGGAAACCCCCATTTCCATCCGTGCAAATAGAGACGGCCAACTCTGGTGTCAGCCATATAACCAGTTCAGACCATGGAGAAGGGAATGGATTTGATCTGCTTCTGAATGGAAGCTGTAATAGGGAAGATTTTAAAATCAGACAGAGTAAGTATGTACTTCATCTTTCAGTCTGGCTTGCTGTCTGGTCTTAGGCCATTATTTATCCTATAAGAGAGAGCCTCAGCTCTCTCATCTATAAAATGTAAATAATAATACCTACTTGTTAGATTTAAGGTGAGAATTAAATGAGATAAGCCTTCCTGATGTAGCGCTTGGAACAAAACACAAGTTTAATTTCCTTGTTTGGAAGAATAGTAATGTCCGTTCTGTCTAGAACCAAAAACCAAACTCAGTGCTGTTGAGGTGGTTCCAACTCATAGTGACCCTATAGACAGAGTCCAACTACCCCATAGAATTTCCAAGGAGCTCCTGGTGGATTTGAACTGCTGACCCTTTGGTTAGCAGATATAGCTATGCCACCGTGGTTTCCATCCTATCTGGACAGCAATGATTGGTAGACCAAGATTTTATCTCTTCCTGGGACCAGGAGTTAAGAGTAGGGTATAGAGACTACTGATGTCACTTCTCTCTTTGTTTAATGTACCTAAAAAACTCATGTGATGGATCTCATTTCAACTGGATCATATTGGTGGGTTAGGGCAGATTGAAATCATTGGTATAATTTATCTTGTTATTATAGATTATAGAATATTGTTTCTACTTCTCCAGAAATCACAGTTATGAATTCATGACTGCCTACTTTACTGTAGAGTCTTTGCTCAAAATTTATCTGCTTTCCACTGGAACCCTTCAAAGACATTAGCATTCTGAGAAGATCAAACTATGTGTTCAAGATTGCACAGCTTGTAAGTAGCAGAGACAGAAGACAAACACAGATCTCCTCTGACTTGTCATTTTAGTCATGTGGTACTTGTTGAACAGAGACACCACAAATGGATGGCTTTAACAAGGAAAAGTTTATTCTTACACAGTCCCATAAGCTATAGGTCTGAATTCAGAGTATCTGCTCCAGAAAGTCCTTGTGATGCATCAGTCTTTGGTCAGGGCGCATCTCGGGTCTGAAGGACGTACTCTTTTTCATCGTGCTGCTTGTTTGATGGTGTGAGGTTCCCAACTCTCTTCTTGCTTCCCTTTGTTTTTATCCCTTCCCTGGTATAAGCCACACTCCAGAGAAACTCCAATGGAGCATGGAAGTGACATTAGGAAAGGATGTACAGTCCCACCCTAATCCTCTCTAACATAATACACTCTGTTAACCGCAGGCAGAAATTAGCATTTACAGTATAAGAGAATCACACAATGGAGGACAATCACAGAATACAGGGAATCCCAGCCTAGCCAAATTACTACATACAGTTTTGGGGGACACAATTCAATCCAGGACACTTGTTCACTAGTCTTGCTGCCACAACTGGTTTGCTTCACTTTCTCATCCAGCCCTTGATTTCCCACTCTATCTACCCCATCTGGTGAGTCCTTCCCTCTATAAACTTTCATAATACCTTTTTGTTTTTGCCTTTCATATACTTTTCTATTAGTCATTAAAGTTATTCAAGTTCCTGTGCCATTCTCCTGAATCAATAATAAGTTTCTTGAGAGGAGGGACACTGTCACCACCACTGTATCAGTCAAGGGTGCTTTCAGCTTTCCAAAATGAAGGTGTTTATTTATCAAATGAAACAAGAGGTCTGGAGATAGGTAGTATCAGAGTTGTTATATAATTTCATAAAGAACTCGGGCTCTTTGTTTGCTCTGCATCATGCTTAGTGTGGTATTGGATTTTCATTTCCTTGCTTGTCCTGTCACAGTTGCAAGATGGCTATCGCAGCTTCAGGCATCTGGTTATTCACAAGGGAAGGGCAGCACTACTAAACTGTCCATTCATGGCAATTCCTTATGAGAAAACCCTTCCAGGAGCTCCCTGGTTAACTTCCCCTTGTGTCTGATTTCCCAGTACTGACCCACTGCTGCTGAGTCCATTCTGACTCATAGTAACCCTACAGACAGAGTAGAACTGCCCCATAGAGTTTCCAGGGAACACCTGGTGGATTTGAACTGCCTTAGCAGATGTAGCATTTAAGCACTATGCCACTAGGGTTTCCTATACTGGGTCCCTAAATATGGAGGCCTGGTGGTACAGTGGCTAAAGTGTTTGGCTGCTAGCTGAAAGGCAGTTGGTTTGAACGCGCCAGCCACTCTGCAGGAGAAAGATGTGGCAGGAAGTCTGCTTCTGTAAACATTTATAGCCTTGGAAACCTTGTGGAGCTGGGTTGCCACGAGATGGCATCATCTTAATGGCGGTGGGTTTGGTTTTGGGCTTGGGGTTCCTAAACATTCCTCAAATGCAGTGAATTAAACTTAAGAATTGAAACACCTATATAATGAGAGAAGGGATACGACACAGGGGACCAGAAAGGTGAGAGTGTACCTAGATGTTGGACAGCTGAGCATTCTTTCCAAGGAGTGGTGATGATTTCCACATACCAACTTTACAGCACCTTAAATTTAAACTCACGCCTCAGCAAAGTTATAATTTGCAACATGGTGCAGATCTTTATGATTGCTTGCAATTATTCAAGACCTCCAGTGCTAGATCTGTGAATACCAAGGGTCTGCTCCACCTTCTTTTATGAGGAACAAGGTGAACTGTTTGTTTCCTCTTGAATTGTTACCTCTTATATTCTTAAAGGTCTTTGTTGACAGCTGACTTCTATGTCGTTATAGATCCCTCAGTTGCCCTCGATAGGAAGAATAGACTTTAAAGATGTTTCAGGTGGATAGCATTCTGCCCTGTACCTTGGTACAAATTGTGAGTCAATTATTTATGAGTACAGCCCAATTTGTTTAAACTTCATTGACCTTTAATATAGTTATGGCATGTGTCTTGACTTGATTCCTCCCTGTATTGATTTGGCCTAGAAAAGTAAAACAAGAGGTGAAATGGCCCCCCAGGGCAAGTTAAAATTGTAGGTTACGGCAGTGTTCAATTGCTTTAGTATACTTTGTGTCCTTTAGAGTCAGAAAATGAAGCAATAAAGTAAGTTGATGTAACTAATTCTTGTTTTTAAAAGGACCTTGAAGTGCTCTTAACAATATCGTGTATTTGATAAGATCTACTTCAGACTTCTTAATTTAAAATGAACATAAAGATAGTAAAGCCCAAGGAATGTTGAAATACTAGTGTGGTGCTAACAGCTTTAAAACTGAATTCATGGGAGAGGACAGAGAGGAATTCTTCACTATTGTCTGCCCTACTTGGGGGAAATTAAAGTAGCAGTCAATGCTAAGAATTTCCTGGGGGGCATACCCAGGTGTACAAAATATTTAGGAGAGGGTTTCAAATGCCTTTGCTCATTACTTAACATGTTATCAAGTTCAGACAGTGTTTAAAACTCAGGCAATTTTCAAGTTTTAAAGGTTCATTTTGGTGACAGGCAAACCTATTAAATCTGAGTGTCGTAACCTTCCCACCCCGACCCTAACTTGTCTGCGACTATTGTGGTGTTGATAGGCTCTAAGTAGAGAGCAGAGAAGACAGGGATCAAGTATTAATTCATACGGAAAAGAAGAAACAGCACAATTGGTTGGAGAGAAGGATAACCCTGCATGGGGTAAAAGTTGAAAAAAAAGGACAAGATTTAACATGCAGCCGTAACCTGATCTGAGCAAGAGTTGGAGAAGTTTAGAGAGGGAGGAGAATGTATTGCTGTATGGTTTACACAGACTTACACTTAGTTCCCAAACTCCTCTGCTGCATGTAGCTAAAAAGTATCATCCATCATTTAGTGTTGTTCATTGCTTAGATTGTGTATTTTTGTTTCTAATAACTCCTAATGTCTTTTTTTCTCTAGATATTAATTTTATCCTTTAAAATTTCCTCATTACTCAGGCTTACTCCTGAAGTCTATGCTCTCCCTGATTTAACTCCAGTCACACTGTATCTCTCAGCTGGCTAACCAGAACCCTGTTCATTTTGTTCCAACCTATTTTTCTCCCTTGGTCAGTCTCAAAAATTCTTAATGGAGACTTTCCTGAAGGTTTCAAATAATTCCCTTCTTTCTGCTGTTATAACATATTGCTCTCTTTAAAAATAACAACAACAAAATAAAACCCATTGCCATCAAGTTGATGTTGACTCATAGTGACCATATAAGACAGGCTGGAACTACCTCATGGGTTTCCAAAGCTGTAATCTTTACACAAGCAAACTGCCACATCTTCCACCAGCAGAGTGACAGGTGGGTTGGAGCCACTGAATTCTTGGTTAGTAGCCCACTGGTTAGCTGATTTCTGACCACGGCTCCAGAAACATACGCAAGAAATAAGGAACAAAAAAAAATCCTTCAAAATCTAACTACCAGAAGGTTTGTTCTCACTTAGCATCCCATTTCCCAATGTGTCCAGAAAATTCACAACCTAACCTTCCTAATTTCCCTTTGTTGTATTTATTAATGTGTCCATTTTAATGAGTAGTTACCACCCCCATTAAACTGTAAATCTCCTTGAGGGCAGGAAACTGTGTCTAATTGCTAATAAATAATAAAACACTTATTAGACGGTAGTGCAACCTCCAGGGGCTTGATATGTACACCTGTTGACTCACTGTTGCTCTAAATACCCACCACCATTGAGTCAATTCCAACTCATAGTGACGTTATAAGACAGGGTGGAAGTGCCCAATGCAGTGTCCAAGGAATGTCCTGATGCATTTGAATTGCTGACCTTTTGGTTAGCAGCTGTAGCGCTTAACCGCTATGCCACTAGGGCTTCCATGTGCTTTAAGTATAAGTGGCAAAATCATCATTCTGCCAGCACCTAATTCGGTCCCTGTAGGTAAATTTGTCTTTTTGGTAGCACTGATTCTTTTAGGCCACCAGGGTTCCACTTACTGAATTGCAATTGCCATGTACTAACTGGTACCCTGGTGGCCTGAATGAGTTAAGAGTCTCCCAAAATGAAGAACAACTCTCAGAGAGTGACTCTGAGACTTGCTCTGAGACTGGCTGAATATCTAACCCAACCTTTATTTTGTTCCACAACACTGTCCTTTGAGACAAAAGATTCTTTTGCCTTTAGGCCTTTTAGCTTTTTCAGGAGGCAGAAACGCAAGTCATAAACAAATAAAAATGCACTTCACTTACCATATTCTTGCTATTTTACATTGTTAAAGGAAAAGGTTTCTGAATTAAAGTGAAAGCCAAGCAGGAAATTCACAATTTTCCTTGCAGCACTTTTTATAAGTGAGCGGCTTTCCAACAGATCCAGCTGTCAACAGGGCCCCCCTACTGTTTGACTCACATTCAGAATTCCTTTCTATATGCACCATGATACAAAAATTTTTGCAATGCATTAAAGCAGCATGAAGAATACTCCCTAGGTGTTTCTTCTTTGGGCCCAGGCTCCTAAAGCTTTTCCGTTTTGCTTAGTGTTCTCTACCAAACAATAATCCTTTGTGCAGTTTTAAAAAACCTACAACAGAATAAAGTTGTGGATGAATTAGTTCTATCTCCGCAGGCAATCTCTGTTTTGGATCCTGAGGAATCTGGTGTCTTAGTGAGCTAAGAATTACAAGCAGAGTCTTAAGAAGTTGTTGAGTCTTCTGGACTATAAATATGCCAAGTTCCCATTTCCCATAAGAGGAATGAGGTACTTACAAATTGGAGAGGTTTTTGAACAATTCGTATCATGGTTTAAGACACATGCCATTCTGGGCAAGTTGTCAGAAAGGTAATACCATACTCTGGTAATACCTCTCCATCTAGATCACAGAATGCTCTGATTGCCTTGCTCTCCTGTGTACGCTTCTTACAGTGCGTGGACCATTTATGTGCCTTGCAAGAAAGGTGTCCATACTGGCTGCAGAGCCAAAGGAACACAGCTACTTCTAAAGCCATCCCCCTCATCCTGCTGGGGCATTTTGTTGCTTGCTTATTGTACCTGAGGGTTTCCCATGGCTCTTGATTCAATTTCAAAGATTTCTTGGTTTCTCCTACTCTGTATCTTTTCATTTGCACATATGTTTCTTACCAGCACGACCTGTCCTCTCCTTCTGTTTTTGGACTTCAACCAGAGATGATGCTGTGTGGTTATGCTGGGCTGATCTTAGGCAACTGCAAACAGCACAATGCTCAGTGTCCCACACCTTCTTTCTGTGAAGCTTCTATTTTCATTCAGTCTTTCCCAATACTTTTGTTGTAGTGTGCCTTTGAGTTGATTCCAATTCACAGTGACCCTAAATGACGGTAAAACAGCCCCATGGGGTTTCCCAAGCTGTAATCTTTATGTAAATAGTTCACTAGGTCTTTTCTCCCGCAGAGTGACTGGTGAGTTCGAACTGCCAATGTCTTGGCTAGCAGCTGAGCACTTAACAACTGTACCACCAGGGCTTTTTTCCTCACTCTGTAGTTACTAGAAAAGGCCTGGTAGTACAGTGGTTAAAGCACACACAGTCTGAAGTACCAGTTGCTCTATGGGAGAAAAATACGTCAGTCAGCTTCCTTAAAGATTTACACCCTTGAAAACCCTCTACAACATTTCTTCTGTGTCCTGTAGGATCACTATGAATCAGAATCAACTCAACAGCAACAGTCTTTCTTTTTTTAAATTTATTGAGTACTTCTTGTGGATGAGGCATTGAATGGAGGTACTTATCATGTTATTTTATTTTAATGGCACAGATGAGGGAATCCTGGTTCAGTGAGAGGAGATTATTTGCTGGTTACACAGCTGGTAAGAGCAGAGGCGGTAGTCAAAGCCTGGTCTTTCTAGACCCAGAATTAATTTGCACCACAATGCCATATTGCCTAATCTAACTCCTTCTTCTATTAAAAATGTATTATGTACTGTTTTCTCACTGTATTTATGCACACATGTATATGTACCCTACATGTAAATAAAATAGCATTTACAGTTTTTTGTTACAGAGGGTTGTTTATGTTTTAAAGTCTTTCTCTAAAATAATTAATTTTAGAGATCAGGTATTGAATCTTTTCTTACAAAAAATATTTTATTGTGCTTTAAGTGAAAGTTTACAATTCAAGTCAGTTTGTTATATAAACCTTACAGATAACCTGCTATGTACCTCTAGCTTCTCTCCCCTCCCTGTGACAGTACACTCCTCCTTTCTACACTGAACAGCCCATGTCCATTCAGCCAGGTCCTGCCTCTCTCTGCCTTATCATCTAGGAGCTCTCTAGTTAGTCTCCTGTATCTACTTAAGCCAAGAGGCACAGTCTTCACCGGTATCATTTTATGTCTTATAGTCCAGTCCAGTCTTTGTGTGAAGAGTTGGCTTCAGGAACAGCTTTTGTTCTGGGCTGAGAGTCCTGGGGCCATGGCTTCCAGCGATCCTCCAGTCTGTCAGACCATCAAGTCTAGCCTTTTTTTAATGGAGTTTGTGTTCTGCACCATATTTCTCCCACACCATGTGGGGGATTCTTTGTTGTGTTCCATGTCAGGGCAGTCATTGGTGGTAGCCAGGTACCATCTAGTTCTTCTGGCCTCAGGCGGATGTAGTCTCTGCATCATGTGGCCTGTTTCTTGGGCTCATCTTTTCCTTATCTCTTTGATGTCTTTCATTCTTCTCTGCTCCAGGTGGTTTGGGATCAACTGATGCTTCGTAGATGGCACCACTTACCAAAGTGCGATACAGAATATTTTCTTAATAAACTTTGTTATGCCAGTTGACCTAGATGTCCCCCAAATCAGCAACTGAATCTTACTTGTTTTTATTTCCTCCTCCCTAAACTCAGAACCTGACACCAAGTAACTCCTCAATAAATGCTAAGAGTAGTTTTGGTCTGGTAGACTAATTATTAGGAAATAAAAATTAATTTATAGAAGTTGATTCAAGTTTCCATCACTATCAGCATATTAGGGCTTACAATTAGAATATTGTGAAGGGTAGTATTTACAGACTACTTGGGTCATTTACAAATACACTCTCTGTGACATGCTAACTAATCAACTACATATTTAAATAAAGGGTTCATATAAATACCCACTGCCATCAAGTCAGTTTCAACTCATAGTGACCCTATAGGACAGTGGAACTACCCCATAGAATTTTCAAGGAGCACTTGACAGATTTGAACTACCAACCTGCTAGTTAGCAGACATAGCACTTACCCACTATGCCACCAGGGTTTCCTCATGAATAGTATGGCTTAAAATACTTCTCTGTTGCAAAAATCAGTGAAATATAAACACACAAATCTCCTTTTTTTAGCAGAATTTTTAGCCAAAAGCCTAAAGCAACTTATTACTTCATAAGACAATGTCATAAAGCAAAGGCAAAGATCTGGACCAATGCTCCTAACACCCCTCGTTCATCCCCTCTGACTTGGCTTTAAACATTTCACAGAGATATGATATATAAGCAGATGAATTATCTGAAGCAGTTCATCCAGATTTTTAAAGAGAAAAAACTAATAAGGCAAGGTGGTGAGTTAACTTAGTAAAGAAAATTTATTTCTAATTCTAATCTCCTATATGACACATGTGTTTGGTCACTAAGTCATAACAAGAAAATGTGACAACCCAGTGTAGCCCATTATTTCTATTGGAAAAAGCACAACAGTGAAGGAGTGTTCCTGGTACAATTTTTATTTTTTTATAGAAATCCCACACTCCTTAATTATACAATGTGGTAGACATTCCATTTGGATGAAAGTGTTCTTTCTGAATTTTTCTTTTGCTCTTTGTTCTGAGTCCTGTCTCTAGATGTTTCTCTTTCAATCACGCTACATTTAAGTGTAAAAAAAGAACCCCAAATCCAAAATAATAGAAGGAAAATGGGAAAACAGGATGATTACTGCTAGGCCGCATCATATATTATAGAAAGATAGAGTCTCAGCAATTTATTTGGCTCTGTCTGGGTGCTTGCTTAGGGAGCTAGAGATCTATTCCTTCATTCTATCAACAGCTCTTGCTGTCAATTAATTAGAATATATATTCCTATTAATTCAAGAATGTGTAATGCCTTCTTTATATACACGACAAACATTTCCATGAAGCTGCGTCTGTCCTCACTTAAAACTTGCAGCATCCCACCCTGCATTTTACTGTTTCTTTCCCAATCTACATATTGTATGCTTGCCAAACCATACAGATGCCTTTTGGATGGAAAATATATTGCTGCTTTAAATAATATTTTTATATGATGAGAATATAGATTTTTTTTAGCTGACTCTCTTTCTCTCTTTGTAAACTAGAACCCATTTAACAGATGAGGAAATTAAGCTACCTATGATTGAGTTATCATAATATGCAAACCAAATGATTAAATATCTTTCAACAGTGGATCTCCAATGGATATAGCAATCTGACAAAAATTAAAGCCCCATTCTCACTTCCTAAAAAACTGCAACATTTTGAAAATAAAGGCACCAAATTCATTATCTTCATCTAAAGTCTGTATTTCCTTGTGGAATTCTTTACCTCAGCTAATGGCATTTCAGTATACCCTGTTGCCTTAGCTAGAACTCTTAAAGTCATCCTTGACTTATGTCCCTTATTTTCTAAGTACAATTGATCATCAGACCTGTCAGTTCTCCCTCAGAAGTGTCCTCTGGCTCAAGCCCCTCTTTATCATCCTCATGGCCACTGGGTGATACCCTCATCATTTGTGTCTGCAGTGTTAATATAGCGCCCTCTCTGATCTCGCTGGCATCCATCTTTCCCTCTAGTCCATTCTTCACATAGATGCCAGCATGATCTTCCTGAAACCAATTCTCATCAAGTTACTTGCATCCTTAAAGATCTTAACTGGTCTCAGTTGGTCACAAGAGGAACTCTAAATGCCTAAGTTGGTCCTACAAGGTCTCAATAATTAGGTTTCAGTTTACATCTGCACCTACACTTCCTGCTATTTTGTGAGGACTCTCCTCCCTCTGGGTCCATTCCTAAACACTTGTGGTAAACTCCTGTGTTATTAAATATATTAATTAATGCCTTAGCATGTGCTTTCTTACTGCCTGCAATGCTATCTTTGTCCTTCACCAGTTGGCAAACTGGTTGCTCATCTTTTAAGACCACACTAATGTCATCTTGTCTTGAAGTCTTTCCTGACACCTGCAGGCAGAATTACTTTGCTCAGATGTTTTTCATCATGCTGATAATACCTTCATTATAACATTTACTGTTCTGTATATTAATTATCTGTGAACAGGTCTAGTTGTAAACTCTTTGGAGAGAAGACCATATCTAATTTGTATTTGAAGTTCATGAATATTTAATAAATGTGTGAATGAATGAATGATACTTATTGATCTTTTCCCAATACTACAGTGTTTGGTTACAAAACCAAATGATAATTTTACCTTTAAGTGCTTTTACTGTAATGTGGTATATGCTTTCCTGAAAAAAATTTAATATTCTCCAAAAGCAAAATGAAAGAAACATAGAGAAATAATTTTTTGAAAAGTGCTGAGGACCAAGCATGCATGTTGTACTGGAAGAATGGGAATTTCTTTCCAGTTTTTGATATAAATTTGAGGAGCCGATCCTGTTTTGAGTCATTTCTTAGTTGCTCTCAAATCCTTTTCTCCTTTTACAACTTCCCTGCTTCCATCCACCTCCAACTGTGCTATTCCATTCTGTGCCGTATTATGGGCACTAAACTGCTCTGGCTACTTCACATGTAGCTTCTGGGTAGCTTGAGTCAATGGTAGTTTGGGTAACTGGGTGAAAGCCAGTGGACAGAAGAGCCAGTCATTTCTCCTCTGAATTCTCTGCTTTCGGCTACATCTTTGGCAATAGCTACCTTCCTTCCAAGGCTCTAGCTCTTTTAGAATTGATTGCCCACCCTCCATGGTCCTGGCTGCAACTGTATTTCCTACTAAACAGCCTAGCTTCTGAACTGTGGAAAAAGCACCCCCTCCTGCTGTTCCTGTCACCTTAGATGTGGGAGATGCTTCTTGTCACAAATTTTGGACTTCCTTCATTGTTCTCTATCTACCTTCTCAGCCTGCCTGTTACTGTGTTACCTACCATTCCCTTGTATTTAAATTACATTGAATTATTTCTTCCTGAAAGATCTGAAGTGTGTTTCCTTAGATTCTAATCACTGCACAGTTGAAAACAATGTAGAATATAATCAGATATATTGCAGGTTCCCATTGCCAAACCTGTAGGAGAGAATAAAAATTACAGTCTCTGTCTCCACCATTTAAAAATGCAATGGTAGTCGATATAGGTACTATTTCTATAATAGCTCATTTGGAATATTAAAGCATGTCTTGTGAATTATTCTTAAGATACTAAGAAAATCCACAAACCATTTCCTAAGAATTATTCTCCATCTGTCTGTCAGTTTGTCAAGTTGTGGTGGCTTCCATGTTACTGTAATGCTGGAAGCTATGCCCCTGGTATTTCAGATATCACCCATGGTGGATAGGTTTCAGTGGCTCTTCCGTATTAAGGCACAATAGGAAGAAAGGCCTGGCAACCTACTTCTGAAAATTAGACAATGAAAACCCTATGGACCACAACAGAATATTACCTGGTACAGTGGTGGAAGATGAGACCCCCTGTATTGGAAGATATTAAACATATACAGTGGATTCGGGCATACCAATGCATGAAGATGGTACAGAACTGGACAATGTTTCATTCTACTGTACAGGATATCACACTGAATAGGAACAAATTCAATGGCAACTAACAAAAAGAATTATTCACAGCACCTTGATGACACATTTGGGCTCTGACATTCCTTTATCTACAAAAGAGACTGAAGAACGACAATACTGATTGCATTTGAGGATACAGCACTGGTGACCGTGTTCAAGACTGTGACATTTTATAGCTTGTTTCGCCAGTTTCCTTTTAAGTAGACAATTAACTGGGAAAGTCACTGACAAGTTTGTAAACTCTGAAATTTCTGTTGCCTTTATTCTAAACTAGTTGATATGAATAATAGAGGAAGAGTGTGCTGTCACCGGGCAGGGAGAGCAGTGGAAGCTGCATATAGGTGGGCATGTAAATTTATACAGGAATGTACATTTTCACTCAGTCATATTAAATAAAATAATAATAATAAAAAAAGAAGCAGCAACAAAAATTTCAGTTAAACCTAAAAACTAGTGTGTTCCAAACCCTTTGAGGGTTGCTTGAAAAAAAAGTGCTATGTCAATTTGAAAAGGAAGTAACTCAGTAGCTACATAATATAAAACTTTGTGTTAGAACCTCTTGCAAAAGATGTTTGCTAATGTTTCCAAGAGATCTTCTTTGTACCCTCACCTGTCATCTGCTGTTGCAACTAATCCAACTTTTACTGAAGAAAATGGCACCAAAGCCTTAATCATGCAGGCTGACTAAGTAAAGAATAATGCAGCTCCTTTGAGTCAGGATTAAGCTGTGTTGGTTGATAGGTTTGGAAAAAATCTTATACTTGGCTTCTAGATAAATACTGCAGAGACCTCTTGTAAATCCTCCAGTAATTTTCTGTAATCCTTCACAAGTAGTAAAATCGTTGCTGTGAGGCACACAAGAGAGGACTCCACAAATAAGACATCTGTTATTGTTATATCAATGATGATATATACCCAACTCTGAAAGAACAGCATTTAACAAGAAATGGAACCTTATCCAAAATGAGATCTTGCTCACTTCCATGACTTCATTTGCTACATTAATAAGAGTAAACTGTAGTTTATAATTGGGTGATCTTATCTATTAGCATTAGTAGTATATCACAGGTATAAGGCTTTTTATTTTAGATCAATGGAATTCAAAATGTTGGAAAAGTCCTAGGCTCACATGTAGAATGTAAGACAGGCGAGAAAACTGAGACATTGAGTAAACTGAACAATATTGAGGCTATATACCTTCTGTTCTGTTTTTGAAAGGAAACTGACACCCCAAATTTCAGTTCGTTTTGGGCAAGTTTAAGGTATTTTTACAAAAACACATTATTACTCAAAATGAAGAGTGTTGCAGCTTCAAGACAATTTCTCCTAGTCTTAATATATAAAATGGAGTCTTAACAAAATATCTTATTGCTTGAATATAACACATTTTTTTCCAACACACAGGTGAAACACAAATTCTAAACTCCAGCCGTTATGCCATAAGAATATTTAAGAACTCCAAAGTGTAACTTTGGCAATGCAATAAGCAATTATTTGCCAACACAAATATATGTTCACATCAAAGGAATCTTAAACAGACTCTTTAAAAAATATGTGCCTTCAGCATTATACCCTTTTAAGAACTATCTATATTGAATTAAAGTGACAACAGCAACTTGAAAGATTAGAGAGGAATCTTAGAGGCCAGTGAGTTTATGTCAATGGAGGAGGAACAAGTCAAAAAAGGAGGGTGAGAGTAGTTGTACAACTCCAAGAAAGTAAATAATGTCACTGCATTGTGCATGTAAAAGCAGTTGAATTGGTGTTTGTGTTGCTGTATGTATTCTCAAAACGAAGAAAGAAAAAAAAGGCCTTTGAATAGCATTTCATGACTTTGTTGGGTTTTACTTATCTTTCCATTGATTTGTTTGATTCCTGCTGTTAATGATACATTTTATATCTTATTCAAGCAAACATTTGCTTGACTCTTGCATTTGAAAGGTGGCAACGCTGTATGTTCCCCAGTTTCCCCTTAGTCTCCTTTTCTGCAATGCTGAGAGATGAAAATCACTGCTATACTCTCCTACAGATCTTCAGCTCAATATCTGTTAATTCTTTTCCAGCCTACAGTTGGTGACTGCTGAAGCCAAAGGTTAGAATTTGTGTTAACATTTCCAGAAAATAGGTGTTACAGCCAGGGAGGAGCTGTCCAGACTGTTCAGCATTTGCCACCATTGACTACAACAGACTTCTTGAAATTCTCTCTTCCTTGGGTTTCCACTACACATTTGTCTTCTGGAAGGCACTGGTGTGATAGTGGTTAAGCCCTACAAATGTCAGCTGACGGAACAAGGTCTGCAGTTCACATCCCACATGCACGGTTATCCTCTGACCTACAGGGTCAGGGTTGTTCTGAGTCGGGATTGATCTCCTGCTTCCTTGGTTTCACTGCACTTTCTCAGTTTACTTTATTGAAAATACTTTCATTGCTATTGGTACTTATAAGTAATCACATATTCCACCTCTGGGGTTTCTTGGGAGGCTTTTTATTTTATTTTAATACTTGCATAATTCCTGGTGATGTAGGGGATTAAGTGCTACAGCTGCTAAGCACAAGGTAGCAGTTTAAGTCCCTCAGGAGCTTCTTGGAAACTCTATGGGGCAGTTCTTCCCTGTCCTGTAGGGTCGCTATGAGTCAACATTGACTCAACAGCACCGCATTTGGCTTGGTTTAGGTTTAGAGCTCTGTCGCTAAACATCTACTGTACCTTTATCATTTTATCAACAGTACTTGATAGCTCAAAGGGAATGGCTAAATAGTGCAAAGGAGTCTATGAAACATTGTAAGTCCCACTGAAGGCTTTCGCTGTATTTCTAAATCTTACTGTATTACAGCATCATATATAGGAGAAGAAATCATTTTCTTTGTGTATAAACTGATGAACAGCATCTATTCAGCATTTTTATTAGGCCTGGTTTCAAAACTACAAGTTGGATATATATGTTCTTTTGTGTGTGTGTTTCTTAGTTAACATTGAAACAATAGTTAGCCTGAATTAAAATTGTGGGGGGCATTTAGCCATTACTAGGAAGATTTGGTAAGACATAAAGCTATTGATATCTAACAACTGATGACAATAATCTCTTAAAGTCTTTAGTAGGTGAGTTGTCAACCTTTACCTTCCCTACCCCTATTAGTCCTGTAGGCATGTCAAAGGGCTGAGCCAAAACCTTGAGGCCAGGAAGAACACTGAGGGATTTTGCTTCATTAAGGGGTAGGATCTAGAATTAGTCTTGCTTCTATAAGTATTTCTAAGACTTAAGGTTTCTAAGATTAGTTCTGGTATTCATATATCCTCTAAAGTGAAGGCTTCCCTTTAACTTTCTGTTTCTCTTCAGTGAGTACAAATAGACTTTTCTTTGGGTTTTACATAAGCCCTCGAAGATCCTATAGGCACTGGATTTCTGCACCAGATCCTAGATCACTGACAGATTCCTTACCTATCTCTTCCAGCCACTTTCTGTAGGAACCAGACCTTGTCTCTAGTACTTTTAGCAAGACAAGTGTGACACTGTTACCCACTAAGTTTGAGAAGCACAAAGGTCTATATGTTCTACTAGCTGCTCCACTGACCAGATGAACTCCTACAAACATGGATAACTAACTGGTGCCATTGAATAATTCTCTCAGGGGCCGGCATCACTGCTGAGTCAGTTTTCCAGCTTCACTGTCAGCCTGGCCCAGCTTCCTCTTTTTTGTCTGCTATACACTAAGGTTTCAGGATGTGCTATAGCCCAGATTATCTAAATTTTGACAATTTGCACTGGTTTCATAGATTGGGTCAAGTTTAATGAGATAAAATCATGAGTTGTTAAAACAGAGTCTGAGTTATCTATTGCTGCCATAACAAAAAATAGCATGAGCGGTCACTTTGCCTCATTTTAGAGGCTAGAAATGTGAATTCAGGGGATCTACTGTGCTAGACTTTCTCTATTTGTAGGCTCCACGGGAAGATTATTTTCCCTTTCTACCTCCATAGCCTCAAGACTTTTTATGGCTTTCTTTCTTTTAATTTTTTATTATGATCAAATGAAAATGTGTGTTCCCATATAAATTTGCATGCTAACCTATATGCAGCTTCCAAGGCTCTCCCTGTATGGTGACAGCACACTCTTCCTGTCCGTTCCATACATGTCTCATCTTCCCAACAGTCTCCTATCTTCTCTGCTCCCCCCATTCACCTTCCACCAGTATGAGGTCAACAGGACGACCTCCTGCAGATGCCTAGAACAATAAAGTGCCCACGCAATATGGTCCCTCTGTGTCACCAAGTCCAATCCATTGCCCTCTGAAAAGTTGACCTTCATTATGATTTATGGACAGGGGCAGCATCAGGTCCAGGGGCCCTGCTCCCAGGGGAACCCCAAAGTCCCCGGGCCACCCATCAATTGTGGTCTTTTAGTGGAGATCTCAGGGTGCACCCCTATTAATACTTGTGTTGCCAGTGAGACTCAACTTTGTGAGCTCCATTATGACTATCACTAGTGGTGGCTGGGCACCATCTGGTTCTTCTGGTCACAAGTTGATGTAGACACCCACTTACGTGGGTCTCTGTCTTCTGGATTCTCTTTCCCCCATGTCATTATGGACATTGTTGATCAGCTGTTCCTGCTAAGTTGGGATCATTTGCTGTACCCTCAGATGGCAGCTTGGCAGCATTTAAGATCCCAGATGCTACCCACCCATGTGGGGTGCAAAGAGTCCTCATTAGCAAAACACTAGTTGTGCTAATTGGCCTAGATTTCCTCTTAGAGCACCGTCCCCAGCCTCCTGTCCCAGCTACTTTGTCCTTGCCATATTGGGCTGAGATGGGAGGAGTATACAAGTTGTGTTGAAGTCCCATTAATATTGATCTTCTTACTAATGTGTGCTGTCACCAATTTCCCCCAGCCAAATTTCTAAGAACTATCTAGTCTAAATTGTCCCCCCCACCCTTGCAGCTGTCAAAGAGTCTTTTCTGTTATGCATGAGTCTGCTTTTAAGTTCTTATCATAGCTGTCTTGTATAATATTTGTCCTTCTGTTGCTGACTACCTTCACTCAACATAATGTCCTCCAGTTGAAACCAGGTTAAGAGAGATGTTTACTGCTATCATCATTGTTCTTTATCATTGTATAGTGTTCCATTCACTATATATGCAATAGTTCACCTATTCATACTTCTGTTGTTGGGCATCTGGGTTGATTCCATCTTTTTGCTATGTGGACTGTGCTGCGATGAACATTCATGTATCAATTGGTGTGAGTGGCCTTGATTCTGTGGGATGTATTCCAAGCAGTGAAATTACTGGGTCAAGTGGTGTATCTATATCCATTATTTTAAGGTAGCACCAGATTGCTTCCCAAAGAGGTTGCACCATTTTTTGATTCCACCAACAGTGTAGGAGAGTTCTAATCTCTCCACAGCCTATCCAGCATTTAGTGTTTTGTATTTTTTGGGTCATGGCCAACCTTACTGGTGTGAGATGGTGTCTCATTGTTGTTTTGATTTGAATTTCTTTAATAGCTAATGATCATGAGCATGCCCGCATGTGTTTTTTGGCTGCCTGGATCTCCTCTTTAGAGAAATGTCTGTCCATCTCCTTTGTCCATTGCTTAATTTGATGACTTATTTTTTTTCTTATTGATATTTTGTAGTACCTTATAGATTATGGAGATCATGCGTCAGTCTGACATAGAGTTGCCAAATATTTTTCACATCCTGTAGGTGGTCTTTTAATTCTTTTGATAATGTCTTTAGATGAGCAGAAGTGTTTGATTCTTATTAATTCTCTCTTCTGATGAATGTGCTTTGTTTGTCAGATTTTGAAGTCTGTCTATATTATGTATTAAAACTTTCATTGTTGACCCTATTTTATCTTGGATGAGCTTTATTGTTTTAGATTTTATATTTAGGTCTTTTATTCAACTTGAGTTGATTTTTGTATAAAGTGTGAGATATGAGTCTTGTTTCAATTTTTTGTAGATGGATATTCAATTTTGCCAGCACCATTTGTTAAAAGAGACTGTTCTTACTGCAGTTTAAAATCTTAGGGCCTTTGTCAAATATCAGTTGTTCATAGGAGGATAGTGGCATCTCCGGGGTCTCTACTCTGTTCCATTGTTCTATATGTCCCTTTTTGTACAAGTACCAGGCTGTTTTGACAACTGAGGCAGTGTAATATGTTCTAAAGTCAGGTAGTGAGAGGCCTCCCAGTGTGTTCTTCTTCTTCAGTAGTGCTTTACTTATCCGGGGCTTCTCCCCTTTCCAAACAAATCTGATGATTTGTTTCTCCCTCTCATTATGAAATGTCACTGGAATTTGTTTTGGGATTGCATTATATAAGTAGATTGCTTTGTGCAAAATAGACATTTTCACACTATTGAGTCTTCCTATCCATGAGCAGGTCAGATTATTCCACTTATGTAAGTCTCTCCCAGTTTCTTGTAGTAAGGTCTTGTAGTTCTCTTTGTAAAGATCTCTTATTTCTCAAGTTAGATTTATTCCTAGGTATTTTATCTTCTTGGGGGCTATAGTAAATGGAATTGATTTGGTGATTTCTTCTTTAATAATCTCACTGTTGATATAAAGGAGTCCAATTGATTTACTTATGTTTATCTTGTATTCCGATACTTTGCTGAACTCTTCCATTAACTCCAATAGCTTATTTATGGATTTCTTTGGATTCTCTGTACAAACAATCGTATCATCTGCAAAGAGGGAAATCTTTACTTCTTCATTGCCCATACGGATGCTCTTTATTTCTTTGACTTGTCTAATTGCTCTGGCTAGAACTTCTAGCACAATGTTGAATAGAAGTGGTGACAGCAGGCATCCTTGTCTAGTTCTCATTCTCAAAGGGAGTTCTTTCAGTCTTTCACCATTCAGGATGATGGAAGCAGTTGGCTTTGCATAGATGCTACTGATTGCATTGAAGAATTTCCCCTCTATTTCTATTTTTCTGAGAGTTTTAAGCATGAATGGGTGTTGAACTTTGTCAAATGCCTTTTCTGCATCAACTGAAAAAATCAGGTGATTCTTATCTTTTGTGTTATTAATGTAGCTGATTACATTAATTGTTTTTCTGATGTTGAACCAGCCTTGCATCCCTGGAATGAAACCAACTTGATCATGACGAATTATTATTTTTTATATGCTGTTAAATTCTATTGGGTAGAATTTTGTTGAAGATTTTTGCTTCTAGGTTCATGAGTGATATTGGTCTGTAATTTTCTTTTTTTGTGGGATCTTTCCCTGGTTTTGGTATCAGGGTTATGCTGGCTTCATAGACTGAATTTGGAAGTATTCCATCCCTTTCTATGGTGTGAAATAGCGTCATTAGTATTGGAGCGGAGGGGACAAGTGTTGATCGAGGGAATACTGGAAGTAAAGGGTGAAAAAGAAGAATGTGCTGTCACAGGGCGAGGAGAGTAGATAGAGTTACAGAGAAACGGGTACTTGGGGTTTTGTATGGAAAACTGACTTGGATTGTAAACATTCACTTAATCACAATAAAAAATTGAAAAAATAATAAATCTGAGTCTTGAAACTTTGAATCAGTTCATAATTCTGTACAGGCTAGGACTGATCCTCTCCCATGGCTAGTCGAAATCCCAGGCTTCTCTAGAAGGTTTTTTTTTTTTCGCCAACAATACTGCCCTTGTGCATTAAAAGTGGATTTTGCACCTTGATGGTGTAGTGGTTAAGTGCTATGGCTGCTAACCAAGAGATTTGCAGTTCAAGTTCACCAGGCACTCCTTGGAAACTCTGTGAGGCAATTCTATCCTGTACTGTAGGGTTGATATGAGTTGGAATTGACTCCACAGTAATAGATTTGGTTTATATAGAAATGGGAAACTCTGGTGGTGGTGGCATAGTGGTTAAGTGATATGGCTGCTAACCAGAAGGTCAGCTGTTCAAATCCACCATGCATTCCTTGGAAACTCTATGGGGCAGTTCTGCTGTGTTCTGTTGGGTCACTATGAGTCACAAGCAAGGTAAAGGCAACAGGTTTGATTTTATTGTTATACACAGAAATAAAAACTGTTGCTATGGAATTAAGTCGTAATCGACGAAACACTGTGAGGCAGTTTTACTCTGTATAGGGTTGCTATGAGTCAGAATTCAATCATTAGCAATTGATTTTTTTATGTAGAAATGTTGGAGAAATAGAAAGAGATTTATTTTTACTGGATGTGGTGTTGGCCAAATGCTTTACTTAATTTTATGAATGTGGAATGAGGAAGAGAGGAAAGATCCATTTCCTCTCTAGGATGAAAACAAAGCAAAAACCAACCCACTGCCATCAAGTTGATCCTGACTCTTAGCCCCGCTATAGAAGGGAGTAGAATTGCCCCATAGCATTTCCAAGGAGTGCTCAGTGAATTTGAACTGCCAACCTTTTTGGTTGGCAGTTGTAGCACTTTACCACTATCCCTCCAGGATAGCTAGAAAGGAAGCCCTGTGAGACTGTTATGAACTAATCCACCATTGGAAATGGAGTTTTAGAAAGGCAGAACACTCTGGTCAGTAGTCATGAGCATGCTTGGTGAACTAGATCTAGGCTGAACTGGTAAAGGTTTTGGTGCAATTGAACTAAATTTCTATGCCTCTTTCCTACCTGCCTCCTGCTCATCACACCTCCCACAGCTGCTCAGGACCTAGTGTCTCATGTCTGCTTCTTTCAGAATCCAAACTCAGACAAATCCACTGCTGTCAAATTGATCCTAACTACTACTGACCCTATGGACAGGGTAGAACTACCCCATAGGGTTTCCTAGGAGTGACTGGAAGATTCAGACTGCCAACCTTTAGGTTACCCACTAACCTCTTCTTCATCACTGTGCCAGTAGGGCTCCAGAAGCCCTGTTATTCACAACTCCTACAGCCTCAATAACAGCAAGAATATTTGCCATTTACAAAAAAAAACCTTAATATGTGTCTACTGCATCCATTTGTTTAAAGCTTACTCTTTTGTAGGAAAGCATCAGCAGTTCAAATAAACATAAAACCATTGGTCTAACTTCTTTGGGCATCAGTCTCCTCATTCATAGACTAGGGATATGTGCTTATACATCAGTTTCAAGATTGAAACACAAATGCATTGCTGTTGAGTCAGTCACAACTCATGGTGACTGCATGTGTTATGGAGTAGAACTGCTCCTTAGAGTTTTCTTGGTTGTAGCTTTTAAAGACGCAAATTGACAAGTTGCCACCCCTTCATGGCACCACTGATTGAGTCTGAGCCTACAATATTGAGATAAGCAGTCAAGCTGTGATCATTCATGCTACCCAGGGACTTTTTTTTTTTTAAGATTACAGGTGAGCAAATGGATACACTCTGAGCCAGAGACAATTTTTCCTGGGCTGTTCTTGCTGAGAATGCACTGAACCAGGGATCAGACTCATGGCAAAAGTTCCTGCTCATCTTGTCCCACTGTGCCCTACAGCATGAAAATCTCAGACTCTGGTTGAAGTGGGGGGAGCATGGGACTTTCTTAGCACTGACAGTTACCAGATAAAATACAGGATACCCACTTATGGTGGAATTTTAGGTAAACAGGGAATTTTTTTAGTATAAATATATAACAAATATTGCATGGAACATCCTGATACATTATTATTTGCTGTTTACATTAAATTCACTTTTTTTTCTTTTTTTTTTGTTAAATCTGGCAACCCTACTAATAGCTCATAAATCACAACATGTAGACAACTGCTAAAGTATAAGGAATGTGCTCCTTGAGGCTAAAAGGAGGTACAATTTTATTATCAAGCCATAGCCCGTCAAAAATGGAAAAGGTCTTAGGGATCACCCCTCCTTTTCTACAAACAAGTAAACCGAAGGCTAGCAAGGACAAAATGACTTGTGCAGTCATAGAGCTTTTGGAGAGCAGAAATAAGACTTGCACTCAAGGCACATTGTCCTTTTTTAATGCTGGATCCCCTACACCTCTCCTCTCCGGAAAAGCAAATCTATTGCCATTGAATTGATTCTGATTCATTATGATGCTTTAGAACGGAATAGAACTGCCCCATAGGGTTTCTCAGGAGCAGCTGGTGGATTTGAACTGCCAATTCTTTGGTTAGCAACTGTAGCACTTTAGTGCTACACCGTTTTCAAACCAACCTGAGATATGCTGATAAAAGAAACATGGATGTCTCTGTCTCACATGTTGTAGAGGCTTAAGAAATATTTCTTCCAGTTGCTGATTTGATACTGATCTAGTACTTGGTAAAATGCTTTATGTGTGCAATAAGCGTTCTGTAAATACTTGTTGATAATGATATGCATGTGTGTGTCACACACATGTGTGCTAGTGTAATCATAAATGTATAAAAATAGACATCCTCAGGACTTGAGAGAATATGCTGATGGCTTCCAAATTAGATTTATTAGATGCCCTCAACAAATATGAAACTATTTCATGTCTACCAAGTTTTGATATTCCTAGAGTTGATAGAGACTAATAGAGAAATTAGGGCAGCATACCACCTAGATTACAGAAACAAAGAAACCGTAAAGCTGTGGAAGTCGGAATGGTCACTACTAGCTGCACATGGCTACTGAGCATGTCCAAGGTGAGTAGTCATAACTGAGAAGTGATATGAGTGTAAATTACACACCTGAATTTCCAAGACTTAGAACAAAAAAATGAATGCTAACACCCAGAACAATTTTTTTAATTACTGGTTGAAATGGTAATATTTTGGGTATATTAGATTACACAAAATAAGCTATTAAAATAAATATCATTTGTTTCTGTTTTACTTTTTAGCTTTTTTTAATTAAATAAAAAATGAAAGTGTACATACTCTGTACTTACAACATTGGGTTAAGAGAGGAGGAGTACACAAGTTGTGTCAAAGTCCCATTAATATTGATCTTCTTACTAATGTGAATTGCCATCAATTCCACCCTACCAAATTTCTAACAATTATGTAATCTAAACCCTTGCCCCTTGCCTTCCTGCCCTCCTACCTTCCCCACCCCACCTTCCCCACCTTCCCCACCCCAAAGAGTCTTTTCTATTATGTATGAGAACGCTTTTAAGTTTTTATCATAGGGGTATCCTATAATAATTGTCCTTCTGTCGCTGACTAGTGTCACTCAATATAATGTCCTCCAGTTGAGACCAAATTGAGAGATGTTTCTTGCTATCATCATTGTTCTTTATCAGTGTATAGTACTTCATTGAGTATATATACCAAAGTTTACCTCTCCATTCTTCTGTTGTTACGCATCTGGGGTGATTCCAAGTTTTTGCTATCGTGGACTGTGCTGCAATGAACATCGGTGTGCATGTAGCAGTTGGTGTGAATGGCCTTGATTTTGTAGGATATATTCCAAGCAGTGGAATTACTGGTGTCCTAGATCATAGTGCTTTGGACAGCAGCTTTCCAGAGGATATACTATTTGTTTAAACAGGTCAGGAGGGAGTGTGGGAAGGTGGAGATTAGGGTCCACACACACACATGTGCACACACGCACACATCTTGCCATCTGTTTACGATAGCGTTTAACTCATTTGCTTCATTGTAATTTATGAAATTGTTTTAGAAAGTATAAAACATTGTGGCAACATAAAATGCCTTTGTGATCATTGTTTTTAGGAATGATACAAGTTTGCTATTGAACTGTCTTGTCAAGACTCATCCAAGTTTCTCAGGCGACTTATCACTTTGGAGCAAGTCATTTAGACAGAATTCAGTTAACAGCTTCGGTTTCCTCATCTGTAACCAGGGATTGTCTCCCAATACCTACAGAACAACAACTTTCAGAACAATGAAGAAGGACTCTCCGTTATTACTGACAGAGGGGAATTGTCCACTCCTTAGCATACATTTTTGAAAATATTTTTAGTTCACACCCCGGTCTGCGGTTGCTGCCATGGTTGTGTGTATGACAGTGACAGCACCTTGCCCTTACTTTTCCTTTGCCAAAAAGACAGGCTTGCTGCAAAGTTCAAAATTATAAAAATAAATCTTATCGGTCAGTGCCTTTGTAATCTCTTCTTGTATTTCCTCTTAAACTCAGGTAACTCACAGATGCAAATAATAAAATCTATCAGATATAGACAGAGGCGCAACCTGATTCCACTTCATTGTGAAATGCCCCAAGAAGTTCTCCCATATTGGGAGCTGCCTTCTAAAGTCCTCTCTTGTTCTGCCAATTCGAAGTTTTACGCTCTTGCCTTTGTCATGGAAGCAATTTTAATTTTTTCATCCTTTTGAAAAGCCAGCATCTTACCTAGTGATGCCAATAGTATGCCTAACAGAAGAAAGGATGACTATTTTGGATGATTTTCTTTTTTTTTTCATTTCAACCTACCTTTGTTAGTGCATCTGCACTCCACCTGACCTTTCTTGGTTCTGTTTTTAATTCTCCTCATATACCAGCTTTTAGTGAAGACTGTGAGCTTTAAGTACCGAAGGTCAAATTTCTGAGCCCTTGTATGCTCACCCAATGATTTCTAGCCCTCTTTAATCCTTCCCTACACCAACTGCTGCAGTAATGAGGGGCAAAGGGTGGCTGAGGATTGAGGTCATGCGCTTTCAGTTTGTAGATATATATTTCCCTGGTGCTCGCATGGAACAACTCCTTGTGGTTTCCTAAAGGTAGGTAAAAAAAGAAAAGAAAAAAGGACAGGGATTGTTGAATTCTGTTACCACTTACTGATACTGTTTGTGTGTGTTTTTATTATTGGCTTCTTCTGGCATACTGTTCATCCTTGTTAATAAGTAATGTAAAGAAATGAATTTGAGAGGCACACAATAAAGCCACACTTGGTTATCCAGAAGAAGTGGTAGTCTCTTGCCCAGAAGTGTCAAAGAAAAGAGTGTGTTTCCAAAAGAATCACCATAGCTCCTGTGCTCTTTAATTAAAGGTATTTCTCTGACCTATCTCGTTTCTAGTTGTTTGTCACTGAGAACACCTATTTTTCAATCTCTGCAAGACATTTAATCACTGAGGTTTCATTAAACATATATGTAATTATTCTATAATCTTGATTATAAAATAAAGCAAGTTTAAACTTCAAGTGTATAAGATTCAATCCTGAGAATCATAATGGAAACTAGATATTGAATTAGACACCTGGTAAAACTAATACTAGATTTTTAGATTTTAATACTGAAGACTGCTGTTTCTGATGAAATGCCATGATGGGCTTTCTGTCATTATTCATGAGATACCTTAATAAAAATCTTCCCTCCTGGGATGGGCAAATGGGAAAAAGAGAAAGAAAAAACATTGTTTCATTTATTGTTTCTTAAGTTTGATCATTCCTTTACTCAGTCATAGGCATTCAGTAAATACATACTGAGCACCTGCTATATGAAAGGCACTCAGGATGTTTTGTCTACTGATAGTTACATATTGATATGAAGAGTTGAGCACCTATTCACACAATTCGGAGTCTATCGTCATCTGGATTTTTCCCTTGTATGACGAGCAGTTTACTTGGTTTCATCAGCTCGTTGGTGTCAGCCTCAGTACTCAAGGGGTGAGGATCTGAGGGGACATTGGACTGTAGAGAGTGATTAAGAACTATGGCTGTAACCAAAAGGTCAGCAGTTAGAATCCACCACCACTTTATGAGACAGTTCTACTCTGTCCTTTAGGGTCACTGGGAGTTGGAATTGACGTGATAGCAATAAACATGAATCACTGTAATGTAAGAGCACACGTGCAAGTGCATCAGAAGCCCAAGTAAACTGTAGTACAGTGATAGCAAAGATGATTTTTCCACAGGAAAGTCCTCTCACAGGATATTAGAGAAAATCACCAGAGGAAATGGTAGACCCCAAAAGATCCTAACAGATGGAGCACACAGGAGAGCATCAAAGAGATTTTAGGAGGAGAGGCAATCAGAAAGATATCAATCTGTTTGAATGGTGCCTGTGGTCTGTGAAATGTGATTTGTTAGCTGCTATCTAGTCAGCTCCAACTTGGGCCAAACTTAGACACAATAAAGCAAAGTGTTGTCTGGTCTTGTGCCGTCTTCGTGGACCTCAGCGTGTGTGGGCCCGCTGTTGCAGCTCTTGTGTCAACGCCTCTTATTCAGGGTTTCTCTCTTTTTCTTTGGTCCTCAACTTTACCAAATCTAAAGTCCTAAATCTAGTGACTAGTCGTTTGTGATAATGTGTCTGAAGTAAGAAAGCCAAAATGAAGTAGTAAAACGTAAAATTTCGTACCCAAAGGGTCTTGAATGCAAAGCCCGAGGGTCTCGGTTACATTTTGTAGGCACTGCTAGGGATAATATGTGGTGAAATGATGGTTCTCCACTTTTGGACTTTAATCCTATAAACTCTGAAGATCATGTGAGACTTGAAAAGTGATGAAGAGAAAAGTAGGCTTGCATCAGAGGATACATGTTGCAAAGGCTTTACGGTTCCCGTTTTGCTTCTTGTTTCATATATCTTTTTCGTGTGTGTACCAAGTCCTTTTCTGCGTATTGTAACTCTGAATTTTACAGAAGCTTTAGAGTTGTTTTGACATTTTGTTAAAGCATTCATGTTAATGAGTTATTGATAACAAAGCAAAGAAGACTTTTTCCCAAAGCCAACACTTCTTGGTAACATGCATTCCAAAACAAGATTCACTTTCTTATGATGTAACAGTTGTGTGATGGGCAAATCATTTCTATGAAACTTAATCTACTTGTAAATTCAATGCAGATAGTTCTTTAATTAAAAATTGTCTTCAGGGTTCTCTTGTTGGCATTAACTCTGATGTACGTGCATGAAATGTTGTTGTTGTTAGGTGCTGTGGGGTTAATTCCCACTCTCAGTGACCCTATGTATAACAGAAGAAAACACTTCCCTGTCCTCTAGCCATCCCCACAATCAGAACAAAACACTGCCCTGTCCCTTGCCATCCTCACCATCACTGTTATGCTTGAGTTCGTTGTGGTAGCCGCTGTGTCAATCCATCTTGTTGAGGATTTTTGTCCACCCTCTAGTTTACCAAGCATGATGTCATTCTCCGAGAACTGATCCCTCCTGAAAACGTGTCCTTAGTATGGGAAAGGAGGCTTCAACATCCCTGATGCTAAGGAACTTTCTGACTGCAAGTCTTCTAAGAAAGATTGGTGCTTTCTTCTGGCAGTCCATGGTACGTTCAATATTCTTCACCAACACCTGATTCAGAACTGGCAGTTCTTCTTTCGTCTTACTTACTGTCCAGGTTTCACATGTGTTTGAGGAAGTTGAAAATATCATGGTTTGGGTTAAGTGCACCTTAGTCTTCAAAGTGACATCTTTGCTCTTGAACACTTTAAAGAGGCCTTTTGTAGCAGATTTACTGAGTGTAATACACGGTTTGATTTCTTGGCTGCCACTTTCATGGGGTTGATTATATGGAATCTAGTTAAATGAAGTCCTTTACAACTTCAGTTTTTTCTGTTTATTATGATTTTCCTTGTTTGTACATTTGTGAAGATTTTTGTTTTCCTTTTGTTGAGGCGCAGTCCATACTAAAGGCTGTAATCTGTGACTTCATCAGTGTTTGAAGTCCTCTTCACTTTCAGCAAACAAGTTGCGTCATCAGCTTGTCACACATTGTTGACAAGTCTTCCTCCAGTCCTGGTGCTGTGTTCTTCATATGATATAGATCCCGGGATCGTTTGCTCAGGGTACAGATTAAATAAGCTGGTAAAAGACTATAACCATGGACACATACCTTTAACCCAAGCAGTATTGTTCTGCTCGAATGGCTGTCTCTTAGTTTATGTAGAGGTTCTTCATGAGCACAACCAAGTGTTCTCGAATTCCCATTATTCACAGTGTTGTCTAGAATTTGTTATGTTTCACATGGTTGAATGTCTTTGCATAGTCAGTAAAAAACAGACAAATATCTTTCCAGTCTTCCTTGTTTTCAGCCAAGATCCATCTGACATCATCAGTGATAACCCTTATTCTTGATTCTCCTGTGAATCTGGCTTGAATTTCTGGCAGTTCCTGTTGATGTACTGCTCACTACTTTTGAATGATCTTCACCAAAATTTTACTTGTCTGTGGTATTGATAATATTGTCTGATAATATCTGCATTCTGTTGGATCAGCTTTCTTTGCTCTGGGGACAGATACAGACTTCTTCCAGGAGGTTGGCTAGATAGCTGTCTTCCAAATTTCTTGGCACAGATGAGTGAGCACTTCCAGTACTGCAACTGTTTGCTGAAACATCTCAATTGGTATTCTGTCAACTCCTGGCACTTTGTTTTTTTGCCAGTTACTTCAGTGAAACATGGACTTCTTCAGTCTGACTGGTGACAGTTTTTCTCATGTGCTACCTCTGAAATCACTGAACATTTATCATTTCTTTTTTGTACAGTGACTATGTATTTCCACATCATTCAATAACTTGACTATAGAATCCCTTGATATTGAAACTAGATGCTTGATTTTTTTCTTCACTTCTTTTAGCTTGAGAAATGCACAACATGTTCTTCCCTTTTCGTTTTCTTACTCCAAGTTTTTGCACATTTCATCATTAACACTTTACCTGGTCTGCTGCAGTGCCCTTTGATATTTTCAGTTTAGCTCTTTCACTTCATTTCTTCCTTTCATTGTCACTGCTCAACGTTCAAGAGCAAGTCTCAGAGACCCTTCTGACATCTGTTTTGGTCTTTTCTTTCTTTCCTGTCTTTTTAATGACCTCTTGCTGTCTTCATGTATGATGCTCTTGATATTCCACAACTCACCCAGTCTTCAGTCATTAGTGTTCAATGTGTCAAATCTATTCTTGAGATGGTTTCTAAATTCAGGTGGAGTATACATAAGCAGTCTCTTGGGATTGCTCTAATTTTTTTCAGCTGCAACTTCAACTTCATCTTGCAGTTGATGACCTGTTTCGCAGTTGGCACTTAGCCTTACTCTGACTGATGATACTGAGCTGCTCTGTTGTCTTGTTCCACAAATGAAGTCAGTTTGGTTCCTATGTTTTCCTTTCAGCAAGGCTGATATTTATAGTCTTCACTGATGTTGTTGAGAAAAGGCATTTCCTGTGAATAAGACATTGGTCTTACAGAATTCCATCATGTGACCTCAGTACAGTTTCTGTCACCAATCCTGTATTTTGCAGCTACTCATTTTTCATCTTTGTTTCCATCTTTTGCATTCCAATCACCAGTAGTCATCAGTGCTCTTAATTACGTGTTTGATCAATTTCAGACTGCAGAAATTGGTAAAATTCTTCAATTTCTTCATGTTTGGTCTTAGTGGTTGATATATAAATTTGAATAGTAGCCACATTAGATGGTCTTCCTCAAAGATATATGGATATTGTCCTGTCACTGACGGTGTTGTACTTCAGAATAGATCTTGGATTTTTTTTTTTTTTTTTAATGAAGGTGAGGCCATTCCTCTTCAGTTTGGCATTCTAAGCATAGTAGATAATGTGATTGTCCGATTCACAGTGGCCCATACCAGTCCATTTCATCTAGCTAATACCTCGGATACCGTTCTTTATGTGTTACATTTCAATTTTGAAGACTTGTAAATTTCCTAAATTCATGCTTCACATATTCCACATTTGGACCATTAATGGACATTTGCAGCGGTTTCTTCATATTTTTCAGTTGTGCCACATCAGCAAATTAAGGTCCTCTAGGCTTGACTCTATGTATGTCACTAAAGTTGACTCTACTTTGAGGAGGCAGCTCTTTGCTGCTCATCGTTTGAGTGCCTTCCAACCTCTGGGGATCATCTTCTTGCACTGTATCGGACAATGTTCCACTGCTATTCACAAGATTTTCACTGGTCAACTATTTCAGACATAGACTGCTGGGTCCTTTTCCCTAGTCTGTCTTAGTCTGGAAATTCAACCAAAACACGTCAACCATTGGAGACCCTGCTGGTACTTGAAATACCAGCATAGCTCCCAGTATCACAGCAATATACAAGCCACCATAGTACAACAAACTGGCCGATGAGTTGTGGACACCACTTGTTGCCACTGAGTCAATTCCAAATCATAGTGACCCTGTAGGACCAAGTAGACATGTCCCATAGAGTTTCCAAGGAGCCTTTCTGTTAGCAGCCATAGCTCTTAACTATTATGCTGCCAGGTTTCCTACATGAAGATAGAGCAGCATAAAGCCATTAATCATTGGGGTTTCCTGGAAAGAGCTATTTCTGTTATAATTTAGGTGTATAGGCATTTTCCCCAATAAAATTAATATGTAACACACAAGTACTCAGATGTTAACTGAGAAAGATTTGAGTTTATGCAGCTGCCCCATTTTTTCTGTGCTACATCCTTTTGTTTGCTTAGGCTTCCTAGTTTTTTTACACTTTCTTTGTGTTGCAGGGCCTGATCCTGAATTTATGGGATTCTATAGGGTAGATGGCAGTGACGACAGCCAGTGACCCTGCTAAAGCGATTTGGTGAAGACACTGAGTGCTCCCTGCAGCTGTGTTATGAGAAAGGAACTCCCCCAAATTACTGGTGCTTGTAATGTAATGTGAGGAAATGAAAAATGGTGAAACAGGAACAGAGAGCAAGCATCCCAGAGAGAAGACTTAGAGATCATAAGAAAATTTGATCTCACCCCTTTTCCTAACTTTCTGAGGAAACCTCTTCCAAATCAGATTCTGATAAGCTATCAGAGGAAGATGTTTGGGACATTTGTGTGTGAGCACATTAAGGCTTTAAATGGTTAACTCAAATACGTGCTAATTTCAAGAAATTAATGTATAGTACATACCTACATTTTCACGAAAAATTCACAGTACGTAGAACAACAAGTGGAAATCTCGTTACTCAGGAAGTCCTACCCTGAGACCACAGCTCCTGCTCACTTCTTTTTTTCCAGAACTTTTTCCATTCACACACACACACACACACACACACACACACAGACACACACAGTACATTTACCTAGAAGGCCAGCCAAGCCAAGTGCCGTCGAGTCGAGTCATATAGTATCTGTTGTCCTACGATTTGCATTTTGGGAACATTCTTTATTTCAGTATGGATTTATCTTGTTTTTTTGAGTTGCTACACAGAACATGGATGCCTATGATTTATTAACTCTTCCTTTATTGATGGGCATTTAGAATGTTTTCTATTTTTTTCACTGTTAAAAACAATGCTGTCGTAGCTATCTTTTTCCTGTTTTTTTTTGTGCATATGTGGGAATATTTCCTAAGGCCTAAAAGTGGACCTGCTGGGTCAAAGAATATTGATATACATGAGTTTAAAAAAAAATCTTTATTCTTTGGCAAAGATCTGAATCCCACTGAAATCCTAAATCCAAGTACCTAAGAAAATCGCCCTCCCCGCATTATCGATGTGTTTCAGATTATGTTAATTTACACTCCAGAGACAAAATACTGTTTTTGATAAGATCTGCCAATCACATGCTGCCGCTTCCCTTGTCAGTGTCTTGCACTGAAGATGCCTCTACGCAGCACATGCATCTTTGCCAGGTATAATCACTCAAGTTTTGATACACAGAGCAAGTACTTCAAAGGTATATAAGACAATTAGTTAGGCAGCCATTTGTCTTTGCATAATGTAGCTTATTCTGGAGCTTCCTTTGAGTGACAGAAAAGACTGATGAAAGGAAAGCCCTTAATCTGAGTGCCCAATATTGTCATCACTCTGGCATAGTTGTCAAAAAGGATATTTTACATTTTGTCTTCTCTCAAATGATCTTCCAAACACATATTGCATTAAATAGGCATGCAAACACTTGGAAAATCAGATAAGTTCATTGTTTTTTAGCTCTCACTGGGGAAATTACTCAGAGTGCTCAGTTAGGCTTAAAGTCTGAGTTTTCATACAATATCTCATATGATCTTTAAACAGCCTACCTCCAGTGTTAGACGGAAGTAAACCAAAAGTGCTGACTGAGTTTCTGGGTTGAACCTGATAGAAATATTCTCCAGAACCCCGCTTGAAGAGAATATATCCTTGTTCTCTTGGTCAGTGGCCTTTGTAATGCAGGCACGGGCAAGGGAGGCTTGGCATCTGGGCTATGCAGGTGGAAACAATTAACATTCAAAATGGATTTTGAAAACTGATTTTCTTTTCTGTTTGTTCTTTACATAAAAAAGTATTTCACAGTGCCTAGGCTCTCACCCACTGATTAAGTGAATGCATTAGTAGGACATTTGATGTTTTGTTGCTTATGATTTAAAATCTATCTTGTGCGATGCATAGAATAGGTATGCATACATGTGTAAACACACATATATGGTCCAATCTGTGTTTCACATCAAACATCTACTGTATGTTTCACTAGGGAGACAAGACCCATGTGTTTTGCAGAAGCTTTTAAAGCTGTTTCATTTATTTTATTAGCCTTTAATGAATGTAATTAGAACCCAAGTAATTAAATGCAATTGTGCTCAGTATGTTCCTGTTGTAAATTGCCCTAAACAATGTGCATCGTGTGAACAAATTTGTGGGATTAATCGAGGATAGATAATGTTTTTGGATAGTATTTCACACTAAACGGCCGCAGAGAGAAACAAAGAAGCTGGCGCAGTGTCATTAATCTTAGTCAACTGGCAGCTCTGGGGTAATTTGCATGACTTAGGCAGTGACACAGGATGAGGCTTGCTTGGGATGGGTGTTAGATCACTGTGATACGTATGTATTTGTTCTTCTTTAGTTTCCTGATTTATAAGCAGAAAGGTTTGCATGTGGAAATGCAAAAAACAAAACAAAACAAACAAACAAAAGCAACAGTGTTGATGGAAGGAGTTATAGGTTACTCGGATTATTACCGGCGATATACATGTTCCTTTGTTTTCATAGTTGGCATTTCCGTTTTATGGATGTTAAGAAGACATCTGTGAATCCCTGTCAAGATTCAAAACAACAACAACAACAAAATGGCAGATCTGTTGTGGCCACATAGTGCAAGACCAGTAGAAGTCGGGCTCTTTTTCCCCCTCCTTCCGTATCTAATATATATTGATTCATTACTTTAGGAATCTGTCCATCTCCAGAGAGGCACTTTTGAATTTTATTATAGAAAACTTCAAAGTCCACTTACGAAATTGTCATTTGGTGATAAGTATTTGGAAACAGGAAAAGCAAATGCAAATGCTTTCCTTTTTTCTTTATAAGATGACGGCAACTCAGATTTGCAGACACAACTAGATATTTTAAGAAAAGTATACACACTGAGCTTCAAATGTCATAACAGATGACAAATAAAAGGTAAGTGAATTTGAGGAATTTTGAAATGAAATGACTATGCCCTTGTGACCTAATGGACATGCTAATCTCCATCCGCATGAGTGTATCTGACATTTATGAGCAGTTGGCCCAGGCCATTGTGCTCCTTTGCTTATGCTCTAGATCAGATGCTTTTCAGAGTTACCTAAATTGCAACCAAGTAATCTTGAGGATAGCACATAAAACTACATTATCTTTGTAAATGCAGTGAATACATACAAGCAATATGTGAATATCTGAGAGGAAATCTTACACACAAAGAGGTGTATCAACTCTGAAATTAGAAGAGAATGTCCATTACTCAAAGACCAACATTTCACAAAAATTTGTAGGTTGAACTTTATACATTTTTTTCTTCTGCACATGCGTGTTTTATTTTGATATCAGTTTTTCAAAATTAATATTAGCTGATACGTCTGAAGTTCAGTAGATAAGAGTTCAGCTGCTTACTAAAATAGGGTGGCACTTCAAATCCTCTAGCTGCTCCTTAGAAACTCTATGGGAAACTTATAACATTGTTATGAGTCGGAATTGACTCAATAAGAGTGAGTATCCTGATGAAGCTCAGTTAAAACCATAAACTTGACTGAGCTTTATGTTCAGCAAAAAAAAAAAACGAAGGAGAAAAAAGTTCTTTTGCCTTAGTGCATGTATTTAGACTTGAAACAACCTTGCTGCACCGCAGAAACTTAGTGTCTCTATCTCTAATTGTCTGTCGTGTACTGAGGCACTGTGGTGTGTGTGTGTAGGTGAATGTGTAAGTGAACATGTTGTGTGTAAGCGAATGTATGTATATGCATGTGAAATTATCTATTTTTATGTTCTCATTTCTGGAACATTCAAAACAATAAAAATAATTAACATTTCACGAGCGTATCTGACTCCTATTAATATGCCATTGACCTGCACACCTCTGCTCAACATTTAAAGACCTAGGACTACAGTATTTATTATGAGGTCAGGAGTATTGATATACCATTAAAATGAGTCATATTTGATATAGTGCCTAGAAATGATCATGTTAATGCAAAAACTTACATGGCAGTGCAGTCACAGTTAAAAATGATACAGGGCACTATAAAGTTCAAGTATTATACACATCACTCGGAAAGAGTAGAAACATGAAAACAACTTAATACTGGAGGAATGCTCCTTGTTCCAGGCTAGTTGCGCATTGGGATGAAGTGGAGGAAAACGTTGCCTGTGTAGCCAATGCTTCTTGCCATGAATGTTACAGTCAGTGGGGGACTTACTGATTTAACAGATCAAAAGGCAGTCTTTTCAATTCTAGTGGAAATATTACTTTAAAAATGATGTAAACTAATGGATCCTCAGCTGGGTATTGTAACCAGTCTTCACGTGATTCAGTCAGTGTGTTACCTGAATAGTCACCATTTTTATGAACTCTCTCTCCAAGTCAAAGGTACATGTGTAGCACAAGCAGTTTGTCCACAGTAACCAGAAAGTGCAATTTCCACTCCTTTGCATGGAATAAATGAAAGTTAATTTACTGAAAGTCTTTGTACAATATTATTTTGATATGCAGTCTAAGCCATGGTCCGAGGTATACCTACATGCCAGATATGCCATTAATTGCTATGTCGAGTCTCCAGCAGAATCATGATTGATGGTGCAAGGCTGCAGAATCTGACTTCCGTCAGAACATCTTTCTGTACATATTGCAACATTCAGCCTTAAAATTTATACAGCAATGTATCTATTATTGACTTAAATCTTGCTCACAAATTGCTGTGTCTTTATAACCTGTGACATGCTTGTGAAATTAAACCCCTAAAAGGCTTATATGTAGAATACAGACACTTGGAAGGGAATTTTTTTTAAAACAGAGCTGTATCTACTTTAAGACTCTTACTATGGAGACTTAAAAATATACACAGAATTAAAGTTATTGAATTATCTGTACTATGAAACTCCTGTTAGGATATTGAGAAAAAGAGATAAACCTGTAAGAATTCATGCATTATAAACAAGTGAGTGGTTTGGCTTCTAAGAGATTGCATTTTTTAGAAGAGAGCTAGAAAACAATTGATCTGAAATCCACTGTTTCTTATTGGTAGTCTCTGTAGCTACTTCAACTTCTTACCTACCACTTGAGTAAGAAAATTAAAAAAAAATTATATACATGCTTATGGGAGGGGAAATAAATTTCTAGAGACCAATGTTCAATGGAAAAGTAATATCCTTAGTTAATGGTACTTGATAGAGGTGCACGTGCATCCTGCTTTGTTGATATATGGTGGAAAGTAGATTGGAATGAGTCTAGAACTGGGATTCACATACTAGTTTTCTTGAGGTATTAAAAAAAGTCAAACTAGCTGCTGTCAAGTGAATTCCAACTAGTATCAACCCTATGGGACAGAACAGAACTGTCCTAAAGTGTTTCCAAGCCTGCAAACAGAAATAGATCACCACGTCTTTTCTCCTGCAGATGTGACAGGTCTTCACTGGAGGAGCTCTTTCCATTTTCACTCGTGCAACCTTTGGACTCAATTCACAGCCGTGGCACCTGGTCTGGGTCTGGGTGGGTTTGGGTATCAAGGTAGGTCCCAACTGAGACCTTTCAGTAGGCAGCTAAGTGCTTAACCACCGAATCATCAGGAGTGCCTTGCTGAAATAGGATTTGTGATTGTAGTCAATTCATTTATGTTCTCTTATCTCACATAGATTTCACTGGCCAATTTTTGGAAGAAACAGAAATAATTGTGTCGATGACACAGGACTGCGCAGTGTTTCATTCTGTTGTACAGAGGATTACTACGAGTTGGAATTTACTAGACAGCCCCTACCAACAGTGTCTCTCGTGGAGGAATGATGAGACTGGGTCTCAATCAGATTTTAACAGATAGCATTTTAGTTGGACTTAGAGCCTGAGATTCAGTTGCTATTCAGGCTGGAGGCAAATCACTCCTCCTCCAACATGCCTATTACATGTAGAACACAGATGTTTCTAAGAGAAACTAACAGTATGTTAGTGAGGGTAGTATGACTAGGTGATGAACAGAGTCAGCGTGCAGCCACAGAACACTGTAGATGTTGTCATCACGGACAGGTGTTCAGGGCTGCAGGCAGCTCTTCTTTACATGGTCACGCAAGGACCCAGGTGCTTTTTACCTTGTGGGTCTGTAACCTCTCAGGATATTAGTGTCATTTGCAACAGACTGGCAGAAAGGGAAGTAGCATGAAGGATCACACGGAGTGGGGAAGATTTGTGGGTTAACCCTTCAAGTAGTACGCATTGCTACTGCTCAGTTCCCACTGCCAGAACTTGGTAATAAGGTCAACTACTGACTGCAAGAGATGCTGCGAAATGTTGCTTAGCTATATACTTGAGTAAAAAGAAAAAATGAATTTTGATAGATAACAATAGTCTCTCTGCACCAAGCAAAGATGCTTTTCTTACATACATACATACGTGCCTTTATAAAGTTACACAGGGGTAGAGCAGTCTTCAGCATGAAAGGAAACATTGGATATGAGCCTTCTCAATTCTCAACTAAGATTAAAGATGATTAAAAATACATCTAATGAGTCTTGGGGCTCAGACCAAGACCACACTTTAGGAAGGACAATGAACTCCCTCAGAGGAAAACTCCTGTGAACCGCTCAGGTCCATAAACCAGAAGTTCTTACTGTGGGACCCGGTGTTACAGGTCTTCACTGGAACAGCTCTTTCCATTTTCACTTATGCAACCTTTGGGCTCGATACACAGCCATGGCACTTGGTCTGGGTCTCGGTGGGTCTGGGTATCAGACATAAATTGCCCAGATGTAGTCATTCTCTGGCTCTCTTGGGGTGAAATGGGTGGAAAACAAGGCTCAGGAGTCCTGCAACTGAGAATATTAGTATAAGTGAATTTCATATGAAACCATACATGAGCAGGCTTTTAGTATACATGTTATCCTGTTAAACCATCAGGCACTGAAAAAATATAAAATTCAGGAAAATATTTGCAATCATGGTCTTCAGCAACATGTAAGATTTCTAAGCTGAGTTAACAATATTCCGTAATTTGTGATATGTGTGTGGCACTGCTTAAAAACCTATATAAAACTCATCTGAATTTTATAAGTGGGGCTTGTTTCTAAAGTTTGCTCCTGGCATACTAGAATACGAGAGTTCATGAACTTTTGTACCTTGTCGGATAGCTAGTAAATGCTCAAAAAGCATAGAGCTCTTTCACTGAGCAGCTACAGTGCACAAATAATTTTAGATAGATCCTTTCATGTAAGGTTCTAAACAACCTGATGAAGTAGATACGGCTATTCCTGCTTTACAGATGAAGAAATAGGCTGAGATATTCCATAAACTGTCCAAGATGCCCTGGCTTTGAAGCATCAGAATCAAGATTCACATTCTGTCAGTTTAATCCAAAATCTGCGTGTGGAACTACTGTATGATGTGAGTTTGTTAAACGAATATTGCCTTGCATGAGGCCAGGACTGGCAATCCAGAATAGCAGACTGAGTCTAGAAGATGCTTAGGACTACTGGGCAAAGGAGCAAGTCCTGTGGGACAACCCTGGCCAGAAAGGATGAGGGATGGCTGCAGTCCCATATATGTGGGTGTGTGTATGATATAGAGTATGTCATATAGCCAGAGAGTATATATATGATATAGAGTAGCACAACAGTAATTGGAATGAAGGCAGAAACACAGCAAACTACTTAACTTCTCTGGGTCTTAATATCCTTCTTCACAAAATGGAGATGATAGGAGTACTGAACTCTAAAGCATGCTGTAACTGTTAATTGAATTCTAAGATGGGTGCTGTAGAAAATGATTGTTGTTGCTGTTATTGTGTGACATCAAGTCAATTCCAACTCATAACAACCATATAAGACAGAGTAGAAGCCTCCGTAGGGGATCAAATCATCAGATTTTTTTTCCTCTTGGAAGTTCGAACTTCCAACCTTACAGTTAGAAGTGGAATGGTTAACCATGGCACCGCCAATGCTCTTTAAATAAAGATTAAACCCAAACCAAAGCAAACCCATTGAGTTGATTCTGAGTCACAGGACCCTATAGGACTGAGTAGAACCGTTCCACAAGTTTGTAAAGGAGCTGTTGGTGTATTCAAACTACCAACCTTTTGATTAGCAGCCTGAGCTCTTAACCACTGTGTGACTATGACCCCAAATAAAGATGAATATTTATTAAATCTGTTTTAGGTCCCCTTCAAACTCTGTAATTTTTGATGTTAGGCTCTTAAGATTTTATGGTTTTGCAAGTTAGGAGAAAGAAGCCCAGGCAGAAGCATCATCATAGTTGCATCTTAGAGTGGCTTTCTGTTTCTGGTGCAACAGTGACAAACTGGGTGAGGGTCAGGGATACAGCGGGACCCCAGGGCTGCTGCCCTGAGGAAGAAACAGCTTATCAAAATGCCTTTGGGTTACAACTTCTGGCAGGATATTTGTACAAGGGAGAAGGAAGGATTCAGGAAGACAGGATAAGCAAACAAAGCAGAGTCAGCCGTATTAGCAGCACCAGGGAGAGCTCTCTGGGTTCTTGTAATCCTTTGCAGTCAGGAAACAGGAGCTTACCTTTATCACATGGACACTTTTCTCTGGCTAGGCTGCCTTTAAAGCCCAACCCTTTTAGATGCATATGTTTCTAGGACTATTGAAGAAGGGTCTGATGCAAGAGGAAGAAGACTGCATCTTCATTGCTTCAGAAACACTTAGGACCAGTCTGAAATCAAGGCTGTATCATCTCCGTGGATTGGGGCTTAGATGATATTTCAACCCCTGTGAGTTCTGTGAAATTTTTTTTTCTTTCAGTGTCTTCCCGAAATGTGATCAATGATCCCAGCAACATAAAAGTTGACAAACAAATTTCTTTCTCTCTTCCTTGTTGTATGCTCTTTGGAGGATATGGGCTTCCATCAACCCCAAATCACTGACTAGAGAGAGGATCAGAGACTTGCAGGAGAATTTTGCCCTCAGGAAAGGCAGACGTAGAATGCACTTTCCCAGGGAGAACATAGATATAAATGATGATTTCAGTAGCAGCTGATCTACATAAAACCCATCTGACCTTTAATTCAGTTTAATGACTGTTTCCGTCCCTAGTCCTTTACTGCAAATGTGGAGTGGCGGTGAGATATCTACCCATCTTTCTCCTCTACTTATCATGTACCCCTAGAAAATAAGCAGTCCCATTGGCTGTTCTGATTGTGGGAGGGGAGTACCCCTCCCGTGATTTTCCTGGCATTGAGGAAGGATTCCACTCCCACTTCTTCCCGCCCTCAGGGAAGCAGCAGTCAAAGAGGTGGCCGATTCTTTGGCAGCCATTGGTTTGCAAGGGATGATATAAGTATGATGCTCATACTTGCAGGTCTTTCTGAGTTTATTATTATTATTATTGTACTTTAGATGAAGGTTTGGAGAACAAACTAGCTTCTGATTAAGCAGTTAGTACACATTTTGTTTTATGACCTTGGATAACAATCCCACACGTCAGCACTGTCCTTTCTCCAACTCGGGTTCCCTGTCACCAGTTTTCCTGTCTCTTCCTGCCTTGTAGCCCTTGCCTGTTGGCTGATGTGCCCTTTTAGACTCATTTAGATTTATGGTCCTGTTTAGTCTTTTTCTGAAGCGTGAACATCAGGGGTAACTTCATTACTGAGCTGAAAGGGTGTCTGGGAGCTGTGCTCTTGGGGTTTTTCCAGTCTCTGTCAGGCCAGTAAGTCTAGTCTAGTCTGTGAGTTAGAATTTTGTTCTACAGTTTTCTCTAGCTCTGTCTTGAAACTTGCGTTGTGTTCCCTGTGAGAACAGTCAGTGGTGATGTGACAGCTGGGCACCATCTAGTTGTATTGGACTCAGTCTGGTGGCAATCATTGGTAGCTGTGGTCCGTTAGTTCTTTGGACTAATCTTTCCCTTGTATCCTTAGTTTCTTTTCCCTTGATCCTGAAGGGATAAAACCAGTAGAATATCTTAGATGGCTGCTCACAGGCTTTTAAGACTCAGATACTACTCACCAAAGTAGAATGTAGGAAATTTCCCTTATAAACTATGTTATGTCAGTTGAGCTAGATGTTGGCTCACACCATGGTCTCCACAGCCCTTATCCTAGTAAGTCAGCGCTTCCAAGCCAAGTGCCATTGAGTCAGGGAGTTTGGATGTTGTCTGTGGACCTCCCATGATCTTGCCTTGTACAAGACACGCTGACTTCCCCAGTACTGTGTAGTCCTACCCTTCACTAAAGTTACCACTTACGTTTTTGGTATTTTTTCATTCTCATCCCTCCCCTCCGTCATAACCATCAAAGATTGTTTGTTTTTTTTGTGTAATCTTTTTCATGACTTTTATGGTAGTGGTCTCATACAATATTTGTCCTTTTGTGATTGCTTTATTTCACCGAGCATAATGCCTACCAGGTTCATCCATGTAGTGGGATGCTTTGCACATTCATCACTGTTCTTATACCATTATGTAGTACTCCACTGTATGTTTATCCATTCTTTTGTTTCCCAAAATGATTGTATCATTTTGCATTCCTATCAGCAGTAAGAGTTCCAATCTCCTCAGAGCATCTCCAACATCTATTATTTATTTATTTATTAATGCCAGTAGTGCTGGGATGAGATAGCATCCCATTGTGCTTTGATTTGAATTTCTCTGATTGCTAGTGATTGTGAGCATTTCCTCATGTGTCTGTCAACTGCTTGAATGTCTTCTTTGCTGAAGTATATCTTCACTTATCTAAACTCTTAATATATGTCCTGGTTTGGGTATAAGACTAAAGCTCTATTACTATTTTCAAGTAAGAAGCTACTGTAATGACTTAGAGCAATAATTTTTATAGCCTGGATAGAAGTGGTTCTTTTGAGTTGTGGTTGTCAGTTGCCTTCAAGTTGACTCCAACTCGTAGAGTTTTTAAGACTATGACCTTTTGGAAGCAGACTGTCAGGCCCATCCTCTGAGATACTTCTCTAGTGAGTACAAATTGCCAGCCTTTTGATTATCAGTGAAGAGCTTAACAATTTACACCAGCCAGAGATTTCTCTTTTAAGTTAATATATTCTGAGTTTGCAGGCGCTTGCTACTAAAGGAAGTTTATCTCTAGCAGTCTTTCCTTTTTTCTCCTTTCTTGACTTCCATGACCCCGCAATCCTGGTTTTCCTTTTACCACTCAGGAATTCTATCTTTGTTTTATTTTCAAACATATGTTCTTCTTACTAGGCTAGTAAGTTTTGAAGTTCCTCAAAGCTCTAAAATTCCCCTCCTTCTTTTCCTGTCTTCCTGATGACTGTGTCTACTCTGAGGGCACCAAATGAGAATTAAAACCTAACATCTCCCATGTTTGTTCCTCCACCTCACAGCCCTCTTGTGGGCTCAGTATCCATGTATCAAACTGTCTACTCTGCTTTCTCAAGTAGGTGTAGCAAATGTATCTCCAAGCCAAGACAGAGAGATGGTTTAGAGTCTAGCCTTCCCCTTGAACTTCTTCCTTTCTAGTTATCTTTAAGAATCTGTAACCAGTGGCATAAAAAAAAAAAAAAAAAAAAAGCTGTTATCCTTGGTACCTCAGTTTCCTTTACCCTGCTTATCTAATTCATCACTGTGTTCTGTCCATTAGACCATGTAAACATTTCTCAGCTCACCTCATTTCTTTTCTTTTTTCATTATCAACCCCCTCAATAGTTCTCCTGATATATATTCTTAGCCTGTGCTCCTACCCCCCAATCTTGTATAATAATAATAATTTCCTATATTATAGCCACACCTTCCTCAGGGTCCACTTGACTCAAATCTATTTGGTAGCTTTTCACTACTCTTCTGATGAATACCACCATCCTTAATAGGATTTACAAGGTCTCTCATGCAACCAGGTGGCAACCCACACTTCTGGCCTCATAGCATTTACCTGCTTTCTTGCTATGTGCAATTACACAGTCTTTTCTATCCTTAAACCATTCTATTCTCCCATCTGTCTCAGGATATTCTTGAACATAGAATTTGCTGTGTTCCTAGCTCACTCTTTGTTGCATGATTTCTTTCCATTGCTAAAAATCATTGCTGTAGAGTTGATTCTGACTCACAACAACCCTATGGGACAGAGTAGAACAGCCCCATAATGTTTCAAGGCAGTACATTTTTATGGAAGCAGATTGGCACACTTTTTTCTTCTGAGCAGCTGGGGGGTTGGAACAGCCAACCTTTTGGCTAGCAACCAAACACTTAACCACTGTGCCACTAGGGCTAGTCTAGATAAAGTCTCTCCGGGTTATAAGTTCCTTGATAAGAGTCAAAGACCAGTAGTTGGAAAATATGGCTTCATTGATAGAAATGGTGGCAAACATTGCATGATAGAATTTTGCAATACCAGCTACTATTTCACTGCAGATATCTTCTTTCAGTGGCATAAATGGAGACTGTATATATGAACCTCACCAGATGAAATGAATACACGGGGATCAAATTGACTGCATCTGTGCAAAGAGACAATGGGGAAGCTCAATATCATCAGTCAGAACAAAGCTAGGAGCTGGCTATAGAACAGTCCATTAATTGCTTATATGCAAGTTGAAGTTGAAGCTGAAGAAAATTAAAACAAGTCTCAAAGAGACAAAAGCCAACTTTGAGTATATATCACCTGAATTTAGACATCGTGTCAGTAATAGAATTGGCACATTGAACATCTATGACCAAAAAGACCACATAAGTTGTGGAATTACATCAAGGACATTGTTTTAGTCAGCTAATGCTGCTGTAACAGAAGTACCACAGAGTGGATGGCTTTAACAGAAGAAAGTTTATTCCTATGCAGTCCAGTAGGTTACAAGTCCAAATTCAGGATGTCCACTCCAGGGGAATGCTTTCCCCTTGTCGGCTCTGGAGGGAAGTCCGGTATTGCATCATTCTTTGTCCAGGGAGTGTCTTGGCACAGGAAATGCAGGTCTGAAGGATGCACTCTTCTCTCAGTGCTGCTTGCTTGATGGTGTGAGGTTCCCATTTCTCTGTTTGCTTATCTTTCTTTTTATCTATTGTACAATGAAATTATTAAAGGTGGGGCAAGCCATACTCTATTCAATGAAATTCCCTTTACAGTGGAGCAGGGAGGTAATACTATAAAGTGATTTACATCCCCACTCTGATGCTTTAACATATGGCATAGGAAAACCACCAAATGGAGGACAGTCACAGATACTGGGAATCATGGCCCAGCCACATGGCTACACATATTTTTGGGGGGACATAATTCAATCCATGACAGACATCATCAATGAAAACAGGAAGAGGTCATTAATAAAACAGGAAAAAAAGAAAAGACCAAATCAGAAGTCAGAATAGACTCTGAAACTAGTGGATGAAGAGTAGTTAAAGCAAAAGAAAGGAATCATCAAGTGGATTCCAACTCATAGAAACCCTATAGGAGAGAGTAGAACTGCCCCATAGAGTTTCCAAGGAGCTCCTGGCAGATTTGAACTGATGACCTTTTGGTTAGCAGGCGTAGCACTTAACCACTATGCCACCAAGGTTTCCCAGAAGACAAAGTAAAGTATTATAATGACATGTGCAAAGACCTAAAGTTAGAAAACCAGAATGGAAGAAAATGCTGAATATTTCTGAAGGTGAAAGAACTGAAGAAAAAAGTCAAGCCTTAAGTTGTAATATTGAAGGATTCCATGGCCAAAATGCTGAATGATTTAGGAAGTATCAAAAGAAGGTGGAAGGAATATCTGGAAGTTCCTGTACTAATCAATCATTTCAGGAGGTAACACATGATCAAGAACTAAGGTATAAGCTTCACTGAAAGTATTGTCAAAAAACAAGGATCCAGGGATTGGCGGAATAGAAATTGAGATAATTCAACAAATGATTGTAGGGCTGCAAGTGCTCACTCATCTATGCCAAGAAATTTGTAACACAACTACCTGCCCTATCAACTGGAAGAGATTCGCCCATTCCAAAGAAAGGTCATCCAAAAGAACATAGAAATTATCAAACAGTATCATTAATATCACACAAAAGTAAATTTTCCTGAAGATTTTTCAAAAGTTGTTGTAGCAGCATATTGACAGAGATCTGTCAGAAATTTAAGCCAGATTCATAACAGGACATGGAATCAGGGATATCATTGTTGATATCAAATGGATCCCAACTGAGAGTAGAGAGTACCAGAAAGATGTTTACCTGTGTTTTATTGACTATGCAAAGACATTTGACTGTGTAGATGATAACAAATTACAGATAACATTGCAAAGAATGGAAATTCTAGAACTCTTAATCGCGCTCCTGAAGAACCTGTACATAGACCAAGAGGCAGTTGTTCTAACAGAATAAAGGGATATTGTGTGGTTTAATTCATGAAAGGTGTGTGTCAAGGTCGTATCCTTTCACCATACTTATTCAATCTGTATGCTGAACAAATAATTTGAAAAGCTGTGCTCTGTGAAGAAGAATGGGGCATCAAGGGTGGAGGAAGAGTCATCATCATCTTGCATTATGCAGATGACATAACTTTGCTTGCTGAAAGTGAAGAGTACTTGAAGTACTTATTGATGAAGCTCAAAGACCACAGCCATCAGTATGGATTACACCTCACATAAAAAAAACAAAAATCCTGCTTAACGGAACCAACAAGCAACATCATGATAAATGGAGACAAAGTTGAAGATGTCAATGATTTCATTTTGCTTGAATTTGTAATCAATGCCCATGGAAATAGCACTCAAAGAAATCAAATGATGTATTGGGTGAATCGGCTGCAAAAGATCTCTTTGAAGTGTTAGGAAGCAAAGGCATCACTTTAAGGACTAATGTGAGCCAGATCCAATGTATATTGTTTTCAGTCGCTTTGTACCCATGTAAAAGCTGTACAAGGAGTAAGAAAGGCCAAAAGAGAACTGATGCCTTTGAATTATGATATTCACAAAGAACAGTGAATACACCATGGACTGCTAAAAGAACAAACACATCTGTCTTGGAAGAAGCACAGCCAGAATGCTCCTTTATTTATTTATTTGTTCATTATTTATTCGCCTATTTATTTTTGTGATTGAGTGAAAGTGTACAATCCAGTTTAAATTTGCATGCCCGCCTCTCTGCAGCTCCTTCTCCTCTCCTTGCACAGTGCCAGCACACTCTTCCTTTCCGTTCTACACATGTCATATCCTCTTAACAATCTCCTGTCCCCTCCTCTCCACCCTCTGCACTGCCATCTAGTAAGAGACCAGTAGGATGACATCCCATAGATTCATAGAACCATAAAGTTCACAAACGAAATAGTCACTCTGTGTCCCCAAATCCAATCCATTCATATCTGAAGAGTTGACCTCAGTAATGATTTATGAACAGGGGCAGCATCAGGTCTAGGGGCCATGCTCCCAGGGGAACCCCCCAAGGCTTCAGACCATCATTTGTGGTCTTTTAGTGGACTTCTCAGGGTGGACCCCCTTTTTTTTTTATCATGTTACCACTGGGACTCAACATTGTGAGCCCCATCACAGCTGTCATTGGTGGTGACCAGGCGCCATCTGGTTCTTCTGGTCACATGTTGATGGAGTCACCCATTCATGTGGGTCTTTCTGTCTTCTGGCTTCTCTATACCACATGTCATTGTTGTCTGTGGTGATCATGTTCCAGCTGAGCTGGGACTATTTAGTGTACCTCAGATGGCAGCTTGCTAACTTTTAAGACCCCAGATGCCACTCAGCAATATGGGATGCAGAAGACTCTCTTAGCAATAGGCTAGTTACGCCAATTGGCCTCGATGTACCCTGAGAGACAGAATGTTCCTTAAAAGCAAGAATGGTGAAACTTTGTCACCCATACTTTGGACAGTTTTTAAAGGAGGACACTGTGCTTGGTAAAGTAAAGGGTCATTGAAAAGGAGGGCGACCCTCACTGAAGTGGATTGACTAGAACAATGGAGTCAAACATAAAAATGATTGTGAAGCTGACACAGGAGTGGGAATGTCATACTCTGTTGTACATAGGGTTATTATGGACTGGAACTGGTTTGATGACACCTAATTTGGAAACTCTGGTAACACTGCAGTTACGTACTATGGCTGCCAACCAGAAGGTAGCTCTCCAAATCTGCTAGGTATTCCTTGGGAACTTTGTGGGGCAGTTCTTCTTCGTCAGGTAGGGTCGCTGTGAGTCAGAACTGACTCTAAGGCAGTGGGTTAGATTCTTTCTTTTTTTAAAATTCTTTAGCTTAAGTAATGTGTTTCTAAGGAGCCCTGGTGATAAAATGGTTAAGTCCTCTGCCTCCCCCTCACCCAACTGGTTGGTGCTTGATCCTTACCAGTAGCTCCACAGTAGAGAAGAACTGGTGACAAGCTCCTGGGGGCAGTTCTGCTCTGTCCTACTGGGTTGCTATCAATCAGAATTGACTCGACACACATACCACCACCACCGCCTCTGTGTTTTCAGAAAGAGCTGGGTGACTGCCACATAGTTGCTGGTCCATAAACACCTATGAAGGGAATGAAAGAGCTTTGCCCAGTAGTGTCTTTGTCTATCACAGTAACTTAAAACCTGTAGAGCAAAAGACTGATTCCTTCCTTCAGAAGATTTATCTCTTTTCCTCATTTTCTTTCTTGAAATTATGTTTTAATTGTTTCTGCATCTTAAAGATTTTTTTTCTTTTTAGGGATTTAAAAAGGAAATTTCAAGACTTTCAGTTGGTGCATGAATATGCATGTACTTCAGTGTCTCCATTCAGTATTATCACTTACATTTTAGTCATCTCACCAAGGTTTTTCCATCAGTGATTATTTCACAGTTTCTGAAACATCTTCCAGCAGAAGTTCTGTCTAAGTCAGTCATCACAAAACACAATTGCACTCATCTTTCACCGCATGATACACTTTTAAAGTGCATTTAACTGCTTCTAACACATTTACTCCCACTGCAAGCTGTGTGGGATCATCGGAGATAGTCACTCAAGCAAGGACATTTCCGACTAGTCATTTTGTGTCCAACACCTTGAATGACTGGATGCTGCTTTTGTTGAGAGGCTGAAGGCATGTGGTGTTTGGTGACAGAATTTTCAGTTTTATATTAGACCATGCCAGGCAGCAGATGGCATGGGTCATCACAAAATTTATCTTGGGTTCTGTTTCATTGTTTGCTAATATCACCATAATATTTGTGAAATATTTCACCATTATGCTCATTTTTCTGTTTCTTTATTATAAAACATGTAAAGTCCTGTGATGCCGACCCAGGGCAACAGTTCTTTCTGTGCATTTTCGTTGGTACATTCCTACTTCATCTTATTACCGTAATCTGTCAAGGCTTTAGAAAGCATAGCCGAAAAAAAAAAAAAAAGCTTTTAATAGACCTATGTAAGTATGTATGTATGTATCTGTCTGTCTATCCATCTATCTGTCTATCATCTATCTATCTATGGAACCCCATGGTGCAGTGGTTGTCATGGATTGAATTGTGTCCCTCCCAAAAATATGTCTAGTAATTTGGCTGTGCCATGATTCCCTGTATTCTGTGATTGTCCCCCATTTTGTGATTTTATGATGCTGTAAATCCTAATATATCCCTGTGGTTAACAGTGGATTATGTTAGAAAGGATTAGGGTGGGACCGTAAAACCCTTCGAAGATCACCTCCCTGCTCCAGTGTAAAGGGAGTTTCCCTGGAGTGTGGCTTGCACCACCCTTTATCCTTATATCTCATAAGAGATGAAAGGAAAGAGAAGGAAACAGAAAGTTGGGAACTTCATGCCATCACGAAAGCAGCGCCAAGAGTAGAGTGCGTCCTTCAGACCTGAGGTTCCTGTGCCAAGATGCTCCCTGAGCAAGACTGAAGCAAAACAGGACCTGCCTCCAGAGCTGACAGAGAGGGAAAGCCTTTACCTGGAGAGGACACAGTGAATTCGGACTTGTAACCTACTGGACTGTGTAAGAGTGAACTTTTCTTTGTTAAAGCCATCCACTTTGTGGTATTTCTGTTAGAACAGTACTAGATGACTAAAACAGTGGTTAAATTCTTAGCTGCTAACCGAAAAGTTGGCAGTTTGAACCCATCCCCCTTGACACATGGGAGAAAAATGTAGCCTTGGAAACCATATGGGGTGGTTCTCCTCTGTTCTATGAAGTTCCTATGAGTCAAAGTTGACTGGATGTCAATGAGTGTGGTTTGGAGTTTAGATTATCTGTCTGTCTATCTAGCATTTTCGCTAGCTTCTTCTTTCTTGATATTCATTGAGGGTAATACTACCTATTTTTTACTCTTTATGGTTTTCTGACTCTATATGGAGTTCTAGAAGTGGGTTCATGGTCTCAAAGAATCCATCAGTGCATTTAATGCACTTGGCAACAGAGGTAGTAGTTCAAGGAGGCTATGAAGCTCACCAAGGCAAATAATAGTCAGGCTCAGAAATTTCATTTTAAAAAATGGTTGCGAAGAAGATGCTGTTTGTATGTATGTATTAACCTAGATCACTGAGAGAAGAGAATTTGGGCCTGGGGGTTTCTGGAAGCCACCTTGCCACCTGAAACAGAAAGTATGCCCAAGAATGGAGCCAAGTCAGACAGAAGAGGATCTAAAGAGGTGGTGTGAGCTTGAGTCTTCATTTGATTATTTGAGGTCCCAGACTGAGGTACACCTCATCCAGCTTTACCTGTAGATTTCTCAATAAATGTCTCTTTTTTTTATTTTTGGATAAACTAATTAGAAGTGTGTGTGTGTGTGTGTGTGTGTGTGTGTGTGTGTGTTTACTTGTTTCCCTTCCACTGTAACCATAAGAGTCCTGGTAATGAATTTTTTTTTTTCCTTTTTTAAATCAGCTTAAGGTGGTAGTTTACTGTCATTGCTAGTAGCCCTGGTATACAGACTAGCACTGCTCCATAGGGTTTGCAAAGCTGTGGCCTGTCCGAAGCAGATCACCAGGCCTGTCTTCAGAGGCACCTGGGTGCCAAGTGCAGTAAGTGCACTGATGGATTCTTTCAGACCATCAGCCTTCCAGTTGGAAGTGGAGACTTCACTGCTTGCATCATTTGCACTATAAAGCCCTATTTATTACTTTAAAAAACATTAATGTGAATTTGAAAACTGTACATGTCCATTGAAAGGAAGCTTTACTCAAAAAGGAAAACTAAACATTTATAACCCACTACTCAGATACATCCACTGTTGAATTTTTTGACTGACTTTGGTGTCATTTCTATGAGTATAAAAGCATTTTACCACACATGCAGTTTTGTTCTGATTTTTACACTAACGTTTTATCATACTTTCCCACGTCCTTACGAGCTGTCCAGAACTCTGATGGCTGTATCATTTCCCCTTCTTTTGTGTTCCACATGTGTTTGGCTGTTCTAGGTGTGCACCTAGGTTGTTGCATGCCACCCAATGTACTTGCTTAGCTATCAGCTGATCTTGTTAAGATGCAGTTGTCCACTTTAAGTTCACAATTACTCTTCTTAAGAAATTAAATTTGTGCTCAGAAGTTATTTTAAAGATATGTGTGTTTTGTAAGAATTGCTTTCCTAAGCAGTCATCTGTTATTTATTTATTCATTCATATTTTTTGAGTGCCTACTATGAGGGCAGCATCTTGTTCCTAGACATATTTTACAGACCAAGAAAATTATGCTTTGGAACAGTTGTATAATGATAGCTAAATTTCACACTTGCAAAATTACAAGAAGCTGTGTAAAGATTCAAGGGTCTTTGAAGCCATCTTTGGTTCCACTTACTTGTCATTATTTAATCAGAAGAGAGCCTTATTGGGACACATATGGTGTAAATGGTTCAAAAGATATTTGGATGTCTTTGTGACAGAGAGTTTTATTACACTGCAGCCCTTAAAATGTTCCACTTGATTTTTCCACAGCTATGTACTTTTTAGGAAGGTGGTGTCTTATGTCATTTTTTAAAGGCAGAAATTAACCGATTTTTTTTCCCTTTCCAGTAGAAAATTTTCTTTTGTATGGAACTCTTCTGGTTTGCAGCAAAGTGTGTGTTTGTCAAAACAATATACATGATTTTAAAAGTTCTATCACACAAGAGAGAACTTGCCTCTTCTGCCGGTCTGTACAGAACTGAATTCTAAAAGAATAGGTCCGTGCATAAGCTGGAAATTTCAAAATGTTGGGTGAAAAGAAAGTCCTCCTTATCCCATGAATGTTTGCTGCAGAGGCTCAAAAATGAAAATGAAAAAGAACAAGGAAAAACATTTCAACTCAGCCAAATACCTATTTATAGAAGGTAAGTGGAACTCAGTTGATTTCATGTCATAGAGGAATTTATTACCTTTCCATTGATGACCATGACTGATATCTCTGAATTTTAATTTCAGATTTGGGATTCAATAGATCCTCATGCAGAAATCAATATTTTTTTTCTTCCTAAGAAGTTTCTTCTATGTAGTATTTGTGTATGTGTGTGCTTTTTAGGTGCAAGTGGACAGCTTAAATTAATTTGTACTTTAAAAATTTACACACATGTTGTGTGGAGGCATTGGTTGCAATTCCCACAATGTGACAGCCTGCTCCCCCTTGTCACCCCATGTTCCCTGTGTCTGCTAGTCGATTACATAGTATTTGGAGAGTAATGAATTACAGGTGTAAAACTGAAAAATAAAAGGGAAGAGAAGCTCCGTAATACTGACCTAATCCCAGAGTATTCACGACTGCTTGGAGATCTTAGTGTAAAGACTTTGTTTCTTTTTATGTGGTATCATTGAGTTTAGAGCGCATGCAGAAAACCCGGCTGCACTGTTGTTAAATAAACAGTTATTAATAGATTTGAAAATCAGATTTTCTCACTTCCTTTCTTTTCTTTCTTGCTTTTAAGTTTCCCTTCTCAGATCTAAAATGGACTGCTTAAAAGAGGCCCCTTTGCCACCTCACGTGGGGCCTTTATAAAGCAGGCTCATCAGAACCAAAGTCATTTTATTTTTTCTTAGTGCCACTCACCTGGCCTGTGTTTGAAGATAATAAGGGCTCTCTATATATTCGCACTGAAGCAGAATTTTGCCCTTGATGTTACATTTTATATTGATTATCAATTAACTTTTTAAGTTGCAGTTAAGCTGAAGTACTTTTTACACCCAGGGAATACAGCACATGCTGAGTTTTTTAACAGAAGTTTCCCTGAGGGCAGCATTTCTATTCAGTATCCGTATATCATAGGAGCCTTTTATGGCATCTTCAGTTTGCGAACAAGCATATTCAATATGATTTGTCCAAGTTTATTTATTATGCTATAAACCTTACTTTCAACATTTAAAACATCGTGCTCAATATCTAGGTATTTAGTATTGGTTATCATGGTATCATTGACGAACTGAAACTCGTGGAATAGGAATTAGTTCCAGGTTCTGTACTGAAAGATATATACTTTCATCACTGGCTGGCTTTATGACCCCGTTCAAATGAATTCATCTCACTGTGTCTAATAGTATTTGAATATGAGGTAATAGTATTCTATTTTTATAGAGACCTCAAGTCTTTCCCTAGGATCATAACTCCCCTTCTAGGATCTCACGGATGCCTGCCTCGTTTACATAATGTTTTAGAAGTTTAGCCTATGGGGTACTCTGATTTCAGTGTCTTAAATTAGTGGCAACTCAACTTGGGAACAATTTTTTTTTTTTTATTTCTTGGCTGTGCCTCTTAAAGGAGAAATAATAACTATGTAAATAACTAAACTTTTTGGAGTGTACATAATGTATAGCTGTAGCATTGCTTTTAAACACCTCATCTCATTTGTACTTCATAGTCCTATAAAAGATACCTATTTTAAAATCACACCGCAAGTAAACGGGGGAAGCCAGGATTTAGGTACCAACCGTTGGGCTTCAGGATCTAACTTCTTTAGCTGGAGTCTATCACTACTCTTTGTTTCGAATTTTTGAAGTCATTTTTACTTTATTATTTCCAAAAAGGGTTTAGGATAGCTTATCATAGAAACCCGACATATAAAATAGCTAAAAATAATGATTAAATAAGAAGTCACACAAAAAATAGGGGAGATGCTGTAATTAGTAACTAAAACTTAGGTTAAAATGATCACTGCAATGGAACAGTACATTTAGGAAAGCTTCTCATGGACAAAGCAACAAAGCAATTGTGATGAGTTTGAATCTTATTTTTTAAAAATGAAACATTTACATTTTTTTGGCTTTAGTAGGGACAGACTTCATTTATTTATTTATTTCCAGTGCTAACTTCTAATAATTTATGACAAAAATCCTTTCTTTTTACCTTTATTCCTTAATTCAACAACTGTTCATTGAATTCCCGTTGTGGTTAGTGTTTTCATGTGCTGTTCACTAAGGATTCAAGTGTGAGCAGAATAGTTCTCTGCCCTTAGTGGAGAGTACAACCGGGGAAGAACTGGTCACTAGTCCTTTTTATTATTTATGAATACAAATTTAGATCATTGCCTCACGGGGAGCATAGTTCTATGAGAGCATGCAACAGAAAAGTATGGAGCAGAGAATAGTGTGCTGTCACCGAGCAGGGAGAGCAGTGGAAGCTGCATATAGGTGGGCATATAAATTTTTATGGGAATGTACATTTTCACTCAGTCATAATAAAAAAAATTAAAATAAAAAAATATGACCTAGACTTGATCTTTAGGAGAGGCTTCTCTGAAGAAGTGATGCTGGAGCTGAAATTTTAAGAATAAGTCGAAGTTATCTAGGGCCTTGCCTTCAAAGTACTGTCTATACACCAACAACACTGGCATCAGCTGCAGGGCTAGAAATAAATGCACAATCTTAGACTGTGGCCCAGGCCTGCTGACTCAGGATCTGCATTTTAACCAGAGTCTCAGGTCATTTCTTTGTCCCTTAAAGCTTGAGAGGTACGACTGGTCCTGAGGAGGTATGGGATGCAACAGAGGAGACAGTATGTTTAAAGGATCTGTGCAGAAAGGAGTATTCAGACACTGAAACAGGAGCTGTGTACCCATATGTAGTAACAGGAAAGGGAAAAAGCAGAAGAAAGTACTGGAGAGACGTACAGCCAGAACCACTTAAGCAGCAGTCTGGAGGCTCAGTGATGTGGAGTCTTTGAAGATTTTTAAGGAGGGGGAGAACATTATCAGATTTGTATTCTGAGAACATTACTGGACGGTGAGGTGGACTCAGAGAGGGAGTGGAAGGGCCATTTAGGGACTGATTATGGTGTCCAGATAAAAAAGATGACAGTGTAGAGATGGAAAGATATAAAGAGATTTCACAGATACTTAGGTAATAGATGTCCTCTGAGGGCAAAGAAGAGTGAAGCTTCAAGGATTACTCCTAAGTTTCAAACTTGCACATTCTGGATGAATGAAGGCATTCAGATAGAGAATCCCTGAGAAAGGATCAAATGCGAAGCAGAAATGATCAGCTCAGTTTGACGTGCCTTTCAAACATTGCAGTGGAAATGTCAAATACAACAATGATGTGCAAAACAACAACAAATAGGTTGTTAGAAAAATGGGTGTGGATTGGGCTAGACTAGAGATATAAATCTGGGAGTGAGATTGAGTAATGTAATGGAAAATTAATTTAGCAAAAATGGAAAAAATGTTTTTAATAGTACCATCTCTTGTATTGAATTCCAATAACACTTGCTAATGTAATGAAAGCATTTTTATAGAATACCAAATTAATGTAGTCTAGGTTCATTATTTTCTATTGCTTTAGTACAAATCTGGAATAGAGTTTAGAGATTCTGAGAGGTAACGGGTGGTTAACATGTCTTTTTGATGCTCTCAAATATTATCTTGATCATGCTTTGGCAGAAGTTGGATGGAAATCATTTAGAAATTGAATTTCATGTGCATTAAGAATGGATATTGTGTGTGGTCAATTGCCTAGTTCATGGTAGATCCACAATAACTCTTGAATTGCTGTTTATTGAAATGAGAGCTGTATATTTTACATATCAGGTTTGCAGGTGGCAAATGAATGAAAATTAACGAGCCTGATAAATCTTCTCACTCAAATACGGTGTCATCCTACCTCTGGGCAGGGAAAGAATGCAGGTACGGGTATGAGCTGTGCTAATCTCTATGTTTCGAAGCTGCTCAAGCACATAGACAAATACTTGCTTGCCCATCCATTCATCCCAACAGATTGTCATCAAGTTGATTCTGACTCATGGTGACACTTAATGTTTTATAGAGGAGAATTGCTTTACAGGGTTTTCTTGCTATAATCTTTATGGAAGCAGATTGCCAGCCTTTTCTTCTGTGCTACTGGGTAGATCTGAACTACCAATCTTTAGGTTAGTAATTCAGTGTGCACCATTTGTCCCATCCAGGGACCTGTGTGTGTCCATACTGTGGAAGTTATAGTTTGCTAGGAAATTTATGTGTAAATTTTATTAGTCAGTAGCATTAGCGACAAACATGTAAAAGTGGCTCTTACAGAATATGTCTACCAGCTACATATGATAGCCATTCAGAGGCTGAGAAACTGATCTATTGGATGGAGAGAGGTGTTTGAATTAAGGACAATTATAAAAGCTTTAAGGAGACCTAGTGGCAACATGGTTAAGTGTTTGATAACTGAAAGGTTAGTAGTTAGTATCCACCAGCCACGTGGTTCAGCAGGAGAAAAGACCAGGTGATCTGCTCACAAAAATATTAAAATAAATAAGAAACCTGGTGTCGTAGAGTCACTTTTGACTGGGACAGAGTAGAACTGCCCTATAAAGTTTCCAAGGAATTCCTGATGAATTCAGCCTGTGAATCTTTTGGTTAGCAGCTACAGCACTTTACTACACCACCAGGATTACATAAAGATTTCACCCGATGAAACCCTATGGGTCAATTTCCTCTGTTCTATATATAGGATCACTTGAGGCACTTCATTTCCATTATCTTTGGCAGGAGGGCAGTAATGTAATTCAGCTAAACAGAATTATTCATTTATAAGTAAGAAAAAAGGTAAAAGGTAAAACACACACTAGTTACACACCATTACAGTTGAAATAAGGGTCTGCAAAAAGACTGTTCCAACCTTTTTTGGTTAGGAAGGGTTGTGTGATACAGACTTCACATGAGCATAGTCACAGCTGTCAGCTTAGGTTATATGACTTGGACCAAACATTGTTTTTCTATAATTGGCTTCCAAGACTCAAAATGGTTCAGAATTGTTCCAAATAGAAATCTTTTTTTTTTTAAAAAAAAAAAACAACAGAAAAATCTTCTGATAACTGGTTTGGGGACAAATTTTTCTAAAGCTAAAGTTGTATGATGCTGGATAGAGAAAGTTTACATTTCTTTCTTTTTTCAACAAATGTATGTTAAACATTGGATGCAACATTAAGTATGAATTGGTAAACCAAACAAAAAGATCCTTACCTTGGTGAAGGATTGTTCTTTATAGAGAGATATGGAAATTGAACAAATGCACATACAAACATATACAATTACAAGGCTTTATACCCTGGTTGTGCAGTGGTTACGAGGTTGGCTGCTAACTAAAAAGTTGTCAGTTTGAATCTACCAACTGCTCCTTGGAAGCTCTATGTGGCAGTTCTACAGTTCTGCTCTAGCCTGTGGTTGGAATTGACTTGATGACAACTTCTTTTTAAATACCTGCACCCCCCAACCCAAACTTACTACTGTTGTGGAAGTGATTTTGACTCATAGTGTCTTTGTAGGCCGGAGTAGAACTGTCCCAAAGAGTTTCCAGTGAGTACCTGGCGGAATTTTTGGTTAGCAGCTGTAGCATGTAATCACCACCAGGGTTTACTTTTTTTTACTTTTTTAAAATAAGGGAACTGAACAAGGTGCTGCAGAATTGTTTAACAAAAGACCCAATGTGAAGTTGGGGAATCAGAAAGACATGGCTTGTAGGATGATAATTTAAAGGAGACAAGTAGCTAGCCAGGTGAGATGTGAAGAGAAAAGGAGCAGGCAGCAGGAAAACCTGTTTGAAAACCACAGGGCTGGATGATGCATGTAACTAAATCATGGTCAGAGAGGGAGACAGCAGGCAGAGAAGGAGAGAAGGGGGAAAGAAGACGCTGAAGAGTATACCGAAACCAAAACCAAACAAACAAAATCCACCACTGCCACGGAGTCAACTCCAACTCATAACAACCGTGTTGACAGTGGAGAACTACCCCACAGAGTTCCCAAAGAGCACCTGGCAGATTTCAACTGCTGACCTTCTGGTTGCAGCTGTAGCACCGAATTACTAGGCCATCGGGCTTTACAGAAGAGTAGACAGAGTCCTGTAAGAGCTGTGAAAAATGTTAGATGTTAAGTTCAATGGAAATTTTAAAGAGTTTTGAGCAAAGAAATGACATGGTTCTATTTTTGTTTCTAGACTAGTCAGCCTTTTCAGGGGTGCTCCCTCCCCCAGAGAGGCAGGCTTGTGTCTCCCTCGGAGTGTGTTGGTGTGCAAGACCCAGATTCTCTTCAGAGACAAATTGTTCATATTTACTCACTGGTACCCAAATGCTTGCCACTTCAGAAGTGGAATTCCCTGCTCCTCCTTTTCCTTCAATCCTCCGGCAGAAAATGAACCCTGCCAGCACGGTTAGCCCCCAGGAACTGCTCAGCTTTGGAGAATCCAAGTGTGTATGGGGGGTGAGGAGACAGTTTAAAATGGCCCTGCCTGGACTGTGTCCTTTCCCGACTGCGCATCCTCCCGGGGCTGAAAGAGCAAGAGTCAAATCAACAAGGAAACAGTATGAGGGACTTGAGGAAGACCTCCTCAGGTTTTCTCCTCCTGGATGCCTTTGTCCGTCAGACGCTACGCTCTCTCCTGCTTCTCCCGTCCCTGTTATGTTCTGTGTTCTTGGCTATGTTTCTTAGATAGTATTTTTAAATCACCTGAGGTTCTGAACTGTATTTCTTTATATTCAACCATTAAAATAGTCTGATTGTTTCATTCATATGACAGTTTAAGACTCCTGTTACCAATCTGACCCTACCAACTAAGGCACTTGTCCTACAAAAACAAACAAAAAACGGATTCTGCTGCCTTTGAATCGATTCTGACTCCTGGTGACCCTATATACTCCACCTTAAATGCTATTTTACCATTTTTCCCACCTTGAGGGGAGTGTCTGTTGTTCCTTTGCCATTTTGTGTCATCTTGTAAACATTAACATAATACCAAAATCTAAAGACTATGCTTACGTGAAGCAGAATCTTTTCTTCACAAAAATGACCAGACTCATCTATTCTGAAAACTTAATTTGACTGGTTCATAAATAAATAAGAATACACAAAATTCTGGTTTCTGAAAACCTGTATTGCTAAGTGGCATCAAATATGATTATCATATTAATTGTAGTTTAGCGGTCTTCTTTCATTTGTTTGCCACGTGGTGTGAATTCCATGAAGGAGGATGAAGGTTTAAGAAAACAGAACTAAACAAACAAATGACAACAACAAAAAAGCTAGAATCTTATTCCTCTCTTTACACTGAAAAATTTTTATTAGAGGAGTTTGCTTCTATATAAATACTTTCTCTAGTCCATCTTATTCCCAATAAAAGATGACAGTAAGCCAAGCCAGCCAAGTATTAATACTTAATGAGTGCTTATAAGTATCTCTGGATTTTAAAATAAAAATTTCCCTTGAAACACTTCTTGAGAGGTGGTGTATAGTATATAGTTTTACTCTGTAGTCAGGACTGGAGGTACTTTTATTGTGATCCTTTTGAAACATTTGAGTCATCAATGTTTAAATTGCCTTAGAGTTTTAATCCAGACTTCAGGACTTTAGTATCCATTTGTTGTGACTGAAATGTTTTCTGGTCTCCTAAAATAATGAAATCCCAACTGGGAAAATACATTGTTTTCTGAGAACCAAAATGTGAAATGAGAAAAAAAAATTACATGTAAATACACATAGCGTTTAGTCTTGGGAGGATTATTCGATTCATACAGCACACAGTAGGGAGTCTTTGGGGGGCACAAGTGGCTAAGCGGTCAGCTGCTAACCAACAAGTTGACAGTTCAAACTCACCAGGAAATTTCTTGGAAGAAAGGCCGGGAAATCTGCTTCGGAAAGGTGACCGCCAGGACAGCTTTATAGAAGTCCTCCACAACGCATGGGATCACCATGAGCGACAACTGACTTAGTTTTAGGTTTTAGAGCACGTAGGAAATCATGATGTTCAGATAACCTAAAAATCTGCTTAAATTTCTTCCACATTCCTAAAGAAATGGAAATAGCCCTAAACATTCTTTTGTTTTGTAAATACATGCAGTTGACTTAAGGAGCCCTGCTGGTGCTGTGATTAAGAGCTCCCCACTGCTAACCAAGAGACTGGCTGTTCAAATCTACCAGCTGTTCCCTGGACACTCTACAGGGCAGTTGTGTTCTGTCCTCTAGGGCAGCAATGCGTTGGAGTTGACTCCAGGGCAGTAGGTTTGATTTGGGTTGGTGGTGGTGCAATATGAAGCAGCTTGACTGCTAACCTTTCAAGTTTGAATCCACCAGCACCTCTGTGGGAGTAAACACCTGGTGACCTGCTTCCAAAAAGGTGACAGCCTTGGCACTCTTACGAGGTGGTTCTACTCTGCCATGCAGTGTTTCCATGAGTTTGAATCAAGTAGTCAGCGTATAGTAACAATACCATTTTTTGCCGCTGATCTCATTGAGGTGTAGTTTCCAGTAGATCCCAGTAGTTTGGTTGTTGCTTTAAAGAAAAAACATCTCATTTTGCTCACTGTTTCATAGCATTCAAATGAAAAGAAAAATCCATTGCCGTGGAATCAGTTGGGACCCACAGTGACCCACAGGGCAGTTAGGTGGTTTCTGAGAAGCGGGTGATAGATTTGAACTCCTCCAACCTTTTGGTTGACAGCTGAGCCCACAACCACTGCACCACCAGGGCTCCCTTACAGTGTTGGAAGTGTGTAATTACCTTCACGGGGGCACTTTGTATCACTTTTCTTACTGCTGGGAACATTTGAGAGAGAGGCTAATTCATAGCATCCTAAACTCCTGTCAGCTGTGTAAAATCTTGTTTCACTTTCCAGACAATTTTTCCTTGTGAAACTTTCTTTTCTTTGTCTTCTAATAAATATGCCCTTTCTAAATCCCTTTTCTTTTAAAATGAAAAGACTGAAAAGGACTACTTTTGTAATTAAAAGTCATTTTAAAATAACCTCGGAAGATTGTTTCTAGATATCAAAACATCTTTATGGTCCCATTTCTATGGCAAGAAAGACAAGCGGCTGGTATCCTGTACATTTTACTGTAGTCTACATTAATTACCTTCTATTAAAAAATGACAAAGACCTTTTTGAAAGGGAATCTGGCACTCTTTCCATAGAAATGATGGCAGACACCCTACTTTGCTGATTTCTTGACACTTCTAATTACCTGTATTCATTTGAAATCGTTTCCTTTGTAGAGAGTTATTGGCATGATTTTCTGAGAACAAGAGGAAAATGGAAAACATTTTAGCAAGTTAAGAAAAAAAAAATCAACAGTATCATTGTTTGCCGCTTTTGTTGAAACTACCTACACGAGTCATTTGAGGGACATGAAGGTAAATGAAAGGTTATACTTTGCCCTGCACGTTGTTGCTGGTATTTGTAATGTCAATAACTGTAGAAGGTTGTCAGGAAACTGGAGAGATAAAGGTCAATAGCAGTGACAAATATATCATTGTATGTGTTTGAATATGCAATATCAGCCTAATCTGCCAGGGAAGGTTTTCACACCCTGGAAATATCAATCAGGTGCTATATGAAACCCACCTATTGTTCTCTGGCTCTTAGCATGTAATGGGGGGGGGATTCAAAGATTGAAAACCCATCAGATTTTTCATTTTTTGGTGACGGTAGTGGTATAGCAGTCATTGCTAAATACATGTATATATGCTTATTGTTTCTTTTAAAGGTGGATTCAAAAATGAATTAGAAGTTGTACAGTTTCTCAGATTGCTTTGTTAGTGGGAAATTTAAACAGTCTTCCTTTTGCCAAAAGAGCAAGACTCAATTCAGCCGGGAGCATCATTGCAATGAGGTAGATGCCGCTGACTTTCAGTGTTCTAAGCTAAATTAAATATTAACTATGCCTTTCTTACAATCTTGACAAAAATTTAGCTGGACTGATGGTGAACTCTTCCATGAAGTCTTGCCTCCTGTTGATTTTGGTATTTTCGAAACTATGGCCATTTGTATTCAGTAATAAATTATTTACAAATGAGGAGCACAATAGCTTACTTAAACTGGATATCCATTAAGAATAGACTTGTTAAAAAATATTTTCTTGGAGCCAAACTAAATGGAAAAATGTATCTATCTTCCTTTAAGTAAATTGTGCTAAAGAAATCATTTAAAACCTTTTGGGAAACAAACAGCAAGAATAAAATGGCAAAAGATCTTGTAAATGAATGTGCTTCAGTGGGTCTTGAAGAACACCTGCAGGATATAAAGCCAGTGTGTTTGAAGTATAGAGGGATCATATTTTATGGATATTACATCTTAATTTTTGCATCTGCTAGTACTCTACATTAAAATATTTGGAAAATTTTACTCTTTCTGACACATTCTGCATTTTCTTGGGGCATCTGACCCCTTTCCCTAAACCCTGACCTAATGCGTAAGTCACTCTTTCCCCCCAACTCCCATAAACCCCACATGGAAATAAAGACAAAAAGGAGAGACCTGCTACTGAAGACTGTACAGGATGACCAAAGAAAGAGCAGGAAACTCAGTAGCACCCTGAGGTGACAGAAGAAGGAAGAAAGCTGGAGGGGACAGAGAAGGCCTGGAGGAGAAAAGAGACAGAAAGATAGAAATGATTCGGGAATAGGGAAATAAGAAGGAACATCACAGAGGTAAAAGATAAATACAATTAAACACAATACACATACTTGTTACATAGGAGAAGACAGATTTACTGACATCAGAGAGAAAGCAAAAACGTGGACTCGAGAGATGGCGAGGTAAGAAGGTAATGCTCAGAAAGCTCATCAGAAGAGAACGGCCTAGATAGAGACGGACAGACGTTAGCACGGTGGTCCCTGAAGTCTTCCAGCCCAGAAGGCTGTCCATTCAAGAGGGCCATGAGTCACAAGTTCATGTTCACCTTTTGCCTGTTTACTGTGCATGTAAAAGAAGCTAGTCTTAGAAAGATCAAGTGCCATCTGTATCTCGGTGAATCTACAGCGCACTTGTCCACTGCTTTTCACTTCCAAGTAGTCTGCAGAGTTCATTACAGAGATTTTTACATTTCATTTTTTGAAAGCTCTAAATTATTTCCGGAGAAATGATCATTTTAAAAAGCCTTCAAGCAAAAATCCTAACTGGTTTAAGGAAGACGTTTTGAGTTTGGATTATTTCTTCTTTCACTGGTTTCCCCTCTGTGTTTAGTTAGTTTTTTATTACATTTTTGACCTTCAAGATAAGATTCCTGTGTAAGTAAACTGTCTGGCTAAATTTACCACATGTCAAATGACAGCTGTGGCTATGTCCTGAAGGTTTTATTTATTTTATATTTTGTAAATTGAAATTTTATAAACCAGTGTGGAGTTTTTCTTTTGTTGTCCTTTTACTTAACGGTAGTATTTTCTTCATGAAGGTAACGAAGGGATTTAAGACAAAAATGGAGTGGCTAATATGCTAGAAAGAGTTAACTTTTCTCTGCATTCTCAGTAATTTGAGTGCAGGTGCTGGGAACAATAGAGTCCTGGTCTGTCTATGCAAGACTATCTCCTTTTTTATAGGCTGACATTTGGATGAGGATAAATTTTTGAAGGTTTAATTTTTCATTCTTTCCGGGGGGGGGGGTAAATGTTAGTCTGGGGGTGAACGGATAATAGTGTAAGTAGTTTCATAATTCTCTTGTGATCTCTCTTTTTTTAAAAAAAGTTTGCAATGTACAAATCACAAATAATTGTCGTTTTCAGCAAAGTAGTGCTGCTTGTTGGTAGTACATGATGGGCATTGCACACCACCTTGTGAAAGCAAAATTTCCTGTTGCGTTACATTATTAAGTAATTTTTTTTTCCTAGTGTGATACATGAGCATTAAAAAGTGAACAGTATTTTCTGTTTGTTTTCTTCACTTTAAAATTGTTATTTCTGTTCATTTTCATCTTCAATGATCCATAATGGCAAACACTCAAAATTTGCAGAATTTGCTCATTGTTTTTTCTTTTTTTTCTCTCCAGACTAAAACCCAAATGTTCTTTCTAAGTGGAATAACCTACTCTGCAAGGTGAACATGGTGAAAGAGAACTGTAATTCGCAGGTGTTAGGGATGGGAGAGATTAGATACAATCTTATTCGTATCTATCTTCTCCATCTCTCTATGTGGACAGAGAAGTATTAGATATGACAGGGGATGCAGCTGTGAGAAAATCACAAATCTCAGATCTTTTCAGGGGTAAGAAAATAATGAAGGCCAAAGGCTCCCAGTTTTTTAGAAATTAATCCACTCTTATTTACACATAAAACCCCTGTCTCTTCTTTTACCCTTCCTCTCCTGCTTACTATAGGAACCCAAGTCTCCCTATTTGAAAGGAAAATTATCTAGCTTTTATTGAAACATGATCCTCTTTTTTCATTTTCAAAACTCACCTAATCAGATTTATTTCAATAGATTAATGTGATGTTCATGTTTTGTGAATGTTAAAGAGTCTGCTTAAGGAAATTAAATAAACAGAGAATGACCTCAGTTATTGCAGTATTCTGAAGAAACTGTTGATGTTTTGATACTGTTCAACATACTGTGACCTACATTTAATCAAGAGAAAACAACCAAGATAAGAAAGAATAGTAAGAAAAGTAAGTAGAAAAAAATAGAGTGAGGGCAACTGAGAACCTGTAACAACAAATGACTAGTAGAGAAAAAAATAAACTACAAATTAAAAAAAAGTTCAGTCATCAGTAAGAGAAAATGATACAGTGGGCCTTAGTAGATTGCAAGCCAATTATGGATTTAAAAGATAGCTTTCTTAGTCAAAGACAAAATATTGACAGTCAGCGATGAATTTAGGCAACAGAAGTAATCATCCACATAGTGTACGTTACTCATCAGTTTTTCTTACTGTACTGTGGCCTTTAGGATCCTCTCCTTTAAGCCAAATGTGAAGAATTTGGGATAGATCCAGAGGAAGAAGCACAATGATTAAAGGAGTGGGAAGTATTCCTTACGAGGCAAGGGTAAAGGAACTGGCTTTATTTAGTCTGGAGAAGAAAAGACTTGGGGGGAATTAATAGCTGTCTCCAAGTCCTTGAAGGAACACAGTCCTGTGTAGGCAGAGGGGACAAACGGGTCTCTTGCCTCTGAGGACAGTATGAGGCAGCAGGATCTTAAATGTAGTACATGGCGTCCAGGCAGGACGTTAGGAGGATCTTCTCTACCTCAAGGGAAGTACACAGAGAGGATCTTCAGGATTTAGAATGTGTTGAGGGAATTATTTTTTGGAGTCAGCTAATCCAAGTTGCGGAATGAAAGAGAATGTAATCTGTGAAACAGAAATCCACGGAGGAAAGGAGGTCAAGAATGAGTAGTCGTCATAAAGGCCATCTAGGATGAAAGAAGTATTAAATTCTAAGAGTGTGTAATAGTCAGGGTACTTGACAAGAAGAGAAAATGCATTACAGAAAGAAGTAGGGGTTTAACCAGGCAAAGACAAAACAGTGAAAAATTGAGGATATGGACCTATAAGGAATTAGTACACAATTTGAATCAAAATTTAGTTTCAATGGTAGAAAAAAATTTTGAACATCTTTTGTAACAATGTGTACTTATAACCAAAAGAAAAAAAATATTGTGGGATTGACTCCCATAGATATTAAAAACAAAACCGGTAAACAGATTTGCCATAGTTTAAACCCTGGTAGCATACTGGGTAAAGGCTATGGCTGCTAACCAAATGTTGGTGCTTTGAATCCCCCAGGCATTCCTTGAAAACTCTGTGGAGCAATTGTGCTCTGTCCTTCAGTTTCCTATGAGTCAGAATCAACTGGATGGCAGTGAACTTCTTTTTTGGATGCCCTGTTTTGTAAATAGCAAAGAAGAAGTGGGGAAATAGACTAAATAACATCTGAAGTATTTTCCAACCTTTGATGATGTATGGGAAAATTATCTGTCACTGTGTGCTGTGTGGTAAATAAAATGTTGCAGACAGAACACAAAAAATAAGAATAAAGGTTGCACAGAATTTAAGAAGCAATATCATAGCGGGAAGAAGAACCTACAATTAAGATTTCAAAAATTACCAATATTCTTATCACAGAAGATACTGAGTTTTCAGTGATCCAAGCTTTATGCAGATCAAACAAAGGAATGTGATGCATGAATTTAAGAAACCTAGAATCTAAGATTCTCATATGATAAGGATGTTGCCTTATCGATAAATTACCTGAGACTGAAGAATCTATTGCACTTAAATGACTCACAGGTATATAAATACAGAAGCACAAATGATCATTTCAGCAACTGAATTGTTAAAGGATATGCATTAGCTTTTGAATGACTGCATAGGTTATATTTCCTAGTCTTTGCAGGCCTTCCAACTATGATTGCAACTCAAACCAGTAATCAAGGGTATCCTGAAAGACCACAGATGCATTTGTGTTGTGGGCCTGAGTAAGCAACTTGTTCCTATATTACTTGGTCAGTTTTACTCATTCTTTATTTACTTGTATTTCTTCAGACTGTCACTCTACCTCTTTGGAAATGGCATGGATCCTGCTCATGTTTATCTTTGTTGGACAAATTCTCAGTATTTCACAGCCGCATGTTGACAGTGATAGGTTCAGTCTAATGTGTTTTGCAATGTACTTTTTTTTTCCTGATGTTAAAAACTTTTGTTCACTCTACAATGTGGAAAATAGAATAGTCCATATTTGAACTTATTTTGCCAAGATGATAGTTATGTATATTTTATAACATTCTGGTACACAGATCTCAGTCGTCTAAAAATAGATCCTTGCAAATATTTTTCTACTGCTTTTTAAAAATACATTTGCAAACACTTGACATGTAAAATGATTTTGGGTTGGAAATACAGCTGAGTCTCTATCTTTCACTGTTTCTGTTTCTGTCTCTGTCTCTGTCGTTCTCTCTGTCTCTCTCGACAAAGAAAAGCCTTTTGTTCTGGTCGCTCTGGCACTACCTCATTCTGTGACTTTCTGCTGTCCCCTAGTGGGCATGCTAATTTTCTTGACTACTGCGCTATTGCCCCTGGAACCAGTTCCCTCTACTCTTCTTTGCTTTCTTGCGACTCTCATTAGCAGACATTTAAAATCCTATTAAAGAACCCATGAGCTGCCTTTTGGAAGCAATAATCCTGTTCTTGTACCCAAGCAGTTTTCCATTTATGAATTCTTAGCCAAGTAAACATGTACAAGGAATGCATACTATCCAGATACATTGTATTATTTTTACCACAATAAACATTTCAGATTTTCAGAATTCTTAACATAAAACTGATGAAAGCCAAATGTTATCAGTTTTGACTAGTCTATACATAACATACGGTAGCTAGAAGGTAATTTGTGACAGGTCAGACTATTTATGTCAATAGATTTACAAACAAAGATCGCACTATTCTTTTTCTTCTACTTTATAAAGCAAACTGCTATCATTATAATATTTGCTCTTTCCATGGTGACATTTTTATTTGAAATATTTTAAAAGGTACAATGAAACTGTGTATTTGAAGCATTAGATATGAATCATTTATGTAAAAGATGGACTTTGTGGCAACATATAACAAGATGATAAAAACAAATTGTTCTTCAGTGTTTCTGAATGTTATCTTTCTAGGTGAATCAGAATTATTGTTTTTTTTAATTTTAAATATGGGTTGGTTATTTTATTTATCTTCTATGTCTTCTGTCTTTAAGCTAAAATGTTTATCACTAATATGGGGTCAGGAAATTATTGGTATAACATTGTGATTTTCTGAATTAGTCTTCTAAAATGTATGTAATAAAAATTGAATGTAAGAATTTGTCAAAACCTATTTCTTTTTTTGTTTTTGCTGTTTATAAAGAAATGCTTTAAACCGGCTTACACAGTTCTTCTAAAAGACATTCAAAAACAAATGGAGACGATTTTACAAGAAAAGAGGTCTGATGAAATCTAGCCCATTAACTGAACATTACAGAAATTCAAGACGTATAACAAACTAATGATTTCTTGGCACTGTCTTATTTGGCACTTAGGGCGGTTTTGACAATTATCACATGAATAGCAACACTTTTTTTCCCTTCTGAACTGGAGAAAAGGTCTGGGGGAAAAAGAGAAGCCCGAAGCCAGGGAAACTCCTATTTCTTAGTATTTCAAAGTATTCAGTTTGACCTGGTGGAAGAAAAAGCAGTAAGCTGGTAAGGTACTGTTAAATGACAATATTCTTGTTTCTTCAAAGAAAAGCTGATGTAGTTCCTGAACTACCTCTCTCCTAAAAGGTCAGATTGCTATCCAATTTAGTCCTCTTGTCTGTTTATACATGCCTGCACTGGGATAAGATATCCAAAAACAAAGGCCTAGATTGTAATCATTCTTGGCTTAAGTGCAAAGTCTTCTAACCAATCTAGGAAATTCTACTGACAATAATGGGGAAAAGAAAAGGGAAGAGTTTAAATTTCCTAAAGTTTTTCAATCCCGTTAACAAATGATAGAACTCACACCTCCTCCTTCTTTAGTCTTGCCCTGCCACTCAATTTCTCAAATTCAAATTATATGGTTTTCTATAAATACATGCTGCAGCAAATGTTGTAATTCAAAATAGCTGTTGTTCACACAGAAATGTCTGATATACATATTTTTAGTTGTCTATTTAGATTGTAAATGTTCTAAAAATGTTCTCCTGGAGTTATTTTTAAGTTCTTGGTTTGTTTGATAATAAATATTGTTGTTCTGTTACTGGCAATATTGGAAACAATGTCTTTGACAGGTTAATGGGAATAAGATTCCATGTGAAGTTTTAATTAATTTTATTTAATCTAAATGTGACTTTGAAAATCTGAGTTCTAATGAGCAAACGGCCAAATCTCCTTGCCCTTACAGATGTTATTAAGTTACTTATTATATAGATGATTTGGCAAATAAGGACAGGAAAAAGTTTCCTTTTTGTTTTTGTTTTGTTTTAAAAAGTTAATCTAGAGACAGTCTTACTCAATCTTCCTAAATAATATAGTATTATCAGTCACCTATTCGTTACAGAATTAGTTTTTTCCAAAACAAATAATAAAGCTGAGCAGTCCCACTTTTTACAACTATCGAGATTATCTAAACAAAATGAGCAGATTTATAGGGCTATTTTTAGTGTGTGTCACTTGCATTACAGTTTACATTTGCTCTCAAGCCCTGTTTCACATTCTCAGTACAAAAATATAGGCAAAACACTCATTAAGACCGTTAATGAAAGAGAGTCTCCTTAGGGTAGTCACCAAAAAGCTAAAGTTGACGTGTGTATAACAGTGTTCTTTTGGACTTTGGCTTATGTCGTACCACTTCATTTTCCGTTGTCTAAATGCAGATTTAGAAATTTTGTTTAGGGAAACTGTTAAGCATTGCTTTAACCTACAAATAATAACTGAAGCAAAAGCACACTTTTGAGGGTAGGTATTGTCACACAGCGACAGGTAAGTGCTGCCATGCTTAAATAACTATTATTTTTCCACAAATTGTGTATTCACAAGTGAAAATTAACTTGCTGGAGAAGTATATAGTACAATGTTGTGATTTTCTGCAAACTGTTCTTCCGTGAATAAAAAACGCATGGAAAAACCTTATGTAATGTTATGAAATATGTCATCGCACGTAGATTTATGGAAAATACTGAGCTATATTTCAAAATATAGATGAGAGGATTAAACGTATTTCATCTTAACCAAGTTTCTCTAGTTCCGTAAGAGGAGAAAGGCGAACACCTTCTGTGGAGGAGGGGACTCTGTTTTTACTTGCAGATATAAATGAGGAATGAAGAATTCACCTCCTTTTTTGTTCCAAAAAGAGACCATATCAACAGGAAAATATTAGAAAGGTAAAACCAGATACATAGTTAACCGCTTTATCAAATCTTTTTCTTCTATGGAAAAGGAAACACTTTGATAAGGTTAGACTCCACAGGAAACCTAAAGTGACACCCTCTTCAAGGTCTTGCGATACATTCGTATGAATCGTGTTCATGTAAAACTAACTCTCTGGTAAGGGAAATGCCTTAGCTGCAGACATCATTTCGTTGGGCCTTATAAATAGACCTCAGATTCAAAGGTAAGAAAACAGGCAAGAATTTTACACCAACCACTCCTGATAAGATTATGTTTTCAAAGCCAAAACATGTCTACAAAGTATTGTGGTATGGAAATGTCCGGTTAAACTCTTAAGAAAGCATGCTTTCCCACAAAGCAGTCTTTTTATTTGTATGCAGTAATTCCTTAGAACAAAAACAAAACAAAAACTTGACCCCATCGAGAAAGCATATTAAAAGTCAGTGCGCCACATTTAAACCTGGTAAAAACAGGTTTCTTTAATGCTGTGGCTTGCCAGATTGCTCTCTCTAAACTTGAATAAAATTGGTAAAAAGGAACAATAATATTTTTGGAGTAATGGTCATTTTCATCACAATTACTGAAAAAAAATAGAAACAAAGCCATTTTGGAAGGTTTCGAGCAGTTTGTTACAGATGAGTCATCAAAGAAAGTAGTTTTATTGCTTGATGAGTGTTTTTAACTAGTTAAAGATGTCACTACTGCTACCCTAAAACCATGTTGTAAGCAGTGTTTCTGATTAGAAGACTGTCACAGAGCAGAGTTTTAAAAAAATTTGAAGCTTTCAATTATTCTGTTTGTTAGACTTTGGAGTGTAAAAGAATTGTATTCTAAAGTAAATTGATCAATTACTAATTAGTTTGGTGGTGAGTGCCTAATTTGGATTTCTATGTATAAGGGGCTAATTTCAATTTCTCTAGGCACTGGCTTATCCTGGGCTGTTTAACATATGAATTAAGTCCAAAAATTGTTCAAAATTTTGGACTGTACTTACTCCTGCCAAAATAATAAAAAATAATTCATTGTTGTAACCTTGATTTATGGTTTCGTTAGCCGAGTGAAAATATGACCACTGGAGGAATCCCCACTGCCCCTTAAATTCTAGTTTGCTTTACAGGGGGTGTGTGCTGGGGTAGTTGTTGCAACTAACACTAAACATGTTGATTTTAAAATGAGCTGCTTACAATTTTTAAATAAAAGGAGATGAAAAACCCAACTTGTCAAAATAGATTATTTTGTTCTTTGCAGCTTTAAATAACCAAAAAAAGATAAACCGAGTCAAAAGATGCATATAGTGCAGGCAGAGACAGATGAGACATTTTTCAAAATTAAACTGCTATGACAAGCAGTTGTAAGGAAGTCTGCTTTTTGTGGGGGGAGGGGGCTGTATTTGAAAATGCATACCCACAGAAACTAAAACCTTCTTTTAAGATATTCAAATTCCTCTCCTTTTTTAATCAAATGTACACACAATGTTTCATAATTTTGGTACTCTTTGCTGTGCAATTTTTGTGGATTTATATTAAATGTATATAATTTTATCCATCGAGCATTCTCCAAATGGTAGTTATTTATGTGAATTATAGAACAAAGCATGAAAGTATGGCTTTCCTTTCTATTCCATTATTGAAATGGAATATGAACATTAGCCAGGGCTGTGGTTTAGTGGCAACATTTTGAAAAATAGTCCAAATAAATAGATGTCAAATTAATCAAGAAAGAACTATTATCATTATTTTCCAAAAATGATATATCATTAGGAATTTTTCTGCTATGACTTATTATAATGTAAAAGACAGAAGGCTGCACTTAAAAAATTAGCATACTATACCGCTGTAAGACTATTAAATAGATTCAGCACTTAACTTGGATTTGTGAAAATTGTGATTGAGGGAACTGTTCACAATCAAACACAGTTACCCGATTAACCCTGAGTTTAGCTGCTGATGATGCAGCAGCCGCCGATGCTATGACTTAGTATCTGTCTTGCTCTTCCATAATTTGGAGAAAGTGTTTGTGAATCTGCTTCCTCCCTGTCTGCAGTGGTGCCTCACTTCTGAAGCAAAGAAGTTTATCCAAATTCTTTCTAGTGCTTTCACTTTGTTACTTAAGTCAGAGACAAAGAATCTTTTCTAAGACATTGATTTTCTACCCTTTTGTGGTTAATAGGAATTTATCCTTTAGAGGTCCTGCAAGTTGAAATGCATATAAAAATCAGTTTTGGTTTCCCTAAACCATTTCTAGTGAAAGCCGAAGGGATTTCAATCATTTTATCACGCGGTTGATATATCTAGGTATACTTTTAATTAAACACCAGTCCATAAATAAGCAAATAGCAGAAGTAAGCAGAGAAGCAGTTGATCTAAATCATGACGGTTGCTCATTTATCTTTGTCCTAACTAGACAATGGGAAGTGACAGTAGGCTGTTGTTTTCTATGCATTAAGATTTCCTTCTTAAACAAATGCAATTGAGGCAGTTTGTTTTCCAACAGCCCAGCACACACTGCCAGTGGCCAGAGTTTTGTCTCGTCTTCATCCAGAGGAGGATTAATCTTGGTGATGGTGCAAACAAAATGTATGTCTGGGGTCAAAGTGCAGACTGCCTTTTGGGATCTGCATTACATTAATGTCATTTTTGGGTTCCTGACGTTAATCAAAACCAACACCATAAAGCGTCACTTAGCTAATTTGTGTATTATTGTCAATGTTACCATTAATTATGTGTTTGTGAGGAAAAAGAGGATTAATGAGATGTCACAGGTAATTTACAATGATCAGGCTCCCCAGGACATTAAGAAAACACTAGCTGGGTAAGATTACCACGCAATCATAATAGCATGCAAGATGCAAAAGTCTTTGTTGAGGCTCTCTACACTAATGCAGTCCATCATTATCAAAATCCTTCTTTACTAGATAACTCTGAAGTTAGGTATCTTGGTCAAATTAAATGTTTGCTTTGGCCTAAAATGTTAGGCACAAGTGGAATTAATTGTGAGACTTCTATTGATGTGTCTTTGTCTCCAACTCTGAGGATTAGCTGTTGTTTCTGGTGGAAGGTAGGCAAAGTCACCAAGAGCCAGTTCTTTATTGTGACTCATGAATGTAGGTTCACTCGTACCATCTCTATGATGTCATTTTGGCATTGTATTTAAATTAGGCTGATGAAAAGATCTCTTAAATTACTCCATTTTCTCCAGCTCACATCTCTTTCAGGGCCATGTAAGTAAAGAGCTTTCGTTTTCTGTCATCCCATTTTCTGGAAGTCACTTCATGAAGAGTACACAATAATTTAATGCAAGAATTAAATTAGTACAATGCACATCAAGGGTGAAAAAAGGTATTGTTGTTGTTAGGTGCTGTCAAGTCCATTTAGTTTAAAAAGCCATATACTTCTGTCCCGTGCCTGCTCATTGTGCCATGTGGTGAGCTGTGGCTCTGCTCAGAGAACCAGGTGCATCTCCCACAGGGAAATCAGGGAGTGGTTGCTTCAGTCTGGGCTTGGAGAATCAAGCCTGATACAGGAGATCACTAGGAGTCCAACAGCCTAACAGAGAGGAATTTCTAGGAGCTGGAGTCACAGAGGAGTTAAGAGTTAAGAATCAGGAACAGGAAGGGAAGAATAGTTGAGAAAGCAGCTGACAGAAATCTGTGGCATTTATATGTTTAATAGATATTGGTTGAGCATTCAGAATCACGGGCACTATTGACAGGCAAATAATCTTTGGGCTGTAGGAGAATCAACTGTAAGAGCATCAGAGTGGATTAGGGGGGACCATGCAGAAGCAGCCCATTCAGGAAGCTACTTTGATTTGATTTGAATTTTTTTGATCTACTCTGGTTTTGTCTTAAGACTTATTTTTATTTATTTGAGAAATTACATGATAAGCATATGGAATTGTACTTTTGCTTATGTATACCTACATGTAATCTAGTTTAAAATTCCAAGGAGACCTTGAGAAGCAATTCAGCATCTCTAAGTGTCACTAGGAAACCCTGGTAGTGTAGTAGTTAAATGCTATGGCTGCTCACCAAAAGACTGGAGGTTCAACTCCACACTGGAGACTCTATAGGACAGTTCTACTCTGTTCTATAAGGTTGCTATGAGTAGGAAGATTGCTGTGAGTAGGAATAAACTCTGTGGCAATGGGTTTGGCTTTTATTTGGGAAATATCAGTATGCTTATCTGATAAAGGGAGATAATGAAACTTAATGTTATAGTTATCTAGTAGTGATATTACAGAAATATCACAAGTGGATGCTTTAACAAACAGAAATTTGTTCTTTCACAGTCTAGTAGGCTAAAAGTGCAAATTCATGGTGCCAGCTCTAAGAGAAGACTTCCTCTCTCATTTGGCTCCGGAGGAAAGTCCTTGTCATTAGTCCTACCCTAGTATAGGAGTTTCTACATACAGAGACTATGAGTCCAAAAGATGCACTCCCCTCCTGGTTTATTCTTGATGGTAGGAGGTCCTCCTGTCTTTCTGCTCATTTATCTCCTTTGTATCTCAAAAGAGATTAACTCAAAATATAAATCAATCTTACAGAGTCCTGCCTCATTAACATAACTGCCTTTAATCTTGCCTCCTTAACAGAGCAGAGGTAGGATTTATAACAGGTAAGAAAATTACATCAGATCACAAAGTGGTGGAGAACCACACAATGCTGGGAATCATGGCCTAGCCAATTTGACACACAGTTTTGGAGGATACAGTTCAATTCATAATACTTACCCAGTATAGTTATAAAGATTCAATGAGATAGTGAATGTAAGTAAATACTTAGCACTGGATTCAACACACAGAATGAATTTAATAAATCAGTGTTTTCTAATCTAGAACTCACAAAAGAAAGAGAGAGAGAGAAAGAAAGAAAGAGAGAGGAAGAGAGAGAGAAAGAAAGAAAGACAAAGAAAGAAAGAAAGAACAAAAGAAAGAACGAAAGAACAAGAGAAAGGAAGGCAGGCAGGCAGGCAGGCAGAAAGGAAGGAAGGGTGGAAGGAAGAAAGTAAGGAAGGAAGGAAGAAAGGAAAGAAAGAGAGAAGCAGAGAAAGAAAGAGAAAGAGAGAAAGAGAGAAACAGCTGCCTGGGTCATACTGCAAACCTGTCGAATCAGAATATCTTCATACGATCTCAAGGTATAACTGACCAGAAAATCACTGCAATAAATACTATTGTTATTGCTAGGGGCTGTTGAGTTCGTTCCAACGTGTAATAACCCTATGTAATACAATGAAATGAAACACTAAGCAGTCCTGAACACTCACAATTGTTTTTTTATGCTTCAGCCCATTGTTGAAACTGCTATGCCAGTCCATCTTGTTGAGGGTCTTACTATTTTTTACTGACCCTCTACTTTACCAAGCATGAAGTTCTTTAACAGAGATTGATCCCTCCTGGCAACATATCCAAAGTATGTAAGACACAGTCTTGTCATTCTTGATTCTAAGGAGAACTCTGTTGTACTTCTTCCAGGACATATTAGGTATTTATTATTATCATTAGCTATTAACAATATTATACAGTGAAACCTCTCTTTTGAAACTGTATCTGTTGACATAGTCTAGAGTCTACATAGATGAGGTCATGAATTTTATCAAATAGTTGTATACATGACTGTAATATTCGGGAACATATGATTTGAGTCTTGGATACAAAATCTACAAAATTCTGTTATATTACAGTTACTGTGTGTGTGTGCATACACCAATAGATATATTTCCTAGGGGAAAAATAAGTTTGAGGTGCCCTAGTGTTATATGATAGCTGTATTTAAGGAAAATTGTGTATATACCTGAGTAATGTTGAGCCACAGGTGAGTTGAACTTCACTGTCTATTAACAAAGGAAAATAAAACATTTGTCACATTGTCCACTCTTGCTTTTTTTTTATGTGGTCATGACATATTTTTGTGAGATTTCCCTGTTGGAAGAAAATTTCAGAAGCAGAGAAGGAAAAGCAGAGGAAAGTTTAAACAAAAAATTTAAATGATTGGGGGTGGAGTCAAGATAGTGGACTAAATGCCCATCTCCCTAAATCCCTCTGGAAACCAAGACCTGAAATGATAATTAAATGGAGTCTTTTGGACACCTACTGAGCCCTGGGATGCAGGATAGAGCTGTTAATTTAGACGTCATACCACTGAATGCAAAACCTCCTCTCTTTCACTGACCTCACTCCTGGCGAGCAGAGGCTTGCACAGACCGCAGGTAACTCACCATTTTGTTTTTTTTTTTCCTCTCTCTTGACCAGTGGACAGAGCTGAGACTTGACTAGCTGCTGGCCTTGGACGCACTGCTGGTGGGACTGGCAAGCATAATTACCAGGCTCTGGTTTTGAACTCTATACATCTTGGCTCCCCTGGCCTATCTTTCTGCCTCCACCATGTGGTAGCTGTACAGACCTGCTTGTGCAGGACACCGTCTTGATCCACTGGGAAATGAAGAAGCCTAGGCAGGACTTGGTTCTTAGGCTGGGAGGTGGCACCTGCCAGGGGTAGAGTTTTTCCAGCAGCAAGGTGGTGTTTCGCACAGTGTCACCTGGGGCTGAGGCCCAGCATCAGGGGCTGTGGACTCTGGGCATTTTGATATTCTTCGCCTCTTTTTCTGCCAGGCACCTGGTCCTGGCTGCTGGCAAGCTTGTGTGAGATGCCACCTTGTTTCACTAGGAGGCAGAGTCATCCATATGGAAGCCTTAGCTGGATGTAATTCTTGGGCTGGGAGGTAGTGCCTACACAGAACAGTCCGCTTTTCCAGCAGAAAAGCAGAATTCTACAAAGTATTACCTACAGCTGGGGCCCTATAGCAGAGGCCAGCAGGCCGGTAGCCTTTCTGTATTTTGAGCTAGTATATAACATGGGGTTCAATATAGAGGTGCTTACTTTGCCAGCTGGGAAGAGGGATGCATACACCTGAAAACCTGACTGAATTTGGAAGTTGTCAAATACTTTTTACTTCTCATTTTAAGACAGATCCGACTCGACGGCACTTGGCTGGCTTTGGCTTGGCAGATAAACAACCATGGTTCATCTTCACAGCATCTCTTCCAGCCTGTATTGACCCACATGAAGCCCCAAAAGCAACAAATGTTGGCGAAGACAGTAACCCGGAAATCACTCATGGCATCAGAAGGCCCCCAAAAGAAATAACCTCAGAACTTCCCAGATGAAGAAGCTTTTCTGAAACTATCAGAAGTTGAACGCAAAAAGATTATATAGAGAGCCCTCCTAGGCCTTATACAAAATGCAGCAGAGCAAAGCGAAAAATTAAGCAAGCTGTTCGATCTGATGGAACATCAGTACTCAGAAATCCAACAGATCAAGAACAAAATCAAAGACATAGAAACTTCAATTCAAAGCCATGAAAACAGAATGGAACAAATGAAAAAGAGAATTTCTGATCTGGAAGACAGAGCTACTGACTCCAGCATCTATGAGGAGAAATTAGAAAAAGAAACAAGAAAAATAAAGAAGCAATAAGAAGCATGTGGGACTCTATTAAGAAGAACAATCCAAGATTAACTGGAGTTCCTGAACAGGTGAGACACCTGAGAACACAGAGTGTTGTTGCTGAGCTACTGACAGAAAATTCCTCAGAGATTATGAAACAAGAGAATATAGATATCCAAGATACATATCGAACACCACTCAATATAGATCTTAATAGAAAGACTCCAAGATGTATTATAATCAAGCTTAACAAAATGAAACGTAAGCACAAAGTCTTAAAGGCAGCAAGACTCAAAGCAAAGCTGACATTCAGAGGGAAACCCGGTAAGCTTTCATTGGATTTCTCAGCAGAAATGATGCTGGCACAGAGACAGTGGCATGACACATTCAAAGCCTTGAAGGAGAAGAGCTTCCAACCAAGAGTTATATATCCTGCAAAACTATCTTTCAAATAAGAAAATGAAATTAAGACATTCGCAGATAAACAGCAACTCAGAGAGTAAAAACCAAACCAACGCTATAAGAAATACTCAAAGAATTTCTTGGCTTGAAAGAACAAAACCAGTAACTTTATATTTTAGAAGGACAATATCCAGAATCTTACTTAGTCAGTGAAGATTCCAAACATAGTCAAAGCTATAATAGTGAAAGAAATGATCTAGTGATCATATCATGTAAACTATGATATCATCATATTAAAAAGAGAGATGTACTACAGTTGTTATAGTCCTTCCAGATGGAGAGGAAGTTGACAAGACTGGTAGCAATCAAAATTGGGTTTATATATATATGTGTGTGTATATATATATATATATATATATAAAAGCAGGATCAAAGGGGGAGCCATAAAGCAAAATAAAAAAGCAACATACCATATCAAGAAATGTAATACAGGAGTCTCAACAACCACAAAACCAACCCTGAGAAAGTGAAAAATCAGCTCACAAAGAATGCCCCAAAACAGATTAATAAGAACACCAGAGAAAACATCGACACAAAAATAAACATATCACAATGGCAGCACTGAGCACATGCCTATCAATAATTACAGTGAATGCGAATTAACTGAATGCTCCAGTAAAGAGACATCGAGTGACATCTTGGATGAAAAGACATGCTCCATCTATATGTTACCAACAAGAAACTCACCTTAGACTTAAAGATAGGAACAAACTGAACATTAAAGAATGGAAGAATATATATCAAGCTAACAATAAACAAAGAAGAGCAGGTGTGGCAATTCTAATCTGAGATAAAATTGATTTTAATGTAAAATCCACCATCACAGACAAGGATGGACACTATTTATTGCTGAAAGGTTCAATACACAAGCAGGACTTAACAACATTAAATATTTGTGCACCTAATATAGAGCACCTAAATACGTCAAAGAAACACTGACTATACTCAAAAAGGAGATAGATCACTCCACAATAATAGTAGGACACTTCAATGCTCCACTCTCAATATTGGACATTTCATCTAGAAAAAAACTCAATAAAGACACAGAAGACTTTATTGCCACAATTAACCAACTAGACCTCATTGACATATACAAAACTTTCTATCCATCAGTGGACAACTACACATTCTTCTCCAGTGCCCATGGGGCATTCTCCAGAATAGACCATGTGTTAGAACATAAAGCAATTCTGAACAAAATCCATACCACTGAATTAATGCAAAGCATCTTCTCAGATCATAAAGCCATAACAGTCGAAATCAATAGCAGAAAAAACAGGTAGAAAGCGGAACTCAAGGAAGCTGAACAACTCCTTGCTCAAAAAACCATGGGTTACAGAAGAAATCAAGGAAAAATAAAGAAATTCATGGATTCCAGTGAGAATGAAAACACTTCCTACCAGAACCACAGCCAAAGAAGTGCTCAGAGGTTTATTTTTCTCCATGAATGCACGCATCTCGAAGGAAGAAAGAAACCAAATCAAAGAACTGACCCTACAGCTTGAAAAAGTAGAGACAGAACAACAGAAGAACCCCTCAGCTCAGTCACCAGAAGAAAACAGATCCTAAAAATTAAAGCAGAACTAAATGAATTAGAAAATAGAAGAACGATTGAAAAAATTGAAAAGACCAAAAGCTGATATTTGGAAAAGATCAACAAAATTGACAAACCACTAGCTAAACTTACTAAAGAAAAAGAGGAAAGGAAACAAGTAACCCAAATAAGAAATGAGAGGGGAGTTGTCACTGCAGATCCAACAGAAATCAAAAATATCATAGCTGAATATTATGAAAGACTGTATTCTAACAAATTTGAAAACCTAGAGGAAATGTACAAATTCCTTGATTCATAACACCTACCCAAATTATCACAAGGTGAAGCAGAACAACTTAATAAACCCATCACAAAGGAAGAGATTGAAAAACTCATCAAAACCTGCCAACAAAAAAAAGCCTGGGCCCAGGTGGCTTCACTGCAGAATTCTACCAAGCTTTTAGAGAAGAATTATCTCTAATACTACTAAGACTATTTCACAGCACAGAAAGGGATGGAATACTCCCACATTCATTCTATGAAGCCAGCATAATCCTGATACCAAAGCCAGGGAAAGATCCAACCAAAAAGGAGAACTACAGACCAATATCACTCATGAATCTAGATGCAAAAATCTTCAACAAAATTCTTGCCGATAGAATACAACAACAAATCGAAAAAATAATTCATCGTGACCAAGTTGGATTCGTACCAGGAATGCAAGGCTTGTTCAACAACAGAAAAACAATGTGATCAACCACATAAATATCACAAAAGATGAGAATCACCTGATCGTGTCCATTGATGCAGAACAAGCATTTGATAAAGTGCAGCACACTTGCATGCTAAAAATTCTCAGAAAAATTGGAATAGACTGCCAATTCCTCAAAGCAGTAAGGGCCATTTATTCAAAGCCAACTGCCTACATCATCTTGAATGGAGAGAGAATCAAAGACTTTCCCCTGAGAACAGGAACTAGACAAGGATGCCCACTCTCACCTTTCCTAGTCAACATTGTGCTAGACATTCTAGCCAGAACAATTAGACATGAACAAGAAATACAGGGTATCTGCATCAGCAAAGAAGAACTAACAACCTCCCTATTTGCTGATGATATGATTGTATATGCAGAGAATCTCAAAGAATCCATAAGGAAATTACTCAAACTGATAGAAGAGTTCAGCAAAGTCTCAGGATATAAGATAAACATCAGTCAGTCAGTAGGATCCCTTTATAACAACAATGAGATTAATAAGGAAGAAATCACCAAGTCAGTATCGTTTACCATAGCGCCTGACAAGATAAAGTACCTAGGAATTAATTTAACCAGAGAAATAACAGAACTTTACAAAGAGAACTACAAACCCTTACTACAAGAAACTAAGATAGATTTGCATAAATGGAGAAACCTACCATGTTCATGGGTAGGAAGACTGAATGTTGTGAAAATGTCTGTTTTGCCCAAAGCAATCTACTTATATAACGCAATCCCAGTACAAGTTCCAGTGACATTTTTTAATGAGATAGAGGAACAAATTACCAACTTTGTCTGGAAAGGGAAGAAGCCCAGGATAAGTAAAGCATTACTAAAGAAGAACAGACTGGGAGGCCTCTCATTACCCCACCTTAGAACGTATTACACTGCCACAGTAGTCAAACTAGCCTGGTACTGGTACAAAACAGACAGATAGATCAGTGGAACAGAATTGAGACCCCAGAAATGACATCATCTGCATATGAACAGTTGATGTTTGACGAAGGCCTTAAGACATTAAACTGGGGTAAAAACAATCTCTACAACAAATAGTGCTGGCTAAATTGGATATCCATCTGCACAAATTAAAACAAGATTCGTATCTTACATCTTATACAAAAACCAACTCAAACTGGATGAAAGACCTAGATACCAAATCTAAAATGATAAACCTCATCCAAGAAGAAGTAGGAACAACAATGAAAGGTTTAATACATGATATAGACAGCCTTCAAAATCTGTCAAACAAACCACAATCATCAGAAGAGAAAATAGATAAATGGGAACTACTAAAAATCAGTCATTTTTGTTTATCCAAAGACTTTATTAATAGAATCCAAAGACTTGCTTAATAGAATTAAAAGGCCACATACAGAATGGGAAAAAATATTTGGGAACTCTATATCGGGCCAATGCCTGATCTCCATAATCTATAAGGTATTAAAAAATATCAGTAAGAAAAAGATAAATCATCCAATTAATTGATGGGCAGAGGCGATAGACAGATACTTCTCTAAAGAGGAGTTCCAGGCAGTCAAAAAACACGTGCGTACATGCTCACGATCATTAGCTATTAAAGAAATTCAAGTCAGAACGACAATGAGATGCCATCTCACCCCAACAAAATTGCCCATGACTGAAAAAACATAAAACAACAAATGCTAGAGGCTGTGGGAAAATTGGAACTCTCCTACGCTGTTGGTTGGATCGCAAACTGGTGCAACCGCTTTGGAAAGCAATCTTGTGCTCCCTTAAAAAAAATGGATATAGATATACCATTTGACCCAGTAATTCCACTGCTTGGAAAATATCCTACAGAATCAAGGCCATTCACACCAACTGATACCTGCACATGAATGTTCATTGCAGCACAATCCACAACAGCGAGAAGATGGAATCAACCCAGATGCCCAACAACAGAGGAATGGATAGGTAAAATGTGGTATATATACTCAATGGAATGCTATGCAAGGATAAAGAACAACCTGGTTTCAACTGGAAGACATTATGCTGAGTGAAAGTACTCAGCGACAAAAGGACAAATATTGTATGAGACCCCTATGATAAGAACTTATAAACAGACTCATGCATAGAAGAAAAGACTCTTTGACAGCTTCAAGGGTGGGAGGGAGGGAGTGTGATGGGGGAGGGGTTAGATTAGATAGTTAACAGAAATTTGGTTGGGTGAAATCGGTAATAGCACACATTAGAAAAAAGATCAACAATAACTGGACTTCAACACAATTTGAGTACTGCTCCCATTTTAACTCAATATTGCAAGGACAGAGTATCTGGGGCGGGGGTTCAGGGACCATGCTCTCAGGTGAAATTGAGGGCAATTGGCACAACTAAAATTTTGCTAATGAGGACTCTCTGGACACCTTATCAGTGAGTGGCATCTGGGGTCTTAAAAGCTGCCAAGCTGCTGTCTGAGAGTACAGCAAATGGTCCCAACTCAACAGGAATGGATAATCACTGAGGATAAGAATGACATGGGGAAAAGAGAACCCAGAAGACAGAGAGACTCACATGAGTAGGTCTCTACATCGACTCGTTACCAGAAGAACTAGATGGTGCCCAGCCACCACCAGTGATAGCCAGGATGAAGCTCACAAAGTTGAGTCTAACTGGCAACAAGAGAATATATAGGGATGTACTCTGAGATCTCCAATAAAAATACACAATTGATGGTCCAGGGCTTTGGAGTTATCCTGGGAGTATGGCCTCTGACTCTGCTGCTGCCCCTGTACATAAATCATAACTAAAGTCAACTTTTCCGACAGCAATGGATTGGACTTGGCAATGCAGAGTGAAAGTATCTTGTGGGAATTTTACGGTTCTATGCATCTCTCTATAGGATGTCATCGTGCTGACCTCTTGCTGGAGGAAAGGGAGTGGGTGGAGAGGAGGGGATAGGAGACTATTGGGAGGATAGGACACGTATGGAGCAGAGAAGAGGGGTGTGCTGTCACTGGACAGGAAGTGCAGTGGGAGCTGCCTATAGGTGAGCATACAAATCTATATGGGAATGTACATTTTCATTCCATCTTAAAAAAAAAATTTAATGATTGATGTGACTACTGCTGGGGTTAACCAAGAGGCCTGATAAAGCAATAGTTAAAGCTCTCATCTGCTAACTGAAAGATAAATAGTTAGAACCCACCAGCCACTTTGTTTGAAAAAATTGTTGCCGTTTGCTTCCATAAAGATTTACAGCACATTAGAAACCCAGAGTAGGACAGAGTAGAGCTGCCTTCCACAGGGTTGCTAGGAGATGGAAATGACTCGATGGCAATGCGTTTGGCCTAGAGTTTTGGGGGTTTAACCTTATATCCCTAACTAACCAACCAACCCATGGCCATCGAGTTGACTCTGACTTATAGTGACTCTACGGGATAGAGTAAAACTGCCCTGTAGAGTTTCCAAGGAGTAACCGGTGGATTTGAACTGCCGATGTTTGGGTTAGCAGCCGTAGCATTTAATCACTGTGCCACCGTGGCCTCCTTAACCTTATAGACTATGGAAATAATATAGGTTTTTCTTTTCTTTTGATTGGCTCTACAAAGTGACAGCTTAGCACAGCTATTATTTTATAAGTAATCCTTGAGGTACTTCCTGAATTAGTTGCTTTCCAGAAAACTGTGTTCTCAATAAAATAAAAACAGAATGATTTTTAATAATCTAAGTGTAATGAAAAAGAAAATTCCAAAGAGTAGACATTTCCCCTAGTTGCTGATAATTTATGTATTTAAATTTGCTTGTGTTAACGATCATTGCCATTGCAATGACAAAACCCCTTGTTCTGACTAAAATTAGGGATCTCTCTATGTATACATTGTTTCAAATTATGAAATTAGATAGTTAGTGAAACCTATTTAATCACCATATTACATACTCACAGATTGCCCCGGATTCCTAAAGATCATTACAGAAATCAGTGATAGTGGTTCCTCTATGACTATCACATCTTTCTGAACAGAGCCTGAACACACTAGATATGCCCAGAGTGATAGCATATGGAAAGCAGCTTATATTACTTACAAAAAGTAGCAGACAGCTCATGAGAACAAATTAGTATATATTTTTGAGCATCCCTCTGACTTGAGAAGACTTTCTGGGCAGAGATTATGACTCTTCTGTATATATATATATATATACCCTGAGACCTGGTAGCAAAGAGATTAAGAACTCAAGCTGTTAACCAAAAGGTTGGCAGTTTGAAGCCACCAGCCAATTCTTGGAAACTCTATGGCACAGTTCTAGTCTGTCTTACAGGTTCACTATGAATTGAAATCCACTCTACAACAGCAATGTGCATACCTCATTTGCATTGTAGGGGAGGAATTTGAATAGGGACCTAACTCCTGCCTGTCTTTCCTGGCTAGATAGGTTTTAGTTAGTAGACTGAAAACTTCTGTTATGCTTAGAAGCTATCCTAGCACCATAGCCAAGGACTGGTGAAAATCCCTTCCCCAGCCATTGTTCTACCCAAAGTTTAAGTGACACACTACATGTAGCGCAGTGTAGACTTTTCCTCCTAACCGCCTCAGGAGGTGCTGGTGGGGAGATACAGTGGTGTCAACCTAGAAAGATGTCTCTATAACAAATATCAGGCCTTGGAAGGTAGAGGGGCAGTAGTTTGCTCTGATGCTTCATCATGCCCTCTTGCTTCCAGAAGCCTGTTGCCAAAAGTGTGAGCTGGAGACTCCCATCTTATTTACATGTGCTTGCTGGTTGAAATCTACCAGGCACTGCTTGGAAACCCTGACCTATAGGGTCACTATGAGTCTGAATCAACCTGACGGCAATGAGAGTGTGAACTGTTACATGGCAGCTGTAGAAACACAAAGAACACCTGATTGCTCAGTAATTCTGAGGGCTATTTTAAGAAACCAGAAAGAGGCCAAATTGAGTTATTTGTCCCATACACCACAATTTTTATCGAAACATTTCTGTTAAGAAAGAAGTTTATCAAATTATTAGATATTTCATTGACTAAGTCAGAACCAACTCAATGGAATCTAACAACACATGAAGGACTAATAGTTTCTATCATTTCTAAAAACATGAATGATGATATGTGAGCTGCTTATAAGACTCACTGAAATTACTAAACAAGACATCAGTATTGTACATATGCTCATTAGTTTTATATAAATGTATAATAGTGATTAGAGATACAGGGTTGCTAACATACCAAAATGAAAAAACAAACAAACAAAAAAGCGCTGTCATTGAGTCAGTTCTGACTGATGGTGACGTTATGGGACAGAGCAGAACTGCTCTATAGAATTTCCAAGGAGTATTTGACGGATTTGAACTCTAATCTTTTGGTTAGCAGCCGTAGCACTTAACCACTACACCACCAGCAAGCAGTAGAAGGTGTTGCTTAAATGACCATGAAAGCTTCCCTTAAACGTATATATGACAAAGAAAGCTGATTAAATCATTATCACAATACTTCTCATTAAATCATTATTATTATGACTTAAAACTTAATAAATTTAAGTAGGCTGCCTACAATAGCAATCTCCCTATTACACGTTTCTAACTGCTCAGGAATCACACAATAGCTTGATAGCTTTTTGTTTTTCTTTTTCACAGGTGACCTTGCACCTGGAAGATGGAAGCAACACAAGATCCTATAAATAGTGCAAATTTTAAAGAGCAATCTTAATCTACCCACAGTGTGATTAAGACCTTTTTTTTAACTTATCAGTCTTTCTCATATAAACACATATTGGTTAGTTCCATCTTTCCAAGTGAAAATCAGCAATAAAGGAACAATGCCTGTACTCTTCATGCTTCAACATGACTTATGTATAAGTAGGAATGCTAAAACTTCCAGGTATATATATTCCCCTTTGACTATATAGACTGTCCTTAAAGAAGTTTCTTTCTGCAACTCAGAATTCTGTGAGAAAGTAGGAAGGTGACCTGAGTGGGATTTTACCTGTGAATCAGATTCATATGAACGCAGAGATACCAATACCTAAAATACAAACATCTGATGCTGACAAATACAGGCGTTTTACCCTTCTCCAAGGAGCCGTACTCACTGGGTTTTCCTTACTCTGTAACTACTCCTTCACGTTTGTGATTTAAGATACCTCCCTTCACAACCCTCAGCCTGCTTTCCCGGTTCAGGCTAGTCTTTAGGTTTGTTTTGTTTTAGATTCCAGGCAAGAGTTCCAGTTCTCATTTCCAATGGTTCATTATTGCTAACTGAATTTGTAATCCATTTAACTCCACAATAACTTTTTAACTTGAAAGGCTCCAGCATCTCTTCTTTTACTACCCATCAGGTAGGTACCTTTCAGGAACAAAGATCAGACAGCTCAGTAAAGCATCGTTTTCTTACTTTGACTCTTCCCTCTCACCCTACTCCTCCTTTCCTTTCTTCCTTGCCTTCCTCCCTTCTTATTGTCTTCTTTCTTCTCATTCTTTGAAACTCTGAGACTCCAAACTCATTAAATTTTAGGTTAAGTATATTAAAGAAATAAGTCTGTTCTAAAATTAGTAGGATAAGTTACTAGATCATTGCATAAAAGATAAACACAAGGATGAAAAAGATGGAGTTCTGAATCTCATTCTTTGTTTTTCTTTTCTCTAAATTCAGGTGTTTCTTTTTATATCCAGGTATCCACACATGTGTAGCCAACAATAATTTACCTTTCAGATCTTAGTATAGAAATCTTTTCTTTCTTTGCTTTCTAGACTTGGTTAGAACCCTTTTTACACAGTCTAATAATATGTTATGGATAGAATGTCTTTGATTTAATTAATGATCCAGATATAGGTAAGTCACTGGAATCAAATGCCATCCATTCTGAACTTCTGTGTAATTCCTGGGCAATTAGAAATGTGTAATAGGAAGATTGCTGTGGTAGGCAGCCTGCGAAAGTGACTCCCTAAGATAACCACCTTCTGAAATTCATGCCCTGTAATGTAATGACCTACTCCCAGTGACGGTTGGATCTGACAGCTCACTGATAATGAATAAATGTAACAAAAATGATGAAATGCTACATCTGAGATTAGGTTATAAAAAGATCTTGATTTCTGTCTAGCTCTGTTCTCTTACATCCTCTCCTCTCTGAGCTCTTGTCCTAGGGAAAGTGAGATCACATAGTGTTAGTATCCCTCTGGAGACAATGATGTGTGGCAAGAACTTAGATTTCTGGCCGGTAGTCAGTGATAACCTGTAGCCTGCCACCAGTCATGTGAGTGGGGTTTGAAGCACAAGTTCCCACACTGGAGCTTTAAGATGCAGCCCCTCCTGACGTCTTGATAGCAACATGAGAAACCGTGAGCCAGAGTACCCAGCTAAAGCCAAACCTTGATTTCTAACTGTAGAACTAGTGAGATAGTGAATGTTTGTTATTTAAAGTCGTTAAGCTTTTGAGTAAATTGTTAAGCAGTAATAGATAACTAAAGCAGATTTTGATACCTGGAAGTGGGGCACTGGCTTGACAAGGTAGTGGGTGGAGACTGGAAGGATTTGACAAGTTTGTTATAACAAGCCTGAATTTCCTTGAATGTAAGAACCAATTTCATCAGCATTACTAACAAATTGTCTAGTAAGAAGAAATTAATGATGAATTCTTGAAGTATATCTGATAGTGCTATCATCAAAAATGCATAGACTAAGCTGTCTTAAGTTTTGCAGAAGTCCAGGTAGGAAATACTGGTAATTTAGCATGTTGCTAAACTTTTACATTCATACGTTTCACTCCTCCCCTATACAGATACAATGCACACCATATACAACGGATGCATTCAGTGATTTGATGTGGGGCAGGATACTCTTCTACAGCTTTTTATGAGATTCCAAATCTTCCCATTAACATTTTATGGATGTCTTGCTCAAATCTGTGCCTGTGAATAAATGTTCTCACTTTCTCTTTTTTTCTGTGATGGAAACTATTCATGATCATCCCACCGCCGATTTTGGTTCCATTTACTGAATACTTTCTATTATGTGCATATTCTTAGGCTGTGCATCACTTTCTCATGAATCCATCTGATCTTAGTGCAAAGGTAAATTCCCTTTTTCAAAGTCTTGAACTAAATTTATTTAGGGAAAAATTTGTTACCTACCCTTAAGGAATTCTTGTTCATGGGTGATGGAGAATTGGGTACTCACAGTTCAAGTGCCTACAGGAATCTCAGTCAAGATAGCTAAGAGTATGATATTACGATGTTTTATAGATGATGTTAGTGAAAAGAATTAAATCTTTTTATGTACTATCAGTTAGTATCTGGATATCTAGTCTAATAGTACCCAGTTCTCATTTATTGTGCTAGATAAAAGAAAATGATTATCTAAATTTGTATCTGTTTAGATAAGGCATATTTATATAGTATGAATTCTCCTTTTCCATGTCACCAGAGAAACAAGATCCTGTAAATCCTTCAGTTAAGGCCCAATGGGAAAAAGAGGTAAATATGGGAAAATGTTCTTGGCTCCACTGACTTATTTTTATTCAACAAACTACAAGTGATTTAGTAGTAACATGTTCGACTCCTAGAATCAATCATTTCAGCCTCCATCATCTCCAAGGACTCATGGTTGTTATTAAGTGACATTGAGTCAGTTTTTGACTCATAGCAGCCTCAGTGGCAGTGTAGGATGGCCCCGCAAGGTTTTCTAGGCTGTAATCTTTATGGGAAAACTGTGGTGGCACAGTAGTATAGTGCTATGGCTGCTAACTAAAATGTTGGTTGTTCAAATCCACCAGGTGCTCTTTGGAAACTCTATAGCGCAGTTCAACTCTGTCCTATACGGTTGCTATGAGTTCAAATCTCCTTGACTACAACAGATTTCATTTTTTGGGGTTTTTAGTCGTTATAGAAGTAGATTGTTGTTGTTGTCGTTGTTAGGTGCCATTGAGTCAGTTCCAACATATATATGCACGACATAACCAGCACTGCCTGGTCTTGTGCCAAGCCCACAATCGTTTTTATGCATAAGCTCATCATTGCAGTCACTGTGTCAATCAGTCACATGGAGGGTCTTCCTCTTTTGCACTGACCCTCCATTCTACCAAGCATGATGTCCTTCTCCAGGAACCGATCCCTCCTGGCAAAATGTGCAAAGTATCTAAGGCACAGTCTTGACATCTTTGCTTCCAAGGAGCACTCTGATTGTACTTCTTCCAGATCTGTTTGTTCTTTTGGCAGTCCATGGTACTTCAGTATTCTTCTCCAACACCACAATGCAAAGGCATCATTTCTTTTGTCTTCCTTATTCATTGTCTAGCTTTTGCATGCATATAATGATTGAAAATACTGTGGCTTGGGTCAGGTGCACCTTAGTCTTCAAGGTGGTATCTTTATTTTTAGATACTTTCAAGGTCTTTTGCAGTAGATTTTCCCAATGCAGTGTGTCTTTTGATTTCTTGACTGCTGCTTCCACGGGTGTTGACTGTGGAACTATGTAAAAGGAAATCCTTGACAACTTCAATCCTTTCTCCTCTCATCACTATGTTGCTTACTTGTCTGATTGTAAGGATTTCTGTTTTCTTGATGTTGAGGTGCAATCCATATTGAAGTCTTTGATCTTCATCAGAAAGCATTTCAAATTCTCTTTAATTCCAGCAAGCAAAATTGTGTCATCTGTGTAATGCAGGCTGTTAATGAGTCTTCCTCCAATCCTGATGCCTCATTCTTCTTCATATAATCTAGCTTCTTGGATTATTTGCTTGGCATACAGAGTGAAAAGGTATGGTGAAGTATATAGCACTGACGCATGTCTTTGCTGACTTTAAACCATGCAATGTCTCCTTGTTCTGTTTGCATGACTAGACTACCTCTTGATCCACATACAGATTCCTTAAGAGCATAATTAGGTGTTGGGAATTCCAATTCTCTGTAATGTTAGCCATAATTTGTTATGATTCACACAGTTGAGTGTCTTTGCATAGTCAATGAAACACAGATAATCATCATTCTAGTATTCTCTGCTTTCAGCCAAGATCCATCTGACATCAGCAATGATATCCCTGGTTGCACGTCTTCTGAATCCAGCTTGAATTTCTGGCAGTTTCTTGTCAATATACTGTTGCCGTCAACTTCGAATGATCTTGAACAAAGTTTTATTTGCATGGAATATTAATGACATTGTTCAGTAATCTCCACGTTCCGTTGAATCACCTTTCTTTGGAATAGGCATAAGTATAGATCTCTTCCAGGTGGTTGGCCGAACAGCTGTCCTCCAAATTTCTTGGCATAGACAAATGAGCATTTCTAGTGCTGCAACTGTTTGTTGAAACATCTCAATTGATATTCCATCACTTTCTGGAGCCTTGTTTTTCGCCAGTGTCGTCAATGCAGCTTTGACTTTTCCTTTTAGTACTGCAGGTTCTTGAAGTAGATTAGCCAGGTCTGTCTCCCATGGAGCCACTGGATGGGTTTGAACAGTTAAACTTTGTTCACGGTTGTGCTGCCAGGGCTCCTTCAAGGACTCAAATACATACTTCCAAAATTACAATCTTACATATAAGTAAGTTAGAGTACTGTTTAAGGGGTGTGTTTTGAAGGAAAATATCTGATCAGAAATGTATTCTTTTGTGCTCTGCCACAGAGTTCCATTTTCTAAGTTTTGTTGTTGGTGTATGATGATTCATGGAAACCTTATAGGATGGAGTAGAACTGCCCACAGGGTTTCCTAGCCTGAAATCTTTACGGGAACAGATCCACAGATCTTTCCTCCTGCAGTGCCCTTGGTTTGCTGACACAGCCAACTTGTTGGTTAGCAGCCAATGTCTTAACCATTGGGCCACCAGGGTATCCATTTGCAATGACAACAGCTAGTTAGTAGGGACTGATCCATTTAAGTACTTGCTGCTCACTGTTGTGCAAAAACTGAGGGGCCTCTGGAAGTATCACACATAGTAAGTGAGGTTTGATGGCAGAAGTCAGAGACGACAGAGGAAACCCTGCTGGTGTAGTGGTTAGCAGTGGTTGCTAACTAAAAAGTCAGCAGTTCCAATCTGGCAGGTGATCCTTGGAAACTATGGGGCAGTTCTACTCCATCTACAGGGCTGCTATGAGATGGAATTGACTTGATGGCAGCGGGTTGGGTGGTTAATCTTTATTCCTGATATTTGGAAAAAACAAAAGCATTGCTGACGGGTCAATTCCAAATCATAGCGAGGCTATAGGACACAGCAGAACAGTTTCGTAGGTTTCCTTGGAGACCCTGGGGGACTCAAACTGCCAACCTTTTGATTAGCAGCTTAGCTTTTAAGCCAATCTCTTAAACCACTCTACCATCAGGTCCCCTTACTCCTGATAGAATGACCCAAAAAAACCCACAACCAAACTATACCCACTGCAGTTGATAGGATTCCAACTCAGTGACCCCACAAGGCAGAGGAAAACTGCCCTAGAGAGTTTCCAGAGTGGCTAGTAGATTCAAACTGCCAAATTTTTTGTTAACAGCCAAGCTTTTAACGACTACGCCAAAGAGCTCCCCGGTAGAAAAAGAGCCCTGAAAATCTAGGAAGAGGTCAAGGTGTAATGAAAAAGTGGCATGGTAGGGTCTTGAGGACACATTTCATTTTTGTATATCTTGCCTAGGGCTGGAATTAGTTATACTTTTCCTTTTTTGATGAATATAAACAATTCATAGATAAAGACTGTATAATAAGTTTCTGATTATACTGTCTAAATGTCCTAATCATAATGAACATTTAAACTTACTGCCTTGGAGTTGATTCTGACTGATGGTGACCTCATAGGGCAGAGCAGAACTGCCCCACAGGGTTTCCAAGGAGTGGCTGGTGGATTTGAACCACCCATCTTTTGGTTAGTAGGGCAGTTCTTAAAACTGCACCACTAGGGTCACAAGTATAAAAATGAAATCTAATTTTTCATTTTTTGTAATTTATTTTGATGACAGGTTTCAGGTATATAGTCTATGAGTCCATTCCTAGAATCTTTATCATTTTTTAAAATGTGCATTAGGTATAAAAAATTGGATTACCAGTGACATGGATTGAATTGCTTCCCCCTAAAATGTGTGTAGCAATTTGGCTAGGCTGCAATTCCTGGTACTGTGTGATGTTCCCCTGTTGTAAGTCCTGCCTCTATGATGTTAATGATTGGAGGCTGGGCAGCAGTTGTATTGGTGGGACTGGATTCAGTGTGTAAGATTTCACTGTGCCTTGTGGCAATCTCTTGTGCTATAAAAAGAAAGAAGCTAGCAGAGAGAATTGGGGACCTTATACCACCAAAAAGCAGTGCCTGGAGCTGAGCATGTCCTTTGGAAAGGACAATGAGTTCCTGCTTATCAGAAGCTCCCAGTCCAGTGGAAGACTGATGACAAGGACTGTCCTCTAGAGCCAACAGAAAAAGACTACCCCTGGAGCTGAAGCCCTGAATTTAGATTTCTGGCCTATCAGAACTGCAACAGAATAAAATTTCCCTTCTTAAAGCCACCCAGCTATGGTATTTCTGCTATAGAAGCACTAGATGATTAGACAACCAGTAATCCTTGATTGTCGAAAGTGCATTCATTCAACTATTCATTCATGCAATAAGTTAGTCTTTTACAATGATGCAGTAAGATTAGCACTAAAACCAAGATCTCAACAGTGACTTCTATCTGGCTACATGTTCCTTCTGGGTCTCTGTCTTTTCCTGCTTGACATATACACTATCTAAAGTCCTGTATCCTTTGTTTTTTAATATTGTTTTATCCCATTTAACCATATTTCTAAGGAGCCCTGGTGTCATAGTAATACTGCCCCTCTAAACTGTGTGTTTTTAAAACAGGGCTTCTTCTTATATCCCTTTTTCTGCCATGAGGAACTTGGGCCACTTGTTCAGAATTCCAGAAAGCAGAATTTGAAAATAATGGTCTAAAGCATTAAGCAAATGTATGCATATATTCCAAAATCAAGCAAACCCGCTATTGCTGAGTCAATTCTGATGCACAGTCTTTGAGGACAGAGTAGAACTGCCCCATAGAGTTTCCAAAGAGCACTTGGTAGATTTGAACTATTGACTTTTTGATTAGCAGCCCTAGCCATTAGCTGTTATACTGCCAGGGTTTCCACATAGCAGTTAGGAATCTTTTCATTAGCTCACTTTAGTGGTTCTCTAACTTCAGCGTATTAGAATTGCCTGGAAGAACTGTCAACCCACAAATCGCTGTATCTCACCACAGGTTTCTGATATCACGGGTCCATGTGGAGCTTGCAAATCTGCATTTCTAATGAGCCCCTAAGTGATACTGAAGCTGCTGATCTGAGAATTACTGTTAGATTTAAAAATTGTATTTTGGAGTCCTCAAGTCAGCTCTCTTTCACTGGTCTCACAAAAACAAAGTACCTTTAAGAATGGAACTAGAAGAGGATGATCAGCATGCCCGTGATCTGTAACCTAGCTAATAATATGACAGTCTTTCTTTTCTTTTTTTTATTATGATTGACGGAAAATGTACATTCTCATATAAATTGCACGCCCACTTATGTGCAGCTCCCACTGCTCTCCCTGCTCCGTGACAGCACACTCCTCTACTCTTCTCCACACATGTGCTGTTCTCCCAACAAACTCCTATCCCCTCCTCTCCACCCACTCCCCTTCCTCCAGTAAGAGGTCAGCAGGATGACGTCCCACAGATGCATAGAACCATAAAGTGCACACATGATATGATCACTCTATGAATACGGCCATCTTATAACTGTGCAGAATTAAAATATTGGTCCCTTCCTTGAATTCTCTGTGAAAACTTTAATTAATGCCTGTATTCTTTGTAAGTAACTCAGAGATATTTCCTGAACATCACCAAAGAGCAAATTTTCCCTTTTATTTTATTTTACTGTGATTGAGTGAAAGTCTACAATGCAATTCAAATTCACATCCCCGTCTATCTGCAGCTTCTTCTGCTCTCTTTGCCTGGTGACAAAGCACTCCTCCTTTCCATTCTATACACATCATACCCTCTTAACAATTCCCTGTCCCCTCCTCTCCACACTCTCCACTCCCCTCTAGTAAGAGACCAATAAGTTGACATCCTATAGATGCATAGAACTATGAAGTACACACCCAATATGGTCACTCTATGTTCCTGAGTCCAGCCCATTCCTATCCAAAGAGTTGGCCTCAGTAGTGATCTATGATCAGGGGCTGCATCAGGTCTAGGGGCCATGCTCCCAGGGGAACTCCCAGGCCTTCGAATCATCAATTGCAGTCTTTTAGTGGAGTTCTTAAGGTGCACCCCTTTTTCTCTCATATTGCCACTGGGATTCAACATTGTGAGCCCCATCGCAGCTACCACTGGTGATGACCAGGCACCATCTGGTTCTTCTGGTTACATGTTGATGTAGTCATCCATTCATGTGGGTGTTTCTGTCTTCTGGGCTCTTTTTCCCTCATGTCATTGTTGTCCTTGGTGATAATGTGTTCCAGCTGGATTGGGACCATTTGGTATATCTCAGATGTCAGCTTGCTAGCTTTTAAGACCCCAGACGCCACTCACCAACATGGGGTGCAGAAGATTCTCTTAACAGTGGGCTACTTATGCCAGTTGGCCTAGATGTCCCCTGAGAGCATGGTCCCTGGACACTTGCCCCTGCTACTCTATCGTTGCAATACTGGGTTAAGATTGGAAGAGTCAGAAGAGCAAATTTTCAGATAGGTCATTTATTTCAACATTTTTCGTGGGTCACATTCAAGCTGCATTCTTTGAATTTACTTACGGATTTACCTAACTTGATCCAATTAATGTGATTTTGATAAGTTTCATGTAGACCTCAGTTTTTTATGTCAAACAGTATGTTTTAATGCACTAAAGTGGCTATAAAAGCACCATGTAACATCAAAATTCCTTTTGGATTGTGCATAGTTGTCCTCCAATTTGTATCTTCTGAAAATTTAGGATTCTCTGGTGGCACAGTGGTTAAGTACTATGGCTGCTAACCAAAAGGTTGGCAGTTCAAATCTGTCAGGTACCCCTCAGGCAGTTCTACTCTGTCTTACTGGGTCACTATCAGTCAGAATAGATTCCACAGCAGTGGGTTTGGTTTTCTTGGTGAATGATATTTTCTTAAATCACAGCACATACATGCATCTCTATCTTAGAGATATATGAGGAAAACATGAGGTAAGAGAAATAGTGCCTTTTCTTGGAAGTTCATGTGGAATTCGAATGGCAAAATTTGTACATTATTGTATTGTAGGTACTTAGTTTTTTCCAGCTCATAAATGCCACTAACTTGCATGTTAGGTGGCTACAATGTCCCCAGAAACTTCTCTTCTTCGAAGAAACACAACTTCTGTCAAAACAAGTCTTTAAAAATATTTATCAAGCTATAATAAACAATGCTCCTCAAATGTGTTATCTCTCTCTCTCACTCTAAAGCCTCTTGAGGTGCAGCACCATGTTTGTTTTTACTGATTAGGTCCTTTGCCTTTTCTAACACTAGCAAATGATATGGTCAACTCAGCTTATGAAAATGAAACTTTTTTTTTTACTGTAAGGAGATGATCTACATTCTCTTCCCAGCTTATTCAGATAGATAAAAATATCATCTTTTCAAAAAACAGCTCCTGGCAGACAAAGAAATGTTTATATTTGGCACTATGAATAAGGATCTATAGTTAAGTAAATGGAAATATACCAAATCAAATTACATTGCCTTTAGCAATAAATAGCAGTTTTAGCCCCTTGGTACTGACCAGGCTGTTCAAAACACTTATTAACTTGTGTTATTTAAAGTAAGAATTCAGATAGCACAGTAAAATTGCTGTCTGGAATGTGGAATGGATTGTTACTATGCCAGGGCTGAGTTGAACTTGGATACTATAGCAATGCAGCCATGGGACAGAGAAAGCTGTGCACTGGTGTGAGCCTGCTAAGAGCAAACGTACATTGATCCAAAAAAACCAAAACCAAAAACAAAATAAAAAAAATCACTGCTGTAGAGCTGATTTCAACTTACTGCAAGCCCATAGGTTATAGTAGAACTGCCTCACAAGGTTTCCAAGGAACGTCTTTTAGATTTGAACTTCTGGCCTTTCGGTTAACAGATGCAGCACTTAACCCCTACGCCACCAGGGTTTCCAGTATGTTGATATTTTGGGAAATCAATTTCGTAACTGGTTTACTCTAAATATATTGACATAAAGATTAAGAGTAGGTGCATCTCTTAGTAGGAATTAACTTCAAATAATAGGAATAGCCATAAATGAACAATTTCTGAAGATTTGCTTCAAATGAGGAGGTGCTGTTCCAGTTATGGACATCTTAAAAAAGAAATTTTCATTTTTTTTTTATTATCCATACAATGTTTCAGTTGGCCCTCCGTCTTTACCTCCTCTTGTTCTTTCTTGCTCCTCCTTCCTGTTCTCTTCCCTCTTTTTCTGCCACCTTTTCTCTTTCCGTTCTGGCTCCCTCTCTACCTCCCTCTTTGTGGCAAGGATTGTCTAGATGCCAAACACATAACGCACATGATAAACTGGTGTGAAGAGAGATGATAAAATAGACTAGAGCGTTACAGTAGAGGCACTGACATTATGATTTGGCCTCAAGCATGTGGAAATGAGCCAAGATAGCCTCTCAGCTGGATTCACGCTTTCCTGCAGCAGGCCTTACCCGTTGGTACCTGAAGGACAGCCTCCTGATGCTCTCTCTTTTTCATCCTACTAACCCAGGTTTCTCATCGCCATCAGCAAGATTTTTCTACCATGACATTCTCATCATATACGTGTGGATTTATCAGTTTTAAAGTCTTAAGATGAATCAAATCATCCATTGTACCTATACATTTATTCAATCCCCAAACTAGGTAAATAAGGAAATAAATGGCAAGTACCGCTCCTTGCTCTCCGTAGTCCATAGCTTTTAATGTGGCAAGCAAGTTTTATCATACTCTAGTCCATCCTGGTTGATTTCACCTTTATGCCTCCCATGTTCCCAAATGTGTTCTTGACTTCAATCATATAGAAGGGTTTGCAGTTTCTAAATAAGCCACATGCCTTTGCATCTGTGTGATTATAGTTTTGCTGTTCCCTCTGTGTGTTGATTCTCCTCTTTCTATCCACTCTCTTCTACTTATTCTTTAAGAATTAGATCAGTTGGAGCTCCATGAGTTGCAGCTGACTTGACAGCAACCAGTTTTAGTTTGTGACTTGGTGTGAGTCATTTTCTGAATCTTTGATCAACTTGGAAGAGTTAGGTGCTTTTTCTCCTGAAGAATTTATAACGCTCATTTTAAAGCCCAAATTTGCCCTCCGTATAATGTGTTTATTTTATTTTCATTTAAAAGTATTACTGATTATAAAATTAATATGCATATTGCTTACAACACTTTAGGAAAATGCAGAAAAGTTGAACAGAGAAAACATCCATAATTCCACCACCCAAGGAAAATCATTGTCAATATCTGGTTACATTTCCTTCTAGAACTTTTTCTATGCAAAAATTTTGTTATTTGTTGAGAAAAAATTTACTCCAGAGATTTGATAAAAGTTTAGCTTATTTTATTCCAGCTTTTATAGTGTATTTTTCTGTTTTATTATTTTATTCTATCATACATGATTTTGAGAAATAGCTGATCCTTATATAAAGCTAAAATTGTAGGCTGTAGTTAGATACTGTTGAGTTGGTTGCGACTCATAGCGACCCTATGAACCACAGAAGGAAACATTACCTGGTCTTGTGCCATGTCCACAATTGTTTTTATGCTTAAGTCCATTGTTGCGGCCATTGTGTCAATCCATCTTATCCAGGGTCTTCCTCTTTTTCAGTGACCCTCCACTCTACCAAGCATGATGTCCTTCTCCATGGACTGATCTTTCCCGACATGTTCAAAGTATGTAATACACAGTTTTGCCATCTTTGCCTCCAAGGAGCACTCTGGTTAGACTACTTCCAGAACAGATCTGTTTGTTCTTTCGGCAGTCCATGGTATATTTAATATTCTTCTTCAACACCACAATTCAAAAACATCAGTTCTTCTTCTGTCTTCTTGCTCATGGTCTATCTTTTGCATGCATATGATGCAACTAAAAATACCATGGCTTGGATCAGGTGCATTTTAGTCTCCAAGGTGACATCCTTACTTTTTAATACTTTGAAGAGGTCATTCTCAGTGGATTTTCCCAGTGCAATGCATCTTTTGATTTCTTGACTGCTGCTTCCAAGGGCAGTGATTGTGGACCCAAGTAAAATGAAATTCTTGACAACCTCAATCCTTTCTCCATTTATGACAGTGTTGCTTACTGGTCCAATTGTGAGGATTTTTGTTTTCCTAATGTTGAGGTGCAATCCATACTGAAGGCTGTGGTCCTTGATCTTCATCAGTAGGTGTCTCAAATCTTCTTCATTTCAAGCAAGTAAGGGGGTGTTGTCTGTATAACGCAGGTTGTTAATGAGTCGTCCTTCAATGCTGATACCTCATTCTTCTTCGTATAATCCAACTTCTCGGATTAGTTGCTCAGCATACAGATTGAAAAGGTACTGTGAAAGGATATAACCCTGACACATACCTTCCCTGACTTTAAACCATGCAGTGTCCCCTTGTTCTGTTTACACAACTATCTCTTGATCCATATACAGATTCCTTAAGAGCTCAATTCAGTGTTCTGGATTCCTGTTTTCTGCAATGTTAGCCATAAAAATAGTAGGTTAGTATATATTATTTTCTATACAGTATTTCAGCTTATGTTTTTTGTAGTTCTGTAGTTTTACTCATCTAGTTTCTACTTATTTTTCAATGAGATCTTTTTCTTTCGCTGCTACAGATGATGTTATTCATTATATTTTCTAACTAGCTATAGCTTTAGTACAAGAAAATGTTGATTTGAAATCATCCTGTATATGTGGTGAACTTTTAATTTTTTTGTGGTATTTTATTGTGTTCTAGGTGGAAGTGTACACAGCAAAATAGGCTCCCATTTAACAATTTTTATACAACTTGTTCTGTAATGCTGGTTACCTTTTCCACAGTAAGACAGCTTTCTCATTATTTCTGTTCTGTTTGCTCTGTTTCCATTAATCTAGCTTCCCTGTCCCTCCTTACCGTCTTATCTTTGCTTTGGGGTAAATGTTGATAGATTGGTCTCATATAGTTGATTCCTTAAGAGAGCAGATTACATGCTTAAGTTTTAGGAATCAAGTGTCACAATGTCTGTGACTTCCTCTCAAATGTCTTAACAAAAAAAGAGAAACATATGCAATATGTGTATCATTGAGAAAATGAAAGAGAAGGCACACATGGCAGAAAGTTAATAATTAACTTTGATTTACAAAAATGAAGAGTTCATTGAACTGTTTTTTCAACTTTGCTATAGGTTTGAAAGACTCCAAAATAAAAAGCTGGGGGTGGGAAAAGAAAAAAACCATATATTTGATTATTAGATCCAGCTCGATGGCACTGAGTTTTTATTACTATTTTTAGCTTTCTTAATTCTAACATTTTCCTTTTCCTTTTTTGGGATGTGGGAGGTTCTAGGTATATAAGCACATCAATTGTGTATCATCATAGTCTCTTAATGTCTTACTTAATAGATATTTTATCCTTGCTTTAGAAATTCTTGGAACTAGCCACAATGTCCAAAACAACACTAAATAATAATGAAAATACCAGATAGCTTTTGAAATCTATTCTTCCCATGCTTAACAATATGCTTCTATACTTAGTTTCACTTTTAGGTATAAGCTGTATACAGATATATGTTTCTCTGTGTGTGTATGTATATGTACTGTTATTTTTGTTTGTTAGGGAATCTTGTTTTTCTAGTCTTTGTTTCCAGTGAATTTTTCTTCAGCATAACTCCTGAATGTTATCAATACAGTGAATCACTCATTCTTTTCTAATGTTGTTAGTTGCTATTGAGTCAAATCTGACTCCTGGTGACCCCATGGGAAACTCTGGTGGCTAGTAGGTTAAGTGCTACATCTACTAACCAAAAGGTTGGTAGTTAAAATCTGCCAGGCGCTGCTTGGAAGCTCTATGGGGCAGTTCTACTCTGACCTACAGGGTCACTAGGAGTTGAACCTGACTGGACGGCAGTTTTGGTGACCCTGTGTGCTCAGTGTAGACGACTCCATGGAGTTTTTAAGGGTATTCAGACACAGACTGTCAGGCCTTATTTCTAAGGTGCCTCTGGGTGGGTTTGAATCACCAGCCTTTCTGTTAGTAATTCAGTGCTTAACAATTTGTGCCACCCAGGGACTCATTTTTAATATTCTTGGGTGCAGTACAGTCAAGCCAGGCTTGTCGGGACCCCATGCCACAGAGTAGAACGACCCCATATGGTTTTCCAGTTTGTAATGTTTACAAAAGCAGATCGCTAAGTCTTTCTCTCTCAGAGTTGCCTGGTGTGTTGGAACCACTAACCTTTTGTTTTGCAGTCACCAGGGCTAGCACTTAATTATGATTACACTGTCTTACCAGAGACGAGTAAATCAGAGATAATCACAGCAAATTGCAAGGGACATAGTAAAGTCACAAGAAATATTTCTTAAATAAGTGAGAAGCAGCAAGACAACACAAAGAATAGAGAAAGATTAGAACAAACAGCAAGAAGGACCAAATAGAATCTGCATCTTTCACTACTGATGCTGTCATAGTTTAACACAGATTTGTTTGTTTAGAATTCTGAATGCTGTTTTTCCATCAGTTACACTGAAATTTGGAGTTGAATTTCAGTTCTAATTCTGTGCTCCAAATATAAAGATCTAGGTTTTCTCAGACCTTAGAAAAGGATTGCAGAACAATTGACATGTCACTGCGATATACATATGGCTATGCTAACATATGGCTATGCTAACATATAGCATAAGGAGCCTTTGTCTAACTGCTAGTTGAAAGTTTGGTGGTTTGAACTTACGACTGGCAATGCAGGACAAAAGACTTGGTGATTTAGTCTCATAAAGATTATAGTGTAGGAAAGTGTATGGGATGCACTACTCTGTCTTACAGGGTCACTATGAATTGGTGTCAACTCTATGCATCCCAAAACAATAACATACAATAATACATCATGACTCTAAGAGCAATTTTTTCTATTGTGAACGACAACTCAAGGTCGTTGTGTCCTAGACACCATTAAGTGTCCCTGAGAGAGCAATGTAAGACTTGAAAACTTCATCATAACTGAAAGTTATGTTGTAAATTTTAATCATCATAATGGGAATAATTATGTCTTTTATAAAAATATTTTTATATGGCTTTGGAGGTTTCAGAATGTTTTCTGTTTTTGATGAAAAACCATCTGAGTGACAATATTATAAATTAGAAAGATCTCAAAGTTAGAAATTGGAGATAGCCTTTGCCACCATGAGGATTTGGGAATTCTGTGGAAGCCTTTAGATCCACCTACTTTGTAGAGATCATTTTGTGAGAATTAAAAGAAATGATGACTGTGTAGTGGAAAACCTGGTGATATATTGGTTAAGTGCCATGTCTGTTAACCAAAAGGCTGACAGTTCAAATCCACCAGGTACTCCTTGGAAACTCCATGGGGCGGTACCACTCTGACTTGCAGTGTCATTATGAGTGGGAATTGACTCATGGTTTGCATAACTATGTAAGTGGTAACACATAGTGGGTGCTCAACACGTGCTGGCTTATTGTCTTAATTTTTCTTCTTTGCATATGTATCTTCTACACAGGATGTAAAAACTCTATCTCTGTTATGTATAACAAGGATATCATCACATTTGAGGAAAAAAGACAGTTAAAGAATTTGCCTTTGTTTTCCATAACTTTATGTCTCCTTTGTTATCCAAATAGAGCTTGTAAATTATGACTCAAATGGTTTTCTAGTGGCTTTCAACTATTTTGTTTTAATATATTTAAAAAATAAAGAAGCAGTAGCTTTAATAATAATTACCCCAGCCAAATTTTGTTCCCCTTTAATATGCTTTGTATGAGACATTGTAGAAGGCAGTTTATAAATACCCTTAACTTGTAAGTAATAAAGTAAAGGAAAATTAAAATGGAGATACATTAAAATTAGAAATAAGGATCAGAAAAATTGAATAGTTCATATAACACTGTGGATAAGGAGGCTGTATTTTAAAAAGAGCTGAGGAGAATTCCCCTTAATTTTGTCAAAATTGTTTTATCCATTATAGAAAGAAATGAGTAATTCTTCTGAGATGTCTTTTTTTGTGGCAGTGCTTTCAAATGGGATAAACAATATTTAGCAATAAGCTAATATTTGAAGTCTAATTTAGCTTGAGATTATTTCTATTATATGAGGAGTTGTATTTGCTAAGAATACAATCCAGCCATTGAAACATTTAAGCCATTAAGCAGTAGAACAAAACAATACCGCCACCACCTAGTGCTCAGATCTGACAGGTAAGAGTTTCTTCTTTCAGATAGCAGGTGCTTTGATGGGACTTGCCTGCCACCCACAAGCTCAGCGAACATAGCAGGGTTTACTGACCCTAGAAGCCTTAGGATGCTGTAAACCTTTTGGACACTGTATTCCATCCACCCGTCCGCCCGTCCGCCCCTCCGCCCGCCGGTCCGCCCGCCGGTCCGTCGGTCCGTCCGTCCGTCCGTCCACCCGTCCACCAGTCCGTCCGTCCGTCTGTCCGTCCACCCGTCCACCAGGCCGCCCCTCTGCCCGCCGGTCTGCCCGCCGGTCCGTCCGTCCGTCCGTCCATCTACCCAACTACCCATGTTCTCATGTTAAAAGAAAAATCTAAGACTAATTTTCTATGCTTCTGCTTTTCAATGAGAAATGTGATTTTCCAGCCAAAGGTGGTGTTTTTTTTCTATTGAGAAACATACACGGAACGCAAGGCAAGTTCCTCAGTAGCTGCTCTCTATTAAACTAACAATAACAATAAGTGCCAGGGCATTAGAAATGAAACAAATCCGTTTTCACTTGATTTTGCTTACTAACAACTACTTTAAAGTGATTTTCTTCTAAAATTTCCCTTGATTAATTGAACCATTTGATGTTTGAACCTATATAAAATGAATGTCTTGCGATGGCATAGTTTAGAAGATCCTTTACCATGTTGTTGTAGGCCATATAGAGAAATGTGGACTACATGATACTACCATTAGTGAATTTTTAACTGTCTGAACGATCTTCCCAGAATTTCAATGGTTGCTGATATTGCTGGGTGCCGTCAACTTGGTTCTGACTCATAGCTACGTCATGGGTCAGAGAATGGCACCATAAGGTTTTCTTTTCCGTGATCTTGATGGAGACAGATCCCCAGTCTTCCTCCAGTAGAGCTGGGTTCAGCGTTTTAGTTAGTAGGCAAGAACTTAACCATTGCACTAGTAGGCTTCTTGGATTACTGAATCAGTTTCAAACTTGATGTCTCTAGTGATGCCAAAAGCATCTCTCCTAAACGTTTTCTACTCAGTGTTTGTGTGGGTAGTCTGATCAAAGATTTACACAGGCATATACCAATTTGTAAAAATCGCAGAACAGTGCAAAATACATTAAAACATTGGATGCACTGATTCAAAATGAGGGAAAAAAGCACAATGAAATTTAATGGTGAGACACACACGCACAAGGACACACAAATATGCATGCATCCTCCTAAAACATGTTCATGTAGAGTTTGTCATTCTGATTGGCGATAGCAACAGTAAGTACGTATATCAGGGTTTCTGTCTGTCTCTCTTTAATGTATGAATTTCTGTCCTAATACAAATGAAAAGCAGAGTATGGAACAAAGATGTTTACTGAAGAGTTGTTTATGATAATGAAAATTTAAAATAAGTGAGTGTACCAGTGAAGAAATTAGTTATTAAAATCATGGTACATTCACTAGATGGAATACAAAACATCTGTCAAAATGAAGACTATAAAGAGTTTGAGTTTCTGATGACATGCAATGATTCTTGTGCATTAATCCTAAAAATCAAAATACAAGTTGGATTATCATAATGCTATGCAAATAAAAATTATATATATAATACTGTATCTTTCCACTAGATACTGTCTCTTGATTCTACTTGTTAAAAAACATTATATTGACTACATATATTTTGTATAACAATGTGAGTATTATAAAAATCAGTTTAGAAGCAGTGAACCGAGGATGCCTGGTTTGAAAGCAGTTAATACTGATGGCTCATGATGGTCACCGTTTGTTGAATGTCCCAGGCTTTTTATATTTTACCTTCACTTGATCTACAAAACAAACCTTAATTCAGGTAACTTCATGGCATCTCTGTGAGATATATGTCATTATCCTCACTATAAAATCCAGTTTCAAAGGCTGCAGTGTTGGTATGTCTAGAAGCCACACTCTGAAAAGTTAAGCACAAGCCCCCAGTGAAGACAATAAGTTAACTTGTAAATTTTGGTTAAGGAGATTATTGTGTAAAGGCTTGTCTCAGTACGTAATAAGTAGAAAACTGTCAAGATTGATTACACACACAGATGTAGATCCACACCGCCCCCCCAACACTTACTGATTCTGTGGAGGTAATGGGATCCATCATGGACATCTTATAGTATTTAAAGAATCATCACATGAGATAGAAGACTTTTTTTGGTGGTTTTAAAGGACGAAAATAGGTCAAACATGGTGCAAATTACTGAATGTAGCTATCTACTCAACATAGAATTGCTAATTTATTGGTTTGCTTAGTTCTTTATTACTGCAGATATTAAAACAGAGTCTGAATGATAATGTTCCAGAAATATTTTATAAGAGAGGCATATAGCCAAGCCAAGTGCCGTCGAGTTGGATCCAATTCATGGCGACCCTAGGGAGGCATATATTGAAGGTTTTTTTAATATTAGATCCTTTAGTTACTGAATGCTCTAGAGTTCTTTTTCAGTACCAAGTTTCTCTAATTTAGCTACATTTTTTAGTTCCTTAATTCTTAGTCATTATTGCCTGCTCTTCGCACATGTGTTATACTAAGAAATACATCCTTTTCTCTCTTGTTTTATTTTTGTTGTAGGTATTATACCAAATAAATGCTCTCTTGACTTTCACCTTAATATTATTGTAGTCTGGGTTTCAAGTGACAATTAAAAACAAGTCTGAGTACTGGATGAACTTGACTAAGATGGATACTGTGCACAGAAATCAAATACGATCTCCCTTCTGTGGGTCGGGGCAGGTGGTATTTCAGAGGTGTGGTCTGGGCAATGATTTGGAATTCTCAGCCAGAGAAGGTGGAGGTAATTAGTAAAGGTAAACCTCAGGAGTTTCTAAGGTCAGTATACAAGGTAAGCTGTATGGGAACATTTACCAAAACCTAATAGAACCAGATAAGGAGATCAAAGCAAGTTTCAAAGACAAGAGGGTAGAAAACAAGAGCAGATGATTTTTGAAATGAGTTAGGGCAGCAGATTGAAGGAAAGAGTGAGTGAAGAAATTCCCTAAACTGGATTTCAGATTATGTCATATCCACAGTCTCAGAGATTGTGGCAGTGATCTAGGGAGGTAGACACTAAATTGATAACCTTCACAAAACAAAAACAAACTCAGTGCTGTTGAGTTGTTTTCAATGCATAGAGACCCTATAGGACAGAGTAGAATTGCCCCATAGAATTTTCAAGGAGCACCGTGCAGATTTGAACTGCTGACCTTTTGGTTAGCAGATGTAGCATGTAATTACTATGGTACCATTAGGAAATATTAACTAACTGAAATATTTAATAAACACATCTCTAGGTAGAGCACTTTGCTAAGCCCTATGAAAACTACATAAAAACTAGGCATGGGTCTTTTAAAAGAGCTTACTTTCTAATGGTATGAAAAGATGTTAACAGAAACAGCATAAAGTGCTTGTCTCAGTACGTAATAAGCAGAAAGGTCTTATGACTGACTATACACATGGGTGCGCGTAGACATCCCTACCCTTCCCACACTTACTCACACTGTGGTGTGTTGTTGGGGGCATCAGTCCCTGGAGAGGACATTGTGCTTGGTAAAGTAGAGGGTCAACAGAACAAAACCTTTCCCAGTCCTGCACTATGCATGTTGTCATTTTTATGTTTAAGCCAATTGTTGCAGCCACTGTGTGAATCCATCTTGTTGAGAGTCTTCCTCTTTGTTGTTGACCTTCTGCTGTACCAAGCCTGAAGTCGTCCTCCAGGGATTCATTCCACCTGACAACAAGTTCAAAGTATGTAAGATGATGCAGTCCCGCCATCCTTACTACCAAGGAGCACTCCATTTGTACTTCTTCCATAACAGATTTGTTTGTTCTGTTGACAGTCTATAGCACATTCAATATTCTTCTCCAACACCATGATTCAAAGGTGTCAAGTTGTCTTCTGTCTTTCTCATTCATTGTCCAGCTTTTGCATGCATAAGATGTGATTGAAAATACCATTGTTTGGGTCAGGTGCACCTTTGTCTTCAAGGTGACATCTCTGCTTTTCAACACTTTGGAGAAGTCTTTTGCAATAGATTTACTAACGCAATACATCTTGATTTCTTGACTGCTACTTTCATGGGTGTTGACTGTGGAACCAATCCCAGCCATCTCTACTTTACTGACAAAGTTGCTGTGGCCCAGACTCATTGAGAGACTTGCCCAAATCAGATTAACAGTTTTACTTGTTGGAAAACTATTTGTCTAATTAATGAGCTTTCACAGGAAATTATAGTTATGTGCATCTGTATTAACTACTTCTAAACCATCATTTAAAAATATTTTTATATCATCATTAAATTGTAAATGGAAGAGTTTGATAAATCTGTTGTACAATAGCTGAAACACTACAACTTATATGTTCAAACTGAATTAAGAAAATGTATACAACTCCCAAGCCGTGTGATGGTTCACTGATGTATACACTAACACCATGCAAAAATGTCTTGGATTCTATGTTATTCCTTCTGGTGCTTTGTCAGAATGTAGTATGATAAGGTGCTTTACTGAAGATATTATGTCTAGCTAATCAAACACTGATGTGGATCATGCAAGTCATACCTTTTCTACTACTTCTCAAAACCAAACTTATTGCTGAAGAATTAATTTCAATTCATAGAGGATTTATAGAACAGAATAGAACTGTCCCACAGGGTTCCCAAAGCTGTGATCTTTACGGAATCAGACTACCACACGCTTTTCCCTTTGAAGTGGCTGGTGGGTTCCAGTGGATGACTTCCTGGTCAGAAGGTGAAGACTTAACCACTGTGCACCAGGGCTCTTAGAACTTATCACTACTGAAATACTTATTTTTTTTCCTACTGTGACTCAGTACTACTTCTAGAAAATGATCCTGTACCTTCATCTATGACATTGTCTACTCTTTCTTTTATGAATAATTAAGAGAACCAGAAATGTAGAATATGACCTATTTATGAATGTTCAGTGGGCTTACTTAATAACATCTAATCCTGCTTACAGAAATCCTGGTGGTGTGGTGGTTAAGTACTATGTCTACTAACCACACATTTGGCAGTTTGAGTCTGCCAGGCATTCCATGGAAACTATGGAGCAGTTCTACTGTGTCCCATGGGGTCACTATGAGTCAAAATTGGCTCAACAGCAGTGAGTTTGGTTTTGGTTTCCTTCTGTTTATAACAATATTGTAATGAATTTAGAAGACAAATAGCACTGTGCTGCTTGGGTTTATGTGAGAAATCTCAGACACAGAAAGCTGAGAGCATGTTAATTACATAAACACCCAAAACACTTCTGAGGATTAAAAAGATTTTTAGATCTAGAGGAAGATCTTATAAACTATCCTGTAATGAGCTTGATAGGGATATACTTCAACAAAGACATAAATGTCTCTTTAGCCTTCATTAGAGTTATTGTAAATAAATGATTTGCAGTGCCAACGAGGTGTTAAAGGAAGTAGTTATCAATGTTATGGATATTTCTGCCAATTGAAGATAATCTTGGGATCAAAAGTTTTTTTTCCCCTCAGTAATTTTCTTTCTTTCTTTTTTTAGAGAACACAATTTAATTCATAACAGCAAGCTTTCCAGGCAATCCTCATAAACGCTAAAGTTTGAATTCTGCTGCTTTAGGCATGAAGGATTTTTTTTTTAACTAAGTTACTTTTTATTGTTTATGTCTGTGTATTGTTCCAATATTCTTTTTTTTTTTTTTTAAATGACTGAGTGAAAATATACATTCCCATATAAATTTGCATGCCCACCTATGTGCAGCTTCCACTGCTCTCCCTGCCAGGTGACAGCATACTATTCCTCTCTGCTCCATACATGTCTCATCCTCCCAGCAGTCTCCTTTCCCCTCCTCTCCACCAACTCCCTCTCCTCCAGTCAGAGGTCAGCAGGATGATATCCTATAGATGCATAGAACCATAAGGTGGACCCAGTATATGGTCGTTCTATGTCGCCAAATCCAATTCCTTGTTGTCCTAAGAGTGGACCTTCATTATGATCCATGGGCAAGGGCAGCATCAGGGCCGGGGCCACGCTCCCAGGGGAACCCCAAAGCCGCTGGACCATCAATTGCGGTCTTTTAGTGGAGATCTCGGGGTGCATCCTTTTTTATTCTTGTGTTCCCAGTGAGACTCAACTTTGCTGAGTGGTGGCTATCACTGGTGGTGGCTGGGCACCATCCAGTTCTTCCAGTCCCAAGTCGATGTAAGCACCCACTCATGTGAGTCTCTCTGTCTTCTGGGTTATCATTTTGGTCCTCAGTGAGCATCCCCTCCTGCTGAGTTGGAACCATTTGCTGTGCCCTCGGATAGCAGCTTGGTAGCTTTTAAGACTCCAGGTGCCACTCACCAATGTGGGGTGCAGACAGCCCTCTTAGCAAAATGCTTGTTGTGCCAGTTGGCCTTGATTTTGCCTAAGAGCATGGTCCCCTGCCCTCCGCCCCAGCTACTCTGTCCTTGCATTATTGGGTTAAGATGCGAGTACTCAAGTTATGTTGAAGTCCACTTAATATTGTTCTTGTTTCTAACGTATGCTGTCACCAATTTCACTCAACCAAATTTCTACCAACCATCTAATCTAAACCCTTTCCCCCTCCCACCCCCTCCCTTCCCTCCCTTGCAGCCATCAAAGAGTCTTTTCTTCTATGCATAAATCTATTTTTGAGTTCTTATGATAGGGGTCTCATACAATATTTGTCCTTTTGTCTTTCACTACTTTCACTTAACATAATGTCTTCCAGCTGAAACCAGGCTAGGAGATGTTTCCTGGAATCATCACTGTTCTTTATCATTGCATAGTGCTCCATTGAGTATATATATATATACCATAGTTTATCTATCCATTCCTCTGTTGTTGGGCATCCGGGTTGATTCCATCTTTTTGCTATCATAGACTGTGCTGCTATAAACATTCTTGTGCATGTATCTGTTGGTGTGAATGGCCTTGATTCTGTAGGATATATTCCAAGTAGTGGAATTACTGGGTCAAGTGGTATATCCATATCCAATTTTTTAAGGAAGTGCCAGATTGCTTTCCAAAGACGCTGCACCATTTTGCAACCCCACCAACAGTGTAGGAGAGTTCCACTTTCTCCACAGCCTCTCCAGCAGTTGTTGTTTTGTGTTTTGTGGATCATGGCCACTCTTGTTGGGGTGAGATGGTATCTCATTGCAGTTTTGATTTGAATTTCTTTAATAACTAAATATTGTGAACAATATTGTGAACATGTCCTCATGTGTTTGTTGAGAAGTGTCTGTCCATTTCCTTTGCCCATTGCTTAACTGGATGATTTATCTTCTTCTTATTGATATTTTGTAGTACGTTATAGATTATGGAGATCAGGTGTCGGTCTAACATAGAGTTGCCAAATATTTTTTCCCGTTCTGTAGGTGGCCTTTTAACTCTTGTGATAAAGTCTTTGGATGAGCAAAAGTGTTTGATTCTTAATAGTTTCCATTTATCTATTTTCTCTTCTGTTGATGGTGGTTTGTTTGAGAGATTTTGAAGTCTGTCTACGTTGTGTATTAAAACTTCCATTGTTTTCCCTACTTTTTCTTGGATTAGCTTTATCGTTTTAGACTTGGTATTTAGGTCTTTTATCCAATTTGAGTTAGTTTTTGTATAAGGTGTAAGATATGGATCTTGTTTCAATTTATTGCAGATAGATATCCAATTTTGTCAGAACCATTTGTTGAAGAGATTGTTCTTATCCCAGTTTAATGTCTTAGGGCCTTTGTAGGATATCAACTGTTTATAGCCAGATGCTGTCATCCCTGGGGTCTTGATTCTGTTCTATTGATCGATCTGTCTGTTCTTGTACCAGTATCAGGCTGTTTTGACCACTGTGGCAGTGTAATAAGTTCTGAAGTCGGGTAATGAGAGGGCTCCCAATGTGTTCTTCTTCTTTAGTAATACTTTACTTATCTGGAATTTCTTCCCTTTCCAAGCAAAATTGGTGATTTGTTTCTCCATCTCATTAAAAAATGATGTTGTAACTTATACTGGGATTTATTATATAAGTAGGTTGCTTTGAGTAAAACAGACACTTTCACAATGTTAAGTCTTCCTATCCATGAGCAGGGTAGGTTTCCCCATTTATGTAAGTCTCTCTTAGTTTCTTGTAGTAAGGTCTTGTAATTCTCTTTGTAAAGGACTGTTATTTCTCTGGTTAGATTTATTCCTAGGTACTTTATCTTCTTAGGGGCTATAGTAAATGGTATTGCTTTGATGGTTTCTTTATTAACAGTCTTGTTGTTGAGAAAAAGGAATCCTGCTGATTTACTTATGTTTATCTTGTATCCTGAGACTTTGCTGAACTTTTCTATCAGTCTGAGTCGTTTACGTGTGGATTCTTTGGGATTCTCTGCATATACAATCATGGCATCAGCAAACAGTGAGATTTTGACTTCTTCTTTGCCAATGCAGATGCCCTTCATTTCTTGGGCTTGTCTAATTGATCTGGTTAGAACTTCTAGTACTATGTTGAATAGGAGAGGTGAGAGTGGGTATTCTTGTCTAGCTCCTGTTCTCAAGGGAAACTCTTTCAGTCTCTCTCCATTCAGGATAATGTAGGCAGTTGGTTTTGTACAAATGGCCCTTATTGCATTGAGGAATTTTCCTTCTATGCCTATTTTGCTAAGAGTTATTAGCATAAATGGATGTTGGACTTTATCAAATGCCTTTTCTTCATCAATGGACCAAATCAGGTGATTCTTGTCTTTTGTGATGTTTATGTGGTTAATCACATTAATTGATTTTCTCATGTTGAACCAGCCTTGCATTCCTGGTATGAATCCAACTTGGTCATGATGGATTATTTTTTTAATATGTTGTTGTATTCTACTGTCAAGAATTTCGGTGAAGATTTCTGCATCTAGGTTCTTGAGTGATATCAGTCTGTAGTTCTTCTTTTTTGTTCAGTCTTTCCTTGGCTTTGATATCAAGGTTATACTGGCTTCATAGAATGAGTTCGGGAGTACTCCATACCTTTCTATGCTGTGAAATAGTCTCAGCAGTATTGGAGATAACTCTTTTCTAAAAGCTTGGTGGAATTCTGCCATGAAGCCATCTGGGCCTGGGCTTTTTTTTGGTTGGCAGTTTTTTGATGACTTTTTCGATCTCTTCCTTTGTGATGGGTTTATTAAGTTCTGCTTCATGTTGTGATAATTTGGGTAGGTGATATGAATCAAGGAATTTGTCCATTTCCTCTAGGTTTTCAAACTTCTTAGAGTACAGTCTTTCATAGTATTCTGTTACGATATTTTTAATTTCTGTTGGATCTGTTGTAACTACTCACCTTTCATTTCTAATTTGGGTTGTTTCCTTTCCTGTTTTTCTTTAGTAAGTTTAGCCAGTGGTTTGTCAACTTGTTTGATCTTTTCAGAAAACCAGCTTTTGGTCTTTTCAATTTTTTTGATTGTTGTTCTATTCTCTAAGTCATTTAGTTCTTCTCTAATCTTTATGATCTGTTTTCTTCTGTTGCTTGAGGGGTTACTCTGTTGTCCTCTCTCTACTTGTTCAAGCTGTAGGGTAAGTTCCTTGATTTGGTTTCTTTCTTCCTTCCAGAAGTGTGTATTTATGGAGATAAACAGACCTCTGAGCACTGCTTTGGCTGTATCCCGTAGGTTCTGGTAGGAAATGTTTTCATTCTCATTGGAATCCATGAATTTCTTTATTTTGTCCTTGATTTCTTCTATAATCCATGGTCTTTTGAGCAAGATGTTGTTCAGTTTCCAAGAGTTCTACTTTCTACCCATGTTTTTTCTGCTATTGATTTAGACTTTTATGGCTTTATGATCTGAGAAGATGCTTTGCATTAATTCAATGGTATGGATTTTTTTTTTTAAATTGCATCATGTTGTGACACATGGTCATTTATGGAGAATGTTCCATGTGCACTGGAGAAGAAAGTGTAGTTGTCTGCTGATAGGTGGAAAGTTCTGTATATATTGATGAGGTTTAGTTGGTTAATTGTGGAAATGAGGTCTTCTGTATCTTTACTGAGCTTTTTTCTAGATGATCTGTCCAGTATTGAGAGTGGAGTGTTGAAGTCTCCCACAATTATTGTGGTGTAGTCTAACTCTTTTTTGAGTGTAGTCAGTGTTTCTTCAACATATTTAGGTGCTCTCATGTTAGATGCTCATGGCTTCAGTTCTGAATCGATGGCCCTCGGCTTTTTGGCATATTGGCCAAAGCCAAGTGCCCTCGAGTCAATATAGTTAAGTGTTGCTTGTGTACTGAACCTTTCAGCAATAGTGTCCATCTTTGTCCATGATGATGGATTTTACATTAAAATTGATTTTATCTGAGATTAAAATTGACACACTTGCTCTTCTTTGTTCATTGGTAGCTTGAAATATATTCTTCCATCCTTTAATTTTCAGTTTGTTCTTATTTTTAAGTCTCAAGTGAGTCTGTTGTAGACAACATAAGGATGGGTCATATGTTTTGATCCAAGATGTCACTTGCTGTCTCTTTAGTGGAGCATTCAGTCCATTCCCATTCAATGTAATTATTGATAGGTATGTGTTCAGTGCTGCCACTGTGATATGTTTATTTTTGTGTTGATATTTTCTCTGTTGTTCTTATTAGTCTGTTTGGGACATTCTTTTTTGTGAGTTGATTTTTTACCTTTTTCAGAGATGGTTTTGTAGTTGTTGAGACTCCTGTGTTACATTTCTTGATATGGTATGTTGCATCTTTGTTGTGCTTAAAGCTGGCCCTAAGATCCCCCTTAATAAACCAATTTTAATTACTAACAGTCTTGTCAACTTCCTCTTCTTCTGGAAGGACTATAATGACTGTAGTACATCCCTCTTTTTAATATGATGGCACCACAGTTTTCATGATAATCACTGGATTGTTTCTTTCAGTATTACAGCTGTGATTGAGTTTGGAGCCTTCCCTAACTGAGTAGAATTCTGGATAATGTGTCATTCTAAAATATAAAGTTAGTGGTTTTGTTCTTCTAAGCCAAAACCAAGAAGTTCTTTCAGTATTTCTTGTAGTTTTGGTTTGGTTTTTACAAAGTCTCTGAGTTTCTGTTTATCTGTGAATGTCTTAATTTCACTTCCACATTTGAAAGATAGTTTTGCAGGATATGTAATTCTTGGTTTGAAGTTCTTCTCCTTTAAGGCTTGGAGTGTGTCATGCCACTTTCTCCATACCAGCATTGTTTCTGCTGAGAAATCTGACGAAAGCCTACAGGGTTTCCCTCTGAATGTTAGCTTTGTTTTGAGTCTTGCTGCCTTTAAGAGTTGCTGCTTATGTTTCATTTTGTTAAGCTTGATTATAATATGTCTTGGAGTCTTTCTTTTGAGATCTATATTGGGTGGCGTATGATATGCGTGTGGGATATCTGTATTATCTTCCTTCATGATTTCTGGGAAGTTTTCTGTCAGCAGCTCAGCAACGATACTCTCTGTGTTCTCAGGTGTTTCATCATGTTCAGGGACTCCAATTAATCAAAGATTGTTCCTCTTAATAGAGTCCCACATGGTTTTTCATTTTTCTTCCTTTTTCTGATTTGTCCTCACAGATGCTGATGTCAGTAGCTCCATCTTCCAAGTCAGAAATTCTTTTTTCTATTTGTTGTATTCTGTTTTCATGGTGTTGAATGGAAGTTTCTATGTCTTTGATTTTGTTCTTGATCTGTTGGATTTTAGAGTACTGGTTTTCCATCAGATCGAACAGCTTGCTTAATTTTTCATTTTTTTTGTGCTGCATTTTGTATAAGGTCTAGAAGGGCTCTGTATATAATTCTTTTGTATTCATCTTCCGATGATTTAAGAAAAGTTTCTTCATCTGAAAAACTCCTTGGTTGCTTTGTTTGGGAGCCTTCTGAAGCCATGGGTGATTTCTTGTTTGCCACAAGTTTCTGCTGCTTTTTGGATCCCATGTGAGTAAGTGGAGGCTGGGCGAGATACTGTGAAGATGGACTGCAGATGTGTCTTGAGGCTGTCTTGTACAACAAAAGGTATCTGACCACTTCCCAAGTCAGTCAGGTTTTCAGGTATAGAGGTCCCTCTTCCCAACTGGCAAAGTAAGCACCTCTATATCCAACCACAGATGAAACAAACTAGCTCAACATACAGCAATGCTACTGCCCTGTTGGCCTCTGCTAATAGGGCCCAGCCTTGGGCAACACTGTGTAAACTACTGCTTTTCTGGTAGAAAAGCACTTTCCTGTGGGCAATCTCTGGCTCCTAAGCTAAGAATTAGGTCCAGCTGCAGCCACCATATCTACACGGTTGGCAGATAGAGGGGCTAAAGGTGCCGAGACGTAGTGATTCCTCAGCCTCTGTTTCTGGGCCTCCACCATAGGCGGCACTGTGTAAACTACTGCTTTTCTGTCAGAGAAGCACTGTCCTGTTTGCAGGCACTGGCTCCCAGGCTATGAATTAGGTCCTGTTAAAATCTCCATATCCAACATGGCATCCTACACATAGGCCCTGTGGTTCCGTACAAACCATGCTGTGGCAGAGATAAAAAGAGATGCCCAAATTGGCTAGGTGTACAGAATCCTAAGCCTGGCTCTCAAAATATGGCAGTTTTGCCTGCTTATGCCACCAGCAGTGCGTCTCAGACTAGCTGCTAGGCAAGACCCAGCTCTGCTGGCTGGCCAAGACAGAGGAAAAAAAGGCACAGTGGTGCTTTACCTTCAGTCCGCTGGGAGTGGGAGTCAGTGAAAGAGTGGTGGTTTTTTGTTCAGTGGTATGAAGTCCAAATTAATAGCCTTGTGCCATGTCCTGGGGCTCACTAGGTGACCAGAAGGCTCAGTTTGATTATCAAGTAGGGTCTTGGTTTCCAGAGGGATATAAGGAGATGTGTGCTTGGTCCGCCATCTTGACTCCACCTCCCAGTAATTTTCTTAGACCCCACTTTAATATTCAGAAACATATAGTGTTTATAGTTTTACCCAGGAGCTATTTTTCCAAAATGAGTTCACTGACAGGCAATCACAGGATTTTCAGAATGGATTTTTATTTCTTAATTTTACTTCTTCTATCACTTACTGACTCTTCACCCTTAGCTATTACCACAGTATCCATTCACTAAGAAAGGGTAATACATTTAGTTTGTTGTTGGCGTGCTTTTAAAACTACTTATGTAATGCGGAAGTGATTTCATTATTTTATTTACACATGTAAACATATATATGTTATGCTATTATGTATTATGCCTATGTGTACAGATATTTGTTACCTTCCCTATACAAACCCACACCCTCACATATGTTCTATGTAAAATACTAATCTACGACTGTTGAGTAGACTCCAGCTCATAGCAACTTTATAGAATAGAGTAGAAATTCCCCATAGAGTTTCCAAGGAGCACCTGGTGGATTCAAGCTGCTGACTTTCACAGTTAGCAGCTGTAGAATTTAACATACACCAAAGTAGTGCTTACTCAAGGATATGGAACAAATTTTACTTAGTGTTAAAAATGTAATGTTTTAGTCATAACAGTTACTCAGAATGGGAGAAAACCCAAGCCAAACTCAGTGCTGTTAAGTCAATTCCAACTCACAGGGACCCTACAGTACAGAGTAGAACTGCTCCACAGAGTTTCCAAGGAGAACCTGGTAGATGCAAACTGCCTAGCTTTTGGTTAGCAGACATAGCACTTAATCACTACACCACCAGGGTTTCCCAGAAGAGAAGTTGACTAATTCAATAGCTCCATTTTTTACCTACTTTGGGCACTGAGATGTCTACGGCACCAAGTCACAGACCAGAGCATTCTTATCAAGTAATAGACATGGAGTAACAGCTTTGCTGAGTAGTCATTCATAGTTACACTTTTTTGAGCATATACTGTATCTCAGGCCCTAGAAATACACTTTCATTTATTTTTTAACTGTGTAAGTTGAACATTATTGAGAATGAAGGCATGTCGAGATAAAAGTACTCATTTGTTCTAAATGACACTGATATAAAGTACTAGGATCACAGTTTGAGTCCAAGTCAGCTTGGCTTCAGTGATCCACTATTGGAGACTGGGAATGATGAGCTTTTGAGAGGATGTAATGGGAGACATGCTAAGGCAGAATGTTTGTCATTTCTACAAAATCACTGTTGATGATTATAGTGCTGCCTTAGCCTATTGGTGATTGGAGGTTGACAGGTCACGGATATGTTTACACAGGTAGTCTGTCCAATTGTCAACAAAGTAGAAGAGAGTCTAGTGTTCAGAAGTAAAGAACAATAATTTCAGAGTCATTCAGATCTAGATTGGAGACCAGGTTATACAGCATTATAGTAATGCTATTCTTGGCTTGGCATTGGATAATAGATAAGTTACTTACCTTCTCTAAGTATCAATTTTTTCATCAGTAAAATTGGGCTAGAAATAATATCTAATGCATGTGATTATTGAAATCTGCTGCCATAATACATGTGAAGTCTGTTGTAAAGATTATTTCACATGTATTAGAAGCTGAATAGCATATTAATTACTATTATTATAAAATGTAAAAGCTGTAATATTCACTTATATATTTACTTAATGACTATTTTAGTACACAAAATTAGTGATACATGAATTCCAAAAATTATCATAAAAAATAACAGAAGACTGTTCAGGGTTGGAATGGTGCACATGAAAAATGATGGACCATAGTTGAAAAGCTACATTTTGTGTTTTATTTAAATGAAGGGACCAATAGACCACTGCTTATGGCAGCCCTGCCTAGTGACCTGGTGCAGTGGGAAATTGCTTGATATTGTAAGATGCTTAGAAGGAAATTGCTACTTAATACAGATGTCTATATTAAACATAGATGGTATTCGTTCCTTCTTCAGTGAGGAACCTGACTTTCAGATAGACTATCTAGCCTGCCCAAAGTTTTTTAAGCGGATTCACCCTCAAGTCTAGATGGACTCAAAGCTCTATTCTTCTCATGACTTTCCATGGTTAGTTTAAGAGTTGGAAGGTGTTGGGAAACCAGGGTATATCTAGCCTTACACTGCCACTAATGTGCTATATGACCTTGGCCAAGTTATTTGACCTTCCTGAACCTCAATTGTCTTTCATTTTGAAAAAAAAAGACTCGAAGTTGTCATCAGTGTTTAAATCTTTCATTAGCTATTATTTTATTTTTTTTCTGGGTGAACTCCTAAATGGAGTGTTGTAGAAGACGCTGTAGGTACCTGTTTTGGTCATCTGGTGCTGCTATAACAGAAATACTACAAGCAGATGGCTTTAACAAAGAGAAGTTTATTTTTCCACAGTCCAGTAGGCTGTAAATCCAGATTCAGGGCATCAGCTCCAAGAGAGGCTTTCTGTGGTGGCTCTGAAGGAAGATCCTCCTCATCAGTCTCCCCTTGGCCTTGGCAGTGTCTTGGAGCAGGAACCTCTGGTCTAAAGGACAAGCTTTGCTCCTGGTGCTGCTTTCTTAGTGTATAAGGTACTTAACTCTCTGCTTGCTTCCTTTTCTGCTTACATTTTATAGAACAAAAGGTAAAAGGTGGTGCAAGACACATCTCAGGGAAGCTCTTTTTCACATTAGATCAGGGAGGCAACCTGTGTAAGCGTGTTACAATCCCACCCTAATACTCTTTAACATCATCCAATTTTGCCCTAGTAACCATAGGCAGAGATTAGAAATTACAACATAGGAAAATCATAAAATAAAGGGTATTCCCACAATACTGGGAATCATAGCCCAGCCAAATTGCTACACACAGTTTAGGGGGACACAATTCAACCCACGATAGTGTCTTATACTCCCTGCATCTCTCAGTAGAAAAGAGCTTCCAGGAGATTGCTTAAGTTTTGCAGGTAGCAAGTCACCAAGTGGTCAAGAGTTTAAGTGCCTAAGAGTTACCTTTAATCAGCGTGGAACAAAAGTTGGTGGATAGACATTTCAGCGTTCACTAGAATATTCCAGTTTTTGCATTGTCGGTTAAGAAGTTTCAAGGCATGTTTCACAGCCTGTCTGAGCCCCATTTGGCCTCAGTGCTAACGGTCTCACAAGCACACCCTCTTTTCATTTGCCTCCTCCTCTTCCTCATCTCTCCCCTCCATTTTCTCACAGTGCTTCTCTGGATTCATCTTTGAAATAAAACACTTGCACCCAAATCCTGGCTCTTTCTAGGGCAGAATCTGAGGTCAGAAGTTATTGGTTGCTGTTCCATCAGCTTCAACTCATGGCGACCTCATAGAGAACTGCCAATGAAGTTTGTGAACTAATCCTAGAAGAAGTGTTACATACCTCGTTGCTGACTGTCACTATGGTCACCTTCGAAGTACTTCCCTTGGGAAGCTATGCTGTTGTGCCAGGTCATAGTCCACTCTTCAAAGAAATTTTGGATCTATTTTTCTGAAATGGACATCAGAGCTGTTGTCATGTTACCCTTGATATCCTGAATGTCATCAAAATGTCTTCCTTTCAATATTTCCTTTATCTTTGGCTAAAGAAAAAAGTTACTGAAGGACAGATCACGTAAGTAGGGAGTGTGTTCCAATACAGCTATTTGTTTACTGGCTAAAAACTCTCTCATAGATGGCTATACAATGAAGTTTGTTAACTTGCCACCTTGCCACCATGCACAATGCCCGTTCCAGGTTTGGTTTTCTCAAGCTCATTAGTTTGCCAGCTTTGTATTTTCCAACTTAGGGGACACATCTTCCAGCATTATGTCAGAGAATATTCTGCCATGATTCACAGAGTTTTCATTGGCTAGTTTTCAGAAGCAGATTGCCAGGCATTTCTTCTTAATCTGTCTTAGTCCAGAAGCTCCTCCAAAACCTGCCCACCAAGGGGGACCCTGCTGGTTTTTGAAATACTGGTGGCATGGCTTCCAACATCATAGTATCATCCATGCCACCACAGTATAACAAACTGACAGACAAGTGGTGAAAACTGAGATAAGAGATAAGACCTGCTAGAAAAAACGAGTGTCACTGCTGCAGGAGAAGCACCCTTGCATGTTTGGGATCCTTCTTGCTGCCTGTGGAGGCTCTTAGCAGCCACAGCTGAACTCACCGTTCCAATGAGGATGGTGTGGAAATCTCCAGACTGCTGACACTTGGGGTCCCACTCAATTCCGATCCGATCTTTTGGAGGGCTCTTACTAGTCATCTACAACTTTAGAAATTTTTGTTGGTAAACAGAAGAAAACCACAGATGATGATGGGTCACTAAAGATCTGTAAGTAGTGCTTTCAGACTTTCTTATGATCTGTAACTTACAATTATTTTTTTCCACTAAATTATTCTTTTCAATAGATGGAATCTTTTCCACTGCTAAGCTGTTCTCTCAGACATATCAGTTAAGATCTCTGGGCCTCATCTGAAAAACACATTAAGTTTTTAATAAAAACTAGGCCATATGGGATTTCTTTTAGCTCTAAGATGTATGATTTAAAAATTCTCCAGGATATAGAATTTGAAAATTTTTATGTGCTTTTTTACATTTATTTTTTTCTCATTTTAACATCAATCTGTGTTATTGTAGAAAATCCGGGGGAAACAGACAATACTGAAAAAAAATCATATCTTTCCTTCTTTTTCTGTATATAGCTATAAATCAATATATGCATGTAAATACAAAACTATATAAATATGTACTTGAAACATGATTGTGTTGTAAAAACCAGTTTTGTAGCTTTTGAAATGTTTGACATTGTCTCATGTGTGTTTTTCCCTGTTATTATTCCTCAAGCCATAATATGCATAATTGATTTAATCCTATTGCTATATTTGGACAATTATTCTGTTTCTAGTGTTTCACTATTATATAAAAAATGTATTGAGTACAACATGTGTTTGAATATCTGATGTAGAATACATTCCTAGACATAGAATAACTGGTTTAAACAGTAGAATCAACAAAGTCTTTCAGTACATTTGTCTTGTGAAAGTCAGTATAGTCCAACTAAAAGTATATTAAAAAACAAAACAAAACAAAACTTGTTACTGTAGAAAGGATTCCAACTCACAGCAACTTTCTAGGGCAGAGGAGAACTGCCCCACGGGGTTTCCAAGGAGCGGCTGGTGAATTTGAACTGCCAACATTTTGGTGTCCCTTTTTTAGTCATTTTATATGATTGTGGAAAAAGATTAAAAAGTGAAGTCTGTAATTAAGAGTATTGAATATGCCAAAGACTGCCAAAAGTATGAACAAATCTGTCTTGGATGAAATACAACCAGATGCTCCTTTGAAGCACGGATGGTGAGACAGCATCTCACAATTTTTGGACATGTTAGCGGGGGGATCAGTCCCTAGAGAAGGGCATTATGCTTGGTAAATAGAGGGTCAGTGAAAGAGGGGAGGACTTTTAACAAGAGGGACTGACGCAGAGGCTGCAGTGATGGGCTCAAGCACAGCGATCATTGTAAGGATGGCACAGGATAGCGGAGTGACTCGTTTTGCTGTGCATATGGTCGCTATGAATCACTATTGACTCAATGGCATCTAACACAACAGTAGTTATGCTCAGTGCTTTCAGGAAGTGTATTTTCTGGAAGAGTCACTGGGAAAACTGCTTATAACTTGCATTACCTTGCCATTGCTGTTGATGTAAACCACAAGCGAAACTTAAGTGTTCTTTCTGGAGGAGTACCTACTTAGGTCACTCATCGGGATAGCATGGTCAATAGTGGGGAAGAGTCTCTTAACCACACAATTTTGTTACTTTCAGGCAGTGCTTGAGTTGACACACATTTTGTTGTTACACAGAGGAAAGAGAAAGAAGTATGGATAAACAGAAGTATGATAGTTTGGTTTTAACAACAGAAAAAAATAGTCATCAACTTAGTTTTTTAATAACAGGTGGCTGAATGTAAGCCACAACTATGGGTTCGCCCCCCCTTCTCTAGAAAAAAAATAATGATATCTCATTTGGATGCTTTCTTTTTTATTGTAGTAGTATACAAGGAAAATGGTACTTGAGAATCCATAATCTATTGCTAAAGGCATTAGTTTCCTTACACAGTTCAGGTGCAAATGCAACATGCTTTGAAAGACTTGTTAACATTCTTTAATGTTTGTCCTGATAAACAGGGTAGGCTCATGGTCTACATGACTTTTGAGTCCTAAGTAATTTTCAGCTAGGAACTGTACTGAAGACAGAGCTTTAAAAACCACAGCAGGAGCTCAAAACCCAGCAAATGCAGCCTATTATCAAAACAGACACTTTCCAACACGAGAATAAATTTATTAAATGATTCTTTCCTTTCAGCTAGGTATTTGAAGATCAGTTTAAGTGCATGAAAACTATCTTGTGGTATCTGAGTGTTTGCTCCAGGTGAGAAATTTAACACTCGCCTTTCCAGAGATACTTGAAGATTTTCAGCTACTGGATTAGAATGTGTAGGTATATTCCCTGTGGTTGGCTGTACTTTACAGGCCCAAACTATTACCCTTAACCCTTAGGATGTTGGTTCTCCACTCTCCTTCTCTCTGTCTGCTTTGTTTATATCTGTGGGAGAGGGATTGTTGAGCATGGCTGATCTCTCCCAGCTGTGGCCTTACCACTCACCCTAATTTCTTTCTCCATAGCTCATTTCTACTCAAGCAGTGGTGAAATTGCTGACTGGAGAGCGTGTCCTGCCACAAAAGCTGTAGCCAAGATGTGGCCACAACCAAAAGAGCATGAAGGATGGAAAACACCGTCTGGACCATGCAATTTAAATAGTGTAAATTCCTCCTGTTTCATTTCAGAAAAATTAGCTATGCAGTCTTTTGTTGTTTTCCACTTGTGGCCGGAAACCACTTTGGTTGCAATCCTCTGTGAGGGACTCCAGAAACTGTATGATCCTCCTATCTAGTTTAATGCACACTTTTTTTTTTTTTTGGCCCATATTTCTGTGGACCTCTTCCCAGCTCAGATGCTAGAAAGGAGCTCTCAACTGCACATCTGTCCATCAGTCACCCTGAGAGTGTATATTGTGCTCCTGGAGACTTGTTTTCTGGTTGTTGGTAGGCAGGGAGGGTTTGTTTTCTGTTGAGATACAGCCAAAACTCGAGAGTGAGTAGCAACTTCCAGAAAGGTCTGGTTCATGTACACAAGGGAACAAAAATATCTCTTTTTGACTCTTAACCAGATTTAGCTATATTTTTGGCTTTTACTCAGATGGTCCATGAATTATGTGGTATATTTTAATAGGAATATTTTATAATAAAGAGTCCTCATGGCATAATAGTTAAGAGGTTGGCTGCTAATCAGAAGGTCAGCAGTTCAAATCTACCAGCTGTTCCTTAGAAGGCTTATGGGGCAGTTCTACTCTGTCCTGCAGGGTCAGAATCAACTCAACAGTAATTTTTTTTAGAAAATTAAATCTTACTTTACAAGAAATAAGAGAACTAGTTGCTCTCATTTCAGCCAAGAAGACATTCTCTAGGCATGATGGTTAATTAAATAATGGCTTGCTTGGTGATTTCGGCTTATCACAGATGACATTCGTCTTTACTGAAAGATGTCAGAGAACCATTGTCAACTAGTAAGAATAATGCTGGACTAAAGGTCAAAGACCCCACTCTGTCACTGACTAGCTGGGGAACCTTGAGTGAATCATTGAAACTCTTTGACCTGAGTCCTCATCTGTGAAGGAAGGACTGACGTCCTTTTCATCTCTGAAAATCCAAACAACTTTTTCCTGAATGTTCAAAATGCAAAACTGGGGAGGAAAGTAAAAATAACAATAGCTGTTACTTGTTGCTGCCTACTGACCACCAATAACATGTAGACGTACACAACATGCTCTACCTGTCTTAGAGAAGTTGTGAAAGAGTAGGTGCCGTTATTACACCCATTTTTATAGATGATGACTTAAAACATTCAAGGACTTTTCCAGTGCCATGAGTTATTTAGAGGGACAGCCAGAATGAAAACTCAGGTCTGTCCATTATAATATTTGTCAAAAACACTCACTATGAAAACATCAGTCTTTGTACGTTATTCTATTCTAATCTTCACAACAATGCCATGAGATTGGTATAGACAATCCTATAATGCAGATAAGAAAAATATAGCTTAGATAATTAGGAAACCTATGAAGAGTGACATGCAAGATATGTATCAGCTGAGCCAGAATTTATTCCTTCTTGTTGTTAGCTGCCTTTGAGTCGGCTCCAGACTCCTGGTGATCCCATCCACAGCAAGAGGAAAAACTGCCTAGTCCTGCATCATTCCCTGGATTGGTAGTAAATTATGCCATGGTGATACAGAGAATTTTCATTGGCTGATTTTTGGAAGCAGATCACCAGGCCTTCCTTTCTAGTCTGTCATAGTCTGGAAGCTCCACTAAAATCTAGATGAGCATCATAGCAACACGGCAGCCTTCACTAGCAGACAGTGGTCCTGCACACAAAGCCCACTGGCCAGGAATCAAACCTAGTCCCACCCCCTACCTCATGGAAAGCAAAAGTTCAAGCACTACTGTCCTCAGAATTTATTCCTCAGTCAGTTTAATTCTAGCAACCTAGCTCTTCCTTCTGTGCCAAATGGAGTCCTGGACATACCCAACTTTTTTGGGTGATCAGGGAGTTTTTTTTTTTACTTTTAAATTTTACTTTGCATTGGCACAGCCCTGTTTACTAGGCTGTAAGTATTATCACATAAAGTGTTATTTTCACAATATCTGCATGTAGCCCATTTAATACAAACAAGGCAATAGGACAGTTTGATTAGCTCCCAGACCCAAAGAAAACTTCAGAGAATCTGAGGGGCTGAGGATCAGCTTGTGAGGGTGCACCATATCAGATCCATGCTCTTCTTTTTTATTTTATTCTTTAAAATAAAATAGCCTTTTAGAAGACAGGTAATCTTAGGTTTTGAAAGTTGTCTTTGGGAAAGGTGGGTAGACACTATCTAAAGTCTGGAGAATATCATAAGACATCTGCTCTTTCTCTCTTTTTATAAACTTCATAATTTTTTTTTAACTAAAGACATGGCTGTAATTGGGTAGCACACATTGGAATCTTGTTAAGTGATAATTATCAAAGAGAGACTTTGCAGGAGTGCACATCGTTAGTGTCAACTTAAACGTGACTTTGTCAGTGGGAAACTGTGGCACCATAGTGGGTGAGTGCTTTGTTAGCTAACGAAAAGGTTGGCAGTTTGAATCTACCAGGCACTTCTTGGAAACTCTAATCTGTCCTATAGGGTATCTATACATTGGAAATGATGCAGTGGCAGTGGGGTTGTTTTTGAGAGGTGTCTGTCAGTGTATAGGGTGATACTCTTCTAGGACTGTTAATGGTTTCCAAACTACCAAAATTACTTGGAGAGTTTTTAAAACTACAGATCTGTGGGCTGCTGGTTCTGTTGCGGAAACCTTGGTGGTATAGTGGTTAAGTGCTGGATCTGCTAAACAAAAGCTTGGCAGTTTGAAACCACCAAGTGCTCTTCGGAAGCTCTATCAGGCAGTCCTAGTCTGTCCTTTAGGGTCACTATGAGTAGGAATTGACTCGAGGGCAATGGGTTTGTTTCTCTCTTTTTATTTTTTGGTCATGTTGCATTGAATAGGAATCATTAGGGGTTGTTACCAGGGCATCTGCACTTTAAAAAAGGTCCCCAGATGACTGGGATATACAATCCATGTTTGAGGAACCACTGAGTTGTGTTGGGATCTAGCCTCCTAGCAGGCATCTTGACGTGAGCCAGTGAAGGAGGCAGTAGCGCTGTCTTCAGCTGTGATTCTAGAAGGGCTTTGTAGTCCCACAGAGGCATCAAGAGGAACGTCGTCTGGAAACTCAGGAGCCTCCTTGTCAGAATGAGACATCAGTATCCGAAAGTCCCTGACATTGTTTTGATTTTTTTTTTTTGCTTTGCTCAAGAGTACAGTTCTCCCCTCTCTTTTCTTCTTTTGAGTGAATAGATACTGTAACAATTTAGTCAATGCCTTCAGTTTTCTCTGGCTAGAGGAGAACTGAAGCAAACAAACAAAACTTCTTGCTTTGCATGTTCAAAAATAGAGTTGACACCTTTGGTGAAGAAACTTTGGTCACAATAAACTGCATGGAAAATTAAGCATCCACTTTTGTGAATTCCCTAGAGAAATAAGTTTTAGAAATGTGTGTACCACATATGAAGGTTTTACTTCTTCTTAAATCATGCTATAGACTTTGACATGCCCTCTATTTAACAAAATGTTATAGTTTTAACAGACAAACGTTTCAGCTTTGTTGATTTGCTTTATATTTGTAATGTCTTGCTCCTTTATTCTTATGTGATTTCTGTATTCTTCTTTAGCTGCAATTAAATAGATTTGAGTGCGAGATTTTTTTGTTTTAGAATTTTGTTTTTTCCAATGATGAGAAGGGCAAGAATTATATTTGAGTCAGTGTGTGCAAAGGAAGATTAAGAATTTCTCGTGGATTATAAAGCAATGAGTAGATTTTTAACTAAATGAAACAGATGGCCAATACTGCAGATGTTTGGAGTTCAAATAGTTTCTGAGTTGACTTTAAATCAAAGAGTGTGAGTTCTGTAAATTTTTCAAATAATAGTATACCTCATGTATAATAAAATGGTTTTTCCTCTAGCTGGTTATGATTAGAGCTTTTATCAATTAAATTAGTTATGAAACTACTAAAGGCAGATCTAAACGCAAGAAAAATTTTCTTCCATCACTTTTCTTTATGTGAATAATTTTGTTTAGTTGATGTGCAGTTTTCTAATCACTGAAAATCTCAAGATTATTATCTAATTTATGTGTGAGACACATACACAGGTTAAAAAAAAAAGCTAAAGAGAAAATCAGGATGTTATGGGTCTATTCCATTGATTTCAGAAAAATAAACAGACCTGTAGCACAAAATGCTGCCAGGAGGCTGAGGGCAGCCTCCAGACTGTGGGTCTGTTTGTTTTTAATCATTTAAATTTCTTCAGGGAAAAGTCCACTGGATGGAATACTGAAATCCAAACTGAGAATGACCATTTGAAGTCATGTTCCCAGGGAAGAGGATAAGGTAGAGATTGAACTATAAATGGTGAATAATCTGATGTTAATTTAACATCTGGCTGTACGTATTTTGTCCTTTCCATGAGGCCATTTGAATGGTAGGGTTTCTTCGGCTGGGTGCTATTCTGTTTCTGAGATCTGTATCAGCTCACATGTAGTTGTGTGGATCACAGCACCACCAGGTGCTTTCTTTCCTGTGTGTGCCTGAGAAATGTTGTTTCACCAGTCATCTTCTGGCTTTCTAGCTCAGCCACAAAGTGCATTACTATAGAGTTCTGAGTGGGAAGAGAAGCATTTGCCCTGCTCAGAGTAATTTTTCTCTTCTGTGTTGTATATTCTGGAGGAAAGTGACCCAAAGATTACCTATACCTTTAGCTATAGTGAATTATGTCTCTTTACATTAAAGAATTTCCTTTCCCTGAGCATAACAACATACTTTTGTCTGGGTGTCCATGCAAGTCAATTGGGAATGGGTCTCACTTTGCTCTAGGACCACAGAGCTACATCTAACCAGGGCATTTTTATTTTTATTTTTATTTCTTTTTAAAGAAAAGCTCTTACTATTGGTAAACAAAGAGAATTATGGTAGAGAGTATGTTAGGCTAAGGGAAATTTATCCTGCTTGTCAATAAAGCATCTCATTAGTTTACACTCTACGGCTGAGGGTGGAATTTTGATGTCGGGGGAAAACAGCAAAAGAACAATACTACTCCTTATTAATGAATTTTGGTCAGTCTTATAATGATTAACTAATTTTAAGGAAGAACTCAGAATATCTGGATTCTCTGGGAAGTATCTTTCCTTTCTGTTGTGACTGGACACCCAAACACCTGCTCACTTACTCCACAAGCCAACATTCAGGATTTTCCAGACTCAACTCATATGTGTTAGATGTGGTGAAAGTCTGTCATGAGCCTTCGGTCAAGAGGCTAATCTCAGTCATGTAAGGTAACACAGTATTTAAGAGTTTAACTATAGTCAATATATTTGCCATTCAAATCTACCACCTGCTGTTTGGGAACAGTTCTACAGGGAAGTTCTGCTCAGTAGTGTGGGCTTGCCATGAGGTAGAGTTGACTCAGTGGCAATGAGTTTGGTTTTCAGTAGGTGTGTAGAATAGCAAAATCAGCAAGGGTGTAATGCCTCCAACTTGGGATTGAATTTCTGTTGTTGAGTGTTACGTACACAAAAGAGTTCTCTGGGCTGCAGTTGCTAATAATGTAGGCTCTAAGTTTTCTACAGATTGACAGTCTGAATAAAATGCTATAATTTCCCTTCTGCTAAAAATACCATAAATGCAAAAGTTCAAAATAATTACATTAATGGAAATATACATGAGTGAAAGTCTATATACCTCTGTAGAGAGCTAAAGATTTATTTGAGAGAAGAAGACAAAAGAACCTTGGTGCTGGCTCACTCTTAGAACCCTCTCGGGGCTCAGTGTATAGGGACAATGGAGCATTTTCAATGTCATATATTCTCTGTTTCTTGAATTTCTAATTCGAGTCTAAATTCATTCTGTGTCATGTATTCCTTTTATCTGCTGCAAAACAAGAACTGAGGGGAGTTACTTTGTGTGTGTGTGTTTAATTAAGTGTACTAAGAAGGGAGTCATCTCCTATTAGCTGTATAGTTGTTTATAGGCCAAAGAGTCTAGAAAGTGGCTGTTAAATTTAGTGATTAGAAAAAGGTTAAGCAAATCTAAGAGACAATGACAGAAATATAGTTAGAACATTAAGATGGTAGAAGCTTGTGAAACACTTAGAAACTGATTAAGCTTTTGGAAATCTGATAATACAGCCAAAGATTCAGAACTCTGTTTTCCATTGTTGGCATTTTGATTTCTTTAGTGTACTGCATTGTTAGGTGATGTGTTTTCTATGAACTTGACTATACTTTACTTGTACAGCTCCTTTAATCTAAGATGTACTTGTTGACTGAACACCTTTAGTGTAGCAAAGTGTAGTTAGTGCTTAAGTGTTAGTTTTACTGTTTAATGAAAGTTATATATTTCTTTCCTTTTACATACGTGATTTTAAAAGATTGCATGAGTGGGTACAATTTTATTACATTGAAAAGTCTAATTTATTTTCTCAATAGAGTGCATCAGTGATTATTTCATAATGGAAAACTAGTTCATGGGAGAATTGTATCCCATTAACAGACATTTGCTTTACAGCACTTTTTACTTATAAAGCCTCTGCATTGTTAGGTGATGTGTTTTCTATGAACTTGACTACTCTTTATGTGTATAGCTCCTTTAATCTAAGATGTGCTTGTTGACTGAACACTTTTCACTAATAAGAGAACTTCCCCAGTAACCTGCCTGAAATAGTATTCATAAAAATTGCCTGTGTGACTAAAAGAAAACTAAACCCATTGCTGTTGAGTCAATCCCAACTCATAGTAACCTTGTAGGATAGAGGAGAACTGCCTCATAAGGTTTTCAAGGAGCGACTGGTGGATTTGGACAGTCTACCTTTTAGTTAGCAGGTAAGCTCTTAACCACTGCGCAACAGGGCTCCACTTTAAAGTAGATGCTAAATAAATCTTCCAGCCTTTGTCTGTAAACACTTCATGTACATGGACTGTAACTAACGGGTCTTCCAATAAGGCTGTTCTACTTTTGACAGCAGTTGGTGGCAATATTTGCGAAACTATAGCAGCTATATTTATCACATTATTTTGATCAGTCTTCACAAGTACCTATGAAAAGTTACATGATTCCACAACACGTAGAAATTATTAAAGTTTATTATCAAAATAGGTGTTCCGTTTGTCAAACATTGCGTGCATTAAGTGATATTTACGGTGTTAGTATTCGTCCCACTGAGAGAACAATTTGATGTTTAATCAAATTTTTGAGACAACCAGGTCAGTTGCCAATCAGACAACTCCTGTGTGTCAGGGAACCCCGCGTGTCAATGAAAATATCACCACTGTTCATCAGGGTGTATGCGAGAATCTATCCCAATCAGTTTCTCGCTGGGTATCTGGACCGTCACCATTTGGCAGATGTTGCATCCGGGCTTGAACCTTTACCCTTCCAAAATTGTTTTAACTCAAGAACTGAAGTGCAATGACCATAAATTGTGCTGTGCATTTGCTGACTGGGTTCTGGACCGATTTGAAGTTAACCTTGCTTTTGGTAAAAGAAAAAAATCATCTTCGGGAGGAGGCCCATTTTTGGATGAATGGTTTCGTTAACAAACAAAACTGTCGTATTTGGAGCGATGAGAATCCGAGGGAGAGAACATCTACTGCGTTCCCCAAAAGTTACGTTTTGGCGTGGGTTTTGGTCCGGGCTAATCAGTGGCCCGTATTTTTCTCAAGATGAACGAGGAGTGGCTGTGGCTAACAAAAGGTGTTGGACTATGATGACTGATTATTTCTGGCCCCCTTTAGAGTGGCCATTTACCTAAAGTTTTTTTTCCACAGATAATACCATCAAATGTACTTAAAAATAGTAAAACGATTAAAACGGCATCATTTACCCAAGGCGTTTTATTCAAGTTCAAAGATAGCCAAGCCAAGAGCCGTCTAGTCAGATCCGACTCATGGGGACAGGACAGCCTTATTGGAAGACACTTTGCATGACAGAAATCATAATAATCATAACTTCCTTTGTACATGTAACACCAAATGCATTTGTTTGGGAGCAAAGGAAAGTTACAATTAGTTAATTTGCCCTTTAGGCCTTGCTCACTTAGAAATATTCTTTGAGTCTGCCTTATGTTTCTGAAAAATGTATGACTCTTAAGCAATCAGCTGTTTTCTTCCTATAAATCTACTTCCTGATATGAAAATATTTTTTATGAAATACAAATCAGTTTGAAAATTAAACAATTATTTTCCCTTATACAGGGGATTAGCTGCGAAGTGAAGAAGCATTTATTTCTTTCAAGTGGTGTGGGTTAAGCAAAAATTTTATATCTCCTTTTGAAGAGCAAATGGGTGTATTCAAACACATGAGTAGGAATTAGAGGTGTGGTATGTAAAATAATGCCCCCTGATAATGTCCATGTTCTAACTCCTGGAACCTGTAAATGTGCTGCCTTACAGGGCAAGGAGAAATTAATGTCGCAAATAGAATTAAAGTTCTTAATCAGGTGACCAGGATAGTCAGAGATTTTCCTGGTTTATCTAGAAGGAATCAATGCAATCAAAACCAAGTCAGGCCAAGTGTCGTGGAGTCGGAGCTGACTCACGGCGACCCTAGGGGCCAGGGTAGAAAGGCTCCTTAAAAGTGGAAAAGCGGGTGCGGGAGAGAAGGTGAGAGTGAGGCAGTATGAGAACTAGACCCTTCATTACTAGCTTTGAAGGTGGAAGAAGGGGTCATGAGTCAACGAATGTGACTGGCCCCTAGTTACTAGAGAAGACAGGGAGTGGGTTCTTCCCATATCTCCAGAAAGAAAACAGACTTCTTGACACCTAGATTTTAGCCCATTGAGATCTATTCTGGATTTTTGACCTACAGTAATGTAAGATAATAAATCTCAGTTGTTTTAAACACTGTGTGGGCAATTTAATACAACAGTAACAGCAAATGAATGTAGGAAGTATTACACGCCTACACAGATCTGACTTTGCTGATTCTTTTCTATACAGCGGGATGTAAGTGCTTTATGAGTTAGTTGAAGGTGAGAGTGCTGTTGTTCATTTTCACCTCTCCCATCACCAGCACATACTTAGCCCCAAGGAGCTCAGAGTCACTGAATCTATCAGTGAGCTTCATGGGATTTTCCCTTGGTTATACACTAGTAAGCTGTTCTTGAACAGCTTTTGGAAATCTGTGTTGTGGTTTTGCCTACACTGAGTGGTAGGGATTAAATGAATTATTAAAAAGAGGTATTTAATTTTAAACAACTCTGTACCGGTTTACCAACTTATGGCTGGCTAATTGGTGAGTGAAAACAATTCTTTTCCAAGACCAGCAAGTTCTCTTTTTATTCCTACATGTATGATCATAATGGGGTGGGGGGCGGGTGTGGGGAGGGTGAAAGAGAAAGAGAGACCTCTCAGAAGATTCAATTAACATCCTAAACCAGTCAGTCTTAGTGGAAAAAGACTCAACTATGCAGTATTGGTTGAAGAATACTTTTGCTGTCAAAAACCTTGTATTTGTTCTGATTGAATGTGATTCAGGTAATCCCTGTGGGATGGCAAAGACAGATAGAGTTGAGATTTGACTGGGTTTGCGTGACCAACAACCTCTCCAATTTAATAGAATAAATAGTACCTCAATGTGTATTTAACATATTGACATTATCTAAACCAGAATGAATTGTTTTTGAAGGAATAGCAGGATCTCCTGACATCATGGCAAAGAAGGCCTGTGATATAAAAGACTTTTATCACTTGGATTCAGATACGCTAAATATGTAGTATAAAACTCTGCTAGAATTAGCCTGTATTGCAGGTCATAGACCTGCCTTGCTGTTCTTGCACTACAAAGATGTTCCGTTGTGTAGCTTGTCAGTGAAATCTAATGCAAAATTATAAGACTGTGGAAAACCACATTATATAAAATTTTATCAGTTTTTATGTTGTCAGTCCATTACCTATGGGTGAACATATCTAAATATTTTTCTTCTGGCGGCTTAACCAATAGATGGACAATGCAACACTTCTGAAGGTGCATTCATAAAATAATGTTTAATTAAAAGTAATATTTTGGAAAATGTGTTAATATTATCAATGACAGTGATTTGAAAAGTGTTAATATTTCAAAATTTATTTGAATATTATGAATTATTGCTAAAACTAGCTTTTTATTATAATACTGAAAAACAGAAAGGATAGAACATGTAAATATGAATATTTGCTGGTGCTTTAACTTCTGTGTATTGCAGAGCTTTACAGCTGGGGGCACTGAATATCTGGAAAGAGTATAGTTCATTGATCAGACAGTGTATCTTAGCATTTGAGGCTCACTGACTCTTTTGAAGTTTTGATGAAATCTGTGGTTCCCCTCCTTAGAAAAATGTACACACACAATTTTCTCTCTCTCTCTCTCTGTCTCACTGTCTGTCCTATCTGTGACAACTTATAGATCTCCTGATGCCTGTTCATAAGCTTCCTAAAGCTAAGAATCTATTGATCTTGAAAACTTTGTGGATTTTTTTGTCTTGACTACGCTCATACAGTCACCTTGAAGTGGAGGTCCTTAAGAGATTTCAGGAATCTGATATGTTCATATTGTAAGGAATAAATTATTTGGAACACACTTTAGTTTCAAATTTTTGATTGAACCTCAAGTGAAACCTGGATAATTATTTCTGTTCAAAGTCTAGGGTTTAAAATCAAGCAAAAGACTTAGGTGAGAAGTGACTTTGAGGACTAAGAATAGAAAATTCAGACAAAACCAAAGATTATGAATAGGAGGCAGATTTCGATTTCCTCAGCCAGACTTACGAGCAAAATTTGAAACAGGTAGAAGAGTACCCAATGGTCCCTACTGCCGTAACCTCAAGGCAGGCGGGATTACTTGTGCAGACCGTCAGCCCGAGGGTTCCAAAGACAAGGGAAGAACTCCTGAGAACAGGTGCACAGACAAGTGGGGTGAGAGATGGAAGAATGATCTGCCGTAGTGGTGGTGGTAGGGGGACAGTGATGCAATAAGCACTGAGGTTGAACTGATCTTGAACCTTGATATTTGAAAGCAAGCAGTCTTCATGCCTTTCTTCACTAGCATTGTATGAGAGGCAAGACAGATTGTGCTCACAGGTAGGAAGAGGTCTGAAAATCTGGCAAAGGTAGAACCGCAGAGCTAATCTGGGCCCAAATGTGTGGCTGACATTTCTAGAAAAGCATATGCCTTTTCATTACAGGCTATACATGTCTAAATCAAGTCATCATGATAGACAAATCTTGGTATGGTCAAATGGCACTTCATGGAACACTTTTCTGGAATACTCCACCTCTCCCCACTGATACGGCTGGCAGTCCAGCCCGGATCTTCCTTCCCTTTAAGTCTAGATTTGGTTAGTTTGAATGTTCTACAAAATTTTTGATGACCCTTAATGGCCTCCATCTTTAATGAAAATTTTTATGAATTCCTGAGAGATTTCATCAGGGATTCTAGTTCTCATCTCCAAGACACTGTACTCTTGTTCTGACATCAGTCCAAGTGTAGAATTTCACCTCTCTGCTTTGCACACATGCACACATACTCTCTTTCTCACAACCATAAAAATTTATCTTTGAAACAAGGATTTGTAATATTGAGATGGCTTTATTGATGTTTGGGGATATAAGGAAACCATGGAGGAGTAGAGCTTAAGAGCTATGGCTGCTAACTAAAAGGTTCAGCAGTTCAAATCCACCAGATGCTCCTCGGAAACTCTATGGGGGACATCTACTCTGTCCTATAGGGCTGTGATGAGTTGGAATTGACTTGACATCGATAGGTTTTCGGGTCATAAAGATTTAATGTAGTTCGTTGATTTAATTGAAAATCAAAATTTTAACATCCTCTGCGATAGGGACAAAAGACAGCTGAAATCTTACCTTAGTCCCCAACTTACCAGTCACGGATCTTGACATGGGACTGTAAGACACATGTTTTAAAACTCCCTCAAAGACACCACACTATCCACTTGCCAATACTTGCTGAGCTCACCCAGAAGCAGCATCCTTTCTGACTTTGTAGCAAGGCACCACATGCTGGTAGTGGCTTTGTGTTGGTATAAGAGTCCTTTGGCTACTCCACCATATTACCCTACAATTCTTCTTAAGAGCACAGACTGCCTGGGTATGAATTCTGGCTCAGCCACAAACTGGCTGTGTGGCAGTGGGCAAGTTAATCAGTCTCTCTGTCTCCTAGTTTCTTCATCTATAAAGTAGGAATAACAAAAATTGTACTAACTTTATATGGTTCTTGTGAGGACTAAATGATACAGAAATGCATAAAAGTTTAAAACAGTGTCTAGCACATCATCATTGCTATTGTTAGTTGCTGTTGATTTGGTTGTGACTCACGGTAACCTTACGTATAACAGAACAAAATACTGCCTAATCTTGTACTATCTTCTTGATGGTTTGGTACGTTTGAGTCCATTGCTGCAGTTACTGTGCAGTTCATCTCCTGAAGGGTTTTTCTCACTTTTATTGGTCCTTTTCTAGTGGTTGGTCTTTCCTGAGGATGTCTTCAGAGTAAGTGAGTGGAAGATTTGTCATCTTTGCTTCTAAAGAACATTCTGGTTGTGTTTCTCCAAAGACTGATTTGTTCTTTCTTTTGGAAGTTCACTGTATATTCAATATTCTTTGCCAACAGCATAGTTCAAACATACCAGTTTTTCTCCTATCTTCCTTTTTTACTATCCAACTTTCCCATGCATACAGGGCTATTGAAAAGACCACAGCTTGGGTCAAGCATACCGTAGTCATCAAAGTAACATGAAATCCCTGTCTAGCACTTAGTGCTCAGTAACTGCTAGTTATTAATATTCTCTAAAATATATCCTTTTATGCAATAAACGACATTATTTTATTCATGCAACAAAATTTCTCCTATTTCACATTACTGACAAACTTCCAACATCTCAACTTGACATTTAAAGCCTGCTTGTCATACTCATTCAGTTGTATATCCCTCTTCTCTGACCTACTAAGTCTTCACTTTAGTTATGACGGTTGGCTCACTGACTGTCTCATCTTTCTGTGTTCATCTGCAACACTGCCAAAGCCAAGCACCTCCTCTAATGTTGCTGAACAACCTGATGTTACAATTCACATGCTATCTTCTCAAAGGACACTTGATAAATTCATGTGAAGGTAATATCCTTCTTCAGTGACATGCCAATAAAATTGGAAGGAAGAGGAGAAAATCTTAAGAGTTCTGTAGCTGGTAGTAAATGAGAGAAAAATAGAGAACAATAAAATAATTTCAGTGGGAAATTTATTAGCTGTGAATATAATATGTCCACTACAGTATGTCTGGAGCCCTGATGCAGTAGTAGTTAAGTGGTGAGGCTGCTAGCCAAAAGGTTGGCAGTTCAAATCCACCAGCCACTCCTTGGAAAGCCTATTGGGCAGTTACGTATCTTGTCCTATAGGGTCGCTATGAGACTCAATGGCAATGAATTTTTTGGCATATAGTACGTCTACCCATAAGCAAAACTAAAAGACAGACACATCCCTTAATTTTTTTCTCCTAACACTTTTTACTCAAATTAAGTAACAGTGTCTCTCCCAGGGATACCTGCATATGAGCAGGAACAGAGCCTAAAATATATCATGTTACGGAGAGTGGCATTTTGGGCTTTCACAGAGGAACAGAACGTGAGATTTTTTCAAGTTACCTTGAAATATCACCTTTTGGACGGCTGCTTAATTTGCAGGAGGATGAACATCGTGTGAACGCTAATTAATAAAAGAGGGCTATGAACAAAGATAAAGGCAGAAAGGCACCCGGACCCCTAGTGTTTATTTCTCTGCCTGTCTTCACTCGCGGTGGTAGACCTGCTACTTCAGACTGCTTAATTGGTCTCTTTCCGTCCTCGTGACCTACTTTTTTCTGCTTTCTGACTATCACTTTGGTGTGAGAAAGAGGCTAAATGCCATTGATTTCCGTCTTTAATTTTGGCGATTATTTCTCTTGCCCAGAGGATAAAGTCCTCTGAGAAGCAATCCCCAAAGCTGCTGACAATATGGCAAGAAATTCAGAGAGCAGACGACGCTACTGAGAAGTTTTTAGGTGCCCATGGGTAAATTCAGTGGTTGGATTATCTGACCTTTTGCTTTTGAAGCTGGCATCCTGACAAAGCTTCACACGGCTATGCAGAAGGCTTCTTCTGTGGTTCTGGCCAGCAGAAACACTGCCTTTTTAAAAGCATTAAGCTGGGAGTAGGAGACTCTGTTTTTGTTTTCCATGTTTTGTTTATCAGTTAAATCTGTTATTAGTTAAATCTTTTAACTACTTTGTGTCTTAGCTCTTCAGCTATAAAATGAAGGATCATTCATTGAAACGTTGAACATGAGACATTGCTTAAGTGCTGGGGGTATGGCAGTAAAGAAAATTCACAAAGATTCCTGCTCTTAATGTGTTGGGTGAAGGGAATGAGGGGAACAGACGCAATCAGTAGACCCACAAATCAACACAGAAGAAAATTCCAGATAATGACATTAGCTACGGGAAGACAAAGTCTGGTTGGAGTGAGAGACGCACTCAGTGTGGATGGAGGAGGGCTTCTCTGAGCCACTGCCATTTAAACTGTACGCGAATGAGGAGGAGGAGCGGTGGCACGGTGGGGGTGTGGGGGGTGCAGGATTTTGCAAGCAGAAGGCAAGTTGTTGCAAACAAAGAGTCCGAAGTAAGAATCAGGTTTGTGTTCTTGAGGGACTGGAGAAATGTCAGTGTGAAGACAGAAAGGAGACTAATAAGAGGGGAGATTGTTGAGCAGCGGCCAAGGAAGACTTCGTTGCCGTTTTAAGGTGCAGTGTTAAAAAGTTTGATACAAGGATTGAAAGAATTTGATTTGCCTTAACTGCTGTGAGAAAGACAAATTATTGCAGCGATAGAGCGGACCTATGATCTCTATCATGCAGTGGCTGACAAATTTCTTTCTGCGAAGGATCAGATAGTAAATATGCCAGGTTTTGTGGGCCGTGTAGCTTCTGTCTCAAATACTCAACCCTGTTACTGTAAAGTGAAAGCACACAGGACAGTATGTAAGCAAGGGAGCCTGGCTACGTTCCAATCAAACGCCGAGAGCGGGTACTGAGGTCTGAATTTCATATACTATTTTCACACGCAACATTCTTCTTTTGAAGTTTTTAAATCATTTAAAAATGTAGAAATGATTCTGAGCTTGTGGGTTGTACAAAAAACAGGCAGCAAGCCAAACCGTGAGCTGCAATTTGCTGATCCTCACCTTAGAATAGCCCAGGTGAGAGGGGAAGTTTCCTGGGAGTCGGGGTTGCAACAGTGGGAAGAATGCTGTTCCTGTGACGAGATAAGTTAGACTTTCTGTTAGCCTGGTCTTGGGAGGGAGGAAAGAAAAACGGCAAGAACGAAGCAGCTAGACTTCACTTTGAGTCTAACCAGATGATTTCTAAAGTTCCCTTTAGCTCCAACAATTTGTGATCTATGATCTCTAAGTGGAATCCTTTTCTGAACAGGCTTTGGAATGATATTCTTCCTCCTACTTAAGTCGACACATTCCAGGGTGTGGAAATGGTACACCTGGAGATTTTCTCAGCTGAAAGAATGCTGTGTGTTTTAATTCTTCAGAGACAGCCTTATTATAATTTTTATCTTTGTGCGTTGTGGAATTTTATGGCTCTTAACACAAACTTTTGTATGCTCCAGTGACATGCTTCATTTCTGTACAGTTAAGATCCTGTTTAAATAGTTTAAATCTGCTTGTTTTAATGCAAGTTCTAAGAGAATTCTACAGAATTCTCTAGACTGTGCACGTTTTCTCTTTTTGTTTCATCGTATTTATCTCCCAGTGAGCAAAGGTTTCATGGATTAAAACAGCAATTGATTTTGTTTTTAGCTTTTATTTGAATGTATTCTTTCTTCTCAAATACATTATGCATCTCCAAAGTAACTCATAAATTATAGACACAGCAAAAGTTAAAATTAGATCTGAGTGTGGTATAATGCCCAAAGGAAATTAATTGAAAAGGTTATAAGCCATCAAAAAACAATTTGTATGGTTAAAAGCCACATAGTTAGATGTCGTTAATGGCATATCTGTAACGATTATTTGGGCATTGGTTGCTTATTATGTCTCTGTGGCAACTGTTCAGTGTGTTACTTTTGGAAGACAGAGAGATCAGTAATTCAGCACCTATTATACTAAGAAGTGTGTGGAGGAATTTGTTGTCCCACATCTGACAAAGTGTACCTCTTCTTTCTCCCAATTTTAATAATTCCCCACTCTCTCCCAAATTGTCATTGGTCCTGATTGTATGGCTAAAGACTGGTTACTTCAGTAAAAGGATCATAAAATCAATCATGTGGATAAAATTACTGAGCCATCCAGCCAGCTGGTCTCTATTTGGCTCTACTTTGGTTCATTAGTTTAGGGGGTGAATTCACTCCACATTTAAGGAAAGCAAAAACGGCATCAAAACTAGTTTGTAATTAATTGCAGCTTTTTAGAAAGGAATGCATTCTCAGATGGGGACTATGCAATGTCTAATTCTCATTTCTGATTATGCCCTAGATCTGTCTAAAATGTAACTTTCTTTCTGTGTGTATATTAGCACTGGGTATAGCTTAGGCGTTCTCTTGGACCCTAACCACCCTCATCCTATGTTAAGAAATTTTTTTCTCTTGCACAGCCTCAAAGACTTAAAAATAACATTTTGTTGGTTGGCTGGAACATGTGCGTCTCTAGACAATCTAAGAGTCCCTTGGATGACTGGCAATATAATTTTGGTGTCTGGCTCTTTGTATTGTCTTTCAGGTGACCAGATGGCCCTGTGCCACTGTAAGCTGACATTGAAATGACTGTATATCACAGAAACATTGCGGTTTCTATGCTTTGTTAGTGGCAGAATGGCCAACGTTAATTACTTGGGCATTTAATGGACCTAGAAATAACAAATACATGATTCTCTTGATTTGGAAACCTTTTATAAAAGGACATAAAAGCAGTCAAGCAACTCTGGAACAGGGCCTCTACGTGTCTAACTCCTTGTAACAACAGCCAAAGCAAGTGAGAAGGACACAAATGCTTTTAAACAAAGGAACCCAGTAGGATGGAGCACTAATATTTAATGCTAACTCTTGTAAACACAGAAAGGAAAAATCTGTTGAACATGGAAGTCAAATGTCATAAATATGCCTCCCTGTGTCAAAGAATGGAATTAGTTCTCACAGAACATGACAGACAAAGATAAAACAGAACTTCACTTGGCTACTTATGGTGGAAACAGTTCACCCCAGAATAAGTCAAGCTACTGACAAAACCATTTCTTTAGAAGTGATAGATATTCAGGATGTAAGCCGTGTTACTCAAGAGTATGTTTCCAGAGATATGCGGTGTAGAGAGAGGGGCGGATATTCAAGCTCACAAATCCCTACCAGACGCCATGGCACACAAAGGCCACAGCCCTCACCATGACATTTGGACCACCTTTCTCTTCCTCTATTTCTCTCCAAGTTATGCACCATGTGGCATAGTGATTAAGAGCTCGGCTGCTAATCAAAAGGTTGACAGTTCAAATCCAACAGTTGCTCCTTGGAAACCTTATAGGGAAGCTCTTGTCAGTTCTATAGGACTGCTGTGAGTCAGAATCAACTCAGTGGTAATGGGTTCGTGTACCATCTGAAACTATAATAAATAATCCATAAATTGAAAATTGAGGAAGGTATCAGCAACAAGTAAATAGATTACTGGAAAATAAATTGGTCTCCTTTGGAATTTCATTTCACTAATTTCATGCTAAGAATCTGAAGCCTAGAGAAGTGGAAATGATGATGTGGTTTGCTTCAAAATATATATTTATTCGGAAGTACAGTTGGGATAATTAGCAGAAAATCTTTAAAAAGCGGCTTTGTTATGTGAAAATCTCGAAAAACATTCTACAAGGTAGCGTGAAAGTTACCAGCTTCAAAATTTTACAGGTAAAGGACCTGAAATTCAGAGAAGTGAAGCAGCTTTCCCAAGGCCACAATGATAAACTAAAACCAACCCACTGCCGAGTCCATTCTGACTCATAGCAACCTCACAGGTCAGAGTAGAACTGCCCCACAGAGTTTCCAACGAGCCCCTGGCAGATTTGATCTGTTGACCTTTTGGTTAGCAGACACAGCACTTACCCACTATGCCACCAGGGTTTCCAACCACAATGCTGGACAGTCGTGATTCCTTCAAGCTAGTTCTTTTTGACTTTGTATATCTTCCATTACAGGCATACTTTGTTTTACTGAACTTCGGATCTTTGGTTTTTATTGATTTATTTATACAAATTGAAATTTATTGGCAATCCTACATCAAGCAAATCTCTCAGCATCACTTTTCTAACAGCACGTGTTCACATTGTGTCTGTGTCATATTTTGGTAATTCTAGCAACATTACAAACTTTTTCATTATTATTCTATCTGTCATGGTGATTTATAGGGTCACTAAGTGTCAGAACTGACTTGATGACAATGGATTTGGTTTACAGTGATCTGTGATCAGTGATCGTTGGTGTTTCTATAGCAAACTGCTTTGGAGTAGCACAGAACATGCTCATATAAAATAGCTAACTTAATCAATAAGTGTTGTCTGTGTTCTGACTGTTCTACTGATGGGCCACTCCCTTGTCTTTCTCCCTATCCTCTGGCCTCCCTATTCTCTGAGATATGACTATATTGAAATTAGCCCTCTTAATAATGCTACAGTATTCAAGTGAAAAAAAGAGTCACTCATCTCTCATTTGAAATCAAAAACTAGAAATGACTAAGTTTATTGAGGAAGGCATGATGAAAGCTGAAATAGGCCACAAATGGGGCCATTTCCACCAGTCAGCCAAATTGTGACTGCAAAGGAAAAGTTCTTGAAGGAGATTTGAAGTGATACTTCAGTGACCACATGAATGATAAAGAAACCAAAGCTTAACGGTCTTCAAATCTGTGACTGCCAAGAGAGGTCAGGAAGCTGCAGAAGAAAAGTTCAAAGCTAGCAAAAGCTGGTTCACGATACAAAACTGCAAGGTGAGACACCAAGTGCTGACGTAGAAACTGCAGCAAATTTTCTAGAAGATTCAGCTAAGGTAGTTGATGAAAGTGGCTACACTTAACAACATATTTTTCAGTGTAGATGAAACAGCTTAACACTGGAAGAAGATGCTATCTAGGACTTTCATAGCTAGAGAAGAGAAGTCAATGCCTAGTTTTGAAGTGTCAAAGAACAGGTCAACTCTCTAATTGGTTGCTGATTCAGCTGGTAACTTTGTAAAAGTAATTCAGGTTTACAGAGCAAATCAGTTTCTCGTTACACAATTAGTACATATAATGTTTTGGGACATTGGTTGCTAACACCATGGCATGTCAACATTTTCTCCTTCTTGACCTTGAGTTACCCACTATCAGTTTTCCTATCCCCTTCTGTCTTCTCATTCTTCCCTCTGAGCTGCTGTGCCCATTTAGTCTCATTTTGTTTTATAGAGCTGAAAGGTAAAACTTACACTGAGTAAGAACAATGTCTAGGTGTCACACTCTTGCGTTTTCTCCCATCTCTGTTAGGCCGGTAAGTTTAGTCTTGTATCTTTTTATTGCGAGCTAGAATTTTGTTTTACATTTTGATTCAACTCTGTCCAGGACACTCTACAGGGATCCCTGTCAGAGCAGTTCGTGGCAGTAGCTGGGCACCACCCAGTTGTGCTAGACTCAGCCTGGTGGAGGCTATAATTGTTGTGGTCCATTAGTCCTCTGGACTGGTCTTTCTCTTGTGTCCTTCGTTTTCTTTATTCTCCCTTGCTCCAGGTAGGGTAGAGGCAGTGAAGTATCTTAGCTGCTGACAAGCTTTGAATATCGCTGACGCTACTGTTCAAAGTAGAATGTAGAACATTTTCTTTATAAACAATGTTATGCCAGTTGAGCCAAGACCATGGTTCAAAGATGGTGACTTTAAGTTGAAGCCAGTGTTCATTTACCATTTCCCAAATCCTAAGGCTCTGTAGATTTATGACAAATCTACTTCGCCTGTACTTTATAAAAGGGATAACAAAGTCTGGATTACAGCACATCTGTTTATAACGTGGTTTACTGAATGTTTTAAGCCCACTGTTGAGAACTCCTGCTCTAAGTAAAAAGAACTTTCAAAACATTACTGCTCATTGACAATGCCCCTAGTCACCAAGAGCTCTGGTGGAGATGCACAGGAGATTCATGTTGTCTTCATGCCTGCTAACACAACATCCACTCTACAGCCCATAGATCAAGGTGTCATTTTGACTTAAAAGCCTTATTACTTAAGAAACACACTTTGTAAGACTATTGTTGCTATAGACAATGATTTTTTGCTGGCTCTGGGCAAAGTGAATTGAAAGCCTTGTGGAAAAGATTCGCCACTTTAAATATTGTTAAGAATATTTGTGATTCATGAGGGGAGGTCAAAATATCAGCATTAGTAGGAGTTTGGAAGAAGTTGATTCCTACTTTCACGGATGACTTTGTGGGTTCAAGATTTCAGAGGAGAAAGGAAATGCTGATATGGTGGAAACAGCAAAAGAACTAGAATCAGACGTGGAGCCTGAAGATGTCACTGAGTTGCTACAGTCTCACGATTAAACGCTTAATAGATGTTGAATTGCTTCTTGGGGGTGAGAAAAGAAAGTAGTTTCTTGAGATGGAATCTACTCCTGGTGGAGATACCATGAAGAATGTTGCAATGACAAAGGATTTAGAATACAACAGAAACTTAGGTGATAAAACAGAAGCAGGGTTTGAGAGGACTGACTTCAATTTTGAAGGATGTTCTAGAGTGGGCAGAATGTTATCAAACAGCATGGCATGCCACAGGGAAAACCTTCATGAAAAGAAGAGTCGGTCAATGCACAGACTGTCATATTTTAAGAAAGTTCCACAGCCAACACGGCTTTCAATCACCACCACCCTGATCAGTCGGCGGTCATCAGCATCAAGTCTAGACCCTCTGAAAAAGGTTACAGCTCACTGAAGGCTCAGATGACAATTAATACTTTTAGCCATAAAGTATTTTTTAAAATTAAGGTATATACATTGCTGGTTTCAGATATAACACTACTGCACATTTAATAGACAATGTAATGTAAACATAACTTTCATATGCATTGAGAAGCCAAAAAAGATCATCTGACTCTCTTTATTGCAATGTTTGTTTTATTGCAGTTGTCTGCAACTGAACCTGCAATATCTCTGAGATGAGCATTCCAAACTATCTCCAGGGTTTTCTTGGTGCAGTTACTGGCTGTTGAGTTGCTGTAAGTCATAGTGATCCTAGATGTGAAAAGTAAAACTGTCCTCCAAGGTTTTCAGGCTGTGACCTTTTGGAAGCAGGTAGCCGGGACTGTCTTCTGAGATGCCTCTGGGTGGGTTTAAACTGCTAGCCTTTTGGGTAGTAGCCAAGTGCCTAACCATTTGTACCCCCCAGGGACTACTGCTGCCAAATTGAACTTCCTTCTTCTCCTCACACAGTAGCCATGTGTAATAAGAAGTTAAACTATCAGAAGAAAAATTTAAAAAAGAGTAGAATTAGCTCTGCATCTGATTCTTCAGATCACAGCTTTGTCAGTTAGAGAAATTAGGTGCTGCATATCCCCTGAATAGATTGGTGGAGGAGAAAAAAGCTAGAACTTTGGCGATGATACTTCATAGACGAAGCAGTGTTTGCAATTGCAGATATATCCTTTCTGCCCTCAAAATCAGCTTCCAAATCTCCTCCTCAACATCCCTTCAAAATGAATGCAAGCGCAATAGAGAATAAAAACAATTTTTTAATTTAAAATACGACATAGAACTCTAAGAAATGTATTATGTCAGACATGCAATTTTAATAGCCTAAGCTGTATAAATGATGCATAATAACACATTGTAATTACCTGTTACTTGCTTGTATGTTCTAAGAATTACTTAAAATTAATTGAGAGCATGATTAATAATTTTAATCACCTTATGAAATATTCATGAGCATTCATAAAAACCACAAAACATTTATTTAATGAATTAATGATATTCACTATCTTTTCACAGAATTTAAGTGTAGAAAACTCCATTAGATATTTCTGTGTATGTTTCTGAATTGATGTCCACTTGAAGAAATGGCTACTGCGCTTGTTCTTTGCTGTCAGAAATGTCCACAGCCACACAAGAGATTCCTCTTCTGCTTTTAATAATGAACCAGATTCTCTCATCTTAATCTATTAGGCATAGCAACAATAATACCAAAGCTCCGTCTGGGGATGGACAGCACTTACGCTTTTCAAAATACAGACAATAAAATCTTTGGATGATAGAATCTGTCTAAGATGGAAACATGTTAGCAAAAGAAGACTCAAATATTTTTTAGTAAAACAAGTGATAGAAAAGCGGCAAGTCACATCCTGTCAAACATGGCAACCTTGCAAGGTAGTCAGTGCAGTCCTGGGAAGTTCTAGCTCTCACAGAGATTATGTATTCTGACTTGAGGGGCAGGAAATCCATCAATCGCTTTCCACCGCAACTGTGTCTAAACTGAAGATGCAACTAGAATTTTATGACATGATTCAAAATTGCCTATCTCTGGAACAGTAGTGAATAAGAATAATAACAAAATGGGTGCGTTAATAACTTGCAAGGGGAGTGTGCACGACGTGTGCAGACGTTTTCTCAAGTCTTAATTGACTCTGTTCCCTATCTTGCACCCAATTTTCCTCAGATCTAGCAGGAAGACACTGTAATGACGATTAAAGTAAATAAATTAGACAAATTGTAACATGGTGTCAAGGAAATATGACTAACAGAACGGAAGTGAGTGCAGATGGAATGATCTCGAAGATGGTGCAGGGCTGAGCAATGTTTTGGTGTTATACATACACTCACCATGAGCTGGAATCTACTTGGCTGCTACTAACAACAACAAGACCACATACGGAATGGGGTATCAATAACGAAATTAAAAAGAAAAACACAAGGCAAAGAAAAATATGAAACACGAAAGTACATGGGGGTGCTCCACAAATACTAACTTCTATTATTATTATTAGCAGTTTTCTAGAGCTATTCAGGGAGATGTTATTTGATTTGGCAGATGAAATTTTGGAAATTAATATCTGTGAAAATGGAATAATAAATTGGGGTGATTTGCCAATTTCTATTTTTTAATTTTTATTTTCTCATTGTGTTTTAAGTAAAAAGTTATAGTTCCAGTAAGTTTCTCATACAAAGCTCCCTCACACTTTGCCATGATCCTACCTGCTGTACCCACACTGGGACAGCACACTCCTCCCTGTCCAATATTTCCCACGTGCATTTTACTGGCTCCTTTACCTTTCCGTCTTCTCATCTACTTCTAGGCAGGAGCTGCCCAGTTAGTCCTGGTCCACTGGAACACCAAGTCTGGTCTTTTCATCAGAGTTCAAGTTCTGTACCCCACATTTCTCTCACTCCATTAGGGATTCTTTGTTGAGTTCCCGGTAGCGGCATTCTTGGGTGGTGGCCAGGCACCACCAACTTCCGGTCTCATGTTTATGTAGTCTCCCGTAAACGGACCCCTTTGTCTGTTGGTCTGTAGCATCCTGAGAATCTGATGCTCTTCATTCTCCTTTGCTCCAAGTGAGTTGAGACCACTTGATGCTTCTTAGATGGCTGCTTGCTAGCTTTTAAGAAACCAAATCCCACTCACCAAATTGGGATGCAGAACGTTTTAATAAACTTTGGTAAGCAAATTGAACTAGTTGTTCCCTGAAACCAAGGTACCCAGACCCCCAGCCTTGCTACTCTGTCCCTGGAAGAGTTTAATTTTATTTAAAATGCTTCTAAGTTTTGCATTTAGTCCATTTGAATTAAGTTCTCCTCTACCGTGTGTTGTCTCTCCCTTCATGTAAAATAATTCTTGTCACTTATCTAGTTAGTGAATACCCCTCTCCCTCCTTTCCTTGTAATCACCAAAGAATGTTTTCTTCTGTGTTTAATAATTTTCTTGAGTCCTAATAATAGTGATCTTATACAATATTTGTCCTTTTGGAATTGACTCATCTCACTCAGCATAATGCCTTCCAGATTCTTCCACGTTATGTTTCCCAAATTCATCGTGGCTGTTTATTGTTGCATAATATTCTATTTTGTGAATATATCTGTTTGTTTTTCCATTCCTCTGTTGATGCGCACTTAAGTTGATGCCATTGTTTTTACTATTTCGAACAGTACTGAAATGAACATTGGTCTGTAAGTATTCCTTTGTGTGGCAGATCTTATTTTTCTACAGTATATTCCAAGAAATGGGATTGTTTGGTTGTACAGTATTTCTATTTCTAGCTTTTTAAGAAAACACCAAATCAGTTTCCAAAGTGGTTGTACAATTTTACAAGCACACAAACAATGTGTACTGTTCTAGTCTTTCCACATCATCTTCAGCATTTGTTACTTTGCGGTTTTTGAATTAATGACAGCCATGTTGGCGTGAAATGGTATCTCATTGTAGTTTTGATTTGCATTTCTCTAATGGTTAATGATCATGAGCGTTTCCTTGTTTATCTGTTAGCAGCCTGAATGTCTTCTTTGGTGAAGTTCCTATTCGTATATGTTGCCCATTTTTTAATTGGGATATTTGTCACTTTCTGTTGAGGGTGTGCAGTATCTTGTAGATTTTAGAGATTAGATGCTAGTTGGATTTGTTGTAGCTGAATTATTTTACCCAGTTTGTAGATTGTCTCTATACTATTTTGGTGAAGTGTTTGCATGAGTGTGTTTGATTTTTACAAGTTCCCAGTTACCTATTTTCCCTTCATATGTTTGTACATTGTTAATAATGTTTTGTATTCTGTTTATGTCTTGTATTAAGGTTCCTAGCACTATTCTTCTTTTTGTTCTATGAGGCTTATCATTTTAGATTTTATATTTAGGTCTTCGATGCATTTTGAGCTATTTTTTAAAATTATGATTAAGTGAAAGTATACAATCCAAGTCAATTTTGCATGCCTACCTCTGCAACTCTGTCTTCTTTCCTCTTCCTGTGACAGTACACTTCTCTTTTTCACTCTTTACTTCCAGTATCCACTTAATGAACACCTGTCCCCTCCTTTCCACAACCTCCTGTCCCCTCTAGAAAGGGGAATTTTATGATTTTATATATGTATAAAATCATAAAGTACACACACCACATGCTCACTCTGTGACCTGAAGTCCAGTCCATTCTTTGTCGAAAGTGTTGACCTCAGTACTAGTTTTAGGTCTGGGCTGGCAGCAAGTCTATGAACCATGTTCCCAGGCAATCTTCCAGGCTGTCAGACCATCAGTTTAGGTCTTTTAATAGAGTTCTTGATCTGCACTCCTCTTTTTTCATGCTACCTCAGGAACTCTGCATTGCGTTGCCTGTCAGGGACATCTTTAATGGAGGCCTGGCATCATCTGGTTGTTCTGGTCTTGTACTGACACAGTCTCCCACGCATACGGGTCCTTCTGTCTTCTGGGCTCATTTTTCCTCGTGTGTTGTCTGTTCTCAGTTGTCATCTGTTCCAGGGAGCTTGACCAACTGATGTTCCTCAGACGGCAATCTGCTGACTTTTAGGACCCAGATGCCTCTCACCCATATAAGGTAAAGAAGACTCTCTTAGCAAAAGACTAATTATGCCAATTAACCTCAATGCGTGGTCCCCAGACCTCTGTCTCTGCTATTCTGTCCTTTGAAATGTTGGGTTGAAGATGGAGAATCATTTAGCTTATGGTGTACTCCAATTCTGCTGATTTTCCCTCTGCTACATATTGTCACTCCCTTCACTTAACTGAATTCATATCAGCTATGTAGTCTATGAACAGTCCTCTTCTCCCTCCTCACCTTTGCCACCATCAAAGAGCCTTTTCTTCTGTGTATAAGTCCTTTTTTACTTCCCTATAATAGTGGTCTTATACAATATTTATCCTTTTGCAGCTGACTGATTTCACTCAGCATAATGTTTTCTAGTTGATACCATGTTATGTCAGTTATTTTTTTGTGTATGATGAGATAGGTATTGTTTCATTTTTTTTTGCAGATGAGTATCCAGTCGTGCCAATAGCATTTGTTAAAGAAATTGTCTTTTACCCAATTATAGACTTTGGGTTTTTGTCACATATCAGCTGCCCATAGATGGATGATTTTATGGATTCTCAATACTGTTCCATTGGTCCATGTGTCTGTTGTACTAATACCAGGCTGTTTTTACTATTGCTGCAGTGTAATAGGTTCTAAAGGTAGTGTAAGGCCTCCCACTTTGTTCTTCTTCAGTACTTTACTTTTTCCCGTTCCATAAAAAAGCTGATGCCTTGTTGTTCCATCTCATTAAAAAAAGCCATTGGAATTTGGATCCAGATTGTACTTTATCTATAGATTGCTTTGTATTGTATAGACATTTTCACACTGCTGAGTCTTCCTTTCCATGATCAAGGCAAGTTTCTCTACTTGTGTAGGTTTCTTTTGATCTCTTGCAGCAGTGTCTTCTAGTTTTTTTGGTATAGTTCTTTACATCTCTCTCTAGATGTATTCCTAAGTATTTTGTCTGCTTGAGGCCAACTGTAAATGGTATTGATTTGTTATACTTTGGTGTAGAAGAACCCAAATGGTTTTTGTACATTTATCTTGTATCTTGATCATTTGCTGAATTTTTCTGTTTGGTCCAGTAGTTTGTGTGTGTGTATTTAAGGGTTTTCTGTATATAAGATCATATCATCTGCAAATAGAGATACTTTTACTACTTGCTTACCAATTTGGATGCCCTTTATTTCTTTTTGTAGCCTGATTGTTCTGTCTAGAACCTTCAGCACAGTGTTGAATCAAAGTGGTGACAAAGGGCATGCTTGTCAGGTTCCTGTTCTCAAGGAGAATGCTTTCAGACTATCTCCATTTAGGGTAATGCTGAGTGTTGGCTTTGTATAGATTGCTTCTGATTATGTTGAGGAATTTCCCTTCTATCCAATTTTGCTGAGAATTTTTAGCATGAATGGATATTGAACTTTGTCAAATGCCTTTTCCATGTCAGTGGATAAAATCAAGTGGTTCTAGTCTTTTGTTTCATTTATGTGGTTGATTACACTGTTTTTCTAGTGTTGAATCACCCCTACATACCTGGTAAGAATCCCACTTGGTCATAGTGAATTAAGTTTTTTATATGTTGTTGAATTCTGTTGGCTAGAATTTTACAGAGGAGTTTTGCGTTTGGTTTCCTTTTCTGTGGTACTTTTACCTAGTTTCAGTATGAGGGTTATGCTAGCTTCACAGAATGAGTTTGGGAGTATTCTGATTTTTCCTGGGCCTGAAATACTTTTAGTAATAGTGGTATTAACTCTTCTCTGAACGTTTGAGAGAATTCTCCAGTTAAACCATTTGGGTCTGCACTGTTTTTTTGCTGCAAGTTTTTTATAGTAACTTTTCAATCTTATCTTTTGTTATGGGTTTATTTGGTTGTTATACCTTTCTTTGTATTAGTTTAGGTAGGTAGTGTGTTTCTAGAAATTTGTCCATTTCCTCTAGGTTTCCAAATTTGTTAGAATATAATTTTTTATAGTATTCTGTCATGATTCTTTTAAATCTCAGTTGGGTCTGTTGTGATGTTACTCATCTCCTTTCTCATTTGGGTTATTTGCTTCCTCTCTTGTTTTTCTTTTGTGCATTTGTTCAGTGATTCGTCAGTTTTCTGGGATCTTTTTGAAGAACCAGGTTTTGATCTCGTTACCTATTTCAATCGTTTTTCTGGTCTCTATTTCATGTAGTCCTAGTCTTATTTTTATTATTTACTTCTTTCTGGTGTCTGAGGGGTTCTTTTGCTGCTCTCTTTCTTCTTGTTTGAGTTCTAGGGTTAATGCTTTGGTTTGGGCCCTTTCCTATTTTTAATGTGTCCAAAGGTTCTAGTAAGACGTGCTTTCATTCTCATTTGTTTCTGTGAATGTCTTTATTCCATCCTTGATTTTATCTATAACCCAATATTTTTTGAGCATGGTGTTGTTCAATTTCCATATGTTTGATATTTTTTTTTTCTGTGCTTTTTCTGTTACTGATTTCTATGTTTATGGCTTTATGGTCTAAAAAGGAAGCTTTGCAGTATTTCAATGATTTGAATTTTGCTAAGGTTTGCTTTAGGGCCTAATATATGGTCTATTCTGGAGACTGTTCCGTGTGTGTAGGAAAATAAGGTATACTTGGCTGGTGGTAGGTGAAGTATTCAATATATGTCAAGAGGTCAGGTTGATAAGAGTGTGGCATCTTGGTCTTCCATGTCTTTATTGAGCTTCTTTCTGAATATTCTGTCGTTGACCAAAATGGTTTGTTTGAATGCTCCTACTATTACTGGGAATTGTCTATTTCTCTTTTCAATGGTGTTAAGTTTGTTTTGGAACCTTATCACTGAATGTACAATATGGCTATGTCCTCCTGATATGTTGACCCTTTAATTAGCATGTACTGTCCTTCTTTGTCCACCATGGTGGATTTTACTTTAAAATCTATTTCGTCAGAAATTAATATTGCCACTCCTGCTCTTATTCAAATATTGTTTGCTTGGTATACTTTTCTGTGAGTTTTAATTTTTTTTTTTTGTCTTTACGTCTAAGGTGCATCTCTTGTAAGCAGCATATAGATGGATCATGGTTTATTAAATCCACTCTGCCACTCTCTGATTCTTTATTTGCACCTTTAAACCATTTAGATTCAGTATAATTATTAATTGATATGAATGTAGTGCCATCAGGTTGATGCCTTTTTTGATCATTGTTGACAGTTTCGTTGTTCCAGTTAATTTTCTGGACTGAATTATTTTTCTTTAAGTGTTTTCTTTTCACTTTTTAATTGTTGTTGGTTTTGTATTTATTGAGACATCATGTTTTTCTTGTTTTTTAGCTTGGTGTGTGGTAGCATTGTTACCTTCCTTTGCAGTTAGCATTTACCTCTATTTTTCTAAATGTAAAAAAGTCTTTAATTTGTATCACCTTGATTTTCTTTCAATATGAAAGATCTATGACTGCATTTTTTAAGCCTCTTTTTTTGTTATATGTAGTTATCTTTTAAATACTGACATTTCTGTTTCCTCACCCCCCCAGTGTTTTAACTTTACTTTATTTTTGTAATTTCTCCACCAGGGTTAATACTTGTTTGCTCTGTCCTGTGTTCTAGTCTTGGGTTATTACCCAATGTTATTGATTTTCTAACCAAAGGACTCACTTTAGTTTTCCTGTAATTTTGGTTTGGTTTTTGCAAGTTCCCTAAATTTGTGTTCTTCTGGAATTGTCCTAATTTTGCCTTTATATTTGAGAGATAGTTTTGTTGGAAATGTAATTCTTTGCTAATAATATATTCTCCTTCAAGCTTTTTTATATGTCATCCCCTTGCCTTCTTGCTTGCCTGGTTTCTGCTGAGTAGTCCAAGCTTAACCTTACTGACTCTTCTTTGTAAATTATTTTTCATTTGTCTCTAGACACTTTAAGAGTTCTCTCCTCACCTTTAGTTTTGTTAAATTTAATTATAGTATGTCTCGGTATCTTTCATAATCTACTTTGTGTAGAGTTCAGTGAAGATCTTGGATAGGAATCCTCTTTTATTTCATGGTATCAGGGAGTTTTCTGTCAAAAAAATCTGTGACAATTGTCTCCCTATTTTCTGTAATCCACGGTGTTCTGGTACTCCAGTCACTTGGAAATTGTTCTTCCTAATAGAGTGCCACACAACTCTTAATGTTTCTTTATTGAAAAAAAATTCTTTTATCTGATTTTTCAGATAAAAATACTTTATCTTCTGTATCACTAGTTCTGCATTTCATTGCCTCAATTCTACTTTTTTACTTTCTACTGAGTTATCTAATTCTGTAATTTTATTACTAATCTTCTGATTTCTACATCTCAAGGATATCTTGCAGCCTGTTCAGTTTGTCATTATGTTATGCTATGTTTTGCTGATCTCCTCCCTTATCTCTTGAAGTTTTTGAACACTAACCTTTTGTTTTCATAATTTATTTCTGCTAATTTCAGAAAGTTCTCTCATCTGAAAAATTTTTGACTCTTTTTAGGAGCTTTCTGAAGCCATCATGGTCAATGTCTTTAAGTGATCTGATACTGACTATTGCATCTGAGACATAGGTAAGTTGTTGTATTTATTTATGTTTGCTTACTGTTAAAACTTCTTTCTTTCTTTTTTTTTTTTTTTGATGCACCAATATGCTTGTCATGTCAGCTAGTTTGACTGCTGGTGACTTAGAAGATCTAACATCCTGTCACCACGTTACTAGGCATGTGGGCCCAGGCATCCATTTACTTCTCTTGTATGTATTCAGCTTAGAAGTCCTAGTAATCAGGTAGCGAACACATGGTGCAGGCAGTCCCCTATGGTCCTAGATAAGTGACTTGCATTGGCACAGGTAACTTGGTGTCCACGCTGAGAAAGGTAGGGTGCTGGCAGTCACTGGTAAGTATCTGTGAAGATGGCTTGTCCCTGTTCCTTAATGTGAGCTGGCAGATAGCTTTGGCTGCAGGATGATAGGCACAATGGATGCTGTATGCAGTTTTGAAAGGTTTTCAAGCTCAGTGGACCACTCATGCAGATGTGTAGGCAAAGGAACTGTTTTTGCCCTGACTTAACAGCTTAGGCTAACTGGCAGGGCAGGTGTTTTTTTTGTTTTTTTTCCTTTCTCCATTTATTACACTGTTCTTTCTCCAAATCTGGGAAAATGGCTCAGGGTGTACATAAGGGGTCCTCATCTGGCCGAGGTATATCAAAGTATGGACCCCAGTCAGTACAGAGAATGGAGAGGGAAGTACTGGGAAAAGGGAGAGAGGTGTAGCCTGAAGAAGAGTTTAAACCTGCATGTGATAAGTTAGACAAAAACCACTTAGCTTTTGATGATGGAATGCTGCTTTTCACTACTTCTGGAGGTATGAGAGGTCTCTCTGCCACTCTCTCACTGAGGAAAACACTTTCTAAATGCCACCTTTTTGATTACCACACTATCTGATGCTGATCTTGCTGCAGGGTGTGGATTCCTGCTGGGCGAGGTCTGCCAGTCCTAGGTACTTCCAGACTTACTCTCTTTTCTCCATTGCTCAGTCTGGTTTCTCAATTTTCCCTTTAATGTTCAGGGCTTCTTGAGTGTATATATAAACAATTCTTTTTTTTTGATCTTTGTTGTTAGAGAGATCACGAGAAGGGTCCAACTATGCTACCATCTTAGCACTGCCCCACACCTAATTTTCCAATTTCTACACTAGATTGGAGCCCTGATGGTTAAGGGCTCAGTTGTTAACCAAAATGTTGACAGTTTAAATCTACTAACTGCTTCTTGGAAACTCTATGGACTAGTTCTACTCTGTCCTATGAGTTTGCTATGAGTTGTAACCCACTTGGTGGCATATAACAGCAACATTGTTAGGTTAATGAGAATCAGCCACTCAGAAATCTATTGCTCTTGATCAGATGAGAAATTGAATTCTTCAATATGTGAGGTGGGAGACGAGACCTTGGACTGGTAGAGATTACAAAGAGCAGACATTCAGTGTGAATCCTGAGTGGTGAAGGGTTCTCTCTCTGACCACCATTTTGCTTCTGCTTTTCTCCTCTTATTGTTGGCTATGAGTACTATTACCTTTATGATGAGCAGAGACATCTTGTGCTCCAGAGTTGAGAAATATGTAAAACCATAAGTTCTTGAAGACATTTTCTAGTTTTTTCTGACTACTGTTATGACTTCAGAGTACAGATTAGAGGATTCTAAAATATTAATTATTTTGTCTTTTCAAAATCATCTTATATGACTATCAGAAACTTACAAAATAAAGTTTAGTTAATATTTCTTTGAACAAGAAACTTGTGCACAGGATATTTGAGAGCTAGTTAAATGAGAGAAAATGAAACAAAACAAAACAAAACAAAAAAAGACTAGAATTTGTTCCTCCCAGAGAAAGCCACTATTAGTATTTTGGTATATTTCTACTCATTTTGTGAATTGAAAAATGTTATACATTTTTTTAACATTTAAAGTAATATCTGGACTGACTGGTTAATAAAAATGCAATTCATGAAGAAAGGTTTAAAATGGAAAGGACAAATCTCTTTCCCTCCTCCAAGATAAACACTTTCAATAATCTCCATTTTTTAGTTGCCCTTGTAGTTGTCATTATAAATATAAATAACAAATATTATCAACTTATCTCTTGTTTAACTTCAAAACATATCTGTTGACTCCTCATCAGTACATTCCACAGTGTACATTGAGTTAAGCTAACTTGTGTTATAATGTGATATTTAAAACTTTAAATAATTTATTTGTTGATTTATTAACTCTAGATAGTGTCTGATGAGATGTAATTTTTATTTTTTAAGTTATTATTTTTATCTTTTTGAATTCTGTAGCATTTATATTTTGTTATACAATTACTATTAACTCTGACTTCATGTTTTATTCTGTAAGGCAAATCTAAACTTTTAAAATTAGTAAAATAGCATTGTAATATTATGGATTATATGAAGACTATTCATCACAGAACTAAATAGTGTGAATGAAGGTACAGAGAAAGACATAAAACAAATTTTACATCACTGAAAAGCCAAAGCCACTGCCATCAAGTCGATTCCCACTCACAAGGACCCTAAGGGTCAAGGTATAACTGCCCCCTAGAGTTTCCAAGGAGCGCCTGGTGGATTTGAACTGTTGACCTTTTGGTTAGCAGAGGTAGCACTTAACCACTATGCCACCAGGGTTTCCTCTAAGTCACTAAATCCTAAAAAAGGAAAATATTGCTTGCATAATGTATGAAGGTTTGACAAATTCTCTTTTGAATATTTTGGGTTTCTTGACTTCTCATCTAGACTCAGCTGCTAGTGTTTCTTTTTATTTTATGTCATCCTTTAGTTTGTATTCCTTTCCACTGTCCTGGAGTATCTTTGTTAAGAAATGCTTTTTATGGAAGTGGCTTACTGACAATGTTTTGGTTCACTTTTACATTTGAGTAGAATAACTGAATTCAAAACCATTTCTTCTGAGACCATTAAAGTAATTATTCTGTGGTTTTCTGGCATTCAAAGACTATTCCTTTGTGTTTATGTTTTGTTGTTAGTCTTTCTTCAGTGTATGGAATTTTTTCACTTTTTAAAAAGCTATTAATTCCTTCAGACCTCTGCTGTTTTCTGCTTGTGAATTTCTTGTGAGATTGATGTTGAATTTCCAAGTATTTGCATTTTTATTCACATTTTCTATGTATTTTCTTTTTGTTCTTAGTTTTAGAAAATTCCACCAAATCTGTACTCCTGACCACTGTTCTTTATATTCCTTACTTTGTATATTAGTTTTCATTTACTCATTCAAGTTTTTAATACCCTTTGAATGTCTAATAATTTGGTACCGTCTACATATTACTCCTCCGTATCGTGTTCTCTTTCTGTGTATGTAACAGCCTCTTTAGTTTCTCTGAAGGAATTAACTAGAGCTTTTAAATAGTGGTCTCCTAGTTCCAGAAAGTTCAGATTTTTTGGTTTGTTCATCATTATCCTTCTTCTTTATGACACTGGATTTTATGAAATGTATGCTGTCCACTGATTGTCATTCAAATTAATGAGTGATGGAAAATTTAACTGATAAAAACAATTCAGTCTACTCTGTAGTTGTGTAACTCATGACACACATTAATATTACAGTTTGGTCGGATTTTACTTAGCAAAAAATCTGAGAGGAAATAGAATGGGAGGGTAGACAAAGATAGTTAGATAAAAATAAAACAGAATACAAAGAGGAGAAAGCACATGTAGAGAAACAAATATTTCAGTAGACACAGATGGCTAAAACTGGAGAGAATTTGGAGATATATTCAGAATGCTGCAGTTTACAAATGAGGAACTAGGAAGAAGATTAAGCGATCTGTTAAAAATAGTGATTCTGATTGTTCTTTTCTATCAATAATTACATTTCTAAAGGAAGCACTCTTAACATTTTTTAGAAGACCCATTGACTTTGCCTTGCACTTGGATTAATGTTTATAGAAGGTAATACTGAGATAGGAAACCCATAGTGGTTAAATTTTATGGCTTCTAACCCAAAGGTCAGTGGTTCAAATCTGCCAGGCTGTCCTGAGAAACTCTATACAGTAGTTCTGCTCTGTCTATAGGGTCTCTTTAAGTTAGAGTAGACTTGACGGCAGCAGATTTGGTTTTTAGTTTTAATACTGAGACAGTAAAATGTGCTGATACGGATGTTGGTACAACTGTCTTTCAACTGGCCATTGGCATTTCTCAAATTGTTTGGCTTATCTTCTAATGATAACCTCAGACTCCTTCTTCACTGTTATTGAATAAAAATGTATTTCTAAAATACAATCAGGATATATTCATGTGTAATATACAGTATATTCAGAAATAGATACAGCCCGGCCTATGACCACTCAATCTACAATTTCTCTTTAAGATATAAAGATAAATTACTTATAAGCACAAAGCCAAGTTTCTTGAAACCTGTACTGCATATTATGGCATGATTTTTTGTCTAACTGCTAGAAGAAGCAAGTATTTCATTAAAAACTTTACGAATATGTATCTTATCAAAGGGCATCAAAAAAAAGAGAGCAAAACCTTAGAGACTTTGTTTGTAGGAGGGAGACTGTAAATTTGAGTTCCAGCCAGTAACTTATTAACTATATTATTTTACACAGCTAAAATAACCATCCCCAGCTTCAGTCTCCTCATATGCAAAATGATTATTTAACAGCACTTATCTCATAGGGTGATTTAAGAATTAGAATGTAGATGGCAATTAAATAATAAACTATATTCTTATTACAAGAGCCATTTGGGCAATCACCAAATGTTTACTGAGTTTATATTTAACTTCTTGAAAACCTGGCAGACTGTTCCAAAGTAACTGCATTGTTTTGTACTTCCACCAGCAGTATAAAACCAAGAACCAAATCCATTACCATAAAATAAATTCTGACTTGTAGTGACTCTATGGGACAAAGTAGAACTGGCCTGTAGGGTTTCCAAGAAGTGCCTGGTGGATTCAAACTGCTGACCTTTTGGTTAATAGCCATAGCTTTTAACTACAATGCCAGCAGGGTTTCCACAAGCAGCATACCCAAACCCGAAACCAAACTCACTGCAGTCCAGTTGTTTCCGACTCATAGGAACCCTGTTGCAACCCTGTAGGTCAGAGTAGAACCGCTCCATAGAGTTAGAGTTTCCAAGGAGCAGCTGGAGGATACAGACTAGAGACCTTTTGCTTAGCCGACCTAGCCGTTAACCACAATGCCAGCAGGGTTTCCACCTGCAGCATAAGAAGGTCCAAGTGTCACTACGTAGTCACCAACACTTGCTACTATCTGCCACTTTTATTATAACCATCTCATACAGTGTATGAACTAGTATCACTGTTTCATTTTGATTTGCATTTCTCTGATAGCTAATTATGTTAAGCATGTTTTCAAGTGCTTATTGACCATTTGCGTATCTCCTTTGAAAAACTGCCTGGAACATTTTAAAATTGGCTTATTTGTCAGTTTCTAGTAAAAGAACACTTACGGTGTTCTCGGATTCTCTGTAACCATATGAACAGCTCAAAAAGAATGATGTGTGGTCAGGAAGGGAGTTTGCCAATGGAGAAGACGGGCATTGCATTCCCAGCTGTGCTGTTGATGACCTTCAGAAATTACCAAGGCTGCCACTAAACTGGAGTAGAACCTGGAGACAGGGGAGCAGTAGGAGTGGTTTACATTGTTAGAGCTTGAGATTGCCCATGGTTATTTGGATACTGCTATCACTGACACAGTTATTCAGAAACGCTGTACTCCAGAGGCAGAAATTGTGAGGAGTATAAACCCACTGCCGCCAAGTCGGGTTCAACTTACAGCGACCCTAAAGATCAGAGTAGAACTGCTCCATAGAATTTCTAAGGAGCACCTGGTGGATTTGAACTGCCACCCTTTTGGTTAGCAGACATAGCACTTAATCCACCATGACACTGCACCTCGTTTAAAGCTGAGATAGGATTAAAAGAAGTTAGCTTGAGCAGTTAGTGTCTTTGTTAGTCAGAGGAACAGTGCACAGGTCCCAGTCAGAGAGTTTTCCAAAAAGCCCTGAGAACAGTCCATGAGATAAAGGGCTGTGTTACATAAGCATCATTAAGAAAAGCTTTGTCCTTTCTATCTATCACCTTCCTTACCTCATCCTGTACCTCAGAAGAGCCTGAGATAGAAGAGGGAGAGGATAAGAAGAGGGAGTAAATAGACAATGCTCGGTACCTCCTCATTTTCTCATTTTTGGCATTCAAGTTGCAGGTCAGGTTTGTGTTGGGGTGAAGGAAAGGGCTTTAGAATGATTCAAGTTTTGACTTAGATGGGACTGGATGTTTTCAGACCTGAAAACAATACTGTTCTTATCGTCAAGGGTGACTGCAGACCCTATGGTAAACCAGCTGAGGTATTTTCCTGAGAGCTGAAAAGAGCTCTAACAGAACTTCTTAAGACGATACTAGAGAAGAAAACTAATTCTCATTGAACTCCACTGAATCTAAGCTGTCCAATTTATGTACGTTATAAACACATGTAAAAACACAGAAAACCAAATCAAAGCAAAGAATGTTGCCATTGAGTCAATTCCTACTCCATTTCTCTGATTTTGGCTGATAGTGACCAACCCTGTAAGACAGAGTAGAATTGCCCAGTAGGGTTTCCAAGGAGTGGCTGGCAGATTTGAACTGCTTTGGTTGGCAGTTGAACCATTTTGCCACCAGGGCTCCTGTTGGTATGTACATATTCTTACAGTGTTGCATTCTTTCGAGGTTGACGAAACATCTTTAAGCAATTTGACTTATGTGTTACACAAAATAATGAGTTGGAATAGGTGTAGAATTTTTAGTCATGGAATATAGGGATGATGGAGTGAAAGAATGGAACCTGAGTCTGTGGCCAGCAACTCACGATGAGATAATGCATTATTTCCTGTGGTTTGAAACTCTCTCTAGGGCTGTTAATATTTTCATTGACTCTAATTATTGGCTGTTTAATTCACATTACATGATTAAAGACCTTCATTCTCTCGGTGTATCTCAGCTCTTTTAATTAGACTTAGTAAGTGAAAATATTTAGTGCACAAAATGATTCTTTAGAAATAATAGGACTAGGAAAATCCATTTTTCAAATTTGTATATTACTATCAGTACCATAGTGACTGCAGAAAGCTGATCGTTTCGGTAGCTGACTCCCAAGCACTGGATTGGAAACACAGTATAGGTCAGCATCTTAGAGCCTGATCTCTGCGTTTTGGTCTCGTCGGGCCCAAGATCAAGAGAAAGCTCATGTGCTACAAAAAAACTTGGCATGACATCTTGGAGACCCAGAGCACGGAGACCCTATACACAAACAGAACAAATCCTTTTCAGTGCTTGTAGCACTTTAACAAACATGGAGTGATGTATAAAACTGCACTTCCCCCAGCCTACAGTTGCCCCCACCCTACGAACCTCCAAACTCTTTTCAGTGGTTTTTAAATTAGCCCCATTGAACAATCTGCGTTCATTGTAACCAATACAATCTCACTGAACTGGGTTCTGAAGAGACTTTAAAGCTGAGAAGAAAGAAGACTGATCTCGTATTCTCTTCACTTTAAACAAGGGATAGGGTAGAGCAAATGAGGACTCTCGGCGAGCTGAGTTCACTGGAAGGGGTGGCTCAGAGAGGAATGGAGAGAAATTGAATGGACTCATACTTGATCAGGAATCAATTGCCAGAAGCCCCAGGAATAGAAAAACAGCATTAGTGTCCATGCTGTTAATTATGTGACTGTGACACATCACGGAGTACATTTTCATTTTTCTATCACAGTGTGGTAAATGTTTTTTTATTTACATTTCCTTGAAATGTAAGGTGTGGTTTGGTGTTAGAATTATCAAAATTATAAAGCGGGAGAGGAAACATGCCAGTACTTATTTGCAGATGTAATAAAGGTTTGGTTTAACCTGAATATTTACAGTTTTTATTCACTTACTGGTCATCACACTCTGATAAGACCTGCACTATCACTCAGACATATAAAACTCATTGCCAAGTATCATGATCATTACCTACGATCCTCTCACTGCTTTGGTTGTATCAGGAGTAAAAATAATAAGCCATAAGCTTCCCTACTGTAAACAACAAATCACTCCCAGTTCAAGCCCCGTGTCTATTATTCAAAGGAAATTAGGATCACACAGACAGATTTCTTCTTCCTTCATAAGGGCAGCAGACCTCCCTCTCCTGAAGCTGTCGACCCGTACAAATGCTACATTTAGGAACTTGTTTCTGATTTTCAGGAGTTACAAATCCCTAATAATTTAACAAGCAAAACACAGAGTTAGCCTTGTAATGCTTCAGCACACAAATCAGCTAGACAAATAAGAAGGATTTAAAAAAGTCTTGAAAATAGCACTTATCATCAGTCTCCCATTCAGAAATAATGAAGAAAGATGGTTTATACAGATTTAGTAATAAGAGATGACACAAATGTAAATAATAACATGTTATGACCTTTCTTCTGGTGAACAATAAGCATTTTGTTTATTATTCAAAACCTCTTTGTTTACAATGAATGTGGTGATGAATTGAAATTATGACATCAATTAAATCACAAGTTTACATTATTTTCAAACAGACAGAACACAGATATTTTAAGGCAGGTAGCAAAAAATGATGAGTTACTGTCTATTCTTTGTATCTACATTAGTTATACATATTCAAAAAAGGAACATTAAAAAGCTTTGCAAAGCCCGACTTATATATTACTTTTACTTTGAACGAAGATAACATTTGTAGAATCCCATTAACAGTAAATCTTCCAGATTTTCTTCACTTAAAATCTTATGATCCCAATGGGAAGAATAGATAATCAATAAATAGAACTCTGATATCTGCCAGAAATTTGCCTGGATTAGAGCTGAACTAACTTGACAGGGAGATCTAGAAAAACAAAATTACCTTTGGTATTCTGGTGAATAAATCTGAATTTTTCTTAAAGGTAACACTAAAATGGAAATAAAAGTGTTTACATGTAAAAAAACACAGCATGTATAGTATATAATTACCAATGATATATATATATCCTTGAATAAAAGGTAGTCACAAGTCATAGAATAATTTCAAAGAATATTGAAATGATATATTTTTAGAAGTATTGCATAATAAATACAAAATCCCAATATTGTATATTTCTCTTTTTAGTGATTCTGACATTAGAGAGAAAATTAAGTTAAAATTTGCTTTATGAACTATTTTTTATCCAAGCAATAGTTACATCAGTGGAAAAAAAAGAAAGAAAGAAAGAAAAAGGGAGTGTAATAAAAAGAATTCTGGAATATGTTATATAACATATTCAGCAGCACATGGTCATCGTTTGGAGTATTGCAACGTCTAGCAGTGAACGTGATTTAGTTATGGGGCCCCATGGATAAAGTGCTCGTTTCCAAATGCATTAGAGTTAATATCTTTCCACCTCCTCAGTTCCCTGGAAGAAAATACTTTCCAAGAAAGGAAAACTATAGCATGGTAAGGAGCTGTTATTGAGATGAGGATTACCTCATTAATTTCTTTCTGACAGACTCTACTTACTTTTCCATTTAACAGATATATTGCCCATGAACCTGAATTGAGGAGTGCCCGTTAGCATCTTAGGCCCTCCTGGAGGGTGTGAGAGGATGGTGAAACATGGCAACAGTAGTGCTCTGTCTCGATAGAAGAGGATAGCCAATACCACAAAAGACTACGTACAATGAATCTACTTAAGATATGGCCCAAAATTTCTTAGAAACTGGTGATAAAAAGGAAGTTTTTTTTGGAATTCATATAGATGTGTGATATTGAAAATAATAAAAAATATTTTAAAATTAAATTTAAGTGACAGTAAAAGCTGTTCTCTAATCTTTGGAACAAATAAACAATCCTCAAAATGTGGTTTGTGAGTGACTGCCCAACATACTTCTAGAATATCCTATTCTCTACTTTGTAGTTAAGACCAGGGTCATAGAAAGAATTGGTTTTTGCAAACATATTCTACAGCTTCTTAATTTTCAAGGAGGTTTTCCTAATAAATATTTTTCAAATCACTCTCTTTTGAATCTCTTCATCTTTTTCATTTCCTTTTTTCAGTTTTCTAAACTTCATGGAGTTGCGGTCCTTGGGAGCAGATTTCCAATATCATTTTAACGAACTGTATAAAAATTTACATTTTGAGAAGATTTCCAGCGTAACTGTTTTCTTTGCGTAGGAAGTTATAGTCATCTGATAATCAGCAGAAGAGTAACTGATCAAATTGTTAATTCTGTAGATTAAGATAGCTGCTCTGTTACTTGGAGAGGACTTTGAGAAGGAGTTGATTTTTTAAATAGTCCATTCATCAGTGGCTATTTTCACACTATGACATTTTTAATTCTTAAGAACAATTTCTTAATTGGTGGAACTCAGAATATGAATACTCAGATGACTGGAATTTGCTGGAGATCCACTGGTAAGCATTGTAAGCACTCATAATAGCTAAAGAGCTAAACATTTTGGATTAATTGGATTTTATGTTCTATATATATTCACTTGCAGGGATTTGTGTCTCAGAATTGTCTTTGTTCTCTCTGTAACAAGGAGGAACAAGTTGGCTTGCTGGCTTATTTTATTATTAAATACCTTAGAGTCCTTTACTGAAGATTCTGTATTCTGTCCCTCTGTTCACAACCACATGTGGATGCACAGTCTTTCAGGCACTGTGCTAGGCTTTGGAAACACCAACAGGAATCTAATCATGGGTCTCTAGTTGCAAGGAGTTCAGGAACTAGGAGAAACATCTGTACAGACACTGCATAATATGATTTTTTTTTGGGAAGCCCTAATGGTTGCAATAGATTTACTTTGTGATAGACGTTGCACTGGATACTTGACTTAGATCATTTCACTTAATCCTAACAACCTAGTCAGTGGTTGAATTTACACTCATGTCCAGTTCTTTCAGAAGCCAAAGCCATGCTCTTCACTATTGTACACCACTGCCTCCCCTAAATAGGTGAAGATTATGCAAAGATTATGCCCAGAGACTTAGAGAACACTCGGGAGGGCCCCAAATCCCAAATGGGGTACTTGAGGAAACTTCTTGGGGCGTTATGGTCTGAGCTAAGTGTTGGAGGCAAGCACGGAGCCAGCGAGACAGCAAAAGGGAGACATTGTGGGAGGAGAAGATAGCACACAGGTTCGCGAAATTTCAGACTTTGTTTCAGAAATTACAGACTTTCTAAGCAGAGCGATAGCAAAGATGATTTTACACTACATTACCTAGAATGTAACAATGTAATCTCATTTACAGTCATGTTTCGTGTTCCTGATCTAACATCAGAAAACTTCAAACAAAATCTAATTTCTAATCATTGTCCCCATTTTTTGGTAATAAAACATTTCAAAAGCCCACTGCCTCGGGTGGTATACTTAAGAGGGATTGCTACTCCACCCCGCACTGCTTCTTGTGATTCCTTCTGTAACGTGTATTTACCCAGAAATGTCACATGGGATTTTGCATTCATATAATGCTTCTCAGGGCAATGAAAACCCAATAAAATCAGTCGGCTTATTTAATGTTCAGAGTGTTTAATAAGCTTTTTTTTTTGAATGAACCATTTAAATGAGATTTTTTTTTCTTTTTTCATTAATTAACTCACCAGTGCACCCAATACGCATCAGATTAATGAGTTGATAGGGTCCCCAGTTTAGCTGAAGATGCAATGCGGAAAGCACTAATTAGGCGGGCACTAGCTCCAGATAATTAAACAGTGATTAATAGATTTTTGCACTACCAAAATTAAAAGTAACTAATTGGTTGAAAAAATATTTAAAATAATGTACTTGGAATTTACTTGTTGAACAATAATCTGAGGAATTTCTAAGATTATTTCAGTTTTGTTCAGAGTGCCGGTTTTATTTTTCCTCCTTTTCCCCCATTTCTGACATCTTGTGTCAAAGGGTTCCCATGTTAATAGTAGAATATAATGGAAGTTTATGCAATTAAATACAGCAAGAGAGTTTATAGACCATTTATCATTGGCTATGGGTCATATACTGTGAATTTCAGAAAATAAAAGGGAATTCCATTTGTAGCCCACTCTTGCCTGAAGCTCACCTAATGAATTCTTTCTTACTCACAAAATTAACAGTGTATCCAGCTGAAAAGTATTTAACATTCTCTGTGCATACTAAGCATGTGAAAGTAGAATAAAACCTTGCATACTTACAGGGGATTTTTGTTTCTTTTTCTTCAGCCCAAATTAGGCAGCTCTTGTTCATTTAGTGCATTTGAAAGGAGCTGAACTTTTAAAATTCTGAACTGTCAGCCCCCATCATTTCATCTGACAGCTGACACTTTGAGAGTGAAGAACACACAAATCATGTGAGTGGAGTGAAACGCTGCTAATAAATGCTATTGTTTTTCCCCATGGAAAAAAGAGCACCTTAAACAACTGTTTGCAGATCCAATGGGTTTGTTATGATGCAAAATACGTGTTTGGCTGTCACCGTTTTTGCTCACTGCCTGCAGAGCAGAGAATGGATGATAAAAAAAAATGGAAAAAACATAAGGCCAGATTCATTAAGAAAAGAGCCGTGCTATTCAAGCACTACGGCCTTCCCTTGCCCTGTATCTTCCTAGTTTAATAAGATAAATATTGCGTCTTCACTCATCAAGGCATGAAAGATTCTGTATTTACGGGAAAGAGGAACTCTTAAACTTCTACTCGTCTGGTTGCACCAGAGACCCCAAACCAGCTGCCTGGGAGTTGATTCCGACTCACTGTGACCCCATGTGTTTGAGAGTAGAACTGCGCTCCGTAAGATTTCTAAGGGCGGTGACCTTTCAGAAGTAGATCCCCAGACCTCTCTTCAGAGATCCCTCTAGGTGGATTTGGATTTACCAACCTTTTGACTACTAGCTGAGCATGTTAACAATTTGTGCCAACCAGGGTTCCTTGTCTGCTTATACTCTGTGCTGTTTCAGCAAACCTAAGGAGTTTGTAGTTAAGAGCTAAGACCTGCCACTGCTGTTAAGCAAACGGATGGCAGTTCAGATCCACCAGTGGACTTTTGGAAACCCCCTGAAGCAGTTCTGCTCTGTTCTATAGGGTTGCAGTGAATGGAAATCACTTTGAATGCAATGAGTTGGAAAGGTTATAAAGGCTGACTCCTTCATTCTGGAATTTAATTTAAGAATACCCATGATAGCTTTGGAAGTTTTATGGCTTTGCTTTTTTGCCGTCTAACTACTGAGGTCAAAACATCTGTGGGTAAGTTGGAAAGAGTTAGGCTACTGCTACAGGAAATCCAGAACTGTACAAACTATATAGAATGTCACGTTTTTAATTTATGGCCCTTTTGCTTCTTACATGCTTTGTAAACATTACTGTTAAATTTAGTAGCTATCTTTGAGTATCTTACCAAAACACAGTAAGATGTCTAATAGATTGAAATAGATCTGATTCAAATGATGAACTTTCAAAATTACTATCTGGGATTTAAATCGTGGAACAAAACAAAACAAAAAAAGTACTGTGAAATGCTCAGGAGTGACTGGTATTTCTTGTTTCTTTTTACTCAGTGACTTAATTTTCAATGCAAATCATTGGAAAAAAATTATTTTCAATACAATTTCTTGCTGATGAACTGACAAAGATAACTTACTTTAACCGCCTAGACAGGAAACGTACATATAGATGAAAACATTAAAAAAAAAAAACTCATTACCACATGGCCTTGAACGATGTTAACAGCTTTTACGCATAGTTATGCACATATATACAAACTAAGTTGATTAGAGAAAGTAGTGAGCCTAGAACCCAGAAAGGGGGTTCTAGCATTATCTCACATGTGATTTTTGACGCTGTCAGTAGGTATATCCATCTGAAAGCAAAGTTACTTCTTGAAACAAAAAGCTGCTTTGGGCTTTTGTGGGAAGATTCTAAATACAAGAAACATGTACACACAAATAATATGTGATTGACACAATTTTCACAGGAAGGCATGGAGAATCCATACCCCCCTCCCCTGAGAAATTAAAATCTCTTCCTGGAGAAACCGGTGATCTGCCCTTGAGTTTCGCTCCTTTGACCTCTCCCCCAGGTTTCCCTTGAAATACATTAAACTTTGAGTCACCGTCTCCACTGTTCGCTTACTCTCTTTCTCAAAACCAACAGATCAGAAGTCAGTTGGTACTTTTTAAAATTTCTGACTGTCATAGGATGTATGATTCCCAAGACAGCACCAGCAAATAACCAGTCTTACAAATGGATAATATCCGGAATGTTATTCTGTGGCTAAGATTTTCCCAGAGTTGCCCCTTACACCTACAAATAGGCTGTTTGCTTGGTTTGTCACTCACTTCTGAAGGTACTTAGGAGGGGTGGAAGCCTAGAGTGAGCATTTAAGTTACTCCAGGTGAGAAGATGAGTGAATTAAAGTTCTAGTGACTCAAGTCTCAGAAGTAATTACAAAGGTTTTCAGTAGTTAAACCCAGGCAACTTGCAAAGAGCCCAGTTCCGCTGTCAACTTGATCTTTAAATCAATGTATTTCCAGGACCATTATATATGGTAGCATATGAAGGCTGGGAAGCAAGAAATTGAGGCACTGGGACAGACTGAACGGGAAGAAAGTATGTCTTTATATGAGTCTGGATTTTCAGGTATTACCTAGGGCAAAGGTTTTTCAAAAATCTTAAATTACCTGTCCCTCTCCAGCAGAGAACAGTTTCAGAGACTTGACTTTGTTCTTACATAGCCACTTCAGATATGTCAGAGACCCTTAAAAGGGTACTTGGAAAGATATATTGCAAATTGTTATGCAGTTCTGTTTCTGTGGCCAGGAGAATTACGAATTTAGGAGGTTTTTTAATGTAGGGTAGGGGGCACAGAGGGTAGAGAACTGACATGGAAATTTATTTTTAAGATACTAAAACCTGGGTGGTTTTTACTCCATAGCCACAGGATACAGGCTAAAATACTTTGAAAGAAGGCAGTGAAGAGGCTGAATGAATGGTTTCAGAGAACAAGTTCTACAGAAATGCTCTAGAAAGTGGTTTAAATGGGGGAGGACATCACTGTTCTGATACTTCCTAATTTCACTGGAAACCCTGAGAAACAAGGAGGTCAGATACAGACAGTTGCTGCATAGCCTGTGTAGTTAGTTTGACTATTACGTGAAGTGTACTCAAAGAAAAATCATTCAGCAGGGCCCTCATGAGCATGATTGGGACCAAATACCTATTTTATATGTTGATTATAAGCTTGGGCTTTGGATATTTAAGTGTCTAGTTCAGTGATACCAGTTGCGTTTGCCATGTTGTGCTACCCTCAACACTACTCAACTTAATCATGAAGGATGTTGCTACTGTTAGGTGTCTTGAGTTGGCAGTGACTCATAGTGACCTTGTGTATAACAGACCAAAAGCATTGCTCAGTCCTGCACCAGCCTCCCACCCGTTGGTATGTTTGAGCCCATTGTTACGGCCTCTGGGTCTCTCTCCCTGAGGGTCTCCTCCTCTCTCTCTGACTGCATTACCAAGCACGATGTCTTTCTCCTGTGATGAGTTCCTCCTGGTGATGTGTCCAAAGTGAGGGAGAGGAAGTCTTGCCATCCTCACTTCTAGAGAGAACTGTACTTCACCCAGGACAAATTTGTTCATTTTTCTGGAAGTCCATGTATATACTTACTAGTTTTGTCAAACACCACAATTCAAATGCATCCGTTCTTCTTTCTTTGTCATTTTTTCAATTTTTGCATACATGTGCAGCAGTTAAAAGCAGCATGACTTTGGTCAGATGCATATTAGTTATCAAAGTGATATCTTTGCTTTTAAAACCCATTAAAGAGATCTTGTGCAACAGATTTGCCCAGCACAATCTGTCATTTGATTTCATAGCATTGGTTGTTAATTCAAGAGGAATAAAATTCTTGACAACTTCCATTGCTTTGCTATTTATCATGACATGTTTATCGGTCCAAATGTAAGGATTTTTGTTCTTATGTTTAGTTTCATTTTGCTTATATTTAGTTGGAAACCCTGATGGTGTAGTAGGTTAAGTGCTATGTCTGCTAACCAAATTGTTGGCAGTTGAAATCTGCCAGGTGCTCCTTGGAAACTCTATGGGGCAGTTCTACTCTGATCTCTTGGGTCGCTGTGAGTCAGGCCTGACTCGACGGCTGTGGGTTTTTCTATTTGGTTGGAAACCCTGGTGGTGTAGTGGTTAAGGGCTATGGTTGCTAACTCAAAGGCTGCTGGTTTGAATTCACCAGGCACTCCTTGGAAACTCTATGGGGGCAGTTCTACTCTGTCTTATAGGATCACTACAGGGTTACTACGAGTGGAAATCGAATTGATGGCAATGGGCTTGGGCTGTGTTTATTTGTAATTCATACTGAGGGATGTAGTCTTATAGCTTCATCAGTAAATACTTCAATGTTCTTCACTTTTGTCAGAGAAGGTTGTGTTATCTTTATATCTGAGGTTATTGACAAGTCCTCCTCCATAACTGACACTTCATTCTTCTTTGTATACTCAGCTTCTCAGAGTATTTGTTAACATGGAGATTAAATAATAAAGGTGAAAGGATATGACCTGGTGAATATCTTTTCCAGTTGTAAACATGCAGTCTCCCCTTACTCTCTTGAAAAGACTGCATCTTCATCTAGGTACAGGTTATGCATGAGTTCAATTAAATGTTCTGGAATTTCCATTCTTTCTACTGTTATCCATCATTTGTTATGATCCACACACTCTTAACAGATAATTGAGAACATGTATGGACAGAAGAGGGGATGATGATAGGAAGGTTCTAGGCCAATGGTTCTTAAACTTTAGCATGCACTGAAAGTATCTGGCTCTGTGCTCATTGCTCTCAAGTTGATTCCATCTCAAAGCAACTCTGTAGGACGGAGTAGAATTGCCCCATGTGGTTTTCAAAGAGCAGGTGGTAAGTTTGGACAGCTGACCTCTTTGTTAGCAGTCAAGTTCTTAACCACTATGTTAGTAGGGCTCCAAAGCGATTTGAAGGCTTGTTAAAATACATCCAGATTGCTGCATCCTTCTCTCTGAGCCTCTAATTCAGCAGACTAGGGAGGAGAGGAGCTGGGTACAAGTTTCTGAGTGATGCTGGTGAGATGCTTCAGGGATCATATAGGTTAATGGTTCTCCAACCAGGGCTTACTCTGAAATCACCAGGGTAGCTTCAAGAGCTCAAACAGAGGAAGCATTACGCTTCAACACACTGGCTTAAAAAAATTAGCTTGGATTCATCTATATTTTTATCATCAATAAAAATGCTACAGAGAGATCATATTCTAAATGTTGGCTGAAATATTACTACTAAAAATGAACAAGTATAAAATATCAAATGATTGTGACTAGAGTGTTTCACTGTATTCTCCTCTTTTTGAGCATATATTGCAGTCTTCATACAGTTACACAAAATTGGTAACAATGCTTGGAAATAAGATATTATTTAGATTCACTCTCAGATGACTTTACATTGTAAGAATGAACTCTGTCAGTGCAGAGGTGAGGAGGATGCCATATATCTCTTCCATTTACAAAGATTAAGCAGGGGAAAAAACCCTTCAAAATATCAGAAACATATGGTTTTAAATTTCTGTGTCTGAGCTGGTAACATTGATGGAGTTTTATGTAAAGAGATAAAAATCTGTGCATTGACTGTCACAAGCTATTTGTGTGAACAGTGTCACTTTTGCTAAACCATTCTTGATATTCTTAAATGGGCTGCAATGAGAACCACCTGTAAACCAGACAGGTTTGGGGGTAGTGAAAAATCGTCAAGGACTCCAGGTCAAAATTATGTAAATAAGATGGGCAGAGAGGTTGAATGGTATCAGTGAGTGAAACAGCAATGAAAACCTCAAGAACAAAGAATGCAAAAACAGGTGTGACTTCTTTCAGGAGTATGACAGAAGTATACTTCAGAGGAAGAAGAATATTACTTATTCAGTGGTACTGTGGAAAATTAGGGTTCCTGAATCTGTAAAGTTTCCGTATTATATACTCTAGTTGTGCTCTGCATAAAGTCTGGAGTACTTCAGAAAGCATAGACATTACTGAGAAATAGAGTAACCAAACATTTTTATTTTATTTTTTATTTAATATGACTAAGTGAAAATGTACATTCCCATACAAATTTGCATGCCCACCTATATGCAGCTTCCACTGCTCTCCCTGCCCGGTGACAGCACACTATTCCTCTCTGCTCCATACATGTCTCATCCTCCCAACAGTCTCCTTTCCCCTCCTCTCCACCCACTCTCCTTCCTCCAGCCAGAGGTCAGCAGGATGACATCTTATAGATGTATAGAACCATAAAGTGCATCCAATATATGATCACTCTGCATCGCCAAGTCCAATCCATTTGTGTCTGAAGAGTACACCTTCGTTATAATTTATGGGTAAGGGCAGCATCCAGACCGGGGGCCATGCTCTCAGGGGAACCCGAAACCGCTGGACCATCAATTGAGGTCTTTTAGTGGAGATCTCAGCATGCACCCCTTTTTATTCTTGTGTTGCCAGTGAGACTCCTCTCTGTGAGCTTCATAGTGGCTATTGCTGGTGGTGGCGGGGCAGCATCCAGTTCTTCCGGTCCCATGTCGATGTAGGCACCCACTCTTGTGGGTCTCTCTGTCTTCTAGGTTGTCTTTACCGCATGTCATTTTGGTCCTCGGTGAGCATCCATTCCTGTTGAGTTGGGACCATTTGCTGTGTCCTCGGATGGCAGCTTGGCAGGTTTTAAGACCCCAGACGCCACTCACCAATGTGGGGTGCAGAGAGCTCTCTTAGCAAAATGCTAGTTGTGCCAATTGGCCTCAATTTTGCCTAAGAGCATGGTCCCCTGCCCCCTGCCCCAGCCACTCTATCCTTGCAATATTGGGTTAAGATGGAAGGAGTACTCAAGTTATGCTGAAGTCCACTTAATGTTGTTCTTGTTTCTAATGTGTGCTATCACCGCTTTCTCCCAACTAGATTTCTAGCAACTATCTAATCTAAACCCTCCCCGCCTCACGCTCCCTCCCTTCCCTCCCTTGCAGCTGTCAAAGAGTCTTTTCTTCTATACACAAGTCTGTTTTTGAGATCTTATCGTAGAGGTCTCATACAATATTTGTCCTTTTGTCGCTGACTGTTTTCACTCAACATAATGTCTTCCAGTTGAAGCCAGGTTAGGAGATGTTTCCTGGAATCATCGTTATTCTTTATCATTGCATAGTGCTCCATTGAGTATATGTACCATAGTTTACCTATCCATTCTTCTGTTGTTGGGCATCTGGGTTGATTCCATCTTTTTGCCATCATGGACTGTGCTGCGATAAACATTCTCGTGCATGTGTCCGTTGATGTGAAAGGCCTTGATTCTGTAGGATATATTCCAAGTAGTGGAATTACTGGATCAAAGGGTATATCTACATCCATTTTTTTAAGGAAGCGCCAGATTGCTTTCCAAAGAAGCTGGACCATTTTGCAACCCCACCAACAGTGTAGGAGGGTTCCACTTTCTCCACAGCCCCTCCAGCATTTGTTGTTTTGTGTTTTCTGGATCATGGCCAATCTTTTTGGAGTGAGATGGTATCTCATTGTCATCTTGATTTGAATTTCTTTAATAACTAAAGATCATGAACATGTCTGCATGTGTTTTTTGGCTGTCTGGATCTCCTATTTAGTGAAATGTCTGTCCATCTCCTTTGCCCATCACTTAATTGGATGGTTTATCTTCTTCTGATTGATATTTTGTAGCATCTTATAGATTATGGAGATCAGGCGTCAGTCTGACATAGAGTTGCCAAATATTTTTTCCCATTCTGTGGATGTTCTTTTAGTTCTATTAATAAAGTCTTTGGATGAACAAAAGTGTTTGATTCTTAATAGTTCTCATTTATCTATTTTCTCTTCTGTCAATTGTGGTTTCTTTGACAGATTTTGGAGTCTGTCCTCATTGTGTATTAAAACTTCCATTGTTTTTCCTACCTTTTCTTGGATGAGCCTTATCGTTTTAGGTTTGATATTTAGGTCTTTTATCCAGTTGGAGTTGGTTTTTGTATAAGGTGTGAGATATGGATCTTGATTCAGTTTATTGCAGATGGATAACCAATTTTGCCAGCACCATTTGTTGAAGATACTGTTTTTACCCCAATTCTGTTCCATTGATCCATCTGTCTGTTCTTGTACCAGTACCAGGCTGTTTTGACCACTGTGGCAGTGTAGTATGTTCTAAGGTCGGGTAATGAGAGGCCTCCCAGTGTGTTCTTCTTCTTTAGTAGTACCTTACTTATCTGGGGCTTCTTCCTTTTCCAAACAAAATTGGTGATTTGTTTCTCCATCTCATTAAAAAATGACGCTGAAACTTGTATTGGGATTGCATTGTATAAATAAATTGCTTTGGGTAAAATAGACATTTTCACAATGTTAAGTCTTCCTGTTCATGAGCAGGGTAGGTTTTTCCATTTATCTAAGTCTCTCTTAGTTTCTTGCAGTAAGGCCTTGTAGTTCTCTTTGTAAAGGTCTATTATTTCTCTGGTTAGATTAATTCCTAGGTAATTATCTTCTTAGGGGCTATCGTAAATGGCATTGATTTGATAATTTCTTCCTTAACAGTCTCGTTGTTGATATAAAGGAATCCTACTGATTTGCTTATGTTTATCTTGTATCTTGAGACTTTGCTGAACTCTTCTGTCAGTTTGAGTAGTTTAGTTGTAGATTCCTTGGGATTCTCTGCATATACAATCATATCATCTACAAACAGGGAGATTTTGACTTCTTCTTTGCCAATTCAGATGCCCTTTATTTCTTGTTCTTGTCTAATTGCTCTGGCTAGAACTTCTAGTACAATGTTGAATAGGAGAGGTGAGAGTGGGCATCCTTATCTAGTTCCTGATCTGAAGGGAAAGTCTTTCAGTCTCTCTCCATTCAGGATGATGTGGACAATTCGCTTTGTATAAATGGCCCTTATTGTGTTGAGGAATTTGCCATTTATGCCCATTTTGCTAAGAGTTTTTTAGCATGAATGGGTATTGCACTTTATCAAATGCCTTTTCTACATCAATGGACAAAATCAGGTAATCCTTGTCTTTTGTGTTATTTATGTAGTTAATCACATTGATTGTTTTTCTGATGTTGAACCAGCCTTGCATCCCTGGTATGAACCCCATTTGGTCATGATGGATTATTTTCTTAATACGTTGTTGTATTCTATTGGCAAGAATTCTGTTGAAGATTTTTGCATCTAGGTTCATGAGTGATATCGGTCTGTAGTTCTCTTTCTTTGTTGGGTCTTTCCCTGGCCTAGGCATCAGGGTTATGCTGGCTTCATAGAATGAGTTTGGGAGTACTCCATCCTTTTCTATACTGTGAAATAGTCTTAGTAGTATTGGAGATAACTCTTCTCTAAATGCTTGGCAGAATTCTGCCATGAAGCCATCTGGGCCCGGGCTTTTTTTGGTTGGCAGGTTTTTGATCACTTTTTCAATCTCTTCCTTTGTGATGGGTTTATTAAGTTGTTCTGCTTCACGTTGTGATAATTTGGGTAGGAGGTATGAGTCAAGGAATTTGTCCATTTCCTCTAGGTATCCAAATTTGTTAGAGTACAGTCTTTCATAGTATTCTGTTATGATATTTTTGATTTCTGTTGCATCTGTGGTGACAACTGCCCTCTCATTTCTAATTTGGGTTATTTGTTTCCTTTCCTGATTTTCTTTAGTAAGTTTAGCCAGTGGTTTGTCAATTTTGTTGATCTTTTCAAAAAACCAGCTTTTGGTCTTTTCAATTTTTCAATTGTTTTTCTATTCTCACCAAAAATTTTTTCAAATTATGCTTTGGATGAAAGTTTACAGAGCAAACTAGTTTCTCACTAAATAATTAAAACACATATCATTTTGTGACATTGGTTGCCAACCTTGTGGTTCATCGCTCCCCTTTGACACTGGGGTCTCTATTTCCACTCATCAACCTTTTCCATCCTGCCTTCTCATCCTTGCCACTGTGTTGGTGTGCCCATTTAGTCTGGTAAACATGGTGGAGATAGGCTTATTATTGTTTGTTTTACGGGCCTGGCTTATCATTGACTGAGGGTGAACTTCAGAGTGACTTCAGTACTGAATTAAAAGGGCATTTGGCATCATACTCTTGAGGTTGCTCCAGTCTCTTACTGTCAGACCAGTAAGTCTGGTCTTTTGTTTTGTAAGCTAAATTTTTGTTTTGCATTTTTATCGAGTTCTGCTCAGGACTGCCCTTTGTGATGCCCATGAGAGCAGTCAGTGGTGGAAGCTGCGGGCTGTCTGGTTGTGCTGGATCCAGTCTGATGGAGGATGTGGTAATCGGGGTCCATTAGTCTTCTGGGCTACTTTCCCTTATGTTTTTGGTTTTCTTCATTTTCCCTTGCTTCCAATGGGGTAGAACAAGTTGAGTATCTTCTATGATTGCAAACAAGTTTTAAGACCCCAGAAACTGCCCGCTTAAGTAGGATTAGGACATTTTCTGTATAAAATATGTTATACCAACTGAGCTAGATGTCCCCCAGAGTCAAGGTACCCAGCCCTCCATCCTGGTGAAAAGCTGCCTAGTACAAAGACTTGTCAGTGTCCACTGCTCTGTATTTAGAGGAAGATTAATTAAAGAGGTGATACAATTTTATCGGATGTTTTATATTTTCTAGGTGAATTCCTAATCTTATCTCACTTAACTCTCATGAGACAGCAGGGAGAAAGAAGACTTGAGTAACACAAAGCTTTCATGAAAACTTTGTCCTCGATGAATTTGATGAAGCATAGTAAAAATAAAGATGAATGGAGATACTGAGTCAAATGGAATCACCCTCTTCAGAGCATTTGGTTTCCACAGATTCCAGTCTCATTCCTGGCAGATTCACATTAACAAATGTGCTAAACATTGATTTAATGTTTAAAGCACTATGAATGTTTATGTGTTGGGGGCTTGGGGTGCAGATCTGAGAAGATTTCTGAATGCAAGAAGTTTTAAGATAAAGGGGAGAAATGTATGATAATAACCTAAAAATAAGGCAAAGCAAAACAAAGGCTGAGCAGAGAGTATGAGGTCATGCACAAGAACTTTGTGGTCAACAGCCTGGGTCTGGCACTTAGCAGCTGGCTAACCTCCGGCAGTTGTTTCTGCCTTCTGAGCCTCAGTCTCCTCCATGGTAAGGCAGGACCCATGATAAAGTGTCTAAAGCCCAATGAGTATTCAAAATAGTAGCTACTATTATTAATCTTCACAGGCTAAGTGATATGATTAAGACCTAAAGTCCCTGTGTAGTACAGTTAATGTACTCGGCTGCTACCTGAAAAGTTTGTGATTGAAGTTCACCCAGAGACATCTCTAAACAAAAGCCTGGTGATCTATTTCTGAAAACCTCAGCCACTGGAAACAGTATGGAGCACAGTTCTACTCTGCTACACATGAGGTTGCCATGAGTTGGAGTCAACATAAGGACAGCTGGTTTTAATTATGTTTAGGGGAATTGTGAGTGACTTTATGGCATGCCATTGAAACTAGGTTCTTGACAGATTAAGATTTCAGCCTTTGGAAGTAGTGTGATACAGTTAGTTAAAACGAAACCACACAAAACCAAAAACTTATCTTGGGCTTTGATGTTAACAAAAGAGTGAGTTTCCTATTTCTGGGAAGTATTTATTCATTGTCTACTATATTTCAAGCACTGAGTATGTCACTCATCAATGGAAAGTCAGTTTTAGGATTCAAAAGCTGAGATAAAGAGCTTATCTATTTCTCAGGTTTGCTGTCATAAGGAAAGAGTCTTATAGTATTTGAAGAAAACATATTGTGGTCTGTCATTTGTTTTTGCTATTATAATTATTACTTTGGTGTAGACGGATAAATGGAAAAGAGTGATTCATACCGAGAGACTGACATGAAATCATGGCGTATAAATACAACAGCATAAGAAAATGACCAAAATTACATCAGGAGATGACCAAAAGGCAAGTATGATTGGAATGTAAGGGAGTATAGGGGAATATGAGTTCAGAATTGACTCAGTGGCAGTTGGTTTGGTTTGGATTAGAAGGAAGTACTTCTATGGAGTATTTTCTGGACAGCCTGCATACTGGATTAGAGAGTTTAGGTTTTATCCTATGCAAAAAGTAGAAAGTCTATGAAGGTTTGAAGACTATCATATTCTAGAAAGATTACTCTATGTGTTAAAAAATGTACATTGAAACATTCTTAATGAGGGGATGACAAGTTATAGTTTTATCCTTAAACTCTGGTCACCACCTCATTTTCATTAATCAGCAGAGGTCGTCTCGTAAGAATATGTATTCTGTGAATACAACCTCACTGATATCCCTGTGTGTGCTTTTATTTCTGTTGTTACTACCAATTAACTGACTTGTTGCTAAATTTCTAACGGAAATTTCAGTGAAGAACAATTGGATTGGTCCATCTACTCACGGTGGACCATCTGCCTTGGGTCAGGTGTTCTCCCTCTGGTCCAGGCAGCTGTCATGAGATGACAGGGTCCCACGTGTGAAAAATGTGTAAGAGTGCCCACAGAAAAGGCCTTGGCCTCCCAAAGGGATTTATTTAGTAGTAGTAATTATAGCTAACCTTTATTTAGCACTTGGAGGTATAGTTCTAAGTGTTTTATATATGTACCAACTCATGTAATTTTTATAACATATGGAGTTTATTTTGTATCCACTTAAGCATATACAGCAGTTATGTTGTAACAGGCCAAATATTTTATAAATATTGACTTCTTTAACAAGAAATTACAGGGTAGCTATTATTTTTTCACTTACAGACAAAGACATTTAGTCATCGAGTTAATACCTTTTCTAAGGTTAAACAGCTAAAAGTGGTAAAACTGGAGTTTGAACCCAAGATTCTGGACATAGGCTTTGTCTGTTGCATCAGTTCATGGAATATGTTTATAAAGTGAGGTCACCCAGGTTACTAAAGGCTTCTTTATTCCTATCATGCATTCCAAGATGTGCATATGACTGACCTGCAAAGTGGCGTAAGAATGGGCAGGCATCCTGGCCATTGTTGTTGGGTGCTGTCAAGGAAGTTCTGATTCACAGTGAGCCCACGTACAACAGGATGAAACATGGCCCAGTCCTGCACTGTGCTCATAATCATTGCTATTTAAGCCCAGTGTTGCAGCCACTGTGTCAATCTATCCCACTGAGGGTCTTCCTCATTTTGGATGATGCTTTATTCTCCCATGCGTGGTAGCTTTTTCCAGTGAATGATTCCTCTTAATAACATGCCCAAAGTATATTAGACTAAGTTTTGCCATTCTTGCTTGTAAGTAGTACTGTGACTATACTTCTTCAAAGATAGCTTGGTTAGTTCTTTCGGCAGTCCATAAAACCCACTGCTGTTGAGTCAATTCCTACTCATACCTACCCTGTGATGGAGTAGAACTGCCCTGTGGAGTTCCTAGGGATCACTTGGTGGATTTGAACTGCTAATCTTCTGATTAACAGCTGTAGCATGTAAATACTAGGCCACTAGAGTTTCTGAAGAAAACCTTCAGTTTTCTTTGCTTACACCAAAATTTCGAAGGCTTCAGTTCTTCTGTGGTTTTCCTCATTCACTGTCCTGCTTTCACATGCGTGTGAGGCACTTGAGAATATCATGACTGGCATCAGGCATGTTTTAGTCCTGCAAGTGACTTCTTTACTTATGAACACTTTGAACAGATCTTCTGCAGCAGATTTGCCCAATGCAATACATTGTTTTATTTCTTGACTGCTGCTTCCATGAGTGTTGATTATAGATCCCAATAAAATGAAATCCTTAATAACTTCAAGATTTTCTCTATTTATCATAATACTATTTATTGGTCCCATTGTGAGAATTTTTCTTTTCTTTATGTTGAAGTGCAATCCACACTGAAGACTGTGGTCTTTGATCTTCAGTCAATAAATGCTTCAAGTTCTCTTCACTTTCAGCAGGCAAATTGTGTCATCTGCATATCACAGGTTGTTGATGAGTCTTCCTCTAATCCTGATGACACATTCTTCTTCATACAATCAAGCTTCTCTAATTATTTGCTCAGCACACAGATGGAATAAATGTGGTAAAAGGCTCCACCTTGTTCTTTTTGAATGACTCTTAGTTTATGAATGGGTTCCTCATGAACACAATGAAGTGTTCTGAAATTACCATTGTTCTTAATGTTGTACATAATTTATCATGACCCACATAATTGAATACCTTTTCTTGGTCAATAAAGCACAGGCAAACATCTTCCTGGTATTCTCTGCTTTCAGCCAAGATCTACTTGGCATCAGCGGTGATATCCGTATGTCCTCCTCTGAATCCAGTCCAACTTTCTGGAGATTCCCTGTTTACGTACTGCTATGATCATTTTTTAATTACTTTCAGAAAAATTGACTTGCTTGTGATATTAATAATACCATTTGATAATTCCTGCATTCTTTTGGATCACCTTTCTTTGGAATAGGCACAAATATGAATCTCTTTCAAATGGTTGCCCATATACTTGTTTTCCAAATTTCTTGACACGAATGAGTGAGCGTCCAGCATTTCATCTGTTTGTTGCAACATCTCTGTGGTATTTGATCAGTTCCTGAAGCCTTGTTTTCCACTAACTCTTTCAGTGTAACTTGGACTTCTTCAGTACCATCAGTTACTGATCACATGCTACCTCCTGCAGTGTTTGAATCTTGACCAATTCTTTTTCGGTATAGTGACCTCGTGTATTTCTTCTTTCTTGTTTTGACGCTTCTTGCATTATTCATTATTTTTCCCATAAAAAAAAAAAACAAACCAAGGTCATTGACACTGAGACTCTTCTGACTCATAACAATCCTACAGGACAGAGTAGAACTTCCCCATGGGGTTTCTGGTGAATTCAGACTGACAGCAATTTGGTCAGCAGCCATAGCTCTTAATCACTGCACTATCAGGGCTCCATTTTGCCCCTAGAAAATCCTTTAATATTACAGTTTGAGCCTGGTACTTGCCCTTAAATTAACTTCAGAATTCTAAGTCTATATCCAGTACTCTCTCTCACGATAGTCTTTCCCATCACAGGTAAGTTCATGTGTTTCAGAGGAGAAATGTACTCTGCAGAGTTCTCAATGGCTGTGATCTTTTGGAAACAGATAGCCAGGGCTTTCTTCTGAGATACCTCTGGGTGGATTCATAACTGCCAACTTGTCAGTTAGCAGCTGAATACTTAACTGTTCAGACCACCTGGAACTCCTTTAACTGCCATAGCTGCTCAATAAATATTGAATAAATAAGGATTGAATGAATAAATGATTACAAGGGGAAGTCAGATTTCAAAAATAATCAACAACAGTGGAATTAGAGCTTCAAGTAAGATGCAAAGACCCTTTGGTAAAGTGAAAAAATCACATTTCATCATTTGAGAATTAAAATATTAAGAAAGGGTGGTAGTTCTTCATTTTACCTCTTACCACAAGAGGCTAATATGTTTTAAAAAGATTTTTGTTGTTAATTTTAGTTTGTAAAATTTGAACAAACTGAGGCCCAAATCTTTGAGGAATGGTTGCTGTTTTTCCAATAGGATTATTGTAAGAATTAGTCATGTTTCAGTATTTTGTTATTAGTCTTCAGCCTTAGTGAGACTGTAGGAAGGAGAGAAAAAGTTAAGTGCAATCTCCCAAACTTTGCAACAGTGTTAGGGATGTTGGCATTTGTTTGGGTTCTTATTTTAGTCATACATCTGTTTTTATTTAAAAGGAAAAAGTAGTGATTAAAAGGAAGAACCAGATATTCTTTGAGGACATATTTCAAAATGAATTATGAAGAAAATGTATCTTAAGGTAATCAGGGAAAGATAAGCTCATCAATGACAACGGAAAGCCCACCCTGAAATGGAAAATCAAGAGGAATGGCAGCCTAGTTCTATTACCTACTCTAGGAAGAAGCAGCAAACAGAAGGAAAGGAAGTAACAGCGGCACACATGCAATAAACCAGCACAAGGGACTAACTTGGAGCCTGATACCAAATTAAACCTACTCATTAACCATGTTTGTTTCCGTGTGCTTAAGGGCAGACACCACCATCTCACCAGGCAAGCTATCAGAGTTCCCAGTCTGAAAAGATTTTTGTATCTCTTCTTGTTAAGAACTTGGTTTAGACAGCTCTGCTTCATTAAAGACATTTGCTGAAATCAGAAGCTTGAAAATAATCCTCTGCTCTATGAGACCATTGGGGCAATATCCCTGCCCTACAGAACGTGGGTGTTGGCCACACTTTCCAGATTCTGGGCGGAGGCCTTTCAGCGCTGGGCCTCAGCTCTGGGTTCCAGCCTCACTGGAAGGAAATTTACTCCCTCACATATGGTTGATCTTGTTCTGTTAGTCCATCACAGTGGCAGCTCCATTCTCTAAGCCCCTGCAAGCTCTGTTCTTCTGCCCATTGGGTATGGCAGTCCCACTTCCTCAGTTTAGGGGATCAGATCTTGCCTCAATTTTCTGGCACTTATGAAAAGCAGTCCCACACTTTGGAATCCAGTTAGTGAAGATCTGACTTTGTGTTACCAGGGCTATGACCTCAGGCTTTGAAGCCTCAGAGGCTGTGGCCTCGCACTTGGGGGCTGAGGCAGCTCTGCTTACCGTGTTACTTGTCTCTTCGTGTTCTGCTTTCTGGATCCTTGACCTCTTGGCCACTTGGGCCTCGCTACCCGTATTTGCCCTGCCAGGATGAGTAGTATTCCAATGCTCTTTAGCTCCACTGATAAATGTCTAGAGAGACAATACTCTGCTGGTAAACTTTAGCTACAAGGGCTGACTCTCTTGCTCCGTAGGTTGATGTCATGAATTGTGTTCCACCCAATATCTGTAGCAGTTTGGGTGGGCCATGATACCTGGTATTATGTGATATTCTTCTTGTTGTAAATGCTGTATTTATGATGTTAGTGGTTGAGGGTGGACGGTAGGGCAGGACTTAATGTGAGGGGTTGTACTGTGGCTTGGGGTGGCCTCTTGGAATATAAAAGAAAAGGAAGAAAGCTGAGATTTGAGACCTCATGCCCTCAAGAAGCAGTGCCGGGAGCTGAACCTGTCCCTTGGAAAGGATTGGGGTCCCAGCACCTCAGAAGCTTCCAGTCCAGGGGAAGATGGATGACAAGGACCTTCTTCCAGTGCCAGCAAAGAAAGCCTTCTCCTGGAGCTGACACCCTGAATCTGGACTTTTAATCTACTAGACTGTGACAAATGAAATTTCTCTTTTTAAGGCATCAACTTGTGGTATTTCTGATAAAACAGCACTAGATGACTAAGACAGCTGGGAAGCCTAACTTTACTGTCCAGTGCCTGTTATTGTCACAGATTACTTAATTAACTAATTGATTTATTTATTCACTGGAAAACTTGTGGTGTACGTGAGTGTTGTGTGAGAAGAAAACGCGGTGTTGTAAGTAAATAATGCTTAGACTGAGAGTCCTCTTAAATCTCATGTTTGTCATTGACAAGCTCAAACGGAAACAGAAGATAACATTTTCTGCCCCATCAAGCAGCTTCAGTTGAGCAGAAATGAGAGATGAAAGCTCTAGGCAGTCGTGGAGACCGAAGGGGGAGGATCAGTGTCCTCCTATGAATGGGACAACAGAGTCCTTATCACGGTCTTTAGTATGACGGCAGTATCACCAGTCTCTTTTCCCATTCCTTTAAGGCTTTCTGGGTTCTAAGAGAGTGATCAAAAGGGTGGATGAAGTTAGATGCAAAAAAATAAGTGAAAAAATGTTAACCTTCTTTGGGGTAGAAAGACTAGTTATTGTTAGTTGCTGGCAGAATGACTCTGACACATTCCAATCCCATGCACAATAGAAAGAAGCATTCCCCAGTCCTGTGCCTTCTTCACAACTGCTATCCTCTAGTCCACTGTTGTAGCCACTACGTATTTTGAGTGCCTTCCAATCTAGGGACTTTTCCTCCACCACTTGAACAACAACACTCTGTTGTGATAGATAGTATTTTCTCTGCCTAACTTTTGGAAGTTGACCATCAGATTTCTCTCTGCAGTCTCTCAGTCTGGAAGCTCTGCTGGAATCTGTCCATCATGGGTGACCTTGCCGGGATCTGAAATACCAGTGGCATGACTTCCAGCATGAGAGCAACACATAAGCTACCACAGGATGCCAAACTGACAGACAATGGAAACAGTGAGAAGGAAATGGTTATCTCCAATGAGAGATTTATAAAGTTCAAATCTCCTTAACTGTTGCATAGCTTTTTAGTTTTTCCTTTCAGTTATTACATTTAGCAAAGCTCCCACTGTGTTCTTAGTTTTACTAAATGTGGCATTTAGAATGACTAGCTCATTCCGTGTTACGTGGACTAAGACTCAGGCTGTTAAGAAATACAGTTAAGGTGATAGAAAAGCTTTTTTTTTTTTTTTAATATGGGAGATAGAAAAAATGATATTGTATTGCAGAAAAAGTTATTCTTGTGCCTCAATCCCTTCACACTTGCTTGTTTCTCTTCCCATTCTTCCTTTTCTCGTCTCTTCTTTCTATCCTAGATATTTATTAAATGTACAAAGCGTGCAAAATATAAATTGATGTTTAATTAATAAATAAAACTTCAACAGTTGTATAAATCTGAAATTAGTCTTTTGTTTATTATTCATTTTTTTCAAGGTGGAGTTTTTCTTAATATCATTTTTAGTTTTGAAATACATCAAATTTTCTCTTGCCTAGTCTTTTACCAGTATGTAGTCTTTAACTGGAAACCTTGGTAGTGTAGTGGTTAAGTGCTACACCTGCTAACCAAAAGGTGGGCAGTTCAGATCTGCCAGATGCTCCTTGGAAACTCTTTGGGGCAGTTCTACTCTGTCCTGTAGGGTCACTATGAGTCAGAATCGACTTGATGGCAGTGAGTTTTGTCTTTTTTTTTGGACCCTTCAACTTGGCATCTTGTCTAGCTTCAGTATACTTTATGATGATAAGCTTCAGTACAATTTATGGTAAACATTTGGCAATATTCTGAAGAATGTTTGGAATTGTGCAAGATTAAATTATATTGCATCTTATAGTGTTAGTTGTTTATTGTATTGCAATCATTGTACTGTAAATTATATTCAGTGTGATTGTACTCAGTTGTAGTTTGTTGTATTCTGCTGAAAATTGGAAATAGAAGCATAGCATTCATAACCAAAACTGAATTTCTTGCCACAAGTTTATTATGATTCATGGTGATCTCATATGTTATAGAGTAGAACTGCGCTGTGGGGTTTTCTTGAATTCAGTCTTTAAGAAAGCAGTTTGCCAGAACGTCCTTCCATGGAGGCAATGGATGGATTCAAACCATCGATCTTTAGGTAATTAGCAGCCAGTGGCAAATGACTTACAGCAAACTTGGGATCTGTGGCACGTATAATGACTGCATACATGTGATTAGAATGCCCCATACTAGATAGGACTTTTTTTTAAAGAGAAGTGTTATTTTGTCACAGTCCAATAGGCTAACAGTCCAAATTCAGGACATCAGCTTCAGGTGAAGACTTTGTCTGCTGACTCTGGAGGAAGGTCTTCGTTGTCAGTCTTCCCCTCAGGTGGGAGCTTTTGACGCACAGGGAGACTAGGTCGTTTCCAAAGGATGTGCTCAGCTCTCGGCATTGCTTCTTGGTAGTGTGAGATTCCCCTGGAACTCCTAATTTTTAGCCCTGGAACTTATTTCTCCTATCTTTCCATCTCAGTGTACAATTCCACTATGTATTCGGTGGTTCAGGCCATAATCTTGGATGTTATCTGTGGTTATGCCACATCCCTCAACTCCATCCTGAATTCATTGGTAAGTCCAGTAGATGTTACTTTCGTAATGTATTTGGAACCTGTTCACTGCTCTCCTTTTCCACCGCCCAAGAGTCTGTAGTAGATCCCTAAAAGAACTATCTCCTTGTTGTTTCATTTCCCTGAAATCTATTTCCACACTGCTATCAAAATGATTTAAAACATAAAAAAATCTTGTCTTCTTAAAAACTTTTAATGCTTCACATTGCATTTGGAATAAAAGACAAATTCATCCCTATGGCCTGCATGGTCTCTGGCTCCTGCTTACCTCTCCAGCTTTTCTCAAACTACTGCTGGTTCAGTCCTGTATACGCCAGCCCTGCAAGCCTTCCTGACTCCCTATGTATGTTGGTTCATTCTTTATTACCATATCTTGTTCATCTCCTTTAAAAATACTCTTCTTGCCTAATGAACTTGCAGGTACAGGTTTGCTTATTGCCTGTCGCCCCCACTACCGGAGGCTTACGTGTTTCATCACCGTTGTATCCCCAGTGGCTAGCACAGTGTTTGGTTCAACATATATCTAGGTTTGGAAAATGCATCAAATTGGGCTGATATTGCAGTTGCCTGTCATCCTGGTACCATCCACAGGAAAGGGGATCTGCCTCCAGGCCCAGTCATCTGGATTGGCTTGCAGATACTGTCTTTAAGTGCTGTGGGGTGAGACTGGACATGGCCTGCTTTGCCAGTAAGTCATTCTGCTCTGATGTAATTTATCATGTAATTGGAATTTCTCCTTTTTTAAAAAAAAATTATGACTAAACAAAAATGTACAGTCCTATATAAATTTGCAGGCCCACCTATATGCAGCTCCCACTGCTGTTCCTCCCTGGTGACAGCACACTCTTCCTCTCTGCTCCATACATGTCTCATCCTCCCAGCAGTCTCCTTTCCCCTCCTTTCCCATCCTCTCCACCGACTCCCCTTCCTCCAGTCAGAGGTCAGTAGGATGATATCCTATAGATGCATAGAACGATAAAGTGCACCCAATATATAGTCACTCTGTGTGCCCAAGTCCAATCCCTTGCTGTCCGAAGAGTGGACCTTCATTATGATGTACGGGCAAGGACAGCATCAGGGCCAAGGGCCATGCTCCCAGGGGAACCCCGAAGACACTGGACCATCAATTGAGGTCTTTTAGTGGAGATCTCAGAGTGCACCCCTTTTATTCTTGTGTTGCCAGTGAGACTCAACTTTGTGAACTCCGTCACGGTTACCACTGGTGGTAGTAGGGCACCTTCCGGTTATTCCAGTCACAAATCAATGTAGTCACTCACTCACATGAGTCTCTCTGTCTTCTGAGTTCTCTTTCACCCATGTTGTTTTGGTCCTTTGTGATTATCCATTCCTGCTGAGTTGGGGCCATTTTCTGGACCCTCAGATGGCAGCTTGGCAGCTTTTAAGACCCCAGACGCCACTCGCAAATGTGGGGTGAAGAGGGCTTTCTTAGCAAAATGCTAGTTGTACCAATTGTCCTTGATTTCCCCTGAGAGCATGATCCTCAGCCCCCTGCCACAGCTACTCTGTCCTGGCAATATTGGGTTAAGATAGGAGGAGTAATCATGTTATGTTGAAGTCCAGTTAATATTGATCTTCTTTCTAATGTGTGCTGTCACCGATTTCACCCAACCAAATTTCTTTCAACTATCTAATCTAAACTCTCCCCCCCTCGCCCTCACCCCTCAGTACGCTTGCAGCCATCAAAGAGTCTTCTTCTCTGCATGAGTCTGCGTTAAAGCTCTTATTGTAGGGGCTCATACGATATTTGTCCTTTGATCACTAACTTTCACTCATCATAATGTCCTCCAGTTGAAATGAGGTTGTGGGATGTTTCCTGAAATCGTTGTTCTTTTATCATTGCATAGTGTTCCGTTGAGTATATATACCACAGTTTACCTATCCATTCCTCTGTTGTTGGGCATCTGGGTTGATTCCATCTTTTTTCTATTGTGGACTGTGCTGCAATAAACATTCATGTGCATGTATTAGTTGATGGGAAAGGCCTTGATTCTGTAGGATATATTCCAAGCAATGGAATTACTGGGTCAAATGGTATATCTAGATTCAACTTTTTAAAGAAATGCTGGATTGTTTTCCAAAGAGGCTGCATCATTTGGCAATCCCACCAATAGTGTAGGAGAGTTCCAATTTCTCCACAGCCTCTGCAGCATTTGTTATCTTGCACTTTTTGGATCATGGCCAACCTTGTTGGAGTGAGATGGTATCTCTTTGTAGTTTTGATTTGAATTTCTTTAATAGCTAATGATCACGAGCATGTCCACATGTGTTTTTTTGGCTGCCTGGATCACCTCTTTAGAGAAGTGTCTGTCTATCTCCTTTACCCATCACTTAATTGGATGACTTATCTTTTTCTTATTGATATTTTGTAGTACCTTATATATTATGGAGATCAGGCATCACTTGGACATATAGTTGCCAAATACTTTTTCCCATTCTGTAGTTGGCCTTTTAATTCCATTAATAAAGTCTTTGGATGAGCAAAAGTGTTTGATTCTTAACATTTTTAGATTTGATGTTTAGGTCTTTTATCCAGTTTGAGTTGGTTTTTTTATAAAGTGTAAGTATGGGCCTTGATTCCATTTATTCCAGATGGATATCCAACTTTGCCAGCACTGTTTGTTGAAGAGATTGTTTTTACCCCAGTTTAATGTCTTAGGGCCTTTGTCGGATATCAACTGTTCTTAGGAAGACAGTGTCATCTCTGGGGTCCCAGTTCTGTTCCATTGATCTATCTGTCTTTTTTGGTACCAGTATCAGACTGTTTTGAGTACTGCAGCAATATAATAGGTTCTAAAGTCAGGTAGTGAGAGGCCTCACAGTGTGTTCTTCTTCTTCAGTAGTACTTTACTTATCCGGGACTTCTTCCATTTCCAAACAAAGTTGGTGATTTGTTTCTCCACCTCATTAGTAAATGTCACTGGAATTTGTACTGGGGTTGCATTATGTAAATAAATTGCTTTGGGTAAAATAGACATTTTCACAATGTTAAGTCTTCCTATCCATGAGCAGGGTAGGTTTTTCCATTTAGCTAAGTCTCTCTTAGTTTCTTGTAGTAAGGGCTTGTAGTTCTCTTTGTAAAGGTCTGTTATTTCTCTAGTTAGATTTATTCCTAGGTACTTTATAGTCTTACGGACTTTAGTGAATGGTATTGATTTGGTGATTTCTTCCGTAGTAATCTCGTTGTTGTAAAGGAATCCTACTGATTGATGTATGTTTTTCTTGTGTCTTAAGACTTTGCTGAACTCTTCTATCAGTTTGAGTAGTTTACTTATGGATTCTTTAGGATTCTCTGTGTATACAATCATATTACCAGCAAACAGGAAGATTTTGACTTCTTCTTTGCCAGTGCAGATGCCTTTTATTTTTTGGTCTTGTCTAATTGCTCTGGCTAGAACTTCTAGTACAATGTTGAATAGGAGAGGTGAGAGCGGACATCCTTGTCTAGTTCCTGTTCTCAGGGGAAAGTCTTTCAGTCTCTCTCCATTCAGGATGATGTAGGCAGCTGGCTTTGTATAAATGGCCCTTATTGCATTGAGGAGTTGGCCATCTATTCTTATGTGGCTGAGAGTTTTTAGCATGAATGGGTGTTGGACTTTATCAAATGCCTTTTCTTCATCAATAGACAAAATCAGGTGATTCTTGTCTTTTGTGCTATTTATGTGGTTGATCACATTAATTGTTTTTCTAATGTTGAACCAGCCTTGCATCCCTGGTATGAATCCAACTTGGTCATGATGGATTATTTTTTGATATGTCGTTGTATTCCATTGGGAAGAATTTTGTTGAAGATTTTTGCATGTAGATTCATGAGTGATATCAGTCTGTAGTTCTCCTTTTTGATTGGGTCTTTCCCTGGCTTTGGCACGAGGGTTATGTTGGGTTATGAATGAATTTGGGAATATTCCATCCATTTCTATACTGTGAAACAGTCTCAGTAGTACTGAAGATAACTCTTCTCTAAAAGCTTGGTAGAATTCTGTTGTGAAGCCATCTGGGCCCGGGCATTTTTAGGTTGGCAGTGTTTTGATGACTTTTTCAATCTCTTCCTTTGTGATAGGTTTATTAAGTTGTTTTGCTTCACCTTGTGATAATTTGGATAGGTGATATGAATCAAGGAATTTGTCCATTTCCTCTAGATTTTCAAATTTGTTAGAGTACAGTCTTTCATAGTATTCTGTTATGATATTTTTGATTTCTGTTGCATCTGTGGTGACAATTGCCCTCTCATTTCTTATTTGGGTTATTTGTTTCCTTTCCTGTTTTTCTTTAGTTTGTTTAGACAGTGGTTTGTCAATTTCATTGATCTTTTCAAAAAACCAGCTTTTGGTCATTTTGGTTTTTTCAATTGTTCCTATATTCTCAAATTTGTTTAGTTCTGCTGTAATCTTTATGAGCTGTTTTCTTCTGGTGACTGAGAGATTCCTCTGTTGTTCTCTCTCTACTTATTCAAGCTGCAGGGTTAGTTCTTTGATCTGGTTTCTTTCTTCCTTCAAGATGTGTGTGTTTATGGTCAGTACTACTGACCTCTGAGCACTACTTTGGCTGTATCCCATAGGTTCTGGTAGGAAGTGTTTTCATTCCCATTGGAATCCATAAATTTCTTTATTTTATCCTTGATTTCCTCTATAACCCATGAGTTTTTGAGCAAGATGTTTAGTTTCCATGAGTTTCACTTTCTATGTATTTTCTGCTATTGATTTTGACTTTTATGGCTTTATGATCTGAGAAAATGTGTTGCATTAACTCAGTGATACAGATTTTGTTGAGAATTGCTTTATGTCTTGTCATGGTTGGAATTGTGTCCCCCCCAAAAATGTGTGCAGCCACGTGGCTGGGATATGGTTCCCAGTATCTTGGGACTGTCCTCCACTGTGTGGTTTTGCTAACCTGTACGTTAAAGGATTAGGGTGGGGCTGTAAATTCCTGCTGTAGGGGGAGTTTCCCTGGAGTACGGCTTGCCCCACCCTTAATGCTTTTAGCTTGAAAGGAAAAAAAGGAAAAAGAGACAAAGGACAATTTGAGAACCTCGCTACCATCAAGCAAGCAGCACCGGGAGCAGAGCACGTCCTTCAGGCCAGAGGTTCTTGCGTCAGGATGCTCCCTGGACAAAGACTGATGCAATACCGGACTTTCCTCCAGAGCTGACAAGGGGAAAGCCTTCCCCTGTAGCAGACACCCTGAATATGGACTTGCAACCTACCGGACTGTGTAAGAATAAATCTTTCTTTGTTAAAGCCATCCACTCTGTGGTTTTCTGTTAGAGCAGCCCTAGCTGAGTAAAACATGTCTTAACACATGGTCTGTTCTGGAGAATGTTCCATGTATACTGGAGAAGAAGGTATAGTTTCCCGCTGACGGGTAGAAAGTTCTGTATATTTCGATGAGATCTAGTTGGTTAATTGTGGCAATAAGTTCTTCTGTGTCTTTACTGAGCTTTTTTCTAGATGATCTGTCCAGTATTGAGAGTGGAGTGTTGAAGTCTTCCACCATTATTGTGGAGTGATCTATCTCCTTTTCGAGTGTAGTCAGTGTTTCTTCCATGTATTTAGGCACTCTAATATTAGATGCATAAATATTTAATATTGTTAAGTCCTGCTTGTGCATCATACCTTTCAGCAATAAATAGTTGTTCATCCTTGTCCATGATGGATTTTACCTTAAAATCGATTTTATCTGAGATTAGAATTGCCATACCTGCTCTTCTTTGTATATTGTTAGCTTGCTATATATTCTTCCATCCTTTAATTTTCAGTTTGTTCCTATTTTTAAGTCTGAAGTGAGTTTCTTGTAGGCAACATATGAATGGATTGTGTCTTTTGATCCTAGGTGTCATTTGATGTCTCTTTACTGGAGCATTTGGTCCATTCACATTCAATGTAATTGTTGATAGGTATGTGTTCAGTGCTGCCATTATCATATGTTTATTTTTGTGTTTATATTTTCTCTGTTGCTCTTATTAATCTGTTCTGGGACATTCTTCTTTGTGAGTTGATATTTCACCTTTTTTTGAGGTTGATTTTGTGGTTGTTGAGACTCCTGTATTATGTTTCTTGATTTGATATGTTGCATCTTTATTGTGCTTTATGGCTGCCCCTATGATCCCCCTTAATAAACTGTATATAAACCCAATTTCAATTGCTACCAGTCTTATCAACTTCCTCTCCATCTGGAAGGACTATAATGACTGTTGTACATCCCACTTTTTAATATGATGACATCACAGTTTTCACAATATGATCACTGGATTATTTATTTCACTATTATAGCTTTGATTGAGTTTGGAGACTTCCCTAACTGAGTAGGATTCTGGCTGATGTGTCCTGTATTTGCTTCTAAAATATAAAGTGAATGGCTTTGTTGTTCTAAGCCAAGAGGTTCTTTCAGTATTTCTTGTAGCTTTGGTTTGGTTTTTACAAAATCTCTGAGTTTCTGTTTATCTGTGAATGTCTTAATTTCATTTTCATATTTGAAAGATAGTTTTGTAGGATATATAAATCTTGGTTGAAAGTTCTACTCCTTCAAGGCTTTGAATGTGTGATGCCCCTTTCTCCACACCAGCATTGTTTCTACTGAGAAATCTGATGAAAGCCAGCAGGATTTCCCTCTGAGAGTTAGCTTTGCTTTGAGTCTTACTGCCTTTAAGTGGTTCTGCTTATGTTTCATTTTTTTTTCAGCTTGATTATAATACGTCTTGGAGTCTTTCTTTTGAGATCTGTATTGAGTGGCATTCAACATGCATCTTGGATATCTATATTCTCTTGTTTCGTAATTTCTCAGAAGTTTTCAGTCAGTAGCTCAGCAACAATGCTCTCTGGGTTCTCAGGTGTCTCACTCTGTTCAGGATCTCTAATTAATTGTAGATTGTTCCTTCTAATAGAGTCCCACATGCTTCTTTATTTTTCTTGTTTCTTTTTCTCTGATTTCTCATTATAGATGCTGGAGTCAGTAGCTCTGTCTTCCAAGTCAGAAATTCTCTTTTCCATTTGTTCCACTCTGTTCCTTGGCTTTGAATTGAAGTTTCTATGTCTTTGATTTTGTTCTTGATCTGTTGGATTTCCAAGTACTAATGTTACATCAGATCAAACCGCCAATTTTCCATTTTGCTCTGCTGCATTTTTTATAAGGTTTAGGAGGGCTCTATATGTAATCCTTTCATATTCATCTTCAAGTAGTTTCAGAAAAGCTTCTTCATCTGCGGAGTTCTGTTGTGCTTTCTTTGGGGAACCTTCTGAAGCCATGGGTGATTTCTTGGTTACACTTTTCTCTAGAGTTTGTTGCTTTTGGGGTACCATGTGAGTCAGTAGAGGCTCGGAGAGATGCTGTGAGGATGGACCACAGTTGTTTCTCTAGGCCGTCTTAAAATGAAGGGTAAAAAGTATCAGACAATTTCCAAAGTCAGTCAGGTTTTCAGGTATATAGGTCCCTCTACCCAACTGGCAAAGTAAGAACTCTATATCCAACACCAGATGTTATACTGTAAGTCAATATACAGAAAGGCTACTGCCCTACTGGCATCTGCTGTCAGGCCCTAGCTGCAGGTGACACTGTGTAGAATACTACTTTACCACCAGAAAAGAGCTATCCTCCAAGCAGGCTCTTCCTCCCAGCCCAGGAATTAAGTCCAGCTGAGGCTTCCATATGGGTATATCTGCCTCCCATTGATACAAGATGAGGTCCCACACAAGCTTGCCACCTGCCTGGGTCTGGGCTGCTCTATGGCGGAGGCAGAGAAGCCAAAGTTGCCTAGAAGCACAGAGTCCACAGCCTCTTTGCCAGGCCCCAGCTGTTGGTGACACTGTGTGAAATACTGCTCTTCTGCCAGAAAAGTGTTCTCCTCTGGGAAAGTGCTGTCTCCCAGCCTAGGAACTAATTCCAGCTGGGGTCTCTGTATTGGTGTGTCCACCTGCCAATGGATCAAGATGGTATCCCACAAAAGCTCACTGCCTGCCTCAGTACAGGCAACTTTATGGCAGAAGTGGAAAGAGAGGCTCGAGGTGCCAAGATGCACAGAGTACAAAGCTGGGCTCTCAAAACATGACAATTTTTCCATCTGATCCCACCAGCAGTGCATCTGAGTTTAACAGCTAGTCAAGGCCCAGCTCCATCCACTGGCTAAGACAGAGGAAAGCAGTTAAAATGGTGAGTTACCTCCAGTCTGTGCAAGCCAGCACGCTCCAAGTGTAGGGTCAGCAAAAGAGAGGAGGTTTTCCATTCAGTGGTACAAAGTCAAAATTAGCAGCCCTATGCCACATTCTAGGGCTCAGTAGGTGTCCAGAAGAGTCTGTTTAATTACCAGTTCATGTCTTGGTTTCCAGAGGGATTTAGGAAGATGTGTGTTTATTCTGTCATCTTGACTCTGCCCCCTAGGATTTTTTATGTAATCATTTTGAAACACTTTGCAAAGAACAGATTTCCCTTGTTACTGGTAGATTAACCAAAGCACCAAGATACCTAGTCTGCTTACATTTAAAGAGTTAAAAAAGCATTTTTTCCCCATTTTTTCTCCCCATTCCCTTAGTTCTGATCACATTCACCACTTTTCTCTTCCCATCATGTTCACTCTAGATAACAGATTATTGTGAATGAAATGACTCTTTTAGATATTCTGACATAGTGGAATAAGGAGATTTTCACATGTATGATGCTTCTCATGTGTGGTAGTTTAGTTGGAGGTGGGGGTGATTCTTAATAATAGAACAATTACAGTCAATAAATATGGAAACTAGGTTGTAATATAAAGAAGAAATATTAAAATCTGTATCTTTAAGGCTACTAATGATAAATTAAATGCATTTATTTGACAAAACAATTTAAAAATCACTTTGTTACCACAGGCTATACACTTTTTGTAATAATTCTATGAGTTTTCACATGTGCATACTGCTTCAACAGTCCAGCATATTTCCTTGTTTCATCTCTGAAACTAAATTAATTACTTTATTTAATTTTATGAACATGCCAAGCTGCAGTTATGAATAGCTACTAATATCAAGTGCTCACATAGAGAATATGAGATGTTACAATAAATGTCTATCCAATTACCAAACAGCTGAAGGCAATATTGTTTCCATGTAGGCTGGACAAATCTTATGTGTGCTATACTTACCAGAAAATAAAACAATTGGAAGGTCAGTGCTGAAGTTCTGATAAAATACAGTGAAGCTCCAAGTGTCATATTAAGCTTTATTAAGCAACCAGTTTGCAAATGCAATATCAGATATGATGAAGTTTTTTATGTTTTTATTTGCGTATTTGTTTAAGTCAAAGAATCTCAGTGAACACAGAGACACATCTTAAGCATTTATTCTGCACTGTTTTGGAAATTGTTTGACAAACCTTCACAAGGTGAAGAGACATCAGTTTGGTAGAGCAATTCCACAGTGAACTGTGGCTTTACAAGACTTGAGTTTAGAAACACTGACCTAAAAATATATATATATAAACAACTTTGCAAAATACAAAAAAGCAACATCTGACTTTTGTATATTTGCTGTAGCATTTACAAGGTTCATATTCTTATATAAGTTATTTTCTTTAATCATTAAGCAATCTTATGGTAGAAGGTAGTTGAATCTTTATTTTTAAGACAAGTGCATAAAGAAGAAGAGGTCTGAGCACGCTTCTCTGGTAAAGTCTGAAGTATGATCTGAGTCTCTCTAATGGCTCTTTAAGAAGGTGAGAAGGGCAAGACTCACTCTAAGTAGCAGCACTATTCAACAGGAACATCAGGTGAACCAAGTTGCAGACCACATATATAATTTAAAATTTTCTAGTAGTAGCTATGTTACAAAAAAAAAGATAAAGAAGAGCTGTTAACTTTAGTAATATATTTAATTTAATATATCTAAAGTGTTGTTTCAAAATGGAATACACATAAGAAGCATTAATGAGATATTTTAAATTTTTGTGTTTGTGTGCATGCTAAACCTCCAACTTTGGTTATAATCTTATAATTGTAATACATTTCAATTCAGTTTAGCTATATTTTAAGTGCTTGATAACCATACGTGGTGAATGGCTGCCATATTGTTCAAAGTGGCTTAATGGTATCACTAAGTAACTCAGGGGATCAGTGTAAGAAGACAGGCTTAGCTTTGCTCGGAATCTACAGCTAATGGTCTAGATTTTGAGATGTCTTATAAAGGGACATACCTGTCAGCTTACTGCATTTGGCTTCGAGGGCTGCAGGATCTGTTGTGTTAGAATTCTTAAAAAAGGACCACAGCCGTGTGATGAACCATCTCCAGGGCTTGCTGCCAGAAGACAACTTCCAAGAGGGCTTTGGGAGTAGAGGGGACTCTTTCAAGTGACAACAGAAGGATGACATTCATGCTGTTAGCCCACAAGAGCAGAAACTTCTATTCCTTTTACTACTACTCTTGAGAGAGGCAAACAGTCTGGAACATAGTAACAGTGAAAGAAAACACAATTCTGTACTGGCAGAGACAGAACACAGCTGATTTTGGGAAAGCAGACAAGTTGAACAAATAGAATAGGAAGGGTTCTAACTGAATTAGAACTAATTAAAGAAATAGGATAAACATTAAACAAAAAAGTAATGACTCTCAAGGAGATACAAAGAGAGTATAAAAAGAATTTCCAGGACAAATGTAATTGCTTAGCAAATAAAAAATTTTAGTAGTTGAACTGAAAGAGAATATAATCTTTGCTGAGAATAGAATTAGTATGCTGAGAGATTAAGGGGACAGGTGTAAAACAGTCAAATGACAGAACCATGTCTACATTGATCAGACAGTATACAGACATGTGAATAGCAGTACTTCTAAGAAGGACAAAATCAAGTATATGGGAAAACAATATGTAGAAGATAAGATTATTGTTCAGAAATAACTCATCTTCCTCCATCCTTCCTTGACAGGAGGCACTTTCCCATCACACTCACTCTTGACTTGGCCATGTGGCTTGATTTGGGCAATATAAAAATGTGCCACTCTGTGCGAGAACTTTAGAAATCACTTTCCAGCTCTCTGAAACATCTGCTGTCCTTCAACAAGAAACATATGTGCACCAGAGCCAATGGTTTACAAGGTGTGGTGGTCCCAGGAAAAGATACGTAGAGTTGGCATGAAACTCTGCATATCATGGGAAGTCTGAAGTGTAGCCTGAACTAGCAAGCCTGGCTAAGCCCAGTTAAGACCAGCTGACCTGTACCCATGCTGCAGACCTCTGAGCAGCCTTACTGTGAACCCGTCAGATTCTGGGGTTTTGTGTTAGGGAACATTACTGCATCAAAAATACAACTAATACAAAATAATTCAAGAAATAAATGAAAAAATTTCCTTGTGCTGAAAAAAAGACAAAAGAGCTCATCCTGTCCCAGGTTGTATCACTGAAAACAGACAAGCTTACAACTAAACATAGCCTGGTGAAATGTTAAGAATGAGTTGCAAAGAGTGTAAGTCTAGTATAAACGTTCTTATCACCGAGATTTATAACGAGAAGATAATGGTTTTTATAGAAAAAGAAAACAGGCTAAAGAACTAAGCAGAGATCCTTATCCTATCTAAGGTCGTATATCTGTTGGGGCAACAAAGTCAACACCTATGAGAATGCCACTCAGGTGCCCACTGGAGGAAAGTCCTTGAGGTAAGATTCTAACTTTTTGTCAATGGTATTCGATCACCTATCTCAAGATCATAGAAGAAAGCATGGTAAGCAACCTTAAAATAATGAAGCCTTGGCCAGTGATGAAAAATTAACTGGGAATTTATTATATAAAGTAAGAATGTGTTAAACAAAAGAAAAGCATGGAAAAGGATAGCTCAATAAAATCTGAAATTAAGAAGTACAAACTAACCAAAACAAAACACATACATCAAGTTGATTTTGACTCATAGCCCTATAGGAAAGACTAGAACTATCCCATAGAGTTTCAAAGGGCCACGTGGTGGATTTGATCTGCTGATCTTTTGGTTAGCAGCTGTGGCTCTTAACCATTATGCCACCAGTGCTTCCAAAACTCATTACTGTCAAATCGATTCTGACTCATGGTGATCCTATAGGACAGAGTATAGCTGTCCTATAGAGCCTCCAAGGAGCATCTGGTGGATTTGAATTGCTGACCTTTTGCTTAGCAGCTGTAGCGCTTAACCCCTATGCCACCAGAGTTTCCACAGACATGCCTCATAGAGTTCCCTAGGAGTACTTGACGGATTTGAACTGCCAATCTTTTGGTTAACAGACTAAGCACTTAACTACTATGTCACCATGGATACAAACTACCCAAGTAAAATTCTATGGCAGGAAGTAACAACCTCGAGGTCCTTTCTCAGTGAGGCAAAGGGAGAGAATCAGGGGAGGAGAGATCCCAATGATTTCCTTCAATGGAAAACAAAAAAAGGAAACAATGATCAAGCAAACCATACTGACGAAGACAGCCAAGTGCCGTCGAGTTGGATCCGACTCATGGCGACCCTAGGGGCCGGGGTAGAACTGACCCCCAGGGTATTCAAGGAGCGCCTGGTGGATTTGAACCACACTGGAGGGAGCACAATTATTACTTAATATCCATATATTAATAGAATATTATAATATTAATAATATAGTTATTAAAGATTGGACTGTAATGACTAACAAAACTAGAAAGACAATTTTATTTCCAAATCACCTCAGAAGGGGGGAAGGAGAGCATGAAGAGAAGCTTAATTAAATCAGCAAAACTTAAGGGGACAGAAGAAATAATAATAAATTATAACAAATATTAAAACTAAAACAAGATGAAAGAAATAAAACCAACTATCCCAATAAATGAAATAGTTATATGCTGAGTACTGGCAAAACATATCTTTTCTACACTCTTTTGTTTAGTAATTTTAATTGTCTTGTATAGACTGTGGTAGCATAATGGTTAAGTGTTACTGCTGCTAACTAGAAGGTCGGCAGCTCAAATCCACAAGCTCTCCTTGGAAGCTCTGTGGGGCAGTTCTACTCTGTTATAGGTTGCTGTGAGTTGGATCGACTTTATGGCAGTGGTATTTTGGTCAGTACAGATTGCAGTTGAGAACTTCAAAATTTGAAGTGGTCAAAAGAGATTGAGTCTGATAGGATTACAAAAAAAAAAAAACAAACAGCATTTATAATTCAGGTTCTGTATTTCTTTCCAAAAAATCTCACTGATGAAACCATAGACAGGTTTCTTTCTCAGAATGTTTAGTTGTTAAATTGGTTTTAAGAGACACTCAGCAAAATGATAATTATGCTTCTGTGTTGCTCGTATATTAAAAATACGAAATTGTTTTCTCAAAGTTCGTGCAAGAACTGGCTCGTGACTCTGTTTTCATAATGACCGATTACCAAGCTGCTCCTGTCCCATGCAGAGATGATTGTTTTTGTGTGGGTGTTATAATGATGCCCTTATTTATATTTTTGACATGCTCATGGCTCATTAGACAAGCCACTAGAAAATTATTTACTTTATCCTTGTGCTAACAGAAATAGCTTTGAAGAGATATGTCATCTTTTCAAAAGGGTGGGATTGGAAGGAAAGAGGAAGACAGATATTTTCTTGAGGAATTTATCCAAGAGATGCATTTTAAGATTTTACATACATTATTGAGGTTAGCTGTTTAGAGCCTGATTACTGTTTTTAGTTTTGCCTTTATTTGAACTTTATAAGAGAATTTTAAGTGGGAAGTAGACAATCAAGAAACGATCACCAAGCTGTGATGCATAGTGACTAAATTCCTTTGAGTATTTGCCTTGCCAAATACTTTGCAGTGTATTTGGCTCATACTTACACTTTTAAAATCTATTTCTTTTTTCTTCTCTTTCTTTTAAGCCTTGAAGAATAGTTTTTGACAATTTTTGGAATTTGATGTTAGGTTTATAAATTGCTCATGAGGAAGCATCGTCAAAGGGAGAAACCAAGCCAAGCTCATCTCTTTCCAGTAGCTCAGAAGTATTGTTTCCTGGGTCTCCAAAATCTATTTCTTTCTATAATCAAAAAGGGTCAAATCTACTCCCACCTTCTCCCTTCTCTCTAGTCTCCAGAACACGAAGCGTGAATCTTTGATTTTTTTCCCTTGCCTGTTGCCATACAAAGAACGACACAGCTCAGTAACCTGAAAACGTCAGCGCCATGTGGTTCATACAACAGGCTGAAGGGAATTTGAGATGGGTTAATGTTCTGATTGTTTTCTCATATTGATTTTTAAGATTATTATATTTTATTTATAAGGGAAAAAACTTGGACTTGAGTATGAACTGCCTTGACAGTAAACTAGGCCTCTCACATTTTAAAAACGCAGGTCTTTTGAACTAGGAAATTTTATGTGAATTTGTAATGATTTGCAGGAAGAAAAAAGAGGGCAATCTGCTGATACATATTTCTTTCATTTGAAGAAAGACCTGTGTCTTTAGAGAGCCTATCAGAATTAGGTGATTGGATTAACTGCTTTTTAGCTGCCAAGAAAAGCAGGGAAAATAAAGTGGTTTTTCTGGCTCTAGTGCAGAAAGGGATCAAAACGGTTGATCACCTAGGTGTGAGTGATCTAGGTTGGAGGGGGTAAGACATGGGGTGAAGATGCTAAATCTTGGGTGGGAAAGAGCTCGCCAAGTCTTTGTGGCTTGCCTTCTGAGATCACTTAACAGCTTTTTGAAAAATTGCTGCTGCTGTCCCTCCCATTACACCGAGTTTGCTCCAGTTCTGGAATCCAGAGATAAATGCGTTTCTCTCTTTGCAATACTGGCTTGCATTCCTTTGGATCTCTTTCAAGTGGAACAGATGACTAATCACCCCCTTCTGTTACTTGATAATGGGTTGTCTATAAAACCTTGCTTTTGTATGGTTACCTTATTGTGAAGTTCATGTCTTTTGAGGAACACTCGCAACTGAAAGGCAAGGAAAGTGTCCACTCCAGGACGTAGTAAAGCTGATGAGAGATTAAAAAAAAAAAGAAAAAGAAAAAGAAAACCACTAAACGACTTGGCTCTGTAGTTTTTCAGTTTCCTTAGAGAAAGTGGCCTTGACCCCCAGGCATTACTGCTTTTGAGACTGTAACAGCAGACAGTATGAAATGACAGTCGATGAAGACAACTGAAGGTGTTTATAACATTGCAGGGTTGTGCAGGTGACTTTAAAAATAAAGGATTTGGAAGTGATAAAAAGTTGAGACTGGCAGTAGAGATGGTAATAAAGCCACTAGCTACTGGAGGCAATGTCCTTTTATTTTACTTTATTGCGTCTGATTGCAAATTAAAGCAGAAAAAATTAACCTCAGGCAGGAAAGAATATTCCGCCCCTTGCCTCAGTAGTTTTCAGAACAAAACCCATAGCCTTTGATTTTTAGATTTGACTGTTTTTTCCTGTTGCCTGCTGGTTGCCATACAAAGAGATATAGCTCAATAAAATGAAAGATTCACCGCACTGTGTTTCACAGCAAGGCCTGCAGGGATTCTGAGCCAGGTTAATGGATATGATGGTTTTCCCTTCATTGATTTTTAAGATGATTATATTTTATTTATAGGTGAGAAAATAATAGTTAATCTTAGATTTATTGAAAACTTATTGCAAGGCTGCACGAATTGATAACAATAACAGTACATTTAGGGCAACAAAACTAGACTTGTCTTTAATCCCTTAAGTGCTGATGTGCAGGGAACCTATTGACTTCGAAATTAAATGTGCTCTAACCCATGACTGATTCCAGGTGGAGAAGAATTATATTTTTCTGACTGCTCTGAAAGATTTCATTACACAAAGCTCTGGTATACCTGAGGTGTTTCTTTTGTAAAAACTGTGAAAAATCTAAGAATTGGAAGCCTAGGGATATCAGCTTTTTGCTTTCTGGAGGCTTTAAGATCTGATTTCCAAGTCAGTCAGTCTTCTTTTGTGAAAAACCCTACTGGTCAACCTTAACTGTGTCCAGCGGTCTTAGTCTTAGACCAGGATGTCTGAGTTCTAAGGTGCAGAGAAAATGCAAAGTATTAGCTGATTAAAACTTAGAACTCCATTGCTGTAAAACTATTATAATTTGTTGTGATGTTCTACCTGGTTTAAGGACAGTTTGTACTTGAAACAAATTAATTTCTGTTAACCAGACATTGCTTTTAGGTGCTGTTGAGCCAGTTGTGACTCACGGCGACCCTATGTACAATAAAATAAGTACGGCCTAGTCCTGTGCCTTCCTCGCAGTCACTGGTTTTTGAAGTCATTGTTGCAGCTACTGTGTCAGTCCATCTCCTGAGAATCTTCCTTTGTTTACCGAACCTCTGCTTTATCAAGCATGATGTCTTTCTCCAGGGACTAGTTACTCATCACAACATGTTCAAAGGATGTGAGATGAAGTCTCACCATCCTTACTTTTAAGGAGCATTTTGGCTGTACTTCTTCCAAGACAGACTTGTTTGTTCTTCTGCAGACCATGGTACATTCAATATTCTTGGCCAACACTATAATTTAGATGCATTAATTCTTCTCCACTGTTTCTTATTCATTGTCCAGATTCTATATACATATAAAGTGATTAAAAATATTATGACTGGGTCAGGAGCCCTTCAGTTCTCAAAGTGACATCTTTTCTTTCCAACACCCCAAGGACGTCATTGCTGTAGATTTGCCCCAGTGCAATACATTGTTTGATTTCTTGACCTCTGCATCCATGGGCGCTGACTATAGAATCCAGTAAGAGGAAATACTTGACAACTTCAATCTTTTCTGCATTTATCATCGTGTTGCTTATGGGTTCAGTTGTCAGAACTTTTGTTTTCTTTATGTTGAGGTGTAATCCACAGGAAAAGCTGTAGTCTTTGATCTTTATCAGTTGATGCTTCAAGTTCTCTTTGCTTTTGGGAAGAAAAGTATCATCTGTATACCACAGGTTATTCACGACTCTTGAGTCATGGTGCTCATTATTCTTTATGCTATAGGATTCACTCAGTAAACAGATTGATTAAATGTGGTGAAAGGATACAACTCTGACATATTCAAACAACTGTCTCTTGATCTATGCACAGGTTTCTCGTGAGAACAATGAAATGTTCTGGAATTCTCATTCTTTACATTATTATCCAAAATTTGTTATGATCCACACAGTCAACTGTCTTTGCATAGTCAATAAAGCACATGAAACATCTTCTTAGTATTCTCTCCTTTCACCTAGGATTCATCTGGCATCAGCACTGATATCATTAGTTCTATGACCTCTCCTGAATCTTGCTTGGATTTCTGGCAGTTCCCTGTGTGTATATGACTGCAACCATTTTTAAGTGATCTTCAAGATTTTATTTTTGTGTTATAATGACATTGTTCAATAATGTCTGCAGTTTGTTGGGTCACGTTTCTTTGGAACGAGCACAAATATGTATCTCTTTCAGTTGGTTGGGCAGATAGCTGTCTTCCAAATTTCTCAGCATAGATGAGTGAGCACTTCCAGTGTTGCATCTGCTTGTTGAAACATCTCAGTTGGTATTTGTCATTTCCTGGAGCCTTGTTTTCACCAATGCCTTCAGTGCAGCTTTGACTTTTTCCTAACACCATTGGTTCTTGATCACACACTACCTTCTGAGATGGTTGAACATCAACCAGTTCTTTTTGGTACAATAACTCTGTGTATTGCAAACATAGTCCAACATATATAATGACTTTGCATAACAAAGGTAAAACACTGAGTCTGTATCTCTCAGAGAATCTAATACTCGTCTATACAGTCACTTCAAGTATATGATTCAGAAATGTCAGCTTGAGGCCCTTGATTACCATTTGACCTCAAGTTAATTCAAACTCATGGTGATTCACTGTGTGTGAGAGTAGAACTATGTACCAGAGGGTTTTCAATGACTGATTTTACGGAGGTAGATTGCTAGGTCTTTCCTCTGAGGTGCCTCCTAGAAAACTTGAACCTCCAACCTTTTGGTTACCAGCTGAGTATGTTAACCTTTGTAGTAATGTGGCCCTTGATATGCTGTACTTATGGAGAGGGAATGAGTGCAAGAAATACAATGCAATTAATCAAAATTTTCTAGGATATTGAAAGTCTGTGGATAGAATGGAAAAAAAATTCAAAATGTGCACTAGATGTTGTAGTTACTTAAAAATAACAATGTAGAGCCACTGCCTGGTACTAACCCCCAAAACACAAAATAACAAATGTTGGAGAGATTAGACTTCTAATGTACTGCTTATGGGAATGTAAACTGATACAACCACTTTGGAAAAAAATTTAGTGCTTCCCTAAAAGGCTAGAAATAGAAATACTATGTAAATCAGCAATCCCACTCCTAGGAGTGTATCTGAGAGATATAAGAGCCATCACATGACTAGGCTTATGCACAGCCATGTTCACTGCAAAGGAGAATGAAGAAAACTAAAGATGCAAGGAAAACATTATCCCAGAGACTCCACCAGCCTGAGACCAGAACTGTATAGTGCCTGGCTCTCGGTAAAGATGGCCCTGATGAGGATCACAACCGAGAGTTCCGGAAAGAGCAAGAGAAAAATGTAGAACAAAATTAAAATTTGTGTAAAAAGACCTGACATTATGGTCATATAGAAATATGGCAAAACAAACACCATATATCTCTTCTGTAAAGTGTCTGAGAAGTTGTGTAGGCATAGTGGTTAAGTGTTACAGCTGCTAACCAAAAGCTTAACAGTTTATATCACCAGGTGCTCTTTGGAAACTCTGTGGGGCAGTTCTCCTTGGTCCTATAGGGCTCCTATGACTTGGAACGGACTTGGTAGCAGTGGTTGGGTTTTATACCTAATGGGAATGATTTGAGTGGACTTTCACCTGTATGGCTAATGTCATTTTCAAATTACATCATTGTCTTGTTTTCTACAAAACCTGCCTTGAATGCTCAGTCATTCTTGGTTAAACGCAGTGACAGTATTTGAAAATAACTTCCCATCACAACTGCTCATATGAATGTCTCTAGCAAGTACAAATTCAATTGCCAAAGTGGATACCGGAAAGCATCCCAGTCTATGCTAAAACTCAGGATATAGCCAAAGTATAGGGATGGAGAAATAAAATGGTGATGATGTTAATAAAGGTTTCCTTTCCTTTGTGTTTATCCTGTTTTTTAATGAATCCATGTGACTCGAAGCTCTGTATTTAAAAGAAAAAAGACTAGAATAAGGATTTTTTTTCCCAGAAGTTACAGCTCATATTCATGAAACTAGATAAAAAAGAGAAAGCTATTTTTTTTAAAGGCATTTGAGTAACTGACTATCAATCAGTAAAGCTCTCATTTTTATTTTAGATTAATTTAGACTTTGCTGCTAGGAAACAGGGAAATGAAAATAAAATTTCAAGGTGCTTATGAGGATAAAAAAGGTAAAGACCATGTAATAAACATTTAAAGAAAATTTGAATAATAAATTTGATTTTAGGTAAAAAATCAGGTTTGAAGTGAAGCAAGATATGAGCCACACCTTTGATTCATCTAATTTCTTCAAATCTTTTTAAATAAAACTAATTCTGAATAAAACTAATTTTATGTGTGTGTGGGGGGGTGAAGGATAGAGAGAGTAAAAGAAGCCCTGGTAGGGCAATGGCTAAGCCCTGACTACTAACTATAAGGTTGACAGTTTGAAATATACCAGCAGCTCCACAGGAGAAAAAAACCTAGTGATAATGTTCCAGTAAAAATGAGAGCCTAAGAAACATTATCTGGCAATTCTGCTATGTCGCAGGGGTCACTATGAGTGGCAGTCATGTGATGTGCACCCCCAACCAACAACAGCTCATGTATATAACAACATTGATCTTTTTTGTGCATGTGTGTGTGTGCACATACACACACATGCACACACTACATCTCTGTTACAAATGTTTGACTTAATGACCACTTGTAGTTGCCCTTTAATGTTATGTAAATCTGCCCTCACTTTGAAATGATTTGACCAGCCACACTCACAACAAATTCTTTACCACATCACCTTCACTTGAAGATTTCAAATCATTGAAAAGGTTTCCCTCACTTTTTCTTGCACTAAACCAAAACCCATTGTCCCCCAGCAGATTCGAACTGACATCAACACTATAGGACGTAATAGAATTGCCCCATAGAGATCCTAAAGAGCACGTGACAGATTTGAACTGCCAACTTTCAGTTAGCAACATGAGTACTTAACCACTAGGAAATCAGGGTTTCTGGAGAAAGGTTAAATAAGAACCGTATGCACCTGTTCCGACACCTACAAATTCTTAAAGACACAGTTAGGAATGGCTGTCTTTTGGAACCCAGAGACTGCCAGTATATGCATATGTAAATGTAGATTGTTCTCTTTATTGGCTATTCTTCGCCCCACCCCTCCACCCCATGCTCATCTGGAATTGGCAATAAACTTCCCAGAAACTTGCAGAAAAAGCATAACTCTGGTCAATGTTTTACTTGAGCTAGGCTAGCAAATAGCACGTATATTATCTCATGAGAAACTCTGTTTTCTCAAGACTTACAACTCACTTTCTAATATTAATATGATTGAAATAATCATGTCCATATTTTGTCAAAATATGTAGTGCTTCTTTGACTGGAAATTCTCACCTAGGCAGTTTAACTGATCTTTAACCTAAATCTATCCAAAATTCCTGCCGTAATGTAGAGTTATTACAGGAACCATCACTAATCTCTTGGTTGTGTTGCTGTGGCTTCTGTGTTTCTGTGGTACTGGAAACTATATTGGCATTTCAGATATACTATGGTCGGTAGGTTTCAGCAGAGTTTCTAGACAAAGATAGACTAGGGAAAAGGATGTAATGATCTACTTCTAAAAAAAATTGGCCAATGAAAACCTTATGAATAACAACAGAACATTGTATGATATATCATGGGAAAACAGATGTCTCAGGTTGGAAGTCACTCAAACTGTGACTGGGGAAGAGTTGCCTCCTCAAGTACAGTTGAGTTTAGTGACACGGAGTGAGTGAAATTTTCAGGACCTTTATTTGCTGATGCGGTACTACTTGAAATGAGAAAAATAGCTGCAAACATTCATTAATAATCAGAACATGATTAACCTAGGAAAATTAGAAATCACAAAAAATGCCACAATGCATAAAGATCTATATCCTAGGCATTAGATCTTACATACAGAAAACCCTAAAGAATCCATAAGGAAAAAAAACAAAAACAAAAAACAAAACACCTACTGGAACTGATAGAAGAATTTGGAAAAGTTCAGAACATATGATAAACATAAATAAATCAGGTGAATTCCTTTATATCAACAAAGAGAACATCAAAGAGGAAGGACAGAGTAGAACTGCCCCCTAGAGTTTCCAAGGAGTGCCTGGTGGATTTGAACTGCTGACTTTTTCATTAACAGCTATAGCACTTAACCACTGCATCACTAGGGTGTCCACAGACTAGAGAGTTAAAAGGAATTCAGTTAGGCGAAAGAAGAGATAGCATGCAATAGAAAGCAGGTCAGCACAACTGGACAACACCCCAAGCTAGAAGATTTTATACACATAACTCAGCATTTTTTAAAGGACAGAGTAGCTTGGACAGGGGCTTGGGGACCATGATTTCAGAGGACTCTGAGGTCAATTGACGTAACTGTCTTTCTTAAAGAGATAATTCTGTATCTCATATTGTTGAGATGATCCTGGGGTTATAAAAGCCTGCAAGCTGCCATCTAAGGAAAATCAGTTGGTCCCAACACACCTGGAGCAGATGAAAACCAAAACATGAGGAAAATAGAGCCTAAGACACAGAAGGGTCCATATGATTGGGAGACTATATCAGCACGAGACCAGAAGAAGTAGGTGGTGTCTGGCCACAACCAAAGACAGCCCTGTCAGAGTCCCTGAAGTAGCTTGAGAAAAAGGAGTGTGAAGATCAAGAACTCTATTCAAACACTAGACTTGATGGTCCAACAACCTGGAGGGTCTTCTGAGAACATGGCTCTTGGACTTGCTGCTTTCCCATAGCTGAAATCAGTACTGAAGCCAACACTTCAGACAAAGATTGGACTGTACTAAAAGACACTGAATGATGCAGGTGGTGTGTGTGTACTTTATGGTTGAATATATACATGAGGCTGTCCAACTGGTCTCTTTTTAGAGGGGACGGGAGAGGCTGGAGAGCAGGGGGCAAGCTTCAGTTGAGTGGATACTGGAAGTAAAGAGTGGAAAGAAAGAGTGTGTTGTTACAGGGTGTCATGGTTGGAATTGTGTCCCCCCAAAAATGTGTGCAGCCACGTGGCTGGGATATGGTTCCCAGGATCTTGGGACTGTCCTCCATTGTGTGGTTTTGCTAACCTGTATGTTAAAGGATTAGGGTGGGGCTGGGAATTCCTCCTGTGGGGGAAGTTTCCCTGGAGCATGGCTTGCCCCACCCTTAATGCTTTTAGCTTGCAAGGAATAAAAGGAAAAAGAAACCAAGGACAATTTGAGAACCTTGCTACCATCAAGCAAGCAGCACTGGGAGCAGAGCGCGTCCTTCAGACCAGAGGTTCTTGCGTGAGGACGCTCCCTGGACAAAGACTGATGCAACACCGGACTTTCCTCCAGAGCTGACAAGGGGAAAGTCTTTCCCTGGAGCGGACACCCTGAATATGGACTTGCAACCTACCGGACTGTGTAAGAATAAATCTTTCTTTGTTAAAGCCATCCGCTCTGTGGTATTTCTGTTAGAGCAGACTAGCTGATTAAAACACAGGGTGAGGAGAGAAGATAGAGTTGCACAGAGGTGGGTGCTGAGGGGTTTATACAGTAAATTGACTTGGATTGTAAACCTGCACTTAATCATAACAAAAAAGTAAGAATAGCAGTAAAAATGTCTATATCCTAGGCATTAGTGAACTAAAATGGACTTTATTGACCATTTTAAATTGGCCAATCTCCTAGTCTACTATTCTGGGAATGAAATTGAAGAGGAAGGAAATCATGTTTATCCTCCAAAAGAACATTTCAGGACTTATCTTGAGTCAACCACCAACATCATCCTAAATGGACAGAGACTGAAAGAATTCCCCCTTAGAACAGGAACTAGACAAGGACACGCACTGTCACCACTTCTATTCAACATTGTGTTACAATTTCTGGCCAGAGCAATCAGGCAAGACCAAGAAATAAAGACCATCCACTTTGGTGAAAAAAAAGTAAAAGTATCCCTATTTGCACATGATATGATCATGTATGCAGAAAACTTTAAAGAAACCATAAACTACTAGAACTAATAGAAGACTTTAGCAAAGTATCAGGATACTGGGGCAAAAACAGTCTCTAACAAAGGGTGCTGGCAAAATTGAATATCTGTCTGCAAAAAACTGAAACAAAACACCTATCTCACACCTTACACAAAAACTAACTCAAAATGGATTGAAGATTTAAATAACAAACCTAAAATGATAAACATTATGGAAGAAAAAATAGGGATAATGATGGAAGTTCCAATCCACGGCTTAGACAGACCTCAAAATCTTACCAATAGGGTACAAATAACAGAAGAAAAAACAGATAAATGGGAACTACTAGGAGTCAAACACTTATACTTATGAAGACTTTATCAAGAGAGTTAAAAGACTACCTATAGAATGAGAAAAAAAATTTGACAACTACATACTGCATCAACATCTGATTTCCATAATCTACAAGGTACTGTAAAATATCAACAAGAAAAAGACAAATAACTCAGTTAAACAATGGGAAAAGAACATGAACAGATGCTTCACCAAAGAAGACATCCAGACAGCCAAAAGACTCATGAAAAAATGCTCACCATCATTAGCTATTAGAGAAATTTTAATCAAAACTACCTTGAGATACCATTTATCCCAATGAGGTCGGCAATAATCCCAAAACACAAAACAACAAATGCTGGAGATTCTGTGGAGAGACTGGAACTCTCCTACACTGCTGGTGGGAATAAAAAATGGTACAGCCTCTTTGGAAAGCAATTTGATGCTTTCTTAAAAAGCTAGGAATAGAAATACCATATGATCCAGCAATCCCACTGCTTGGAATATATCCTACAGAAATAACAGCTATCACACCAACAGATACATGCACATGAATGTTTATCACAGCACAATCCACAATAACAAAAAGATGGAATCAACTTAGGTGCCCATTAATAGATGAATGGATAAACAAACTATGGTATGCACACCGAGTAGAACACTATGGAATGATAAAGAACAATGATTTTAGGACGCGTCTCAACCTGGCATCAATTAAAAGACATGCTGAGTGAAATCAGTCAGCTGCAAAAGGACAAGTATTGCATGAGACCACTATTACAAGGACTTAGAAAGAACTTATAAATGGAATAAAAGACTCTGATGGCTACAAGGGTGGGGAGGGTTGGGAAAGGTTGTTTGGTTGTAGATTAGATTATTGATAGGAATTTGGTTGGGTGAAGTGTGTTATGGCACTCAGTAGAAGGGAGGTCAGCACAACTGGAATGCACCATAAACTAAAAGGTTTTCTAAATTCAACTCAACATTTTGAATTATAGAGTAGCAGGGACAAGCGTCTAGGGACCGTGTTTTCAGGAGACATCAAGGTTAATTGGCACAACTAGCCTTTTGCCAGGAGAGTCTTCTGTACCTCATATTGGTGAGTGGTGTCTGCAGTCATAAAAGACAGCAAGCTGCCATCTGAGGAACACCGATTGGTCCCAATCCACCTGGAACAGATGGTGACTGGGAATATCAAAGAAATGAAGAAAAATGAGCCCAGGTGACAGAAGGACCCATATGAGTGGGTGACTACATCAGCATGAGACCAGAAAAACCAGACGGTGCTGGGCCACTACCAAAGACAGCCTTGATAGGGGAGTTAATGTAGAGTCCCTGATGTATCATGAGAAAAAGAGGTGTGCAGATCAAGAACTCTACTAAAAGACCAGAACTGATGGTCTGGCAACCTGGAGGGTCCCCTGAGACTATGGTTCCTAGACTTGCTGCTGTACTGAAACCAGTACTGAGGTCAACACTTCAGACTAAGAATGGACTGGATTTGGGGACAGAGTGAGCTTGTGGTATTTGTACTTTATGGTTTTATAAGTTTATAGAAGGCAATTCTATGGGTTTCTTTCTCGATGGGAGAGAAGAGGATGGAGAGTAGGGGATGGGTCTTCAATGGGAGGATATCAGATGAGTGAAAAGGAGGAGTGTTCTGTCACTGCGTGGGGAGAGCAGATATAGTTGAAGAGAGATGGATATGCAAAATTGACCAGGTTGTATAATTTCACTTAATCATCATAATAAAAAAGAAGTCACAGAAAAAAAATTATCCAGAAGTACAACACTGTCAGTGATAGGATGATATCCATATGTCTACAAGGAAGCCCAGTTAATATGACTATCATTCAAGCTTATGTACCAACTGTTAAGGTGAAGAAATTGAAGGTCTACCAACTTTCTACAAACTGAAATTGATTGAAAATGCAGTCAGGATGCTTCGGTAATTACTGGAAAATGGAATGTGAAAGTTGGAAATGAAGAAGGACCAGTAGTTGGAAAAATACAGCCCTGATGACAGAAGCAACACGAAACACCTCAGGATGGAATTTTGCAAAACCAATGACTTATTTGCAATGCCCATTTCAACAAATACATGGTAACTATATGCTGGACCTTGTGGGTGAGATACACATGAATCAGATTGACTGTCTCTGTAGAAATCTCTCTCCAGTGAGAACAAGGTAGGGGACCAGATGTAGAACCAGCTCATATGTAAGTTCATGTTGAAGCTGAAGACAATTAAAACAAGACGAAACACAACCTTGAGTATATCTCACTTAAATTTAGACCATCTGAAGAATAAATTTGATGAATTGAGCACTGATAGCAGAAGACTATATGAGTTGTGGGATGATACCTACATGAAGAAAACAGAAGTTTTTTAAGAAAAACAGGAAATAAGGAAAGGAGAATAACGAACAAAAAGGAGACTCTGAAACTTGCTTTTCAGCCTAGAACAGCTAAAGCAAATGGAAGAAATGAAGGAAAGGGCTGAATAGAAGATTTTAAAGCTGCTGGAGAGGACAAAGTAAAACATTATACTGAAATGTGCTAAGATCTGGAGATAAAAAGCCAAAAGTGCAGCACATCCTCAGTACTTCTCAAGTTGAAAGAACTGAAGAACAAACTCCAGCCTCAAGTTACAATATCGAAGGATTCCACGGGCAAAATATGGACTGATGTGGGAAGTATGGAAGGATATAAGGAAGAGAGTCACTGTACCAAAAAGAACTGGTTGACAGTCAACCATTTCAGCAGACAGCATATAAGCAAGAATAGATGGTAACAAAGTCCAAGCTGCATTGAAGGCATTGGTGAAAAAACGAGTCCACAGTAATTCAGGGAATACCAACTGAGATGTTTTAACAAAGGATACACCGAAAGTGCTGACTCTTCTTGCCAAGAACTGTGGAAGACGTCTACTTGGCCAAACTACTGGAAGAAATCTGTATTTGTGCCCATTCCCGAGAAATGTGATCCAACAAAATGGGAATTATTGAACAGTATCATTAAAGGGCACACACAAGTAAACTCTACTGAAGGTAATCCAAGAAAGGGCAATGATTAAACACTTGGTTGCTAACTAAAGTTTGGCATTTTGAACCCACCAGTGGCTCCATGGGAGAAAGACGTGGTGGTCTGCTTCCATAAACATTTATACTTTTGGAAACACAATGGGACAGTTCTACTCTGCTCTATAGCATTGCTATGAGTTAGAATCAACTTGATAGAAATGGTTTTCATGTTTGTTTGATAATAATCTATGAATCTCTGGTAGGATACTATCCTGTTAGAACCATATGTATCTAAACAATACCTTCCTCACTGGTTTAGCATAATCAAGAATTATAATAAAAAAATTCTTCATTAACCATCATTAGCACTTGAGACAGTCAACTGAGCAACTCAAAATTTCTATAGATCACCAAAAACATACCAGAAACAACCAGTAAGAAAGCATAAGGGAACAATTTCAGTTTTAGAAAACACAAAGGAATAATATAAGAGTAATCCATGATTGGTTGTCCCCTTGAGTAAATTGCATTTTTATTCTCCACTGACGTTGAAGCAGGATTCAAGAAGTCTTTGTATTATCTCCAAAAGAAATATATTCCTCCAAGTATTTTTGAATTCTGTGAAATTTACTAAAAATGCCATTGAGAGCTAGGAAGAGGTTTTCCTTATATTATCTGCTTCTGTTTACATCTCCTGTTTCTTTTTGCCACATCAGTAATCAGATTGAGATGGTCTTCTTTCGACTCTATGCACGTTTTATTTTTGGAAACTAATAGGACTTTCAAAAGTTAAAATTATTTATATATAAAGAACTTATAAAAGCAGTAGGAAAGATGTAATTTTCAGTATATAAGTGGAAAGGAATATGAACACAAAATGGGTGTGAAAAATATTCAACTTTAAAAAAGATGTACAATTTAAATAATAAAAAATTGAAACTTAATATGTTTGCAAAGATTTAAAGAAGATGGAAGTGCTTGCTAGATGTCTACTTATCTTCTTGGTGGTGGTAAAAATTGATTATAGTGCAACAAGTAATTTGGCAGTACTATCAAGGTATCTGGAAACCCCGGTGGTTAAGTGCTACAGCTATTAATCAAAAGGTTGGCAGTTCACATCTGTCAGATGCTCCTTGGAGTCTCTATAGGGCAGTTCTACTTTGTCTATAGGGTTGCTATGGGTCAGAATCAACCCGACAGCAATAGATTCAGTTTAGTTTTTTATCAGGACATCGAAAACACATGCAATCTCCTTAGCTTAGTTCACATCCTCATCATCTCAGCTGAAATGTCTTCGTATTTGACATCCTTGCCATCAGGTGATCTCATACTACACCAGAGAAGGTTATCTTCCTGAAGACTAAATCTGACAGTGTCAGGCCCCGGAGTAGGGCCCTATTTCCTAGTTCGTTAGGTTGTTACTTCTTATGCAAAGATGTGCAAGACTATTCACAGTCTGCTAGCAACAGATACTTCTTATTGAACGTTAACTCTATTTTAGTAAATTTCCTACTTGCTTCTCTTGTTTCAGCTCACTTATATTCATAACAACCCAATCAAGTAGATATGATTATTATCCCAATTGTACATAATGAAGCACAGAGTAGTTCAATAACTTGTGCAACATCACCCAGACAGTCTGATACCAGAACTGAGCTTTAGACTTTATGTTTTACCATTCAAAGAAAGGATACACAACTCTAGCCTCATCTGCCACTTCCCCCAAGCCTTCATTTCTTTACCCACACTTAAATTCTTCCAATTCTGTAGCTGTAACTGGACTCTTCATTACTTTTGGCATCCGTTATTATTATTATTGTTTTGTAAACTTCGGATTCCTGTAGTCAGCCAACCAATGAGAAAATTTGAACTGAAAAGCAGATACTAAAATGCTGATCACATTGTATTGTTCATTAGTCTTCATTTGCTAGTTAGGGTAGAGGCCTTCAGTTGATTATTCAATATTCATCCTCCTCATTTTAATAAAAGAATCTCAGATTTCCTTGCAACCAGGTTTTTCCATGTTTCTAAATTCTCTCCTAATTTGTTGTATGGGGTAGAGATGAAAGCTTCTTAAAACGAGGGAAAAGTCTTCCTTTCTGCATTCTCTTCTTGCTGGAGCTCTGACAGCCAGAAGATGACTATTAAGGACAAAGGGATAAAAAAGAACAAATAGCCAAGTCACTGATGATTTCAAGAAGCTACCATCCCAGCCTTGAGCTGTTCACCTCTGGGCTTCATGTGAAGACAATAAACCTTTGGACGTTTAAGTCATGTTAGACATGCCTGTTATTAGTAGCTCCATGTTATTCCTAACCGATATGCTGTCAATATAAAAACTAAATTTCACTTTTATTTGATATATTAAATACCTAGTTCACAGGCTGTAGCACACAGTATGTACTCCAAAAAACTTTATTAAAAACATGAAATCTGTTGCAGAAGCAAAGATCCTAGCTGGGACTTGTATACCAATATTCATTGCAGCACTATACACAATAGTCAATGGTAGAAATAATTTAAATTCTTGTCATTGGATAATGGGATAAACAAAATGTGATATATATGTGCGTTGGAATACTATTCAACCAGTAGGAGACATAATGCCTTGATACATGCTGTAATATGGATGGAGATTGAAAACATTATGCTGAGTGAACTAAGTAAATCACAGAAGGACAAATATTGTATGACCTTACTTATGTAAAAAATAAGAAAAGGCAAATATATTCAGAAAAAATTATTAATGGTTGCCAGAGGCCTTTGAATTATGATGTTGACATAGAATGTTGAATATACTCTGGGCCACATCTAAGGTTCCTCATGCTGTTTTAACAGAAATACCACAAGTGGATGGATTTAACAAGCAGAAATTTATTCTCTCACACTTTAGGAGGTGTGAAGTCCAAGTGCAGGGTGCTAGTTCCCAGAGAAAGCTTTCTCTCTCTGTCAGTTCTGTGAGAAGGGGTTGTCATCAATCTTCCCCTAGTCTAGGAGCTTCTCAGCACAGGCACTCCAGATCCAAAGGGCACATTCCATTCCATGCACTTCTTTTTTGGTCATATGAGGTCCCTCTTCTCTCTTCTCAGTTTTCTCTCTGATATCTCAAAAGAATTTGACTCAACACACAACCTAATTCTGTAGATTGAGTTCTGCCTCAGAAACATAACTGCCTCTAGTCTTTTCTCATTTGCATCACAGAGCTTAGGGTTTATAACACACAGGATAATCACATCAGATCACAAAATGGTGGACAACCACACAACAATGGCAATCATAGCCTAGCCAACTTGATACATTTTTGAAGAGACACAATTAAATCCATAGCAGATTGCCAGAAGAACAAATAAATCTGTCTTGGAAAAAGGTCAGTCAGAATTCTCCTTAGAAGGAAAGATAGTAAGACTTTATCTTAAGTATTTTGAATACATTATTAAAAGGGACCAGTCACCGGAGAAGAACATCATACTTGGTTAAGTAGAGGGTCGGTGAAAAAGAGGAAAACTGTCAGCTATATGGTGTGTCATAGTGCCTGCAACAATGGACTCCGACATATCAACAATTACGAAGGTTGCACAGGACCAAGCGGATTTGGTTCTGTTGTACATAGGGTCACTGTCACCTGGAACTGACTCAACAGCACCTAACAACAGTAACAACTGGTACGGAAAGGAAGGGAAAAGAGGAGTTAATGGTGATGAAAATATTGTATTGATTACCGTTGGGACCGCACAGCTGATTATCATAATTGTTGTAGCTGTTAAGGCTGTTTATGCACAAACAAAAACTTCATGGGTTTTGGGATTTTAGTTTGGAGGTTTACAGTCTTGATTTAATGGGACATTCCAGTTAATGAGCCTGATAACAGGTTTAGTGTATTGTGTAGTGCCTGGGGTCTTAAAAGCTTTCAAGCAGCTACCCAAGGCACAACAACTGGTTTCTATTCTCTTTCAGCAACAGAGAAAGTAGAGTTAGGAATAGAAGGAAGAGATGGAATGTATGGTTAAGTACTTCCATGAAAAACTGCCTCCTTTGCCATGAGTCTGACGGAACTGGATAGTGCTAAATTACTATTACTGAATATTTTGATCAAAGATTCTACAGCAGAATACTGATTAAAAGGGGGACAATGAAGAATAGAACTGCAAATTCTCATAGCCTCTAACACATTCTGAAACCATGATGTTTGGATGAATCCCTGAAAACTATTGCACCCAAATAATCTTTAAAACTTAAACCAAAAATATCCTCTGATCTTCTTAAAACCAAACAAAAGGTTAGCCTCTAGTAAGAGGTGTCTGCTTTGAGCATTATGCTCTTTTAAGATCTGTACGAGTTCAAATGGACAATAGCATATTGAAAGGTTAGATAGGAATCTTAAGGGGCAGTGAATTTACATCAGTGGAGGAGGGACAACTCAGAAATGGTGGGTAAGAATGTTTGTATACCTTAAAGAATGTAATCAATGTCAATAATGGTACACATAGAAGTTGTTGAATTGAATTGGTGTGTCTTTTGCCATGTATATTGTCAACAACCACAAAATAAATAAAACTAAAAAAATGTGAAATCTTTACATCAAGAAAATGCAGATGATGTTATCATAAAATGCAACTTAAAGAACCTTGGGGATTTACAACAATTTTTTTCTCTTTAACTAAACCTGATAAATTTAAGAAATCATATTTTGTGTCATAAACTCAGTGTCATCAAGTCAATTCTGACTCATAATAACCCTACAGGGTTTCCAAGGAGTTCTTGGTGGATTTTGAACTGCTGATCTGTGGTTAGCAACTGTAGCAGTCAGCCACTACACCACCAGGGCCTGCCAGACAAGTGCCGTCAAAGCCACCAGGGCCTAGGATATGAAATATATTCATACATTTGTTGATTTTTATGATTAATTTCTTACTTAATTTCTGGTGCGCTGTGTAAAATAAATGTTATGCTGAATTATTTCTCCCTAAAATGTGTATCAAACTGGTTAGACCATGATACCAAGCACTACGTGATTGTCTACATTCTTGTGGTCTGATGTGATTATCCTACATGTTATAAATTCTACTCTCTATTAAGTTAGTGAAGAAGGATTAGAGGCACTTATGTTAGCAAGGCAGGATCCAATCCACAGGCTATAAAGGAGAAAGTTGAGCAAAGAGGACAGAGACCGCATACCAGCAAGAAGGATGCACTGGGAGTAGAATGCCTCATTTGGATCTGGGTTTCCTGTGCTGAGAAGCAACTAGACTAGGGGAAGATTGATGACAAGGACCTTTCTCCACAGCCAATAGAGAGAGAAAATCTTTCCCAGGAACCAATGCTCTGAATTCAGATGTCTAGCCTCTTAGACTGTGGGGGAGTATGTTTCTGTTTGTTAAAGTCATTCACTTGTATTTCTGTTACAGTAGCACCAGGTAACTAAGACAGAATTTAGAACTGGGAGAATGTGGTATTGCTCTAACAGATACCTGAAATGCAGAAATGGTTTTGAAACGATGGATGAAACTGGAAGAGTTTTAAGGTGCCTACTAGTAAAAGCCTTGATTGCCTTGAAGAGACTGTTGTATAATTATGGACATCAAAAGCAATCCTAGTGAAGGCTCAGAAGCAAGTAAATGAGCTGTAACACTGGAGAAAGGGCAGGATTGAGAAAGGAACAACAGAAACAGCAGCAGAACCAGGAGACGAGCATGAGATAGCATCGAAACAAGAGAGCTGTGTACCTTCAAATAGGAGGCTTACTGGAAGCATGGAGTGCCTTGGGGTACTTACTAGTGCAGCGAGGCTTTCCAACACATGGAGCAAGAGAGTTGGGTGCCTAGTTAACCAGTGGAGCAGGGTGTCTCCAGGCAAATGAAGTTGAAGAGCTTTGAAACACTTGCCCAAGCAGTGCAAATGCTGGGCCAGCCCAAGGACCTGAGGGGTTGAGAGGCCAAGGCACCAGAATGCAGAAGCTAAAGAGACAAGGAACACGAGAAACAGAGCTTCCTCAGTCTCAAAGGGAGGAACCGTGACTTCTGGGATCTCAGAGTGAGGCCATAGCCTCCTAGGTTTCAAAGTCAGATCTTCACCAATTTGATTCTAGAGTGTGGGGCTGCCTTTCATGAGTCCCAGAAAAATGGGGCCAGATTTGATGCCCAAAGCTGAAGTGTCAAAGTTACTATACCCAAGGGGCAGCAGACCAGGAGCAGCTGGGGCCAAGAGACTGAGATCGCCATCACCAGTCAAGTGAACTAGGAGAATATGGCTACCCAAAGCAGAGGTAGTTGAGTTGCTGTCTCAATGGGTTTAAAAGATGGAATCAAATCCTGGGTTTAGGGGCATCCAAGCAGAATTCAGAAAGTGTGGTAAATACCCAGAGTCTTCAGGGCAGGGTCATTGTCTATCTGACCTCAGAGAACAAATTATTATTTTCAAGCCTAGAGAACTAAGGTAATGTGTTCTCCTGACTTGCTTGCTTCCTGTTACCCTTGTTCTGCTATTTCTACCATTTGTAATGGAAATGTCTACCTCGTGCTGGTTCTACCAATGCACTTCAGAAGCAGATAGCTTGTTGTCTATATTTCAAAGATGAAGAAGAACTTTGACCCAGGATGGACTTTGGACTTGGAGTTTGTTTAAGACTTTTGGGGTGCTGTGATGGAGTGAATATAATTTACATGTGGCAAGGACATGAATTTGGGGGACCCAAAGGGTGGAATGTCGTGGATTCAATCATTTTCTCTCAAAATGTATATCAAGATGGCTAGGCCCTGATTCCCAGCATTGTGTGGCTGTCCACCATGTTGTGATCTGATGTGACTGACCTTATGTTCTGTAACTCCTAACCTCTATGATGTTAAGAAGGTAGAATTAGAGGCAGTTATGTTAATTATTCAGGATTCAATCTACAGGATTAGTTTGTATTCTGATTCAAACTCTTCTGAGATGTAAAACAGAATTAAGCAGAGAGGCAAGGTAACCTCATACCAGGAAGAAAGAAATGTCAGCAGCATACTGTGTCCTTTGCACTTAGGGTACCTGTGCTGAGAACTTCTTAGACCAGGGGAAGACTGATGACAGAGACTTTCCCCCAGAAACGACAGAAAGAGAGTCTTTTCTGGAAACTGACTCCTTGATTTTGAACTTCTAGTTTCCTAGACTATGAGAGAATAGATTTCTGTTTGTTAAAGTCATTCACTTACGGTACTTTGATTAAAGCAGAACTAGATAACTACGGTAATATATAATTGGAAAAATATTGTACACTATTCAGGTTAAGAAAGTCTTTACGTGTGAACATCATGTGAGGGAAGCTTGGGTGAGCGTGGGAGTTATATCTGAGTTATTTCAGCCATCTACTGTAATAGAACTTGGCTTGAATTTGGATATGCTTCTGTTTTTAGAATGTACGTTGCCTTCAGGGAAGAATTGTCAGATATTTTGTAGACATCAAACAAAACTCTTTGCCTTTGAAACGTGTAGTTAACATTTAGTTGATAGTTCCAAATTGTTTCCTTTGTTATACTGTTTATATTGTTTACAGAACACATGAGAAGAAAACATAAGATTATATATTGCCCAAGTCAAATGCACAAACAACCGATTTGGAGGGTAATAAGAGATTAGGAAAATAAAATAAGAATGCTACTTTAAAATTCAATATCCGGAAACATACCTGATTACATACTTACGATCCTGGATAGATGGAACCCATAAAATCCAAGAAGCATTTTATTTCCACAGTGTATGTGCACAGCAATTGCTAAGCTATCATTTTAAGAGGCTTAGGGCTTCTGACCAGTTTCACTCTATCTCTGACATTCTCCCCATAGAGACATTGCAATAAAAATAGACACTCCTACTTAGATTTGTATTCATAATTCCATGATGCTTGTACATCTGAGAAGATGTATTGCTTAATTCAGTAAACCTATCTGACTTACTTTTTCAGTAGGAAATTAATACTAGGAAATACTGAGAAGAAATTCAGGCCAGCAGCTTAATTATCTCCTTGCTTTTCTATTCTCTGATGTCTCTTACACATTCTCTTTAACTTCTAAACCTTCAAAACCACAATTTCTGAGTTCTAAATATTCTGTATTCATCTTGATACTTACGGCTGATGGTAAAATATGTGAAGATTGTGCCTTAATTTGCCACTGTCAAATGTCCAGATCATGACACCTAGAGCTGCTTTTGTAAATTGTGATCGGGATCACAACCAGAGTTTCCTGTTGCTATATAAAATGGACATCTTTTGCACTACTTATTATGCTTGATGTATTTCTCCGTCCATGTATGAAATTATAGGAGATTGGATTGTCCCTTAGTTCTGTAATTCTCTGCCTTCAATATAGAATTATAGTATCTCTTGGCTTTCAAGTTTTGAGTAGTGAAAGCCTCTGTAGGAGTCCTTAGGTGGCACAAATCATTTAATGCTAGACTACTAGTTAATAAGTTGGAGGTTCAAAGTCACTCTGTAGTTCCAGCTCCCCTCAGAAGACAGGCTTGGCAGTCTGTTTAGGAAGGCTCACAGCCTTGAAAATGCTATGGAGCTGTTCTATTCTGCACACATGGAGTGGCCGTGAATCAAAATTGACTAACAAGAACCTCTTGTGTTAGGATGGCAGCTTCCCCTAGGGAAACACGAGGGTGTATGTGTGTGTGTGTGTATACATACATATACGTATGTAATTAAGGAGTCAGACTCTTTGTTACACAAACACAGAGTGGTAAGAGTGATGAATGCTGAATTAAGGTGTCGTTTTTATGTCATAAATGAACTAACTATACATCTCTTTCCAATAGAACCCATGCGGTGGGAGGCAGGGAGGCAGGATTTTACTTTTGTAGTATTCAATTTAAAGGCTCAGCGAGGGCTTTTAGAATATCAAAAAGGCTATCTTTAGGACTCTGCTATAAATAGTGCAGCAACAGTTGATCTTTTGTTCACTGCATGCCTATTCAGGAAAATTATAAATGCTCACTTATGTTTTGGGAAACGATTTTCAGTGTGCTTTAAGTGAACGTTTATAGCTCAAGTTTTTTGTGCGCAAAAATTTATACTCATGTCGTTATGTGACCCTAGTTGCTCTCCTGTAACATGACAGCACACTCCTACTTTCTGTCCTGTAGTTTCCATGTCTGTTCAGCCACCTCCTGTCCCTTTCTACCTTCTACCCTCACCTCCGGACAGGAGCTGAATTAGGGGATATTTGCCAGTGAGCACAATAGGCCCTCTTCATTGGTTCATTCTTTTTCCCTTTGTTATGTTGGCTCCATATTTCCCCTTGAAATTTTGTTGTAGGACCCTACTCTTCGAAGTGCATGTGGACTTTAACATTCATCACTTTGGTTGTTTTTGCTCCTATCTAACATCTATTTATGTATTTTTAAAAACCATAAACATACTAATTTTGATAAACCTAAGTGCTGAATACAGCGATATATGCTTTACGTGCACTTTCTAATTTAATTCTAAAAATAATCTAGTAAGATGATTGTTACCTACATTTTACAAAAGAAGAAACTGATTTACCTTCTTATAACAATAATAATAACATTTATAGCAATCATTTATTGAATGCCTAATACATGATAGGCATTTTACTAGGAGACTTAGTTTTTATGCAGTTATTTATTGCCTCATTTCAAATTGGATTGAAGGGAGCTTCATTTAACTGTTGTCTAATTTTCATAGCAACTCTGTAAATGGAGTTCTAATTTTAGAGATGATGAAAAGATCTCTTAATTTATTTATAAAGTTTTATTGATTCATTTAACATCTGTTCAAACAACTCATTAAATGGCACTTTTTCAGTGAGATATGGCCTATTCCTCCTTATTTTCTTTGTTATAAGCCCTCCTGGTGGCCAGAAACTATTCTTTTTAGTACTTATTTCAATTTCTAAGTTTACTGGCTGTTAGGGGCTAAATTGTGTCACCCAAAATGTGGATCAAGTTGGTCAGGCCATGATGGCTGTTATTATATAGTTGTGCACTGTTTTGTAATCTGATGTGATTATGCTATGTAAATCCTAACCTCTAGGGTGTTAATGAGGTTTGATTAGAGGCAGTTCTGGTAATGAGGCAGGACTCACTCTACAAGATCAGGTTGTATCTTATTTTTTTCCTGATTCTTTTTTACATTGTGCTTTAGGTGAAAATTTACAATTTAAGTCAGTTTCTCATTCAAAAATTTATACACACATTTTTATGTGATCCTAGTTGCTCTCCATGCGATGTAACAGCACACTCTTCCTCTTCACCCTGTATTTCCTGTCTGCTCAGTTAGCTGCTGTGCCTTTCTGCCTCTCATTTCTTCTGAAGGCAGAAGCTACCCATTTAGTGTCATGTGTCTACTTAAGTGCAGAAGCATACTCTTCAGTTTCATTTTATATCTTCTAGTTCAGCCTCATCTTTGTCTGAAGAGCTGACTTTGCCAAGCCAAGTGCTGTCGTGACTTTAGGAATGGTTTTACTTCCGTGTTAACAGAGAGCCTGGGAGCCATGTCTTCTGGGGTTCCTCCAGTTTGTCAGACTATCAAGTCTGGACCTTTTATGCAAATCTGGGTTCTGCATCCCACTTTTCTCACATTCCGTTAGGTATTCTCTGTTGCGTTCCCTCTGAGGTAGTCACTGGTGGTACCTGGACGTCATCTCGTTTTTTGGTCTCATACTGATAAGAGTCTCCAGTTTACGTGGTCCTCACTGTCTCTTGGGCTCATATTTTCCTCGTGTCTTTGGTGTTCTTCATTCTGCTTTGCTCCAGATGGGTTGGGATCAACTGATGCATTGTAGATGGCCACTCCCTCTCTTTCAAGACTCCAGACTCTGCTCACCAAAGAGGGATGGAAAAGATTTTCTTAATAAGCTTGTTATGCCAACTGACCTAGATTTCCACTGAAACCATGGTTCCCATCCTTCTGGCCTTTTTGTTTAATCTGGTTGTGCTGACTTCCCCTGTATCGTGTGTTGTCCTTCCCTTCACTTAAGATAACTCTTGTCTACCACCTGGTTTGTGAATGCCCCTCTATCTCCCTTCCCACCTTTGCAAACATCAAAGAACATTTCCTCCACGTTTAAACCTTTTCCTGATTTCTCATAATAGTGGTCTCGTACTATTTTTCCTTTTAAAACTGACTAATCTCACTTAACATAATGCCTTCCAGATTCTTCCATGTTACGAGATGTTTTGCAGATTCATCCTTGTTCTTTATCCTTACATAGTATTCTGTTGTGTGAATGTAACATAATTTGTTTATCCATTCCTTATGTGATGGGGACCTAGGTTATTTCTAATCTTTTTGATATTGTAAACAGGGCTGTAGTGCACATACCTATTCATGTAACGGCTCTTATTTCTTGAGAGGATATTCCAAGCAGTGGGATTGCTGGATTCTATGACACTTTTATTCCTAGCTTTCTAGCTAGAATTTTTCAAAGTTGTTATATTATTTTACATTCCCATCAGCAGTATATAAGTGTTCCTGTCTCTCGCTATCCTCTCTAGCATTTATTATTTTGTGGTTTTGGGATTAAGGCTAGCCTTGTTGTGGTGAGACGGTATCTCATTGAGGTTTTGATTTGCATTTCTGAAACCCTACTGGTGTAGTGGGTTAAGTGCTATGTCTGCTAACTGGAAGGCTGACAGTTTAAATCCTCCAGGTGCTCTTTAGAAACTCTATGGGACAGTTATACTCTGTCCTCTAGGGTTTTTATGAGTTGGACTCCACTCAGTGGCAGTGATTTTTTTTTTTTTTTTTTTTTTAATCCTGGTGGGTTAGTGGTTAAGTACTATAGCTGCTAACTGAAAAATTGGCAGTTTGAATCCAGCAAGTGCTCCTTGGAAACTCTATGGAGTAGTTTTACTGTGTCTTATAGTGTCACCATAAGTCAGAATTGACTTTGATGGCAGTGGTAAATGGCTAATAGGAAACCCTGGTGGCACAGTGGTTAATGATTGTGAGCTGTCCTCATGTATCTGTTAGCCTTCTGAACGTCTTGTTTGGTGAAGCATCTGTTCACATCCTTTGCCTGCTTTTTAATTGGTTTATTTGTCTTTATTTTTGAGGTTTTACAATATTTTTGTAGATTTTAGAGATTAGACTTTGATCAAAATTGTCATAGTCAAAATTGTTTTCTCAGTCTGCAGGTTGACTTTTGACTCTTGGTGAAGTCTTTGGACGAGGACATACGTACTTGATTTTTAGGTGCTCCCGGTTATCTATTTTCTCTTGTGGTGTTTGTGGCTTGTTAGCAATGTTTTGTATTGTTTATGACGTGTAGTAGGGCTCCTAGCATTGCTCTCATTTCTTCCCATGATGTCTATCATTTTAGATTTTATAATTAGATCTTTGATCCATTTTGAGTTAGTTTTCATGTATGGTGTAAGACATGGCTCTTGTTTCATTTCTTTGCAGATGTATATCTAGTTACATCAGCACCATTTGCTAAAGAGACTGACTTTTCCCTAGTCGTTGGACTTCGGGACTTTGTAAAATATCAGCTACTCATAGGTGGGTGATTGTATGTCAGGATTCTCAATTCTGTTTCATTGGCCTATGTATCTGCTGCTGTTCCTGCACCAGGCTGTTTCCACTATCCTAGTGGTATAACAAGTTCTAAAATCAGGTACTGTAAGGCTTCACATTTTGTTGTTCTTCAGTAATACTTCACTTATCTGAGGTCTTTTCCCTTTCCATGTAAAGTTGGTGATTTGTTTCTCCATCTCTTTTAAAAATGCCATTGGTATTTGGATTGGGATTGTGTTGTATCTATAGATTGCTTTGGGTATAATAGGCATTTTCACAGTGTAGAATCTTAGAATCATGAAATAAGTATGTTTTCTCCACTTATGTAGGTCTCTTTTGGTTTCTTGAAGTAGTGTCTTCAGTTTTCTTCGTATAGGTCCTTTGTGTCTCTGATTAGATTAATTCAAAAGTATTTTATCTTCTTGTATTCTGATACTTTATTGAATTCTTCTGTTAGTTCCAATAGGTTTTTTTTTTTTTTGGTGGATTCTTTGGGGATTTTGTTGTATAAAATCTTATCATCTGCAAGTAGAGATGCTTTGACTTCTTCCTTATCAGTTTGGATGCCCTTTATTTCTTTTTCTAGCCTAACTGGTATAGCTAGGACCTTTAGCACAGTGTTGAATAACAGTGGTGATAAAAGGCATCCTTGCCTGTTTCCTGCTCTCAGTGGGAATGCTTTCAGGATAATGTTAGCTGTTAGCTTTATATAAATGCCCTTTATTGTATTGAAGAATTGTTATTCCTATTTTACTGAGAGCTTTTTTTTTTTTTTTCTAAAATCATAAATGAGTGTTGGACTTTGTCAAATGCCTTTTCTGCGTCAGTTGATAAGTTCATGTAGTTCTTGCTTTTTGCTTTACTGATGAGATGGTTTATGTTTGTTGTTTTCCTGATGGTTAACCACCCCTGCATACCTGTTATAAATCCAGCTTGGTCACGATGAATTGTCATTATTTTTTTTCTTGTTCTTGAATTTTGTTGGGTGGATTTTTGATGAGGATTTTTTGCATCTAAGTTCATGAGGAATGTCGATCTGTAATTTTCTCCTTTTTTTGTGGTTTCTTTGCCTGGTTCCAGTCTGAGGCTTATGCTGGCTTCACAGAATGAGTTCGGGACTGTTCCATGCTCTTCTATGCTCTGACATGCCTTTAGTAGTAATGGTGTTAACTCTTCTCTCAACGTTTGGTAGAATTCTCCAGCAAAGCTGTCAGGGCAAGGTTTTTTGTTCCCCTACCTTGGGAGTTTTAAAATTACCTTTTCAATCTCTTCTTTTGTTAAAGGTTTATTTAGTTATAGGTTTAGTTAGTTCTACCTCTATTTGTGTTAGTTTAGGTAGGTAGTATGTTTCTAGAAATTTGTCCCCTCCTCTATGTTTTCAAATTTGTTAGAGTACAATTTTTCATAATATTCTTCTATGATTTTTTAATTTCAGTTGGATGGGTTGTGATATTGTTAGTCTCACTTCTTATTTGGTTTATTTGCTTCCTTTCTTGTTTTTCTTTTGTCACTCTGACCCGTGGTTTAATGGTTTTATTGACCTTCACAAAGAATCGTTTTTTTTTTTTCTTATTAACTCTTTAACTTGTTTTCCTGTTCTCTGTTTCATTTAATTTGGCTCTGACTTTTATTACTTTTATTATATGCTTCCCCACTACCCCTACCACCCCCACCACCCCCACCGCCTGGTGCCTGAGGACTTCTTTTGCTGCTCTCTTTCAATTTGTTCCCATTGTAGGGTTAATGTTTTGGTATTGGTCTTTTCTCCTTCTTGGATATATACATTTATTGCAGTAAATTGACCTTTGAGTATTGCTTTCACTGTGTTCCAATCTTCTGGTAGACTGCTTTCAATCTCATTTGATTCTGTGAATTTCTTATCCCATCCTTAATTTCTCTCATAACCCAGTAGATTTTGAGCAAGGTGTTGTTCTCTTTCTATGTGTTTGACTTTTTTCCTTGCCTTTTCTGTTATTAACTTTACTTTTATGGCTTTATGGTCAGAAAAGATACTTTGCAGTATTTTGATACTTCAGATTCTCTTAAACTTTCCTTTATGGCCTAATAAATACTCTGGAGAATGTTCCATGTTCACTGGAAAAGAAATTATTCTTGTCTGCTGTTGGGTAGAGTATTCCGTGTGTCTCTGAGATCAAGTCAGTTGACTGTGTCGTTTAGATCTTCCGCATGCTTATTGACCTTCTTTTGGGATGTTCTGTTCTTTACCTAAAGTAGTGTGTTGAAGTCTCCAGCTTCTATTGTGGAGCTCTCTCTATTTCTGTTTTTAATGCCCTTGGAGTTTGTTTTAGGTATTTAGGAGTCCTATCATTGGGTATTTAAATATTTTATACGTTTCGGCTTCTTGATGTATTGACCTTTATTCATTGTATAGTCTCCTTTGTTATCCATTGTGTTCAATTTTGCTTTAAAGTCTATTTTATCAGAAATTAATAGTACCACTCCTTATCTTTTTTGAATGTTGTTTGCTTGGCACATTGTTTTCCATCCTTTTAGTTTGTGTCTTTAAGTCTAAGGTGTGTCTCTTGTAGACAGCCTGTAGACAGATCATGTTTTTTAATCCATTCTGCCACTCTGGGTCTATTGGTGCAGTTAGTCTATTTGCATTCAGCCTAATTATTGGTAGGTATGAATGTAGTGCTGTCATATCGATGTCTTTTTTTTTTGAATTGTTGACAGTTTCTTTGCTCCACTTAATGTTCTGTGCTGAGGCATTTTTCTTTATGTATATTCATTTAATCTTTTTCATTGTCATTAATTTTTATTTGTTGAGTCTTTACATTTTTCTTGTTTTTATTTTGATGTGTAGGATTGTTAGCTTCCTTTGTGGTTATCCTAATATCTACCCTTAAGTTTAAATCGTCTTTTATTTTTTCATATCACTTTGACTTTCTGTCTGTGTGAAAGATTTATGATTGCATTTTTTTAGTCCCTCTTTTTGTTTTAATGTAATTTTTTATATAATGGAACCTCTGTTTTACTGTTTTCAGTGTTTTACCTTTGATTCATTTTTGTAATTTTTCTATCTGCGATGATTTCTAATTACTCTGTCCTGTGTATTAGTCTTGGGTAGTTATCTGATGTTATTGATTTTTTTAGCTAGAGGACTCTTTTTGGTACTTCTTCTAATTTTTTTTTTTTTTTTTTTACAAATTCCCTAAACTTTTATTTTAACTGAAAATGCCCTAATTGAGCCATAATATTTAAGAGACAGTTTTGCTGGATTATAATTCTTGGATGGCAAGTTTTTTCCTTCAGGTCTTTATTTATGTCATCCCACTGCTTTCCTGTCTACACGGTTTTTGTTGAATAATTCAAGCTTATTCTTATTGACTCTGTTTTGCAGTTGTCTCTAGCCATTCTTAAAATTCTCTTTTTAGTTTTGTTTTTGGTATGTTTGACTATAATATGTCTTGATGAATTTCTTTTGAGACCTATCTTGTGTGGGGTTCAAAGAGCATCTTGGATAGGTATCTTCTTATCTTTCAGCATATCAGGAAGTTTTCTGTCAACAAGTCTTCAACAGTTCTCTCTGTATTTTCTGGCATTCCTGCCTCATCTCCATTCTGATACTCTAATCACTCTTGGGTTATTCTTGTTACCCAAACCCAAACCAAAGCCAAAGCCAAAGCCAAAACCCAAACTAAAAAACCAATCAAAGAAACAAAAAAACCCCACTGCTGTCAAATTAGTTCCAACTGATAGCAATCCTAAAGGACAGAAGAGTACTGCCTCACAAAATTTCCAAGCAGCACTTTGTGGACTCGATCTGCTGGCTTTTTGATTAGCACAGTGACACCGCTGTTCCACCAGAGTTTCCTGCTTTTGATAAAGTGCTACATAATTCTCGGTGTTTTTATTTTATTTTTTTAGAAATTCTTTTATGTAAGCACCAAGTGCTTTATCTTCAGTCTTAATAACGCTAACTTTCATTGCTTCAGTTCTGCTCCTGTGACTCTGTTGTGTAGTTCTGAAATTTTGTTATTAATCTGAATCTCTATTTGTTGTCTCTATGGATTTTTCTTCACAGACTATTAAATTTGTCATTATACTTTTTGCTAATCTTTAATTTTTCTATTGCTTTGTTTGTTGCTTGGCTTGTTCAACATTTGACTGATCTGCTCCATGATCTCTTAATGAAGTCTGTATTTTGATCTTTAGTATTCTATCTCTGGTAATTACAGGAAGTCTTCTTCATCTGGAAAATTTTGTGAATCTTTGTTTTGGGAGCTTGCTGATGCCCTCTTAGTCTGCTTCTTTGTGTGATTTGATACTGATTGTTGTCTCTAATCCATCATTAAGCGATTTATATTTGCTTACTGTGTCCTAGCTTCTTGTTTTGTTTTGTTTTGATATGCCCCAAAAGATTACTCTTGCAAGCTAGTTTGATTATTGGTGCCTTTGAAACTCTAATATCCTGTCACCAGGTGTTTAGAGCTGCTGCTAGGCATGTGAGCCCAAGAGTCTATTTACTTTTCCTGAAAGAATTCAGCTCAGATGTCCAGGTAGTTGGTCACTAAGTGTGTGATGGAGACTCTCACCTAAGGCCCTAGATGAGGAAGGTTTGTTGGTGTAAGCACAGGTATCTGGCTGCAGTAGTGGGTCATGTGCTGAACAAGACAGGGGGACCAGCAACTGCCCCTGAGTGTCTGTGGAGAAAGTGTATCTTGGACACTCAGTGCTGTTGGCTACAAGGAGTGAGCCAAGCCAAGTGCCGTTGAGTCGGATCTGACTCATGAAGACAAGGTTGGCAGTTCAAATCCACCAGGTGCTCCTTGAATACAAGGAGTGAGAGGCATCACTTATTCTTGGACTCCTGTCACTAGTGACTAGGTGTCATGGATGAAGCCACTGGTCCTCAGACCCCTGATGTAAATAGGTGCCTGAGAACTCTGCTTAATAGAATCCAGTTTAATAGGCAGAGTAGTGTCAAATGTCACATACCTGCCTCTTCACCATATAGCTGATATAGTTGAGGTTAGACTTCAAGTGTATAACCTGTTGTACTGTTTTAATGAGGGCCTACACTGCTGTAATGGGCCTACACAGGTCTATGCATGGGTGAAAGACATTCAAAGTCTGTGAGTTGCTTATGCCTGTGCCTAGGCAGAGGAGCTATTTCTGCTCTGAGTTTCAAGCTTGGGGTCACTGGCAAATTATTATTATTTTTTTGTTTGTTAATTTGCTCCTTTTCCAAGTTTCGGGGAATGCTTCAGGGCCCAAGTGGGGTCTCACCTTTGTGTCAGTTTCTGAAGCTGGATCAGACTTAGTACAGAGTGGGAAGGGAACAGGTATATGAGAGAGAGGTATTTCCCAAAAGAATATCTTTTAGTTTATGTAGTAGATTAGATGCAGATTGCATGCAGCTTTCCACTGATCTTGGAGGCATGAGTCGACTCCATCTAGCGGTCTCTTCTCTTATGGAAAAAGACACCCTAACACCACTGGCTAACACCACTGGTTGCCTCACTACCATCTAACCAGCAGATTTCACCTGTGGCATACCGGCTTCTGAACTGTCTGGCCAGATCCTGCTTCTGAACTGTCTGTCCCTCCTCTTCCCCCTCAGCCTAATTCCTCAACTTTGACTCTGAAGTTCAAGGCACTTAGTTTGTCATATTTAGTTGCTTCACTTGTTTTAGGGGGTCTTTGTTTTAAGAGTGACCAGATGAGTACTCTGCCATCTTGGTCTCACCCCCTAGGTTGTATCCTGAGTCAATCTTTTTTGAAACATAAGAGGAAGAATTGAGTAGGGAGGGGAATTACCTCATTCGACCAAGAAAGAAATTCCCGGAGTGGACTGTGTCTTTTGGACCTGGGGTACCTGCACTGAGAAGCTGCTAGGTAAGGGAAAGATTGGTGCTAAGGACTTTCCCCCAGAACCACCAGAGACAGGAAGCTTTTCCCTAGAATTGGCATGCTGAATTCAGACTTCTAGCCTTCTGGACTATGAGAGAATAAGTTTCTGTTTGTTAAAGCAATCCACATGTGAAATTTCTGTTATAGCAGCACTAGTTACCCAAGGTAGTTAATTTATAAATGTAACTGCTGTACGTAACTAGAAAACATACATATGCAAAAATAGAAAAAAAAGTTCCCTCTTCTTGGAATTCCTTTCTCCTCTTTTATCATCTAGTGTCCTTGACCTAAAAAAACATTTAGCATGGGAGCTTTTGTATCCCTAGATTAGATCCCTGTTTCACATATTCTTCTACCACTGTAAGTCTGTTTCAAAGAACTTAGTAGGGTTGTGATTAAGTAATTGATATTAAAAAAACGATTTAACCCTATGGAGCTGTTCTACTCTGTCCTGTAGGGTCGCTATGAGTTGGAATTGACTTGATGGCAACACATTTTTTTTTCTGCTTTTTTGTTTTGGTGTAATAAATCACTTGAAATGCCTATATTCCCATGAGGTCCTAAAATTAAAGTGGAGTCTTGATGTGTAGCACATGAATATAGTAGGGAGATTCATGGATTATCCTAATATATTAAAAAACTGATATATATTTTTGATCAGGTAACAAACTCCAGGCACTGGCCAACTTCACATACTACTTTGATTCACTTCTGGTAATGCTCTGTTGTGGTCAACTCAAATCCATGCCTGTGTGGTCCCAAAGTCCACATTTCTTATGCAAAGTGTGTTTTCCCCTCCACACTCCAAACTTTCCCATCCTTTGGTTTCTTCTGTCTGCGTGGTTCAGTTAGTCTTTGGTTGTAAGTAACAGAAAAAGCTAAATAAGGGGACTCTTGTTTTGAAACAATGAAGAATTTTAAAACTAGATTTAAATAAATCAACATAAGCTCTCATTTAAATGTGAATGTATAATAATATATTTTTATGCATATAAGAAATCAGAAAATATGTCACAGAAAGACATTAAAAATGTAAATGTATTGGAGGATGAACTCCTGTAATAAGAGATAATAAATACAAGAGACAACTACAAATGGAAAATAAAGACATGAGTGAATTACTTAAAAAATGTTAGTTTTATCTTTAAAAATGTTATTTTTACCTAAAAAAAAAAAAACCCAAATAATATCTGAATATGACAGAATTTTAGATATCCTCTTAAGGGGTGTGGAATCACTGGTAACACAGTAGTTACGTGCTATGACTGCTAACCAAAAGGTCAGCAGTTCAAATTCACCAAGCACTCCTTAAAAAGTCTATTGGGTAGTTGTTCTCTGTTCCATATGGTCACTATGTGTCAGAACTGACTTGATGGCAAAAGACATTTTTAAAATACGGAATATGTATGTCCTGTATTGTGGGGAGAGGTAAGGATATAGATAAGTAAAGAAATTATTAGAGAAAAGTTAAACATCTAGAATTCATAGATAGTAACTAGATGAATAAAAAGTAAATGCATGGTTTAGAGACCTAGAGAAATAGCCTAATATAACAGTAAATGGATGCAATTCACTAACTGAAAAGGCTAGCCGGATTAAAATATGCAAAGTGTTATAAAAGCATAAAAGGATGGATAGTGATGTTAGTAAAAATAACTCACTATATGTAGAAAATAAAAGTTGTGTTCCCGTCTTATACCACATATGTAGGTAGATGCCAAATGGATTTAAGTCTTAAATGTGGATAGTAGAATCACAAAACAAAGAAAATTAAGGAAGACATCTTTGTAACATAAATATTAAGAAAAATGACTTCTCATATGAGATTAAAACATGAGAAGCCACAAGATTAAAAAACAACCAATCAGCAACAAAAAGTAATATCAAAATAAAGGATAATTAGGTTATACAAGGAAACCCTGATCGTGTAGTAGTTAAGTGCTATGGCTGCTAACCAAAAGGTCAGACATTCAAATCCATCAGCTGCTTCTTGGAAATTCTATGGGGCAGTTCTACTCTGCCTATAGGATCACTGTGAGCCAGAATTGACTTGATAGCAACAGACTGGGTTTTGGTTTGGTCCACCGAGTGTAAAATTTCTTATTGCAAATAAAATTTTGTGTAAGACCATTGGAAAGCAGTTGCAGCAGTATAGGGAACTGCCAGAAATTTATGGTAGATTTGGAAGAAGATGTAGAATGAGGGGTATCATTACTGATGTCTCATAGATCCTGTCTGAAAGCTGAGAATAACAGAAAGATATTTACTCCCAGGCTGCTGAGTTGATTCTGACCATAGCGACTGTATAGGACAGAGTACAACTACCCGCTAGAGTTTCTCAGGAACATCTGGTGGGTTCAAGCTGCCAACCTTTTTGTTAGTAGGCTTAGATCTTAGTCACTGTGCTACTCTATGCATAGGCATTTCACTGCATGGATTACAACAAATCATGAATGTTTTGAAGAGTGAGAATTCCAGAATACTTACTTTTGCTCACAACGAACCTGAACATAGACAAAGAGTCCGCTCTTCAAACAGTACAACAGGATACTGCATGGTTCCAAGTCAGGAAAAGTATGTATCAGTGTTATGTCTTTTCAGTATTCAGAATGAATTGGAATTGCCTTAACAGCAATGAGTTTGGTTTTGGTTATGCTGAGGTGGTAATCCAAGAAGACAAACTACATGAAGAAGAAGACAATAGAAGAACTAGAGGAAGATTTATTAGCAACATGTCATATGAAGATGACACAACAGGAGTTGAAGCACTTACTGATGAAGATCAGAGGCTACAGCCTTCTTTATGGATTGTACTTAAATATGAAAGAACAAAAATTCCCACAAGTGGGCCAATAAACAACATCATGGAAAATGGAGAAAATGCTTGAATTGTCCAGGACTTTGTTTATTTGGGTCTCTAGTCAACACTCATGGAAGTAGTAGTCACAAAATCAAATGATGCATTGCACTGGGCAAACTTGCTGCAAGAGACTTCTTTAAAGTGTTTTAAAAGCCAAGATGTCATCTTGTCATCCAAGCCATGGTGTTTTCAGTTCCCTCACATGTGTGCAAAAGCTGGATGGTAAGTAAACTAAAGAAGAGTTGATGCTTTTAAATTATGGTTCTGGAAAACGTAGTTGAATATACCACTCACGCTAGAAGAAAGAACAAATCTGTCCTGGAAGAAGTACGCTAAGAATGCTCCTTGAAAGCAAAGGTGGCACGATTTTGTTTCATGTGCTTTGGAACATGTTATCAGGCAGGATCAGTCCTTAGGGAAGGACATCATGCTTGGTCAAGTGGAGGGTCAGAGACCCGCAAGGAGATGGACTGACACAGTGGCTGCAACAATGCGTTCAAGTATAACAATGATTGTGAGAATGGCATAGAAATGAGTGGTGTTTTGTTCTACTGTGAGTAAGGTCTCGTAAGTTGGAACTGATCTGATCACACCTAACGACAATGACAACTGAATGAAAATGAGCCCTGGTGACACAGTGGTTAAGTGCTCAGTGGCTAGCTGAAAACTTAGCAGTTCTAATACACCAGTGACTGTGGTAGAAGGACATGAAAGTCTGCTTGTATAAAGCGTTATGGCTTTGCCAACCCTGTGGTGCTGTTCTACTCTGTCTTATAGGATCACTACAGGTAGGAGTGCCCTCAACTGCAAAGGGTATTGTTTATGTTTAATGAATGAAGTACATCATGAACAAAGTTCACATGCAGAAAATCATTGTGAAAATGTATTTGAGAATTAATAATTAACATCTAAAATGAAAGACTAAAAACACACAAGTAAAAGACACAAAATCCAATAGGAAAACACACAAAAGTTATGTATGACAGGGAAACCAAAAATCTAAGAGGTTCAAAAAAATGCTCAGTATCAATAGTATTGTGTGAATTGTTACTTAGAACAATAATGAGATGCAACCTAACACTCAACAATATAGAATATTCAAAAAAAGGAAAGTAGCATGCCTTCAGAAGCAGTGAGATACTCTTCAGAAACATGGAAGATGGACGATTCTAGAGGGTAAGAGAGTGGCATTTGGTGAATTTGTGCCTGTGTGTATCCAACAACCCAGTGACTATCCCAGAGAAATTCCCCCCTGAACCTAAAAGTTTGTTGGGGGGATTGTGTTTATCACTGGGCATTTGAGTGCATCAGCAGGGGAATAAATAAGCAAAATATGCTCTATTCATGTATATCATCAAAAACAAACAAAAGACACAACCAAAGCTGTTGCTGTTGAGTCCATTCCAACTCATAGTGACCCTATACAATAGAGTAGAAACTTCCCCACAGAATTTTCAAGGAGTGCCTGGCGAGTTTGAACTGCTGACTGTTTGGTTAGCAACCATAACACTTAACACTGTGCAACCAGGGTTTCCATGGATATCTTAGAGCCATTTAAACACAAAAAGCTGCCAGCCAGATGTAGAAATAAAAACCTTGGTGGATTTTTAAGAACAGTGTTAGTAGTATAAAAGTAAAGTTTATAGTATAAGATTTTTGTAAATTAAAGCATGTATGCACAAAACCAACACTGCATATTTCACAAGAATATGGGCATATTTAAGGAAATATGGAAAATATATTTAAGGTGATATTTGTGAGGTTAGGATAATGGGAACACAATTTGGACATAAAGGGAGAAAGTTAGACAAGAGAAAATCTTGTACAGGCTGGTATCCTAAGAATGGAGAGGGAGACAGAGGGAAGGAGGAGGGGAGAAAAAATCCACTGCCATTGAATCAATTTCAACTCATAGTGACTCCACAGGACAGAGTAAAACTTCTCCATAGGGTTTCCAAGGAGTCCCTGGCAGATTTGAACTGCTGACCTTATGGTTAGCAGACGTAGCACTTAACCACTATGCCACCAGGGTTTCAGAACAGAAGAAAGGTGGAGATATTTGGTCAAGGTGAGGCATAAATATTCCAATGGACCCCTGCACTGCTGAATTCCTGGTCATCTACACCAGTTCTCTTTACCTGTATCTGTAAAGGAGTTTCTGATTAAAACTTCACTGGAAAAAAATTACAGTGCTAAAAAGTGACATTTTAAAAACACTGATCTAATGCATAAAACACTGTGCTTGGGAGCAGGTGCCTTAAATTCCATAACCTGTTTCAACACAATCTGTGTGCCTTAGGGTAAAACTCTGAAATGTCTTTGTTTCTCCAGAGGTAAAACACCTCTATATTTCTTAATCTCTCAAGTATGTTATGATAATAAAAAGAATCAGATGACCCTTGAAATTTTATCTAAAATCAACAAGTCGTGCAGAAGAAGATCTGCTGATGTGCTAAATGAACCTATAGGCTTGTTCTTGTTCAGAGATTTCCCTTTAATACCTGTGAGCAATCAAACAAACTACGTGTGTTTAGGTTGGGGAACATGCCTGGTGGAAATCTTTGCATCCACCGAAGACTCCCTCCCCCACCCCGCCCCATGTGAGAAATGAGATGAGGTCCTAAGACATTTTGCGAGTCAGATATTCTGTTCCTGTTAGTAGGTCTAGGCCATGTTCCCTTAGGACAGAAGAGAAGCTATGATTTATAAAACGTCTTCTGCCTGTTGCTGCCCTTCTCTTTGCTTGATTTATCTCTTTAATTAAGCAGAGCAGTTCCCGAACTTTTTGGTCCCAGGGACATAATACACTCTTAAAAATTATTGAAAAACCCCAGAATTTTTACTTTTGTCAGTTACATCTGTTGATACTTGCTGTATCAGGTGTTAAACCTGAGAAATTAAAAATATTAACTTTTTAATTTAAAAAGAACGAGCCCACTGTTGTTTAGCACAACAATATTTCCAAATCAAATACATTAAAAAATAAATCACTACATTTGCTGAAACCAAAATATCTGTGAGAAGAGTGGTATTATTTTATAGTTTTGTAAATCTCTTCAGATGTTTCAGACGGTTTCTAGAAGAATGTCTAGTAAACTGTTTAATTTAGATATCAAATATACTGTCAGGACATTATATAAAGCATGAAAAATAAGATTTTCATATACAGAAAATAAGTGAACTTTAAATCTTTCTTTCTTACCTGTTATTGAATGTATAATGTTTTCTGTATTAAGCTTAATGAAGGAATCCATGAAAGTTTGACTTCAACATACATGTGCGAATCACTTAACTTTCACTATATGTTCTGTGAAATAGGCCTTTATGTGATTTGCATATTGTATAAACACTATATTATAAACAAGTAGTCCATGAATTACGAGCTTATGATTTACATATGACCATAGTTATGAACCAATCCCTAAACAGCCTGTTAGAAATTCAAGACATATACATACAATGGGTCATACAAACCAACGGGCACTACTTTGTGATTACTTCTGCTACATCACGTTCTCCAGTCGGGGTTTCTGAACTCTATAAACCTTACGGGATCGCTGAGCTACATGTAGTTGGCCATGCCCAAGGGAACAGGGACATGTGGCTGTATTTGGCACATAATGACTTTTAAAAGGAAGATTGAAATCTGCCTGGAATAATGTTAGGTTGAACTATATGAAATTGCTAGTATTTGACCATTTTTTACCTTAAAAAATTGTAAATTCCTTATATTTCTTCCTAATGTTATCAATAAGAAGAGTAAAGTCTGTTTGTATTCTCTCAAAAAACTTTTGAAAAAAACTGGAGGACATAATGTATGAGATGAGCCCTCACGAGTAGTGGAAAATTCAACATGATCTAGAAGTTTATAATAAACTTGTCAGTTCAGAGCTTGTGTCTTACTGATTTTATTTTATATTTGAAATAAAAGCATTTACCATATATTAAGGACAGAGTTGGTAATACAAATTGTAAAATGGTGTATTTGCAATATTGTTAAACAGTTATGATAGAGTCCACCAGTATAACAATATAACATCATAACAATATAACATCAGTATAACAATAATAGTTATCTTTAAATTAGGAGCAAGAATATAGTCATAAATTCATCTATTTGAAACACTGTGATACATGCATCTACTACTTAATCATATAAATATTTGTAGTTATATTTTCTACTTACAATGCATTCCTTTTTAAATCAAAGCCCAACCTATCAAACCAAGAGTTATGTAGAGATATCATTTGGCATTGATGTGTCATATTTTAAAATACAAATAGTTGTTCTGATAATCTAATGTGCTACAACCAAAGCAATCACTTTCTAATTTATGGTAAATCTAAATTTTAATCATAATTTTTTTTTTCCCTTGAACTGTGTACTGGTTATATATTATTCTAAAGACAGAGTGAAATGTAGACAAATCTTATCTGACAGTATAGCTCATTTAGAATCTTAAATCAAGAGTGTTTTATACTGGGAGCTAGGAAGCCAAGATTTTTAGTCAAAATAAGGCATAGAAAAATGAAGAAGGGTTTTTTTTTTTTTTTTCCCATGATACCACAATGCAGAGAAGTTGCAACTGTTATGCCTGTATTTTAGTTTTGTAGGTAACTAGGTCCCTGGCTGGTTAAGATAAAACAAAACAAAACAAAATCTCGTTGCTGTCAAGTCAATTCTAATTTATAGTGATCCTGCAGGACAGAGTTGGAAGTGCCGCATAGGGCTTCGAAGGAGTGGTTAATGGATTTAAACTGCCAACCTTTTGATAACCATTGTACCATCGGGGTTAAGATAAGATACCTGCATTTATTCAGGACCTTATCAATGACTGCTCAAAACATTCTGCCACTGGTTTTTAAAGAGTGCCCTTTAAGTAGGGGAACTCCTAAATGAATACAGGACAGCAGGAATGGAAGCAATATAAGACAGTAGAATTTTCAACTGAGAGGATAGATTCAGTTGTTCATTTTCCTAGCACTGGAAACCTTGATGGTGCAGTAAGTAGCAAAGTGCTATGACTGCTCACTGAAAGGTTGACATTTCAAATCCAATAAGATGCTTCTTGGAATCCCCATGAGGCAGTTCTACTTCGACCTGTAAGGTTACTGTGAATCAGAATTGACTCAGTGGCAATGGGTTTGGTTTTTCGGTTGTTACTGGCATTAAACCAAAAAATCCATTGCCGGTGAGTCAAATCCAACTCACAGTTACCCTGTATGGTAGAGTAAAACTGCTCCATAGTTTCCAAGGAACACCTGGAGGATTCAAACTATCTACGTTTTGATTAACAGTCATAGCAGTTAGCCACTACACTGCTGGCATCAGGAGCACATAAATAGACTCCAAGAGGAGATAGGGGAGCTGGGGCAGTGTCTGCCATTGCCTCATGTTTGCTAATCCTGTGTCCCATGACTACCCTACGTTGTACAGTTTCTGTTCACTCAGTCCACCTCTCTCACACTCCTGGGGGAACAAGGGGTATAAGGAGTTGTTTGAAGAACTGACTCTCAATTCTTTGACAAAGAGTTGTAAATCAACCAAAGAGGAGAAGCTTGTCTCTTCACTAATTATTAAGCCATGCATGCTCCTTTTCCTTTGGAAAACAATAGAAGAGGCTCAAATGCACTCAGGCAGAAGGGCATAAATCAAATAATTGATAGCTTTTCTTTTAGCTTATTATTTTGGGAAGAAGTAATCCCCCACTTCTTCTGGCCTCTCCTCTTAGGTCATCTTTTTTGTACAAGCCTATTTTTATCTCTCCTTTCTGGGTTGTTTTTGTTTTCAGTCTAGGGCAGCTCTGTTTCATATAAAGCTTCAGAAAATCACTCCATAAGCACAATGCAATTATACAAATATGATTTAAAATTACTCTGAAAAGATAGTTTTGAACTAATTTGATTAAACCCATAAATTATTCTTTAACTTTTTTCCTGCTTACCCCAAGTGGTTTGACACTTGTGAAGTAAACTAATGTTAACATAACACATTAGGAAGAATTTCCCCCCCTGAGAGCCAGTGTAGCTTAGCAAAGTGATGTTTAATGCTTTCTATGATATTTATTTAACTAAAATGGCTGATTAGATGTTAAACAGGACTGAGGTTAATGATCTTTGTTATTCGTATTACAAAAAATTAAAAAAAAGAATAAAATAAGGTTAATGATCTGTGACATTACTGTTATACGGAGATTAAAAACATGCAGTTGTTGACTGCGTTGAAAAAAAAGGGGGGCCACCAAACTGTGAGTAATTAGCAAAATTATGTTGTCTTCTAATCTTATAATTAATTACTTTATTTAGCTGTAGTATTTTTTAATGTTGATCTTCACTGGCTTCATGTAAATATAAAAATCTGTGTGTAATTTTAAATCCAAGTGAAGAAAGAAAACTCGTAATGATTTTCTATATCTGAAAGAGAACCAGTCAAATATATGGATAGTATGAAAGAAAGCACATGGTAAGATGAGTTACCTAGCAACTTCCAGACATGATAGAGTCAGAAGAAATGTAATAGTAGAAGTCTTAGGGACCTTCTTCAGCTTTGAAAGCAATCAAAACTTTTAACTGTGACCACCTCTACGAGCCCAGGAGTGATCTTTCATTCTTAAGATTGTTCAGTAAAAAGACTACTTCTGTTGCTGTTTTTCTGTTAGCATGCATTATTTCCATGATTGCAAGATATAGAAATATAAATACAGAATGCCCATTTAAATTGGAATCTTAGATAGCTGCAAATAATGTTTTAGTATAGAAAATTCTCATGCAATATTTAGGACCTACTTACACTAAAAGTAATGCATTTGAAATTCAAATTTAATGGGACATTATTTTATCTGGCAATCCTGATTATTTTAAACTTTTTGAAGTTTATTACACTAGCACTAGCCAGTAAATTCGAGGATTTTTCAAAAGCAGTTAAATTAAAATGCTATTATTAATTATTATTAATCATACCATCATTTGTGTATAGAGAATTTACAGGAACATTTGCAATAATTCATAAGTATATAGAGTACTTTCTATTTTGTTGGTCTATTTAAATTTCTAAGCAGGAATAGTTTTTTCTGAATTCCTCCTCATGCCCCTAGTATCATTGTTAGAATTCATTTGTTAAGAGTATGACTGATTCACTGAGTTAAACAAGACTAGAAGACATACAACAAGGACTAGTGTTTCAAGGTTTGTTTTTCTCTTTCTGATATTTGTTACCTATACACTCCTCCACATCCTTAGTTAAAACATGGCGAATGTGTTCGAAGAGCTATAGATTTCTGATTGCTTATTGAATATGCTACTAATACATAGATCTTTCTATCTTTTTTGTGAAGAACTTACTGGAGATCTGCAGACAAAGGTTGGGATATTAGGGTTTTGATTAACTTTTACAAAACAAACTTTTAAAGTTAGTTGTTTAAATTTTATATGCGACTATATTGCTTTTCACACAGCTGTTTAAAGTGAGACAAATTTCTTCTGGGAAAATAAGCTTGATTAGGTCATTCTAACTATTTTGTTGAATTTTAAGTTTGCTTCTAACTGTAGATTATTCAAAAGGAAAAGATACACAGGCTCTCTGTGTTTGATCTTTTTATTATTATTATTGTGATTGAGTGACAGTTTACAATGCAATTCTAACTTTCACTCCTACCTATCTGCATCTGCTTCCGCTCTCCTCGCCCGGTGACAGCACATTCCTCCTTTCCATTCTGTACATGTCTCACCCTCTGAACAATCTCCTGTCCTCTCCTCTCCCCCCTCCCACTCCCCTCTAGTAAGAGGCCAGTAGGACAACATTGTATAGATGCATAGAACCAAAACGTGCACACACAATATAGTTACTCTTTGTCCCCAAGTCCAATCCATTCCTATCTGGAGGTGACCTCACTAATGATCTGTGATCAGGGGCAGTGTCAAGTCTAGGGTCCATGATCCCAGGGGAGCTCCCAGGCCTTCAGACCATCACTTGCAGTCTTTTAGTGGAGTTCTTAGGGTGCATCCTTTTTCTCTCATGTTGTCACTGGAACTCAACTTTTTAGCCCCATCACGGCTGTCACTGGTGGTGGCCTGGCACCGTCTGGTTGTTCTGGCCATATGCTGATGCAGTCACCCATTAATGAGGGCCTTTCTGTCTTCTGGGCTCTTTTCCCCTCCTGTTGCTTTTGTCCTTGCTGATCATCTGTTCCAGTTGAGTTGGGTTTATTTGGTGTACCTCAGATGGCAACTTGCTAGCTTTTAGGACTCAAGACACCACTCACCAATATGGGATGCAGAAGACTGTCTCAGCAATAGGATAGTTATGCCAACTGACCTTAATGTCACCTGACAGCATGGGCACCAGACCCCTGCCCCAGCTACTCTATCCTTGCAATATTGGGTTAAGATTGGAAGAGTTTTTAGGATATATTGAAGTCCAGTTAAATTGATCTTCTTTTTAAAGTGTGCTCTCACTGTTTTCTGCCAACTAAATTTCTATCAACTAAGTCATCTATAACCAGCCCTCCCCATCCTTCTCCTCCCTTGCAGCCATCAAAGAGTCTTTTCTTCCTTATAAGTTTCCTTCCTGTTTTTAAGTCCTTATAGTAGGGGTCTCATACAATATTTGTCCTTGTGCTGCTGAATGATTTCACTAAATATTGTGTCCTCCAATTGAAACCAGATTGTGAGACGCTTCCTAAGATCATCATTGTTCTTTATCATTGCATAGTGTTCCATTGAGTTCCATTATATTCCATAATTTGTTTATCTGTTCATCTGTTGTTGGGCATCTGCGTTGATTCCATCTTTCTGCTATAGTGGACTGTGCTGCAATAGTAGGTATCTGTTTGTGTGACTGCCCTTCCTTCTGTAAAATATATTCTAAGCAGTGAGATTACTGGGTCAAATGGTATATCTATTTCCAGCTTTTTAAGAAAGTGCCAAATAGCTTTCCAAAGAGGTTGCACCATTTCGCAATCCCATCAGAAGTGTACTAGAGTTCCGATCTCTCCACAGACTCTCTAGTATTTTTTTATGTGTGTGTGTTTTTTTGGATCATGGCCAACCTTGTTGGAGTGAGATGGTATCTCATTGCAGTTTTGATTTGGATTAATCTGATAGCTAATGATCGTGAGCATTTCCTCATGGGTCTTTTGGCAGCCAGAATGTCCTGTTTGGTGAAGAAGTGTCTGCCCATTTCCTTTGCCATTGCTTAATTAAGTTACTTACCTTTTTCTTGTTGATATTTTACAGTGCTTTGTAGATTACAGAGATCAGGTGTTGGTCCAACATGTATTTGCCAAATATTTTTTCCCATTTTGTCAGTGCTCTTTTAACTTTTTTTGATAAAGTCTTTGGATGAGCAGAAGTGTTTGATTCTTAATAGCCAAAGCCAGCTAACTGCTATCGAGCTGGATCCGACTCATGGCAACCCTAGGGGCCAGGTTCCCATTTATCTATTTTCTCTTCCATTGATCATGCTTTGTCAGACTTTGAAGTCTGTCTAAACTGTGTATTAAAATTTCCATTGTTGACCCTATTTTTTATGGCATGATTTTTATTGTTTTAGGTTTAATATATGTCTTTGATCCATTTTGAGTTAGTTTTTATGTAAGGTATAAGATACGGATTTTGTTTCAGTTTTTTGCAGATAGATACCCAATTTTGCCAGTACCATTTGTTAAAGAGACTGTTTTTACCCCAGTTTACAGTTTTAGGGCCATTGATGGACATCAGCTATTCATAAGAGGATGGTGGCATCTCTGGGGTCTCAGCTTGGTTCCGTTGGTATATATGTCTCTTTTCGTACCAGTACCAGGCTGCTTGAACTACTGTGGCAGTGTAATAGCTTCTAAAGTTGGGTAGTGTGAGCCCTCCCACTGTGTTCTTCAGTAGTGCTTTGCTTATCCGGGGTTTCTTCCCTTTCCAAACAAAGCTGGTCATTTGTTTCTCTGTCTCATTAAAAAATGTTACTGAAATTTGTATTGGGATTGCATTGCTTATGTAGATAACTTTGGGTAACATAGATATTTTCACAATGTTAAGCCTTCCTATCCATTTTAGTCAGCTGGGGCTGCTGTCACAGAAATACCACAAAGTGAATGGCTTTAACAAGGAAGGTTTAGTCTTACATAGTCCGGTAGGCTGCAAGTCCATATTCAGGGTGTCCGCTCCAGGGGAAGGCTTTCGCCTTGTCGTCTCTGGAAGGAAAGTCCAGTATTGCATTAGTCTTTGTCCAGGGAGCATCTTGGTGCAGGAACCTCAGGTCTGAAGGACGTGCTCTTCTCCCAGTGCAGATTTCCTGATGGTGTGAGGTTCCTAATTCTCTGCCTGCTTCTCTGTCCTTTTATCTCTCATAGGATGAAAGGATTAAGGGTGGAGCAAGCTATGCTCCAGGGAAACTGCTTTTACAGTAGAGCAGGGAGGTAATCCTATGAAGGATTTACAGCCCCACCCTAATCCTTTAACACACAGCATAGGAAAACCACAAAATGCAGGACAGTCACAAGATACCGGGAATCATGGCCTAGCCACATGGCTACCATATTTTGGGGGGGGACAGAATTGAATCCATGACACTGCTCATGATCAGAGTAGGTTTCTCCATTTATGTAAGTCTCTTCTGGTTTCTTGCAGTAAGATCTTACAGTCCTCTTTGTACAGGTCTCACTTCTCTAGTTGGATTTATTCTCAGATATTTTATCTTCTCGGGGGCTATAGTAAATGGTTTTGATTTGGTGATTTCTTCACTAATAATCTTGTTGGTATAAAGGAATCCTACTGATTTACTTATGTTAATCTTGTATCCTAAGACTTTGCTGAACTATCAATCTGAGTAGTTTATTTATGGATTCTTTAGGATTCTCTGCATATGCAGTCATATCATCTGCAAATAGGAAGATTTTTATTTCTTTGCAGACACAGATGCCCTTTATTTCTTTGTCTTGTTTAATTGCTCTGGCTAGAACCTCTACTACAAATAGAATGGAATAGAAGTGGTGAAAGTGGGCATCTTTGTCTAATTCTTTCAGTCTTTCTCTGTTGAGATCACATATGCAGTTGGCTTTGTGTAGATGTCCATTATTGCACTGAGGAATTTCCCCTCTATTACTATTTTGCTGAGAGTTTTAGCACGAATGAGTATTGGACTTTGTAAAATGCCTTTTCCACATTGATTGCCTGAATGAGGTGATTCTTATCTTTTGTGCTACTTACATGGTTGATCACATGAATTGTTTTCCTGATGCTGACTTAGTCTTGCGTCCCTGGTATGACTCCAACTATGTCATGATAAACTGTTTTTTAATACGTTGTTGAATTCTATTGGCTAGATTTTGTTGAAGATTTTTGCATCAAGGGTAATGAGTGATATTGAACTGTAATTTTCTTTTTATTTGTCGGATCCTTCACTGGCTTTCTTATCAGGGTTATGCTGGCTTCATAGAATGAATTGACTATTCCATCCCTTTCTATGCTGTGAAATAGTCTCAGTAGTATTGGAGTTAACTTCTTTCTAAAAAGTTGGCAGAATTGTCTGGTGAAGCCATCTGGGCGAGGACTTTTTTTGGTTAGTACTTTTTCTGATGATGTTTTCAGTCTCTGTGATGAGTTTATTAAGTTGTACTACTTTTCCTTGTGATGTTTGGTAGGTGATATGAATCTAGAAATTTGTCCATTTCCCCTAGGTTTTTAAACCTGTTAGAGTACAGTCTTTCTTAGTGCTCTGTTAGCATACTTTTGATTTCAGTTTGGTCTCTTGTGATATCTCCCTTCTTTTAATTGGGTTATTTGTTTCCTCTCCTGTTTCTCTATTGTAAGTTTAGCTAATGGTTTATCAATTTTGTTGATCTTTTCTAAGAACTAGTTTTTGGTTTTGTTAATTTTTTCAATTGTTCCTGTATTTTCTAATTTGTTCAGTTCTGCTCCAATCTTTATAATCTGTTTTCTTTGGGTACCTGAGGGATTCTTCTGTTGCTCTCTTTCTACTTGTTCAAGTTGTAGGGTTAATTCTTTGGTTTGGGTTCTTTCTTCCTTCCAGATGTGTGCATTTCTACAGATAAACTGACTTCTGATTACTGCTTTTGCTGTATTCCACAGGTTCTTGTAGGATGTGTTTTCATCTTGTTTTGATTCCTTGAATTTCTTTATTTCGATCTTGATTTCTTCTATAACTCATGGCTTTTTGATCAAGGTGTTGTTCAGTTTCTATGAGGTCAAATTTCTTCCTATGCTGTTTCTGTTATTATTTATGACTTTATTGTTCAGGAAGATGCTTTGCAATCATTCAGTGAATTGCATTTTGTTGAGACTTGCTTTATTTCCTAACACATGGTCTGTTCTGAAAAACGTATCATGTGCATTGGAGAAGAAGTTGTACTTACCTGTTGATGGGTAAAAAGTTCTGTATACATTGATGAGGTCTAGTTGGCTAATTGTTGCAATAAGATCTTCTTTATGTTCACTGTGCTTTTTTATTGGATGATCTGTCCATTACTGAAAGAGGAGAGCTGTAGTTTCTAACTATTATTGCGGAGTAATCAATCTCATTTTTCAGTATAGTCAGTGTTTGTTTGATGTATTTGGATGCCCTGGTATTGGGTGCATAAATATTTTATGTTCTTATATCCTGCTTATGTATTGAACCTTTCAGCAATAGATAGTGACCATCTGTTTTAGTCAGCTAGGGCTGCTGTAACAGAAATACTATAGAGTGGATGGCTTTAAAAAAGGAAGGTTTATTCTTACACAGTCTGGTTGGCTACAAGTCCGTACTCAGGGTGTCTGCTCCAGGGGAAGGCTTTCCCCCTTGTTGGCTCTGGAAGAAAGTCCGGTATTGCATCACTGTTTGTCCAGGGAGCACCTTGGTGCAGGAACCTCAGGTCTGAAGGATGTGCTCTTCTCCCGGTGCTGCTTTCTTGGTGGTACAAGGTTCCCAGTTTTCTGCCTGCCTCCTTTTCCTTTTATCTCTTGCAGGATGAAAGGGTTAAGGGTGGGGCAAGCCATACTCCAGGGAAACTCTCTTTACAGTGGAGCAGGGAGGTGATCTTATAAAGGGATTTAAAGCCCCTCCCTAATCCTTTAACATACAGCATAGGAAAACCACAAAATGGAGGACAGTCACAAGATACTGGGAATCATGGCCCAGCCACGTGGCTACCCATATTTTTAGGGGGACACAGTTCAATCCATGACACCATCCTAGTCCATGATGGTGGATTTTAATTAAAGTCTGTTTTATCTGAGATTAGTATTGGCACTCCTATTCTTCTTTGTATGTTGTTGGCTTGGTATATGATTTTCTACCCTTTAATTTCCAGTTTGTTTATATCTTTGAATCTAAGGTGTGTTTCTTGTAAGCAACATGTAGATGGATTGTGTCTTTTGATCCAGGAAGTCACTAACTGTCTCTTTATTGGAGTGTTCAGTTTGTTTACATACAGTGTAATTATTGATAGATATGTGTTTAGTGTTGTCATTTTGTTCCCTTTATTTTTGTGTTATTAATGTTTTCTATGTTGCTCTTAATATTCTGTTCTGGGTCATTCTTCTTTACAGGTTGACTTTTAATCATTTTCAGTGTTGATTTTGTGGTTTTTGAGGCTCCTGTATTATGTTTCTTGTTTTGATACACTGCTTTTTTATTCTGGACCCCTTACTATTCTAGGTTTAAGCCACACTTTAATTTCTGTGCATCTTTTTAATTTCCTCTACATCTGAAAGGGTTATAAATACCGTAATATATTCCTCTTTTTGGTGTGATGACATCATAGTTTTCATGAGATGATCACTGGTTCCCTTCTTTTAATATTGTAGCTTAGCTTGGGGTTTGTGACTTACCTAGAGAGCAGGATTCCAGTTGCTGAATCTTGCATTGCCTCCTTAAGTACACATTTAATGTTTTTGCTTTTCTAAGTGAAGAGTTTCTTTCAGTATTTTTTGTAGCTTTGTTCTAGTTTTCTCTAAGCTTCTGTTTATCTGTGAATGTCTTAATTTCATCTTCATATCTGAGAGACAATTTTGCAAGATATGTAATTCTTGGTTGGAAGTTTTTCTCCCTCAAGACTGTGAATGTGTTATCCCATTGTATTCTTGCCAACACTGATTCAGCTGAAAAGTCAGATAAAAGCCTACAGGGCTTCCCCTCTGAATGTTAGTTTTACTTTAAGTCTCGCAGCCTCTCTAAATGTTTATTAAGCTTCATTACAATATATCTTGGTGTCTTTCTTTTGGGGTCAACTTTTGTGGTGTTTGATGCATGTCTTTGAAATCTATGTTCTCTTCTTTCATAATTTCAGGTAAGTTTTCGGTCACCAAATCTACAATACTCTTTGCATTTTCAGCCATCCCTCCCTGTTCTGGAACTCTAGTTATTCATAGATTATTCCTCTTATTACAGTCCTACATGTTTCTTAACACTTTATTTTTCTTATTTCTTTTTTCTGATTTCACTTCTCCAATTTCTTGTCATAAATGCTGGTGTCAGTTTTCTCTCCTCAAGTTCATTAACTCTTGCTTTCATTTCCTTAATTCTGCTGTTTTGGCTTTGGATTGAATTGTCTAGTTCTTTAATTTTTTATGGATCTGCTGAATTTCGGACACTGATGTTGCATCAGTTTAAATAGCTTACTTATTTTCTTTTCATTTTGTTCTGCTGTATTTTGTTTACTCTCTAGGAGGACTCTAAATATAACTCTTTCATATTTGATCTCCAGTAGTTTCAGAAAGGCTTCTTCATCTGAGACTTTTTTATTCTTTGTTTTGACAGTTTTCTGGAGCCATGGTCAACTGTTCCTTTAAATAGTTAGCTATTGATTGTTGCCTTCATGTCATCTAGATGCTATTCAGTTTCCCTGGTGTTACCTCAATAGGAGCTAAGGTGTAAGTTCTAAGAGGGGAATTGGTTAGCAGCCATCTGTATGTGCCCTAGTGATTGGCCCAGGTGGATTCTCTGGGGTGGTAGAGTCTGCCTTATGGGTGGCAAAGATGGTGCTGTATTTATGGAGGTCACTGGGAGGCCATCAGCTGATGCTATCACATGGATCAGTGAAGGGTGGAGGAGATCTTGTTGGGCTGCTGAGCAGTCAGTTCTCCAAGTGGTCTTATATTAAAAAGGTACTTTACTGCTAAGTGAGAAGCTGTCCAACAGCTGCTGAAATCCATTAGGTCCTCAGATGTGGCAGGCCCCACTTTCTGGCTGACAATAAAGCACCTCATAGGCCTTCCCCATATGCTATGATGTGGTTCAATGTAGGGAGGAGTTACGGCCTTCCTGCCTTTCTCTGTCAGGCCTAACCTGTACCTCTAGGCACCACTGTCCTAAACATAGCTTTTCTGCTGGAGAAGCAGTTTCCAATCAGGGGCTGCTTCTCCATGTGAGAATTAGCCCCAGCTAATGTCTGTGGTGGAAATCACCTCCTCCCATCTAACCAAGTTGGCATCTCGCTTGAGCTACCCTGTTTGCTGTGAAACAACAGAATCTATGGTGCAGCTCTGAAATGAGAAGGTAGAGGGGCAGTGGTGTCCTCAGTCAGCAGCTGGACTCTCAAAATGTGGCTATCTCAAGCATAGTCTCTCTGTTGTACTACATGCTGTTTACTTATGCACTGTAGTTGAGAGTATTAGCTGGCTCATGCCCAGTCCCCTCTTCTCAGACAACATAGAAGGCATCAGTACCTGCAGTCCTCTCAAATGGTGAGTCAGCAGACAGTACTCAGTGTGCCACTGGCTCGTGTTAGAGAGATGCAGTTTCCCCATTAATAGTTACTAGTCCAATCTGACAATCCCATGCCAGATCCTAGGGTTCCCTGGACATCCACACTGGTCTTTTCAATTACCATTTCAGGTGTTAGTTCTCAAAGGGAACTGATGAGATGTATGTCTAGTCCACCAACTTGGTCCCACCCACACTTTTTTATTTTTTAAATACATACTAAATTTTAGTTGTGTAGAGTCATGTTTTCTATGCTCAGTCATTTGATTACAACTTGCACTTTTATATACTTTTGTTTTTTTAATAAATAGTCTTCAACATATTTCCCACCATTAAAATGTCTTCTATTCTTGTTTGGAGCCCTGGAGGCATAGTGGTTAAAAGTTTGGCTGCTAACCAAAAGGTTTGAAACCATAAGTTGCTCCTTGGAAACCCTGCAGGGCAGTTCTACTCTGTCCTACATGCCACTCCATCTATCATACCCTTCTAGTATAAAAGATCCAACTATGGTACTATGGAAGTAAAGAAGAGCTTAGTAAGTAACACACTTATTCAGAAGTTAAGGAAATCAGCGATATGGAGTCTCTTTCTAAAATCTAAAGCATATTTGTGTTTTAGTCAATATTATTTACAAAGGCATTTTCTATCAGCCCACAGGCTCACCAGTACTCACTAACTTAATCCCACTTACTAATAGGGACCTGCATCACATGTAGGTAAATAAATGATGTTCATAATAAATACTGTAGGAGTTTTGGCATTTGCACTACAAAAAGAAATGTTTTTGAGCATTCAGGAAGTGATGTGGGCCATCAGATTAAAATTCCTATGCCTTCAGACGTTTTTGGTAACATGTAAATCTGAAAAAAGAATAGAAATGATAAATAATTAGTTTCTAAATTTCATATGAGATTACGAGATAAATTGAATCATAAGAAATCATCATTCTTTGTAATGGAATAATTTGGATCAGGAGAGTGGTAATGTTTGCACAACATGCTGAATGTAGTTGATATCACTGAATTACACATGTAAAAATTGCTGAAAGGGGAAGTGTTCATTTTACCAAAATTAAAAAAAAAGAGAGATTCATTCTTATGGAACAAAAGATGTTTGTATGTTGCCAATTTCATGTACTTTAACTTAGTATTTGTTTTCCTAAGGGAAATTAAACTGACATTATTGTTTAATTATAGGTATCTGTGAAGAAATGCAATGTATTCCTAAGAGAAGTTTTCTATTGCCCATTGCCACAATAACTTGTTCAAGGGACTCATTCTATGGACTATTTTCAGTGACCTTTTACATAAGGAAAGTGAAAGTGTGCAGAGAGTGAGTAGGACTAGATACAATAGCATACCTGTTTATGTTGACCATCATCTTGCTCTGATTAAGTGAGACATGTACATACAAGATAACTTCTTAGAAGATAGATCATTTGTCTCCTATCCACAGCCAGCCAAGTGGATAGAAGCGTATTAACATAGCTGGGAGCGGTCATCATCTAGCTAAGCATGTGGAAGGCAGACAGGCATGAGATGTGCACACACAAACTGTCCTCTTTCAAAGGTCAGGTTGCTGCACTGCCAGCATATGCCTCAATCCAGTGTGCCCGAATGTCCTCAGTGGAGATTTTCTGATGTCACAACTCAGATCTCATAATATATGGTGACACTGGAAGACAATAGGAAAATAACAGACAATTTCAGTAGTATGAAAAAGACAGTACTAAATTTGGCAAACCTAAAATATTTGTGAAGATACATCTGATTATTTTTATTATTTTTCTCTTCAACAGGTTTTTACAACAATTTTTCTAAAAATGAGGAATTTTCTTTTGGAAATGGAACTGCAAGCTTCTATGTGTTTTACAGAGAGAAAGTCACGTAATTTTCACTATGTAAAGTACTTAATTTGCACTTGGAAAAGCTATTGTTTCACTATGTTCTATAAACTCCTTTAAGAGGATGGTACTCATGGTACTTTTTCAGCGTGAAGATGTAATTGTGGTTGCAGGGGTAGAAGAGGTTAGGTAAGAAGTGTTAGAACAAGTAACACAATTTGAATTGCTGAACACATTGAAAGTGGTCAATAAGTAATTGCTTTATAGAAATACATACTCCAAAATTATTTGAAAGTGATAAAGTCAACTTTGATAATTTTTCCATTTTTATTAAATGTGTCTAGCAAGTTTTTAAATGTTTTTCTTTTAAAATTTAGATGCAGCTCAGTCTCATAACTTTAATTCATTTGTGTACAGTTAATCTAAATGCCTTTTGATTAATATTAGATATTTTATGCAGATTCTATACCAGCTGTGTTAATACATAGATAAATAATATATAGATCAAACTTGAACATAAAATAGCTGAGTATAGGTTCTTCCCTGCTGTACCTAATTATTCTTGAATATAACATTTTCACTTATTACTTTAACATAGTCTTTGCATATTAGCAAATCATAAATGTTATTTAAAAGTGGATTCTAGATACCCTGTAGGACAGAGTGCTACAGCCTATATGGTTTCCAAGGAGTGTTTGGTGGATATAAACTGTCAGTATTTTTATTAGCAGCAGAAATAAGATATCTCCAGTAAGCATCCCAGGACTGCTACAGAGCACCAATAATCTTGAAAATGATGTAATGCTGTTTTGCATGTTGTGTTAAAAATACAGATGCTTTAAGGCACAGTTATTTACATAAATTCTATTTCAATAGTATTCAACAATGTCGATTTGTATAAACACCACATTCATTTAATAATTAATAAAATTTGATTTTTTAGGAAATAATAGATTGTCATTCTGCTCTATTTATTAAAATGTTTTGAAGTTATATTCTAAAAGTCTCAGGAGTGTAATCAATAAAAATAGAAATAAGTGCTTTCGTAGTAGTCCATTCACTGCTCTAGTAGAACATTTGTATGTGGTAACATTTGTGAAGCATAGGGCAAGTGTAATGCTAGGAGGTAAATTTTTTGTTAGACAACCTTAAAATGTATTTCAAAACTTCAGGTCAAATAAAAATTTGGCAGGAAAAATTTTGTGCACCTGAACCCCTATTAACGTAGTTCTGTTGGATAAGGCCTTCAATGTTGCTTATTTTCATTGCTATGTTAAATGATTACTGCATAATTTTAAAGTAGGACATAAATGTATACAAGAAAAACAAATTTGTTGGCAAATTTTTGAGATGGTCATCATAGATTCCCCACAGGATGGAAATGAGATAGCAAAACATTCCTTCACATGAAGATTTATTTCCCTTTCATGTATTTAAAAGCTATAAATCATGGACTCTGTTTGTTTTGTTGTCTACCACTATCGGCAATAAGCTTAAAAATCATCAATTTTTCATAGTGCAGATTCAGTATTAACTGTCAGGTAACATGTTTCACAGGGTAACTTTTCTATTGAATTTTTACAGTTATATCAGCAGTCATGACATTATAGTTCTTTAACATCTTCAGTTAAGAACAATGCTAGTAGGAAATTATTTCTTATCTGAATTTGTGTTTTGTAACAACACATCCAATACAGTAATGTCTCAGATATAACCCACTTGAGTCAGACTTGATATATACCTGTTATTGAGCACATGTAAATTAGAACGTAGAGTTCCTCATGTCTGATTTTATTTTATCCTGAATCTTGTATGTATATGCTATACTTTCTATTTAATTATAAGTGAAAGTGCATTCTTTACAGTAAATGGTACATAAGAACATACTCTAAGTTAAACTGAAAGTCATTTAGAGGTAATTAATTTACTAAGTAATCAATATAATTTTTCAACATTATTGACACAACCTGTATTTCACGTTTGTGTGTGAATAAGAATTTTTATATAGTTAGAGCCATGAAAAAAATAGTTACAGCATTAAAGTTTGTAACGCTGGAAGACAAAGGTTTTACTTCTGTCATGTACAATTGTGGAAAGTATTAATCTTCATAAAGAGTGTAATTTATTAGTATTTACTATAAAAGTAACACAGAAAAAGTTTAATTAAATTCAAGGAGGTTTTGACTTAATTTATAAAGTAAATGTAACTTAGAATTTAAGGTATAATTTCTAAAAAGTATATCCAAAGTAGATGACAGGAGTATGTTTTCAGAAAGGAAATTATTTCTGAATATATGATACAGTTATCTAAAATAATTTTCCTAGAATAGAAAAGAAAATATGAAACTCCTATATCTGGCAATATGATGCACAAAAGCTTTAAAAATTGTATTTATATAGAATACCTTGTGTTCTGAAATAACGCCTTGCAAAGAGACTGGCTGTTTTAGAAACATTCATATAATGTAACAAAGCTACAGTATTTTGAACACATTTTACTGAAGTATTGGTTTGCAAAAAATTAAAAGTGAAAAGTAAAAAGCATCTTTTCGTTAGTCCATTGGACTATAACAACCACAGCCTACACCAGACTGGATCTAGTGGTTGTTGTGGTCCGTTAGTCCTGGTTACCCTCACTTACTACTCTGATAGAGATCACAGTGAAAGTTCCTGGACAGAGCAGGAGAAAAACATAGAACAAAGTTCTACCTCTCAAAAAGGCCAGACTTACTGGCCTGAGAGAGACTGCAAAGACTGAGTGTGGCTCCCAGACATGCTTTTGACTCAGTGATGAAGTCACTGCTGCAGTTCATTCACCCTTCAGCCAAAGCTTAGACAGGTACGCAAAACAAAATGAGACTAAATGGGCACAGCAGCCCAGAGGGAAGGACACAGACCAGGAGGGGACAGGTCACTGGTAATGGGGACCTGAAGTCAAGAAGAAAGCGTGTTGAATTGTTGTGGGGTGGGAAAGCATGTCACTAAAACTGTGTATTAATTGTTTAATGAGAAACTAATTAGCCCTGTAAGACTTCATCTAACATACAACTGAAAAAAAAAAGTGTCCTTTCACTACCATGAGCTTGAGAAGATTAGGTTTTAACAGGCTAGTTTAGAGGCTAGATTTTAACAGGCTGGAGGCCCTGTTCAGGGTAGGAGACAAAATCGTGGGTATACACAAATGGAAGACCATGTCTGACATTCTTGAAAAAGTGACATGTTCAGCTGAACAACCAAAAGCAAATAATAAAAAAAAATAATGACAAAAAGCCTTCTCTGCTTCTCTGTAGAGAAAGATTGTGGGAATACTTGGCTTTGGCTTCAGCTCTTAGTGAATGGAAGAAGCCTCATCGGAAAACCTGTATCAACAAACATGTTTTGCTACCATTATGAGGTCATAAGTCACTTAATCACAGTCAGCAAAAGTTTTATTATAAACTATTTCTGACACTAAGTTTTCTACATAATATTTTGTCTTCAGTAATAGAAAGGAATAGACTTGTAATACTTTGATAACTTACCTCCTCATTTATGTGCTGTTGTTGTTCAGTTTAGTGAAACTAGCTTTAGACACCTGAGGTAACAGAAATTAAAATTTCTGATAACCACTAAGTAAACATAAATAGAGGACAGAGCGACAAAATAAATGCAAGAGAATGGAATAAGAAAAATAGAAAAAAAGAATGATAGAAATAATTTCAAATATTGTATATTGCATTATTACACGATACATGTAAATGGATTAAATTCTTCGGTAACATACAAAGATTGCCAGAATGGAAATAAAAAGTATATCCAGCTCTGTGTTATTTATGAGACATAAGCAAACATTAAAAGACATAATAGGCATATTCTAAACAAAAGAAAGAGTCCATAGCTGTACTGAAAGAGGACAAAAAGATGCTGTAAGTTTAAAAAAATCACAGAAATGAAGAGAACCACGACATCTTGTCTCCTATCTTCAGGTAGTGCATCTAGCCTGTTAATATCTAAGCTCGATGTAATATCAGAAAACCATTGTGGTATAGTGGTTAAGAGCTACAGCTGCTAACGAAAAGGTCATCAGTTTCAATCCACCAGGCACTCCTTAGAAAAACTATAGGGCAGTTCTACTCTGTCCTGTAAGGTCTCTATGAGTCGCAATCGACTTGATGGCAACAGATAAGGGCCATATCAAGACTTAAAATAAATGTATAGAAGGATAGTTTGTTATGAGAAAAAAATCCGTGTATGTATTAAGATCTGAAGAAGGATACAACTGGCATTGGGAAAGGGTGGCTTGTTGAATAAAATAATGTTAGACTTACACCTCATATCATCCACAAAATTAATTACAACATGACAAAAACTTCAAAACTTTTGGAAGGTATCTTTATGAACTTGTAGTCAAGGATGATTGCCTCATATATACTTTTTAAAGGCCCAAAGCATAATGAAAAAAAGCTGATAGTTTTGTCTACATTAACATTAATAACTTACCTGAGACAGTGAGAGGGTTACAAACAATTGGATTAGTGTTGAGAATGCACACACGTAAGTACACGTGTCCATATTCATCTTGTGTGTATTCATTCATACATGCATGTTCACAGAAATACTTACATGCATATACATGCATGTACGCATCATAATATTGTCTGTTTGTTGTATTGTAGAGATTTGTATATTTCTGTGATGCCAGAAGCTATGCTACCAGTATTTCAAACACCAGCAGGGTCACTTGTGTGGTGAGCAGGTTTCAGAGGAACTTCCAGATGACAACAGATAGGAAGAAGGATCTGGAAATCTGCTTTTAAAAAAACTAGTCTCTGAAATCATGAATAGAATCTAAACACTGAATCTATTAATAGCCTCTATGAATAGAATAAAATAAAATCTATGAATAGAATCAAAGCATTGTCTTATATAATGCCAGATTAGAAAGCACTCAGAATGTGACTTGGGAAGAGCTGCCTTCTCAAAGTGTAGCCAACCTTAGTGATGTAGATGGAGTAGAGCTTTTGGGACCTTCATTTACTGATGTGTTATGACTCAAAATGAGAAAAGGGCACATTTCCATTAATAATTGAAGCATGGAATGTATGATCTATGAATCTAGGAAAACTGTAAGTTGTAGAAATGAAATGGGACTCTTAAAGATACATATCCAGTAAACTGAAGTGAACTGGTACTGACTATTTTGAATCAATCACATGATCTACTATGCCATGCATGACAAATTGAAGAGGAAGGGTATCACATTCATTGTCAACAAGAATATTTCAAGATTTATTCTGAAATACAGCACTGTCAGTGAAGGATAATGTACATATACCTACAAGGACAACCAGTTAACACAACCATCATTCAAATTACACTTGAGCCACTAATGCCAAAGGAGAAGAAAGCAATGATTTGTACCAGATTCTGCAGTCTGCGATTGAGAAAACATGCAATCATAATTGCTGGTATCAAAATTTCAAAGTTGGAAACAAAAGATCTGTATTAGGAAAAGATAGCCCTGGTGATAGAAATGGTACGAGAGATTTCATGATAGAATTTTGCAAGACCAGCAAACTGTTAACTGAAAATATCTTTTTCACCATTATAAATGGTGACTTTACACATAGTCTTTGCCAGGTGGAATCTGCAGAAATCTACTACGTTTGTGGAAAGAGAAGATGAAGAAGCTCAATGTCATCAGCTGGAATAGGGCCAGGGACCAACTGCAGAATAAACTATCAGTTGCTTGTGTGCATGTTAAATTAAAGCTGAAAAACGTTAAATTCACAAGAGTCAATATATGACCTTGAGTATATCCCACTTGAATTTAGAGATCGCCTCAAGAACAGATCTGTTGTACTGAGCACTAATGACCAGAAATCAGGTGAGTTAGGGGATGACATCACACAAGAAGAAAGCAAAAGGTGACTGAAAAGGCAAGAAAAGACAAAAATGGATGTCAGAATAGACTCTGAAACTTTCTCTTGAATGTAGAGTAACTAAAGTCAATGAAAGAAATGATGATGAAAAGGAATTAAGCCGAAGATTTCAAAAGTCAACATGAGAAGACTAAGCAAAGTATTATAATAAAATATGTGAAAACCTGAAGTTAGAAAATCAAAAGGAGAGAACATGCTTGGCATTTATCAACTTGAAAGAACTTAAGAAAAATTTCAAGCCCTCAATTGCAATATTGAAGGTTTTTGTGGGCAAAATAACTGAACAATGTAGTAAATATCAAAAAAAAAAAGGAAAGAATACTCATAATCTCTGTACCAAAAAAGAACTGATCCGTTTTCAATAATTTCAAGACATAGAACTGATGGTACCAACGAAAGAGGTCCAAGCTTGCCTGAAGTCATTGGCAAAATGTAAGTCTCCAGGAATTGATGGAATATCAACAGAGATGTTTCAACAAATGGATACAACTCTAGAAATGCTTTCTCCTGGATGCCAAGAAGTTTGCAAGACAATCTGGCCCACTTGCTGGAAGAGACTCGTATTTGTGGCCATTCCAAGACAAGGTGATGCAACAGAATGTATAAATTATAAAGCAATGTCATTAATATGACATATAAGTAAAATTTTGTTGAAGATAACTAAAAAATGGTTACATTAGCACATTGACAGAGAACTACCAGAAATTCAAGCCAGATTCAGAAGAGGATGTAGAATAAGAAATACCATCGGTAATGTGAAATGAATCTTGGCTGAAAACAGAGAATACCAGAAAAATGTTTACCCCTGTTTCATCGACCATGTAAAGGCATTTGGTTGCAAGGATAATAACAAACTATGGATAATATTGTGAAGAATAGGAATTCCAGAACATTCACTTTTGCTCACGGGAACCTGTCACTTGAGAAGAACAATTGGATACTGTATGTTCTAAAATTAAGAAAGGTGTGCTTCAGAGTTTTGTCCTTTACCATACTTACTGCATCAGTATGTCAAGCAAATAATTCATGAAGCTGGACTGTATGAAGAATTTAATTGCATTAGGACTGGAGGAAGACTCAGTAAAAAGCTGAAATATGCAGGTTACATAACCTTGTTTGCTGAGAGAAGAGGATTTGAAGCCTTTACTGGTGATGATCAAAGAAAACAGCCTTCAGTATGGATTACAGCTAGGCAGAAGAAAACAAAAATCATCAGACATAGACTAATAAGAAACATCACGATAAATGGAGAAAAAGGTTGAAGTCGTCCAGGATTTCATTTTACTTGAGTCCGCAATCAATGGAAGTAGAAGACAGGAAACCAAAAGGTGCAATACACTGGGCAAATCTGCTGCAAAGTAGTTCTTTAAAATGTTAAAAAGCAAAGATGTTGCCTTGAAGGCTAAGGCGAGCCTGATCCAAGCCAGGGTGTTTTCAATTACTTCATACAGATGTGAAAGCAAGACTCTGAATAAGGAAGATCGAAAAAGAATTGATGCTTTTGAATTACGGTGTTGAAAAAGAAGAATGAACGAATTTGTTTTGGAAGAAGTGCAGCCAGGATACTACCTAGAAGCAAAGGCAGGAAAAGTTTGTTTCTTGTACTCTGGATATGTCATCAGAAGGGTCCAATTCCTGGGAAAAGGACATCATACGTGGTAAAGCAGAGGGAGGATCAGTGAAAAAGAGGAAGATCCTCAATTAGGTGGATTGGCATGGTAGGTTAAAATGAGCAAAAAGCAACAATTATAAGAGTAGCACAGCTTGACTATATTGACCAGTTTTTAAAGAAACTACAAAGGCATATACACTCATTTTAATAAAATCATTAAAAAGGCATATGTGGAGCCACAGTTAGGATAATAGGAAAGTTAGCTTGAGCTTGATGGAATTTTCCACTAAAACTTGATAAAAAAGAAAACTTACCATGAAGTGTGATAATAACTGCAAGCTGTTTTAGACTTTTTACTTTTGAGTCTTGTACAAGGAGACCTAATGGCATAACACCGGTGGTTAAGAGCTCAGCTGGTCACCCAAAGGTGAGGGTTAGAACCCACCAGCTGCTCCATGGAAGAAAGACGTGACAGGCTGCTTTGGTCAAGATCACAGGCTTGGAAACGCTCGAGAGACAGTTCTACTGTGTCCTATAGGATTGTTAGGAGTTGGTATTGACTCAATTGCAATGAAAGTCTTGTACATCTTTAATAAGTCTGGGAATTCTGTTTACTTCTGAAAATACGTTTAACATGACAGGCTTTTTTCCCAAATTAAGAGAAATGGAAAAACTTTTGGTGAAAATAAGTGTACGTTAGGGTTGCTTATCTTGTATAATTGTTACTCTTACAGGCATTTTTACTGTGCTTTTATTTTTCTCAGATGTTCTCAGCTTTTTGTTAGCCATAAGTCTTCAGCAGTGTCAAAGTGCTAAGTATGACTCAAAAGACGGTTGCACCCATAGCTTATGATTTCCACGTATTATTCTGTTTCAGACAAAAAGCCAAATACATGACTTGGTTCCTTATTGAAATTCTTTTCCTTTTCTAATAATAAGAATTTAATTTTGTGACATGTTTTACTTGAGATTATTTGGGATCTTATTTTAGACCATAAGTACCATTTTGAATCACCAATATTATTTGGAAGGGTTAACTTTACAATGAACATTTGCACAAAAACTTGTATTCCAGATGTTGTGCTAAGTGTTTTACTTTTTATTCTCACTTCACACCTGATAAGCACAAATTTACACTCTTTACACTGAAGAAAAAAAGTGGGCTTAGAAAGGTTATGTGACCTGCCTGAGATCACACGTCTAGCAAGTTTGGAGCCGGGTCTGGAAACAACGCTACACAATACCAAAGCTACACTCCTCTCTAAGAATCACACTGCAGTTACCTCCGGTCCAGAAAGTTTTCTAGAAACACTTCTTTAATTTTCTTTCTTGTTCTATATTTGTCTCCATCATTGGTTGTCTGTTTTACAAGCATTCTTTTTAGGAAATAAATTTCCACCGTCCTGTAACAGTAACAGTTCTGTCATTCTTAAGCAGTGCTCAAGGACGATGAAGACGTAATTGGAGGCATGGGACCATTAAATGTAATTAAATTTATGTTTAAAATTTACTCAGAGATTGTTCCAGTTTCATTTATTTCTAATGCCGGTGGACAAGTTACATTGTTAAAATGTGTTGCTCTTAATATACTTGTCTACTTTTCTATAATTTTAACACGGGTCTTCGCTGTGCTCGTATCTATTAAAAAGTATCTATGTAAGTATATTTAGTCTACATCTATCCATAGTTGAGGTCATTTAATTATAGCAATTTTACTTATAATGACAAATTTTCTCTAAGAAGAAATAGTGCCATTGAATACTGAACTCAGAAAAATTATTGAAGTCAAAAAGCTACTGTTTTTTTCCCCTTTAAACTCCACAATGAAAAACAAAATAGAGAGGATTTACATGAATATATCAAACAGGGATGCACATAAAGATATCAGAAAGCTGTAAATTTTTTGCTTACTTGTAACTACGTATTTTCGAATGTATCCTATTCTGTGTGCTGAAATACAGCACTATAGTTTGCTACCTAAAGGTGTAGTTTTAAAATTAGGGTTGCAAGAAGGTGAAGACAAGCAGTGATACACTTGTTGACCCTTCACAAGAATTCCAGATAAAACCCCAGAAGTTGAGTCAGAGATAATCTCAAGATCTGGAATTTACAATAACAAACTCTCCATATATCTACCTGTCAGCCTTCTTCCTCTTAGTGAGGGACAAAAGGTCACTAAAATAGCTTTTTTTCTATGAATATTTTTTTCGACTTCTTCAGAACGGACTAAATAGTTATGGTATGAATTAACTAAAAACATGAACTGTTTTTTCATAGCAACAATATTCATCCTTAAAGGCCCACTTATTAAGAAACTCCCTCCCCCCAGGCAGGATATAGTAAGCGGGTAAAGGTAGATTCATAACTACAACCACAACAACAGAAACGAAAATAGAAAGAACACTGATCACTCAAATGGATGTCAAATGGTAGTAAATTTCACCAGATCGAACAAATGAAAAAATTCTGATTTGATATGTAATTCGAGACAAAATGTGGTAACTTTTTGGTAAGACAAGGTAGCATGTTATTAAATAAAGCCATTACATTTTCAGTGGTCTTTTTTTCTACTTCGCTTTTTCCGAACAGAAGAAATCAGAAAAAATATTTATAATTATTATAATTTTCTAGCAACAGTTCTGCTAATCATCTTCTGTTTTCTCAGATTTTCATAGGTAGTAGAAGAGAATGTAGAGTTATGTAAATGTTTTTGTTCAGTTCTACATTTTAGAATCATAACTTCACATTTCTTTCCAAATTTGAGAACAAATACAGCCAAATAAAGATGTAAGTTTGTGCTCTCTTTTCTCATCTCTCTTCTCCCTGGTTTTGGTTTAACAGGTAAATGTTGTAAAGAAGATTCAACATATTTTGTGAAATATAACATAGGTATGAGTTTAAAAATGAACGTACTCAGTATGTTTGAACTCGAAAACATCTTAGCAACATTCAGAGTTTTTTGTGTTTAAAAAAAAAATCATCAAGCATTTAGTGCCAATGGTTTTCACCACTGATTGAGTTGATTAGTAGCAAAAAGTCTGAATTTTTTTCAGATGAATGTAAGACAAAATCATTTCAGTGTGTTTTGATAAGACTTGTTATGTGTACTTTTTACAGTTAGAGCAGTGGTTACAATCTTCACAACAAATTAGCTTTATCATACAAGAACTTGATGAGTCTATTTTAAAAATTCAATAGCATTTTTTTAAAACAGAAAATCACAATGTCTCATTTTTGTATCTTATTATCCAAAAAGCCATTGCCATTGAGTTGATTCAGAATCTTATTGACCCAGTCTGTCAGAGTAGAACTGCCCCATGGAGTCTCCAAGGAACAGCTGGTAGATTTAAACTGCCAATATTTTGGTCAGCAGCAAGACTGTTAACTAGTGTGTCACCAGGGTTATGACTAGGGCTATGGAAATGATTAGGACTACAGAAACCAATGGTTGTTAAAGGCAGTAAATATTTTTCAAAATCCAAACAACAAATTCATGTTATACTGAAACGTGCTTTTTTTTCATTCTATGTGGCCTTGCAACTTTCCACTAACAAGAGAAGAATAGGGTTTGGAGAAGGGACTAGCTTTTATTGAGATGCTATTCTCAATCCTTTCTCATTTTATAGGTGAAGTTGAGGACATGAACTATGTTTTTCTGAGTTTGTATCATCAACTACAACAGTATTGTCACTAAGCGCTCAGTACATATGTATTTACTGAAGAAATGAGTCTTAGTCATAGATGATAAAGTGGAATTTGAGCTAGGGATTTTTCCCTACGTCTTCAGTACGAGAAGTTGGCAGACAAATACAGAAAAGATAGATATCCACACCACGTAATTGTAGATGTAGAGAAACCAGATCAGATAAATGTTAAAAAATATTGAGTTTCTGCATTATTTACAAAATAAGCATTTTATCAGTAAATAATATGCACAGGATGAATATTTTTTCTCCTAATCAGTTTGCTTAAAACAAGTAGAAAGTCAAACTGTAACTTAAGCTTACATGCCCAGTAAAATAAAAAAATGAAACCCAATGTCACTGAGTCCCTTCAAACTCACAGCAACCCTATAGGACAGAGCAGAATTGCCCCATAGGGTTTCCGAGAAGTTGCTGGTGGATTCTAACTGCTGACTTTTTGGCTAGTAGCCAAGCTTTCAAGGACTGCCCCCACTGCCTGCCTGTTAGAAACTTGTTAATTCTTGCTTATTTGGGGATTTTTTCCCCTAAGTTATTCCTTATTTCTCATAAAAATATGAAACATGATTGGCAAATGCTAACTCACCGTTATGTTAAAAAAAGTGTTGCTTCTTGGCTTATAGCATGTAGACTCTTTGTTTGGTTTGTGATTCTGGTTATTATTGTTTTGTTAGGCACAACTGAATCAGTTCTGACTCAGAGACCCTATGTCTAACAGAAGCGAACACTGCCCACAATCAGTGATTCCAGTTAAGGGACAAAAAATAGTTATTAAGATGCTCTTTGTTTTTTTCATCCCTCTTCTATGCCATGAATTTAGAACATCTTTTTTAAACAAATGAAATAAAATTTGTTATCCACATTCTCATGCTTCTTTTGGAAGTCTGCATCAAAAAAATAGCATTTTTCCTGTATCTCAAAGATTCTGTTTGGAATTTAGTTTATTTTGGATCTTTTTCATGATGTCCTAACGTGTGGCATTCTTAATTCCTTTTTGTATCTGACAATAGGCAGGTTCTGCTTTTCTTCCTTCCTTCCTTCCTTTTTTTTCTTTCTCTCTTCCTCTCCACTCTCTCCCCCTTCTTCCCTTCTTTCTTTTATTAATTTTTATGTGAGTTTATATGAGAAAGGATACAGTATTGCTTTGAAATCCTGCCACGATATAAGATGCAGTAAAATGTACAGCTGGTGGTAGTCTGTTTAGAATTTTTTGATGAAATATAAAGGAAATGACTAGGTGATTAATTTTCACATGTTGCATCTCAAAAAATTTTTGAATACCTTTTACTCATGCAGATGTTCTGAATATTGGAGACAGGAATTTATGTTATTTTCTTAGTTCCCATTTTACACTGAGATTTTTGTACAAAGAAGGTGAGTTGAATGATCGCGCGTCAGGATCTCAAGGATAATTATTCTCCGATAAGTGCCAAATGACTCATGGTAAGACTTTCAGTGGTGGGTGCTTTGGTTTTTCTAGGTCAGATATGAAGTATATTATACAAAAGAACATTATACAAAAGAACTTTAGGTTATTTAAAAACAAATACATGGCATTGTGGATGTCTAACTCTTACAATAATAGATAAATCCTTTTATGTTATTTGTTAGCAGATGAATCGCGACAGTAAGAGCTGTATTTCACAACTTTCAGAATTGTGAAAGTCCAAAATACCAAAATTATTATTTTCTTTTTAGCCTGGCAACAGGCTAAATTGGTCTGAATTGCTTCAAATCAAGTGATTGGAAGTTACAATTATTGTGGAAGCTTTGTCCAAAAAAGTATTAGTCTGTCAAAAATTTCAACTGATGTCCAACCCTTGAGATAAAATACAGGCACATAGCTGGATTACTCACAGAGCCCCTTGCCTGGTATTCATGAATAATCCACGCATCAAGTGGTGATTTGCCAGATTGGTTAATGGATGAACATGTGAAGAACATCAGGATATGTTTTCTAAGTGAATATCATTATCAATAATGATGAGAATGAATTCATAGTGAGTTAGGTTACTTCCTGTATTTAATAATCATTTTTCAAAGTTATATCGTTCTGGAAAGGAAAATTGCTAATGGATTTCTATTTGACAAATTATCTTTTAGTATTAAGTTGTAAGGCAGTTTAAAAAGAAATATTTGCTCATTGCTGTTTATTCTCCCCGCACTGACTTTGCGAACAGGAAGAATATATCTCCCTGGGAAAAATCAATCCCTTTGGGCTTTGTTCTACCTCTGTTTTTCATTAATTGATTCAAAATGATGTTTTTTTTGAAATGTTTTTAAAATCTCCTCAAAAAAAAAGAAAATCCATTGTTTTGAAGAACCATGTATTCTTACTATTCATAAATTCGATTCTTTTTTCCTGATTTGCCTAAGATAAGGCAGTTTTCCTGTTGAGGTTAATTTGGGGTATGTAAAATAACCCTATCCTTTGAAAAAACAAGGTTGCAATATTTTATCCCGGGTATCAGTGACAGTCATTTGTTTTTCACTATATTTAGATTCTCTCAGTATTCTTCAGTCACAAGTTTATCAAGATCATGATCTCATTTTGGTATAATCTAAGACTGTTGGAAAGGAAAAGAAGAAAACCAAAACAAAAAAAAAAAAATTAAAAAAACCCAACCCTACAAAATGATGAAAATGAACAATCAAAATCTCGTGTCAGAAACAACAGAAAACAAACAGAAAAACTTATCTGCTGTTTGCGGTCCCAGTTACCTTCTTATGGTTGATGGTGACTCCATGTGACTTATCAGTCTGGCTAGTTTTGTCCTTGTTTGTGAGGTTACACAAGACGTTCCTGGGCATATAACAAAGCAATTCATGCTGATAAAAACAGTTTGTGTTAAGTGTGTAGGAGGTAAAGGAGGTACAGAACTGATTTCATCCTGTGCCTTTGGATGAGTTTGACATCAGCATCACATACATTTTCATCGATTTTAAGGTGGTCTCAGGAAGGATAATATTTCTGCAATTTATCAGCCTTATGAGAAGGAGTATAATCTTCTATTGCTTTTTTCCTTTTAGTCATTAATTACTTTTCTTGTCACTTAAGGGTAGTGTGAAAAGAAAGGAACAGAGTGGGAAGAAAAGCCGTCAAAACTGAGTAGTCGAGCAAGATGTTTCCGCACCTTCCCTCAGACAGTTTCCCGTTCTCTTTGAACATACTGTTTTTCTGACAGCCGTGTTACTGATGTTAACACGCCCCTGATGTTATTAGGTACTGTCGAGCCCATGCCAACTCCTGATGACCCCACAGCAATGGAAAGAAACAGTGCCCAGTCCTGCCGAGGCTCCCGATCGTTGGTGTCCTGAGCCCGTTGTTGACGCCACTGGTTTAGCCCATCTCATTGAGGGTCTTCCTCTTATTCACTGAGCCGCCACCTTACCAAATACGATGTCCTTTTCTAGGGGCTGGTCCAGCCTGACAACGTCTCCCAGGTATGAGCGATGAAATCTCCCTATCCTGACTGCCAAGGAGCAATCTGATTGTATTTCTTTTTTTCAAAACAGACTTGTTCATTCTTCTGGCAGTCCATGATATACTCAGCATTCCTTGCCAACTCTTCAATTCAAAGCCCTCGGTTCTTCAGTCTTCCTTATTCACAGCCCAGTTAACGAAGTAACACCCCATCTTACCTTTTATTGGTATTTAACTGGTTGATGCTGGTATCACGATTCTCCAACTACATTCCCAGGCTCTGTGTGTGTGTGTATCTGTATACACACACATATCTGTATATACACATGTGTATATCTAGCTGACAAACAAGTGCTGAATAAACAGTCATAAGTTTTGAGTTCAATAGGCTTCCCAGATCAGTAATCCAATGCATTAATTTTTACAAATGGGAAACTGAGATTCCGTAAAGCTAAGCTAGTTAGTGCCAAGGTTGAACCCTTTGACTCTTGATCTGTTCTCCACACTGTGCCTCTCCTTGACGAGTGACTGAATGAAATCCAACTGTGGTTCAATTAGCAGACTTTTTAGCAGACTTTTTTTTTTTTTTGCCTGCCTCTTTTCTGACTTCATGTAAGTGGTGAGCTCTCTGTACGTTTATTTCTAACACTGGGATCAAAATATTGTGTCTTCCACCAACTTCTTTACATGCACAAATCAGTTAGCACCTGTAAATCACTTAGTGGCATTCAGAGAAAGGTGCGATGTAAATACAAGGTACTTGTTAAAACACACACATACATATGCACACGCAACAGAAGCTAATTTCCTTCAAGAAAATATTGATAGTTAGGGAATACAATGTGTGCTTTGTCTAGGTGAGTTGCCAGTATTTTGGAAACAAAAGTTCTATTGTGCTAGAGGCACTGAGAACAGGTGAGTCCTTTCCTAAAGAAATAAAAAGAAAAGGAAATGCTGAGGTCTTTGTCATCCAAAAGGTACAGGAGCAATAATGTGGAAAGAGAAGGGAAAGAAATCTGTGATAATGATGGTAGTTAAATTTCATTATTCTGTTCCTTTGCCTTACTATTATGACAGTAGGAGATTAAATATGTGAGTTTTAGATTTCAGTTGGTTTGGTAAATTCAGAGAGTTCTTGGGAATAGTTCCCAGTACCAGCTTATCCTGTATGAGGGCAATAGTATGATTGTGTACTGATGTTGTGGAATAGGGTGATTTCACAGGATAGATTTAATAAAACGAACAGAATCCAAGCACCTCATTGAGTACTTAATTTGATTTATGTCTTTGAAATACCTACCGTATATTAAAAATGGCAACAAATGAAATTCCTTAAAACGACAGAAAAATTGTTTACCTTTACTAAAATAAGGAATAGGTAAGCAGGTTTCAAGATGAGCGAGGGAATTCAAGATCTTTTAGATTTGCACCGGATACTCTTTATATGGCTGATTTATGCTGGAATTACCAAATTACTGTCGTAAGAGTAAGACCATCCTGTATTTTTAAAAGAAAAAAAAAAGTGAGATAGACACAGAGAAGGAGTACACGGGAAGGAAGAGAAATAGCGAGGGAAGGAGGGAAAAATAAGAGAAAAAGAGACGAGGAGAGGGAACCGTAGAAGATGAAAAAACAAAACAAAATAAAACAAATATTTGCCTTCCTTCTGACTGTAGAGTTAGAATGGGGCGCTAGAATAATACTTTAAACGTCAGCACTGACCATTAATAATCTCAGAAAAATATAGTACGTACTAGTCATTTGAAGTAAAGGGGAAATTACTTTGGGGTCTCCTGATATTACACCTGTATCTTAAAATAAGATTTTAAGAGCCTGCAAATTTTACCAAATGTGTTTCATTATCACTGGAAAGATCCTGGGCTGGTGTTCCTCTCTGTCGTTTACTGTCTCATTTACTTTTCTTTGCTCTGTGTCCACTTGGGGCCCTAGGAAGAACTTTTGCTATAAAGTCATTTCCAAGTTCTGCTTTCCTTACTGTATTCCTTTCAGAGCCAATTAGTTTCAGAATTTTCCTTTATTTTTCTATAGACACCTAGCACCATTTTCATTAATCATTCTGATTCCTTTTCTTCTCTGAACCTTTTCTACGGCTCTGAAATTCTGTATTTTCGAAGTAAAGACAGCCAATCGTTAATTTATAATTTTTTTACTATATATATATATATAAAACTATGTTTGCTCTGTGTTTTCAATTCAGTACAATAACTCATTTGCTTGTTTGATCATTGCATTTTATGAAATAAAATAGTCATGTGCAAAATGACATTTTCGATGTGAGTCTGAAGGATCTGTATTTCATTAGGACCCCATAAGGGAGTACCTCTGTGGATACTACAGCATAGCAGGGAGCCTGTTTTATAGTGGTATATTTGAAAGATATATTTATTGTTCTCCCATAAAAAAAGAGCCAAGAAAAGAAAGAAAAACGAGTTAAACTTGAGTCTTGGGGTAGAATCCCTGGGGCATTTGGGGGCCATCAAAAATCTGACCCCTCTTCCCAAATGAAAGCAAAACTTCCGGGAGTTCTTAGTCAGCTTATAAACAAGGAGGAGCAAATACAGAAGTAATGGCATTTCCAACTGTGGGAGAAAGCGTTCATTTATTTATTTACTTTTTTAAACCAAGGAATGATTGATGTGGTTGCAATTTGATTTTCACTTTTAAAGAAATTCTTTATTTCATTACACCATTTCCCACCCCCCCACCTCTTTCTTCAACCCTTTCATGGAAAAGCAACACTTCCACTCGGGACTTCAGAGTCAGATTAAAACATGTTGGCTCATGTGTTGTGTTCCTCACTCCCTAATAATTCCACACTTGCTGCAATAATGCAAATTGAGGAAAAGTCACTGATATTTTTATTCCTGCACTTCTAGTCGCTTTCCAGGTAGCAGCACTGTCACGCTGGATGTGCTCTTACTTAGGCACCAGCCTCCAGCACCGCTGGTTCAGTGTTGCCTGAACTTCTGTCAGTCTTCAAACTGCAGTCAGAACACGAGTCAGGAGGAGAGAGATTTTTGTGGGCATGCATGAGTGATGGGACACGTTTATCTACAATGCCAGCAACTAATTTCTGTGCTGGTGACAATAGTTTAGAACTCAGACGTACCTTTTTTTTTTTTTTTTTTTAAGTTAAACATTTCTTTGTTTGGCTTCTGGGGTCAGATTTGGTTTCTGGGTTCTCATAAGACAACTAGGGCTCAGAATCTTCTAATTTTTTTCTAGAATGTGTACGCTAAGTAGACATCAAATATCTCTCTGAACCATACATTGATAATCCACACAGACACCAGAGAGGTAAAAATCAGAGACTCCTTGTACGTTGTTAATACTTCAAATTGCTATCCATATGTGTATGTAGATATATATTTGATTTCTTTAGGAAAGTCTTACAAGTAAGAATGAAGATTTTATCAGCTGAAGGAGAGAAGCATCCTTCTCATACTTGGCTTTTTTTTAGAAAAGCACCCCAAGGAATTATAGCAAGAAGGGTCTTCACTGAAATTAATGAATGACAAGTGTATGTAAAATAGCCAAGTCTTCCCCAGCCTTTCAGGCACTCAGAGTGCCACACAGAGGTCCTTAGTACGACATGGTTCTTTGAATAGGAGCCAAATACTAAACGCCAAAGTGTCAGCCCCCAAGAGGGTTCAAAAGTTTGCTCTAATGGATGGTGATATCGTTTGTTTCGACTACCTGGAAACTCAGGCAGAGGTGGCTTCATTCCTTTCTCCTCCTCCTACATGGCTTCCCTTGTCGATGATTTCTAGGTAAAATCATTTATGACTCTAGCAGATGTTTCTGATTTAGAAAGAGTACTTTTGGAACCATTTCTTTTCTAACTTCCTTCCCGCTTCCCTCCCCCTCCCCATTCGTCTCAGGAGCTAATTCCAGTCAGGCTGGAAATTACAAGCACGTTGTTTCGAGCCAGGAGTGATGTGTTGACTGACAAGCAGAGGTAGGGCTTGAACTGGGGTCCTGAGGCACAGACATCAATAGATCAGTGTATCAGTCTACTGAGAAATGTGCCGTGCAGAAGCTTGATTTTCTTTCAGCCCAACTTAATTTTGCAGAGTCTGTAACTGAGACTGGCAGGTCTGAGCCCCTGGTTCCTTCAGCACGATTTATCAGCACAAGGTCAGAGAATTCTTTTGGGCCTGTTTCTCATGAACAGTGATAATTATGCATGTAGACAGCCTTGCTCATATTATGTAACGTACTGAATGAAGCAGCAGAGGAATGGTTTTGATTTAGAATCAGAAGCACCGTCACCAGACCCAAACATGTCTGACATCCAGCTAACCCAGGAATCACCTCTCATGTTCTGGATCAGATCCATCAGCACACCCCGATGAGGAAAAATCCTTCTCGTTATGACTATCGATGGGTTTTCAGCCTGACAATTCAGAAATGTGCAGTTGATGTAGGCCACATACAGGAGAGAATGCCTTCTGGGATTTCTCAGTTATCAGTTGAAGCGGGGGTGGCTTGGTGGCAGGAAATGTCTCCAGATAATGCATTCTTCTAATCTCTTTTTCAAAGACTCTACACCTCAGCTATCAATCAGGGAAGCTCCTACCTCTCCCGATCAGAGACATCTACCCATTTGGCCCTGGTTTTGACTGTGGGAACGGATGAACCATGTTTAGTTCATTGCAAAGCTAAGCAGATCAATGCTTCTGTCCCTGTCTGGTTAGATGATGTTTAACATCACTCTAAGCAAAAGCACTTCCAAATAAAGAGGAAGGAAAGACGGTAGTGAAATTAGAGCATTTTGTGTGGTGCTCTATGTTAGCCTTCCCTACACAAAAGCCAAAGGCATTTAGTAATATTTAAGGCTCCTTTTGACCCTTAGGGAGCTTTTATTTTCCATAAGTTGGGGAAGCAGAATTAATAGCTATGGCTATTAGATGTGAATCACTGGGGTCCTTATCCTAGAGAATAATCAAACAAATCTAGGAATATGTAGGTGTTCTTGGGTGGCATAAATGGTTATGTGCTCAACTATTAGCTGCAAGGTTAGCAGTTCGAACGCACCCAGAGGTCTGGCAGTTTGCTTTTGAAAGGTCGCAGCAGTTGTACTCTGTACATGTGTGGCCGCCAAGAGCGTGAATCAGCTAGAAAGCTACCAGTAACAGTATCAGGACTATGGGAGGGTTATCTATGACTCATGAATTAGCTAAGTGTAGTTAAACCAGATAGTCAAAAGTTCCAGCCAGAAAGGAAAAGCTTTAAAAGGACCCTTGAGTCATGAGAGACACTTAAAGACCACCTAGAAATATTGCCTCCAAATTTATCACATTGTACCAACCAACACGTACCATTCTTGGCTACTTCCTACTTCTCTTTCAGGGCTGACTGCTTTCTTGTTGGTAATTAAACACAGAAATTAACCAAAAACCTGCCAGTCTTTATTCAGTGATGTGCTGACAGGCATAGGTTCACAAAATATGCTAGCCGTGGTGTTATGATACTGAACTGTAAAAATAAGCACTTTGGCTACTTCCTCACTTCTCTTTCAATACAAGCCGATGTCGTAGGGAAGTGGATGTCAGGGATGATAAAGTACTGAAACCTATCCAGGAATCACTGTGAGGGCTGGGGAGCGTGCTGGAACAACACAGTGTGTCATCTATACATACCTATTGCCACTAAATCGATTTTGACTTACAGTGACCAATTAGAGCATAGTAGAACTGTTCCATAGAATTCCCAAGAAGTGCCTAATGGATTCGAACTGCCAACATCATGGTCAGCAGATGTAGCACTTAGCCACTATGCCACCAGGGTTTCTAAAATATGTATGGACTCCCGATAAAAATAATTTATCTTATGTCTGGCAAATTGAGAACTGACATCTAATAACTTGGTACATACGAAACCAGGATATATAAAAACTATGTCATAGACCAATTTTTACACTTTTTTTTGAGTACCAGGTGGAAAACTATCCGTAAGATTCACCTTAATGAAGATGTACCTTAGATGGAGCTTTATCTTGCTGACTACATATACATGGATATCTCATAGAACACCATTAACAAGGAATCTTTATGGTCACTTTTTTTTTTCATTAGGATTCTAAACAACTCATATGATGACAAAGCCAAACACCTATTTTGATTAATGCCATTTTTAATTATTTGTCCATGCTTCTGGTTTAGTCAATCTTTATTATTACTTTGCATCCTATGCTCTACCAAATATTCTGCATTACATCATGACTTACTGAGAACTCTGCTGGAATATCATACTTCCTTACTATCAAGAGCAAAATGAATATTGTCATATTCAAAAACCTGTTTTGCTTTTTGTTTGGTTAGAAATAACAGTATCTTTGCGCCAGATATTAGAGAATATAAAAAAACCCTTCATAAAACATTTTTTCAGAAAATCAATAAAGATTCAATAGTTTGTACTGAGTAAACTATAATGGAAATACACATATTCTTATTTTGTGAAGAAATTCCTGAGCACATTAACATGGAAGTCATAATACGAATTTTGGAAAAAACTTCTTGATAACACCTTTTGATCTTTTTTTTATGTTTCAGCATGTCATTTGCCACTCTTCTTGCTTTCTGCTCCTAAAAGCCAAACTAGAAGGCAGTTTTAGTTCCTGTCTTAAGATCTTAGAGGTGCAGTGCAAAGGTAAACTGGTAAATCTACCAGTTTTGGATATGACAGTGGCTTAGTTTTGTGTTCATATACCAAATAATTTAATAAAAACCATCTTTTTCTTTATGTGAACTTCACATCAGTTCTTCTCTTGCCTCCTTTCCTCCCTTCAGACCACGTAGCAAGGTCTACAGAAGGCCAGGGGGAACTTGCGTATTAGAGTTCTGCCTTTTCAAATCCTGGAGAGGAGACTGTCAGTAACACAGGCCCTTACTCAGGCTGCAGCTTAGGAAACACAGATCAAGGTACATGTGAGTTCCACATAGACAGTAAAAACAAACAAGGACTGAAGTGCAAAAGGTATTAATCCAGAAAGGATAAATGATTAATTAATTTTGGGAGGATCTGATACAGTCCATGTTGCATAAAATGCACTGAGGACTCTGCTTCAGCCAGTCATGAGAATGAAACATTATTTTCTGAACCAATAAATGTTCTCCAGTTAGAAAGGGTTTCTGATACCAATAATTCTAGTTTTCTGGAATCAGATGTCTGCTGTAAGCTTTATTTATTATAATTTGGTAAATACACATGTGGAGCCCCTGTGGCAAAGTGGTTAAGAGCTTGGCTATCAACCAAAATGTCAGCAGTTTGAATCTACTCACTGCTCCGTGGAAGCCCTGTGGGGCAGTTCTACTCTCTCCTGTAGGGTTGCCATGTGTTGGAATTGACTGAACAGAAACTGTTTCCTTTTTTTTCTACATGCACACACACACACACGCACATACACACACACGAATTGTCATCAGTCACCTTGGAAGCCTAAAGGGTCACTACTGTTGTCAGCTGCTGTGTAATTGGTCCAACTCATGGTGACCCCATGCAGAATGGGAATGAACCGTTTTAGCCCATTAAGTTTTCATGGGTTGGTAATTCAGAGGTAGGTTGCCAGGCTTTTCTTCCTAGTGTGTCTTAGTCTGTTCTGGAAGCTCTGCTAAAACCGTTCAGCATCACAGTAATGCACAATTCCCCATTGACAGCTGCGTTTGACCATTAGCTGGCAGTCAAAATTGGTCTTTCTCAAGTCCCCTAAACACATCCTTTCTTGTACCTCTGCTCAAGCTTGAGATAGCTTTTGCTGTTGATGAGGTAGGCAAGATTCAGGTCTACACCAGCCTTTTCCTCCGCTAGGCACAAGCCAGCTTTTCCTTGGCACAGCTATTTTGCTCCTGCAGAAATGAGGCAAGCGAAACCCTGGGCCCAAGAAGCTGCGCTCCAGCCTCAGCTATCAAGGCGCCTGGAAGGAACCTTTTAGCAGAATTCTTATGCTTGACATTTTTAACAATTGTCTTCATTCTGCTTCACTCCCAGCTGAAAGTTGGGAAATACCTTTTGGTTGCATTGTAGACTTTCTATATACCTCCTTTTGTTCCATTAACAATCTAGTCTATCATTTAAACATTTACAAACTTTGCTTTTAAGTCTTTGGTTTCCCAGGTAAGACTTAGATTCTATAAGTACTATGGAGCCCTGCTACCAGAACATCTGGTTAAGAAACTTTCTCATGCTTACTGCCCTGAGTTTGGTTGTGTTCCTTACCTATTTTTCATAGCTGTATTCCTCTGTATCCCAGACAGATTCTGCAAATGAATCCCTCGATATGCAACTTTGTATCATTACAAAAGATGCAACTCATTTTTATATGTATTCCAAATACATGCATTGCTTAAAAATGTGTCCACAACAAATACAAATAAACCATTGCTAAGAATTCTTTGGTGGTTGGGTAGGGTGGAGATGGACATGGGAGGGGCGGATGGAGTAGAGGGGTGTGGGTAGGGGTGGGGGCGCAGACTTGGCCTTTATCTGGTGAAATTCCAGTGGGCAGAAAGCTTGAGCCTGGTGGTTCATTTTATATCAGATTTCAGCCAGCCGGCAGTTACTCTTGTCTGCCGGTAGACTACTTTCTCTGTCACTTGGTATTAGATGTATTGCACACCAAGCAGTAATTATCTTTGACACGTAATTATTATGGTTTTGATGACAAGAAAGTCTTTCTCTTTCCCTGCTTTCATAACATATATTCCTGAAAGTCCAGGCTTGCAAAACGCAGCTAAAAATTAAAAGCACTTGGCTTCAGGTTGAACTTGAGGATAGAAAATAAAACAAAAGAGTTGTGTGTGTCTGGGGGAGGACACTTAAGGGAGGAAGAAAAAAAGGCAAGAAGAAAGAAAGGAAAGAAAAAAATAGACTATGTGAAAGTTGCCTAGATGATCTCATATGAAGAGACTGCAGAACAGGAGTTCAGCTTCGAAAGGCCACTCACACCCTGGAGAATTGCTGCCTCGATGCAGCCATGATAGAGTCCCAGCAGGAAAAGAGGGACTTGCAAGCACTAAACTGATGAAGACTTGGATCACAAAAGAGACAGGAGAGAAAAAAAGGAGGCTCCCGGCAAGGCCGCACAAACCACACCACTGAGGTTCTAATCTTGCCACATGGGCATTTTTCAGCAGCCTGAGTCAGTCCCAGCTTGCAGGTCTGGATGAGCAGTTGGACAATCCTTGCCCCTAAAACATTTTTTTTTTTTCATGTGATCATAATCAAATATATTTGGGTTTCGGGAACCCGCAGTCTATCTGGTATTTAAACATGGAAGCCCCTGGCAGTCCTCCAGCCATACCTGTCGGTGTTTCAGGTCTGGGAGCCAAACTGTGGCTGCTGATTTCGGTCTGGGTAGGTTCAGTTGGATAACTCCGTAGAACTTCTTCCTAGGTGCATCTGGGGACAGGAGAAAGGGGGTAGGGGTTGGGGGGTGGGGAGACAAGGAGATGAAGAGAGAATGGGGTGTGTTGGAAGGACTTGCTGAAGACTAGCATTATAATACATGGATGTAATAATTTAACTCTAGGAAACTGATGTTATCCAGGATCTGATTAGCACAAGAGGAAATCCATTGGGCTGGCTGATGGGGAGTGGGCTGAGACTAAAATTGTTTTCCTCTTCCCCATATGGAAGTAAAGAAATGTGGGCACTGGGGAGTCACCTATATTCTGTTCCCAAGGGGGAACAGAGACTTTTCGGCTGTAGCTCAAATAATAATAATCAAACAAACATATTTGAAAGTAGCTCTAATTTTAGTTTCTTTTATTATTTAGAGGTTGAGAATGGAGGAGGGGGGGAGGTGGATGCTGCCACCTATGACTAATGCTGTCTTGCAAGCTCTTAAGCCATATTTAGTAACGTGGGGTATAAAAATAAGCTTTTGGTTCATTTTTTTTTTCTTTTTAAAGTTGACTCCTGTTTCTTTTCTTCTGTTCCCTCTCCCAAAGACGGATTTAACTAATTACACTTTCAGCTGAATGCTGATAGACATGTATTTATTATTGGTGCTGTAAGCCCTGGAATGCTGTTTTTCCTCTGCGAGGCCACAGACATATACATTAAACTCCAGTCCCTGCGAGCTGTCAGAGTTATGGTCCAGCCAAGAGTAGCGCAATATGATAAAGTTTTCAGGCCCTGTTTAGTTAAGACTGAAGAGCTGGGACCCAGCCAATCTCCACCTCTCAGGGCTCTTTTCACAGTCCAAAATGATTTGGCTTAAACGTTTCCAACTGTGATGAGGTCCCATTTCAGTGATTATGCAGTCATTCACTTTTCCACATCAACATCAAAGTCATTAACAACCGAGTATTATTGCATTGGCTGGAATTCAGTTAAGGACTAGAGGGAAGTTGCTCTTTATTAAGATAAATCATTGCCTTGGTTATGTCACCCATGAAATAATCAATTTACTGCATTGGTTAATTTCCTCCCTCTTTGATCTGTGAATTAAATCCAACAGATCATTGTTTCACACAAGTACCACTCCAAAGATGTTTTAAAGGAAAAATGCACACACGTTTGTGTTGCCGTGGCCTTACAAGTATGAGAAACAACCCAGAAAACGGAGGGCTTGGTTCGCTCTAACGTGCATTGCTGCAGTTAGCTTCTCTGTTCAGTGCTCCTAGGACAGGACAGTGCCCTGACCGACGCAGGGCACTCTCTCTAACTTCCCGAAGGGCACTACGAAGAAGTAAAATGTTCAGCAGAGCTAACGTTAATGGTTTTGGGTCACAAGCCTATATCAAATCCAGTCTGAACTATCTTTGTTTGGAATTCAGAATAAATAAGCAGCGATCTTTACAAGGATACACAGTTATAAATGCAAGGCATCATTTAGAAGGATCCCTCTCATAAATACAAGGCATTCTTTGTTCCATAATTCATGGCTTCTTATAAGGAAAAGAAGCAGTGTTGGCTGTTTTATTTTTCCTTGCTTTGGTGATCCCTCTGAGAAATATTCTTGTGCTTGGATGATTTAAAAATATATATCTTATAATGAAATATTTCAAACATGCAGACAAGTATAGAGAATAATATAATAAAAATCCATGGACCCACAACACAACTTTATCAAATCTTAACATTGCACTTCAGATTTGTGTAGTATTTTCTTAAAAGAAATAAATCTTATAGTTGAGGATTCCCACGTATCCCTGCTCTGTCCTCTTCCATTCTCTCCTCAAAGAGAGTGACTATCATAAAACTGTTCATACAAATGTTTTATTATTATTATTTTTTCACCTTTGCTACATATGCAACCACAAACAAGATGTGTTGTTTTACAGGCTTTCAAGTATTTTGAAAACAGCCTTGCACCATATGCTTGTTTCTGTGCTCTGCTTGGTTCCTTTGTAACATATGCTTGAGAATTACAAGCCATGATACATATAGATCTAGGTAGCCCATTTTAACTGTGGTGTAGCATTTCACTGTATGAATAAATTTTAATCTTAGTCATGTCTCTTTGCATACATGTATGAAATTTTTTTTTAATGCCACCTATGAAAAAATAGGATTTCTGAATCATAAGATGTGCACATTTTTGACTTTGCCAAATACAGGTGTCCTCTGCTTTTGGAAAGTTTGGTTAAGGCCACTTTGCTTTTATGAAAAACTTACATTAGTATGAAGAAAGGTAACAAATGGAAAGAGCCTCCAGTGTTTGTCAGTGAGCCCTTAAAGAGGCAGTGTAGGCTTCAGTCACGCAGAGGGGCCCTTCAACCTAGCCCCATGCACGATGACCAGCTGTGTCTCCAGGGCTGCTGCCGTCACCACCGACCTCGCAGTCCTCCACTGTGTGCTCGCTGTCTCCCCGATTCTGGTGTGTGAAACGGCACTGGACACACATCATGTCTACTTAATGCAGGCTGTGCACTTACATATCATTTCTGCTTTTACTGAAGGTTAGCGTTATTTTAGGTTTTATGTGTTATTTGGTGTGATTTCGTGCGTTGTTTTTTGACTCGGAGAACACTCAAGAATGTCTCCATATAAATTAATGGTAATTTCTTCATCACTTTACGGGATTTTGGATTACAAAATATTTCATAGGAGTGCTCTACTAGTGAACAGTGAGGAAAACCTGTGTTGTCAAATCGTTCACTAAAATGACTATATTAGTTTATATTCCCATCTCGTAATAACTCCGTGTGTGTCAGAGTAGAACTGTGCTCTGTAGGATTTTCTTGGCCGCAGTCTTTACGAGAGCAGACCACCAGGCTCTCTTCCACAGCCCTGCAAGTGGATTTGAGCCACCAACTTTTAGGTCAGTTGTAAAGTGCAATCAGTTTCCACCACATAATTGACTCAATAGCAATGGCTTTCCTTTCTTTGGTTTTGTATTCCCTCAAGAAATGTATCAGAATGTAATCATTTATCCAAAATTTTTGTGCTTTATGTTTAAGAGTAGTTGTCTTGCTAAAAGCCAGAGGTGAGCAGCAGTTATCTGCCTTCTACAGGCTCAGTCTTCACACTGCAAATAAAACAGAAAGTTTCAACCAACATAATTCAAATAAGATTGTAATTACCCAGATAATTATCTCTTAGCTTTGTTTTGACCTCGACTTTGAAGATCTGTCTCAAGAAATCTGTGCAGTCAGAATAACACGGAGGGCTAGCCCATGATCTGAAGAACTTGGCCAGCTCTTCAAAGATAGCTACAAGGAAGGTAAGTGACAATTATCCAGATATTTCAGACCCCAACTGACACTTTTTCAAACCATCACAACAAATATAGGACTGCAGCTTTAGTTCATTCCATCTCAACTTCCCATAAAAAATGGTGAAACTATTTAAAAATTTCAAAAGTTCTCTTGATTCGTTAAAATCGGATAATATTTATTGGTCATCTAAAGGGTATAATATACAATGGTCCTTGTACTCTTGTATCTACCCTGGTGGCATAGTGGTAAAGTGCCATGTCCGCTAACCAAAAAGATCAGCAGTTCAAATCTGCCAGGTTGTCCTGGGAAACTCTATGGAGCAGTTCTACTCTATCCTATAGGGTCACTGTGAGTTGGAATTGACTCGACAACAATGAGTTTGTTTTGGGGAGTTTATCCATGTTGACATGGAACCCTTGCATCTAGGAATTTATTGTAGGAAAATGTAAAATCAGTATCAACAAAGAAAAAACCCGAAAGGGAAACCCATTACCACCAACTTAAGGAGATGGCAGAATCACCCCACCGAGTTTCCAAGAAGCAATTGGTAGATTCAAACTGCCAATCTTTTGGTTAGCAGCTGAGCTCTTAACTATACTGCCAGGTTTCAACAAAGAGAAAAACATTCTTAGGGAATCATGCTGCCAGCTGTGGTTAATTTCAGAATTAAAGTGCTGGTCTTCCCAAACAAGGAGATATAAATTCCGTGTGAGAAACAGAGGAGAGAGTTGAGAGCTTTTTCCTCAGCTGCTAAAGATTATTTGTTGAGAAAGGAGAGTGGATCCTGGTGTCAATCCTTTCTACATTGTTGGCATTTAGTTTTATGTAAGTACCATACACTGTTGAGAGTAATCAAAAAATATGTTGGCATTATTATGATTATTTGATTTGACTTGTTTTTGCAGATAAAGCTCTAGAAAAATTTCCACTTCCCTTGTGCTATCTCAAGGTTGACTTTAGGCAGCAAGATCAAATGTGTCTTACTCAGTAACACTTACACCGGGAAGAGAGGTTGGTCATGGTGGTTAGTCCCTGTTTGCTCAAGCTGTCTTCATCCGGTCTACTTTCCATTTATCTTCTATGTTCTCAGACTGCATCAGTCAGAATCCTCTGTTCTCTGGCTTCTGATTGGGTTCTTCTTTTGGTAAGAGATTGGAGGATGAGAGAGAGACAGCCATAGACATTTATTCCTCTCTCCAATTCTTTCTTAGACTACTCCTGATGGGACCAAATAGCTTAAAATATGTTCAGATATCAAGGTAGGAAAGTCATTCTGGTAAAGTAAAAGATGATTAGAAATAGTTAGATTTCAAATAACGGTGTCTTCTAATTTTGTTACCAAGGCACAAGTTTTATTAGTGACCTCAAATTACTATGTTTAACATGTATAAATTTATTCAAAAGTGTATCCAAGCCTGAATTTCTTCATCTGTAAAACAGAGGTCATAACAGTGCATGCTTTAAGGAATGTTGAGAAGATTTAATAAGCAAATGAATCGAGAACATTTCACATAGTACCTTATATATAATAGTGTGCAACAAATTTGACTTGTTACTATGATCATGTTTGAATGTCTACTTTCACTCACCATATCTTCTTAGTGATTATCGACTAATGAACTTTTAAAACTTACAGTTTTAAAAATGACAGGGCAAATAATAATGAATTGTAATCACAAGCAAGTTACTGGATCTAGACAATCCCTCTGGTATAAGCATGTTTTTCTCACAAGGTAAAGTTGAAACGCTATCTATGCCAGCTGTCTGGTACACACCTGGAGGGCAGGATAAGAGCTTTAAAGAATATATACATATGTTCTTCTAGTATTTACCAACTGGGCCACTGGAGCCAGATAATCTTGACTTGAATTCTGGTTCTATCTCTAAGCAAGACCTTAGATTGTTGTTGTTGCTGTTAGGTGTTGTTGTGTCAGTTCTGACTCATAGTGATCTTATGTAAAAGACCATGAAGCACTGCCCGGTCTTGCACCATGTCCACAATTGTTAGGCCTATCGTTGCAGCCACGGTGTCAGTCCATCTCGTTGAGGGTCTTCCTTTTTTATGCTACCCTCTACTCTACCAAGCATGATGTCCTTCTCCGGGGACTGGTCTGTCTTGGCAACACGTCTAAAGTATGTTAAGATGCAGTCTTGCCGCCTTTGCTTCCTTGGAGCACTCTGGTAGCATTTACTTCAGAACAGATCAGTTTTTTCTCTTGGCAGTCCATGGTACATTCAATATTCTTCTCCAACACCACAATTCAAAGGCATCAATCCTTCTTCTGTCTTCCTTATTCCTTGTTCAGCTTTCACATGCATACGATGTGATTGAAAATATCGTGGTTTGGGTCAGGCATACCTTAGTCTTCAAAATGACATCTTTGCTTTTCAGTGCTTTAAAGAGATCCTTTGAAGTAGATATTCCCAATGTTTTGATTTCTTGACTGCTGCTTCCGTGGGTGTTGATGGTGGAATGAAGTAAAATGAAATCCTTGACAACCTCAATCTTTTTTCCACATATCATGGTGTTCCTTACTGATCCAGTTGTGAGCATTTTTGTTTTACTGATGTTGAGGTGCAATCCATGCTGAAGGGTATGGATTTTGATCTTCATCAGTAAGTGTTTCAAATCCTCTTAACTTGCAGGAAGCAAGATGGCATCATCTGCATAGCACGAATTGTTAAGTCTCCCTCCAATCCTGATGCCTCATTCTTCTTCATGTAGTCCAGCTTCCCAGGTTATTTGCTCAACACACAGATTGAAAAGATATGGTGAAAGGCTATAACCCAGATGCACACCTTTTCTGACTTTAAACCATGCAGTGTTCCCGTGTTCTGTTTGTACAACTACCTCTTGTTCCATATACAGATTCCTTGAGAGCACAATAAAGTGTTCTGGAATTCCCATTCTCTGCAATGTTAGCCATATTTGTGACAATCCACACAGTGTGAATGAGTGTAAGGGCTGCTGACCAGAAGTTCAGCAGCTCAAATCTACCAGAGACTCATTGGAAACTCTATGGGCAGTTCTACTCTGTCCTGTAGGGTTGCAATGAGTCAGGAATAACCTTAGATTAAATTCTAGTTTTTTCTTCTGAAACTTCACAGAGCAGTAGTGATGAATTATCAGAAAACCCATGTATGACTTAGCTTAGCACTAAATAGATGTGAGGTGTAATAGTCTTGTGTAGATATTATTACAATGGTTAGTTGTTCCTCAGAGAGGAAAGATAAAGACAACAGAACTGCAGGTTGTTGGATTCTTCCCTGTGAGTCTGACCCTTCCTGTAAAGTACTGTGCATCTAAGAGGGACTCTGCAAGGACATTCATTGTTTCATCGATGTTTTTGTCCACACCTGGGAAATCACAGTTCACTAGGCCAGTTTTGTTATATTTAGGCTTTGCTCAACTCTCAGGACCCTTGCAGTGCCCATTATTTGCAGACATTTAAGATGAGGTGATGGCAGGAGTGGATGTCTCATTTGAAAAATAAACCAAGGCACGATGAGTTCAGATGCATTGCCTTCAGTTGCACAACATTCAACGCCTAAGTGTCATTTTCCCAATGACTGAAATGGCTTTGTAAGTAGAATAGCTTTCACAGAAAGAAGAAAATAATGGGAATACTGCCCTAGAAAGCCTTTTCAGTCCACACTCTTTGACTTCATGGTTTGTTCTGACTGAACACTTACAAAGGAGAGGGAATAGGCAGTAGATTTTAAAGGGCTGAGAAAGGCCAAGGATGGGCAACTATGCTGGACAAATACTCTATCCCTGTGGTTTCCAACAGAAGTAAAACTTATCCTTTCTTTGAAATAAGATTTGTTCTCAATAGCTGGCACCAAGATACCTTGTTGGTTCACTTCTGAAAACGCATGAGATTAGGGGGAAAAAATACAAGTATTAATTACGGGAGCCCTACAGTTCTGAGAGCAGAAAATTTTGCTGGTAATGTTGACATTACAAACACAGTTTTCTAACAAAATTTTTACCAGCTAAGATAACTTGTGTGTAAACAGTTCAGATATTTTAAGTATCTGAGACCAAAATACTCACCCAAATTATTCAGTAAGATTAGGAATATCTATATATTCCCTATAGAGGAAATATAGTTAGAGAAAATATCACTTTTTAAAGATTCTCTGTGGTTACTGCAGTTGTCAAAAAAGCCAAAAAGAGTAAGTGAAAATGTGTCTGTGCGTGTATATGTGTGGACAAATTTTGTTATAATGTATATCTGAGTTACATATTTTGTTACCATTCTGATCTCCTACCAAGGTAATATTAGAAAGACAACTATATGGGAGAAATTATTGTTATCTAGGAAGGGGTTTTGATAATATTTCAGTTCTAGTAATTCTCTTTATTTCAAAGATAGTCATCTATGATGAGAATTTCTCAACACCGCTTATCACATCTAGAAATTAAAAATGTGGGATTTGATGGTAAAGTGTAGAACTAAGTACATTTTCTTTTAAATGGTTCCATCAATCAGTATTTAAAATTTACCAAAATTGGCCATTAATCCATCACATGGTTGGCAATTGCCAGGGTTTTCCAGGTTACTTCTTCAGCAGTTCATATTTTATAATATTACTGCCTCCCCATTGCTAACATTAAGCATAATTTCAAGGGAAAAGACAATTAGATTAATGGATGATTCTTGTGTTGTCAAATCTCAGGAAAGCCACTTCTGCAAAATGAACTGGAAAATCTGTTCTGTGTTTTAGAAGAGGTGGCAGCTTCTTACACTAGACAAAGAAGGCCAACTGGTATTCAGCCACCAGCATTTAATTCTGGCCTGGAATTCTACCTTCACAAAATAGCTTAATAAATTCATGTCCAAAATAAGCTCAAGTCCAGTGAAGCAGTTCATTATTCATTGGGTAAGATATGAAACAGAAGCTTAATACTTTACTGATGATTCCAAGTCTGATAAATTTTGTTATTTCTAATTCAGGCCAAAAAAGTCAACTCTCCATTACTGGAAATACTTCTGAATTAGAAAGAATTTCCTGTTTGAACTGACCACCATATGTGGAAATTTCAAGGCCTTAGTTGTTTCTCTTCACTGATAAATAATATTTCTTGATCTGTTGAGAAGTTGATTCCCCAAGTGTTATATGATAAATGGCCTCGAAAGAGCTGATAATTGAGCCTCATTATAGATTATTTGTGCCAGAAAATATCATTGTGTGGCTAATTTTCATTAGACTATCTTTTCCACACTTTGGAATATATTTCTTTTAAGTCCAAATTAAAAGGACGACTTATGTTTTAGAAGTTAATGAGAAATAATAGCCTTTGAATGAAGCTGAGGTCATTGTCCCAACCGCTTTCTCTTAAACAAAGTCATAGGTCTGGAGTTCAGAAGTGGAAAGAAACACATAGTTAGCAACAGAGCCAGAACTGGCAGTCAAGGATCTGACTCCAAATTCAGTGCTCTCTCTCCTATACTAAGTCTATCTCCCTCTCTCTTAGCTCTCTAACAATCTTTCAGGTACTTTAGAGAAAATACAACGACATAATATGAATGTATGCAGTCCCTGGGTGGTGCAAGTGGCTAACATGTTTGGCTACCAACTGAAAGGTTAGGGGTTCAAGTCTACCTGGAGGACCCTCAAAAGAAAGGACTACTGATCTGCTTTTTGCAAAGATCTTATCAGTCAATCAACAAACTAACCAATGAGTCAACCAGCTGCCTTTGGTTGATTTCTACCCATGGAGACTCCAGGTATGTTAGAGGAAAACTGTACTCCGCAAGCTTCCTTGCTCACTCCCACCCTCCTTCTCTTCCCTCCCTTCTACCTTCCCTTTTTCCTGCTCTCTTCTTCCCTTCATCCTTCCTTTTTTTTCTTTCATTTTGTATACACAGCCAAACACACATCTAGTCAACAACTTCTTCTACATGTATAGCTTAGTGTCACTGGTCATATTACTCACAGAGGAGCCTGGGGGTAGTCAGGAGATGCCAGTGCTGCCTGCAGAGCAGCAGGGACCTACCATCACCTAGTAGTGCTCCAGGTGTCTGAAGGGACCCTGTACTTCCATGCTCTGCCAGCTCTGTAGGTGGGCTGTGGTGGCAGGTGGCCGGAGGTAGGCAGCTCTGGGGCCTGCAAGCCTCCTGGGCCCGGTAAAGATTGCAGAGGTAATAGAAAGGCCTCTTTGGAAGAGAAGGCTTCAGAGACCCCATCTGCTGCCCTGACTTCCAACACTGCCTCCCATCCCAGCTATCCTGCCTCCCCCACGTGCCTGCCCACTCCACCCTTGATGGGGAACTGACCCAGCTCCTCTGAGGATCTGGTTGTATGAACTGCTGGTGGTCACTGCTGGCCTCACTCTTTTGCACTGAACTTGCTCTTGTCCCCACTGCCTTACACTTTATTAACAGGTAAAATAGTCTGATAGTAAATTTCTTTTTACTATTGTCCTAAGTATGAACTGTTGTATAACAAGATAGTCCATAAATGAAGAGCAGGTGTAATAGCTATAGGGACATAAAAAGGAAGAAATAGCATTTATCAGGAAACACAAAAAAACTTATTCACACAAATAATCAAATGAATGATAATATTAAAACACTGAAATGCCATCTTTATCACATAAAATGTTAAAGATTAAAAATAATGAACAGAGCGGGTGGAGCCAAGATAGTGGAGTAGACACAGATCTCATCAATTCCCTGTGAAAACTAAGGCCTGAATTGATAATTGAATGGAACACTCTGGACACCCAGGGAGCTCCAGGAGACCTCATAGGATTGTCAGATTGGATTACATGTCACTAAACAGGAAACTACCTCTCTCTGATGAGGCAGAGTGTGCTAAGCCCCACTCCTGCCGACGTACTGCTTGGGCAGACTACAGGGCAGACCGACTCTTTTTTATTTCTTTTTTTTTGTTTGTTGTCGAGGAGGTAGGGGGTGGCATGAGCTGGCAAATATGCTGAACTACAGTGCTAGAGTAAACAGCGTATAGTGCAGCAGACAGACAGTGAGTGGAATTGCCGCATTTTGAGAGGCCAGCTCCTGACTGAGGGCATCACTGTCCCCCTCCCCTTTTCTTACCTCCACCATAAATTCTGCTGTTTTCCTGTGGGAAGGGCAGCTCAGCCAGGATACCATCTTGGTCAGCTAGGAGCCAGAGCCACCCAACCAGAGGACTCAGCAGGGGCTAATTCCCAAGATGAGAAGCAGTACCAGTCCAGAAAGTGCTTTTTCAGCAGAAAGGCTGTGTTTAGCACAGTGTTACCTTACAGGTAGGGCCTGGCTGAGGCTGGCAGCAAGGCTGTAAACCCTCCCAACTTTGAACTACTGTGTAGCATCTGGGGGTGGCTGAAGAGGTGTTCTATTGTCACTTGGAAGGTGGAGCATTCCACACTTGATGGCCTCACTGATTTTGGCAGCTGTCAGATAGCCTCTAAACTTTTAAAATAAGACTACTGAGTGGTGTCTCTTCCAGCCTCTACTGACCCACACCATTGGATTGGATGACAGCCCCCAGTGACTCCATTAGTAGGGTGCAATCTTTGCCAGATAGGAGGCAGAGCTTGACACCCCAGAGAGTCCACTGGGGCCAGTCACTAGAGTGTACAGAGGTGGATGGGGACCAACTCCCTTCTCAGAACTGTGCCTCAGCTCCTATTAGCACCAGAACCTCTGGATGGCCTGAAGGCAACAAACCATTCTTAACTGTGGTGGATTGAATTGTGTCTCCCCAAAAATATGTGTAGCCATGTGGCTGGGCCATGAGTCCCAGTGTCTTGTGATTGTTCTCCATTTTGTGGTTTCCCTATGCTGTATGTTAAAGGATTAGGGTGGGGCTGTAAATCCCTTCATAGGATCACCTCCTTGCTTCACTACAAAGGGAGTTTCCCTGGATTATGGCTTTCTCCACCCATAATCCTTTCATCCTACAAGAGATAAAAGGAAAGGGAAGCAGGCAGAGAATTGGGAACCTCATACCATCAAGAAGCAGCACTGGCAGAAGAGTGCATCCTTTAGACCTGAGGTTCCTGTGCCAAGATACTCCCTGACCAAAGACTGATGCAATACCAGACTTTCCTGCAAAGCCAACTAGAAGAAAACTTTCCCCTGGAGCAGACATCCTGAATTTGGACTTGTAGCCTACTGGAATGTATAAGAATAAACTTTCCTTTGTTAAAGCCATCCACTCTGTGGCTTTTCTGTTAGAGCAGCCATAGCTGACTAAAACACTAACGATTTAAAGAAATAGCCCACTGTAGCTTTGGAAAACTCCCAAAATAAAGAATCAAAAAACTTCCCAGATGAAGAAGCCTTTCTCAAACTATCAGAAATCAAGCATGAAAGAATTACATATAGAATCCTCCTAGAGATGAAACAAAATGCAGTGGAGCAAAATGAAAAATAAAGCAAGCTATTTGAAGTGATGGAGCATCAATGATCTGAAATCCAGCAGATCAATAACAAAATTATAGAATTAGACCATTCAGTCCAAAGGCAAAAGAGCAGAATTGAGAAGATAGAAGTCAGATTTAATGATGCTGTTAAGAGGAATAGTCTATGATTAATTGGCATTCCTGAACAAGATGGGATAACTGAAAACACAGAGAGTATTGTAGTTGAGTTGCTGACAGAAAACTTTCCTGAAATTATGAAAGAAGAAAACATAGATATCCAAGGTGTGTATTAAATGTCACAAAAACTAGACCCCAAAAGAAGGACACCTAGACATATTATAATCAAGCTTAATAAAATGAAGCATAAACAGTCTCTGAAAGGCAGCATAGCTCAAAGCAAAGCTAACATTCAGAGAGAAACCCTGTAGACTTTTGCCTGACTTTTCAGCAGAAATGATAGTGGCAAAGAGGTATTAGAATGACACATTCAAAGCCTTGAAGGAGAAAAACAGATAATAAAGATTAAAGCAGAACTGAATGAATTAGAGAATAGAAGAAGAACTGAAAAAATTAACAAAACCAAACACTCATTTTTTGAAAAGATTAACAAAATTGATAAACCACTTGATAAACCTACAAAAGAAAAACAAGAAAGGAAACAAATAACCCAAATAAAAAATGAGATGGGAGATGTCACAACAGACTCAACTGAAATCAAAACTATCCTCAGAGAAGACTATGAAAGGCTGCATCCTAACAGACTTGAAAACCTAGAGGAAATTGACAAATTTCTAGATTCACATCACCTAACAAAATTATCACAAGGAGAAGTAGAATGATTTGATAAGCCCATCACAAAGGAAGAGATTGAAAAAGTCATAAAAAAATTACCAACCAAAAAAATCCTTGCCCAGATGGCTGCAACAGAGGACTCTATAAAACTTTTAAGGAGTTAACTCTAGTAACTACTGAGACTATTTCACAGCATAAAAAGGGATGGAATACTCCCAAATTCATTCTATGAAGCCAGCATGTCCCTTTTTTCCAAATCCAGGGAAAGATCCCACAAAAAAGCAAAATTACAGATCAATATCACTCATGAACCTAGATGCAAAAATCTTCATCAAAATCCCAGCTAATAGAATTCAACAACATGTCAAAAAAAAAAAAAAAAAAAAACTCATTGTGCTCAAGGTGTATTCATACCAAGGATGCAAGGCTGGTTATACATCAGAAAAACGATCAATGTGATCAACCATGTAAGTAGCACAAAAGACAAGAATCAACTGATTTGGGAAATTGATGCAGAAAAGGCATTCAATAAAGTCCAATACGCATTCATACTAAAATAGAAATAGAAGGGAAACTCCTCAATGCAACAACGGGTACTTATGCAAAGCTAGCCTCCTACATCACCCTGAATGGAGAGAGACTGAAAGAACTCCCCTTAAGAACAGAAACTAGACAAGGATGCCCACTCTTACTGTTTCTATTCAACATTGTACTAGAAGTTCTGGTGAGAGCAATTACACAAGAGAAAGAAACAAAGGGCATCCACACTGGCAAAGAAGAAGTAAAAATCTCCCTATTCGTAGATGATGTGATTGTATGCACAGAGAATCCTAAAGAATCCATAAGTAAACTACTGGAACTAATAGAAGAGTTCTGCAAAGTATCAGGATATAAGATAAATATAATTAAATCAGTAGGACTCCTTTATACCAACAAAGAGATCATCACAGAGGAAATCACCAAATCAATACCACTTACTGTAGCCCCCCAAAAGATAAAATACCTAGGAAGAAATCTAACCAGTAAGATAAGTGACCTATACAGAGAGAACTACAAGACCTTAGTGCAAGAAACTGAGAGAGACTTACATAAACGGAGAAACCTACCCTGCTTCAGGATAGGAAGACTTAACATGTGAAAATGTCTGTTTTACCCAAAGTGACTTACGTTTACAATGCAATTGCGACACAAATTCCAAACACTGTTTTAAAGAGATGGAGAAACAAACCACCATCTTTGCTTGGAAAGGGAAGAAACCGCAGGTAAGTAAAGCACTACTAAAGAAGAGGAACACCTGGGAAGCCTCACACTACCTGACCTTAGAATGCATTATACTGCCACAGTAGTCAAAACAACCTGGCACTCTTACAAAAAGATATATAGACCAATGGATCAGAGATGCCACCATCCTCTTATGAACAGTTGATACTTGCCAAAGGCCCTAAGATTGTAAACTGGGGTGAAAATAGTCTCTTTAACAAATGGTGCCAGCAAAATTGGGTATCCACCTGCAAAATTTAAAACAAGACCAACATCTCAGAACTTACACAAAAATGAACTCAAATATCAAACCTAAAACGATAAAGATCATCCAAGGAAAAATAGGGCCAACAGTAGAAGCTTTAATACACAGCTTAGACAGACTTCAAAATCTGACAAACAAAGTACACTTCACAGAAGATAAAATAGATGAATAGGAAGTACTAAGAATCAAACACTTTTACTCATCCGAAGACTTTATCAAAAGAATGAGAAACCACCTACAGAATGAGAAAAAACACTTGGCAACTACATGTCAGCCTGACATCTGATCTCAGTAATCTACAAGGTACTGCACAATATCAGAAAGAAAAAAGTAAGTAACTCAATTAAGTGATGGGAAAAGGAGGTGGACAGACGCTTCACCGAAGAGGATATCCAGGCACCCAAAAGACACTTGAAGAAATGCTCATGATCATTAGCTACTAGAGAAAACCAAATGATAACTACAATGAAACACTATGTCACCCCCATCAACATTGGCCATGATCCAAAGAAACATGAAACAGCAAATGTTGGAGAGGCTGTGGAGAGATTGGGACCTTCCTACACTGCTGGTGGGATAGAAAATGGTACAATCTCTTTGGAAGGTTGTACTTTTTTCTTAAAAAGCTGGAAATAGATATACCATTTGATCCAGTAATCCCACTGCCTGGAACATATCCTACAGAATCAAGGGCAGCCACACCAACAGATAGATTCACACAAATATTTATTGCAGCGCAGTCCACAATAGCAAAAAGATGGAATCTACACAGATACCCAACAACAGATGAATGGCTAAACAAACTATAGTACGTATACTCAATGGAACACTATGCAATGATGCAGAACACTGAAGATTTTAGGATGCGTCTCATAACCTGGTTTCAATTGAAAGACATTATGCTGAGTGAAATCAGTCAGCGGCACAAGTACAAATATAGTATGAGACCCCTAGTATAAGGATTTAAAAATAGACTCATGTATACAAGAAAAGACTCTTTGACAGTTGCAAGGGAGGGGAGCGAGGCAGAGGGCTCGTCATAGATTAGATAATTGATAGAAATTTGATTGGGTGAAAGCAGTGACAGCACACAGTAGAAAAGAGATCAACTTAACTGGACTTCACTATAATCTGAAAACTCTTCTAATGCTGCAAGGATAAAACAGCAGGTGCAGGGTCTGGGGACCATGCTCTTAAGAGACATCAAGACCAATTGTCATAACTAGCCTATTGCTGAGACAGTCCTCTGCACATCGTATAGGTGAGTGGCATCTGGGGTCTTAAAAGCTAGCACGCTGCCATCTGGGACACACCAGATAGTCTCAACTCATCTGGAACGGATGATCACCAAGAACAACAAGGACATGAGGGAAAAGGAGCCCAAGAGACTGAAGGACCCATGTGAATGAGTGACCGCATTAACATGTGACCAGAACAACCAGATGGTGCCCGGCCACCATCAGAGACAGCTGTGATGGGGCACACGGTGTTCAGTCCCTAAGGCAACAAATTAGAAAAAGGGGGGGTCCACCCTGAGAACTCCACTAAAAGATTGTAACTGATGGTCCGGGAGCCTGTGGGATCCCCTGGAGCATGACTTCTAGACCTGCTGCTGACCCTGACCAGAAAAGGTTACCGAGGTCCACTATTTGTACAGGACTGGACTGGACTCAGGGACACAATGTGACCATATGATGTGTGTACTTTATGGTCCTATGCATCTATTGGATGCTGTCCCCCTGGCCTTTTACTAGAAGGGAGAGAAGAGAGTGTTGAGGATGGGACAGGAGATTGTTAAGAGGATTTGTATAGGATAGAAAGGAGGAGTTTGCTATCACTGGGCAAAGGAGCTGCAGACAGGTGGGTATGCAATTTTAATTTGGATTGTATACTTTCACTTAATCACAATAAAAGAAGAAAAAAGAAATAATGAACATACACTGACTTGAAAATCATGGGAGACATGGGAATCGGCTGTTGCTAAAACTCCTGATGGGAGTTTATCTGACGGAATTTTTATTGTGCACCATCAAGCTGATTCCAACTCATAAATATCGTATGGGATGGAGTAGAAGCGCCCTATAGAGTTTTCTAGGCTTTAATCTTTATGGAAAGAGCCCTAGTAGTGCCTGGTTACGCACTCAACTGCTAGCCCAAACTTGGGTGCTGGAAACCCACCAACTCTCAGAAGAAGAAAGATGTAAGATGTGGCAGACTGTTTCTGCAAGGATTTATAGCCTTTGAAACATGATGGAGGCCATTCTGCTCTGTCCTATTAAGCTGCTGTAGTCAGAATCAACTCATTCCAATAGTTTTGTTTTGTTTTTTAATCTTTATGGGAGAAGATTGCCAAGTCTATTTTCCCATGAAGTGGCTGGTAGGTTTGAACCACAGACTTCTTAGCAGTGGAGTGTTTCATCATTGCACCACCAAAGCTCCGTTGGAGACAAAATGCTCTTACGTGAATTCAGTGACAATAGAAAGCTTGACAGTTGATGAAATGCATTTTCATTGCTTTCATCTAGGTAAACCCTTTCTTTCTGTTTAAGTTATATTCTCACATTAACTGTCTAGCTTCAGAGAACATTTCCAGGGAAAAACAGACCATTAGGAAGGAAAAAAAAATGGCTTAATAACAAGGAAGACGAAATAAAGGGGCATTCCTTTTCTCAAGGGTGTTTCAGAGGAACCTTTGAGGAATCCATACAAGGTCTCACTGTTGGGAAGTCACCGGCAACTTTATTTCTTATTCTCACCCAAGAGGTGAACTATAGAAGCTTTGCAATGGCCAGATTGGCACAGATGGGGTTTCAGTCTCCTCTGTAGACTTGGCGGCAGAGGTATAACTACTGGAAAGTAATTTAACAATCTATTCCCAAAGCTTAAATGTACTCCTGGTTTTGGATCCAATAATGCTACCTCTAGGAATGTATCTGAAGGCAATAAACTTAGGCACAGAGATTTAGTCATAGAGGCGTTCACTGTTTCATTGGGCATAAACATTTAAAAGTGAACAAAAAAATTAGAAATGTAGCTAAATAAAGCATTTACTGCACACATAACCTGTTTAAGATTGTTTCTCTGTTGTAGATAAGTGTCCTTGAGTCAACTCTCACTTGTGATGATCTTACACACAACAGAACGAAAGTGTTTCACAGTCCTGTCATCCTCCCAGATATTATGTTCAAGTCCGCTGTTGAGGCTACGTTGCCAATTCTTCTTCCTGGGGGCTGCCCTTCACCCTCACTGGCCCTCTGCTGACGAAACATGATATGTGTCTCCGGCATCTGATCCTTCCTGATGTGTCCAAAGTAAGAGTAGGACACGGTTTGTTGTGATCCACAGGGTTGTCATTGGATGGTTTTCAGAAGTAGATTATCAGAATTTTTTCCGAGCTTGTCTTAGTCTGGAAGTCCCACCAAAATGTGTCCACAATGGGTGATTTTTCAGATATTTGAAATATTGGTGACATAACTTTCAGCATCACAGCAACACACAAACCACCACCGTACAACAAACTGTCAGATAGGTAGGTGGTTCCTTATCTGTAAAAGGTACGTCATAGCCATGGCCCGATCACATATGGTCTTTCAAGTCATGTAGACAACCTGCATTTGTATACTCTCAGTCTCGTCCACTAGGGCAATTATGTTGTTTTGTTCACTGAAATATCCCTTGCATCCAAAAATGTACTGTTTAGTATGGCAGCTACTAACCAACCACACGTTGCCATGGGCACTTGAAATACAGGTGGTCTAAATTGTGATGTAAAAATCTCTTTAATAAATGTTGACATGCATTGCATGTTAAAATGATGACATTTGGCTATATTGTGTTAAATAAAATATTACAATTTATTTCACCTGTTTTTAGTTTTTAAATGTGGTAGCAACAATGGGCTCAAATATACCCACCATTGTGAGAACAGTACACAACTTGCAGCATTGCATTCCATTATATGTGGTTGCTACGAGTCAGAACGGACTCAATGGCACCTAACAACTGGGAGATTTAAAATTACATATATGGCTTGTATTATATTTGTGTCAGAAGCACAGACATAAAAAGTGCTCAGGAAGTCCTTGTTGAGTGAATGGAACAGCACATGTTGTATTCTACCTTGATGATGTCTAACAGTACTTAGAATTTTAAAGCTGACTCTCTAGTTTAGAAGGGTAGAAGAGAGCTTGTTTCTGATTACTATTTATCGTGGCCACATTTCCCAGATCCTTGCTTTCCCCTGCCTCTCTCCTGACTGACTGGCCCTTCTGAGAGATGGGTATGCAGGTACTGGACTACACCTGCTACTTCCTGGTTTAGGTAGAAAACAAGGATGCTGCTTGCATAGGTAAATAAAGACTTGGATATGACGGAGTCAGACAACAGCTCTTGTGCTTTGTGGATTTGAGGCCCAATATTATTATCTTAGGGACATGGTAGTGCAAATAGTTAACATGCTCAGATGCTAACTAAAAAGTGGAGGTCAAGTCCATCCAGAGATATCTCAGAAGAAATGCTTGGTGACATACTTTTGAAAAATCAGCCGTTGAAAACTTCATGGAGCTTAGTTCTATCTGATGCTCATGGACACAGGAAGCCACTGTGAACTAGAGGAGACTTGATGGCAATTGTTTTTTTTGTTGTTGTTGTTGTTTGTGTTTACATCGTCATCTTGAATGACATTTTTTGAAGGATTTAGGTAATAAAAATCGTCAATTTATTGAAATTAGTACTTAATTTCTTGAAAAGTAATGGATCACCATATGAGCAAAGGCGGTTACGACAGAAGTACCTTTTATAATGGAAGGTATGAATATATAGAAAAACTCTAAGGAGGTTGAATATCTACGTCTATGTCTATAAAACACAAACCAAACCCACCGATATTGAGGTGATTCTGATTCACAGTTTAAGGAAACTACATCTTTACACACTATAATTGTGGAGGGTTCAATTTATGTCTGTGCATTTATGTGAAGGAGGTTTATATGCATCTATGTTGACCTAGTACAAGTTTATAGAAATCACTTTTTCCTATCTACAAAAATGTAGATCAGTAAGTTTTTAGAATTTATAGGCAACCTTAGAAAGTGTTTTCTAAGTGAATGACAGACTCTGGGGCTGAATCCTGCTTCAGGCAGTAGCAAGCAAGTTAAACCATCATTGACTGACTTTTATTAACTCTGATTTGTAAGGCTGATAGGCTCAGGCTTGCGTCTGATGGACAGGTTTTTGTCACCCAGCCAAGATATGAATCCTAGAGAAAAGCCAGAAAGAAGAGACAGTGTTGTTCCCCTAAACCCATTGTGCTTTGAACGTTTGTTACTTTTTTTCTATTTTACATACTCAAGCTGAAATGTTTTTACCAATTATTTTGTCATTCTTTATAAAACTTAGTTTAATGAGACGCTGAGTCTGATCTTTGCGCTTTAGGCTACGGCTGTAAATAGCAATGCAGTGGAAACACTGTTTGTTTAAGGAGCTGGAATGCTGAGAAGAACATGAGCACACACTCTATTCAACTCCTACCTTCCTCCGAAGACTTTTCTTTTCTGCTCTCAGTGATTCTTAAAGAATTCTCTCGTGAATTAGTTAGGTATAGCTGAAGCCTCACCTGTCACTAATATAGTTCTTGCCCTTTCTTGTTAGGCTGAGTACCAGGCAAAATTACAGCTTGTTTTGCGAAGCCCAAGCTGCTTTTCCCCTCAGTCAGCATTTGTTGAGCATCTAGTATGATGGGCCAGGTCTGGGTAGTTTCCAGTTACTGTGATGATCTCTTCTGCTGACTCTGAGCTAAGCTGGTTCTAACATACCTCAAATAACTTTTTTTTTCTTTTTAAATTTTTATTGCCTGCTCTATAGCAGTGCTTTGAGTGGTGAATCATAAAATTGAACATCTGCAAGTGAACATCTGAGAATAACATCAGCAGATTATGAGCTGGAATGTTGTATGTAGTATGTATTACTAATGATAAGATGTTTAAAAAAAATGCTGGTCCTAAGAGCAGTTTGTCATAACTAAATACGTCGTGAGGCGGGGACTGCCAGTATTGAGCTTAAGCCTCACAAAAATGTTAGGATGCGAATATTCTTGTCCCTATTTTCAAAAGGGGGATATGCATTACCTAGGAGGTTTTTTAAAAGTCCCACATCAGGTTCTGTAGCTCTGTGTCCAGTGCCTCTCATCTTGTCAGGTGCAACTTCTCCCAGTCTTTATGTTCCACTAATTAAAACCTGCTTTCTGAAATCATCTGATAGTCTCATGCCCACAAAAGTATAAATTCTGTTGTGGCTTAATGAGCTTCTATAGCTTTTGAGATTTCTACTTTGAACCATGGGTTATTTAGAAAGATGTTTGATGTCAAAATATTTCAAGATTTTCTTACTATTATTTGCTAGCAACATTCAGATCATCCCCCACTTTTCATTTCTCTGAACAGAGAAAGATCCGTCAGATCTGTTGTGATAGCCAGCCTACTTATTCTCAGTTCTGTTCCCCTTGGGTCCACTTCTGACCCATGCAGCACTTCTTCTGACCTTAACCACTCTGAACAAAGTCAGATCTTGCAAGTTACAGGGCTCACTCCTTCAGACTGCCAAGTTTTCCCCAAGATTTCAGACACACACGGCAAGCTTGGGGTCTCCATGATGCTCTTATTTCTGATCTGCTGGCTACAAATTCAGGGGTTCCCTCTAAACTTCAGGACAACAGCAGTTAAGCCTGAGGTTCCTCAGCCCTCCCTTTGACCTGTTGTGTGCCATTATCATATCTTTATACAAATAACATACATCTTCTACATTGGTTTTCCAGTCGTGCCTTCTTCCCTGCAATGTGTAAAAAAAATTAGTGTGTCAGCACTGATGGAAACACTTCATGGGGGGAGGGGGGCTGTGAATGGCAAACAAATGTAGAAAGCATGTGTTATTTGCATAAAAATTCTGTAGTCTCTCAGATTCAATCATTTGCTAGAATAACTCATAGTGCTTAACTTACGGTTGTAGTTTTTTTTTTTTTCTTTTAAATAGCAAAAAGGGTGCAAATAAGGAGACACACAAGCTGAGGTCTGGTTCCAAAGGCAGAATTTTCATGTCTCAGAAAGGTACGTATGCATTATCCTTGTACAGAGGAGGCCTGCTGGTACAATGGCTAAGCGCTTGACTGCTAACAGAAACATTGGTGGTTCAAATCCACCAGTCTCTCCATGGGAGAGATGTAGCTGTCTTTTCTGTAAAAACTACAGCCTTGGAAACCCCTGGTGGCAGGGCCAATCAACTACACACCAACAGGTTTGAGACCCCCACTATGTCACTGGTGTCTCTAACCAATCAGGAAGCCCAGGGAGCTGTCATGTCCAGAGTGTTTACTGGGCCTGCATTAGGTAGGCACGATGGAACTCAAACTCAGCCTCAAACATCAACTACGTCTCTCTCGCTGGCAACCACTAATCTGTTCTCCACTTCTATAATTTTGAAGATAGTCAGACATGCGAAATTGATTTAGATTGTCAACTTTCACTTAATCATCATAATAAAAAAATGCCATTGGAATTTGAATTGGCATTGCACTGTATCTACAGATCACTTTGTGTAGAACAGACATTTTCACAACATTGAGTCTTCCAATCCATGAGTAAGGTATTTGATCTTCTTGAAGGCTACTATAAGTGGTATTGATTTGACGATTTACTCTTTAATGTTCCCTTTGTTGGTGAAGAGATATCCAACTGACTTTTGTATGTTGATCCTGTATCCTGATAGTTTGCTGAACTCTTCTCTTGGTTTCAGTAGTTCTTTTGTGGGTTTTTAAAGGATTTTTTTGTGTGCAAGATCACATCATCTGTAAATAGAGACATTTTTACTTCTTCCTTACCAATTTGGATGCCCATTGCTTTTCTCTAGTCTAACCTCTCTGGCTAGAACCTCCAGCCAATGTTGAATTAAAGTGGTGACAAAGGGCATTTTTATCTGGTTGCAGTTGTCAAGAGGAATGCTTTCAGACTCCCTCCATTCAGGATAATGTTGGCTGTTGACTTTGTATAAATGCCCTTATTATGCTGAGGAATTTTCTTTTTTCCTGTTTTTATCATAAATGTGTTAGATTTTGTCAAATACCTTGTCTGTATCGATTGATAAAATCATATGCTTCTTGTCTTTTTTCATTTATGTGGTTGATTATGTTTATTGTTTTTCTAATGTTGAACCATCCCTGCATACCTGGTAGGAGTCCCACTTGGTCATGGTGCATTATTTTTTTGATAGGGTGTTGAATTCTATTGGTTAGAATTTTGTTGAGGATTTTTATGTCTAAGTTCAGCTCATTTCTTTTTATTGCTGAGAAGTATTCCAGTATGGAGGTGCTATAGTTTGTTTAATACTTTCTCATTGAAAGACATCTGGATTGTTTCCAGTTTGGGGCTATGACTAATAAAGCTGCACATTTATGCATATTTGTGTATAAATTTTTGCATGAATTGTTTTAAGTTCTCTGGGATAAATGTGCAGGAGTGGAAGTGTTGGGTTGTATGGTAGTTATACATTTAGTTTTCAAAGAAACTGCCCAGCTGTTTTCCAGACTTGCTGTACCATTTACATTTTCACCAGCAATATATAGTTGTTTGTCACACAATATATGACGGTGAGTTTCCCATCATCTTCATCAACATTTGATATTGACACTGTTTTTAGCCACTTTGGTGGGTATGTAGTGATATCACATGATGATTCCAATTCACGGTTCCATAAAGGCTAATGAAATTCAGCACTTTTTGATGTGCTTATTGCTGTTCACGTAGCTTTCTCAGAGAAATGCTTGCATCTTTTTTCTATTTTCTAAATGGATTTTTCTTTGCTTAGTGTAGGGAGACTGGTGGTACAGTGATCAAGCACTTGGCCGCTAACTAAAAGGTTAGCAGTTTGAAGTTAGCAGCCATTCTGCAGGAGAAATATGTGGCAGCCTGTTTCTGTAAAATTTTAGTCTTAGAAACCCTATGGGGCAGTTCTGCTCTGTTCTATAGGGTTACTATGCGTGAGAAACAACTCAATGGTAGTGGGTTTTGGGTTTTATATATTCTAAAACTCATTGTCATCTAATCAATTATAACTTGTCAGACAATTAGTTTGTAAATGTTTTCACCCAATCTGTAGAGCGTCACTTCATTTCTTAGACAGAATCTTTTGCTAAACAGAAGCTTTTAATTTTGATGAAACTGAGTTTATCAGTTTTTCCTTTTACGGTTTGAGCTTTTGGTATCTAGTCTAAGAACTCTTTGCCTAGCTGTAGATTATAGATATATTTTCCTATTAAAAACCTTGATGGTTTTACATTTAAGCATATGATCCATTTTGAGATAATTTTTGTATGTTGTGTAAGCTGTAGATAAATGGCCAGTTAACTGATCAGTGTGGATGAAAACCTCTCTTCTCATTTGGTTTTCTCTGACACTGTCTCATCAGGTGGTGATGATACAGCAAGGATGATTGTCTAGGTTCCCCATTCAACCTTCGCTGGCATGTGCAGGGCTGGTACCACAGGTTATTTCTATGGTGTTTGGCTGGAGAATGTCATTTGTCTGAATGCTGATCTAAAACTTTTCTTCCTTTTTCAAGGTCCTCAGACTGAACCCTCTACTTACTGCTAGTGAGTCGATTTTGACTCATAGCTACCCTATAGGACAGAGTAGAACTGCCCCGTAGAGTTTCCCAGGAGTGCCTGGTGGATTGGAACTGCCGACCCTCTGCAAAGCACTCCCTGGAAACTCTACAGGGAAGTTCTTCTCTGTCCTATAGGGTTACTATGAGACTATGTATCAGAATCAACTCAGTAGCAGTGTTGTTTTTTTTTTTTTTTGAGTGAACCCTTGCAGTATAGTGGTTAAGTGTTTGCTATAGCTGGTAACCAAAAAGTCAGTCATTCAAACCCACCAGGTGCTCCTTGGTAACTCTATGGGGCAGTTCTACTCTGTCCTATAGGGTCACTGTGAGTCAAAATATACTCCACAGCAGTGCTTTGGTTTTGGTTTGAGTAGGCACAATAGACTTTTTGAGGGTCTTTTTTCGTTCTTACCCATTGGCACTTACAGCTCGTCAGCTTGTTTAGTGTTTGTTGTTGTTATGTGCCCCTGACTAGATTCTGACTTAGAGCTATCCTACAGAATGTGGTAGACTTACCCTACAGGGTTCCCCAGACTGTGATCTTGACAGGAGCAGATTACCAGGTCTTTCCTCCTGTGGAGCTGTTGGTGGGTTCAGACTACCTACCTTTCAGTTAACAAGTGGGAATTTAACCACTGTGCCACCAAGACCTCTTGCTTAGCTCTAAGTGATAGATATGTAAGGGGAAAACACAACTTAAGGAACTCATTGATGTGTTATTCTTGGGTCTAAGGTCACTAGTTGTATCTCTTCTCTCCAGTTTTCTATCTTATGTTTATTTTGTATAGGTACTTAACTATAGAGTTATGAGAAAGTGATATTTATTCCATCTTCCCAGAAATGAAAGTTTCCTGTTGATTTTTTTTTTTTTTTTAATTCTGGTAAAACATACAAACATATATATAAATCTCCATTTTAACCATTTGAAGAATACAATTGAATGACACTACGTGCATTCACAGTGTTGTACAGCTACTAGTACTGATTTTTAAAACTTTATTAGTACCTCAAACAGAAACTCTGAGCCCTTCAGACAGTAATGTCTCCCCCCATGTTCCTCTGCCCCACGATCCTGATAACGTGTAATCTACTTTGTCTCTATTCATTTGCTTATCCTAGATATGTCGGGTAGGTGGGATCACACAGTATTTTGCATCTTCTACATCTGATGTATTTCAGTTAGCATGACGACACAGTGGGTAGGTGTTTGGCTACTAACCTGAAGGCTGTCAGTTTGAATTGGACAGCTGCTCCTTGAAAACCCCATGGGGTAGTTCTACTTTGACATGTAGGGCCACCAAAAGTAGAAATTGACTTGACACCAATGGGTAATGTTTTCAACGCCCATCTGTGCTGTTGTTCTGTATCAGAACTTCATTTCTCTTTATGTTTGGCTAATATTCCATTGCATGTATATGTCATGTTTTGTGCATCCAGTCATCTGTTAATAGGTATTTGGAATGTTTCTATCTTTTGGCTATTACGAATAATGCTACATTAAACATTTGTGTGCTAGTCTCTTATTTATTTATTTATTTGTTTTAATTTGCTGTGACCAGCAGCTGTAACTAACTTGCTCCAACCTTAATATTCTTCTGCTCCTGGAAGATTTACATTTTAACAGTGGATAGAAGTTTAGATTATAGCAATGGAAATAAGGTGGGTGTGTTGTTTTACAAGCAAATCCTTCTGAGGACTTCTCAAATCATGCCATATCAAACAACAACTGTTTTAAAAACTTGTTGGCATTAATTTACTTTTTGTAGAGTAGAAAGTATTTTGGAAATGAATGATTAAGAAACAACAGTACGCATATGTCAGCCCTTCTAACCACTGCTGAAGTCCAGGAGTTTTATGAGGAATTGACAGAGGTTTATCAGGTCCTTGGACTTTCTCTGTATCATGTTCTCACTTCTGCAGCATAAAGTTTCATGTAATTCATAAGAATGAGAGCAGGAAATGATCCCACTTCCCCACCCCAAGTGGCACACACATGGGAGGACATGTGAAGTGTGAGGACAGGTTTGGAGAACCAGAGGACCTCCACAACCTGTGGGCAGGAGAGGTGCAGGAGAACTGAGAGCCACCTCGAGGCACCGACATGCATAGCCTTCTATGGCTTAGAAAAAGTAGAGCACATGTATCAATAAAAATATTTATAACTAGCACAATTCAGTAGAATGGTCACAACCACCAGTGTGCTAAGTTGAACTTTGTAATGTGAATTACAAATATGAAAGTAAAAATTTCTGAATAAAGGGCATGACTAAATATACATAAAATATGCAAAATCACTACCACGTGCACACCAAAATTACCAAGCCAAAAAAACCAAACCCACTGCTGTTGAGTTGATTCCAACTCATAGTGACCAAAAGTACCAGGATTTGAAAAACACTAGTGAGTGTCATCATTACCTGTGATGGTCAATGTTTTATTTCAGTTTGTCTAGGTTATGGTGCCCTATTGTTTGGTTAAACTCCAGCTTAGAAATTGTTGTAAAGATATTTTATAGATATGATTAACATTTACAACCAGTTGAGTTTAGGTTAAGAAAATTGTATTCTGTAATGTGGTAGGCCTCACCTGATCAGTTGAAGGCATTAAAAGAAAAAGCAGAGGTTTCCTAGGAAAGGAATTCAGCCTTGAGACTAACATACATATCTGGCCTGAGAGTGTCCAGCCTCTGGCCTACCCTTCAAGTTTTAGCCTCAAGACTCCAACATCAAACCTTGCTTGAGTTTCTAGACTGCTGCCCTTCCCCACATATCTTGAATTTGCCAGATGCCCTTTTGGAGAAATTTCCTACCATTATTTCCCTCATTCTTTCTTTCCCTTTTTTGTTTTCTCTTTGTTCTATGTTCTAAAATTTTGTTAAATAGAAATAGTCCTGTCTATCTTGGATGTATCCTTCATGTTTCTTAACCTGAGTGGATGAACGAATTTCGTAGACCAACTGGAGAAACAGGGCAAAGGGCCCTGAAAGCATGTTTTTGCTGTTGTTAATTATAAAAGTGTTAATTGGAAAATATTGTCTTTGTTCATAATATTTGAGCAGCATTTATGACTTGGAGAGACTATTAAGGTGATTTAACAAAGAGGCTCATTGTACTGACAAAAGAATTCAGTGTGTTTGGGGTAGACGTCTCCTAGGTATGGTATGTTACAAGCACCTAGATGACAAGGATGGAGATTTATTTTATATCCAATGTGAAACCCGCAGGCATTCCTCTTGAGTAGTGAAACCCATTGCTGTTGAATTGCATTTGACTCATATCGACCCTATAGGACAGAGTAGAACTGCCCACAGGGTTTCCAAAGGAGCACCTGGTAGATTTGGTCTGTTGGCCTTTTGGTAAGCAACCAAATGCTTAACCACTGTGCTACCATGGCTCCTCTTCAGTAGTAGTGAGTACTTAATAAATATTTGCTGAATGATTGTTAAATTGCTGAACCATGGACAGAGCTGGAGAAACACATACAACAAAATTGTAACTCACAAAAAGACACCAGACTTGCTGGCCTGGCAGAGAATGAAGGAACACTGAGAGTATGGCCCCCAGCCACCCTTTCAGCTCAGAATTGAAGTCACTCCTGAGGTTCACTCTTCAGCCAAAGACTGGGCAGGCCTATAAAACAAAATGAGATTAAAGGGACATGCCAGTCCAGGGACAAGGACTATAAGGCAGGAGAGACAGGAAAGCTGGAAGTAGGGAGCCCAAGACTGAACAGGGAGAATGTTGATCTCTTGTGGTGTTGTCAGTCAATGTCCTAAAACAATGTATGTGCTAATTGTTCAATGAGAAACTAGTTTCTTCTGTAAACCTTCACCTAAAAACCACCACCAACAACAAAAATTGACCAGTCCAGTTCCTAGGTAGCTGTATTGTTTCTTGGGGCCACCGTAAGAAAGTACAACGATTTGGATGGCTTACAAGAACAGAACATATCATCTCAGTTTTGGAAGTCAGTAGTCCAAATGCAGGGAATTGTCAGAGCCATGTTTTCTCCAAAGACTTCAGGGGAAGATCATTTCTTGTCTCTCATGGCTTCTGTGTAGCCTTAGGCATTCCTTGACATAGATACATCTTCTCATAACTCTCTGAGTCTCTTCTGTTTGAAAAAGAAATCAATCAGGTGGGATTAGGAACCACCCTTCTCCTGTATGGCTTTATGCTATTTTAACTTACAATATTTTAAAACAAGATCACATTCACAGATACTATGGATCATGGTTTCAACATATTTTCTCGAGGGATGGGTTAGGGAGGAACAATTCAGTTTGTGACAGTAGTTACGAGGTCTGACAATTAAGCTTGTGAGCTCATCCTAGAAAAATACCTCATTGCTGAATATTACTACTGACACCTTCAAAGTACTTCCCTTGGGAAGCTGTGCACCAACGCCAGCACCTAGACCACTCTTCAAAGCAATTTTGAAACTTTTCTGGAACAATCATCAAAGCTGCTGGCATATTACCCTTGATGTCCTGAATTTCATCAAAATGTTTTCCTCACAATATTTCCTTTATCTTAGGGTAAAGAAAAAAAGTCATTGAGGGGCTCAGATCAGGTAAGTGTGGTGTTTCAATATAGTTATTTGTTTACTGACTAAAAACTCCCTCACAGACAACTATGACAATTAAGTATGCAAACTTGCCACTGTGTCACCATGTACAATGGCCATTCCAGAAAGAGTTCCAAAATTGTTTTGAAGCGTGGACTAGGCACTGGCATTGGTGCATAGATTCCCAAGGGGAGTACCTTGAAGGTGACCGTAGTGCCATTCAGCGATGAGATATGTAGCACTTAGAATAGTTAAGTCTGAAGCCTTAATTATCAGACCTTGTATGCTACAGGATCCTTATTTTATTGTGTCTCACCATTCCTTTGCAAAGGTGTAACAACAGGTAAACCCTGCATTTTAAATTTGTGAATGTTTTATTTAACAGGTATATTGGTGTTTCTCCAAATATCTTGGCAAATTGGCGAATATGTGTAACTCAGATTTCAAATCATCATTCCAGTTGAAATAGAGGTGTTTTTCTCCTCTTTTTCTCTCCTATTTTTAACCATTAAATCATGTCTAAGAACTTACATACTCATTCTGTTTCTCTATCCCTAGAAACTAGTTGCTTTTTTTTTTAAAAAAAAATTATGTAGTCTGCTTTGGTCTGACTAGTACTAACTTGGCATATTTTATTTCAACTGATTGAAAGCTGGGGACCTCAAAGAGTGCTAGTCCACAGTGCCTCAAACCATGACATATGATATTCAGCCCTGCATTTCCCTGCAGGGCCTGGGGTTTACTTTATGCAACAATTTTCTCTGCAAACATGTTATTTCCTCCCCCAGGACTTTCTTAGATGACACCCTCCCAGGTTAGAGCTAAGAAGGAAGCAAACACTGGTGACATTTTATCAGTAGGCAGTGACCCAACTGTAACCACAACCCAAATTTCAGGGAGTCTACTTTTTAACATGCCTACCAGAGACAGGGTGATAATGAACCAGACACAAACATTTCCTCCAAGTTTTGCTAGACGATGTGGCTCCTTGAAGTAGATTACAATGAAGTCTGCACAAAATAACAGGCATGTTAGAACTTCCCTCCCCAGAGGAAAAACAATTTCCAGTCTGAGACTGACCCCGTAAGTGGAGTCAAAATTCAGTTGTTACCTCATCCCTGAAGCATGCAATTTAATACAAAGGCAGCCTATAAAGGAGCAGTTACAGTGTAAAGCGCTGGCTTCAAATGCCATGGAATAATTTTTATTATTAAATTTTTACTAATGAGGGCTTCCAAAGGGTAGCAAAATAAAGTTTTTCAAAGGCTTTTGTCTGCATCATTTAAGTTTTTCTTTTTCAGACAGCCTCTTATGTTCATGAGTCTTGAATACTGTTGATTTTACATTTTTACATTTTACATTTTTTTTTAAAATAATCATTTATTTATTGCGTATTCACATCTAATGATAAAATATACAAATTTAGACATAAGATGGGGAAAATATTTAGCTCCAGTTTCCGAAGAAATGCCCTTTCAACTCTTATTCTTTCTTCCAATCCGATTTATCACCGGTTTTGTCCTAGCCTTGCGTTAGGCTCTCTGGAGAATACATGGAAGTGATAGCCGAAGACTTCACTGCGTGCCCAGGAACCGACTGCGGTACAGTAGGCTTCCCCTCCAAAGGCTCCGGTCAGCTGGGATCATCTGTTCGCTAACAGGAGAGAGAAAAAAAGAAAAGCCTTTGTAACTTATTGTCGCTAGATTTTGGCAACTCCTTGTGCATTCCTTGACTTGGAAGGTAATTATATTCTTGGATGATAGCAATAGCTTTGTTTTCCAGGAATGTTCTCTGTGAGTTGAACAGTAACTTTGGAACTTCCCACTGCCTTCGAGTCACTGACTCCTAGTGACCCTGTAAGACTTAGAGTTTCCAACGAGCACCTGGTGGATTTGAACTGCAGACCTTTTGGCTAGTAAATATAGCACTTAAACACTATGCCACCAGGGCAATTTACGAATCATAAATGTCATGGATGGTTGTTAAGTGTTGTGAAGAAAGTCTTTGAGAATGCATCCTGCCTCAAATCTGGAATAAGATGGTGAAATGCCTCACGCTAATTTTTTTATGTGGCAATGGAAGGTGGTTATTGGTAGAAAAATCATAACAGTAGAAAAGTGAGGCGCGGAAAGGCAGATACTTTTGAGAGGCAAACAGATTTGGAGGAAAGCTATTTCAGAAGCCACGTCCACCTTTCAAAGTAGATTCTTCGGATGGTTTAATTAACGGCTACCCCGTCAGACCACTCTTTCGGGCTGTAACCTCTCTGTTCAGTCTAGAATCAGACAGGTACATAGTAAAGAGAAGAAAGGGCTAGAACCTAGATGAAATTTTCCAAGTGACGGTATTGCTGGTGATTCAGAACTTGAGATTCAGCCTATGAGTTGGCTATATGATAGCTCAAACAAAACCAAAAAAGAGTTTTTAGGCTTCTGGGTGTTGGGAGGTGGAGGAGAGGTGACAATAAAATAAAATAATTTTGTAGTTAAGAATAATTAGGATAAAAATATTGGAAGCTAACATACATATGTTATAATCATGTTTTTCCTTTTGAGAAGTAAAAAGCTCTTGCTTGAAAGAAGTTCATACTTGTCTCCCCACATGAAGTTAATTAACTTGGTTGATATTCAGAAATTTGGACTTTTTCAGGCATGGTGGGGGCAATTTTGGTGCCATGTAACATTTGGTATTTTGATCCCAAGAAAGAAAAGTGATAATGATCCGTATTCCATTGTGTACTTTTTTATATAATGCAAACTTACCAAATGTGAACATTTTAATTGGACTGTTCTAAGCAGCACCGTTGTTATAGACATTCTTGTCGAGATGAATCTTGCATTAAAATATTTCTCCCAAGGTACCACAAAACCCAGAATCATTAAAAAATTTAAGAATTGCTAAAATACAAAGGACTTGCATTTCCTTGCATTGTTTATGTTTTGCATTTCACTCAGTTTGAGTAAGGAAACTAAATTACTTTCTTTATACTTTGTCTGTTTCTAATCAGTTGCACTTTTGATTTTCCCATGAGCTCATGCAGCGAAGCTTTTTTAAGGGGTTTCATACTCCTGCCTTTGTCAATGTTCTAAACAAGACTATGGTCATTGAAAGAAAACATTTCGGCATGTAGATGTGTTTGTGAGGGCTCAAATACCTTGCTAGAGGACACCAATATTTAATTAAGCATACATTAACAGAGCTATGAATGGAATTATGCCGAATGTGGCCTTTTTTCTGAAATAAGTCAGTCTTCATCATTTCATCCGTATTTTCTCAGTTGTTTAATAAATTTCACAATTACGCTAAGTTTGCTGAAGCACTATAGTATGAGTGGATATTTTACAGTCTTTAATTTTTTATCTGTTGATATCTATTACAAATCTTGGTAGTGTAATCACAATATATATTTAATAAACAGGACTTAGATGCAGCATATCTTTTAATAAATATAAGGCAAGCTTAGTAGGCTATTAAATCTGTGCCAGTTCAGTGAAACCAACAGATGACTCTACCAGGAACCAAATGTCTTTAGTTAGCAGATCATTCCACTGAGCTGTTCCTTGATAATGTGAATGAACTATAGAGATGCACTTTGCTATGTGTTTTGCTAAAAGACATTTTATATTAATTCTTTTAAGGCACACAATCATAACTGAATATGAAATAACTCAGTTACATCATTTATGCTGACTTTTTCTAATTAGTATGTACAAGGAGAAGGATAGCCTTGCTGCCTCTGGATAGGGACAGAAACAAAGATAAAGCCGACATTATCAGTGGTTTATCATTCATGGGTAGATTGCCTGGCTCCCTTGCCTCTTCCCGACATCCATTGCTGCCTTGTGGCCATTCTGCTGTTCATTAGCACCTCTACCAGAGGTGTGCAGGAGGAGAAATCCTAGTCAGCCCCACTTTACTCCTTGTCAGCAATTCCAGTAGAGAATGAACAGGGGACAAGATTGAAACTAATGGCTGATATGAGGTTTGAGGATTATCTATGTTTTTCATTAGTCCTTTCCTCTTGTTAACAAGCTGAATCTAGAGCTGAATGAGATTTTTTTTTCTCTTTTCCATTCCTTCACCTCAATGTGCAGTGTATTTAGTCCTTGACAAAAATTCCAGCTTACTATTTATGCCCTACCAATTAATGGAATATTTAAAAAACTGTGTATACTAAATAACTATAGTTTGGTTTTGAGAAACAGATGATGTTGCTGCCTCTATGCCCTGATAAAGGATATTTTTACACACATGCGTGCACATAGACACACACACACACTATATATGAATATGTATATATATACACACACCATTATATGTATATCTGTATATATACGCATACACAGACTATCTATGTTGTCTATATATCTGTATGTATAACTGCCTTATAATAAAGTCCCTAAAAATTCTTTCATCTCGTGGAATATTTTCTCAATTATTTTGAACACAAATGATTGTTCATGGAAGATGTCTGAACCTGCAATTGCTTCTATCAGGTAGTCCAAAAGGCAACAAAAATTTTACACAGATTTAGTAATAATTTCATCAAGTATGACCTTAAAATTACAAGTGTTTGATAGTGTTAAATAAAGAAAACAATTAGTTGTCAAATAAAAAATTTATACGTACAGAAAAAAATAACAAGTTTCAATGTCATGTGAATATGTTCTTGGGATGAAATAGCAAATGTCATCGTAAGATGTTGATTGACGAAAGTGAAGCAAGAAAGTGCCCTGGAAAGCTGTGTCAGCTGTCTCAAACAGTGGTTCTCGTGATGCCCAAAATACTGACGTTAGAGACACATGTGAGAAGTTTGAATAAAATTATTTTGTAAAATATAAGAGCAGATGCAGTAATATTTCTTAAACAATGGATTTTATATATGCAATTATAATTTGGAAGTATAACTAAGTTAACAAATGAAATACTATGAGTAGACTTTGACAATTTCATCCACAGTCCTAACAATTTTATTTAACTTGGCCAAAAATTATGTGATAGCATTCTCATTAGAAATACAAAGACTTGGTCTTATATAATGGCTTGTATTGAGTTTCTAAAACTTGGTTACATTTGATTTTGCTAGTAATTGTAACCACTTTATTGGTAAAGAGCAATATAGAATTAACCAGTTACAACAGGAAAGAGCTTTGGAGAGAGCTTTGTAAAATTAACAAAAAATATATCTTATTTATATAGGTCTCCAAAATGATAAGGAACATTCTATGAAGTTCTATATGATTTAAATCTGATTTTCACTGCTAGGGAAACTGAGGTAAGAATGTTTCCTGAACTGTCAAAGTCAGTCCTTGAAATATACATCTATCAGGTTCTTTGCAGCTACTATTTGATTAAAAAAAAAAAAATCACTGCTGATTTATTTACATGTTTAGACATTTGTGAAGTGCCTCAAATGTGTGTTTTGTAGCACACAGCTGATGTTATTACAAAATTAAGTAATTAATTAACATTAGGATTTCCATGTGTTCAGGTAAATGTAGTGCAGTTTTCTGCGCTAATACAGCAGCCTGAAAACCATTTTCGATGTATTTTCCATAAGATTTCAGTATTTAAAGCACTTTTTTTTTGGTTTGTTTAATACATCCACAAAGCCACACAGAACAACAGAAGTAGCATTTTACAATAATTATCAGGTCTAACAAACAAACAGAATCCAGTTTATTGCTACCTTTGTTTTCTCTCATCCCATATAAACACTAATGTTCTCTGAATCTCCTTTTTTAAAACTAGAATTGGGCTGTGCAGATGGTGAGAAAATAGCCCCTGTTCCATTTCCATAACTTCAAGTTTGGTCTACAATAAGGGATACTCTAGGGCTTTCCCTAGCTAGTACATAAGAATCCGCAGGTAGGAAAAATTATACCAGAGTAGGATCCAGAATTTAATCTAGAGTTCCCCAAGATCCCTGATCTGTAACTAAATCTTAGTCCACTTGAAATTAGCAAATGTCAAATACTGCCCTTCTTGGGAGAGGCAAGAACCTGTTCTGTACCGTAAAATAAGTTTTTTTTTTTTGAGGCACAGCCAACTGGTACCCTAAACAGATACATCATACCATAACACCCTGCTGCAGCAAAGACCTGAAAAAACAGGTAAAATGCATACACATGTCAGTCCTGGAATCCTAAGCATAAAATGATGGGATATACAATTAGATAAAACACTGAAGAAGAAACCCCCAACCCCAGCTGCACCATTTTTTCTGTTTTCTTTTTTGCTCTCCTTCTCATCTAACCCTGTGTCTACTTCTACCCCTTTCTTCTGGGCCATGGTACACTGTCATGACTAGAGAGACACTAGCCGGTCTACCTTGCTTGTCATTGCCTCCTGCACCATTTTTCACTGTCCTGCTTTTTTTTCTTCCTCCCACTTAGCCACATTTAGCTCTGTGAGGCAAGGAACAAAAGAGTGACAACCCCCACTAGCTGAGTTGGTAGAGCATGAAGCTCAGCTAGACAGGACTGACCCTATGCAGCCTTATCAAATTTTACTCTTACCTACTCCTCATTCTCCTACTGGAGTTACAGTGCAACAACATAAGATTGTAGAATGGGTCTTTTTTCCCAATACCGAAACCAAAAGATTAGCTATATACCTCGATAGGATGGGAAAACTAATTTTTGCAGCCTGAAAAAGATTGCTAACTTTTGTTGTCTCAGATGCCTCTGAAATCATTTTGCCCCTAACTATCAATCAAGCATGAAAGGCGTATGTTAATAACCTGGAATGGCAGTTAGGCTGATTTTATTGGATGGCTGCATAATGCCTTCCCCAAACATAAACTTTTTCAATTCTTAAAACAGATATGTTGGATACTTCCCAGGGTTATTCACCCTGAACCTATTACTGATGCTGCCACCTATTTTACTGATGCAAGTAAAAAGGGAAAAGCTGGATACCATGGTAAATTTGATAAAGTGTGACAAACACCTTATTCGTCTGTACAAAAGGCTGAATTAGAAGCCATAATCCAGCTGCTATGTGGTGAGCCCTTTTCTCTTAGTATTATGTCTGACTCACAATATGTAATAAATGCTACAATAGTTATTGAGACAGTACCCTTATTTCTTGACGTAAAAGATGCTCAACTTGTTGCTGTATTCATTCGCTTGCAGAACTCTTCAAGTTCTGCAAGTTCAAGCTTGAACTTACCCCTTTCTCATTATGCATACAAGTGCACATACTGGCCTTCGGGGGTCATTATCAAAGGGAAATGCAACTATCCACTCCTTGGTGGCCTCTGTTTTCCAAGAGGCTCAAGAATTCCATTCTCTCACTCAAGTTAATTCTAAAGGCCTAAAAAACAATTTGCCATTTCTCACCAACAGGCTGAAGGTTTAGTTGCTTCTTGCCGAATTTGTTAACAGTTCACAACAAATCACTTTCCTTCAGGCCAAAACCCAAAAGGAGACACGCCCAACAGTTTAGGACAAATGAATGTTACACATGTACCTTCTTTTGGTAAACATTCTTATGTTCATGTGTGTATAGACATGTTCTTTAATCTTATTTGGGCAACAGCACAGAGTGGAGAATCTGCCAAGCAGGTAAAACAACATCTCCTCTCCCATTTTACAGTGATGGGTAAGCCACCTCAAATCAAAACAGACAATGCTCCTGCATATACAAGCAACACCATGCAAACCTTCTATGCTCAGTGGCAAATTCATCACAACTACAGGTATTCTGTATAATCCTCACGGCCAAGCCATCATAGAGCACACTCATGTGACTCAAAAAGGAGGGAGATATCTACCCCCGTGCAACTGTGGAGCTGTGGGGAATGTGCTAACTCTTGACACGACCACAGCCATTTTGGCTACTATACTGTTGCTTACTTCAACTTTATGTAACCTTTTGTACTAAGAGCATGATAATCAATTATCTTGACCTTACATTGTATCTAGTAACCAAGGAGTGATGCAGGAACACATCTAGATTATGAGATAAGACATGTAGGACACGGAAAACCATGACAGCACAGTGGAACATGGAAAACCACTCCCACCTTAGCAACTAGCTAGGTAACTGGATGTTTCCAACTTCTTGGTTTCCAAGATACTAACTTCTCTTAGTGGATAGTATAATACGTCAGTAAAACCTAACTCTAGGCTCTTGGCAGGATTGTCATTAGCCCTCTGATCCCACTTTAACTTGTCTGTCTTTTTTCTTCACCTTGGCATCACCCCCACCTTGACCCTGTTCATTGGAGAACACTTCATCTCTGACAGACAAATATCTGGAATCATACTACCTACTAAACTAATACAAATTAAGATAGAAAATCTGAACTGACCCATAAAAAGACAAGAGGAATAGGTAATAAAAATAACAACAAACAAATTCCAGCAATAAAAAAAGCCCTGTCCCAAAGAGCTTCACTGAAGAGCTCTATGGTACATTCAGAGAGAGCTCATAGCAGTACTACTCAAATTACTTCAGAGCCTAGAACAGGAAGGAATATCCTCAAATTTATTTATGAAGTTAGCATAACTCTGATACCAAAACCAGTCAAAAACACCACGAAGAAAGAAAAATACAAGGCAATAACTCTCATGAATATAGATGAAAAAATTTTCAACAAAATTCTAGCAAATAGAATTCAGCATCATTCATACATATATACACACATACAACCAAGTGGAATTCATACTAGGTATGTAAGGATAGCTTGATGTTAGCTAATCAGTATAATCTGCTACATAAATAGAACAAAAGAAAAACATTGCATGATCATCTCAACTACTGTGGAAAAAGCATTTAATAAAGTCTATCACCTATTGCTGATAAAAACTCTCAATAAATAGGGATAGAAGGGGTAGTTTTCAAGACAATAAAGAGCATTAAAGTCCTGGTAGTGCAGTGGTTAAGAGTTCAACTTCTAACCAAAAGGTCAGCAGTTTGAATTCATTAGGTACTTTTGGAAACCCTATGGGGCAGTTCTTCTCTGTCCTTAGGATTGTTATGAGTTAGAATAGTCTTGAAAGCAATAGGTCTTGTTTTTCTTTTTATACACAGAACCAACAATTAACATCATTCTTAACGGAGAGAGACCAAAATCGTTCTTTCTCAGAATGGGAGCAAGAAAAGGATATGATTTATTGTGACTCCTCTTAAACATTGTGCTGGAAGTCCTAGCTAGAGCAATAAGGCAAGAAAAATAAAGTAGAAAGGAAGAAATAAAACTATCCCTATTTGCAGATGAAAGGAAAGAGGCCCAAGATATGCAATGATTACTAAAGAAAAAGAAAATAAGAAGCCTCATACTGCATAATCTCAGAAACTACTATAAATCTTGTGGTTAAAATAGTCTGATACTGCTGCAATATCTGACACAATGATCAATGAAATAGAATCAAGAACCCAGATATAAATTTGTGGTCAGCTAATCTTTGACAAAGGACTAAGGTCTATGAAATCGGGAAAAGACAGTATTTTTGATAAATGTTGCTGGCAAAACTGGATGTCCATCTGCTTAAAACCAAAAAAGAAAAAACCAAAAAAAAAAAAAAAGAAACTGAGAACCATGACTCACACCACACACACAAATAAACTCTAAATGGCTCAAATACCGAAATAAAAAACTTAAGATGATAAAGACCCTGTAAGAAAATTTAGGGAAAATGTTAGAGCCCTAAAACCTAACAAATTCAAGAAGAAACACAAATAGCAATGCATAACACTTAGCAGTTAAATTAGATAACTCTGAGCTGGAAGTAAGCACTTATGCTCATGAAAAGACTTCACCAAAAAAGTGAAAAAACAACTAGAGACTGGGAAAAAAAAACAAAACGAAACAACAAAAAAAAACCCTATGAAATATTCAACAAGGGTCTAATATCTAAAATCTATAGTATACTTCAACAATTCAATAACAAAAAGGCTAACAATCCAATTAAAAATGTACATAGAATATGAAGAGATACTTCATCAAAAAGATATTCAGGTGGGTAAGACACATGAGGAAATACTCAGAATCCTTAGCCTTTCTAAAACCCAAACCAAAACCTGTTAAATCAATTCTGCCTCATAGTGACACTAGACGAAAAAGTAGACATGAAGAGCCCATAGAATTTCCAAGGAGCATCTGATGGATTTGAACTGCTGACCTTTTAGTTGGCAGCTGTATCTCTTAATTGCTATGCCCCCAAGGTTTAGAAATGCAAATCAGAACTACAAGGAGCTATCATTTTGCACTGATATTAATGGAAAGAATAAAAAAAAAAAAATATTGGAGGGGTGGAAAAAGATGGAGACTCTTACATACTGCTGGTAGAAATTTAAACTGGTACAATCACTATGGAAAACAATGTTGTTGTTAGGTATCTCAGAGTCCATTCTGACTTATAGTGACGCTTTGTACAACAGGAAAAGAAAACACTACCAGGTTCTGAGCTGTCTTCAGGCAAGCACTGTTATGCTTTAGCCCATTGTTGCAGACATTGCGTGCATCCAACTTGCTGATGGTCTTCATTTTTTTCACTGACCCTCTATAATATGGCACCAGAAATACTGTAAGATCCAACAAGCTGGCTCCTAGGAATATATTTTAGCGAAATAAGAGCCATCACACAAATAGATACATGCACACCCATGTTCACGGCAACATTATTTACAATAGCAAACAACTAGGGAACGTTCAAATGCTCATTAATAGATGAATGGAGAAAAATATTATGGTACAGACACAATTCAACAATAAAGAAACTGCGGGTGAAATCAAGATAGCAGACTAGACACACATCTCCTTAATTCCCTTTGAAAACTAAGGTCTGGATTGATAATTACATGAAGCTTCCTGGACACCCAGTGAGCCCTAAGACACGACACAGGGCTGTCACTTTGGACTATGTGCCACTGAAAGGAAACTGACTGTCTTTGACTGAGACCTGCTCTGGTTGAATTGGGTGTCTTTTGTGGGCTGAAGGTAACTGGCATTTTTAACTTGCTTTTCTTTTTGTTGACCAGCAGGTGGGCAAGCAGCTCAAACAGCAGATACACAGACTCACAGTGCTTAAATTTTCAGCAGATGGAATAGCTACATTTTGAGAGCCTGGTTCCACACTCAGAACACCACCGCCCCTCCATGCTCTGCTGCTGATTCTGCTGTTTCAAGGGAGTGGGAGAGCTTGGATGGGATGCCATCTTGTTTGACTGGGAGACAGAAACACCCAACTGGAGGCCTCAGCCAGAGCTAATTCTCAGGCTGGGAGGCAGTCTCAGCTCTGAGAGTATTTTTCCAGGAGAAAAGTTACATTTAGCACAGTGTAGGTTTATGGATGGGGCCTGACAAAGGGATGTCAGCAGGGCAGCAGCCTGTCCCTTGAACTATATCACACATCTGCCAACCTGACTGATTTTAGAAGCAGTTAGATAGCTTTTACCTTTTAAAATAAGACTGCCTAGAGAAATAATTCTAGAGCAGCCTGATCAGCCTTTACTGACTCACATCAAAGGGTTGGCTGACAGCCCCCCAGTGACTCTGTAAGTAGGGCCACATCTTTGCCAGGCAGGAGGTAGAGCCTGCTACCCCAGAGATTACACTTGGCCCAACTCATGGAGTACATAGAGGTGGCTGGTGATCAGCTTCCTTCTCAGAGCTGCACCTCAGCTCCTGTTAAGGCAACACCAGAGAAACTAAACAGCTTCTAGATGTCCAGGAAGCAACAGACCCTAACGAAACATTTGAAAAAAACATTCAACCACAGCTCCAGAAAACTGTCAAAATAAAAATTACCAAAATAAAGAATCAAAGAACTCAGCAGATATAAAAGCCTTTCGAACCTATCAGAGGTTGAGTACAAAAGAATTATACAGAGAGTCCTCCCAGACATTATCAAAATGCAGCAGAGGAAAATGAAAAATTAAGCAAACTGTTTGAACAGATGGAACATTAGCATTCTGAAATCTGACAGATCAATAACAAAAATCACAGAATTAGACATTTCACTTCAAAGCCAACAGAGCAGAATTGAACAACTGGAAACTAGACTTACTGGTCTTGAACACAGAGCTACTGACACCAGAATCTATGAGGATAAAATAGAGAAAAGCAACAAAATTAATTAAGAAGCATTAAGAAACATGTAGGACTCTATCCTGCAAACTATCATTCAAGCATGAAGATGAAATTAAGACATTGCAGATAAACAGAGACTTTGTATAGATGAAACCAAAGTTACAAGAAATATTGAAAGAAGCTGTTGGCTTAGATAAAGAAAACCATGAAGTCTGTATTTCAGGAGGCAATGCAGGACATGACATCCAGAAACATACTCAGAGAAGGCACAAAACTCAATCAAAGCCATAACATTAGAAGAAAGGATCCAATGATCATATCATGAAAACTAAGATCCATCACATTAAAAAGAGGGCTATGCTACAGTAGTTATAGTCCTTGTAGATGGGGAGAAAGTTCATAAGCTATGTAAAAGTTAAAATTGGGTTTACACTTAGATTATTAAGGGGAACCATAGGTGTAGCTGCAAAGCACAATAAAGATGCAGCATATCAAAACAAGAAACACAACACTGGAGTATCAGCAAACACAAAACTAACACTGAAAAGGATGAAAAATCAACCCATAAGGAAGAATGACCCAAAACAGAAAATTAGGAGCAACAGAGGATACACCAACACAAAAAATAAATACATCAAAATGACAGCACTAAACAGATACCTATCAATAATTACACTGAATGTAAATGGACTGAACTCTTCAGTAAAGAGACAATGAGTGACATCTTGTATCAAAAGACACAACCCATCTATATGTTGCTTACAAGAAACTCAGACTTAAAGATAGGAACAAACTGAAAAAGCTAATAATATACAAAGAAGAGCAGGTGTGGCAATACTAATCTCAGATAAAATAAATTTTAACGTAAAATCCACCATCGTGGACAAGGATGGTCATTAGTTACTGCTGAAAGGTCCACTACACAAGCAAGACTTAACAATATTAAATATTTGTTTACCCAAAGCTAGAGCCTCTAAATACATCAAAGAAACACTGACCACACTGAAAAATGAAATAGATTATGCCACAATAATAGTGGGAGACATCAACACTCCATTTTCAGTATTGGACAGTACTTCTAGAAAAAAGCTCAGTAAGGACACAGAAGACCTTATTGTGACAATTAACCAATTGGACCTCATCAACATATACAGAGTTTTTTTTATCCATCAACAGATAACTACACCTTCTTTTCCAGTGAACATGGAACATTTTCCAGAAAAGATCATCTATTAAGATATAAAGGAAATCTCAACAAAATCCAAACCATTCAATTATTGCAAAGCACCGTCTTAGACCACAAAACCATAAAACTCAAAATCAATAGCAGAAAAAACGTAGATAGAAACTGAAACTCATGGAAACTGAACAACACGTTGCTCAAAAAGCCATGGGTTATAGATGAAATCAAGGATAAAAGAAAGAAATTTATGGATTCGAATGAGAATGAAAACACTTCCTACCAGAACTTATGGGACACAGCCAAAGCAGTGCTCAGAGATCAATTTATCTCTATAAATGAACACATACTAAAGGAAGAAAGGACCCAAGCCAAAGAATTAACCCTATAGCTTGAACAAGTAGAAAGAGAGCAACAGAGAAACCCATCAGTTACCAGAAGAAAACAGATCATAAAGACTAGAGCAGAACTAAATGAATGAGAGAATAGAAAAACAACTGAAAAAATTGATAAGATTAAAAGCTGATTTTTTGGAAAGATTAACAAAATTGACAAACAATTGGCTAAAATTACTACAGAAAAACAGGAAAGGAAATAACTTGAATAAGAAATAGATGGGAGACGTCACAACAGATCCAACAGAAATCAAAAGTATCATAACAGAATACTAGAAAAGACTGTACTCTTAACAGATTCGAAAACCTAGAGGAAATGGACAAATTCCTAGGTTCGTATTGCCAACCAAAATTATCACAAGAGAAGCAGAACAACTTGATAAACCCATCACAAAGGAAGAGATTGAAAAAGTCATCAAAAAGCTACCAACCAAAAAAGCCCTGGACCAGATGACTTCACCACAGAATTCTACCAAGCTTTTAGAGAAGAGTTAACCCCAATACCACGGAGACTACTTCACAGCATAGGAAGGGATAGAATACACCCAAATTCATCCTATGAAGCACAACCCTGATAGCAAAGCCAGGGAAAGATCCCACATAAAAGGAGAATTATAGACCAACATCACTCATGAACCTAGATGTGAAAATATTCAACAAAGTCCTTGCCAATAGGATTCAGCAACATATAAAAAAAATAATTCATTGTGACCAAGTTGGATTCATACCAGGGATGCAAGTCTGGTTCAACATCAGAAAAGTAATTAATGCAGACAACCACATAAATAGCACAAAAAATAAGAATCACTTAATCCTATCAATTGATGTAGGAAAGGTATTTGACAAAGTCCAGCACCCATTCATGCTAAAAACTCTCTGCAAAATAGGAATAGAAGGCAAATTCTTCAACCCAATAAGGGCTATCTGTGCAAAGTCAACTGCCTGAATGGAGAGGGACTGAAAGAATTCCCCTTGAGAACAGAAACTAGACAAGGATGCCAACTCTCACCTCTCTTATTCAACATTGTATTAGAAGTTCTAGCCAGAGCAATTAGACAAGACCAAGAAAGAAAGGGCAACCACATCAGCAAAGAAGAAGTAAAAATATCCCTATTTGCAGAAGATATGATTGTATACACAGAGAATCATAAAGAATCCATAATTAAAGTACTGGAACTAACAGACGAGTTCAGCAACTATCAGGATACAAGATAAATATAAGTAAACCAGTAGGATTCCTTTACTCCAACAACGAGATTGTTAAAGAGGAAATCACCAAATCAATACCACTTACTATAGCCCCCAAGAAGGTAAAATACCTAAGAATAAATCTAACTAGAGAAATATGAAACTTATACAAAGAGAACTACAAAATCCTACTGCAAGAAACTAAGAGAGACTTACATAATGGAGAAACCTACCCTGCTCGTGGATAGTAAGACTTAACACTGTGAAAATGTTGTTTTACCCTAAGGGATCTACATATATAATGCAATCCCAATACAAATTCCAATGACATTTTTCAACGAGATTGAGAAACAAATCACCAACATTGTTTGGAAGGGGAAGAAACCCTGGATAAGTAAAGCACTATTGAAGAGGAAGAGCACACTAGGAGGCCTTTCAGTACCCAACTTTAGAACCTATTACACTGCCACAGTAGTCAAAACAGCCTGGCACTGTTACAAAAGGAGACATATAGATCAATGTAATAGAGTTGAGACTGTAGAGATGCCACCATCCTCTTATGAACAGTTGATATTGGACAAAGGCCCTAAGACTGTAAACTGGGGTAAAAACAGTCTCTTAAACAAATGGCATTGGTAAAATTGGATATTCACCTGCAAAAAATTGAAACAAGACCCATATCTCACATCTTACACAAAAACCAACACAAATTGGATAAAAGACTTAAATATCAAACCTAAAACGATAAAGATAGTGCAAGAAGAAATAGGATCAACAATGGAAGTTTTAACACACAACATAGACAGTCTTCAAAATCTGACAAAGCATGATCAACAGAAGAGAAAATAGATAAATGGGAGCTATTAAGAATCACTTTTGCTCATCCAAAGACTTTATCAAAAGAATTAAAAGACCATCTACAGAATGGGAAAAAATATTTGGCAACTATATGTCAGACTGATGTCTGATCTCCATAATCTACAAGGTACTGCAAAATATCAACACAAAAAGGATAAATAACCCAATTAGGCTCTGGGCAGAGAAGATGGACAGACATGTCCAGACAGCCAGAAAACACGTGTGGAAATGTTCATGATCATTAGGTATTGAAGAAATCCAAGTCAAAATGATTACAAGATACCATCTCACCCAGAAAGATTGGCCATGATCCAAAAGACACAAAATGACAAATGCTAGAGAGGCTATGGAGAAATTAGAACTTTCCTACATTGCTGGTGGGATAGCAAAATGGTACAACCTCTTTGGAAAGCCATCTGGCGTTTCCTTAAAAAGCTGGAAATAGATACACCATTTGACCCAGTAATTCCACTGCTTGGAATATATCCTGCAGAAGCAAGGGCAGTCGCATGAACAGATACATGAACATGAATGTTTATTGCAGCACAGTTCACAACAGCAAAAAGATGGAATCCAACAACAGATGAATGGCTAAACAAACTATGGTACATATACTCAGTGGAACACTACGCAATGATAAAGAACAATGACGATTTTAGGAAGCATCTTATAACCTGGTTTCAACTGGCAGACTTCATGTTGAGTGAAATTAGTCAGTGGCACAAGGACAAATATTGTACGAGACCCCTGTGGTAAGGACTTAAAAACAGACTCACGTACAGAAGAAAAGACTCTTTGATGGCTGCAAGGGATGGGAGGGAGGAAGGGAGGGGGCTGGTTATAGACTAGACAGATGATAGAAATGTGGCTGGGTGAAATCAGTGACAGCACACTGTAGAAAGAAGATCAATTTAACTGGACTTCAATATTACCTGAAAACTCTTCCAATCTTAACCCAGTGTTGCAAGGACAGAGTAGCAGGGACGGGGATCTGGGGACCATGCTCTCAGGGCACATCAAGGCCCATTGGCATAACTAGTCTATTGGTAAGAGAATCTTCTGCACCCCACATTGCTGAGTGGCCTCTGAACTCTTAAAATCTAGGTAGGTGCCATCTGTGGTGCACCAAATTATCACAACTCAGCTAGAGCAGATGATCCCCAAGGACTGCAACATGGGGGAAAAAGAATCCAGAAGACAGAAAGATCCAGTGAGTGACTATATCAGCATGTGACCAGAAGAACCAGATGGTGCCTAGCCACCACCACTGACAGTAGTGATGGGTGTCACAATGTTGAGTCCCAGTGGCAACAGGAGAAAAAAAAGGAAGTCCAGCCTAAGAACTCCATTAAAAGATTGCAAGTGATGGTCTGATGGCCTGGGGGTTCCCCTGGGAGCGTGGCCCCAAGACCTGATGCTGCACCTGATCACGAATCTTTACTGAGGTCAGCCTTCACACAGGAATGGATTGGACTTAGGGACACAGAGTGACTATATCATGTGTGCACTCCATGGTTCTAAGCGTCTATAGGATGTTGTCCTACTGGCCTCTTACGAGTGGGGTTTGGAGAGTGTGGAGAGGAGGGGACAGGAGATTGTTGCAAGGATATGACATGTACGGAATGGAGAGGAGGAGAGTGCTGTTACCGGGTAAGGAGACCAGAAGGAGCTGCAGATAGGCAGGCAGCACATTTTTACAGGGTTGTACAAGTTCACTCAATCACAGTAAAAAAAAAAAGAAATTATTGTACTCACAAAATATTTCACAACATAGATGAAATTGTGGGGGGTTATGCTGAGTGAAAAAGTCAATCAGGAAAGAACAAATACTGTATGAGACCACTATTGTAAAACTCAAGAAAAAGTTTACACATAGAAAAACGAAACAATGTTTGCTACTTAAGAAGGATGAGAGTGGTTGGGAAGGCAAATCACTCACTAAATAGTAGACAAGTGTTAAACTTGTTAAAAGGAAAACCAACACACAGTATAGGTGAAGTCAGCAAACCTAACCAACGCAAAGCCATACAAGTTTCCTAGACACATGCAAACACCTTGAGAGACCTAGTTATGAGGCTGAGGGCTGGTGACCATGGCCTTGGGGAATATCTAGGTCAATTGGCATAACATAGTTTATAAAGAAAGTGTTTTGCATCTTGCTTTGAGGGGCAGTGTTTGAGGTCTTAAAAGGGTGTGAGCAGCTATCTAACATGTATCTATTTGTTCTGTCATATTTACAGCAAAGTAGAAAAAATTCAAACCAAAGATGAAAGGGAAAATATCAGTCAGTTACAGACCACAGGAACAGCATCCTCCACCAGCCTGAGTCCAGAAGAACTAGATGGTGCCTGGCTACCACCAACAACAATGCTGGCTCGAATCACAATCCAGGGTTCCTGACAAAGCAGGAGAAAAATGTTGAACAAAATTCAAATTCACCTAAAGAAGATCGGACTTACTTCTCTTTCCCTCTGAAACTATGATGCCCAGCTGACTCAGAACTGAAGTAACTCCTGAAGGCCACATTTAAGACACAGACTTATGAATCAAGTGGTAACACATCTGAGGAACATTTACTTAGTTCAGTCAAGTATACAAGACCAAATGGGCAATACCTGCTCGAAAGCAGTTATAAGTGGGCAGAAATGGTCAGTAAACCTGTATGAACGGACCCTGGGAACTCACGGTATAAAGCGAACAGGGAAGAATGCATTGCGGGGAATGCAAACAGCGTCACAAAATAGTCTGTGTATACACTTTTGAATGAAAAAATAATTTGCTGTACACTTCCACATAAATCTTTGTGAAAGTCTCCTAAACCCTCAGGAGCTTTATCTTCTGTTTCAACTATATTTGAAATTTTATTTAAAAATAATGTTTTATTCCAGCTGTTGAAACACCAAACATTTTCTCTCTCCTTTTATATAAATTTTATGTATCTACAATCTCCTATACTGCTGTTTAAGGAATAATTTTTTGCAATCTTTCTGGAAAATATTATGATAATAAATATATAGTAAGTAAAGACATATACTTCTTGTGACCTAAAATTTACACTTACAGAAATTCCTCCTTAAAAGACAGTCATGGAAAGGTATAAGGATTCACTATAAAGGAGTGTAATATTTTCTGTAACAGTGACTAACATCCAACAATCTGAAAATTTATTCAGATTATTAATTTAAATAATTTTCATTAATAAAGTAAGTTACTATAATGCTATTGAAATGAGCTGTAGAGTAACATTTATACAATAACATAGGAATATTTTTTTTATGTATTATCAAATAGAAAAAAGAATCAGGTTCCAAAATAATAGCCATTTTTAAACATATCACATAAAACATTTATATAAGGAATATAGCGAGTTAACATTAAGTCACTCCTCGATCCGACTCGACGGCACTTGGCTTGGCACTTGGCCATAATGAAATAGGAGCCCTGATGGAGGAATGGTTAAGAACCTGGCTACTTACAAGAGATTGGCAGTCTGAGTCCACTGTATGCTCTTCTGGACTAGCTCTACCCTGTCCTCTAGGGTCCCTATGAGTCAGAATTCACTTGAGAGCAATGGGTTTCATTTTTGGTTCATGACGAAATGAAATGTGATTTATATTTTCTTCTCAGTGTGTTCTAATATTTTCTATAATACATAGATTTACTTTTAAAAAAACTACATCCTGGTAAAGAACTACATTGATTTTTAAGAGCATTCAACCGTCTCAGCTGCATCTCCTCCATATTTCTCTTCAGCTACCTTCAGCGAAACCCTGCTGGTGTAGTACTTAAGCGCTACTAACCAAGAGGCTGCTAACCAAAAGGCTGGTAAATCAAATCCACCAGGTGCTCCTTAGAAATTCTGTGTGGCAGTTCTTCTTGGTTCTACAGGGCTGCTATGAGTTGTAGTTTACTCAACAGCCTTTTTTTTTTAAAGTAATACTGTTGTTGTAATTCTCTTTCTCAGAAATAAAAGCTTGATTTTTAATGAAGAATTCTATTTTAGTGCAAAAAGCTTTCAGTTCTTAGTAGTACAAACTGTTTTGGGTGACATGAATTCTTGTTGATGCTTGAAATTTCACTACGTAAGATGTTAGTAAAACATATGAATAGAAAGAGCTTTGCTTACTGTCAGTGCACTATAAAGTATACGTTTATTTCCTAAACTGTAGATTTTGCTGAAGAACTCTTTGTGTCCATTTATCCATAATTTCACTCATACAGCAGAGTGTTTTGAATACCAACCCTGCACCAAAGTTTAGTACATCAAAAAATGAGAAAAATTAAAGTTGCCATTTTCATACAACTGACATTGCAATGAGGTTAAATATGTAGGTGACAGATAAGTGCGATACAGAGAAATGAAGCCGAGGGAAGACATACGGAGAAGGCAGAGTTGTCACTCCTACAGAGGAGTCAGGAAAACCTTCTCTCATAACTTTCCAGCTGAAACCTAAACGAAGACACAGTGACAGCCCTATAGATACCAGGTTAGGGACTATGACACGTGCGGAGGCAGGAACACAGCTGGGACACTCAAGTGACAGCCAGGAGTATAACTGTGCTAGAAAGGAGTGGGAAAGGACAATATTGCTGGGACATAACTGTAAGCATTTTTACAGTCAGTGTGCTATCTACAGGTTCTGAGTCACTTGTAAAGCACTTTTTTTCCCTCTTTTGATACTTCATGGAAAGAAATACCATTCCCACTTCTCTTCACAACTTTAAAAAATTATGGACAATTGTTTGCTCTTTCCACCTCATGTGGCTGTAGTTTACCCTACTGACAGCGCCTTCTTTTGGTACCAAAAAAACATGCCTTCACAGCAATAATATTTACTTTAGACATGTGGTTTTAAACTGACTTAGGGTGACTTATCTAAAGAAAATTCATAGAGTTGAGTAGGTTAAAATACATAAAATAAGAACAATCATTAATAAGCATAACAGTAAAAGCGATAACAGCACAAAATCATATAAATGTATGAAAACAAAACAAAATTATGTGCTCATCAACCTAGGAGATAGAAGCAGGTCTCACTCTTTTTCTAAAAGTTATCCTGCAGATACAATTCATTAGGATAAGGAGGAGATAAGGTATTTGCTTTTCTCCCAGTAGAAATACAAAGTTCTTGGCAAGAAGACTCTGCTTTTCTTAGCCAAACCAGCCAAGTGCCATCGAGTCAGATCCGACTCATGGCGACCCTAGGGGCCAGGGTAGAACTGACCCCCAGATTATTCAAGGAGTGCCTGGTGGATTTGAATTGTCAACCTTCAGAAAATTTAAAAAGGTGGCTCAAGTATTATAATGACATATACGAGCTCATATAAAGAACTGGAGATAGAAAACCAAAAGGGAAGAATATGCTCCGTATTTCTCAAGCTGAAAGAACTGAAGAAAAAATTGAAGCCTGGAGTTGCAATAGTGAAGAATTCTACAGGAAAGGTATTGAACAGTGAAGGAAGCATCAAAAGAAGATGGAAGGAATACACAGTCAGTAAACCAAAAAGAACTAGTTGACATTCAACCATTTCAAGTGATGGCATATGATTAGGAACAGATGGTAATGAAGGAAGAGTCCAACCTGCATTGATAGCATTGTCAAACATAAGGCTCCAGGAATTGATGGAATGTCAACTGAGATATTTCAACAAATGGATGCAGCGCTGGAAGCAGTACTCATCTATGCCAATAAATTTCGAGGGCAATTACCTGGCCAACTAACTGAAAGAGATCTATATCTATGCCTAGTCCCAAGAAAGGTGATCCAACTCAATGCAGAAATTATTGAACAATATTATTAATATTACACGCTAGGAATTTTTTTCTAAAAATCATTCAAAAGTGGCTGAAACAATATGTTGATAGGGAATTGTCAGAAACTCAAGCTGGATTCAGAAGAGGATGTTGAACCAGGATATCATTGTTGATGCCTGATGGATCTTGGTTGAATGCAGAGAATACCAGAAAGATGTTTCCTTGAGTTTTATTGACTATGCAAAGGTATTCAATTGTGTGCATCATAATAAATTATGGATAACATTAAAGAGAATGGGAATCCCAGAAATGAACTGTGCTCATGAGGAATTTATACACAGATTAAGGTAGAACAAGTAGAACACGGGGTCAATGGATGGTATAAAGCAGGAAAGCTATGTGTCAAGGTTGTATCCTTTCGCCATGCCTATTCAGTCTGTATGCCAAGAAAATAAGCCAAGAAATTGAACTATATGAAGAATAATGGAGCCTAAGGATTGGAGGAAGACTCACTAACAACCTGTTACACAGGTGACACAACTGTGCTTGCTGAAAGTGACGAGGAGTTGAAACAGTTTCTGATGAAGATGAAAGACAACAGCGTTCAGTGCATACTACACTTCAACACCAAAAAAAACAAAATCTCTTAACAACTGGATCAGTAAGCAATATCATGATAAACACAGGAAAATTTGAGGGTGTCAAGGTTTTATTTCACTTGGATCCACAGTTAACACACACGGAAGCAGCAGTCAAGGAATCAAAAGATACGCTGCATTCGGAAAACACACAAAGGAACTCCTCAACGTGCTGAAAAGCAAAGGTGTCAGCTGAAGACTAAGGTACACCCAAACCAGGCCACCGTATTTTCAACTATATCATGTGTGTGTGGAAGCTGGGCAATGAATAAGGAAGACGGAAGAATTGACATCTTTGAATTGTGGTGTTGGAGAAGAATTTTGAATACACATAGAACGGACTGCCAAAGAATGAACTGACATGTCTCGAAAGAAGTATAGGGTGCTCCTTAGAAGCAAAGATGGTAAGACCATACATTACACATTTCAGACATGGTGTCAGGGTAAGGTAGAGGGTCAGCAAGAGTCGACTGTCAGAAAGACAGACTGACACAGCGCTTGCAACAGTGGCTGAAGCATAATGGTTTGGGGCATTGCACAGGACTGGGCAGCGTTTCGTTCGTTTATTCATGGAGTCACTATGAGTCAGTGCCAACTCAGTGGCACCTAACAACAACAGCAACAAAACGAGAAATATTGTATGAGACCACTGTCATAACTCGAGAAAAGGTTTAAACACAGAAGGAAACACTGAGTCTATTTTGACTCATAGCAACCCTGTAGGACAGAGTAGGACTTCCCCACAGAGTTTCCAGAGAGTGCTTGGTGGACTGAAACTGCCAATCTTTTGACTTAACCACTAAATCACCAAGGTTTCCCCTAACTAGATGGTAAACAAGAACGATTTTAGGTGAAGAGAAGGACGGCATGCAATACAGGAGAAGTCAGCACAACTGGACTAACCAAAGCTAGAGAATTTCCTGAAAGCATGCAACCACGCTGGAGGACAGAGTCGCAGGGAGAACGGAACTGGGGACAATCGTTTTAGGGTACATCTAATTAAACTGATATAACAAAATTAATCAAGGATGCATTCCACTTTGGTGAGTGGTGTCTGGGGTCTTAAAAACCAGAAAGCCACCACCTAAGAAGCAGCAATTGGTCCTAGGTCACCTGGAGTAAAGGAAAATGAACATCAAAAACATAAGGAAAATGTGAGCCCGAGAGACAGATAGGGCCACATAATTCAGAGATTATATCAGCCTGAGACCATACAAACTATCTGATGCCCGGCTACCACCGATGACTGCCCTGAGAGAGAATACAACAGAGAGTTCTTGGAGCAGTGGGAGAAAAATGGGGTTCAGAACTTGAAATCTAGTAGAAAGACCAGACACGATGGTCTGACAAACTGGAGGGTCTCCAGAAGAAGTGGTTCCCAGACTCTTCATTAGCACAGAACTGAAACCATTCCTGGAGCCAACTCTTCAAAGACTGGTTTGGACGATAAGACGTAGAACGATACTGGTGAAGAGTGTGCTGCTTGGGTTAAGCAGATACATGAGACTAGCTGGGTAGTTCCTGCACAGAGGCAGATGAGAAGACAGAGGGGGACAGGCACTGGTTCAACACATATGGGAAACACAGGGTGGAGAGGAAAAATACACTTCATTGTGCGGGGAGAACAGCTGAGTTTATGTAACAGTGTGTGTAAGTGTAAGACAAACTGAGTTGAACTTCAAACTTTCACTTAAAGCACTATAAAGTAATTGAAAAAAAAATTGTCACCTATTTTTCTGCTACCTATATGTGATGACTTTTAAAAGAAGTCCAGGAGGCTATGCCAAGGTTTAAACAAACAACAAAAAGCAACAACATTTTGTCATTGATTTTATTCTGATGAATGTGTTGCACTGTACACCTACTCTGTGGGTTTTTTTTAGAGGGGGGTTGTAATTTTGAGGGAAGCTGTCGTTAAGCCCTTTCTGTCCCAATGCTGGTAGGTGGATTTGAAACATCAACCTATGTTAATTGAATGCAAACTCTTTGTACCACCTAGAGATCTATAAAGCAAAAGCCAAAACTGTTGCTGTTGAGTTGCTTCTGACAGAGTAGAACTGCCTCATTGGGCTTCCCTGGAGTGGCTGGTGGGTTCGAACAGCACACTTTTTGGTTGGCAGCCCTAGCTGGCTGTACAGTGGTGAGTTATCCCCATTATGCTTTCCTGTAAGCAAGCATTCTGAAGGCTTTCATCATAGCTGGTGTTTTACGTGAGCTCACCTCGAGTGGATGTGTTTTAAGAGGGATCTTCTAGTTGTTGTTGTGTGCCACGGAAGAGATGTCAACTCAGCAACCCCGTGTGATAGAGTAGAACTGCTCTACAGGGTTTTCTTGTCTGTAGTCTTTATAGAAACAGATTGGCAGGTCTTATTCCCACCGAGCCACCGGCTGGGTTCAAATGGCCAGTCTTTCAGTTAGCAGCCAAGGGCTCGCCTGCTGCAGCACCAGGACTCCAAAGAGGCTGCTTACTCAGTTGAAAAAGCAAGATAGGAACTAATCTATCATGTGGATCTGCCAGTTTGGGATTCCTAGCCAAAGAACTTCTTAAAATTGGGATTTTGTTCCAAGGCATTCTTAAAAATGAACCTACACTATGGATTCAACTATTCACAGATTACTGAATATTTATCTAAAGGAAGAAAAGCCAGCAGTGTGCATGGATATAAGTACGGATGAAGGAACTAAGCACCGGTTTTAGGTAAAGTTTGCACTGGAGTTTTGGTGTAAGTCTTCCCCAGTGTGGTGTACAATTTACACATCTGTCCTGTAAGTGTGAGTGGTCTCTTCTTCCTTTCTTCACATTCTCTCTTACCTGCTTTTACATCCTGTTCAGCATTAGAACTTCTAAAGTTTAAATTCTTCCTTTTGGACTTCTTAAAAATGTCTTCTGAAAACTCGCACTAACGCCTTCTGCCTCTGCAGTGGTAGAGGTTTCCCTAGCGTCCAGAGAAGAAGACATATTCTGGACTAAAATGCTGTGGGAAGATTCTCAAAGGACATTTGTTAGACCATTTTTTTTACCCACCTGGTGTGTGTTTAGGATTAAAAACAAGTCCCTTCAATCAGATTGCAACTTGAATAAGGTTTTGTGTGTGGCTGTTTTATTTCTACCAAGTGAGTGTAACAAAAGTGTGAATGAAATGCTACAGATGAATCCACAGAAAGACTAACGAGCCACACATCTGGCAACGATTCGGAGTCTAGACAGTGTGCTGAGGCACCTCAGCTGATTCATCATGACCCGAAGTGAACTGCGGCATTAGTCCACAGTGTAGCCCAGTCTCACGTAGTATCTTCTGTAACCTCCATTTATTGTTTTAACTAAAATGTGAGTGTCTGCTATGCAGGTTGGCCCCACTCTAGGTTTTGAAGATGACTAATGTGGTTCCTGGTCTCATGGAGCTTACTGTCTATTTTGTGTATTCGTTATTTTTTCTTGCATCGTTTAGAACAATTTAGACAAAAACAAAACAACAAAAACCCACACAGTCATAGCAACAAGAAAGCACCAACTGAGTGGGTTATAAAACCCCAAAATGAGTGGGTTATAAATTCCTTGAAATATTTGTGGAGATACTCTAGTTTTATTAAAAACATCACTTACAGGGTTAACTGTAGCTCCTGTCTGTCCAAATGACCAGAATCTTCTTAGTTTTTTATTTACCTGAAATAAACCAGTATTTTTGCTCATATTTGCTTATGGACATGTAGTCTGTTTTTTACATTTCAAAGTCTCTTGAAACATTTTTGGTTTGAATGGTTCATGATGTCAGCATGTCAGACGTTTAAATATGCCAAGTTACCGGTCTTTCTAATGGGGCTCAGTAGGGCATGTATCCAAACAGCATTTTGCTGTCTTTAATCTTGAGTTTTATAGTAAAAGTTCACCACATCTATTTAATGTGAGAGAATGTGAATTGGCAGTACTTTATTCCATACGTTATATATTTATGAGGTCTGCTTATTCAGAACTCACAATCCAATTATTCTTCCAGCCAGGGACCTTATTTCTAGATTCTTGTTTTCTCCTCATGTGCAGCTGTAAACCACAAGTGAAGTTTCTAATGTTAGACAAGGTGTATCCATTAGTTGCACTAAAAAGCTCTAACCACTGGTGGTCATTGATTTTTAGTTTCATATATCTTTAATGAGGAGATTAAATACTTGTTTAGGAAGTACAACCTAGCTTAAGTGGTGTTTGTTCTTATGACATGTGCCGTTGAAGACCTCTATAATCTCTCTCATAGGTCAAGCCATGGAGTAAGACTTTTTATCCTAAAACAAATCTGCAGGTACTTCTGTAATTGTGTAAATGAGCATATTATAGTCATTTTAAAAAAGCATCAAAAGTTATAATCAAAGTAGAGGCAACACATTTTCTAATAGCCTGGCATACGGACATATCATCCTGGCTATCTGTTAAGCCGAGCAAAACACCAAGACTAGTTTTCGAGTGAGAATAAAGTACATCTTGATCATTAATTGGTTTGGACTATGAGGTAAGAAAAATTCTTAACCAAAGGTCAAAAGTAGGCTTTGTGTTTGAGCCATCAAGAAAAATAAAAGACAGTTCAGTGCCTCGACTATTCCTTAAGCATATGAGATAATTACAAATTTAACTGCAGTGGCAGATTATACCATTTCAAAGTTGGTGAACTGAACAAGTGTGATCAGAATAAGAGTATCAAGCCACATTGCCTACTTGATTAGGCATTGAACCACTAAGTATGAGATGCTGCAAGTCCCTTAAAATAGGATCAAGCAGAGTGGTATTAGCATTTTCTGCATGCAGAGGCTTTTGTGTGTGGTAAGCAAACCATACTCAAGAAATCTGCTTGCAGGTCCCTAGGTAATCCAAGCAGACAGTGGGAAGAAAAAGATCAATTGATTGCTCAGTCTACTTTAAAGCAAAGTTTTGCCCCCTGGGAAAACCAGAGAGAAGGTGATGATGGGGGGTGGGGAAGGGAAAGAATGAGAGCCAAAAGGATTATTCAAAGACGACTACATTTGGTGCAATGTATTTAGCTCCTTTGAAAAATATTTTATCATCCCTTTATCAATTTTGTGGTTGGTTCTCTTTAATACTGAGATAACTGCTTAGAATTTCTGAAGCAAAATTATTTTTGCTTTAACAATCTAAGCAGTTCTGAAAAAAATGTTTAAACAGGTTATTCAAATGCTGTAGCAGTGAAAAGAATATGATGGTATGGGACAAAACAGAAATTCCCAGACTGGGAAAGATACGTGTAACGGACGCTGAGAAAGGTCGTAACCCTAACAGGCTGAAGTTCAGCAGATCACTAAGAAGAACACAAGCATCCACTCCCCCAAATAAGCAAAAGATCATAGTGTGGAAAAAGAACACGGAAAAAACAAAAACAAAACAAACAACAACACAATAAAATTAAAGGCTAACAAGCATATTTTAAAATACTATATCTCCCTAGTAGTTTTTTAGAAACCTTCTAAAAAAGCAATTTAGCGGCATATATACCAGAACTCTTAAATTATTCAGAAGTTTTGGCCCAGTAACCCCAGTTACAGAAATTTATTCTAAGGAAATAATTAGCACTATTCTAATTATATAGAAAGCATAAGCCAAGATGGGGAAAATTCTACACATCTAAGAAAAAAGGGAATACTGAAATAGATTATGACATGTTCATTTAATGAACTATTCTGTAGCCGTTAATATTATATTTAGTGATAATTTTAATGACATGGGAAAGTATTCATGATATAACCTGGGTTAAGAAAAAGTTTATTTATGCACATGGGAAAATGTACATTAAAAAAGAAGAAAAGAGAGGTCTCAAGACTTTAACAGTGGTTATGACAACAGTGGAAACCTTGGTGGTGTAGTGGTTAAGGGCCACTGCCAACCAGGAAGTGGCTGGTTCAAATCCACCTTAGAAACTCTATGGGGCACTCTACAGACAGCTACTCTGTCCGTAGAGTCGCTATGAGTCGGAATCGACTCCGCAGCAGTAGATTTTGTTTCGATTTTATGACATTGTGAAATTTTATCTATGTTTTTTATTTTGTTGTTTATAATTTACCGTATTTTCTAAGTTTTCTACAATAAGGATGTGTTATTTTTAATTTATTTTAAAGAACAACAATAATGAAATCTAAGAAATACATCACTCCTCTAACAGCTAAAAACACAGAGGAAAATCTACCATGCAAGTTTTGGTTTCATATCTCAAGCAGTTTTATGAAATCTAAATGTATTATTTGAGCTACCTAGGAGTACACAGATGTTGAAAACAATATTGTTATGTAATGAAGATTTCGTTCTTGTTCAAGGAAACTTTCTCTACATAAAATAGCAAATATTCAAAACTCTAACTCCTGCTAAACCCGGAGATGATTTTCCGTGGACAAAGTAGATCGGGAGAGTATTTTTCCTTCCACAGATTTTAAAAAAAAAAGTCATTGCCATCGAGTCATTCTGGCTCATAGAGACGCTAAATCTGTTTTATGTGATAATAAACTAGTGTGCCAGGATTCAACATAAAAGAATTGCTAGGCACTGAGGGAGCACTACAAGTTGCTATTTATTTTCAAATACAATTTTGGGGTTATATTTGAAGGAGCTATACATTCTGTGTAGTTCCCAAGGCGCAAACCTCCCAAAGCGATTTGAAACTAACCCACTGCCTTGCTACTGCGACGGTCAGGGTTCAAGATTCTCCGCTTGTAAAACAGTGGGACTGATCCAGGGAGTTGAGACTGTACGGTGATTTAATATTTATGTTTAATCTTAAGCAGCCTAATTTTGTTCTCATTTCTTTCTGTTTCTCCATACTGAGCTCACAACACTTTAGAAAATAATTCAGAAAATTATCTTTTGTGTGCCCTAAAGGCATAACAGTAATGACCTTTTCTACTGAGACTTGACCCCTGATATTTTTTCGGCAAGACCTTGAGAGAGGTAGAAAATTGAGAGGGTGCAGGGGAAAATCTTCAAAAGCAGCATGCTTCTAAATTGATACCATGTAAACCCCCACATAGTACTGGGAAACCACTGCTGGGGGTAAATGAAATGAATTTACTGGGGCGTCTAATCCTATTCCTGGAACATTTAAACTGTGTAAATGCACTGGCGAGCAAACAAGCTTCAAAGCAATCATTACACCCCAGACACTGTTGCTGGTGTGGCTGAAATCTTTATGAGATTAGCTCCCCACAGGGAGGGAAGTTAAACACGGGCCAGAACCACTTCGAAATTGTTGAGAGGATACCCATTTACCAGCTGAGGATCAGAGCAAAGGTGTCTAATTCCTAAAGTTGCTTTTTCCCCCCAGAGTAACCACCTGAGGTTAAACTTCACTCCCCTCTCTACTGTCTTCCTTTCTTGACTTCACAACCACATCAGAACTGACTATGTTAGACCAGCGTGAAAATCTAGAGCTCTTAAGAACAGTTTTGGCTGAGTACTACTTCCCTGCTACTACCGTCTCCACCAGAAAAAGGATCAAATGCAGGGTGGGGTGCAGTCAGTGTTGGGTAGACTAAGAGTCTTCTTTTATATGTCTCCTTTTGTTTCAATTATATAAAAATTGATGAGAAAAGTAATTTTTTCTTAGCTGTTTTTAACATTAATTTTTAGGCTCTTTTTCTCTGGTTAAAATTCTGCCCATTTTTTCCTTCTTCATTCCACATTGTTTAAATTTATAATTCAAACACAGTGTTTCAATGAAGTAAACTTTTGAATATTTCTAAACTGATGAAGTGATTTTACTTAGAAAAAGAAAAACACAAATTCATTAAACCATGATCAATTTACCTACAGGCATTGAATAAGGAGATAAGGACAATAATTCTGTAAGGACATAAATCCATTCCATCATTTATTTCATCATGGGCTTTCAGTTTAAAACCAAAAAAACCCCAAACCCACTGCTGTTTAGTCGATTCTGACTCATAGTGACCCTATAGGGCAGATAGAATTGCTCCATAGAGTTTCCAAGGAGTGCTTGGCAGATTTGAACTGCTGACCTTTTGGTTAGCAGATGTAGCACTTAATCACTGGGTGAGATAAAACAAAAAAAACCTGAGAATTTTATGTCTGTGGGCAGGTATGGGAAAGAAGAGGGAGCAGAAAGTGATGGACACTTGACTATGTTCTCTTTCCCTCATCTTTTCATTTCTGTGGTTATTTCTGAAATTCTACATCTCTTTTGTCATGAGTTACTATTTGATTTGTTTTTTACTGACCTGCATCTGGCTAATAGTGATTCTATAGGACAGAGTACAACTGTGCCGTAGGGTTTCCAAGGCTGTGAAACTTTATGGAAGCTGATCGCCACATCTTTCTCCCACAGAGTGGTTGTTGAATTTAAGCCACCAATCTTTTGATTAGCAGCTGAGTGCTTAACCTCTGTGCCACCAAGGCTCCTCTGTAAGGGACCATAAACCAATTTTGATTTACTTCCTGACATAATACTACCACATTTTACTTTGGCTTCCTTTAAGTATAATGGCCAAGAAGATATCGCCCCCATAGCCTTAAAAAGACTCTTGTTATTGAGAAAATCTTGGCACATCTAGGGTCATCTCTGCAGAGAAACAGGCCTTATATTCAGGTTCGTGTTCTTGATGAGTTCCTCAGCTTCATAAAAGTATGTTCAGGAGTGGGTAATGCTTCATCCTGTCATACAGTGTTGATATGAGTCACAGATGACTTGGTGACAATTAACTCCAACATTATTATTAATCTACCCCCAGAGGACTAATGAAGTATATGTTTCAGCTAGGTTAACTAGCAACCTAGACCAGATACTTAACAATCTAAAGCTTACATGTGAAATACAAAATGAGAAAGAGGAAATAGCCTGAAGACAATACTGAGTCCAAGAATACTTTAAAATCTGTCTTTCATTATGTCATTCCTGCAGGAAATATCTTCCCTGGAGCACTTCTATCAGTTCACCAAAGATTTATTACTTTTTGCTTAGGGGTAGAAGTCTCTCAGGCTATCTAGTAGAGAATTAAAAGTAAGCTCATTATGGAAGTATTCTCAGACTATTGTACCTCATGTTCCGGTGTGTTCTCACTGAGAACCATGGTAGAAATTTATCTCTGGTTGCAAGACCAGGAAAAACAACAACAAAAAGAAAACATCATGAGCGATGACCTGGTTTGTGTTTTATCTCATTGAGCACAATGAGTCGTAAAGCTGGTCAGATCTCCTTCAGGTTGGCTGCTCAGATTTTCAGAGCCACTACCGCAGCACACTTTACTCAGGAATACAAAATCCTAACTTTTGATGCATAACACCAAACCAAACCTAAGTCTTTACCGTTTAGTACATTGTGACTCAGAGACTTTACAGAACAGAGTAGCACTGCCCCATAAGGTTTCCAAGGTGGATTGAACTGCTAATCTTTTGATCAGCAGTTGAGCTCTTAGCCACTCTGCCATCAGGGCTCCGCATTGTTGCTGTCATATGCCATTGAGTCAGTTCTGACTCATAGCAACCCTACGCACCACAGAATGAAACAGTGCCCGGTCCTGCGCCACCTTCACAACTGTTGCTGTGTTTGAGCCCATTGTTGCAGCCACCGGGTCAATCCCCCTCATTGAGGGGCTTCCTCTTTTTCAGTGGCCTTCAACTTTACAGAGCATGATGTCCTTCTATAGGAATAGTTCCTCCTGATAACATGTCCAAAATACACGAAGTGTAGTCTCTCTGTCTTTGATTCTAAAGAACATTCTGGTTGTATGTTTCCAAGACAGATTTGTTTATTGTTTTGTTTAATGTCCTTCTATGACACCACAGTTCAAAGGCATGACTTCTTGTTTGGTCTTCGTTACTCATTGTCTAGCGTTTGCCTGCATATGATGCAGTTGAAAACATCATGACTTGGGTCAGGTGCAGCTTACTATTTACAATGACATCTTTGTGTTCAACATGTTAAAGAGGTCTTTTGCAGTAGATTTTTCCAGTGCAGCACACCTTTTGATTTCTTGAATGCTGCTTCCGTGGGTGTTGATTATGTATCCAAGTAAAATGAAATCCTTGACAACCTCAGTCTTTTCTCTATTACCATGCTGTTGCTTATTGGTCCAACTATGAAGATTTTTGTTTTCTGATGTTGATGTGTAATCCATACTAAAGGCTGTGGCCTTTGATCATGAGTGCTCTTAATTCCAATTTCTTCGGTCATTCTAATTTTCTTGTCACTTATGACATTCCTTCATGTATTTCAAATATTGATTGTATTGCATTTGATTTTGTAAACTTCGGTAAGTAATCTTACTATTTTGTTGACCATAATATTTATATAAAATAAAATAAATAAATATTGCCGTTCTCAGAAATGTCCCTTTTCCTCTCATGTTTGGGAGAGTCTAGCTTTGTTTTCTATCTGATACTACTGTTAATATTTGCCAATCCAGCAGAAAGTTTTATACAAATGAACTGGTGTAATAGGATGCTGACCTATAATAAGAATTTGTCACACCACAGTCATACTATGGGAGATCTGCCATTGATTTTTTGGTAAATATGGGAAATGGTGAAAAATACAGAGTATTGAAAAATACAGAGTATGTTCCTCAGCACTAAATTCTTCTGTGACCATTTTTCTTTTCTATTCTGCTGTCTTCAGGCGATATTTAATAAATTGTTCTGTTTCTACAGAGTATGAGCTTTTACTGAGATGTCTAAAGGATTCTACAGGGAAGTTCTCATTGGTTTTTCTATTAATGCATTTGTAAGGCTAGCCTTCATCTCTCTGTAAAGAATGAAAAGCAAATTCAGAGGGGAAAAAAGTACTGTATTATGGAATTAAAGAGCAGGCATGAACCATGCTTCCTCTCATATCATTTAGGTTGCTCAATTTGTTACAGGCCAAAGGAGAGTTTCTTAATGTCTCCAAAACTGAAATTGTATAACCTTTGCAAGAAAGTCAGATTATGGTAAAAGTTCATATGAATTGCTGGAAGATTCTTCCCATTTAGCCAAAGTTTTTCTCTCTGGAACATGGGCGTATTACTCTGCTGTTATTTAACGTAACCAAAAGAAAAAAAAAAGCAATGTTTCTAATGTGACAGAAGGGGTTCAGATGTCGCTGGGGAAGGCCTTCTCATTCTCCCACAAGGTGGCACTTACATTGCTGATGTTTACAATCCAGGGTCCTCTGACTTGTACAGTCTTAGAAAGCTGACGTTTTTCAGCGTGGAGATAATGGGAAGGTATAAAACATATAGGTTAACATATACAATTTTTTTTCTGTGGTGTCGTGACTACTCCTTCAGCCAGTTTATAATCTCTGGGTTCCTAGGTGGAAACCCTGGTTGCATAGTGGTTAAGTGCTACAGCAGCTAATCAAAATGTTGGCGGTTCAAATCTACCAGGTGCTTCTTGGAAACTGTATAATGCAGTTCTACTCTGTCTGTAGAGTCTCTATTCATCGGAACCTACACAGCAGCAGTGGATTTGTTTTTTTTTTTTAATGTCCCTAGGGGGTGACCCTGGTGGCATAGTGGTTAAGTGCTATGTCTGCTAATCAAAACACCAGCGATTCAAATCTGCCAAGTGCTCCTTGGAAACTCTACGAGGTAGTTCTACTCTGTGTTATAGGGTCACTATAGGGTCATTGTGAGTCAGAACTGACTCAACTGTAATGGGTTTGATTTTTTGGTTTTGGTATATTCTTAGGTACAGGGAAAGCAAAAAAACTGGAATATGGAATTGGAATGTGGAACTCAGTTGTTCCACATACTGGAATAAATGCATAAAAACACATAAGATAACATGTCAAAGACTTGTTTTCAGCCTCAAGAAATGTGTAGTCGATAGGCAGAGTCAGACGTATACAAGTAAATTTAAAAATGATACAGGTTATAGCTGAAGGTCTATATTATAAATGTTCAAAGACAATAAATTAAGTCAGGCTTTGAAATACAAATGTTTGCCACTCTAAAGGAATATTTAAAAGCTGTTGCCGGAGACTCTTCCTACAGAAGGTGATTAACTGTATCTGATCCTTCATATGATTATTGTTATAGATTTACAGATTTTTATAGTTCATCCATCAGAAAGGAATCTCCTTTCACCATGTGAAGGAGATAGTGTAAAGGTGTTGCTTGTCTCCGTTGCTTAAATGACATAAGTATAAAACAAAAGTCTGTAATCATTCTCCATTGCCTAGATAATAGCATCTAAATACAAATGTTCATATATCATGGAAGACCTGTATTTCCTATGTTATTTTCCTCACATCCTTTCCCCTTACCTTACGCTCTTACTAAATAGACTATTTTATTCACTGATTCAGCCATTCTACATGTATTTATTAAACACTTAGCGTGTGCTAAGTACTATACTAAGCACTAGGCCACATGGTTATCATGTAGTTCCCTCAGTCTGAAAGTGATTCCTGTTCCAATTCCCCTTAAAATCTACTTAATATTCAAAACGCATGGCTGACAAGTTGATTCTGACTCAGAACAACACAACAGTACAAAGTAGAACCGCCACACAGGGTTTCCAAAGTTGTAAATCCTTACAGAAGCAGACTGCACATCTCTCTCTCATTGAGCTGCGTGGGTTACAGCTGCTGCCTTTTTGGTTAATGGTGGGTGCTTAACCGCTGTGACACAAGACCTCCTTATTTTAGTAGTCACAGTGCAGTTCAGATTTTACTTCTTTTGTTACATTTCCTGCAATCTACCCAGCTGAAAAAACCTTTGCCTGTTACACATTCCTACCCCATGTACCTTTCCTGTATCACTTAAATCAAAACCCCATTGCCAATGAGTCAATTCTGTCTCATAGCAACCATACAAGACCAAGTAGAACTGCTCCATAAGGGTTTCCAAGGCTGTAAATCTTTAAGAAGGCAGACTGCCAAAGCTTTCTTCCAAGGAAAAACTGGTGGGTTCAAGCTGATGATCTGTTTATGGTCTACGACTGTTTATTGGTCTACACACAGGTGCTGTCGGAGCACAGTTAAGTGTTCTGGCATTTTCATTCTTTGCAATGGGAAGTACGCAGTAAAACAAAGAAACAAAAAATGAAAACCCAAACCCATTGCCATCAGGTCAGTTCTGATTCCTAGCAACGCTACAGGGCACAACGGCAGTGATGCTATAGGACAGAATAGAACTGCCCTACAGAGTTTCCAGGAAACGCCTTGTGGATCCAAACTGCCAACCTTTTGTTTAGCAGCCATAGCGCTTACCCAATGCAGTACCAGAGTTTCCAAGTGCATAGTAGGTTCACAATACATACATTTTGGGAAAGAATTAATAGTGGTTGTGCTTTGAGCATTTCTGGAGGTGCCACTGTATAGGTGAAACAGTTAAAAAAGGCTTCACGGCTCAGGTTTAGGTCCTTTATAGATGCAGAAGCATATTTTATTTTGTCAAAAAAAAAGTAACTTGCTACTGTTTGAGTATACCATGCCATTTTAATTTGTATTTATATATTAAAACAAATGGTAAAGATTTCCTTATTACTTATTTTACAGCTTCTTTTACAGGAAATAAAGTTTTCTCTTTTTAATACTGATACACAAAAATGTTAGCAGATCATTTCCCCTCAAAAACTACACTGATTTTCATTGTTCTGCTCAGGGTATTTCACGCTAAGCATGTATTACATAGGAAATGTACCTTTTAAAAAATTTGCTGCTCTGTTGGCTATTGGTTTCTAAAAGGTCCCAGGATGTTCATTTCTGGGTAGCTTTACACCATAAAAAAATTAAAATAGAGCATCTTCATTTTAAGCTGATCCAAGAGAACAGAAAAATCTGTACCCCAAGGAATTGCCATTTAGGCTTTTATGAGCAGATTAGTATAAATTTTACTTTCACGCTTGCTGTTGTCCTTATGCCAGTATCTTGGAAGTGGTAAGGCTGTGCCACTTGGTGGACACCTCTGAACTGCGTGTCTCAAAACTCTCCAGAAACCCCATGTGAGTGAAACAGCCTGGATATCATCTCTGTCATGGACTGAATTGTGTCCCACCCAAAAACGTGTGTAGTAATTTGGCTGGGCCGTGGTTTGCAGTTTTGTGTGATGTTCCTGTATGTTGTAAATCTTGCCTCTATTATATTAATGATGGATGATAGGCAGTAGTTGTGTTGGTGGTGCAGGATTCAACGTGTAAGATTGTACTGTGCCTTGAGGCAATCTCTTGGGATACAAAGGAAAGGGAAGCAAACAGAGTTGAGGAATCTTAAACCGCTAAGCAGCAGTGCTGGGAGCAGAACAGTCCTTTGGAAAGGACTCAGAGTCCCTGAGCCTCAGATGCTCCCATTCTATGAGAAATTTGACAACAAGCACCTTCCTTCAGAGCCAACAGGGAAAGCGTTTCCTTGGAGATGATGCTCTGAATTTGGACTTGCAGTCTATTGGACTATGACAGAATAAAATTTTTCTGTGTTGAAGCCATCCACTTTTGGTATTTCTGTTACCGCAGCACTAGATGACTAAGGCGATCTCTTTCTTTTTGCCCAGTTTCTCTATTTTCCTAGTGGTAAAACCCACCATTTCAGATCAACTCAATTTACTGTAACTCCCTATAGTTTTCTAAGATATAGAAATAACATCTTCATTTACAAAGATTACAGCAGATTTTGTTGGAGGAATCCCTGGGGATATATTTGTTGAGAGCCTCGCTGCTAACCAAAAGTTCAGCAGTTCAAATCTACTAGGAACTCCTTGAAAATCTTACGGGGCTGTTATAGTCTGTCCTGTAGGGTTACTATGAGCTGGAATTGATTCCATGGCATGTAACAACACAACATCCTGTTAGATAAGCTACAATGTTATTCTTTTAAATATCAAGTCTCAATGATTTTTAGCTCCAACCCACAGGACTTGATTAATTCCACCCATTTTCCAGGTCTTTTCTTTCAAAATTAGTCTGCCAAATATGGCATTCATTAGAACATTCTTTAGCTGTATGCTGCTTGGCCTTGAAGCCCAATTAGATGGTAACTATCTGAAAATATGGAACATCTACTCATTATATCATCAATGTATTTTCTTTATATTCTAAATTGCAGGCACAATTAAAAAAAAACCCACACGATTGTTTTAATGACAAAAAGGATTTAACTGGTCTAGTTTGCATAGAAAGGAAAATGGTTTTTCTCTAAAAACCTTACCAATGATGAAATTTATAGATGTTGACATTACCTGTTTCCATTGAGTTGATACTATCACATATTGTGTTCCCCAAAAACGAGCAAAAATTTGGCTAGTTCGTGATCCCAGTGTTGTATAATTGTCTGCCAGTCTGTGATCTGATGTGATTTTTTGTGTGTTGTAAATCCAATCTCTATAATGTTAATGAGTTGGAGTTTGGGGGAGTGATATTAATGAGGCAGGACACAATCTACAATATTAGACTATGTTTTAAGTCAATCTCTTTTGAGATGTAAAAGAAACAAGCAGAAACACAGGGGACCTAACGCTACCCAGAAAGATGCACCAAGGGCAGACTGCATTCTTTGGACTCAAGATCCCTGCATTACGAAGCTCCTTGACCAGGGAAGACTCATGACAAGACCTGCTTCCAGAGCAGACAGTGAGAGAAAGCCTTCCCCTGGAGCTGCCACTTTGAATTCAGACTTCTAGTCTCTGATTCAGGAAATAATATCGGAGTCATTATCCCCTGTACCTGAGCACAGAGAATGTGACCCAGCTGGTGCTGGACTCAGGAGGACTCAACAAGGACACATCAACTGGGCCCTGTGGTATAAAGACAATTAAAAAAATAAAAAGTCTGCTGCCATTGAGCCAATAGCTAGAATAATCTTGAAGAATGCCTTTTAGGGAACTTCATGTAAACCCAATCAAATAGAACACAAAAGATTTTCCACTCTTACCTTTTTCTATGAACCTTTAGCGAATAGAAAATTTGTTGAACCAGTAAAGACCCTCCTAACTGTCCTTCATGAAACCTGTACGAGTCAACATTAAGAAAGAAAGTTCAAAATGTAGGATCCTGTTTCTAGCTAACCTTTGAAAAGGTAAAGCTTTCAACGGTTTTGCCCATATTGTAATGTTAATATCTACTGATGGTTCTGTAACATTCCTAAGGCTTGGGAAGACATGGCTTTGGCAGTGTGCTTGTTCCTTTTCTAATTCTTGCTTATTCTGTTGTATTTCTTAGACGCAGGCAGATGTGGCTTCAGCATCATCATCGTCTGCTTTCCAGCTTTTATCTATTCTGCAATATCTCCTCGAATTTAAGCAAACATCACCTCAGTAGTATGCACGTCCACTTCCTACTTTCGTCTTTTTTGAGTATATACTGAATAAACCTTTTTTTGTTTTACTAAACTTTGTAATCCTCCCCCCCCCCAATAATCCCACCTAGACTGCAAGAGAGTGAATTTCTCTTTGTTGAAGCCATTAACTTGGGGTAACTAGATAACTAGAACATTGGCTCATGGTAACCATATAGGACAGAGTAAAGCTGTCCAATAGGGTTACTGAAGCTGTCATCTTTACAGTAACCAACTGTTAACATTTTGTTGGCAGCTGAGCACTTAACAATTGTACAACCGAGGTTTCTCGATATTGGTGTTACCTACCTATAAAGCAAAGAAGTAGGCTTTTAAACTTAAAAGAAGTCTCCTTTAAAAAAAAATTATGAGAAGCATTTTGAGGAGAGTGGCTTTACATACTACCTTAGCCTTCTTACTGAATTAGCTAATATTGAAAGGAAAGAAGATTGACCTGTCAGAGGGAGAAAAGTTCCAATTTAGTGAGCCCAGTTTAGACTTTTTGGAAAGAACAACTCTAGTTCTGATAGGATTTTATTGCAAGAATGCCAGCCAAGCCAAATATGGATACTTAAAAGATTAAGACTAGACACATTCATCCTCAAAGAAGAGCTGCCAATTATCTGATGAGCTGAGAAGTTAGTTATCTGCTGAATTTAGCCAATTAGAAAAAAAAATTCTAGCTTCAAACCCTGAATTTTTCCTCAATAGCAGATTACTTTTGTCTGAACTATCCAGCACATTGATCCAGTTCTGCACTTCATTTTGCCTGTGCGGATATAGTTGGAATGTCACATTCTGATCCAATTTCCAGAGGTAGGGAGGCATTGGAGAGAGCATTGTTTACATTAGAGTATCTAGGAATGACACTATAGCTCAGTGAATGAATACAGAATTAGACTAACATACACATTCAAACAATTTTTGGGTATTTAGGAAAATGGAAGTAAAAGCCTGGCATGGATTACTCTAAACCACAGGCACTTGACAGAGAATCAATTCAGGCAATGACTCAACTGTTAGGAGAATTTCCACTTAAAAGGATAGTTGTGTTAAATATATTTATTTAGCCAGCTCTGACACTTCTGTAAACGATTTTAACATCTCAAAGCCCAGATGAAAGTATTATAATTGCTGAGAAATAGAAATAATCATCAGTAAACACAAGAAGATCTTTTCATTATGCTTACTAGTAGAGAAATAGGTCCAGCCATTTCAAAGTGGTGGTGGGATGGGTGGAGACTGGAAATCAACATGTGAAAGCAATGACTATTAATCCCTCTGTTCCTGTTTTGTTTGCTCAACTCAGATGCAAATTCAAATCATAAGACAGCTAAATAGCTAAAGGAATATTGACAAAGTTGAAAGGCAAAGGACTATGCCAAAAAATAGCCAAGATAATTCATCTCTGAATAGATCAAAATTGTTCAAGAAGTTTTTGGGAAAACCTGTGACATTCATGAGAAAAAAAAATCCAAATGTTAAGTAGCTACATTCTGGGAAGGTCAGGATAGACTATAATTTCCTCCCAAAAGTGCAATAAAGAACAATAAGCCATATGCAGTCTTCAGTAATTCTTTACAGGATTAAAATCATTCATAAACCAGTGGTATTCCTTTTCAAGGTTAGTCATTTATACCATCAACAACCACAAAAAGAGTGGTGGTGGTTCTTCCGTTCTTCAATGGCCTTGCTAAAGTTGGACAACAGTGTAGAAAGAACCATAATTATCTTTTATGAGTTGATGTTGGAAGGGTGAATGTCTTACCTGAAGATAAGCAACTGTCTGAAATAGCAGTCCAAACAAGATGCAATTTCTGCCTCAGAAAATTAAAAAATCATAAATTTCCATAAACTTTTGGTATTGAAATAGCTAAGCAAGACAAAGACTTATACTACTTAGCAACAATGTTAATCTCACCTCATACCAGCTGAGCTGCATTAGAAAAATGCCAGCCAGATTCTGCACATTTGCTTGTGGGCTATGAACATCAAATTATCCTCCAGCAGAAAATCTAAACACTGTACTCTAATACTCTGGTGCACATCCGCAAAGACCCTAAAAAAATCAAGTAGATTATATACAGTCTGTTGGTTGGCAAGATCTGGCAAATTCTCTCTAGTTTTAAGCATAAACAAACATACTAGGTTACGATTGTATATATAATAGGTCTACAACATAAAACAAAGGAATAATTGCTTTAAACAAATGAAGGGAAGCAAACGAAGAAATGATTTAAAAAATAGTTTTATAAGAACAATTAATGATGCAATTCAGAACACATCTACTTGGTGTTCTCAACGTATTAGGGTACATAAACTTTATCAAGATGAGATAAAAGAGACCTTTATGAAAAGTGCAAAGGACATCAACTGCATTAAGAGTGATGATTATGATGCCATTTCAGTTTTCCTCCACTTCTATCATTCACATTAAAATATAATAAAATTGGAAATCATCTCTGTCTTTATTAAACAGGGCAGAGTCACAAGCCCAAGCCTCAGGCTATAATAAGTAGCTGCCAAATGCATTGAATTTAAGATGAAACTGAAGAAGGACCCTGAAAACATACACAAAAATCTACAGTTCTTTTTACAGTGTTTCTTAAAGGTTACAAATAGTAAGCTAACAAAAGGTACAGCTAGCTGTCCTTTAGTTAGATCTGATAGCTGGGCGCTATACATGCTGGTTCTAATAATATGTTTTCATACCATGGAGCACTAGGTAAAGCTAGGCCAAAGGGAAAGTCTTCAGATGAGCCATCTTTGGAGGAAGAGTAGAGAGAGTCTCTGGATAAAGGAGCAATCAACTTGGAAATAGCTAATGAAAATGAAATGGAGGAGTGGAGCCAAGATGGTGGACTAGACACACATCTCCTTGATTCCCTCTGAGAACTAAGGCCTGTAATGACAATTAAACAGTGGAGTGTGGGCTTCTTCAGAGCCCTAGGATCTGGCATAGGATGGTCAGATTGAACTGGGAGCCAGTAAAGTGGAAACTACTCCTTTCTAATCCAAAGCTGCTTCTGCTGACTCATCCTTTGGGAGGACTGCAGGTACAGATGCCTTCTTTGTTTTCCAGGAGATGGGGACTGGGTATGAGCTGGAAACTACGCTGAGCTGCAGTGCTTAAACAAGGCAACAGAGAAACTATGCTTCAAATAGCCACGTTTTGAGAGCTTGGCTGCTGACTGAGGGCACAACCACCCATCCATCTTGTTGTTTCTGAGCTGTACCACAGATTCTGCTGTATCACGGCAGGAAGGGCAGCTAGGGCAGGATGCCATCTTGGTCAGCTGGGAGGTGGAATCACTCACTCAGAGGTCTTAGCTGTTGCTAATTCTCATGCTGCGAAGCAGTGTCCATCTTCTCCAGCAGAAAATCTGTGTTTAGGACAGTGGTGCCTAGAGTTATGAGTGGGGTCTGGTAGAGGATGGCTGGAAGGCCACAACCTCTTCCTACTTTGAACTGTGTTACAGCATCTGGGAAGTGCTTCTGTTGTCAGCTAGAAGGTGGGACCTGCCACTTCCAAGGTCCTGACTGATTTTGGCACCTGTTGGACAGCTCCTTTCTTAGCAAGAAAGCACCTTTTCTAAAATAAGAGCACCTGAGGAACTGACTGTAGAGTGGCCTGGAAGCATCTCCTCCACCTTTGACTAATATACAGCATAGCACTGGCTGACAGCACCCCAATGACTCCTTAAGTAAGGTGCCATCTTTGACAGCCAGGAGGCAGAGACTGTCACCCCAGAGAGTCCACCTGGGACTAGTTACTAGAGTACCCAGAGGTGGTTGGTGACCAACTCCCCTCTTAGAACTATGCTTCAGCTCCTGTCGAGGTAACAATAGTGAAGCTGAACAGCTTCTGGATGTTGTGAGGGCAGCAATTAACAGCTAACCATTTAAAGAAGCCGTCCACCATGCCTCTGGAAAACTCTCAAAATAAAGAATCAAAAAACATCCCAGATGAAGAAGACTTTATGAAATTAATGGAGGTGAAGTACAAAGCAATTAGGTATAAACCACCCCAAGAGATTACAATGCAGCAGAACAAAATGAAAAATTAAGTCAGCTATTTGAATTCATGGAACATCAACAATCTGAAATCCAGCAAATCAGTAATAAAGTTACAGAATTAGACAATTCAATCCAAAGCCAAAAGACTAGAATTGAGAAGACAGAAGCCAGAGTTAGTGAGCACGTGTATAAAAAAACTGACACCACATTTATAAGGACAATTCACAGAAAACAAATAAGAAAAATGAAGAAGCCCTAAGAAAAATGTGGAGCTCTATTAAGAGGAATAATCTACAGATAATTGGAGTTTCTGAACAAGGAGGAATAGCTGAAAATACAGAGAATATTATTGTAGAGTTGCTGACAGACAACTTCCCTGAAAGGATGAAAGAAGAGAATGTAGATATCCAAGATGCTTATTAAATGCCACAAAAACTAGACCCCAAAAGAAAAACACCAAGACATACTATAATCAAGCTTAATAAGATGAAACATAAAGAGAGGCTCTTAACAGCAGCAAAGGTTAAAGCAAAGCTAAGATAGAGAGGGAAGCCCTGTAGGCTTTTGTCTGACTTCCCAGCAGAAATGATGTTGACAGGAAGGAAGTGGGATGACACTGTCAAAGTCCTGAAAGAGAAGAACTTCCAGCCAACAATTATGTATCCTGCAAATTAATCTCTCAAATATGGCAGTCAAAAATAAGACATTCACAGACAAACAGAAGCTTAGAGATTTTGTAAAAACAAGACCAAAACTACAAGATACACTGAAGGAAGGACTTTGCATACAAAACCAAAAACATCAAGTGTATACTTTAGTAGGCAATGCAGGATATAGCATCCAGAGTCCTACTCAGGGAAGTCACAAAACTTCATCAAAGCTATAGTATTAAAAGAAAGGAAGCAGTGATCAGAACACAAACACTATGATATCATCACACTGAAAAGAGGGATATATTACAATAGTTATAACCCTTTCAAATGGCAATATATTAAAAAGATATGCAGAAGTTAAAGTCTGGTTAAAACTTCTAATAGTAAGAGGAATCATAGGAGTAGCCGCAAAGCAAGATAACAATGTGACATATCAAAACAAGAGACATAATACAAGAGTCTCAACACACAAAAAGAACAATGAAAAGGATTCCGTAAAGAAGAATGACTCCAAACAGAATATTAAGAGCAGTATGGAAAACATCAACAACACAAAAATAAAGGCACCAAAATGACAGCAGCACTCAACCCATGCCAGGCCAAGCCAAGTGCCGTTGAGTCTGATCTGATACCTATCAATAATTACACTGAGTGTAAGTGGACTGAATGTGCCAATAAGGAGACAGTGAGTGACATTCTAGATCAAACACATGATCTGTCTATATGCTGCTTACATAAAACACACTTCAGACTCAAAGATATAAACAAACTGAAAATCAAATAATGGATAAATATATATCAAGCTAACAATATACAAACAAGAGTAGTAGTATGAATACTAATCTCAGATAAAATAAACTTTAATGTAAAATCCACCATCATCGGCAAGAATGGTTACTATTTATTGCTGATAGTTTCAATGCATAAGCAGGACATAACAAAATGAAATTTTTATGTACCCAATACCAGAGCATCTAACTACATCGAACAATCACTGACAACACTGAAAAATGAGATAGAAAACTCCACAATAATAGTTGGAGACTCTAACACTCCCTTTCAGTAATGGAAAGACCATCCAGAACAAAGCTCAGTAAAGATACGGATCTTACTGTGACAGTTAACCAATCAGATCTCATCAACATATATAGAACTACCCATCAACAGATAGCTACAACTTCTTCTCCAATGAATGTAGAACATTTTCCAGAATAGACCCTGTGTTAGGACATGAACCAAGTCTCAACAAAGTCCAAACCACTGAATTATGGCAAAGCACCTTCTTAGACCATAAGGCCACAAAAGTTGAGCATAAAACAAACATAGGTAGAAACTTGAACTCATGGTAACACCTTGCCCAAAAAGCCATGGGTTATAGAAGAAATCAAGGACAAAATAAATTCAAGAAAACTCATCCTACTAGAACCTATGGGATACAGCCAAAGCAGTGCTCAGAAGTCAGTTCATCTCTATAAATGCACACATCTGGAAGGAAGAAAGGACCCAAATTAGAGAATCAACCCTACAGCTTGAACAAGTAGAAAGAGAGCAACAGAGGAACCCCTCAAGCACCAGAAGAAAACAGATCATAAAGATTAGAGAACTAAATGAATTAGAGAACAGAAGAATTGAAAAAACTAACAAAACCAAAAGATGGTTCTTAGAAAAGATCCAGAACATTGATAAACCACTGGCTAAACTTACAAAAGAAAAACAGGAGAGGAAATAAATAACCCGAATAAGAAATGAGATGGACCATCAATTGCGGTCTTTTAGTGGAGATCTCAGGTTGCGCCCCTTTTTATTCTTGTGTTGCCAGTGAGAGTCAACTTAGTGAGCTGCATCGCGGCTACCACTGGTGGTGGCTGGGCACCATCCTGTTCTTCTGGTCCCAAGTGTATGTAGGCACCCTTATGCATCTATAGGAGATCATCTTGCTATAGGTTCCATGCATCTATAGGAGATCATCTTGCTGACCTCTGGCTGGAGGAAGGAGAGCAGGTGGAGAGGAGGGGAAAGGAGACCATTGGGAGGATGAGACATATATGGAGCAGAGAAGAATAGTGTGCTGTCACTGGGCAGGGAGAGCAGTGGAAGCTGCATATAGGTGGCCATGTAAATTTACACAGAAATGTACATTTTCAATCAATCATAATAAAAAAAAGAAATGCGATGGGAGATGTCATGACAGACCCAACTGAAATAAACAACATCACAACAGAATGCTGCAAAAGACTGTACTCTAACAGACTGGAAAACGTAGAGGAAATGGACAAGTTCCTAGATTCATATCACCTATCAAAATTAACACAACTTAATAAACTCGTCACAAAGGAAGAGAATGAAAAAGTCGTCAAAAAGCTACCAACCAAAAAAACTCCTGTCCCAGACAGCTTCACTAGAAAATTCTATCAAACTTTCAGAGAGGAATTAACTCTAGTAATACTGAGACCATTTCACAGTGTAGAAAGGATAGAGTACTCCTCAGTTCATTCTCTGAAGCCAGCATAACCCAGGTACAAAAGCAAGGGAAAGATCCCACAACGAACGAAAATTACAGACCAATATCACTCATGAACCCAGATGCAAAAATCTTCAGTAAAATCCTAGCCAACAGAATCCAACAATACATCAAAAAATAAATCATTATGACCAAGTTGGATTCATACCAGGGATGCAAGACTGGTTCAACATCAGAATAATTACTGTGATGAACCACATAAATAGCCCAAAGATAAGAATCACCTGATTTTGTCAGTTGATGCAGAAAAGACATTTGATAATGTCCAACACCCATTCATGCTAAACACTCTCAGTAAAATAGGGATAGAAGGAAAATTCCTCAGAGTAATAAGTGGTATCTATACAAAATCAACCACCTGGATCATCCTGAATGGAGAACAACTGAGAGAATTCCCTTTGAGAATAAGAACTAGACAAGGAAGCGCACTCTCACCACTTGTATTCAACATTGTACTAGAGGTTCTAGCCTGAACAATTAGACAAGACAAAGAAATAAAGGGCATCCACACTGGCAAAGAAGAAGTAAAACTCTCCCTATTGGCAGATGATGACTGCATATGCAGACAATTCTAAAGAACCCATAGGTTAAACTACTGGAACTAATTGAAAAGTTCAGCAAAGTATCAGGATATAAGATAAACATAAGTAAATCAATAGGATTCCTTTATACCAACAAAGAGATCATCAAAGAAGAAATCACATCAATACTATTTACTATAGTCCCCAAGAGGATAAAATACCTTGGAATAAATCTAACTAGAGAAACAAGAGACATGTACAGAGAGAACTATAAAACCTTGCTGCAAGAAACCAAAAGAGACTTACATAAATGGAAAAACTTACCCCGCTCATCAATAGGAAGACTTAACATTGAAAATGGCTATTTTACCCAATGCGATCTACACATACAGTGAAATCCCAATGCAAATTCCAGTGACACTTTTTTATGAGATGGAGAAACAAATTACCTACTTCATTTGGAAAGGGAAGAAACTCCACATAATTAGAGCTCCACTGAGGAAAAGGAACACAGTGGGACACCTCACACTACCTGATCTTAGAACCCATTAAACTGCCGCAGTAGTCAAAACAGCCTGGTACTGGTACAAGACGAGATATATAGACCAAAGGAACAGAGCTGAGACCCCAGAGATGCCACCATCGTCTTATGAACAGTTGCTATTAGACAAAAGCTCTAAGATTGTACACAGTGGAAAAAACAGTCTCTTCAACAAGTGGTGTTGGCAAAATTGGATATCGATCTGCAGTAAATTGAAGCAAAACCCATAGCTCATACTTTACATAGAAATTAACTCAAATTGGATATAAGACCTAAATATCAAACCTAAAATGATAATGATCATACAAGAAAAAAATAGTGTTAACAATGAAAGTTCTAATACACAGCTTAGACACATGTCAAAAACTGACAAAGCATGATCAACAGAAAGTGAATAAACGGGAACTACTAAAAGTCAACACTTTGCTCATTCAAAGACTTTATTGAAAGATTTAAAAGACCACCAACAGAATGTGAAATAATATTTGGCATCTGTATGTCAGACTGATGTCTGATCTCTGTAATCTACAAGGTACTGCAAATTATCAACAGGAAAAAGGAAAACTCCAATTAAGTGATGGGCCAGATATCTGAATAGACAGTTCATCAAAGAGGATGCCCAGGCAGCCAAAAGACACGTGAGGAAATGCTCACTATCATTAGCTACCAGAGAAATCCAAATTAAAACTACAGTGAGATACCATCTTACCTCAAGAAGGCTGGCCATAATCCAAAATCCACAAAACAACAAATGCTGAAGAGGCTGTGGAGTGACTGGAACTGTCCTGCACTGTTGGTGGAATTGAAAAATGGTACAACTTCTTTGGAAAGCAATTTGGTGGTTTCTTAAAAAGCTGGAAATAGATATAACATTTCTTGTAATCACACTGGTTGGAATATATCCTACAGAAGCAAAGGCTGTCACAAGAACAGACACATGCACACAAATATTCACTGCAGCACAGCACAAGAGCAAGAAGTTGGAATCAACCTAGATGCCCATCAACACATGAACAGATAAGTAAACTCTGGTACGTTGGAACACTATGTAATGATAAAGAACATTGATGATTTTAGGAAGCCTCTCATAATACTTTTTTGGTTGCAATACATCATGCTGAGTGAAATCAGTCAGCAGCACAAGGACAAATATTGTATGAGACCCCTGCTATGAGGACTTAAAATAGACTTTTGTACGGAAGGAAAGACTCTTTGATGGCTACAAGGGTGGGAAAGGAGGGACAAGATTGGTTATAGATTAGATGATAGAAATTTCGTTAGGTGAAAGCAGCAACAGTGCAGAGTAGAAAGTAATCAACTTAACTTCACCATAAACTGAAAGCTCTTCTAATCTCAACCCAACATTGCAAGGATAAACTAGCATGGGCAGGGTTGGGGGACCATGGTATTGGGGTACTTCGAGGCCAGTTGGCAGAACTAGTCCTTTGCTGAGTCAGTCTTCCTCACCCCATATTGATGATTGGCATCAGAGCTCTAAGAAGCTAGCAAGCTGCCATCTGAGGTACACCAGATGGCCCCAACTCACCCATAATAGATGATCACCAAAAACAACAAAGACACTAGAAAAAAGGAGCTCAGGAGACAGAAGGACCCATGTGAATGAAAGAGTGTATCAGCACGTGATCAGAAGAACCAGAAAGTGCCTGGCCACCACCAAAGACAGCCATGATGGGGCACACAATGTTGACTCCCTGCAGCAACACGAGAAACAGAGAGGGGGGCACCTCAAGAACTCTACTGAAAGCCCGCCACTGATGGTCTGACGGCCTAGGGGTTCCTCTGGGAACATGGCCCCTAGATCTGCTGCTTCCCCTGACCAGAAAACAATACTCTGGTCAACCCTTCAGACAAAAACGGACTGGACTCAGGGACACAGTGTGACCACATGGCGTGAGCACTTTATGGGTCTACGTATTTCTAGGTTGCTGTCCTACTTGTATCTTTCTAGATGGGAGAGAAGAGGGGACAGGAGCTTGAAAAGGAGGAGTGTGCTGTCACAGGACAAGGTGAGCAGAAGAAGCTGCAGATAGTGGGCATGCATAATTAATTTGGATTGTATACTTTCATTTAATCACAATAAAAAAACAAAAAAGAAAGTGAAATAAACATATGGTGATTCACGAAACAGAATGCCTTAAAATTATAAGGGTATATGAACAACTTACACTTTCTCACACTAAGGAGGAATAGAAATGTTGCCTTTTAGACAGGGGTGTTATGCAAAATATTTAAAAATCAATTTGACTAATGCAACAACCAATCATATCAGCCGTAATCAGAACCAAAGATGTAGTGTTCTGCCTCCAGAATGTCGCAGACTTGAAAATCCTACAGAACAGTTCTGTTCTGCACACAAGAGGTTGCCACGAGTTGGAATTGACCCAGTAGCAAATAAAAACACCTATTGTTAAAGAGGGGACAAAATTATTCTTACATGCCATTAGTGTGATTACACACACAGAAAATCCCGCCAGAACAACTGATAAACCAAATGTAGCATTATAATAATTCAGTAAAGTGGTAATACCAAAATCATCAACTTTCATAGGAACAAATGAATTAGAAAATATAAGAAAAAAAATCACATTTTAAGGAAAAAAAGATCCTAGTTTCATTATGTTGTTGTTGTTAAGTGCCAGCAAGTAGATTCTGACTCCAAGGGACTCTAGCTGTGTTCCACAGAACGAAACACCACCTCACAATTGTTGCTACGCTCGAGCCACCGGTCGCAGGTCGCAGCCAATGTCAGTTCGTCTCACTGAGGATCTTCCTCTCACTAACCCTCTGCTTTTACCTGGCATGATGTCCTTCTCCAAGGACTGATCCTTCTGATAACATGCCCAAAGTATGTCAGATATAATCTTGCAGTCCTTGTTTCCAAGGAGCACTCTGTTTGTACTGCTTCCAAGACAGGTTCTTGCATTCTTTTGGCAGTCCGTGGTATAGTTAGCATTCTAAGCCAACATCACAATTCAAAGGCATCCCTTCTTCTTTGGTCTTCCTTTTTTGTTGTCCAACTTTTGCATACATATGAGATGATTGTGAACATCATAGCTTGAGTGAAGTGCACTTTAATTTTTCAGCATGATATTTTTGCTTTTCAGCATTTTAAAGAGGTCTTTTGCATCAAATCTGTCCAATGCAATGCACCTTTTGATTTATTGACAAAGCAATTATAGATAAACCTAACAGAAATATATAAGAATTATTTGGAAAAAATAATTTAAATTATTGAAGGACCTGAAAGATCTGAGAAACTGGAAAGAACAAAAAAAAAAAAAAAAAAAACAACCTTTTTTTAAATATATGGATTTAATATTGTATGGATAAATTTCTCTATAAAGTAACTTATACCTCAAATGTAATCTCAATGTAAATAACATGGAATTACTCTCTGATGTGGGATCAGAGGATGCAGAGGAGTATGTACCTGATGATAGTCATCTAAAGTCTGGAAGAAACAAACAATAACAACAAAAATGAAAATGAGTATGGCATGCATGCAAGATAATAAAACATTTTAAAACTATAGAAATTATATCTGGTACTGATCCAGAAGTATACAGACAAATAATTGAAGAGAATAGGGGATGTAGAAACAGGAATAAATACATTATTCAATATTGGTTTATAATTAATGCAGTGGAGGAAAGATTGATTACCTCATAAATGTTGTTGGAATCCCCGGTTTAACTAGAAAAAAATATTAAGCTGTATGTAGATCCTTTGTTCTTACGTCTAACTTACTTGCTTTTGCCAGCAGGGCACCAATTTCCCGTGTAGTTCCAGCAAGCTGGTCTTCCTGTCTAACAGGCTACAGGAACTACTCTAGAATTCAAAGCCATCAACTTTCCTCCGTGATATTTGATGTCAGGCTGTTAAAGGAAAGACTCTCTTCTAATGTGAAATTGTTAATAGTTAAAGATTATTAAAGCTCAGGACATTAGTCATCTTCTCTGCCATTAGCAAGACTTTGCTGTTGTTGTTATTTAGTCTCATTCACTACAAGAATTATATCCAAAAATAATGGTGACTCAATACAGTAGATGTTTATCGGTTGCTTACATAAAGGAGATTCTGGTTTGGTGAGAGGTGATAAAATAGAAATCTGATCTGAATAGCAATTCAGATTCACAAAAGTACTTCCATCTTCAAACATGGATTTCAGGAGTACCTGACACCCCACCAGCAGAAGAAGTGTCATGGAAGATGGTTCATAGGAAGGTTTTGGGGGTAAGGTCTAGAAGTGACTCACACTACCTCTCTCACATTCTATAGACTACAGCTCAGTCATATGGCCACACTAACAGAAAAGCAGACTGAGAAATGCAGTCCAGCTATCTAATAGGAAGAAGAGCTAACAATTTTCATAAGCAGCTAACAGGCTCTGGCACACTTCCATTTGGATCATCAAATGTGTAGTTTTCCATTTCTTATATATTCCCACACTCATCTCTCCCCTTTAAAGAGAAAACCTGAGTATCATACAGGTATTACATCCAGTTGGAAGTCTAAGATATCTAGGTGATGCACAAGCCTTTCTATCAGGTCTTGATGTATCTCCTCAAGGTCCGGTTACTTCCAGTCTCAACCTATGTTTAGTGGTAAAACAAAGATAATAATTTTAATGGAAGAACATAGATGGGATTATACATATATTTGGGCCAATTTGGGATCTTTTTTAATTTCTCTAAATTTGTGAAATGTTTCATGTCTTGTTGTAGTTAGGTGCTGTTGAGTCAGTTTCAACTCTTAATAAGTAGAAGGAAGTGCTACTCACACCTGCCCCATCCTCATAACCATTGCTGTGCTTGAGCCCAGTGTTGCAGCCACTGTGTAATGTATCTCGTCGATGGTCTTACTCTCTTTTGCTGATCCTCTACTTTATCAAGCATGATGCTCTTCTTCACGGACTTGTCCCTCCTAAAAGCCTATCCAGTGTACATGAGACAAAGTCCCACCATCCTTGCCTCTAAGGAACATTCTAGATCTACTTCTAAGACAGATTTGTTTGTTCTCTGGAAGTCCATGGTATAAATGCTATTCTTTTCCAGTAGCATCATACTAAAGCATTAATTCTACTTAGGTTTTCCTTATTCATTGTCCAACTTTCACATGCGTATGATTGAAAAACGCATGGCTTGGGTCAGGCTCACTTTAATCATCAAAATGTCATCTTTGCTTTCCAGTGCTTTAAAGATATCGTTTGCAGCAGATTTGTCCAATATAACACAACATTTGATTTCTTGGCTTCTGTTCCCAAGGGCATTGATTGTGGATACAAATAAATTGAGATTCGTGGCAATTTCAATCTTTTCTCTGTTTATCATATTTCATATTGGTGTAATTGTAAGAATTTTTGTTTAGGTGAATTCCATCCTGACAGCTGTCGTCTTTGACCTTCGTCAGTAAGTGTAATAAGAGCTTCAAGTCCTTTTCACTTTCAGTAAGCAAGGCTATGTCATATCACCAGTTGTTAATGAGTCTTCCTCCAACCCTGATGCCACATTCTTCTTCACACTGTCCAGTTTTTTGGATTATTTGTTCAATATGCAGATTGAATAAGTGTGATGAAAGGATACAATTCTGACATGGATTTTTCCTTATTTTAAGCCGGATGGTACCCCCTTGTCCTGTTTGAATGACTTCCTCTTGGTCTACCTACAGGTTTCATATGAGAACACTTAAGTGTTACAAAACTCCTATTCTTTGCAACATTGTCCATAACTGTTATGATTTACACAGCTGAATGCCTTTGCATAGTCAATAAAACACTAGTAAACATCTCTTCTGGTATTCCCTGCTTTCAACCAGGACCCATCTGACTCTGATACCCCTGGTTCCACATCCTCTTCTGAATCCGGTTTGAATTTCTGGCAGTTCTCTGTCAAAGTACTATGGCAACTTACTTTGAATCATCTTTAGCAAAATTTTAGTTGCTTATGATATTAATGATACTGTGTGTTAATTTCCACATTATGCTGTATCACTTTTCCTTGGAATTGGCACAAATCCAGATCTCTTCCAGTTGGTTGGAGGTGGAGCTGTCTTCAAAACTTCTTGGCATAGATGAGTTAGCATGTCCAATGGTGCAGATGTTTGTCAAAACATCTCAGTTGTTGTTAGCTCCTGAGCCTTGTTTTTCCCCAATATCTTCAGTGTAGCTTATAATTCTTCTGTCAATGCCATCAGCTCTTGATCACATGCTGCCTCCTGAGACGCTGGAATGTCAACTAGTTCTTTCGAGTATGCTTCCTTTTATGTGTCGTTACTTCTTGTGTGCTTATTTGTTGAGCTATACCTTCATACTCCTTCGAGTTATTGTGGTAGGAGCTTCCTGGGGGCTCTCTCTACACTTTCCTCTTCTCTCAGAGGTCTTGGCCTCGTGAACTTTGTCTTCTGTTTGTCAGGTTTCTTTTTTGAAGAAGGATAATAAACTCAGCAAGATTATGAGTATTTTATCTTAGTACTCCATTTTCCTCCTGGTCAAGAGAAAGAAAAATGCCAAATCTCAAATTTTTCCCCTTTCTAAAATCTTGGACTAGCAGGTAGTGATTTTGTGCTCATTTTTTTATTTTTTATTTCATACACTGTACCTACTTTCCCTAAATCCATATTTCTTGAAGTTACAACATTATCAGTGAGATTTCTGTGGGTTTTAAATAATTATCTTCTTGTCCTAGGACCACTCAACATGGAAATGGACAGTGGTTTAGAAGTTGAACTGAGTCTGTTCAGAATTTTCTGTCTCTTTTTTTAAGCCCCATTGTTTTGCAGCTTACAGCAGAATTTATGGGCTCTTTCCTTATTCAATTGCTACTAATTTGTTACTTCTTTTCCAACTTTTTACTCATGATATTATTTATTTTGTTCAGCAGTGGAGAAGTAAATAAGGCCTCGATCACCCTCAATGTATCCAGATAACCTTGTATCACTTTTTACTGACAGATACTTTAGCAGAGGTCAGGCTGTCTGGGATATAAGGTGAGCACTAATCTGCCACTTTGCTAACTGCGAGTCCTTGTGCAAATTATTTATGCTTTCTGTGTTATATGACTAAGAGAAATTACCTCAGAAGGTTGTTTGGAGGATTAAATCAGTGTTTGCAGAGCAGTTGAAATAGTTCCTGGCACACAAAAAGTAATATAAGCATTTATTACATGAAATTAGATAAATCAGTCCCAGTTGTTTTTTCAGTCAAAATATTAAAGTTAACTCTCACTAGATATATAACCTGAATATATGTACCTTCCAAAATCACTGGAACACTTACAAATTAATCAGTATAACAACTAAGAAAACCTGGATAAAGTAGAAAGGCAGCATGTAAAGGTTATAGTCATTGATTTAAACAGAAAACATGAAACACTTAGACATTTAAAAGCATGTATCTACAGTTTATATATGTATAAACTATATTTGTTAATTCAAAAAACAAAATTTTATAGATGATTTATTAAATAATGAAAATAATTACATGCCAAAAATTTTGTAATATTAATAAACATAAAAAATTTTAGTCTTAAAGACTCTCATTAACACTGCTGATGATTTACTCAGTAACCCCTTCTTCTCCTCTAACAAAACCTCTAATGACAATCTACACCTTCAAGGCTCAGGGAAAGGGCACATTAGCACTAGGCGTAGCACCCAGTAGTCTAAGTAAATTGGAATACAGCATTCCCCAGAAAACTGTTATTGGTCCAGGCATGAGGCATGATCGTAGGGCTTGTATTAGCCTAGTCATATAGAAGGAAGAACTTGGGGAACAGGTCTTAATCCTTCCCACTCTAGAAATGAACAAAACACCATGCAAACTGCTTGTTACATGGCCACTTTGTGACCAGCCAAAGCCAAGTGCCCTCGATCCAAGGTATTGATTTAACTTAGAAAAGACCTGATGTTAAGAGACAGAGAAGCCAGATGGAAAGTACTTGGGTTCTTGACAATGCCTTCAAATATTTACCTGTACCGTCTATCCTGCATCTGGATTTCCTGAAATCAGACTTCGTTGTTGGACTCCCTTGTTGCTTGTATTGTTGGGATTTCAGCTCGCTGCAGCACAAAGCCCCCTAGCTGATACATTTATCCAACCTAATAAACAAATAAGTTTAAAATGCAACTAGAAATTAGATAACAATGACAGTGATAACACAAACTTCACATATAGTAAAAGTAAAAGCAGAAATGTGTGAATGAGAAAAGAATCATAAAGCAAAAAAAAAAGAACTAAGAAATCATAGTGTTATTTCTTTTAAACGTGGCCAACAAAATCACAAAATTAGAAAACAGTTTCACCAAAAAAAAAAAGCTACAGAGAGAATCAAAGTATATTAATTAATTTGTGAGGCAATACATTGCACAATTGTTTTTAGCAAATTTGAAAATACTCAGAACACAGAAACTTATAGAGACACATAAAATATCAAAACAGAACAAGGAAGAATTAAATACCTTGAAAAGTGCAATAAGCTGTTGAAGATACTGTAAGAATTACCAAATGATTATCTTTAATAAAAGCTTCTCCAGGCTAATTGTCATAGAGCGATGCAAAGAGGGCCTGGTGATGATGGCAGCATAGGTGAGTTAAGTGACAGGAGGGCAACCTGCCCTTAGGGAACCTGAACCTTTTATAATGGACAGCAAGTTTGTCTTTCCTGTTCAGAAGGAAATATTATGTCTTTTCAAGGCTTTTTGCTATACGGTAACTTTTGCAAAGATAGTCTTGAAACAAAGACAGTCAGTGTCTCTCCACCAAACGTAGAAATGCGAGATATCCATGGAGATTGGTCTCTCAACATTTGTAACTCCTTTTCCCCTAAAGAAAATAACATTGTTAGACAAAACTTGGAAAACAGTATTCTCAATAAATATGACACACATGAGGCTGATAGATACCCTTCACACATAGAAAATTCTGAGGAATCATCAACAAAAGTACAAGAAAGTCAAACAAAAGAAGCTACCAAAGGGCTTCAAAGGAGACAATTCACAGAAAAAGTAAAATTAATGTCACTGTCTCCGTGCCAGATGCTGCCCTTGCCCATAAATCATGACGAAGGTCCACTCTGCGGACGCGAATGGATTGGACTTGGCGATGCAGAGTGACCGTACATTGGATGCACTTTATGGTTCTATACATCTATAGGATATCATCCTGCTGACTCTGGCTGGAGGAAGGAGAGTGGATGGAGAGGAGTGGAAAGAAGACTGTTGGGAGGATGAGACATGTATGGAGCAGAGAGGCATAGTGTGCTGTGACCGGGCAGGGACAGCAGTGGAAGCTGCATAGAGGTGGGCATGTAAATTTATACGGGAATGTACATTTTCATTCAGTCATATTAAATAAAAAAAGAAAAAGTAAAACTAGCAAAATAAAAAATGCTTAAATGCATAACTTACTAGTTTATTCAGAACTGAAAATAAAGACAAAAATAAAACAGCATTTTTCAGCAATCAAATTGACAAAGTTAAATTTAACAATAGTTCTGAATACGCCGTGGCGGGGAGTAAGCACTCTCACACGCTCCAGCTGGGAATTTCGAATTCTGCGAACTCTTGAAAGAATTATTTACTTTGGTATAAAGAGCCTTAAATGTATTCACACAATTTGACCTAGTAATTCCATTTCTGTTAATAAGCCCTAAGGAAACAGTTACAGATAAAAAGAGGCTTTATGTTAAAAGAGGATTCACTGAAGCATTTTTATTAGAAAATTTAGAAAAGCTTTACTATTCAATAATATGAGACTGGTTACATTCCTTTTTGTCAAATTTATGAGATGAAATGTTGTGTAGCTAATTAAAAACGATCTCAAGACCTATTGTACAGCATGAAAAATTTGTATAATGCTGTTTCTATTATATGAGCCCCATTGTTATGCCACCATAAACCTGGAAGAAAATAAAACTAAATAATAAACATTGTTAGTTTTCAGTTTTAGGACTGTCAATTTTTTTCCTTTCACTTTATTATGTTTCTCAGATTTTCTACACTCTATAACAAAAAGGACAATTTCTTAAAACGAATGCCAACTTCAGTTCTCTTTAGTTGAAAATGTTACTGTTACTTAGTTAATGAAGTCAGAATAATTCTGGAGAAAGACACAAAATACATTCCCCAGGTGATCTGCGGATAAGATGTGTTGTTTCTAGTGCCCAGAGGATTTTCATGAGCTCAGTTTATACTCGTATTATGGGGGAAAGGGGAGGGAAAGAAACACAGCATGAGAACAGTGTGAAGCATGTTCAAATCCGTTGCTCACAGCAGGGAAAAACAATTGCTTCCTCTCTTGCTTCCAGTGACCTAGAGTGTGTGCAGATCACAACGTTGGAAAAAGAATCTAAAACTGTCTTCAGCATGGCTTTGCTCTGTTATTTTAGGTTAGCAAACGCCTAGCTGGAAGGATCGTCAGAGAAACCTCAAAGACTTGTACTGCTCTGGTTCTCTTGAGCTAAATGATCTTTAAATAGACACCTGCTTTTTGAATGACACAGACAGGCTCATGATACAAGCCAAGGACCTCTACGACTACTTTAAGCCCTAAGAAAGATCACATCATTAATTTCTAAGGACATTACTAAACTCCCTAAATTAATTCTCTGTGACTTCAGACCCCTGTAGACCAGGAAAAGTCTTTTGTAAACACATATCCCTTCCTTGCAGAGAAAAATTATTTGCATGTTCTTCCTGGATCACTTGTTTACTGCTTCTATCAACCTCAGTTAATCATGAAAGTTTTCAGTGTAGGTGCTGAGAACAAAGATGAACGTGGGTGAATTTAAATGTTTGTTTATAAAGATGTCTGAAGGGATTAATTTTTATCTGGCCATGCAAATAGGATTAAAGGGATTAACATGAATAAGAAAGGCACCTTATAAATACTGATGTTGCCTCTAATTAATGGGTTCAGATATGAATATCAGATATGTCAAATTATTACAGAATAGACTATAATTATATTATTTTTAAATAATGAAAGGCAAACTCAAGAGTCATTACTAAAGAGATCACTTTGGAATAAGGCAAACTCATTCAGCAAATATAATGCTTTACAAGACACATTTCCTATTTATGTGCACAGTTAATAACATCTATTATGCAGCCTCAGTCCTCGAAGCCTGTGTTTGTTGAGAGAAATACTTTAAAACAGAAGCCTAATTACACAGTGCTCAAGTTTCTCTGGCAACATCAAAAGGGAGAAAGTTATTTGTGCTTTAATGAACATTTTGAAAGGGAAAAAGAAGTTCTCAAGTTGAGAACTCTTTAAAGTTGGGAGGAGGGAGAATGCAGGAGGTAGAAATGGTTCTTACAACTTATTCTTTCAGCATATGACAACAGAAGCTGAAAGAGGAGAAAAATGGGTTTTCTTCTTAAAAATAACAATGAAAAAGATTACAAAAGCCTTTTGGTTTTCACCCCAAAGTTAGGCCCCCTGAGTACTACTCAGACACGTGACAAATGGAAGTATTTCTTTCAAGGTTAAGGCTTATCTTCAGCTTCCTTTAGCCAGATTTCTCCCTAAACACTACAATTACCATGTTTTGAAGAAAATTATTGTCTCATTCTAAAGAGTAGGTGACAAAAACTTTTGCAAAATCATTTTATTTTGACTCATGATTCTGACAAAAGACTCCCAAAATTAGTATTATCAAATGACTATCAGATTGTACCTGATGACAGTAGGAGATATAAACCTAATGCTGCTAAGTTTAACTTTGATTTTCTTAGATCTGGAAGGAGCAAGTGTTTTGTTTTGTTCCCCACACCTTTGTATAGGTGCATTTTATAAATTAACCACTGAGCCACCAGGGTTCCCATAAGACTTTCAACTTTAAATGATACCATCTAATAAAACAGATGCAAAGATACTTACAGCTCTTAAATTACAGCCAAGCTCTAATCTCCAGCTTTTGTGTCCATGGTAGTAGCATATTAATCCAACAAAGGAAAGCAACAATATTTGGGAAGGAAGAGTGTTTTACTGAAGGACTACTGGATAGAATTTACAAGAACTGGATTCGGATCAGAAACCCTCGTGGTGTAGTGGTTAAGCGCTGTCTGCTAACCAAAAGGTCAGCTCTTCAGTTCACTGCGCACTCTTTGGAAACTCTATGGGGCGGTTCTGCTCTGACTATCGGGGTTGCTAGGAGTCAGAATTAACTCAGTGGCAGTGGCTTTCTCTTAATCATTTTGGGTTCAAATTAAGTCCCAGACAAATTGGAGAATAGAATCAAAATCAATCTTCGGCTTACTCTTTATTCTTTTCTAAAGTGTCCCCTTCCACCTCTGCGTTGACCCTTACCCTAGTGAAAACCCTCGTCCCCAACCACACTACTCTCATGCCAGGCCCACACCCATCAGTACCTCCTTTCCTATCCTTGCTTCTTCATTTCTGATAAACTAATCTGCACAGTACTGTTAATTATCAGTGACATTTTGTCTTAGTGAAGAGTCCTCTCTTTTCAAACTTGGAGACAGTATCAGACCTCAAAGGAATAAATCCCTCTGCCCTTCCCCTTTTTCTCTCTCTTTCCTTTGTGTTTTTAACCAGGGACACAATCAAGTCGTTCAAGAGTCTACTAACTTGAGTCATTTATCTAGCTCTTCTATTAGTAATACCTCACATATGCAAGAAAAATAGGTAACTATTTCTAGCTTCTTAAGGTAGAAAAATTCTGTTACTGACACCACCATCAGTTACTTTGATGCAGTGATACTTGTAAAGATGTTCTGGAAACCAATTGTCAATACTTGATCCCTTGCCAAGTGCCCCCCCAACCCCCATTAGTCATCAGCAACTGTCTGGCGATAGTTCAAACATAAGGGGCGGGGAGAGCGAGGAAGAAAGCAAAAAACCCTGGAAGAAAATGGAAGAGACTCTTTCCCTTTCTTACAACATTTTGCTTAATCTTTTATCTTATTAGTATGCATTGATTTATATGTATCCTCTAAAGTAAGGATACCTCTGGCTTCTCGTGACATGGCTTTTGAAGTCATTGACTGAAACAGAGTATTTGATGGGCTAGAACATGACTAAGAAACTAGTGCTGGATTACTAGTACTGGATTCACGCCTTGTGCTACACTTGAAGACCCCAAATATACAGCGGTCGTTGCAGGAGAAATCAAAAGGAAAACCAGGTCATCATTTAACACCATGGCATTTGATTTTGAATTTCACATCTTGGACTCTCATGGTTGCCTTATTTAAAGCCCTTCTCTTTGCCAACACTTCTTTTAAACTCAGAGAGATGCATTCATCATGATATGAGATTGGATCTGTAGCTCGAGGTACTGGAATAATAATCAGAGGTGTATATATAAACTGAAAGCCTCTGCATTTCTCCAAACCATCCTCTGTTGTAGGAATGCTAAAATAATGCTAATGCAAGAAAAGATATTCCAGTGTCATTTTAGATTTCAAGCATTGCACATTTGTACCCATGATTATGTCAAAATATACACACAAGCATCATTTGAGAGAGAATTTATTATAAAAGAAAATGTTTTTTTTTAAAAAAAATCCAAGCTAGCCTGACCTTGCTTTATTTATTTATTTATTTTTAAGTCAGTGCTTGCACTGGGGCTGAATAAATTTGTCCAGCTTAACATGAAGTTGGGTTGGTTTTGAAAATAAAAAATGAAACTGGTAAGCCTATTCAGGTCGTGTGAAAAGAAAGGAACATGAAAGAAACATAAAACATCCCCCTCCCGGCATTAAAAAAAAAAAAAATGAAAAAGCAACTGCTTTTAAATAATATTAGGTTTCATATAAAAAATAAAGAATTACAAGCTTCAGAAACAAGGAGATTCATTCACATTTAACACTGAACATATTTACCTATGGGGGGAAAAGGAAGAAATGAAAGCATGTTTATACTTGAGATTTTTTTTTTTTTTGGTCTGAGGAGCCAGATACATTTAGACACACATACAAGTAACAAGCATTAACAAATTTTTATCCTTTTTGATTTTCATACCCTAGTGAATTTTACTGATTTCTCCTATACCTAGATTTGTGTGCCCCAAAAGAACCCTGATTTCAGAGGGATTCACCCCATCATTTATTTTACCCAACCCCTCCACCCCCCACCATGGAACTGATTTCAACTCATAGTGACCCCATAATGTTTCCAAGGCCGTATATTTCTACAGAAGCCGACTGACGCGTCTTTCTCCTGAGGAGCAGCTCATGGTTTTGAACTAACAGCGTTTCATTTAGCAGTTAGATTGCTTTAATCACTAGGTCATCAGTGCTGCTTATTTTAAACAGGGTAAAATTCAACGGATTCAAAATCTGCTTCCTGGATCCAAAGGACTAATAGGACTAAGTAGCATTTATATTTAGCTTGTTCTTTGCTTTTGACATACAGCGTTCCATGAGTTCTGTGTTTCCAGTTTCTTCTATTAAAACTGTAAGAGATAGGAATAAGAATACAGGTTTTTGAGGTTTCTCCTGTACTATTTTCTGTTGCTTTTTATTTCCATTTGTTTACCATCGTGAATAGCTGCTCTGTGGACCGGATTGCCAGAAGTATAGAACAGGGCTATATGTGATTATAGAGAAGCTCAGAAGTGGCTAAGAAATCAGCTTTAAAAATGATTTTAGTAAAGGATTGATAGTTATTTAATCCATAGCCTTTCCTTAGAGTGCACTTGGTGAAACATTATAGTAAAGACAAGACACTCACAATCTCCAAGATCTCATTTATTTCTAAATAGTCCTCTAAGGCATCTGTCTGGAACTTAAAGTCTCAATCTCTGTAAAGCTGGAAGTTCATTAAGCAAAATATGTTGAAAACTAGAGAGGAAACCCTTAGCCTAATTTACTCCATGTCAAGCTTTCTTTAAAGTTTGGCTAGATATTTTTGAAAAGAAAAAAAAAATCAACAGCCAAAAATATCAGATTGCAGTTCCTAAGTTTCAGGCTAGAGAAAATATTTAGCTATAAGTTATAAACTCCAAAGAATAGACATTTATAATGGAAACAGTCATTAGAAGGTCATTAACCCACATGAATGGGAGACTGTATCAACATGAGACCATAAAAACTAGATGGTGCCCAGCTCCTACAGAAGAAAGCCATGATCAGGACAGAAGAAAGCTGTGATCAGGAGTGCAATACAGAGTCCCTGAGCCAACACGAGAAAAAGAGGGGTGCAACCCAGGAACTCTTCTAAACGATCTGAAATGATGGTCCAACAGCCTGGACACTCTTTTGGGAACATGACCCCTAGACCTGCTGCTGTCCCTGACTAGAAATCAGTAATGAGATCAACTCTTCAGGCAAGAAAGGACTGGACTCAGGGTCACGGTGTGACCATATGGTATGCATACTTTATGGGTATATGCATTTATAGGAGGTAGCCCTACCGGTCTCTTTCAAGATGAGAGAGAAATGGGTGGAGAGGAGGGGACAGATGCTTGTTGAGTGGACACTAGAAGTATGGAATGGAAAAGAAGAACATGCTGTCATCGGGTGGGGAGAGCAGAAGTTGCTGCAGATAGGTGGGCATGCAAAACAGATTTGGATTGTATACTTTCACTTAATCACAATAAGAAAAAAGCTAAAAAGAAATACCATAACCAAGTTCCAGTGCCACTGAGTCAATTTCAACTCATAGTGACACTATATGACAGAACTGCTCTATAGTGCTTCCGAGGAGCACCTGGCAGATTCAAACTGGCAACCTTTTGGTTAGCGGATGTAGCTCTTAACCACTACACCACCAGAGTTTCTAAAATACCATTTGATCCAGTAATCTCACTGCTCAGAATATAACTTACAAAAGTAAAGGCTGACACATGAACAGATACATGCACACCAATGTTTACTGCAGCACTGTCCACAATAGCACAAAGATGAAATCAACCTAGATGCCCATCAGCAGACGAATGGATAAATAAACTATGATACATATACTCAGTGGAACACTGTGCAATGATAAACAACCGTGATGATTTTAGAAAGACATTATGCTGAGTGAAATCAGTCAGTGGCATAAGGACAAGCATTGCATGAGACCTCTGCTAAAAGGACTTAAAAATACACTTATGTACAGAAGAAAAGATTCTTTGATGGCTTCAATGGTGGGGAGGAGAGGAGAGGGTTGGTCATAGATTACACAGACGATAGAAATTTGGTTAGCCAAAAGCAGTGACAACACGCAGTAGAGAACAGATCAAATTAACTGGACTACAACATAAACTGAAAGGTTTTCTAAACTCAATCCAATTTTTCAAAGGATAAATTAGCAGGGATGGGGGTCTAGGAAATCATATTTTCAGGGGACATTGAGGACAACTGGCATAACGAGTCTTTTGCTAAGAGAGTTTGTCTGCACTACATACTGGTGAGTGGTACCTGAGGTCTTAAAAGCTAGTAAGCTACCATCTGAGGTACACCAAATAGTCCCAACTCATCTGGAACAGATGATGAGCAAGAACAACAAAGACATGAAGAAAAAATAGCCCAGGAAACAGAAGGACCCATATGAATAGGAGACTGTATCAACGTGAGACCAGAACTAGATGGTGCCCGGCCACCGCCAAAGAAAGCTGTGATGGGGGACACAATGTAGAGTCTCTGAGGCAATACAAGAAAAGGAGGTGTTCAGCTCAAGAACTCTACTAAAATGCCACAAGTGATGGTCTGACAGCCTGGAGGATCCCCCTGGGAACATCGCCCTTAGACATGCTGTGGCCCTGATCATAAATCAGTACTGAGGCCAACTCTTCAGACAAGAATAGACTGGACTCAGGGCCACAGTGTGAATCTATATTGTATGTACCTTATGATTCTGTGCATTTATAAGAGGCTGTCCTACTGGTCTCTTTCTAGATGAGCGGGGGGACAGGTGCTCATCAAGAGGATACTAGAGATACAGAGTGAAAAGGAAGAATGTGCTGTCACTGGGTGAGGAGAGCAGATGGAGTTGCAGATAGACGGGCATGCAAAATTTGATTTAGATTGTGTAGTTTCACTTAATCACAACAAAAAGAAATGAAAAAGGTCACTAAAAAGATAGGACACACCAAAATGAATATCAGAAAAGACTGGTAAAGCAAACAGAAGAAATGATGAAATAAAAGATTTGAACAGAAGAATTCGAAGGGCTCTAGAAGACAAAGTAAAGTATTATAATGAAATATGCAAAGTCTTAAAGGTATAAAATCAAAAGGGAAGAATATATTTAACATTTCTCAAGCTAAAGGAACTGAAGGAAAATTTAAGCATCAATTTGCAATATTAAATATTTCTGTGTGCAAAATATTGAGTGACTGAGGAGGTATTAAAAGAATATGGAAAGAATATATACAGTCACCATACCAAGAAGAATTGGTAAATGTTTGACCATTTTTAGAGGCAGTATGTTATCAAGAACTAATGATTCTGAAGGAAGAATTCCAAGTTGTTCTTCAGGCATTAGTGAAAAACAGGAACAGATGGGTACCAACTGAGATGTATCAACAAATGGGTAGAGTATTGGAAGCGCTCACTTGTCTGTCAAGGAATTTGAAAGACATCTCTCTGACTGACTAGAAGAAATCGATACTGTTACCCATTTCCAAGAAAGATGACCCAACATAACACAGAAGTTGTCAAACAATATCATTAATATCACATGAAAGTAAAATTTTACTGAAAATCCTTCAACAGTGGCTGCAGCAGTGCAGAGGTGAGAAACTGCTGGAAATTCAAACAAGATTCAGAAGATGGCTTGTAACAAGGGATGTCATTGCTGCTATCGTATGGATCTTGATTGAAAATGGAGAATACAAGAAAGATGTTTACCTGTCTTTCACTGACTACACAAAGACTGAAATGTGTGGATCCTAACAAATTATGGATAATATTGAGAAGAACGGGAATTCTATTCAGAACACTTAATTGTACTCACAAGGAACATGTACATAGACCAGATGACAGTCAGTCATTTAAACAGGAACAAGGTGATACCAAGAAAGGTACGTGTCAGTGTTGTATCCTTTCACCCCTTACTCATTCAGTATAACAAAATAACTGACAAGCTGGACTATATGAAGAAGAACATCGCATCAGGATTGGAGGAAGACTCATTAACAACCTGTAACATGCACTTGACACAACTTTACTTGCTGAAAGTGAAGATGACTTGAAGCATTAGCTGATGAAGATCGAAGACTGTAATCCTTCTGTATGAATTACCCTTCAACATACAGAAAACAAAAATCCTCCCAGGTGGACCAATAAGCAACATTATGATAAATTAAAAATATTGATGTCAAAGATTTCATTTTCCTTGGATCCACAATCAATACCCCTGGAAGCAGCAGTCAAGAAATTATATGACACATTGCATTGGACAAATTTTCTGCAAAAGACCCCTAAAGTTTTAAAAAGCGAAATCCCTTTGTGCACTAAGGTGCACCTGATCTAAGCCGTAGTATTTTCAATCACCTCATGCTTAGATGCAAGTTGGGCAATTAATAAGAATTGATGCGTTTGAATTATAGTATTGGCAAAGAATACTGAATATTTACTACACTGCCAGAAGAACAAATACATCTGGTTTTTTTTTTGGAAGAAGTGCAGCCAAATGCTCCTTGATAGCAAGGATTAGGAAACTTCGTTTCAAGGACTATTCATGGGGTCAGAAGAGATCAATCCCTGCAGAAGGACATAACGTGCGGTAGGGTAGAGGATCAACAAAAAAGGGGAAGTCTCACTGAGATGTATCGACAAAGTTGCTGCAACAATGAGCTGAAATTTAGCAACACTTGTAAGGATAGTGCCGGACCTGAATTGTTTCATTCTGTCGTAGATAGTTTCTCTATTATTCAGAACTGACTCCAGCACCTCTAACGACAACAATGGAGACAGTGACAGAATCGTAACTGTTGCACCTCGAGAGGCAATGCTACAGTTGGATGCTGAATCTTTGAGTGAGATGTGGCTAATAACTCACAGGGAGACTGGCAGAATGATTCAGGTCTCACTTATAGCAGCTGCTATGTGGCCTTTATGAAGGTCACTGTCACCTTTACCTTTTCTTTTTAGACTGAACCTCACTGCTTTCTGGATCAGGCAGAGAAGAACCGATTTACAGCAAGTTAACTTGTGTATCAGATAATCCCATGCTGCAAGGGACCAAGAGAGGCCACATGGCCCAATTTTCTTGTACTACAGATAATATCTAAATCCTCTAAGACAGCAAGGGAAGGTGGGCTAATGTTTACAACTTCAAATGAAAGAGAGTTTACATCTTGCTGTAAGACCTAGCTTCAAAGTCAGGAAGTTTGTTATGTGAAATTCTTATTTGTTCCTTCGATATCCCCTTGACTTTGTACCATTCTCTGAAAACTTGAAGAGTCTTTGGTATACTTGCAGTTACTGGAGAATTTATGAGGCAATCTTTAGCTCTCTCTTCATCAAATAATTACAAATTCCTTAATATTTATTTGCAATGAGTAGCATCAATTTCCTGATCTTTTTTTTATTGTAGTTTGGTTTTGTTTTTCTCTGGAGTCTTCCTGGTCTCCCCTCTTTTCTCTAAACATGTATGCTAATCCTTGCAACCCAAGCATCTGACACATGCTTGGAGTATAGTAGGCATCTGATAGTTGTTTTTGAGTAAAAGAATAGAGGTCAGGGACTATACAGTAGATGCTCAGTTTTACATTAAACATCTCAAGTTAACAACAACGAAAGTCTTTATTCTAAATAACCACTTCCCCAGCTTGAATTTCCTTGATTTAAATCTTATGTTATATGCAATCATTCTTCATCTTTCTTTGTTTAAATGTTAACACTGATACATGCAAACTATGCATCTGCCTGGCAGCAGTGTTGTGACATGGAGAAATCGCATTTTTTACCCAACAAAGCACTGTTTTCAGAAAGCATGTAGATTAACAGTGGTCATTGTTTTACTTGGTAGAAATGCAAAGCTGAACAGATGCAAAGCAGTGCATTTGTAGATGGGTATGATATGCATCCCATTCTCACTTCAATTTCCATGTTAGAACTTTGGAGTTATGGAAGCAGTTTATCAAGAGTTGAAAGTCATGATCAGGATAGGTCTGGCTTTTAAGTTCCACGAAGCTAGTGATGCCAAAGGCAAGATAAACCATACTGGAAAAAGAAGCGATAAGAGGGGGCAGGAACCAGTCACCTAAGGATACCACACTTAACTAAGACTTACTCCTGGTGTTCCAAATTTCCTTCCTTGAAATAAAAAGAGGCTCCTGGACTTCTGTTGTCTTGCAAAAGAAAAGCTTCTATCTGAACCCCCAGTAGGTTTTCTAACTAAGCAGCAGAACTAACTTTCTCTGTGTAAATACAAAGATAAATATGCCAGTGTTGTCTTTGGTCTGTTGCACTGAATTATTCAAGAAGGAAAAGTACCACGAAGGTAAGTTTCAGTCATTTGACTGTTTATTCTATTGCAATTACCGGCAGGCTTTTTGCATGATTTTACAGTTAGGAGCTTGGATTTTATTTTTATGTTTAACTCTTTCATATAGGATTTCATGTGGATAAATATTTATGCGATCTATTTCGTATTTCTTCTTATAGTCTTTTATTCCGAAGCAGTGAAAACATTTATTTCAAATCCTATCCTTGACAATTTTGAGAAAGATGACAGGGAGGTTGCAAGGGAAAGAGGACAGCAAAGAGAAATACGAAGAGAGGAGTTTTCTTTCTTTTTGTTTGTTTTTACACTTTATCAATTCTAGAAATGATGTTTAGTCTTTTGCCTCATTGTCTTATATAGTAAAATATTTCTAACTAGAGCAATTTAAATGATGTTTAAAATGTTTAAAGGTAGCTAGAGGTTGAGGGGGGCTTCAAGTTACAATAATTACTAGAAATTAAAAGCCAGCAGAAAATGCACCCAGTTATCAGTGAAGTGACTAACTTTTCCAATTACATCTAGAGACAGAGCCAGAAATATACATAGATACATATACATAGATACATATGTGCCTATAAATAAATATGACAGGTGTGTATCAAAGCTTGCATTCAAAATTCTGGATTCATCTCTGGTCACAAGAATTCCAAAATTTCTTTACTTATTAAGATTGCATGTCATAGACTTATTTTGAGCTAGCACTGTTTTGAGACAGAATATGAAACCTTTCCATTTTGATCTCAAATTTCCATTCTGGAAACACGAGTGGCATAGTGCTTAAGTCCTGCAGCTACTAACTGAAAAGGTTAGCAGTTCAAACTCACCAGGTGCTCCTTGGAAAGTCTGTGGAACAGTTCTATTCCGTTCGATAGCCTTATGAGTCGGGATTGGATAGACTGCAGTAGGTTTGGTTTTTAGTATCAGTACTCTGGCTATGCATACCAACAGAGACATTGGAACACAAAATCTCAACGGTGTTGTGTTTTATCTTTTATAGCATATGTACTAATGTTCATTTAGGATGACATCTGCATCCATAAATAATAATGTGTGGCATCAGTTCTGTAGTTCAATTGAAAGTATACATAGCACTAAAACATCTTGATTTAAATAAAAATGAAGAGTTGATTACACTGCCTGACAGTTATAACAATGCAAGGATTCTCAGAATCAGGCAGGACATCTGAGTTGAGTGTTGATAACATCATGTTCAGAAGCCTAAACTTGGGTAACGTTTTGTAGATCAGCCACCTGCCATTCATGCTGCCCAACACCCTTGTTCAAACTTGCTTGAAAGAATCTTACATACTTTAATCCTCAAAACCTTGAAAACTGATCAGCGTGCCATGGGCATTAAAACTATAAACTTTTTAAACCTCTCCATTAAATATAAGAATCTTAGTCTGAGTCTGGCAGGTGACAAGGGTAAAGCTTTTAATGCCCATTGGATGCAAAACCGTATTCTTGCTTTCCATTGCTGGTGCATGCTGGCTGTTAGTAAATGCTGAAAGCATCTGGGGTAAGAGTTTTGCAAACAATTCGACAGCATGAAAAGTTCCAACAATAAAACAGAACTCTTTACATTGCAAAGCCAAACAAATAACTCGGGCAAGCGTAATTGAATAAATCCCGGCTTCAGTGCAGATGGCTGTTTTTACTGTCTGTCTATGCTGGAATCTGCTGATGAGTCTTTGTTTCGTGTGTGTGTGTGTGTGTGAGTGTGTGTATGCGTGTGTGCGGGCGTGTGCGCGTGGGCCTGCGTGGGCCTGTTTGTGTACATGTTTGTGTGTGTGTACAGGGCTTCTTTCTTATGAGATTTGGCATATTGCATGTGGCAGGCTGTTGAAAAATGAATAAAGACAGGAGAAAAAGGCAATGCACATCCCACTGGTAATCAAGGGAAGGCAGTTGCAGACTGCCCATGTGCCAGTAGTCCAAGTTTGCCCAGGGGCTCCCAAGATCATTGCTTTGCCCCTAGATTTTCATGTTGAATTATCATTCACAGTCTCTAAATGAACATGCCTCTTATTTTATTTAAGACACAGTGGGCACTTCTATTTGACTTCCCGCTAAGCAATACAATATTTAGTGTTTACTGCATACACAAATGGCAAGAGATGAAGAATGGCTTCCTAAGCATAATTTCAAACTTACTTTTATTTTATTTTTGCAAAGAGATATCTTTGCCCCAAGCTTTCAAGAGGCAGACATCAAGTGAAAATCATTTGTTCTGTGCTGGTTTTGCCTGAGAAACTCTGACCACAGTGGTCTAGGAGGATTCATCAGGAGCTGTAGGCTATGGCCTCATGGCTTTGGCCTGAGGCAAAGCTGGAGGCTAAGAACTTTTCATGTGGGGGGTAAAGAATAAAGCAGGAACTCATCAGGCCTGAGCTCCTACAGTTGCTCTAACTGCTATCCAGAAGCCTGTTTCTCTAAGATGTGGCTTTCTGTTCCTATGCTGCTATGAACACAGAACCAAGCAGCATCATAACTCATCTGTGACCTACTTAGGTAAAATCCAAATTGGTCTACAATGCCCAGAGGAATACAGGTTGAGAGGAACAAAGACTCTTTTTTTAAATATGTAAACATAAATCTTCACCCAAATGACCATCTATGCTTTTACATGGTTGTCTTTTTATTTTATTTTGTTTTTTACTTTTTAAGTGTTTGGTTATGAAGGAACACTTGTATAATCTAGTGATTGTCTTTAAAATAAAAACTCTTCATATTCAGATAATGAAGTTCAGTCTCTTTTTAATTTCTTTTGTTTCATCAAGAACTGCAAACACAACAGCTAGGCTATTTATTTCTTAACTTGTCTCTGAGTCAAAGGACGCTGTTGTTGTCAGAATCTGAGCCAATCAATAATTAAGAGTGTTCTTTTAACTTTTGATCTCCAGCTGCCACATTTTTTTTTTTTTTTTAGCTTCCAATTAAGACTCTAACCACGTGCAATATAAGAGGTGGGGCAGCTGGAGAAATTTCCAGAAAGCAATGTGAGTTATGAAAGAGGTAACAGTATTCCGTTTCCCAGAATGTTTTTATCTTTCCGTGTTTCTGCCTACCCAAGACCTCCCTTGCCCCTCGAGAATTGTAGCTTTAGTAAAAATGGTGTGAGAGAAAGAAAGTATTTAAGACAATAACTCCTCAACTATGATCTCTTTAATGAAATTATGTGCTCCATTTCACAAATCCACCTTTCAGAAGGGGTGAAAAAGTCATAGAAAGCAATAGGTAAGAAATGATCTATTGCTTTTGCAAGTGGGTTCAACTAAAGATAGTGCAGAAGGTGGGCCAGGAGACTAGCTCTTAGGAACTCTGAATCTGAATCTTAAAACACATATGGTTTCCCATAAAACTTTATTGTTGAATTTTTTTTTTCCTAGTTAGGAAACTTCAGCTTTTCTGTGTAATTAGATCAAGTGCTACTAGATTCATGGTAAATTAAACCTTTAGGCTCTAAACAGTTCAGTCCTCTAAAACAGTCACCTCCAACATGAACAGAAATACATAAAATCAAAAAGTGTGAGGTTTAATGCACAATAAAATACCATTAGCTAGAGACCTGAAGAGTTGTTCTGCTTCAAATGCTCTTAATTTGGAGCAATAAACACAGCTAATTTCAGGATTTTATATCTATAAGTTTTAAATACTGCAGTCAAATTTGGTTCATGCCAGAGTCTGCACACATATTCAACTCATAGAATTTGGCCACTATACTATTATCAACACCGAATGTTAAAAATACTGCACTGGACTAGTTAATCATGGAATGGAAGAGCCATTTGTATACTAAAAAGGTTACTAACTACCCTTATGGAAGGTTGACTTTTCTCATAATTCAAGAGCTTTTCTGAGAAATCATTGTGAAGTAGGATAGTAACTGTCAACGGAATTGAAGAATGTATTTAGAACCCTCCAATCTCTCCCTGTAATTTTTCTTCAAATTTAATTATGAAAATTTCCAACTGCATGAAGAATTGATACACCTGTATAACTCAAACCTCTATTACAATCTAGGAAATTAACCTCACTGCAGAAAAGTTTCCTCATACACTTTCCCCGTCAGCATCTACTGCCAGCATCCCAAGAGGCACCAACACCCACAGAAGGAATCATTTTGCTGAATATTTCCACCATGTATTTGTTTTCTCTGTTCTAGAAATTCATATACATGAATCACATACCATGAACTTTTATGTATAAATATACTGTGAAACTTTCTTACAGACACATAAAAATTGATCATTATTTTGTCTTTCTATGAATCAATTTTTTATCATTCTGAAATGCTTTTCTTTGTTACTGATTTTTTTTTTTTTTTGGTGTGTCTACTTGGCTAAGCTAAACTACAGTTGGAAGAATGCCCTTTCTAGGATGGATATTGCCAGCTAGGGAAGGCTATTTTCCTAGCTAGAATTATAAGACAGAAAGGAGGGACACCCTAGGTGATGCAAATAGTTAGGTAATCAGCAACTAAGGGATAGTTTGTTGGTTCAAAGCCAACCAGGAAGGCATCAGAAGACAGATCAAGAGATCTGCTTCCAAAACACACAGACTTAAAAAGCCAGAGGAGCAGTTTCAAGTTCAATTTAAGCACTAATCTAGGTGCTGCCGTGAAGAGATTTTGCAGATGGGACTAAGTTCCAATCAGCTGATTTTATGTCCATTGAAAGAGAGGTTATCCTGTATGGGCACGATATAATCAAGTCTTTTAAAGAGGGTTTAAGCCTGTCTTAAGGAAAAGAGGAAACTCTAGTGGTGTAGTGGTTAAGTGCTATACCTGTTAACCAAAAGGTTGGCAGTTCAAATTCACCAAGCACTCCTTGTAAATGCTATAGAACTGATCTATACTATCCTATTGGGTTGCTATGAGTCAGAATCCTCTCAGTGGCAGTGGGTTTTTGGTTTTTGAGGAAAAGACACAAAGCAGTTACCAGGTCTTCAACTGTTCTACTGTTTCCCTGGATCTTTCCTTCCCGGCAGGTTTACAGACAAGGTTCAGCCTATTTTGACCTGTTAACAATTATCCCTTCTTCCCTTCCTGACTGCCTGACTGTGGACTTCGAACTTGTTTAGTCTTCCCCCACGATTGAGTAAGTCAGCTCTCAGTAATAAATGCAGAAATAACTAAGTAACTCACTTGTAATATACTTTTCTTGAATCTTACATATCATTTGTTTTCAACCTGTGTCTTTACAGTTACTTTCTTATAGAAAACATATGGTTGAGTTGTGTTTATTAACCATTCTAACAATCTTTTCTTTTTAATTGGAGCATTTAGTCTATTAATGTTTAACATAATTATAGATATTGAGAGTTAGTCATACTGTTTTATTATTTGTTTTCTGTTTATTCCTTTCTCCTTGTTGTTCTTCTGTTATTTTTACTGTCTTTTTTAAGTTTGTTGAATACTTTTTAGTGTTCCTTTTTTGTCTATTAGCTTTTTAGTTATACTTATTGCAATATTTGGAAACTCTGGTGGTGTAGTGGTTAGTGCTGCATCTACTAACCAAAAGATCGGCAGTCTGAATTCACTAAGCGCTCTTTGGAAACTCGATGGGGCAGTTCTACTCTGACCTTGTAGAGTTGCTGTGAGTCAGAATCGACTCAGTGGCAGTGGGTTTGGTTGGTTTTATTGCAATATATTTTTATTGGTAGCTTTAGGGATTAAAATACATTTCTTTAATGTGTTACAGTCTACTTAGACTTAATTGAATCATTGCACATAAAATGTAAAGTCTGAATTTTTTTAAAAATCTTTTTTGCTGTCTGATAATTTGTTAATTGGTTATCAAGTTCACTGACTCTTCTACAGTGACCTAGTCTGCTGTTCAATACATCCAATGATCTTTTTATTATAGCTAGTATATTTTTTAGTTCTTAAGTTTTACTATCTTATTTTTATAGGCTGGTTCTCGGAATTCCTATTTGTTTATCCATTACAAGCATATTTTCCTTTGTGTTCTTGAGCACAATCGTAATATCTGCTTTAAAATTTTATTTGCCAATTCCAACCTTCAGGTAATCTTAACATGATTAGTCTCTATAGCTCCTTTCTGTTGGAAATACAGGTCATGTATTCCTGCCTCTTTATATACATAGCAACTGGGCTTTTCCATGAAGCCTTGCAGAGATCCTGGATTTGTTTATAGTCCTCTGGAGACTAAAGGATTTTTTGATTTTTTGTTTGGTTTGGCTAGCAGGAGGTTAGCCTATTTCCCCTATGGCAAGCAGCAATTGAGTTCTCTGTTCAGTTATTTTAGCCTTAGCTGGGATATTTGGAGTTTACCCCATAAGTTCAAAAACTTATCCTAGAAAAAGTGCTACATACCTCATTGCTGAATATCACTATAGTCACCTTGGAAGGACTCCCCTTGGGAACCTATGCACCAATGCCAGTGCCTAGTCCACTCTTCAAAGTAGTTTTTCTAGGATGAATTTGCAAACCTAATTGTCAGACTTTGTATGTTAGACACAGGCCACACGCTCAAGAAAATTCGTTTCCAACTGATTGTTTCCTCATAGCAGACTCAATCATAAGGGTGATTATATTATTTAAAAAGCCACCAAACTACATCACAACTGCCACACCACTGAGAATTATGGCCTAGCCAAGTTAATGCACAGCCTTAACCATCACACTTGTTCTTTTCAAAGATTATCTCCCTCATTTTTCCTTTTTCTTTCTGTATTCCAGGCTTAATTTCTTTTTGTTGGCACAACGCAGCTTGAAAATACAGCCGAATCCCCGAAGAATTCTCTTCATTCTAGACATTAACTGTGGTGGCTAATCTTCAATTTCCCACCTGGTAGACTATCTTTCTCCATCCTGTGCTGTGCTTCAGAGTGGACCAGCTCACTCTGCCTGTTACAACAGCTAGACAAAGGAACCCAAAGTAGGTAATGAGAGGCAGTGACAGCAAGTCAGAGGATGGCAAGAGACAGGTTGCAGAATTCATTTTCTCACCTACTTTTTGGCTAGGCTTTAACTTGACAGAGATATTTTTCTCCTCAGAAAGCCACAGTTCCTTTTTGGCAAACATCTCCTGTAGCTTTATCTACAGCTATCCACTCTGGATTATAGAAGCCCTACAACTTTTGCCTCTTCTGGTCAACGGATGGTAATTGTCCTTAATTCTGCGCATACTTTTGTAAATTGCCCTGTCATTGAATTTTCTTCAATTACATTTAAGTATGCTTTGAGAGTTCCGAGTCAGGACTTTTGCACATGCTGTTTCCTCCACAAAAACAGTTCTCCCCTGATACTTTACGGGGAGCTTCTTTATATCATTTAGACTTCAACCTGAATATCACTTTCTTCAACGTAACTACTCCATTAATATAGGCACTACTTTTACACTCTATCATACTCCCACATTTCGTTATCTGAGCATTTGTTCATTTTCCTCGTAAATTATCACCCATGTTTAATTGTTATTGTCAGTCTAGCCATCCAGATACTGAAATCGTGGTGTATGTTTGTTTCCTACATAGTTGTATAAACCAGTGAACACCAGAATACTTAGCACATAGAGAGGAATCAATAAATGTTATTTAATTATAGGTACCTTGCAATAGAATTTTGGAGTAATAAGTACTGATAGATTCCACTGAATTGCTATATTAATTAAAATCATCGCTATAAAAATACTGAAGGTGGAAAAAATACATGGCAATTATCTTACTTTAAGGGACAACAGATTAGTGGTAGGGAAGATAAAATGTATTTAGTAATAGAAGCTACAAAATCCTCCGAAAAATTTTCAGATAACAAAAGTGTAGCTCTTTAAAGCAAAATTCAAAAACTATGGCACCACCAAAAATCTTAGAAATGATTGGCTTTTAAAAATAAAGTTAGGCTAAAAAACATACTACACTAGCAAAGTATTTTTTCTCTTATACCATTTATTTTTTAAAAAGAGTAATTTCTTCTCAAGTGACTTTAAGTGTTTAAAAAAATTCTTAGAATTCCGTAGGGAGTTTAAGAGGAGACTAGGACTCCTTTTGAAGCTGCCATTATGCCCTTAAAAAAAAAAAAAAATTGAGACAGCACTTTTAATCTCAGGCCTTTGAAGAAAAGCTGCCTTCCCTAAGACCTCCCCTCTGGACTTTAATCCGGTCATAGTAGGTCTTCTTATCTCTGTTTCTACCCCCCCAAATTTTATTAATTATGTATTCTGCTACTTACTTCATTTTAAAAACACAAAATTCTTTATGATATTTTCCAGTGAAAGAATTTGTAATACTTTTAGCGTAATCAGGTAAAAATTGATATCCCAAGTATTCAGCAGATACTTAAAGCCTTCAGCAAATGTGTAAAACCTGCTTCTTCGCTATCTCGTCATGTTCAAGGTCAAACAAGCTATCCTCTTCTAGACACTACATACATTGTACACATTGCTGCCAGTATCTTTTTTATGTACATTCTAACACACTTTAGCCCGCCCATCTCTGTCATCTTTTCTGCTAAAAGTATTCTTAGAATTCCTTCAAGATCACAGTTCTAATATTTCATGCAGTCTTTTCTACCATCCCAATCTATAATGTTCTTTCAATGACTTTAATTTCCCCTAATCATCAGTAAATATGAACAGAGTGCATATGACATGTAGGACACCTAAGTTGGGCCTTACAAGTACAAAAAAGTAGAAGATTCAATTTCCAAACTCAGGGAGCTTGTGTTTATCTAATGAGATAGATAATAATGCAAAGAGTAAGAGAGAGAAAAAAATGTGGCTTCAAAGATTAGTAACCAACTACACAATTACTTCCTTGGAAACTCTATGGGGCAGTTCTACTCTGCCTAGAGGGTTGCTAGGAGTCAACTAGATGGTAGTGGAGGTTTTTGTTTTGTTTCACTTTTAAATGCAAATTACTTAAAATGTGTCATGTTCTCAAGTATTTTCATATTACCTTTCTTAATTGATGAACACTCAAATGGTTAGAAATCATGTCTCTATTAAGTTTTTAAAAAGTTTGTTGAATTAAATAATAGTTAATACTATTTACTATTTGGCAGGTCCAATACCAACTGCAGAAACCCCGGTGGTATAGTGGGTTAAGTACTACATCTGCCAACTGAAAGGTATGCAGTTCAAATGCACCAGACACTCCTTGGGAACTCTATGGAATGGTTCTACTCTGACTTCTAGGGTTGCTATGAGTTGGACCCAACTCTACAACAGTGGGTTTGGTTTTGGTTTTGGTACACTGAATGCCGGAAATCCTGGTGGTATAGTAGTTAAATACCACAGCTGCTAACCAAAACGTTGGCAGTTCAAATCTGACAAGTAGTCTTTGGAAATGCTATGGAGCAGTTTTTCTTTGTCCTATATGGTCACTATGAGTTGGATTCAACTTGATGGCACTGGGCTTGGTTTGGTTTTGGTTATTCGAAGTGCAAGGGGCCCTGGTGGCACAGTGATTAAGCATCAGGCTGCTAATCAAAAGATCAAAGGTTTGAAGAGAGAGAAATTTGTGGCAATCTGCTTCTGTAAAGATTGGAAAAATTGTGGGCAGTTCTACTCTGTCCTATAGGGTAGCTGTGAGTTAAAATTGACTTCAACAGCAATGTTTGTTTTTTTTTTTGCTTTATTCTAAATACTGTACATATACTAACTCATTCAATATTTAGAAGAACTCTATGAGGAAGAATACTGTTACTATTTGACAGAGAAGAAAACTGAGGCCCAGAAAGATTAAGCAATTTGCCCAGGATGCAATGGCAGAGTTGCAGTGCGGACCTAGGCATCCTACCTCCAGAATACTCTTTACATGATGCTTTGCTTCCGTGTAAATTCCGTTAATAAACCAGTCAGTATGCCATCACATCACACTGCTAAAATACAGATGACGCCACTCCTGGGGAAATCTGCCTGAGGACAGGGAGCTGCCGGATACTGAAAGAGAAGTGAAGAGGAGCTTCAAGCTCATCAGTTCCCCAACCTCAGTGAAGCCTTCTATGCTTTGGCAGTCACACCGTTCCCACCTATTTGTCAGTTCTTTGTCCATGAGTTCTGTAGGGTGTTCTGATATGCCATGCCCACTTTCACAGAACCTTCCCATCAAGAAGTCTAGTAAGGAAATGCATCAAAGGAAACTCATTCCCTTTTCTATATGGAATCTACTGCAGAGACTAAACATCACACGCTCAGAACAATGGAGTGAGAAGGGGGAAGCAACTTGGTCTTTGAGTTCTTCAGTCTCCTTGTTAGTTGATAAACAGTCACTCCTTACTTTGTTAAGTCGCTGTGTTTAGGTTTCTGCTTGTACGCTGCTTAATGCAACCTTGACAGTCATTAGCTGAGCTTATTCACAGGAACAAGCTTGCAGTTTTTGATAATTTTTTTTTCTGAAGGTATATTACTTTTACTATATTTGGTGTATTTTGTCACATGTAGGGAGTTTTTTTTCTTAGTTTGAGAAAACTAATAAAAATTCCATTTGACTTTTTCAAGAGGAATAAATGTTTCATAATCATTATTATCAGAGTAATATAAATAAAATGAAATACAGTTAAGTAGAAGTTCTCATTGTATTTTAGCTGGTATTTTTGAAGCTCAACATACTTTAGGACAGAAAGTTCACGTAAGTAATAGGGTGATTTATCTTTCCTAACAGATGAACAGTTAATCTTTGCTAGTATGTTCAGGTCAGTTTAAATATGAAATGAAATGCTGGCTCTTAACAAGGAAGCCTCAAATACAGTGGAAGTTATTAAAATTACATTTGACTTTTTTCCTAATAGGCACTATGCAATTTGCTTTACTTACATTTTTAAATCATACATTAGACGCTTTACAGAGTAACTTAGTTTTTCATTAAAGAATTAATGAGAAGCAATCAATGACATGTCAGCACTTTCCCTTTCTTGACTTTAGGTTTCCTGTTATCAGCTTTCCTGTCCCCTCCTGTCTTGTGGCTTTAATTTTGGCTGAAGGGTGAACCTTGGGGGTGATTTCAGTACAGAGTTAAAAGGGTGTCCAAAGGCTGTATACATCTGGCACTGTTGATGAAGCAAAGCTGGCATCAATTCCACAGTAATCAGAAGAACTGAGGTTCATGGCTGAGCCATTTCAGGGAACATGGAGAAACGTGTTAAGTACCATCGCTTGCCCCCAGGGTCTAAGTACAAACTGCCTGCAACTCTAACAGTCTGAAGCTGGTTCCTTGGTGACCCTTAAACGTTTAACTTTTTTGCCCTACTCACCTTTAATGACACTTTAGGGCCCACTCAGTTATGATCTCATGAACTCTGAGGTGCCTTCCTGAACCACCACAGCTTGGAAATTATTCTTATGAATCCGGTGTGTGTCTATCCCTCATGCTGAGACATCATTATATCATTACAGCATTATTGTCATGGCTTTCACATGTGCCTAGTGTGCCTAGGAAATTTAGGTCCATTGTTTCAACCATAAAGCTGATAGCCATGCTTTTGTACTACAAATATAAAAATTCAGATCTGGTTAAATAACTAGCTGTTAGAAGCAAAATCATGCCTTCTACCTCCAGGATGGCTTCATCAAACCACACTGCCTTTCAATTAATCGGACATTGTTCTCTTTTGTTGTTTTTGCCCCTTACCAATATACTCCAGTGTCAGATCCCTGAAGACAGTGATCATGCTATATATTTCTAGGTGTCCCTTAGACACACGCTGGACTCAACAGAATCTGGTAAGGCTGTGATAAATGTTGTGGATTTGACCCTAGTCCAGTCTACTTATTAACTCTTGGTGTCTTGTATCAACTTACTTGGTACATGAATCTTCTGCAGATTCAGAAAGGGATTTTCTTTTTTTTTTTATGACTGCACGGTGGGATTTGGTAGATTGCAAGCTCTCACAGGATGTTTATTCCTCTAACCAACCGTTAGCATAAATACCAGAGCAACCAGGATCGTGCTTTAAAAGACCAAGTTGACTCATCAGGTGTATGTCTTTATCAATCTCTTGAAACAGGAGTTTTTTTTTTGTAAGACTTCAATTTAATTAGAATTCCCCATTGCGATAACATCTTCAGTTGATTTAATCCTTTCTTGTACATTCCTGGAATCTTGAGAAGTAGTAATGGTTTTCATTTTACATTCTGGTTTGAAAGCATGATAAACAGCTTGTGTCAGTTTTACTTCCCTCTGACCAGTGGCTGTAGCAGCGGGGGTGGGGAAAGGTCAAGGAGCTGGCCTCCAGTCCTCTGTAATTCTTCTCCCCCTCCCCCTCTACTGCCTTCTCCCCTCTTTCCAGTTATTTGATCTACCCTTTTGGTTTCAGAGATTAGATGAATTGTAATTAAAATTCTGAAATCACTTTACATTTTAAAGATTGTATTTGTAACAGACATTTATGAAATAGAAAGCATCTTAAAATAAAATCTAGTAACAGTTTTTATATTAGGCATCCTTAAGTATAAGACGGCACTTGGCTTTTTGGCTTAAGTATAAGTATACTTAAGTATACTGCGATGTTTACTGTTAGTGCTATGAAAAATAGCTGGAGGAGAAAGTTCTGTTATTTTCCCTTCTAATTACTGTTATTATTAAAGACTAAGTCTGAAAAACAAACAAACAGAAAAACCCCACTGAGGTTAAGAAACAAAGGTTGTAAATTTTGAATATAGATACATCCCACAGAGCATTGCATAGAGTAATATGAATTATAGGAAAGTTGTTAGCAGCCTTTGTGTCAGCCCCAGACTCACGGTGACCTCCTGCCCAATGGGAGGAAAGTGACTGTACCGTGCTCATGATTAGCTGTTGATAGGATCAATTGTATGAATAGACGTCAATAAATGATCCATACAACAATCACCATGTTATTAATTTCCTGAAAGACTGAACCTCTGACTGGGAATGCAGCGCCAAGGCCAAGACCTTTCAACTTCGGCTTCTATCGTATCACAGACGTTTCCAAAAACAAAAAATTCACCATCAAGTTCATTCCACCTCACTGTGACCCAACAGACAAGAGTAGAGCTGCCCAGCATGATTTCCAAGGTGCGCCTGTTGGATTCAAACTGCAGCCATATCTCTTAACACCTATGCTAGCAGAGTTTCAAATGTGGTTACATAACTTCATTTCTGACCTTTTCCTGTTAAATCTGTTTCCAAGGGATGATGTTTTATTGGGAGTAGCTGGGAGATGTTTTTCTCTGGTTACTATGCCAGGAGACTTTTTTCTCAATGGTTGTGTGCGTCAGTGTGTATTTTCTTCGCGTGGGCTGAATCATTTCATAACTTCGGGTGGTTTTATATATAGAATTTTAAACTGATTCGATAGTCCTTGGATTAATATGCCACGCAACTAACTGGGTCTGTGCTTACTTTTAGTTAAAGAGAAAGATAAATAACTGAATCCCAATCATTGATTCAACAATCTCTTATTTAACGATACAAGAACAAGGTTGACCATTAGGAAATGGTCATTGCAACCACCTCGTATTTTTTTTAATCAGTAGCCCAGTTCTTAGTGTTTTTCATTTTTTGGATGGATATAAAATTCAACCCCCAATCTAGTAGTGACTAAGTCTAAAAATGTACTGATCTTTGTGGAATGTTGATTATCTCTATTAAAATATTTATCAATATTATTTGTAAGGAAGCCCTCTGGTGGCGGCTTGGCTGATAACCAAAAGACCGATGGTTTGAATCCACCAGCCACTTCTTGGAAACCTTACAAAGCAGTTCTGTTTTGGGTCATTACTAGTCAGAATTGACTCACAGGAATGGATTCAGTTTTACATATAAGACTTTTTCTAAAACCTATAAAGATATATGTGACACGATCTCTCCCCAAAGATTTTGCCATCTCTTTTAGGGAGCAAGATATATACATAACATTTATGGCAAAATGAGGAAGTTGTAATATTATTTTATGGTATAAACTGTGTCCTCTAAGAGTTTAATGTCAAGCGGATTCACAGTGACCGAGATGACTGAAAGAGATATTATGTCCCAGTTCGTTATTATTATTATTACTGTACTTTAGATGAAGGTTTACAGAACAAACTAGCCTCTCATTAAACAATTACTACACTTACTGTTTTATGAATTGGTTGCCAACCTCCCAACATGTCAACCCTTTTCTCTTTTCAACCCTGTGTTTTGTGTTGCCAGCTTTCCTCTCTCCTGTTTTCTTATCCTTGCTTGGGGCCTACCATGACCGTTTAGTATCATTCTGCTGTGGAATCTAAGACAGATACTATAAACAGGTCATTGATATGAGGGAGGAGAAGGATATTCCAGAAAAGGAGGCAAAGAAGATGGCAGTAAGAATGAAAAGGAAAGATACGTCTCAAAAGACTTCAAGAAATGTATTCTCACAATGTGTTTCACAATCGTCGCACCGAGACTGCTAGACTACACGGCAGAGACTACATCGGGAGCACTCTAACATTTCTTGGGGCTTTGTGGGGAAACAAAAAAGTTTCTAAAACTTTTTTGAATGTCTGTAGAATAGTCTTAGGCTTATTCTGCACATCAAAAATCTTATGAGGCTGCTTTAAAGATAGTATTTTAACTCCTATTAAAACTGGACTTCTCAGATGTAGTTTCTTAAAGGTTACAGACAAACATTTCCTTCAGGTTCGAGGGCAGAACTAATACACATGTTTGATACCTGCATTTCAAGAAGAGACAATCATGAATATTAATTTTTCCTCATTTTTAAGCACTATCCAAAAAGAATTAGATAAGACACACAAAATTGTGCATCATTTTATTAATTAATTCACTTTAGAAAACAAAGAGGAAAATACTGTGATACATTTCTACACTGGTCTACTTAAAAACAGACCACTGGAATAAAAATTCTTCTACTTTCCTTGGAGTGCCTGGTGGTGTGAATGGTTAAGTACCGGACTATTAACTGAAAAGTTGGTCTTTCAAACCCAGCCAGAGACACCTCAGTAATAAAGTCTGGCAATTTATTCCCCAAAGGTCATATCTTTGAAAATTCCATGGAATAATTCTACTCTACACACATAGAATCACCATGAGTTGGAAATGACTTGACAGCAATACCGTTTCTTTAGCAAATCAAGCCACTAAATACATTTTGATACATGCATTTATATCTTGTGATTCTCTCATTTATATAATTTTCATATTCTATTACACATAAAACACAAACTAATCGGACAAATGATACATTGTTGATAACCTAATTTAGCTAAATAATTTTTGTATTTGTATGTAACTAGAGGAGAGAGAGCACACTTTTAAAAATATATAATTTATTGTCCTTTAAGTGAAAGTTTGCAATTCAAGTCTAAAACTTTGCACACACTACTATGTAGCTCTAGCTACCCACCCTACCACTCCTCCTTTCTACCCTGTATTTACTATGTTGCTCAGTTGGCCTCTTGTAGATACTTACAGCAAGAAGCATGCTCTTTTCCAGTATCATTTCATATCTTGTAGTATAGTCCAATATTGAAGAGGTGGCTTTGGGATTGGTTTCAACTCTGGGCTAACAGAAAGTCTAGGCCCATATCTTCCAGGGCCAAGTCTGTCAGACCATCACATCTGCTCTTTTGATAGAGTTCTAGTTCTGCACACCTGTTTTTTCTCCTGATACATCAAAGACTGTATGTTGTTTTCTGCATCAGAACAGTCCTTGGTGGTGACTGGGCATCATCTAGTTTTGATTTCATGCTGATGTAGTCTCTGGATTATATGGCCCTTTCTATCTCCCGGGGTTCTGTTTTTCTTATGTCTTTGGCTTGGCTTGGTGTCTCATACCTCTCTTGCTCTGGGTGGGTTGGCAAAAATTGATGCTGCTTAGATGGCTGCTTCCTAGCTTTTAAGACCCCAGACACTGCTCAACAAAGTGAAATGCAGAACATTTTATTAAAAAGTTTGTTATGCCATTTGACCTAAATATCTGCTGAAACCATGGTCACTAGACCCCTGTCCCTGCTATTCTGTCTTTTGAAGTACTGAGTTGTATTTAGGAAACCTCTTAGCTTTTGATTTAGTTCGGCTGTGCTGACCTCCCTTCTGCTGTGTGCTGTCACTCATTTCTCTGAACCCAATTCATATCTACTATCTAACCAATGAACACCCTTCTCCCTCCCTCCTACTCTTGTAACCATCGAAGACAGCTTTCTTCGGTTTTTAAACATTTCTTGAGTCCTTATAATGGTGTTCTCATACAGTATTTCTCCTTTGCACCTAATTTCACTCAGCATAGTCTCTTCCAGATTCCTTCATGTTATCAGATGTTCCCCAAGATTGTAGTTGTGCTTTATCATTGCATACCATTCCATCGTGTGAATGTACCAGTCTGTTTATCCATTCATCTGTTCACGGGCACCTAGGCTGACTCCATATTTTTTTGCTACTGTGGATAGTACTAAAATAAACATTAATATTAATGTATCTATTCACGTGACAGCCCTATTTCTCTAGAATGTATTTTGAGAAGTAAGACTGCTGGATCATATGGTGTTTCTGTTTCTAGTTTTTTAAGAAAGTGCCAAATCAATTTCCAAGTAGGTTGAACAATTTTACATTCCTTCTAGCAGTGTAGAAGTGTTTCAGTCTTTCCACAACCTCCTCAGCACTTATTATTTTGTGTTTTTTTTAAATTAATACCAGCCTTGTTGGAGTGAGGTGGTATCTAATTGTAGTGTTTTGATTTGGATTTTGTAATGGCTAATGATCATGAGCATTTCTCATGTATCTTTTAGCAAACTGAATGTCTTCTTTGGGGAAGTAACTGTTCATATCCTTTGCCCATTTCTTTTTTTTTTTAATTTTATTGTGGGGAAGGAACTGTTCATATCCTTTGCCCATTTATTTATTTTTTATTTTATTGTGGTTAAATGAAAGTTTACAATCCAAGTCAATTTTCCGTATAAAACCCCAAGCCAGCCTCTCTGCAACTATGCTCTCCTTCCCCTAGAGAACCCTCTTCTTTTCCACTCTTTACTTACACTACTGTGTAACTCTAGCTACTCTCCCCACCCTGTGAGTACACACTCCTCTTTTCTACCTTGTATTTCTTGTGTTGCTCAGTTGCCCTCATGTAGATATTTATGGCAAGAAGCATACTCTTTGCAGTGTCATTTTATGTCTTGTAGTGTAGTCCAGTATTGAAGAGTTGGCTTTGGTTGGGATCATGTATTCTCACTTGTCCCCTTCTCTCTACTCTCTCTTCTTCCCTCTAAAAAGAAGCTAGTAGAACAGCCTCACATATATATTAAATCATAAAGTACACACATCATCTGCATCACTCTGTGTCCCCATGTTCAGCCTATTCTTTGCCTAAAATGTTGGCTTAAGTACTGGTTTCAGCTCAGGCCTAGCAGCAAGTCTATGGACCATGCTCCCAAGGGACGCTTGAGGTTGTCAGACCATCAGTTCTGATTATTTTAATAGAGTTCTTGACATGCATTTCTCTTTTCTCATGTTGCTTCAGGGACTCTACATTGTGTTCCCTCTCAGGGCTGTTTTAGGTGGTGGCCGGGCACCATCTAGTTCTTCCATTCTCCTGCTGATGTAGTTTCCGAGTCTTATGAGTCCTTCTGTCTCCTGATTTGGCCTTTTTTTAATTGAGTGATTTGCCTTTTTGTTGTTGAGGTTTTGGAGTATCTTGTAAATTATGAAGATTAGACACTGATAGACTTGTGGTAGTCAATTTTTTTTGTCAGTCTGTAGGTAGTATTTTTACTCTTTTGGTCAAATCTTCAGATGAGCATAAGTGTTTCATTTTTAGAAATTCTTAGTTATCTGTTTTCTCTTGGGGTGTTTGTGTATCTTTAGTAATGTTTGATATTCAGTTTATGTTGTATATTAGGGGTCCCAGCACTGTCCTTGTTTTTTCTTTCATAATCTTTTTTTGTTTTAGATTTTATATTTAGGTCTTTGATATACTTTGATTTAGCTTTTGTGCATGGTGAGAGATACAGGTCTTGTTTAATTTTTTTTGAAAATTAATATCAAGTAATGCCAGTACAATTTGTTAAGGAAACTGTCTTTTCCCCAGTTTATGGACTATGGGCTTTTATCCAATATCAGGTGGTCATGGGTAGATGGTGTTATTTCTGGATTCTCAATTTTGTTCCATTGGTCTACGTATCTATTTTTGTTCTGGTACCAAGCTATTTTGACTACCATGGCAATGTAATAGGTTCAAAAGTCAGGTATGTGAGGCCTCCCAGTTTGTTCTTCTTCAGTATTGCTTTACTTGTCCAGGGCTTATTGCCTTTCCATATAAAGTTGATGATTTACTACTTCACCTCACAAGAAAAAAGTCATTGAAATTTATATTGGGATTGTATTGTTTCTATAGATCTCTTTGGGTAGATATTTTTATGATGTTCATTCTTCCTACCCATGAACAAGATAGGTTTCTCCACTTATACAGGTCTCTTTTGGTTTCTTGTAGTAGTGCCATGTAATTCTCTTTGTCTAGGTCTTTTATGTCTCTGGTTAGATAGATTTCTAGGTATTTTACATCCTTGGGAGCTATTATAAATGGTATTGATTCAGTGATTTCCTTTTGATGTTTTCTCTGTTGATGTAAAGGAATCCAACTGATTTTTGTATGTTTATCTTATATCCTGATACTTTGCTGAATTCTTTTATTAGCTGAAGTATCTTTTATTTTCTTTCTTTCTTTTTTTGTATGTGCATGTGTATGTATTCTTAGCGTTTTCTGTGTATAAGATTATATCATCTGAAAATAGAGATACCTAACAACAACAGCAGCAAAGTATATAAACAGACCGGGGCTTAGTCCAGTCAGTAATCCAGATAAGTTCATTTCAGCTAAGACACGTGCCATCTAAGAGATATATAAAAATGGCAAACTCTTGTTTTATTATTGATGTCAAACTTGAAAGCATTTTCAATCTTTAGAAAAACTGTTATCCCAATCTAAAACTTTTCTATGTACTTTTACATGAGCCTATTCAACCCTTTGCCAGATTTCACAACCTTCTACCCAGTAATACATATCCACACACATAAACACAATTAAATGTAATATGAAATATTAAAATCAGTTGTGTCTTTTCCTCAAATTCCTATTAAAACTCTCAATAAAGTGTAAATCTCTCTGAGAAATCTTACTTGGTCATTATTTTCCCTCACTCAGTGAAAGTTTGTAGGAAATCATAAACTCATATAGGCACAAAAGAGGAAAAGCTATAAAGTCTGGCCATACAGTCCAGTGAGAGAAAAGTTAAGTAAACAAATGTTAAACTCAACAATGGGATCAATGAGCTTAGTTTTTAAAGAGAAAAAAAAAAAAGAAAAAAGAACAAAAAACCTCCTACCACCTTGATAACATGAATTTGATTTAGTGTATAAACCATCAATGTTTCTGAATTGGTAAACATCAATATTGTGTTTATTTATACAAATGCTCTCACATAAACATGCATACTTCTTCAAAGGCTTATGATCAACTTAGTAGCAATGAGAACCTGTACTCCTTAGATTTTGGACTCCCAACATCAGTTCCCACCGAAAGTAAACAGATCCCTGAAGAACTTGCTGATTCCATATCTAGCACAAGAAATACACAAGATTATCACGGCACAAGATGCAGTGATGGTTCAGTGATAGGAATCTTGTCTTCCATGTGGGACACCTGGGTTCAACTCCTGGCCGATGCACCTCTAGTGCAGCCACGAGCCATTTGTCAGCATAGACTTACATGATGCTGGGACGTGAACAGATTTCAAGGGAGCTCCCAGGCTAAGACAAACTAGGAATAAAGGTCTGGTTGTCCATTACTAAGAATCAGCTAATAAAAACAACAGCCTGATCTGCACACTGTCGTAGGAATGGCACAGGACTGGGCATCATTTTGTTTCGCTGTAAGTGGGGTCACCACGAATCAGGGGCCAACACAACAATAGCTGGTAATAACAGCAATACTGGCACAAGCAAATGTGCTATCAGAGGCACTCCGGAGCCAATCTGAGTAAGCCCTCCTTGGCCATTAAAAAAAAAAAAAAGAAAGCATCGCCATTGAGTCAATTCTGACTCATAGAGATCCTATAGGACAGAATGGAAATGTCCCTTAGGAGTTCCAGGAAGTGGCTGAGGAATTCCAGCTGCCGACCTTTTGGTTAGTAGCAGAGCTCTTAATCACTGTCAAAGCTGAACTTCAAAAAGGAGTGTATCTGCAATGAATTGAAGGACATTAAATTAAGGTGTCTTTGATAATACTGAAAAAAAAAAGATTGTTTACCTCTGGAAATACTAGTGTACCAAATCATTACTTTTAAAAACTGGTAAACAGTAGAGAAAATAAATCATTGATTCTCCCCTCCATTATAAGCTATAACTCACAGCAACCACATACGTGAACAGAGAAATTTCTTTTTGTGTAATTTTCAAATAATAGATGAAGAAGAAATAATCAATAGGAGTTAAAGTGGAGGAGTGCCCCTGCAAAACAATAGTTGCCATGAATGAATAACTGTTATAACTTGGAGGATGAGTACATGATTATGAAATTGTTACACTATTCATTTTCTTTTTTAAATATTGAAAGTTTCATAATACAGTTAAATAATGGCAGATTCTCCGGGCTGTCTCAGGTTTGATTGCATGCTTTGCTTGGGCTTCTCTGTTTTAATTTGTCCCTATTTCCAGGACATAGTCTTTACTTTAGGGCACGGCCCTTACTGCTAACCCACTGCTGTTGAGTTGGGTCCGACTAATAGTGACCCTAGAAGTCAGAGTAGAACTTCTCCATAGAGTTTCCAAGGAGTGCCTGGTGGATTTGAACCAAAAACCTTTTGGTTAGCAGCCATAGCAGTGAACCCGCTACACCAGCAGGGTTTCCTTACTGCTAAGGTGTGGTCTTTTTCTTGCCTCCGTTTCAGTGCCTCGGGTACTCACTCAGCAAGGTCTTTTCATTTTCTGACAGAAGTCAATCTCCAGTCCTATATGACCTTTGAGTCCTGGTAATGCAGTGGTTCTGTGCTTTGCTGCGAATGGAAAGGTCTGTGGTTTGAACCTTGTAGCCACTCCACAGGAGAAAGATGTGGCGATTTGCGCCTACCAAGATTAACCCACTGCCATTGGTTGAGTTGTTTCTGACTCACAGTGACCCTACAGGACAGAGTAGAACTGCCCCATATAGTTTCCAAAGAGGTCCTGGTGGATTTGAACTGCCAAACTCTTGGTTAGTAGTTCTGTCTAACCACTACTCCACCAGATTTTCCATTTACAACCTTGGAAATCCTATAGGGTCACTATGAATTGGAATTGGCTTGACATCAATGGACTTTTTGAATATTGTCCCAAATCATTGCTCATTACTTGAAGTGGGTACAAAATGGAAATAATTTATTTTATTCAAGGTTTCAAGAGCAGAGATTCAGTGGCTGCAGAGGGTAAGGCATTTAATACAACAGACCCTCCTTCTCCAAAGCAATGACATTCTCAAATAATCTGACTTCATATATTGCTAGTTCAGCACACCTATTCCTCTAGTAAATCATTTTGCTATAAAGTAATCATAGCCTGATTAAACAAAGAATTTTTTCTTTATTTACAACACAGAATAAGCCCATTCTTATAATCATTGGATAGACTCACTTCTAACTTTCATTGGTTATACTCCACAACCTTAAGATAACATTTAAACTATACTCTCTTCTCAAGAATTTGCCTAATAATAGATGAAATGTGAATTCATACTGTAACCAAATATTAGTCAGTAATACACTAGCTTCCAGGGTACCCTCAGGCTGCACTTATCTATCAAAAGGCCGATTTTCAGGCAACTTCCCAAGGTAAGAAAAAAACAAAAAACAAAACAAAACAACCCAGTAATTTGTCACCATTCAATCTGTTATTAAAGTCTTTTGCCTCTGGAGTTTACTAGGGAGCTCTTGTACCCCTGATAGTTCATGCTACCAGCAGGCAGCGCTCTCCATAAGTTTGAAATGGAAAAAACTGGATTTGTGCTGCAAACTACTGTTTTTAGAGAGTATTATATGCAGTTCAAACCCATTAAGGACTCCTTGGAAACTCCATGGAGCAGTTCCACTCCGTCCTATAGGGTCTCTATCAGTCTGAATCGACCCTAATGGCAGTGGGTTTGGTTCTCTGGGTTTGATATGAGGTGACACTGAATCACTGACATTTTGGTAAGAAAAACATGAATTTTGAACATTTTTGTTTGGTATACTTTATGTACTTTTGGGCTCTGGGGATATAATTTGGGAAGTCAAGGGCACACATGGATCCAAGGTTATAATTTGTGGGCAGATGCATAAAGTAAAAACCTGTTAATACCTACCAGAAGTTCAAATACACTGAGTGATTCAGCACGCCCACCGTTACTGAGAATTCATTTGTTGTTAGGTGCCATCGAGCTGGTTCTGACTCGTAGCAACCCTATATGATATGGTAAAACTACCCAGTCGGTTTTCCAAGGAGCAGCTGGTGAATTTGAACTGAGGGGGGTTTACGCCACCGGGGCTCCTAAAACACAGTGCTAACAAAAAGTTAAAAGGAAAAAAAAAATTGAATTGTGAAAATCTTAACCCTCTCATGGTTGTAGGAACATATAGCACCCATTTACATTTTCTACCTTTCAGGTTTATTGGGAGCCTGCTTTCCCAGTGACGATACATGCTTTTGGAAGTTGAAGACCTGTATAATTATTTGAAATGAAAAAAAAAAATGTGTCTCAAATTACTGTTTTTATAGAGTATTGTATGTGGTGATGCATCCTGGACGTGTGCTTGTGCAAGACTTACTTATTTTGGATTTTGTATAACAAGTTAAGCTTAGTACGTATATTTCTGAGTTCCTACGTTGTTTGGAAGTTGTATTTCTAGCAAGAATTCTGCATTCACAAGAACATCTCATTTTCGTGCCAGTGGAAGATACAGTGCAACCATATAAGATGCAGTGTGCCTACATACGATTCCTACTGCCAGCAGCCAGGTGGAAATCTCACATAACCCTACCCCTAGAATCCAGAGGGATATATGTACCCCAAATAATATGCATCAAAGTTGATATTTCATAACAAAACCTCAGAAATGTTGTTTGATTCAGCTTGTCTTTCATTAATGAAAACACGATATCAACTTTTTTTTTTAATTTAATTGGTTCATAAAAAAGATTTAAAAGAAGAGGGTAGCTGCTTTGAAGAGGTAAAGGATTTTTTTTTTTTTTAAATCCAGCCTAGATAAGGTAATGATAGTCTTGAACTAGTTGAAAGACCAGTAAAAGTCTAGTAATTTCATTGGTATATGTTTGTATAATTAAAAAAAATTATGTATAATTTCTTTGTACTCCTGATACAGACACTTGTTGTAGTGAAATCCGCTCTTGCCAAAAATCAGTTGACTGTAGATGTGTGAATTTGTTTCTGGACACTCAATTCAATTCAACTGATCTGTGTGTCTACAGTTATACCTGTACTAGCCTGTTTTGATTATTGTAGCTCTATGCCAAGCCAAGTGCCATCGAGTTGGATTATAGCTCTATAGTGTGTTGTGAAATCAAGAAGTGTGAGTCTTCCTACTTTATTCTTCTCTTTCAACATTGTTTTAGCTATTTGGAGCCTCTTGCCAGTCCATATAAAGTTCAGGATTGTTTCTTCTAGTTCTGTAAAGGTGGGTGTTAGAACATTGATGGGGAGTGTGTTGCATTGATAGATCACTTTGAGTAGTATTGGCATCTTAACAATACTAAGAATATACTAATTCTTGATAAGTGGCAGTTATGCAGATATTTGTTTTTTGATACCTTTTTTGTACTTCTTTGTATGTATGCTATATTTTAAAATAATAAAACTTAAAAAAAATTAGAGTACGAGTGAAGTCCATAAGATGATATGCTCCTATAATTTATTGGAGCACAACTTGATAGAGTTTTCTCACATTTCTGATTTTGACTGTAAATGTTGCCTTTACTGTATCCCTAGGTAAAGAAGTGATATATTCAGTTCTCAAAAAAGCATCTTTAACAGGATATTTAACAGTAAAAACCTTCAGAAAAAGCAAGAAAGGAATCACTAAAGATATTATTAATTACATTCACAACTTACCTTAATGTATCTCCTTGAGATGCTGCTTTGGATTCTTCCTTAATAATAAAACTGAGTATCTTGCATAGAGCTGTTATTTAGTAATTCAGTCTTATAAAGCACCACAACCCACATTATTGTTCAATATTATTAACAATGTATAAGTTTACATTCTACTGAGTTGTATTAAATGTTTTTGACATTAAACTATTAATTTTAGCAGATGTACTTAGGAACTTAAAGTCATAAATTCTGTTTCTTCTTTCTGATCAGTGTAGTCAAACAGACAAAAAGCCTGCTAGAATTCTTGAGCTAGGATCAGAATTTAGATTTGGAAATGCTAGTGTGAACAAGTGTATCTTTTTTTATTTTTTTCCTGCCAGCCCTTGTGACTAAGCAAATGCCATACAGAGACTGGCTCAGAATTTTAGCATACACTCCACTACTGAGATTGTGGTAGAGCCCCATCCACACAGATGGATGAAGAGTGGAGAATGAGAAGAGCCCAAATCAAATTCCAGCTACTACCAAAAAAACAAACAAATGAATAATCAGACAGCGCATGCCAAAGAGGGAAAGAAAAACGTCCTCCACATGTGTATGGATAAGCTTTCGCTTTCTTTTGTAACACATCCTTTTGAGAGACAAAAGCCAAGATTTTGCCTAAATTGGAATACTGTGCTTTCAAATTATTTACCTCCTAAATATATTCCTGGACAAACAACACTACATTTTGGTGTAAACATCTCAGAATATTATTATTCACCCTACTTGTACTGAAGTCCACAATGGCACGCTTGGACAAAAGAGGACACAATTAGTGGCTACACTGAGATTAGCTTTTTTGACTCTTAGACAGATGAGACAGTTCTACATGCAGCAGGAATGAAGAAATGTTGAATATTCCCATCTGCATTGATGTGAAAGAATGGAAGCCTGCAAATTTGGTCCCAGACTGGTCAGGTAAGACATCACTGAAGCCTCTGATTTGTACAAGTTTTCAACTTCTTGCTTGACTGTATTGTGTTGGAGAGGTATGAATGACAGCACTGAGGTCAAAAAGGCACTCAGGTTCCACTACACCAGACAACAAGGACACAAACAATGCTCCTTTTACTGGCTTCTGCTGAAGCCTGAAGAAACGCATTAACGGGCCATTTGTATGTTTTCTCTAAAATGGCAACCCTCGGCAGTGATGTCGCAGCAATGATATGTTACAGTGCTGTGCAAGGAGCTCACCCACGAAAAGGCTGTGGAAGCGCTGTCTCCCACCTGTTATGGAGAAAGACCAAACTCACGTCGCTCTTGCTGATGTAGACAGAACTAATCTCTGCACTTTGTAGTCAATCAGAAACAGCATGAGCACACCACATCACCTGTTCAGGGTTCCCGACTACACTAATGGTAAACTAGCTCAGTCCCACCCACGCACAAGTGAAAATCTCCGTTTAGATTTTCTTGCTAAAGTACTGTAATGATAGTCTTAAGGCCTGTCATTTCTTCTGAAATTACCATCAAATGGCTATGATTTGGCAGCTACCAGACACAAAAAGACTCCTTTGTTGCAGTAGTTTGGCTAGATCATTCTGAACTGTTGGGATGTTGATGAAGGCCACCTTACAAAGACAGAGGAGAAATCTCACTGAGAATGTTTTCAGAGCTTCTCAGTTGTTGAACAATTCACTGTTACTGACTCTTAAAGTATAGCTTGAGTAAGGTTTGCTGGTGTGTGATGACTTTTTCTTTGATTTTAGCTTGAGAATTCTTACAGGTTAGAAATGAGGTCTAGTTGTGGAAAATCAAATATACTTAGTCTTACTGTGAGACTTTTATTTCTTAGCTAGGAAACATGAAGGACAACCTACTCTAAAACACTCCCAGAGTTTTCCTTGTATGATTATTACAGAAACAATTCATACTAAAAGATTTACATGTATTTATTAGACTTCATGCATTTAATAACAGAAACTCCAGATATTTTCTCTTTTTACCTTTTGGTAATCAATTTTTATTGTATATATTGCTTCTCTAAATGAATCGTATAAGTTTTTTATGGGAGTATGTTTACCCAGGAAACCCCGATGATGTAGTAGTTAAACGCTTCATCTGCTAAGCAAAAGGTCAGCAGTTCAAATATGCCAGGAGCTCCTTGGAAACTCTACAGGGAAGTTCTACCCTGACCTATATGGTTGCGATGAGTTGGAATTCACTTGACAGCAGTGGATTTGTTTGGGTCTTTATGTTTACCCATTGTTATCCATTCTTACAGTTTTAAAGTAGTTTTATTTCTACTAATACCTGATGTTCTATTTGCTTCAATATTGTGGGAGAAAAAGAAAAATTCAATTATACGGCAGGGTTTTTTCCTACTTTGCTCTGTCTTAGACACCTGTGTCCAGAATTCATTACTAGTGGTAAGAGAAGCCAAGACAGCAGGCCAGTCAGACGACCACTTTGTCTTTACACAGCGAAAACTTGAGAAACCAAATAGAACAGATGCAAATAGCAGTCCTGGACCCTGAACATCAAAAAGGAAGGATATAGAACTGAACTGAACACCAAATGGAAGAAAAAATTGAATGAATTCAGCAAAGGACAGCGAAGCAGAGCAGAGGGGTGTGCTAGACGTCCCTAATCAACATGACCACCTCAAGACAAAAGCCAGTAGAGACCCGGGGTGAGGAACACAGGAAGGCAACTCTGTGATACACCGTTAAGAAGTAAAGAAACTGTAAAAACACACCCAGAGAAAGCAAAGCTTAACAGATCATGATCTGACTCTAAGGAACGAAAATACAGAGAGAGAGACAAGAATTCCAGGGAGCTTGCTGCCTACAGAGCAGGGACGGAGCCAGGACCCAGAGTCAGGTATACCCATGAGCAGTCACAGACCTCAGGGCTAGGTAAGGTATGCCAGGCAGTGTGACAGCAGAGAAAATGGAGGGAAGTCCCCACCCAGTAACACCCTGGGAGGTCCCTCCTGGCACTGGGTCTAGGGATGGCTCCAACTGCTGGCTGCGGCTGACAGCAGGTACCCACATACCTACATTTGCTAGTAGAAGGTTCACTATCCGTCTTACCATCCCCTCCTGAACTGAAGCAGTGGAGGATCTGTACTCTGCTCCGTCTGCTTGACCAAGGAACATAATAAGAGCCTCCCTGTCACCCGCCTCTACTCACTCCCGTGCACCCATTTGCCTGCATCCCATAGATTCCAACCTGGCCAGCTGCGGCTACCCCAGGGATTGTGCTCACCCTCTCTCACTACCTACTCCGCACTCCCCCGTCCCCATTCCCCAAGACAGTGAGTGGCAATTACTGAGTTACAGCACACATGTTTTGTCTGCCAGCAACTCGCCCACTCCTGAACTGGTGAGCAGAGGCAAGAACATGGCCAAGTGCACTCCTGTCTGAACCCTCACTCCTGACACAGACACAGAAGATACCCATTCACTAACAATTTCCTCACCCTCCTACTGCCGAGCAACAGAGCAAAGATGATCGCTGCACTGACTCCTGCCTGCCTCTCACACACCCTCACAGCTAAGTCAGCAGAGGCAACTATGCCACCACAAAAGCATTGGTACACGATATACCCTCATTGGTACACCATACGCCCTCTCCAGACTCAGCAAATGCAGTGACTGAGTGCTTATACACGCACATGCTCACCATGCCCCTCCCCAGTCTGGTAAGTGGAAACAGCCATACAGACATACAAGTATCAGCCTACAACATGCTCTCCCCTGTGTCCCTCATTCATGTTCCACACTCACCACTAGTACCATCATCCACTGGGCCAGTACCACAGCCTGCTTCGGCATCACCAGACTGATGTCAGAGGATGGCCATCACCTCCCCAGCCTGCCTTGAGCTGTCCCATGCAACCAGCAAACAGAAACCGTTAGTGCTACAGCCACCTAGAAACAGATGGTGACCATTGCAGTTCTGCTAGACTAGTGACCATAGCATCACACCTGGTCTTGGCTCATCTGTTCAGAAAAAAAAGAGAAAGAAATCATGACTAAGCAAATAAACATTGTCACTGTAGTTAGGTATCATTGAGTTGGTTCTGACACATAGCCGTTGTATTTACAACACAAGGAAACACTACCTGGTTCTGAGCCATTCTTACAATTGTTAAAATGTTTGAGCCCGTTGTTGCAACCACTGTGTCAATCCATCTCATTGAAATCTTTCCCCTTTTTTTCAACCCTCTATTTTAAAAAGCGTGATGTCCTTCTCCAGAGCCCAATTTCTCAATAATATTGACCAAAGTATGTGAGATGAAGTCTCATCATCCTGGCTTGTGAGGACTTCTTCCGAGACAGATATGCTACTTTTTCTGGCAATTCATGGTATATTCAATATTCTATATCAACACCATTATTCAAAAGCATCAATTACTTTTTGATCTTCTTTCTGCATTGTCTACCTGTCACATGCATATGAGGTGATTGAAAATATCATTGTTTGGGTCATACACACCTTACTTCTCAAAGTAACATCTTTGCATTTGAGTATGTTAAAGAGATTTTTTTTATTTTTCAGCAGATATGCCTAATGCAATACATCATTTGATTTACTCAGCTGTCAGTTTGTTGTACTGTGATAGCTTGTATGTTGCTGTGATATTGGAAGTTATGCCACTGGTAATTTAAATACCAGCAGGGTGATGCATGGTAGGCAAGTTCAGAGGAATTTCTAGACTAAAACAAAGAAGGAAATGGTAATCTACCTATTGAAAAAAATTTTAAAAAGCCAGTGAAAATCTTATGAACAATAGTGAAACCTTGTTTGGTATACTGCTAGAAGATGAGCCTCACAGGTTAGGGGGCAGTCAAAATACTTCTAGGAAAGTAGTACCTCCTCAAAATAGAGTCGGCCCTAGCTTTTGACATTTCCATGTGCTGAAATGGCATAGCTTAAAATGAGAAGAAACAGTTGTAAACACTCATTATTAGCAAGTGAACATTTAATAAATAAATAAATACAATAACAGCTTAATGAATCAAAGACAGTGGACAATACCAAATAACATAAAGAAGCAGAGCAAGAAGGCTCAACTGAGTGACCAAAGTAAAGGGCCAGAAAACTTTCTTGAGGAAGAAATGATAATAGAACTACCTGATAAGATATTGAGAAGACTTGTATATAGGTTCCTCAAAGAGATCAAGAAAAAGATCAAGTAAAGGTGAACCAAAGAAACTGTAGACAAAACTCTAGAAGAATTTAGGAAAGCAATACAAGAACAAAATGGCAAAATAAATAGACAATTAAAAACCATACAAAACAACAAATGGAAATCTATAAGATTAACAAATCTCTGAAGTAGACATCTCCATGGAGGGAACTAGGAGTCGAAATGAATTAGTACAAGACTGAGTCAGAGAAGTAGAAGAGAAATCTCTTGGTACTAATCTATTTGGGGAATATTCAGAAAAAAAGCAAAAAGAAAAGAGAAGAAAGCCTAAAATTTACATGGGACACTATCAAGAGAAATAAGTTATGCATGATAACAATTAAAGAATGGTAGAAAATAAAAGGCACAGAGAAAAGTTTTGAAAGTCTGCTGATATAAAACTACCCTAAAATCACAGAAGATGAGGAGATGTCTATCCAAGCAGTTCAACTGACCTCACACAGAATAGATCCTAAGACACCAAGGTGTATTATAATCAAATTTATCAGAACCGAAGATGAAAATAGAATCCTGAGAGCTACTCAGGAAAAATGAAGTATCATCTATAAAGGGTAACAAATAAGACTAAATTCTGATTTCTCAGCAGAAACTACCCTAGCAAAAAGACAATGGGATGATACACAAGGTCTGACAATTAAGTTCACAGACTCAACCTAGGAAAAAGTGCTACGTACCTCTTGCTAAATATCACTATAGGCACTTTTAAATGCTCCCCTTGGGATCTGTGCACTGATGCCAGTACCTAGTCCACACTTCAAAGAAATTTTGGAATTTTTTTTTTTTTTTGCAAAGGCCATCAGAGCTGTAGTCATATTACCCTTGATGTCCTGAATGTCATCAAAATATCTTCATTTCAGTATTTCCTTTATCTTGGTGCAACAAAAGTTATTGGGGGTCAGATCAAGTGGGTAGGGACAGTGTTCCAATACTGTTAATTGTTTGTGGCTCAAAACTCCCTCATAGACAACTACACAATTAAGTTTGTGAGCTTATTGTGCCACTGAGCACAAAAGTCATTCCAGAAAGAGTTCCAAAATTGCTTTAAAGGGTGGACTCAATGCTGGCATCAGTGCTATCTTCCCAAAGGGAGTACTTTGAAGGTGACTGTAGTGATATTCAGCAGTGAGTTATGTAGCACTTAGAACAATTTAGTTTGTGGACTCAATTGTTGAACCTCATAGAACCAACCGAAATTAAAGAAATCATAACAGCGTATTATGAAAAAAATCGCATTCCAACAAATTTGAAAATTTAGAAGAAATGAAAAAATTTCTAGAAATACACTAAATATTGAGGTGACACAAACTGAGGTAGAAAATCTGAACACTCATAACAAAAGAAGAAATTGAAGAGAGCATAAAAAACTCTCACAAAAACAAACAAACAAAAAACTTGGTCCAGATATCTTTATCAGAGAATTCTGCCAAACAGTTAGAGAACAGTTGATACAATACTACTCAGATTATTTCAGAACAGAGAAAATGAAGTAATAGTCCCAAGTTCATAACATGAAGCCAGTATAACCCTGATACCAAACCCAAGCAACCAAAAACAATCCACTGCAGGCAAGGTGATTCTGATTCTTAGCAAACCTATAGAACAGAGCAGAACTGCTCTCTAGAGTTCCCAAGGAGCACCTCACAGTTATGAACTGCTGACCCTTTGGGTAGCAGCTGTAGCACTTAACTACGTCACCAATGTTTCCAGTTCAATCAAAGACATCACTTAAAAAGACAATTATAGACTAATATCCTTCATGAATATTGACACAAAAATTATCAATAAAATTCTAGCTACTAGAATCCAATAGCATAGGAAAAAAAAAAAATACATCATGACCAAGTGAGCTTCATACCAGTTGTGCAAAGATTGTTCAACAGTAGATAATCTATCAACATAATCCACTACATAAATAAAGCAAAAGACAAGAATTACGTGGTCATTTCAATTGATGCAGAAAATACATTTGATAAAGTTTAACAGCCATTCCTGATAAAAAATCTCACCAAAATAGGAATATAAAGCAAATCCTTCAACCTAATAAAGGACATCCACATAAAATCAAGGAAAACCTGGTGCATAGTGGTTAAGAACTATAGCTGCTAAACAAAAGTCTGGCAATTTGAATCCACTAGGAGCTCCTTGGAAACCCTATGTGACAGTCCTACTCTGTTGTATAGGGTCAGTATGAGTTGGAATTTACTGGATGGCAGTGAGTTCAGTTTTGTTTTTTGAACAAAATCAATAGTCAGCATTATTTACAGTGGAGAGATAGTGAAAAGTTTCCCATCAAGAACAGCAAACAGACAAGGATGTCCTTTACCACTATTCTTATTCATTATTTTACTGCTATCCCTGGCTAGAGCAATAAGGCTAGAAAAAGAAATAAAGGACATACAAATTGGTATCAAAGATGTAAAATCATCCCTATTCACAAATGATGTGATCATATGTATAGAAAACCGCAGAGACTACAGGAAAGCTACTGGATCTAATAGAAAAATTCAGTAAAGTAGCTATGTACAAAGTCAACACACAAAACTCAATTAAATACTCCTACACCAATGAAGAGGGCTCCTAAAAGGAAATCAGGAAAATTACATCATTTACAATAGTCCTCAAAAAGATAAAATACTTAGGAATAAAGCTAACTAAAGATGTTAAAGAATTATGCAAAGAAAACTGTAAGACACCAAAAGAGACTTACATAAATGAGAAAACATACCATGTTGTGGATAGGAAGCCCTAACATTGTGAACATGTCATACTATCCAAAGTGAACTACAAATATAATGCAATCCAGATGAAAATTTCAACAAAATTCTTTAATGAGATGGAAAGACAAATCACCAACTTTGTATGGACAGCAAGGAGACCTTAGATAAGCAAAGCATTATTAACGAAAAAGAACAAAGTTGGAAACCACACACTCCTTGATCTCAGAATCTGCTACATAGCCTGGTAGCCAAAACAGCCTGGTATTGGTACAATGACAGACAGATGTGGAACAATGGAACAGATTTGAGAACCCAGAAGCAAATCCACCTGATCTTTGACAAATAGTCAAAGTCCATTAAAGGGGAAAGAGATGTCTGAAACAAATGGTGCTGACAAAACTGGATATCTGTTTGCAGAGAAAAAAAAATTGAGATACCCTGTATCTCAATATACACAAAAATAACTCAAAATGGATCAAAGACCTAAATGTCAAACCTAAAGCTATAAAGATCATGGAAGAAAGAAAAAAAAATGTTAAGGGCCCTAATATACAGTGTACATAAAATGCCAAACATAATTAAGAATGCACAAACAGTAGAAAATAAACTAGACAATTTGGAGCTCCTGAAAAACAAACACTTATGATCAACAAAGACGTCACTAAAAGAGAAAAAGAATTTGCAGAGTGGGAAAAAGTCTTTAGACATAAATATTGGACAATGGCCTAATTTATAAAATTTATAGAAAACTTCAATACTTCAAAGACAAAGAGATTAACAACCCAATTAAAAAATAAGCAAAAGACATGGACAGACACTTTACCAAAAAAGACATACAGATAACAATCACACGAAGAGATGCCAGCCATCATTGGCCGTTAGAGAAATGCAAGTCAAAGCTACAAAGAAATGCAGTCTCATTCCACCAATAATAAGGTAGATCAAGAAAGCAGAAAATGCACCAATACCAGCAAGGGTAGAGGGAGATTAAAACTCTACACGCTGCGAGTGGAAAGCCAAATAATACGACCAGTAAGAAAAATGGTATGCTGCTTCCTTAAAAGGAAGGTAAATGCTATAACATACACAGTCTAGCAAGAGTGATAACAAACAACAATTTCTGAGTGGATGCTTAGGTGGGTATGTATGCTGAATAGGCGTAGGAGGACTTAAGGGAGTACACTCACATGTATATATAGAGTTGGTTGCAGATATTTCTACCTGTGTACTGATATGTGTGGAAACTCTGATGGTGTAGTGGGTTAAGTGCTACATCTGCTAACCAAAAGCAAGGCAGTTCAAATCTGCCAGGCACTCCTTGGAAACTCTATGGGGCAGTTATACTCTGACCTCTAGGGTCGCTATGAGTCAGACCCAACGTGACAGCAGTAGGTTATTCATATGTACTGTGTGTATATAAGTATATATAGTGGAGCGCCCAAGGAGGACAGTCGTGGAAACAAACTAGTCATAACCAAACAGCTCACAGGACTGAGTTACTGGGCTCGAAGACTAAGGACCTTGCTCCTGTGGGACATCTAGATCCATTGGCGTAACATAGTTCATAAAGAATGTGTCCTATGTTCTACTTTTGTGAGTAGCATCTGGAGTCTCAAAAACTATTGATCACTCTCAATTTTGAGCAAAAGAGAGTAAAGAAAATTGAAGACTCAGGAAATTAGTTCAAAGGGCTAATGGACTGTAGAAACCACAGCCTCCACAAGTCAGAGACCAGATCATCACAGCTACCACTACCAACTGCTCAGATCATCGTAGAAAGTCTCAGTTAGAGGGGAACACCTAGAACAAAATTCAAATTCACAACATAGACCAGATCTACCAGTCTAAGAGAGTCTGGAAGGAACCCTTGAGACTATAGCTTTGGATACCCTTCTAACTTGTAACTGCCATTCCTGGAAGTCACCTTTCAGAGAAATAGAAGGCCTATAAATAAACAATAACACAAGTGAGGAAAGTGCTCCTTGAAACAGTCATTGCTATGAGACCAAAAGGACAACATATGCTGTGAAACAAAGACGAGAAGGCAAGAAGGGGCAGGAAAACACTGTACGTAGAAGTGGGAACTCAGGATGACAGTAGGGAGAGTATTGCAATATGCAGGGAGTACAACCGACGTCATCAAACAATTTGTGTGTAAACTACTCAACGGGAAACTACTTTGTTCTATAAATCTCCACCTAAAGCACAGGACAAAAGAATACAAAACTCATTATTGTTTGTGTGTTATGAAACTGTGGAAATCTGTTATCATGATTTCCCCTGGTGACATATTGTCATGCTCAATAGGAAAGAAAATGTAGCTGTTCTCACTGTTATATCTGGGTCACATAATGTTGACTACATAGCTCAAAGCTTGGTTTAACGTTCATACATAAAATTAAAACTTAATGTTTCCCAGGAAAATAAAACGTAAGTGGAAGAGAAGCGATGGAGGAGAGGTTAGGATCAGGTTCTTAGTGAAAAATAACTAGGGGACATTCAGTTAAAATCCATTAACAACTTTGTAAGGCGTGGAAAAGGAGTAATTTAGCTACTGGTCATTGTTAATGAATTTTGTGACCTAGCTAAGTTAGAAGTTTTTCAATGATTAATACAGCCTTGAATGAGTAACAGTTGAACCACATGAAAAATGCCCCAGTGAAAGACAAAACAAAAAGGAAAAAAAAAAAAAAGAGTGATATGAATGTACTTAGTTCGCTAATTCTTTTTCTTGCAGTTCTTCTGATGTCTGCAAGTTTTATGGTCCTTGATGGTAGTCAGCTTTTTCCTATCTCTATTAAACACTTAAAAAAATTTATAAAGATTTAAGCTGTTTCGGGAACTTGTGCTCCATTACATTCAATATGGGAGGTACTTTAAGGAAGCTCTGAATATTTTGCTTTTTGCCCTCTGCCTTTAGGGGCAGCGTAATAAAATGGCTATAATAATAGGGAAAGGAAATAGGGAAGAAATCATGTGACCAAATGACTTATGGAGAAACACGTTCCCCTGGTGTTCCCATTCATTTATCTCTACTGTATAATGCATTTTTCTTGTTTTACTGGGTAATTAAACCTTCAACACTCCCAAGTTTGTGAGGAATCTGAATCCCATTATGCGGAGATGCCTGAATTTGATTTCCTTGCATTACTATCAGGAGTTGGCCCCTCAAAGGGAATGCTTTTGATACTGTTTGGAGAGGTCTCTAAGGGGAGTCTCTATGCTGGATAAGTTAAGCACTGTCACATGTCTTGGCAGAGTTAACTCAACTTTTGGGCTAACTCCTACAGCTGTTTCTCCCCCTCTCACCTAAATTTTGTTTTAAACTTATTGCCTTGTCTGCTCCCTAATAGAGCAGGATCATTTTTCAGAGGTAGAGCTATTTTTTTCTTTCAAGTTACATTTTTTTGTGAAAAGGATAAAAAGAAGAACCCACATCAAAGCTCTTACAGGCAAGGCCACAGGTTTTCTGCATGTGTCCCCTCTAGTATAACAGTAGTTTGATACCAACTCTTGAAATGGATGACTTAAAAGTTACGCTTTCTGTTCTGACCCTTCGAATTTGAAGCCAGCTCTGTATCATGTGTCTTTAATCTGAAATGTACAACGAGAATCATAATTTACATTTATTTGTTTACTGGTCTAGGGAAGAGGAAGTTACACACTTCTGTTTTGAATGCTGTCTCTCTTTCAGATGCTTAGACCATGTATCTTTGTTCTTCAAATTTTGTTGTTGCTGTTAATCATAAGCAAAAGAAAGTAGTTCTGAAGTTTTACCTGGAGGAAATCACCTAAACAGTCAACTATTTATCTGACCTGCTTAAGAATTTAATCAATCTGGATGCAAGCTGATTAGTCAGTTTTAACAATGTGTCAGTTTTGGCCAAGAAGTTCATGGCATATAAATATTCCTGTAAAAGAAGATACACTTTAGAAGACTGAATAACATGTTTTTGCTTATTCAAAGAAAAATCAGGAGAAAATTATCTTCCTAAGATTTCAACAACTAATATGTTGCTGTTGTTGTTGTTAGGTACTGTCAAGTCGGTTCTGACTTATAACAACCCTTCATACAACAGAATAAAAGGCTGACAGATTCTGCACCATCCCCCAAACCGCTAGTGTGCTTGAGCCCCTTGTCACACAGCCACTGTGTCCACCCGTCTTGTTGAAGGTTTTTGTCTTTCTCACTGACACTGTGGTTTACCAACTATGATGTCCTTCCCTAGGGATTGATCCCTCCCCCTTGACAACACGTCCACAGTCTGTAAGACATACTCTCACCATCCTTGCTTCTAAGGAGGACTCTGGTTGTAAATTTACGTCTTCCAAGACGTCTTTTCGTTCTTTTGACATATTTAATATTCTTCTCCAGCTGCATAATTCAGAAACATCAATTCTTCTTCCATCTTCCTCATTCTTTGTCCAGCTTTCTCATGCATATGATGTGTTTGAAAATATCACTGCTTGGATCAGGTGCACCTTAGCCTTCAAGGTGACACCTTTACTTCTCAACATTTTAAAGAGGTCTTTTGCAGCAGATTTGCCCGGTAAAATACAGCGTTTAATTTCTTGACTACTGTTTCTGTGAGAGTTAATGCATTAAAAGCAAATAACAGATAAACTCTAATGACTTAGCAGTTTTATTGATGTCTGGCATTTAGGAAGCTTCCTGCCTTCAAAGTAGAAAATCACCTTATATCCTTTACATCTAAATGATGCCAAAAACAAAACACATATTTAAAACTAGTAACTTTTATTATTTCTAATGTTACAAATATCTTAATATACTTAGAGTAGATATCTCTCTCTCAGTATTTCTCTGCCAGGATTTTTCCAATGGGAGAAATAAGCTTCTTTGGGAAATAAGCATGTCTTCTTTCACAACCTCAGACAAGTGGTTTGCATAGGATTCATGCCACACTCAGCTTCCAGGGATGCACCATAAATATAATTTAAGCTACTTGGCACATTAAATGGTTTTGGAGTGGCCACTTAAACTAATGCTGTGAGTCTCGATGTCTCAAGACTTTTGCTTGGAGTACCAGTATGTGGACATTCGTTTCCCCTTTGAACTTCAGAAAGAAGTACATCCTTGGGAAGTGCTGGAGCCATATTGTGATTACCAGGATAGGAACTTCCGGAGAAAGGACTAATTGTGCTGAAGAAGAGTAGTCAGCCTTTCATATTTGCAGGCTCTGTCTCTAGGAATTCAACCAACTGCAGACTGAAAATATTGGGGCGTGGGCAAGAAAGGGATGTTATAGGCATACCTTGCTTTACATACCCTCAGTCTCTCCAGAGCTGGCTTAAGCCTCAGTTCTGTTTGCCTCCCATCTGACATACGCTATGTCATCAGGCCTAAGATAGTCACATCTGTGCTGAACATGTACAGACTTTTCTTGGTATCATTATTCCCTAAACAATATAATATACACAGCACTGACATTGCATCAAGTATTATTGGTGAATTACAGATGATTTAAAGTAAATGAGAAGATGAATGTAGGCTATATGCAAATGCCATTTTACGTAAGGGACTTGAGCATTTGAGGATTTTGATGTACATGGGGGTCTTGGAACCAGTTACCCTCCAATAATGAAGAAATCTGTATGAAAAGGTAAAACAGGTTGTAGTAACATTTATAATATGGACCCTTGCCTAGTTAGAATTTATCTGGTCCCTTTAATTATCTGAACCTCCAAGTGTTCTTTCTTTGCATAAGCTAGTTTTGGTTGTGTTTTCTGTTTTCTAAAACTCTGAAGATGCGAATATCAAGCTTGTTCACAGTAAACAAAAATTTAGAAATAAGGAAAGAGAGAACAGTACAATCTATGTATAATTCTGAAATCTGCATCATTAGCATACACATTCAGTCAATACTCATGTGTGTGTGTACACATAAATACATTGAAATATTAATAAGGGAATAATACAGTAGTTCATCTCTTATGATATGCTTCTTTTTTGTTAAAATTGGGGGCATGATTGCTTTTTGTATGTGATTGGGCATTACAACACAATTCCAATTCCAATTGTTCCATAATAATCTATTATATAGATGCACCATAATTTATTTAACTAATTCCCTATATATGATTATCCTTGTAGATTAAGTCTTGGCATACATTCTCATACATTGCAATAGGAAAAATTCAAAAAAGTTAAAAATGTTGATGAATGAGTTCACACACTTTTAATTTTTGATGCATATATGTGCTTTCCAGTTTATACTTGAACTAAATATGGCTGAGAGTTCTTGCATTCGTATCAATATCATTATTATTATTGCAGTTTTTTCATTATGGTAGAAGCAAAAGACTAACTGTAAGATATGTCCCAAATATAAATGTATAAACTATATCACAAAAGACAAAAGGGAGATATTTTGTAGTTTTGATGGTTTTTTTAAAACCCACAAGAATTTTGAATTATAATCATGTTTATGTGAAGCTACAGGGTTCATTAAGTTGTATGTTTACTTTGCTTGAACAAGCGATTTTATGTGTTTTAAATTACCAGCTTTTCTCTATTAACTAATTTTTTTTAAAAAGTAGAATACTTCAAACTCATTAAGAAAACCAGGTGGAGATGAAGAAGACATTCAAGGTACTATATACATTACCAAGGAATTCTGGTTGCTCGGTGGTTAAGCACTCAATTGTTAACTGAAAGGTGGATGTTTCACACTCATCAGCTGCTCTGTGAGCAAAATACGCGGCGGTCTACAGAGCAGTTCGACTGTGAGTCAGAACCAACTTGATGGCAACGGGCGTATATTATCAACTGATTACATTTAGCTGAGTTGGCTAGTGTGTGCCTTCCAAAACCTTAAGGTGCATGGAAACTTGCTTGAATATGTGGTACCGTGTAGCATGCAATATACTGCTTTTTAAGTGTAGCTATTTTCTACTGTTCTGTTGCTACTGAGGTGTTTCAAAAGGGGATTTTCAAAATCTGATCAACTCATGTGAAATGCTTGACTTCCTAAGGCCACAGTAGGTGTGCTTTCAAAGGCTTTTAGTGACAGAGTGGAACAAAATACAGAGGGAGATAGGGAACATAGCATTGAGTGATTTGACACAATTGTGCCCCTGAGTCACTCCGTTTGGTCAAAGGAAGTATGCAGGTCCTTGCTTTCAAGCCACCAAGCGTCTCTGTCTTGAAAGCTGAGTGATTGGGGTCACCATAATGTAACACTTCAAAATACTCATCTTGTTTGGTTGAAATATCCTTTTAGCAACTCACTGATTCTTTCCAGTAGGGGTTAAGATACACATGACAGCATTGTTACTGACCAGAGATTATCAGACTCCCTCAAAATTAATTGCTAGCAATATGAGGGGTTGCAAGAGACAGAGATGATATTTTCTCCCTAAATCTCATTTCAAAAATGGCTATACCTTTCTCACCTTGACAGGGAAAGTAGATCTTCCTGAAATGCTTCAATTAGTTTCTCTGTCTGGTGACTACGAACATCTGAAGACGAAACCGTCCTGATCTCTGTAGCTATTTCCGTTAACTCCTTGAAAACCGAATGATGTGTGTGCTCAGCTGCTGAGCTGTTTTAATGAGGTGCCACTGATTTTAATGGGGCAAAAAGATGGATGATTTACACCAGATGTCCATAAGGGCCATTCGGGGATTGCTTTGCTGGACACATAGTACATCATATTGCTCGTTGAATTCTTAAGGGGTTAACTTGACCTTTCCCTTTAACACAGCACTAAAAATAATGTAATTTCCATTCTCGATGTCTCTTTTATTTATATAGAAAAGCTTCATGACAAACCCACCAGGCCTCTGAGAGCAAGTTTCTCATTTATGTCCTTGCCATCCATAAACCCTAGTGGGTGATTTTGAAAGTGCGAGTAGACACTAGTGGGATGCTTCACTCACGAGCATGACTAGGTTTTTATTATCAGCACTTCTAACACTGAATTATTCCCACACGAAAGGTATTATTTTCTGAAGATTGTTGGTCAGTGCTGCATGCCTCATTTCTAAAAAGTTAATTTCAGCCCAAGAAATCAGTATTCATGCCCCTTGGGTTGTGATAGAAAAATTAAAAAGAGTGAGCTGTAAGTCTTCCCTGAAATGCAAATTTTCCCAAGTATTGTATTACATTTTTATTCTGTGTTTTCTAGATCTTGAAAAAGTATACCTCACTGTTCATTAAAAGTTAATTACATTGTAAGACACCATAGAATTTACAGTATGGAAATTTGACCAATATTCACCAGTACTTAATTAAAAATATTTTCTACATAATAACAGAGGACTGGAAACCCTGGTGGCCTAGTGGTTAAGTGCTCAGTCTGCAAACCAAAAGGTCAGCAGTTCAAATCCACCAGACACTTCTTGGAAATCATATGGACAGTTCTACTCTGGCTATAGGGTCACTATGAGTAGGAACTGATTCAACATCAGTGGGCTTTTCTTTTTTTTTAATGGCAGACCAAAGTCCTGAGTTTTAAAATTTTCCTCTTACTTGCATACAACATTGGATTTCACAGTCTACAATGAGTTCATTACCTGTTGTTGGTTATAATGATCTTTACATTGAGAGATACTTCATGAGTTGTTTTCTATTTTTTTTGAAAATCAGAGGTTCTAATTGATTGTAATAAAAAATCTAGAAACTCAACCAACAAAGGAGGCACATTGTTGCAGAGGATCTGAAGGGCAACCAGCTGACAATTTGCCATTTCTTTCTCTTTACTTTGCTACATTTTTAGTGTTTACCTGAAATTTTGAGCTCTAGACCAGAAATTCCACCTTAAAAGTAACAAAACAACATCCACATAGTAAAAAAAACTTCCATTTCTTTGATCATGATTGTGATTTTGAATTTTGTGTAGAGTTTTTTATCCATGTATTTTTTATGTCTAAATATTTTTCTGAAACATACAAACCGAAAACACCAAACCCAGTGGCATCAAGTTGATTCCAACTCACAGCGCCCCACAGCAATTAGTAAATAAGATTGTCTACAGAATACTGTGTGTGCAAACAAACGAAAAAGATAAAGATAGAAAAGGAACAGAAGACCTGTTGACCTTCCCTTCATCTTTCGCTGGTATTGTAAATCAGTATTTTTTTAATGAGAAATAATAAAACCGAGATGTCTCTTTCTAGTGTTAATGTGCTAATTGCTTTCAATCTTAGCCAGTTGACCAAGCATGCTGAAGCACGTCACTTTCTTACCACACTCTCTCACTAGTTGTTTCTCAATTACTTGTTTTCACTCAGATGAAAAAGCTGTGACTTTTATCACCAGTTATCTTTAGTGGCCTTAGTTTAGTTTTCTGACCTTTGGGACTTTCTGTAGCTTATGTGTACGACTTTATAATCCTGTGACAATGGAAGCAAACATTGTAACTAGTTGCAGTTGAGTTGATTCCAACTCGTGACAACACCGTGTGTGTGCAAAGTAGAGCTGCTCCACAGGGTTTTCAAGGCTGTGACCTTCAGAAGTAGATCACCAGGCCTGTCTTCAGAGGTACCTAAGAGTGGGTTTCAATCACCAACCTCTTGGCTAGTAGTTGAGGATTTAACTGTGCGGCGGCGCAGGTTCTCTTTCCTAGGACTTTATCTTTCTCTGTTTTTTTTCCCTATTTAATTTTTTTATCTTATTATGAGAATGTGGTAATTATCCCAAACTCCACCTGTCCCTATACATGCATTTATCAAGAAGTCGGAATCCTTTGAATCTAAAATGGCTTTCTAATGTCTGTTGGTCAACAGAATGCAATAGAACTGCTAATTGGGCCATTTCTGAACTTGGGTCACAAGAAGTCTTATATGCATTTGCTTTTTCTCTTACTCTTCTGCCTTTGCCATGACAGCATATATAGACTAACCTTCTGGAAGGTGACAGACACATGGTCCAGCCCCTCACATCATCCCGTCAGATGTGTTAATGAACCTAGCTTACAATAGACAAACCACTCTGCTGAGTCCAGTCAATTTACTTAATCAACAAGCCCGTGATCTACCTAAGTGTTCGTTATTTTAAGCCATTTTCTTACGGTGTTCTTTGTTATGTGGCAACAGTGAACTGGTTAAAAAAAAAAATAAGACACCCAATATGGTCAGCACTGATCTATTTTTGCGATCCAGGAGCTTTGAATCCACCTGAGCCTGTGGCTCTTTCCTCTACAATGCTCTTTCGTAGGCTTATAATCTATATGTCAGCATGCCTCTTTTAAAGAAATGTGCGTCATTTTCTCACCTCCACAGTTATCAGTGTCCAGAAACAGTTGATAAACATAACTTCTTAACTACAGTCTGAGTAGTAACTCCCAGCATTTTGGAATTAAAACCAACTTCAAAACACTGTTTTTGGTTTTAGCATGTCCTTTAATTATATTTGTATGTTCTTTAATTATATTTATATTAATTATATATTGTTTTATTATATTATTTGTATAATTGTATTAATTACAATTATATTTATATATTTAATTATTGTATGTTCTTTAATTATAGTTCTTAAATTACAGTGAATTAAAATGAATTATATCCTGAACATATTAGGAGCGTTGGTACATTCTTCAGTATCATGGAAGAAACCCAGGTTTTGCAAAATCTTTTAGATTTGGAGACTGCACTAGTCAGTGTTACTAGGCAAACAACAGAAACAATTTCCAGTTAATTAAGAAAAAGGTTAATTATAGCTATCCTCATGTCATTTGCTAGCCTGTAAGATTTCAAATTCCTAAATGGGAACATTTGATCAGTTGAAAGAAGGAATTTATAATCCATTTGTAGTTCCATCATAGGCTTCTGTTCCAATAAACTATGGGATGCCCCTAAATATGAAGGATTTTAACAGTGGGAACAGTTAACAGTGAATATTCTTTTTCCATCTCTCTTGGTATTTAACATTCTCATGCACCTATTTTCCCCAAAATATACTTCCACTAAAGATAAAATGTTAGCAGCCATGACATTATCTTCTGTGCAGTCAAAGATATATTTCTTCTCTCCCTTAAAGAATAGTAAAAACACATCTTATTATTGACTACACCTTAATTCAAAATCTAAGTGTTGGTGATTTATCTGAGTTTTTCATAGTTGGTCTATATCATCTCCAGCTTACTGACTAAAATATGGTGAGCAACAAACAGCATACCCTAAAATCAATAATGGAAGGACAGGTAAAAGAAAACATTTAAATAAATACATACATGGTATAGCAAGGAGGAAAATTTAGGGTCTACAGATCTTGTTTCTTGAGTTGTTAATAAGGTCTTAAGTACTATTTATGACCTTTCTTCCACTTTCCTTTTTCTTTTTAAAAAATAATATTTCAGCCAATGCCTTAGCTAAATGGTATTTTTGGTCCAGATAGTGACTCAAATATTTTTGTTTTAGGGATCTGACTCCTCGATAGCACTCTTTACAATTCTGTCTAATAGAACTTTCTATGCTGATGGAAACAATTTGTATCTGTGATTTCCAATATAATAGCCACCAGATATCTGAGCCCTTGGCTTGGGCAGTAAAAATAGTTAAGTGTTGGGCTATTAACCAAAAAGTTGGTGGTTTGAACCCCCTCAGAGGGACCTTGGAAGAAAGTCACAGTCATGAAAATCCTATGGTAGAGCTCTGCAATACGTAGGTTACCCTGAGTTGGAATGGACTTGATGGCAATTAGTTTGGTTTGGATTTAGACAAGTGGATACTGGGCACTTGAAATAAAGTTGGTGACAAAGGGGAACTGAATTTTTTGATTTTATTTATATATTAATCACATCTTAGATAATAGAGTTATATAGCTTCAGTAGTCTTTACTTTTACTACCAGACATATTCCAACACCCCAGAGAATTACCTGGATTCTATTTATATTTATATATTTATCTATTATATTTATATTATATTATATTTTTATATCTATTATCTATTTATATATTTTCTTCCTTATTGTGTAGTAACAATTCTATTTTCTTGTGAAGTTCAATATTAAAGACCCAATCTACTTTTTGTATGCTCACCAAGTAGCACAGGAAGTTCAAAATGGTTGCTACTAGCAACGTCTTAGAATTTGTGTTCCAGGTGTGTCTTGTCTTGATACTTAAAACTTAACTCAGAGGAATGACAATTAGCGGGTGAAAATTTGCAACTGTATCAGTAAATGTAATCATCAGAGGAGATATTGTCTTTCTATCCCTTAGTTCCTGTATCTGCATTAATGGCTATGATAGAAATCACACTGTATTCCAGTTAGTGGTTAAACGTATATGCCTGCCGCATCCTGTAGAACAGAACCACAGCCTTCTGACATGTGGTGTTTCAGATGATGCCGTAACTGAACCTTTGATAAACTATTTCATCAGTCTGTAAGATCAGTGGCTTCTAGGTTATACCAAAAACCAAACTAAACCCCATGCTATTGTGTCAATTCTGACTCATAGAGAGTCTATAGGACAGAGTAGAACTGCTCCATAGAGTTTTCAAGGACCACCTGGTAGATTTGAGCTGCCAACCATTTGGTTAACAGACAAAGCACTTAACCACTATAGCATCAAGGTAGTGGTTATAGGTAACATGATTAAGACCAGACAATCCACTGAGCACTGCCTTCATCAGTGTAAAGTGAGTCCTGATGAAAGGCAATATTTGTAGGATACCCTGATAGTCATTCAATAAGTAGACAGATGGTGTTCTTTTAGAAGCATATTAGGGTGACAAAGTAATTCCTAAGTCAAAATAGTTAGCTATTCTAATGAGACAGAAAATTTTCTATGTTATCGACTTGTAAATAGTTGACTGGCCTCCTGTGAAGTATAATAATGTATTAAAGGTTCAGGATTGGTCACAAATGCTGAAAAATTGATTCTTCAGCAGTTAGGGTAATTAGGTCATAGGTAATTAGCCTTTTTAGAGGAAGTTTGTGTTCTTGGAATTTCATCTTGACCCTCTTTATTTAAGAAACTATTGACCAAACATTGGACCAACTGAGAAGGAGTTTGATTAACATTCAAATTATCTTGTCCATCTAATTATTAAGAGCTTTTCTTTAAAGGGAAATTTTAGGTATTTGTATAAGATATGAATGTTTTCATATTTCAAATTCATTCTGACAGATCTAGCCACACACTTGTTTCTTAAACATTACTGGTATCAATATGCCATTCTTTTTCTAAAAACTGTGCTTAAGTGCAAGTTTACAATTCAAGTTAGTTTCTATACAAATACTTACGCATGTCATGTCACTCCAACTGACCTCCCCAAATTGTGATAGCACATTCCTTTTCTCCACCCTGTATTTCCCATGTCCATTCAATCAACTGCTGTCTCCCTCTGTCTTCTCATTTCACCTAAAGACAGGAGCTACCCAGTTAGTCACTTCTATCTACATAAGCCAAGAAGCATGCTCTTTGACAGTATATTTTATATCTTATAGACCAGCTAGTCTTTATCTGAAGAGTTGGCTTTGAGAATGGTTTCAATTCTGAGCTAACGGAGAGTTAGGGAGCCAAGTCTTACAGGGACACCGCCCCCCCAAGTCTTTAAGACCATCAAGACTGTTTCTTTTACTGGAGTTTGAATTCTGCTCCCCATAGTTCTCCCACTCCATCAGGAACTCTGTTGAGATGCCTGTCAGGACAGTCACTGGAGGACGTCAAGCACTACCTAATTCTTCCTGTCTCATACTGACATAGTCTCTTGTTTATGTGGTCCTTTCTGCCTCTTGAGCTCATATTTTCCTTATGCCTTTGATGTTCTTTATTCTGCTTTGATTCAGGTGTCTTGGGACAAATTGATGCTTCTTAGATGGCCCCTTGCTAGCTTTTAGGGACATAGACACCACTTGCCAATGTGGGATGCAGAACATTTTCTTAATAATCTTTGTTATGCCAGTAGATCTAGATGTCCCCTGAAACCATGGTCCACAGGCCCCTACACCTGCTAGTATGTCCCTCAAAGCATATGGATATATTTAGAAAATTCCTTAGCTTTGGTTTAGTCCAGTTGTACAGACTTCTTCTGCATTGTATGCTGTTCTTCCCTTTATGTACAATAATTTTTGTTTGCTACCTAATTAGTGAATGCCCTTCTTCCTCCCTCCCCACCCTTAGAACAAGCAAAGACTGTTTTCTCCTGTGTTTAAAATCTTTTCATGAGTCCTTATAATAGTCTCATACATTATTTGTCCTTCTGTGACTAATTTTACTCATCATAATCCTTTCCAGATTCTTTTATGTTATGAAATGTTTCACAAATTTATCATTGTTTATCATTGTGTAGTACTCCATTGTGTGATTATGCCATAATTTGTTTATCCATTCAACTGTTCATGAACACCTATGTTGGTTCCACCTTTTTGCTGTTGTGGACAGTGCTGCAATGAATGTGTGTGACAGCTCTTGTTTCTCTATTTTCCAAGGAGTGGATTATTAGATTGTATAGTATTTCTATTTCTAGCTTTTTAAGGTAGCGTCATACTGGTTTCCAAAACGGTTGTACCATTTTACATTCCCACCAGCAGTGTAGAAGTGTTCCTGTCTCTCCACAACCTTTCCAACATTTATTATTTTGTGTTTGTGGATTAATGCCTGCCTTGTTGTCTCCTGGGGTGAGATGTTATCTTATGATAATTTTTATTTGAATTTATCTAACAGCTAAAACATGAATAGCCTAGGTATTATGAGATGAAAGGGGTTAGTATTGGCCATTTTGAATGGGGCAATCATATAGTCTACTATACCTGGAACAACAACTTGAAGAGGAATGGTGTTGCATTCTTCATCAAAGAGACAATATCAAGATCTACCCTGAAGTCCAATACTATCAGTAATAGGATAATACCCATATGCCTACAAGGAGACCATTTAATGCAAGCATTAGTCAAATTTGCATGGAAACTCATAAGGCCAAAGATGAAGTAACTGAAAACTTTCACCACCTTGTACAGTCCAAAACTGATCAAGCATGCAATCAGGATACATTGATAGTTATTGGTGGCTGGAATGCAAAAGCTGGATACAAAGAAGGAGGATAGATAGTTGGAAAATGTGGACTTGGTGACACAAACAATGCCAAAAATCCTATGATGGAATTTTGCAAGAACAATGACTTCCTCATCACAAATACCTTTTTTTCACCAACATAGGCAGTGAGACTGTACACATGGACCTTTCCATATGTAACACATAGGACTCAGATTAACTATATCTTTGTAAAGAAGTGATAGAAAACCTCAATATCATCAATCCAAACAAAACCAGGTGCTGACTGTGGCACAGACCATCAATTGTTCATATGCAAGTTCAAATTCAAACTGAAGAAAATCAGAAAAAGTCCACAAGAGACAAACTATGACCTTGAATATATCCCACTTAAGTTTACAGACCGTCTCAAGAATAAATTTAATGCATTGAACACTAATGACTGAAGATCAGACAAGTTCTGGAATGACATTGAAGACATCATATACATCTGTCTTAAGCAAGAGGTCATTAAAAGGACAAGAACGAAAGAAAAAATCAAATGGGGTGTCAGAAGAGATTCTCAAACTTGCTCTTGAACATTGAGTAGCTAGAGCAAAAGGAAAAAACGATGAAGTAATAGAACTGAACAGAATATTTGAAAGAGAAGCTCTACTAGCTAGGTAACTGGAGGTTTCCAACTCCTTAGTTTCCAAGATACTAACTGCTCCTAATGAATAAACAGTTAAGTTTAACTGGGCTCTCGGCAGGATGGCTGTTAGCTCCCTGATCCCACTCTAACTTGTCTGTCTTTTTCCTCCACCTCGTCATCACCGCTTCCTTAACCCTGGTCATCAGAGAACTCTCCATCTCTTACAACGGTTGACATTCAGCAGTTTCAAGAGGCAGGGTATGATCAGGAACCAACGAAACTAAAGAAAGAAGTTGAAGCTGTATCAAAAGCATTGATGAGAAACAAAGCTTCAGAAATTGATGGAATATTGATCGAGACAGTTCAGCAAACAGATACAGCACTGGAACAGCTCACTCATCTATGCCAAGAAATTTGGAAGAAGCTACCTGGCCAACTAACTGGAAGAGATTCACGTTTATGCCTATTGATAATAACGGTGATCTAACTAAATGCAGAAATTAGTCAACAACATCAATATTACAAGCAAGTAAAATTCGGCTAAAGATCACGCAAAAGCAGCTGCAGCAGTATATTGGCAAGAAACTGCCAGAAATTCCAGCAGGATTCAGTAGAGGACATGGAACCACGGATATCATTGCTAATGTTAGGTGGTTATTGGCTGAAAGCAGAGACTATCCAAAAGGTATTCACTTATGTTTTTTTGACTATGCAAAAGCACTTGATTGTATGGATCATAACAAATTATCAATAGTGTTGCAAAGAATAGGAATTCCATAATACTGAACAGTGCACACAGTACATGGATCAAGAGACAGTCATGCAAACAGAACAAGGGGACATTACATGGTTTAAAGTCAAGAAACGTATGTGTTAGGGTTGTATCCTTTCACCATACCTTTTGAATCTGTAAACTGAACAAGTAATCCAAGAAGCTGGACTATATGAAAAAGAATACAGCTTCATGATTGGAGGAAGACTCATTAACAACATGTGTTACACAGGTACAACCTTGTTTGCTGAAAGTGAAGAAGTCTTGAAACACCAGTGAAGATCAAAGACCACTGCCTTCTTTATGGATTATACTTCAACATTAAGAAAACAAAAATCTTCACAACCAGACTAACCAACAACATCATGATAAACAGAGAAGAGGTTGAGGTCTTCAAGGATTTCATTTTAATTGTATACACAAGCAACATCCACAATCAACACCCACTGAAGCAGTGGTCAGGAAATCAAAAGACGTATTGCGCTGGGCAAATTTGCTGCAAAGGATGTTAGAGTGTTGAAAAGCAAAGACGTCACTGTGAAGACTAAGGTGCACTTGACCCAACCCATGGTGTTTTCAGTTGCATCATACACATGTGAAGGCTTGACAATAAGTAAGAAAGAGGAAGAACTGAAATCTCTTAACTATAGTGTTGGAGAAGAATACTGAATATACCACCAACTGCCAAAAGATGAACAGAGTTGTCCTAGAAAAAGTACAACCAATGTGATCCTTGGAAGCAAGGATGGTGACACTGCATCTTACATACTTTGGACAAGTTATCAGGAGTGGTCAATCCCTGGAGAAGGACATCATGCTTGATAAAGCAGAGGATCAGAAAAAAGAGGAAGACCCTCATCAAGATGTATTGACACAATGGTTACAACAATGGACTTAAGCGTACCAAAGACTGTGGGCATGACAAAGGACCAGGCAGTGTTTTGTTCTGTTGCACATAGGGTCACTATAAATCAAACCAACTCAGTGGCACCTAAGAGTAACAGTGGCTAACGGTCATGAACATTTCCTCATGTACCTGTTAACTGCCTGAAAGTCTTCTTGGTGAAGTGCATATTCATATCCTTTGCTTGTTTTTTAATTGGGTTATTTGTCTTTTTGTTGTTGAGGTTTTGCAGTATCTTGTAGATTTTAGAAAGATTTTTTTCCCAGTCAGTAGCTTGTCTATTTACTCTGGGTGAAATCTTTGGATGAGCTTGTGTTTGATTTTATGACTTCCCAGTTATCAATTTTCTCTTCTGGTGTCTGTGAATTGTTAAGAATGATTTGTATTCTGTTTATGCCACGTTTTAGGGCTCCTCACATTGTTCCTACTTTGCTTCCATGGTCTTTGTGGTTTTAGATTTTATATCTAGGTGTTTGATCTGATTTGAGTTAGTTTTTGTGCATGATATTAAGTATAGGTCTTGTTTCATTTTCTTGCAGATGAATATCCAGTTATACCAACACTATTCGTTAAAGAGACTGTCTTTTCCCCAAATAACAGACTTTGGGCCTTGGTCAGATATCAGGTGTTCATAGGTGAATGATTTTATGTCAGGACTCCCAATTCTGTTACATCGGTCTGTGTATCTCTTTTTGTACCAGTACCAAGCTGTTTTGACTATCATGAGAGTGTAATATGTCCTAAAGTAAGGAACTGTGAGGCCTCCCACTTTGTTTCTTCTTCTTCAGCAATGCTTATTTATCTGAGGACTCATCCCTTTCCATAAGAAGTTGGTGATTTATTTCTCCATCTTATTAAAAAATTCTGGTGGAATTTGTATTGGGAATGCATTGCATCTATAGATTGCATTGGGCAGAATAGACATTTTCACAATGTTGAATTTTCCTATCCATAAGCAAGGTATGTTTCTCTACTTCTGTAGGTCTCTTGATTTCTTGCAGTACTAACTTGTAGTTTTCTTTGTATAAATCTTGGATGTCTTTGGTTAGATTTATTCCCGATTATCTTATCTTCTTTGGGCCTACTATAAATAGTACTGATTTGGTGATTTTCTCTTGGATATTCTCTCTGTTAGTGTAGAGGAATCCAACTGATTTTTTAATATCTTGCGTCTTGATACTTTGCTGAACTCTTCTGTTAGTTCTAGTAGTTGTGTGTGTGTGTGTGTGTGTGTGTGTGTGTGTGTGCACGTGTGGATTCTTTAGGGTTTTCTATGTATAAGATATTGAGCATGTTTTCATATGCACTTTATATAGTCATATGTCTTCTTTGGTGATGTGTCTTTTCAGAACTTTTACCCATTTTTTATTTTGATTTTTTTCTTATTTAAGAATGTTTTGTATATTTTGAATGCAAGCCCTTTATCAGACATGCATTATGCAAATATTTTCTCACATTTTGTGTCTTATCTTTTAGTTTTCTTAAGGGTATCTTTCGCAGAGCTGTGGTTTTTAGTATTAATGATATTTAGTTTGTCATTTTTCTTTCTTTCATGGATCATGCTTTTGGTATTGCATGTAAAACTTATTGTCAAACCCAAACTCAAGTAGATTTTTTTCCCTATGTTTTCTTCTAGAATTTTTATACTTTTGTATTTTGCATTTAGGTCTGTAATCCACTTGGAGTCAATTTTGTTTAAAATATGTTAGATCTGTTTAGATTCTTTTTGTTTTTGCTTACGGGCTTTCAATTGTTCTAGCACCATTTCTTGAAAAGACTATCCTTTCTCCACTGAATTACTTTTACTTCTTCGTCAAATATGTTCACTATATTTGTGTGGACTTCTCTGCTTTTTATTCTGTTCTACTGATTTATGTGTCTACTTATCGATCAGTACCATGCTGTATGTTTAGTGTGCTTTATAACACATCTTGAAGTCCTTATACTATCCTTGGTGTTTTGCTTTTCCATATGAACTTTAGAATTAGTCTGTTGATATCCTCAAAGAAGTTTACAAGGATTTTTTTTAATTGAGATTGTATTGATTCTAGTAGTCAAATTAAGAAAAAGTAACATCTTAACAATTTTGATGTCAAGAGGTCAGCCCATGAACATGAAATATTTATTCAGTCTTCAACATATTATTTATAATTGTTTTAAATTCTCTTTCTGATAATTCATAAATTCATGTCATACTTGAGTCTGATTCTGATGGTTGCTGTGTCTTTTCACACTGTACTTTTTTCTTGTATTTTGTCATGTCATAATTTTTTATTGAAAGGTCGGCACAGTATATTGGGTAACACGATCTGAGCAAATAGGTTTTATGTTTATTTGTCTAGGGGTTAGTCTGTGTTTAATGTTTACTGTATCTATAGTGTCAGAGACTCCAATTTCCTCTAATACCTTTGTTTTTTCTCCCCTCTTGCCTTAAGTCTTCTTTAAGTACTCTTTCTCATGCGTCTTTACCATGCGTCTTTCAACTCTTTCAGCTATAAACCACTGCTATTATACTAGGGAAACCCGGATGGTGTTGTGCTACCTTTGCTGAACAGAAGATTGACAGTTCAGATTTGCCAGGTGCTCCTTGGAAACTCTGTGGGGAAGTTCTAATCTGTTTATAGGGTTGCTATGAATCAGAATTGACCCTACAGCAGTGAGTTTGGTTTGTTTTTTCGTATTGTACCAGAGCCATATTGTTGTTTTGCTTCTTTATTGTTGTTTAATATAGATCTTTATTTTATTCATACAACTTTGTGTTAATTTCTGGTATCCTTTTCATTTCATTCCCTGTAGCATTTCTCTGAAAATAATCCAAAAAGCTGGCCAATGTGGGAGGAAAACTCATTAACAACCTGTAATATGCAAATGAGACTATTTTGCTTGCTGAAGGTGAAGACTTGAAGCTGTGGTAAAAATCAAAGCCTATAGCCTTCAGAATGGATTACACCTCAACATAAAGAAACATGAAGAAAACAAAAATCCTAGCAACTGGACCAATAAACTACTTCTTGATAAACGGAAAACATTAATGTTGTTCAGGATTTCATTTTACTTGCATCCACAATTAATGCTTATGGAAACAGAAGTCAAGAAATAAAAATATGTGAAATCAATCTGCTGGAAAGGGCCTCTTTAGAGCATTCAAAAGCAAAAATGTCACTTTGTGGACTAAGGTATTCTTAAACCAAGCTGTGGTATTTTCAATTGTCTCATATGCAAGCAAAAGCTGAGCAATGAATAAGGAGGATCAAAGAAGAATATTCCTTGAATTCATAATATGAATTATGACGTTGATGAAAAATATTGAATACACCATGGACTGCCACAAGAAAGAACAAATCTGTTTTGGAAGAAGTGCAGCCAGAGTGCTCCTTGGAAGATGGCAAGACTTTATTTCCTATATTTTGGACATGTTCTCAGGAGGAACAATTTCCTGGTGAAGGGCATCATGCTTGGTGAAAGGTAATGTCAAAAAAGAGGAAGACCCTTCACAAGATGGACTGACACAGTGGTTGCCACAATGGGCTCAAACATAGCAACAATTGTGAGGATGGCACAGGACCAGGCATTGTTTCTTTCCGTTGCACTTGGGGTCATTATGAGTTGGAATCAACTCGACTATACCTAAGAACAAAGATTTTGTCATAGACTAAACCTAGTGGTAACAAACTACTTTAACTTTTGTTTATCTAAGAATGTTTTAGTTTTTCCTTGTTTTTGAAGGACATTTCTTTGGTGATACTTTTTTTTTTTTTCCTTTCCTCCCAGCAATTTAAATCAGTCATCCTATTGCCTTCTGAGATCCATAGCTTTGGATGAGAAATCTACTGTTCATGTTATTGATGATCTCTTTCAGTTGCTGAGTTGGTTATCTTAGTCTTTTTCTTTTTTTTTTCTCAAAAAAATTACTTTGTTTTGTGTTTTGACAGTTTAATTATAATTATCTTAGTGTAGATAAATTTGAGTTTATTTTACTTGGAGTTCATTGAGCTTCTTGGATGTGTAGATGCATACTATTTCATCAAATGTGGGAAGTTTTCAATCCTTATTTCTTCAAATATTCTGTTTCTATCTTTCTCTGGGACTCTCATGTGTATATCTTGATTCATCTGGTGATGTTCCATGGTCCCTTGGACTTTGTTTACTCTTTATCTATTTTTTCCTTTCTGTACCTTAAAATGGATGATTTCAATTGCTGTATCTTCAAATTTGCCAATTCTTCTGCCTATTCAAATCTACTGTTGAAGTCCACCAATGAATTTTTCATGTCAATGATTATACTTTTCTGCTCTGGAATTTCACTTTGATATTTTTCTGTAATTTCTCTTTATTGATAGTCTCATTTTATACACATATTGTTTTCCTGATTTTTAATAACTTTTTTCCACATTTTTCTTTAGATCTTTGGTCATTTTTATAATTGTTTTAGATGTTTGTCTAGTAATTTTATGTCTTCCCCAGGGATGTTTTTCATTGCTTTATATCTTTAAATAGGTAATCATTTCCTGTTTCTTTGTATGCCTTGTTATTTTTGCTGAAAACTTAAATTTTATAATTTGGTTATTCAGGAATTCATATTTTATCTTTTCTCAAGGATTTACTGGGTTTTAGTTTATATTATTTTTAATTGTTGAAAACTGTAGTAGTCTATTGGCTTAGTGGTTTTTGCAAAGTATTGTTTGCAAAAACTATACCATGTCATTTATGGCTACTAAAATCTCTGTTTCTTTAGCTTCTGATCACAGAAAGTGCTTTAACAGAGATTCCTTGAATGTCAGGAGCTTCAGAAACAAAGACAAACAAATTAAAGGAAAACAACAACTACAAAACCTCTCCCAGTCTTTGCACATTGAATCTGTGGTGAGGAATTCCTACAACAATGAGCCAAGAGAGTAGAACTGTTTTTATTCAGTTATTTTCTGAGTACGTGTCTTGCCCTAGGTAAGCACATGACTTTCTAAATTCTTCCATAGACCTGTGCTTTTGAATGCCCTGATTTTCTAAGGAAACTCCCTGTTTTCCCTCTCCAGACCCTCAGGTGGTTTATTTGTATGTCCCAAACACAGATATATGTATATATTTTTTGCCCCAGGCAGCTGTGATTTAATCATTTTCATTGACATTGTTTTCATGGAATGCTTGACCCTTTTCCAACCTGAGTCACTTTTGAGATAGGCAAAACGGAAATAAGCATCTAACATCAATCCTTCAGGTAGCCATTAGATAGATTAGTACAGACAATCTCAATAATTTATAAATAAAATCTACTCTACTTGCTATCTCTGAAATCAGGGACCAGGGTTCTATACTGGGAATATTAACTGCTATCTTCTTGCTGGCTACTGAGATGAGACATGGGTCACTGGAAAACACAGGAGCCTCGAAATTTTCCTACAATTTGGAAGTTACTTTCTTCTGGATTCAGTGCTTACATGGTTACTATAAATCTTTGTTTTCCAGAATCTTGACAAAGTTGGTCCTGATAGTTTCTACTTGCTTTTTGAGGTTTCCATATGAGGAACAGGAGTGTAGAGCTGATTACTCTGACTTTTCACTGAAATCTTTCCTCATTTCCAAGCTCTTTGTATGTCAGAACTAAAAACACAAGGCCACCACTGAACTTTAATTCCTAGCAGTTTTTAAATTATTTTTTCACTTCCTCAGTATTCCTAGTTCTCCTTTTCAATAAGCTTCATCAGCAACAGGAGACTGAACTCTGCTTTTTTATCTATGAGAACTAATGTGTTTCCATGCTGTATAGACAAGACTTTATTACCAAATTGTTGATTGCTAAGTGTGAAAGATTTTTGATTTTAACTATTGAATATACACAAAGGAATTCATTTACTGAGAATTCTAGGTGACTTTTAATAATTGAGTGATATTTTTAGAACATTTTAGATTATGTGACCCTTCACTTTAAATGATCACCAATTGCATCTCATTTTTTAGGACTCAGAAAATTTCCCAAAGAGAAAGCTTAAGGCAGAAATTTAGGCTGAGTACCATATGAACCATCACTCCTCTGTCATGTTGTACTGTAACGCTTTACATGTTGCTGTGATGCTGGAAGTTATTCCACTGGCAATTCAAACACCAGCAGGGCCACCTTGGTGCACAGATTTCAGTGGAACTTCCAAACTAAGACGGACTAGGGAGGATCTGGTGATCTATTTCTAAAAAAAGATTATGAATAGCAGTGGAACATTGACACAGTGTTGAAAGATGTCCATCAGATTGGAAGACACTTTAAATATAACTGAAGAAATCTGCATCCTCAAAGTACTATCAACTTTAATGATGTGAATGGTGTCAAATTTTGGGGATCTGAATTTGCTGATGTAGCATGACTCAGAATGACAAGAAACAGCTGCAAACATCCATTAATAATCATAACAGAGACTTATCAAGTACGAATTAGAAAAATTGGAAGTTGTCAAAAATGAAACGGAATATTTCAACATCAATATCCTAGGCATTAGTGAGCTGAAATGGCTCGCTGTTAGCCATTTTGAGTTGGATAATCATATGGTCTACTATGCCAGAAATGACAACTTAAAGAGGAATGGTGTTGCATTCATAGTAAAAAGGAATATTTCAAGATCTGTTCTGCAGTATGTTGCTGTCAGTGATAATATCCACACCCCTACAAGGAAGACCAGTTAATATGACTATTATTCAAATTTTCTCATCAATCGCTAAGGCCAAAGGTGAAGAAATTGAAAATTTTTACCAGCTTCTGAAGTCCAAAATTGATGAAATATGATGCCAGGATGCATTGATAGATTGCTGATAACTGGAATGTAAAAGCTGGAAATGAAGATAAAAGATCAGTTGCCAGAAAATATGGCCATGACGGAGATTGCATGATAGAATTGTACAAGACCAATAATTTCTTCACTCAAATACCTATTTTTCAAAACATAGTAGGTGAGTATACGAATAGAACTCATCGAATGGAATATGCAGGAATGAAAACTGACTATGTCTGTGGAAAGAGATTATGGAAAATCTCAATATCATCACTCAGATAGGTTCATTGCATTGAACACTAATGACGGAAGACCAGAGGATTTGTGAGATGACATCAAGAATATTAGACATGAAGAAAGCAAAAGGTTACTAAAAAGGTCTGAAAGAAAAAAGATCAAAATGGTTATCAGAGGAGACTCTGAACTTGCTGTTGAATATTGAGTAACTAGAGTAAATAGAAGAAATGATGAAATAAAAGAGGTGAACAGACAATTTCAAAGGGCATCTTGAGAAGATGCAGTAAAGTATTACAATGAAATGCCCAAACACCTGGAGTTAGAAATCTGAAAGGGAAGAACATACTCAGCATTTCTTTAACTGAAAGACCTGAAGAAAAATTTCAGGATTTGGGTAGGAATTTTGATGGATTGTATGAACAAAATATGGAATAACGCAGGAAGCATCTAAAGAAACTGGAAGGAATACGCACAGACACCGTAACAGAAAGAGTTGGTCAATATTCTGCCATTTCAGGAGGCAACACATGATCAAGAACTGGTGGCATGAAAGGAAGGAATCCAAATTTTACAAAGGGATTGGGAAAAAACGAGCTTCTAGAAGATGACAGGCTACCAACTGAGCTATTTCAATAAATAAATGCGGCACTGGAAGGTGCTCACCCATGTGTGCCGGGAAATTTGGAAGACCTTTACTTGGCTCACTGACTGGAAGAGTATGCATTTTTGTGTCCTTTCCAAAGAAAAGTGATGCAACAGAACTCAGAAATTATTGAACAGTATCATTGATACTCCACTCAAGTAAATTTTGCTAAAGATAATTCAAAATAAATTGCAGCAGTACCTCAACAGTGAATTGCCAGCAGTTAAGCCAGGTTGAGATGAGGATGACGATGTCAGATGGATCTTGACTAAAAGCAGAAACTACCAAAAAGCTGTCTGTCTATGTTTTTTTGGCTATGTAAAGGTATTAGACGTGTGAAAGACAACAAATTATAGACAGCATTATGAAGAATGGAAATTCCAGAATACTTAGTTGTGTTTATGAGGAACCTGTACATAGACCAGGCAGAACAAGAGGATAATATATGATTCTAAAATCAGGAAAGATGATCATCAGAGTTGTACCTATTCACCATAATTATTCAATCTGTATGCTGAGCAAATAATCTGAGAAAGTGGACTATATGAAAGAGAATGCAGTATCAGTGTTGAAGAAAGTCTCATTAACGACCCACGATATGCAGATGATGCCTTGCTTGCTGAAAGCCGAGAGAACTTGAAACACTGACTTATGAAGATTAAAGTCTATCGTCTTCAGTATGGATTACATCTCCACATAAAGAAGACAAAAATCCTCACAAGTAGATGAATAAGCAACATCATGAGAAGTGAGGAAAAGACTAAAAGTATCAAGAATTTCATTTATCTTGGATTCACTGTGAACACCAAGGGAAATAGCAGTGAAGAAATCAAAAGTCATAATGCATTGGGTAGGTCTGCTCCAAAAAAAAAAAAAAAAGGTCACTTTGAGGACTAACATGTGCCTGAACCAAGTCAGAGTATTTTCAGTTGACTGAGATGTATGTGAAAGCTGGACAATGAATAAGGAAGACCCAAGAGGAACTGACATTTTTGACTTACAGTGTTGGCAAAGAATATTGACTAGACTACGGGCTGCCTGAAGAATGATCAAGTCTATTTCAAAAGAAGTACAGGCAAGATGCTTCATAGAAGAGAGAATGGCAAGTCTTAAAGTGGCGTAATTTGGACACATTATCAGGAGGGACTGGTCCCTGAAAAATGTCATCATGCATTGTGAGGTCAGTGAGTGGGGGCGGGGAGGAGGAAGATTCTCAAGGAGATGGAGTTGTCAGAGTGATACAGACATAGTAAGACTGTAAAGGTGGAACAGGACTGATTAAAGGCTATAGTTCTATGTCATACAGTTCTGTTCTATTTTATGCAGTGTCATTACAAATTGCAAGTGAATTGATGGCACCCAACAACCATGATGTGTGATTTCTTTCTTATGGAAATTTGTAGGTATTTGTAAGCAGATGATATTTCTTGCAGTTATACGGAATATGGCCATTAGTTAACTTCTTTCAGCATCAAAGGTAACAGTCACCCCAGAATGCTGGAGAACTCTGGGGATCTCACATTGTAGCAGCAGTAGAAAACATGGTTGTTATTATTATTATTAACTGATTAATCTTTTCGTATTTCACAAGAAGTGGAATGAAATATTAGAAAATACCTAAGAACCATTAACAACTAACCCTGGGCCAGTCTTACATTGACCCTAAATATCCTGAAGTCATCTCAGGATCTGTGGTTTGAGAATGGGCTTCGATGGCCACGTCTGAAGAATGTCACACTTCATTCACTTGTGCAATGAGCTTGTGGCCACACAGCTGTGTTCTTAATAATGTATAACATAAAAATTTTATTAAATAGAGGCTTAAATCCATCAGTCTGATCCAGTGATCCAAAAGTACACTGTGTTCTCAGTTATGATCACGTTTAATTATCATAACAACTGCAACTAGTAGTCATAGTCATTTTTGTTTTTCTCAACTAACAAACTGAGGTTTATAATGATTAAACAACTTAGCCATGGTTGCACAGTTAGTTTAGTGCCAGAGAAATGAGATGAACCTTAGTCTTCTGACCCCCTTGAGGTTGTAAGCCTCATTTTGAAAACATCTTTATAGTCATTACAAGTATCCATGGTATTTTTTTTAGAATTATTTTCATTACTTATTACTGCTTTTCACACTGAATCACTCTAAACATTGATAACATTAAAATTGGTTCATTGAGCACAACACAAATTAACACTGTTTTTTTTTTGTACGCAATTTTACAACTATTCCCCCAAATTCATTGTGGAGGGGAAACATCCTACTCCAAAAAGCTAAAAATCTCAGAAAGTGTGCATTTATGCAAGAAAATAAATGAAAATGGGTAGAATATCAAGGTTCTTAAAGCATCTGCTATGCATAGACAGTGAGCAAACTTTATGATGGTTTTTAGTATCTGTTCCAGCTGCAAATGTGTAACGTAATCTGAAAATTATACAGAGCTGTGTTCATTTAAGTGTGTAAACTTTATTGACAAGAAGACAGCTTCAAAAGAGATAGCAGAGCCCATTTTGTCAATTTTGTTTGGAGAGATTTCTTGGTAAATAAGGACAGAACAGGGCATAACAATTTATATGGCACTTTGAATTGCATTTCAGGGCATTCAGCCAATTTTTCAACACGCATAACGCGAATAAGAAAGCAACTGTGTCTAATTAGAACACAAGGCAATCTTGATAAATGTATTATGTGTGGATATTTGTATTATGATACATATGAATATTATACACACACTTGTTAGACACACAAAGTTTATTTTTTATTGTTGTTATAAGGAAACATCAGTGAGAATGCAGGTGACTCAAGCCACCTTTGTAATTTCCTTTCTCACTTTTGCTTTTGCCCTGTACCTATTATTCAAACCTTTTTAGTTGAGTGCTTAGTTATTTTTTTATTTTGCTGTCTTTCCAATGTTTCTGGAAGCCCTGATGGCACAGAGGTCAAGTGCGATGGCTGCTATGCAAAAGGTCAGTAGTTCAAATCCACCAGGTGCTCCTTGGAAACTGTGGGTACACTTCTACTCTGTCCTATAAGGTTGCTGTGAGTCAGAATTGACTCAGCTATGTTAGCTATATAACACATGTTTTGAGCCCTAAGGCACTTACTGGTGTTTAATTCTAAATATTTTATTATTTCTCTTGAATTTCTTCTGAAATCAAAGAAGTATATTACTTATGTATCAGATATATGGAATACTTTAGGTAGTCTTTTGTTATTAATTTATTGTGTTGAATTCAGAGAAACTGTATGATATCATTATCTGGAATTTATTGAGCCTTCATGGGCAAGCGTAGGATCAATTTTTGTGAATGTTCCATGCTTGTTTAAAAATAAAATATGTTCTCTGTCTTAAGTGCATGATTTTTACATACAATAGTTTGAGATTAATAATTAAATTAGATTATGTTCTTGCTTATTTTTTTACTGCTCATATCTAGCCATTTCTGAGAGGAATATGTTAAAATTTCCAAAAAGAAGTATTGATTTATCTTAATTTCTATCTGATATTTGTCAGTTTGGTTTTGTATATTCTTAGGCAATGGTGTACAGTACAGATGTTAATTTTGCTTTGCTGTTCCTGTTACCAGTATGCAGCATCTTTTGTACTTTATGATATGTATTTTTTTGCCTTGAATTGTCCAAAATAAAGATTGCTACTCTAGCTTTCTGTTTGTTTATATTTGCCTGGCACGTCACTTCTCCTCTTTAATTGCCAACTTTATGATATAGTGTAAGTGTGTAACTTCTGACCAGTGTTTTTCTAAAACAACTGTGGTGAAGGATCAGGTTTTCTAAATTATTTACTTTGTAGTATTTTATATTTTTATAAATGTAATGAACATACATTTCTAGAAAAGAAATGAAAACAAAACATACACAAGCTTGCTTTTAAATTATTAGATTCAATCAGCTGTCAAATTTCTAGAAAAATTTCTAAATCCTCTCATTTTTTAACTGTCTTGTCTCTGTTAAGTAACAAATAGATCACAGAATAGTATCCATGCACTGACCATTCCTTAAATAGCCTCACAAGCAAATATCGGTAGATCTTGCTTGTTTTTAACCCATCTTGAAGATCTCTGCCTTTAAATTGATGAATTTCATCCATTCAAGTTTATTGTAATAATTGTTATGTTAAGATTTATTTCTGCTATCTAATGTCATATTTTCACTTATTGCTTTTTTCCACCATGAATATGACAGTTATCAGTTGAGAGTGACACATTTAAGTTATATTTGTCCCTCAAGTACCATAAGTGGTTTTGCCTTTACTTATGTGATTTTTTTGAAATGATGACTAATCTGGGGAAACTTCTCAACAAAATCAAGCACAATTTTCACTCCATTTACATGTAATTACATTGCTAGAAACATCAATATTATATATACATGTATATAATTTTTCTGGCTCAGACAGTTATACAAATGTCTAGCAGAATATTAAGGTGTTATTTAGAAAGGAGAATTTATTTTTTGTATTGTTCTGTTTGTTGCAAGATACTCATTATATATAGTTTCTGCCTGCTAAATGCCAATTTTCTTCCCAATTTTTATGACAATCAAAATACCCTCACAAATTTCCAAAATGCCCATTTTGGGGCTGCGCTGTTGTTATTGTCAGGTGCTATTAAGCTGATTCTGACTATAGTAATCCAATGTGATGAACTAGAACTACTCCACAGGCTTTCCTAGGCTGTAATCTTTATGGAAGAAGACCACTGAATTTTTCTTCTGCAGAGCCTCCGGATGGGCTCATGCCACCCACCCACCTTTTGGTTAGCGGCTGAGCACTTAACCACTGAGCAACCGGGGCTTCTCCATGGGGTGCCTTACTCCTGTTGAAAGTTGCCACACTGACAGAGTGGCATACAGCACAAATGAGATCAGCCGCAGTTCTTCCTCAGGGATTTTCAAAATAGTACTGAACAGTTATGAGAATGATTATGGACAGTCAGTGAACATGTCCTTGACTACATGAGAAGCAGAGACGAGAAATAGAGCCAAACCATGCACGAAGTCTGCTGTCCTTCCCAAGATTTGCTTACATTTTTTTCTTTTTCATTTAGTTAATTCTGGTTTGGTTTCCGCTGCTTGCTACTGAAGGAACCGTAGAAAAATATAGGTATTCATTGTCACACTATTATTTCATATCAGGTGTCATTATAGTATTCTAGCAAGATGTTGTGAAGATGTCACATGAAACTAAAAAGAGTGAGTATAGGAAACAGAAGTTATTTCAGGTTTTGATGGGTTATATTACAAAAAATAAACTCCCAGGAACACTTACTGGATGAAACTAAAACTTTGTTTCTGCACTTTTGAAATTAAAGTAGATTAGAATAGATTCATAAATTGTTCACTGATCTTAAATATTAAGAGAGAAGAGGTATCAAGTATATCTAAAATATTGCATCTGTTCCATGTAAATTCCTTTCTTAAATGAAAAATTAAGGAATTTAATTCTTCTCACACAATCTTTACTAGGTTATCAAGTGCTATCTGGCAAAGGGAAATGTTTTCACTGGATATTGCTGCCTATTATACGTAGATATTTTCAGGATATAGATGTCTTAAAATTTCATCTTTGCTTCAACTTTGGCCTTGATACTTTTGGGGAAATCTTCAGGGAAAGTCATTTCCATTGCAACTGAGTGGTTAGTTACATAAATATCAACTATTAAGTATGTCTCAGTAATGAAGCATTGATTCAAAACAAGAAAATGTTAAGGAAGGGTAAATGCCATCTTGTGTTATTTCTCCCATGCAATACGAAGTACCTGTAGTCTTTGGGTTCTACCCTTAAGACGGTCTTTAAGTCGTAGTTGTAGGTAAGCTGGGACAGGTATGTATGGTTCTTATTCCATATCAGTCAAATATTTGTCTTAGTATGTAGTACACACCTTACGTTTTCACACATGTGAATATCAAATACTTAAGAAACACTTCCAAATTGTGCAGTGTTTTCACGAACACCAAAGTAATGCATACATTCACTGTTACAAACCATTGTTTAACTCAAATTTTTAATATGATATACCTTATGACAGTGTATTCTTTTTCTTTTTTCTTATGATTGAAAGAAAATGTACATTCCCATATAAATTTTCATGCTCCTCACCTATATGCAGCTCTCACTGCTCTCCCCGCCAGGTGACAGCACACTATTCCTCTGCTCCATACATGTCCTATCCTCCCAACAGTCTCCTATCCCTCGTCTCTACCCACTCCCCTTCTTCCAGTAAGTGGTCAGCAGGATGACATCCTATAGATGCATAGAACCATAAAGTGCCCCCGAGATATGGTCACTCTTCTTTGCCAAGTCCAATCCATTCCTGTCCAAAGAGTTGACCCTCATTGTGATTTATGGACAGAGGCAGCATCAGGGCCAGGGGCCATACTCCCAGGGGAACCTAGAGGCCCCCAGGCCATCAATTGCAGTCTTTTAGTGGAGATCTCAGGGTGCACCCCTATTTATTCTTATGTTGCCAGTTAGACTCCACTTTATGAGCTCCATCGTGGCTATCACTGGTGGTGGCCGGGCACCATCTGGTTCTACTGGTCATGAACCAATGTAGACACCCATTTGTCTTCTGGGTTCTCTTTCCCCCATGTCGTTTTGGTCTTTGGTGATCATCTGTTCCTGTGGAGTTGGGACCATTTGCTGTACCCTCAAATGGCAGCTTGGCAGCTTTTAAGACTCCGGACGCCACTGATCAGTGTGGGGTGCAGAGAGCCCTCTTTAGCAAAATGCTAGTTTTGCCAATTGGCCACGATTTCACCTGAGAGCATGGTCCTCGCTGTCCCCCCCCCCCCCAGTTACTCTGTCCTTGCAGTATTGGGTTAAGATGAGAGGAGTACTCAAGTTATGTCGACAGTCTATTCTTAAGTATCACTTGTTCATAAACTGGATGTTTGTAACCCGGGAACAGTCTGTACATATTCTTTGGCTGATAAACTAAAGTAGCTAGAGACAAGAGATATTCATGTGAGGATTTAGAGAGAGAATTATTTAAGGAAAGCGTTAATGAATAAATTCATATCATATTCTTATTATCTTATGTTTTTTCTAAAGGGCTGATATTCAAACACATGCAAATATTGATTTGTGGAGCCTAAAAAGTGAGAAATATGGTCATTCTATGTTTAATCTTTGGTTAATTTTAATTTGTACCTGTTTCTTTTATGGCTGTTGGGTTTTGTTCTTATAGGCACCCCTAATCTCTCAGTCCTTCCTTTTCCTCCTGAGCCAGAACAAGTCTCTTGACTTCATTTGTGGCCCACCCAGCCTGGAACTCAAGGTCAAATCTTTGAAAATTGACACTCTAAACAATAAAAGAAACATCACATAAGTGATAGGTGACAGAATGTGGACACAAATGCCAGTGCTCCTGCTGCCAGGGGCTGTGTAACAGCTGCTTACTGTTCTTTCCTTCCTTAACATTACACTAGATTAGAAGCTCTTCAAAAGATAGGAATTGAACATTCATTATTACCCCCCTCATGGAACAGAGCAAAGCACTTGACACATACCAAGGAAGAATGTGCGTATTGTCATGTAAGGGAATGATATTGTCTAAGTTCTATTTTAAACTCATACTCTCTTAGATATTTCTTGATGTGGATTAATAACAAAAGCCCTGAATATGTATGTATATACACACATATACACATTATATCTACTTGACAACTACTGTGAAGGCATTAGATGATAGAAAACAATGTTTTATTTAGCAAGTGACTATGAGAGATGGAAAGACTAATATTCTTGATTAAAGCCCACATTTAAACTTTTAAAAATGTTAGCTAAACAGGAAGGAAAACAGGAGTACTCTAGGAGCTATGCAGCTCCAAAAGAATTGGATAATTAGAAATTATCAGGTTGTTTACCTCTATATTTAAACCAATGAAATCAACTAATCTTCTCTTCACTGTGTTTTGCATAAAGATGTATTCAGGTATTGAAATAAATTTGGAATTCTTCAATATAAGCTTCAAATTATAGTCTAATTCTTGAACAAAGAGCATTAAGCCCCATTATGTACTTAACTGTTTTGCTAATTAACTTTTGTAATTTTATTGCTGCTATTAATATTATAATTATTTGCAATATTTCATTATAACTATTTGCTATTAATAGCTGAAAAATGAAATGGATCAAAAAAACTTACATAGTTTTTGCCTGTTTAGACTAATAAAAATGTAATGAGCTAGGAAAGAAATCATAACAGTGAAATGTATTTGGTGACACAGCCATTTTTCAGAAATCTGGTAGAAAACCTATTGCTTGGATAATTTAAAACTAGACTAGAAAAAATTTTAAGGAATAAATTTTACAGAAAATTCAAGTGTTTGAATAGAATAGCAAAATGACCAGTTCTTCTGACTTTTCATCTTAAACTTTATGGTGTCTTTTAAATAGCTCACTGTTACCTTATTTACAATAATTTTTAACTAGTTTTGTTCCCACCAAAGCTCTGATTTAACATTTAGCACTATAGATGAAAACATAATCAGAACAATGAAAACAGCACCTTTTGCAAGACTCCTGATTTTCTAAAACATGGTTTCATACAGGGTAGTACACATGAACAATAACATGAAGGAAGTAGTTGAAAATCAACCCAGAATATGTTACCAGTTGTCATGGGTTGAATTGTGTCCCCCTCAGAATACGTGTAGCTGTGTGGCTGGGCCATAATTCCCAGTGACCGTCCTCCATTCTGTGGTTTTCTTGTGCTGCATGTTAAAGGTAATGTTAGGGTGGCACTGTAAATCCCTTCATAGGATCACCTCCCTGCTCCACTGTAAAGGGAGTTTCCCAGGAGTATGTCTTGCCCCACCCTTAATCCTTACTCCTGCAAGAGATAAAATGGAAGAGAAACAGGCTGAGAATTGGGAACCTAATACCATCAAGTGAGCAGCACTGGGAGAAGAGCGCAACCTTCAGTCCTCAGATTCCTGCGCCAAGAGAAAGACTGATGCAGTACTGGACCTCCTCCAGAGCCGACAATGGGGAAAGCCTTCCCCTGGAGCAGAATTCCTGAATTTAGACTTGTAGCCCACTGAACTATGTAAGGATAAACCTTCGTTTGTTAAAGCCATCCACTCTGTGGTATTTCTGGTAGAATAGCACTAGCTGACTAAAACACCAATATAGACAAATAATCTATATTTTCTGAATTATTTTAATCACAAATCTTAAACCATATTTTTTACCTTAAAAGAGTATTTATTTCTAGAATCGTGTAGATAATCATCCTAACTAGTTTTGGTTGAATAAATACTATTTTAATATATTCATGTTTATTATTTTAATTTTTGTTTCATCTTTGCACATTGACAATTGATCTCCTACTTTCAAATACTCTGCTTGGTATATTTTACTCTGGTAAAATAATGACACCACATTCTAATATTTTTTTTTTTAAAAAAGTTAGTTTTAGAAGTCTAATCTCTCCATTTCCCAAAACATTTGTCTTTATATCTAATCTAGACTGTTTGTGTCAACTTCTGCCCCCCATTGTTCACTCTCTCCCATTATCTGCTTTGTGTCTGTATGTGTGTGTGTACATATTAGAAATCCTGTTGCAATAGTGGTTAAGCACTACTGCTGCTAACCAAAAGATCAGCAGTTCGAATCCACCAGTGCTCCTTGGAATCCCTATGGGACAGTTCTACTGGGTCTTATGTGGTCTCTATGAGTCAGAATTGACTGGATGACAGTGGGTTTGGATTCAGTTTTGTACAAATGTTTGTTTTGAGTTGCTTATTGCCCATCATCGCCATCCAAATGCAGCCTTCAAACTAGCATAGGTATTTCTTTCTCTCTCTCTCTTTCAAATCTTATTCACTACTTTGTTCACAGCATCTGGACTCCTATAACCTGCTGCTGCCAAGTTGATTATGACTCACACAGACCTTATAGGACTCAGTAGAGCTGCTCATTAGGGCTTCCAGGAATGTAAACCCTTCACAGAAGCAAACTGCCACATCTTTGTCCTCAGGAATGGCTAATGGGTTTAAACCACTGATCATTCAGTTAACATCAAAGTGTTTAACGATTGTACCACCAAAGCTCCTAGAATAGTGAATTGCATAATAATAATAATTGGGTTAATGAATATAAAGGGCATTTGATAAATAATTTTGAATGACTATATTAAACTATTTCTATGATGCAGGATTTTATTTCTGCACAGTGTTTCTAGGTATAGATGCATCTTGATTTGGGTTATATTCAGATAGTGGCAATATGCTAGCTTTGCAAAGCACTGCTGCAATCTTGCCCATCTGACATGCTTTTGCAAAGTATAACATTCAGAATTCAAACATTCTCTATTCATTTTTGATAATTGAAGTCATACTTTTTTACAGGCAGGCTATTTTAGAGAAGAAAACTGTTTTTTTTTTGTGGAGAGAAGTGTCTTTTGGTTCTCAGTTCATTAACTGATTTTAAGAAAACTATAGCCGCTATGCCCCGGTTATAGATAAAAGTAAGTAGTCAAAGCCATGATACTGCCCATTATCCACAACCTTTCTACAGTGAAATGAGCCCATGAAGTTTACTTGAGAGCATCTGAGAGAATTGTAGGTTGCTGTCAAGGTGAGGCCTGTGACATTTTGGATGAGGATCATCCAGCTGGTCTGCTGAAGCACCTCTGGATGAGTCTGAAACTCCAGCCTTTCAGCAAGTAGTTGCATGATTAATCTTTTGTACCACCCAGTGACTCTTAATCTGAGGAAGATGGTGGGGGAAAAGTAAGACGTGACTCTTTTCAGGCATAGAATTTTATGTAACTGACCTGGCATTTTCTGTATTCCTTGGGGGTTTATGACCTGGGATGATAGATGTAATTGTGACAATGCTCTTGTTTAGGCATGAGAGACTTCAATAGTGTGTCACAATGGTTAGGAGATAAGCTGCTAACCCAAAAGGCAGCAGTTCAAACCTATCAACCATTCCTTGGAAATGGTCTGTCTTGTAGGGTTGCTATGAGTTGAAATCAACTCAGTAGCAATGTGTTTATTTGGAAGACAGCCCTGGTGGTTAAGAGTGCATTTGCTAACCAAAAGGTTGGTGGTTTGAATCCCCCAGCTGCTTTTCAGAAACCCTGTAGGGTAGGGTTGCTATGAGCTGGATTGAACAGCAATGTGTTTTTTACATTGGTGTTATTGCTTATGGAAGAAACCCTAATAATCTGATGATGACAGGAGGTTTGCCAAACCATGACCACTTATTTAGTAATACTTTATTGTGTTAAAGCCAAGTAATAGGTATAAAAACTTGCCATCATGAAGGTAAAATCAATGAGGTCTTAAAAATATGTCCACATTATCTACAGCTATTGTTTCTTTGTGTCTTAATCATAAAGTGAATTGGAGGTAGAGTCAAGATGGTGGACTAAGCACACATCTTCCTAAATCCCTCTGGAAACCAAGACCTGAACTGACAATCTAACAGAGCCTTCTGGTCACCTAGTGAGCCCTAGGACACGGCACAAGGCTGTTAATTGAAACTTCATGCCACTGAAAGAAAAACCTCCTCTCTTTCACTGACTCCCACTCCTGGCTAGTCTTGGCTACCATGGACTGAAGGTAACTCACCATTTTGGCTTTGTTTTCTCTGTCTTGGCTAGTGGGTGGAGCTGAGTCTTGCCTAGTGGTTAGTCTCAGATGCACTGCTGGTGGGATAGGCAGCTGAAATTGCCATATTTTGAGAGTCAGGCTTAGGACTCCGTGCATCTCACCATTTTTGGCCTGTCTTTCTGCCTCAGCCACATGGAGTTTGTACAAAAGTGGCAGCACCCTTGTGTGGGACGCCATGTGGAATTCAAGAAATTTTACCTGGAGCTAATTCTTAGCCTGGGAGCCAGGGCCTGCTCACAGGAGAGTGCTTTGCTAACAGAAAAGCAGTAGTTTACACAGTGTCACCTACAGCTGGGGCCTGGTAACAGAGGCTGAGGACTCACTGATTCTCATCACCTTTGGCCCCTCTTTCTGCCTCTGCCACAGGGTAGTGTGTATGGAAGTGGTGGCGACCTTGTGCAGGGTGCCACCTTAGATACAGTGGCTGCAGCTGGACATAACTCTTAGGCTGGGAGCCAGTGCCTTCCCATAGAAGAGCACTTTTCTGCCAGAAAAGCAGTAGTTTACACAGTGTCACCTATGGCTGGGACCTGTGAGCAGAGACTAACAGGGTAGTAACATTGCTATATTTTGAACTAGTTTGTATCATCTGGGGTTGGAAACAGAGGTGCTTAGTTTGCCAGTTGGGAAGAGGAACCTCTACATCTGAAAACCTGACTGACTTGGGAAGTGGTCAGATACCTTTTATTTTTCATTTTAAGACGGCCTAGAGAAACAACTGCAGTCCATCTTCACAGTGTCCTTCTCAGTCTTCATCAACTCACATGAAGTCCAACAGACCCTTGAGAAAATGGCAAACAGGAAATCACCCATGGCTTGAGAAGGCCCCAAAATGAAACAATCATTTCTGGATGAAGAAACTTTTCTGAAACTACTGGAAGGTGAATACAAAAGGATTATACATACAGCCCTTCTAAACTTTATACAAAATGTAGCAGAGAAAAACGAAAAATTAAGCAAGTTTTTCAATCTGATTCAACATCAGTACTGTGAAATCCAACAGATCAAGAACAAAATCAAAGAGACAGAAACTTCAATTCAAAGCCAAGGAAACAGAATGGAACACATGGAAAAGAGACTTTCTGACTCAGAAGACAGAGCTACTGACTCCAGCACCTATGAGGAGAAATCAGGAAAAAAACAAAAACAAGACAAATGAAGAAGCAATAAGAAGCATGTGGGACTCTATTAAGAAGAACAACCTATGATTAATTGCAGTCCCTGAACACAGCAAGACACCTGAGAATACAGAGAGTATTGTTGCTGAGCTGTTGACACAGAACTTCCCAGAAATCATGATAGAGGAGAACATAGATATTTAAGATGCACATCAAAAACCACTCAATAGAAAGACTCCAAGACATATTATTATCAAGTTTAACAAATCAAAACATAAGCAGAAACTCTTAAAGGTGGCAAGACTCAAAGTAAAGCTAACATTCAGAGGGAAATCTTGTAGCCTTTCATCAGATTTCTTGGCAGAAACCATGCTGGCAGTCAGACAGAGGCATGACACATTGAAAGCCTTGAAGGAGAAGAATGTCCGAGAATTATATATCCTGCAAAACTATTGTACAAATATGAAAATGAAATTAAGACATTTGCAGATAAACAGAAACTCAGAGATTTTGTAAAAACCAAATCAAAGCTACAAGAAAGACTGAAAGAATCTCTTGGCTTTGTCTTAGAAAAACAAAACCACTAATTTTATATTTTAGAAGGACACATCATCCAGAATCCTACTCAGTCAGGGAAGGCTCCAAACTCAATCAAAACTTTAATACTGAAAGAAATAATCCAGTGATTATCATGAAAACTATTATGTCTTCATATTAAAAAGAGGAATGTACTACAGTTATTATAGCCCTTCCACATGGAGAGGAAGTCGACAAGACTGGTAGTAATTAAAATTGTGTTTATACACAGTTTATTAAGTGGGATCACAGGGGCAACCATGAAGCACAACAAAGATGCAACATACCATATCAAGAAATGTAACACAAGAGTCTCAACAGCCACAAAACCAACGCTGAAAAAGATACAAAATCAACTCACAGTAAAGAATGTCCCAGAACAGATTAATAAAAACAACAGAGAAAACATCAACACAAAAATAAACATACCACAGTGGCAGCAGTGAACACATACCTATCAATAATTACATGGAATGTGAATGGACTGACTGCCCCAGTAAAGAGGCATTGAGTGTCATCTTCGATCAAAAGACATGACCCATCCATATGTTGCCTACAAGAAACTCACCTTAGACCTAAAAATATGAACAAACTGAAAATTAAAGGATGGAAGAATATATATCAAGCTAATAATGAACAAGGAAGAGCAGGTGTGACAATTCTAATCTCAGATAAAATTGACTTTAATGTAAAATCCACCATTGGACAAGGATGGATACTAGTTATTGCTGAACAGTTCAGTACACTAGCAAGACTTAACTATAATAAATATCTATGCAGCTAATATTAGAGCACCTAAACCAATCGAAGAAACACTGACTACACTCAAAAAGGAAATAGATAACTGCACAATAATAGTGGGAGACTTCAACACTCCACTCTCAATACTGGACAGATCATCTAGAAGAAAGCTCAACAAAGATACAGAAGATCTTATTGCCACAATTAACCAAGCAAACCTCATCGACATATACAGAACTTTCTATCAGCAGACAACTACATCTTCTTCTCCAGTGCACATGGAACATTCTCCAGAATAGGCCATGTGTTAGGACATAAAACAATTCTTAACAAAATCCATACCATTGAATTAATGCAGAGCATCTCCTTAGATCATCAAGCCATAAAAGTCAGAATCAATAGCAGAAAAATATAGATAGATAGTGGAACTCACGGAAACTGAACAACATCATGCTCAAAAAAACATGGATTATAGAAGAAATCAAGAATGAAATAAAGAAATTCATGACTTTCAATGAGAATGAAAAGATTTCCTACCAGAACCTATGGGGTACAGCCAAAGCAGTGCTCAGAGTTCAGTTGATCTCTGTAAATGCACACATCTGGAAGGAAGAAAGAAACCAAATCAAGAGCTTGAACACATAGAGAAAGAACAACAAAGGAACCCCTCAGGAACCAAAAGATAACAGATCATAAAAATTACAGAACTAAATGTATTAGAGAATGGAAAAACAATTGAAAAAATTGAAAAGACCAAAAGCTGGTTTTTTGAAAAGATCAACAAAATTAACAAACCATTGGCTAAACTTACTGAAGAAAAACAGGAAAGGAAACAAATAACCCAAATTAGAAATGAGAGGGGAATTGTCACAACAGATCCAACAGAATCAAAAACATCATAACAGAATACTATGAAAGACTAACAAATTTGAAAACCTAGAGGAAGTAGACAAATTCTTTGATTCATATCACCTATCAAAATTATCACAAGATGAAGCAGAACAACTTAATAAACCTCTCACAAAGGAAGAGATTGAAAAAGTCATCAAAATACTGCCAACCAGAAAAAGCTGGGCCCCAGATGGCTTCACCACAGAATTCTACCAAGCTTTTAGAGAAGAGTTATCTCCAGTACTGAGATTATTGCACAGTGTAGAAAAATATGGAATACTCCCAAATCACTTCTATGAAGCCAGCATAACCCTGATACCAAAGCCAGGGAAAGATCCAACCAAAAAGGAGAACTACAGATAGATATCACTCATGAATCTAGATGCAAAAATCTTCAACAAAATTTTTGCCAATACACTGCCGAGGTCCGTTACTCACAAAAGCCTCTGTGAGCAAAGCTACATCCCTATGTGATGGCGGGCGGAGGCATCTCACCCTTGACATATTTTTTTGGTTGTGCTCTCCCTGATGATATTTTGCATCCTAATTAAACCTTCCTCAAAAATACCCTCTTATCTCCTGGCACAAGGATCAAAGAAGATGCTTTCTAAGAAGGGCTTTACAATCCCCATGGCTTAATGAATTCCGACACAGCATGCTCAGCCCAGGAATACTGAGGCTGGCCCGGCTCCGCTGGCTTTCCCCAACTGCACTTCCCGCTCCACATGTGAAACACAAGTTACAGGAAGGCCCTGGGAAGCTTCCCAAGGACAACCCTCTACACAGCCCTTAGACATAGACATCCCACTCCCTACATCAGGAAGATAGATAGGCTCCCAAGTTTACTATAATTGGTGTGACAAATGAGTAAATACTAAAGAAATATCCTTCTTAGAAGAGCTTAAGGGTGGGGGGTGGCGGGCGCTTACTATCCTCACAGGAAGAGATAAAATAAGAACAAAGGAGGAACAAATAGAGACAGCTGGCTTTGGATGATTCTACCCTTCTTTCTGTACCCTTGACCTTGAGGCATGAATAGAGCTGATTAAGCTCAAGGCATAACTTTGTTTTCACTGTCAATTATCACCACAATATACTTGCCTCAGGCCATTATCTAGAAGACCTTGACAATTAACATGAAAAGAGACCACGAGGTGTCAGTTTCTTACTAGCCAACAGCTTACGTGGCCAAAGACCAGGGTGAAATCACGTTGTCTCATTGATTATAAAAAATAAAGGCAGGCCCTAACAGGCTGCTGATCTCCAGATTCCTGGTTGTCTCAGTCTCATTTCTTTCTTCACCAATGCCACCCATCCCTTCGTGATCCCAGACCCTGCCGAGGCTGGCTCCCGGCAATACACTACAACAAACATATCCAAAAACTAATCCTTCATGACGAAGTTGGATTTATACCAGGGATGCAAGGTTAATTCAGGATCAGACAAACAATTAATGTGATCAACCACATAAATATCACAAAAGACAAGAATCACCTGATCTTGTCTATTGATGCAGAAAAGGCATTTGATAAAGTCCAACACACATTCTTGCTAAAAACTCCTAGCAAAGTAGGCATAGACAGAAAATTCCTCAGTGCAATAAGGGCCATTTATACAAAGCCAACTGCTTTGTATAAATGGATGGAGAGAGACTGAAACAGTTTCCTTTGAGAACAGGAACTAGACAAGGATGCCTACTCTCACCTCTCCTATTCAACATTGTGCTAGACGTTCTACCTAGAGCACTTAGACAAGACCAAGAAATACAGCGCATCTGCATCGACAAAGAGAAAGTAAAAATGTCCCTATTTGCAGATGATATGGTTGCATATGCAGAGAATCCCAAAGAAGGAAGCCATACATAAACTATTCAAACTGATAGAAAAATTCAGCAAAGTCTCAGGATACAAGATAAACATAAGTAAATCAGCAGGAGTCCTTTATCTCAACAACGAGACTGTTAATAAAGAAACAATCAAAGCAATACCATTTACTACAGCCCCTAAAATGATAAAGTACCTAGGAATAAATCTAACCAGAGAACTACAAGACCTTACTACAAGAAACTAAGAGAGACTTACATAAATGGGGAAACCTACCCTGCTCATGGATAGGAAGACTTAACATTGTGAAAAATGTCTATTTTAACAGAAGCAATCTACTTATATAATGCAATGCCAATACAAGTTCCAATGTCATTTTTTAATGAGATGGAGAAACAAATCACCAATTCTGTTTGGAAAGGGAAGAGGCCACAGATAAGTAAAGTACAACTAAAGAAGAAAAACACACTGGGAGGCATCTCACTATCTGACTTTAGAACCTATTACACTGCCACAGTAGTCAAAACAGTCTGGTACTGGCACAAAAATAGACAGATAGATCAATAGAACAGAATTGAAATCCCAGAGATGGCACTACCTTCCTACACACAGCTGATATTCGACAAAGGCCCTGAGACACTAAACTGGGGTAAAAACAATCTCTTCAACAAATGGTGCTGGCAAAATGGGATATCCATCAGCAATAAATTCAAACAAGACACATATTTTATGCTTTATAGAAAAAGCAACTCAACTTGGTTAAAAACCTAAATATCAAATCTAAAATGATAAAGCTCATCCAAGAAAAAGTAGGAACAACAGTGGAAGTTTTAATCCACAACATAGACTTCAAAATCTGTCAAACAAACCACAATCAACAGAAAATAGACAAATGGGAACTACTAAGAATCAAACACTTTTGCTCATCCAAAGACTTTATTAATAGTATTAAAAGGCCACCTACAGAATGGGAAAAAATGTTTGGCAACTGCATGTCAGGCCACCACCTGATCTCCATAATCTATGAGATACTACAAAATATCAATAAGAAGAAGATAAATCATGCAATTAAGTGATCAGCAAAGGAGATGGACAGACACTTCTCTAAAGAGGAGATCCAGGCAGACAAAAAACATATCCAAACACGCTCACGATCTTTAGCTATTAAGGAAGTTCAAATAAAAACTACAATGAGATACAGCACACCCCAACAAGGGTAGCCATGATCCAAAAAATGTAAGACAACAAATGCTGGAGCATCTGTGGAAAAAGTGGAACTCTCCTACACTGTTGGTGGGATTGCAAAATGGTGCAACCTTTTTGGAAAGCAATCTGGTGCTCCCTTAAAAAAATGGATATAGATATACCATTTGATCCAGTAATTTCACTGCTTGGAATATATCCTACAGAATCAAGGCCATTCACACCAACTGATACATGCACACGAATGTTTATCACAGCACAGTCCACAATTGCAAAAAGATGTAATTAACCCAGATACCCAACAACAGAGCAATGGATAGGTAAACTATGGTATATATACTCAGTGGAACACTATGCAAGGATAAAGAATAACGATGATCTCAGGAAACATCTCATAACCTGGTTTCAATTGGAGGACATTATGTTGAGTGAAAGCAGTCAGCCACAAAAGGACAAATATTGTATGAGACCCCTACAATAAGAACTCAAAAACAGACTTATGCATAGAAGAAAAGACTCTTGGATGGCTGCAAGGATGGGGAGGGTAGGAGGGTGAGCTGGGGAGGGTTTAGATTAGATAGTTGATAGAAACCTAGTTGGGTGAAATCTGGGACAGCACACATTAGAAAGAAGAACAGTATTAAGTGGACTTCAGCATAACCCGAATACTCCTTCCATTTTAACCCAATATTGCAAGGACAGAGTAGCTGGGGTGGGGGGCCAGGACCATGCTCTGAGGGGAAATCGAGGCCATTTGGCACAACTAGTTCTTTGCTAATAAGGGCTTTCTGCACTCTACGTTGGTGAATGACGTCTGGGGTCTTAAAAGCTGCCAGGCTGCCATCTGAGGGTACAGCAAATGGTCCCAACTCAGCAGGAAAGGATGATCACTGAGGACCAAAACAACATGGGGAAAGAGAACCCAGAGGACACAGAGACCCACATGAGTGGGTGTCCACACTGACTCATGACCAGAAGAGCCAGATGGTGCCTGGCCACCACCAGTGATAGTTGCAATGAAGCTCACAAAGTTGAATCTTACTGATGACACAAGAATAAAAAAGGGTGCACCCTGAGATCTCCAGTAAAAGACCATAGTTGATGGTTCAGGGGTTTTGGGGTTCCCCTGGGAGCATGGCTCCTGGCCCTGTCCATAAATCATAATGAAGTTCCACTCTTCAGACAGGAATAGATTGGACTGGGCAACACAGAATGACCATATGCATCTGTAGGATATCATCCTGCTGACCTCTTACTGGAGGAGGGGGAGCAGGTGGAGAGAAGGGGAAAGGTGACCATAGGGAGGATGGGATATATATGGAGCCGAGAAGAAGAGTGTGCTGTCACTTGGCAGGGACGGCAGTGGAAGCTGCATATAGGTGGGCATGCAAATTTATATGGGACTGTACATTTTCATTTGATCATAAAAAAATTATAAAGTGAATTATAATTGAAGTAATGGAAATTTGTGGGAGAAAGAGAATCAAAATATTTGGGGAAAAGTATAATTCTGCTTTTTTCTGCCTGCTGGCCTTACCATTTAACTCCTGTATGTAGGCTCCACATCTTCTTTCTCTTTGGCAATGTCAGTCATTACTTGTCCCCTGTGCCTCTGTGGCAGGAGAGAGGAGGTGAATAAATGAAAATGGAAATGGGGGGGGGGAGTGGAGAGGGAAAGAATGGATAAGGAGGAAAAAGTGAAATGGATTTCTGAAAAAAAAGGCATAATAATTTAATTTCTCTCAACACATTGTGGGCTTTTAGCCAACCTAAATCCCACCCTCCTTCAGCTATCCAGATTTACCCTCACTCATAAACAGGTTTTGAGAATTAAAAAAACAAACCCCAAAGCTTTCTAACACACCAAGTTATGCTGATGTTTTCTTCCTTTCATTTGTGTAACTAATTTTTGCACCTTAATACAATGATGATAGCATGCAAATTGTTATAAAATAAACTAGATAGAATTACTGCAATAAATAATTCCCATTTCCATCAATTTAAAGCATCATTGCAAAGAGTAGAATTCAGCAATGTGGCCTTATGTTTCTTATTTTACAGATCAATCTGTTTTTCTTAATTTTAATTTATAATGAGCACAACCAAAGCTTCCTAATCATATCAGACATGGCAATCCTTTCAGAAGCAAATCTGATTTAACATGAAGGAGTCTGGCTAGTGTTCACAGAAAAGGAGTTTTTTTCCCACTTCTTTCCAGAAGTTTCTGGCTGATACCTCACTCATCAACCCAACTCAGCTTCAAGCCAGTCTCCTTGTACTTGATGGATGAAAATCTCTCATTTGAGCTAAGCAGTCTCTGACTGAGTCAGCATAGCAGAGGGTATGCTCAGGAAGATGAAACTGAAATGTCTTACTTGAATTTTTGGTGAGAAGGACATAAACAGTAAAAGGAAATTGTCATTGAAAAAAATCTAGAATGAAATAGAAGCTACTGTTTTAAAAGTGGAGCTGTGTTCACCTTAAATTTTTGTTTTCACTTTCTTAAAAATAAATTTTGCTTGTTTTGTCGTTGAGAATATACTCAGCAAAATACACGTCAGTTCAACACTTTCAACAAGTGCCACATCGTTACATTGATTGTATTCTTAAAATTATGCAATCTTTCTCATTCTTCTTGTCAGCTGACCCTCCTCCATTAACATAAACTCATTGCCCTCCTAATGTCCCCATCTAATCTTTTCACTTGCTGTTGTCAATTGTATCCCATTTAGATATAGTTCTTAAAAGAGAATAATGCTCAAGGTCGATCTTTTTTAACTTACTCATTACCATGGATTCCACTCATAGCAACCCAAATTTTTACTAGTTAAGCTAAACTATTGCTTGATTTTAAGATGACTTCAGGGAATATTTTTCATTGAAAGATTAAGGATTACCTTAGAGCAATAGAGTCAGGGATTCCTACACCCTCTATGGCTCTACAAAGTCTAGAATTCATGAGAATTTGAAATTTTTGATTAAGATTGTTTTTGTGGAATCTTGGATCAAAATGTTTACTAATGAGGGGGCAGAGTCAAGATGGCAGGCTAAGCACACATCTCCCTAAATCCCTCTGGAAACCAAGACCTGAATTATAATTAAACAGAGTCTTCTGAACACCTAGTGAGCCCTAGGACATGGCATAGGGCTGTCAATTTGGACTTCATACCACTGAATGGAAGACCTCCTCTCTTGCCATTTTAACTTGCCATTTTAACTTTTCTTCTCTGTCTTAGCAGGTAGGTGGAGCTGGGACTTGAATAGCAGCTAATCTAGGATACATTGCTGGTGGAACCAGCAGGTGAAATTGCCACATTTTGACAGTCCAGCTTTGGACTCTGTGCATCTCAGCACCTTTGGCCTCTCTTACTACCTTCACCATCGAGTAGCCTATACTGAGGCAGTCAGGAAGCCATCTTTTTCCACTGGAAGGCAGATACACCCATAAGGAGGCCTCATATGTACCTAATTGCTATGCTGGAAGGCAGCATTTGCCTGGAAGAGAGTACTTTTCCAGCAGAAAAGCAGCATTTTACACAGTGTCGCCTATGGCTGGGGCCTGGCAACAGACGCAAATGGGGCACTAGCTTTTTTGTATTTTGAAGGAGTTTGTAACATCTAGGGTTGGACATAGAGGTGCTTACTTTGCCAGCTGGGAAGAGGGACCTGCACACCTGAAAACCTGACTGACTGTGAAGGTGGTCAGATATCTTTAACCTTTCATTTTAACATGGCCTAGAAAAACAACTGCAGTCCATCTTCGCAGCATCTGTTCCATCTTCTATTGACTCACGTGATGCCCCCAAAGCAGCAAACTATGGAGAAAACTGTAATGAAGAAATTACTCATGGTTTCAGAAGGCCCCCAAAAGAAACATCCAAAGACATTCCCTGATGAAGAAACTTTTCTGAAAGTGTTGCAAGGGGAATAAAAAGGGATTATATATAAAGCCCTCCTAGACCTTATGCAAAATGCAGTAGAGAAAAATGAAAAATTAAGCAAGCTGTTCAATCTGATAGAACACCAGTACTCTGAAATCCAACAGATCAAGAACAAAATCAAAGATATAGAAACCTCAATTTAAAGCCAAGAAAACAGAATGAAACAAATGGAAAATAGACTTTCTGATTTGGGAGACAGAGCTACTGACTCCAGCATCTAAGAGGAGAAATCAGAAAAAAGAAACAAGAAAAATGAAGAAGCATTAAGAAGCATGTGGGACTCTATTAAGAGGAACAATCTATGATTAATTGGAGTTCCTGAACAGAGACAGACACCTGAGAACACAGAGTGCTTTTCCTGAGCTGCTAACAGAAAACTCCCCAGAAATTATGAAAGAAGAGAATATAGATATACAAGATACATACTGAATGCCAATCAATATGGATCTCAAAAGAAAGACCCCAAGACATATTATAATCAAACTTAAAAAATGAAACATAAGCAGAAACTCTTAAAGGAGCAAGACTCAAAGCAAAGCTAACATTCAGAGGCAAACCCTATAGGCTTTCATCTCATTCCCCAACTGAAACAATGCTGGCACAGAGACAGTGATATCACACATTCAAATCCTTGAAGGAGAAGAACTTCCAACCAAGAATTATATATCCTTCAAATATCTTTCAAATATGAAAATGAAATGAAGACATTTGCAGACAAACAGAAACTCAGAGACTTTGTAAAATAAAACCAAAGCTACAAGAAAGACTCAAAGAATCTCTTTGCTTAGAAGAACAAAACCACTACTTTATATTTTAGAAGCAAATACAGGACACATCACCCAGAAACCTACTCAGTTAGGGAAGGCTCCAAACTCAATCAAAGCTATAATAGTGAAAGAAATGATCTAGTGGTCACATCATGTAAGCTATGATGTCATCATATTAAAAAAAGGGATGTACTATAGTCTTTATAGTCCTTCCACATGGAGAGGAAGTCGATAAGACTGGTAGTAATTAAAATTGGCTTTATACATAGTTTATTAAGTGGGATCATAGGGACAGCTGTAAAGCACAATAAAGATACAACATATCAAATCAAGAAATGTAATACAGGAGTCTCAACAACCACAAAACCAACACTGAAAAAGGTGAAAAATAAACTCGGAAAGAAGAATGTCCCAGAGCAGATGAGTAAGAACAACAGAGAAAACATCAACACAAAAATAAACATATCACAATGACAGTACTGTACACATACCTATAAATTATTACACTGAATGTGGACGGACTCAGTTCTCCAGTAAAGATACATCAAGTGACATCTTGGATCAAAAGACACTACCCATCTATATGTTGCCTACAAGAAACTGACCTTAGAGTTAGAGATAGGAGCAAACTGAAAATTAAAGGATGGAAGACTATATATACAGCTAACAATACAAAAAGAAGAGCGTGTGTGACAATTCTAACCTCAGATAAAATTGATTTATTGCAAAATCTACCATCGTGGACAAGGATGGACATTATTGCTGAAAGGTTCTAAACAAGCAGGACTTAACAATATTAAATATTTACACACGTAATATTAGAGCACCTAAATACATTGAAGAAACACTGACTACACTCAAAAACGAGACAGATCACACCACAATAATAGTGGGCAACTTCAACACTCCCCTTTCAATATTGGACAGATTGCCTAGAAAAAAGCTCAGTAGAGACACAGAAGACCTTGTTGCCACAGTTAACCAACTAGACCTCGTCAACATATACAGAACTTTCTATCCATCAGCAAATAACTACACTTTCTTCTTCAGTGCACAGGGAACATTCTCCAGAATAGACCGTGTGTTAGGACATAAAGCAATTCTTAAGAAAATCCATACCATTGAATTAATGCAGAGCATCTCCTTAGATCATCAAGCCATAAAAGTCAGAATCAATAGCAGAAAAATATAGATAGATAGTGGAACTCACGGAAACTGAACAACACCTTTCTCAAAAACTCATGGGTTACAGAAGAAATCAAGGATGAAATAAAGAAATTTGTGGATTCCAATGAGAATGAGAACACTTCCTTCCAAACCTATGGGGTATAGCCAAAGCAGTGCTAAGAGGTCAGTTGATTTCCATAAATGCACACATCCAAAAGGAATAAAGAAACCAAACCAAAGAGCTAATCCTACAGCTTGAACAAGTGGAAAGAGAACAACAGAGGAACCCCTCAGGCACCAGAAGAAAACAGATCATGAAGATTAGAGCAGAACTAAATGAATTAGAGAATAGAACAATTGAAAAAAAATTGAAAAGATCAAAAGCTGATTTTTTGAAAAGATCAACCAAATTGACAAATTGATGACTAAACTCACTAAAGGAAAACAGGGAAGGAAATAAATAACCCAAAAAGAAATGAGAGGGGAGCTGTCATAACAGATCCAGCAGAAATAAAAAATATCATAACAGAATACTGTGAAAGACTGTACTCTAACAGATTTGAAAATCTAGAGGAAATAGACAAAATCCTGGATTCTTATGACCTACAAAAATCTTCACAAGGTGAAGCAGACAAACTTAACAAACCCATCACAAAGGAAGAAATTGAAAAACTCATCAAAAAACTGCCAACCAGAAAAAGCCCAGGCCCAGATGGCTTCACCACAGAATTTGGCCAAGCTTCTAGAGAAGAGTTATCTCCAATACTGAGACTATTGCACAGTATAGAAAGGTATGAAATACTCCCAGATCCCTTCTATGAAGCCAGCATAACCCTGATATCAAAGCCAGGGAAAGACCCACTGAAAAAGGAGAACTACAGACCGATATTGCTCTTAAATCTAGGTTCAAAAATCTTCAACAAAATTCTTGCCAATAGAACACAATAACATATCCAAAAAATAATCCATCATTACCAAGTTGGATTCATATCAGGAACTCAAGGCTGGTTCAATATCAGAAAAACAATTAATGTGATTAACCACATGAATAACGCAAAGGATAAGAATCACCTGATCTTGTCTATTGATGCGGAAAAGGCATTTAAGCAAGTCCAACACCCATTCATGCTAAAAACTCTCAGCAAAATAGTAATGGATGGAAAATTTCTCAATGCAGTAAGAGCCATTTCTACAAAGCCAGTTGCCTACATCATCCTGAATGGAGAGAGACTGAAACAATTTCCCTTGAGAACAGGAGCTAGACAAGGATATCCACTCTCACCTCTTCTATTAAACATCATACTAGAAGTCCTAGCCAGAACAATTAGACAAGACCAAGAAATAAGGGGCATCTGCACAGGCTAAGAGTAAGTAAAAATCTCCCTATTTGCAGATGATATGATGGACTACACAGAGAATCCTAAAGAATCCATAAATAAAGTACTCAAACTGACAGAAAAGTTCAGCAAAGTCTCAGGATACAAGATAAACGTAAGTAAATCAGTAGGATTCCTTTATACCAACAACAAGATTGCTAAGGAAGAAATTACCAAATCAATACCATTTACTATAGCCCCTAAGAAGATAAAGTACCCAGGAATAAATCTAATCAGAGAAATAACAGACCTTTACAAAGAGAACTACAAGACCATACCACAAGAAACTAAGAGAGACTTACATAAACGGGGAAACCTATCCTGCTCGTGGATAGGAAGACTTAACATAGTGAAAATGTCTGTTTTGCCTAAAGCAACCTACTTTTATAATGCAATCCCAATACAAATTCCAGTGATATTTTTTAATGAGATGGAGAAACAAATCACCAACTTTGTTTGGAAAGGGAAGAAGCCCTGGATAAGTAAAGCATTACTGAAGAAGAACACCACACTGGGAAGCCTTTCACTATCCAGCTTTAGAACCTATTTCACTGCCACAGTAGTTGAAACAGCCTGGTACTGGTACAGAAGAGACAGATAGACCAATGGAACAGAATTGAGACCCGAGAGATGACACCATCTTCCTATGAATGGTTGATATTCGACAAAGGCCCTAAAACATTAAACTGGCATAAAAACAATCTCTTCAACAAATGGTACTGGCAAAATTAGATACTCATCTGCAATAAATTGAAAGACCTATATCTTACACCTTACACAAAAACCAACTCAAACTGGATAAAAGACCTAAATATCTAACCTAAAACGATACAGCTCATCCAAGAAAAAGCAGGAACAACAATGGAAGTTTTAATACACAGCGCAGACAGACTTCAAAATCTCTCAAACAAACCACAAACGACAGAAGAGATAATAGATGAATGGGAACTGCTAAGGATCAACAATTTTTCTCATCCAAAGACTTTATTAATGGGACTAGAAGGACACCTACAGAATGTGAAAAAAAATATTTGGCAACTACATGTTAGGCTGACACCTGATCTCCATAATCTATAAGGTACTACAAAATATCAATCAGAAAAAGATAAAGAATTCAGTTAAGCAATGGACAAAGGAGATGGACAGACAACTCTAAAGAAGAGATCCAGGCAGCCAAAAAACATATTCAGACATGTTCACGATCACTAGTTATTAAAGAAATTCAAATCAAAACTACCATGAGAAACCACCCCACTCCAACAACATTGACCATGATCCAAAAAACACAAAACAAATGCTGGAGAGACTGTGAAGGAATTGGAACTCTGCTACACTGTTGGTGGGACTGCAAAATGGTGCAAACTCTTTGGAAAACAATCTGGCACTTCCTTCAATAGCTGGATATAGACATACCATTTATATCCTACAGAAGCAAGGCCATTCACACCTTCACACTGACTGATGCATGCACACAAATGTTTATTGCAGCACAGTCCACAATAGCAGAAAGATGGAACGAATCCAGATGCCCAGCAACAGAGGAATGGATAGCTGAACTGTGGTATATATGCTCTATGGAACATTATGTAATGATAAAGAGCAACGATGATTTCAGGAAACATTTTAGGACATTATGCTGAGTGAAAGCAGTCAGTGACCAAAAGACAAATATTGTATGAGACCCTTACGATAAGAACTTAAAAGTAGACATACATAGAAGAAAAGACTCTTCGATGGCTGCAAAAGTAGGGAGGACGTGATGGCGAGGTGGGGAGGGTTTAGATTAGATAGTTGATAGAAACCTGGTTAGGTGGAATCTGGGACAGCACACATTAGAAAGAAGAACAGTATTAAGTGGACTTCAACATAACCTGAGTACTTCTCCCATCTTAATCCAATACTTCAAAGACAGAGTAGCTGGAACAGGGGATCGGGGACCATGCTGTAAGGTGAAATCAAGGCCAATCGGCATAACTAGTGTTTTTCTGGGAGACTCTTCTGCACCACCAAGGACCAAAACGTCATGGGGGTACGAGAGTCCAGAAGACAGAAAGACCCATGTGAGTGGGTGACGGCATCAACTCGTGACTGGAAGAATCAGATGGTGCCTGGCCACCACTAGTGATAGCTGTGATGGAGCTCACACAGTTCAGTCTCACTGGCAACACAAAAATAAAGAGGTGCACCCTGAGATCTCCACTAAAAGACTGCAGTTGGTGGTCCAGGGACCTCGGAGTTTCCCTGGGAGCATGGCCCCTGGTCCTGATGCTGCCTCTGTCCATAAATCATAATGGTGGTCAACTCTTCGGACAGGAATGGATTGGACTTGGCCACACAGAGTCACCATATTATGTGTGCACTTTATGGTCCTATGCATCTAGAGGATGTCGTCCTGCTGACCTCTTACTGGAGGAAGGGGAGTCGGTGGAGAGGAGGGGATAGGAGACTATTGGAGGATAAGACATGTATGCAGCAGAAAGGGAGAGTGTGCTGTCACTGGGCAGGGAGAGAAGTGGGAGCTGCACATAGGTGGGCATGCAAATTTATGTAAGAATGTAGATTTTCACTCAATCATAATAATAATAAAAAAATGTGTTTAGCAATGGGAGCTGAGTTGTATCCAGGTCTTCTGGTCTCATGGCAAAGGAGGCAGTTGTTCACGGAGGCAATTAGCCACACATTCTGTCTGTTCCTCCTATTCCCGGCTGTCCTTTTTCTCTGTTGCTTGGGGCAAATAGAGACTAACTACTGTGCCTTGGATAGCCACTTAGAAGCTCACAACCAACTAGCTAGTGAAACAGAAGCACTAAACACTCTATCAGGCCAACTAAGTGAGACTTTCCAGAAACCAAGATCCTAAACTCTAAACCAAGAAACGAAAGAACCCTTAGCAGCCCCTGTTTCTGTCATAAACATCATCTTCACACTTCAGCCAATTCAATTTTTACAAGTTTATTATTTATTGACAGCAGCTACAATAATCAACTGTGCAATCCTGCCCTTGAACAGTGAGATGTTTCTGTCACCATTAACTCCTCCTTTCCGTGTTCCCTCGGCAATCATTAACAAACTTTAGTCTCTGTACATTTGCCTTTTCTTGCCTTTTTATATGTAAGTAAGGCTCTGCAATATTTGTCCTTTTGTGACCGACTTATTTTACTGAGCACAATGTCTTCAAATTTCACCCATATTGTACTACATATTCAGCCTTCATTTCTCCTATTGTTGAGTGGTGTTCCATTGTATGTATGTATTACATTTTCTTTATCCATTCATCTGCTGATAAGCTTTTAGGTTGTTTCAGTCTTCTGGCTATTGTGAAGAGTGCTGCAATGAACACTGGTATACAAGTCTCTGAGTCTCTGCTTTCAAGTTTCATGGGTATATACCTAGGAGAAGAATTGCTGGGTCATATGGTAGTTCTAGTTCTAGATTTTTGAGGAACCAACAAGCAGTTTTCCACAAGGGCTATATCATTTTGTGTTCCCACCAGTAAAGTATGTTGTTGTTGTTGTTATTAAGCAAACAAACCCACTGCTGTTGAGTCAGTTCTTACACACAGTGACAGACAGAGTAGAACCGCCCCATAGAGTTTCCAAACAGCACCTCATGGATTTGAGCTGCCAACCTTTTGATTAGCAACTGTGGTACTTAACCACTAAGCAACCAGGGTTTTCTTGTTGTTTTCGTTAGGTGTCTTTGAGTTCGTTCTGACTCATAGCAACCCTATGCACAACAGAACAAAACACTGCCCAGTCTTGCACCATGTCCGCAATTGTTTTTATGCTTAAGCCATTGTTGAGGCAACTGTGTCAATCCATCTCATCAAGAGCCCTCCCCTTTTTTACTGACCCTCCACTCTATGCAATATGATGTCCTTCTCCAAGGACTTGATCTTTCCTGACAACATGTCCAAAGTATGTAAGATGCAGTCTTGTCGTCTTTGCTTCCAATGAACACTCTGGCTGTGTGTCCAAAAGACATCTGTGTGTTCTTTTGGTGGCCCATAGTATATTCAACATTCTTCTCAACATCACATTTCAAAGGCACCAGTTCATCTTCAGTCTTTGTTCACTGTCCTTCTTTTGCAGGCATGTGATGCAACTGAAAATACCACGGCTTTGGTTTAGTCTTCAAGGAATGATGTCACATTGAAGACTTGTAGTTGTTAGGTGACATCAAATTGTTCTGACTCATAGCACCCCTATGTACAGCAGAAAAAAAAAAAAAAGAAAACCAACCACTGTCCAGTCCTTTGCCATCCCCACAGTTGTTGCTGGATTTGAATCCATCGTTGCAGCCACTATCAATCCATCTTGTTGAGGGTCTTCTTTTTCTTGATGAACTTTTTTTTTTTTTTTTTAACCAAGAATTACATCTTCTTCAGGGACTAGTATCTCTTACTAACATGTTTAAAGTATGTAACACAAAGTCTCACTATTCTCACTTCTAAGGAGCATTTGGGTTGTACTTCTTCTGAGACAGATTTAATCATCTTCTGGCAGTCCATGGTGTATATAGTATTCTTTGACACCACCACAATTCAAATGCATCCACCCTTCTTCAGTTTTCCTTGCTCATTGTCTGGTTCTCACGTGCATATGAGGTGAGTGAAACTATTATGGCTTGGGTCAGTTGCCTCTTAATCCATAAAGTTACGTCTTTGCTTTTTAACTTTAAAAGAGACCTTTTTGCAGATTTTCCCAGTGCAATACATTGCTTGATTTTTTGACTGCTGCTTTCATAGGTTTTGATGTGAACCCAAGTAAAGTTCTTGACAACTTCAAACTTTCCTCCACTTGTCATGATGCTGGTTGTTAATACATTTGTGAGGATTTTTGTTTTCTTTTTGCTGAGCTATAACCCACACTGAAGGCTATAGTGTTTGATCATCTGTCAGGGCTTCAAGTCCTTGTTGCTTTCAGCTAGTAAAGCTGTGTCACCTGCATACTGCACATTGTAGTATTCATCCAGTTTCGAAGCCCTGTTCTTCTTCATACAGTCTAGCTTCTCAGATTACTTGCTCAGCATAAAGATTGAAAAACTACAACTGAAGAATGCAACACTTACACACACTCTTCCTGATTATAAATGATAGAATATCCCCTTGTTCTGTTCAAACAATGGCCTCTGGGTCTATGTCCACACCGTCATGAGTGCAAGTGAACAACCTGGAATTCCCGTTCTTTGTAATGTTGTCCATAATTCGTTATGATCCAGTCAATTGCTTTTGCATTGTCAACAAAGCACAGCTGAACAGATTTGTCGTATTCTCTGCTTTCAGTAAGATCTATCTTTCAACAGCATGGATTGATTTGCCATGGATTGATTTGCATCCCTCACCCCATATATGTGTAAACTGCCTTGGCTGGCTGGCTAGACCAGGGTTCTCAGTGTTGTGTGGTTGTCCTCTACTTTGTGATCTGTAACATGTTTGCACACTATTGTAAATTCTAACCTCTCTGCTGCTAATGAGGTAGGATTAGAGGCAGTTACGTAAGTGAGGCAGGACTCAGTCTACAAGAGTATATTGTATGTTACGTCAATCTCTTTTAAAATATAAAAGAATTGAACAGAGAGGACAAATACCTCCTACCACCCAGAAAGAAGAGCTGGGAGCAGAATACGTTCTTTGGACCCAGGGTCCCTGCTCTGAGAAACTTTTAGACCAGGGGACAATTGATGGCAAGTACCTTCCTTCAGAGCAGATAGAGGAAGTTTTCTCCTGGAGCTGGTGCCCAGCTGAATTTAGACTTCTGGTTTCCTAAACTATAATAAAATTTTGTTTATTAAAGCCATCCATGTGTGGTATTTCTGTTATAGCAGGACTAAATAACTAAATATCTTAATTCTACGTCCTCTTCTGAATGTGGCTTCAGTTTCTGGCATTTCCCTAGCAATGTGCTGCTGCAACTGTTTTTGGATTAGCTTCAGCAGTCTTTACTTGTGTGATATTAGTAGTATTTTCCAATAGTTTTCACATTCTGTTGTATCACCTTTCTTTGAAATGAGCACAAATATGGATCTCTTCTGGTAGGCTGACTAGGTAACTATCTTCTAAATTTCTTGATTTAGATGAGTGAGTATTTTCAGCACTGCATCCATTTGCCTTAGTTCATGTTCTTTCAGTTCCTGAAGCTTGGTTTTTACAGGTTCCTTCATTGCAGCTTAGACCTCTTCCTTCAGTACCACTGGTTCTTGCTGGTACACTAACTCCTAAGATGGTCAGGGAAACCCTGGTGGTGCAGTGGTTAAGTGCTACAGCTGATAATGAAAAGGTTAGCAGCTGAAACCTGCTCGGCAGTCCTTGGAAACTCTGTGGGGCAGTTGAACTCTGTTCTAGGGTCACTACGAGTCAGCATTGATTAAACGATTAAGTGGTTAAGTTCTACTACAGCTACTAGTCAAATAGTCAGCAGTTTGAATCCATCAGGTGCTCCTTGGAAACTCCATGGCATAGTTCTACTCTGTCCTCTAGGGTTGCAATGAGTCAGAAATGACTTACAGCAGTGGGTTTGTTTCAGGGCCAAACATCAACCAGTTCTTTACGGTACAGTGATGGTGTACTCCTTCCACCTTCTTTTGATGCTTCCTGAGTGGTTTAGTATCTTGGCCATAGAATCCTTCACTATTGCAAGGGGAAGCTTGAATCTTTTTTTTTCCCCACCAGCTTGAGAAATACTGAGTGTTGTCTTCCCTTATGCTTTTCTAACTAGGTCTTTGCATAAATCATTAAAATAATTTTTACTATGTCTTCTCAGCTGCTCTTTGAAATCTTATGTTCAGCTCTTTTACATCATCATTACTTCCATTCCATTTAGCTACTCTACGTTTAACAGAATGTGTCAAAGGCTCTTCTGACAACCATTTTGGTCTTTTCTTTCTTTTGAACGACCTCTGACATCCCTCGTACGTGGTGTCTTGGATGCCTTCTTCGTCTCCTGTCATCATCGCAGAGGGTGTCAAATCTGTTCTTGAAATTGTCTCTAAATTCAGGGGGAATATATTCAAAGTTGTACTTTGGCTTCCATGGACTTTTAAAAATTTTATTTAGTTTCATTTTTAACTTGTATATCATCAACTGATGGTTTGTTCCACAGTTGGCCCCTGGCCCTGTTCTGGCTGAAGATATTGAGCTTTGCCAGGATGTCTTCACAGATGTAGTCGGTTTGATTTCTGTATATTCCGCATGGTACAGCCTACATATACAGCTGCCATTTCTGTTGTTTTTCAAAGGTATTTGTAATAAATGAGTTGTTCTTAGAGAATTCTGTCATGCAATATCTGATGTCATTTCTATCACCAAAGCCATATTTTCTGGTTACTGGTTGTCATAGATTGAATTGTGACCCCCCCAAAATGTGTGTAGCCATGTGACTAGGCCAGAATTCCCAATATTTTGTGATTGCACTCCATTTTGTGATTTTGCTATGCTGTATGTTAGGGTGGGACTGTAAATCCCTTCATAGGATCACCTCCCTGCTCCACTGTAAGGGGAGTTTCCCTGGAGTATGGCTTGCCCCACCCCTAATCCTTTCATCCCAAGAGAGATAAAAGGAAATGGAAGCAAGCAGAGAACTGGGAACCTTATGCCATCAAGTAAGCAGCACCGGGAGAAGAGCGCATTCTTCAGACCTGAGGTTCCTGCACCAGCGTGCTCGCTGGACAAAGACTGATGCAATACCAGCCCCTGCAGCAGATATCCTGAATTCGGACTTGTAGCTTACTGGACTGTGTAACAATAAACTTTCCTTTGTTAAAGCCAACCACGTTGTGGTAATTCTGTTAGAGCAGCACCAGCTGACTAAAACACTGGTCTTTCTACTTTGTTTCCAGCTTTCTCATTCCAATAACTAGTAATTATCAATGAATTTTGACATGTTTGATCAATTTTAGACTGTAAAAGTTGGTCAAAATCTTTAATTTGTTCATGTTTGGCATTAGTAGTTGTGCATAAATTTGAATAATGGTCATAATAACTAGTCTTCCTTGGATGCATATGGATATTATTCTATTACTGATAGGGTTGTACTTAAGAACAGATTGTTATTTTTTTTCTTTTACTGTAATACAGTGCCATTTCTCTTGAGTTGGTCATTCCTCAAACAGTAGACCATGTGATTGACTCAAAATATAATGCTGCTCCATTTCAGTTCACTAATGCCTAAGCGATTGACCTTTGTTTTCCGTTTTATTTTGGATGACTTCCAGTTTTCCTAAATTCATTCTTTGTGTTTTTCATATTCTGATTATAAATGGATTTTTGCATCTATTCTTTTTCTTATTTTCTGTCTTGCCACATTAGCAAATGATCACCTCCAAAGCTTTTCTTCATCCACATCATTAAGGTCAACTCCACTTTGAAGAGCCAGGTCTTTTCCAGTTGTATTTTGAGTGTCTTCCAACCTGAGGGGTTCATCTTCCAGCCCTACATCCAAAGTGTACCACCATAATAAATAAGGTTTCCACTGGCTAATCACTTTTTTTGGAAGCAGATTGCCCTGTCCTTGTCTCTGATCTGTCCTAATCTGGAAGCTTCACAAGAACCAGTCCAGCATGGGTCATACTGCTAGTAACAGAGAGGCTAGTGGCCTAGCTTCTAGCCTCTCAGCAACACAAAAGTCACCACAAGGTTCTAGTTTCCCCACATCCTTAGTAACATTTATTATTTTCTGTTTTTTTTTTTTAAATCTTAGCCATCCCATTGGGAATGAAATTGTGTCTCATTATGGTTTAATCTGCATCTCTTCTTAAACTTTTAAAGAGATGTGTGGAGAAGGAAAGGATACAGGCTCATCTTTCTGTTTGATTTTTGCGTCTCTGAACAGTTTAACATAACAGACACATACTGAAGAGCCTGTCTTAGAGGTACACAGTTTTCCAAGAAAGGACATTTTGGGTAATTTTGGCCTATGACACAAATAGCAGAAGAGCTCTCTTTACTAGCTGCAAGCTGGAGCCAGTGTCAGGCTTCACTATGCACACGAGGCTCTGATTTTCTATCATTAAAGGCTCATTATTCCTTTTAACTTCTGTTAAAGCATTCATCCATAGATCTAACTACCACTGAAACAATAGAGGTTCCTAGGCCCCCAGCTCAGTAAAAATGCCTTTTTTTTTTTTTTTTTTTTGCCAGCTTAAAGAGTCTATAAACGGTGGATTGGCTTTTACCATGCAGAAACAAAAATCTACTTCTCAAGAAAATGTGAAAGGTTATTTATGTAAGTGACTTCAGTTTAAAAGAGTGGAGAAAAATCATCTGATGCAAGTTTCTCAGAGCTGAGACTCATACCTGCATGCTAAATTCCTATTGGGGAAATAATGCATTTTCCAGAGAAGAATGATGTGCTTTGCCTATGCTTAGCCTCAAAGAGAATAATACTTTAATAAGGGTGAAGCAGGCTCAGTGTATTGATCTTAGCAATTTGTTGGGTATTAATACATATTTGGCAGGGAGCTAAAAATCTCCATTGACTTCAACAGTGGATTATATGAACAGTAATTTCTATACTTACCAGCTTTGTTTACACTTTCATTATATCTCTGTTGCATTATCTGATGCCTACATACAGTTTTCAATCTTATAGCCACTTTAATCTCCTCCTGCACTCAGCATATCTGAGTTTGTTGGCATAAGGGAATTTTGAAGGTTATATTACAGTACATGAATCAACGGAAAATGAAATGCACTGGAGACACGATCAGCCAGTTTTAATTCATTGCAGAAAGTTATAGATACCAAAATGCATTTAATGTAATCTGATCTCTTCATTCAGTCCTGAATTTATGAGCAATTCACCAGGAGTCAAATGACACCTTTGTTTTAAAAATAGTAGTCTATATTGAATACTATTTTAATATATCTCAGACATATTTACATTTAGAGAGTAGGGAAAAGTGGAATCTTTGAACATAGATCTCTCTTTTTATAAAAAAATAAGAGAAAGATGATACTTTTGTTCATTGAAACATTACCTGTCATTATAACATAGGTCAGCGTGGTGATAACAGTTAAATAAATCCAGCGCATCAGTACAGTGGTAAACAGATGAGAAGCCCCCAAGATGACTGAGCATTTCATTTTAAGGAGGAAGCAAATATTGTCATTGTACTCAGCTCTGTAAAAAAGCATTTTATGTCAGCAAACCTGCTCTTTGCCTAGAATGATCAAATGTTTTTGGTTCAGGCTGGTCAACAGGTAGATACGGATGGTGGTTTCTCAGACAATTTCCCCAATAGCAACACAAACATCTGTCAACTATTGTTTGGATGTAAGACATGACCCTTCATTTTGGGTCTTGATTCATTTTTGGTAACACTCATCCCATCAAAATCACCTGTCTTACTTGGAAAGAGACAAGGAAGCCCCTTCTCATTCATATTGGAAAAAATCACGCTTTCTCAACACCATAGCTTACGAATTAAAGCTGAAACGCAAATGTGGAAATTGCGGCTGTTTTTTTATTAAACAAAGAAAACTTGTAATCCATTCTAAAGGGAAAACATTTTCCTTTTTGTCTGTCTGAAAATTTCTTATTGTTTAATAGAAAAGCTATGTAATTTTTTCAAGCCAAAGGAAATAACATAGTTTGTTATAACTAATATATTGATAGCATTTTACAGTAATACATGTGGAAATGATTATCATTATTAAAAAATAATATGCAGTGTTTACAGAGAATATAAATTCATTTTATGTATAACATTTGTATTATTTATAACTATAATTGTATAAATAACTTATTTCACATACTTTTATTAAATATGTGAAGTAAAATTTGAGGTTTTACCACACAGTTTATGTAATAAAAGCGACAGTATTTGAATGGAGGTCATTCTGGGTTATTGATCTAGTAGACTGGTTTTGTAAGCAGAATTGAATGCTACATTACTTCAGAATTAGAACATTCATGGTAAATATTTTCCTGCTGCTGTTGTTCTTAGGTGCCATCAAGTTGGTTCTGACTCATAAAAACACTAGGTACAACAGAACAAAAAACTCCCAAACATGTGCCAGCTCGCAGTCGTTGCTATGTTTGAGCACGTTGTCAAGGCCTTCTTCTTTTTCACTGACTCCCTAACGTACTAATGTGATGTCCTTCTCCGTGGACCAGTCCTTCTTAATAACATGCCCAAAGAACTGGAGTCAAAGTTTCTCTATCTTTGCTTCCAAGGAGTATTCTGTAATTCTAAGACAGACTTGTTTGTTCCTGTGGATTCCATAGTATATTCAGTATTTTTCACTAGCACCATAATACAAATGCATCACCTCTTCTTCTTTATTTATTGAGCAGGTTTCACATGCCTATGAGATGATTGAAAAACATCATGCCTTGGGTTAGATGTACCTATGTCCTCGTAGTGACATCCACCATTTGTCTGTCAGTTTGTTGTGCTGTGGGCTTATGTGTTGCTCTGATGCTGGAAACTATACCACTGATATTTCAAATGCCAACAGGGCTACCCTTTGTGGAACAGACTCAGTGAATCTTCCAGTCTAAAATAGACTAGAAAGGGAGACTTGATGGTCAATGTCTAAAAGAAATCGATCGGTGGCAAACCTTACGAACAGCAGCTGAGCATTGTCTGATATTCTGCTGGAAGGCAAGCTGTTCAGGTACTAAGGCATACAACACATTACTAGATAAGAACCAACCCTTCAAAGTAGAGTGGACTATGGAATGACTCAAAATGAGAACACATGGATGCAAAGATCCATAAATACAAGTCATCAGAAATGAAACGGAATGTGTAAAGATTGACATCTTAGGCATTAGTGAGTTGAAATGGATTGGTATTGGCCGTTTTAAATAGACTATCTTCCTAACAACCATCAAATGTCTAATTTTTATTTAACAGACATACATTTTTAGTCCAAGAATATTCCATACCAAAAATGGACTATTTTCGAATACTATTATTTAGTTAGTTTTTTTTTTATTCTGGTGAATAAGGAAATAGTGCTACACTTCCTTGATAAGAATTTTTTTTTTTTTTCTCTTCTCAAAGAAGAGAAAAGAGTTAAGTGTTGGTGGGGGTGGGGTGAGAATTTATTTTTAGAACTGCTGGTTAGATTTCCTAAAATTTTCAGTTCACAGAAATGAGGAGTAGAAACAATTATTTGAATCATCTGTGGAAAGCTTATCCAAATAGACCTATGTGTCCCGAGGGGATGATTGTATTCAGTTGAATTCAGGTAAGATGAAAGGTTTGTTCCCTTTCAGATGGTGATTATTTTGATGGTCAACAAATCTGAGCATTAGGAAATATTTCTTAATATACAACCCAAGTATTCTCCTGCTCAATTTAATCCTGATTTCCCCAATTATTCACCCTTATTCTGTTTCTTTTATGTTATTCCTTTCAGAAACTAGTTGACTGGTGGTATCTCAATTTCCACCCAGTCAAGTTACATTCAGTTCTTCATGTTTTCAGTATGACTCATACGTGTTTACTTTTCTCATCTCTAATGCGTCTTTACAAGGCTGTGACACAATACTGTTGCAGTTATGCTTTTTCTAGCCTGTAAACACTTAATCTCTAATAACACGCAGCTCAACTCTGCATGTCCTTGAATGTCACAAGTGGATGATTATAATTTGCTGCATCCTTTATTAAAAAATATTCACATACTTTAAACTTTTCTGAATAAATGTGAAGCGATCATTGACGCATCTGCTCATGCCACTCTCATGGTCACGCCAGGTCTTCCAAACAGAGACAACCCCATGTGTGTCTGAGTAGAACTCTGCTCCATGGGGTTTTCAGTGGTTATAATCTTACAGAAGTACATCACCAGACCTTTCCTCCTCAGTGGGCAACACACTGCACCTGTGTGCTCCTCTGTGCTGCTATCTTTCACAACCCTCATAGGTATTTCTACTATTTACAAAAGTGAGCTCAATAAAAATGTAATGTTTTTAATAGAAAAAGGAAATACGTCATCTTTTTTATAGACAATCTTACAATAAATAATAACTTACATTTTTATTATTTTAGAGTGAAATGGCAAAAGTGGTATTTGACTTCACAGTTGATTTTTTCTCTTAGAGATGAAGCACGGTGGTTCTACCGGTGTCTGTGGGATGATCATAGGTAAGCAAGACTGGTGAAGGACTCTGAGGACGAGGCAGCACCTGGGTTTGGAGCGGATGTGCCCTTACTTCAGAAGGAAGACTAGCACAAGAGATTCTGTGGTCCGCTTATACAATCCCAAACCCCAAATGAGCAACTTTTCAACTCCTCTGTATCTCTCCTTCTTCTTGGCATTTCCCATTCCATATCTGTTTTTGAATCTGGGTTTTATGGGGTTAAGCTTTCACCCATTAGGAATGTTCAAACTTTAACAGGATTTTGAAGATAAAAAAGATGGAAATTTTCAGACGTAGAGCACCTGAAAAGAAACTGCTGTTTGCCTAAATCATTCCAGGTTTCTATGCTGTGGGAGCTAGGAAATGGTCCATCTAACCACTCCATTCAAATTTAAATTGCTTTCCCAATGTGAAAAATCATCTAGATATAACAAGAAAAATGCTTTTTAGTTGTCATAAATGTGATAAAATTGATTTACATTTATGAAACCATTTATGTAAATTGGCAGGTGTGAGTAAAGAATAGTTTCACAGCAGTATTTGCAATAAAATTTTTTACATAAGTAGAAAATAGTAGCAAGAAAAACCCTGAGGACCATTTTCTGAATGATCAAACACTACCTTGTCCTAATATTGTGTGGTTTTTCCAACAGTTCTTGATTTGCTATATCTCAACAGTATACAGTCTATGCCACTCCTTAAAGTTACTACATGGACGATCATTTACATTTCTTCTTCAAAATAATGGTTCTGCTCACCAAAGAGCGGTAGGAACATCAGTGAATTTGATGGAACCCAAAGAAGCAATAGTTAATTGATGATAGTCATAAAACAACACACGTTACAATATTACAAACATTAATGCCAACTGTGGTCCTTACACCACATTCAGAAATTTGATTTTGCAACTGGTCAGTGATTAGTTACAACCAATCATTCTTCCACTATACGCAGCACATATGGTTTCTATTACATTTTGATATTTGCTAACTATATTGCCAGTGCTGTCCCAAAGTAGAAAAAGAAAGAAAAAGATACCAATTATGGACAAAATGAAACAAAAAGTAAACACTCAGAGCACAGTTGAGGCTGGAGGTGAGGGCAGTGCTGCAGACAGCAAGGATGGGTTTCAATACAAAACATGTTAATTTGCAGAACAATTGCTACCATCCATATGAAGTAATGCAAATGCATGACAATAGTAAAATGGCCAAATCCAATTATATTTATCAATTTTGTAGTCTTGAACAATTATCCTTCTCATGTAAACTGCAATTTTGGCCACCTGTATGTACCAATGCTTAATTATCAGTGATTGTCCAGTTTTCTAGCACCTTGTACACAACACTGCTGCTGTGAGCTATTCACATTGTAGAATTGAATTACCAAGCACACAGGGGGAAAAAAAAAAAAGGAAGCAGCCACTTATGGCATTCTTAACATTTTGCTCCTTTATTTGATATTTAAATATGGACGATGATTGATGTAATCAGTGGGGTCTTCAGGGTCCCCAGCCACGGCTGCTACTTTCCTTTTCAGGTTGCAGTCTTTTTGAGAATTGTAGGGAGCTCTTTCCTTTTTCAGGAACCCAGGTGGTGCAGAGGTTAAGAGCTCAGCCGTTAACCAAAAGATCTTTAGTTCAATCCACCAGTAACTCCTTGGAAACCCTGTGGGGCAGCTCTGCTCTGCATATAGGATGACTATGAGTTGGAATCCACTTGACAACAGCAGGCTTGTGCTTGTTCCCTTTATACAGTGCCATCATAGATAACATAGAGAAAATCACGCCTGCTTCTGTGAGTTATTTAGTTATTATGAAATTATTTTTTGAAGCACTATGATTTTTAATAAACAACAGGAATATATATTGATAATGTTTCACACTTTCAAAAAGTGTATGTACTTCCCAAAAGAAATTGTTACTATTCTGTTTTTTCATCTCTCCCTGTTTAGAAAGCCATACTTCAGAATTTGACCTTGTTTGCCATTTCTAATAATGTTCCATTTAGTCCACAACATCCTAGGAAAATCATTCAGAAATAAGCACTTGGCTTCATCATTTTTTATTTTTTTTGCATTTCCTTTATTACATGATTCATTTAGACCTGAAATCTACTTTCAGATTTGAAATCTCTTCCAGCTTCTACTGTAGTTCTACTATAATACTGTAGTCTTGAATGAGTTTTTCAATGTAATCCACTTATTGGTTTATTGTTTAGGAATTACTAGTGGCATGGAAAATCTGGAGTGGGCATGGCATGGAAGACTTCCCTACATTGGTTCAACCTTCCTTTGAAATAAAAGGCCATTTCACCAGTCCTTCTCAAAGATGCTTCATGACTCTCTAAGGGTGGTCTTTAGTGGTGTGAATCAGGTTGCTTAGTAAAAGTGATGTTGATGTATTTGGAAGAAAGTTGGCCTGGACTTGAGAGACTTGGATTATCTTGTGCCTTGAACCCTCACCAGCTATATGATTCATTCATTTACTTATTTGTTCATTTATTTTCATTGTTAACCATTGTTGAATAAACTCATTGCCATCAAGTCTATTCTGACTCAGGGTGACCTCTTATGTATCATAATAGAATTACGCTTTATAGTGTTTTCAGTGGATACAATCTAATAGAACTATATCACCAGAACTTTCTTCTCCATGTGACATGAATAGCTTCTTCTCTATTTTTGTTGTTGGTGGTGTTCCATCCTTTTCCTCTAATATTTTTGGACTGCTAAATTGAAAATACATTTTGTTATAATTATTCTGAGTTTTTGATCTCTCCCTGTTTAGAAAGACAACTTTACAATTTGAACTTGTCTGCCAATTCTAATAATGCTCTGTTTTGTCCACTGACATCTGGGAAACTCTCTCAGAAATAAGCACTTGACTCATCTTTTTTTGTATTTACTTCATTACATCATTCATCTTGACCAAAATTCTTCTTTCAGATTTGGAATTTTTTCCAACTTATATTGTAATTCTTGTTTATTTATTAGGTCTAATATTCCAGTTAGCCCATTACTGTCTAGATATACAATCATCTTATATTCAAAATGAAATCTATTACCTTTCTACCCCAACATATGTTTCTCTTCCTTTCTTAGATACTGATCTCATCATCTACAATATGTACAGTGCCAGAAACTTTGGTAACAGTTTTAGCCCCTTCTTTCTTATTCCTCATACAGTCAATCACCATCATAACTGTCACAGCCTGGCTCATACTTCCCCATTTTGTTTCGTGTCCTACCATCACCTTTGGAGACATGGTCTTTATAAAGTAGAACTAGGTGAGAGAAGCTCTAACAATCTGAAGATGCTTGCAACTCATTTCTTAGTTGACTATCTGGCTAAATGGCTAGGTAGTTGTTTTGCTCATCTGTCCTGTTGCTATCTGAGCAGGGTAATGACAGTGGGAGAGAAAGAGAGGACAATACAGAGGAAAAAAACACTGTTAACTCAGCATGTTTCACTAAGTTTGTCGTCACCAAGGTGTGTGAGTTTCTCATGGGTCAATGGGCATCAAAAAGAGAGATGTGGAGACTCGTTAAAAATGTCTGTGAAAGATACTGCTTAGTGAGTTTATGGATCCAAGAGCTAGAGGGATTTGGAAGAGACTGACTTTGAGTTGCTTTGTGTTTCCACACATTCACAACTGGCAGAGACTAGAGACAGCCAACCCAGAGAGATGCCTACGACTTAGGACCTGGAAATGGAGGATGGAGGATGCGTTTCACGGTCGAGGGTGTTCCTAGAGTAGACAGTGAACTACTCCTCTCAGACAAGATCAAGGAGGGGAAAGAGAGTAAGAGAAGAACCTCGCACTCTCCGTCTTCAGGGCTCCAAAGGCACAAAATTGGACTGTAGTGGTAAGTCGATATGTTCCAATGAGGAGGAAAAAGACATTTAAGACTGAATAATAATGGAAAAGGATAAAATACAGTTTTGGTAACTGCAAATGTCTGAGAGATTTCAAAATCCATCCAAGATGTGTTTTAGTAACCAGTCCACAGGGCTGGGAGATCTGACTTAGCAGAAGGAACAATGATTTAAGAAAAACGAAAATCGTATCATGTTTTTACCCCACCAAAGTGAGACAGTTCAGCAGACTACACAGCTGTCAGTTGACATATTGTATGGCAGTTTTCTATTTACATGTCTGTGTCCCCACCTAGGATATCAGTAAGGAGCCCTGGTGACACAGTGTTCAAGTCCTTGGCTGCTAATGCAAGGTTGATAGTTCAAGCCTACTAGCCAGTCCAGTAGATAAAGACCAGGCAATCTGCTTCCATGAAGATTACAGCCTGGGAAACTCTATCAGATAGATTCTACTCTGTCCTATAGGGTTGCTGTGAGTTGGAATCCACTTGACAGCGATGGTGTAGGATAGCTTTATCCCGCCTACCTTGACTAGTGTTGGCCTTTCATGCATGCTGGGAGATATTTCTTTAAGCAATGAACAAATTCATGTGTAAACAAATTGATGTTGAAATTGGTACCCAAAGGCAGAAGTTAGACACATAAACAGGGGGAGGAGAACTGGGCAAAAATAATAATCTGCATCCCTAAGGTAACAGGTGTTATTTAAGGACTGAGATCTCATGTATATTCATTGCTAAAAATGAAATTCATAGCAAGCTGCCTAGTATGTACTCCATCCTACTTCCCTCTTCATCCTGTCCTTTCTTTTAATCTAAAATCTTTTATCCTTTACAAAAGACATAGAATTGCTGTTTTGCTTTATAATGCCTCTTGTAGCTCTCGGCCATTAGTCTACGGACTGGTTAGCTTCAGATGCTAACCACAATTCAGATGTTTATCTAAAACTTTGAATTAAAGAAAGCTACTGTTTTTGTTGGGTAATCATTTTCCCTCCCAACACTTTCTGATACAGTGCTCTCAAATCACCTGACATTGTAACCTTATCAGGTTTTGAAACTGTGGGCATGAATCTTCAAGGTTTTAGACCCAAATCCAAGGGATCCTCTTTCAGAAGACTGAGTGTGATACTTTTCTTTCAAAAATCACACTTGCCATTGCTTTCAACTTTAGAGCTACAAACCAACACTGCCATCCACTGTTCCTTTGAATAATCTTTTTCCCCACAGTTCTTGCCAGGATGTGTTGAAGAAAAACCTGACAATAAAACTAAGTCCTTTGAAAGCATGAGGAGTTTGTTACTTTTGAGCAAGCTATGCACTGATGATTTGAAAGGAATCAAGCATCATGACTTAGCTCCCTTTTCCAATTGCCTCAGTTGAGAAAACACACTCTGAGAAAGTGACCAAATAAATGAACAGTCTACAGAGTTGAATTCTTCCTGGATATCACGGATATGGAAAAATCACGTGGCTGCATTTTGATCATGGTTTAACTCTGCCTCCTTCAGCTCCCCAGGCTAAGAGCCGTTTCTCATCACAGTCGCAGTATAACGTTTGAGGGAGAAAGTCACGCTTCTTCTATAACCCAGAAAATAGGACAACTCTGTCATTTCCTAGTGGCATAGTGGTTAAGTGCTACAGCTGCTAACCAAAAAGCTGGCAGTCCGAATCTGTCAGACACTCCTTGGAAACTCTATAGGGCAGTTCTACTCTGTCGTATAAGGTTGCTGTGTGTCACAGTTTACTGTATTGCACTGGGTTTGGTCCTTTACTACTATTAGAGAATCGTTTCAACTCTTGTAGAGACGAGGATGTACTCCTAATATCTAATGCTTCTAACTAATTTTATGTTTTTTCTTGCTTGATATCTATCCCACCTTCAGTATGTATTTCTTTTTAGTCTTGTTCTATCATTAGTGCAACTGTCAAATAAATGTATAACAAAAATTATGGTAAGCTATTTTTTTCCCTTATGTGAAGTAGAGCCAACCCTTCACGCAACTCAGAAGAAAGATTTATCGATCTACTTTTGAAAAATCAGTCACTGAGAACACCATAGATTACAGTTCTATTTGGACCAACATGTGTTGCTGTGGGTGGGAATCAAGTCGGTGGCAACTGGCTTTTAACTGGCTAGTGGGTCAAGATTGCACTATGAAAGAAGGATCATAGTGGGAAGAAAGACGGCACTTGGCTTGGCATAAGTTAGAAGGTAGTAAGAAAACCACTACTTACCAAAGTGATACTTCACACTAGGCATTGTATTAGGAATTTTACATATATTATCTCATTAGTCATAAACCTCTAAAAATGAGTCGGCTCCAATTCGACGGCACTTGGCTAGCATAAACCTCTAAAGTAATTGTGGATATATCCACTTTTCAGATGAATAAACCAAGTCCTAGAGAATAAGAAACTTCCCTGAGAGCACTCAGTAAATAAAGGTCAACTTGAGGAATGGGTCCAGGTATGTCTGAATCGAAATCTTATTCTTTTTTGTAGAAGTAAGAAAGCTTGAGACAGGCTCTAGCAATAGAAAGCTGATTTACTTCCCTGGATCAGAGGATTCCTAAGAAACACTGGGACAGTGTCCTAGTTACCTCATAATGCCGTGACATTATGAGGAAGTAGGACAGTGGGTGGGTTTAGAGAAAAAATTTATTTTCTCACAGATCAGGAGACCTGAAATTTGAATTCAGAACATAGTTCCAAGGGGAGGTCCTCCCTTGCCTATTTCAGTTTCTAGTATCTGCCAACAATTTTCCGCATTCTTAAGCTTATAGATGTATCTTTCTCCTTTGTCTGTCTTCCTCTTCCAACTCTGCATGTCTCTGTGTCTACAAGTACTCTGTTTTTCTTTTTTGTTGTTGTTGTTGTTTTTAAATAACTCATAAATGGTTAGTTTTAGGATCCACCCTATACTGGTATGACATGATTAACACAACAAAAATCCTTTTTTCAAACAGGATTATATGTACAGTTACTAGGTGACCTGGTGGCACAGTGGTTGAGAGGTCAACTGCTAATCAAAAGATCAACAGTTTGAATTCACCAGCAGCTTCTTGTAAACCAAAATGTAGTTCTACTCTGTGCTATAGAATTGACTCAATAGCAGTGGATTTGGTTTCAGTAAACCGTTTGCCAGTGAGTCGACTCTGAATCATGGTGGCCCATCAGTGTCATAGAAGAACTACGCTCCACAGAGTTTTCAAAGGTTGTTTTTTCAGAAATAGTTTACCAAGCCTTTTCCCCTGAAGCACCACTGTATAGATGGCAACTTTCAACCTTCTGATTAGCAGCCAAGTGTGTTAATCATTTGAACCATCCAGAAACTCCACTTAAAGATGTCGGGACTAGAATTTCAACACCGATTTTGGGAGTATACAATTCAATCCATAACACGTGGGAATCCAGAAAGAGGAACTCTGAATGCTAGGTTAAACTTATTTAATTTTTATTGTGTGAAAACTGAGATATCAATGATGTCTTTAGAGATATGGAAAGTCATCAAAATTATGTTTTAGGAAAAAAAAAAAGCCAATAGTGATGTGCAAGGAATTTTACAGTGGTCCAGGAATGGTGTTAATGGGTGAATGAGAGAAGTCTTTTTATGCAGAGTGGTGACCTTAAAACACAATACATAATAATGTTGCAATGTCAATAATTCATTCATTCCACTAATATTTATCATTGTGCTAAGTATTAGGATCTTATATTTCAATCAATGATTGTTGTTTAAAAGTTAACTATTTCCTTTAGGAATAGTTGTAGATTCACACACAATTATAAGAAATTATGCAGGGAGACCTTGTGTACTCTCTATCCAGTTGCCTCCAATGGTTACATCTTGTGAAAGTATACCACATCACAACTAGGATCCTGAAATTCATATAACCTGCCAATCTTATTCAGAATTCCATACTTTCACTTGTATCTCATGGGTTCAAAATAACTCTTATTTATTCTATAGGCATATGATATTGATTAGCTAACCAGTTTCTGTAAAAAATGCTCCTCAGCTCTTCCCATCTCTGTATTTAACAAGAACCTTGTTAAATGAGCCATGGACCATGTCTTCCTTCACTCAGGTTTCAAACTAACAGTTCTGAAACTATATTCAATCTTACTTCTTGTGGTTAAAGCCCGTTTCAGCTGGCTTTCATCTATCTTGAAAGTTATGAGAATGTTTCAGATATTCTTCTTCTCTTGTTTGAGGAAAAAAGAGAAATCCCCCCAAACAGCACATAATACACTGGAATGGTCCTTTTTCTTAGAACGCTGGACCTTTGGCTAGTCTCAGAACTTGCCAAGCCAAAAGCCAAGCACCGTCGAGTCGGATCCGACTCACGGCGACCCTAGGGGCCAGGGTAGAACTTATTCTTGTCAAAACTGCATCTATCTGCCAACCTGAAGATCATTTTTATGAATTGAATTGTGCTTGTCCTCCAAATAGTTGAAATTTTAACCCCAGTACCTGTAAATATTATCCCTTTTGTAAATTGGTTTTCTTTTCCTCCTCTTTTTTGGGGGGAGGGAGGAATGAAGTCAAGCCAGTATAAGGGGGTGGGTCCTAAACGTAATCACTTCTGAGTTACAGAAAGGCTTGAATTGACATGGAGACACACACAGGAGGAAGACAGGCACCTGGAATGCTGACAATTTCCAAGGATCTGTGGGAGACGTCAGAAACTAGTAGAAAGCTCATAGTGGAACCCTCAGAGCTGAGATCTTGATTGGGTTTTATCTTTTGGGACTGTGAGGAAACAAATTTCTGCTCTTTAAGGCCATCCATTTGTGATATTTCTGTTGAGACAACATTAGGAAACTAAGATAACCTCCAAATGCTGTGTTCTGGACTCGGAGCTATTTCTGACTCACCTTGTATAGCATGACTTTGGATAGCATTCTTAAACACTCTCGGCATCAGTGTTACTATTCATTCACTTAAAAATATCCTGACGGCATAAGGAGGTTGCCCTGTATTCTCTGTCCTTTACGTCCTTGTTTTGTGCCCACCTTTTATTTTCTCAGGCACTAAGAGCTCTTGTTTTGTCTGCCAATATTCCCTAACACATTCTCTTAGGAGAGGATCTGGGGACCTACTATACCACGGTGTACATGGCAATGCAGTTAACAAGGATGTTCTTTCCAAGGTTCTGATTTATGTTCACACAAAGGTGTAGGCACTGGCCAGTGCTTTGGTGGAGTCGCTTGGGGGTCTATCCAGGGTTTCTGTATATGGGGAGTAACATATATTTGAGAGCACCAGACTGTAACAGCTGGTTTTGAATCCAGGCTCTTTCATTTACTAACAGTGGGATCTTGGACAGATTACTTATCATTTCTGGGCCTCACATTTTTCCTTTCAGTATGTGGATAGTAGCAGCGTCATCTTCACTGCACCACTTAGGTATTAAACCCTCTCATTGTCATCTAGCTGATTGCTACTCATAGTGACCCCATAGGACAGAGTAGAATTGCTCCATAGAGTTTCCAAGGAGTGCCTGGTAGATTGAAACTGCCTACCTTTTGGTTAGCAGTAGCAGTACTTTATCAGCAGGTAAACGGGATTTCTGGTTTGGGTATAAGATGAGCTAATTTAACTAAAATGCATAGCATTGTTCTTGGTACACAGTAAGCATTCCATTCTTAGTATTATAATTTCATAGATCTAAACAGAATAGGGAAACCCTGGTGCTGTAGTGGTTAAGTGCTATGTCTGCTAGTCAAAAGGTTGGCAGTTCAAATGTTCCAGGCACTGGAAACTATATGGGGCACTTCTACGCTGTCTATAGGGTCACTATGAGTTTGTATCAATTTGATGGTGGTGGATTTGGATTGGTTTTTAAACAACATATGGCATTTGCTTAGCAGTTACAGGCCTCCCTATAGATCCCCCTTGTTTGTTCTGTACATTCTTAGGGAAGCTCTAGAAAAATAAATGCTTCCCTTTCCCTCCTGCAGTAAAAGTGGTTAAGCAAAAATTGGTTAATTGAGGTGTTAATGCAATAAAAAATTCAAGAACTAAGTGACTGTTTTATGGAAAAAATAGTTTTCAAGGTGAGTCTTCCAAGCCAAAATTTTTATTTCCAATGCCTGAAAATGCTCAGTTAGGACATTAAAATTAAATATTCAAAATAACTTCTTACTCTTTCTTTTTTAATGATGAGTTTAAATGATCTCAATAACTCAAAATAATTATTTGTTGTTTTAATACCTTTGTGTTTTTTGCTGTGTATCTTTCATTATATCTGTGTAGCTCTCACAAAATCTTTTAATAGTCTGATACGGAACATGAAAACATCACAACAAATAATTTCATTACTTTTAAGAGTACCAGACTTTTTTCAACAAAATATTGATTCTTGCCATATATATCCTCCTTGCTATTCCACCCACTTCCAAAACTCCCTGATAGCAACCAAACAGCTAAAATTAGGAAGCTTACCAAAAAATAGCAAATGTTACCAAGAAACTGAATTAATACTTTGGCAAAACGACCTCTGGATAAATTCTTGTCAAGGTGAAAGAAGTTCTTAGTTTTAGGAGGGAAACAGTCCTTTGGAGAAAATAAAGAGTCAGCTCTCCCTGAATTCGTAATTCAAAAGGTCATATTCCTGTTTCAGTCAGACAAGCACAATTATCTACTTGTTGTTTAAGTTTTTCCTGTTTCTGAAAGTTGTAAGCCATTTATTCCGTATTACTGACATTTTTCTTTGTATTCTTATATGTAGTCTCTTTCACCCTAGATCTTTTGACCTTGATTTTCCTTGCACAACCTTTAGTTTGTGCTTGTTTGTTTTATAAGTAGCAAGGAATCAAATCAAACTCAATTAAGGGAGTTAATTGACTCACTGAATCCAAGGAAAAAAATAACAAAAATTGAACTTTAGATTCTGTTGGGTATTTTTGGATTCAGTAACAGCATTCGGGTTATCCTCAGATCTTGAAATAACAACCAGCCTTCACAGTTGGTATAAGACTTTTTAGGAAAATAAATATATAACATTTTGCTTGTTTAACAAGTCTGACCTGGTATTCTGTAAAAGCCTAAGCACTGCCAGCTACCACCGTCACGTCATTGACCATTGCCCAATCTCTTGCTACATGATTTGCCTCTCAAAATCACTGAGTTTTGAAGTTATATGTAAGCTATTCAAGCCTAATTTGACTAAAGTCATAACGTAAAATTGAGGCTTTATAAAAGAGTGCTAGAAAAAATTAGGAACTGAAGCTCTGCATGCACTTGAATTAGATTTGAGCCATAGCTGTTTCGTTTCTCTCTCTCTCTCTCTCTCTCTCTTTTTTTAAACAACAATAACTCCACTTGGTCCTCGTAGAGCTGTATTTATGACTATGTTACCCATTTTTTAAAAACAGTCTGGGAATCACTTTAATAATTATCTAAAAACAGCACACCAGACTCGTTGCTATTGAATTGATTCCAAAAGTGAGTGGTTGTACCTAAAAACAAATCACCACCAACAACAAAACAACCTCTTGTTGTTGAGTTGATTCCAACTCATAGATATCCGACAGGACAGATTAGAAGTATCTCACAGAATTTCCAAGGAGTACTTGGTGGATTCAAACTGCCAATATTTTTGTTAGCAGATAGATTCTTAACCAATAACACCAGGGTAGCTGTACCTAGGACTGGTGAATTCAACAGACTCTATAGCTGAGTACCTAGAAATTATTAACATATATTCAGAATACAAGATGGTCTTACTACAAAATAATAATTTACAAATGCTTTTGCTGCCATTATGTAATTGGGTGCCAAAATATGATTAATACGATTTATAAAAGTCATTTTAAATATTTCTACCCTGGCCCCTAGGGTCGCCATGAGTCGGATCCGACTCGACGGCACTTGGCTGGCTTGGATTAAATATTTCTTTAATTTTCTGAAATTCACCATTCTTGAATTTTCAAAAAGAAACTACTTTTCACTACCATGGTATATCCCCCATCGATACTTTATTTGCACATAGATAGGTATGACCTTCCAAATTTTCAAATAAAGTAGTGTAGGAGGACTGCTAATTGAGTTTGTGAACACATCCTAGAAAAAGTGCTACATACTTCATTGCTGAATATCACTTCAGTCACCTTCAAAGTACTCCCTTGGGGAAGCTATTCGGGGACACCAATACCTAGTCCACCCTTCAAAGCGGTTTTGGAGCCTTTTCTGGAATGACCATCAGAGGTGTCGTTGTATTACCCTCGATGTCCTGAATATCATCAAAATGTCTCCCTTTCAATATTTCCTTTACCTTAGGGTAAATAAAAAAGTCACTGTGGCCAGATCAGGTGCATAGGCAGGATGTTCTAATACAGTTATTTGTTTACTGGCTAAAAACCTCCCTCACAGACAACTGCGCAATTAAGTTTGCAAACTTGCCACCATGCAAGCCATTCCAGAAAGAGTTCCAAAATTGCTTTGAAGGGTGGTTTAGGTGCTGGCATTTGTGTATAGCTTCCCAAGAGGAATACATCAAAGGTGACCATAGTGATACTCAGCAATGAGGTATGCAGCACTTAGAACAATGAAGTTTGTGGACTTAAATTATTTGACTCATATATTAATAAATGCCAAGTGCCAAGTGCCATCGATTCAGATCTTTTTAAATCTGCCCAATAAAAGTTATTGTATAAACCTGTATATATTAGCAAAGTGGAGTATTTCCAGTGTTTCCGGTGTTCCCAGTGAAAGCAAATAGAAAAAAGATAGATAAATTAAAAATCATCTGTTTAATAGTGTCAGAGAGATGCTGAAACAATGAGAAGAGAGGACCAAAGAATACAGATAGGGAAGAACTGCAGGAAAATGAGCTGATTTTCTGTGACTTCTTTTCTTCAGGCATTGTCTGTAAATGCTGGATATGAACAAGAAGTTGAGTTTCTGAGATATTCCCATGCAGAGAGCATATGATGCCAGACTGATGAGTCAACAGAGCATTTGACAGTCTTACAGAGCTACAGCAACTCAATTGGAAGCTTGTTAGTTGGTACCATGAAGCTGGTTCAGATCATAGTGAGCCTGTGTACTTCAGAAAGAAACACAGCTTAGTCCAGTGCCATGCCCACAGTCGTTTTTATGTTTAAGGCCATCGTTGCAGCCACTGTGTCAATCCATCTCATCAAGGGTCTTCCTCTATTTTTCTGACCGTCTATTCTACCAAGCATGATGCCGTTCTCCAGGGACTGCTCCCTCCTGACAATATGTCCCAAATATGTAAAGTGTAGTCTTGCCATCTCTGCTTCCAAACAGCACTCTAGGTGTACTTCTTCTGGAACAGATCTGTTTGTTCTTTTGGCAGTCCATGGGACATTAAATATTCTTCTTCAACACTACAATTCAAAGGCATCAATTCTAATCTCTCCCTTATTCATTGTCCAGCTTTCACATGCACATGATGCAACTGAAAATACCATGCCTTGGGTTAGACCCACCTTAATCTTCAACTTGACACCTTTACTTTTCAGTACTTTAAAGAGGTCCTTGGCAGCAGATTTTCCCAATGCAATGTGTCTGTAGATTTCTTGACTGCTGCCTCCACAGGTGTTGATTGTGGAACCAAGAAAAACAAAACTCTTGACAACTTCAACCCTTCCTCTCTTTATTACAATGTTGCTTACTAGTCCAGTTGTGAGGATTTTTGTTTTCTTGATAGTGAGGTGCAACCCATACTGAAAGTCTTTGAGCTTCACAAGTAAGTGTTTCAAATCCTTGTCACTTCCAGCAAGTAAGATATTGTCCTCTGCGTAATCGAGGTTGTTAATGAGTCTTTCTCCAATCCTGATGCCTTGTTCTCCTCCATACAATTCAGCTTCTTGGATTATTTGTTCAGCCTGCAGACTGAAATGATATGGTGAAAGGATACACAGCTTTCTTGACTTTAAACCACACAGTGTTTCCTTTTTCTGTTTTTACAACTGCCTCTTGATCCATGTACAGTTTCTTTAAGAGCACAATTAAGTGTTCTGAAATTCCCATTCTCTGTACTGTTATCCATAATTTGTTAAGAGCTACATAGTAGAAGACCTTTGCATAGTCAGTGAAACACAGGTAAACATCTTTCCGGTATTCTCTGCTTTTAGCCAACATCCGACATCAGCAATGATATTCCTTGCTCCATGACCTCTTCTGAATCTGGCTTGAATTTTTGGCAATCTCTTGTCAAAATACTGTTGTACTCACTTTTGAATTATCTTGAGCAAAATTTTACTTGCATGTGGTATTAATATTATTCGATAATTTCCGTATTCTGTTGTATAACCTTGCTTTGCAATAGTCATAAATATGGATATCTTCCAGTTTAGTTGGCCAGGTAGCTGTCCTCCAAATTTTTTGGCATAAACAAGTGAGCACTTCCAGCACTATATTCATTTGTTAAATATCTCAATTGATTATCCTTCAATTCCTGGAGTCTCGTTTTTCACCAAAGCCTTCAGTGCTGCTTGAACTTCTGCCTTCGGTACCACTGATTCTTGATCATAGCCTGCCTCTTCAAATGATTAAATATCAACCAGTTCTTTCTGGTACAGTGACTCTGTGAATTCCTTCCATCTTCTTTTGATGCTCCCTAAATTGTTTAACATTCTCCATGTAGAATCCTTCATTATTGCAATTCAAGCCTTGAATTTTTTCTTCAGTTCTTTCAGCTTGAGAAATGCAGAGTGTATTCTTCCCTTTTGGTTTTCTATTTCCATCTCTTTGCACATGTCATTATAGTACTTTATTTTGTCTTCTTGATATGCCCTTTAAAATCTTCAGTTCTTTTACTTCATCGCTCCTTCCTTTTGCTTTAGATGCCCAGTGTTCAAGAGCAAGTTTCACAGTCCATTCTGACATCCAGTTTGGTCTTTTATTTCTTCACTGTCTTTTTAATGACCACTTGCTTTCTTCATGGATAATACCTTTGATACCTTTCTACAGCTTTTCTGGTCTTCAGTCAGTATTTAAAATATCAAATCTGCTCTTGAGATGTTCTCTAAATTCAGGTGGGATATACTCAAGGTCATACTTTGGCTCTTGTGGGCTTATTCTAATTTTCTTCAGTTTCAGTTTGAATTTGCATAGCATCAGTTGATGGTAGGTGCCACACTCAGCACCTGATCTTGTTCTGAGCTTTTCCATCACCTTTTTCCAGAGGTGTAGTCAATTTGATTTCGGTGTATTCCATCTGATGAGGTCCATGTGTACAGTCACGATTTGTGTTGGCAAAAAAGGTATTCATTATGAAGAAGTTGGCGGTACTGCAAAACTCTTATCATGCAATCTCTGGCATCATTTCTATCACCAAGGCCATATTTTCCAACTACTGATCCTCCTTTGTTTCCAACTTTTGCATTCCAATCACCAGTAATTGCCAGTGCAAGCTTACTGTGTGTTTGATCAATTTTGGACTGTAGAAGCTGGTAAAAATCTTCAACTTATTTGTCTTTGGCCTCAGTGGTTGGTGCATAAATTTCAGTAATATTAACTGGCCTTCCTGGTAGGTATGTATATATTATCCTATCATTGACAGCATTGTACTTCAGGACAGATCTGAAGTGTTCTTTTTCATGATGAACACAACACTATTACTCTTCAAGTTTTTGTTCTCAGATGGTAGAACATAAGATTGTCTGATTCAAAATGGCCAATGCCAGTCCATTTCAGCCTATATTGAAGTTTGTGTGTTCCATTTCTTTTTTGATGATTTACAATTTTCCTAGATTCATACTTTATACATTCCATGTTCCAATTATTAACAGATGTTTGAGGCTGTTTCCTCTTATTTTGTGTCGTGCCGCATCAGCAAATGAAGACCCTGAAGACTGTATTCTATCCACATCATTAAGGTTAACTCGACTTTGAGGAGGCAGCTCTTCCCAGTCATATTCTGTGTGCCTTCCAATCTATGGGGGCTCATTTTCCAGTACTGTATCTGCCAATGTTCTACTGCAATTCATAAGGCTTTTGCTGGGTCTTTTTTCCTAGTTTGACTTAGACTGGAAGCTCACCTGAAACTTGTCCACCTAGGTGACCCTGCTGGTGGCAAAGCTGTTGGATTTGCAGCAACATGCAAGCCCACATAGTATGTCAAAGTGACAGACAAGTGGGGGATTGGGAACTTGAGAGACCTCAAACTCAGACAGCGTTCCCCTTAAGGTATTTGCTGAATTCTGAAATTTGGGTTTGTGGATGATAAATATCTAAGCAGAAAATTAAAAAACAAAACAAAAAAACTGCACAATTTTCTTCAGTCTTATGTTTAGGAGACAAAAGCTCTAGGTTCTTTCAGGGAAAGAGTTCTAGTTAATGAATCAGTCTCTCATTTAAAAGTCCCAGAGAACTCTGTCACAAAAAAAGAAATTAAACAAAATCAGATTGAATTCATCTTACTACCTAATCAGATCAAGTTAGTAAGTTTCCATATCAACTGCTTAGCTAATGTGAGAATTAAGTAGTTAGTGAGTGGGTTAAGTAGCTTATCCATAGACTCTATAATACTCTATACAATGTTTTAAAATCAGTTAATTCAAAGTTAATAGGGCTACTAAAAAAACAGCATAATAAGAGTGAAAATCGAAAAAGTAAACACAATGTAAGAGTAAACACACATTGGAATTAATAGACATAAAAATTTACTGTTATCAAAGATTAATAGTTTCCATGAAATAGAGAAAATGGTTGAGAATTTTATCCATGAATTTAGAACTTATGAAAGTGAAATTAATGAAAATTCTAAATCTGAAATCATGATATCTAAAATTAACTCAATAGCTGTATCGGCAGCATATTTAACACAGTGGGAGATAGGATTTGTGAATTGGAAAATGATTTAATAAAAAAATTACATTGAAGCATAGAGAAAAATAATTGAAAATATAGAAACAATGTAAGAGACATTTGAGAAAATCCTCCAATCTCTAGCATACATGAAATAGGAAAAGAGAGGAAGAATGAACCAGATGCCATATTTGAAAAGCTAGTGGCTTAGAATTTTCCAATACTAATGGAACACCTCAGTCTGTAAATTCAAGAAGTAACCTCTAATCAAAATTAATACAGAGGAAGTCACACTTAGGCATATTATAGTCTGGTTAAACATAGAAAAAAATGTGAAAATTTTAAAAACAGCCAGAGAAATAAAAGACACATTATGTGTAGCCAGCAAGCTGACAGTTGACTTCCCATCACATACCATGGAAGCAGGTAGAAAATGGAAAGTGCTGAAGAACAGTATCAAATGGTCTACACGCAATGAAGAAGAAATAAAGATGATTTTAGGAAAACAAAATCTAAAAGGTTTTTCCTTTTCTCTAACAGGTTTTTACTAAGGATAGTTCTTCCTTCTGGAAAAATGTCCCAGGTGTAACCACAAAAATGCAAAAGGCCAGAGAGAGATAAATGGAATTAAAGTATCCCCAAGTTTGCGAATTATTGAAAAGCGCTATAAGCAATCATTTGTGTTAGTTACTACATGATCAAGGATGTATATTGGAAACTCTACATTATAGTAAAGGAACGCATAATTAACAAATTAATAGGCTGGGATAACTAATTTTTTAAAAGTTGATGAAAAGATACAAGAAAAGAAAAAAACACACAACAGATGGACTAAACAGGAAGCACATAGCAGAATGATAGATGTAAATTCAAGTATACAAGTGATTACAGTGCACAGCATGTTCATAAATGTTTAAAAAACTGGGAGTTGAAATGTTTCATCAGCCACATCATGTAAGAAGGTTATAAAATAACCAAAAGATATGAAAAATTCTCCATTTCATTAGTTATCGTGAAAGCGTAAATTCCAATTATTTTGAAATATTATTACACACGCTCCAGAATAACTATTTTTTTTAAAGACAGATAATATCAAAAGCTGGTGAAAACATAAAGAAATTGCAAGTTTTGTTCACTGGTGTTGGTGGGAATATAAATTGTCAAAAGCAATTTGAAAATCTGCTTGTCAATTTCCAGTAAAACTAAACATAACTAAATTATATTATCTAGTAAATAAATGATTCAGCATTTCACCTCCTAGTTTTACAATCAGCAGAAATGTTTACATATATTCACTAAAAGATACATTTAAGAATATTCATAATAGCACTATTCATACTATCCCTATACTGGAAAAAAGTCAAATATCCAAAGAATGAATAAATAGTGGTATGTTTACACAGTAGAATAATACAGTGTTATGACTGTATAGAAAACATTGCAATATGTGAAAATATGTATTAATCTCACAAGCATTAAGCTGAGTAAAAGAAGCCGGACACAAAAGAGTACATATTGTATGACTTCATTTGTGTAAAATTAAAAACACTGAACTGATGTCAATGCTCTAAGAAGTCAAGTTACTGGTTATACTTGATCATGGAAAGAGACAGTGATTTGAAGATTTATAAGAGTGACTTTTGGGCTACCGATAATGTCCTTTTACCTTAGCTGTTTGCTAGTTCCACAGCTATGTTTACTTTCATAGGTTGTTTACCTGGACATCTAAATGTCTCTTCTGTATGTTATCTTTTGATAAGGAGTATACTCAAAACTTTAAGTAGTGTCTACTGAATGCACTGATATATATGATTCTGCCTCATAGACTGCTTTCCTGGTATAAGCATTCTGCTTGTAAGTAATTGCGCATTTCGTGTGTCTTGAGCAATTGTCTGATAGAAAAATATTAATGGTGAGGACACATTGATTGCTAATCATGTGTCAGTCATAATGCCATGAACTTTCACACACATAATTTTAATTTTACAATAATTTATTTTAATAATATTGCACACACACTGTATATATTTTTTCTCATTTTAGAGATAAAGAAGCTGAATCAGAAAAGATTGGTAACTTATTGGTAACTTATCAAAGCTTACATGACCAGTAAGTGGCAAAAAAGTTTCTTGACCTCTAGTTCCTCTGACTTGAGAGTCCTTTGTATTGATACTTGTACTTCAGTAAAATTCTTTATTATCCTTAAAAGGTTATAAAGTGTGTGTAAATTATTATAAACCGGCAAAAGATATTTAGACACTTTCACTCCTTAGTTCCTGATACTCTTATGATTTCAGTTTCAGAAACTCTAGTGATCTTAATTGTAAATCAATTTGTTTCTCCAGGGAATTAATGGAAATGTAACTAAAATAAAACAAACATTTTATAACAAAATATTAAGTCACATAATACCAAACCCAAGTGATTGCTGAAAAAGTTGAAATCTGCTACCTCAGGAGAACCAGATCTAAAAATTCTTGATTGCATCTGTTTTCAGGATAGTTAACAAATTAATTCACATTCATCAAAAATTCTGTATGTGCCTAACATTACTAAGAATTGTGTAAGGTACAAAAGGACCACATACCATGGCTCCATCCCTCAAGAATCAAATAATCTACTCAGGTATTTAAGAGTTAAACCTGTGATGCAATGTAAAGAATAACACAAAGCAGTTTAAAATACTAAATTGTGTCAGGAATTCCATGGGAAGCCTAAAAATGAAAAACGTAGATACAGAATGAACTGACTGGAAGGATTATGGGAGGAGATGGGACTGGCGGTGGGCTTTGGGAAGGTGATAGACTAGCAAAATTTCCTGGAGATCTAATTAACACACATGCTGGATGGCTGAAGATTACCTGTTCTGTAATAGTATGAACTGATGTCATAAATGAGTTGGCTGCCATTATAATGTATCCTGTGTGAATAATTCATAGTATAGACTAATGGAGCCATACAATGGAACTGCAGGGGTGTTACAAATTAGAATTTATGTGCATTGATATAACAGTATGTAGACATTGGTATAATGTTTACCTCTCTCATGATGCCACACTCTTGCTAGGGATAGTGTGTGTGTATGCGTGTGTGTGTGTGTGTGTGTGTGTTATCATTAGAGAAACATAACCCAGACATGCAATGGATTCACAAGAATCCTTCTTAAAACCATTTGTACATTCTTAGAAGGCATGTCCAAAGGAAAATTGGAGAAAAGAGCCAAGATCACTTGAGGTAGGCTTTACAGTGGGTTGAACCTTTTGAACGTTATTTTTTAACTTCCCTTCTACTGGAATATTAGCTGAGAGTGTAACTGACCAAGCTCTCTTGAATGCTGTTAGGTATTATTAGAAAATGTCCTTAGTAAGCTCACTGTTGCTTTCATATTGTCCTTGGATTGATTTAAGTTTTTGTTTTCTTCTTCTCTGGAATTACTATGGCTAATTATAACTAGTATTTATCAAGTTACGGTGTTTTAAATTTAGTTTCATTATCACAAGGTAAACACATACTAAAAGCTATGATTTGCTCATGGAGCAGCTTGTTACCACCCGTATGTAAATGAGGCGATTTAGAATAAAGAATTCCAGTGGCAGAGCATTTTGAAGATAACTTTTACCTTTCTTAAATCATTACTAAGTTCCTGGAATAAGGATCCAATTTGCAGTGAGTCATGAACATGCTCAGTCAAAGGTTCAGAATCTTAGAAGTGGAAGAATCTTTAAGCACGAAATGCTGATCAAGGGAGTCATGCTAGTCCATGACAGGGTTTTTATCACTCTGTACCAAGATCAGAAAATAACACTCATGCTATTTCTTGATTTAGTAGCTGGCTTTTCATCTGCTGATATTAGGAACTATTTTATTTTGGCAAAGATTGTTTTTAATTCTAATATTCTGTTTTTCTGAGTTATCTTTTTATAACAGCTTATTTTATGAAATGTTATTGAATATTAGTTTTTGTTTCAAGGTCCTTACTTGGCATTATTAAATGTGGGTAGCATCTTTTCGGTCTTCCATTAAAATAGATATACTCCTGGATGATGAAATTTACATCTGGGAGTCACCTAATCCAGTGACTTTTCTGACGCTGAAATTTCCTCCATAATATGTCCTGTGTACAACAATTAAATATCACATAATAAGAACAAATTCTCCCACTTCTCAAAATTGTTATGTCAATCCACATGCAGATTTCCTAGAAAACTTTTTTAAATGAGCTGAGATTTTCCTGCAACTCTTCTTAGTTTTTGCCTCTGAAATCATATGAAGCAGCAAAATCCCTTTAAATATTTGAACAAATATTTTTCTTTCTTTTCCTCCATTCCTTCCTTTCTTTCTCTCTTTCTTTCCTTTTGTCTCTCTCCCTCCCTTCTTCTTTTCCTTCCCTCCCTCCCTCCTTCCCTCCTTTCCCTTTGCTTCCCCATCCTTCCTTCGTTCCTCCCTCCCTCTATCCTCCCTCCCTCCCTTCTTCCCTTCCTTCCTCCCTCCCTTCCTCTCTTCCTTTCTCCTTGCCTTCCTTCTTCCCTCCCTCCCTCTTTTCTATCCTCCCTCCATTTCTCTCTCTCTCCTTTCCTCTTTTCTTTCTTCTCCTTGTACTACAAGATAATACTTTCTTCAACTTCTAGTTTTCTAAACCTATTTCAGTTTGTCCATGGTACTCAATTCTTGACCCTCAAGACTGAATTAAAAACTCAGGCAGATTCAGTACCTACTAGAGAACTATCACCTCCAGTCTCTGGATGTCTTGTCTTCATTAGTGCGTTTTTACAATTTCGTTAGCCACTTTGTCAGTTGCATCTCATCTTGAGTTTTCCAATGAATGAGTTCTTAAATTTTTTCTGCCTCTGGCTTGCTGTTCTCATCCTGCAAACTAGAAGATCATATACTAACAAATAGCCACAAAAATATCACTTGTAGGCAATTTACTTCAGGTGAGTTATAGAGATTTCTAATGAAGAAATAACAACAGAACAAACTTTCACTCCAGTTTTTTGGTACCTACTTGGTTATCTTCTTTTTAAAACCCGTTCTCAGCAAAGAAAATCAAGTTGATTGATAGTAAATAAAAGGTTGGAGGCTTGAGTCCATCCTGTCTTGCCTGAGAAGAAAGGCTTGTTGGTCTACTTCAGAAAAATCAGCCATTGTAAACCCTATGGATTGCAATTCTACTGTCACCCATAAGCACTTGCCATAAGTAGGAGTCAGCTTGAGGGCTTTTTTGTTTTAGTCAGCTTCAGAACCATAAACTAAACAGGGGTTTGCACACTCACTTCCAAGAGTAAATCCACCTTGCAGCCTGCTTTTGCTAATAACATTTTACTGGAGGACAGCTACATCCATTCATTTTTTAATTCTCTACAGCAGCTTTTGCTCTATCATGGGAGAGTCAGGTAGTGTTATAGAGACTATGAGGCCCACAAAGCCAAAAATGTTTACTATCTAGCCCTTTTTTGAAAAAGTTTATTGATACCTGGGTTATAGGTGTGATTTGGGGGGTAAAGGACAGGTCAGGGGAGTTGAACAGAAGAATAAAAGGATAAGGGAAATTTTCATGAACACCTACAGTTAGAACAAAGAGCTACTTCCAAAATCTATCCAGCAAGAGGTCACTTCTGTTTGGGCAAAAAAAAAAAGAACAGTGTTTACCTAATCATTATAGATTTGACCTTTTTTGAGAAAAAAAATAGTTCTGTATGGCAAGGCTGTCAAATCAGGTGTTGCCATGTGGTGTTGCTGCTGAGGAGGCCACACTTTCTTAGTCTATGTAGTGTCCTTTTGAATAGTACATTGTGTTAGAGTCTTTGTCACTGTGCTCAGGTCCCTTTCAATTTGAAAAGAAAGCAAGCCAAAGAACTCTATAGTGTGCTGTGTGGTATTTATCAAAGATGAGATTTCTTAAGAGCCGACTAAACAGAAAAAAATCAAATTAACATTCGTATGTACTGTATGGCTTCAGGAGAACAGAGAAAAAGCATCTGAAGAGATACCACTGTTTGTAGTGAGATCCGTTTTTGCTTTATGGACTGACTACATAGCAACGGAAGGCTGATCCAGCAGAACTAATTCATGTCTGGGTCATGGTTTTAAAAAGATTCTTTTACATTTTAACAGGTTCCTCCCTTACTTCTTCCCCATCCATCTAATCTGGAAAACAAATGAGAAACCAAGCAAACCTTAATTTATTTCTCTGAAATTCATCCCAGGCACTATAAAGGCAAGATAATAAATACAGTTAGAGAAATGTTATTTCACAGGATATTACAATTTCCATGTAATATTTTTCTGTTTGTGGAAGGCACTAGTGGAATTAGTAGAAGACTGTAAACAAAACTATGATCCTGGCAAAACTGTTTCCCTCACCCACCTTCTAACATTCTCAGTATTGTTCTCTACCACCCGGCCCCTGCCCCACCCCTAGAACTTGTGCTGCCTGGAATGGTCCAGAATTTCTACATTTGTGCTGATTCAGGGTTTGTTTCTTTAGTGGTTCCACATATGTTCCTTTCATCACAGTTTGTACACCTGTATTCCATTCATTCAGGGTCTCTGGATGACGTCACAGATCCTGCCTAAGTGACTACAGAAGGAAATGGCCTTCTTTGACATCAGCTTTTGGAGAAAACCTGAAAACCTCAACTCTGATAGAATACAAGATACTCATATCATTAGACACTCCTTAACCAGAGAGACTGTTAATTTGCAATTCCTGTCATGACATGTTGGAGCCTGAAGCCAAAGCAAAAATATGTGTCCTGATATACACTTAACACTTCTTTCCCTAATTTGAACCAAGTTGAGAAAATTGGTAACAATGCTGCAGTGAGAAAAGAAAAGAAAGAAACACACAGACACGACTGTAGGTGGAACCGGCTAGTCTGCACACCTATGTTGTGACTCGTAAACCTGCCTTTTCGAAAAGACTCGACCATCAGGGGCACTGATCGGAAGGGTTCATCGCATACAGCTGTTTCTATCGTGTAAAACAATCAAAACTATTCGTGAAACAAAAAGCCATCTGCTTGTCTTGACTCAAATGTTGTAATTTTGTTCATGGATTTTTACATTCTTAAATATACGTAGTAGTTATGTACATATATTTAATTTTGCTATTTTTAAGTGTTGTTTTCAAATATTTTGGTTATTGAACTTGTTGCTTCTTTAAATCTTGCCCCCAGGGTAAATGTCTCATCCCCCTTGTCCTAATCCTGAGTCTGTTCATCTGTCAGTCAAATTTTGCTTTAGATGTTATGTTGACTCTTTAAGAGAGAAAAAAAGAAATTGAGAGTTTTCCAGTCTTTGTTTTTATCCTAGTGTTTTTTAAATGCCCTAGGAATAAATGCTAGATTTCCAGAGACATTAATAGGTAGTACACACACACACATACAAGTGCATGCAAAGGAATTTTAGTGGCAAAAGATTAGGGGACTTACCTCTGTTTTTTTCAACTCACAGTTGTGTTAGTGTTTTAAGGTTTTAAGAAGTCCTCTAGTAAAGATACCTGTTCAACTTTGTTCAGTTGTACACTTGACTTTTTCAGAGCGTCTATTACCATCTTGAGACATAGTAACGTTTTATAGACTATGTTATGCTACGGCGTAACAAGGAGTCTCAAAACTTATTGACTTACAACAAAAATCAGTAATGATTACTGTCACAGTCCCTGTGGATTAGAAATCTAGGGAAAGTTTCCTTAGGTAATTTGGATTCGGGGTTGCTAATGGAGTTCAGTCAGAATATCAGCCTGGACCGCAGTGGTCAGAAACTTGACTGGTGCCCGCTGATCAGCCTCCAGTGTGGCTTCCAACATGCTGGTTATGACAGTCTTAGTTCAGAAAAGTCCTCACATGGGCTTTCCAAGGATGCTGATTCAGAGCAAGTGGTCTGACAAAGATAAGCAGGCAGGAGTTACCTTTTTCAAATGACATAGCCATAGAAGTCAAATACCATCATGTTTACAACATTCTGTGTGTGAAGTGCAAGTTACCAAGTCCCATAGACACTCAAGAAGAAAGGGGTTAGACTTCGCCTAACTGTTAAAAAAATTTATGAGTGGACTTTTAAAAGTATCACAGAATATCATGTTGGAAATTTTCTTCCTGCTATTTCTTCTTTTTAAAAAAATGTTTTAACCCACATATTGCTATATAGAGAGTGTAGAATACAAGCTTAAACCTTGAACCTTAGCTGGCTAGTTATCTACCCTCATACGCAATACGAAGATTCGGGGATTGTAAGAGACATTTGCTGTTTTCGTCTTCTGGTTACAGAAATCCACTTTTCTTCTGAGGAGCCATTTCTGCACAACTCCACGTGTTCTCGATAGGGATATCAATCACGGAGTCATCAGCATCGCAATCATCAGAGAGGTGGCGCAGGGCCAAGGTGTGAATAAGATGCCTCCATTTTCGTGTTTTGAGTGACTGGGTTAGTCACCAGGCACAAGACCCAACAGAGTCCCTAATGTGTGACATGTGTTGCTGTGAGAGTAGCAGATGCAAAGTTGCAAGGAAAAAGACATCTGCAGTAGAAGGGACGAGCAGAAAAGACAATGATGAGAAACAGATAATTTGATGATTTACATGTATCCCTTGATACAATAAGCATAAAGTCATTTCAGTTATGTGGGCCAATTCCATATTCTGTGTGTTTAAAATCTAGTTTGAGTTATGTATTTTTTTTTTTTTGCAGCTGAAGGACTCCTAATAATTCAAGTACAATGACCTAACATAGATAATGAAAATTATTTCTAACAATGCTTATCAAACATTAGGCAAAACCAAGAAAAATGCAATAAATCGATAAAACTGAGCTATGAAATTGTAAAGGAGCTTTATTTTCTTTTTTCTACATCATTAAGAGTTATATTTATATACTTTTATACATTTATGTATATTTATGTAACTTTTCATTCTGTCTCTGAGTCTTCTCTTTGGCTGGTCTTTTCCAGCCACTCTCATGTTTTAATAAATGGTCGTATTTTTAGCTAACAGAGTAACTGTTCAGTCTAATACCAAATTTCTAAACTCATCCAAATTAAAGTATGTTTCCTTCCTGCCTTCTCAGCTTGGGCTTGACTGAGGCTTGGGAGGTTTTTGTCTGGGAGTGGTGCTTGCTCAGCTTTTACACCCCTGGTTACCTTTCCATACCTCCTTCCCAACACCCTGCAGTGCTTTTAGCTTCTTCAAGGTTTCAACTTTGGGACAGAGAGAGGTTAAGAGGGAAAAAGTGTCCTGCTGGACTGATACTGTTGGAAGCCGGCCTTGGCGCCCTTTGGGTCTGTTCAGTACTCAAATTCTCGTCTTCCTTCAGGAAACGCTGGTGGCCTAGTGTGTTAAGTGCTGCAGTCCGCTAACCAAAAAGGTCAGCAGTTCAAATCTACCATATGCTCTTTGCAAACTCTATGGGGCAGTTCTACCCTGACCTCTGGGGTTACTATAAGTTGGACCTGATGGCAGTGGATGGGTGTCTTCTTTCCTGAATCTTTGTGGGTGTTCTGGAGAGTCACTCACACATGCACAAACACAGATGAACACACCCCGACCCCCACACACCTGCCCCCCCATCGCATTTCCTGAGATCTCTCCCTGGGTTCTCCTAGCATGGGTGATGCTTCTTCGGGCTCATCCTCATGACTCAGAGCCTGACTTCTGGTTCTCCACTCCCACAGATCCTGTTTGTTGGGGTCACTTTGGTTTGCTGATGTTCTTGTCAGGCACAGTCTAGGACAAGCCAGGCCTTCCTGAAGTCACTCTGGCCATGGGAGACAGACACCGTATTGCTCTACCAAAGTGAAAGTGTAGGCTTTTCCTCAGACAGATGATGCCTAGGAGTCTCCAGTCTGGTTTGAAGCTTCCTTCTATGCATGTCTGCAAAGATCGAATGTCTCACGTCTCTTCACTAGGGTTTCAGCCAAATGGAGAGAACAGGCAAAGCTCAATTTTAGTATTCTTCAAGCAAAAAATGTTAACGCTAGCTTCTGAAATAGATTTTGGGCAAGAGTTTTTTGGTACTACTTTCCCCAGTACCCCTCTCTCTGTCTCTGTCTCTGTTTCTGCCTCTCTCTCTGCACAAACAGTTGCGGTGGAGTCGATTTCTACCCTTGGCCACCTATGTATTCCACAGGGTTTTCTGTGATTGATTTTTTTTGGAAGTGGCTTGCCAAGTTTTCTTCAGCGACATCTCTGGTTGGACTCAAACCTTCAACCTTTAGGTCAGCAGCAGGTCTCATTAACCATTTGTACCACTCCTAAAACGAAAACTAAATCCATGTCTCTCAAGTTGATCTTGACTCACTGCAACCAGGTAGGACTGAGTAGACCTGTCTTGCTGGTTTCCAAGGCTGTAAGTTTTTGTAGAAGCAGACTGCCATCTCTTTCTCCCGCTGAGCAGCTAATGTGGCGCTAGGGTTTCTTTTGTATCAGGGACTCCTTTTTGTGTTAAACCAAAACTAAATACAGCCTTCAAGTCCATTCAGACTCATAGAGACCCTGCAGGAAAGAACTGTTCCATAGAGTTTACAAGGAGTGCCTGAAAGATTCAAACTGACCAGCTTTTGATTAGCAGACGGAACACTTAACCAGTACATCACCAAGGTCTATTTTTATGTTAAGAAATTGTTTATTTGAAGACCAGCCCTGGTAGCGCACTGTGTAAATTAAGTGTATGAGTCAGGAGAATGTCTTTTAAAAACAGTTTATGAGAAACTGAAACTAGTTATGGTTCCTACCTTGGAACTGTTTGTTGTAAATGGATGTGGTACAACTGTCACAGATGGGCTCTCAGCCACATGACAGACCCAGGGGTACATACAACCACCTGTAACTTGCCTGTAACACATTTTCTCTAGTTGGGAGGTGGGAAAAGGAGAAGAACAGTCAAAAAGAATCTGACAACTTTTAGAAGACTTCTTGAATGCCTATATCCCAACTCAAAATATGCATTGTTAGCTTAATAAGTGAATTGTTCACTTACTGATTTTAAAACAAGTAAGGAAACCCTGGTGGAGTAGTAGTTAAAATGCTATAGCTGCTAACCCGAAGCTCCATAGTTCAAATTCACCAGGTACTCATGGGAAACTCTATATGGTAGTTCTACTCTGTCCTATAGGGTCTCCATGAGTCAGAATTGACTCAATGAATGTTTCGATTATTTTTAAGAACAAGTAAACTTGTGCTTACCTACTTCACTGGGTAACCCATTCCTGATTGTTAGTCTCCTTTGTATGAAGAATAGCCACCAAAACCAAAGCTGCTGCTGTCGAGTTAATTCTGACTCCTGGCTACCCTATAGATCACAGTAGAACTGTCCTATAGAGTTTCCAAGGAGTTCCTGGTGGATTTGAACTGCTGACCTTTTGGTTAGACGTAGCACGTAACAACTATGCCACCAAGGTTTCTAAAGAAACAAGGAATGGGATATTAAATATAGAGATCCCTTCCTTAAGGAGTTTGCAGTTTGGTAGAAGATATATGTAGTAAAATAAATATAATGAACGGATGTAATTTACATAGGACTTAGTTACCACACATTTTAAAAACATGGCTTGCCTCTCTTAAAAGAAATTTTAACTTAAACCAGATCATTGATCCCCGATGTTAGACTCTTAACTTACATCTATTTGGTTTCCTTTAAAAAGCAGGTGGGGTCCTTTTTTTTTTTTTTAACCTGTTGAGGTAGAAGTTTCTAACCTTTGAACTGAATCAGTCTTTCCTGAAGGTTTCTGAAAGCCATTAAATGCAAAATGTTCTTTCATTGATCTTTAAATGCCTTAATCAATAGTGTAAACCATTTATACCTGATATTAAGTGTTCGCCATATAAATGCTTTCTCTCCACCCAACTTATTTTGACTTCTGCTAAAGATTCACCTCTGATGTATCCATTTTTTACCAGTGGTTGTAATTCTGGTTTCCCTCTTCACAAGCTATCCAAAAGTATAACTTTAGTGCAATGAGTCAGTTCTGTGACTCAAAAACATTACTCAGAAAGACAGATGACTTTATATAATTTTTATGGTGTTATATATAAAAGTAAAATAATGTTTACCAGTGCCATTATTGTTTATGTTATAACAAATTAAGTCAAACAATTTCCACTTCTATATAACAGTTTTTTTTTTTTTTTTAAATCAAAGTTTTTCTTCTTTTTTTTAATTTGTGGTTGGATGATGAAACACAAACTCAAAATACTAGAAATTTTACTGAAATAATATTGAAAATCTTTAATGCGGCCACCAGTTCTTAGGTGATAGAACATAACTCTTTCATACTAGTAAAAAAAGCTCAGTGGTGAAACAGACTCAAAATTAATCCTAGAAAACCAGTCTGTCTCTTGTCTTAGAGCCTTTATATAGGTCCGTATTGCAGGGCTCCCTGAGAAAATGTTAAGCAGGCTTGAATGGAACATGCGGTATGAGGATGGTGGGGTAGGTTGCAAATGGAATTGAAAGCTAAATTGGGGTTAGATTTGCAAGTGGGTGTTTGGTTTTTGTCTTGGAGGCAGTAGGATACACTGAAGAGTGGTGAGCAACGTCTTGGTGTGATCAAAAGTGTGGCTGAATACAGCAGAGAAGAAGGATTTGCAAAGTGGAAAGCTGGAGGCATTCAAGCTGTTTAGAAGGCTGTTAGAATAGTTGTAGCTATGGATGACACGACAGCAGAAAGTCACCCTTAATTCTTAGAACTCCTGATTTGTCTAGAAATAAAAGCATCTCAGAAAAATTCGCTGGTACTTGGTAGGTGAAGTGTGCTCGGGGACATCAGGGAAGTTTTCCACCAGGTTACATTTTGTCTGGTGATAATGCTCAACATCAATGTAGGCATGAATCCAAAAATTCCACTATTAATTATGGAGAATTTTACCTCCAGTTCACATCTCTCTATATCCTGCCCCTAGTCTCCAAATTCCACTGTCAGGGAAGTCTATGCAATGAAAAAATAGGGATTTAGAAAGTTTTAGAGTTTAAAATGCAGTAGTTACAGATATTGAACCTAGAAGGTACTAATTTTCACATCTTGTTGCTCTTTCTAAGGAATTTTTTTCTTTCTTTTCTTTTTCTTATTGTGATTGAGTGAAAGTTGACAACACAATTCAGATTCGCACACCCTCCTGCTGCAGCTCTTTCTACCCCCCTCTCCCAGTGACAGCACAGTCCTCCTTCATATTCCATACATGTCGTATCCTCTTAACAATCTCCACCTTCTCCACACCTCTCTAGTAAGAGACCAGTAGAATGACATCCTATGGGTGCATAGAACCATGAAGAGTATACACAATATGATCACTCTGCATCCTGGAGTCCAATCTATTCCTATCCAAAGAGTCGACCTCACTAATGATCTGTGATCAGAGGCAGCATCCGCTCTGGAGGCCATGCTCCCAGAGAAACTCCCAGGCCTTTGGACTAATTGCGGTCTCTCAGTGGAGCTCATCTGAGGAATATTTTGAGTTTCAGGGTTAAAAACTGAAAACAATCCCACTGCTGCAGAGCCAGTTCTGACTCACAGCAGCCCTGTCGGGAAAGTAGAATTGTCCCACAGGGTTCCCAAGGCTATCACCTTTACAGAAGCAGAATGCCACATCTTTTTCTCATGGAGTGATTGGTAGGATCAAACCACTGACCTTGTGGTCAACAGCCAGGCACTTAAACAGTGAACCGCCAGAGTTTCCTATTTCAAGTTTCAAAAAGCCAAACTCACGGCTGTTGCATCAGTTACTGCTCATAGCAAACTTGTAGGTCAGAGTAGGTTTCTAAGGAGTGGCTGGTAGATTCAAAGTGCTGACCTTTTGGTTAGCAACCAAGCCTTAAGTGCTACGTCAGCAGGGCACCATTTTGAGTTTAGGGTAAGGAAATCTGAAAATTTGGTTAATCTGAATCAAACATGGTGTTATTGGTAGATGAAATGTAGAATTTAAGGGGTTAAAAGATGCTTGTTATATTTAGCATCTACCCTTTCCTACTTCAGCTGTTTAGCAGGCAATGATCTACTTACACTCACTTTTTTGCAGTGATCACTCAAAGGAGTATTAGGAGAAATATGATTCAGAGACTTGTACAGTGCGCTGCAACAGTAGATATGACTGGCTTTGATACCACAAGGATTGTGGATCTAGACAAATCACTTAAAGAATAAAGAAAATTTTAATTTTCATGTTGAACTTTTCATCTCGGAGCCATAAAATCTCAGAATATTCTGTCTCTTACTACTAGAAGTTGTTAGAAACGGAATTAGGGAGATACAGGCTTTGCATTTACACAGAAAAATCACTGAAACTCTGTCCTCTGAGAATAAAGGGATTTAACTTTCTTCAAGTGTTTACAAGGCCTTGGGGGGGGTGTGCATGTGTGTTTGTGTGTGTGTGTGTGTGTGTGTGTGTGTGAAATATTAACTTTTTGTTAGCAAAATACTGATCTTTCATGAGGGGAAACCAAAATTGTTTTAAAAGATATGTCACAGACTTCAAATGCCATCCTGGGCAGTTTTCCAGTTTGACGAGTTATCTTATTCTTTGATTCCTACTCAAACTTTTCCAATCCAGGCAGAGAAAATGACATAAATCCTATTCATCCAGAATTCTCTCCTTGAGTCTGACGAACCCAGTGACTTCTTAAGGGTGCAATAGCACTAAACAAACCAGTCCTTCCTTTCGAAAATTCCTAAGAAGTCTTCATCTCAACTCTGTTCTGTTGAGGAGACCCATCGGCATTTTCAAGCAGCAAAGATTTTACGGCTGCAGCTTGAATGCAGCTGTGTCTTTTCCAATCTAGGGCCAAGAGACAAAATGCAACACGAGATTTTTAAACATTCCAAGGCCCATCTGCCACGTAACCCACTTATCTTTGTGGCTGCAAGTTCTTTATTGATCCAAAATGGTAAAGAAAGAAAGGCAACAAAGAGGGAAAATACAGGGGGAGAGAAAAGCCATAAATCCATTCTTTTGTTGCTCTTCCAGCAGCATCTGTGAGCAATTGCGACAATTACTAGTCAAACTGTATTTGACTTGTTGCCAACATGAATTTTCCAAAAACCCAATGTAAACAAACTCTGCAAGTACTTCCTCATTTGCCAAGCCAGTAATTATTTACTTTGTTTGGGCCTAGCATTAATGTCAGTTCAGCTTTACAGCCTGTAATGTGTTTGTTAATGAAACCGTGAGGTCTAAAGCTACATATTAACCTTGCCACCCTTCAATTTTGAGCTCAATAAAGTTGCACCATGGTTTTGTAAACCAGTGTTGGGGGACAGGCAAATGATTAATTATATTTTTCCCTTTTCCTTTATCCAAGCAAATTGTTAATCTTTAAACCTGCCTTGCATTTTAAAGTTAACAAACTGAAATTCAGCCTCTGGGAGTTATGATATCATTGAGACATGTCACCGTAGCTGTATTTGGGAGTCATCAGCAACAGTGTTTACCCTTGTGTTTAGTAACCTTCCGGGCACTGTGTGCCTCTCTCAAAGGAGGAAAATATTTCAGGGAAACCAGGGAATATCAACTTGGTAGAGAAGTGATGGAATGCATGGTTGGAACCTAGTATTCTTTCTGTGGAAAACAAATGAAAGTCAGGTGATTTGACTATGTCCAAGTAGTTCTGCTAGTAAGTCAGTCAAAAATTCCTGATATGGGTGAGGAAGCAAAGATAGTGGGAAGGAGAAGACTCTATTCTGTGAGGAGCTTAAAGATATGATGTTTTCCCTCGGCTAGAATCTGTGTCTGTCCCCGATTCATAAGTATGTGCCGCATACTGACACTGTGTCCTAGAACGCAACAAAGGACAGATGAAAGCCCTGTTTGTACTGGCCAGAGTGGGGAGAGCAAATAATAAACAAAACAAAACAAAACAAAAACAAGTGTGGACATTAGTATCAGATGGTCATAAACATTATAAAGGCAATGGAACAAAAGGATGAGATTTACAGTGACTGGTGAGGCTACTTTAATCGGCTGATCAGCGCAAGTTTCTGTGAGAGGTTGACATTTGAGCTGAGACCCAACAAACATGATATTAGGTTGCATAGGGACACAACTTTTCAGAAAGAAGGGACAATAACAAGCGTACAAGCTGTTGGCTATGTACCAAAGAGAAGAAAGCAGATGTGAGTATGCCCGGTGAGCAAGCAGGAGACTCAAAGGAGATGAAACTGCATATGGGGCTCCAAAGCCACTCAGCATGTGGAAGGCAAAAAGTGCTAGGGCTTTAGGACCACACCTGGTAAGAAAGGGGAACTTTTCCAAACATTAACTTGACAGCCTTGATTTGTTTTGGAGAGAGGCAAACATGAATGTGGAAGCATCCGACCAATAAACCCCCAAATTAAAAGCACAGCTATGAAGTTGATTCCAACCCATATCCCCTATAGACCCTGGTAGCACTGTAGTTAAGTGCTACAGCTGCTAACCAAAAGCTTGACAGCTCACCAAAAGATAGGCAGTTCAAATCCACCAGGCACTCCTTGGAAACTACGCAGCAACTGTACTCTCTCCTGTAGGATCATTATGTGTAGTGGTCTAATCAATGCTAGATTAAAAAAAAAATCTCTAGGAAAAGGTCACTTTTCAAAGCTCCTTGATGACTACCTCTTTCTTGGAGTATCTGAAGGTTTAAAAGCCTCAGGAGTTGTCTAGAAATTTGACTTAGTTTTTACTATGGGGCTTTGACTACTAGATTTAACTGGCAAAGAAACTGACTCCAGATAGAGTTATCTATTTTATCTAATGTAAAGCTATAATGTTTCAGGAAGTCAGATGATTATTTTCCCCTTTATCTCCAGAAAAGATGTGAATAAATCCCCCAAAGGGATAATTTTGTTTAGCATCAGAAACTGATGATTGTGTTTGATTATATAGTTCTGAACTCAGAATAGGCACTTTATGCAAAAATCAATATGAATTATGGAAAGAATCTAGCATTTTAGCTGCACAGTGTAAGAATTTTATAGTTAACTATAGCAAAAAAGAAGACTACAGAAGGTAATTTCAAGAATTTTTCAGGAACCCTTTTTGGGGGGAAACACTTTGCACTTAACAGTATAAGTTGATGAAAAATGCACCAATTGGACGTGCTTAAAATAAATGGTGAGAAAGAGAAAGCAAAGAATCTTATGAAAAATGTCAATTCCTTATGAAAAATTATGTTTTAACTTTCTGTTATGCTGAGAGTTCTTGTATCCCTATCCCGATTTTATTTCACATATTTATTTTGAGGTAATCCTAGCTTATGAGCAAAAATTTTCACTTGTCATACCAAAAAAATTTTTTTTAAACAACAATCCCCCAGCCCTCATATACATAAATCATGAACAGAGCCTAAATTTGTAGATAATTGGATTGCGCTCTGAGCTCAAAGATGAAGGAGACAAAAGCGTGTCCCAAAGCAGCATTTGATAGTCTTAGTCTTATCTGTGGATGTTTTACACCAGGCGTGGAGGCAGTATTTGTTTAGGGTGATTTGTGCTATCTGCAGTGACATTTTATTTGAGCTGGTATCCTGTATCCAAGCCAAAACAGCGATGCCTAAGTGTTTGTTTTGCTCTCTCCCTTTGGTTGAAATGCGATACTGCCTCTTCCGAAGGCCATGCTGGCAAGCCCAGGAGGATGCTGCTGATACAGAGACACAGTCTGTAGAGCAAGGGGGATAACGGAAGACAATAGCACGTCATGGGAGCTTTGTGACAGCTGTAGCCTTCACAGGACTAGCAACAGTCCTGCAAGCAACCTTTGTAGACAGCATGTACAGAGCTCAATAAATCTAAACTCACTGGATTTGGGAAACATTGCAATCTGACCATCCCACTGCTTTTAAATTCTCAAGTAATCCTCAGACGTATCTGAGTTCTAAAAAAGAAAAAAAAAAATCATCTTTTTGTGATAACAATCACTGGAAGACAAACAGACAGGCTCTTCCACACTGGTCATGCCTCGAATTTTAAAGAGTGCTTGCTTTGAGGAGGACTGAGGTATGCCTCCTTGTTAATGATCCATGGGCTGCACGTGTTTTCCTGCCTGTAACTAAGTTATGCTACAAAGATGTGTACTGAGTAATGCTCAAGGCATTTGCCACTTTTTTCTTGTTCCAAATCATTTTTTTGTGGCCCCAGCCCAGCCATAGCCACTGTTTCTGGAATGTTCTCTTCCAAATCAGTGAAAACAACCAAGTTGAAACCAACTTCAGCAGACACTGTTGAAGTAAAAGGGTCAATGAATTTTTTTTTCATTCATCTTAAATTTCTCTGCTAATGGCTGCAGAATTAGGAATACAGAAAAGAAAAATGTTAAAAAATGAAGAAAAGGGAAATCAAGGTGAAAGATGAAATCTATTCAACACAAATACTTGCTTGTTTTTTAAATGTACTTGTGGAAAATACTGATAGCCTCCATATTTGAGCTAGATTGAGTCATCCTAGGGATTATAACTGATTGTATAAAAAGGGCTTGGTTTAATCAGTGTTTCAAGCTTGAAAAAACTCCTGAAGGCAACACAAACATTTCAGATTTGTTTTTTTGCTTATGCCTTTCACTAAGAAACCCACATGTGGTTTAATTACTTGATGTTTATTTTAATATAACGGTGATGGAACACTATATCTTACTGGCCACACACATGTTATAGATTCTCCCTTCTTCTATTTGCTGATTCATTGATTTACTTTTAGCGTGTGCCTGCCACGTGACAGAGTCCCTGGGTAGCGCAAATGGTTAAGCTCTCAGCTACCAGCCAAAAGGTGAAGGTTCAAACCCACCCAGAGTCACCTGGGAAGAAGGCCTGTTGATCTATTCCTGAAAGGTCATACGAAAATGGTAGGAAGCACAGTCCCACTCTGAAACAAACGGGTTCACTTTACTGGCAACTGCGTTTTAGTTTTTTTTTTTTTTTTTTTTTTTTTTTTGATACCACATGGCAAATACTGAGGACATAAAGTGAAAAAAGACCCATCCTCTGACCTCATGTACCTTATGGCACTGGGCAGATTTGCATCTATTCACAGCCACTAACTCATACACACCTATGCCCACACGCACACTTGTATAGACACACACATCTATCTCCTAAATATTCTATTTGCCAAGTTGTGACCTTGCCTATTTGTAATCTGTTATAGTGGAAGGGTGATAGGAGACCTCACTTGCAGTCTTAGGCCTACTACATACAAAACAGTGATAGAGACTGGAGACAGTATTCGCCTTTTGCTCTTAGAACAAACTGTATTGAACTTGAAAATATCTTAGAGTTGTTGTGGGTGCTGCTGAGTTGGTTCTGACTCATAATGAGTTTATGTACAACAAAATAAAATACTGTTCAGTCTTGTGCCATGCCCACAATCATTTTTATACATAAGAGCATGGTTGCAGCTACCTTGTGAGTCCATCTAATTGAAGGCATTCCTCTTTTTCGCTGACTTTCTACTCTACCAAGCATGGTGTCCTTCTCCAGGAACCGATCCCTTCTGACAACATGTCCGAAGTATGTAAGACACAGTCTCACCTTCTTTGCCTTCAAGGAGCACTCCAGTTGTACTTCTTCCAGAAAAGATCTGTTTGTTCCTTTGGCAGTCCATGGTACATTCAACGTGCTTCTCCAACAGCACAACTCAAAGGCATCATTTCTTCTCCTGTCTTCGTTATTCATTGTCCAGCTTTCAAATACACAGGATGCAATCGACAATACCATGGCTTGGGCCAGGCACACATTAGTCTTCAAGGTGACATCTTTACATACTTTCAAGAGGACTTTGCAGCAGATTTTCCCAATGCAAGGCATCTGTTGATTTCTTGACTGCTGCATCCAGAGTCACTAATTGTGGAACCAAGTAAAACAAACCCCTGACAACCACAATCCTTTTTCCGTTTATCATGATGTTTCTTACTGTTTCAGTTGGGAGGATTTTTGTTTTCTTGATGTTGAGGTACAATCCATACTGAAGGCTGTGGTCTTTGAGCTTCATCAGTGTTTCAAATCCTCTTCACTTCCAGGAAGCAGGGTTGTGTTGTCTGCATGATGAGGCTGCTAATGAGACTTCGTCCAGTCTTGATGCCTCATTCTCCTTCACATAGTCCAGCTTCTTGGATTACGTCCTTGGCCTTACAGTGAAAATGTGTGACGAAAGGATTGAACCCTGATGCTCGTCTTTTCTGACTTTAAACCACAAAGAATCCCCTTTTTCTGTTTGATCCATACACAAATTTCTCTTGAGAACAATTAATTTTTCTGGAATTCCCATTCTCCCCAATTTTAGCCATAATTCATTATAAACCACACAGTCAAATGCCTTTTCATAGTCAATGGATCACAGGTAAACGTCGTTCTGGTATTCTCTGCTTTCAGCCGATATCCATCTGACATCAGCAACAATATTTGCGGTTCCACATCCTCTTCTGAATCTAGCTTGAATTTCTGGCAGTTTCCTGTGAATATACTGTTGCAGTCACTTCTGAATGATCGTGAGCAAAATTTCACTCATGTGTGACATTAATAATATTCTTCAGTAATTTCTGCATTCAGTTGGATCATCTTTCTTGGGAATAGGCATAAATATGAATCTCTTCCAGTTGATTGTCCAGGTAGCTGTCCTCCAAATTTCTTGGCTTAGTTGAGTGACCACTTCCAGTGTTGAGTCCTTTTGTTGAGTCATCTTGATTGATATTCCATCAATTCCTGGAGCCTTGTTTTTTTGTGAATTCCTTCTTTGCAGCTTCAATTGCCTCCTTCAGTACCATATAAAAGTATGTCAAATCCGTCAAGTGTGTACATTGGTATTTTGTTATTGTCATAGTCATTCTACGCATATAACCTAATTGAAATTTTGAATTGCAATCTAGATTTTGTATTGACTACTCAATGCCTTGGATAAAACTTTCTTTTGATAGACTGGGAGGTAAATTTATTGATGCGGAAATGTTTGCTACGTGTATTTGTTTATGCTTTGGATTTCTCTAAGGTTTATCTGAAGATGTTGGGCTAAGCAAGGTCTTTAGCCCATATTACGTCTATGTCTTTACTTAGCTGCAGTGGTAGTAGTCTCTGTGTGCACATGTGGGGTACATTTGACTTTAAAAGCTTGAGTTGAATAACCATATGATCACATTCTGTGTGCGTCTTCAGTATAACTCTATTTTCACCATTTACAAGACAGTGAGCCTCTTAAGGACAAGGATTGCGTCTTACCCCTCTCTGTGGCTCTGGTATCTAACTCTGCACTGAAACATACAAAAGTGTCAATAAAGAGGGTGTGAAACTGAGACCAGAAAGAGTTAATCATGAAGGCAGTGGCAAAGAATGCTTCCCAGTGCAAAACACATTGTTTTCAAATACAAGCACAATTTCAGTTCTTGAGAAGAAAATTCATGCCAGTAATGTGTTTATCTGCAGAAAAACAGAATATGAATATTAGCTACCATTTTTTGAGCTCTTAGTTTGTATTACAGTGAGTGTGGCAAGTGCTTTATGTACATTCTCTTATTTAACCTTCCCCCAGTGAAAGGAGAGATAGGTAATAGACAATATAAGACAACAAAAGAAATGCTGCAACAGAGAAAGGCAAATTCTGTGGGAGTACAGATTTTATTTTATTTTACTTCTCCACTTTGTATTCTATAACTGATTTGTATCTCCAGAGCTTACAACGCAGCCTGGTGCCAGCAATTGATTTAATGAATGAAAAGGCAGTGCTTGGGGCTTGAAAGGAATTGGAAATGAGTAAGACAGGGTCTCTGCCCTGCAGGATTAAAACAAGCTTTTTCAATACATTTGGCATTAGAAGAACACTCATCAGCTTGATGGGGAAAGTTGCAGGAGAATATTAGGGACAAGAGACAGACAGTGGTGGGGGGAGAATGAGAACGAGGTGTGGAAGTAAGCAGAATGTGTGGCACATTCTTCCAAGAAGTTTGATGAGAAGGAGAGGGTTGATCTCAGAGACATCAAGATTGAAGGGAGGTTTTCTTTGATTGATTTTTCTTTTTTATCAGAAAGATTAAATGTATCATAGGTAACGTAAAAGCAAAGGAAGGAGGGAGAGGCATACAGTAGAAATGCAAGCAGGATAGAAGCCAGGTATCTGGAGAAAAAGAAGCGAGAATGACAGCACTGATACATAATTCTGCCGCAGTCTTTTTGAAAACTTAAATAAATCCTTCCTTTTTTAGACGCTTATGTATACTTCCTGAGATGTCCAGTGTAAGGCTCTGCCTAAGTAGATTTTTAATCCTGCTCTCAAGCTGGAAACCCTGGTGGTGTACTGATTAAGTGCTACCCAAAATGTTGGCAGTTTGAATCCATCAGACATTTCTTGGAAACTTTCTGGGGCAGTTCTACCCTGTCCAACAGATAGAGTTGCTGTGATTCTGTATCGACTGGATGGCAATGGCTTTGTTTTTTTCTCTCATTAGGGTATGTATTTACTATGATACCAATCACTTATCTAAGAAAATTATTTTTCATTGATTTTTTTTTTACTAAAAATATAGTTTATAAAAGTAATATATGTTTGTTGTAGAAAATTTGGAAAATATACAGTTGAACAAAATAATTTATACTTCAAATTCACTGTCAATATATTCCTTATTCTCCCACCCATAAGGATGGGGACAGTCACAGTTGTCACAGAATCAGTTTCATTCAAAAAGAATCATGTAGTAAAAACTGTTATGAAATGTGCTGTTTTCAAAAATTTTTAAGCAAATCTTCATGTCTTTCCATGTAATCCTGTCTTATCATTTTAACTGAATGAAGAGAACTAAATTGTATGGATTATAATTTATTGAATCATCTCTCTCTTACTGTTAAGTATTTTATGCTCTTTTTTTAAATAATAAACAATGACCTATAAACAACCTTAGAATAAATCTCAAGTTGTGAATTGCTTGAATCAAAGAGTATGCAGCTGTGTATGGCTTTTCCCCATTGTCCTCCATAAAGGTTATTGATTTACATACAATATTATCAGTAGAGTATGGGAGTGACAATTGCCCCATATCCTGGCTGATGCTAAAGATTGAAGTTAAAAACATTTCCCAGTATCAATTATATCTGATATATATACTTTACTGTGGTTTTCCAAAAAAAAAAAAAAAAAAACACCGCCGTTGAGTTGGGACCGACTCGTATCGACCCTAGAGGTCAGGGCAGAACTACCCCACAGAGTTTCCAAGGAGTGCGCCCGGCAGATTCAAATTGCTGAGCTTTCCGTGAGCAGACACAGCAGTTAACCACTACGCAACCGAGGTTTCATGTTTTCATACAATAGAATACTATTCAGCAATATAAAGGAACCAATTAGTGATGGATGCTCTGTAATGGAAATAATCTCAAAAAAATATTAAGCCAATTGAAAGAGCCAGAGACAAGAGACCACATAATCTATGGTTTGAATTGTATGTAATATATACAAAAGACAAATTTATAGACAGAAAAAAAGATCAGTGGTTACTCGGAGAAAAGAGTGGGAATGGAAATTAACTATAAATGGGCATCAGAGATCTCAATAGAGGGATGAAAAAAGTCCTAAAACTGACTTAGGGTGATGGTTGCACCACTTGGTAAAGTTCCGAAAAGTCACTGAATTGTTCACTTTAAAGGGTGAATTTTGCAATATGTAAAGTGTATCTCTAGTTTTAGCCAAGCCAAGTGCCGTCAAGTCGGATCCAACTCATGGCAATCTCTGGTTTTAGAAAGAAAAATATTTCATCAAGTTAATAAAAAACTGCCATTATGTTTTGTTTAGAATTTGAAAGTGTACAGATTTATGTGTGTGTGTGTGTGTGTGCATCTATATACACATAAGTGTATATATACATCTGTCTGTGTGCATTCCTGTGTGTGTGTGTATATATATATGTGTATATACAACAAGTCAAACCAGTTTCCATAAAGTTAACTCTGACTCATACTACCTCTATAGAACAGAGTGGAAGTATCCCATAGGGTTTCCTAGGTTATTAACATTTATGGAAGCAAAACGCCAGGTCTTTCTCCTTTGGAGTCTCGAGGTGGGCTGAAACTGCCAAACTTTTGGTTAGCAGCTGAGCACTTACAATTACGCTAGCACGGCTTCACGTACTGTCTCATTATCTGATGCTTCACATTTACAATAACATAAAAAATCTACTACCCCAATTTTTTGCACATTAGAAATGAATGTCTGGCAACAACGAGGAGCAAGATGCAAGGCAAGAGTAATGCTGGCTATGATGGTTAAGGTACTGTCTCAACTTGTCTGAGCCATGATTCCCAGGGGGTTAGCAGCTATATAACAATGTAATTTGGCATTTATGTAATGGTGTAGTCATCTTCCATTTGGTGATCTGATGTCATCAGACTACATGTTTGAATAATACTGGTCTTTTCATAACGACTTGGACTTTGGAACATAACCATATGGATGAATGAGGGGTTGTATATATATATATATATATACAGGCAGTGCCTAGACGTGAACATCCTACTTGCCAGCCAAAGCCAGGTGCCATCCTGGCGACCTACTTGCAGGCAACTTATATTTGCCCTTTAATGTTATGTAAAATTTGCCCTCACTTGGAAATCATTAAACCAACCCTTATTTGCAACAAATACTTCTTCACAATCACCTTCACTTGCTGCATGAGCAGCTTTTAAATCATTGCAGAAGCTTCAAGATTTCCTTACAGTAAAGGAAGGCTAAACAAGAGTATATTCACCTATCTTAGCTTACCTCCAAATTCAGTTTAACAACTTAAAGACACAGAAATAAATTTCGAGGACTGTCTATATCTAAGTATATATGGCAGAACTAATTCTGATATTGCTAAGTTTTCTTTTCTAACACATGACATTTATTTCCCGAGGAGATTTTTATAATTATATTCCTACAAAGCCATAATTTTCCTGTCAATCTCTGGGATCATTTAGTTTCTTTTTTCTTTTTTTTTTTTGCTTTGTTTTAAGATTTCTGCTATCTTTGATGAACTTCCTCATTCATTAAACAGAGACTATATAACAGGGGTCCTTTTGGTTTTTATGTGTTTAATTTATAGAAAGTTCCATCAGTTAATTTATTTGTTCATTCTAACTTTCTCAAATGCATTAAAAGGTGTGAGTTAGTTACATTAGTAATCTGACCTACCTCTGACTCAGAGAATTTAGGATGACAGTTTATGAATTTAGCCATGAGTTTAATAATTTCACTGGGTTCACAGTGAGTTGTTGTTGTTTTTTTTTAATTCCCCAGACTAAGTTCTTAGATGGAGATCACTTGATCCTGGTGATTTATCAACATCTAGTTTGTCAATTTGGTTTAAATGTAGAATATCTAACACTGATATCAGACCTTAAACCCATGACCTACCAACTCAAAAAAGGAGTTTTAGAGTAGGGATTTTTATAATAGCATGCTTAGTAAATTAAACTATCTAATGTGTAACAGTGATTAACATTTCATCGAATTCCAACGTATGTCAAGAGATCATTATCAGAACCCTGGCCATCAGGTACATTAACAAACCATTTGGCTGGGAATAGAATGATTAGCACAGGAGTAATGTATTTCACTACTGATGATTAGTGGGCAGAAGACAGTTATCTGGTACCTCCATGTGTCAGTAAATATTGACGAAACCTTTACCACTAGGAAATAAATTAATGATTCGTGTTGCTTACATTTGGTTGCTGACACATTTTCTATTTAAAAACACTCTAATATACTAATGCACACTTTAATTATCAGATAAAGATATCTGAGAAGAAGTTAGAAAGGTCAAGTGATGGTCAATTTACAAAAAAATAGTAAGAAAGTGAAGAGAAGATATTATCTTGGGATTCTTTAAGAGACGCTAGACAGTGTGAGGCTAGACGTGAATTTGGATAAACTGGCAAAGCTCTGAGAGACTGTAGCTCTACAGCAGGAAAATCATATGAAGCAGGTGACCTTATCCTCAGAACTTCTGAAATATCTAATGTATTTAACTTAAAGCTTTTTATTACCCTATGACTTGAGGAGTGAGCATCTTTTATTTTCATAATTTGAGCCTATATTACTATTATCTTGCTAGTTTCCTTCTACATTTCCATGCTAATCAAGGTTCCTGTTGCAAACAGCAGAAAATTAAAATGGACTATTTGAGCAGAGAAAGAATTCATCAAAATGCTATTGTGGTGTGATAGTCCCACTTATTTAGAGTTAAAGGTACCTCTAATAACTGTTTTCATTGGATGTGGCTATCTTGTAAATCTTCTGGTTCTGTTTAAACTCTGTTGCATTACAGAGTAGTCCTGCATATAGAGTTTTCTTTGCTGTAATCTTTATGAAAGCAGATTGCCGGGCCTTTCTTCCATGATGCCACTGGGTGGTATTGATCCACTAACCTTAATGTCAGTAATCTAGTGCAAACCATTTGTGTTACCCAGAGACCTTCCTTCTGGCATGAAACCCTCCAAATTGCTGGAGTCTAACCTCAATTTATTATTAGGTTCTTCATGTTTCATGGTAGAAGCTTGTATCTCAGGGGCACTAAACCTCTACTCTGGCAGAACCGAGAGTTACAGGATAGGCTAAAGTTATTAATGAATCATTACTTGAACAAGAAAAAGCCACCATTACTATATTCACTGCTTGGTTTCCACATGTGTGGGAGGTAGTTATAAAAGAAACAACACCAGATTTGTTTCTGGTTTGTAGAATACATTGTTATGCCATCTCAACAGCTTCTGTGTCATGAGATGGATGATTAAACTAGTCAGTCTGACGGGATTTAGCTCATCATTCCTTAATCAGAAACATACAGGATTTCTTAGTGATATGTAAAGTATTTAGAAACTCCACAGATTATAGAGTTAGATACAGTATGGGAGGTAGAGGAAGCAAATACAATCTAATCCAGTGTCTAATCTGGTGGCACTTGTCAGTTTCTCAGGAAGAAGACTGTGATACAGATTTGTGTACAGGATGGTTATTGAAGAGTATTCTTGTGATCAACATCTGTGGGAGAGTGAAGAAATTAGAATTAGAAGGGAAAAGTTGAACTATGGTTCAGCACCAGTCCCAGTGGGGAATCTGGGAGCCGGAATGGGCCTGCAGATTTGTTCTGAATTAGAGCAGAAAGGCTGGGTCCTTTGTATACACATCAATGAATTTATGGTGGAACAGATGATAAAAATAAATACATGTTGTTTGCTACATGCATAAAATTTTCCCTGCTTTCTTGGTCCTTTTTTCATGAGCCCAGAGCATTTGATGTTTTAGCAACTAAATTATTAAGTACTACCTTTGTAGTAAAGGTCGCTTAATGATCACTCTCACAAGGTGTCTTCGTAAACTCCAGTTTTAGTCCAATTATAGAGAACTCCCATGAGGTCAGAGGTGTTTGTTGAAAATAGCTACCAGTGTTTAGAAACACACATCTACTTGGAATGGGAAAAATCTATGAAACTTTGTGGAACTGTGGGGCCTACTTGACTCAAATTCCTGTACCTTGAACTTTCACTTGCTTGTGGAATATGAAAACAAACGTTGGATGTCACTCTTGTTTTTCACTGTCGTCTGTCAAGTAGATTCCAACTCATGGCAGCCTCCATGTGTCAAGTAGAACTGCTCTAAAAGAGTTAAGCTACATCAAATAATATCCAACACCTAATAGCCGCTTGAGTCACATAGTCGCCTGATAATGTCATGATCAGATGTCTAGGCTTTCTTACAGCTCAATAGCAATTCAAGTGCTGTCTCCCAAAAGGAATAGAGTTACTTGATTAAGAGAGCCTGGCTGGAAGCTTCTGCTCTGACTCTCACAACAGAAATCATACCAGCTAGTAGAAAGTAAGTTTCCCAGACAAAAGAAAGATGTTTACGTGCATGACAGGCAAAAAGAAAAGAAAAGAAAAATAAAAGCAACATCTACTTTCATTCTCTCTTGGCAAAATGAGAACTTTTATCAGGACGAATTGCCTATTCTATCAAGTGCCTTGAGTATCACAGTTTCTTCTTGCGTTGGCAAAACGTGAAGGCAAAATATAACAAGTTTAATCAGGGGTACTACCGACTGGAGGTATGAGAACAACCTTGAGAACTGCTGCTGTATGAAACATGATCACATCCCTTTGCAGCTCTGCACAGCTGATACTAAAGTTGAACGGCTACAGCAATTCAGTGGACGCCATTGAGTTTCAGCTAAGTCAAGGCAGTGACCCAGACCCACTCCATTTCTAAAAGTCTCTGTGTTTGAAGGGCATCATTAAACCAGCAGCTTTGCTTTAGGAGGAGAACATAAAGTTCTTCCCCAAAGGATTATTGCTGTTTTTCCAAGTAAAACCAAGATGCCTCTGGGGCCAGGTAGGTTGCATTCTTAAACAAGTGAAGCATGTTGGTTTCTTTTCACTTTCTTAGTCTTTGAGTCCAATTTGACCACTCAGAAATGGGAATATCAAGCCAGAGAGTCAAGAATCTTTCACAGGTCATGTGTTAAATTTTAGCAAGAGATCCATATCAAGTTAGTAGCTCATTTCAAAAGAAGTATAACTGGTAGCTTCATCAGTAAGACAATGAGATCAATATCTGTCTCCCTTTGACAGGGGCTTCCATCAATAAAATCACTGTTTTCAGACACTTGTCAGTAAAAGAAGATGTTAACATTGTGGGGTCTGATGATGTGCCACAACTTGTCCAGCAAGTTGGACAGCTTCCAAGACAGCCTGTTGGTTTGAACCTCAAAGAACATTGATTGGGGTTTAGCCAATGTAAAGGACCAAGTAGAATGGCCTAGAGGGGCGTACCTGTCTTTATTTCCAAAAAGTCCTGTAAGGTGCTAGGTCTCCTGTCTGCTGATAGTAACGCCCCAAACAATGATTTTTCATAAACAGTCAGAAGGATTGAGCATTGTGAATCTGCCACATCACCCCAAGGAAATGCATTTGGCAAATAAACCCTAGAATCTTGTCAGTTTCTCAGCTACGCCTGTTAGTGGAGGAATGCCAAGCCCACTGACATTGAAACTTTTAACTTGTTTACAGCACTATACACATATGTAGTGAATGCTGTGAACATCACAAGATAGTATTACTTGTGATAAATCCTGACCCAGCCATTAGTGCAGATGTAGAAGTAACAACAACAATAACAGTAATACGTCAAATTGATCCAAAGATCATGCTAGTTTCCTTCGCCATTGTGACTTCAACCCAAACTTCGTTAACTAAACCTAGATCCTACCTTCTCCTACGGTGATTGGTGTGGCTGTAGCCACCACAGCCATAGAAGTTTGAATTCTTTCCCTCCTCAAAATTCCCCAGCATACTCAGATGGGTATATATGGCCTTCAGTCTCACTCAGTACCAATCTCATCCCTGATCAACCTTTACCTTATAGGAGAGGTCAGGGTAGGGGAGGAGAGAGAGACCGGGGTGTAGAGAGTGAGCCAACATACGTGACACTGTTAGCTAGGCTTCAAGTGACTGCTTGTTTGCAGCTCAACCAAATCAAGAGGTAGAGCTGAACTTCTGTAGATGATAGGAATGTTTTCTTTCTTAATTGTGGATACTGGTTACATGACTATGTGCATTAGTTAAAGCCACGTAACTTAAAAGGTGATTTTTTGTGAGTAAATTAAACCTCAATAAATCTGAATTTTAAATACACACATGTATCATTTGAAATAAATCAGCATGCTAAGAACTTAGCAATAATTTCACAAAATAAATGCAAAATAGATGAAGAAAATTATAAAAATTTATTGAGAGACATTTAAAAATAAATGGAAAAATATAACCTATTGAATGATGAGAATACTCCATTTAGCTCAATCCTTCTTAAAATGTTTTATAAATTTGATATAATGCCAATTAAATCCCAAGAGGATTTTAAAGTACTTGACAGCTAATTTAAAAATAAAACTATATGGAACTGCAAAGTACAAAATATAGCTAAGATATTGTTAAGACAGGAAAACAAAGCAGACGATTTGGTGTTAACCAACATCAAGATTTACAAGCTATACTGAGACAGGAAGGAGTAGACATAGAGGTAGAAAAATAGTCCAGAGGAAGGCATTCATGCATGTTCACTTGGAACACGACAACTCTAGCGTGGTAAATCAGTGGAGAAATAAAGGATTTTAACATATAAATATATAAATTAGACAATTGGTTCCTTTCTCCTGTTATGTGTAAAACAAATTTCCAGTGGATTAGAGAACTAAACATGAATGATAGAACTACACAACCTTTAAGAAGTGCTATTGGAACCCTTTGAATTGGTTAAAATTGTTATAGTCTTAATACTAAAATTGGAGATACATTCAATCTCAATAAACAGCAATAGGAACCCTCAAGCTACTTGTGAGAGTACAAATTTGATTCATCCACTTTGAAGCACAGTTTGACAATACATATACTGAAGTCGACTGTATATACACGCTGCCCTGTAATCCAACAAATCCATTGTTAGCAGCACTATTTGTAGTAGTCACGAACTGTAGGCACCCAAATGTCCATCAGTACTGAAGTGGCTAGGTAAACTGTGATTAGTTTGTTTAATAGAACATTATGCAGCAATGAAAATGAAAAATTAGCACTGTATGTAACACCATGGATTAATCTAAAAATACATAATTAAGCAAAAGAACCAAGATGCAGAAGAAGACAAACAGCATGAACTCTATTCACATAAAGTTTAAAAGTCACAAGAGTGACTATTTCTGGAAGAAGAAAGGGATTTTGATCTGGAGAGAGACGTGGCTGGAGGAAGGATACTTCTGTGGTGCCTGTAAAGTTCCATTTCTCAACCTGAGTGGAGTTCATAGGTGTTTGCCTTGACAGTTGTCAAGCTGCACAAATGTGTTTGTACTTTTTCTATGCATAGGCTATGCTTCACAGAAATGTAATTCAAAACACAAACTCCAAGACAGAAATGCTTGGAGACTTGCTTCATAAACTATATGCTCATTTGCACTTTTTCTGACATTTGAGATAGATGATGAAATGTACAGCTGTAACCTCGACTGTAGAATCTTTCTAAAAAGTTGCTCAACCTGGGAATGGGCATTACGATGCCGTGATGGTAGTATTTATACATCCATATTTCCAACATCTAGCTCGGTGATAAGTGTATAAACCAAGCCAGAACCAAGCCCACTGCTGTTGAGTCGATTCTGACTCATAGATAAATACTGCCTAATGAGTATTTTCTGAAATGTAAGAATAAATAAATGAATGAGTGACTGAATCAGAAGTATCTCTCATTGAAGCCTGCTGAGTTACTGCAGAGGCTGTTAAAGAAGACGGCCTTCCTGGATTCATCTTTTGTTGGAAAGACGGAAGTGAATAGTAAGCAGCAATAACGTTCAAGTCTTTGGACTTTGGAGCACTTCTTGCTGTCACCTACAGAAACTTAAACCACAGAAGAAAACAGAGTCCAGGAATTACTGAATCAATCTGTGGCAGTAGCATGCTACTTAGTATTTTAAAGAGAATATTCCGATAAATTCCTGTGGTAAGATACGTCACAAAATAACACCAAATAACAAAATCTGTTTAACTCAAAATTATCTACTGTTACTTGAAAAATTGAGAGGATTTTTTTCCCCATATATAAATTCTGATAGAATTCTACAAAATACGCCACATCAATCTAATTTCCACCTTCTGTCAGCTACAGGCTTCCATTCAAAAGCAAAATGGCTCTCCATGATAAGCAAATATATAATTAAGATTTACTTTGGTTAGGTGAAAATATGCCTTCTTTCTAAAGAAGTCCCCAAGGCTGTGTTCAGCATAGGCAAGGTTAGATATGGTGGATTTATCAGTAAATTTAGCCCAGTGTAAAAGGCACTCCTTCAAAACTGTTAAAGATGGTGTTTATGTGGTATTCTGTGATGTCTTCTGCATAAGGATTTGGTCAATGCATGCAGTTTACTCCAACCTTGAAAATGGATTTATTCTAGAGAAAAGCGCTGAGATTTTTTTTTTTTCCTTTTGGTCTCACATTCTCCCTTTGACCACATAATAGTCCAAAAACTCACACAAGCAGTTCCATATGGAGATGAGGAATGTCTAGCCAAAACAAGTTGTTCAGCTTATTAGCCTTGGGCTGAATAAGTTACTCAGACTATCTGGCATAGCTACCCCATTAAAAAGGAGGGCTGGGATGGCTATGCTTGCCTTTTCTTTCTCCCACTAGAGTTTTAGATGAGAAAACAAATGGTTAGCAGGCCAGAAGCCCTTTGCTCAACTGTTTTCTGTGAACATTTGAAAAGCCTCACAAGTGCAACCGTGCAGATTTCTTTGCACCTGACTGGCTGCAGAGACGGCACATTCCACAGTTTTTATTGTCTAGTTTCACTTTCAGTCCTTCTTGGGACAGACTATCAAGCTGTTTTGGTGCGAATCTTGGCAGAAAAAGTTTCTTCTATCAAAGAATTTGAAATAGTGTGAATGGCAAGATAAACCGGCTCCAACCGTAAGCTCTATTGTAGCAGAGCTATGAGGTGGCAGAAGGAGAATTAGAATGCATGTTATCTTTAAGATCTCTTTTAGATTAAATTGTAAAAGTTTGTGTAAAAGGTGGGGAGTATAAAATCACATTCAAATTTAATTATAATGGAAATTAAAGATTGTTTACCCCAATAACATTGTAGGAAACTCAGTTGTTCCCTTAGTCTCTAGTTGAAGTATTGTCACACTGTTTAATTGTTTTTTCCCCATTATGTCGTCACTAACAGTCACAAAATATAGGACAAGTCATTTAGTATTAATTTTTCCATCAGCTTTTCATATAATTCACGTGTTCAATTTCTCTTTCGTTTCTTCCCCCTCTTCCTCCTCTTCTTTCTTCTTTATTTCTTTTGAAAGATTGCACACACTTACTTTCAAATAGACCTCAAGAGAATCCTTGAAAACTAAGTCCACAACAGTATTTGAATACCACAAGTCTCTAGACTCTCTACTCTTTATTCCCTCGGGTCAATGGTTTTTGAGGGACAGCATCTACTAAACAGTTCTTGTTTCCGCAGCTTGTTAAGCGGGAAAACACGGCATGACACCTGAGTGGAAAACTGTTGACAGAGCATTGTCAGGTACAACGCGCATCTACTTGGCTTACAGTGTTAATTTGATATCTCACCAGCCAACCCAACAAAACCCAAGAGCCTGAAAGACATTTCCTTCCAACAGCAGTTAAAAGCAACTGTGGCAATCACCCACAAGACTCATTTTGCATGGCTGTGAAACATTTGCATGGTATACAGTTTGTCTTAACGGGCCTGACTTGCATATTTGTAAAGATTTGTGGTTGCTAAGTTACCAGCAATATTTATTTGAACTTGTACACCATGTCATTTTGTGGCAAAAGAAGAAGTTTTGGACTTCACAGAGAAGGACGCTTTCCTTCTAATGGTTATCTTCTCCGGAGTTTTCCAATAGAAATCTTTTATAACAGTATACTGAAAAATTCCATCCCCATTACCCGCTGAGGCTTTCTGCCTTTTTATGTTGCCTTTTCTAACACAGTGAATATTTATATAGAACCAAGTCACATATTCCCTATGTTTTCATTCATTCCTTCTTTAATTCAACACACAGTTTTGCAAGACACAGTATAGGTCCCTCGAGGGAGTTGAGGATGTGTCTCACCTTCTCCTAAGAATTTAACTGAAAAGAAAAAAGTCCATAAAAACAACTCAGGCACACATAGAACCTAATTACTCTCAGGCCTCGTAGTCAATACTTACCACTTCTGAAATGAAATATCCCCCTGTTCCTACAGGAACCCCAGACTCACAGCTTCCTCAGTCGTTTCTGTAGGGAGCCTGAGCGCACTGACAAACCAGGTGGTAGGCTCCGTTACTCTGAGGTGTCTACCCTGCTCGGCCTCTTTTATGTTGATTTCCCCTTATTATGCTCCCGTCTTTATGAATCCTCTTGAGGAGTTACCACCAACTATACGAACCCCCTTGAGGAATGCCACCAACTATAAGCCAGCACTTCCTTCCTTCCAAAGATAAATGTTGAACACGGTAGAAAATGCTCCTGATTCTTCACAATTTTATTTTATTTATTCTTTTGTGGTGTGGAGGTGGTAAGGAAAAACAAAAGTTGCTTCCAATAGGATAGATGAAAGGATGACAGGCGGAGGGCACTAGAGAGTGGTCAGAGAAGACTTCTCTGGAAAGGGGCTTTGACTTACGAGAAGCTGCTGCCTATGCCAGTGCCCACTGAGAAAATGCCATTTGCTCTGCCGAAGGTACTGCGGGTATGTGATCCTGTTGCTGCAAGTTCTCATGGTGCTAGAGTGCTATGGATTACGGACACAGAATAGTTTTGTCACAATTTGTTATCCCAACCCCGTACACCACATTTCCTCCCCGTTTCACAGCATCTGCCATCCACACTGCTCCTTTAGCTCTGGGCTATATGAGACAAACTACTATAGTTCCTCCACTGTCCTAATCTCCGTCTCTCCCTAAGTGCCATTTGGTCTTTGTGGGGCCTGATCTCTGTATAATTTGGGTCTTCTTCAAGAAAGAAAAAATAATAATTATGAATTGAAAATTAAACCCGCTGGCATTGACTCAGGTCTGACTCATAGTGACCCTAGAAGTCAGAATAGAATTGCCCCATAGAGTTTCCAAAGAGCGCCTGGGGAATTTGAACTGCGGATCTTTTGGCTAGGAGACGTAGCACTTCACCACTACACCATTAGGGCTTCCAAATACAAAATTAGGTGCAGGTAATTGGAAAAGACTTGATTTGATTCCTTCTGTCCCAAACAGAATCTCTTCTGTAGATGAGCCTGGCTAAACAGATGCCTGGACAAGTCCTATGCTCTTTGTTTCTATACACGCCGTAATCTGCACCTCAGTCTGAGGCCCTGGGTTACTCCAGCGTTCTTGTCAGCTGCTGCTGAGTCTACACCAAAGCGCAATGACCTGATGTGTACTGAGTACCTTTGGGAAAGAAACTGCTGAGCCTGCACGTTTAATGTTAGTACATATATAAAGAATATCACAACTGATGGCCAAACACCATTATCAGAACCTGTTGCTATGTGTGAATACAAATAACACCAACTAATGGATGAAGACAGTAAGGGTAAAACTGCAGTAAAAACAGAAGTCACACTGTTTTTCTTTACAGCTGCCCATTCAGTGTGATTCCAGGAGCACTGAGAAAGAGTATCCACCATGTTACTGATTTTTCAAATCCCACAGCTTGAACTTTACCCTTTACCCTCCTGTCAAACTTTGTCTTACCTCTAAGAGATGTAAATAATAAAAGTCATACAGGTTATTAACTTCTTCTCAGAGAGCAGCTGTACAGAAGCTGAGAGCATTGAAACTAGGGGGTGAGGGAATCATAACATGTCCCCAAAAGGAAGTCTTACAACTTTTTGTCATATTTTCATTAGCACTGATGTGGATCTGTTGCACTCTTGCTCTACTCATAGAAACAGAAACCAGACCTGTTGCCAGTGAGCACTTCTGACTCAGGGCAACCCCATAGGAAGGATGGCGTAGAACCATTCCATGGGGTTTCCAGGGAGTGGTTAGTAGAGAGATAATCAAGAGCCAAGAGGGTATGAGCTTTTGGGTAAGGAGCAGCTGCTCTTGTTTTGTTGAAGCTACCTCCAGCAGTGGCTTTTCACGTAGTGCAACCCCTAGAATGGGATCAGAGTTTGTGGAAAACAGAAAGACACAAGCAGTGCACAAAGTGGAGGATGGCAGCAGCAGATCTCCCTGCAGCGCATTCTGCGGTATCGTTGCTGGTGGGCTGTCAGCGTCTTCCCAGCTGCCTCCCAGTAGTTCCAGCTGGGTGTGTCTGGGCAGTCTCACACACTTTGATTTAAATTGCATTTTGTTATTCTCCTTGAGAAATTCCTCATGTGGTGTCTCATAGGGAGACTTGCAGAAGCATGTGTTTCTACTTTTAAGGCTACAATAGATGTTTGGGGGAGAAAAGTGAAAATAAGTGCGAGGTCTAGGTCCTTGCCAGAGACAACCTTTGGTCTGCTTGGTATCCTTAATGACGCCAAGCTCCATCTGGCAGCTAAACTTTGATTTTGCTGTCGATCAGGAATAAACAGCATTCCATGAAGTTATGCAATCTGTTGTAAAACAAGGGAAATCTGTTGTAACATGTCCCCAAAAGGAAGTTTTACAACTTTCTGTTATATTTTCATTAGCAATGATGTGGATTAGTCGCACTCTTGCACTACTCATAAAAACAGAAAGGGAAATTGATTATACTTGATAGATTTATTAAATTACCAGGGAATGTCTGTTAGGTGTATACAATTTTAATTATGTTACTCGAAGATATGAAATTCTGAGGACTGGCGTCACAAATTCGTGTCAATCACTAAACCCAGTGTAGTGCTTGACTTAAGGGTGTGGGAGGAGGGAAAGAAGGAAATGAGGGAGGAATAAAGGAAGAAGGAGACAGAAGGAGAGAAGGATGGAGGAAAGAAGGAAAAAAGAATCAATTTATCAATCAATCGACAGGTGGAATTCCTGATAGAAATAAAGCTTGGCATAGACCTCTTCCACAAATGATGCTATGTTTATGGAAACTCAAAGTCTACATCATATGTGAGATAAAGGAATGTAACCCTGAAAGGAAGAAATTCGTAACTAAAGTTTGATTCTTAGTTTTGCTTAAAATGTAAAATGAGTCCACCCACTCCACGAGGCCATGATGATTAGTTCTCAGACAACTGCCATTACAAATACAACAAATATGGTGAAATGATCTTATGAATTTCATCTGTGCTACTTCCCTGTTCAAAATTCAAAATGCTGCAGTGGCTCTCTACCACCTCCATGATAACATCAAACCCACTGGCCTGACTTACGTCACTACCTTCATCTGAAGGAAGATATTCAAACAGACAAACTCCGCCTCATTAATTCCAGCTATGTGACTCTTCTTTAATCTTTCTAAGTCTCAGTTTTTTTTTTATCTGAAAACATACAGGAATAAAAACAGCCATTTCTTAGCAAGCGTTTTATTTTGAAGTTTTCATGTTACAAAGTCTAAGGACAGAGACATTTGTGTAAAACCCAGTTCAAGTCCTAAAACTTCAGAAAACTCATCACTCAACATTGTGAAAATGGCAGATCCACCCATAGTGATCTACAGATATAATGCAACTCCAATCTTAATACCATCAGCATTCTTTAATGAGATGGAAAAACTAATCAGCAACTTTATATGAAAAGGAAAGAGGTTTCCTGATTACACAAAGCATTAATAAGAAAAAGAATAAAGAAGGGAGGCCTCACAGTACCTGATCTCAGAACCTGCTATGTAGCCACAGTAATCAAAACATTCTGATACTGATACAGTGATAGACAAATCAAGCAATGAAACAGAATTGAAAGCTCAGATATATATTTATCCACCTATGGTCAGTTGATCTTTGACAAAGGACTATTATATAGGGAAAAGATGGCCTTTTAAAACAAATATTGCTGGCAGAACTGGATGTCCATCCTTAAAAAAAAAAATGAAATATGACCTATAACTCACAAAATGTACAAAAGAAAGGAAAAAAAAAACCTCAAAATGGATCCAAAAAACTAAACAAAAAACACAAAGTGATACAAAAAAAAATCATGGAAGAAAAAATAGGATGAGCGCTAGGGGACTCTAATACATGGCAAAAATACAATAAAAAAAACCCTAACTAACAATGCACAAACACTAGGAGAGAAGCTAGATAACTGGGAGCTCCTGAAAATGAAATAAGTTTATCAAAAGATTTTACGGAAAGAGCAAAGAAAATCTACAGACTGAGAAAAATTTTTTTGCTATCACATGTCTACCAAGGATTTAATCTCTAAAACTGATAGACTACTTCAATACCTCAATAACAAAAAGACAAAGAATCCAACTAAAAATTGGGCAAACAAACATTTAACCAAAGAACACATTCAAAGAGCTAACAGACACCATAGGAAATGCTCACAATCATTAGCTGTTAGAGAAATGCAAATCAAAATTACAAAGAGATGCTATCTTGATCCAACATTACTGATACCAATAAAAAAATAAAACAGAAAACAACAAATGTTTGAGAGGTTGCAAGAAGGTTGAAACACTTATGTGCTGTTGGTGGGAATGTAAAATGGTATAACCACTTTGGAAAATGATATGGCATCTCCTTAAAAAGCTACAAGTAGTAATACCGTATGATCTGGTAATCATACTCCTAGAAATATATCCTAAAGAAGTAAGAGTCATCATACGACTAGACATACACATACTCATGCTCATTGCAGTATTATTCACAATAGTAAAAAGATGGAAACGGCCTAAGTGTCTATTACAGATGAATAGATATATAAATGATGGTACATATACACAATGAAATGCTACACAAGTATAAGTAAAAATGACAAATACACAAAATATCTTACATCATGGATGAATATTGAAGATCATTATGCTGAGTGATATAAATCAATTGCAAAGTGACAAATATTGTGTGAGACCCCTATTATAAAAACTTAAGAAAAAGTTTACAAGTAGAAAATAGAAAACAATCTTTGATGGTTATGAAGGCAGGGGTGGAGAGGGAAAATCACTGACTGGAAATTAGGTAAGTACTAACTTTGGCAAAGCGAAGACAACACACAATATAACAGAAGTCCGAACAACTTGACTGAAGCAAAGCTGCTGACGCTTTTTAGATATATCCAAATCCCTTGAGGGACTGAATTACTGGGACTGAAGACTGGGGACTGTGGTCTTGTGGCTATCTATGTCAATGGACAGAATATAAAAATGCGCTATTTTACATTGCCACCAGCAGCACATCATGAAAATATGCTCCATCCTACTTTGTTGAGTAAGTGACTAGGGTCTTAAAATCTTGTGAGCAATCATCTGGAATAATTTATCAGTCCCATCACAATCAGAATACAGTAGAGAGAAGAACATCAAAGATGCAAGGACAGTATCAATCCAAAGGACATATGAAACATAGCCTACATCAGCCTGAGCCCAGAAGAACTAGATGGTGCCTGGCTGTCACCAAAGATCACTCTGACAGGCATCACAATATAAGGTTCCTGACAGAGCAGGAGAAACATATAGGACAAAGTTTAAATTCACAAGAAAGGAAGGAAGGAAGGAAAAGAGGGAGGGAGGGGGAAGAGAGATAAAGAAAGAGAGACACAGAAAGAAAAAAAGGAAAGAAACAGAGAGAAAGAAAGAAAGAAAAGACCAGACTTAGTGGCCTGACAGAGACTGAAGAATCTCAAAGACATAAGGCTTCCTGATATTCAGAACTGAAGTTACTCCTGAAGTCCATTATTCAGCCAACTATTAGACAAGCTAATAAAACAGACATGCGACATACGTGCTTCTTAGTTAAATCATGTATACGAGACCAAATGGACAATACTAGCCCCAAAGCAAAGATGAAGGGGGAGGAAGGAACAGGAAAACTAAATGAATGGACATGAAGATCTGGGACATAAAGGGAAAGGAAGACAGTGCTGACATGACACAGAGCAGAGATTGCTATCAATGTCACAATTTTTGAATGAGAAACTAATTTGTATTATAAACTTATACCGAAACAAAATGAAATTAAAAATAGGTGAATGAACAAAAACTTTATGTCATCAAAAACACATATTAAATAGAATGATTGATCAACTTAAAAAAAAACCTTACATCATAGTTAATGTGCGTTGCATTCATTATCACTTACTAGAGGTTGTATTCCACCACACGTCTGTCACTTTGTGATGGTGTGAGGGCTTGCATGCTGCTCTGTTGCTGGAAGCTTTGTCATCAGTATTTCAAACACCAGGAGACTCACCCATAGTGGACAGGTTTCAGCTGAGCTTCCAGACTAAGAGAGACGAGGAAGAAGGATCTGGCAGTCTACTTTTGAAAACACTGGCTAGTGAAAATCTTACAAATGGTAGTAGATCATTGTCTGATACACTGTCAGAAGAGAGCCCCTCAGGTATGAAGGCACTCAGAATACAACTTGGGAAAAACTGCCTTCTCAAAGCAGAGGATATCTTAATGACATGGATGGAGTCAAGCTTTTGGGATTTTCTTCTGCTGATGTGATATGACTCTAAAGGAGAAGACACAACTGCAAATATCAGTTAATAAACAGAACACAGACTGTATGAAGTATTAATCTAGGAAAATAGGAAGTAATCAAAAATGAAATGGAAGGCACAAACATGGATATCTTAGGCATTAGAGAGATGAAATGGACTGTTATTGGCCATTTTGAATCAGACAGTCATATGTTCTACTATGTTGGGAATGACCAATTGAAGAGAAATGGAGTCACACTCACCATAAAAAAGAATATTTCAACATCTGTCAGTGATATGAGAATATCCATATGCCTATAAGAAAGACAGTTAGTATGATTATTATTCAAATTTAAGCACCAATAACTAAGGCCAAAGATAAAGAAATTGAAGATTTTTACTAACTTCTCCAGTTTGAGGAAACCCTGTTGGTGTAGTAGATTAAGAGCCAAGTCTGCTAACTAAAAGTTAGGCAGTTCAAATCCCCTGGATGCACCTTGGAAACTCTATGGAGCAGTTCTACTTTGACCTCTAGGGTCACTATGAGTTGGACCCAACACAATGACAGTTTTTTGTTTTAGTTTTCCCTGCAGTTTGAGAGTGATCAAACATACAATCAAGATGCATTGGTAATTTCTAGCAACTGGAATGAGAAACTTAGAAATGAAAAAGGATTGGTATTTGGAAAATACAGCCTTGGTAATGGAAATGACACTGGAAATCACATGACAAAATATTGTTAAACTGACTTCATTGCAGATATCATTTTCCAACAACATAAATGCCAACTCTGCAAGTGGACCTCACCAGGTGGAATACACCAGAATCTAGTCAACTGCATCCATGGAAAAAGACAATAAAAAAGCTCAGTACTATCAGTCAAATTAAGGCCAGAGGCTGACTGCAGAGAAGACCATCAATTGCTCACATGCAAGTTCAAGTTGAAACTCAAAAATTTAAAATAAGTCCACAAGAGCCAAAGTATGATCTTGTGTATCTCCCACCTGAATTTAGAGACCATCTCAAGGATAGATTTCACCTTTGGAAAACTAATGATCAAGGACCAGGCAAATTATGGAATGACATCAAGATCATCATATATGAGAAAAGCAAGAAGTTCTTAAAAAGACAGGGCAGGACAAAAGACCAAAATGAATATCAGAAGAGACTCAAACTTACTACTGAACAGAGACTAATAGTGAGAAAGGAAGAAATGATGAAGCAAAAGAACTGAACAGGAATTTTAAAGGGTGACTCAAGAAGGCAAAGTAAAGTGTTACAATGAAATGTGCAAAGATCTGGAGATAGACAACCAAAAAGGAAGAACGTGCTTGGCATTTCTTAAACTGAAAGAACTGAGGAGAAAATCAGCCCTCAAGTTGCAATTCTGAAAGGTTCTATAGTATAATATTAGATGACACAGGAAGCAACAAAGGACGATGGAAGGAATGTACAGAGTCACTGTACCAAAAATAACTGATCGAGGTTCAACCAATTCAGGAAGTAATGTACGAGCAAGAATCGATGGTACTGAAGGAGGAGGTCCAGGCTACACAGAACGCATTGTCAAAAAACAAGGCTCAAGGAAGTGATGAAATATAGATTGACATGTTTAACAAATGGATCAAGCATGAAGCATTCACTCCTCTCTATTAAGAAATTTGGAAAACAGCTACCCGGTCAACTGATTGGAAGAGATCTATATTTGTACCCATTCCAAAGAAAGGTGGACCAACAGAACGCAGACATTACTAACACTATCATTATTATTACACACAAGCAAAACTCCACAAAAATCTTTGAAAAGTGTTTGAAGCAATACATTGACAAGGAATTGCCAGAAATTGAAATTGGAGTCAGAAGAGGGCATGGAATGTGGGATATCACTGATGTCAGATGGTGAATCTTGGCTGAAAGCGGAGAATAACAGACAGATGTTTACCTGTGGTTTTTTGACAATAAAAAAACATTGAATTGTGTGGATCGTAGCAAATTATGGATGATATTTCCATGAATGGGAATTTCAGAACACTTAAGTATGCTCATGAGGAACCTGTGCAGCAGGACACTGCAAGGTTTAAAGTTAAGAAAAGTGAGCAGCAGGGTTGTATCCTTTCACAGTATTTGTTCTGTCTGTGTGCTGAGCAAACAACCTGAGAAGGGAACCATATGAAGAAGAATGGGTCATCAGAGTTGGAGGAAGAGTCATTAACAACCTGTGCAAATGACACAACTTTGCTTGGTGAAAGTGAAGATAACCTGAAGCACTAACTGATAAAAATAGAAAGTCACAGCCTTTGTATGGATTATACCTCAATATAAAGAATATAAAAATTCTCACAACTGAGCCTATAAGCAGTGCCATGAAAAATGGAGGAAAGACTAACACCAAGGAATTCATTTTACTTGGATCCACAATCAAGGTCCATAGATGCAGCAGTCAGGAAATCAAACAAAGTATTGCACTGCACAGATGCATTGCAAAAGACCTCAGCTAATGAAGTTCAAACCAAGCTCATTTGCCGTATCAAAACGCTAGAGTCTTTAAGAAACGTGATAATGTACTCTACCTGAGCTCAGCAAATGGAACAAAATCTAACTGACAGCACCTGTGTTTACAACATGGTTTGCTAAATACTTTAAGCCCTCTATTGAGACCTACAGAAACAAATAAACCAAACTCATTGCTGTTCAGTCAGTTCTGACTCACAGTGACTCTACTGAGTGGAGTAGAACTGTCCTGTAGGGTTTTCAAGAAGCATCTGGTAGATTTGAATGGCTGACCTTTTGGTTAGCAGCCATAGCTCTTAACCACTACACCACAAGAGTTTCCTCTGAAGAGGAGATTCCTTTCAAAAATACTGATGTTCGTTGACAACACTTCTGGTCCCCCAACAGCTCTGATGGAGATGTAAAAGGAGAATAATATTGTTTTCATGCCTGCTAACACAGCAACCATTCTCCATCCCATGGCTGAAGGAATAATTTAGACTTTCAAGTCTTGTTGTTTAAGTATATGCTTTATGAGGCTATAGTGGGATCTCAGCAATGTATGAGGTTTGACAACTAAGTCCACGAACATAACTGTTCTAAGTGCTACATACCTTATTGCTGAATATCACCGTGGTCATCTTCAAAGTACTCCCCTTGGGAAGCTATATACTGTTGACAGTGCCTACTCCACCCTTCAAAGCAGTTTTGGAACTCTTCCTGGGACGGCCATTGTGTGAGGGGCCACAGTGACAAGTTTGCGAACTTAACTGTATAGTTCTCTGTGAGGGAGTATTTAGCCGGTAAACAGACAACTGTATTGAAACACCTTCCCTACTCACCTGATCTAGCCTGCAGTGGCTTTTTTCTTTGCCCCAAGATAAAGGAAATACTGAAAGGAAGACATTTGGATGACATTCAGGACATCAAGTGTAATATGCCGACAGCTCTGATGGCCATTCCAGAAAAAGCTCCAAAATTGCTTTGGAGGGTGAACTAGGCACTGGTGTCTGTGCCTAGCTTCCCAAGGGAGATACCTCAAAGGTGACCTTCCTGATATTCAGCAATGAGGTACATAACACTTTTTTGTTGAATAAGTTCATGAGCTTAATTGTCAGTCCTTGTAAAATGAAAATATTCTGGACAGGATTCACTATTCTACATGCTATTAAGAACATTTGTGGATCATGGGAGTAGGTGAAAATACCAGTATTAACAACAGTTTGGAAGAATTTGATTCCAACCTTCTCAGACGACTTTAAGAGGTTTAAGATTTCAGTGGAGGAAGTAACTGCAAGATGTGGTTGGAACAGTAAGAAAACTAGAAATGGGGCCTAAAGATGTGACTGAATTGGTGCAATCTCATGGTGTATCTTTACTGGATAAGAGGCTGTTTCTTTTATTTATTACTAATTTTTATTTTTTATTGTGATTAAATGAAAGAATACAATCCAAGTGAAATTTGTATGCCCACCTGTATGCAGCTCCTGCTGTTCTCCATGCCCAGTTACAGCACACTCCTCTTTTTATTCTATACTTGTAGAATCCTCTTAACAAGCTCTTATCCCCTCTTCTCTACCCTCTTCTCTGCCAGCTAGAAAGATATCAGTAAGATGACTCCCTGTAAATGCGCAGAACCATAAAGTACACACACTGTGTGTTTACACTGTGATCCCTAGTCCAGTCCGTTTTTGTTCGAAGAGTTGACCTCAGTAGTGATTTCTGGACAGGGGCAGCAGCGGGTCTTGGGGCCATGTTCACAGGGGAAGCCCACCTGTCCGACCATCCATTGTGGTCTTTTAGAAGAGCGCTTGAGATGCACCCCTCTTTTTCCTGTGTTGTCACTGGTACTCAACATTGTGTGCCTCATCACAGCTGTCTTCGATGGTGGCCAGGTGCCACCTTGGTCTTCTCTTCCCATGATGACACAGTCTCCCATTCACGTGGGTCCTGCTGTCTCCTGGAGCCTTTTTCCTTCATGTCTTTGTTCTCAGTCACCATCTGTGCTACATGAGCTCAGAGCATTTGGTGTATCCCACATGGCATTTTATTAGCTTTTTAAGACCACAGAGACTTCTCACCAATATGGGGTGTAGAATACTCTCTTAGCAATAGGCTACTTATGCCAGTTGCCTTGGTATCCCCCAAGAGCATTGTCCCCAGACACTGTCTCTGCTACTCTATCCTTGCAATATCGGGTAAAGATTAGAAAAGTTTTCTGTTTATGGTGAAGTTCAGTTAAGTTGATCTACTTTCTACTGTGTGTTGTAACTGTTTTCACTCAACCAAATTTTCATCAAGTATCCAGTTTATGACCAACTGTCTCCCTCTCTCCCCTTGCAGCCATCAGAGTCTTTTCTTTTGTACATACATCTGTTTTTGCCGCTGATTGATTTCACTCAGCATAATGTTTTCCAATTGAAACCAACCTTATGAAATGCTTTCTAAAATCATCACTGTTCTTTATCATTGCATGGTATTCCATTGAGTATATGTACCATAGTTGGGTTACTCATTCACCTGTTGTTGGGCTTCTTAGTTGATTTCACCTTTTTGCTATTGTGGACTGTGCTGCAATAAACATTCTTGTGCATGTATCTGTTCATGTGACAGCCTTTGTTTCTGTTATATTCTGAGCAGTGGGATCACTGGATCAAATGCTATTCCTATTTCCATCTTTTTAAGAAAACTCCAAATTGCTTTCTAAAGAGGTTGTACCATTTTGCAACCCCACCAGCAGTGTAGGAGAGTTCTGATCTCTCTACAGCCTCTCCAGCATTTGTTGTTTTGTGTTTTTTGGATCATGGCAGATCTTGTTAGGGTAAAATGTATTTCATTGTAGTTTTCTTTTGGATGTCCCTGATAGCTAATGCTTGTGAGCATTTCCTCATGTGTCTTTTGGCTGCCTGAATGCCTTTTTTTGGTGAAGTGTCTGCCTATCTCCCTTGCCTAGTGCTTAATTGGGCTATTTACCTTTTTCTTGTTAATATTTTGCAGTACCTTGTAGATTGTGGAGCTCGGATGTTGTTCCGACACATTGTTGTCAAATATTTTTTCCCATTCTGCTGTGATAAAGTCTTTGCATGAGAAAAGTGTTTGATTCTTAGTAGTTCCCTTTTATCTATTTTCTCTTCTGTTGATTATGCTTTGCCAGATTTTGAAGTCTGTCTAAGCAGTGTATTAAAATTTCCATTATTGACTCTATTTTCTCTTGCATGATCTTTATCGTTTTAGGTTTGATATTTAGGTCTTTGATCCATTTTGAGTTTTCATGTAAGGTGTGAGACATGATCTTGTTTCAGTTTTTTTTTGCAGATGGATATCTGATTTTGCCAGTACCATTTGTTAAAGAGACTGTTTTTACTCCAGTTTACAATCTCAGGGCCTTGGTTGAATATCAGCTGTTCAGAAGATGGTGGCATCTCTGAGGGTTTCAACTCTGTTCCATTGGTCTATATGTCTTTTTTTGTACCAGTACCGGGCTGGGTTGACTACGCTGGCAGTGTAATAAGTTCCAAGCTTGGTTAGTGTGAGGCCTCCCACTGTGTCCTTCTTCTTTAGTAGTGCTTTGCATGTTTGGAGTTTCTCCCCTTTCCAAACAAAGTTGGTGATTTGTTTCTCCATCTCATTAAAAAATGTCACTGGAATTTGTATTGGATTTGCATTGTATATGTAGATCATTTGGGGTAAAATAGACATTTTCACAATGTTAAGTGTTCCTATCCATGAGCAAGGTAGGTTTATCCATTTATGTAAGTCTCTTTGGTTTCTCACAGTAAGCTCTTGTAGTTGTCTCTGTATGGGTCTCTTATTTCACTAGTCAGATTAATTCCTAGGTACTTTATTTTCTTAGAAGATATGCTGAATGGTATTGATTTGGTGATTTCCTCTTTGAGGATCTCTTTGTTGGTATAAAAGAATCCTGCTGATTTACTTTTATTTGTATCCTGATACTTTGCTAAACTGTTCTGTTAGTTCTAATAGTTTATTTATGGGTTCTTTAGGATTCTCTGCTTATACAAACATACCGTCTGTAAAAAGGAAGATTTTTACTTCTTTCTTGCCCAGGCTGATACCCTTATCTCTTTGTCTTGTCTAATTACTCTGGCTAGAACCTCTTGTACAATGTTGAACAGAACTGGTGAGAGTGGGCATGATTGTGTTGTTCCCATTTTCAAGGGCAATTCTTTCAGTCTCTCTGCATTCAAGATGGTGTATGGAGTTGAATTTGCATAGATGCCCCTTACTGCATTGAGGAATTTCCCCTCTATTCCTATTTTGCTGTGAGGTTTTAGTGTGAATGGGTGCTGGACTTTGTCAAAAGCATTTTCTGCATCCATTGACAAAATCAGGTGATTCTTTCGTGCTATTTATTTGGTTGATCACATTAATTCTTTTTCTGATGTTGAAACTGACTTGCATTGCCGGTATGAATTCAGCTTTGTCATGATGAATTATTTTTTTGATATGTTGTTGAATTCTATTGGCTAGGATTTTGTTGAAGATTTTTCCATCTAGGTTCATGAGCGATATTGTTCTGTAGTTTTCTTTTTCTGTGGACTCTTTCCCTGGTTTTAGTATCAGAGTTATGCCGGCTTCATAGAATATATTATAGAGTATTTCATCCCTTTCTATGCTGTGAAGTAGTCATAGTAGTGTTGGAGTTAACTCCTCTCTAAAAGTTTGGCAGAATTCTCTGTTGAAGCTGTCTGGGCCAGGACTTTTTTTTTGGTTGGTAGTTTTTTGAATACTTTCTTGATCTCTTCCTTTGTGATGGGTTTAGTAAGTTCCACTTCTTGTGATAATTTTGGTAGGTAATATAAATCTAAGAAATGTGCCCATTTCCTCTAGGTTTTCAAATTTGTTAGAGTGCAATGTTTCACAGTATTCTGCTATGATATATTTTATTTCAGTTGGATCCCTTGTGACATCTCCCTTCTCATTTTTTATTAGGGTTATTTGTTTCCTCTCCTGTTTTTCTTTTGTACCTTTAGCCAGTGGTTTATCAATTCTGTTCATCTTTTCAAAAAATCAGCTTTTGGTTTTGTTAATGTTTTCACTCACTCACCTATTCTCTAATATGTTTAGTTCTGCTTTAATCTTTATAATCTGTTTTCTTCTGGTGCCTGAGGAGTTCCTCTGCTGCCCTCTTTCTACTTGTTCAAGCTGCAGTGTTAATTCTTTGGTTTGGGTCCTTCCTTCTGGGTGTGTGTGTTTATAGAGATAAATTGACCTCTGAATACTGCTTTGGCTGTATCCCATAGGTTCTGGTAGGATGTGTTTTCATTCTCATTTAATTCCACAGATTTCTTTATTTCATCTTTGATTTCTTTTATAACCCATGGCATTTTGAGTAAGGTGTTGTTTAGGTTCCATGGGTTCAATTTTCTACATATGTTTTTGGGCTATTGATTTAAACTTTTATGGCTTTATGTTCCAAGAAGATACTTATGTCCTAACACTGGTCTATTCTGGAAAATTTTCCATGTGCACTGGAGAAGAAGGTGTACTTACCTGCTGATGGGTAAGAAGTTCTGTATATGTAGTTGAGGTCTAGTTGGTTAATGTCACAATAAAATCTTCTGTGTCTTTACCAAGATTTTTTCTGGATGATCTGTCCATTACTGACAGTGGAGTGTTGAGGTCTCCAGTTATTATTGTGGTGTGATCTATCTCATTTTTCAGTGTAGCCAGTGTTTGTTTATTGTATTTAAATGTTCTGGTATTGGGTGCATAAATATATCATATTGTTAAGTCCTGCTTATGTATTGAAACATTCAGCAATAATTGACCACCCTTGTCCACGATGATGGGTGTTACATTAAAGTCCATTTTATCTGAGATTGGTATTGTCACTCCTCCTCTTTGTAGTTGTTAACTTGCTATGTATTTTTCCATCCTTTAACTTGCAGTTTGTTCATATCTTTAAGTCTAAGTTGTGTTTCTTGTAAGAAACATCTTATGAATCTTGTCTTTTGATCCAGGATGTCACTCACTGCCTCTTTATTGGAGCATTCAGTCAGTTTAATTTCAGTATAATTATTGATAGGTATGTGTTTAGTGCTGTCATTTTGATACCTATATTTTTGTGTTGTTGATGTTTTCTATATTGCTCTTAATACTCTGTTCTAGATCATTCTTCTTTGTGGGTTAACTTTTAATCTTTATCAGTATTGGTTCTGTGTTTGTTGAGACTCCTGTATTATGTTTCTTGTCTGAATATGTCACATTGTTATTTTGCTTTGCAGCTATGCCTATGACCTGCCCCCTTACTATTCTAAGTTTAAACCAGACTTTAACTTCTGCATATTTTTTAAATGTCCTCTCCATCTGAAAGGACTGTGACTATGGTAATATATCCCTCGTTTTAGTGTGATGGTGTCATAGTTTTCATGATATGATCACTGGTTCCCTTCTTTTAATACTGTAGCTTTAAGCTTTGTGACTTTCCTAACTGAGTAGAATTCTGGATGCTGTGTCCTGTCTTGCCCCCTTAAGTATACACTTATTATTTTTGCTTTTTTAAGCAAAGAGCTTCTTTCAGTATTTCTTGCAGTTTTGGTTTGCTTTTTACCAAGTCTCTAAGCCTCTTTTTATTTGTGAATGTCTCAATTTCATCTTCATATTTGAGATACAATTTTGCAGGATATGTAATTCTTGGTTGGAAGTTTTTCTCCTTCAAGGCTTTCAATGTGTCATCCACTGCCTCCTTGTCATCATTGTTTCTGCAGAGAAGTCATAGAAAAGCCTACAGAGCTTCCCTCTAAATGTTAGGTTTGGTTTGAGTCTCACTGTCTCTAGAGTTTTTGCATAGGTTTCATTTTATTAAGCTCAATTATAGTATGTCTTGGTGTCTTTCTTTTGGGATGCACTTTTTATGGTGTTTGATACACATTTTTGAAATCTATGTTCTCTTCTTTCATAATTTCCAGGAAGTTTTCTGTCAGTAACTCAACAACAATACTCTCTGTATTTCCAGTTATGCCTTCCTGTTCAGTAATTTTAATTTTTCATAGTTTATTCCTCTGAACAGACTCTTACGTGTTTCTTAATGCTTCTATTTTTTTTTCTTATTTCTTTTCTCTGATTTCTCCTCATAAATGCTGGTGTCAGTTGCTCTGTCCTCAAGCTCACTAACCTCAATTCTGCTCTTTTAGCTTTGGATTGGATTGTCTAACATTGTAATTTTGTTATTGATCTGCTGGATTTTAGAATGTTGATGTTCCATCAGTTCAAGTAGCTTAATTTTTCATTTTGTTCTTTTATATTTTGTTCAGTCTCTAGGAGGGCCCTCTATATAATTCTTTTGTACTCAACTTTCAATACTTTCAGAAAAGCTTCTGTATCTGGGAAGCTTTTTGATTCTTTATTTTGAGAGTTTTCTGGAGCTATGGTGGACTGTTTCTTTAAATGGTTAGCAATTGATTGTTGCCTCAGATGTGGTTGAAAGTAGAGATGGGTTATGGCCTTTCTGCCATCTTGCTCTGGGCCCCACTCATAGTGTACCACTGTCCTAAACATAGCTTTAAACACTGCTGGATAAGTGTTTTTTGGATAGACACTATCTTTCATCTTGGGAATTAGCCACCACTGGGAATTCCAGTTGGGTGACTCTGCCTCCCTGCTAACCAACTTCCAAAATCTATAGTGCAGCTCAGAAAACAGAGTTGAGAGGCAGTGGTGCCCTCCATCAGCAGCCAGACTGTCAAAATGTAGCTGTCCCAAGTGCAGTCTGTCTGCTGAGCTATACACTGTTTACTTAGTTAAGCATATCAGTTCAGTATATTAGCCAGCTCATGCCCAGCCCCTGCCTCCCAGATAACAAAGAAGGCATCAGTGCCTGCAGTCCTCCCAAACAGTGAGTCATCTAAAATAGGACTGAACATGCTTGTCTGGTCTTTGAGAGTGGTGTTTACCCACTTAGTGGCAGCTTGTCCAACCTGACAACTATATGCCAGATTCTAGGGCTTCCTGGATATCCATACTGCTCCATTCAATTATTTTTCCAGGCCTTAATTCTCAGAGGAAATTGAGGAGACTTGTGTCTAGTCTGCCATTTGGGCCTCAACTCTTGAGGAGCTGTTTCTTATGGATGAGCAATGAAAATGATTTCTTGAGATGGAATCTAGTCATGAACATACTGTGAACATTGTTAAAATGACAACAAAGGATTTAGACTAGTATATAACTTTATTTGATAAACCACTGGCAGGGTTTGAGAGGACTGACTAAAGTTTTGAAGGAAGTTCTACTGTGAATAAAATATGACTAAACAGCATCACATGCTACAAAGTTTTTTTTGTGAAAAGTTGAATAAATTAATGTGACAAATTGTATTTTTTTTTTAATTTAAGAAATTGCCACAGCCAGCCTGACTTTCAGCAGCCAGCCTAACTAGTGAGCACTCAGTGGACACTGAGGCAAGACCTTCCACCAGGAAATAGATCAAAAGTTGCTGAAGGCTGAGATGATGGTTAGCATTTTTTAGACATAAAGTATTTTCTAATTAAGCTATACACCTTTTTTAGTCATAAAATTTTTTAGACATCACACTTAATATACTACAGTACAGTATAAACATAAATTTTATATGCATTGGAAAGTCAAAAATGTGTGTGACTTGCCTTGTTTCAATATTTGCTTTATAGTAGTGGTCTAGAATCAGACTCCCAATAACAGCTCTTGTTATTTTACAATTGGTACATGTGAGTTTTCTTTTCTTACTTTCATCTTGTCATATATAGTTCTCTCTATCACTGATACAGTTGTTCTGTCATCTACCTTCACTTCCAAAGACAATCTAGATGCTGAGGGCACATAACAAAAGCTACTATACGTTGAAGGTTAGGGCTCGAATAAGCTACATTTGATCCCTTTCAGCTTGCAAAAGAAATTGAGCCCTGGCTTAGTGGACGTGGCCTGTTGGAAGACCCCCAGACCCTGGGCCAAGGCCACAGAGGCGTCTGACTGAGAGGTAAGAACTGGAGAAATTACTGCTCACTGAAAACATAAGTGGATAGTAAACTTCAGTTTCATCAACAAATTTAGCTGCTGCTTTGGAGCTAGAGGTTTAGTTGTGAAGCACTTGTCTGTAAATGAAGCAGTTCCTTCTGGGTTTTGCTGAGTATTGAACTGCATTTGTTGCAGGTGACTGTTAAAAAAGAAAATGGATTTAGTGCTCTTACTGGAAAAAGACAAAATCCAAGTGTTTTGTCTTGAATCACATATGTTTTTTATTTGTAGAATCTGGGAGAAATTCATATATGCTATTGATTATGATAGTGAATGCTAGAACATCTTAAAAGAACTTGAGAGACTGAATCCAAAGTGAGATTGGTACACTTTTACAGATTCTCCTCATCCTCATCCCTCCTCAAGTAGTTTCTCTTAGTTCATTCAATTTTCTCATGCTTAAAAATGAAAGAAGTCAACAATATACCATACTTTTATAAAATATCCATCTCTTTCATTTTAATTATTTATAATTAACTTGAATGACTTAATTTGTCTGAATTGCTACATACTTTTTCTTATACTTTTGAAGCTTATCTATCTGTTTATGTTTTGTCCCTATAATAGTATTCTTTTATTGTAAAGCTCACAATATCCAGAGAATCTAGCCTCTGATATTTAACGAAAAGAAGCCACAGAAGTTATTTCCAAAATTCTCAAGTAACCTTTCTTTAACTTGTGAAGAAACCCAGGTGGTTGGCATCTGTATGAGTCATGATGAGAAACTGGTTTTCCTGAACAAATCAAACTTGATTTTAAAAATCTAAGTTTTATTCAACCAATACATTTAGTTTGGTATGTATTTATACAAAGAAGCCCTGCTGATGGAATGGTTAAGTGCCTCGGCTGCTGGAAGATTGGTGGTTTGAACTCACCAGTTGCTGATGAGGTACTTCCAAACAAATTAAAGCCAAGAAAACCCCATGTGACATTCCTACTCTGTCACATGGTGTTGCTATGAGTCAGAATCAGTTCAACAGCACAAAACAGTAATTTATATTTACAAACATTTGTAAAACAGAATTTTGCTTTCATGCAATTTTAATAGAGCTGAAGAGGTCCCATCACTTCCCAGTTTTGAGTTTCTCGTTGCCTTTTATTTCTTTGGCTGAGTTTTTTGCTTTGTTTTGTTTTCCAATTAAAGTTATTTATTGAGGTTTTCCAGGTCCAGCGACAGGTAGTAAGTCTTACTGGAACAAGGTAAAACAAATAATAATGGGAGAAGTTTCAGATCAAAGGGAAACAGGAGTCTTTGGAAAATCACAGTGGTGTAAACATGAGGACACAAGCAATACATACATAAAGACAGAATATGTATAACATCTGATTACAGATATGAACAAATACTAATGTTGGTAATCACTATTAACCCACTGCTATCAAGTTGATTCTGATTCATAACAACTCTACAGACAGAGTGGAACTGCTCCATAGAGTTTCCAAGAAGTGCTTGAGGATTTGAATTGTTGACCTTTTGGTTAACAGCCATAGGACTTAGCTACCACGTCACCAGGGTTTCCTAATCATTACTGGCAATACCTAAAAAAGTTTATCAAAAGGTTTAGAGTTTGGCAACCTTGTTAAACATGGACTAATGACATTTTTACTTCACACATTTTTTTTAAGGACACACTGATAACAGAAAGAACAAAAAATAGAAGATAGCAAAAGTCCATCTTCACTGAAACAAGAAAACCACCATGATCTCAAACCACAAATTGAATAATACCAGACAAATGCTATGAAATCTAGAACACTATAAGAGAGCTGACATGTAACTATTCTGTACTTGAACGAGATTCAAATTTATCCTAAATATTTTGTAGGCCTGACTCATTCAAAAAAGTCCTTGGCAGGGGTAGAGTAAAGCAGGGGCAGTAAGGCAAGAAGGACAAATGGGAGACTGAAGGTGTAGGTCACATTTAGGTAAACAGAGTTTTGGATACTACAGAGGGGCCTAAAAAGCAGAACCTCAGGTAAAGTGAAAGCATGATGACGCACAATTTTTGTTGTTGTCCACACTTCGGAGGTGAGGGAAAAGAGAAAATAAGGAACATAAAAGCCAAGTAAGAGCCTCAAGAATCTGAAACACAAAGAACTTGGCTATTAGCTACTCCAACCAAAAGAATGGATTTGGTGAAATCCACAAATCACACCACTCTGCAGGAATCATTGCCTTGCTGGTTGATCAAAGGATTGAACCAGCCTGTTTTGGCAGTCTTAAGATTACATCTAGAAAGAATACATTGAATTTTTCCTTTATTTCTAAATTGTAGGAGTCTATACAATGAAATAAAATGTTAACAACCTAACTAAAAATTTGGCATGTTACTCTTTTGAATTAGAAGTGATTAACTTCTTTTACAAATATAAACAAACTTCGTGGAGCATTTTCTAGGAGATATTTTAAAAGCAACTCTTACACATGGTGGAAAAAAACTGAAATATCTACTAAAATTGATGAGACAGATATCCAAAGATCATTCTCTCAAATTCTAAAGGCTTTCCTTTATATACTTTTATCCAAATACTTAACTCCACAAAATTCTCTTGAGATTTACTCTTCATTGATTTAATTTTCTTTTCTGACCTCATAAAATATTTAGTAAATACCGTGTAAGTGTTGTCACCTAAGTTTGTGTCACATTACCAATTCATTGCATTATATATAGCAAAATTGCACACTTTGAGGTGTTTTATGTGTTATTTGTCTTATATAATAAATCCATAGTAGCCCCTCAGTAATACCACACAAGTTAAGTTGGGGACGTCTTGGTTTTGATGTTACCTAAAATCTCACTTAATAGACAGTGAATATGCGTAGTACTTTCAAAACTAGAAAGAACAATAAAAGCTCTATGACTTTGTCAAGAACAGAGATTAACTCTCATTCATTTTTATGTCCCCAAATGTATAAGTGGTGTCTTGAACATAAGAGCTCATAATACTTCTAAGTTTAGTATCATAGTAAAGCCTAAAACATGTTTAAAATAAGTCTATTCTGAGTTATGGCTTTGTTTAGACTATATAAAAATGGAAAGAATATCAGTCCTGCTCTTCAAACAATAAAGCTAGGTAATCAACAAAATCACAATTTTTCTTTATCAGAGAACTAAGTTTTCAGGGCAGCTAACTAACCCCAAATTTGAAAAATAGTGTCTTCAAGGAGAGGTAGGGAAGAAAATGAATGCTATACAAGCTGATGAGAAGAATTTAGATAAATTATATTTAAAAACTACTAAAGTTCAAGTATATACTGACATGAGAGTTTGACAGATTGGAACCCACAGACCCAAGGGGAATTTTGAAGTCAGTTACAAGCTCTCTGAGTGCACCTCACTGGCTGCTCATGAGAAAGGTTAAGTGCAAGTTGAAAAACCCAAGACAGCTTTCCTTACAGTGCCTTGAGGAAATAGCAACCACTGCAGACAAGTCGTAATGACCTAGCCTGATCTTTCTCCTCTAGCTTCTTGATGGAAAAACAACCTTCAGATACTGGGAAAAGGGCAGCAAACACTGTTACTCTCAGTGTACAAGTGAAGACCCAGTGCAGGTAAGAAAAAATGAAATGCAGAATTAATGTGAAGTATTTGCTAATACAGACTCTCAATTTTATCTGGAAACCAAATATCATAAGAGATTCCTGTATAAGACCAATAACAACGTTAGTATTAAAAGAATGCCTTTCTTACATACTAGTGATAACTTACAGTAAGTAAAATGAAAAAACACCTCTTTCACAATTATAACAACAGCAAACTGCATAGAAGGAGATCTATATACTGGTAGTAATATTCAGCAATTAGGTATGTAGCACTTTTTCTAGGATGAGTTCATGGACTTAATTGGCAGTCCTTGTACTATAAATATAAATAACATACATAATATGCATATTTACAATTATGTAGGGTAGTCACATGTCTTTTAGCTCTGGATGTGTGTGTGTGTGTGTGTGTGTGTGTGTGTGTGTATGCATGCACATGCACGTGTTCCTTGTTTTGGGGGCAGAATCAAGATGGCCAACTAGACACATGTTTCCTTAATTACCTCTGAGTGCTAAGGTCTGGATTGATAATTGAATGGAGCTTTCTGGACACCCAGTGAGCCTTAGAACACAGCATAGGGCTGTTTGGACTATATGCCACTAAGCAGGAAACTTCCTCTCTCATGCTGAGCTCCACTTATGGTGACTGTCTGACTGGCCCGGTCCAAAGGTACCAGCATTTTCAACTTTTTTTTTTCATTTGTTGGCCAGTATGCATGGGTTGGGCATGAGCAGGAAGCAACACTGAGCTGAAGTTCTAAAATGAATACTGTGGGCTGCAGCAGAGAGACAGTATGTGGAATAATCCCATTTTAAGAGCCAGACAACGGAATGTGGCACCACAGATCCTCCATCCTCCCTTTTCGGAGCTCTGCCACAGATCTGGCTCTTTCATGATATCAGGGGTAGCTTGACCGGGATGCCATCTTGCTTCTGGGAGCTGGAATTACCTAACTGGAGGTCTCAGCGGGGCCTAATTCCCAGGCTTGGAGGCAGTGCCAGTCTGGGGACCACTTTTCCAGCAGAAAGGGTGTGTTTAGCACAGTGTTGCATCATAGGTAGACCCTGGTGGGTGATAACATCACAGAAGGAGGTTCTCTCTACTTTGAAATGTAGCATAGCTTCTGGGGACAGCCAAAGAGGTGTCTCTGCTATCAGCCAGAAGGAGGGGCCTGCCACACCTAATGGCCTGACTGATTCTGGAAGTGGTCAGACAACTTTTAGCTTTTTAAAATAAGACTCCCTGGATAAATAACTACTGTGCAGCCCAACTGCACCTCTTCCAGCCTTTACTGACCCACATCATAAGGCTGGTTGACAGCCCCCAAGTGACTCCAAAAGTAGGGCAGTGTCTTTACCAGCCAGGAGGCAGAGCCCACCACACCCCAGGGTGTCCACTAAGGCCAGCCCCTGGAGTACAAAGGGGTAGCTAGTGACCAACTCCTTTCTCAGAACCACACCTCAGCTCCTTTTAAGGCAACACTAGAGAAACTAAAAGGTTTCTAGATGTCCCATAAGCAACAAACCATCACTAGGCCTTTAGAGAAACATCCAACCGTGGTTCCAGGAAACTCCCAAAATAAAGAATCAAAAGCTTCCCAGATGAAGAAGGCTTACTGAAACTATCAGCGGTCGACTACAGGATAGTTGTATACAGAGCCCTCCTAAGAGATTAATCAAAATGCAGCAGAAAAAAATGAAAAATGAAGCAAACTATTCAAACTGATGGAACATCAACATTCTGAAATCTGACAGATCAATAACAAAATTACAGAATTAGACAATTCAATCCAAAGACAAAAGAGCTGAATTGATGAATCTGAAATTAGATTAAGTGACTTTGAAGATACAGCTGCTGATGCAAGAATTTGTGAGGAGAAATCAGAGAAAAGAAGTAAGAACAATGAAGAAGCATTAAGAAACATGTGGGACACTATCAAGAGGAATATCTACGATTAATTGGGATTCCTGAACAGGGAGAGATAGCTGAAAATACAGAGAGTATTGTTATTGAGTTGCTGACAGAAAACTTCCTGGAAATTATGAACGAAGAGAACATAGATATCCAAGATATGTATCGAACCCACAAAAAATGATCCCGCAACAAAGACACCAAGACATATAATCAAGCGTAAATAAATAAAACATAAGCAGAAACTCTTAAAGGCAGCAAGACTCAAAACAAAGCTAACATTTAGAGGGAAGACCTGTGAGCTTTCATCTGACTTCTCAGCAGAAATGACATTGGCACAGAGGCAGTGGGATGACACATTCAAAGCCTTGAAGGAGAAAAACTTTCAACCAAAAATTATATACCCTGCAAAACTGTCTTTCAAACATGAAGATGAAATTGAGACATTCAAAAATAAACAGAAGCTTAGAGACTTGTAAAAGTCAAACCTAAACTACAAGAAATACTGAAGGAATCCCTTTGCTTGAAAAACAAAATCATTAAGTATGTCTATTTAAGGAGGCAACACAGGAGACAACATACGGAAACCTACTCAGTTAGGGAAGGCACAAAATTCAATCATGGCTACAACATTAAAAGAAGGGAACCAGTGATTATATCATGAAAACTGAGATACCATCACATTAAAAAGAGGGATATACTACAGTAATTATAGTCCTTTCAGTTGGAGACAAAGCTAGTAAGACATGTGGAAGTTAAAATTGGGTTTCAACTCAGAATATTCAGGAACATCATAAGGGTACCCCCAAAGCACAATAACAATGCAAAAGATCAAAATAAGAAATGTAATATAGCAGTCTCAAAAATCACAAAATCAACATTGAAAAAGATGAAAAGCCAACCCATAAAGAAAAAATACCCACAACAGAATATTGAGAGCAACAGAGAAAACACCAACACAAAAATAAACACATACCTATCAATAATTACATTGAATTTGAGTGGACTGAAGGCTCCAGTAAAGAGACGTCGACTGACACCTTGGATCAAAAGACATGACCCATCTATGTGCTGCTTATCAGAAACATACCTTAGACTTAAGGATATGAACAAACTGAAAATTAAAGGATGGAATAATATATACAAACCTAGCAATATACAAAGAAGAGAAGCTGTGGTGGTTCTAATCTCAGATAAAATAGATTTTAATGTAAAATCCACCATCACAGTCACTATTGCTGAAAGGTTCAACATACAAGCAGGACTTAACAATATTAAATATTATGCACTTAATACCAGAGCATCTAAATACATTGAGCAAACACTGGCTACACTGAAAAATGAGATAGATCACTCCACAACAATAGTTGGAGACTTCAACACTCCACTATCAGTAATGGACAGATCATCTATAAAAAAGCTCGTTAAGACACAGAAGATCTTCCTGTCATAATTAACCAATTAGACCTCATCGATGTATACAGAAGTTTCTATCCATCAGTAGACAACCACACCTTCTTCTCCAGTGCACATGGAACATTTTCCAGAATAGACTATGTAGTGGGGCATAAAGCAAATCTTAACAAAATTCAAACCACTGAATTATCACAAAGCATCTTCTCAGAACATAAAGCCGTAAAAGTCAAAATCAACAGCAGGAAAAGCATTGATAGAAACGGGAACTCATGGAAACTGAACAACACTTTGCTGAAAAAGCCAAGGATTATAGAAGAAATCTAGGATGGCATTAAGAAATTTATGGATTCAAATGAGAATGAAAACACATCCTACCAGAACCTATGGGATACAGCTGAAATAGTGCTCAGAGGCTAATTTATCTCTATAAATGCACCCATGCAGAAGGAAAAACGAACTAAATGATAAAATTAACTCTACAGCTTGAACAAGTAGAAAAGGAGCAACAGAGCAACCCCTTGGGCACCAGAAGAAAACAAATCATAAAGATTAGAAAGAAAGAAATTTAAGTATAGAAGAACAATTGAAAAAATTGGTGAAACCAAAAGCCGTTTTTTTGAAAAGATCAACAAAATTGGTCAACTACTGGCTAAACTTACTAAAGAACAACAGGAGAGGAAACAACTCATATAAAAAATGAGAGGGGAAATGTCACAACAGATACAACAGAAAACAAAAGTATCATAACAGAATACTATGGAAGATTGTATTCTAACAGATTTGAAAACCTAGAGGAAATGAACAAATTCCTAGATTCATATTACCCACTACAGTTATCACAAGGAGAAGTAGAACAGCTTGATAAATCCATCACAAAGGAAGATACTGAAAAAGTCACCAAAAAACTGTCAACCAAAAGAAGCCCGAGCTTGGATGGCTTCACCACAGAATTCTACCAAGCTTTTAGAAAAGAGTTAACTGCAGTACTACTGAGAATATTTCACAGCATAGAAAGGGATGGAGTACTCCCTAATTCATTCTTTGAAGCCAACTTAACTTTGATACCAAAGCCAGGTAAATATCCCACAAAAAAAGGAAAATTACAGACTAATATCACTCATGAACCTAGATGCAAAACTCTTCAACAAAATCCTAGCCAATAGAATTCAACAACACATCAAAAAAACAGTTCATCATGACCAAGTTGGATTCATACAGTGATGCAAGACAGGTCCAACATCAGATAAAAAATTAATGTGATCAACCACATAAATAACACAAAAGATAAGAATCACCTGATTTTGTCAGTTGATGCAGAAGAGTCATTTGAGAAAGTCCAACGTAGACTGATGCTAAAAACTCAATTCAGTTAGGGGCATCTATGCAAAGCCAACTGACTACATTATCCTGAATGGAGAGAGACTGAGTGAATTCCCCTTGAGAAAAGGAACTAGACAAGGTTGCCCACTCTCGCCACTTCAGTTCAACGTTGTACTAGAAGTTCTGGCTAGAGCAATCAGACAAGACAAAGAAATAAAGGGCATCTGCATTGTCAAAGAGGTAAAATTCTGCCTATTTGCAGATGACATGATTGTACATGCAGAGAATCCCAAAGAATCTGTAAGTAAACTACTCGAACTAATAGAAGAGTTCAGCAAAGTATCAGGATATAAAATAAACATAAGTAAACCAGTAAGATTCCTTTATACCAATAAAGAGAACATTAAAGAAGAAATCATCAAATCAATGCCACTTACTATAGCTCCCAAGAATATAAACTACCTAGGAATAAATCTAACTAGAGAAGTAAGAGACCTATACAGAAAGAACTGCATGACCTTATTGCAAGAAACTAAGAGAGACTTACATAAATGGAGAAAGCAGCCCTGCTCGTGGATAGGAAGACTTAACACTGTGAAAACGTCTACACATACAGTGCAATCCCAACACAAACTCCAGTGACATTTTTTAATGAGGTGGAAAATGAATCACCAACTTTGTTTGGAAAGGGAAGAAACTCCAGATAAGCAAAGCACTACTGAAGAGGAAGAACAACACACTAGGCAACCGTTGCTGCATGACTTTAGAACCTATTACACTGCCACCGTAGTCAACCCAGCGTGGTACTGGTACAAAAAGAGACATACACTTATGGAACAGAGTCGAGACCCCAGAGATGCCACCATCCTCTTACGAACAGCTGATATTCAACAAAGACCTTAAGATTGTAAACTGGGTTAAAAGCAGTCTCTTTAACAAATGATGTTGGCAAAATTGCATATACATCTGCAAAAAAAGTTGAAATGAAACCCATATCTAACACCTCACACAAAAACCAACTGAAATTGGATCAAAGACCTAAGCATGAAACTTACAACAATAAAGATCATGCAAGAAAAAATACAGTCAACAATAGAAGTTTTAGTACACAACTTAGACAGACTTCAAAATCTAACAAACTAAAATCAACAGAAGAGAAAATAAATAGATGGAAACCACTAAGAATCAAACACTTTTGCTCATCCAAAGACTTTATCAAAAGAATTAAAAGACCATCAACAGGATGGGAAAAAATATTTGGCAACTACATATCGGACCAATGTCTGTTCTCCATAATCTGTAAGACATTGCAAAATATCAACAATAAAAAGGTAAATAACCCAGTGAAGTGATGGGCAAAGGAAATGGACAGACACTTCACCAAAGTGGACATCTAAGCAGCCAAAAGACATATGAAGAAATGCTTGCAATCAACAGCGGTTAGAGAAATCCAAATCAAAATTGCAATGAAAAACTCTCTCACCACAACAAGGTTGGCCATGATACAAAAAATACAAAACAACAAATGCTGGAGAGGCTATGGAGAGAATGGAACTCTACTACACTGCTAGTGGAATTGCAAAATGGTACGACCTCTTTGGAAAGCAACTTGGCTCTTCCTTAAAAACCTGGAAATAGATATACCATTAGATCCAGTAATCCCACTGCTCAGAACATATCCTACAGTAACAAAGCATGTCACACAAACAGGTACATGCACACAAACATTTATTGCAACACAGTCTAGAATGGCAAAAATGTGGAATCAACCCAAATGCCCATCAACAGATGAATGGATAAACAAACTATGGTACATATACTCAATTACTCAGTGGAACACTATGCTATGATAAAGAACAGTGATGATTTTAGGAAGCATCTCGTAGGGTAGTTTCAAATGGAAGACATTACGCTGAGTGAAATCAGTCAGTAGCAAAAGGACAAATATTGTACGAGACCCCTACTACAAGGACTTAAAAATAGATGTATGTACAGAAGAAAAGAGTCTTTGATGGCTGCAAGGGGAGTGAGGGAGGTTTGTCATAAACTAGGTAAACCCACTGCCATCAAGTCTTTGTCTTGTGTTAATCTTGAGGTGTGTTATCTTCCCCTATGTTCATACACGCTTGCTTAACCTGCTTTTGTATCTCAAAAGAGATTGATTTAAAACATACCCTACATTAGCACTGACTCTCTCACCTAAAGAAGAAAACTCATTCCTAAATGGGAGTACAACCACAGGTATTGTTGCTGGGTTGATCCCAGCTCACACCAACACTATACAACAAGGCAGAACCATCCCACAGGGTTTCCAAGGCTACAAGCACCAGGTCTTTTCTTTCCTGGAGTGACTGGTGGACTCTGTAGACAACGTTGTGGCTAGCAGCTGAGCAGTTAACCACTGCCCCACCAGTGATCTTAATCAAAGGTATAAGGGTTAGGATTTATAACATGTATTTAGGGGGGACACAAATCATTTGCTAACAAAAAGGCTTTTGTTTGCTCTGTTTTTTTGTCCCAGTGTTGGTGAGTGTGGGTATTCAGACAAACACACATACAAACAATCCGTATATTTCATAGGAGAAAGAAACAAATTTGAGATAAATATTTCTTTTTTATCCTCCCTTCCCAATCTGTTTTCTTTTTGCCACGTGCTGCTCACTAAAAGGCAGTGCTGTCCAATGCTCCCTTCCTCAAAGTGCAGAAAGAATATCCTTGCACTCAACAGGATTCAGAAATACCATCAAGGAGACGGATAGCCTTTTCCAAGAAAAGAACATCTTCAACTTTTTTTGTTTTTGCTGTCTCCTTTCTTTTATTTTGCTACTTTTAGAGATTAGAAATTTTAATTGCATGACTTGTGAAATGCAGTTTTTCTTCCAACAGCTGTGTTTATGATATATAATCTATTAGCAGCATACACAACAACAGTTAAAAGCATCCTGATGGATAGTACTCAGCAAGGGATTAATCTTTTCCAGCATCACCCTCTTGACCCGCAAATGTACATTAGCAGGGTGGGGGGTATAATGCCTGCTCTGACATTTGTTTGCTATGCGTCCAAACACATTCTGGGATGCACATTCAGGTTTCCTGGCATTGAGACAGACAGGCAAGTCAGCACTGAGACGTACAGCTCCCATATACCAAGGTTAAGAGAACTCGCATTAGTTGAGCTTTTTCTTTAAGCTTGCACGGTCCTTTCCGGTCTCCCCTCCCCCCAGGCTTGCTCCATTTCAAGTCAGCCGTATCATTTACGTATCCTGGAGGTAATAATGTAAATGAGACGGAATAAGGAGACCAGAAGTGTGATCACCTCATGTGTTCCCTGCACATCATTTGAGCAAGACAAAAATATAGGGGAGTAGAGGATTGTCCTCGGGAACGTTAAGCGCTTGTCCAACTACCAGCTTCTCTTACGTCACCTGAAATCATGGTTTCAAACCCTGATTTTCCCAGCTGCTAACTCTGTAAACTTGTGCAGCTCTGTAATCGAAATAATATTACCTACGTCACAGGATGGAAACCCTGGTGGTGTAGTGGTGAAGTGTCATAACTGGTAACCAAAACACTGGAGGTTCAAATCTGCCAGATGCTCCTTGGAAACTCTATCGGGAAATCTACTCTGCTGTGTGATTACGATGAGTTGGAATCAACTCAACGCAGCGAGTTTATATGACAGGATTTGAGTAAGATAAAATAAATTATGCCTGTGAACCAGGATAGGCCTGAAACATAAAAATTACCCTGCACATCTTCTTAACAACATTTTATAATTTAAAACCGATTATTTTGAGTCATGAAGAAACTTTTTGTTCTTATTCAAGATTTCCTTATTAAGACGAAACTATTCTTTGGAGGACTGGTATAATCCCCTAAGAATAGCTGAAATTAAATTCTGGTTAAATGACTTTCACCTGAAACTAGTCAGACCCACCAAGTAAACAGCATAAAACTTTATAAGCACATGAGAGGATCAGAGGGACAGATTCTTTCCCTAGACAATGGTTCAGATCCTCTACCATCTTTTATTACCTTTTAGCTTGGGTAATTTTTTCAGTGATATTTCTTCCAAATATAAACAGCAGCTTTTCTCTAAAAAGGAGATCATTTATTATGTTATTTATATGTATGTAGCCTTAAGGCTCTTAAGCATCTCTGTCCCATAAAATGATACAAAAGAAGAAGACATTAGAAGTAATACTAAGAATTTAGGTCAAAATGTAATTGTTTTCCTACACTAGTTTTGGAGTATGAACTTGACCGTCCTAACAATGAAGCAGAAAAGGGAAATAGAGTAAGAACATCTTCTTGAATCAGCTTCTTGAATCATCCAAACCTTGGGTGGTATCTTGTGCTGCACCTTATTATGTGAGTCATGTAGTTTTCCCGGCCTGCAGTTCCTTGCCTAGGGGTAATAGCAGCTATTTCAGAAGGTTGTAGTAAGGATCATATGAGCTAAGACATGGGAAAACACCGCTATTACAGAGTTTATCAGTGAGTACATAAATGCTAGACATAATTATTATTATTATTTTGTTACCTATTACCATATCATTCGTGGTCTCAACTGAATGCTTTTGAGAGAGAACGGCCCAGCATGGGCTGGCGAGGCGTGATGGGTGTAAGAGTCTACTCTGAAGTAGTGACCTGAGATCTGAGGCAGTAACCAGCTTACTAGGTGGATTTAAAAGGAGATTGCAACCACAAACAGTTATAAATGTTAACTATGACGCTTTGTCTTAAAGACAATTGGGAATTGTGATTCATTTTTGAGAGAGACAACTATTTCAGCATTGTTCATTGAACATGATTGCCACCATGTGTCCGCATCCTCTAGCTGAAGGATACTAGGAACACAGCTGTAACAGGATAAAGTTGAGTTTAGACTCATTGCAATGAGGGAGAACATACACCATCGAGAACTTCGAAATCTCTGAGAAAAATGGTGTTAAAAGGACTTACAGGATGTGAGTTAGTGTTAGGTGATTTGGGGGCAGGTTCAAAGGAAAGAGTCTTTGCAATATATTGGATTTTGTTAAAAAGTGAAAGTAATTCTATAACTGAGTATCTTCATAGATTATCTAGGGAGTGAGAGAAATGAAGCAAGACTAAATCAGCAGTCACTTATACCCGCCAGGATAGTGAACTGTTTGATCATTTTTATAAATTAGGCTTTGGTGAGTAGTCTTTCTTTTCCGTTGTTTTTGGCTCTACTTCGTGCTCACACTGTGACCTTGCCTGATGTTGGTGTTGTGTACAATTGTTCATGTTTAACAGAGCACCGCAGGCCAGCTAAGTGTACCCACCTAAGTGTACCCAGCTGGCTCCTTGTAACGCCAAGTCCTAGCTGACAAGGCCAGGCCAGTTTCTCGGTGTCAGGGGCTGCTTTCCTCTCTCTGCCTCTCATGCTCAAATGCTAGAACTTCCAGGGCAAGGAGGTACCTCTAACAGATTATTTCAAGTTTCATTCCCAACACAATCGTATTGACTCTAGGATTTCACAAACTTCATTCAATCTGATAGATAATTGTTTACTTAGTAATTTTAAGCAGTTCCCTTTCAATCTAACTCCCCCAAAATACCAAACCCATTGCCATCGAGTCAGGTCCAAGTCATAGTAACCCTCGAGGTCAGAGCAGAACTGCCCCACAGAGTTTTCAAGGAGCACCTGGTAGATTTTAACTGCTGACTTTTGGTTAGCCAACTTAACACTTAACCCAATACACTACCAGGGTTTCCATTTTAATCTAAAGGGATATATTTTACAAGGAAACTTTATGTTGTAACTATACATGGATATTAGTATTACTACAAAGAGAAAGTAATAATAAAATGGAACAAAATAAATATATCTAGCTGAATGACTTTGCCCTCTAAGAGCTCTGAGGCTACAGCCTGATATCTTTGCTTTAAAGACAAATGTGAATGTTTGGAGAGAAGCAAAAACTAGGAACAAACTGGGACTTTGTGCTTATTTGATGTAATTTGAAGAATTGAAAAAGAAATTAATTTATTACTGGATAAACAACACTATTTAACTGTGAGTCTGAAGGTTTTCTAAAAACAACCACATTTACTGCCTAATTTACCGCAATTACATACCTCTACATACCTCTTACATTTGGGGAAACATTAACTTTTATACTTTTTGGAAGTGTGATTAGCTATCTTAGTCTAAAACATCCAAAGTAAAGGAAAAAGAAAAAAGAAAAAGCTTTTGGGATTCATTCCAGCAGCCTTCTCGAAAACACTACGTCTACTTGACTAAAACTTGTTAGAAAGAGAGTTGCTCTAACCCAGTCTATTAACTATTTTGTATACAGATTGTTTTCCCCAAAAGGGGAAGGACCTTGTACCTTCATGGAGACTTACATAACACAAAATCTAATACACAGAATCTCCTAAGTGCTCTTTTTTCATACATCTCACATGCTTCATTTCCGAGGCAGCAAGATCAGATAGCCCAGAAGGAAGAAACCTGAACCAAGAGACAGGACATTGGAATCTCTGTCTTTCAGTAACCAACTGAATGACACCGGGCACACTGGTTGTCATCATTTTTCTCATGGCTACATGAATGTGGAATTCCCAACTCACACAATTATTGCATAATTATTGCAAGGATAAAATAAGGCAGACGGATGAACAATAGCATTATTTTCTACAAAGAATCAAAAGACCTCAGTTCCCTACTTTAGGCAACCTGTGTTGCCATCACATACTAATAGCTCGAGTGCCCTTTTCTTCAATGAAAACCTCCAGATGGCAGTTTTGATCCCAGAATAGTTAAGCTCCAGCATGTAACTTTCTATGATCGTCTGAACTTTAGTTGTGATTGAATGCTAAATTGTTTTCCTTTCTTTTGAAGTCTGGAGGCTTCTTTCCAGATGGTGTCATGTGGCACACTGCTTGTGTTGTAGTTCCTGGTGATTTTGAAAAGCTCATTCCATCAGAGATGCCTCACCACCCCACCAGGGACTCAGAATAGCCAGCCTTCCCATATGTTCCTCTGTCCTGGCACTTCTGAGTTCGTTTGCTGCTTTGCCTGCATAACAAATATAAATATGGTTCTGGACCTGGATTTCTCCCAGATGAGCAGACTTGAAAGCAAGTGTGAGGTCTCCTGGAGGAGACTTTTCCTTTGCCCACGTGCCACCGCCAGTGACATGTCTGATTTCCTCAGTGACAGCATGATCAAAGTAAGTGACAAAGGTAGAGAGGAAGAGGAGAGCCCGAAGAAGTCTGTATTTATCCAGAGCTGGAAGTGAATGGAGGAATTGAGACAAAATTAAATTTTCCATCTGGAGCAACAAATTAGGTCCAGAATGACAAATTTAGTGCAAGTAGCAGGATAGCAGCAACATGATATCAACACATAGACTGTAAGTTTGCATGTCATTATTTAACATGCTAATATATCACTATTATATGCTCATTACTGGTGGCAGCGTCACACTGAACAAGAGATCATTATTTACTTGAGAACCATGTCAGTGACTGATGAGGATCATATAATGCAGTAGCTACCCTAGGTTTTTCATGACGGAAATGAAATAAGACTTTTTCTTTTATGCTCGTGGGTAAGCAGGACTTGAGATATGATGTACTGAGGTAGATTGATCGTTCAGGTTTTTCTTTTTTCTTCTTCTTATTCTCCTTCTTTTTTTTTTTTTTTTGTGGAAGCTTTAATATCATTCCAAGTCTGAGTATATAAAATTTGTCTATATTACTCTTCTGGTTATTATTTCTCACTTTTTATCTTTTTCATTTTTCCTTTTAAAAGGCGTTTTCCGTTTTTTTTTTTTTTTTATTCCTACTTCTCTCTCCCTTCTCTTTGGCATAGCTTCCTTCCTGGTTAAGGAGTGTTCCCTGCAAGCATCCCATTTCTTTCTATTTTTAAACAATCTACAAGTATTCACTGAATGCTCACTAGGTCTTAGTGCTTCCTGTTGGATCCCAGTTGTGATGGCACAGGTCCAGTGATAAGGTTCTAGTCCTGGCTGCTGAACATAAACTGCCTTCCTTCAGAGCATCGCAAGTCATAAAATCAGGGCATCCCTGGCCTGCTTTGATATAATGGTGTCTTTCGGTGGACAGAGAACAAAGAGAAAAAGTAAGCCCTAATAAGAGAGGTACATTAAACCGTGACCTTGCAAGCAGGGCGCGCTGGGCTTTTCATAGAGTGCTGTTTTGTAACAAGGCTCCTGGCACGTAGAAAGTGCTCAATAAATAATGGTTACAGAAAGAAAACCTTCCATGCTCCATGGAAGTTAGTCACTAATACTTTGTAAAATGAACACACGGATAAATGAATGGGATGAATAAATGAATTCAATTTCTGCCCTTTAATTTTTTCTCTCATTTACACTTCAACATCTTTTTTGATTGCATGTGGTAAGATGTGAGAAGATTTGTGGAAAGTTGAGTACTAATCAAGTTTTTTTAATATTGAGTAAATGTGAATAGTAAAAAGTAGCTTTTCTCTTATTGCTACTCCTTAACTGATTGAGATATGTAGTAATTTATTACATTGTTTTGGGGAGTGACAAGATTAAGAGCTATAAAATATACATTATATGGAAACCCTGGTGGTTTAGTGGGTTAAGTGTTATATGTGCTAAGCAGAAGGTTGACAGTTCAAATCCACCAGGTGATCCTTACAAACTCTATGGGGCAGTTCTACTCTGACCTGTAGGGTCGCTACGAGTCAGACCTTACTCAACAGCAGTGGGTATGATTTTTGGTTTTTTATAATATTATATAATTATAAGCTGTCTAGTTACCGTCACAGACTGGGAAGTCCACTGATCTCCTTTTTCCAAATTTACTGTCTTGACCATGTTTAATCGAGAGAAAAATAGACTTGTCTGGAAAAACTTATTTTCTAGGAAATATGTCTTTTTATGGTTTTCATATTATATTCAGTCAGAAGCACACAAATCACATACTTGCTATTGAGACTAAGAATTAAATGCAGTTGGATGTAGGACAGGCAAGACTGTTTGGGACCATTTGCTCAGAATCATAGTCAAAGAAAATCCTCAGCAGCCTATTAGCTAATAATCCCTGTTAAGTCATTTAATTCTGAATTTTTTTTAAAGAAACTGACATACAAAATCCAATGATATACAAATGTGACATCGAATTTTTTCTATTAACTGATATTTTTTCCTTTTGTTGTCCACTTTAACATGTTTGCAATGTAATATTAGTGTTTAACTGTTTCTGTGTTGCTTATTTTTCCAGTCTCATCATCTATATTATCCCCCCCAGTAAAATTTGTTCAATATTTATTAATCTAAATGTTTAGTGATATTACTGCTGTCAGATCTTAATGGAAATACTTTATGACTATTTGAAAAAGCAATAGGTGTCAAAAAACATGATTAATGACTTAGAAAAATGTTAAAGAAATACACTGCTCATTTTTAAAACTGAATTTTCATACAGCTCTCCATGAATTTACTGACAAAACTTTCCACTAAAATCGTAGTACTAGAAGCAAAATCATTTGAATTACAGTGTTGGCGAAGAATATTGAATACATCATGAACTGCCAGAAGAGTGAAAAATCTGTCTTGGATAAAGTACAACCAGAATGTTCCTTAGAAGTAAGGGTGGTGAGACCTCTTCTCATGTACTTCAGATACGTTGCCGGGAAAGACTAGCCCTAGGAGAAGGACACTGTGCTCAGGAAAGCCGAGGATTAGTGAAAAAAGAGGGCTCTCATCCGGATGGATTTACACAGTGGCTGCAACGACGGATTCCAGCACAGCAGCAACCGCGAAGACGGTGCTGGGTCAGACGGCGCTTCTTTCTGTCGTACCTAACTCGATGCCCCTTAACAACAGCAACATCACAATCAAAACCAAAATGAAACCATTTACTTGTTAAAAAATTAAATGAAAATTTAAAACATAAACACCCTTTTCACTGAGTGATGGGAAAGCCACATGTAGTTTTCTTGAGCTAAATTTCCTTGCCAGACCCTATCGGGCATGTTAATTCATTTCCCACCCCATGGACACCTGAAGCACGGAGCTGACGGCAAACCTGCCAGTACAAAGCTGGCCCTGCTGATGAGGTGGACTAGAGGTACACATCTGTTCCCTACTTCTGCTGGGGAGCCTTTGCCAACAGACCTTATCTGATAGATTATCCAGCCTGCTCATTATTTATTTTATTCTTTTGGAAGAAGATAGAAGAATAGTTCAAAGCAGCCCTTAGAGATAATCTACGTCCTTTTGTGATTTGTATCCACGTAACAACTTCAATGAACCCCAACCCTCACTCTCCTTCCCCCAAACATCTTAATTTTGGAAAGACTTAAAACATAGTTTAGCATTGGTACTATTTGTTCCTAGATTGCTTAATCTAGTTTTAAATTTAAAAAGGATGCAGTCTACGTGCTTTGTCTTCATTCACACTTAACCTACTCACATAGCATTTTGTAAACCTAAATTTCATGTACAGAAATTTGAGACTTCTTTTCTAGATATCTAAAAAATTTCCCTTTGTCATAAATAAATGAATTTGTCCCTAGGAAGTTTAACTTGGACCCCAAATTATCAAAGAAAAAAAAAATGATCACAGCTGGCTCTGCACATGAAAAGCTTTCTTGTCATATTTTAATTACAAGTATGATAGGGTTAGGAAACTCTGGTGGTGTAGTGGGTTAAGTGCTACATCTGCTAACCAAAAGGTCAGCAGTTCAAATTCACCAGGTGCTCCTTGGAAACCCTATGGGGCAGTGTTACTCTGATCTCTAGGGTCTCTATGAGTTGGGCCCGACTCAACAGCCATGGGTTTGATTTCTTGGTTTTTATGATAGGGAAGGTCGACCAGATGTAAAGCTCTTGGTAAAGGTGAGCTGATCTTATTTAAGTATGTTAGAACTTTTAACTTTTAAGAAGTAGACTATGAAGTTTAATGTCAGTCATCCATAGGGCTGTGTTTATTACTGAGACAGACAAACTCTAATGTGTTGGGGTTTCTGAATAGTTTTTTTTTGGTAAAGCTGAGGGTCATCAAAAGAGAAAGTCCTTGAGGAAATGAACGGAAAAAGTGGCTGCGACAATGGGTTCAAGCATGGCAGTGACTGCGAGGATGGCACGGGAGCGATACACTGGGTTCCGTTGTACGTAGAGTCTCTGAGTTGGGACTGACTTGCTGGCACTTAATAACGTTAGTGTCTGAATTGGGAAGATTGAACGAGTTTGTGTACATAAAGGTTCTCAGCCTAGTACACTCCATGCAACGAATGCTCAAAAATGTTTGAGACTGAGAAAATCCTGGACCAATGTATATGATGTGTGACTCGACTCGATGGCAGTAGTGGGTTTAATTATTCTAAGTGACACATACATCATTGCTGAATATCACTATGGTCACCTTCAAAGTACCCCCTTGGGAAGCTATGCACCAATGACAGTGTCTAGTCCACCATTCAAAGCAATTTTGGAACTCTGTTTGGAATGGCCATTGCACTCAGTGGCAAGATGGCAAGTTTGCAAGTTGTCTTTGCGGGAGCTTTCAGCCAGTAAACAAATAGCTGTATTGGAACAGCCTCCCTACTCACCTGATCTGGCCCCCAGTGACTTGTTTCTTTACTGAAGATAAAGGAAACACTGAAAGGAAGACATATTACTGACATCTGGGACACCAAGAGTTCATATGACAGCTGTGATGGCCATTCCAGAAAGAGTTTCAGAATTACTTTGAAGGGTGCATTAGGCTCTGCTATAGCTTCCCAAGGGAAGTCCTTCAAAGGTGACCTTAGGGGTATTCAGCAATGAGCTATGGAATGCTTTCTCTAGGATGAGTTCACAAACTTAACTGACAATCCTCATACACTGCAGATCTCTGACTAAATGTGGTAAACTATTTTACAACGTTATTTCCATCTATATAAAACATAACCCCCCAAAATTAAACCCCATGCTGTAAAGTTGATTCCAACTCATAGGGCTCTATGTAAGAACTAAAATCCAGTTATCTTTCTCCTTTGTTGTTGTTGCTGGTAGTCACTGTCAGCGGGATTCAGACTAATAGGGACACTACGTAACACTGCCTGACACTGCACCACCATCCACACAATCACTGCTATGTGTAAGTCCATCGTTGCAGCCACTGTGCCAATCCATATCCTTGAAGGTCTTCTTCTTTTTCACTGATCTGCTACTTCACCAAGCATTATTTCCCTTTCCAGAGACTAATCTCTCCTCAAAACACATTCAAAGTTTGTGAGATACAGTCTTGCTCTTCTTGCTTCTAAGGGGCATTCTGTTTGTACCTGTTACAGGACAGATGTGTTCACCCTTTCACCAGTCCATGGTATGTTTTTTTATTCTTCTTCAATGCCAGGATTCAAAGGTGTCGATTTTTCAGTCTTTAAGCACAGCTTATTCTTGAAGGTGGCATTTTCGCTTATCAACACTTAAAATGGGTCTTTCACAGCAGATATGCCCGGTGCAATGGATCTTTTGATTTCTGGACTGCTGCTTCCGTGGGTGGTGATTGTGGATCCAAATAAAATGAAATCCTCGGCAATTTCAGTCTTTTCTCTGTTTATCATGATGTTACTCATTGACCCAGTTATGAGAATTTTTGTTTTACGTCAAGATGTAATCCTTACCTAAGACTGTAATGGATTAAATTATGTCTCCCCCAAAATAGATACAGCCACGTGCCTGGGCCATGATTCCCAGTATTTTGAGACTGTCCTCTGTTTTGTGGTTTTCCTATGCTGTGTTAAAGGGTTAAGGTGGGGTTATAAACTCTTTCATAGGATCACCTCCCCACTCCACTGTAAACAGGAGTTTCCCTGGGGTGCAGCTTGCCCCAACTTTAATCCTTTCATCCTACAAGAGATAAAAGGAAAGGAAAGCAGGCAGAGAATTGGAAACCTCATACCATCAAGAAAGCTGCACTGGGAGAAGAGCACGTCCTTCATAGCTGAGGTTCCTGTGCCAAGATGCTCCCTGGATGCAGACTGATGCAATACTGGACTTTCCTCCAGAGCCCACAAGGGAGAGAAACTTCCCCTGGAGTGGACATCTTGAATTTGGACTCGTAGCCTACCAGACTGTGTAAGCATAAACTTTCCCTTGTTAAAGCCATCCACTCTGTGGTATTTCTATTAGAGCAGCCCTAGCTTACTAAAGCAACTGTGGTCTTTGATTTTCACCACTAAGTGGTTTAAGTCCTTGTCTTAGGCTGGGTTTTCTAGGGAAGCAAAACTAGTAACACGTGTAGGTACAAGGAAAGATTTATAATATAGATAGATAGATAGATATAGATATAGGAAACAGCTCACTCGATCACAGAAACTGCATGTCCCAAGTTCTGGCACAAGCCTCACGTGGCCACGGAAACTGAGGAACCCAAAGTCAGCAGAGACAGATCACCAGTTGTGTAGGTCAGTGGATCCCAAGCTGGTGGCGAGACGGAGCAGCAGTGGCTGGCGAATCCAGGATTGGCAGGTCAGGGAGCAGGACTCTCAAGTGCCTACTGTAAGGACTGATGAATCCAACAGCTGCTAGTGCAAGTCCCAGAACCAGACACTGGAAGAAGAGAGCAGGAGGTTCTGGAGATGTGAGCAGACCAGCAGTAGTAGTGGACCATCAAGGGATGAGAGCCAAGGGGCAGGAAGACACCACAAACCCCACCCTGCCACTTAATACATCAGCCAAATATGGAGTAGCCAAGTTGACATAATCCTGACCACCACAGTCCTCTTCACTTTCCCTAAGCAAGATTGTGTCATCAGCATAACACAGGTTGTTAATGAATCTTCTTCCAATTCTGAAGCCCGGTTCTTCTTCATATAGTCCAGCTTCTCAGAAGATTTGCTCAGTTTGCAGATGGAATAGACAAGGTGAAGGATACAACCCTGATATGTGTCTTTCCTGACTTAAACTATGCAGTATCCCCTTGTTCTGTTTGAATGACTGCCTCTCGGTCTATGCATAGGTTCCTCAATAATTATCAATACAATGTTATGGACTTCTCATTCTTCACAATGTTATGCATAAATTGTTATGATGCTCTTGTCGAATGCCATTGCACAGTCAATAAAACATAGGTAGACATCTTTCCAGTATTCTCTGCTTTTAGCCGAGATCCCTCTGATATCATCAATGATATCCTGGTTTCACATCCTCGTTTGAGTCGAGCTTGAATTTTTGGTAATTGCCTGGAGATACACTGTGGTAGCCACTTTTGAATGGTTTCCAGAAAAATGTTACTTGGGTGTGATATTAATGATAGTGTTCAATAATTTTTACATTTTGTTGGATCACCTTTTTGGGTGAATAAGCATAAATACGGATTTCTTCTAGTTGATTGACTGGTAGCTTTCTTTCATATTTCTTGGCGTAGAAGAGTGAACACTTCCAGGGCTATACGCATTTGTTGAAACATCTCAACCAACATGCTACTAATTCCCAGAGACTTGTTTCTCACCAGTGCATTCAGTGCAGTTTGGACTTCTTCCTTCAGTACATCAGTTTCTGATCATACGCTGCTTTATAAAATAGTTAGATGTTACCCAATTATTTTTGGTATAGTGACTGTATATTCCTTCTATATTCTTTTGATGATTCCTGTGTCATTTAATATTTTCCCTATAGAATCCTTCACTATTGCAACTTGAGGCTTGAATTTTTACTTCCATTTCTTTCAGCTTGAGAAATGTAGAGAATTTTCTTTCCTTTTGATTTTCTATTTTCAGCTCTTTGCACATGTCATCATAATAATTCATCTTCTGGACTGCCTTTTAAAATTTTCTGTTCAGCTCTTTTACTTCATCATTTCTTCCTTTCATTTTATCTACTCAATATCAAAGAGCAAGTTCATCTCAGAATCTCTTCTGACATCCATTTTGATCTTTTCTTTCTTTACTGTCTTTTTAACAACTCTTTGCTTTCTTCCTATATGATATCTTGATGTCATTCTGCAACTTGTATGGTCTTTGGTTATTAGTGTTCAACGTGTTGAATCTATTCTTCAAACGGTCTCTAAATCCAAGTAGTAGATACTCAAGCTCATACTTTGGCTCTTGTAAACTTGTTCTAAAATTTCTTCATTTTCAACTTGAACTTTTAGCTATTGATGGACTGTCCAAAAGCTAGCCTTTTGCCTCGTTCTGACTGATGAAATAGAATTTTTCCACTATATCTTTCCACAGATGCAGTACATTTAATTCTTGAGTATTCCATCCAGTGAGGTTCATTGTATAGTTAACGTTTATGTTGATGAAAATGTATTTGTGGTGAAGAAGCAAGTGGTCTTGCAAAATTTCATCATGTGGTCTCTGGCATCATTTCTATCATGAAACCTTTTTCTTTGTTTCCAACATGCGTATTCTAACCTCAAATAATTATCAATGCATATTGATTATATGTGCAATCAATTTCAGACTTGGTGAAAATGTTTAATTTCTTCATCATTGACCTTAGTGGTTGGTGTGTAAATTTGAATAATAGTTACATTAACTGGTCATCCTTGTAGACATAAGAGTATTATCCTATCACTGACAGTGATGTATTTCAGGATAGATCTGGGAATGTTCTTTTTGATGATAAATGCAGTGCCATTTCTCTTCAGTGTGCCATTCCCAGGGTCTTAGTTACCCATTGCTGTTATAACAGAAATGCCATCAGTGAATAAGTGTAAAAAGAAAAAAGTCTATTCTGTCACAATCCAGTAGGCTACAAGTCCAAATGCAGTTGCATCAGCACCAGGAGAAGTCTTTCTTTCTTGGCTCTGGAGGAAGGTCCTTGTCAGCAATCATCCATTAGACTGGGAACTTCTGAAGCCCAGGAACCACAGATCCTCTCCAAAGGACGTGCTCTGCTCCTGACAGTGCTTCTTTCTTGACAGTATGAGGTTCCAAAATCCCTCTGATATCTCCTTTCCTTTATATCTCAAGAGACTGCATCAAGACACAATATACTCTTCTACTTTGAGTCTTGCGCAACAAACACAGCAGCCGCCCATCTTCCCTTATCAACATCACAGAGGCAGAACTTACAACATGGAGCAACATCACACATTACTGGCAATCATGGCCCAGCCAAATGACTATCCACATTTTTTGGGGGACACAGTTCAATCCACGACACCCAGCATAGTAAACATATGATCATCCCACTGAAAATGGCCAAGACTAGTCCATTTCAGCTCACTAATGCCAGTGACAGTGATGATTATGTGTTCCATTTTATTTCTGTCCATTTCTAATTTTCCTAGATTCATACATTTCATGTTCTGATTATTAATATGTGTTCATAGCTATTTAATCTCATTATAAGTGATGCTACATCAGCAAACAAAGGTCCTGGAAGCTTGATTGCATCCACATTACTGAGGTCCACTCTGTTTTGAGGAAACAGAACTGCCTCAGTTATATTTTGAGTGCCTTCCAACCTTGGGGGAAGGATCATCTTCTGGTGCTGCATCAGACAATATTCTGCTGCTACTTGTAAGTTTTTTACAGGCTAATTCTTTGCAAAGTAGACTACTAGATCTTTCTTCATAGTCTGCCTTAGTATGGAAGCTCGCTGAAACCTGTCCACCATGGGTCACCCTGCTGGTCTTTGAACACTAGGGGTGTAGCTTCCAGCATCATAGCAACATGCAGACCCCTCAGCAGAACACACTGACACACCACGTGTTAAATGACAGGCTGGATAAATAAATCTGGAGTACACTCTGAAAAGGAATAGGGAAGTGGGGATAATAAGAACCAGCAAAATTCAAAATGATACTGCACTGATCAACAAACAGAGGCATAAAGTTAGATGAGTTTAAACAGTAACAGAGATTAGAAGTTTGTGAAGATTAGTTGATAAACTGTCTATTTTCACTTTTAAATACATTTTTCCAGCTGTAAAAATATTTAGCACTGAAGGGAAAATTCAGGTGATTATGGAATTGTTCTAATAAGTCATGAAATAAATAGAGTATTATTCAGAGCATTAATCAAGCAGGAATTGAAGTCACACTTTGCTGGAAAAAATTCTTAAAAGAGAGGGGATATAAATAAAAGCATAAGAAAATTTAAAAATACATTTACACACATGCTTATGAAGTAATTAAATGATACGAATAATAGCTAGGATGAGTACTATGATGGAACTGTAAAGCATTAATGCATAGACAGATTCACCTGGGGGAAACACAAATTTATAAAATCCCAGATTTCTTGGCTCGGAATTCAAGGTACTTTTTCAGTGTGGCAAACACCAACTTCACGCATCTGTACAACCTCAAATCCTTTCACTTTCCTCACTGAAAATGCTACTGTTCCCTGTCTGTTGTTTACATACACATCCTTCTGAACACCTACACCTGCCAGATGTCTGCTGATCGATCAGCCTCATCTCAGATGTTACCCTGTCCATGAAGTCCTTCCTGGCTCTTTCAGGATGAGTAATTCCAGTGTCTGTGCCACGCCATCTATGGCTGTCATTTGTCTGTGTCATGCCATTTATTATTTTGGCTAGGCTATGGTGGTTAACTGTTTGATCAAACAGTAGTTGAGATGCTGTTATGAAAAGTTCCATGTGATTAACCAGTTGGCTTTAAGTAAAGCAGATTCCCCCTCATAAAGCAGGTGGGATGGTGGGGAGAAGGTGTTTCAACAAACCAGCTGAAAACCTTAAGAGTAAAAGGGCACGTTGTGCCTCCAGACTATAAATAGACATTTTGCCAGAATGTCTCATTCTTCACTGCTATTGCTTGACCTACAGATTTTGGTAAGCAAGACTGCAGGAAGAACCAGTCTGTTTCAGTCAGCTAGGGCTGCTGTAACAGAAATCCCACAGAGTGGATGGCTTTAACAAAGGAAGGTTTATTCTTACACAGTCAGGTAGGCTGCAAGTCCATATTCAGGGTGTCCGCTCCAGGGGAAGTTGTTCCCCCTTGTCGGCTCTGGAGGAAAGTCCGGTATTGCATCGGTCTTTGCTCAGGGAGCATCTTGGAGCAGGAACCTCAGGTCTGAAGGACTTGTGCTCCCGGTGCTGCTTGCTCGAAGGTGTGAGGTTCCCAATGCTCTGCTTGCTTCTCTTTCCTTTTATCTCTTGTAGGAGGAAAGGGTTAAGAGTGGGACAAGCCCTACTCCAGGGAAACTCCCCTTACAGTGGAGCAGGAAGGTAATCCTGTGAATGGATTTACAGTCCCACCCTGATCCTTTAACATAGCACACGTGAAAATCACAAAATGGAGGACAATCACAAAATATTGGGAATCATGGCCCAGCCACACGGCTACATGTATTTTTGGGGGGACACAATTCAATCCATGACACAGCCTATTGCCTAACCTAGGAATTTTGGACTTACCGGACAACAGTGGGAGCCACTTCCTTAAAATAAATCTCTCTCTGTATCTATGTCTGTATGTATATGTATATATATGTATATGTATGTGTATATATATGTATATATATATACACATATATATATGTATGCTTATATTACTTACATGTTGCCGTGGGTTGAATTGTTTCCCCTCCTAAAATATGTGTAGCCATGTGGCTGGGCCGTGATTCTGATTATTTTGTAATTGTCCTTCATTTTGTAATTGTCCTATACTACATGCTAAAGGTTAGGGTGAGACTGTAAATCTCTTCACATTATCACCTCTCTCTCTGCTCCACTGTAAAGGGAGTTTCCCTGGAATATGGCTTGCCCCACCCTTAATCCTTTCCTCCTACAAGAGATAAAAGGAAAGAGAAGCAAGCAGAGAATTGACAACCTCATACCTTCGAGCAAGCAGCACTGGGAGAGCAACAAGTCCCTCAGACATGAGATTCCCACGCCAAGATGCTCCCTGAGCAAACACTGATGCCATACCGGACTTTCCTCCAGAGCCGACAAGGAGGAAAGCCTTCCCCGGAGCTGACATCCTGAATTTGGACTTGTAGCCTACCGGACTGTGTAAGAATAAACCTTCCTTTGTTAAAGCCATCCACTCTGTGGGATTTCTGTTACAGCAGCCCTAGCTGACTGAAACATGTATTATTGGTTCTGCTTTTCTACTGTATGTTGATGAAGATTAGGGCCATGTGATTGTTTGTGCTTATACTTTTGCCACCTGAAACTGTGTCTGTTGCATAGTGGGTGGCAAATGAGCTAGTTAACACTCGTGAAATTTCAGGAATGTGTAGAAGAAATTTAATTGAGAAAAAGTAGTTTTTTCTTTTATGATTTGGAAGTGAATACATTTCATCAATTGATGATAAGGCAGAGAGGTGTCTGGGGACAAAAGAAGAAAACAAAGCAGACCCTAGCAGACATCTGAAGCTTCAGAATCAGAGGACAGGCCTAGGCCATGATGCACTTTTGTCACAGTATAAATCTCACTAGGTGATAAAAACAAGGAGATGTACAACAGTGCTTTCAACAAATCAGCATTTTCTAGGTACATGAAAGATCCATTTGGAGTTCAGACCTACCAGTTCAATACCCTTTCCCTCAATAACCATAGCGAGCACAAGTATTTAACTTCATGAATTATAAAACGACAAGAAACATTTCAGTATTGGTTGCGGATTTAATCCCACAACAGGTTCAAAAGTTCAGAAGCAGCTAATACCCAAATTTATCATAGTACAGGTTACTTCATGAACAGCATTTTAAAATAATAATATATGCTTTAAATTATTGAAGACGAACATCAACAGGTAAGAATATGGTATTTTGTAAGTATCTCCTTGTTTCCTAAAATGTTTCAGAACTTTTCAAATGTCCCTCAGAGTAATAAATAACAGAGCTATACGCAGTTTAATATTAGTGGATAGCTGCCTAGAATATTTATTATAAATAGACATTTTTAGATTCTGTTTCTTCCAGAAGTAATAATGAGAATGGTTTCTGAATGCTTGTTCTGTTTCTGGTACTATAGAGATACTTTGTAATGATTAGCTCATTTAATTCTCACAATCTTGTAAGGTGATTTCAATTATCAATGCTATTTTACAGATGAGAAGATTGTAAATATAACATCATGAACAATGTATTCTTTTTTTGTTTCCTAAGGTTTGTTCACGAAGCCCTGGCAGCATAGTAGTTAAGTGCTATTAAAATGTCAGCAGTTCAAATCCACCAGGTACTCCTTGGGAACTATGGAACAGTGTACTCTGCCCCTTACGGTATGGGTCAGAATCGACTTGACAGCACAGGATTCTTTTGGTAAGCCCTGTTCATTTAGTTACCCTTACCTGGAAGTTTCTTCTCTATCTCAATCCACTACTCTTATTTTATTCTGTCTTTGAGACTCAGTTTAAGTCTTTTTCATATAGTCTTGCCTGATTTCCCTAGGCCTAACCTTGTTCCTTCTCTCCATTAAGTCACTCACTTATTCACTCATTCATCCACCCATCAAATCTTTATTTTAGAAGTCAATATGCAGAAGATTACAAAAGCTCCCCAGAGACATTACATCAGTTAATATGCTGACTTGTGCTTTTGTGTCACATATTAAGCTTATCTCGCTGATTAGATTACAAACTGCTTGAGGGCAAGTACCATGTCTGAAATTTCTTTATAAACAAACCCAGACGCCAGATGGACTAGCAGAAGGGAAGGGATGGGGTTTTAAAGGGTACTGGGGATCCAGAGGAACAAAAGAAACCACAGGAGAAAAGAGAGAGGCTAGATAATTAGCGAACCAGGGTTTTTCTAGGATTATTCAGTTCTTCAGAGTGGTTCATAAAGATGAAGATTAAGAACAGACAATGGTGTTTGGATAGAGCTAGATGAGGTTATCAATTCAAACAGGCGTGTGACACAAAAGTGAGAGGCATCCTGACACAGGACTTTAAGGAGTAATCTTGCCTAAGACCCACTGGAAAGACCATATTTGCTTACCGATACCCAATCCACAATCAAAAAGGAAAGAAATAAAACAACAAATGAAAACAAAACCTAACAAAATACTATTGGTGAAGCAGACACTTCCAGAAGCTGAATTTGGCTAACGGAACATCATTTAAGATCTCTGGGAGAAAAATAAAAGATTAATATTTATTGAGTGTTTACAGCGTACTGAACACCATGATGCAGACTTCGCTCAGATGATGTCAGTTTATCCTGATACCATTCTGTGAGGTTGGTCCTATTAGTAATCTCACTCTGGGGAGGAAACTGAGGCATAGTGAGTTTAAGATCACAGCACACAGTAAGCAAAGGAGCCAAGAATTAAGCTAGAATTCTCATGCTTGTGTCAAGGCTCTTATTCATCAGTGTGATGCTTCTACAGCCTGGAAAGAGACCAAAAGACCCTAGAAAGTGGTATCAGTCACGGGAATGAAAGCCAGATTGCAGAGGGTTCAGGAGGCTGATGAAGACATCAAAGCAATAGATTTAATATCTGGCAACAGAAGGAAGTAACATGCTAATTCTAAAGGGAGCCAGATCAAAACAGGAGGTTTTTAATGTTTGAGAGCCTTGTCCACTCTGGAAAGAAAAATGATGCAGAGAAAGATACTGAAGACTTTGCATGGTTGACAAGAAACTCTCCCTCTTCCTTCTATGGAAAAGCAGGGAATAATTCAGAATATTCCCCTGACCTCTACCTGCCCAGTCTACCCTGTAGGCTTTTAAATCTGTCCTTCTTCATTCCTGGTTCCAGAACAAGCATTTCCTTGCCCTGCTGATGAGCAAAGCTCTCTAGTAGGTATTGACCAACTATAGTTGCTTTTCTCTTTTACCACCATTCAATCTGCTTAAATAAAAAGTCCAATGAAAAATGCCTTCCTTGAATATATCTACGCTACATCCATCCTCTCCTGTTATTTTTGGATGTCCCTCTGGAGTGATTTGGTTATATGCATGTAACTCCCAATTCACCATACCTAATATGCAAGTCTTAAATTTTTTAAATTGCCTTGGCAGTCTGCAGACAGTAAAGAAACAGAGCTCGCTGTCCGTTTGTGACTTGAAATCTGATACTCTGAATCCAAAGGAATTACCCACCATATCCATCTCTATTGCGTTTCATGTCTCCTTTCCCTCCTTGCCGTTCACCAGACAGTAATGTTCTCAGATCAAATATTCTCTATAAATTGAGAGAACATTTAGCTGATTTATGGGGCTTTTAGCTATTATATACTTACCTATTCAATAAAAGTAAGTACTTACATCACATGACACATATGCTACCTTCACAATATAAGATTTTTCCTTCAAGGGATTCAGGCATCAAATTGTAATGAGATTTCTTGTAGCTAATACATCACTTAAGGTCAAACTGACGTTCTGAATCCACTTCTTTTTTTTTCCCCCTTCATCAATGAAATGCGGAGCACTGCATTCTTTGTGAGATCCTTCAATTCACTAAGATTTTTACTTTCTTTTTTTTAAAAAATATAAACCTGTTGAATGAAGAAACTAAGACCAGGGATATTGGTATTGCTCTTAAACACACACACACACACACACAAAAGATACTTTGTTGTCTTTTATTCAACCTTGCTTATTTCCAGAACCAGAGTAAGCATATTGTGAGAAAGAGCAAACTCATCTTAGACTGCTCTTATTTTGGCATCTTGATCGACAAATTAATAATCAATGAAAAATATTTTCTTTGCAATGTACTTTATGTATATAACCTAAGACAGTTGTTGGTAGGTGTCATCCGGTTGCTTCCTACTCACAGTGTTCCTCTGTACAATGCAGTGAAACAGTGCCCGCTTGTGTGCCGTGTCCACAATCATTATTTTGCTTGATCCTACTGTTGCAGCAATCCGTTTTGCTGAGAGCTTTCCTCTTTTTCATTGACCCTGTACTTTACCAAGCATGCCGTCTTCCAGGAACTGCTCCCTCCTAGCAGCACATCTGAAGTATGTTAGACGTAGTCTCGCCATCCTTACTTTCAAGAAGCACTCTGGTTGCACTTCTTCCAAGACAGATATGTTCACTTTTTATGCAGTCCGTGCTATATTCAATATTCGCCTCCAGCACCACAATTCAAAGATATCCATCCTTTTCTTGTCTTCTTTCCTCACTGCCCAGCCTTCACTTGTGTACGATGTAACTGAAAATGCCATGGCTTGAGTTAGGTTCACCTTAGTCTTCAAGATGTCTTTGAAGTTCACTCTAAGCCAGGGTTTCTCAATAGTGGCATTATTGACATTTGGGGGCTGAATATTTCTTTGTTAGGGGACTATGTCATCTGTTGTTAGATGTTTAGTAGCATCCTTGGCCTCTATTCACTAGATGGTCATAGCACTGCCTTCTCCAGTTGTGACAACTAAAAAATCTCTCCTGATATCTCCAATTGTTTCCAACTCACAGCAGCCTTGTAGGACAGAGTACAAGTGCCCCACTGAGTTTTCAAGGAGTGCTGAGGTGGATTCAAACTGCCAGTCTTTTGGTTAGCAGCAGTACCTCTTAACCACTATACTACCAGGGTTTTCCATAGAGTGGGCAGGGAAGGTAAATTCACCCCTGGTTAGGAACCACTGTTTTAATAGAACCCACTGGCAGTTGACTTCAGCTCCATCATGTGTATGACTGTAGCTAAGATCCAGGGTATTTGACTTTAAAGGCAGACATTGCCTCTACACCAAACCAAACCCACTGCCGTTGAGTCAATGCTGACTCATAGAGACCCTGTAAGACAGAATAGAACTGCTCCATAGAGTTCCAAGGAGCACCTAGTGGATTCGAACTGCTGACCTTTTGGCTAGCAGATGTAGCCCTTGACCTATGCCACCAGGGTTTCCATTCTCTCTGTAGTACAGCTACATTGTGACTCTGGCTATCCTGGGAGTGTTGCTGTTTATCCTCCATTGTTATACTACTTGTGGGGCAGCCCTGATGACACAATGGTTAAGCGCTTGGCTGCTAAACAAAAGGTCATTGAATCCAATCTACCTAATAGCTTTATAGGGAAAGACCTAACAATCAGATCTTATAAAAATTACAGCCTGGCAAATCATGTGACAGTTATACCCTGTCACATGGGGTCACTGTGAGTCAAAATCAACTTGACAGCATCTAAAACAACAGCACAGTGCTTAGTGTTAGGAATGCTTCTCAGTAATTCAAGTACAAGTAGTGCTGAGTCCTTTCAAATAGAGGAAACTTACTAGCTGTCTTGTGGCATAAGATGGTTCTAAATTTATAGCTGATCTGAATCAGAATTGTAAGTAAAGCTGGTGGTGTCACTTATCTAGTAAGACTCTTCCCCTTTTGGAATAACCTAAACTCTGTCTCTGGTCAAAGATTTCTCTACTTTAGACTTAAGAAATATTCATTATCCAACAAGTCATTGCAACTCTAACTGATATTGTGTACAGCTGAACTTACTATATTCTAATTCTGCTTCCCAATTTATCAGTTCTCCAAATCAATATTCCGTAGAGGTCTTATCTCCAAAAATGAATATGGAAATCTTAACCCACATATGTATAAATATGACTTTGTTTGGAAATAAGGGCTTTCTTCCATTATGTTAATGGGGTCACAGGTCAGTCCCAAACCTAATCACTTCTGAGTGATGTCTTATAAAAAAGAAACACTAGGCACAGACACATACAGAAGAAAAGACCTGCAAAGATTTGTCTACAAGCAAAGGAATACCAAGGATTGTCAGCAAGCACGAGGGATGGAGCTAAGAGAGAGGCCCACAGAAGTAACCAACACACTGAAACCTTTCTTTGGACTATTAGCATTCAGAACTGTGAGAAAATAAAATTCTTGAAAGCCACCCTCTTGCAGCACTTGTGTCACAACCTCACTATGTAATGCAAACCGTCTATATGCAGCCTGAGGCTCTTAGAATGCTACTTCTAACATGATGAGTTTTACTACTATCTGCTAACACCTTAGGAAGTTATTTCAGGTCTCTCTTACTGAAAAACAACCAAAAACAGAAACAAAAAAATGAATTAGCCTGAATCCTCCCTCTGTTTAGTCCATTTTTCCATCTCAAAATGTTTTTTTTTCTTGATCCAAATAGAATCTTTTATATTTTATTCACATTCTGATTACTACAACCTCTGTACCTTATGGTTTCCAACCTGGAATGTTCTTCCTTCTTTGTTGCAAACTCAGCCTTACACTTGAAATAATTACTGCTGACTGAACGCGTACTTCCTGTGAAATACTGGGCTAGATGTTGCCAAGTAAAGCCAAGTGCCGTCGAGTCGGATCCGACGGCTAGATGTTACACATGCATTATCTCAGGTACTTTTATCTGCACTTGCAAAGCTGTGAGTTCAGAAACATGTTCAAGCCACACAGCTAGAAAGTGACGGAGTCAGTGTTTGCATGCAACTCCACCTGACTCTAGAGCCTGTGTTCTTAGCTTCACATGCAGCATGTTACGCAATCCCTCCCAGGTCAATAGGTTTGGCATTAAGTGGAGGATGAGCAAACGGCACTGAGAGAGGGGAGCTTGTTCTCCGGAATGGCCTTCTCTCCAGATAGAATCTCTGCAAATGAACTTTCCTGAAGGTCAACCTTGACAGTCCATGAGTAGGTCAACTACAAGGAGAAAAAAAAAAAAAAAAAAAACAGACACCGTGACATAATGGAAGTTGCAAAGTCCTACCTCATGGAGCTAAAAATATCAAGCCCTTGTACTACAGTGGTTGTCAAGTGAGTAAACCCAGAGGACATTTGAGACACTCACTACTAATCCCTGAGGACAAGAATGAGAGCCAAAGAGAAGACAATAAAGAAGGACAAGAATTCAGACCCTAACTCTAACAGTGGCAGGAAGAGGAACAGCTTTTTTTCTAGCAAAGAACTATTACTGATAAAACGGGACCTTTAGCTGTACTATTCTTTTGTCATTAATAAATTGTCAACACTTTAGACACATCATCAGGAAAGACCAATCAACGAGTCATGGTTGATTAAGCAGAGGGTCACTGGCAATGAGAGAAATTCTCAATGAGACGTCAACACAATAGCAACAGTAGTGGGCTCAAACACATTAAAGATCACGGGAGTGGAGCAGAATGGGCCTATGCTTCGTCTTGTTGTATAGGAGATCCCCATAAGTTGCAGCTGACTTGATGGTAACTAAGCAGAATAACCTATACTATTAAAAATTTAATTGAGTGTAGATATTTTCTTCATGTGAGACTATAATAAATTTTTACATGGCAAACTATTTACTATTGTTGGTTCACCTAAACTCATTTTTTTAATTTAATATTTTTATAAAGAGCTTCGTTTAAGGTACAATTAAACCAGAACATAAATAAGTAAACATTTGAAAGGCATTATCTAAGTGTATCAAGGAGTCAAAATTGACTCAGTGGCAATAGGTTTGGTGTTTTGGTTTATCTAGGTGATGTAGTGGTTAAGTGCTACATTTGCTAACCAAAAGGTCAGCAGTTTAAATTCACCGGATACCCCTTGAAAAACCTGTGGGGCAGTTCTACTCTGTCTATGAGGTCACTATGAGTTGGAATTGACTCAACAGCAGTAGGTGAGATATCTAAAACAGAATTCCTTTTGATTGATTCTTACAGATTATCTGTTAACTAGGCCTGTTACATCTTTAGTGCTCAAAAGAGAACAGAGTGTGCTTATGTGGGTAAAACAAAATGATTACAACACAATTTCTGACTCCAAAAGGAACTCATAATCTTGTGGAATAATTAAGACAAACAGACAAATTAGTGTAACAATGCAGAATGTAATTCATGCTGTAAATGTTCTGAAAGAGGCTTCAGAGATTCAAAGGAGTGAGCATTTTCAGATTTCAAAAATCAGAAATTTCTGGAAAATGAAACATTTGAGGTAGATCTTAAACAAGTGGGTTGAAAGGTATAAGAAAGAAATGGAAGAGAATGTCATTTAGGCAGAAGTAATGACAGCGGGCCATCCACGCCTCTGTCAGTTTGTTGCCGTGGGGACTTGCCTGTTGACATAATGCTGAAAGCTGTGCTACCAGCATCCAGATGCCAGCACGGTTATGGACGGCGAACAGATTTCATCCAAGCTTTCAGACTATGGCAGACTAGGCACAAGGGCCCAGGGGTCTCCTTTCTGAGGAGAAAGAGCCAACTGAAACCTTATGAATAGTAGCCGAACACTGTTTATGATACTGTTAGATGAAGAACCTCTCAGGTTGGAAGGCAGTCTGAATATGACTGAGGAAGAACACCATCCTCAAAGTAGAGCTGAACTTAAAGACATTGGTGGAGTTAAGCTTTTGGAACCTTTATTTGGTGATGTGGCATGACTCAAAATGGGAAGAAACAACTGAAAACATCCACTGATAACTGTAACGTGGAATGTACAAAGTATGAATCTAGGAAAATTGGAAATGGTCAAACATAAAATGGAATGTAGGAAGTTCAATATCATAGGCATTAGTGAACAGAAATAAATTAGTAGGTGACCATTCTGAATGGGACAGTCATAAATTCCACTGTACTGGGAATGACAACTTGAAGAGGAATGGCTTTGCATTCATTATCAAAAGGAACATCATTTCCTTACCTATCCTGAAACACAATGTGGTCAGTGACAGAGCAATAGCCATATGTCTACAAGAAGACAAGTTAATACAACAACTATTCAGATTTATGAATCAACCACTAAAGCCAGTGATGAAGAATTTAAAGTTTTTTTTTTTTTTTTTTTTTTTACCAACTTCTATAGTCTGGGACTGACTGAACATGCAGTCAGGATGAGTTGATAATTATCAATGATTAAATGTGAAAGTTGAAAACAAAGAAGAAGGGTTGGTGATTAGAAAATATGACAGTGATATAAATGATGGCCAAAAATCACAAGATAGAATTTTATAAGACCAGTGACTTCTTCACTGCAGACACCTTTTTCCACTAACATAGATGATGAAATACATATGAACCTCACTAGATGGAATACACAAGAATCAAATTGACTGCATCTTTGGACAATGGAAAAAATTCAGTATCATCAGTCAGGACAATGCTAGGGACCAACTCCAAAACAGACCATCAATTATTCAAATGAAAATTCAAGCTGAAGCTGAAGAAAATTAAAGTTCATGAGAGCCAAAGTATGATCTTAAGTATATCCCACCTGAATTTAGAGAACATCTGAAGAACGGATTTAATGCACTGAACACTAAAGACCAAAGATCATATAAGTTGTGGAATGCCATCAAGGATATCCTATATGAAGAAAAGAAAAGGTCATTAAAAAGGTAGGGAAGAAAGAAAAGACCAAAATGGATGTCAGAAGAGACTCTGAAACTTTCTCTTAAGTGTCAGTTGGCTAAAGTGAAAGTAAGAAATGATGAAGTAAAAGAGCTGAACAGAAGATTTCAAAGGGCAGCTCCTTTGAAAATAAGACAAAGTATTACAACAACGTGTTCAAAGACTCAGAGATAGGAAATTGAAAGGGAAGAACACACTCATCATTTCTCATACTGAAAGAACTGAAGAAAAAATTCAAGCCTTGATTTTAGCATTGAAGGATTCTACAAGGAAAACATTAAATGATGCAGGAAACACCAAAGGAAGATGGAAGGAATATACAGAGTCACTTACAACAAAAGGCATTGATCAGTTGTCTACCACCTCTGGTCAGGTAGCACCAGTATTGACGGAAGCAATCCAAGCTGCAATGAAGCACTGGTAAAAAAAAAAAAGTTTCCAAGAATTAACCAAGTATCAGTTGAGAAATTTCAACAAATGGATACAACGCTGAAAGGGCTGTCTCTTTGATGCCAAGAAATTTGGAAAACAGCTACCTGGCTAACTGACTGGAAGAGATCCATATTTATGCCAATTCCCCCCAAAAGATCATCCAACTGAAGGCAGAAATTATTGAACAATCCCATTAATGTCACAAGCAAAGTAACATTTTGCTGAAAATCATTCAAAAACAACCCCAGCAATAGATTATCAGAGGATTGACAGAAATTTCAAGCTGGATTCAGAAGAGGACAGGGAATCAGTAATAACAGTGGTAATGCCAGGTAGATTCTGGCTGACAGCAGGGAATAACAGAAAGATATTTGCCTGTGTTTTGTTGATTGTGCAAAGGCACTTGACTGTATAGATATAATAAATTATGCATAACGTTGTGAAAAAAAGAATTCAAGAACATTGAACTGTGCTCATTAGGAGCCTGTGCATAGATCAAGATGCAGTAGTCTGAACAGAACAAAGGATACCACATGGTTTAAAGCCAGGAAAGATGTGTTTCAGGGCTGTATCATTTTACCATGTTTGTTCAGTCTGTATGCTGAGCAAAGAATCTGTGAAACTGGACTGTACGAAGAATAAGGCATCAAGATTAGAGGAAGATTCATTAACAACCTGCACTATGCTGACGACACAATCATGCTTGCTGAAAGGGAAGAGGACTTGAAGCACTTACTGATGAAAGCAAAGACCACAGCCTTCAGTATGAATTATAACTCAACACAAAGAAAACAAAAATCCTCACAATTCAACCAATGAGCAACATCGTGATAAGCCAAGAGAAGAATGAAGTTATCAAGGATTTCATTTTATTTGGATACATAGCTAACACCCACAGAAGCAGCAGTCAAAAAATTAAACTACACATTTTACTGGACAAATCTACTTCAAAATACCTCTTTAAAATGTTTAAGAGAGAAAAAACAAAGATGTCACCTTGAATACTAAGGTGCACTTGACCAAAGCCATGGTATTTTCAGTTGTCTTGCATGTGTCTGAAAGCTGTACCATAAACAAGGAAGACAACTGAAGAAGAATTTTAACGGTGGTTTTGGTGGAGAATGTTGACTATAGCATGGTTTCCCAAAAGAATGAACAAATCTGTCTTGGAAGAACTACAACCAGAATGCCCCTTAGAAGCAAAGATAGCAAGACTATGTTTCAAATACTTTGGCCATGTTGTCAGGTAAGATTAGTTCCTGGAAAAGGACATTATGCTTTGTAAATTAGAGGGTCAGTGAAAAGAAGAAAGACCTCAATGAGATAGATTTACACAGTGGCTGCAACAATGGACTCAAGAATGGTAATGACTGTGAGGATGGTGCAGAAATGGGCAGTGTTTCATTCTGTCGTACCTAGGATCACTATGAACTGGAATCAGCTCAAAGGCACCCCCAAACAGCAATATTATAAACAAACATGAGACGAATCTGTGAGCCAGGAGGAGGAAGTTTTTGAGGTCTTATTCTGTCAACAATTGGAGGTAGCATAGGACAATTTAACATATTTTCCCCAGTGCTGCCTGTGTACCAGGCAATGCACGTGATATTAGGGAAATAAAGATGATAGCACCAGGGCCTGCCCTCAAGGAGTTTAACTCTAGTTTGCATAGAGAGGAAGGAGTGCTAAAGAAGAAAAAGGTATTTGGAACCAGACTGTGGAGAGCCTGAATAGGACCTCTGGACTAAGGGATTTAAAGCTTTGTATAGAGAATTATTGTTACAGGAGTGGAAATATTTGGGGGCAGATAAATCTGGTAGACAAACAGAATCTAGTCATGGAGAACTCAGGGATAATAATGATTGTGGGCACGGCACAAGACTAGGCAGCGTTTCATTCCATTCTATAATGATATCCTATTAGTTGGAACTGACGTGATGCATGTAAAAACAACAATCATAGAGAACAATTAAGAGGTTATTATAATGGTCCAGGCAAAAGATAATATGAAGATAGGAAACAGACTTATGAGAAACACAGTAGGCAAGATCACCAAAATTTGACCACTAATTTGTTAACATACATGTTTGCAATTGTTTATCCCTGGTAGTCTAACAAGCTAAATTTATTAGCTTTTCAAATCATGAAAACATCTGACTAAACAATTGTCTGAACCATTGTCTGTAAACACAATTATATTAAAAGAGACTTGATGACATCTGTAAAGGATGTATTTCAGAAGATGGATTGGCTCCCTTGATGACCCTCGGCTCAAGAAGGTAGGCAGGGGATTATAATAAAAACTCTTTTGACAATTCAGAGAAGAGTTTTGGAAATGATAGAATTTTTAAGCCACAAATGTGACAAAATGCAATTATCTAGACTAATCATTGTTGTTATTGTGGTTAGTTGTCCTCAAGTTGGACCCTAAAGCATGGTGACCTCATGTGTAATTACAGTAGTTAGATACATTCCAGAAATTGAGTCTGTATAATTCATTTAAAAAAACAAGCTTTCCTACTTCTCTGTCTTTAATTTAAATATGACTTGACACAACAATGGAAATGTATAACACTTTTTTAAAAATTAAAACTCATATTTTCAAGGGATTACCAGCTGAAGAAAATTGCACTAGCGTACAATCTCTTTGGTTGTAGGCATCAAGAAATGTCTATTCTTATAATCTAGCATTGCAAGAAAAAAAGAATTTGTGTCCTCAATGTCAACATTTAAAACATGAGAGTGATAGCATCACTTGTTGTTGTTGTTGCTAGGTACCATCAAGTGACCCTGTGAACAACTGAACAAAACCTGCCCAGTCCTGTAATATCCACAATTGTTGCTATGCTTGATCCAGATACTGCACCACTGTGTCAGTCCATCTCCTTGAGGATCTTCTTCTTTTTCGCTGACTCTCTACCAAGCGTGATGTCCCTCTCCATGATTGGATCATTCTGGATAACATGTCCAATATATGTAAGACAAAGTCTTGCCATCCTTGCTCCTAAAGAGCATTCTGATTGCACTTCTTCCAAGACAGATTTGTTAGTTCTTTCAGCTAGTCCACAGTGTATGCAATATTCTTTACCGATACCACAGTACACAGGCATCAATTCTTCAGTCTTCTTTATTCATTTTCCAGCTTTCACATGCATATGACATGATTGAAAATATCACAGCTTGGGTCAGGTCTACCTTAGTCTTCAAGGTGACATCTTTGCTTTTCAGTACTTGAAAGAGGTCTTTTGCAGCAGATTTTCCCAGTGCAATGAGTCTTGCTTTCTTGATTTCTGCTTCTAAGGGTGTTGATTGCGGATTGAAGAAAAACAAAATCCTTCACAACATCTTTCTTTTCTTTGTTTATCATGATGTTGCTCACTGGTCTAGTTATGAGGATTTCTGTTTTCTTTATATTGAGTTGTAATCCATACCAAAAGTTGTGGTCTCTGATTTTCATCAGAAGTGTTTCAAGTTCTCTTCACTTTCATTAAGCAAGGCTGTACCATCAGAATAATGCAGGTTGTTAATGAGGCTTCCTGCAATCCTTACTCCATTCTTCTTCATATAATCCAGCTTTTTTGATTCCTTGTTCAGCATATAGATTTAATAGATATGATGGAAGGATACAGCCTTGATCCACACTTTTCTTGACTTTAAAACATGCAGTGTTCCCTTATTTTTTTTTTTCTTAAATGACTGCTTCCTGGTCTATGTGCAGATTCCTCATGAGCCCAATTCAGTGTTCTGAAATTCTCATTCTTCACAATATTATCAACAATTTGTTATGATCCGCACAGTCAAATGCCCTTGTATCATCAGTACAACACAGGTAGGTGTCTTTCTGGTATTCTCTGCTTTCAGCCAAGATCCATCTGGCATCAGCAATGATATCCATGGTTCCGTGGACTCTTCTAAATATAGTTTGTATTTTTGGCAGTTCTCTGTCAATGTATTGCTGCAGCCATTTTTTAATGATCTTTGGCAAAATTTTACTTCCACGTGATATTAATGGTTTTGTTCGGTAATTTCTGCATTTAGTCAGATCATTTTTCTCGGGGACAGCATAAATACAGATCTCTTCCGGTTGGCTGGCCAGGTAGCTTCTTCCAAATTTTGTGGTATAAACGAGTGAGCACTTCCAGAAACTGAACGAGTATCAATTGAGATGTTTCAACTCTTTTTGTTCCAATATCTCAGTTGATACTCATTCAGTTTCTGGAGACTTGTTTTCAACAATGCTCTCAAGACCACAGCATCACTATGCCAGTACAAATACCCTATCAATACAACAACATATACTGAACATCAGTCAGCTTGCAAAACATCTTTTCAATGGTGCTCTGGAGCCCAGTGTCAAAACAATCTTCACCAGAGCCAAGGGTATGATTATAATAATACACCATAATATGAAGTCCTACAGCCAATGTCTAAAGGCACAAGACTAGAATTAACATACTGGGAAGTATTTTTGAGAATGGCACTGCATAGTAAAGGTGATAGAGACAGATCTCATTGCCCATTGCCATGAAGTCGATTCTGACTCATCCCAACCCTATAGGACAGAATAAAACCGCTCTGTAGCATTTCCAAAGAGCAGCTGGTGAATAAAAACTGCTAGCTTTTTGGTACAGCCAAGCTCTAAACCACTGTGTCCCCAGGGCTCCAAAGAAGCAGAAGGTGTTGGTAAAATCATCACGTGGAAGAATCTCCTGTCACTTGTGTTGCCTGGTGGTGCAATTGGGAAAGCATCTACTGATGTTTCCAAATTACATCTTTTCAGAGATAGATCAATGTTGCTAAGACAATCAATCCGTCCAATGAAACAAGTGATCCTACCTTAAGTTGGCATCATGTACATCAGTGGTTGGAATTTCGTCCCTTCTTTTCATTTTGTAGCATATTGTAAACCAGGTGAAAACCAGAGACAAGAACAATATATTCAGAACTCAGGTCAATGACTGAAAATGTTAGAGATGTTCTCCCGTGCGTACAAGTTTTTCTGAATACAGTGCTAGAAAACCTGTATTCAGTACAAAAGTATTTTTCTTATTCTACATGATTATATATCTGGGCAATGTAAGAAAATTACATGAATATTACTTTTTATCTACAATATAACTTATGTTAGATGTATTTTATATATCTTGCAGCAGTTGTCTCAAGAAGTAGACCATGCTTCATATTTTCTATGTTAGTGCGTGTTTTCACTTTTCTTACACATGATTTCATGTAGATTCTGGGGTACCGGTAAAAAGTCAATTAATATAATTCAAACAAACATTAATAAATAAATAAATAAGTAAACAACACTGTTAACACCCAAAACAGCAGTGACTTTTCCATGAGAATACTATGGAAATTTTTTCTAGGCCCTAGAAAAATGATTCTGTCTCTTACGTTTTTTTTATTTTTTTTTCCTTCCCCAAAGAAAGCTAGATTCCAAGTAATCAGGGAGGTTGCTAGATACAATATTTATTGCTTTCTTTTTTTCCTTTTCCTTTCAAATAATTACTTTGCTTTATGCTGCCAGCTGGACCAGAACCAACCTTCTTACACAGAGTTAGTTGAAACTAATCTATCTTTCCAGTTGGAAAGGGTTAGGGACTGTCCTCAACTACTGCTCTTTCAGAAGGTAAACACAGTTGGAAAAGCCTCTTTCAAAGGACCACCATCAGTTAGGAAGACTTGGCCCCTCTCAGAGATTACTATTTAATACCAGTCATCTGCAAAAATAGGGCCAATTTGTTGTCAACAACTCCTATTGTCCAAGACCTGTAATGTGGTCACTATGACATGAAAGAGAGGCAATTATTCCTTTGCTTACCAGTTTGTGAACAAAATAATATGAGTAAATATATAGCAAAGCATAACTTCTTAACAAATCAAACTCCTGAAAAAAATATTTTGGCTATCCTTTGTAATAAACAAGCAAAAACAATTAAAAATTAATTAAAATCAATAAAACTGTCTCATATTCTAGAATTCTTTAGATAAAATTTTCATTTCTAAACTTCTAATACCATTCACATGAAGGCTGAGCTAAAGTGTAATAGAAGCTGAATTTGGAAGGTTCAAATTGAATAAAACCATGTGTCATACTGTTCTTTAGAGAAACAGAACTAGTCATATATATGTATTTCTCTGTATGTGTGCATATATATGCAAACACACGCACAAACACATGGAAACCCTGGTGGCATAGTGGTTGAGAGTGGCAGCTACTTTAGAATCCACAGGTAGTCCTTGGAAACTCTATGAGGCCATTCTACTCTGTCCTACAGGGTGATATGTGTGTGTGTGTGTGTCTGTGTGTGTGAGAAGAGACAAAGAAAGACTGGAAATGGCTCCTGAAATTATGGAAACTAGCAGGTTGGAAATTTCTGGAGACTTATTTCCTAAGATCTATAGGTCAGGCAATAAGAAGAGTTCAGGGCAGAGAGAGAGAGAGAACAATTTCTGCCAGAATATTCATTTATATTCCAGGGGCAGATAACATCCCCAAGGCAATTCCCTGTTCAACTAATAAGTTGATCACATTGGACTGCATCATTGAAGTTGATTACGTTGCATTACATTACACTATATTATACTATGGAATGGCAACTAGTACAGGATTTGTCCAAACAACTGGGAACTACAGCCTGGTGAAACTGACACTTAAATTAGCAATTACATCATGAAATTAAAAGATCTGAGTTTTAAGCACAGGGTCATCACTAAGTGAAAGTGTGGACATCTCCTTGACTCTCAGTTTCTATATCTGCTAAATGAAAAGAAAATTATCCCTTACTCATCTTCCAAGGAAAGAGTATCATGAGAATTGAAGATCCCTGTCTCTTCAATGTCACACTCCTTGGAAGTACTTCACAGGGTTAATGGGTCCTTGAAACCATACAGTAATAATCTTCCTAGATCACTGATTTTGTAGAATTTTGTAGAATAGTTGAGATGGTTTTACATTTGGGTTTTTAAAGTCAAAATAAATACAATTATGCCACGTAGTTATCATGAGCTTATAGAATAAAATATGGTATGTCAAAGAACATTTTCACTTTGGGGAAACTATGTTGGCCTATGTATACCCAGAACTCCAGTGGCAACCCTTGATTCTTGTCTACTGTTCATAATTCTTTGCTGGGCAGTTTGGGAAGTCCTGTAAGACAAAGCATTTTAGGAACTTAAAAGCACTCTACTAATATATGCTCTTGGTAGTGGCCTCAGTATTCATAATTCTCACTGGCTCTAATTTCTCACCAGAAAAACAAATAAAAGAAGAAGTGTGGGTATGTCTTAGTTACCTCGTACTGCTCTAATGGAAAATACCATGAGAGGAACCTTTCATGAGGAGAAACTTTATTGTCCCAGTCCACTAAGCTGCAATTCCATTAGCAAGCTACAAGTCCATTCAATACGAGAAATCATCACAGTCCGGTAGGATATGCCCAAATCCAGTGAGAGCATCTCAGCACAGGAACCTCAGGCCCAAAGGAAGCGCTCTGCTCTCAGTGCTTCTCGTTTGGTAGTATGAAGTTCCCAACTCCCTCTTCTCACTTCTCTCCCTTATATCCCACAAGCTTGTAGCCTGAGTTCTGCCTCACTAACACAACTGTTGCCCATTCTCCGTCATGAATCTCACAGAGGCAGGACTCAAAACACATGAGAGGAAGAGCGCCATACTGAAACACATAACCAAGTCAAATCAACACATACATTTTTGGGGGACACAATTCAACCTATGACAGGGTATAATGTTGGTATAGCTGCATCTGCTATTTCACTTTATCTTTACAGCAAACTTTAAGATAGTACTTATTTATTTTACAGCTGAGAGTCTTGGTGCAGGAACCTCAGGTCTGAAGGATGTGTTCTACTCCTGGTGCTGCTTTCTTGATGGTGTGAGGTTCCCAACTCTCTGCTTGCTTCCCTTTCCTTTTCTCTCTTGTAGAATAAAAGGATTAAAAGGTAGTACAAGCATCCTTCTGGGAAACTCCCTTTACTGTGGAACAGGGAAGTGACCTTAGGAAGAGACTTACAGTCCCATCCTAATCCTCTCTAACATAATCTACTCTGCGAATCACAGGCACAGATTAGGATTTATAGCATCAGAAAATCACAAACTGGAAGGCAATCACAGAATACAGGGAATCCCAGCCCAGCCAAATTTCTAGACATATTTTGGGGGGCACACAATTCAATTCATGATAAGATCCTTGGGTAAAATGTGCTGCTTGCTCATAGCTGCTTTGGCCGGGCTGCTTCTTATTGTGGTTCTCCTCAGTCTAGAGGTATCGTTCACCGAACAGCTGTGATCATGCTATTAAAAGAGGTGCATACACACACACACACACACACATATACGAAAAACAACAACAAAAAAATTAGACATGTGTCTACTGTCATTACTGTCTCATCTAGCTAAATGTTATACTAAAAGTTGTAATGGCTAAGGGCAACTAAAAAGTTTTCTGCCACTGCAGTTGCCAAAGCCCACAGTTTTGTGTACCTCTATGGTAAGGTACAGACAGAAGTGCTGATAAAAAATTGTGGTCAGTAATGAGAGTGCTATGAAGTTGCAAACCCAGAGTATCCCCACAACCTTAGTCTATTCTTTGTGAGTGAAATGCATATATAATCATGTTCATAGGTGATTCAGTTCTAAGACTTCATTAATTGGGTTCTGTCTTAGTTATGGAAACGCTGCTGGTGTAGTAGCTAAGTATCACGTCTGCCAACCAAAAGGTCGGTAGTTCAAATCCACCAAGTGGTCCTTGGAAACTCTGTGGGGTATTTCTACTCTGACCTATAGGGTCACTATGGGTCAGGACTGACTCGGCAGCAGCTGCTGACTTTGACTTCTGTCTTAGTTATCTAGTGCCGCTATATCAGAAGTAACACAAGCAGAAGGCTTTAACCCACTGCCATGGGTCCAACTCATAGCAATCCTAGAGGTCAGAGTGGAACTGCCCCTAGGGTTTCCAAGGAGTACCTGGTGGGTTTGAACTGCTGACCTTTTGGTTAGCAGATGTAGCACTTAACCCACCACGCCAACTAGGTTTCGGATGGTTTTAACAAGAGAAATTTATTCTCTCGCATTATAGGAGGTTAGGAGTCTGAATACAGGGCACCATCATCCCCTAGGGGCAGGCTTTCTCTGTCAGCTCTGGGCTAAGGTCCTTGTCACCAGCCCCTCTCAATCTCTCCCTTCCATTTAGAAGCTTCTCAGCAAGGTGACCTCAGGTCCGAAGAACGCACTCCCCTCCTGGTTCTACTTTCTTGGTGGTATAAGGTCCCCCATTCCTTTGCTCGTTTCTTTTAAGTCTCAGGAGATTAACTCACGACACAACCTAACCTTGTAGAATGCGTTTGGCCTCATAAATGTAACTGTCTCTAGTTCTGTCTCATTTATATCACAGAGATAGGATTTACAACATACAGGAAGATCACAGCAGATCACAAAATGGTGGATAATCAGGTAATACTGGGAATCATGGTCTAGCCAAGTTGACACACTTGAGTGGGCCACAATTCAATCCACAATAGATTCTCATTGCTTAAAAGCATTGTTTGGTTATTTCTAAAATAACTGTGTATTCTCCCTTTTAATTTTAGTATACAACCTTCTTTTTCTCTCCCCACTTCCTGCTCACAATAGTTAATTAACCTAATAAGTCCTGGTTTAATCCATCAAAAAAGCCAGATATTCAAGCTGGAAAATCCCCAAAATGTGAATTTCAGTGTGTTGAGTTGGTAACTTTCTGTTATTTTTAAGTTTCTAGGAAGAAAGCTTAGAGTATTTTCATAGTCTCACCACACACAGATGTTGACTGTCACAGAACCACTTAAGTTTTTATTTATTTATTTATTCTATTTTCTGCACCAGTGTTTTCAGAGAGAGTCAATAAGTAGAAACAGTCATTGGGCATTACTGATGCCATTTCTTCTGTCTTGTACTGTTTTCCCTGTTATTTCATATATGCGTGTTTTTTCTCATTAGTAAGTCTCGAGGTGAGTGGCTAAAGAATCTGAGTATTTGCTACCTTTCATTCATGGTGCTTTGAGAGTGCTTAAAATACATTCAGTTAATATCTGAAATGTGTTTAATATTTAACTGAAGCTATTTTTTGGGGACTTCTTAAGAATTGATAGGCACTCAGAGTGTAACTGTGGCTTCTTTCAAAATGTCACACCTGCTTTACAAGTAAGTGGGTCTGGTGTATATTTAGGCTTCTGTTATTTATGTCTGTAGACCACACTCTCTACCCTAACTTTATTGGATAGTTGATTTTGTCATAGTTGTAGAACCAGAAGCCAAACTGCTTTCTGCTTTTCATGGAATGGGCACAAGTCTCCATCAGCAGAGACAAGAAAAAAAAAAAAAAAAAATGGTGGCAGTAAAACCCAGCAAGTGGGCAGAATTACATCTGGATCTGGATCCTGGACTGTCCACATGTGTTGTCATCCCAGTGTCCATCCATCCTCCCTGGCTGTCTGATTTCTTTTTGTAGACTTAACCTAGTCATTGTGTGTCTCTCTAGGTTACAACACCTAAACTATCCTAGCTGAATCTTTAATCCATGATTCTGACCCCAGATTTTCCAATGCCGTATGTTTTGGTCCCAGGTGGCGCTCTTCTAGCACAGGCATCTCTGTTACCAGAGCAGTTAAGTCACTTACCTAGACTGGGGAAGAAAAAGATCTCTAAGGAGCCCTAGTAGGGTCATGGCTAACTGCTGAGCTGCAAATGGAAAGGTCAGCAGTCCCAACTCACTGACCGCTCCTTAGGAAAAAGATGTGACACTCTGCTTCCGCAATCACTGCATCCTTGGAAACCCTGTGGGAAAGTTCTAGTCTGTCCTATAGGGTGTCTATAACTCCACAACAGTGGGTTTGGTGGTAACTTGGTATAAATTGGACATTTCGATCAGTCTTCCATAATCAACTTAGGGCTGGCTTGGGAATTCTAAGGATCTAAAGGGTCTCTGTTATAGGCATAGACTTCCCCTCATTTTTTTGGTCATTTAAAAGTTTGATCTGATTACAAGGATGTGGCAAAATTAAGCACAAAAAGAATACCAAATCTCCACCTGTTTCTGTTTCTTTTACCTTTCAAGACTCAGGAGGTTTTTGACATCATGACGTCACTCCAGTTCTTTTCAAATGAAGAAACAGAACTTCGGGAAATACAGAAATGAATTTTGCCTTTCTTTTCTGATACACTCTGTTTTGTGAATTTAGTGTGAAGGGTAGATGACAGAGAAGGAGGTTGATCTGTAAAGTATCAACAAAAGTTGAAATGTATTATTGCTTTCTTAGAGCTCAAAGTATGTAAGAATGTGGGATATCACATCAGTCCTAGAGGACAGGGCTACAGAATCACTTGTCACCAAGTGGCTGCTAACTCATGGAAATCTGTGTAACAAAGTAGAACTGTGCTCCACAGGTTTTTCTATGTCTGAGTTTTCGGAAGCAAATCACCAGGTCTTCCTTTCTAAGTGTTTCTGGGTAAAGTTGAACCAATCCTTCAGTTATCAGCTGAATGCATTAACCATCTTTTGCTACCCAGAGACTCCAGACTTTGTAATTATCTGAAATTTTAGCAAAGAAGTAATTTTGCAGAAACTAATTCTAAATATGCCTTTTTTGCAAATGAGTGCTTACAAGGGAAAATTTGAGGAATGGTTTATAAAATGTTAATTGGTATTTACATGTTCTTTTTTGACTACCCAAACCAAACTCATTGAGGTCGAATGGATTCAGATTCATAGTGACCCTATAGAGCAGAGTAGAACTGCTCTGTAGAGTTTCCAAGGAGCACCTAGTGGATCTCAACTGCTGACCTTTCAGTTAGCAACCAAAGCACTTAACCACTACACCACTACAGTTTCCTTTTTTTGACTAGCAAGGATGTAAACATAACTACTAAAGTCGTGTATTTAAGTTATATCAGATTAGAAATTAAAGAGTCCTTTCCAATGGCAAAGATAAATCTCCCAGAGAGTAAATTGAACTTTCTCTGGGTATCTTTAAGAATAACTCTCTTGCTCAGAGAGTAAGAGAAAAGGAGAAGGAGAAGGGAGCACTAAATTAATGGCCTCTGGAACTCCCATATGTGTACAACTCAATTTTCTCTAATATTTGAAGAAGGACAAATATAGGTGAGATGAAAATAGCCAACATGTGTTTCATCTGTCTGGGGGCCTTCACCTCCCATTACTCTGCAAAAACTTGGCATCGCCACACGTACACCTGGACCAACGAACCAACCCACAGGGAGAAGCTAACTGAAACCTCGTGACGGGGGTTGCTTTTCAAATGCTGGGTAGTAGCCATGTTCTGACCAGCATTTGTCCTTAAGCGCAATGAAGGCAAAAAGTGAAATCTCCTTATTTTCATGCTCTTGATACATTCCAAAGGCTTTTCTTTCCGTTTTCTAGTTCTCTTTAAATTGCATTTATTTCTTTATTTTCACCTCCTTAGTATATGATCTGATCAGGAGATCTCCTCCAATGTCTAAATCTGGGGCATCAGGCCACAACCTTCACTGTCAGCACCTAGGGGTGAACTCTGTGGTGCTTGTCGAGCTGTCCCGCTTTTGCCTTTGAAGCAACTTTTAGACCACAATAACCAGCATCAGTTTAAAGCGGGCAGATCCATTACATTTCCTCTGTTCCTACAGCCGCACATTAAGCTAATATTATCTATTTCCCAAGTGAAAAGAGTCCTTCCAGTCCTATCAATTATTAATTCCTTGCTTGCAGCTAATGTTTTCTTTGAATTATTTAAATGCATCTTCATTTATCAATAAACATAAAATGTTAAACAAAGAATACTGATGAAGGGCATTATTTAAGCTATAACATTTTATGAGATTATTTCAAGCGCCTTTTCTGATTTATTAACATAATATATTTTATAATTATTTTCCCATTTCTAAAAAAATTATCCTTGGTATTATCTAGAGGTTTGAAGATTTTGTGAGTTCTCTTTTCAACTCCTATTGTGCTTTTGACAAATTTCTTTAAAATTTTCTTATGTATATGTATATATCTCCGTGTGAGTATCTCTCTCTGTATAGACAGATAATAGATAAAGGCATGCCAAGCCAAGTGCCGTCGAGTCGGATCCGACTCATGGCGACCCTAGGGGCCAGGGTATAGGTGTAGACATATATGCACACATACATGAACACACAAATGTGTATGTATAAATGTACATGAATATCTTTGTTTACTAATACACATGTTTATTATCTCTGACTTACTTTCTAAAAAATTAGATACCATTAAGTTTAAACTGTCTACTGCAAATTCTACAGTATTGAAATTTATCAAAGCCCATTTCTATGCATTTACATGCACCTACACAAATATGAACTAGACAAGAAGGCAAAGGAAAAAACTGTTTCTTGTTTAAAGATACATCTTTATAAAAGAGGCAAATGAAAATCACCTATCATTTATAATTTTTTTTATTTTAAATCTTGTCAATAACACCCACACACGCACATATGCACACACACAAATCTGCCCTACTTACTTACATTTTCTTTAGCTTCCCAGTTTTGCAACACAAAGTAAAATATGCTTCATCGAGAGGTTTAGCTAAGAATACCTTTTTCCATTGTCACCTTCTGAAATAGAATAAAATGGACTATTTTCAAGGAAATATTCCAGGTACTAGAACAAACAGGAAAAATTGAATCTGTGTGCACTCTTATAAAAGAAAAACTTAAAGGTAATAATGAATATTGCCATCACATCCATGACACTCTTGAACTCCTCTCTGTTACACAGTAACAGTATCTTTTAGACACTGTGAGAACGGCACAGTCAGTGCATCTAGTCAGTTCTTTATCCAGTTTAGAAAGCTCTGAGTTATCTGCTTATCCAATTAATTGAAGAAAAATCTCTATAAGGTTGCAATGATGTGCTCTGATAAAACAGAGATGTCTTTTAGTAATAGCTATAACATTTTTTAAAATATTCAACAATATACTTTGAAATGTCTAAGGCCATTTAATTCATGGCACTCAAAAAGAAGTCAAATAATTCATTACATGCTATCCCAGAAATGCAATTTTGAAGCAGTCGAAGATCTTGGAAGTCATGTGATCCAATCCTTAACTTTATGAAAATGAAGAAGCTGAAATCTGGAAATGTTATTGACTTGCCCAGAGCTATAAAGCTACACTCACTCCTGAAGTTCCTCTACACAAATAGTAAGTTTTTGCTGCATCTGCTTTAGAGGAAAGAAAACTACATGTTTCCAAAAGCATGTATGGCTTATCAATATTTGCTTTAGGATGAAATTCACCACTTTTAAGCACTGGCAACTGAATTATGGGAAGGCTGTAATTACACAAACTTTTCCTAGCAAAACCAAAAAGGCAGCAAAACTCAGGTAATATTACAAATCATAGTGTTCATTATGAACTTCTATAAGATTTTTAATTGTGTGACATACAGTTCCATAAATTATTTAGTAACACAAACTCAAGATAAGCCCTAGGTAAAATGTGAACTAAGAGAAATCGTTTTGTTCCTTTGTTTTCTTAAACTGTGTTTTAGCCCCTTCCTTGAATAGTGACTAATCTCTAAGGCTTAAAGAGTCAGAACTGATTCAATGGCAACTGGAGTCTCTAAGGCAATAGTTGTTAATGGCTCATCCTGAGTTCAAAGCATTTTAAATACTGGCTCTCAGATGCATTCCTAGGCACTTTAAATAGAATGTTGTAATAGTCTTAACAACCATTTTGTTATGCTGTGGGGGTACTGGTCAGCTGACACTAACAGAGGAAATTCTGGTGAATGCTACACCATTCCTGTGATCAGCTGCAGATGCGACAGCTGTGATCCACACGGTTTTCATTGGCTCATTTTCAGCAGTAGGCCACCAGGTCTTTTTTCTAGACTGTCTTAGTTCGAAAGCTCCACTGAAACCTGTTCAGCATAGTAACAACATGACACAGATGGTTGGTGGCTCCCTTTGAGTTGCATTCACTGGGAACCCAACAGGTATACCCACCTGCTGCTGTCAAGACGATGCTGACTCCAATAGATACACCAAGAAACAGACAAACAAAAAAAAGCCATTGCCATCGAGTCAATTTCGACTCATGGCGATTCTGTAGGACAGAGTGGAACTGTTCCACACAGTTTCCAAGAAGTACCTGGTGAATTTGAACCGCAGACCTTTTGGTTCGCAGACACAGCACTCAACCACTGATCTGCCAGAGTTTCTCCAGCAGGTACAGAGGCTGGGAATTCTACCACTTAACTAATTATAAACATACCATTTTAGTCAGATTTTATTGTTTCTGTTCTCTAACTGGGGGAACTCACGCTCAAAGAGGTTGTGATTTTCCTGAAATGACTTAGCTAGTAACATAATACGAAGAAAGCCTGTATATTTTCAACTAAAAAGTTTGAACTTTATCATGTGATACCTGTGGGGAGCCACGAGGAGATCGGTTTTTTGTTTTAAAATAGCTTTATTAAGTTATAATTCACATGCAAAAACCTCACATATTTAAAGAATATAATTTGACAAGTATTAACACAGATACATTCTCAGGAAATGGCCACCATAGTCAAGATGGTAAATAATCTGTTACCCTTTTCCCCAAAGAATCTATAGATCGATTTAGGGAGAATTGTGATCTCAAAAATACTAAGTTTACCAAACCTTGATCATGGGGAGTCTTTCCATTTATTTATCTTCAATTTCCACCAGCAAAGTTTTCATTTTCAGGATATAGGTTGCATACATCTTCAGTCAGATTTTTTTGATATACTATTTTAAATAATATTTAAATATTCTACTTGCTAAATGTTTCTGATACTGTATAGAAAGGGAATTGATTTTTGTTTTGATCTGGTAAATGTGCTAAAATCAACTGTGCTAAAATCACTTCGTTCTAGTAGTGCTTTTGTAGAGACCATTGGCTTGGCTAATTGCAGTAGCACAGACTTAAATATGATGGTGAAGAGGAGTATGGAAGAGGACTTTTTTAATTTTTGTTTTTGTCATTATGTTTTGAGTGAAAGTTTACAGTTCAAGTCAGTTTCTCATACAAAAACTTATGCTTTGCCATGTGACACTAGCTGCTCTCCCCACCATGTGACAGCACTCTCCTCCCCTCCCTTCCGTATTTCCCATGCCCATTTAATCAGCTCCTGTTTCCCTCTGTCTTCTCATCCCTCTTCCAGACAGGAGCTGCCCAATTGGTCTCTTGTATCTGCCGCAGCCAAGATGTACACTATTCACCAGTATCATTTTATGTCATATATACCAGTTCAGTGTTCAGCTGAGAAGCTGGCTTCTTGAATGGTTTCACTTCTGGATCAACGGAGAGTCCAGGGACCATGTCTTCTGGGGAACCCTCCTGTCTGCTGGAACATCAAGTCAGGTCTTTTTACTAGAGTTCAAGTTCTGTGTCCCACTTTTCTCTTGCTCCATCAGGGATTCTTTGTTGAGTTCTCTGTAAGGGTGGTCTTTGGTAGTGGCTGGGCACCATCTAGTTCTTCTAGTCTCATACTGATGTAATCTATGGCTTATGAGGCTGTATCTGCCTCTTGGGCTCACACTTTCTTTGTGTCTTTGATACTCTTCTTTCTCCTTTGCTCCAGGTGGTTTGAGACCAATTGATGTTTCTTGTATGGCCACTTGTTAGCTTTTAAGACCCTAGATGCCACTCACCAAAGTGGGATACAGAACATTTTCTTAATAAATTTTGTTATGCCAATTAACCTAGATGTTCCCTGAGACCATGGTCCCCATACCTCCGTCTTTACTACTCTGTCCCTCAAATTGTTTGGTTTTACTTAGAATACTTCTAATATTCAGGTTTAGTCAGTTTTTGCTGACTTCTGCTCTACTGTGTGTTTGCTTTATTCCCAGTCTTAGAGAGAAAACGTAAATTCTTCGATCATGAAGTATAATGTTAGTTATCGGTTTTTTCAAAATGCTCTTTATCTGGGTTGTGGAAAATGTCTTCTGTTTTTCCTTTGCTGAGAGTTTTCATTATGAATGGTGCTGGGTTTTGTCACATGTTTTATCTTCATCTGTTAAGATGATTATATGAGTTTTCATTTTTGGTCAGTTAATATCTTGAAGCATATTGATTGACTTGTAAGTGCTAAATCACGCTTACTCTCCTGGGATAAACCACAGGTGGAATAGGGTATTCTCCTTTATGTATCTTGTTAGATTAAAGTAGTAAAATTTGCATTTAAGATTTTTATGTCTATGTAAAAGGCATATTGGTAGTAGTTTTCTTATAATGTCTGTTTGGGTATTAGGCAGAATCACTTAGGCAGTATTACCCTTCTTCAATTTGCTGGAAGATTTGGTATTTTCATTACAAAAAGTTTGGTAGAATGCACCAGTGAAGGCATGTGGATCTGAGATTTTATCATGAGAAGGTTTTCAACAAGAAATTTACTTTCTTAACAGATATGCAGCTATTCAGTTATTTTTACTTGTCAGGCTATTGGCAGCTTTATCTTTCGAGAAATTAATCCATTTCCTCTAAGTTGTCAAATTTCTTGGCATAAAATTGTTCATAATATTCCCCTACTAGCCTTTTAATATCTGTCAAATCTTTAGCAAATTTACATCTTTCCTTTTTAATGTTGATAATTTATATTTTTGCCTTTTTCCTTTGATCAATGTGGCTAAAGTTTATCAATTTTATTGATCTCAAAGAAATATATTTTTACTGTTGTTGATTTTCTCTGTTGTGCAAAAAATTTAAAGTTCATTATCTTTTTTAAAAGTTAAGTTAAATTTTGCTTCAAGTCTCCATCCCACTGAGCTGATGATGAATTTAATGTCATCATTTTAGGAGTCCTCTCAGTCATCCTGCCTATAGTGTCACTAAAAAATCTGGAAAAATGTCATTCTTCAAAAATGGCAAGGAGAGTAATAGTCCTGATTTTGTCTCCATATGGCCAAGTTAGATACATCCACTGCCAATCTACTGAATTTTCTATTTTATTATTTTCTTTTCTGATCTTTATTATTTTCTTTTTCTTCTTGCTTTGGCTTAGTCTATTCTTTTTGAGGGGGTACCTAAAAGTGAAAACTATAGTCATTCAGAAGGAAGTTGAGTAAGTGAGTAAAGGTTTATTAGGATCTGCAGACTCACTATGCAGGCTGTAGGAAAGGAAAAAAAAAAAGATAATGAAAATATACTGTTACAGGTTGAATTACATCCCCCCAAATATATATCAACTTAGGTGGACCACGAGATCCAGGCTTGTGTGGTTTTATGTGATTTCCCTACATGTTGTGTATCCTATCACTGTGATGAAGTGAGATAGGTCAGTGGCAGTTATATTGATGAGATCTACAAGACTGTTGCTGTTGCTAGGTGCCATTGAGTCAGTTCTGACTCATAGTGACTCTATGCACAACAGAATGAAATAATGCCGTGTCCTGCACCATGCGCACAATCATTTTTATGCTTAAGTTCGTCTTTACAGCCACGGTATCAATCTACCTTGTTGAGGGTTGTTTTAGTCAGCTAGGGCTGCTCTAACAGAAATACCACAGAGTGGATGGCTTTAACAAAGAAAGATTTATTCTTACACAGTCCAGTAGGTTGCAAGTCCATATTCAGGGTGTCCGCTCCAGGGAAAGACTTTCCCCTTGTCGGCTCTGGAGGAAAGTCCGGTATTGCGTCAGTCTTTGTCCAGGGAGCGTCCTCACGCAAGAACCCCTGGTCTGAAGGACACAGTCTGCTCCCGGTGCTGCTTGCTTGATGGTAGCGAGGTTCTCAAATTGTCCTTTGTCTCTTTTTCCTTTTATTCCTTGCAAGCTAAAAGCATTAAGGGTGGGGCAAGCCATACTCCAGGGAAACTCCCTCCACGCAGGAATTCACAGCCCCACCCTAATCCTTTAACATACAGGTTAGCAAAACCACACAATGGAGGACAGTCCCAAGATACTGGGAACCATATCCCAGCCACGTGGCTGCACACATTTTTGGGGGGGACACAATTCCAACCATGACATCCCTTTTAGGACCAGGAGCTGGCTAGTTTTTCTCATATGAATTTAAGTAATTTAGAATGTAGGGACCCACAGTTAAAGTTAAGACGAAGAGGACAATGCAATACTGGACTTTCCTCCAGAGCCAACAAGGGGAAAGTCTTTCCCTGGAGCGGACACCCTGAATATGGACTTGCAACCTACCGGACTGTGTAAGAATAAATCTTTCTTTGTTAAAGCCATCCACTCTGTGGTATTTCTGTTAGAGCAGCCTAGCTGACTAAAACAAGGGTCTTCATCTTTTACACTGATTCTTTACTCTACCAAGCACGATGTCTTTCTTCATGTATTAATCCCTCCTGACAACATGTCCCAAGTATGTAAGATGCAGTTTTACTATCTTTGCTTCCAAGGGGCCCTCTGGTTGTACTACTTCCAGAAAAGACTTGTTTGTTCCTTTGGCAGTCCATGCAACATTCAGTATTCTTCTCCAACACCACAATTCAAAGATGTCAATTCTGACTTCCTTATTCATTGTCTAGCTTTCAGATGCATATGATGCTATTGAGATGCATCTTAGTCTTCAAGATGACATCTTTACTTTTGAACACTTTTGAGAGGTCCTTTGCAGCAGATTTTCCCAATGCAATGTGTTTTTTGATTTCTTGTCTGCTACTTCCATGGGCATTGATTGTGGAACCAAGTAAAATGAAATCCAAGACAATGTCAATTCTTTCTCCATTTATCATGATGTTGCTTACTGGTCAAATTGTGATAATTTTTATTTTCTTGATATTGAAGTGCAATCCATACTGAAGGCTGTGTTCTTTGATTTTCATTAGTAAGTCTTTCAAATCCTCTCCACTTCCAGCAACCAGGATTGTGTCATGGGCATAATACACATTGATAGTCAGTCTTCCTCCAATTCTGATGACTCATTCTTCTTCATATAGTTCAGCCTCTCAGATTTTTCCTTGGCATACAGACTGAAATGATACGGTGAAAGGATGCAGCCTTGACACACACCTTTCCTGACTTCAAACCATGCAGTGTCCTCTTGTTTTGTTTGCACCACTGACTCTTGATCCATATGCAGATTCCTAATAAGCACAATTAAGTATTCTAGAATTTGGAACTTCTGCATAGTTATCCACAAATTTTTTATGATCCAGCAGTCAAATGCCTCTGCATAGTCAGTGAAACACAAACATCCTTCTGATGTTGTCTGCTTTTAGCCAAGATCCATCTGACATCAGCAATGACATTCCTGGTTCCACATACTCTTCTGAATGTGGTTTGAATTTTTGGCAGTTCCCTGTAAATAAGTCACTTTTGAATGATCTTTACCAAAATTTTACTTGTAGGTGATTTAAATGAGATTGTTAGATAATTTCTGCATTCGGTTGGATCACTTTTCCTGGAAATGGGCATAAATATAGATCTCTTCCAGTTGCTTGGCCAGGTTGCTGTTCTCCAAATTTCTTGGCGTAGACAAGTGAGCATTTTTAGTGCTGCACCTGTCTGTTGAAACATCTCAGTGGATATTCCATCAACTCCTGGAGCCTTGTTCTTTCCAGTGCCTTCCATACAGCTTTGACTTCTTCCTTCAGTACCAGAAGTTCCTAGTCATATACTACCTCTTGAATTGGTTGAATGTTGACCAGTTCTTTCTGGTATAATGATTCTATGTATTCCTTCCATCTTCCTTCGATGTTTCCTGAATCTTTCATTATCTTCGCTGTAGAATCCTTCACTATTGCAACTCCAGGCTTGAATTTTTTTCTTCAGTTCTTTAAGCTTGAGAAGTGCAGAGTGTGTTTTTCCCATTTGGTCTGCTGTTTTCAGTCTTCGTGCATGTCGTTATAATACATTACTTATGCCTTCTCAAGCCACACTTTGCAATCTTCTGTTCAGTTATTTTACTTCATCATTCCTTCCTTTGCTTTAGCTACTCAACATTCAAGAGCAAGTTTCAGAGTCTCTTCTAACATCCAGTTTGATCTTTTTTTTCTTTCCTGTCTTTTTAATGCCCTCTTGTTTTCTTCACCAACAATGTATTTGATGTCATTCTACAACTTGTCTGATGTTCAGTCATTATAGTGTTCAATGTATCAAATCTGTCCTTGAGATGGTCTCTAAACTCAGGTGGGATATACTCAAGGTTGTACTTTGGTTCTCATGGATTTGTTCTATTTTTTTTTCTTTTTGGTGTCAATTTGACCTTACGTATGGGCAGTTGATGGTCTGTGCCACAGTCAGCATCTCATCTTGTTTCGACTGCTGATACTGAGCTTTCCCATCATTGCTTTCCACAGACGTAGTCAGTTTGATTGCTGTGTGTTCCATCTGGAGAGGTCCGTGCGTAGAGCCACCATTTCTGATGGTGGAAAAACAGATATTTGTAATGAAGAAGTCACTGGTCTTGCAAAATTCTATCATGAAATTTCTGACATCATTTCTGTCACCAAGGCCATATTTTCCAACTATGATCATTTTTCTTTGTTTCCAACTTTTGCATTGCAATCACCAATAATTATCAATGTATCCTGATTGCATGTTTGACCAATTTAAGATTGCAGAAGCTGGTAAAACAAGTGTTGCCATCTTTGGCCCTTGTGGTTGGTATGTAAATTTCAATAACGGTCATATTAACTGGCCTCCTTGTAAGTAGACAGATATCATCCTATCATTGATGGTGTTGTGCTTCAGGACAGTTCTTGAAATGTTCTTTTTGATGATCAATAGAATACCATTGCTCTTCAAGTTTTCTTTTCCAACCTAGTAGACCATACAATTGCCCAGTAAGAAATGGCCAATACTGGTCCATTTCAGCTTGCTAATGCCTACGATATCAATACTTATTTGTTCCACTTCACTTTTGACAATTTTCAATTGTCCTAGATTCTTGCTTCATACATTCCACTTTCCAATTATTAATGGATGTTTACAGCATTTTTTTTCCTCATTTTGAATCATTCCACATCAGCAAATGAGGGTCCTGAAGGCTTTACTCTATCCACATCATTAAGACTGACTCTACTTTGAGCAGGCAGCTCTTCCCCAGTTGTCTTTTGAGTGCCTTCCAATCTGAGGGGCTCATTTTCTTGGTCTATATCTGACAGTGTTCTGTTGCTATTCATAAATTTTTTCACTGGCTAATTATTTTCAGAAGCAGACCAAAAATTCCTTCGTCCTAATCTATCTTAGTCTGGAAGCTCAGCTGAAAGCTGTCCACCATGGGTGACCCTGCCAGTATCTGAATAGCAGGGGCAGAACTTCCAGCATCACAGCAACAGACAAGCCCCCACAGTACGACAAACGTACAGACAAATGGGGGTCTATAGGACGCTGAGATGCTCCCAGACCAATGGGAGAGTGATGTGTCTCAAGGACCTTCCTCTAGAGTGGCAGAGAGAAAGCCTTCACTTGGATCCAGCACTCTGATTTCAGACATCTATCCTACCGGACTGTGAAAGAACAAACTTTTCTTTGTTAAAGCTGTGCACTTGCAGTATTTCTGTGAGAATAGCACTAGATGACTAAGACATAGACATATCTAGTAGAACAATAGTAACATCTGAATTTTCAGATCAGCAGATATCTAGGAATGTTAGTTAGGATCCATTTATAAATCTGAAGAACATAGTGTTTAGCACTAATAGTTAACCTATTAAAGACTTCACTCACTTTGTGCCAGGCATTATTCTAAGAAATTTACTTACATTAACTAATTTAATTGTCATACAACCGTATGAAGAAGGTTCATTATTATTCTCTTTTTAGAAATAGGGAAACAAAGACAAGGGGAGATAAATCAGTTAAGTGGTGCATTTTAAATGAAGGCTATCTGGCTCCAGAGCTCAGGCTTTAACTACTACACTGTACTGTCCCGTTTTCCCCATCAAATGATATACTAGAGTGGTGTCCAAAACAAGTGTGTAGACAGTTGTGACAAGATAATTTACGAAGGTATTAATTTCTGTTTTATTTTCACAGCTGGGAAGGATCAAAAAGAGTGAATTCTGTTAGACTTTTCTCTGTACTCTTCCTTCTCTCTCATTCGAAGAAAGCAGCTTCTCATGTGTGGTTGTGGTCCATAACCTAAAGCAGAAGTCAGGGTGAGGCACAGTCAACTATATGAGGATGGGCAAATGGCTGTGAACCTATTAGGAGAGAGTGGATTGTTCTTCAAGACCAAGAGTTCTGCAGGGAAGAGGGCAGAACCCCAGGAGAGAATGGCAGGCTGGTGCATGTAGAAGCATGTAACCCCAGGGACTAGTCTTCCAGCCTCAGCAAGACTCCCTTTTCAGAATAACCACAAGCAGTGAAACTACGCATCCATCTGAGCACGTAGATTGGACACTGGACACATCTGTGGTGGCCACATAAAGGAAAACATCAGTATAATTACCCTTCTTGTGTTCTCCAGAGCACTTCGTATTTTTTCCACATTTTTTGGTGATGCTATGGGATTGGTGACCAAGAGACCTCCTAAAATGATGAATTTATCATCAGCTCAATAATAGAATGGAGGCTTAAGGCAAGGTTTAATCTGATTAAAAAAAAAAAGATGATGAATTTTTAATTTCTTCCACATATAAATTTGCAGAGAAAGGTATGTATTTGTGATCTTCATTCTAGGAAAGTATTCATCAGTTCCTTAGCAAGTATGGTTAGGGTTTCTATTATGTGCCACTTTACATCTAAATTGCTAGGTTTACAGTTATGTGTGAAATACTCTCCCTGCCACTGAAGGCTACACAATTTGCTAATAAAAATTCATTTGGATGAGACAAATGGTAGTTCCAATTTATGTTTGAAGCTTTAAAAATGCATGAAAGAAGCAAACTTCACAGAAGAAATATGTATCAATAGCTAAATAGGCTATTTTTTCAGATACAGTAGGATGGCTAGACCAAGGGTGTTTCAGAAAGAAGAAATCCCCTCCCAAGAGCACACAGGCATGAATAGACAGCGCTTTTGAGGCTCACCAGTGTGATGTAATAGAAAACCTTTGAGGAGGAAAGATCCAGGCCCTATGCCTACTCTAGCATTTAACAAATCTGGGGTTGAACATCTCTAAGCCGAGGTTTGTTATTGTTGTTTTATTTTTAAAATAGAGACAATTCTAGCCTCTACATGAGTTTTTGTGAAAGAAAAAGGAGATCATGTAAGTAAAACTTCCAGAGCAACGCTTGGCCTTCTAGAGGCCCCTCTTTTATGCCTTCCCAGATTATTCTCAGTGCCAAAGTGTTATGTGTTAGGTGCCACTGAAAAGTACTGGACTCCAGCTCTGAGTGTGACCAGAGGACACACAGAGAATTTCAATAGCATGAAATGAGCACTGAGGTGTGTTTGGAGGATAGATTGGAAAGAGCCTTGTGTGCTAGGCTAAAGACTTCAGGTTTAATCAACTGAAGAACAAAGAGTATCACTAAAGGTTCTTAGGCAGGATGATTATGTAATTAAATACACATTTTAGAGTAGGAAAGTTATAGAGGGAGAAAAATGTGAAAGGTAGGACGCTATTTAGAAACTACTGTATGTACTAAGGTAGAGGCCCTGAAGGTGGCAAAGAAGGGAAATACTCAAGAGCTAATTTGGAGGTAGAGGTGATAACACTTGATGGGTGACCAAATATGACGGCCCAGAGATGACGAAGGCATGATTTCTGACATTCAGTCACTGAGGAAGTGCTAAAATAGTTGACTTAGTTATGGAATACCGAACTCACTGCCATGCAATTCATAGTGACCCTATAGAACAGAGTAGACCCGCTACATTGAGTTTCCAAGGAGAGCCTGGTAGATTCAAATAGCTGACTTTTTGGTTAGCATATGTAGCACTTAACTACTATGCCACCAGAGTTTTCTGGGTAGGAATAGAGGAAAGTTAAGATTGAAGAAGATTGGCATTTTTGAAAATTTGTTTGTTTTTATAAGACATGTTGAGTTTAATGAGCCTGAGGAACACCCATTAAACATTAACATGTAAGATGTTAGATGTACATGTGTTCTGCTATCAAGTCGACTCTGATCCATAGCAACCCTGTAGACAGAATAGAACTGCCCAGTAGAATTTGCAAGGATTACTTGGGGGATTTGAATGGCCAATCTTTTGGTTAGCAGCTATAGCACTGAACCACTATACTACTAGGGTTTGCAAGATGTGTATATAAAGGTAATTATATATTAGAATAGAACTGATCCAAATGAGGAAAGTGTCTTTTTCTGTTTTGTTAACTCCAAGGTATATAAAAATATATCCAAGCTATGGAAAAGGATGTGGCCTGTCATGTAGTACAATTTTACAAAAGTATCTTTTACCTATTGTATAATTTGTAATTACAAAACTTGGTGCTAATTATTATTTGTACAATTTTTACAGAAAGAGGGTCCCTGGTAGATGTAAACACTTAACATCCTCAGCTGCTAACTGAATGGCTCAAGTCTGCTCAGAGGCACCTTGGAGGAAAGGCCTGGTGATCTTCAGAAAAAAATCAGCCATCAAAAGTCTAAGAAAGAACAATTATGCTCTGACCCACAATCTGACTTTCAGTTACTAAGGAAGTGCTGAAATGGTTGACTTAGTTAGGGAATGCCAGACTCACTGCCATCGTGAGTTGGAGTTCACTGGACCAGCAAGTGAGTAGCAGAGATGGAGAAATCATGGATTGTGCCAGTGGGATACATACACCAGAGTTTTTTGCCTAATATATTCACACATACTCAATATAGTAAAGACTGTGTTTGAAAACACAAAAATTAGTGGTAATATTACCTTAGGACAGAAGATAACTGGCTAAGTTATGAAAGGGCAGCATCAATGATTACAAAAAATGAAGTAAATAATTGCAAAATAGACAATAAGTTGATGAGTCTACTGATGAGTCTAATACTACAAGGAACACTTAAAATAAAAACAAGCTATCTATGTTCAAATCTATGTTGTTTAAATATTTATTCATTCACTCGCTCATTTGTTCATTCATTTAAGATATTTCAAGTTCTCTGCTGAGTAACGAGTAGTCAGTTAAGAAATGAGAGTACAAAGAGGAATAAGAAATACACCTAAGTGATGCAAGACTCATGGTTCAGTAGGAGAGAAGAGTAAAATAATCATTTAAAATGTGCAATAGTTATCTCAACTGATACATATGCTAAAATATCTGAGAGCACAAAAATGAGGAAGGTAGTAGCAAGGAAACTTCCCAGAAAAGCTGAGGTTTGATGTGAGGTTCAACACATGAGAAGTACGCTACTCTGAGAGTGTACTAAAAGGAGATTGTAAGCAGAAAAGATGGCATGGTCAAGATAGATAGTTGACAGACAGTATTATTTATGTGAGGACATCTAAGCTGTTGAGTTTGGCATGAAAGGCAAGAGATCAGTGAGGGCACAGAGGGGTGAGATCATGTGTTGGTTTTTAGCCTTTGTACTCAGATGTTAAGGTATTCCATCAAGACAGTGTCCTGAATTAAAGCAGAGGTAGCAGGAGTAGGCGTTGGCTACATTTTTGTTGACTGAGTATAGCTTTGTGTTTGTTAAGCTTAGATTGTTTTTGCCTCAGAGCCTTCAGATATGAATCAGTTAGAATCCACCATATGCTCCTTGGAAACTCTATGGGAGTGGTTCTACTCTGTCCTATAAGGTAGTTATAAGCTGAAATCGACTGCATTTTTTTTTCTTTTTTGGATGGGTAGGGTACACATTTGGAGAGTTGGGGCTAATGTTATTTCAAAAAGCTCCTCAAATCCAAGATTAGAAGTCAGGTTTTATTTCCCTATTTATTCATGTCCCTCAAATTCCTCTCAAGAAATGACAGACATCATTAGAGACTAGATTCTATTCCCAGAAACCTGCCCCAGCTACCACTCCTATCCCAGCAGCCTCAGCAATATGTTTCCTGGAACATTTCACCAGCAAAAATGCTGACTGTCTTTCAGACAACTCTTGGGCCAACCTGGAAATTTACTGATGCTCCTTCAATATAAATCCTTCTGATTCTGCATTAAAGTATAGAGCTTGCAAGATATTCCCTTCCTCCCTTCAAGTCTCTAAAAAGCACTTGTCAGGTAACTAACTTAGAATATAAAATCTATAGCATGTTTCTATTCTAGAGTGAAATTCTTATTGAAGCCTACATTATAGTCACATTAATATCACATTAGCTCCTCATGATTAATACCAGTGCAATGAATGAATTAATAATGACTGGCCACTTCACTAAGGTTTTCCCTCCCCCAACCTTGACATAAAGAGGATCCAAGTCATTGATTATCACAAATATAATGGATTGATTCATCATTTATGGGAAAAGAGCTTCTCTTCCCATAAAGCTTATTCTTTCTTTCTTTTTTTCCTTTGGGAAATATATTATCTTTGGCAGCAACTCAAAACCATCCACAGATCATTCACTGCAGCCAACAATTACAATTAAGGATGGTAATTTGAATACCAGTTTTGAATGAAGGACTCTGTCTCACACAAATAAATCGTCACATAGAAGCCATACCAGGAAGAGACAATCCTTTCCTTTCCCCTGACTCCACTTGAATGATAATGATTGGAGAATATGATTGCCATTTAAATAGGATGAACAGTTACCCTGTTGGCTGAATTGTAGGGGAACTATTATCTACCGTATTACCTATCAAAAAATTAGAACACACTTAGAAGGTGATGTCTCTATACCCTTGATTTTATGGCTACCCATCTTTTCAGCAGGTGTGCATTTACTGAATTAACTGTTCAATTTATTCCTTGTGTTTCTTCTTTGCCATTATACTCAACAACCTTCTTGAGAAGAGTTTTTGTCCCACTAATTGAAAGGTATTCCTCCACCTTAATCCACTGTGATTATAAAACATAGCCTTGAGACTTGCCCTCACACTAGGACTTGTCCTTTGAAAGGCTGATTTCGGATGGAAACTTTCACCTTTATCTAATATTAGCTTGCTGAAGCAGTCAAACACAACCAATTATGCTTTTTAATTGCATTTTTTATGTATCAAAGTGTTTCTTCCCCATTGACATTTATCCATTTGCAATAAAATGAGTCAGCATTGACCTCACAATTTCCACACCTAAGCTGTGCATTAAGAAAATGGTGTCTGTTTATTGCAACACTTCATGTTGTGTTGTTGGATTTTAAGTGTCTTCTAGTCTACTAATGAGCACTTGTGGTTTCATAATGAAATGGCTAATATTTCTTTTCCAGATGTTGTGGTTAAATGGGTTACAAAAGTGACTGCATTTCATGTATACATCCTCCTGAAAAAGCAAAAATTCAATGTAAGCACACACTATGGCATTTTGACAAGCCTTTATTTAAGGCCTACTCTGTGCTGAGCTCTGCACTGTTTAAGGCATGGGTATTCTCAAGGGAAAACAGATGTCTAAACAAATTGTTTCAATATAACACGATATGTGTGATGATGAACATTTTTTTTTTTTTTTAGAAATATTGCTAAAGGGCCCAGGTAAGCCCAATGAAGAAGAATGCAATAACTGAAGAGGACTTAGGTCAACAGGAGACCCATGATGAATTCTCTTTTTCTTTCCATTCTGGAAAGAAAAATAAGCTGATAGAAATTATTGTACTGACAAATTCCAGTGTCTTTCAGTTCATTGTTTATCCAGTGTTCTGTTTTCTGAGGATGGACTTTGGGTCTTAATAATTTATTAAAGTCCCTTTAATTAACATATGGCTCTACCAACACACACACACACACACACACACACACACACACACACACACACACACACACAATGCATTTTTGGTGTTTAACATTGTAAATCTATCTATGAATTGACTGTGAGCTATCTATAATCTAAACTTTAGAAATTAAAAAAAAAATGATGAAAGAAAGTAGCAATTCAAGGTAGAGTAGCCACAAGTGGTTTTTAGTACCTCTAACAACAAAGAACAAGAAAAACAACCAAACAGATTATATGGGACATTCTAGGAGTCCTGAATATCAGGCTGAAAGCTGAGAGATTGAACTAGCTAACAGAGAGGATAAAGCAGGTCCAGAGATGACTACTTTGGCCAGAATTAAATCTGCCCCCTGCAGGGGGACCTGCTCCAGCCAGTCAAGTGGAGCCATGGCAAGCCAGTGGGCAGCCAAGCAGAGCAGCAGCACCATGAGTAGGATGAATCTTTCTCAGCAAGTAAGCTGAGTTTTGTATGGCCACACTTACAGAACCTCAGGGGCTTTCACCTGAGCATCATAAGCTAAATTAAATGGTTGCAAACTCTTGCAGACTCAAAATCTTTCCTACATGGTAATTTTGCTTCCTTTCCCCAGTACTTTCCCTACTCTGCTCTGTACTGGATGCTAAACTCAGCCAGAAGTGAGACATCTTACATGCATGCTCTGAGTTACTCTCCCAAACTTGGAGATAGAAACAAAGGGAGGTGAGGAAAAACAAATCTGCCTGATTCCCTGGAGCTAGGAACTCCCCCTATCTTGCTCAGCACATTCACATATCTAACTTTCCAGTGACAGGCCATTGAAATTCTCAAGGCTGAAAAAGTCAGCTTAGCTTAAATGACCAAAATGTTTGGCCAAAAATTAAATGTGTGTGTGTGTGTGTGTGTGTGTGTGTGTGTGTGTGTGTGTGTATACAAGAACACAGTAATCAAACAAATAAATTACAAGAAATTTCTGATTGCTCCAGGCCAAGTGTCATCAAGTCAGATCTGAATCATGATGGCTCAGAGACAACAATAAATTTCTAACCATTTAGAAACTCCCAAAACAAACAATTAAATACACCAGCATATATGAGGAAAAATCAGATAACAGAATTTTTAAAAATTGCGAATCACTAAGAGTTATGTGGACTCTATCAAAAAGAATAATTTCTAAGTGATTGGAGTACTAGAACAAAGAGGATAACAAAAAACTCAAAGAGAATCACTGAAGATATTTTGACAAATAACTTCCCTGATAGCATGAAAAACAAGAAGATATCTATTCAAGATGCTCATTGAACACCATACAAGGTAGATTGCTAAACTTGCCAAAACTAAAAATAAGGACAAGTTTTTAAAGGCAGGCAGGCTTAAACAAAACATAATATACAAAGGAGAGTCACTAAGACTGAGCTATGATTACTCAATGGAAACTGTGCTAGCAAGAAGACAATGGAATGACATATTCAAAGCTTTGAAAGAAAAAACTGCCAACTGATAATTAAGAATTATATATCCTAAAAACCTGTGTCTCAAATATGCTAGCAAAATTAGGACATTTCCAGATAAATTGAAGTTTAGAGATTTTGCAAAAGCCAAACCAAAATTATATGAAATACTGACTGAAATTATTCAACTAGAAAATCAGTAACATCAGATATATGCTTAAGGATACAATGCAGGACAGAACATCCAGATAGCAACATGGATAAGGAATCCACAAAAATATAGTAAAGCTAAAACACTAAAAATAGGGAAACAGAGATCTCAGTAAGTAAATGCTGACAACACTGTGTCAAGTGAGAGATAAATCAATGTGTTTATAGATATTTAAGACAGAGAGCAAGTCAAGGCAATACATAGAAATTAAAAACTGTTTTAAATTTATAACATTAGGGTCAAATATCAAGATAACTTCAAAAGAAATGAACAATCCTGCCTATCAAAACAAGAAACAATCATCAGATGAATGCATAAACAAACTATGATATATATACACAATGGAATACTATGCAATGATAAAGAACAATGATAATTTTAGGGAGCATCTTGTAACCTGGTATCAACTAGAACACTTTGTGCTAAGTGAAATCAGTCAGCTGAAAAAGAACAAGTACGAGACCACTATTATAAGGACTTTGAAATGGATTTATGAACAGAAAAAAGACTCATTGAAGGCTACAAGAGTGAGAGGAAGTGTAAGGAGGGAGGGAAAAGGTTGTCCATAGATTAGACAGTTGATAGGAATTTAGTTGACAAAGGTGCCCATCAACAGGTGAATGGATAAACGAACTATGGTATAGACACCTAATGGAACACTATGGAATGATAAAGAACAATGATGATTTTAGGAAGCATCTCAATCCGGCATCAGCTAAAAGACATTATGCTGAGTGAAATCAGCCAACTGCAAAAGGACAGGTATTGCATGAGATCACTATCATAAAGGACTTAGAAAGAATTTATGCACAGAAAAGACTCTTTAACGGCTACCCAGGTGGGGGGTGTGGGGAAGGGTTGTTTGGTTGTAGATTAGATTATCCTTAGGAATTTGGTTGCTTGAAGTGTGTTACAGCACTCAGTATAAAGGAAGTCAGCATAACTGGACTACACTATAAACTAAAAGGTTTTCTAAATTCAATCCATTTCAAAGGCTAGAGTAGCAGGGACAGGGGTCTGGGGACTGAGTTTTCAGGGTATATCAAGGTCAATTGGCATAACTAGCTTTTTGCCAAGAGAGTCTTCTGCACCCCATATTGGTGAGTGGCATCTGGGGTCTTAAAAGACAGCAAGCTGATGTCTAAGGAACATCAATTGATCCCAATGCACTTGGAACAGATGATGACCAAGAACATCAAAGGCGTGAGGGTAAATAAGCCCAGCAGATAGAAGGACCTGTATGATTGGGAGACTAAATCAGCATGAGACCAGAAGAAACGGATGATACCTGGCCACTACCAAAGACAGGATTGATAGGGGATACAATATAGAGTTTCTGGAGTAGCATGAGAAAAAGAGGTGTGCAGATCAAGAACTCTTCTAAAATACCATAACTGATGGTCTGACAACCTGGAGGGTCCCCTGGGAACATGATTCCTAGACTTGTTGCTGCCCTAGACCTGAAACCACTGCTGAGGTCAAAATTTCAAAGAATAGACTGGACTCAGGAAAACAGAGTAAGCATGTGGTATCTGCACTTTATGGTTTTGTGCATTTATAGAAGGCTCTCCTACTGATCTCTTTCTAGAGGGAAGATGAGAAAGTGGAGTGGAGGGAATAGGTGCTCGTTGGGAGGATACTAGACGTAAATAGTGAAAACGAGTGTGCTGTTGCAGGGTGGGGAGAGCACATAGAGTTGTAGAGAGGCAAGCATGCAAAATCGACTTGGATTGTGTACTTTCTCTTAATCATAAAAACAAAAGAAATAAAATAAAAAAATATTAGTTGATATAAACCGAAAACAATGAAAAGGATGAAAAGAAAACCTATAAGGAAAAATGACTCATCAGAGAAAATTAAGTGTAACAAAGAGATTGTCAACCACACATCAAAAAGGCAGCTAAATAACAGCACTAAATTCATCCTTATCAATAGTTATGTTGAATGCAAACGCGTTAAATACACCAGTACACAGATAAAAAGTAGCAGACTGGATAAAAAAGCATGATCTGTCTATATGCTGTGGAGACATACCTTGGATTTAAAGATACAAACAATCTGAAAGTCAAAGGACAAAATTGACAAAGGAGCAGGAATGGCAATATTAATTTCAGATAAAATATATGTTGAAATAAAATCAAAGAGTAAAATCAAAGATCACTATACATTGCTACAGAGTCAATACATCAGGAGGACACAACTGTATTAAATATGCATGAACCCAACAACAGACCCAAACTAATAGACTGGAACCAAAGATGGACAGCTCCACAGTAGGAGACTTCAACACACTAATTTCAGTGATGGATGAACATCCAGAAAGAAGCTCAATAAGGACACCTAAGATCTAAACATGACAATCAACCAGCTTGACCTCATAGATATATATAGAATACTCCACGAACAACAGACAAATATACTCCTTTTTCCAATATACATGGAACATTCTCCAGAATACACCACAATTAGACCCTAAAGCAAGTCTTAACAAAATCCAAATCACTGGAATATTGCAAAGCATCTTCTCAGATTAGAAAGCCATATAAGCTTAAGTCAATAGTCGAAAAAGCAAGGGTAAAAAAAAAAAATCAAACACATGGAAACTGAATAACACCTTGCTCCAAAACTTCTGAGTTATAGAAGAAATCAAGGATAGAACAAAGAGATACATAGAATCAAATGAGAATTGAAAACACATCCTACCAGAACCCATGGGACACATCAAAAGCAGTGCTCAGAGGCTAGTTTATTTCAATAAATGCATACATACAGAAAGAAAAACAAGGCCCAAATCAAAGAATTAACCCTACAACTTCAGTAAGTAGAAAGACAGCAACAAAGGAAAATTGCAAGCACCAGAAAAGCAGACAATAAAAATTAGAAAAGAACTAAATGGACTAGAGGATACAAAAACAAATGAAAGAGTTAACAGGACCAAAAGCTGCTTTCTTGAGAAGATCAAGAAACCATTGGCCAAAATGACAAAAGAAAAAGAGGAGAGGAATCAAATAACTGAAGTAAGAAATGAGATGGTCAATATCACAGCAGACTCAGTTGAAATTAAGATAATCATATCAGAACAGTATGAAAAATTGTACTGTAATAAATTTGAAAACTTAGAGGAAACAGACAAATTTCTAGAAATGTGCTACATACCAAAGCTAACACAAACAGAAGTAAAACAACTTAATAAACTTACCACAAAAGAAGAGACACACAAAGTAATTAAAAAACTCCCAAGCAAAAGAAGTCTTGGTCCAGATGTCTTCACCAGAGAATTCTACAAAATTTTTAGAGAAGAGTTAACATCACTATTACAAGAAGCATTTCACAGCATAGAAAAGGATGAAATACTCCCAAATTCATTCTATGAAGCCAGCACAACCCTAACTCCAAAACACTATAAAAGCACAAAAAAGAAAAATTACAGAACAACATCTCTCCTGAACTTAGATTCAAAAATCCTCAACAAAATTCTAGCCAATAGAATTCAACGGCATATAAAGAGACTTACTGAGACCAAGTAAGATTTATAACAGGGATGCAGGAATGGTTCAACATTAGAAAAACAAATAACGTAGTCTACCACATATATAAAACAACAGATAATAATCACTTGATTTTACCAATTGATGCAGAACAGACATTTGACAAAGTCTAACACCCATTTGTGATGAAAACTCTCAGAAAAATAGGAGCAGAAGAGAAATTCATCAACATAATAAGGGGCACCTATGCAAAGTCAACAGCCAACACCATACTAAATGGAGAGAGACTGAACATTATTTCCCTTGAGAATAGGAACTAGCCAAGGATGCCCATTGTCAATACTTTTATTTAACATTGGGCTGGAAGTTCTTGCCAGAGCAATCAGACAAGATAATAGAATAAAGGGCATCCGTATTGGTAAAGAAGAAGTCAAAGTATCTCCAATTGCAGATAATATGATCTTATACACGGAAAACCTTAAAGAAGCCACACACAAAGAAATACTGACATTAATAGAAGAGTTCAGCAAAGTATCAGGATATGAGCTAAACATAAATAAATCAGTGGAATTCCTTTATACCAACAAAGAGACCACCAAAGAGGAAATCACTAAATCATTATCATTTACAATAACCCCCCAACAGGTAAAATACCCATGAATAGATCTAATCAGAAATGCAGAAGACTTATACAAAGAAAAACTACAAGAAATCAAAAGAGACGCACTTAAGTGGAGAAACCTAACTTGCTAGTCAATAGGAAGACTTAAAATCATGGAAATGTCTGTTCTTCTCAAAGCCATCGCAATACAAACTCCAATGTCATATTTTTACTGAGATGGAGAAACAAATCACCAACTTACTGTGAAAGAGGAAGAAGCCCTGATACATAAAGCATTACTGAAGAAAAACAAAGCAGGAGGCCTCATGTTAGTTGACTTAAGAACCTGTCACATTGCAGTGATAGTCAAAACAGCCTGATATGGGTATAAAAACACGTAAATTTACACAGACCAATGGAACGGAATTGAGAATCCAAATGTAACACCATCCACGTATAAGTAGTTGGTGTTTAACAAAAGCTCAAAGTTCGTGAACTCGGGAGAAAAAAACAGTCTCTTCAGAAAATGATGTTGGCAAACTGGATGTCCAACTACAAGGAAATAAAAGAAAGAAAGAAAGAAACAGGGTCCATATCTCATGGCATGCACAAAAACCAACTCGAAAAGGATCAAAGACCTAAGTATAAAATCTAAAATGATAAAACTCATGGAAAGAAAAATTGGAACAACACTGAGAGAACTACTACATGGCGTAGACCACAAAACATTACTAACAAGCAAACACCAGAAGAGAAAATGAATAAACCAGGAACTCTTAAAAATCAAACACTTAACACTCATCCCAAAACTTCACCAAATAAATAAAAAGACTACCTACAAACTGGGGAAGAAAAATTGGCCACCAAGAATCTGATCAACATCTGATCTCCATAATTTACAAGGTGCTGCAAAACCTCAAAAAGAAAAAGAAAATAACCCAAGTAAAAAATGGACAAAGGATATAAACAGATATTTCACTGAAGAAGACATCCAGGACACTAACAGATGCATGACAAAATGTTCACTATCATTAGACATTTTAGGACTCCAAATCAAGATTGCAATCAGACACCATTTCATTCCAACAAGGCTGGAATTAATCCAAAAAAACACAACACAATAAATGTTGGAGAGGTTGTGAAGAGACTGGAACTCTTCTGCTTTGCTACTAGGAATGTAAACTGGTACAACCATTTTAGAAATTATCTGATACTTTCTTAAAAAAACAGAAGCAGAAATACCATATGATCCAGCAATTCCACTGCTTGGAACGTATCTTAGAGAAGAAAGGGCTGTCACACGGATAGATGCAGGCACACCAATGTTCACTGCAGCACTGTCCAAAACAGCAAAAAGATGGAATCAACCAGGTGCTGATCAACAGACGAATGAATGACCTATGATATATTCACACAATGGAATACTATGCAATGATAAAGAATAGGGTGATATTGAGAAACGTTTGATAACTTGGAGTCATCTGGAAGACATCATGCTGAGCAAAATTAGTCTACCACAAAAGGAAAAATATTGTATGGGACCGCTATCACAAGGACTCAAGAAAAGATTTAAGCATTGAAGAAAATAAACTTTGATGGTTACAAAGAAGGGGTGGGAGGGAGATGGGTATTTATAGATCAGATAATAGATAGGAAATGGGTTAAGTAAATGAGGCGACAGCAGGCAGTAAAAGGGATGTTAACACTGCTGGACTACACCAAATGCTAAGAGCTTTCCTAAATACTGCCCAATATTTAGAAGGTCAGAGTTTCATGGGTAGCAGTCTAGGGACTATGATTTTAATGAACGTCTATGTCAATTGGCATAACTTCTTTTTTTTTTTTTTTTAAGAAAATGTTCTGCACCCCATTTTGAGGAATGGCATCTGGGGTCTTGAAAGCTAGTAAGCCACCGTCTTAGGAACATCAGCTTGTCCAAGTCCACCTGGAACAGAGAAGAACAAAGTACATTGAAGACATGAGGAAAATATGAATCCAGGAGACAAAAGGGGACAAATGATCAGCGACTATGAGAGCATGGGACCAGAAGAACTAGATCGTGCCCAGTCACCACCAAACTCTGCCCTGACAAGGAACACAATGCAGAGTCTTTGATGTAGCAGGATGAAAACAGGGTGTTGATACAGGACTCTCTTAAAAGACCAGAACTGATGGCCCAGTGTCCTGGAGGGTCCCCTGAGTATATGACCTCTGGCTTTGGTGCTAACTCAGAGTCGAACCCAGTACTAAAGCCAATTCTACAGACAAAACTTGGACTGCAAGACACAGAATGCTGCTGGTAGAAGTGTGTGCTTCTTGGCTTAAATACATTCGTGAGGCTGTTGGAGCAGCTCTTATCTGGAGGCAAGATGAGAGAGTGCAGAGGAGGTGACAGGAGTTGGTTAAATGAATATGGGAAGCACAGGGTGGAAAGGAGTGCGCTGTCACAGGGTTAGGGGAGCAGCTAGAGTTCCACAGAGGTAAAGGAGTAGTTTTATGGGGCAGATTGACTTGGACTGTACACTTTCACTTAAAGTGCAATATATATGTATATTTTTAAAGAAAGTAATCATGAAATGTAGCCTGTGTGTGCTGATCGTTTTTAAATTACAGACACTTTTGTCATGAGAATTGAGATAGAACACTTCTTGTTTGGGACTTTTGTAATTCAGTGATGACCTCTCCATTAAAGGGTAAAACAAAGTATATACATTTGCTTTGAAGAGAAAGCTTATGATCTAGCCAATGGAGAGTGTGTTTGTTTGTAATTACATGGTATGCTACAGGAGAATTACTACTTATGTCATCTGGCTTTTATAACCCGGAGCTGGGTACGTGATTCCGATTTTTGTTTATAAACTTATTTTTAGATTCACCAATATATAATGATATATTGTTTCACAGAATGTTTTCAAAGAGCTGAAGGAAGAATTTATTCCACAGTACTTGGAACATGAAAACATGATAGTTGTGCATGCCATTTTTAAAATGTAAAAATTATTATTGTATTATTAGTAAGAATCTACATGGTTCCCTGGTACAAACAGTAGAAATAAACAGTGATATTGGCTATTACTATCATTACCATGATAAAGAAGGAATTTTTCATTTTTGAAATAGAGTTAAAGACTTATTAAAGTTAAAAAAGAAAATGGAATAAAGAGAGAGGAGTGAAAAGAGGAAAGGAGGGAAGAGGGAAGGAAGGAAAGAAGGAAAAAAGGAAGGAAGGGAGGGAGACAAGGTTGAAGAACCAAGGATGTAGATGAGGCTGTTCTTGCTGTTGTGTTTGATCTGTCTGCTTACTACTCATTTATATTTTAAGGAAAAAAACCAAAAAACAGTGTAGCTGCTGTATCTCTGCTTTAATATTTCTAGTTACATAACATGCCTTAAATTCATTACCCTGTTTTTACACTCTCAGTAAAAATGACTTCATTTGGACTATTTTTAATATGATTTCTTTATCTCCTCTTACCTTATAACAATCTCTTTCATTCTTCTGTAAGAATAATCCTCCTAAATCTTAGATTTAATTTTATAATTCTCTGCCTCAGTAACCCTCAATGACTCCCTGTTGCTTATGAAATTAAATGCAGGCTCTATGCACAGGCTGTCAGAATTTTGTGCTCTAAAAACTCCAATCACAGTGATTTCCTAGTGCTCTGTCCAACCTGCAATCTACACTCTTCCCATGCCAGATGATCCAGATTTTCACTGAATAAGCCCCATAATCCTGTGCCTCAGTGTTGTAGTCATAACATTTTTTTCCCTACTTTCCAGGTTTCTCTTGACTGAAATTCTACCCATTTTCCAGCCTTAAGTACTACCTGATCCATAAAACCTTTCTTGATCAGAAGTGATCTTGCTCTTATTTCAACATAAAGAGTATACAGTACTTTCTCTATGGCCTTTATTTTCCATATGTTTTGATTTTGTGTTTATTATGAGTCAAAAATTGTGCCAAGCAGTGAGGAATTAGAGACAATTCACAGATTCTGATTCACAATTCCCTGGAAGAGGCAGATGAGCAAAAAGGTGCTCTCTATACAGTGTGATAAGTACTGTACTACATGCAGGCTTTGGGGGGACAAACAGGGAAGAAAGGAAGAAGACCAAATCCTCAGAGCTGAGTTTCCTGTGAAAGTGTTCCTGAAACTTAACATGTGAGCGGGAGCTTAAGATCTGTATAGAAATTAGGCAGGCCAGAGGAGAAGGGCATTTTAAGATTAGTCATCACAGAGGCCATGAGGATGTTATAACTGTCTGCCCGAGCTGGATACTGATGGTTTAATAAATATCTGAAAACTTTGAGAGCCAATTGTTAAACTGTTGATAGCTTGAAATCAGCCATGGTGGGAGTGTTTACACCATGGAAATGGGCAAACACTATAAAATAAGACTTTTTTATTTGTTTTTAGAGAGCTAGTCAACCAGAATAACATTGGTTGTTAGAGAAATGACAGTTTCTGAATGGCAAATAGTTAAGCACTAGTCCAGGTAAAAATTTGTATACTAAAATTAACCCTCTGAAAAAGATTATGATCCTACCGAAGGAAGGCTCTTTACATACCTTGAATCTCTCTGGCTACGCCTTCCACCAAAGTCAATAGGTATTCAAGTCACACTCATTAGCTGAGTCTACATTAGTAACAAGTCACTTGAGAAACAGAAATGTGATTTTAAAATTTTTGCTTAATTTCATTTGTCTTTTATTACTTAAGTTTACTTTTTATCTCTTAATGAACATAAACAGTTCTTGAAACAGCAGAGTTTAGGACCAAATATCTACTTGGAAGGGGGTTAGAAAATTATCTTCAAGTGCTGTTTACCCAACAGGCTTAGTTTTTAATCAACGTTTGTCTAGAACAATTCTCAAATAAGTTTCATTATTATTATTTTTTAATGTTTTACCTAAGATTGGGAAAAGATTCAGTTGCCCAAAGTTAGAAATGTTGAGTCCTTGAGAAGGTAGCTTCAGGAAAGATCATTTCAAAAAGAACCAGAAAGTTCTCTTTTATTTGACTCAAGTTTTCTGTTCATCCCATTATGCTGATTGCTCTCCAAATCTCTGGTTGACTACAGGGATCCAAAGTTAATGTTAGTGGAGTGGATGAGTAAGTTTAAAAATAATGTGAGACCCAAACAAACCCATGGCTGTCAAGTCCATTCTGACTTGTAGTGACCCAATAGGGCAGAGTAGAGCTGCCCCACAGGGTTTCCAAGGAGTAGCTGGTAAATTTGAACTGCTAACGGTTATGAGCCGAGTTCTTCACCACTGGGCTACGATGGTATTTAGAGAACATTTACTCTGTGTCGGTCATTATTCTACGTCTTTAGGCTGAATGCTCACAGAAACACAATGGGCTTCCTTTTCCAGAAAACAAAACTGAGGAGAAAGAGAAGTCAGGTAACTCTTAATCAGCTTCATCAAAACAGCTGATGTGAATGAATGAAGGAATGAATGAAATTTCTTTCCTATTTGTCTGAGTATAAGCTAACCATTCCACTTAGGGTTTAAAAGCAAATTAGGTTAACTTGAAATTCAAGGACTAAAGTAGTCTACTGAATTCTTTTCACAACTTAAGACTGAAGCTTTATGTTAACTAAAAAATTGTTAACAGGATAAAGAGCACTTCTTTAGAAACCTCAAACAGACACACTTTACATTTATACTAAATGTTAAAAGACTGAAAGTTCTCCGCCTAAGGTCAGAAACAAAACAAAGACACCCATTTTCACCACAGCTGTTCAAAACTGTGCTGGAAGACATAGCCAAAGTCATCAGGCAATAATTAAAACAAAAGGCTTCCAAACTGGAAATAAAGAAGTAAGCTATCTTTACACGATCCTATATGTAGAAAACCACAAACAATACACACACACACATACACACACACACACACACACACACAACTGCTTGGAGTTAATTAACTAATTTAACAAATGCGTAAGATTAACACACAAAAAAATCAATTGTGTTTCTATACAGCAACAATGAAAAATCTGTAAAGGACAGTAAGGAAGTAATTCCATTTATAATAGTATGTTTTTGTCGGTTGCTGTCTAGTTGATTCCAACTCATAGAAGTCCTATGTGACAGAAGAGAACTGCACCTAAGGTTTTCTGGACTATAATCTTCTTGAGAGTAGGTCACCAGGTCTTTCTTCAGTGTAACTGCTAGTGGATTTTAACATCAACCTTTTGTTTAGCAGCTGAGGATTTAATTTTTGTACTACTAGAGCTCATATAATAGGATACAAAAGAAAAAAGTGCTTAGGAGTAAATTTCACCAAGGAAATGAAAGACTTGTACACTGAAAACTGCAAAACATTACTAAGAAAAAATTTAAGAACCTAAAAAAATAAAGACATCCTATGTACATGAATTGAAAGCCAATATTATTGAGATGGCAACATTACTTAAAACAGTCTGTAGATGTAATACAATCCCTATCATGATTCCAAAGACGTTTGTGTAGAAACGAAAATTCAAATTTATTTGGAACAAATAGAGGACATGAGTAGCAAAACAATATCAAAACAGAATTGTAAACTTGGAGGAAATCATCTGAGCTCATATATTCTCTCTTTTATACTTCTTTACTCCCAGAATAATATCTTAAGGTCTTCCTTAAACTTCTAGGGATACTTTAAGGTCTTCTTTATACACTGTCCAGCTTTCACATGCATATGAGGCAGTTGAAAATAGCATGGCTTGGATCAGTCACATTTTAGTTAACATACTAACACCTTTGCATTTAGAGATCTTTTGCAGCAGGTTTGCCAAATCTAAGGTGTCTTTGATTTGTTGATTGCTACTTCCATGGGCACTGTAGGAACCACTGGTACTGAAGGAAGAAGTCAAAACTGCACTGAAGGCATTGGCAAAACACAAGACTCCAGGAATTGATGGAATAGCAACTGAGACATTTCAACAAACAGATGCAGCACTGAAAGTGCTCGCTTGTCTGTACCAAGAAATTTGGAGGACAGCTACCTGGCCAATCGACTGGAAGAGATCCATATTTATATGCATTCCAAAGAAAGGTGATCCAACTGAATGTGGAAGTTAGCAAACAACCTCGTTGATGTCACATACAAGTATAATTTTGCTCAGGATCTTACAAAAGTGACTACAACAGCATATTGACAAGGAACTGCCAGAAATTCAAGCTGGATTCACAAGAGGATGTGGAACCAGGTATATCATCACTAATGTCAAATGGATCTTGGCTGAAGGCAAAGAATACCAGAACGATGTTTACTTGTGTTTCATTGACTATGCAAAAGCATTCAACTGTGTGGATCATAACAAATTCACCTTAGTGTTGTTGAGAATGGGAATTCCAGACACCTAATTGTGCTCTTAAGGAAGCTGTGCACGGATCAAGAGGCAGTCATGAGAACGGAACAAGTAGACACTGCATGGTTTAAAGTCAGGAGAGATGTGCATCAGGGTTGTATCATTCCAAATACCTTTCAATCTGTAGGCAGAGCAAATAATCTGAGAAGCTGGATTCTAAAGTGAAAAATGAGGTATCAGGATTGGAGAACGACTCATTAACAACCTGCATTATGCAGACGACACCACCTTACTTACTGGAAATGAAGAAGATTTGAGACACTTACCGCCGAAGATCAAGGATCACGTCCACATCAGGAAAACAAAAATCCTCACAAGTGAACCAGTAAACAATATTGTCATAAATGGAGACAAGACTGAATTTGTCAAGGATTTCGTTTTACTTGGGTCCACAGTCAATGTCTATGGAAGCAGCAGTCAAGAAATTAAAAGACACATTGCAATGGGAAAATATGCTGCAAAGGACATTTTTAAAGTACTGAAAAGTAAAGATGCCACCTTGAAGAATAAAATACGCCTCACCTAAGCTATGGTATTTTCACTTGCATCATATGCAGTGAAAGCTGGACAATGAACAAAGAAGATAGAAGAAGAATTGATGCCTTTGAACTGTGGTGCTGGAGAAGAATGTTGAATGTACCATGGACTGCCAAAAGAACAAACAGATCTGTTCTGGAAGAAGTACAACCAGAGTGCTCCTTGGTAGCAGAGGTGGCAAGACTGCATCTTACATGCTTTGGCGATGCTGTCAGGAAGGATCAGTTTCTGAAGAAGGACGTTATGCTTGGTAGAGTGGGAGGTCAGCGAAAAAGAGGTAGACCTTTGATGAGATGGATCGACACAGTGGCCACAACAATGGTCTTAAGCATAAAAACAGTTGTGGACATGCGCAAGGTCAGGCAGTGTTTTGTCCTGTCATTCATGGGATCACTATGAGTTGGAACTGACTCGATGGCACCTAAGAATAACTTCCATGGGCTCTATTGTGGACCCAAGTAAAATGAAATCCTTGACAATTTCAGTCTTTTCTCCATTTATTATGTTGTTGCTCATTGGCCCAGTTGTGAGATTTTTATTTTCTTTATGTTGAGATGCAATTCATACTGAAGTCTGTAATCTTTGATCTTTGATAAGTGCTTCAAGCTCTCTTCTCTTTCAGCAAGCAGGATTGCGACCTCTGCGTAGTGCAGGCTGCTAATTAGTATCCTCCACTCCTGGCGCAATTCTTCTCCATATAGTCCACCGTCTTGGACCTGGTGATCTACTTCTGAAGGAAGTGGCCAGTGAAAAGAGAACACTTACACATTCCTAATTGAAATATTTAAATAAATTATGCCTAAGAGATAATTTTATTCAATCTCTAATAGGGCTAAAAGTGTTACCCTTTTAAAATCTATAACACCGGTTGTTAGGAAAGCAAGAATTATTTTTCTTAATTAGTTTAAAAGTTTCCATTTGTGACGAACCAAAAAAAAAAAAAGAAAAAAAAAAAAAAACCCCAGCGCCATCAAGTAAATTCCAACTCATAGCTACCGTATAGGCAGAGTCGAACTCCCCACAGAGTTTCCAAGGAGCTCCTGGTGGATTTGAACTGCCAACCTTTGGGTTAGCAGCCATAGCACTTAACCATTATGCCACCAGGATTTCCATTGTCATAGAGTGTACTATTGTTTTCAAATATTCTCCACCCTCATCAAAATATTATCCATCATTTTCCATTGCCTTGAGGAGGAGAACACTTTTCCACCTGACATCAATCTTGGTATATGGTTTACTTCTACAATGAAAGGTAGGCAGAAACATTTCTGCCAGTTATGAGCGGTTTTGACGGCCACTGTATGATTTTGCTAGCCCTCTGACAATGAGACCAGCAAATTCTAGAGAGAAGCTCTTGTTCTAACCTGCATCCAGACAAAGATAGCATTGTGAGCAGAGCTAAGGAGAAGAGATAAAAATCATCTGTCTCCAGACAACAAGTACCCTAAGTAAGCACTGAACTTCTGGTGTTGAGAGCTGAAGGTTTTGTTATTTCGCCACAACCTGAAAAAGCTGACAAATACAGTATGCAATATGCCAACACAATCTGTGGGTAAGTGATCAAGAAGACGAGGTTCATTTCTTCTCTCTCTCATCTTCCCTGTATACCTAATTGCACTAAATCCAAATTCAAGTTAACTTTTCTTTTCCCATAAGTATACTTAGCCAAGTGCCGTCGAGTCGGATTATAAGTATACTTAAGGAAACTTAATAATGCTGTTCTATGTTCTAAGACAGGTGGTCCGAGAAAATCAGCTTTGAACACCGCTTCTGTAACTCCTTTCATAGATTCTTTGCAGGTGTGTTCTGCTACAAGTTTGCCAATGATGGTAGAAAATACTCTGTTTCTGAGACTAGATAAGCTAGTTATAAAGTCCCCCTGACATGAGCATCCTCTGGAGGCCTTCTCCTTTCCTACAGAAACACGTTAACGCGCACACCCTGGGAAGACAGTAGTTTCTACTTTTTTCATTTCCGGAAGAGAGTCCATTGGTAATATATTGGCTTTAATTTCGTGAGTATAGACTTCTTGCTTCTACTGACTCTAGATCGAGTTACTGTATCTACTCCCTGAGATATTTGCCCCCTAAGACTATTTTCCTGTTTGAAAATTATGGCTATAAACTGATTAAGGAAACGACCCTCTCTTTTCTTAAAGATAGGGTTAGTTATTACTTCAGAAACAATGTGATTACACAAGATTAGTTGGATTAATCAGTGCTTTACAAGGTTAGTGAGCTGTCCTAAATTAGATGGTGCCTTTGCTACTTCCTCATTTTGAGTACTGCCGGGCCAACTCAACTATTTTTTCCCCTAAAAACAAAATCCAATTCTTTTTATTAAACGTAACCCCATCCCCACTCATCCCCCACACTCATGAATGGAGAGGTTGATATTTTCTGGCTCTGTCTTTTATTCTGTTGAAAGATCCTTTCTTCAGACCTCTCAGCTTTTTCTTGCTTGTTGAAGACCCCCTTTTGCCTTGCAGGCACCAGACCCAAGTCATAATTCAAGCTGAGACGTCTCAGGCAGTGTTAAAAATATTTTTTGCTGCTGTGGTGTTGGCCTCTGACTCACGATAAAACATTGCCTGGTCCTGCAAGATCCTCACGATGATCATTTGCAGATGGAACCATAGCGATCTGTGGGGTTTTCAATGGCTGATTTTGCCAGGCCTTTCTTCCTAGTCTATCTTAGTCAAGAAGCACTGCTGAAACTTGTTCAGCAGCATAGCAACATACAAGCCTCCACTGACAGACAAGTAATGGCTATTTTTGAGGTGCACTGACCAGCAATCAAACTGTTTCTTTCAGATAGAAGATAAGAGTTCCACCTCTGAACTATCACCACTCTCAGAGCCAACAATACAGTCTGTTAATGATTATCTATTGGCATTTAATGGGGAACTAGGGAGTAAATTTGTAATGCTGTTCTCCTGTGAGGCAAATCTTGCTCACCCTTTAATTTAAAAAGGATCAGGAATTACTAGCATAATAATAAATATAATGAGATCCAATTTCAGCTACAAACCTTATTCTTGAACATCTAACCCAGGAATCATTTGTCCTAGAAGAATTTTCTCACATACATCTCTGAATATAAGTTATCCTTTACCTATAATTGTGATCTGCTCCAAGAAGCCCGTTGGAGGGGAAAAAAACCCCAAAAAACTCTAACATGTTACTTGTATTAAGACATGGCTTTTGATAGAAGGATGGCTTAATTTTTAAGATGAGGTTTCTGCTACAGGGAAAAAAGTGATTTATCTTTGATTTTATTTATTCTATAAACCTAGCAACTTATTTTGGGAAATACCAGCAAAGCTGGATTTTGGAATCATATCCCCTCACATATGGTACTAATATATCTCCGTCCTTGCCTTCATGCAGCATAGCAACAGATGTCTAACATTTTCGGTTTTTAATAGGCCTCTGATCTCGGGAAGCTCCCTTTTTTGGAATAGGCAATGGTATGTTTTTAAAGCTATAGCTCATTTACAAGATTGTTTCTTACACAATTTGTTTCACTAATGGTGTAGATTTCACCCTTATTCTGAGATTTTCTTTTAACACAGAAGGTCATGGTAAATTTTCTTAGTGTGAAGATGGTCACTAGCACAGTTCATAGCCTTAAAACGAAAGCTCAGCCCTAACTCTACCTGGGAGTAAAACGTTGTGACCTGTGGTTCCAAGCCTTTAATTGATACAGTCTATTTTTAACTTCTCACAGATGTTGCATTGGGAGAGCTCGTTCATGTACATTTTGACTGCTTTGCTTTCAATAGTCTTGGCTGAGAAGTCTCTGAAGGAGATGATAGAAGGGCAGAGGATCCTTCTTTGGTGAACTTGTTTAGCACAATGTTGAATTTGATTTTCACCATGGAGGATCACAATGAAGATTTGTGACTAAAATATCCCTTTATCATAGCATTTCTGAAAGGATATAAATTACACAGGCAACTTTAACTCAGATAGTTTGAAGGGTCATTCTACGAGGGACAATATGATGACCTGTCTTAGTAGATGCAATAAGAAACTTTTGTTAGCTTCAGAATAATTACAAGCAATACTCTTCCTAGTCTGGCTTTATGTGATTATGCCAAGCCAAGTGCCGTCGAGTCAGATATGTGATTATATCCTATTAAAATTGATAAAAACACTAACTGTACTGGGAAGCTTTCTGACTTACAGATATAATATGCAAACCTGAGACTATTAGACAAACATGCTGAACATATCCAGGCTATGCATTTCATCAAGATAGAAAATACATTTTACCAATATTGAAAATTTTTGGATGAGAATGAATTGGGACAAAATTTCAGATGAAATGATTTAATTACACAATCAAAATATGAAAACACTACTTTGTGGAAAGTTTTTTTAATTAATTAATTAATTTGTTTTTTAATATTCTTTATTCATTGGTTCTTGGTTTTCCTCGGGTGAGAGACCCATTTAAATTGAACTGTTCTGTGCTTGATATGAAAACACTGGTGGTTCAGTGGTTAAGTGCTATGTCTACTAACCGAAAAGTCAGCAGTTCAAAGCCACCAGTTGCTCCTTGAAAACTCTTATCAGGCAGTTCTACCCTGTCCCAAGGGTCACTGTAAGTCAGTTGCTATGAGTCAAAATTAACAACAGTGGGTTTGGTTTGATTCTTTGATGCTTGATATTGCAACAGCTACTTTGAACATGCACTGCTTGGTTCAGCAGAATGATGAATTTTAGACTTTGAGGAATGAAGTGGATGAGTTATAGTGTGGGTGTGGGAGTGCGTGTGTGTCAAATGCTCTTCATTGATCCCTGTGTTCTCCACTATTCACCTGAAAACAGGAACATTTTGGGAAAAATCCCTGGCATTCTTTTTAGGGTGGAAAAATCATGAGGATGTGGGGTGCAGAGCATTTGAATGTCTGTCAGGAGAAAAACCTGTTTAATCAAGGATCAAGCAGCTTCAAGCTAAAAGAAGAGCCAGATCCAATCTGTTCTAATTTTTCGACTTCTCGTCATTAACGAAGACTTTAAAAAATGAATTAAATAAGAATATAAGGGAGGTAATTATATCAATCTACCTTGGTGCAGAAGGCAATAAAATAACCTTTGCAAAGTTTATGTGTTGGTTTGTAAAATTCTATTTGCCTTTATTAACAAGTGCTTAAGGCTAATTTCTCAGCCAAGATCATAATTTCAGCCATTCCTCATGCTGTGCTTTCAGCAGTGCTACACTGAGTGGCTGAGAAACTTCGTACTTTGTAAGGCTATAAGGAGGTGTCTGTTTTGATTGTTTTGATCAAATGCATTAATTAGGACACCCCCCAAAAGTGTATTTTAATAACCTTTGTCGTTACTGAACAAAAGAGATTTAAATTCTACCATAAAAAGCTTTCTTCAGTGTCAAACATCTGTTCTAAAACTTATCACAGCAATATACTCACAGAATTGCATGAACAAATTTGATTAGCATCAACTTCTGGGAATGGTTTCTAGCTGATTGACCTGGGGACCTTATCTTTAAATATTGGCATTGTATGGATTAACCAAAATCCAAGAGAATGTCGGATATTAAGGCACATAATTGCAGGTTAATTGGAAGATAAAGATACTTTAATCTAATGTTGAGCAAGGGGAAATATTGACGGTATTAACTTATTAGCTTGGCTGAAGGAAATAATCCTATTATCCTAAAGACTAAGGTAGCTATGTCTTGGTGTGACAATGGCTTTCTTACAGTTTCTGTAACAAACGCTTTGGTACAGTTCATTCTAGGTGCTTCCTTCACTAGCACTTCCGGTCACATAGTACTGAGCTGTCTGAATTCAGGAGACCTCAGTGTAAATGAGAAGGTCTTAATTTTTTGGAGAACATAAATAGCAGAGCTTGTACAATATAATAATATATAGCTCTCTCTCTAGTCAAGAATCATAGCAAATCCTATAATTTCTAAGAGCAATATTTTAGCTGTGTTCACATATTTATTGCCTCCTAAATGGGAAAAAGATCCTGGTTTAAGAAAGGAGAAAGGACAGAGAGACAAAACAAAACTCTTAAAACACAGAAGAAAAGGTTCAGGCTTTTAAATTTCTGCTAGGTTCCTGATTCTTTGGTTTTAATCCTTTTTGCAAAAAAGCTACTCATCAAAGCTAAGGTAACATTTATGCAAGGCTATTGGAGATGGGTAAAGGGAGGGTGAAGAGAGAGGTTTGTTTTTTTTTTTTTTTTTTTTTTTGCACTTAATATATACTAGTCATTTTATGACTTTGGAAGATGGATGTTATTAAACTTCTTTGCAGATAAAGAAATTGGACCTGAGGGAAGTCAAATAACTAGCTCAAGGTCACACCAGTATAAATAGAAGAGCCATATCTGACACAGGTTTTCCTGGTTTGCAGGGGCCCTGGTGGTGGAGCAGTTAATTAAGCACTTAGCTACGTGCTAGAAGGTTGGCAATTCCAACCCACCAGCTGTTTCATGGGAGAAACATGCAGCCGTCTACTCCAATAAAGATTACAGCCTGGAAACTCCATAGGACAGCTCTACCCTGTCCTTTAGGGTCACAATTGGTTGACGTCAACTCAATGACAATTTGTTTGTTCGTGATATGACAATTTGCGATTCGATTTGTTATCTGTAAGCTTATGTGTGAAACATATTAATGTGTCTAACACACAATCATTTCTAAATTCTTTTGTCTGTCAGCTCTATCTCAACTTTTACCCTTAGTGACTGCCTGTATTGAGATATAGGTGACAACAGAGAGCAAGGAGGGCCATTAGAAATGATGGCCAAATAACTTTCCATGGCAACGGGTCCAAGTGAGGGAGGCAGTTCTTTCTCAGTTTCTATAGATTATCCTCCTGATTATGGTTCTGATACGAACTAGTGATGTAAGCCAAGTAAAAGCCAAGTGCCTGCCAGTTACATTTAGTAACTGATTGAAATCTCATTCCCTACAGGATGGTGGAAAGTGGTACAGCGATTGGTATTGGGTGCTCATAATCGGAAGAATGGGCATTGTTGTTAAATAAAACAAGCTCCACGTGCTTCGGAGTCACCAGTACTTTTGTGTAACAAAAAAAGACTGACCTCTGAGGTCATCTCGGGCTCTCAATTGCTAAGCTGTAATTCTGGCTTTCATTCTGGTAATGCAGCTATCTCCGCTGGGATCATTGGGTCAGTTCACTTCTGATCTCTGACAATTTCAGACCCACGGCAAGGCCCCATTGGCAAGAGGGGAGAGCAGTTACACTGGAAATATCATGGATTTACAAAAATTTAACATCTGAGTTTTTTATTTTTTATTTTAATATCTAAACAATATTTTAAATGTTGAAGAGTTACATGTTTAAATTGTATCCCAATATGTTTTGGGCCATCTCTTCATCCTTTCTGAGTATCTGCTGATTCTTTGGTACAGTGTATACCAAGCTCATTTTGTACTTTGCAGTTAGCGGTTTCTCCGAGCAGCTTCAGGCCCTCAGTGGAGAACGACGCTTAGAAACCAAGATCTGCTCAGAAGCTGTGCAGGTTGCTGTTCGTTACTTCCAACCTTTCAGTGACCAAAGCTAGGAAATAAATGTATCTGTGTGCGAGCGCGTGCACGTACACACACACACACCTACCTACACATTGTTTTTTCTCTCTGTGTACAAGGTAGAACAACTAAGTTCTTAAACTCATCCTAGAAAAAGTGCTCCATACTTCATTGCTGACTGTCACCGTGGTCACCTTGGAAGCACTTCGCTCGGGAAGCTCTGCACTAGTACCAGTGCCGGTGCCGAGTCCACCCTGCAAAGCACTTTTTCTAGGATGAGATTGGGAACTTAATTGTCAGATCCCGTATGATGACAGCTCTGACAGACATTCCAGAAAAATAGTTCTGAAATCGCTTTGAAGGGTGAACTAAGCGCTGCTGTCGGTGCCTAGCTTTCCAAAGTTGACCACAGTGATGTTCAGCAGAGAGGTATGCAACACCTTTCTAGGATGAGTTTGTGAATGTCATTGTCAGATCTCGTATGTATGTATCCACCCAAGCACATGTATGTCTATTTCTGTATCAGTCTACATGTATGGAGAATATGTAGATAGTGCATATGTAGATGCATATAAATATAGATACAGATGTGTGTGAGTGGATATGTATATACACATATGCCTATCTGCTATAATGTTTATGCATACGTATGTATATACATACTCAGTTGCCAACAAGTCCATTTTGACTCATAGAAATGTCATGTGTGTCAGAGTAGAATTCTGCTTCATAGGGCTTTCAGTGGCTGAGTTTTTGGAAGTAGATCACCAGACCTTTCTTCTGAGGGACCTCTCAGTAGACTGAAACATCCACAAGCATATATTGTAATTTTTGCAAATCACATGTACCTTCTATGTTTCGTTATCAACTGCACCCTTCATCTGTGAGGTATTTTTGTAAATACACTCTGCTAATTTTTCTATAGCAATGTGTGAAAAAAGATTGCCATAGTGGACTTATGAATATTTCTTGCAGGAAGGATGGCAAGGTTGACAAACAAACGTACAAAACATGCATTATTTGGGTAAAAATATGTTATATAAAATCATTCATTCTGATACTTGCAACTCCAGTCCAATTCCTTCCGCAGGGTTTGTTCTAGATGGCTCGTTTTCCATATTTGTAATTTCCTTTCTGACAACGAGGAATCTGTCTTTCATTATCCACAATATATTTACTTATTTTACGAAATCCTAGATTACACAGAAAGTAATTTCAAAATTGCTTACTCATACCTCTGTGGGGCGGGGGGAGCTACAATCATAGTTCAACATTTGTTTACAATTCTTTTTGTCTCTAGCTTGAGATATGTAATCCAAATACTATCGCAAGACACTCGTGTTGTGGCCCCTCCTGTTTGCTGTGGTTATACTATTCAATTGAAACCGAATTTGGTTCATTTGGTTCTGTTTACATGTCATTTTAGGGATTTACCCCATCCTTTTTGATTACGATTTCTGCTGAATATATTGCTAACATGGTTTCAAAATTTAGATCTATGCAAAAGTTATACTCAGAGAAGTTTCCATCCTCCCTTCTCCATTTCTTCCACCCCAGTCCTGCTCTGTCCAATTCCATTAACCCAACCCCCCACACAACACCCAGGTAACTGGTAGTATTTTTTTACTGTATCCCTCTTACGTTTCTTTTTGAACAAATGAGCAACTACAAGCACATTTTTTAATTTTGCCTTTTTACTTACATACCTTCTTTCTTGTAGATACAAAATGCAAACCAGTTGACCTCTAGTCAATTCTAACCAATGGCAAAACCATGTCATGCAGGGTAGAATTGTGCTTCACAGGATTTTCAATGACTGACCTTTCATAACTATATCATCAGAATTTTCTTCTGAGATCTCTGAGTGGATTCAAACCGCCAGACTTTTAGTTAGCAATGGAGCACTTAAACATTTTTACCATGCTACTAGCTTCCTTCTCTATGTGTGTTCTTTCCTATAAATGTTCTTTGGCAATTTTCTTTTGTTTGTTTTTCATGATATTGAAGCTCTGGTGGTACAGTGGTTATGAGTTCAAATGTTAAACAAAAGATTGGCAGTTCAAATGTACCAGTCATTCCTTGGCAACTGCGTGAGGCAGTTCTACTCTGTCCTGTAGGGTACCTGTGAGTCAGAACCAACACGGTGGAAACGGGCTTGTTTTTTGGTTTGGATTTTCTCATGACACTGCCAAATAAAGTGGTACAGATATTCCACATTCCATTTTTCAATTTTGTATATATTGTGCTGAGTGAATGTGAAATAGTTCCTTCAACTACTTTCTGTGTAAAGATATTTATGTTGTTTAAAATAATTTGTAATTACAGAAAATGCTTAATGAGTAACTTAGAGTATATGTGTTTACAGGTACGTAGTGGCTTGGTGCTTAAGAGTTTGGCTTCTAATCAAAAGGTCAGTAGTTCAAATCCACTACCCAGCTGCTCCTTAAAAACCCTGTGGGGCAGTTCTGCCCTGTCCTGTGGGGTTACTAGGTGTCCCAATCAACTTAGTGGCAACAAGTTTGGTTTTTTTAGCTTAGGGGTAAAGTTGAAGTAAATTCCCAAAAGTGGCATTGACGATTCAAACAATAAGCAGTTTTGATAGATATTGCCAAAATCACCTCCGTGAGGAAAATTTCCATGTCTGCCTGCAAATTACGAGGGAGCTTGTTTCTCCACAAATCTTTCTAATAGAGTGTACTGCTATATTTTAATTTTTGTTAAATTTAACTGCCATTTGTTCTTCTGTCTCTCAAGTTTTTTTGGTCTATTTTTCTCTCAATTTTTAATATTAGGGGTATCAGTTCCTTATCTGTGATACTGTTGCAAATATTTTAGTGTTTTAACTTTATTTACAGTACCTTTTGGGTAGAAATTTGTTTTTAATCTTATACAGTCAATTTTATCAATTAAACAAACAAACAAACAAAATGACAATAGACAGTCCCTGATGAAGCAGGAGGAAACAGAGTAAAGGACAAGAACTCTGTTAAAAAGTTCAGATTTGGTAGTTGGACAAACTGAAGGGTCCCAAAAAACACGGCCCCTGGACTGTCTGTCAGCCCAGAGCTGAAACCATTCCTGAAGCCAGCTCCTCAGACTAAGATTAGACTGGACTATAAGATATCGAGTAATATTGGCAAAGAGTGTGCTTCTTGGCTCAAGCAGATACATGAAACCACCTGTGCATTTCTTGTCCAGAGGTGAGATGAGAGGGTGGCGGGAGATGGGAGGTGGTGGAACTGGACATGGGAAAGACAGGGCGGAAAGGAGAAGTGTACTCTCAGTGTGGGGACGGCAGCTAGAGTTACACAGCAATGTCTGTGTATGTTTTTGTATGACAAATTGAGTTGAATGGTAAACTTTCACTTAAAGTGTAATAAAATGTATTTTAAAATTTTATTGTGTTGATTTTCAGCAATTGGTTGTAACAAATTGCATTATGATTTTTAGAAGGCTGTCATCCTCTCTTGCATGTTTCTTTGTGTGTTCCTTCTTTATTCCTAACTCTCTCAAACCAGGGTTAACTAATGTCCTCACTTTTCTTGTGTTAAGTTCCTCTTTGTCTTATATGTATATATATATATATACATACATACATAGAGACATATGTATATAAAATGCATGCACTGCTGTTATGTATATATATCCTATGGATATATTGCTTACTACTGTATATTTAAAATGTCACATAGCTAACTGTAAAAACATATATTGCCATACACATTCATATAACTCAGTTTTGGGGTATTCTGTGACATAATAACATAATTTAACATGAAACTCAACATTAGTCTGCTGAGTCACACACCTTTTGTCACTATCTTCTCTTCTGTGTAGTTTTCAATTGTGTAAACAGAGCGCAGTAATTAGACCACTTTCAGGTAAAAAAAAGTCTTACTGTGAATGTTTCCTGAAAATGGACAAATACAAGAGTTTCTCTAGGACATACATGGAGGAATGGGATTTCTGAATCAGAGGTGAAGGTCATTTTCAATGCCACTGGGTAATGACAATTGCTTTTGAAAATCTTCGTACACGTTTATTGCTATCAGCCTTGTATAAAAATTCCTCTTCAACAACTGAGCCATTACTAATAAACTAATTCTTGTTACTCTGGAGATGATAATTTTAATTAATATATTTTTCTAGTAATTTACTAATTTCATCACCTTTTACAGGCTTATTGAATTTTTATTTTTGTTATTTGATATCTTTTCAAGTCTTTTGCCCATTTTTCATTGAATTACCTTATTGCTAGTGATTCATCAAAATTCTTTAAATATTATGGATTATAATTCTTTATTATACCAGAAATATTTTCACAAAGTCTTTACTTTTTTAATAGTATATTTTGATGAACTAGGTCTCAGTTCTCATATTAGTGAACATATTGCTTTTCCTTATTATTTAACATCTGTTATATCTTATGTAAAGATTATTCTCTGCCTAAGAAAAAGCATTCTGTTGTATTTTCTCCTAAATTTTCTGGTTTTGCCTTAAGCATTTAATCATTAATTCACTCAGAATTAGTTCACTTTTAGTTACAGGATGATATAAGGATCAAATTTCATCTTTTCCTTATGTATGACTAATTTTTCCATCACTTTTCCCTCAGTTTCTTGTACTGTAGTGGCTGATGAGTTGCTGTGATGCTAGAAGGTATGCCATTGATACTTCAAATGTGAACAGACTCTTTAGTGGACAGGTTTCAGTGTCACTTACAGACTAAGATAGACTAGAAAGGACATGGCAATCTACTTCTGAAAGAATTGTTCATGAGAACCTTATGGATAGTAACAAAATAGTGCCTGACAAACAGTGCTGGAAGATGACTTCTTCAAATAGGAAAGCAATCAAAGATGGCTAGGAAAGAACTGCTTCTTTAGAGTAAAGTTGACCTTAATGGTGTGCACGGAGAGGTGGGACCAAGGTGGTGGAATAGACAAGGCTTCCCATGACCCTTTTAACAACAAAGACTGAAAGAACAAATGCATCCAGTATATATGGCATCCTGGAAGTCCTGAACGTCAAACAGAAAGCTGAGAAATTGTGCAACAGGGAAAGGAGAGTAGCTACAAGTAGGTAGGATTCCGCAGATATGACCCACTGGGAAAAGGACGCCGCCATCATAGTGAGGCAAGCAGTGGCTCTTCCTCAGTGGGAGAAATCGACTGGAGGGCCCACTTGCACCTCTGGAACCAGTGAGAAACAGCCCTGTATCATGGAAATCTTAGGCTTTTCATGTAACCTACCATGGGTGGGTCTAATCTTTCCTTTGACTCAGTCTTCTCTTCCTTCTCCCAGAGATTCATTCTTCCCTTCTCTGCACTGAACCCACCTCAGAAGTCTGACAGTAACTCTGTCAGAAGCAAGACTCTTTAAGCACACCCTGAGCTATTCTCTGAGACTCAGAGGGAGAGTAGTTTAACAAACGGGGGGGGGAGGGGGAAGAAAAATATCTTACTGGCTCCTCTATGCTGGAAAATCAATGCAGAAACTGTTCCTTCATCTAGATTCAGACATAAGGGGATTTTCGATTTTTGCAGACACTCAGGGACCACTGTTAGCTCCCTGCCTTCCTCAGGGGCTTCAGCCAGACACCAGTGTCTGTGTGGATCACCCTTTTCCATCAGTAGACAAAAGCCTATACCACATACTTGGTAACTAACTGGACACCTGAGCTGAATCCGTATAAGAAAAGTAAATGGAAAATAGGAAATAGGCAAATATGAAATGGAATGCATAAAAATTGGATATCCTAGGCATCATTGGTACTGGCCATTTTTTAAATCAGAAAATAATACAGTCTCTTATGTTGGGAATGACAAATTGAATACGAATGTCATTGCATTCATGATCAAAAAGAATATTTTGAGATCTATCATGAAATACAATGCTGTCAGTGATATGATACTATCTGTATACCTACACGGAAGACTGGTTAATAAGACTATTGTTCAATATAACTGTTATTTCCCTTGTAGAATCCTTCAATATTGCAACTCAAGGCTTGAATATTTTCTCCAATTCTTTCAGCATAAGAAATGCTGAGAGTATTCTTCCCTTTTGGTTTCTTAACTCCAGGTGTTTGCACATTTCATTATAATACTTTGTCTCCTCGAGCTACACTTTAAAATCAGCTACAACTGTGGAGCACTCAGCAGATTTGAATTGCTGATCTTTTGGTTAGCAGACGGAGCAGTCACCATGAGTCAGAATCAACTCCACGACACTGTGTTTGGGGTTCTGGTTACATCTGTGGGAAGACATGATGGAGAAGTTTAACATCATCAGTCAGAATAAGAATAGGGCTGACTGTGGAATAGACCATAAAATACTCACATGTAAGTTCAAGTTAAACCTGAAGAAAAGTAAAACAAGTCCAAGAAACTCAAAGCGTGATCTTGAGTATATCCCACCTAAATTTAGAAATCATCTCAAGAACAGATTTGAGTCACTGAACTTTAGTATCCAAAGACCAGATGAGCTGTGTAATGATATGAAGGACATCATACATTAAGAAAACAAAATCACTTTAAAAGGATAGAAACGAAAGAAGACCAAAATGAGCATGAGAAGACACTGAAATTTGCTTTTGAAAATATAGCAGTTAAAGCAAAGGGAAGAAATGATAAAAGAGTTGAATGGAAGATTTCAAAGGGCTGCTCAAGAAGACAAAGTAAAGCATGACAGCGACGTGTGCAAAGACCCAGAGTTAGAAAACCAAAAGGAAAAAACCTCTCGACATTTCTCAAGCTGGAATAACGGAAGAAATAATTCAAGCCTGGAGCTTCAATGTTGAATGAATTTATGTGTGAAATATTTAAAGACACAGGAAGCATCAAAAGAAGATGGAAGAAATATACAGAGTCACTCTACCAAAAAGAGTTGATTGACTTTCAACCATTTCCGGAGGTACAATATGATCAAGAACTAACAGTACCAAAGGAAGATGTCTAAACTGTGCCGAAGGCACTGGTGAAATACAAGGATATAGGAACTGACAGAATACTGATTGAGCTGTTTCTACAAAGAATTGCAACACTGGAGGTGCTCACTCTTACATGAAAAGAAATTTGGAAGACAGCTACTTGGCCAACTGACTGAAAGAGAAGCATTGTTTGTATCCATTCCAAAAAGAAGATGACCCAAAGAATATAGAAATTATTGAATAGTATCATTAAAATCATAAGCAATTAAATTTTGCAGAAGACAATTCGAAAAAGTTGCAATAGTACTTCAATAGGGAACTGCCAGAAATTCAAGTCAAATTCAGAAGAGAACTTGGAATGAGAGATATTGCTGATGTCAGATGGATCCAAACTGAAAGCAGAGTGTTCCAGAAAAATGCCAATAAAACCACTGTTTTACTGCATATGAAAAAGCATTCCACGGTGTGGATCATAACAAACTATGGCTAACACCAGAAGAATAGGAATTCTAGAACACTTAATTGTGCTCATGAGGAACCTATACATAGACCAAGAGGGATACTTTTGGACAACGTGGTACTGCATGATTTAAAATTAGCAAAGGTATGTGTCAGACTTGTATACTTTCACCATACTTATTTAATCTATATGTTCTTCAAATATCACAAGAAGCTGAACTGTATGAAGAAGAATATAACACTGCCAAGGCCAAGCCAAGTGCCGTCGAGTCGGAGCCGACTCAGGATTCAAGAAAACACGGTAACAACCTGTGATATACAGATGACATAACTTTGCTTGCTGGAAGCAGAGAAGACTTAAAGTACTTACTTCCTGAAGAACAAATGAATCTTATGAGTAGTATGGCTATAATGCTCCTTAGAAGCAAGGATACTTCTTCTCACATACTTTGGACATGTTATTAGAAAGGACCAGTCCCTGGAGAAGGACATCATGGTTGGTAAAATAGAGGGCTCAAGATAGAGAGAAGACCCTGAGTCAGATGACTGCAAGGAGAGGCTCAATCATAGCAAAGACATAACGAATGACACCAGACCAAGTAGTGTTACCTTCTGTTGTATATATGGTCACTGAGTCTGAATCAACTCAGCATCATCTAACAACAGCAAGCAGTTTTCCCAAGACCACTTATTGAAAAAGTCATATACCTTCCATTGATCTTCAACATTAATGCCATCTTAAACCAAATATTTATATTTCTATTGCATTTCCATATTCTGCATCCTGTTTAATTGGTGTATTTCTGTGAAAGTATCCCATTGTCTTAAACAGCATAGAATTAATCTAAGGCTTCATATCTGTTAAGACAAGTTCTTCTGTGAGTTCTTCTCCAGGAATAATGTGCTATTTTTATTGCTTTACTCTTCCACATAAATTTTAGGTCCATTTTCATGAAGTATTTTTTTTTATTTCTATCTGTCTTTATTTCTGTATCTTTCCGACTCTCTCTGTTTTTGTGTCTCTCTGTTTCTCACTATCTATTTCTGTCTCTCACACATACATACTCGTAATGACAGTTTTACTGGTTTAAACTGAATCCATATAGCAAGTTTGGGAAAATAAACATTGTCCATGTACTAAATATTGTAATCCCAGAACATTATCTCCCTTTGTGTTTTTAGGTGTTTTCAAATATCTTTCAATACAATTTTATTTTTTTTCCATAGAGAGCTTGCATATGCTTTACAATATTTATTTGTAAGTATGTTCGATTTCTTAATTTATTTTATTGTGATTAAGTGAAAGTTTACTATCTGTGTCAACTTGCCATGTAAAACATGATAATACACCTCTGCACAACTCTAACTGCTCTACCAACCCTGTGACAGCACACTCCTCCTTTCCACCCTATACTTCTTGTATTCATACAACCAGATCCTGTCCTGTCCTCTCTACCCTTCCATCTTGATTCTATAGAGGAGCTGCTGTAATAGCCTCATGTCTTATACCCCAGTCAAAGTTTTAACTGAAGACTTATCTTCAGTACTGGTTTCAGTTCTGGGCTAGTAGTGAGTCTAGGAGCCATCTTCTCAGGGGACCCCCCAGCATGCCAGACTATCAACTCTGGTCTTATAATAGAATTCTATGTTTGCACCCCCACTTTTCTCCTCCTACATCAAAAAGTCTACATTGTATTCTCTATCAAGGCAGTCATTGGTAGTGGCCAGGCACTATCTAGTTCTTCTGGTCTCATATGGATGTAGTCTCTGGATCATATGGCCCTTTTTGTCTCCTGGGCTCATATTTTCCTTCTGTCTTTGATGTCCTCTATTTTCCTCTGCTCCAGGTGAACTGGGGCTGGGTGATGCTTCTGAAGGCAGTTTGCAAGCTTTTAAAACCCAGATGGGGGGATGGAGTCAAGATGGTGGACTAAACTCATGTCTCCCTAAATCCCTCTGGAAACCAAGCTCTGAATTGATAATTAAATGGAGCCTTCTGGACACCTAGTGAGCCCTAGAATGCAGAATAGGGCTGTTAATTTGGACTTCATAACACTGAATGCAAAACTTCTTCTCTTTCACTGACCCCACTCTTGGCAAGTGCAGGCTTTCACGGACCGAAGATAACTCACCATTTTGATTTTTTTTTCCTCTGTATTGGCCAGTGGGCAGAGATGGGACTTGACTAGCCACTAGTCTCTGACACACTGCAAGTGGGATCAACAAGTGCAATTGCCATGTTGTGAGATCCTGGCTTTGGACTCCATGCATCATGGCTCCTTTGGCCTATCTTTCTACCTCCTCCTTGTGGTAGCTGTATAGATACTGTGAGAAGCTTGTGAGGCACTCCTTCTTGATCCATTGGGAGACAAGGACAACCATACTGAAGCCTCGGCTGGACCTAATTCCAGGCCTGGGAGGCAGTGCCTGCCCAAAAGGAAATTTCTACACAGTATCATCTACAGCTGGGCCTGACAGTAGAAGCCACCAGGGCAGTAGCCTTTCTATATTTTGAGCTAGTTTATAACATCTGAGCTTCAACATAGAGGTGCTTACTTTGCCAATTGGGAAGAGGGACATATACACCTGAAAATCTGACTGACTTTGGAAGTTGTCAGATACTTTTTACTTCCCATTTTAAGATGGCCTAGAGAAACAACTGTGGTGGATCCACATAGCATCTCAGACCCTATTGACCCACAGGAAGCTCAAAAAGCAACAGACTCTGGAGAAAATCATGGCCAGAAAATCACCCATGACATCAGAAGGCCTCCCAAAAGAACCACCTCAGAACTTACCAGATGAAGAAGATTTGCTGAAACTATTGGAAGGTGAACACAAAATGATTATATACAAATCCCTCCTAGACCTTATAGAAAATACAGCAGAGCAAAATGAAAAATTAAGCAAGCTGTTCGATCTGATGGAACACCTATACTTCGAAATCCAACAGGTCAAGAACAAAATCAAAGACACAGAAACTTCAATTCAAAGCCAAGAAAACAAAATGGAACAAATGGAAAAGAGAAACTCTGATTTGGAAGACAGAGCTACTGACTCCAGCATCTATGAGGAGAAATCAAGAAAAAGAAACAAAGAAAAATGAAGACACATTAAGAAGCGTGTGGGACTCTATTAAGAGGAACATTCTATGATTAATTAGAGATCCTGAACAGGGTGAGACACGTGAGAACACAGAGAGTATTGTTGCTGAGCTACTGACAAAAAACTTCGAGGAAACTGTGAAAGAAGAGAATATAAATATCCAAGATACATATCGAACACTACTCAATATAGATCTCATAAGAAATACGCCAACACATACTATAATCAAGCTTAACAAAGTAAAACATAAGCACAAACTCTTACAGGCAAGACTCAAAGCAAAGCGAACATTCAGAGGGAAACCCTGTATGCTTTTGTCAGATTTCTCAGCAGAAACAATGCTGGCAAGGAGAGAGTGACATGACACATTCAAAGCCTTGAAGGAGAACTTCCAACCAAGAATTATATATCCTGCAAAACTATCATTGAAATGTGAAAATGAAGTTAAGACATTCACAGATAAACAGCAACTCAGAGACTTTGTAAATATCAAACCAAAGCTACAAGAAATATTGAAAGAATATCTTGGCTTATGTCGTGAATTGAATTGTGTCCCCCCAAAAATATGTGTAGCCTTGTAACTGGGCCATGATTCACAGTATCTGGTGACTATACTCTGTTTTGTGGTTTTCCGATGCTGTATGCTAAAGGATTCGGGTGGGACTGTAAATCCCTTTATAAGATCACCTCCCTGCTCCACTGTAAAGGGAGTTTCCCTGGAGTATGGCTTGCCACACCCTTAATACTTTCAGCCTGCAAGAGATAAAAGGAAAGAGAAGCAAGCAGAGAATTGGGAACCTCACACCTTCGAGCAAGCGTCACCAGGAGAAGAGAGCGTCACCAGGAGAAGAGAGGTTCCTCCACCAAGCTGCTCCCTGGACAAAGACTGAGGCAATACCAGACTTGCCTCCTGAGCCGACAAGGGGAAAGCCTTCCCCTGGAGCAGACACCCTGAATATTGACATGTAGCTTACCAGACTATGTACCAATAAAACTTCCTTTGTTAAAGCCATCTATTCTGTGGTATTTCTGTTAGAGCAGCCCTAGCTGACTAATACAGCTTAGAAGAACAAAACCACTAACTTTATATTTTAGAAGGATACATCATCCAGAATCCCACTCAGTTAGAGAAGGCTCCAAACTCAATCGAAGCTATAATAGTGAAAAAAATTAACCAATGATCATATTGTGAAAGTTATGACGTCATCTTATTAAAAAGAGGGATGCACTGCAGTCGTTATAGTTCTTCCAGAAGGAGAGGAAGCTGACAAGACTGGTAGTAATTAAATTTGGATTTATATATAGTTTATAAAGCAGGATCATGGAGCAGCTGTAAAACACAATAAAAATGCAATATACTATATCAAGAAATGTAATACAGGAGTCTCAACAACCACAAAACCAACCCTGAAAAAGGTGAAAAATAAATTCACAAAGAAAAATGTCCCAGAACAGATTAAAAAGAACAACAGAGAAAACATCAACACAAAAATAAACATATCACAATGGCAGCTATGAATAAATACTTATCAATAATTACATTGAATGTGAATGGACTGAACACTCTGGTAGAGATATCGAGTGACATCTTGGATCAAAAAAAAGACCCATCCATGTGTTGCCTGCAAGAAACTCACCTTAGACATAAAACACAAACTGAAAATTAAAAGATGGAAGAATACATATCAAGCTAACAATGAACAAAGAGGAGCAGGGGTGGCAATTCTAATCTCAGATGAAATAGATTTTCATGTAAAATCCACCATCGTAGACAAGGATGGACACTATTTATTGCTGAAATGTTCAATATACAAGCAGAATTTAACAATATTAAATATTTATGCACCTAATACTAGAGAACCTAAACATGTCAAAGGAAAACTGACTACACTAAAAAAAGAGATAGATCACTCCATGATAATAGTGGGAGACTTCAATACTCCACTCTCAGTACTAGACAGATCATCTAGAAAAAAGTTTAGTAAAGACACAGAAGACCTTATTGACACAAATAACCAACTAGATCTCATCAACATTTACACAACTTTCCAACAGCGGCCAACTACACCTTCTTCTCCAGTGCACATGGGACATTCTCCAGAATAGACCATGTGTTAGGACATAAAGCAATTCTCAATAAAATCCATATTATTGAATTAATGCGAAGCATCTTCTCAGATCAAAAAGCCATAAAAGTTGAAATCAACAGCAGAAAAAACATAGATAGAAATTAGAATTCATAGAAACTGAACAACATCTTGCTCAAAAACCCATGGGTTATAGAAGAAATCAAGGATGAAATAAAGAAATTTATGGATTCCAATGAGAATGGAAACACTTCCTACCAGAACCTATGGGATACAGCCAAAGCAGTGCTGAAAGGTCTGTTTATCTCTATAAATGCACACATCTGGAAGGAAGAAAGAAACCAAATCAAAGACCTAGCCCTACAGCTTGAACAAATAGAGAGAGGACAATAAAGGAACCCCTCAGGAACCAGAAGAAAACAGATCATAAAGATCACAGCAGAACTAAAATGAATTAGAGAATAAAAGAAAAATTGACAAAACTAAAAAGACGAAATACTGGTTTTTTGAAAACAGCTACAAAATTGGCAAATCATTGGCTAAACTTAGTAAAGAAAAACAGGAAAGAAATAACCCAAATATGAGAAGGGAGTTGTCACAATAGATCTATCAGAAATCAGAAATCTCATAACAGAATACCACGAAAGACTGTACTCTAACATATTTGAAAACCTAGAGGAAATGGACAAATTCCTTGATTCATATCACCTACCCAAATTATCACAAGGTGAAGCAGAGCAATTTAATAAATCCATCACAAAAGAAGAGATTGAAAAAAATCTTCAAAAAACGACCAACAAGAAAAAAGCACGGACCCAGATGGCTTCTCCACAGAATTCTTCCAGGCTTTTAGAAAAAAGTTACTCTGGGGGTCAGTTCTACCCTGGCCCCTAGGGTCGCCATGAGTCAGATCCAACTCGATGGCACTTGGCTTGGCTTCAATACTACTGAGACTATTTCACAGTATAGAAAGGGATGGAACACTCCCAAATTCACTCTATGAAGCCAACATAATCCTGGTACGAAAGCCAGGGAATGACCCAACCAAAAAGGAGAACTACAGACAGATATCACTCATGAATCTAGATGCAAAAATCTTCAACAAAATTCTTGCCAATAGAATACAACAACATATCCAAAAACAATCCATCCTGACAAAGTTGGATTCATACCAGGGATGCAAAGCAGGTTCAACATTAGAAAAACAATTAATGTGACCAACCACATAAATACCACGTAAGACAAGAATTACCTGATCTTGTCTATTGATACAGAAAAGGCATTTGATAAAGTCCAACACCCATTCTTGCTAAAAACTCTCAGCCAAATAGAAATAGATGGCAAATTCCTCAGTGCAATAAGGGCCATTTATACAAAGCCAACTGCCTACATTATCCTGAATGGAGAGAGACTGAAACAGTTTCCCTTGAGAACCGGAACTAGACAAGGATGCCCACTCTCACCTCTCCTATTCAACATTGTACTGGAAGTTCTAGCCAGAGTAATTAGACAGGACTGTGAAATAAAGGGCATCTGCATTGGCAAAGAGGAAATAAAAATCTCCCTATTTGCAGATGATATGATTGAACACACAGAGAATCCTAAGGAATCCATAAGTAAACTACTTAATGTGATAGAAGAGTTCATCAAAGTCTCAGGATACAGGATAAACATAGGTAAATCAGTAGGATTCCTCTATACCAACAACAAGGCTTTTAGGGAGGAAATCACCAAATCAATACCCCAAATCAATATAGCCCCTAAGAAGATAAAGTACCTAGGAATAAATCTAACCAGAGAAATAACAGTCCTTTACAAGGAGAACTGCAAGTCCCTACTACAAGAAACTAAGAGAGACTTATATAAATGGAGAAAACTACTCTGCTCATGGATAGGAAGACTTCACACTGTGAAAACTGTCTATGTTGCCTAAAGCAGTCTACTTATATAATGCAATCCCAATACAAATTCCAGTGACATTTTCTAATGAGATGGAGAAACAAATTGCCAGCTTTGTTTGGACAGAGAAGAAGCCCCGGATAAGTAAAGAACTACTGAAGAAGAAAAACACACTGGGAGGTCTCTCATTACTCGACTTTAGAACCTATTACACTGCTGCAGTAGTCAAAACAGCCTGATACTGGTACAAAAACAGATAGATCAATGGAACAGAAATGAGACCCCAGAGGTGACACCATCTTGCTATGAACAGTTGATATTCGACAAAGGCCCTAAACATTAAACTGGGAAAAAATTCAATTTCTTCAACAAATTGTACTGGCAAATCGTATATCCATCTGCAGAAAATTGAAACAAGAGCCATATCTTACACCTTATACAAAAACCAACTCAAACTGGATAAAAGACCTAAATATCACATCTAAAATGATAAAGCTCATCCAAGAAAAAGTAGGAACAACAATGCAGACAGACTTCAAAATCTGTCAAACAAATCACCAACAGCAGATGAGAAAATAGATAAATGGGAACTATTAAGAATCAAACATTTTTGCTCATCCAAAGACTTTATTAATAGAACTAGAAGCCACCTGCAGAATGGGAAAAAATATTTGGCAACTATATGTCAGACCGATGCTTGATCTCCATAATCTATAAGGTACTACAAAATATCAACAAGAAAAAGATAAATCATCCAATTAAGCGATGGGCAAAGGAGATGGACAAACAATTCTCTAAAGAGGAGATCCAGGCAGCCAAAAAACACATGTGGATGTGTCAATGGTTATTAGCTATTAAAGAAATTCAAATCAAAACTACAATGAGATACCATCTCACCCAAACAAGGTTGGCCATGATCCAAAAAACACAAAGCAACAAATGCTGAAGAGGCTGTGGAGAAACTGGAACTCTCCTATACTATTGCTGGGATTGAAAAATGGTGCAAGTTCTTTGGAAAGTGATCTGATACTTCCTTAAAAAGCTGGATCTAGACATACCATTTGAACCAGTAATTCCACTGCTTGGAATATAGCCTACAGAATAAAGCCCATTCACACCAACTGATACTTGCACACGAATGTTTATCACAGCCCAGTTCACAACAGCAAAAAAATGGAAACGACCCTGATGCCCAACAACAGAGGAATGGGTAGGTAAACTATGGTATATGTACTCAAAGTAACACATAGAGCAGCTATGAATTTAGGAAACACCTCATAACTTGGTTTCAATTGGAAGACATTATGCTGAGTGAAAGCAGTCAGCAGCAAAAGGGCAAATATTGTACAAGATCCCTGCAATAGGAACTTAAAAGTAGACTCATGCATAGAAGAAAAGACTCTTTGACAGCTGCAAGGGTGGGGAGGGTGGGAGGGCAAGGGGGAAGTGTTTAGATTAGATAGTTGATAGAAACTTGGTTGGGTGAAATCTGGAATAGCACACTAGAGAAAGAAGATCAATATTACCTGGAATTCAACATAACGTGATTACTCCTCCCATCTTAATCCAATATTACAAGGGCAGAGTAGCTGGGGCGGGAGTCAAAGGACTATGCATTCGGGGGAAACTGAGGCCATTTGGCACAACTGACATTTTGCTAAGAGAGCTCTCTGCCTCCCACACTGGAGTGGCATCTGGGGTCTTAAAGGATGCCAAGCTGCTATCCAAGGGTGCAGCAAATGGTCCCAACTTAGCACGAATGGATGATCACTGAGGACCAAAATGTTGGAAAGAGAACCCAGAAGACAGAGAGACCCACGTGCCTGGGTGACTACATTGACTTGTGACCAGAAGAACCAGATGGTGTCCGGCCACTACTGGTGATAGCCGTGATGGACCTCACAAAGTTGAGTCTCACTGGCAACACAAGAATAAAAAGCAGTGCACGCAGAGCTCCATTAAAAGACTGGAACTGATGGTCCGAAGGCCTCAGGGTTCCCCTTGGAGCATGGTCCCTAGCCTTGATGCTGCCCCTGTCTATAAATCATAATGGAGCTCAACTCTCAGACAGGAATGGATTGGACTTGGCAACACAGAGTGACCGTATCAGGTGTTCACTTTATGGTTTTATGCATTTATAGGATGTTGTCCTGCTGACCTCCTGCTGGAAGAAGGGGAGTGAGTGGAGAGGAGGGGATAGGAGATTGCTGGGAGGATAAGACATGTATGGAGTAGAGAGGAAAAGTGTGCTGTCACTGGGCAGGGAGAGCAGTGGGAGCTGCATATAGGTGGGCATGCAATTTATAAGGGAATGTACATTTTCATTCAATCATAATCAACAACAACAACAACAAAAGACCCCAGGTGGCACTCTTCAAAATGGGTTGCAGAAAATTTTCTTAAAAATAAAACTTAGTTACGCCAATTGACCCAGACATTCCCTGAAAGCATGGTCCTGGACCCTATGACTCTGCTACTCTGACCTTCAAAAAGTTGGGGTGCATTCAGGGTAGCTCTTAGCTCTTTGTATAGTCTACCAGTGCTGATTTCTCTTCTACTGTGTGCTGTCCGCTTCTTTAACTCAATTCCTATCTAGTATCTGATCTATGAATACCTATCTTCCACTGTCTCCTTCCTGATAACCATCAAAGATTATTTTCTTCTGTGCTTAACCCTTTTCTTGAACCCTCATTATAGTGGTTTCATATACTATTTGTCCTTTGTGATTGACTAATTTCACTCAGCATAATATCTTCCAGATGACTCCATGTTCTATTTTTATGACATTATAGTTTGTATTTTATAAATTGCATTTTCAATTATTTGCAGATTGGGCTTAGAAATGCTATTGATTTGCTATCCAAGGACTTTTCTATATGCAATATTTAATTATAACAAACAATATACTCATTTTTGGAAGATTTGTATGTTAATAATCAGAGTAGCTATAAGTAATGTCAGTTTCCTCCCTTACCAGTTCTTGTGTCTTTATATATTTTTCTTTATTGTTGTGGGCCAAACAGGAACTGAAGAATAATGTTAAACAATGATAAGAATACTAGTACCCTTGCCTTGTTTCAAATAGTAAGAGGAATTCTTTAACATTGAAAGCAATAATTTACTTTTTTTTTAAATCAAAAACTGTTAACTGTTCTCAAATGATTTGTTGCTTCAGTTGAAATCACCAACTATTTTCTTTTCTTTTCAGGAGCCAACTGCCACAGCTTTCTCCTATGGAGCTGTGAGTGGGTTCAAACTGCTGGCCTTTGGTTAGCAGCTGAGCACTTACCCTTTGAGCTACCAGGGCTCTCCAACATTTCTTTGTGGTAAATTAAGTTAATTGATTTTCTTATATTAACCTTGAAATTCCAGATACACCAAATTTGACATGATGCTTTTCTGTATGGCTGAATGTAATGTGCTAATATATATATATTACCTTTGTTATTCCTTCATATATTGCTTTATTCAGATTTTGGTGTTATGTTTATCCTAGTCTCATAAGACAGATGGAAAACAGTCCACTTTTTCTATATTCTGGAATCATTTGTATAAATTGAGAATTACTTGTTTCCTTTTTTCTTGAGTAAAATTGCTCAAGAAAATATCTGAACTGTGTTTTCTTTATCGGAGATTTTTTCTTTTGTTATTAATTTGGTTTTAGCGTCGGTTTAGGAATACACGAAATTTCACCTCAGCCTGAGTATTTGGCTAAAGGCCACTGTTTAGCTTTGGCTTCTGTTTCAGCCTTTAGGAGCTGTTAGTGACTGAATTATATCCCCCACCAAGATATGTGTATCAATTTTGCTGGACCGTGATTCCCAGTATTGTATGACCATCTACTATTTTGTCATTTGATAGGATTTTCCTATGTGTTATAAATTCTATCACTATGATTTAATAAGACAGATCAAAACTAAAATCAAATTATTGCTGTCCGTTTGACATTTTAACTCATAGCAACCCTATAGAATTGTCCCACAGGGTTTCCAAGGAGTACCTGGTGGATTCAAGTTTAGCAGTAGTAGCTCTAAACTACTATGTCACCACAGTTTCTAAAGATAGATTCTTGTTGTTCTTAGGTACCATTGAGTTGATTCCAACCCTATGTATCACAGGACAAAAAAGTACCTGGTCTTGCACCAAGCCCAAAATCATTGATATGCTTGAGCTCACTGTTGCAGCCACTGTGTTAATCCCCCTTGTTGAGGGCCTTCCTCTTTTTCACTAACCCTTTACCAGCATGACATCCTTCTCCAGGGATTGATCTTCCCTGACAACATATCTAAAGTATTTAAGACTAGTCTTTCCATCCTTGCTTCTTAAGGAAAACTGGTGATTCTTCTTCGAAGACACATCTGTTTGTTCCTTTGGCAGTCTATGGTGTACTCAGTATTCTTTTCCAACGCCACATTCTGAGTCAGGCTACATCAGCAAATGAAGGTTCCCAAGACTTAACTCCATCCCCATCATCAAGGTCAACTCTATTCTGAGGACGCAGATCTTCCCTAGTTGTCTTTTGAGTGCTTTCCAATCTGGTGAAACTCATCTCCCAGCACCACATCAGACAATGTTCTCCTGCTATTCATAAGATTTTTGCTGGCCTAATTCTTCTCAGAAGTAGATTGCCAGGTCGCTCTTCTAGTCTGTCCTAGTAGAAGCTCAACTGAAACCTTTCCGCCGTGGGTGGCCCCGCTGATACCTGAACACCAGTGGCATAGTTTCCAGCCCCACAGCAACGTGCAAACTTCCACAGTGTGCAAACTGACAGCCGTGTGGGGGGAGAGATGGGGTAGCAGCAGTCATATTGATGAGGTCTACAGGACTGGATAGTGTCTTAAGCCAATCTTTTTTGTGATGTAAAAGAGAACAGGAAACACAGAGACATGGGAACCTTATACCGCCAAGAAAGGCATGCTGGGAGCAGACAACATCCTTTGGATCTGCTGAGATGCACCCAGACCAAGAAAAGTCTGATGACAGGGCCCTTCCTCCAGACCCAAGGGGGAGAAGGGGCCTTCCCTGAATTTGAACTTGTAACCTGCTGGACCGCGAAAGAATAAACTTCTCTTTGCTGGATCCATCCACTTGTGGCATTTCTGTTATAGCAGTACTAGATGACTAAAGTAGAAGCCAAAACTGCCAAATGCAACTTGAATGAGATTTCTGTCATCCAGAATTTGCACATGATCATAATCATGAGATTGTAGAAGATTTCTACCACAGTTCATGAGCACAACAATATCACAATACAAACAAGGCCATTATCTAGATTTAATATTACAATCCAAGTCTTCAGGTAGCTAAGCATTCTAGAAGTAATTTTAAGTAAAGAAAAAAAAAATTCCCTAATATGCTTTAGGTAAAGGAATTTTGCCAGTCAGTTGAGGTGTAAATACATATAAGATAAAACTTACAAAACTTAATAATATGGAAGGTATTTTAACATATGCAAACAATACAAATTTTCCAATGTTAAAAAGTAAAATGCATTGGCATTTAATATAGTAAGAGAAAATGTACTGACTAAATTTGTTTAGAAGAATGTATTATTAAGTTTGTTAGGCTTTTAAAAATTTAAATATTAAAATAAAGAAGAATCATAAGACTGGATTATCTTACAATTCTAAATGTGGAAAGCTGCTTGATTTACTTACATTATGTAATATAATCCTTAAATGTTACACTTAATTTTTTAGCTCTATAGTATCAATTTAGGCCACCAAACTTTGTAGAAAATATAATTCATCATTCTCATCTTGAAAGGATAACTTGTAAATAGAGTATCAATGTCACCAGGTAAAAGTGCTATGGGAAGGACACTTTCAGAATCATGTGATTTACAATAAATCATCTGAAATATACACATAATTAAATACATAGAGAGTATGAAGAAAATAAAGTGCTAAAAATGTTTTCTTCTTGCTAGCCAAGCTTAATAATAATACTTTTAAAAGATGCTTTTTAGGGTGTTTAGTTTATAAAACCCTGGTGGGTATAGTGGCAAAATGCTGCAGCTGCTAACCAAAAAGGCCTGCAGCTCAAGCCCACCAGCCACTTCTTGGAAACTCTATGTGGCAGTTCTGCTCTGTTCTATAGGATTGTTATGACTCTGAATCAACTGGACAGCAGTGAGTTTTTGGTTTAGTTTACTTTATGAAGGCTAAAAATGTTAACAATGTCTGTAAAAGCAGTATCTATGTCCCCCTGGAGAATTTTAGTAGCTAAAAATACCAAGTTTGGGGGGACATTTCATTCAGGTTCTTAATTCCTACTGAAAATGTGTTTCTAAAAATATTTTATGGAAAACTTTTTCTCTTTTGACTCAGCGAGGCATAAAAAGTTACTAATATTATTAAGTATGACAGTTGAAAAGAGTACATTTTTGCTTTACAATAGGAGAAATGGAAACGCTGGTGGCATAGTGATGAAGCGCTGTAGCTACCAACAAGAAGGTTGGCAGTTCTAATCTGCCAGGGGCTCCTTGGCAACTCTATGAGACAATTCTACTCTGTCCTGTAGGGTTACTATGATTTGGAATCAACTCAGCTTGGCACTGAGCTTGGTTTGCTTTTTGGTATAAGAAAAATGGAAACACTAGTTGCAAAGTGGTTAAGTACTATGGCTGTTAACCAAAAGGTCGACAGTATGACTCCACCAGGCACTCCTTGGAAACTATAGGGCAGTTGTACTCAATCTTACAGGGCTGCTATGAGTCTGAATAATTTCAGTGGCAGTGGATACAGGAAAAATACAACTGACACAGAAAAGAAGTTACTGTTGTTACAGCAGAATGTCAGACTTACATTTGACTACTTACTGTGTCAAGTCTTTGGTGAGTTTTTTTTTCCCCCCCAGAAATTTAGTTTTATCTATCTCCTCAAATATGTTTTTATATACTGAATAATCTGCTACCTTTTACATATCAACATCATCTAAACTGCATCCCCTCAAAACTGTGTGTCTTCCTCTCTTATTTTTCTTTTTCTGTCTGCACAAATATTTGGAAACTTCATGTTTTTTACATACTTATTTGATTTTTAATTAATTGGTATCCTCTTCCTTAACATGTTTATTGAGATATAAACTACAGCAATGTATGCAAATCTTAAATACTCAGCTAAGTGAATTTTTACATACGAATACATCAGTGAAACCAACACCCACATCAAGATTTAGAACATTCCATAGGGTCCCCTTGTATCCCTGTCCAGTTAATAGCTTTAGAAGAAGCCCCGTCCTCATTTCTGTTGCCATTGATTAATTTTGTCTGTTCTTGAATTCCTTGGAATGAGGTCATAGTATGTATTTTTTGTGCCTGGTTGCTTTCACTCAACATTTATCTATGAAATCCACCCATGTTTTTGGAAGCAGAAGTAATTTTTTTTTTACCGCTGTATGTTACTCTTTATATTAATTTTGTTGTGTTTTACCCCTGTCCCTGACTAGTGTAAACAGTTAGTGACTTGACTGCCAACTGAAAGACTGACAATTCAAGTCTGCCCAGAAGTGTTCAAAGGAAAGACCTGGGTATTAACCTTCAAAAAAATCAACCACTGAAAACCCTGAGCAATACAAATTTGCTCTGACAAATGTGGTATCTCCCTGAGTCAGGAACTGTGTCAACTGTTTTTTTCCTAACTTTTTAAGTTGGCTATTTGATAATTTATTGACAGCATTTTTCTTTTCTAAGTGAATAATAATTCAGCTGCATTTCATTAATTACAAAACACAGTATTTTCCATATTATTCAAGTTCTAAACATTTTGTAACTTCTACTATGATGTCTTCTTTAACCCATAAGTTATCTTAGTATTAATTTCCAAATGCATGGTGTAGGTTTTATTAGTCATCATTTGGTTTTCAATTTTTGACTTCTTTGTCTTATGACCACAGAGATGCATTAAGACTTTATTACTATGTTTGTAATATTTTCATAAATGTTTTATTTGTGCTTGGAAAGAGTATGTAATCGCAATTGACGTGGTACAAATTTATCTATATGTGTTTTAAACCAAATTTGTTTACTCATTTTATCCGAATTTTCCATGTTTATATCCAATTTTTTGGGACTATTTTATCCATCAATTACTGAAATACATGTATTAAAAATATCCCATTCTGATGTTGATTTTTATCATATTATCTCTGTAGCTCTGCCAATTTTTACATTATATATTTTAACTTTTATTGTTAAGTTCATAAAGTCTGGAAATCCTAATGGCATATTGGTTAGGTGCTATGACTGCTAACAAAAATGTTACACATTGAATACACCAGTCACTCCATGGAAACACTACATGGCAATTCTACTCTGTCCTATAGGGTCACTATGAATAGGAATCTACTGAACAACAAGAAGTTTGTGTTTTAGTGATATCTTTCACTTATTTTGTGTTTTGTATTTAAATCACTGTTGTATTTTTCTTTCCTTTTTTCTCCTTTCCCACCTATCGCTTTGAATGTTTTTTTTATCTTGACACTTTTTATCCTCTGATTTTATGAATTTTATATAATCAATGATTTGTGATTTTAAATTGAATTAATTATATCCAATCTGAAGTTAAACTTTACTCTTCTCCTGGATAATACAGCTCTATTTGTTCTATGTGCAACTCCATAGAACACTTTCATTCCACTTACTACCTTCTTGTTTTTGTTTTGTTTTGGGGGGGGGTCAGAATTTTAATTCTTTCTGTGTGCATTTTAAAAACTAAGGACCTCATTGTTTTGTAAGTCATTGCTCACTTGGATTTGTCCACATATTTGCCACAATTAAAAAAGAAAAAACTATTCTTTTCCCCCCCAAAGTTTTAATAATTGAGGTGATCGATGCTGATTATCAAGAAAAAAACAGATTGACTGTTACATGGTGGGAGCATAAAGAGTATTTCTGCAACCCAGATGATGCCCTGTAGCAATTTCCAGTACTTCCCATGTCCAGTGATAAAAAGTAAGGAAAACGACAGTGGTTCAGTACAAGCAAGACCACCACTGGCTCAGACCCAACAGCAATGAAAGCCTGGGTAGCCTCAGGACGTACAGCATCCTGACTACCCACAGTGCTGGTGGAGGACAAATGAAATACGTAGTGAGCAGTAAAAGCAGAAATTAAAATGTCAGTTACAGTCTCGTAACAGTTGCAGAACAAGTGTATTTTTCCTTATGTTATTATATATATGTGTGTGAATGTATGTTTTACGTATGCTAGCCAATTGTTTTGCTCATATTTCCATTATACTAAGATTTTACATTGACTGTGTTTTATGATTAAGTTTATAATTTAGATTTTGGGTGAAAGAATATCAAGATGAAATTGCTCCTGAACTAACAGAAAAAAAACCCAACTCACTGCCATCAGGTCGATTCTGACTCATGGTAACCCTATAGGACAGAGTATAACTGACCCAAAGAGTTTCCAAGAAGCACCTGGTGGACTCAAACTGCCAACCTTTTGGTTAGCAGCTGTACTAGCACTTAACAACTACACCACCAGGGTTTCCTAACTAGCAGAGGTATAAATATCCACAGGGGTGGCTCCAGCATCTGTACAGTCAGGACTTCCACTTTTGAGGAAAGTGAGTGTGATTGCTTTGCTACAAGAATTAGCTGCATTACCTTGAAGGCATACTGTTTTCATTGTTCATTGGAATTAAACAAGATAAAAGCAAGATTATGGGTTCTGTGTAACCGGAGGGGTAAACTGTGCTTGCTGTTACGTCTCTCCAGACTTGACATTCATTATCAAATTTCTTGTGACTTGTTTCACTTGATGATTGGTGGTGAAAGGAAGGTGATTGGTGTCTTCTTACCCTTACATTGATAATGCAGTCTTTCGTGACCCCAGACTTATTTGTGTGAGGAATCTCCTTATAGAACTGTTCATCTGGCATAAATAGAATGAATAAAACCGTCTCCATCCTTCAGGAACCATGAAGATGTGGAAACTGAAGTTCCAGATGATCTGAGTTTAGCAAGTTATCAGGGTAGGAGTGGGCTCCAGTGCTCTGCCTTCCTCCGCAGATTCATGTTTTCACTTACTTTTGGCCTCTGAGGATTCTTGCCAAGTCATCAAACTGAACAAAGCTAAACAAATGATCAGTATTTTTAAGTGAGCATCAGCGGGAGAGTAGATCAGTTTATTTGTCTTACCATGCTGCAGTGAAGATCTACAAATAGCAATTTTTTTCAGTCTTTGTACATCTGAAAATGTCTTTTATATTTTTAGGAGACAAACCTTCATTTCACAGACAGTCTTGTCAGGTCGTTCCCTTCCCGTCTGTGCTTGCTTTGCAGTGAGCTAGCTCAGCAGAACTGGCGGAGCAGAAGAATAAAAGAGGGAGTGGTTCTCGGGCTTCAAATGATCTTCTTTCTTACAAAGCCATCTTCCCAGTCATGAAGTGTCTACTGCAACAAGGTTAACTGGGTGTTCATTGACACACACCCTGCTCCCTCCAAACTTCCTGAGAAGTATGCAAAATATGAAAGAGTCAGGATCTTCTTCCGGAACTCTTTTCGTGGTCCTTTGAAAAGCATCTGGGCTAAACCTCTCTGTGGAATAAAGGGTCTTCAGGGGAACACTTCTCTGGTAACTTTTTGCTCATGAGCTTTTCATATAAATCTACGCTAATACCATTTGTTGCCAGTGCTGTGGACCCATGGCCTTTGCCCATAGATCTTTTTCCTTTTACGGTGTTAAATGATAATTAGCATCCTCAACATTCTGATGCTATTACACTGTTTTCTGGCATATTTTAATTCAGATGAAACATTTATAATCTATCTGATTTTCTGTTATATAGATTCTGAGGTTTTTTACTGATCTGAAGCTTAACTCAGCTATGTCTCAATTGATTTTTGTCTTTTATTTATTTGTATTTATCTTGTTTGGTACTTAGAGTTCACTTTTATCACTTCTCCCACTCCCTTCTTTATTGTGTGTATTCATCATTCTAGGTGAATTTATCTGTTAACTTTTCATCTGCATCCAACACAAAGTTTATTACGCTTCTCAAATTTCTAATACTATGTATCTTCTTTCTAAAGTTTTCAAACCGAATTTTTTCATGTCTTCTTAGGACTGTCTCATTTTTGCCCCACCCCTTTTTTCTTCCATATACCTTTGATTTTCTTTATCAGAACTTATTCTTCATTTGTCTTTGAGCACTAAACATTTATTCTGAAGCTTTGTCAGGCTGTTCCATCAGGTTGATTTCTTTCTGAGACAACTCATATCCCTGTTTCTGATTTCCTTGGCTGTCTCTCTCAGAATCTGTTTTAGTTTAGGTTTCCCACAAAGCTACCCTGAGTAAAGTATTTAAGTATGAGATGTTTATTTGGGAGGTGAAGGAAATACCAGAAGGAGAATGGAAAAAAGATAGGAACGGAAAGCAGTCCAGGAAGATGGCATCATTGAGCCAATAAGCCTGAATATAACTAAAGGCCCATTCTGCTGCAGAAACTCTGGGAGCCAGTACAGAATAGACCTCTGAGAGTTACTGCACCCAAGCAATAGGGAGCTATTTATGCACCAATTTCCTTTAGGCAATGTTTGAGGATGCCCAAAGGGAGTATTCCTTTTAACATGCTGTACCCACAGAGAAAGTAGACTTCCAGGAGCTTAGGAAAGTTAAGGCAAAGAAATGGAATTATACCAATATGCCCTGAACTCTTGAAAGCAAGGGAATAAGGCCAAGACTCCAATGGCCTCTTTCATAGCCTTAGATCTTCCCATGTTTTAGGATTTTGCTTGTGGGGGAAATTTCACTTTTTTTTGTTGTTGTAATTATCTCCTTTTAAGTTTCAGATGATTTGTACTAGTATTTTTGCAGCCCTAAAACATTTAGTCCGGGAACTAGAGCATACGCTCATCTTCAGGAGCCTCCATCTTTTGGTAATTTAGGGGTTATTACATACCGAGTGAATAAGCTGATAGGCAACTTTCATCACATGCTGTTGCATGAATGTGTCTATCTTCTCACTCCCACCATGCAGCTTGATAAAAGCCTTAGCTGTAGGAAGTGCTTGGAAATGTTTTTCCAATCCTATTTTGTAATCTAAAGAGCTTTGTTTTAAGCAGTCTTTTTTACCATATGGAATGTGAAATTCTGCTCATCATCACCTCTTCCTAACTTGAAGTACAACAAGTTTTTACATTCAGATGCTTTCACTGCTTAGCATTTCTTTGAGCTTCCAGTTTGAAAATTTATTTATTGTATTTTGTAGCCTGGCTACCCATTTTGGCCTTCTTCTTTTGTACTTTGCCTATGATTGATACATGTTTAGACAGGGAAATATGAAAAAGTGTGATCATACTGTGCTATGTTAGTGACATATTTAAGAATATCATTTTAAATGAAATCAGAATATTTTCAAGTTTGAATGATGTGTTCTGAAATTCTTATTTAAATCAAAGCAGTGGTTCCTGATAGAAACTGCAGTTGCATAAGACTCATGGAAACTACTTTCTCCTGACTCTGTCTGGTGTGTCCTTGCTAATTAATTTTTTCCGTATGTGACTTTTGGAGGTTGCACTGAGAGATGTCCAGTATGAATTGTTGCTTCATTTTAAAAAATCTATAACTATAACCTTTTCTGTGCTCTAAATATGTCATTCTAAAAATAGATCAAAGCTTCTGATAGTCACTGTTGGCTCAGATATTATCAAAATAACTTACCTGATTTTTAATGTGTAGATAACTTAGAAATGGTCCCCCAAAAGAAAACAAGACTATTAAAAGGTTGAGAAATGAAATATCCTGGGGTGGAGAACTAAGAATTACAGAAAACAAGTCTGAGGAATGTCATCGTTTTCCATGACTATGTCAACACCTCTGGTAGGACCGAAGTCAGTCAGCCCTGTGTTTCCAGTCCAGCTTTGTCTGTGTTCATCCATAGCTTCGTATGAGGCTCGTCAAGGTGCAGTCAGCCACTGGTCTTGTGGGGAGTGTGTGTTCATCAGGATCTCTGTTGTACACCTATGGACAAAGAGCAAAGGCTATGAAGAGATTATGTACAGAAAATAAAACTCTAGTTAGAAGAAACTCGTGTTAGGACACCTTATCAAATAGTGAGATTCACATCCTCCACCCACCAAAACAACCAGACCAAGTAGATTTCTAATCCAGGGTGATCTTATATTCCTCTTTGGGTACCAAATAAAATAAATGCTGACCTCTCTGGTATAGAAAAACTGATTCTTTAAAATGGTTCACTTTTTTATGTTGAGTAGGACTAAGACTCTACAATTATAAACTTAAACACCAATAGAAGCAACTTCCAATAAAGACAGTTTTTGAAAACATAAAATAGAGACCTACATGGGCTTACATAATCTCACTCACGGCTAAGAAGGGAACTGGCATGGTTGAACTCCCACTGTATACCAGACAAGGTGTTCAGTCTTGTATTTCTTAGCTCATTTAAGTGCCGCTTAAAGCTTGCCAGCTAGATATTAGTTTATAGATACAGAAACTGAAATTTAGAGTCAGCATATAGTTGAGAAAAGTTTCATTATCATTTGGGTGTCTTTTCAAAATGCATGTTACTTTGTAATAGAGCATAGTAGTGGTGTGTTCTTTGCAGGATTTATGTGAAGACTGAAAATAAGACCTGTTTATCTCTAGGCACATAGGAAGAGCAACAGCAACAATAAAAATGGTTATCATGGAGCCGATTCTGACTCACAGTGGTCCCTTGTGTGTCAGAGTAGAAGGATGCTCCATAGCATTTTCATTGGTTGATTTTTCAAAGTAGATCACCAGGGCTTTATTTCAAGGTGTGTCTGGATGGACTTAGACTGTCATCCTATTGGTTAGCAGTCCACTGCATTAACTGTTTCCGCTGCCCAAAGACTCTGGTGGTGTAGTGATGTGAAATAAATGCTAGCAATTAACACCTTCTGTGCTACTTTATAGAAAACATTTTACAGAAGGTCTGCTTTTCAGTTTGGGTTCACATTGCGGCTATTTACTACTGGTGGTGGTGGTGTTTGCCATCGAGCTGGTTCCGACTGATGGCAGCCCAACATGTGCAGAGTAGAACCGGTGCTTCACAGAATTTTGAAGGTTATGACTTTTCAGAAACGAATCACCAGATGTCTCTCCTGAAGTACCTCTGAGTGGGTTTGAACCACTAACTTTTGGGCTAATAGTTGATCACTTAATCTTTTGCACCACCCAAGAAATTTTCTCATTACTAATGGCCAAGCCAAATAGAAACAATCAAATTTGCTGGGTCTTTCAGAGGAATTCCTTTCTGCGAGCAAAAGCACCCTGGCCCATCCCTTGTGTGTATATATGGTGAAGCTACCGTGCAAAGGATGGTCTTCCGGCTGGACTCTTGATGCTGAACTTGACCCCTTCGGCTGTTCAAGTTTATTCAGTATTAAGGAAATTCCAAGGAGAAGTAAGACTAGAAAAGCTCACTTAGCTCTTTGGGGAAATGAAATGCCAATGAATGGCTGTGGCCTGGGCTGTAATTCCCAGAGAGTCTCTGAATAAATAACCAAGAGAGCCCTGACAAGTGCATGTGTGATCTCTCTGTATCTTAAATCACTGGGAAAGAGGCTTGGTGAAGGTAGAGGGAGTAATGAATGCATATGGGTACCTCTCCCTCTCTGTTTCTTGACATTCTTCATCCAGTGCTCTGGGCTGCTCCGGCAGCCTCTCACCCACCACAGAGTATTTTGTTCCTTCTTCTTTAACTGTGTGAGTTTCTATAGATCACGCTTTTTTACTTTGCAGAAGACCAGAGGCCCTACTTGCATAGCAGACCCAATGAAATAGCTACACTTTAATTAAATTTACACAGCTTTTATTATACCGGTGGGTAGCCTTCACTCCTACCCGAAGAAACCCCAGAGCCGTCAGATGTACTTCACATGTAATTAATCTGTAATGCTGGATTTTGTAAGCTGTGTAATAACGCTGCCTGGATAGAAATGAGAGCTTCAGAGAAGAGTCGTATTAACGATAAAGAGAGAAGCTTTAAGAAGAATTGGTTTTCAAGAGAGCAACTAAGTGTGAACTTTATTAAAAGGAAAAGAAATAATGGGCATATCTTACATTAAGTACAAAAAATACTAGACCTCCTCAATTTTTCAGCTTCTTTTATTTTGCCCCAGACAAATACTTCAGGGTTTGTTTTTACAATGTATACTATGTGTAATGTTACATTGTAGCCTCATAGATTTAATATTTTGGCAAGGGGAAGAAACGCTATATTGAGAAATTGGAAAAAATAAAAAAGAAAGAAAGAAAGAAATGAAAATCCCGCTGTGATTACAAACTTGAATAGAATATTTTGGGGGGAATATTCTCTTCAACCATGCGTTTTTAATCATCAGCCTAACAAATGTCATGTTAAATACTATCATGACCACTTACACTGTGCTCTGTATTTTTCACCGCATCTAAAAGTGTAACATCTCACTGCATCTCATGCACAGCAGGAAGGGGGAAAAGGAGATTTTTGCAGTGCCATTTCAGAAATGATGAAGCACAGATCTGTAGAGATCAATTTGTTCATTTCAAGGTCATTCAGGTACCTAAGGCAGACTCTGATTTCTCATTTATATTCAAATGGCCTTTTCACTCTCACTCTCTACCATTCTAACTCCACTGTCATTTCTGGATCTTTTTAAAAACTTTCTGTATATCCAAATATAACTCCAACAGGATATTAAAGCCATTATGACGATTGCTGGAAGAAAAATTACCTAGAAGACATCATGCCATTAATCTCTAAAGGTTCTTAGTAACAACCATGTCACTTTTATATGACACAAGAGCCCTTTGTGGTATCTCCTTTTCTAGCTTTGCCCTTCTTTTGGGTTCTTCTCATGGGTTAACAGTATCTCCATCTTCCATAAAGGCTGCACTAGAAATAGCATTAACCTTGACTTTCTTTTTTGATTCATTCTATTCAGTTACCAAGTTCTTTGATTCTATATCAAAATGTCTCTGATAAACATGCCATGTGCACTGAGAAAGAATAAGTATTTTGCAGTTGTTAATCAATTTGCCCTATGTGTATCAATAGGGGAGTCCTTGGGTAGTGCAGTCAACATGACTACTTACTAGCCAAATGGTTGGAGATGCAAATCCAACCAAAGGTATTTCAGAAGAAAGGCTTGGAGATCTATTTCCAAAACATCGGCCACCCAGAACGCTATGGATCACAGTTCTACTCGGACATTCATGAGATCACAAGTCAGAATTGATGCAACAACAATTGCCTTTTATGTCAGTGAGATCAATTGCATTATTTCTGTTTTAATTCTATCTTCTATGTTCATATATGTTTTTATCTACTTGTTTTGTAAGTTACTGATAGCTTTGCAAGGTGATCGTGGATTTTTTGGTTGCATTTCTTTTCATTTTTTCTTCTGTATATTTTAAAGCTGTACTTTAAGATCTATAAAACTGAAAATCATCATCTATTCTTAATGACTCCTTTTTAATCATCATGAAATATTCCTCTTTAATTTTAGTGATGCAGCTTACTTCAGGTCTACTTCATCGTCTTAGTCACCTGATACTACTCCAACAGAAAATATCACGAGTGGAAGTGTTCATGAAGAGAAGCTTTATTGACACAGTCTGGTGAGCCACAAATCCGTTTATAAATTGTTAAGTCCATTCAGTATGAGAAATCATTACCGTCTGGTAGGCTGAGTCCACATCCAGTGAGAGCATCTTGGCACATGAAACTTCAGTCCAAAGAACGTGCTCTGCTCTCGGTGCTTCTCTTTTGGTGGTGTGAGGTTCCCAATTCTCTGGTGGCTTCTCTTTCCTTTTATCTCTTGTAGGACGAAAGGATTAAGGGTGGGCTAAGCCGTATTCCAGGGAAACTCCCTTTAGGGTGAAGTAGGGAGGTGATCCTATGAAGGGATTTACAGCCCCACCCAAATCCTTTAACATACAGCACAGAAAAATCACAAAATGAGGGACAGTCACAAAGTAATCAGAATCACCACCCAGCCACATGCCTACACATATTTTGGGGGAGACACAACTCAATCCATGACATTCATCTTTATCAACTTTTCATCTGTTAGTGTTTCAGTAGTGTATCTGTTTTTATCCTTTTACTTTCAGCCTTTTACTGTATCCTTGTATTTCCAACGTGTCACTTGTATGTACCATAATGTTTCTTTTAATATCCTGTGATAATTATTGTCCATTTACACTTAATGTAATTACTGGTGTTTTATCTATCATATTAGTTTTCTATTTACCTTTCCTCATTAACAAGTTAATATTTTGTCACTTCCTGAAAATGCTGAAACTTTAGAATAACTCCTCCAACTCTGTTTTGTATTATGATTGTCATACATTGTAATTCTAAATGTAGAGACACTATTTTGCATTCTCATTATACCACATATTTATCCTTTTTGTTGATTTTCATTCTCTCCTAAAATTTTGGGTTTCCATTTAGGATGATTTTCCTCCCACCTACAGAAATATTTTTAGTATTTCCTTCAATGTGGGTGTACAGTGACAAATTCTCTCTATGTGTCACTAGGAATATTTCTTTTGTTTTAATATTTCAAGGTTATTATTATTAAATTTAAAGTCATAAATTTAAAGCTTTTATTTCTTCCTAGTATTTTTCAGATAGCCTTATTTTACTTTCTAACAAAAAAAAAGCAAAGCTACTGCCATTGAGTCAATTCTGACTCCTATCAACCCAGTATTTCTGTTAAGAAATCAGCTGTGAGTCTTAGTGTTGCTCCTTTGAATGCAATGGGCATTTCCTCTAGTTGCTTTTAAGACTTCCTCTTCTCCTTTGATTTTTACCAGACCACCTCCCCACCTATCTATACCATCTATACCTACATTAAAAAAGAAAAGAAAAGCCACACCCGCCGCAGTCAAGTTAATTCCAACTAATAGCAACTATATAAGACAGAGTAAAACTACCCCACAGAATTTCTAGGAAGCACCTAGTAGATTTTTTGGGTTAGCAGCCTTAGCTCTTAATCACTACTCTACCAGCTTTCCATATGTAGCACTTCTTAGGTTATTGGCACAATATCTTCTGCCTGTTTTAAAAAAATCGTTGGCTATTATTTCTTTGTATAGTGCTGTTGCCTATTGTCTTTCTTCTACCATTCTGGAAATATACTTGCCAAGGGGCAACTAATGTGGAGTGTCAGGGTCACTTCACTGAACCTTGCTTTTCTTTAAAATCACACGTTTTCAATCTTTAATAGAGCTAAACTCTAATTTTTGTCTCCTTAGTACCACCGCATCATAATATGCTCTGTCGATACTTTTCCTCTTACCAACTGTTTTTTCCTGTCTTTTCATTCTTTTGCCCTAAACTGATTAACAATTGATGTGTACACCAAGGGCAAAAGTAGCAAGCTGAACGTTGGAAGGACCTCTCTGAACTATCCTTCTCTTCAGGATTTTGATCTTTCAAGTTATGACTTCATCAGAAACTCTCTGATGACTTCAGACAGATGTTTTTCATATTTTATTCAGCTTTTCTAGCCAAGGTATAAATGCATTGATTTTACCAATCACAGCTTTTTGCACTGTTTTTCTTTCTGCTGAAATAGGGCTATGTCTCTTAAGGAAGCAGACTGCTGTGAAGAAAAAAATATACTCAGGTAAACTCTATTTGCAAAACAAATATACAGAGCACCCTATTACTACCCTGATGCTGTGCTAGATACTAAAGACATCAAGAGTAATAGCACTGTCTTCATCCTCAGGTGCTCCCCATTCAAGGTGGGTGACAACTAAGCAGGTATGTGATCACGATACTGTGTACTCAGTCTGATCCTAGACATGTGCTTCGCATTCTCCAATAAACAGGGAAAAAGGGGACTTATGCAATCAAATAGCTGGTGGAGGGTGTAGGAAACAAAATAATTGCTGTCATTTTGATATATTCTGGTTGTCTTCAATTTTAAGAAGTCTCTACTACTATTTAGAATAAAAGGACACATCTTCTTAGGTGCCACTGAAAGAACTCAAAATACTCTTAGCTACTTATGGTCCACTGCATGTTAATTCACAGAAACATTGTGGAAAAGAAATTAATGGAACCTACTTATTAGTTGGGGTTTTCTTGCCCTTTGAATTTCAAAGAATAATTGACTCAGACTGCAGATGATTCCACAACCTATGATATTTTCTCATTTCCAAAATTTAGTTTCAATGTTCCCAAGACTTCTGCTTTCTGTACTCTTGTACTATCTCTAGTTTTACTCCAAATAAGATACATTAGCTTGAGTCTTTAAGTTGCAAGGAATGAAAAAAGTAAAATAAGAAAATCGAAGAATGAAGAGGCTTAAACATTAAGGAGGCTTTACTAAAATTACTTAAAAATATAATTGTAGAGTGAAGTTTGGTTAATTCAATGTCTCTACATTATTACATGTGTGCTCTATTGTTCCAATTATTACTTCCGCCCTAATCTGGCTGGCTCGTGGTTCTAGGATACAGTGACGACTGCACTGTTCTTCACTCGAGTACATGCAAGAAAAGATTTTCCTCTCAGAATTCCCCTGAAAATTTTTAAATTTCATCCACATTGCACAGGCTAAGATCAGATGCCCAGTAAAACTGTGGTTATGGTCAAGAAAACATAATGTACTGGCTGGGTGGGGTCACCTTCTTCAAAACACAAAAATTATAATTCAGTGGGGCAGGCATATGAATAAAAATACAAGTATTGTTCAGAGAAGTTAAGAAAAGGTAAATGTGGTGCACTCTACTAATACTGTCGACTACATCCACACAGACATAAAAATCAATTCCCTGTGGGTTTCTTTCAGAAAATTTACTTACACTCAGTGTACTGATGAAAAATATAGGAGTGATCCAAGATTTTCTAAGCAGTACAGAGAGGATGTTACCACTACCAAAAAACAAACCCACTGCTGTCGAGTCAGTTTTGACTCACGGCAACACTGCAGGACAGAGTAGAACTGTTCCACAGAGTTTCCAAGTAGCACCTGATGGATTTGAACTGCCAGCCTTTTGGTTAGCAGACAAAGCACTGAACCACTATGCCAGTGGGGTAGCAAAGTTTCATTTTATCTATAGTTGTTTTCCTCTTCCAGTTTTCTTTTCAATTGTCTCTTGCTCTTCCCAGAGGAAGAATCCAGACTCTTTGTTACTTTTTCTCTTCTGGGAAGCCTTAGTACCAGGCAGGAGAAGATTTGGGGTGAGGGATGAGAAATACGTAGGGACTTCTACCCTAACAATTATTCTCTCTCAAGGACAATAGCCTGTTAAAAAAGAAATGATGGAGAACAAAAACTTTTCTGTCTTATTACACTAATAAGCACAATTTTTTAAAAAGTGAATATATCTGCTCAGCTGCCTATTCATATATGTAGCAGCATTGTCCTTAACAGCCCCAAACTGAACACAATCCTAATTTCCTTCATCAAGAAAAAGACAGACAAAATGTGTTGTTTCTTCACAGTGGAATGCATTCACTTCTCATGCTGCACTTATCCACATGGTTAGTTTCCAAAGACTAAGCTATTATGCCAGAGTTGACATTATGTAAAACTGAAGGATGGCCACACCAGATCACGAAGTGTGGGATCACTACATCGTTATATAACTACCAAACCACCAGTGGGAGTTATAGCCCAGCCAAGCTGACACATAACCTTAATCATCACAGCCAACATTAATCTCACCTCACTCCTTGGTGTTTGTAAATGCACAAAATAATTGGATAGTAGGTATTTTCTTATCGTCATAAAAGCAAAATGTCAAATAATGAGATAATTGATAAGTAAGTGTACTACTCAGACATTACACACACACACACACACACATATACACATATACACACACAATTAAGTTCACAAACTCACCCTAGAAAAAATGCTACATACATCATTGCTGAATATCATTATGGTCACCTTCAAAGGACTCCCCATGGGAAGTTAACGCACTGATGCCACAGCCTAGTCCACCCTTCAAAGCAATTTTGGATCTCTTTTTCTGGACTGGCCATTAGAGCTGTCATCATATTACCCTGAATGTTATCAAAATGTCTTCTTTTCAATATTTCCTTTATCTTTGGGTAAAGAAAATTCACTGGGAGCCAGATCAGGTGAGTAGGGAGGATGTTCCGATACAGTTACTTGCAAACTGGCTAAACACTCCCTCATGGACAACTATACAATTAAGTTCACACACTTGCCACCTTGTCATGGTGAGCAATGACCATTCCAGAACGAGCTTCAAAATTGCTTTGAAAGGTGGGCTGGGCACTGGCATCGGTACATAGCTTCCCAAGGTGAATTCTTCAAACGCGACTATGGTGATGGTCAGCAGTGAGGTATGTAGTACTTTTTCTAGGATATGTTCGTGAGCTTGTCAATCCTAGTGTGTGCGTGTGTGTGTGCGCGCGTGTGTATACTGTAACATGAATGAACCTAAAAAATAGCATGTTAAGTGAAAGAAACTAGGTACAAAAATCCTACAATTTGTGATTCTTTTAATCCAAAATGGCTAGTAAAAGCAGATTTATAGAGACAAAAAGTTGACTAGTAGTTGTGCGCACCTTGAGTGGGACACTAAGTCACTGCAAACGGGTGTACATGATCAATTTGAGGTGACAGAGATATTCTAAAGTGGAATTTTAGTGATGGCTCACGACTCGACGGCACTTGGCTTTGCCATGACTCAGCACTTACTAATAATCTTCAAGATATATACTTAAAATAAGAGAATTGTATGATTGTGTAAATTATACTTCAGTAAGAGTTTTGATAAAAAATAAATATGACAATGTGGCTAGCTTTGGCACCTGAAAAGTGAGTGATCTTTGAGTTCATGTCACAACCAGGTGAAAATGTTAATAACTGTGGGGGCAGCCCTCCTGTGTCTTTTCCTTAACTCCACGGCTATGGGAGTTGGGTGTTACGACAGACCTTCCATCAGCCAGGGTACCTGAGTCACAGCAGTGAAAAAGCCCTATGCCTGCCCACATTAAACATGTGGTGTGAGCATAAAGCAGTCCACAATGGATAAGCCCACTGGGGGAGAAATACTTCTAAAAAATTAAATATACACACAGTATCAATGAGAGCTACTAATAACACAGCAGTATTTTTTTATTGTAATCCAAAATTTTTATAATTCACATTGGACATAGAATGGCTTTAGATATCTCATTTTATTTACTTTGCTCATAATTCAGGCAATTACAGTTTTGAGCATTCCATGCACAGTAAAGAAAACGCATATTCTGTCACATATGTACCACACAGATATGACTTGAGACAAGAAGTGTCACCTGCTTTTTCAATTTTTCTAGCCTGATTCTCGTGTAACAATGAGAGGGATAAAACTCTAAGATACAACTAGCTTCTAAAAATAATTAAAAAGTTACAAGTGTAAGGTATCTGTTTATAAGTCTTAATCTCAACTGTGATTTATGCTACTTATTAATTAATGACTTTGACATTGCACCGCTTCAGCTGAAGATCGGATGGCATTGTGGTATTTATGTTGGAGACAAGCATTTTTGTTTTTATACCTTGTATTTAATTCATTCAACATCCTTTCCACTTCATTTCTCTCTCTCTCTCCCCTGGCAAGAATAAACTCACACACGGAGCTTAGATCAGCTGTCAGAATCTGTGAGTTCTGAGAGGGTCCTAAATTTGGCAGAACACCCTCCCTTCACAAGAGATATTCCAAATGAAAAAGCTGAGTTTGGTCTTTCCTCACAACCCTAATTTTTCAAAAGTCTTCAAACTCCTTCCTTCTCTCTTCAACTCCCAAGGGGAATTGCACTGATAAGGTTTCTGCTCATCAAAAGAATGGAATGGCAGTGGCTGTGCTATTCCCAGGACACCTCTTTCCAGAAAAGGGCGGCTTCTCCCCTGAGAAGCTATTATAAAGAACGGGAGTTCTCTAGCTCCCATCACGAATGTATCACTCCACTGCAGTTATTGTTCCTGTGGATTCATTTTTTCCTTTTCCTCCTGTCTCTCTCCCCCACCCTCAAGCAATTTTTAGAATCTGCTACCTAGGGAGTTTCAAATTGTATCTGACCTATTGATTCCATGAGATGGCCATGTCCAATGGGCATGCAATACAAAACACAACCTGGAGCCCAGAAAAATGCAACTGCTTGATGAAATGAGGAAGAGAGAACAAATGAGGAAGAGAGAACAATAAAGTGCAATCTGGAATTTCTAAGGAAACGGATGAAATATTCATTAAGTGTTGTGATTCAGGATTAGACAAAACAGGCCATGTATGTGAAAAAGCTTTGTAAAGTGTAAAGCTTTTCGCAAATATCACATATTACTCTTATTAACACTAGTTTAAAAAAGTTAAGCTCAATTAGTTAGGGGCTGCATACCAAAGTAAGTTCTTTGTCCATGTTTCTGCTCTGGATTTTAGTATGCTTTTTTTGCTGAGTTGCACCTATAAACAGCAGGTGTTCAGAAGTGGGGGAGAGGTTACGCTAAAATGTTATATTAAAACCTGTCAGTTCTCACTCATTTTCAGGTTTTAAGAAAAGGCTTTATGGGAGATAGCAAGAATATCTCAGATGTGAACCCTGCTTAAACCTTCCTGGGATGCAAGGTATCTACCAAAAAGGACACTTTCTAAAAGGCTGCATCTTTTGAACTTAACATTGGCTATGAATAGAATAACTTCTATGCCATGGACAAAGATGCTGCATCTTTTATTCTTGACATTGGATGTGAATAAGATAATTGCTTTCCATGGGCCAAGATATTGGATAACTTAATTCTGTTTCATTCAGGCAAATAGTTAATGCTAATCTATGTCCCAGTCACTATGTTAGTCTCTCTTGGGGCTATTAAAAATAGTTAAAACATGGTATGCACTCTTGAAAGGAGATGAGGAGGGGGGTGTTACAAATGGTTACCAGACTCACTTTTTTCTTCTACTTTCTCTAACATACAAGCTTGAAATGTTGCATTTTGGAGGAAGAATGAGTATGTACAAATAAATGGAGGCATATACTCTTACCTTGTACCTCAATCAGCTAAGCCTCCTTTTTCTGTGTTCTTTTGCAGAATAAGCAGAGAGAGATACAGAATTAGATATATAATGTGTAGCCACTCTTCAGTAACCACTATTGAACTTCAAAATGAGTTTAGTCATTAGCTTTGACAAATGAGGAGCCTGTTATTGATTTTTACATGTGTCTATCATGGGATCTATTTAAAAAGAACAGCCAATTCTAAGAAATATTATGTTAATCTTATTGGCGTGATTTCCTAACAGGAGGGGACAGGGCTAGGAGTAAAAGCAGAGGCATGGAAATTGGCAATATATGTATCATTTTCTTAAATCAATTCCAAACACAGTTTGGAAAAAAAAAAAAAAAATCAAGTGCATCAATCTAAGAACGCTAGGAATATATTGATAAATCGTCCCAGACAATGTTAACCAACAGCTTGAGAAGTTCACCCAAAAGGACATTGACAGGAGGGATACAATCACTAATTTATTTGTCTTTTTACGGTTCAGTTAAGAATACCTTAGGTAGTCTAGCACACAGCAGCTCGTCAGACTTCACAGGGGAGCTGTCAGAGTTTTGACTGACGTACAGGCACAACTTGCCCTTCCTTTCAGTGGAGTGCACGCAGGTAAGACAGCTTGTTGGTAATTTTTATTTAATGCTCTCAGGAACTGTGGTTGCACTTTTATTGAAAGTTCTGACAAGAAAATTCTACTGCCTGGAATTTCCAAGGTTTCTGCTGCAAGCACTTCACCGCTTAAACAAGATCTTGCTCTGGGATTAGATAATTCTTCTGGGTCTTTTCTGATGCTTTCTGATCTCAGAGACAGATGTTTAGTAAGTTGGAGACCGTTTTATTTTGTTTTGTGTGGGTTTTTTTTTTTTTTTTTTTTTTTTGGCTAACTTGGCTGGAATACCATCTTAGAAAAAAAAATAATAATACACGAGGAATTAGCTGTGCAAAGGCAAAGCAGTGCTCCAGGAAAGCCTTTATAACTCCAAACTGGTTAATACCAACTGGTACCCAGTTTGATACTTTTCAACCTTCTGTCCAAACCCCTGTCTCCATTCTTCATGTCTTCTCTTCACTTTCAATCCAAGCAACTTATTAAATATAACTGTTTATTTTATAATGCTGTTGGATATCATCTAGTATTATACCTTATTTTTCTAAAAAAATTTAAAAAATGGTCCCTCTAAGATGCAACCCCTTTTAGACAGGCTGACTCCTGGAATATTTTGGTGTTGATTGGAAAACTGTTAATTACACAGCATTCACAAGAACGGTCTTCATGTCACTTAAAAAAATATTTGGGCAGATGCTTGAAGAAAGTAAATTGCCAACTAGATGTGAAATGCCCCTATGTAAGGAAAGCTGTCTAGAAACCTCATCTTTGCTCTGTCCACATGAGACTGGATTAATGAAACATTCAGAGACCTCTTACAATATTTCCAAGATCATGAATGGAGCTATCATGATTCTCAACATGAAACCCTCGCTTGACCTGCATTCTCACATAGAAAATCTGAATTGATAGGGGAAAGGTTAGATTGCCAAATTTTTGAAGGCATGCTCTAGAAGTTATTAAGGAGGATGATTTTCTCCTGAAGTGTCAGCCACATGGCATATTCTTAATTACTTTCATATAACTCCATATATTCATTTAATTTACAAATTTGGAATATCACTATAATAGAATGATATTATTATTTTTAACTTGTATTACTTTCTTCGGACTACTATAACAAATTACTCTGAACTTGGTAGCTGAAACAACAGAAATTGATTCTCTCCCCATTCTGGGGAGTGGAAGTCTGAAATCAGGACAGCAGGATCGGTTCTTTGTGAGGAACCTCAGGGAGAATCTATTTCACACCTGACTCCTAGCATCTGGTTGCTGTTAGTACTTCTTTTCTGTCTTATAAGCACACTCATCATTAAATTCACAGCCTCAACAATGGATTCACAGTATAAAACAAGCATCATAAAGATGACACAGGACTAGGCAAAAATTTTGTTCTCCTATACATAAGGTCACCACGAGTCAGAACTGACTCAATTGCATCTAACAAAAACGTTGTTGGGCTGAAGACCCCCATTAACCAGGATCATCTCATTTCAAGTTCTCTTCCTTAATTACTCATAGTTACCCTGTAGGACAGAGTAGCACTGCTCCATAGAGTTTCCAAGGAGTGTCTGGCAGATACAAATGGTGAACCTTTTTGTTAGCAGACATAACACTTTACTGCTATGCCACCACACACTGGGTTTGGTGATTTTGGTTTACCTTGATTATATGTGCAATGATATTTTTCGAGATAAGGTCATATTCTGAGGTTCTGGGTGGACGTAATCTTCATCCACTACACAACAGATACTTGAACCCAGTGTAGAAGTGTAAAAGAATATAAACTCAGAACAAAGTACAGTCTTTTAAACTAGATATCTAGTTTTATGCGGGAGGGGGAGCTCACTGCTTTGTTGTATCAGTGAGGATGGGTTTGTTTATTCCATGAGGGGAAAACGTCTTAAAACCTCAGAGACATTAAAACATCAAAATGTGTCCCTCACTTCTGCCATATACACACTGGGATTTGTATTGAGTATTGAGGGTCAGTACATCCTTCTACAATGCTAAGGGAATGGGAAAAGAAACAGAGAATACAATTTGTATGTCAAAACTTAAAATTTCTTCAGAGAAGAACTATATATCACTTCCATTCATATTTCATTATTCAAAGCAAACCATATGGCTCATTCTCAGTTTAACAGGGTAGGAGTGTTTAATACTCTTGCATGGGGTGGCAGTAAATATCAGTGAAAAGAATATGACCTGCTACTTTTTAAAATACATCATTTCATTTCTCATTTTCCACCAGTGAAAACTTCTTTGAGTCAGCTCCTTCTACCATTCAGCCTACAAAAGCTGATTATCCAGTTCAAAATTGTCATCCTCAAGATGAAGCAGTTCCATGATTTTCCATCTCTGTATTCTTAGTGTCAGCCACACCAGCTAGCCCTAGCACTGGTTAGTCCTTGAATCGGGATTCAAACCCAGGTGTTCTGATGTTCACGCCTTGTTCCTGCCACCCTCGAGACTTCAACCAACAGTGCTGTGATACCGTTAAACATGGACAAAGGAAGATAATATTTATAATGACATCTGAATCCACAAAATGCTTACACAGACTTTATTCTCCTTTTGTTTCAGAACAATCTCTTGAGGTAATTATGCCAGGTGTTTTATTCTGATTTTGCTGTTAGGAAACCAATATAGAGAGAAAAGAGCTTGCCTAAGATCCCATAATGAATGGTGCAGCAGGAATTCAAATCTGGACTTCTAGCTGAATCCTGTTGTGTGGGTAGTAGTGCTGTATTTTAGTAGCTTAGGGATAGCAGATTCTGGAATGAGAAGTGCTCTTTTGATATTTACTACACGATGTCTATTCCAAAGGTTTCCACTGGTCAGTTTTTTTTCGGAAGTAGACTTCCAGTTCCTTCTTCTTAGTCGCTCTTATTCAGGAAGCTCTGCTGAAACCTGTCCACCATGAGTGACCATGTTGATATTTGTAATAGCAGTGCCAGGCCCCCACCATCAAAGCAGCACGTAAGCTACAACAGTACCGTGAACTGACAGGTGTTGTTGTTATTATGTGCCATCGAGTCAGTTCTGACTCATAGCTACCCTATGAACAACAGAATAACAGATGAGTGGTGGCAAGTATGTCTTGGAAAAAGTATAATCAGAATGCTCCTCGGAAGCAAGTATGGCAGGATTTTGTCTTACATATTTTGGACATGGTATCAGGAGGGATTAGCCACTGGAGAAGTACATCATGCTTGATAAAGTAAAAGGGTGAGCAAAGGAAAAGAAACCATCAATGAGATGCATTGACACAGTGACTGCAATGATGGGCTAAACCATAACAACAGTTATGATGATGGAGCAGGACTGGGCGTTATTTTCTTCTACTATACAGAGAGTCACTATATTTGGAACTGACTCAGGTGTACCTAATAACATCATAGCATTTATGTCAGGTTCAATTTTCTTTAAACTTTTGTCTTGTGAACTTCTTGTCACAAAGTTGATTGGATCTGAATGGAAAACTCTAGGCATGATTTCTACAAAATCACTGAATCAGCTCTTCACATTCTCACCCCCTTGGCAACAAAAGAGTATTTGTCCATGATGGGGAAGTATTTTGTTTTTGTCTTTCTAAATATTTCATTATGCTTTATGTAAAAATTTACAATCCAATTCAGTTTGTCATACAAAAACTTGCAAACACACTGTGATGCAACTCTAGCTGCTCTCCCCATACAGTGACAGCACACTCCTTCCATTCACCCTGTACCCATTCAGCCAGCTTCTGTCCCCCTCTGCCTTTAAATTTCTCTTCTAGACAAGAGCTTCCCAGCTAGTCTTATGTATATATTTAAACCAAGAAGCACACTCTTCACCAGTATCATTTTATGTCTTACATTCCACCCCAATATTTCTCTGAAGAGTTGACTTCAGGACTGGTTTCAGTTCTGGGCTAATAGAGTATCTGGAGGCCATGTCTTCCGGAGACCCTCCAATCTGTCTGACCATCAAGTCTGATCTGTTTAATAGAATCCTAGTTCTGCAACTCATTTTTCTCCTACTATATCTCAAACTGTATGTTGTTTTTCCTACCAGGGCAGTCAGTGGTGGTGCCTGGGCAACATCTAGTTCTTCTGGTCTCATGCTGATGCAGTCTCTAGATTATGTGGCCCTTTCTGTCTCTTTGGCTCATGTTTACTTTACATCTTTCATTTTCCTCTGCTCCATTTGGGTTGGAGCAGTTGATGCTAGTTAGATGAGAGCTTGTTAATTTTTAAGACTCCAGACACTATTCACTACAAGTGGGATTCAGAACAGTGTCTAATAAACTTGTGCTGGGGGGCAGAGCCAAGATGGTGGGCTAGACACACATCTCGTCAATTCCCTCTGAAAACTAAGGCATGGATTGATAATTGAATGGAAAACTCTGGACACCCAGAGAGCCCTAGGATTTGCCATAGGATTGTCAGATTGGACTACACGTCACTACATGGGAAACTACCTCTTTCTGACTAGGCAGAGTGCATTGAGCTCCACTCCTGCTGCTTTGTTGCCTGGGCACACTGATTTCTTTTTCTTTTTCTTTTATTTCTTATCTGGAAGGCAAGGGATGGCATGAGCCAGCAAATACACAGAACTACAGTGCTAAGAAAAACAGCATATAGTGCAGCAGAAATAGCTACATTTGTAAAGCCCAACTCCTGACTGAGGGCACCACTGCCCCCCTCTTTTCTGAGCTCCATCATAGCGCCTGATGTTTCGTGGTGGGAAGGGCAGCTCTTGGTCAACTGGGGGGTGAAGTCACCCAACCAGAGGCCTCAGCTGAGAAGCACTATCAGTCCAGAAAGTGCTTTTCCAGCAGAAAGGCTGTGTTTAGCATAATGTTACCTTATGGATAGGGCCCACCTGAGGATGGCAGCAAGGCTGTACCCCCTCCCTACTTTTAACTACATCATAGCATCTGGGAATGGCTGAAGCTGTTCTTCTGCTGTCAGCTGGAAGGTGGGGCTGCTACACCTGACGGCCTGACTGATTTTGGCAGCATTTAGACAGCTCCTAAATTTTTAAAATAAGACTGCCTGGAGAAATAACTGATGAGCAGCCCAGTAGCATCTCTTCCAGCCTTTACTGCCCTACACCATAGAGTCAGTTAACAGCCCCCCAGTGACTAATAAGCGGGGTTCTATCTTTGCCAGATAGGTGGCAGAGCATGCCACCCCAGAGAGTCCAATGGGGCCAGTCTCTAGAGTACACAGAGGTGGCTGGTGACCAACTTCACTCTCAGAACTACACCTCAACTCCTGTTGAGGTAACACCAGAGAAACTAAATAGCCTATAGATGGCCTGAAGACAACAATCCATCTCTAACCATTTAAATAAACAGCACACCATGGCTCCAGAAAAACACAAAACAAAGAATAAAGACTTCCCAAATGAAGGCTTTCTGAAGCTTTCAGAGGTTGAGTACAAAAGAATTATGTATAGAGCCCTCCTAGAGATTAAATTAGATGCAGCAGAATAAAATGAAAAATCAAGCAACCTATTTGAACTGATGGAACACCAAGGATCTGAAATCCAGAAGATCAATAATAAAAAAAAAGAATTAGACAATTCAATCCAAAGCCAAAAGAGAAGAATTGAGGAGATGGAAGTCAGACTTACTGACTTTGAGAATAGAGCAACCAACATCAGCATTTATAAGGAGAAATCAGAGAAAAGGAAGCAAGAAAAATTAAGAAGCATTAAGAAACCTGTGGGGCTCTACTAAGAGGAGTAATCTACAAATAACTGGAATTCCTGAACAGGGAGGGATAACTGAAAACACAGAGTATTGTTGATGAGTTGCTGACAGAAAACTTCCTAGAAATTATGAAGGAAGAAAACATAGATATCCAAGATACGTATTGAACACCACAAAAATTAGATCCCAAAAGAAAGACACCAAGACCTATTATAACCAAGGTTAATAAGACGAAACATAGATTCTCTTAAAGACAGCAAGGCTAAAAGTAAAGCTAACTTTCAGAAGAAAACCCTGTAGGCTTTCATCTGACTTCTCTGCAGAAACAATGTTTGTAAAGAGGCAGTGGGATGATCTATTCAACACTCTGATGGAGAAAAACTTCCTGTAAAAATGTCTCTCAAATATGAAGATGAAATTAAGACATTTGCAGATAAACAGAAGCTTACTTTGTAAAAAACAAATAAAAACTACAAGAAGTACTGAAAGAACTTTGCTTAGAAAAAAAAAACATTAATTGTATGTTTAAGAAGGCAAAGTAGGAGACAGCATCCAGAAACCTACTCAGAGAAATCACAAAACTCAATCAAAGCTACAAAATTAAAGAAGGGAACTAATGATCACATTAAAAAGAGGGATATACTACAGCTGTCATAGTCCTTTTAGATGCAGAGGAAGTTTAAAAAGACATGGAGAAGTTAAAATTGGGTTTAAACTTAGAAGATTAAGGGAGATCATAAGAGAAGCCACAAAGCACAATAACAATGCAACTTATCAAAAATAGAAATGTAATACAGCCAAAGAGTCTCAAAAAACACAAAGCCAACACTGAAAAAGATGAAAAGTCAACCCATAAAGAAAACGACCCAAGGCATTAATATTAATGATATTAAGAACAACATAGAAAGCACCAACACAAAATAAATACATTAAAATCACAGCACATACCTTTCAGTAATTACACTGAATGTAAACAGATTGAATCTTTCAATAAAGAGACAATGAGTGATACCCTGGATCAAAAGACATGACGTGCCTATATGTTGCTTACAAGAAACACACCTTAGACTTAATGATATGAACAAACTGAAAATTAAAGGATGGAATAACATATCAAGCTAACAATACATAAAGAGCAGATGTGGCATTACTATTCTCAGATAAAATAGATTTTAATCTACCATCATGGACAAGGATGGTCACTCAACTCATGGAAACTGAACAACACCTTGCTCAAAAAGCCATGGGTTATAGAAGAAGTTAAGGATGAAACAATTTATGGGATCAAATGAGAATAAAAACATATCCTACCAGAACCTATGAGATACAGCCAAAGCAGTGTTCAGAGGTCAGTTTATCTCTATAAATGCACACATTCAGAAGGAAGAAAGGACCCAAACCAAAGAAGTAGCCCTACCACTTGAACAAGTAGAAAGAGAGCAACAGAGGAACCTCTCAGGCACCAGAAGAAAACAGATAATCAAGATTAGAGCAAAAACAAGTGAACTAGAACAAGAAGAACAAGGGAAAAAATTTAAAAAACCAAAAGCTAGTTTTTAAAAAGATCAACAAAATTGGCAAACTATTGACTAAACATACAAAAGAAAAACAGCAAACAAATAACCCGAATAAGAAATGAGATGGGAGTCTTCACCACAGACCCAATTGAAATCAAAAGTACCATAACAGAATACTACAAAAGTCTGTGTTCTAACAGATTTGAAAACTTAGAGGAAATGGACAATTTTTTAGATTCACATCACCTAACAAAATTATCACAAGGAGAAGTAGAACAACTTAACAAACCCATCACAAAGGGAGATTGAAAAAGACATCAAAAAACTAACAACCAAAAAAAGTCCTGGCCCAGATGACTTCACCAGAGAATTCTTCCAAACTTTTAGAGAGGAGTTAACTCCAACACTACTGAAACTATTTCACAGCATAGAATGGGACAATATACTCCCAAATTCATTCTATGAAGCCAGCATACCCTGATACGAAAGCCAGGAAAAGATCCCACAGGAAGGGAAAATCACAGCCCAATAACACTTACAAACTTAAACGTAAAAATCTTCAACAAAATCTTAGCCAATGGAATTCAACAACATATCAAAAAAATAATTCATCATGACCATGTTGGATTCATACCAGGGATGTAAGCCTGGGTCAACATCAGAAAAACAATGTGATCAACCACGTAAATAACACAAAAGATAAGAATCACCTGATTTTGTCAATTGATGCAGAAAAAGGTGTTTGACAAAGTCCAGCACACATTCATGCTAAAAACTCTCAATAAGATAGGAATAGAATGGAAATTCCTCAGTTCAGTAGGAGGTATTTATGGAAAGCCAATCACCTATATCATCCTGAATGGAGAGAGACTGAAATAATTCCACTTGAGAATGGGAACTAGACAAGGATGCCCACTCTCATTACTTCTATTCAACATTGTACTAGAAGTTTCTGGCCAGAGCAATTAGACAAAATGAAGAAATAAAGGACATCCATATCAGCAAAATAGAAGGAAAAATCCTATTTGTAGATGACATGATTGTATATGCAGAGAATCCTAAATAGATCTTAACTACTGGAACTAATAGAAGAATTCAGCAAAGTATCAGGATATAAGATAAACATAAATAAATTGGTAGATTCCTTTACACCAACAAAGAGATCATTAAAGAAGAAATCACCAAATCAATAAGATTTATCATAACCCTCAAAAAGGTAAAATACCTAGGAATAAATCTAACGAGAAAAATCAGAGACATATACAAAGAGAACTACAAGACCTTACTGCAAGAAATCAGAAGAGACTTACGTAAATGGAGAAACCTACCCTGCTCATGGATAGGAAGACTTAACATTGTGAAAATGTCAATTTTATCCAAAGCGATTTACATACACAGTGCAATCCCAACACAAATTCCAGTGACATTTTTTATGAAATAGAGAAAAAAATCACCAATTTTGTTTGGGAAGGGAAGAAACCCCAAATAAGCAAATACTACTGAAGAAGAGGATCACAGTAGGAGGCCTCACACTCCCCAACCTTAGAACCTATTACACTCCCACAATAGTCAAAACAGCCTGATACTGGTACATAAAGAGACGTTGGGATCAACGGAACAGAGTTGAGACCTCAGAGATGCCACCATCATCTTATGAACAGTTCATATTTGACAAAGTCACTAAGATTGTAAACTGGAGTAAAAACAGTCCCTTTAACAAATGATGCTGACAAACTTGGATATCCATCTGCAAAAAACTGAAACAAGACCCGTATCTCACGCCTTATACAAAAACCAACTCAAATAGGATAAAAGACCTAAATATCAAACTCAAAACAATAAAGATCAGGGAAGAAAACATAGAAGCAACAAACAAAGCTGGCTCAACAGGAGGGAAAAATAGATAAATTGGAACTACTAAGAATCAAACACTTTTACTCATCCAAAGACTTTATCAAAAGAATTAAAAGACCACCCACGGAATGGGAAAAAATATTTGGCAACTACATTTCAGATCGATATCTGATCTGCATAATCTACAAAGTACTGCAAAATGTCAGCAATAAAAAGGTAAATAGCCCAATTAAGTGATGGGCAAAGGAGATGGACAGACACTTCACCGAAGAGGACATACAGGCAGTCAAAAGACACATGAGGAAATGCTCACAATCATAACCTACTAGAGAAATCCAAATCAAAACTACAATGAGACACCACCTCACTCAAACAAGGTTGCCATAAACTAAAAACACAAAATAACATATGCTGGAGAGGTTTGGAGAGATTGGAACTCTTCTACACAGCTGGTGAGATTGCAAAATGGTACAATCTCTTTGGGAAGCAAAGTGGAACTTCCTTAAAAAGCTGGAAACAGATACACCATTTGATCCAGTAATCCCACTGCTCAGAATATATCCTACGGAATCAAGGGTAATCACACAAACAGATACACGCATAAGAATATTTATTGCAGCACATTCCACAACAGCAAAAAGGTGGAATCAACCCAAATGCCCAACAACAGAAGAATGAATAACCCAGCTATGGTATATATACTCAATGGAACACCACACAATGATAAAGACAACGATGATTTTAGAAAGCATCTCATAACCCGGTTGCAACTGGAAGACATTATGTGAGTGAAACTAGTCAGTGCACAAGAACAAAGATTGTATGAGACTCCTGCTATAAGGACCTAAAAATAGACATGTTCAGAAGAAAAGACTCTGATGGAGGCAAGTGAGGGGAGGGAGGGAGAGGGCTGGTCATAGATTAGACAGTTGATAGAAATTTGGTTGAGTGAAAGCAGTAATAGCACACAATGGAAAGAAGATCAACTTAACTGGACTTCAACATAAACTGAAAATTCTTCTGATCTTAGCCCAACATTGCAAGGATGGAGTAGCAGGGGCAGAGGTCCGTGGACCATGCTCTCAAGGGACATCGATGTCAATTGGTTTAACTAGCCTATTGCTAAGAAAGTCTTCTGCACCACATATTAGTGAGTGGCATCTGGGATCTTAAAAGCTAGCAAGCTGCTGTCTGAGGTACACCAAACGATCCCAACTCATCTGGAGCAGACAATCACCAAGAATAGCAAAGACACAAGGGAGAAGGGCCCAGGAGACAAGATGGACCCATGTGAATGGGTGACTGTATCAACATGTGACCAGAAGAAACAGATTGTGCCAGACCACCACCAAAGACAGCTGTGATGGGGTACACAATGTTGAGTCCCAGTGGCAACTTGAGAAAAAGAGAGGTGAATCTTAAGAACTCCGCAGCTGATAGTCCAGCAGCCTGGGGTTCCCTTGGGAGCATGGTCGCTAGACCTGCTGCTGCCCCTGACCAGAAAACATTACTGAGGTCAACTCTTTGAACAGGAATGGAATGGACTTGGGAACTCAGTGTGACCACATGGCATGTGTTCTATGGGTCTATAGGGTGCTTCCTACCGGCCTCTTACTAGAAGTGAGAGGGGAGGGTGGACAGGAGGGGACAGGAGATTGTTAAGAGGATATGACATACATAGAATGAAAAGGAGGTGTGTGCTGTCACCGGGCAAGAGGAGCAAAAGGAGCTGCAGACAGTCGTACAAATTTAATTTGGATTGTATACTTTCACTAAATCACAATAAAAAAAATTAAAAAAACACAAGCCAATTGACGTAAATGTCCCCTGAAACGATGGTCCTCATACCCCTGACCCTGCTACTCTGTCCTTTAAAGTATTGGGTCATATTTAGGAAATTCAGCTTTTGGTTTAGTCCAGCTCTGCTGATCTACCTTCTACTACACACTCTTCCTTTCTTCACCTAACCCAATTCCTATCAACTATCTAATCAATGAATACTGTTTTCTCTCTCTCTCTCCCCACCCTTGTAACTGTCAAAGTCTGTTTTCTTCTGTGTTGAAACCTTTTCTTGAGTCCTTATAATAGCGATCTCATACAAGATTTGTCCTTTTATGATGGACTAATTTCACTAAACATTTCTTTCAAATTACTCCATTGTTCCAAGCTGTTTCACAAGACCATCGTTGTCCTTTGTCGTTGCATACTTTTCCATTATGCAAATGTACAACAGTTTGTTTATCCGTTCATCCATTGTTGGGCACCTAGATTGATTCCACCTCTTTGCTATTGTGGACAACACAGCAGTGAACACTAGTGTGCATTTTTCTATTTGTGTGTCAGCTCTTATTTCTCTAGGATATATTCCGAGCACTATAGTTGCTGGATCACTTGGTATTTCTATTTCTATCTTTTAAGAAAGCACCAAATCGATTTACAAAGTGGTTGTACCATTTTACATTCCCACCAACAGTGTAGGAGTGTTCTAGACTCTCCACAGCCTTTCTAATATTTATTCTTTTGTATTTTTAAGATTAATGCTAGCTTTGCTGGAGTAAAAATGTATCTCAGTGACATTTTGATTCGGACTTCTCTAATGGCTAATTATCGTGAGCATTTCCTCGTGTATCTGTTAGCATCCTTGATGTGCTTTGCCCATTTGGGGCATTATTTGTCTATTTCTTATTGAGGATTTGCAGAATCTGGTAGATCACAGAGATTAAATGCTGAATGAATTTGTCTTATCTAATGTTTTTCCCCAGTCTGTGGACTGTCTTTTTAGTCTTTTGATGAAGTCTTTGGATGAACATAAGAGTTAGATTTTTATGAGTTCCCAGTTATCTATTTTCTCTCTGGGTGTTTGTGTATTGTTGGTAATGTTTTGTGGTCTGTTTATGCCACGTATTAGGGCTCTCAGCATTTTCCCTATTTTTAATTTCTTGATATTTATTATTTTAGATTTTATATTTGGGTCTTTGATGCATTTTCAATTAATTTTTTTGTATGGTGTGAGGTATGGGTTTCTTTTTTTTTCCAGATGAATATCCATTTATGCCAATGCCATTCGTTAAGAGACAGATTTCATGTCTGGGTTCTCATATCTGTTCCTTTGGGCTATGTATTTATTTTCATACCAGTAGAAAACTGTTTTGACTACTGTGGGAATGAAACAGTTTCCAGAGTCAGGTAGTGTGAGATCTCCCATTTTGTTCTTCTTCTTCAGTAATGCTTTACTTATCTGGTGCTTCTTCTGTGTTGGGAAAGTTTTAAAGCTTGTGTAGAACTATAGATATAGAATATGTTTATAACATGAGATTGTGACTTCATGATGGCCAAGACAATGTAAAATCAAGAGCTGCTTCTGGAAGAAAGGCTTCATAAAATTCGATTCCAATTTTGAATGTGTCTGACTTGCCAAAATTCAAGTAGCAGATGGTGGTGCAGTAGTTAAGTGTGGGAAAAAGATGTGGTAGTTTGCTTCTGAAAAGATTTATAGCCTTGTAAGTCCTACGGGGCATCCCTATCCTGTCCTACATGACTAAGGTGAGTTGTAATCAGCTGATGATCAGCAATGGGTTTGTTATTTTGTTTTTTGCTAAGATGAAGTCTTAAAATATTACTTCTCACAATTATTCTCACAATTATATTGTGTGGTTTTTTATGTTTGTAATTGTATGCCAGCCAAGTGCCGTCGAGTCGGATCCGTGTGACAGTTATGTTCATGAACTCATCCTAGAGTGCTACATACCTCTTGCTGAATATCACTATGGTCACCTAGGAAGTACTTCCCTTGGGAAGCTATGTACTGTTGCCATTGCCCGGTTCACCTTTCAAGGCAATTTTGGAACTCTTTTTCTGGAATGGCCACCATAGCTGTCATCCTGGATTTCTCTAAAACATCTTCTTTTCAATATTTCCTTTATCTTCGGGTAAAGAAAAAAGTCACTGGCGGTCAGATCAGGTGAGCAGGGAGTGCGTTCCAATACGCTTATTTGTTTACTGGCTAAAAACTCCATCACAGACAGTGCTGTGCATGCTGGTGCATTGTCTTGATGGAACAGCCATGAGTTGGTGCCAAAAAGTTCAGGTTGTTTACATCTAACTCTTTCATGTAACCTTTTCAGCACTTCCAGATAGTAAACTTGGCTAACTGTCCACCTGGTACAAATTTGTAATGAACAATCCCTCTGGTATCAAAAAAGGTTAGCAACATCATTGTGACTCTCGATTTGGAGTGATGAAAATTTTTTGATAGTGGAGAACTGGCTGACTTCCATCGTGCACTTTGACCCTTTATTGCAGGATCATATTGGTTACAATCGTGTTTCATCACCAGTGATCATATGCCGCAAAACATTGTCTTACCTCTCCAAAAGGCTTTGGCAAACTTCCACTCTACTTTGCTTTTGTTCACCCGTAAGCTTGTTGAGAACCATTTGTGTACATTCCTTTCTCATGCCAAGATTTTCAGTTAAGATTTTCCTATTTCTGTATCAATGTTTACTTGGTCTGCTATGCTTCTTACAGTCAGCCAACATTTCTGACATACAATTCAATGAATTTTTGCAATGTTTTTGTCAGTTCCACTCGTTACTGGCTACCCTGACCTCTCTTCATCAATGACGCTTTTTCTTCCCTCAGAAAAAACATCTAATCATTTTTACACAGCCATTTTCTTCATGGTATTATCTCCACAAACTTGGACTAAATGCTCCTGATTTCACTTCCACTCTTGCCAAGTTTAACAAGAAATTTAATGTTTGTTCATTTTTCTAATTCAAACTCTGACATTCTGATGACAGCACACAAAAACATGGAACAACAATAATGAATGACACTCAGCAAGACACTGCCACATGTTGACATGAACACAGCTGTGAGACACTAATATACCAAGGTTATGAAACTGTACCAAGTTATTTGTACAGTGCTGCCATCATAAGCTCACGGTGACAAGTTTTCGAACTTAATTGTCAAAACTTGTATTCTTTTTCTCATCATATGAAGTAAATGTTTTTTATTATTACTGAGTGAAAATGTACATTCCCATATAAATTTACATGCCCACCTATAAGCAGCTTCCACTGCTCTGCCTGTCTGGTGACTGCACACTATTCCTCTCTGCTCCATACATATCTCACCCTCCCCAGCAGTCTCCTTTCCCTTCCTCTGCACCCACTCTCCTGCTGAAGTAAATTTTTTAATGTTTCATTTTATGTAGGGTTGCTAGGAGTCAGAATTGACTTGAGAGCCTGAGTTTGCATTTCATATTTTATGCTAATGTATGATTGCTATATTTCATTGGCTAACATCCCACCTTATTCCAGTTTTACACTAAGGTTCCAGGAAGATAAAAAAGACACTCTTTGTAAATCACAGATGAGAAGAATTTTGTTCCATTTTCTAAATTTCTGTGGATATTCAGGTACATCTACGTGTTACCATAAGGTTATCTCTCTTGACATCCTACCACATTCTCCATGAAATGCTGTCTCTCAGTAAAATCAGGTTTTGAAACTTCAGAGACAATTTGTTCACCATTTTCTAAAAGTAAACAAAGACCAAACACATGCACTAGGAAAAGAGACATACATATTTGGGGGATTTCCACATGTTAGTTCTACAAAACCCCCAACCAAACCCAGTGCCATCGAGCTGATTCCGACTCATAGCAACCCTATAGGACAGACTAGAACTGCCCCATAGAGTTTCCATGGAGTGCCTGGAAGAGTCAAACTGCTGATCTTTTGGTTAGCAGACCTTTTGGTTAGCACTAACCACTACACAACCAGGGTTTCCATGTTAGTTATAGAAAAATAAAAGATTTTCTTAGGAAATCACTTTTCTCTAATAGGAACACTGTTATTTTAGCTATTGAATGATTATCGGCCTTGGTGGTACAAAACAGCCTGGCTGCCAACCAACAAGTCAGTGGTTTGAATCCACCAGCCACTAAATGGGAAACACTACGGGGTGGATTCACTCTGTCCCATAGAGCTGCTATGAGTTAGGATTGACTTTGGATGTTTTCAAAATGATATTACTTGTGAAAATCACATATCCAGGCTTATTTGAGTTCTTAGACATTACCTTGAGGTTAGATAGTATGACTCTGAAGTCTTTTTTTCTTTTTCTTTTTTTTATTAAACAAAAAATGAAAGTGTACATACTCTTGTCTTACAATATTGGGTTAAGATGGGAGGAGTACACACGTTATGTTGAAGTCCCACTGATATTGATCTTCTTGTATTATCACCAATTTCACCCAACCAAATTTCCAACAACTATCTAATCTAAACCCTTTCCCCTCGCTCTCCTGCTCTCCCACCCTCCCCATCCTTGTAGCCGTCAAAGAGTCTTTTCTTTTGGGGGGGGATTTTATCTATTTATTTATTTAATATGACTGAGTGAAAATGTACATTCTCGTATAAATTTACATGCCCACCTATGTATGGAGCAGCCAAAGCCAAGCCAAGTGCCATCGAGTCGGATGAGAAGAGTTTTTTCTGTTATGTATGAGTATGCGTCTCATATAATAATTGTCCTTCTGTCACTGACTAGTTTCACTCAACGTAATGTCCTCCAGTTGAGACCAAATTGAGAGATGTTTCCTGCTATCATCGTCGTTCTTTATCATTGTATAGTACTCCAATGAGTACATATACCAAAGTTTACCCATCCATTCTTCTGTTGTTTGGCATCTGGGTTGATTCCATCTTTTTGCTATTGTGGATTGTGCTGCAATGAACATTCGTGTGCATGTATCAGTTGGTGTCAATGGCCTTGATTCTGTAGGATATATTCCACACAGAGGAATTACCGGGTCAAACGGTATATCTATATCCCTTACTTTAAGGTAGTACCAGATTGCTTTCCAAAGAGGTTGCACCATTCTGCAATCCCACCAACAGTGTAGGAGAGTTCCAATCTCTCCACAGCCTCTCCAACATCTAGTGTTATGTGTTTTTTGGATTATGGTCAATCTTGTTGGAGATGGTATCTCATTGTCGTTTTGATTTGAATTTCTTTAATAATTAATGATCGTGAACATGTCCTCGTGTTTTTTGGCTGCCTGGATCTCCTTTTTAGAGAAGTGTCTGTCCATCTACTTTGCCCATCGCTTAATTGGATGATATCTTTTTTCTTATTGATATTTTGTAGTACTTTATAGATTACGGAAGTCAGGTGTCAGTCTGACATAGAGTTGCCCAATATTTTTTCCCATTCTGCAGGTGGTTTTTTACTTCTTTTGATGAAGTCTTTGGATGAGCAGAACTGACTGATTATTAGCAGTTCCCATTTATCTATTTTCTCTTTTAATGAATGTGTTTTGTATGTCAGATTTTGAAATCTGTCTATATTGTGTATTAAAACTTCCATTGTTGACCCTGTTTTAACTTAGATGAGCTTTATTGTTTTAGCTTTTATATTTAGGTCTTTTATCCATGAGTTGGATCCAACTCAATGGCACTTGGCTGGCTGGCATCCAATTTCAGTTGATTTTTGTATAAGGTGTGAGATATGGGTCTTGTTTCAATTTTTGCAGATGGATATCCAATTATGCCAGCACCATTTGTTAAAGAGACTGTTCTTACCCCAGTTTAAAATCTTAGGACCTTTGTCAAATATCAGCTGTTCATAGGAGGATGGTGGCATCTCTGGGGTCTCTATTTTGTTCCATTAGTCTATATGTCTCTTTTTGTACCAGTATTAGGCTGTTTTGACTACTGTGGCAGTGTAATAGGTTTTAAAGTCAGGTAGTGAGAGGCCTTCCTGTGTGTTCTTCTTTTTCAGTAGTGCTTTACTTATCTGGGGCTTCTTCCCTTTCCAAATAAAGCTGATAATTTGTTTCTCCATCTCATTAAAAAATGTTGCTGGAATTTGTATTGTGATTACATTATATAAGTAGATTGCTTTGGGCAAAATAGACATTTTCACTAGATTCTGAAGTCTTAATGTGAATATAGGCATTTCATATAACATGATTTTCCAATATGCCAAAAATTCAACAGTTATCATTTCAGTCACATTCATAAAATTTTTAGAGTTATTTTATCCTTAATATGTCACTGAAACTTACTTATAATTAAGTACTGAGATAAACATATTGTCAATTTCTTAAATGAAAATAGAAAAATATGCCAAAGTTGATTTCAAGTGTTTTTAATGCATTATTCTTATTTTAAATCGTATTGTACTATTTTTTTGAACCATATTTTAGGTTCCCATTCAACAGTTTCTGAACAAATAATTTAGTGATACTGATTACATTCTTTACATTGTGACAACATTCTTATTGTTTTTGATTGGGTTGTTTTGTTTGGACTATCCGGGTCTGTCTGCCCCCTGCCTTCTTGTCTTTATTTTAAAGTAATTGTTGACCAACAGTCTCATACAGATGACTTTTTAAAGGCGTGTAGTACTCATGGGGTAATACTCTTATTTTATGAGCCTACTTGTTGCTTAGCTAAAAAATTACTTCTAGGAGTAGTTTCGGTTCAAGTTTTAAAGAGTATCTCAGGCACATAATTTAGTCTCAACCAGTCCAGTAAGTCCTGTTCTTTTTTTTAAGAATTTGAACTTCTGTACCATGTTTTTTCCTCACATTCTATCAGGGTCTGTACACTGTGGCCCAATCAGAATAGTCCATAGTGATAGCCAGATACCATCTCGTTCTTCCAGTATCAGGATAGATGGTGCTGTGATTCATACAGAAAATCAGTCCTGCAGACTAGATTCCCCTTTAAGTCTTGGATTTCCTTCTTTGTGTTTTGCTCCAGAAGAGACAGACCAATACTTGCTTCTTAGATGGCTATTTGAAGCTTTTAAGACACTGGACACTACTCATCAAACCAAGAGATAGAACATAAACTTTACGAGTTGTCTCAGTAGTCCCAGGAGACTACAGCCATAAGTCTTCAGACCAAGGAACCTAATCCTGTAAGGTGATTAGTTACATCTCATAAGTATCTGAAACTGAATTCCTCCTACTCCATGGGAGAAAGATGTGCCCATTTGTTACCTTAAAGATTACAGTCTTGGAAATGCTTAGGGGCAGTTTTTCTCAATCCTATAAAGGGTCACGATGAGTCAGAAGCAACTCCACTGCTGTAGATTTGGTATTTTGGTTTTGGAACATGTAAAGAAGGACCCCTGGTATGCAACTGTTAAGCACTTGAATACTAACCTTAAGGTTAGTGACTGGGACCCAGCAGCTGCTTTACAAGAGAAAAGACCTGGACCTGTTCAAGTAAAGGTTACAGCATAGGAAAACCTATAAGATGGTTCTACTCTGTCCTATGTCTCTGCTGAGTCAAAAATAACTCTATAGCAATTTTTGTTGTTGTTGTATTTATCTATATATACATCCACACATATACATGAGTATGTATACATATATAAAACCCATTGGCATCAAGTTGATTTCAACTCAAAGCAATCTCTAGGACAGAGTAGAACTCTGCCCCGTATGGTTTCTAAGGAACACCTGGTAGATTTGAACCACTGACCTTCTGGTTGGCAGCTATAGCATTTAACCACTGTAACACCAGGGTTTCTTCTAGATATATATATGTGTATAGCTACATACGTACATGTATAAATATACACACAAATATAAAAAACCACTGCCAGCAAGTCTATTCCATCATACAGTGACTGCATATGACTGAGTAAAAGTGCCTCATGGAGTTTCTAAGGCTGTAGTCTTTACAGAAGCCAACCGCCACATCTTTCTCCTGGACATGGGTTCCAATCATCAATTTCTATGTTAGCAGCTGAGCCCTTAACCACTGCACCTCCAGGGCTCTTTCAGCCGGCACACGCATTTAACAGATGAACCGCTTGCACCCCTTAACTAAATTGTTCGTAATAGTACTGATTAGACCAGCTTCTGTCTCCTTCTAATCTGATGACTGTCAGGTGGTTTTTGCTTTCAAAGCATAGGGTACTAATTATTTCTGTTTGACTGCCTGTTTTGGCCTGTTTATTTGGCCTATTTTCTATTTTATTTTGCTTTAAAATTGTTCTCTACTTCCTTTGACACATACTGTATGTTTGGACACATACATACACATCCATATGCACATGCTTACTTAAACATACATATCACTGTCCACATCTATGTTTACAGCTGCTACGATTTCTTCAAATGATAAATTTCTCTAAATCTGTGACAACAACTTGTATGTTTTGCTTTTTCTGTTCTTTCATTATCTCATTTCAATGCTGGTTACATGTTCAGTGCTTAAAATTTTAGTGCTTAAATTTTCTAGTAGTTATTTTTTTTTTGAAAAGCAAATTACAAAACACTGACCAGTCTTGTATATGCATATAAATTGTAAAAACATCTTTTAATATCTTAATGTGACAACTAAAAATAAGACTATTTACTGCCCCATTAAATGTGATTTTTAAGTCACATACAAAGCAGGAAAAATAATTTAAACAGCATTTTGGAGTAGGGGAGCAATTCCCCATCTGTAAAACCAAACTCAGGAATCCACAGAATGCAACTTATAGTTAACGAATCTAGAGTTATTCTAAAACTGGTAAACATCTGCATCCTCCGCATCTGGAGCTGCATCTGTTCTGTGTTGCTCAAAAAAGAAAACAAAATCCAAGGGAAAAACAGGGGGAGGGGGTAAACTGCAGCAACATATCAAATTTTACAAATCTAACAAATGTACTTGCACTGTTGATCAAGTGGTCAAGAAGCAGTGTGAGGCCCATACTAAAAAGCTTGAGAATTACATTTGTTCACTCCTTTTAGAAAACGCCATACTCCATGTCTGGGAATAACAAGCTTTTGCATAGCAGTACAGGGACCTATAAACAAGAAACTCATTAAGCTACCTGTAGCAGGACTCTACCCCAGGCCCTGTACCAGCTTGGGGAGCTTAATGAGGTGATAATGAGGAGAAAATGGTTTAGCTCCTTTTTGGCCTGGTTTGTGATGGGTGAGGGAAATCCCAGCCTTCAGTGAAACAGCCACCATAGAACCCAATTCATCATTCAGGGTGGGTCTATACTAGAGAAATAATTTGCTTCTAGGCCTGAAGTTATTTGGCTACCCTGTCTACGGAAACAAAGAAAGCTATTCATTCATAGTTGAACGGACTGTCCGAATTAGACCAATAAAGGACTTTAAACTAACTGGTCATTAGCATTTAAAGGGAATGGCCAAATAACACCAACAAAGGGTGTTAAACCAACCCACATTGTAGGTAGGCAGTGGGAGCACTGTGCAATTCTAAGTGGATTAATGCCAGCATTATTTCTCGCTATGAGACCAGCCTCCTCTCTAAGGGCTCATAGTCACTCAGGGGCTGGACCAAATATTCATGGCCAAGCTACTCTCTTCTTTTTCCTAAAGAAATTAAAACAGTGAGCTGGGGTTAAGAATATCGTACTTATTGCATCAGGGACAAGACAGGGATCAGATCACAGAGCTGTCAAGCATCCAAGCAACAATGTCAAATTTAGTAGGATACTTTACAGCAGTCCTCAAGAGGGATCAGGAAAAATAGACCAGTAATCAGTTTCACTTGATCTGAGCTTTGCTTATTTAGGCTAAATGCTGCTGATTATAATAGTCTCCAAGCAAAGAAGAAACCAAAATGAAAAGGTGGAACCTGGGTCTCAAGGAGAAAATATCTCAGTGATCACTTAGTCCAGCTGTGCCAACTGGAAGAGAAATCTTCTAATGTCTCTTAGGGAAGAATGCTTATCCACTGACTGAAAGTAACCCAGGAAATTCAGGAAAATGTCCTACTGGATTACAGGAAAAGATCCATATTCTGTCTGGTGCCGACTGGTAAATGGTACATACTTGTTACATACCTCCAGGGATTTTACTTTTATTATTTTATACCTAAAATCACTCTCAGAGCTACCCAATAAAAAGCCTCAGAGGTAAGAAAATATCAGTGTAGAAAGATTAAATATCTAACACTACTAGAAAGGTTGGAGCCAAAATCCATACCCAAGGAATATGGTTTCCTATATTCACATGCAATTAGAACCCAGAGAACCTCAGCATATAGAAAATAGAGGTCATATCTGGCACTTGGCTACTTGGCTTTAAAGACAACTTTGGTATAGAAGATTTTAAGAAAATCACGCCCTAGTGAACACATGAATTTAGTTTATCTGTCTCCAAATCAGCCAGAGTTAAAAAATTGGCAAGCTCACAAGGACCAAGTGAGTGAGAGAGACAGAGATAACAGATGAGAAACTAATACTACCTCACTTAGCAAACCAAACAAACAGAAAAAAAAAGTTGTGCTCTTGTTATTAGAAAGGGAGAAGGGAAAGAAAGGCCGATTAGACACAAGTCACCAGGGGAGGACTATCCAGTAGCCTTTTCAGATCATGTGTAGTGGACAGTTTCACAGTTTTTCACCATGGTAAAGATCCTGTTTCTGGGTATGGCTGGCATCTGTCTGTCTCTCTCCCAACCCCACAGCACCTTTCTACAGAATCAAAGCCTCTTTTCCTAACTACAGTCTCTGACAAGTGTGGATGACCCAGTAAGCGGGATAAACATGGACTTACTTGTGCTTACCCACTAGTTTGTAGTGAAGGGTTTCATCTAGGTTTCTCCACATCTTTTGCACGATGATCTAGTAAACAAGATGAACATCGTGCTCACCTTGCCTGTTGGATAATCTGTCCCTAGAAGAGTCCAGAACCCAGCAGATTCAAGGACGGAGGCAACAGCAAGCTGTGAGCCAGGACAAAGGATGGGGCTGAAACAAGTGGCTATTTAGTTCTCTGGATCCTGCCCCTAGATCACCAGTTAAAGCAAATACTCTCTCCCTACACGTATACCTTTCATTTCTACTCCAGTTTGCTGGATTGATCCACAACTTTTGCCGGCTTAAAACTCAAGTCCAAATTTCATGTTTCTCATAAAACTAATCTCCCGTCTGAACTTCTTTGTTTTCGTGACATTCATTATCCTTTTTCTCAATTATCCTTTCAGGAAACCTTCCGTGAGTTTAAATTATTTTAGCATTTGATGTATTTGATACAAAAAATCAGACCAAACAGAGTGCTGTTGAGTGAATTCCGACTCATAGTGACCCTGTACAAGAGAGCGGAACTGTGCCATAGAGTTTCTAAAGAGTGCCTGACAGATTTGAATGGCTGACCTCTTGGTTAGTAGCCATAGCACTTAACCACTATGCCATCAGTGTTACCATATTTGATGCACGTAAAATATATATGTGTATGTGGGTGTGGATATGTTTTGAAACATAATAGTAAAATGGATACCCTTAAACCTAACACACAATTAAAGACTTAGATTGTGTTTACTAGAGTGGGCTTGTCTTTCCTACTCCTTTGCATTTGCCCAGAGAAAGCCATTCTTGTGGTTTTGCCTTTACCTAGATGTTTTGTCACATCTGTACATATTCTGAAAGAAAAACTTTCCTATATTCACTTGCTTTCCAATTTTAAAAATATTCAAGTAAACAAACCAAAAACCTAGTGCCACTGTGTCGATTCCAACTCATAGCAATCTTAGAGGGCAGAGTACAATGGCGCCATAGAGTTTCCAAGGAGCACCTGGGAGATTTGAACCGTTGAGCTTTTGGTTAGCAAACGTAGCACTTAACCAGTATACCACCAGGGTTTCTGTACTGTGGGTAGTTATTGTCCAGAATAACTATTTAAAGTTTGCTTTTTCAAGCTGGTATTATGTTTCCAAGATTCATCTCAGTTGTGGCAGTCCCTCAATTGTGTTTGATTTTGTGATATTCTATTCATAAATAAACACTGGTGGTGTAGAGGTTAAGTGCTGTGGCTGCTAACCAAAAGGTCAGCAGTTCAAATCCACCAGATTCTCCTTGGGAATTCTGTGGGGAAGTTCTATTCTGTCTTATAAGATCACTATGAGTTGGAGTCAACTCAACAGCAATGGGTTTGTTTTTTGTTTTATTTGTAAACATAACCCAACTTATCCACCTAATTTGTTTTGTAAACGTGTTTCCAGTTTTTTGTTTGTTTCGCATGTTTATAAACTATGCAGCTGTAGATGTTGTGTTCAGACCTTTCAGCTTATATGTGCAAGGGATTCTTTTGATTAAATACCAAGAACGGAATTTCTGAACATAGACTGTGGCTTGTTCCAAATGACAAAATAGTACAAAATTATTGTCTACAGTGATTGTATTAAATGCACTTCCAATACCAAAGTGTAAAAGTTTCCATTGATCCAGCAACTCATTAACATATAATGTCATTGAAGACTTAATTTTTTTCCTGTATAAAGGGTATAGAATTTTGTCTTACTGTATTCTTAATACAATAACAAATTCCTGACTACTAAGAGTTGAGGATAGCTCCATATATTTGGGTCCATTTGCATTTCCTATGCTATAGAATGCACATTTTGTTTTTTATAACAATTTTTGTTGTTTTTAGGTGTCATCAACTTGGTTCCTACTTACACTGACCCTATGTGCAACAGAACATTATCTGGCACCATCCTCACGTTCAGTGTTATATTTGAGTCTACTGTTGCAACCACTGTGTCAATTCATTGCATAGTCTTTCTCTCTTTCCCTGACCACTACTTTAGCCAGCATGATGTCCTTCATCAGGAACTAGTCCCTCCTGATGACACATCCAAAATACCTGAAAAGAAGTCTCACCATCCTTGCTTGTAAGGAGCATTTTGTCTGTGCTTCCAAGATAGATTTTTTTTGGAGGTGGAGTCAAGATGGTGGACTAAATGCACATCTCACTAAAACCCTCTGGAAACCAAGACCTGAATTGATAATTAAATGGAGCCTTCTGGACACCTAGTGATTCCTAGTATGTAGCATAGGGATGTTAATTTGGACTTCATATCACTGAACACAAAACTTCCTCTCTTTCACTGACCCCACTCTCGGTGAGCACAGGCTTGCACAAACCGAAGAATATCTCACAGCCTCTGTTGAACCACGTGAAGCCCAAAAAGCAACAAACGTTGGAGAAGACGGTAACCCGGAAGTCACCAACGGCATCAGAAGGCCCCCAAAAGAAACCACCTCAGAACTTTCCAGATGAAGAAGCTTTTCTGAAACTATCAGAAGGTAAATACAGAAGGATTATCACCCACTGCATCAGAAGGCCCCCAAAAGAAACCACCTCAGAACTTCCCAGACGAAGAAGCTTTTCTGAAACTATCAGAAGGTAAATACAGAAGGATTGTATAGAGAGCCCCCATAGGGTCGCCATGAGTCAGATCCAACTCGACGGCACTTGGCTTGGTGGCCCTAGACCTTATACAAAATGCAGCAGAGCAAAACAAAAAATTAAGCAAGCTATTTGATCTGATGGAACATCGGTACTCTGAAATCCAAAAGATCAAGAACAAAATCAAAAATATAGAAACTTCAATTCAAAGCCAAGAAAACAAAATGGAAAAAATGAAAAAGAGAATTTTTAATTTGGAAGAGAAAGCCACTGACTTCAGCATCTATGGGGAGAAATCAGAAAAAAGAAACAAGAAAAATGAAGAAACAGTAAGAAGCTAGTGGGACTCTATTAAGAAGAACAATCTACGATTAATTGGAGTTCCTGAACAGAGTGAGACATTTGACAACTCAGAGAGTATTGTTGCTGAGCTGCTGACAGAAAACTTCCCAGAAATTATGAAAGAGTATATAGATATCCCAGATATGTATCAAACACCATTCAATATAGATCTCAATAGAAAGTCTCCAAGACATATTATAATCAAACTCAACAAAATGAAACATAAGCAAAAACTCTTAAAGCAAAGTTAGCAATCAGAGGGAAACCCTGTAGGTTTTCATTGGATTTCTCAGCAGAGACAATGCTGGCATGGAGACAGTGGCATGACACATTCAAAGTATTGAAGGAGAAGAACTTCCAACCAAGAATTAGATATCCTGCAAAACTATCTTTCAAATATGAAAATGAAATTAAGACATTCGCAGATAAACAGAAACTCAGCTACTTCATAAAAACCAAACCAAAGCTGCAAGAAATACTGACAGAATCTCTTGGCTTGGAAGAACAAAATCATTAACTTTGTATTTTAGAAGGACACATTATCCAGAATCCTGTTGAGTTAGGGAAGGCTTGAAACACAATCAAAGCTATAATAGTGAAAGAAACGATCTAGTGATCATATCGTGTAAACTATGACATCATCATACTAAAAAGAGGGATGTACTGCAGCCATTATAGTCCTTCCAGATGGAGAGGAAATTGACAAGACTGGTAGCAATCAAAATTGGGTTTATATACAGTTTATTAATCAGTATCATAGGCAGCCGTAAAGCACAATAAAGAAACAGTATGCCATATCAAGAAATGTAATACAGGAGTCTCAACAACCACAAAACCATCCCTGAAAAAGATGAAAAATCAACACACAAAGAAGATCACAGAACACATTAATAAGAACAACAGAGAGAATATCAACACAAAAATAAATAAATCATAATGGCAGCAGTGAACACATACTTATCAATAATTACATAGGATGTGAATGGACTGAATGCTCCAGTAAAGAGACATTGAGTGACATCTTGGATCAAAAGACATGAGTCATCTATATGTTGCCTACAAGAAACTCACCTTAGACTTAAAGATATAAACAAACTGAAAATCAAAGGATGGAAGAATGTATATCAAGCTAACAATGAACAAAGATCAGGTGTGTTAATTCTAATCTCAGATAAAATGGATTTTAGCATAAAATCCACCATCATGGACAAAGATAGACACTATTTATTGCTAAAAGGTTCAATACACAAGCAGGACTTAACAATATTAAATATTAATGCAACTAATATTAGAGCACTTGAATACAACAAAAAAATACTTACTATACTCAAAAAGGAGATAGATCACTCCACAATAATAGTAGGAGACTTCAACATTTTGTTCTCAATATTGGACAGATCATCTAGAAGAAAAGCTCAATAAAGACACACAAGACCTTATTGCCACAATTAACCAACTATGCCTCATCGACACATACAGAACTTTCTCTCTATCAGCAGACAACTACACCTTCTTCTCCAGTGTCCATGGGACATTCTCCAGAATAGACGAAGTGTTAGGACATAAAGCAATTCTCAACAAAATCCATACCACTGAATTAATACAAAGCATCTTCTCAGATCATAAAGCCAGAAAATTCTAAATCAATAGCAGAAAAAACAGATAGGAATTGGAACTCATGGAAACTGAACAACACCTTGCTCAAAATGCCATGGGTTATAGAAGAAATCAAGGATGAAATAAAGAAATTGATGGATTCCAACGAGAACGAAAACACTTCCTATCAGAACCTGTGGGATACAGCCAAAGCAGTGCTCAGAGGTCCGTTTATCTTCATAAATGCACACATCTGGAAGGAAGAAAGAAATCAAATAAAAGAACTGACCCTACAGCTTGAACAAATAGAGAGAGAACAACAAAGGAACCCTTCAGGCACCAGAACTAAACGAATTAGAGAATAGAAGAACAATTCAAAAAATTGAAAAGACCAAAAGCTGGTTTTTTGAAAAGATTAACAAAATTGACAAACCACTGACTAAACTTACTAAAGAAAAACAGGAGGTGAAACAACCCAAAAAGGAAATCAGAGGGGAGTTGTCACAACAGATAGAGCAGAAATCAAAAATAGCTGAATACTATGAAAGACTGTATTCTAACAAATTTGAAAACCTAGAGGAAATGGACAAATTTCTTGATTCATATCACATGCCCAAATTATCACAACGCGAAGCAGAACAACTTAATAAACTCATCACAAAGGAAGAGATTGAAAAAGTAAAACTACCAACCAAAAAAAGCCAGGATGGCTTCACTGCAGAATTCTACCAAGCTTTTAGAGAAGAGTTATCTCCAATACTACTGAGACTATTTCACAGTATAGAAAGTGATGGAATACTCCCAAATTCATTCTATGAAGCCAACATAACCCTGATACCAAAGCCAGGGAAAGAACCAACAAAAAAAAGAAAACTACAGACCAATATCACTCATGAATCTAGATGAAAAAATTTGCAACAAAATTCTAGCCAATAGAATACAACTGCATATTCAAAAAATAATCCATCATGACCAAATTGGATTCATACCAGGGATGCAAGGCTGGTTCAACATCAGAAAAACAATTAATGTGATCAACCATATAAATAATACAAAAGACAAGAATCACCTGATCTTGTCTACTGGTGCAGAAAAGGCATTTGATAAAGTCCAACACACATTCGTGCCAAAAACTCTCAACAAAATAGGAATTGATGGCCAATTCCTCAATGCAACAAGGGCCATTTATGCAAAGCCGACTGCCTACATCATCCTGAATGGAGAGAGACTGAAACAGTTTCCCTTGAGAACAGGAACTACACAAGGATGCCCACTCTCACCTCTCCTATCCAACATCGTACGAAAAGTTCTAGCCAGAGCAATTAGACAAGACCAAGGAATAAAGGGCATCTACATCGGTAAAGAAAAACTAAAAATCTCCCTATTTGCAGACCATATGATTGCATACGTAGAGAATCCCAAAGAATCCATAAGGAAACTACTCAAACTGATAGAAGAGTTCAGCAGTCTCAGGATACAAGATAAATGTAAATAAATCAGTAGGATTCCTTTATACCAACAGCGAGATTATTAAGGAAGAAATCACCAAGTCGATAAAGTACCTAGGAATAAATCTAACCAGAGAAATAACAGACCTTTACAAAGAGAAATACAAACCCTTACTACAAGAAACCAAGAGAGACTTACACAAATGAAGAAACCTACCCTGCTCCTGGATAGGAAGACTTCACATTGTGAAAATGTATATTTTGCCCAAAGCAGTCTACTTATATAATGCAATCCCAGTACAAGTTCCAGTGACATTTTTTAATTAGATGGATGAACAAATTACTAACTTTGTCTGGAAAGGGAAGAAGCCTTGGATAAGTAAAGCATTACTAAAGAAGAGGAACACACTGGGAGGCCTCTCATTACCTGACCTTAGAACCTATTACACTGCCACAGTAGTCAAAACAGCCTGGTACTGGTACAAAAACAGACAGATAGATCAATTAAACAGAATCAAGACCCCAGAGATGACATCATCTGCCTATGAATAGTTGATATCCAACAAAAACCCTAAGACATTAAACTGGGGTAAAAACAATCTCTTCAACAAATGGTGCTGGCAAAATTGGCTATCCATTTGCACTAAATTAAAACAAGACCCATATCTTACACCTTATACAAAAACCAACTCACACTGGATAAAAGACCTAAATATCAAATCTAAAATGATAAAGCTCATCCAAGAAAAGGTAGGAACAACAATGGAAGTTTTAATACACAATGTAGACAGACTCCAAAACCTGTCAAACAAACCACAATCAACAGAAGAGAAAATAGATAAATGGGAACTTCGAAGAATCAATCCCTTTTGCTCATCCAAAGACTTTATTAATAGAATTAAAAGGACACCTACAGAATGGGAAAAAATATTTGGCAACTCCATGTCAGCCTGATGCCTGATCTCCGTAATCTATAAGGTACTACAAAATATCAATAAGAAAAAGATGAATCATCCAATTAAGCAATGGGCAGACATTTCTCTAAAGAGGAGATCCAGGCAGCCAAAAAACACATGCGGGCATATTCACAATCATTAACTATTAAAGAAATTCAAATCAAAACCAAGATAAATTTGTTCTTTCTTTTGGCAGTCTTTGGTGTGTACATTATTCTGTGCCAACACCACAATTCAAAGGCATCAATTCTTCTTTGACTGTCCTTGTACATTGCCCAGCTTTCTCATGCATGCAAGATGATTGAAAACACTGTGACATGGGTTAGTTGCACTTTAGTTCTCAAAATGACATCTTTGCTTTCAACACTTTAAAGAGACATTTTGCAGCATGTTTTCCCAATGCAATATATCAACTGATTTCTTGACTACTACTTCTGTGAAAGCTGGTTGCAGAGCCAAGTAAAACGAAATCCTTGACAACTTCTGTCTTTTCCCTGTTTATGTGATGTTGCTTATTAGTCCAGTCATGAAGATTTTTGTTTTATGTTGAGGTATAATTTATATACTGAAGGCTATAGTCTTTGATATTTATCAATAAGTGTTTTAAGTCCTATTTGCTTTCTTATCACAGAAAAATTGAGATGATGATACAACAGGTTTCCATAGATCCTATACACATTTTTATTATATGTGGCTGACCACCTTAGTATGGTGCGTTTGTTGCTGTTAATGAACCAGTATTGATACATTATTATTAACTGACATCTATAGTTTACAAAAGGTTTAACATGTACTTCCGTAAAGATTACAGCCATGGAAATCTTACAGGGCATTTCTTCTCTGTCCTACAGGGTTGCTTTGAGTGGGAATCAGCTTGACAGCAATGAATTTTTGTTTGTTTGTCTGGTTGGTTGGTTGGTTTGGGTATAGCTTATTAGGAGTCCTAGTGGAAACACTGGTGGCATAGTGTTTAAGTGCTACATCCGCTAACCAAAAGGTTGGCAGTTCAAATCTGCCAGGTACTCCTTGGAAACTCTATGGGCCAGTTCTTCTCTATCATATAGGGTTGCTATGACTGGAAATCAACTCTACAGCAGTGTGTGTGGGTTTGATTTTGGAGCTTTGGCTGCTAACCCAAAGGTCAGCAGTTTAAATCCACCAACTGCTCCTTGGAAACACTGTGGGATGGTTATTCTGTGTTCTCTGGAGTCATTATGAGTTGGAATCATCTTATAGATAAAAATAGTTTATTCAGGTTTCCTTAATGTTTAGTCTGTTGTTTTTGTTATTAGCTGCCATCAAGTTTTTCCCCACTTTGGTGGGACTGCATGATTAACAGGATCAGATTATTCCGATCCATAGTTTTCATTGGTTGATTCTGGGAAAGTAGTTTGCTCATCCTTTTGTCCTTGTTCATCTTAGTCTGGACGCTCCACTGAAATGTGTGAAGTGTCGCAGCAACAATTTAGCCTTTCTCAGTAGACCAGTGGTTGCTGCTCTTGAGGTACACTGGTTGAGAATCAAAGCACTTATCCTACATGGAAATTGAGAATTACACCACTAAACCACTAACCACACAGTTTTTACCTAGTGTCTTTTCTCTGCCCTAGGATCCCATCCAGTATATCATATTATGTTTATTTGTTATGTCTTCATGGTCTCCTGTGACTATTTCTCAGACTTTCCTTGTATTTACTGACCTTAGTTAGTTTTGAGGAGTAAACCCCAAGCCCATTGCTGTTGATGATTCTGAATTCCTGTGACCTTATAGGACAGGCTAGAACTTCCCCATAGGGTTTCTAAAGTTGTAATCTTTATAGAAGCAGATGCCACATTCTTCTCTTGTGGAGACACAGATGAGTTTAAACCACTAAACTTTCAGTTAATAACTGTTTCACCACTGTGCAACCAGGTCTTTCTACTAGTCAAATATTGTTGAGGCTGGTCCAATATTGTATTTGTCTGATTTTCTTTTCCTTTTTTTTTTTTTTCTGTTAGACTAGACTTACGAATTTTGAGGAGGATTTGTTTGTTTTTACCACTACTGTTTTCTAGTGTGTTCTTTTATTAATCTGTAGTAGCTGTTTTGACATTCTGGCATTGCTTTATTAATGTAACTCCTGGAAACCCTAGCAGCATAGTGGTTAAGTGTTACAGCTGCTAACCAAAAGGTCAGCAGTTCAAATCCATCAGGATCACCTTGGAAACTCTATGACACAGTTCTACTCTGTTCTACAGGGTCACTGTGTCAGAATCAACACTACAGCAATGGGTTTGAGTATGTAACTCCTATTAGGACTTTTATATTGTCTTAATATGTGACTTTTCACTTATGGATGATATACTTTTATAAACATAAATTTTAAATTATGGTGTCTCCATGTCAAGATTTTTTTCTTTTTTAAAGAATAAAAGATTTATTCTCCTGTGGCCAGCATTTATGTGTACATGTCTTGGTGGAGAAAACCTTTGCAATTCTGAGGTCCCAAAGATATTACCTCAAGCCATATTCTAAAAGCTTTGACTTATGTATTTAATTCTAATCAGTTTGGACATGATTTTCTTATAGTGTGTTACATAAGGCTCCAAGTTAATTTTTTCCATACAAATAAACAATCTGCACAGCACCGTTTAATTAAGAGTTTCTCATTTCACGAGGATCTATAAGACTGCTTTTGTCACATATCAAGTTCATGGTTGTTCTTTTCTGTTCCACTGATCCGTTTGTCTATCCCCGCTTCTGTTTTGTCGTCACCATGCTGTCTTAATTACTATAGATTCATGATGAATTTTGATACGTGGTAAGCAAGTTCCCCATTTTGTGTTTTCTTTTTTGGAAGTAGCCTTACTTTTCTTAGAGCCTAGCTCTTTCTACATGTTTTAGAACTAGCTTGTCAAGTTCCTTTAATAATTCTTCTTGAGATTTTAGTACAAACAGTGTTTTTTTCCTTTTTTTATTATGATTGAATGAAAATGTACATTCCCACATAAATTTGCATGTCCACCTATATGTAGCTCCCACTGCTCTCCCTGTCCGGTGATAGAACACTCTTCCTCTCTTCTCCGAACATGTCTTCTCCTCACAGCAATCTCCTATGTCCTCCTCTCCACCCACTCCCCTTCCTCCAGTAAGAGGTCCGCGAGACAACATCCTATAGATGCATAAAACCATAAAGTGTACACATGATATGGTCACTCTGTGTCACCAAGTCCATTCCAGTCCTGTCGGAAAGTTGACCTCCATTATGATTTAGGGACAGGGGCAGCGTCAGGGCCAGGGGCCATGCTCCCAGGGGAACTCTGAGGCTGCTGGACCATCAATTGCCGTCTTTCAGTAGAAATCTCAGGGTGCACACCTTTTTATTCTTGTATTGCCAGTGAGACTCAACTTTGTAAGCTCCATCATGGCTGTCACTGGTGGTGGCCAGGCACCATCCGGTTGTTCCTGTCACAAGTCAATGTAGTCACCCACTCACCTGGGTCTCTCTGTCTTCTGGGTTCTCTATCATTCTGGGCCTTGGTGATAGTTCATTCCTGCTAAGTTCAGACCATTTGCTGTACCCTCAGATGGCCGCTTGGCAGCTTTTAAGGCCTCAGATACCACTCACCAATGTGAGGTACAGAGGGGCCTCTTATCAAAATGCTAGTTCTGCCAGCTGGCTCAGTATCCCCCTGAGAGCATGGTCTCCAGCCTCCCACCCCAGCTACTCTGTCCTTGTAATACTGAATTAAGGTGGTGTCTCAGGCTGGGTTTTCTAGGGAAGCAAAACCAGTAACACATGTAGGTACAAGGAAAGATTTATAATGTATAGATAGATAGACAGATACAGATATAGGAAACAGCTCACGTAATCACAGAAGCTGAATGTGGCCATGGAAGCTGAGGAACCCAAAGTCAGCAGGTCAGAGACCAGAGTTCTAGATCACTGGTTGTGTAGGTCAGTGGATCCCAAGCTAGTGGTGAGATGAAGCGGCAGAGGCTGGCGAACCCAGGATCGGCAGGTCAGGGAGCAGGACTCTCAAGTGCCGACTGTAAGGACTGATGAATTCAACAGCTGCTAGTTCAAGTCCCGGAACCAGACACCGGAAGAAGAGAGCAGGAACTCCTGGCTACGTGAGCAGACCAGCAGTAGTAGTGGAAGGTCAGGATATGAAAGCCGAGGGGTGGGGAGCCACCACAAACCCCGCCCTGTCACTTAATACAGCAGCCAAACGTGGAGTAGACAAGTTGACATAATCCTGACCACCACAGATGGGAAGAGTAATCATGTTATGTTGAAGTCCAGTTAATATTGATCTTCCTTCTAATGTGTGCTGTCCCAGATTTCACCCAACCAAATTTCTATCAGCTATCTATTCTAAACCCACCCCCCTCACCCTCCCTTCCTCCCTACCTTTGCAGCCATCAAAGAGTCTTTTCTTCTATGCATGAGTCTGTTTTTAAATTCTTATCATAGTGGTCTCATACAATATTTGTCTTTTTGTTGCTGACTACTTTCACTGAACGTAATGTCCTCCAATTGAAATCAGGTTGCGTGATGTTTCCCATAATCATCACTGTTCCTTATTATTGCATAGTGTTCCATTGAGTATATATGCCATAGTTTATCTAAACATTCCTCTGTTGTTGGGCATCTGGGTTGTGGACTGTGCTGCAATAAACATTTTTGTGCTTGTATCAGTTGGTGTAAATGGCCTTGATTCTATAGGATATATTCCGAGCAGTGGAATAACTGGGTCAAATGGGATATCTAGATCCAGGTTTTTAAGGATGCTCCAGAGTGCTTTCCAAAGAGATTGCACCATTTTGCAATCCCACCAACAGTGTAGGAGAGTTCCAATTTCTCCACAACCCCTCCAGCATTTGTTGTTTTGTGGTTTGGGAATCATGGCCAACCATGTTGGGGTGAGATGGTATCTCGCTGTACTTTTGATTTGAATTTCTTTAATAGCTAATGACCGTGAGCATGTCTGAGTGTGTTTTTTGGCTACCTGGATCTACTCGTTAGAGAAGTGTCCATCCATCTCCTTTGCCCATCACTTTTACCTTTTGCTTTTTGATATTTTGTAGTACCTTATAGACTATGCAGATCAGGCATCAGGCTGACATAGAGCTGTCAAATATTTTTTTCCCCATTCCATAGGTGGCCTTTTAATTCTATTAATAAAGTCATTAGATGAGCAAAAATGATCAAATCCTAAGAGTTCCCACATACATATTTTCTCATCTGTTGCTTGTGGTTTGTTTGACAGATTTTGAGTCTGTCTACACTGTGCATTAAAACTTCCATTGTTGTTCCTATTTTCTCTTGGATAAGCTTTATTGTTTTAGGTTTGATATTTAGGTCTTTTATCCAGTTTGAATTGGTTTTTGTATAAGGTGTAAGATACGGGTCTTGTTTCAATTTATTGCAGAAGGATATGCAATTTTGCCAGCACTATTTGTTGAAGAGATTGTTTTTACCCCAGTTTAATGTCTTAGGGCCTTTGGTAAATATCAACTGTTCACAGAAGATGGTGTCATCTCTGGGGTCTGGATTCTGTTCCACTGATCTACCTGTTTTTGTACCAGTACCAGGCTGTTTTGACCACTGTGGCAGTGTAACAGGTTCTAAAGTCCAGTAGTGAGAGGCCTCCAAGTGTATTCTTCTTTTTCAGTACTGCTTTACTTCTCCAGGGCTTCTTCCCTTTTCAAACAAATTTGGTAATTTGTTTCTCCATCTCTTTAGAAAATGTCACTGGAACTTGTACTGTGATTGCCTTATATAAGTAGTTTGCTTTGGGTAAAATAGACATTTTCACAATGTGAAGTCTTCCTATCCAGGAGCAGGGTAGGTTTCCCCATTTATGTAAGTCTCTCTTAGTTTCTTGTAGTAAGGGTTTGTATTTCTCTTTGTAAAGGTCTGTTATTTCTGTGGTTAGATTTATTCCTAGGTATTTTATCTTCTTAGGAGCTATAGTAAATGACCGCAACTTGGTGACTTCTTCCTTAATAATCTTGTTGTTGGTATAAAGGAATCCTACTGATTTATTTATGTTTATCTTCTATCCTGAGACTTTGCCAAACTCTTCTATCAGTTTGAGAAGTTTCCTTACGGATTCTTTGGGATTGTCTGCGTATACAATCATATCATCTGCAAATAGGGAGATTTGGACTTCTTCTTTGCCAATGCAGATTCCCTTTATTTCCTGGTCTTGTCTAATCCCTCTGGCTAGAACTTTTCATATGATGTTGAATAGGAGAGGTGAGAGTGGGCATCCTTGTGTAGTTCCTGTTCTCAAGGGAAACTGTTTCAGTCTCTCTCCATTCAGGATGATGTAGGCAGTTGGCTTTGCATAAGTGGTCCTTATTGCATTGAGGAATTGGCCATCTATTCCTACTTTGCTGAGAGTTTTTGGCACGAATGGGTGTTGGACTTTATCAAATGCCTTTTCTGCACCAACAGACAAGATCAAGTGATTCTTGTCTTTTGTGTTATTTATATGGTTGATCACATTAATAGTTTTTCTGATGTTGAACCAGCCTTGCATCCCTGGTATGAATCCAATTTGGTGATGATGGATTATTTTTTGAATACGTGGTTGTTTTCTACTGGCAAGAATTTTGTTGCAGATTTTTTCATCTAGATTCATGAGTGATATTGGTCTGTAATTGTCTTTTTTTGTTGGATCTCTTCCTGGCTTTGGTACCAGGGTTATGCTGGCTTCATAGAATGAATTTGGGAGTATTCTATCTCTTTCTGTACTGTGGAATACTCTCAGTAGTATTGGAGATAATTCTTCTCTAAAATCTTGGAATTCTATGGTGAAGCCATCTGGGCCCAGGCTTCTTTTAGTTGGTAGTTTTTTTTATGACTTTTTCAATCTCTTCCTTTCTGATAGGTTTATTAAGTTGCTCTGCTTCACCTTGTGATAATTTTGGTAAGTGATATGATTCAAGGATTTGTCCATTTCCTCTATGTTTTCAAATTTGTTAGAGTACAGACTTCCATAGTTTTCTGTTATGATGTTTTTGGTTTCTGCTGGATCTGTTGTGACAACTCACCTCTCATTTCTTATTTGGGTAACTTGTTTCCAGTTTTTCTTTAGTAAGTTTAGCCAATGGTTTGTCTATTTTGTTGATCTTTTCAAAAAAAACAGCTTTTGATCTTTTCACTTTTTTTTAATTGTTCTTCTATTCTGTAATTTGTTTAGTTCTGCTCTGATCTTTATGATCTGTTTTCTTCTGGTACCTGAAGGGTTCCTCTGTTGTTCTGTCTCTACTTGTTCAAGCTGAAGCATCAGTTCTTTGATTTGGTTTCTTTCTTCCTTCCACGTGTGTGCATTTATGAAGATAAACAGACCTCTGAGCACTGCTTTGGCTGTATCCCATAAGTTCTGGTAAGAAGTCTTTTCATTATTGTTGGGATCCATCAATTTATTTCATCCTCTATTTCTTCTATAATCCATGGGTTTTGAACAAGATGTTGTTCAGTTTCCATGAGTTCCTCTTTCTATGTTTCTCCTGCTATTGATTTCTACTTTTATGGATTTATGATCTGAGAAAATGCTTTGCATTATTAATACAATTGTATGGATTTTGTTGAGAATTACTTTATGTTCTATTAATTGCTATGGTCTAACACATTGTCTATTCTGGAGAATGTTCCATGTGTGCTGGAGAAAATCCACTGTTGGGTAGAAAGTTCTGTATATGTTCATGAGGTCTAGTTGGTTAATTGTGACAATAAGTTCTGTGTTTTTATTGAGCTTTTTTCTAGATGATCTGTCTAATCCTGAGTGTGGAGTATTATTGTGGAGTGATCTGTCTCCTTTTTGATTGTAGTCAGTGTTTCTTTGATGTATTTAGGTGCTCTAATATTAAGTGCATAAATATTAAATATTATTAAGTTCTGTTTGTGTGTTGAAGTTTCAGCAATTAATAGTGTCCATTCTTGTCCACGGTGGTGGCTTTTACATTAAAATCTATTGTATCTGAGATTAGAATTGCCACACCTGCTCTTCTTTGTTCATTGTTAGCTTGATATGTATTCTTTCATTCTTTAATTTTCAGTTTGTTCATATCTTTAAGTCTAAGGTGAGTTTCTTGTGAGCAAACTTATGGATGGGTAATATCTTTTGATCCAAGATGTCACTCAATGCCTCTTTACTGGAGTGTTCAGTCCATTCACATTCTGTGTGATTAATGATAGGTATGTGTTCAGTGCTCTCATTGTGGTATGTTTATTTTTGTGTTGATGTTTTCTCTGTTGTTCTTATTAATCTTTTCTGAGACATTCTTCTTTGTGTGTTGTTTTATCACCTTTTTCAGTTGGTTTTGTGGTTGTTCAGACTCCTGTATTATGTTTCTTGATTTGATATGTTGCATCTTTATTATGCTTTATGACTGCCCCTAAGATTCCCCTTAATAAATTATATATAAACCCAATTTCAGTTACCACCATTCTTACCAACTTCCTCTCCATCTGGAAGGACTATAACGACTGTAGTACATCCCTCTTTTTAATATGATGACACCATAGTTTTCATGATGTGATCACTGGATCATTTCTTTCACTGTTATAGCTTTGATTGAGTTTGGAGCCTTCCTTACCTGAGTAGGATTCTGGATGATGTGTCCTGTAATCGCTTCTAACACATAAAGTTAGTGGTTTTGTTCTCCTAAGCCAAGAGATTCTTTCAGTATTTCTTGTAGCTTTGGTTTGGTTTTTACAAAGTCTTTGAGTTTCTATTTATCTGCAAATGTCTTAATTTTATTTTCATATTTGAAAGATAGTTTTTCAGGATATCGAATTCTTGGTTGGAAGTTCTTCTCCTTCAAGGCTTTGAATGTGTCATCCCACTGTATCCGTGCCAACATTGTTTTGGCTGAGAAATCTGGTGAGAGCCTACAGGGTTTTCCTCTAAATGTTTGCTTTGCTTTGAGTCTTGCTGACTTTAAGGGTTTCTGTTATGTTTCATTTTGCTAAGCTTGATTATAATGTATCTTGAAGTCTTTCTATTGAGATCTATATTGAATGGTATTCAATACATATCTTGAATATCTATATTCTCTTCCTTCATAATTTCTGAGAAGTTTTCTGTCAGCATCTCAGCAGCAATACACTCTATGTTCTCAGGTGTCTCGCCCTGTTCAGCAACTCCAATTAATCATAGATTGTTCCTCTTAATAGAGTCCCAAAAGCTTCTTAATGCTTCTTCATTTTTCTTGTTTCTTTTTTTCTGATTTCTCCTCATAGATGCTGGATTCAGTAGCTCTGTCTTCCAAGTCGGAAATTCTCTTCCATTTGTTCCATTCTGTTTTCTTGGCTTTGAATTGAAGTTTCTATGTCTTTGATTTTGTTCTTGATCTGTTGGGTTTCCAAGTACTGGTGTTCCCTCAGATTGAACATCTTGCTTAATTTTTTGTTTAGTTCTGCTGCATTTTGCATAAGGTCTAGGGGGGCTCTCTATATAATCCTTTTGTATTCACCATCCAATAGTTTCAGAAAAGCTTCCTCATCTGGGAACTTCTGAGATCGTTTGTTTGGGTATCTTCTGAAGACATGGGTGATTTCTTGGTTATGCTTGTATCAAGAGTTTGTTGCTTTCGGTGCTTCATGTGCATCAATACAGGCTGGGAGGGATGCTGTGTGGATTGACTGCAGTTGTTTCTCTTGGCCATCTTAAAATGAGAGGTAAAAACATATCTGGCAACTTCCAAAGTCAGTCTGGTTTTCAAGTATATAGATCCTTCTTCCCACCTGGCAAAGTAAGCATCTCTATATCAAAGCCCAGATGCTACAAAACTAGCTCAAAATACAGAAAGACTACTTACCTGTGGGCCTCTGCTGTTGGACCCCAGCTGTAGGTGACACTGTGTAGAATTCTGCTTTTCTGCCAGAAAGGTGCTCTGTTCTGTGCGGGTGCTGCCTCCCAGCCTAGGTATTAAGTCCAGCTGAGGTTTCTGTGTGTGTATCTCTGCCTCCCAGCTCAACAAGATGGTATTCTGCACAAGCTTGCCACCTGACTGGGACCAGGCTACCAGTGGAAAGAGAGGTCAAAAGTGGTGAGATGCTTCTGTTGCTGATCCCCAGCCTCAGGCAAGACTGTGCAAAACACCACCTCTCTGCCAGAAAAGTACTCTCCCCTGGGAAGGTGCTGCCTCCCAGCCTAGCAACTGAGTCCAGCTGGGGCCTCCACATACGTGTATCCACCTCCCAGTGGAACAAGATAGTGTCCCACACAAGCTTGCCGCCACTCCCGTATGGCTACTGTATGGCAGAGGTAGAAAGATAGGCCAAAGGTGCTGAGATGCGCAAAGTCCAAAGTGGGCTCTCAGAATATGGCAATTCTGCTTGACGACTCCACCAGCAGTGCACCTGAGACTAGTGGCTAGTCAAGTCACAGTTCTGCCCACTGGCTAAGACAGAGAAAAAAAAATTAAATGGTGAGTTACCTTTGGTCCTTACAAGCTCACACTTGCTGTGAGAGTGGGGTCAGCAAAAGAGAGGAGGTTTTGTCTTCAGTAGTATGAAGTCCAAATTAACAGCCTGATACCATGTCCTAGGGGCCCCCTAGATGTCCAGAAGTCCCCATGTAATTATCAATTCAGGTCTTGGTTTCCAGAAGGATTTAGGGAGATGTGTGTTTAGACCACCGTCTGCACTCCTCCCCCTTAATAAATATAGTTTTGAAACTTGTAATTTTGATTCTGTCATTAAAAAATTTTTATAGAAGTCTTGCATATTTTTATTTGATTTATTTCTAAATGACCTCTATTTTTTGTTGTTATTGTACAACATAACCTTTTTTTTTTCTAATTTTTTGTTTCTGTTACAAACAAGTATAATGGGTTTTTACATATTCATCTTGTATTTAGCTACTTTCCCAATGTTCCTTTATTTACTTTTATAAAAAAAAAATACTCTATATTATGTATCAAGGCATATGTTGAAAACACTTTATCAACACACAGTAACAATTTTGTTTTTTCCTTTCCAAACTTTATAATTCTTTTCTCCCACTTTATTACATGGACTAAGATGGAGTCAACCTAGGTGCCCATCAACAGAAGAATGGAAAAACAAGCTATGGTAAATATACACAGTGGAACACTATGAAATGACAAAGAACAATGACGATTTTAGGAAACATAACCTGTAATCATCTGGAAGACCTCATGCCGACTGAAATCAGTCAACTCTAAAAGGACAAATGTTTCATGAGAACACTATTATAAGGATGTAAGAAAAGGTTTATGCACAGAAGAAAATACTCTCTAATGGCTACAAGTGTGGGGAGGGAGGGAGAGGATTTTTCATAGATTAGATACCTATTGCAGTCAAGTCCATTGTGACTCACAGCTACCCTATAGGCCACAGTGGAACTGCCCCATAGAGTTTCCAAGAAGCTCCTGGTAGACTCCCTTTTGGTTAGTAGCTGTAGCACTTAACCGCTATGCCCACCAGGGTTTCCATAGATTAGATAATTGACTGGAATTTGATTAGGTGAAGTGAGTGACAGCAGGCAGTAAGTGGGAGGTCAGCACAACTGGACTGCAACATAAGTTAAAAGGTTTTCTAAATACAACCCAGGATTTTAAAGGTCAGAGTAGCAGGGACAGGAGCCTGAGAACCATGGCTTCAGGGGACATTGAGGTCAATATGCCTAACTAGGTTTTTTCCTAAGAAGCTGCTCTGCATCCCATATTGGTGATTGGTGCCTGGGGTCTTAAAATCCAGCAAGCTGCCATCTAAGGAATATCAGTAGGTCCCAACCTAGAGTAAATGAAAACCAAAAACTTCAAAGGCATAAGGAAAATATGAGTTCAGGAGACAGAAAGATCCATATAATTGGGAGACTACATCAGCATGACACCAGAATAAATAGATAGTGCCCAGCTACCACCAAAGAGTGTCCTTTCTTTTTGTATTGCTATGTCCTTTATCAGTCCCTGTGTAGAAACCCTGGTGGCATAGTGATTAAGCCCAATGTCTGCTAACTGAAAAGTCAACAGTTTAAATCTGCCAGGTACTCCTTGGAAATTCTATGGAGCAGTTCTACTGTGTCCTACAGGGTCACTATGTGTTGGAATCAACTCAATGGCAGTGTGTTTGGGGGTGACACAAATGGTTAAGTGCTTGGATAGTAACAAAAAAATTTCAAACCACCCAGAGTTGCCTCTTAAGAAAGGAGTAGTGATCTGTCTCTGAAAAGCCACCCAGCACAGGAAAACACAATGGAGCACAGTTCTACTGTGAAACACATGGGGTCACATGAGTCAGAAGTGAGTTGACAGCAATTGGTTTATGTCTTTTAGATGGTTAGTGAAATTTGCTGGTAAAATCATCTGGTCCTGACTTTCAAGAAAATTAATAGTGATAAAATATACATTTATTCAATGTCTTTTCAAGTCATTTATAGTAAGTTATTGTTCTAGAAAACTGTTGATTTTCACATATTTTCAAATTTATTGTCTTTAAGACATTCATAAGGTACTCCTTTGAATTTAATGCTAGCCTATACACTGGTATTTTAAAGATTTTTTTTCCTGTTATTATGTATGCAAATTTTCCTTTTTTTAAAAAAAATCATTTTCACTTAGAGTTCTCTTCAAAGAACCACCATTTTGTAAATTGTCTCTTTTGTGTTTTTTGGTCAATTTTTTATTCAGTAATCTTTATTTCTTTTCTTCATTTAGATTTCTTTGATGCTTAAGTTTATCTACTTCATTAGGTTTACTGTTCTTTCTTCTCATGTCCTAGATACTTAGGCTACTATTTTAATCAATTCTCTTTTAATATAATAATTTAAAGCTGAAAGTGTTCTCCAAATTGTCATTCATGTTCCACTCTATAAATTTCATTATATAGTAATTCAATTATCATGTAAAGTTTTTTTTTTTTCCTCCAAATTTTGACTCTGTTTTCTTCTTTAGCATTTAAATTACTTGGAACTTCATATTTTTTGAATTTTTAAATTATTTTAAACTTCACTTATTAGATTCTAAAAGTATGCTTAAAAATTTATAATTTATTATTAATTCTTACTAAATTGGATTTCAATAAGAGCATGGACCTAAGCTATCAATCATATCCTTATCCACTACTAGTATTTGGAAACTTGGTAGGACACTGTTAAGAGCTATGGTTGCTAACCAAAATGTTGGCAGTTCGAATCTACCACCTCTTTAGAAACCCTGTGGGGCAGTTCTTCTCTGTCTTATCAAGTTGCTATGATTTGGGATCGACTTGATGGCACCCAACAACAGAACTAATATTAACATTATCCCAAGGGGAGTCTTCTCTTTGTTATTTGTTTACAGCTTGTCACTCTTTCTCTTATCTCACTATTTCTCGGGAGTTTTGCAAATATAACACTTGATTCTCATGAAATTTCCCTTTCTTTTAAGTGAGTTCAGCAACATTCTAAAGTTCATCTGTGCTAGTGCATCCAGAATCTTGTTGTCTTCTAACAGTGGGGTTTTCCATGTCATTTCTTGATGTATAGTGGGCTCTAACAGTCCTCTCCAAGTGCCTTTCGGAAATGTCTTTTCCACAAAATCAAATAAAAACAAAACATCCAAAAGTTTGAAATGTTGCCCAATCTTCTCCCCTTTTTTAGGCAATTCATTTCTTTGCTGCTCCTCGACTGCATACTAAGGAAGGGCAGGATAATGCAGAGCACCAGTCCAAAGAGATTTACTTTAGCTGCATTTGTTTAATTTCAAGCTCACACCATTTCTGTATGGGTAATTATGTATATTGATTTAAAAGATCTCCCTTTCCAGCTCTTGGTGAAAGACAAGTAAATAGAATAGATCCTGTTGTCAAACTTTTTTTAGCCATATAAAGAAGTGATTGGAATAGATGAGTTATACCATGCCTTTCAGTTTTAAGAAAATATATCTATGTCTAAAAGAAGAAAATAATGTTTCCCTTGAATTACCTGCCGGTAGAGAATTGAGAGGTATCTCAACATCACATTTTCCCTCTGTTAATGGAGTAGCGATTCCAAAGGTAACATTTTTCCCCTTCAGTCCTTATAACAATCTAATGTTGCCCTCGAGTCACTAATAATTGTTGTTGTACCTAGTCTGTCATTCATGAATTGAGATTTAGTGCAGCCTCTGTTAGTATATGCAGATGGATAATCCATCCCCCAAATCAAAGTTCAAGAATGTACCCTTGGAAGAGGACTCTCGGGACAGAACAACAGCTTGTCTTGCAGCCCACAACTAGGCAGTTCGGAAAGAATAGGTTTATTGAACTGAGGCAAATGTTACCCAATGATATTTATGAAGTTAGAAACCAGGAAGAGGAAACTGAGTTTGTAAGGTTAAGAAAATATAAGGAATGGCCTTGAGAATAACGGTCATGTCCTGTGGAAACAAACACTGGAGGAATATTTATGGAAAATACAGGTGATATGTGAATGCAAGTTGCAGGAAAATTTCAAGCTCCATAACTTAAAATTCACAAACGACTATTTTGAAAAAAAATACATTTTAAAAATTATTTGTGGAAAATAAAGAAATATATAAATACACACACACGTGTCCATACATATATGTGTGCTTATATGCATACACGTGCATAGATATGTGCATATATATTATTATCTTATAAGATTATAATATCACTTTTTGCAAAAAATTCTGAAAAACTAGATTTTATTTTCCTTTTGCTAGGAATAATTTAAATGTAATTGAAGCAACTAAATGCAAGAGAGTTCTTAATGGCATTCTCCGATGATAATTTCAGGATCTTAAGCATAGTCATATCTCTACAACTAAAACTTCAGAAAATACAAATGAAAAATATTAATTTTTGAGATCAGATTCATAGGCAATCTGTAGAGGTACCCACTATTGGCTTTAACTTTCTATGCATTAGTGTAATAGAGAAGTAGTAAATATTATTGTGTAGAATTTGGATAATTAGGTGGACAATAATCACTTCATAAAAGTTAGCAAAATAGTTCAAGATTGATTAACCTGTATGAATTGTATTATGGCAAGGTACAAAATTTAATATATATTTTTCAACTTGAAAGGTTGACAGTTGAAAAATACAGAGAGGAAGCACTAAGCGGCATACCAATATCCTGATTAAATTAGATAACTCAGTAAATCAAAATCAATCTCTGCCATTAACTTTTTGAAAGTCAAGGAAGTTAATGTCCTTTTTTTTTCAAGTTTGGAATGTTTACTCATTCTCTAGTTTTCAATAAGAGTTGAGAAATCTTATAATATGCCTTAAAGAGACGAAAACATGTCTAGGCAATTTGTATTACAGAACTAACGGGTAAGACTGAGGCTTCTATCTAGTCCTTTCTCAAAGCAGATCATTCAAAGATAAGCTGGAATTTTTGCAAATCACTCTGACAAGCTTCTTCTTGCTTATCAATTTTCTTATGGAAAATGAATCTAGAGTAACAGCAGCATTGTTTGTCAATGTCCTCCTGTTATTGTTAGCAATACATTCTTGCACATATTGTTTCAGACAAAAATTTAGTATTTTGCATTAGAAGAGGATAATTAGGCAATAAGACACAAAAGCGAGTGTGGCTATCATGAGATAAACACACACATGGGGTGTTATGAGGCACAGCCAAGTGTCTGTAATCCCTCTAGGGTATGATTATCTCGTGATAACCACACACCATGGAGTTGCCTTATTGCTATTATAAAATATCTTTATTATGAGAAGAAATGTGCATTTTTGTGCAGAAAGAAGATGGAGCTGGCAATTTAGAATGCCGAACAGCAGTTTCAGCTGAGCTATGTGGTTTACATAGATTAATCTATCCCATTGGAATGTTTCCCCAGCCAAAAAAATGTTCCCTAAATCCAAGCAGTCATAATCTGTGGTGATGTGCAGCTATTCGGAGCATTTGAGAAATTCCCTGCCTGGTTCTTAAGCTGTTGGTTTGATGTTTGCATGGAGTGAACCCTGAGAGACACAGTGATGAGGCAGATCTACAGACACAGTGTTTGAGAAACGTGATGTTTTGGGACTCCAAAACACGATTCCTGCAAATGTAAAAATTCCATGCCACAGTTTTGTCTGACTTCTCAATAAGAGTAAATTGTTTTAAATTCCTTATGGAAACTGCATATAACAATGGAGAATTTGATAAAGGAGAGAAATTATTAGGGGAGAAACAGGAAATTGAGATGGAACTCGTAAGGCAGTGGAAGAGTTAATGAATTCTCTAGAAAAGAGATTGTAAACCTGAGGCCAATAGAATGAATTGAGGGCATTAAACCTGGAGACGAGAGGGCCAAGGAAAGGCAAGATGCGCATCTACAAACATTTGAGTTATAGTCAGATGCAGAAAGGAGGGGATTTATTCTCTAGTTCTAGAGGCAGAATTTAAGTGAAAACCAGATGGGAAAGGGTTTCATTTTACCCTAGGAATCCTCTTTTAAGATCTGAGTATTTTAGAAATGTAACTGTCTTTCCTTAAGAAAAAAAAATCATGCAAAGACTGAATGATTTCTTAGGGGGCTTTCTTCATTAGAATAAACTCCCCAGATCTATATAATTGATTCTACAATAAAATAAAGTTATGGACACATAAAATCTGAGAAGATTCAACATCACCAAATATTCAAAGGCTGAAAAGAGAATGTAAGTCCAAAACATTTCCGAGATATCCTCAAACATGTAATCTTATATGCATCATGAGCATTTAGACGTTAAGAAAATAAATAATTGTCCTAGAGTCAATTCCAACTTACAGAGACACAAAGGGATAGAACAGAACTACCTCATGGAGTTTCCAAGGCTGTAAATCCTTACAGAAGCGGGCTACCACTTCCTTCTCTCACAGAACAGCTAGTGGCTTCAAACCCCTTGTCTTTCGATTAGCCTCCCAGCACTTAATCACTGCGCCACCAGCCCTTTTAGATATAATATACCAAATACCTATCATCTTTAGATATAATCTTGTCATCGAGTCGGTTCTGACTCACAGTGACTATAGAACTGAACAGAACTGCCCCACAGGACGTCCAGGTTATGACTGGTGGATTTGAATTTCTGACCTTTAGGTTAGCAGATGATCTCCTGACAACACCAAAATGGAACAATCATGTCGAAATATCTCTGAATGTCTGAGTGAAAAGAACTGGATGTAATAGCTCTATTTAATTTTAAAAAATGACAATTGTCTTTTCAATTTATCAATCAATTTTTAATCCAAAGCTGTAATGGAATTAAGGATGGACAGTTAACATTCTATTTCAGTGAATTCTCATTGCTAATTAGACAAACTATGGGGTAAAGTCAGCAATGAATCAGCCTACAGACTGTGTGTTAAAATGAAAATCTATTTTGTTTTCATGTCTGGGAATCCAAATCTTTAAAATAAATCCAGAGCATGTGACCCAATTTTGGTATTTGGTAGTCATCAGAATGTATCAGTTCTAATGTAAAGACTATCATTTAATATGGAATATGAGTATCCATGTAACTGATTCAATTGAATTAAAAAAAACTTCTAAGAATATATGCCATGCATTTTTAAAAGCTACAAAGCCAGTAATTGCCTTAAATGTAGAAATAAATTGCATCTAGAGATCTCCTACTCTGCCTATGTGATACTTTATTGGTTTCTGCATTTCACTAACTGATATGCTTTCATGAAAAATCAATACTTCGCAGTCCAATGTATTTTATAATGTTATGTTGTGGGTTCCATACATTAAAGTACATTTTTTGATGTGTAACTCCAAATCTTTATTTTACAATAAAGTTTGCCATGGGGAACACTTAAAAGGGCACCATTTGTTTTCTAAATATGCAACAGCATCTTTGACATAATTGACACTTGTTTCAATGGATTGCTACCATTTCTAGTCTAAATTCCGCCTTTTAATTTAGCCTTAGGCCATACCTTTTAGAGAAACTGCCATCTATGAAACATCAGATGCTTCAGTAAGGCCAGACGGGTGTACCTCCTAGTAGAGCTGTGTGAAAAATTTCACACCTATGCTGAAACTGCCAAAATATGCTTCTTCACTCTTTTCAGTACCAAGGGGAAAACATATACTTTTTCCCTTTGGGCAGTTTTGACAGTTCTGATACAAGTGAAAAGCAGGTTTTGCCAGCATGATAAAAGGGGGGGGGATTAGATGTCTTGATATTATAATGTGAGAACCTCATAGTCTTAAAATGAGGTGGAGGGGAGGGGAAAGTGAAAACCCATGTTAACACTTTCTCTTCTCCAAAGCTGACCACATGATCAGCAATATTGTCTTGTTCATTGGAAGACCCTGGCTAAAGAAGAAAGACAGGCATTTTAAGGGTAAAGACAACATTAAATGAAAATAATAAAAATCAGCCATAAATGTGTGAGCCTCCTGCAGTATTTTCTCTCAGAGTTAAATCACAAGTAAAGCCAATATCTTCTAAAAAAAAATCTATCTTGTATCACTAACTTTGCTTCTTCTCCCCAGCCTGTGTTCTTTCAAGATTCAGAATGCTTCTTGGCTATAAGAAAGAGAGAAAAAGATAAAAACCAACTATTATACCCTTAAGACATCTTGTGATCCTGTGGAAAAAAATCACCTTTTCTATTTCACTTTCTTTATCTTGAAATTTTTGACACATTCTCCACCTCTATGAAAGAGAGAGAAAAGCTTTCTGCCAAAAGGTTTTTAAAAAGAAAATTGTCATTTCTGATGACCACTTTCCTGAATCACTGCAACCCCAGAACACTCAAAAGGTTCAGAATAAATAAATAAATAAATAAATGATAGGTCTAGAAAAGACATACATATGCTGGTCAGGGAATCCAGTCGAGCAGAGAATTCTTCTGGACCCATGAATTCCTACAGCCTTTTTACACTCTTCAGTCATGCTTTAAAACAATTGAACACAGAACATAAACATCAAGTCAATGGAAAATCAAATGTGCTGAACCATTCTGCATCCACTCAAACTCCTCTGGTGGAATACTGTATTTTCAGAACACCCGGAAGGAATTTTAATTTGATTCTTATGTGGGAATCTGCACTACATGCAGTTTATTACATAAAGATGCATCTTTTGTCCCTTAAAAGTTAGGGCTACTGTGGATTGAGGCACAAAAATCAAGGGGCCTTTCCTATGAAGAAGGAAATGTTTTTTGACTTGTTTGGGTTTTGTAATAATCTTAGATGAGGACAATCCTGAGTTCTGTATTTGTAATGTAGACAATCAATGTATTTTAGGAATTACCCTTCCAATGCATTGACTAAGACAAAAAAAAAAGTCACTTGAGTAAATACTATTTTCATTAAGCTTTTGTCTACTCAATCACCATAGAATGTAGAACTTGAAAAACCAGCACCAAGGCATAAAATAAGCTGAGCCAAGCCAAGTGCTGTTGAGTCGGATCCAAAGCCATGCCATATCTCAACATTTTGGAGGAGGAGATGAGAAGATAGTGTACTTTACTATTTTTTATGACTAAAACCAAACAACAACAACAACAAAGATGCTTAGTGGGTTAACTTTCTCTCCCAAGGCCTCCTTTTGACATCTGACGAAAGAGTTCTGTAATTGAGACTGGGTGTAGAGGGTGTCGCCACTGCCACCAGGGTCTTCTTATTTTCTGCTATTGTCCTGTACTGAGGCCAGGCTGCCAGTCTGCTGTGGGCCACCATGCCTGGAAAGAGCAAAGGGAAGAGAAAAGAACAGACATGAAAGCAAAGTTCTGCCTACCTCACATTTGACCTCAAGGTTTTTCACCCCCTTCTCCCCATTATCCATAGTGCTACTCTTGGCCCTGAGCTCAGGTTGCTGATGTTAAAAAAAAACCTTTTTTTTTTTTTCTTTTTAACAGCACTGTGCAGTTTTAACAGCCCTGGCAGCACAGTGGTTAAGAGCTCCACTGCTGATCAATAGGTCAGCAGTTCAAATCCACCAGCTACACCAGAAACCCTATGAGCCAGTTGTGCCGTACCTTAGAGGGTTGCTATGACTCAAAATAGACTTGAGGCCAACAGGTTTTGTTTGTTTGCTTTTGGTTTGCTGCAGTTTTATTCACCACTGAAATACAATGGCCATCTGGCAAAACTGGGATGGAGCTGGAATTTAAAAGTAAACAAACATTCAGTTTCTAACAGTTTTGAAAAAAAAGTCACTGTTCACTCCAGCTCCAGCTTAACAAAACTAGTCCTGATATCACTAACACGGTCCCGGCAACACTCAGGTGGGATTACTGTTGGAACACTCCCATGGGCTCCACCTTTTCCGGAGATGCTGAAAGGTTGCCCTATTAACTCTGCATTGCTCTTTCTCTATGGTGTCTTACAGATTTGCTATTTGGAAAAAAAAGTTGTTTCCTGTTGAAATCTCTTAGCTTTCTTATTCCTGAAGACTCAGATCCATGTATATAGAAGCTGAGACCACAAGGAAATACAAATGACAGACTCCTGCTATCCTCAGCATCGCTCTTCCTCCCAGTAGTGAAGAAAATGCCATGGGGCTATGCTTTTGCCCACTTCCTCTGAAGGCATTCCCCGCCCCCCAGATGCCTTCTCTGCTCACCTCTACCTCCAACATGTATACATACATCCATTACACAGAGTTTTGTTGTGGCAGTGACTGCTAATTTTCTTGCACTGTCCATTTGCTTCTTCTTTGTAGTGATAGAACCTCTTCAGCAAGCCACACTTGAGTTTCAGCAGGACAGGTGGAAGTTGCTGAGACATTCTCTTTCCCAGCTGCCTTTCGGGTGAAGTGTGTCTTGGTGGACTAAGCTCCTGCCAGTGGTGCGACAAGAAGTGACCTTTTGAGGTTTTGACCATAAAAAAACAGTTGTGCATACATTTCTCCCTCTCTCTCTCCTTGCCCCTTCCACCTGACCGGAAAATGGCAATGCGGAAGTAGCTGTCTTAGGCCCAGAGATGAAAACTGAGTGTTGAAGAGGGCAGAGCAAATCCAGCAGCCTGGGCCCCACAGACCCTGTGAAGGAAGTCCAAACCTTCTGGACTTTTCTTCTCTGTACTGTTATGTTAGAGAGAAGTGGACTTCTAACTTATTTGTCTTATTCTATTTCGAGTATTTTGTTGTTCCATTTTTACCTGCACTCTGACAAATCTACTATGATTGAGGGAGCGGAGCTGCTCAATATGTATTTGGTCATACACAAGAAAGTGTAGCAAATTCACAAATTAGCTTTCATCAATATTTGGTCAAAAATGATTAGGAAGGAAATAATTCCATAATTACATTCCTGAAATGCTAACAGAAGACGGCTGTGTGTCTTGGGCATTAGACTGAGATAGCCTACAGAGAAATCGAGCCAATATTGGAAGATGAAAAGTTAGTTTGCATGTGAAAATAGATTTTATATGCAAGAATTTTAAGGACTTTAAAGTGCTGTATTATTTATTAACTCAATGACTATTATTTTTTAGCCTGTTAAGAGATCTGAAAAGAATACATTTCCACTAGTGTTGTAAATATGCTTAAATAACCACATAACAGTCAGTGTCGATTTGAAGAGTGCATGCAGAAGACCCCGATGCGTTCTAAAAGGTCATCCATGACAGTGACCCTACAAAAGTTGACTCAAGCATCATAAATGTTTGAGTTCAGAAGAATATTCACGCAAAGCCCTCGTATATATACGTGTGTGTGTGTCTGTGTCACTGAAAAGCAAATTTCTAAATTGCACATTTGTTGATGTGTGATGTGTGTTTATACATACATGTAGAATATGTGCACATGCAGAAGTATATAGGACAAAAGACACTGCTTAAGAGAAGTTTATTAGACTATGTCTTAGAAAAATACTACAAGGAAATAATAACAAAACAGTAGCAAAATTAGTGCTTTAAATTGGATTGAAGAACAATTTAATGACTGAGGAATAGTATGTGTTTGCATAATATAGGAATCTGATATTTTTTTCTGCCCTGAAATTTGTGGGGAGTGCTTCTAGTGTTGTGAACCTCTGTGTGTGTGGCTATACAACAGCTTGTCTTTTCTTGAAGATTACTGGTTAAGCCTGTGAAATCTTCACTCATCTAAGTGGATGAGCCTGAGGGGGAGGGCTTGTCAGCTGGGACAGCTTATCAGAAGAGAGTTGTTCTTCCCACCTCCTTCTCCCTGTTTATTCCTAAACCAGGGAAAAATCCCCCTGGGAGCAGGGAGGCCTCAGAGGGAGCATTGCAGAGACTCGAGAGATGAGAAACGGTTTGTAAATGAGCATTTAAAACATAAAAACCCTCTTGTTTTTAAAGCCAGTGCGTATAAAGTACCAGTGGGAGACGTGAGTTGACAGCCCGTCTGGCCGGGGGATTCTCAGTCAACCACTGAGGGATGAAAAGTGGGACTGGGAGAGCTCAGTTCTGTCAGAATCTGCTCAGAATTCCTGGGCTTGCCATTTCAAACCAAGTTCAAACCTTCCAGAGCTTGAGATTAAAGTGAATGTTTACAGAAAAACAAAAGAGGCTTAAAAATGCTTATTAACAGGCATCTTAGAAATCTTTATAAAGCATCATCTTAGATGATTTACATGCAAATGAATCAGAATGTGCTTGGCATACATTATGTAGGGTTTTCAGATTTTATCAAATCCATGCTGATCATGGAAAAAGAAAATACATAATGCCACATGTAATGCCACTAGAGAGTTTCAGCATGAGTAGCTTGTCCAGCCCTGGTTTGAAGCAAAGGAGAGATAATGGGGGACACATGAGTGCTTTTCATTCCGTCACTTATGAACAATGTTTGCTCCCGTGGCTATATTCTGAAGCCAGAGGCAGCTCCAGAGGTTTCTGGGAGCATTAGATTTTCCCAGAGCTTCACGTTTGTGTTGGAGAAGCTATTTTAGTCAGCTAGGGCTCCTCTAACAGAAATAACACAGAGTGGATGGCTTAAAAAAAAGAAAGCTTATTCTTACATAGTCCAGTAGGCTGTAAGTCCAAATTCAGCATGTACACTCCAGGTGAAGGCTTTCCCTCTTGCCGGCTCTGGAGGAAAGTCCGGTATTGCATCAGTCTTTGTCCAGAGAGCATCTTGGCGCAGGAACCTCAGGTCTGAAGGGTGCACTCCCAGTGCTGCTTTCTCGATGGGGTGAGGTTCCCAATTTTCTGCTTGCTTCTCTTTCTTTTTATCTCTTGTAGGATGAAAGGATTAAGGGTGGGGCAAGCTACACTCCAGGGATCTCTGTTTACAGTGAAGCAGGAAGGTAATCCTATGAAGGGATTTATAGTCCCACCCTAATCCTTTAACGTACAGCACAGGAAAATCACAAAATGAAGGGCAATCACAAAATACAGGGAATCATAGCGCAGCCACATGGCGACACCTGTTTTTGGGGGGACACAATTTAATCCATGGCATCTCACCCTTTGACACCCCAAATATCACACCATTGAAACACGTAAAACATTTATGCCATCATAGCAAACTCATGTCCATTTTTTTATGATAGAAGTCTTAAATCAGTTCCAAGTCCAAAATTCAAAAATTACATCCATGAAACTTAGAACACAAGCTGTTTCCAAAGCTACAGTGGTAGAATAGGCACAAGTTAGACATTTCATTACAAGTAGGAGAAACTGCAGGGAAAGATGGCATTAAGAGGCAACAGGCAAGTCAGCAGAACTCATTACATTAGCCCTCAAAGCTTGGAAAATGCTCTTACACTTTCTGAGATGTTCTACACAATGGTCCTGCCCTCCAGACTCTAGGTATTGGCCACACTCACTGGATTTTGAGTGGAGACCCCCAACTCTGCCTTTGAGGCTCACTTAGATAGAAACTGAGCACCATTGGCTTTAGGTGCACCCTAAGCCCTACTGAATGGCAATTCCACCCTTACAAACACAGGATGCTATGGCTCCGCCCTTTCAAACCCCTGAGGTCATGGCCATACCTTTTGAGACTGAGACAACTCAGCTTCTCATGCTGTTTGTCTCTTTGGCTTCTGCTTCCTAGAGCCACATGGCCCGGGCCTGACGTCTACATCTGCCCTGCCGCGGGAAGTGTTCCAAAGCTCTGTAGCTCCACTGATTCAGGTGCCTGGAGGCACCCTGCTCTTGCTGGAAAGCATCCTGCCCAAAGACACCCAGTTCTCTTGCTCTGTGGGTCAGCAAGGCCAGCTCCATTGATTCAAGTGCCCGGAGGCACCCCCTTCTGCGAGGAAAACTCTATGCACAGGCACTTAGCTCTCTTGCTCCATGGGTTGGTTCCAGGGCTGCCTCTAGTTCTGCTGCTGCCGCTGCTGCTGTTGACAGTTCTCTGCTGCCTGTTTTGCACCACAGGTACCTTCTTTGGTGTTAACAGTTCTCGGTTCCTTCTGAATTTTCTATCCATTCACAGTTACAAAATGGCTTCCACATTTTAGGTATTTGTTAGAGCAGCACCCCAATCTAAAGAAAAAAATACATAATGCCACTCGAGACTTTCAGTATGAGTGGCTTGTCCAGCCCTGATTTGAAGCAGAGAAGAGATAATGATGGACACATGAGTGCTTTTCATTTGGTCACTGATGAACAATGTTTGCTCCCAGGACTACATTCTGAAGCCAGAGGCAGCTCTAGAGGTTGCTGGGAGCATCAGATTTTCTCAGAGCTTCAGGTTTGTATCAGAGAAGCCTTCAGCAAGAACTTACCCTTCACTCAGACGACTCCAGGGGCTGTATCATGATCCCATCATTTCCTAGGGGTCTGCACCGCTTCTTCCAACAGTTGATGGGCTCCACAGATGGTTTCTGTTTTAGTGATCCGGTGCTGCTGTAACAGAAGTACCACAGTTGGAGCACTTTAACAAACAAATTTATTCTCTTACAATTTAGTCCACTAAAAGTCTGAATTCAGGGTGCCAGCTTCAGGGGAGGATTTTCTCTCTGTGTTGGCTGTGGGGGAAGGTCCTCCTTGTCAATTGTTCTTTGGTCTGTTGTTGTTAGGTGCTGTGGATTCAGTTCTGACTCACAGAGACCCTAGGAACAACTGGACGAAACACTTCCCAGTCATGCATCATGTCGACAATCGTTTATATGCTTAAACCCATTGTGAAGGCCACTGTGTCAATCCATCTCATCAAGTGTTTTCCTCTTCTTGGGTCCACAGTACGTTTAACATCTTCTCCAACACCATCATTCTAAGGCATCAGTTCTTCTGTTTTCTTTGTTCATTGTCCAGCTTTCATAATTATACGATGTGATTGAAAATACCATGGCTTGGGTCAGGCTCACTTTAGTCTTCAAGGTGATACCTTGCTTCATCTGCTTGTTGTGATACCTCAATTGATATTCCATCTATTCCGGGAGCCTTGCTTTTTGCCAATGCCTTCAATGCAGCTTTGACTTTTTCCTTCAGTACCTTTGGTTCCTGACCATATGCTACTTTTCTTTGGTGACCCAGGTCCAAAAGGTGCATTCTATTCCCGGAACTTTCTCTTGGCTCCATGAGGTCCCTTACTTTCTGCTCACTTCTCTCTTTTATATCTCAAAATAGATTGACTCACGATACAACTTAATGTTATACAGTGAGTTCTGCCTCAATAACATAACTGCCTCCAGTCCTGCTTCATTAATATCAGAGGTTAAGATTCATGTATCCTTGGTTGTAGACTCACAGTGACCCTAAAGGACAGCGTAGAACTGTCCAATAGGGTTTCCAAAGTGTCTGGTAAATTTCAACCACTGACCTTTTGGTTAGCAGCCATAGCTTTTAACCAGTATTACAGTAGGGTTTCATAGGGTTTACAACACGTAGGAATAATCATATCAAATCACAAAATGGTAGAGAACCACACAATACAAGTAATCATGACTTAGCCAAGTTGATACACATTTTGGGGGGACACAATTCCATCTGTATGCCTCTACTCTGAAATAGCATCTCTCTGGCAGAGTGAGAATCAGGATCCTGGGTCTTTGCTAACCATAGTCTGAATTAACAGACATTTTCTCAAGTTTGGGAAGTTGTAACAGTGCATAACCAAACATCAGCTGCTGTCTAGTTGATTCTGACTCATGGAAGCTCTGTGAGAGTCAAAGTATAAATGTGATGTACTCCTTAAGGCTTTCAGTAGCTGATTTTTCGAAGTAGATAGCCAGGCCATTCTTCCAAGATGTCTCTGGGTGTACACAAGCCTAGAAAACTTCCAGTTAGAAGCTGAGCCCCTTGATCATTTCCACCACTCAGTAACTCTGACAGTGTGTAGCATATAGGTAAATTAAAAAGCAACAGAATGCTACCATCAGGACCTCAAGCTTCCAAGACAAGGCAAATCATGACAAGGTTTTATAACAAGCTTTTTGGAAAATCCGATCGACAGAATTACTGAGTTTCTGCCTAATGCTAAGTAAATGAGGTCAGCACGATGAACAAGGGCCACAGAAATTTGAAAAAGAAAAAAAAAGATTTTTGTTGTCTTAAATACATCTGATCTGAAGATATATGCAATATTTACCATGAGTCCCCAGAACATCAGATGGTCATTGGCCCATCTCCGTGACCCTCTTTGACCCAACAGATCTTCTGCTGATGTTGTTTTCTGTCACCATCCTTTCTAACATCAGTAACTTGCCTTAGTGCAAAGACTAGCCCTGGGATAAATGAGAAGTAGACAGAAGTTTGCAAGGGTGCTTACTCTTTCCTCTGGCCCTCTGCCCTTCCAACTCCTTGCCCATACCTGCTTTCCTTTACCAGATATCTCCTCTAGTCCTAAGAGTAGTTTCTTTATGTTCAAAGGCGAGATTTGGCCAAGCTGACATCTACACATTTTTGGGTTTTTTTGCTAAAAAACATTACTGTGTTTAAAAGTAAATAAGCAACTTTTCTAGAATGATTCAGTTGCTTTTCTGTGTTGGACTTCTATTGCTGCTATAACAAATTACCTCAAAATTAGTGCCATGAAAGAACACAAATTTATTGTCTTGCAATTCTGGAGATCAGAAGTATAAACCAGGAGTCTAAAATGGGCTTCACTGGGCAGAAATCTACACATCAGCAGGACTGTTCTGTCTCTGGAAGTTCTAGAGGAGAATTTGTTTCCTTTTCATTTTTAGCTTCTAGAGGTTGACCACCTTCCTTGACTCATGTTCCTCGTCTTCTGTCTTCAAAGTCAGTTGAACCCTTTTTATGTAGGATAACTCTGACTTTCCTGACTTCCTCTTTCACTTACAAGGACTTTATGATTTTTGGGTCCACTTGGGTAATCTGGGATAATATTCCCATCACAAGATCTTCAATTTAATCAAAGCTGTGAAGTTTCTTTTGTCATGTAAGATAATGTTCACGGGTTCTAAGGATTAGGATGTAGACCTCCTTTTGGGGGTAGGAGGATGGAGACATTATCCCATAACATTTACATTTTCTGTAAGCCTTTATCTATCATGACCTAATTAAGTCTGATATCTCAATATGAAATAGAATTTTCCTCAGATTGTTCAAAATAATAGACTTTCATGAAAGGATGGTTTACAAGGATACAGGCAGGATTAAGGAAATAAGACTGATAATAAACCTAGATAAGCAACAATAGTAGTCACTAAAATCCCTAGGGCTGAAGAATTAAAGGGGAAAATGGTATTACTGGAAGTCAGAGACATCCAGAGAGTGAGGTAGGTACCTCTAGAGATATGACACTGAAGTAGAGAGGAAACTGGAAAGAAATATTCCCACCACTTTCTCCTCTGGCTGGCAGTTCCCACTGGCTGAACTCAGCCAGCAGCTAGAGGGTCAGAGAGCCTACTTGCTGATGCCGTCTGTAAAAGTCAACCCACTGGGATACCTAGTGGTGCGGAAGAAGATGGAGAAATGGTCAATGTGTCCGGGAAGGTGCAGTGACGAGAAGAAAACTCGACATACTGATGTAATCCTAACTCGTTCCTAGAATTTGATTAAGCTGTTCCTTTCCAGTATCCTAAATCTAAGTCATTCCAAATTCTAGCTGTAGAAATTTCAAAACCCTTTATCCACAATTAGCATAACTTCCTAGTTGTTTTCCTTTTTTCTAGTTAATTTTATACTGTGTAATTAATCCCATTAAAACACTACACAATTCATTTACTATCTTATTTCAACACCCAGGTCAGAGGCATAAGACAATGTAATAGGCAAACTGCTTAAGGCATTTTATCACACTTTTTCTAATGTCCTCAACCAGAGATAAGACCACATATTTTTTGATTCTCAGAGAAAACTGCCTGAGCCATGTTTATGGTATTTATCATATGATACTCAGTGCTCCAGAAAATTACATGTATGTTAGCTTCATTTACTAGATCAAATCTTCATAAATGTAGGAATGGTTACTTTCACATGTATCTATCTGTCACTAGTCTCCAGAATTGCCTTGCTTTCTACACGTTAATCACACTATACACATTTACTTGAGAAACCAGCTTTTAGATTAATATCCCCTCCATCTATTCCCTCTTTGCCTGACAAGCCCTAACTGATCTATGATAGCTTAAAAGTCGCTTCCTCCGGGAAGCTTTCCTTGACTTTCTTTTCCTCCCAAGGATGCATTGGACATGCCTGTTTGGCCAGCTGTGTTTCAAATTCTAACAGCATTTATCATAGTCACTCAGTTTGTAATGGAAAAGCCATTTTCAGATTAAGTTTGATACAGTTCCAGACACCATCTTGTTATGATCTGTCATACTTCTTTTCAAGAAACATGTGAAGGAATTAAATTATATTCAAGTGACGAGACATGGAAAACTTCATGGAAAAAATGGTAACTGAGAAAATGGAGGTTTGGTAGGTAGATATGACTAGGTATAGACTTAAAGTATCACGGAATATGTTTGAAACCTTGTGAAGAGATAAAGCTGTTCATGGTTGGCACCATATGGTAACAGGCCTTTGTTGCAAGAACTTATTGTTGAAATTCATGTACAGTCTGGGACAAAGGGCTCAGTGGAGAAAGATGAATAGAGAATCTAGAGGCATAAGACAATATAATAGGCAAACTACTTAAGGCATTTTAGAATATCATCATAGACTCAACTGTGTTTTCCCAAAATATGTGTCAACTTGGTTAGACCACGACTCCCCGTATTGTTTGGGTGTCCTCCATTTTGTGATTTTCATAAGTGTTATAAATCATAATCTCTGTCTATGAGAGAGGGTTAGGGTAAGAGTTAACACTCTTGTTCAGGCTACATCCCTGAGCCAACGTAAAGGGAGTTTCCCTGGGGTGAGGCCAGCACCACCTTTATCTAACAAGAGACAAAAGGAAAGGGAAGCAAGCAGAAAGTTGAGGACCTCACGCCAGCAAGAAAGTAGTGCCAGGAGCAGAGCATATTCTTTGGACTGGAAGTCCCTGTGCAGAGAAGCTCCTAACTAGGGGGAAAATTGATGAGAAGGCTGGCAGAAAAAGCCTCTACCTGGGGCTGAAGCCCTGAATTTGGACTTCTAGCCTACTTTACAGCGAGAAAATGAACTTCTCCTGGTTATCGCCGTCCACTGGTGGTCTCTGTGTTATAACAGCGCTAGATGACTGTGACAGCTGTCAAGAGGCTGAATTGTTACTTCTATTGCTTTTTCACAAGGTTGTTTGAAAGAGCAGTTAAACTCCCAGAAGTAACTCTGATTGTGAATATCTAAAGTGTCCTGACAGGGAAGGGAGATGGTTTGTGCCTCTTAGATCTTATCACTTGTTAAGTTTTTAAACGTGTAGCTGTGTCTGTGCAGTTCTCAGTGCTGGTGATGAGTGCGCGGTGCTGCAGATTATCACTCGAGTGGCGGTAGCCTGAGCAGAGAGTTCTCAGGTGTAAAACAAGGGAGTTCAGGAAGGTGTCTCTGGCCTAAGAGGAGGAAAGCACACTGTTTCGCCCTCCAGGATCTTAGAGTTCATTTTCTGCTCTGGACTCTATTGCATTGTTCTCACATGAATGCAAATGGATGGTATTTAAAAATATTTTTAATGAACTCTGTGAAATACTCCAGCCATTACTTCTTCCAACAATATCTGTTCCCCATTCTCTCTTATCTTTCTAGAGCTTAAATTCATAATATATTATGGATTTCATTGTATTCTTCATGCCTCTAATGCTCTTATTCTTTCCAGTGTTGTTTATCTTTGTATATTAGTTTGTATGCTTTTTATTCATCTCTTGACCAAATCACTAACCTAACTTCTAGAGTGTCTAACTTCTTACTTGATCTATTTATTTGGATACTTAATTTCAGTTGTATTTTTCAATTTTTGAATTTCCATGTAATTTCACTTAATGGTTACTTTATGATTTATAATTTACTAGCAACATTCTTCATTTCCATCTTTACACATTTTTTCTCAATTTTTAAAATATATAAAGAATAATTTATTTTAAAGTCTGCTTATTCAAACATCTAGACAACCTATTTGTCTATTTGTATTGACTTTTTTCTTGGCATAACTAATGAATTTTAACTGAATATTCAACTGTGTGTGTATACGTGTATACACACACATATATAAACACATACATATCGAGGTCTGACAAGTCTGTGAACTTAATTGTTCTAAGTGCTACATACTTCATTGTTAAATATCATCATGGTCACCTTTGAAGTATTCCTCTTGAGACACTATGCACTGACACCAGTATCTAGCTCACAATTTTGGAACTTTTTTGGAATGGCCATCAGCACTGTCATGATATTCTAGGATGAGTTTATGAACTTAATTGACTTAATTGGCAGCCCATGTGTGTATGTGTGTGTGTATGCACGCGCACGCGCGCACACACACACACACACACACCCCAATAAGCCATATCAACTCCAGTAGATACCATCTTCTTTCAGACAACGTCATTCTTTTCTCTGCTAGGCAGATAGAGTGGAGCTTACCGCTTTAATCCAATGAGGTTCTGAACTGAGCTAAGGGAAGATTGCAATTTTAGTAAAGCTGAGGCTACCTCTAATGTTCTGTTGTTCTTAGGATGTAAATATTCCTGACATTTGTTTTAGGGCCTAGTATGTTCATCGAGATCACTTTTCAGAGGTTTAGAGGAGATCCTCTACTCAACGCTCTGTTTCCTTGGAGTGCTCAGACAAAAAACAAAACAAAACAAACTCTGGTTTCTAAAAACTTCTCATATGTTCCTGCACCCTTCTGCTTTGGAATTCAACAAATGTTTTGAGAAAAAAATTCAGCTGTGTGATACACGAAGTTCTCTATCTTTATTTTCTCACTGTGATCTTAAACTCTCAAGTTACCCTTTTTCTTTTTGCTAACCTCATGTTGTTGTTGCTGTTTTAGGTGTCATCAAGTTGGTTCCTACTCACAGAGACTGTGTGTACAGCAGAAAGAAACGCTGCCTGGGCCTGGGCCATCCTCCCAATCACCATCATGCTGGAGTCCATTCTGGCAATGGCTGTGTCATTCCATCTCCTTGAGGACCATCTACTTTACCAAACATGCTGTCCTTCTCCTGGGACTGATCCCTCTTGACAGCATGTCCAAAGTACGTAAGATGTAGTCTCACTATCCTTTCTTCTAAGGAGACTTCTAGCCCCACAAATCAAAAGAACCCAAATCCATTGCCATATGGGGTTTTCAAGGAGCGTGAATTGGAACTGCTGACCATCTGGTTCATGCCCATAGCTCTTAACCATTATGCTCCTAGGGTTTTCTCTAGCCTCATAAACCAAAACCAAAACCAAACCCACTACTGCTGAGACAATTTCAATACATAACAATCCTATAGAAGAGAGTAAAATTGCCCCGCACAGTGTTCAAGGAGAGCCTGGCATATTTGAACTGCTGAACTTGTGGTTAGCAGATGTACCACTTAACCACTATGCTGCCAAAGTTTTCATAGAAATGCCCCATAGAGTTTCCCAGTGGCTTGGCAGATTTTAACTGTCAACCTTCTGGCTAGCAGCAGAAACGCTTAACCACTTAGCTGCCAAGGTTGCTATTTCTCTGTGTCTCATTAACAATTTTCTGTTCAGACAAAGCCTGGGCCATCAGCTTTTTACCATGTGCCTAGAATAACAAATATCCCCGAAGTAAAGGTGGTTATAGAATGTATGACATCTTTTCTCAGTTTTCCCTCTCCAGAACTTCTTCCACTTTCTTTTCTTTTCTTTTTTTTTTTTGCATTATAATATGACTTTTCTAGTGGTTCTCAGTTCTCAATGTGGATGTTGGTTTGTTACAAACTATTGTATTCTACTCATATACAAATGTCCTAAATATCATTTTAAAAGGAAAGAAACACAGAGTACTGGGAGAATAAAGTCAATTTAATAGATACTTTCTGGCCATTAGGACTCCTGGGTTATATCTCCAACTATGTGATTCTGTTTAACAATGAGCTGTTTACTTTGCCTTTTTGGAAAGCTATTTTCTTACCTACAAATGAAAAAGGTTGAATTGGGAGAATGCTAAGATATTTTCTTTGATTTCCATGAGTTTTATTCTAATGATTTGAAATATTTCACTAAATTACAAGTGGAATTTGATTACTGTCACAAGAATCCTACAGAGTAATAATAAATGATAATAACAAATAAAAACATACTTAGAAAATGAATAGTGTTTATGATTCTGTTGCCATTGTTGACTAACCAACACACAGAGAGAAGCCTTTGAATCACCAAGCTAATGAATATCTGTAAAGATTGTCCTTTTTTGGTCTGGGACAATTCCAGTTTGTGTCTTTTATTCCTAAGTAACTATAAATAGCTTCTTCTTTCACCAAATTTCCTGACTTGGTTGAAGAATGCATACATATGGCCACTTTAGTTATAATTCCTAAAGAAAGAAATCTCTGGGTTGGTCAGATACATGATTACACTTTTGAGGCTGCTTTGGGATTAGAACAGTGACTATGCTAAAAGTGAAAATAACTACTTAGAGAAAATATATCACTGTAATTTCCATTCAGATATAGCGTCAATATTGCTATGGGTTAAAATATATACCCCTAAAATATATGTTGGAATCCTAACTCCAATATGAGGTCATATTAAAGTAGGATGTGTTCTAAACCTAATCTCTTGTGAAATCTGTCTTGTAAAGGGAAGGACAGACATAGACAGACACAGAGGGAGAGACACCGTGTGAAGATGGAGACAGATGAATGTGCAAGCCAGTGATAAGGATTGTCGACAGCCACCAGACTCTACAAGAGACAGAGCAGGACTTTCTCTAGAGCTATCACCCTGAATTAAGACTTTTAGCCTCTTGAACTATGAAAAAATAAATCTCTGTTCTTTAAAGTCACCTACTTTGTGGTATTTTGTTGTGGCAATCCTGTCAAATGAAGATAGGTAGGATCTAGAATGTTTAGCACTTGCTTGAATCCCCACACTGACCACTTCTCAGTTTTCTAAATGTATTTGTGTTTCTCACAGTTGTGGGACAACGGGTTGGACAAACACACGACATCTTTTCTTAGTTTTCCCTCTCTGGAATTTCTCCCCTTTTGTACTTATTGCTTTAGCAGATCTTTAGCAGACAAGATATCATAAAGATCTTTAGCAGACATGATATCATAATGAGCTTAAGAGTCAGCAATGGACAATTGTTCGCATGGGGACACTTGTTAAACCAGTGATCTCCGCAGGCCTATCTACCCTACCATCTGGAGTCCTCATAGTTTAGTCATAAGGCTGGAATGTCTTCAACTGAAATATTATTTCAATTTGTCCCTTGATTTTACAGATAAGACCATTTTACTAGTTGCCTATTGCATAGACAAAAAAATGTGACATATTTTGAAGTATATTGGAAATATAATTTTTAAATACATCTACATTAATAATTCATCATCTTATCACTACAGCCATTGATGTTCCTGCATATACTAACTTCTTAATTGATTCTCAACATTTTATTAGATCTTGAAAAGAATGTAACGTGTCTATTTTTTTCTCTTTCCATGAAAATTTTAATTGGGCAGTTGTCTCCAATTTGCATGCAGCAAATCAGTGTTTATTCTAATTCTACTGATACATGAGGGACCTAGAAGAAATAATAGCGTAGCAGATATGACTATAATCTATTCATTAACTAACATTCATTCATTCACTCAACAGACATTTATTGAGACACTGTTTTGGGTGCTAGTTTAAATTGCCATTATTATTTAAGATTACATAATAAGTATTTTCAAGCTTTCACCTTATATTTAAACCCATAGTAATTGATGACTGATACAAGTCTATTACGTGTATGTATAGTAATTTTTTAATCATTCTCCTATTGTTAGCCATTTATACTGTTTCTGTAGCCTTTCACAATTATGTTGTTGTGATAAACATCTGCACATAAAGCAGTTTGCATGTTGAGAATTATTTCTCTACAATTGTTTATGAGAATTAAAATTACTGGGTCAGGGAAAATTCACATTTTGAAGGCTCTTGATATATTGCCAAATCGCTTTACGAATTAGCCAGGCCAAATGTGCATTACTAGCAAAGAAGATACCACTTTAATTTTATAAATAAAAATTACTACTTTCATTACAGATAGCATAAATAGAGGAAAATGGCACTAAAGTCGGAATCCAGGGATGTCAGAAAACCAACTTGTATTCTTAAAGGTTTTAAATGCATATTATTTTCAAAATTAAAATATATACACATATGTAGCCTCATAGTAGTTTTAAGTGGCAAATTTAAGTTTCCAATTACTGTGCTTTACTTTGGAATTTTAAAAAAGAAAAAAGTAATTATACTATGCAATAAAGAATTTAATTGTCTACAAAGTAGAACACATTACTTTAAGATATGGGACTACACTTATAAATTTAAAAAAATAGAGAAGGATTAATAATACTTCAGGTGATGCTCTCCCTCCTTCACTTACGGTCTAGCGTCCCCAAATCTATTTTTAAGAAGACTAGGAGATTGACTTTTACCAGTTAATAAATTCAGAAGCATGTAACAGGGCTTGCTCCTATAATTGTATAACTTATACTTGGTCTACATATCAACCCTTAATTCAACTTGACTCAAAACAAATTTTATTCCAGTCTTCTGTTTGAATGATTTTCCATTATGGAGACAGTGATATTCATTAATTTCCCCATATTGCTTTCACTAAACCAGCAATTCTAACTGAGGTACAGTGGGTATTTATTTAGTATGCTGAATAAACAGCATAACATCACTGGGCTTCCTGATGCAGACTTTGGCGTTCCCAAATGAAGTTTGATCCTCCTTATATCTGTATTTCTGTTTATGGCAACACAGTTCTGGGAAACCTTATAAGCAACCTCCACAAAACATGCACGCACACACACACATACACATCAAAAAGTTAAATGTGGAACAAACATTCTTTAACTAAAGACTGGAAGAAATAATTAGAACCATAGTCAGATTCGACTCGATGGCACTTGGCTTGGCTTTATAGAATTAAGATCTTACCAATAAATGAAATCCTTACAAATTCCTAATCATGGTCGAACACACACACACAGACATACCAAACATTCAACACCACACAAATTATGGTGAAACTTGCCTTAATGAAAGCTAAAATATGCGAGGGATTCTACATAAGCAGAGCAACCAAAAGATGTAAACTGTTATAGCTCTCATTTTTATGATCATTAATTTCATTAAAAATTCTAAAATTGTAGCATAATGAATTTCTTAAATTTACTCAAAAAGAAATATTAATTTATCTGGATCCAGAATAATGTGATTGCTTACGTGTAATACTTCATAGACTTTTTAATGTAAAGTCCATATTGAATGTTGTGATGTTAGATTTATCATCCAAGTAATTATTGGGTAGATTTATTTTTGTATGTGTATGTAAAATATTTAATAAATCTTACTGCCTTTAGGACACAGAAAAGGGTCCTAAAGAATGGGATATTTTATAGTCTGTTGTGGTTTTTTCCTTTAGGGCTTTTGACACTAGTTTCCACTGCTGACTTCCATGATATTCTACTCCCCTGATCTTAGTCCTATGACTGCTATTATTTTCTGTTCTCTGATTACCCTTTGTCATGAAGCCCGGTGCTTCCTAAGAATACTTATGAATTTCTTATTTTTCACATGAGATAAGTCATTCTGGGGACAAGATAGAGGAATTTCTCTTAGGCGTTCTGACTCTGTACAGATCTTCCACACGAAAGTGACTCAGCAGTATGACATACCCTGTTGATGCCCAGCTTGGCCTTGTAAGCTCAAATCTGGCAGCCAGCCACCTTTGTGTAAAACTGTTATATAAAGCCACTGTACCATGAGGCACAGTCTCTTTCCCACTGCCTTTGGCCACTTGCTGCTGCCTGAGATGCTGTATGGCCTTTCTGTGCCTTTGCTCCAATAAACCTTCCATGACCACAGCAGCTGAGCTTCTGTCATTACTAGGTCCGCCTGGATCTCAGATCTGCATTTGTGACATTGAATATCTGCTTTCAGACAAGTGGCGATGTTGGCAAGGTTCAGTACAAACTGATATGGTAATGGAGGAGGAGTTACAGGGCTGGCAACCCCCTAGTACGTAGTTTGCCAGAAGCAATAATCATTTAGCTTGGTGCCTGTTAGAGTGGAGTGGCCAGAGGTGGATAGGACACCAGCTAGTGTTGAGAAAGCCTTTCATTCTTTGGGGGAAACTTTGGAGAAAAGAGTAGGTGGGCCTGGTGGTGCAGTGGGCTAGATCTTTCTTACAGCCTTGAAGGTGGTTAGAGAAGCAACTACAGATGCAGAGCTGGAGATGCAAGTCAGAGCACAAGCACTTCCAGCTGATGTGGACAACCTCCAGCAGCAGCTGTGGTAGGAACCGGAATGCACACCTGCGCTGGAAACAGTCTCCTCACCTAATCTCCCCTACACTTCCCTGAGTAAGTGGCACCCTGACCCCACTACAGTAGACTCCTCAAATGAGGGAAAGCATCCCCAAAGAGGATGGGGTTGCATACCCATTCTTTGGTAACGAAGAAGGCCCAAACCCAGCTCCCACAAGGGGGTTGTGCCCCAGCGGAGATTGTGTACAGTTCAGTCATTAGGTGATACACCTAGAATCGATTGGTTTAGCTCGTGAGTTTTGCCCAAACTGGGGGTGTTACGCAAACTGCAGTGGGGGGAGGCACAGTTTGGCCTGCACGTGCTGCAGCACCAAGTGGCCAGGTAACAGATGATCCCAAGAAGAGGATTGAGGCCCCAAGCCCTTTTGAGTCGCTGGGGAGGCAGCCCACAGTTCCAGGTGCAGCTTCAGCTGCTCACTGTGGCTCCGGCAGGCTTAGAGACTCTCATGATAGAATATATTTGCGGGTATGTCCCGACAGCCCAGCCAGGCGCTGTTGTGGCCCAGGAAGGCCCACTCTCTGAGCTGCACCAATAAGCCAGGACCACCACTGCCAGGCCCCCAGAGCCACCCCTACCTCTGGACATGGTTGCTGAGGCAGAGACATTGGACATAATCAAGTGTGGGAGGGGGACTGAGGGTCTGAGAGGAGCTCGGTATTAAGGACAAAATTGTTGCCCAGACCAGGGCCTAAAGCAGTGGGGACTGAGGCAGCCAGAGCCCAGGGCATTCAGAGCCTGAGGAGGCAAGCTAACAAGCAGGTGCCCTGGCCCTGAGCTTGTAAACAGAGCCAATGCCCCAGCTCATTCAACAGAAGTGCAGAGTGCAAGTCCTGAAGGTGTTCAACGGGAAACAGAGTCAACGGGAGGAGGGGCCCACAAGGTAACAAAAACCCAAATGTGAGCAGATCTTCTGTAGTGGGTGTCAGCTGAAAGAAAGTGGACAGAAAGCCCAAGAATGTGCTGCTGGAGCTGTGAGACAGTTAAAGCCTGAACAGCGTTATCCTCCTCCTAAGTCTGAGAAAGAGTGGGGCAAGAGGAGGGATCTGAAGATAGAGTGAGGAGAGGCCTGAGTCATGTAGCTCTGAAGCTATCTGGAGAATTCCAGTGATCTTGAAGGCTCAGCTGTCTGGTGGTTTGCCCAGAATCCAGGCCAAGGTCTCCACATGGGGTGTGGGGCGGCCACTGGGTGCCAGAGGCCCTATGTGGAATCAAGCATTTATTGGTCCTTCTCAAGTGTGCAATGTGTAAATGTGACAGTGCAAACAATACTCGGGGAATCTAGACTACAGCAAACGGCTATAGAAGCCACAGTTGAGAGGCGTGCCTGAGTGACCCCAATAGAGCAAATGGCACCAAGGAGACTTGTAAATGTGAAATAGTACCATCTCCAAGGGGGACACAAGAAAATCAGGGAAACTATTGGAGAATTGCACTAAGTGCAAATATCGAGGTTAGCCTGAGCCTTTTGAACTCTCTAGCGTGGCCAGTGAAGAAGCCTGATGGCTGCTAGTGTATGACTGTTAAGTACTGTGAGTGAAATAAAGTAGTACCCACCCATACACACAGCTGTGCACCCCTTAGCTGTGCCGGGTGATACAGGTAGACGGGGGTGGTGATAGAGACAGAGACCCCTAGAGAAACTGCTGGCGCAAGAGGCACCTCCAACACAAAGACAGTACTGGAGAGCCACAGACAGAGAGAACAGAAAAGGAGCGCGCTGCACTCCCTCCTTGTGGCTAGTAGGCTCCAGCACAGATAGTGAGTGGAGCGGGAAAGCCCCACACTCACTCCCCGTGGCTGGCAGCGGGCCACAGCAGGAGGGTGGCCAGAGCCAGAGGGGCAGGGCAGCCAGAGCCTGGGGGTGCAGCACTGACAGGTAGGCCTGGTTAGGGTCCTGAAGCCAAAGGGAAGATAAGCACCCTCCTAGAGCAGAAAATAGCATCAGGAAGAGCTGCAAGAGACCACAAGGCAGACTTGGGGCCTGCTGGTCATGTTCAAAGAAGTACAGCAGGTGACAGACACCTGCCAAGTGTGCTCTAAGGAGCACGCTCAAAGGGTATCATACACTTTGAACAGATTCAGTGCAGGTCTGCACCCCCTGAAATGCTGACAGATAGAAATAGTTGGACCTCCACCCTCATACTTTGCCAGCTGTGTTCTTGGCCCAGGATGCACAAGTGGCTTGTATTTTGACAAATGTAAAAGACCTCCCTGTTTTTAACCTCTCTCTCTTTGTGACCACAGGCTAACCAATGGAAACACTTTGACTGGTTGAGCTCACACACTGGCAGAAGTTTCCAACTGATAAGCTTATTGGGTTTGCACTGAGACACTGCTCGGTGCTGTGGGAGGCGTTCCTCTGGAGAATTCATCCTGTCACTGGAGAAAATTGGACATGGTTGCAAGAATGGGGTGTAGTGGCCCCTCTAGACTGCAACCTGGGAACATCTGAAGCTCCTGGTGAGAGAGCCACCCCTGACCTTGGATGGGTATGCCATTTGGGATGGCCTAGGGTGGCTCACAGTGGAAGCAGTTGAACTGTAGGACAAAGCACCCCTGTGCATAGAGCAGGTGACTCTTGCAGGGGGAGGCTCCATATTGGGTACTCTCTTGTGGGCCTATGCAGGCCACACTCATGTGCAAGCTTGTGCTTGTTTGTTGTTGCCTGTGAAATCAATATACCTCACTTCTTAACCAGGGACACTTGTGAAAGAATTAATGCATAGATTGTATAGTGAGCAAAACACCCTTCAGGCTGGAGTGTGAAGACAATATGGAAGGTGTTTCACTCAGGCCTTTTGGCTCTGTACAGGCCTTCTGCATAAACGTGATTCAGCAGTATGACAAACCCTGTCTATGCACAGCTTGACCTTGAAGGTTCTAACCTGGCACCCAGCCACCTCTGTGTAAAACTGGTATATAAGGTCACTGTGCCATAAGGCACAGTCTCTTACCCATTCCCTTGGACCTCTTGCTGCTGCCTGAGATACTGGGCTGCCTTGCTGTGCCTTTGCACCAGTAACCCTCCATGAACGCTCCCTCAGAGCTTCTGTCTTTGCTAGTCTGCCCAAATCTCAAACCTGCACTCCTGACCCTGAACACCGGCTTTCAGACAGTCATCTGCTCAGAAGAAACCCTTTCCTGACTCGATTTGATCTATATTCAGCTTGCTAACATAGTGTTTTGTATTTCTGTAGCTTCAGTTTTTTATTGGAAAGTTACCAACCAAACCTAAAGGTGAACATATCAAAAGCTGAATTTGACCTTTCTTTCTCCTCCACAGTTTGCCATCATCTTTTATGTTCCCTTGAAACTATGTGGCTATTTTCTGTTATCTCATGCTTATCTTCAAGTGTGCTCCAGACTTAACAGCCTCATATCTTTTCACTCCCATATTGTGCATCATCATTTCAGTTCTGACCATCAATTTCCAGACACGGATAATCACGTAGCTTTTAGATTTAGAAAGAGGTTCCTTAAACTGCCTATCTTTATCTCCCTGTGCTTTTCTGTGCTTCTCTGTAGCATCACATTGAATCGAATCCACTGGTGCCACCATTGTTGCTTCACTCTTTTTCCATCCAACACACATAATCCTTCTGTTTATTTATATAATTATTTTATCTCTTATCAAATACGTGCTTCCTCTTCCCAGATCCAAAGCTATTCTCTAGCTAGCTCATCTTTGGTTAGCATTATTTTAATTGCATTCAGCTTTCTGTTACTCTGTAACCGTAAACTTCACGAGTGGACCATTAATGCTATTTCTTTTTCCCACACATAAGGCAAAGCTTACTGAATTCAGCACTTTCTCTTTACTCAACCAACGCTAATGTTGATTATGTTATTCCATGTCAAATTTGTTTTTTTCTTGGTGAGAGGAAACTTGTAAGAAGGTTACAGATAGCATCATAAAGATAGTAGGCTAGAATCTACAGTGAGCCTCCTCAAGAATGTGGAAATATGAGGGTGGAGTAAGAAAAAATTCAAATGTTTGTGATGCCTATCTGCAGGTTATCACTATTTGGCAATCCCTAATGTAGAAACCCTGGTGGCAAGGTGGTTAAATGGTGCATCTGCCAACCAAAAGTTTAGCAGTTCAAATCTGTTAGGTGCTCCTTGGAAAGTCTGTGGAGCAGTTCTACTTGGTCCTACAGGGTCTCTACGAGGTAGAATCAACTTGACCACATGGTTTTCATTTTGATTTTAATGCTAACTTCACAGAATGGGGGAAAAGATCACACATAATGTGACTCCTGACAGAAGTACACAGTAACCCCAAAACTCCACTTCTGCTGAGTCAACCCCAATAGCAATCCTACCACTTATAAAATATTCTTACTCAAAAACACATAAATAAAACTTAACCCAGTCATGTTTGTAACTTTAACTGCGATTGCTCAAGAAATATGTGGGGCAGAGAAGCATGGTAATGAAGCCGTGAGACACAATCAACAAAATTCAGACTCTGGGAAATTGAAACATATTTTAAACTAGTTGACAACACTTAGAAATTAAGGTAGTTGACATAAAGATCCATAAATTTGGCTTTTACTGAAATTTAGAGGATCTAGTAACCAGGTACCCTCAATATTTAAAGCAGCCATTATCCTCTGTCCGGTAGCAGCTGCCTTCTTGAGATGGGCCATGCTCTTTCCAGTTTACTACAGAACCCACCGTGTCTCTACTCATAACTTTTACTGCAGGACTTTGTGTTCTCAGTCTCTGTTTTCAGAGATGTTAGCACCAAACTACAATGCTGGGCCACCGGGTCTGGAATGCTCCTGCCGTCCAGTGACTCATTCAGTCATGAACTCACTTGGTCAGCAAACAATGTGCTGGTCCTGTGAGTGCTACTTCACGCCAGGTATTATTCTAGGAACTGAGGGTACAACAGTAAACCAAGTGGAGAATCTCATGGAATTTTACATAGTAGTGTGACTCTGTGTGTGTGTGTGTGTGTGTGTGTGTGTGTGTGTGTATGCATATGTACATATATAAATACATATATATAATTTGTACTTTTCTTATTTGCTTTCTAGGGCTCTGTGGAGTTAAAGCATGACTTTTATTTGCCTTTGCCATGTAGTTTCTAACACTATAAATTTTCTTGTATCAATTACATGTAGAATACTATTCAGTTATTCTAGAGCCATCTGTACTAGGATAATGGACTTTGGGCCTTTGTCAAATATCAGCTGCTCATAGGTAGATGGATTTCATCTGGGTTCTTAATTTTATTCCATTAGTCTATGTGTATGTTGTTGTATCAGTACCACTCTGTTTTGACTACTGTGACTTTGCAATAGGCTCTAAAATCTGATAGTGTGAGGCTTCCTACTTTGTTATTTTTTCAGTAATACTTTACTTATCCAAGGCCTCTTCCCTTTTATATAAAGTTGATGACTTCTTTCTCCATCTCATTAAAAATGCTGTTGGAATTGCACTGTATCTACAGATTGCTGTAGACAGAATTAGCATTTATACAATGTTAAATCTTCCTATCCATGAGCATGGTATGCTTTTCTACTTACTAGGTCTCTTTACGGTTTCTTGCAATAGTGGTTTTAGTTTTCTTTGTATAGGTCTTTCATGTCCCTGGTTAGATTTATTCCTAGGTACTTTATCTTCTTGAGGGCTGTTGTAAATGACATTGATTCAGTGATTTCCTTTTCAAAGTTCTTTTTGTTAGTGCAGAGGAATCCAACTGATTTTTGTAAGTTTACCCGACATCTTTCTACTTTACTAAGATAGCTTTTTATTTGCTCCAATAGCTTTCTTGTGGGTTCTTCAAAATTTTCTGCTTATAGAATTACCTGAAAATAGGGATAATTTTATGTCTTCCTCACCAATTCAAATGGAAACCCTTGTGGCCTAGTAATTAAAATCTGCCAGATGCTCCTTGGAAACACTATGGGGCAGTTCTACTGTGATCTATAGGGTCTCTATGAGTCAGAATCAGCTCTACAGCTGTAGCTTTGCCCATTTGGATGCCCTCACTTCTTTTTCTTACCTTATTTCTCTAGCTAGTACCTACAGCACAATGCTGAATAAGAGTGACGATAAGGCCATATTCATAACATGGCTGAATCTGGGTGACATTTTCCTGAATGAAATAAGTCAGCCACAAAAGGATAAATACGCAACCACTGTTATAAAAAGGCAAGAAAAGGCTTACAAACAGAAAATGGCACTCTTTGATGGGTATGAGGGTGGGGAAAGAGAGAAAGGGAAATCGCTAACTAGATAGTAAGTAAGCGTCTGCTGTAGTGAATATAGGGACAACACATTATATAGGGGAAATCCTTATAACTGGATGAAAGTGAAAGCATAGAAATTTTTTATTTTGCTAGGAATTTTCTTTTTTAAGGAATAGAATCTGAATGAGTTCTGGAATTTAGTTTATAGTTAAAAAAGTAGAGTAATATTATTTAGATGTTTTCATTTGGTGATTGGCCACATTTCCACAGATGACTAATCTCAGATAAAATATATGATTCATTCATTCATATTTCATTGTGTGACATTCTCCTATTCTAAACTTAAGTTTAGCTGAGCAAGGAAGGAGACCTCCCAGCAACAGTTTCAGAAAGAGGGGGAAAGAATACAAGGTTACCTAAAGTTTGAATAACCAGGAGCTTAAGCCAGTAAATTCTAGGGGGGAAATGTTGTACTCAGTTTAGGACAAGGTGATTTTGAAATGATAAAATAATGTTCAAATGAAAACGTGCATTGAATAGTTGGGAAGACCCAAGTGGATGCCTGTTGCTTAGTCCTGCCGTATGTATGACCTTTAGAACTCGAGGCCTATTAAATGCCACTTGGGGCAAAATCAAGTGCATTTAAACTACTTATATGTATATAGAAAATAGTAATTCCAATGAATTAGCATCAACAGTTTCTTCTAGCACTCAAATTCCCGATCAGTCTTAAAATACCTACTTATCTACATACAGGTGTATCAGTAGCAAATTATTAATCCATGATTAGTCCATCTTTCAACACAATAGAGCACCTAATCCATTTGTTCTACTGTCCCACTATCCAGCTAATGATTTTTAGACAATGCTAACTAATATTTATATTCTGTTAAGCAAAATCAAAAATAAGAAGTAAATCTGCTTTTAACAAAACCATATGGCATTCCAAAACTAAAGCAAATGATCTTCATATTTTTTGTGCTCCTGCTTTCCCCTACGTTGGCATAGAAACAGGAGAGTTGCTTTCTGTACTTTGGGAGAGAGGACAAATGGAAGGATTAGAGAAGCTGGAATTAGTAATGATAAGGGCAGCCAGTGAAAACAAGAAAAGATGTACAGACAGAAAATAGAAAGAGGAGCAAGTGTGGACAATTTAATTCCAAATGCTCCTTCTTCAGGATTTTCCTTCAGTCACCTGGGGCACCACTCTCCCTCTGTGGACACACTTCAGGAAAGAAAGCGGTAAGGAGACGTTAACTACAGATTTTCATAGAGTAAATGTTTCACTTCAGTTGTGTCATTAAGAGTGACAGAGGCATAACTAGGATTTCATAACTAGGATTCATGAGCCAATTGTGGCTCATGAATAAAAATAAGGGAAGATCGATTATGAATATTTGCCTGATAGGAAGAAAAAAAAAATCTCAGGAAGGAAGGAGATCATTTCCATGTCCAGAAAGGTCAGCTCTCAGTGAGCATCCAGTTTACATGCTGAACTCTAATCCGAGCATACATTTAGTCAAGCATTGCAGATATTAAAAAACAAAGCCAAAAAAACTTGTGACACTGCAGGAATTTGATTCGTGGCAGCTGACTGAGCAGGGCAGGGTGGACAGAACACTGAGTTTATGGAAGGATGCTCCTCTGTTGGCCTTACACCATTTCAACACCATCTCTCCTGACATCCCATTACTTGAAAGTCACACTTTTGACCCTGATTGTGGACAAAGCCAGTACATTCACTTAGCTTTGCTCTAAAATGCTTTTCCTCTTTCTCTTCCATGTACTTTCTTTCTTTTTATATAGTTCTAGCCAACTCAACTACTCGGACCCACTTGTTTTCTAACCTCTTCTTATTTTGCTCAAGTAGTTTCCTACCTGCAGCACCCACTAATGTGAGCCGATTTAAATTTTCCACTTCCTTCAGGAAGCCTTCCCTGATTCTCAAGCGTAATTTAATATCTACCTCCATTGAAAGCACTTACTGTGTATAACCAAACCCAACCCACTGCTGTCCAGTTGATTCCATCTCATAGCCACTGTATAGGACAGAGTAGAACTGTTCCATAGAGTTTCCAAGGAGCACTTGGCAGATTCAAACTGCTGACCTTTTAGTTAACAAATGTAGCATTTAACCACTATACCACCAACAGTAGCATATATCTCCCACTTCTTTTAACACCGCTTTTATGTGTGCTTATGTCTTTCAAACTACATAACTGTTTCTCCATGACAAGAAGCATTCACAACAGGGCATCCTACTTAGCCCTTCATATGCTGTGAAAGGGTCCAAGCTGAGAAAAAAATTAGTGAGGCCTCCTGCTCTAGAGTTTGATTTTTGTAATGTGAAATCCTAGGGGTGACACCTTTATGCCAGGCATTGTGTTTGAATCTGGGAGTCTATTATTTCTAATTTCACATCCCTAAGAGGTGAGTGGTTTTCCATATTTATAATCAGAAACTTTAGAATGAAGTAAGATACTCAAGGTTATTCAACTCATAAATGGCTGAACCTGCTCTCTATCCCCACTCAACTCATCTCCGTATCCTACTTGTTGTCCAATGTACTCCACTGTGCTTTACGTGTGGTTTCCTGAACTGATCAAGTATGTTTACAAAATAGCATTTTTTAAAAAAAGTGTCTGGATTTGCTTACTCCTTTCCAATAGAGAAGCCCACCTTTGCTGTGACTTCATGCCGTCATTCTGTCCCTCCTCTGTCTCCGTTCTCTCTCGCTCACACAGTCACTCATTTACATTCTTGATCTTATTCTCGCTCTCTCATTCTTTGTCTCTGATGTCCACGTCAGTTTTTGCATGTAGCGGAGAGTTTTTTGTGTGTGTATGTTTAATACAAATTCTAGAATTCCTACCTGGTGACTCTCAGAACCTAGTGGGAAAAACAGTAAGATACCTGGCAGTATCAGGTGACTGCTTTATTCCTTGTCATAGTCCCCTAAACTGCCATCTCTGAGACCTAAAACACAGTTGAGAAAAGGCCACTCACCTCAAGGAAATGTATCAAAGAAGCTCACTCTAAGAGAACTTTGACTCTACTTTTACTGTTAAACCAAAATCCCTAATGAGTGTTGTCAAGCTGACACTGACTCATAGCAACCCCATGGTAATTTTACTCTTACTGCACAAATAATTACAAAAAAATGATTTGATGTTAAAAGGGACTGGTTATGAGGGGCGGAGTCAAGATGGTGGACTAAGCACACGTCTCCTTATATCCCTCTGGAAACCAAGACCTGAATTGATAATTAAATGGAGCCTTCTGATCACCTAATCAGCCTCAGGACACGGCACAGGGCTGTTAATTGGGACTTCATACCACTGAGCGAAAAACCTCCTCTCTTTCACTGACTCCCACTCCTGGCTAGCTCTGGCTCTCAGGGACTGAAGGTAAACATGCCATTTTAACTTTTTTTTTTCTCTCTGTCTTGGCTGGTGGGCAGAGCTGGGTCTTGTCTAGTGGCTAGACTCAGATGCGCTGCTGGGGGGCTAGACAGGTGAAATTCCCATATTTTGAGAGGCAGGCTTAGGACTCTGTTAATCTAGCCACTTTGAGCCTGTCGTGTTATATCTGCCTCAGCAGGGTTTGTACGGAATTTCACAGTATGCGGGACGCCGTGTTGGTACCGAGATTTTAGCGGGACATAATTCTTAGCCTGGGAGCCAGCTCCTGCAAACAGGACAGCACTTCTCCAACAGAAAAGCAGTAATCTACCGAAGGCCACCTACATTGGGGGCCCTGCAACAGAAGCAGAGGAATCACTACCTCTTGGAACCTTTAGCCCCTCTATCTGCGGCCCGTGTGAAGGATGCCATCTTGGATACGGTGGCCACAGTTGGACCTAATTCTCAGCTTGGGAGTGAGAGCCTGCCCACAGGAGACCACTTTTCTATCACAAAAGCAGTACTCAATGCAGCGTCGCCTAAGGCTAGGCCCTGTCAGCAGAGGCCAACAGGGCAGTAGCATTGCTGTATTCTGAACTACTTTGTTATCATCTGGGGTTGGATATAGTGGCACTTACTTTGTCAGTTGAGAAGAGGGACCTCTACATCTGAAAACCTAACTGATTTGTGAAGTGGTCAGATACCTTTTGCTTTACATTTTATGACAGACTCGACGGCACTTGGCTGGCTTGGATAGAGAAACATTTGCAATCCATCCTCACAGTACCTCTTCCAGCCTCTACATACTCACATGGGACCCAAAAAGCAACAGACACTTGTGGCATACAAGAAATCACCCATGGCTTCAGAATACTCCCAAGCAAAGCAACCAAGGAGTTTTCCAGATGAAGAAACTTTTATGAAAGCATCAGGAAGTGAATACAAAATGATTACATACAAAGCCCTTCTAAACCTTATACAAAATGCAGCAGAACAAAAGGAAAAATTAAGCAAGCTGTTCGATCTGATGGAACACCAGTACTCTGAAATGCAACAGATCAAGAAGAAAATCAAAGACATAGAAGCTTCCATGCAAAGCCAAGAAAACAAAATGGAACAAATAGAAAAAAGAATTTCTGACTTGGAAGACAGAAATGCTGATGCCAGCGTCTATGAGCAGAAATCAGAAAAAAAGAAACAAGAAAAATGAAGAAACATTAAGAAGCATGTGGGAGTCTATTAAGAGGAATAACCTTCAATTAATTGGAGTCCCTGAACAGGGTGAGACATCTGAGAACACAGAGAGTATCGTTGCTGAGCTGCTGAAAGAAAACTTCCCAGAAATCATGAAGGAAGAGAATATAGACATCTCAGATGCATATCATATGCCATCCAGTATAAATCTCAAAGGAAAGTCTCCAAGACATATTACAACCAAGCTTAACAAAACGAAACATAAGCAGCAACTCTTAAAGGTAGCAAGACTCAAAGCAGAGCTAACATTGAGAGGGAAACCCTGTAGACTCTCGTCAGATTTCTCAGCAGAAATCATGCTGGCACAGAGACAGTGGCATGACACATTCAAAGCCTTGAAGGAGAAGAACTTCCAACAAGAATTATATATCCTGCAAAACTATCTTTCAGATATGAAAATGAAATTAAGACATTTGCAGATAAACAGAAACTCAGAGACTTTGTAAAAACCAAACCCAAACTACAAGAAATACTGAAAGAAGTTCTTGGCTCTGGCTTAGAAGAATGAAACAACTAACTTTATATTTTAGAACAACACACTACTCAATACTCTACTCATTTAGGGTAGGCTCCAAAGTCAATTGCAGCTTTGATATGGAAAGAAGCAATCCAGTGATCATCATGAAAACTATGGTGTCAGCATAATAAAAAGAGAGATGTGATACAGTTGTTATAGTCCTTCCGGATGGAGAGGAAGATGACAAGACTGGTAGTAATTAAAATTGGGTTTATATATAGTTTATTAAGGGAGGTCATAGGGGCAGCTGTAAAGCACAACAAAGGTGTATCATACCATTTCAGGAGTCTCAACAACTATAAAACCAGCTCTGAAAAAGGTGAAAAATCAATTCACAAAAAAGAATGTCCCAGAACAGACTAATAAGAACAACAGAGAAAACATCAACATAAAAATAAACATATCACAATGGCAACAGTGAATACATAGCTATAAATAATTACATTGAATGTGAATGGACTTAATGCTCCAGTAAAGAGACACCGAGTGTCATCTTGGATCAAAAGACGCGACCCATCCATATGTTGTCTACAAGAAACTCACTTGAGACCTAAAGATAGGAACAAACTGAAAATTAAAGGATGGAAAAATATATATCAAGCTAACAATGAACAAAGAAGAGCAGGGGTGGCAAATCTAATCTCAGACAAAATCAATTTTAATGTCAAATCCACTATTGTGGACAAAGATGGACAATACTTATTGCTGAAAGGTTCAGTACACAAGCAAGACTTAACTATATTAAATATTTATGCACCTAATATCAGAGCACCTAAATAGGTCAAAGAAACACCAACTACACTCAAAAGAGTTAGATGACTCCACAATAATAGTGGGAGACTTTAACACCCCACTCTCATTACTAGACAGATCATCTAGAAAAAAGCTCAGTAAAGATACAGAAGACTTCATTGACACAATTAACCAACTAAACCTCACTGATGTACACAGAACTTTCCACCCATCAGCAGACAACTACACCTTCTTCTCCAGTGTGCATGGAACATTCTCCAGAATTGACCATGTGACAGGCCATAATGCAATGCTCAACAAAATTCATACCATTGAATTACTGCAAAGCATCTTCTCAGATCAGAAAGCCATCAAAGTTGAAATCAATAGCAGAAAAAACATAGATAGAAAGTGGAACTCTTGGAAACTGAACAATGTCTTGCTCAAAAAAACATGGGTTATAGAGGAAATCAAGGATGAAATAAAGAAATTCATGGACTCCAATGAGAATGGAAACACTTCCTACTGGAACCTATGGGATACAGCCAAAGCAGAGCTCTGTTTGTCTCCATAAATGCACACATCGGGAAGGAAGAAAGAAACCAAATCAAGGAACTAACCCTACAGCTTGAACAAGTAGAAAGAGAACAACAGAGGAACCCCTTGGGCACCAGAAGAAACGAGATCATAAAGATTAGAGCAGAGCTAAATGAATTAGAGAATAGAAAAACAATTGAAAAAATTGAAAAGACCAAAAGCTGGTTTTTTGAAAAGATCAACAAAATTGACAAACTACTGGCTAAACTTACCAAAGAAAAGAAGGAAAGGAAACAAATAACCCAAATTAGAAATGAGAGGGGAGTTGTCACCACAGATGCAGCAGAAAATCAAAAATATCATAACAGAATACTATGAAAGACTATACTCTAACAAATTTGAAAACCTAGGGGAAATGGACCAATTCCTTGACTCATACCACCTACCCAAATTATCACAACGTGAAGCAGAACAACTTAATAAACCCATCACAAAGGAAGAGATTGAAAAGTTCATCAAAACACTGCCAACCGAAAAAACTCCGGGCCCAGATGGCTTCACTGTAGAATTCTACCAAGCATTTAGAGAAGAGTTATCTCCAATACTACTGAGACTATTTCACAGCGTAGAAAGGGATGGAGTACTCCCAAACTCATTCTATGAAGCCAGCATAACCCTGACACCTAAGCCAGGGAAAGATCCAACAAAGAAAGAGAATTATAGACCGATATCACTCATGAATCTAGATGCAAAAGGGACTGGTTATCTCTAGCAAATATCTGCATTTATCCCACAGGCTTTTCTTAATCCAGGCATTAGAGATTTTTATTGTAATAGTGTAAAAACTGTTAAAACTATAGCCACCATTTTTTCACTAATTCCTTTGCCCAGGAAGACAGTACAATAAAAAAGGTTAAGGGTACAGCTTTGCCTTAGTTTGTATTATAATCTCTGACCTTGCCTCAATTTTATAATATATAACACTGCGAAGATAATACTACCTTTCTCAGAGTTGTTGGGGTTTAATTAAGGTAAGAAGAATGAACAGCACAGAACAAGAGCTCAGACACTTTACATGTTATCATCGTTGCTTCCTAGAACTTTATGGTGATGACTGAAGCAATGGAATAAAAGAAAAGAGGAGAACTTAGAGGAGATGCTCCATTGATTGATGTATTTTTTATAAATGTAAAATTCACCAAAAAAATAAAGTCAAACCAGTGATATCTGACTCACAGCAACCCTATAGGACAGAGTAGATTTGCCCTATCAGATTTCCAAGGAGCAGCTATTAGATTCAAACAGCCAACCTTTTGGTTAGCAGCTGAGCTCTTATGCACTTATATAAAAGTCACCACTTTAACCATTTTAAAATGTACAATTTTGTGGCTTTCAGTATATTCACAATGTTGTGTAACCACCATCACTATCTAGTTCCAGAACTTTTTTCATCACCTTGTAACTAAACACTCACACCAATAAGCAGCCACTCTGCATTCCGTACTCCTAGACTCTGACAACCACTAATCACTATGCATATTAAGGATATTTTATCTAAATAGAATCATACAATATTAGACCATTCTGTCTGGCTGTATTCATTTAGCAGGTTTTCGTGGTTCATTCATGTTGTACCACGTACCTGCACTTAATCTTTAAAGCTGAATAGTACTCCATTTGATGTACACATGACATTTTGTTGATACATCGTTCGATTGATGAATATCTGGGTTGTGTCCATCTTTCAGCTCTTGTGCTTTGTTCTTCCTTACAGTTTCATTCTAGTTGTATCCTTAGATGTAAAGTGAGTCTCTTGTAGATAGTATCAAGTTCAAGTTTTTTAAAATCATTCTGCTAATCTCTGCTGTCGTGGGTTGAATTGTGTCCCCCCAAAATACCTGTCAACTTGTCTAGGCCATGATTCACGATATTGTACAACTATATGTGATATTTTCTCATCTGATGTGACTTCCCTATGTGTTGTAAATCCTGTCACTATGATTTAATGACATAGATCAATGGCAGTTATATTGATGAGATCTATAAAACTAGATAGTTTCTCAAGCCAATCTCTTTGGAGATTTTAAAAAAGAAGTGAGCAGAGACATGGGAACCTCTTACCACCAAGAAAGAAATGCCAGGAGTAGAGTGCATCCTTTGGACATGAAGTTCCTGTGCAGAGAATCTCCTAAACCATAGACAGATTGATAACAGGGACCTTTCTCCAGGGCTGACATAAAAAGCTTTCCTCTGGCACTAACGTCTTGAATTTGTACCGGTAGTTTTCTAGATTGTGAAAGAATAAATTTCTGTTTGTTAATGCCATCCATTTGTGGTAGTTCTGTTACAGCAATACTAGATAACTAAGAAATCTACCTTTCAGAGAGTTTAATCCATTTATATTTAAAATAACTGCCAATCAGGAAAGAATTACTTATGCCATTTTTCTATGTTCTATATGTTATATATTTTTTGTTCCTCAATTCTTCATTACTGCTGTCTTTTGCTTAATACACCTTTCTAGTATAACATTTTTATTACCTTTTCATTTCTTTTATTGTAAATTTTTTAATTATGTGCTTAGTGATTTCTCTGGGGAAACCACTTTCAATATTTTAACAACTACCATATTAAATTACAATGAGTTTTCATTAATACTAAATTATTCTCAATAGTATACAAAATGTTTATTCCTGTCTAGCTTCATTCCCTCATTGTATTATACATTTTTTGTCACAGATCACATCTTTAAATATGTATGTCAATCAACACAGATTTTTAAATTATATACGGAAATAATGAAGGGGTTACAATAATCCTGGCTTTTATACTTGCTGGTGTTCACTATTTTTTTTTGTATGACTTCAGTTTACTGTCCAGTGATCTTTAATTTCAGCCGGAAGCACTCTCTAGCATCTAGAATAGTAGGACAGATCTACTACCAACAAGTTCACTTAGTATTTGTTTATCTAGAAATATCTTACTTCCACCTTCAGTTTTGAAGAATGCGTTGCTAGATATAGAATTCTTGGTTGACTGTTTGTTTTAGTTGTTAAATACATTATCCTAAGACCTTCTGGCCTCAAGGGTTTCTGATGAGAAACTGGCTATTAATGTGATTCTTAATATACAATGGGAAATCCTGGTTGCGTAGTAGTTAAATGCTACAGCTCCTAACCAAAAGATTGGCAGTTCAAATCCACCAGGCACTCCTTGGAAACTCCATAGGCAGTTCTACTCTGTCCTCTAGGGTTGCTATGAGTCAGAACCTACTCGACAGCAGTGTGTTTGGTTTTGGTTTTTGTACCTGATGAGTTGCTTTCCTCTTGTTGCTTTCAAGACTTTTTTTTGTCTTTGTCTTTTGACAATTTGATTATAACATACTTCAGTGTGGATCTGTTAGTCTATTCTACTTGAGGTGTATGGAGTTTTTTGGATGTGTAGATTAACATATTTAACAATGAATTTGTGTTCATTGCAGCACAGTCCACAATAGCAAAAAGATGGAATCAATCCAGATGCCCAGCAATAGAGGAATGCATAGGTAAACTATGGTATATGTACTCAATGGAATGCTATGCAATAGTAAAGTACAACGATGATTGCAGGAAACATCTTATAACCTGGTTTCAATTGGAGGACATTATGTTGAGTGAAAGTAGCCAGTGACAAAAGGACAAATATCATATGAGACCCCTACGATAAGAACTTAAAAACAGACTCATGCGTAGAAGAAAAGACTCTTTGATGGCTGCAAGGGTGAGGAGGGAGGAAGGAGGAGGAGGGATGGCTTACATTAGATAGTTAATAGAAATTTGGTTGAGTGAAATCAGTGACAACACACATTAGAAAGAAGATCAATACTAACTGGACTTCAACACAATTTGGGTACTCCTCCCATCTTAACCCAACACTGCAAGGACAGAGTAGCTGGGGCGGAAGGCCAGGGATTATGCTGTCAGGTAAAAGTGAGGCCAATTGGCAGAGCTAGCATTTTGCTAATGGGGATTCTCTGCACCCCTCATTGGTGAGTGGCATCTGGGTATAAAAAGCTGCCAAGCTGGCATCTGAGGGTACAGCAAATGGTCCCAACTCAACAGGGACGGATGATCACTTAGGACAAGAATGACATGGAGAAAAGAGAACCCAGAAGACAGAAAGACCCATGTGAGTGGGTATCTACATCGACTCATGACCAGAGAACCAGATGGTGCCTGACCACCACCAGTGATAGCCACAATGGAGCTCACAAGGTGGAGTCTCACTGGCGACAAGAAAATAAATAGGGGTGTACCCTGAGATCTCCAATAAAAGACCACAATTGATGGCTGGGGGTCTTTGGAGTTCTCCTGGGAGCATGGCCCCTGGCCCTGATGCTGCCCTGTCCATAAATTATAATGAAGGTCAACTTCTCATACAGCAATGGATTGGAGTTGGTGACACAGAGTGACCATATCTTGTTGGAACTTTGTGGTTCTATGCATCTATAGGATGTCATCCTGCTGACTTCTTGCTGGAGGAAGGGGAATGGGTGGAGAGGAGGGGATAGGAGACTGTTGGGAGGATAGGGCATGTATGGAGCAGAGAGGAGGGGTGTGTTGTCACTGAGCAGGGAGAGCAGTGGGAGCTGCATATAGGTGAGCATGAGAATTTATATGGAAATGTACATTTTCATTCAGTCATAATAAAAAATAAATTTAAAAAAGCCAATGAATTCAGGAATTTTTCAGTCATTATTTTTCAAATTTTCTTTCTGTGCATTTTCTCCTCTTCTTCTGGTATTCCCATTACCGGTATGTTGGTATAGCTGTGTCTTATAGAGCTATGAAACTGTTTGTTTTCGTTACTTTGATCTTTTCTCTTGCTCCTCAGGCAACATAATCTAAAAGGACCTGTCTTCAGGTTTGCTTTCTTCCTTCTGCCTGCTTAAAGCTGCTGTTGACCTAGTGAATTTTAATTTCAATTTTTGTACTTTTCAACTCCAAAATTCATTTCATCTCTTTGTTATAACCTCTCTCTTTTTATTTGTCAGTTGTTTTATTGGGCCATTTATGGGACCAAATGAGACTACTATCTCATAACTCTCCTAAGTTATGTTAGATTTTCCCCATAGTGTACTTCAGCTCTTTGGGCATATTTAAAATAGTTGATTTTTTTGTTTAATAAGTCCAACATTTGAGACTCCCCATGAAGAACTTCTATTAATTTCTTTTTTCCTGTGAATATGCAACACTTTTTATATTATTATTTCTTTGCCTACCGTGTAAACTTTTGTTGAAAATTGGACATTTTGAATATTATAATGTAGCAACTCAGAAATCAGATTCTCCCTCCTCCATAGAGTTTCTTGCTGCTGCTTTTTGTGGTTATTGTTGTTTTTTTAGTGACTTTTCTGAACTAATTTTATAAGTTCTGTATTCTTTGTTACATGTGGCCACTAATAACTCTATTGCACTGTCTTATTTATCTGCTATTCCCCAAATTTAGTACCCCACCTCCCTCCCCAGCCAGCATTCTCCTGGCTATTTTAAGTTTTTGTTTAGATTCCAGAGAATGGAAAAAATTGATGCTAAAAGTTTTTGACAGCTTATTTGCTGCTTTTATGGAGGGTAAGAGTTTTGAATTTCTCTGCTCTACACTTCTACTAATGTCAGTCCCTAAGTTGATTTATATTCTAAGAGGCCTGCAGAAGTGGAATACTCATGAGCACAGCTGAAATTTCAATAAGGAAATGAGAAAAGAAAATTTGGGGTATGAGTTTGGAGTCCTCAAGATCACCTCCAAATACAATTATTCACTAGAAGGATCCAAAGAACTCATGGCTTTGTTTGTTCGTTTGTTTGCTTAATGCTGGAAGAACACAAAGCAAAATCAGCAAAAAGAAAAGAAAAGTCTGGAGGACAGCAGGAGCAAAGTTCCAAGAGACCTTTCCTGCTGGAATCACACAGGAGATTCTTAATCTCCTGTGTGATTCCTAAGAAATGATAGAAAACATATGAAATGTTGTCTACTTGGGAAGCATGTTAGAGATCTAGGGTTTTAATTGGAGGCTGGTCATGTAGGCATCCTCTGCCTGGCCCATGCCGAAATTCTAGACTCCCAGAAGGAAGTTGCTATTCAGCATAAGCTATGTTGATTTTACAGTTTAGACACAGTGAGTCATTCACAAAGATGGTGGCAAGCCTACAAATCTACCCCAAACTACCAAGTAATCAGAAGTCACTCAAGGGCCAAGCTTGTAAGCAAGCAGTAAGGACAACAGTCTCAGGACTGCTGTGTTAACTTTTTTCTGCACAAGGAACTTGCCTCATGATATTGAGCCTTGAGACACAGGTGAGTACAAAAGTTTAAGAAGCTTAATGTATGTTCTCTGATATAATTTCCCCACTTTGCCTTTTTTATCAGGAGCTTTCAATAAAAAACTTGGAATATTTTTCAAGGCTTCTTTTGGGACACTGTGTTGAGATGGGTCTTGCATTAGGACCATAAAAATCCAGTTTTATTCAAATTTGTAGGCATAAATCTGGGTAAAAGTAGACTATAATCAAGAATAAGACAAATTTAAGAAGTATTGTCTTCAAATTCTTTCAGACGAACAGAGCATCAGACAGTTTCACTGTGAGTGTGGTGCCAAAGTGTAGCCTGTAAGTTAAGAGGCATTTTTCTGCCCCAGTAGAGTTGCTTCTAAGAAAACAGCACAATCATCAGAGCTATTGTTGTTGTTAGGTGCTGTTGAGTCAGTTCTGCCTCACAGCGACCCCATGAGCAACAGAATGAAACACTATCCAGTCTTGCATCATGTCCGCAACTGTTTTTATGCTTAAGTCCACTGTTGTGGCCACTGTGTTGATCCATCTTGTCAAGGAGCTATTTAGGAGTCTGGAATTCAGATGAGCAATGTCAGCACTACAGGAGACAAGATGGGAGTAGCAGCTTCCATCAAAGCCCCACACAAGGCTCACCAGACGTACCTTGTGGGCAATGAGAGACATAGCAAGGAGGTACCAGGTCCAGGATCAGAGGAGAAAATGTGGTTATTTGGAAGTATAAAGGAATCGCTATCAACCCACTCTTGAATCTATAGGATGTGAAACCCTCTAAAATCCATTACTGTCAAGTTGATTCTGACTCACAGCAACCCAAAGGACAGAGTAGAACTGCTTCATTGTGTCTTAAATGAGTGCCCGGTGGATTGGAACTGCTGACCTTTTGGTTAGCTGCCAAGCTCTTAACCACCATGACAGCAGGGCTCAACAGGGTCTGAAAACCAAAAAACAAACTCATTGCTGTCAAGTCAACTGTGACTCATAACGGTCCTATAGAACCACCCCATAGGGTTTCCAAGGCAGATTCAAACTGCCAACACCTTGGTTAGTGGCAGGACTGCTAACCGCTGCCACTAGGGTTTCCAGCAGTCTGAAGGAGGTTGCAATTTTAGCGTGGGTCAGATAGGTTAACCATATTGTACTCTTTGTCTTACTGTATTATGCTTTCTCTCTAATAGCTGCTCCTTAAACTGCTTCCTGGTTAAATTCGGCATTGCAAATTGCCAGTTGAGCCACAAGCTCTTCGTAACATTATCAGAGAAGAAGCAATACCATATGGACTTCTACTAATTTTAACTTATACAGATTTGCCATTTTGCACTCAGACCAAGTTCAAAAAATGATCTTGGATGATTCACCATGTTTAAGTACAAAATAGTCATTTCATTTTAATAGTACTTATAAGCCTCTTTGGATTTTATAAATAGTTTCATAAGTAAATAAATATCTTCTGTTCTTTACAGTGCAACCGTAATGTGGCTATTCTCTTGGGGGAACATGGAAAGAACAAAATTACAAATTCAACTAAAATGCTGATCCCCAAAGTCATAGTTGACATTTTCAGGTTGTTTAAGATGAATGTCACAGTGTGAGTTCTTAGAGACTGCCCTGCATTCCAGATGAGAGAAGCTGTGAGAGGCTGTGCAGTGAACGCTGGTCAAAACTTGATGCTCTATCCTCTGTCACAGTGTAGTCCAGACAGTTGTTACTTTCACTATAATGTTGTTAATTTTGCACACTACATAATTTTAACTGATTTTGTTTACCTCATTTAGTTTGTTCTTTAGGTTCAGTACTACAAATGTTTCAGAAGTGAAGTAAATTGGGTCTCTGTCATTCTATAAATCTACATGGTGGTCCATTTGCATCATAGCCCGTACAGTTGAACAGTGCACAGCCTGTACAACTGTACTCATAGATCATAGGTGTCAACCTCCTGATTCACTGAGATCAGAATACTGGGTACTTCTAGACTTCATCCCCAGGAACTCTTGATTAAGACGGTTCTTACAGCTTCCCAAAGTTAATGAACTCTGTGTGCAGAGCTTAAGATCGTTTTTTGCTTTTTTTTTTCCTTCTGGCATTCCCTGTCTCTCTTAAATCTGAATAAAGCATTGATGATAGCATCTGGGACAGTGAGTTTTGGTGTCATTTATGTCTTTTTGATTTGGAATATTTTTGTTAGTATTCTTAGATAGCATAGATTGGCCTATGCCCACTTAATTATTTGTGGCCTCAGCCTAGGGGTAATAAATAAGATTAATTTCATATTCAATAGAACTGTCACTGGGTAGCCGCTCCATTGATTGTGGAATGTGTTAAGGATTGTCTTTCATGTCCATGTAAGAGACAAAAAAGGACAGCTTAAGGGAAAAGACTCATTAAAAGTCCTTTGTCTAAAAACCTTGGGAAGTCTGACATCCTATTCTTCCTGACCTCTCAGTGATCACTACCACAGCCGGGGATGATGTTTTTAATGTTACAGTTTGAACATAGCCCAATATTTTCAGTACACAGATTAAGCCTTCTTATAAATTTCCTGGTTCCGTTGCCTTATATTATTGGATATATTTCTGTTTCCTTTGCTTTCATAGACCCAAATAATGAAAATCCTTTATAGTTCATCCAAAGCTCACTGACTCTGACATGTGGTATTCACGTTTTGTGAGTAATTTCCAGGGCACTTCCTATTTTTCTGCTGAGCTGTATGCCAAGATAACTTTTGGAAGGTACAGCAACTTGGATAATTGGCAATTATCCAGGTTTTTGTTGGACATATTATGGAGATGTTTTTATAAATCAGGGACCCATGCAAACAAGTAAATTTCATAATCTAGGAATAATTCCCACTGGAGAAGCATTCTTTTGCTTTGTCTTCCTTTTTCATATATTTGTATGAAATTTCTGTATTGGTGCTTTGCTTGCTAAAAGAGCCCATCGATAGATATCTAACAACAGCCATAATTAGGTAAGCTGCCCAATTAAATAAGGAAACACAATATCTTGTTAGCAACTGGCATCAACCGTTGGGTGACATTTTGATAAACTGCTTCAATATAGTATATAGCATTCTTGTGTCTTTTCACTTCTCAAAAGGTCACAGTCTCTGAAAAGTAACACTGAGAAAGCTGATATTTAAAGGGTAGAGGAAAATTCAAATAAATAGACTGTTCCACTTCTAGGTACCTGTTCTTTCTTACAATACAATTCCCTGGCAGTCTACTTGGCCTTCTCATTCTGCTTGTTTAAGCTTCCACTATTATATACAGAACAAGATGCATCTTTTTCCCTCTCATCAAAGGTGTGCAAGCTTTCAAAACTTGAATATTTTAATTCTTGCATTTTCAGTAGGGAATTTAACAGCTGATTCAGACGGGATGGTCCGGAAATTAGGGGTTTTGTTCTTTAGAGAGACCTGTTGTTGTTATGGAAACCCTGGTGGCTACTGGTTAAGTCCTACATCTGCTAACCAAAAGGTTGGCAGTTCAAATCTGCCAGGAGCTCCTTGGAAATCCATGCATCAGTTCTACTCTGATCTGTGAGGTCACCATGAGTCAGAATCGACTCAGTGGCACTGGGTTTTTTTTTTTTTTTTTTGAGTTTTGGTTGTTGTTATGCAGCAACAAGTCAGTTTCAACTCACTGAGACCCCAGCTACAACAAATGATTTTTTTTCCCCGTCCTGAACCATCCTCACAATCGTTGCTATGTGTGAGTTCACCATTGCATCCACCGTGTCAGTCCATCTCTTTGAGGGTCCTCCTCATTTTCACTGACCCTGACACTCTGCTTTATCAAGCATGATTCTTTCTGCAAGGACTGGTCTCTTCAAATAACATGTCCAAAGGATGTGAGGTGAAGGCTGGCCATCCATGCTTCTAAGAAGCATTCTAGCTGTACATCTTTCAAGTCAGGACTTGTTCATTCTTCTGGCAGCTCGTTGTGTATTCAATATTCTTTACTAATACCAGATTTCATAAACAAATAAATAAATCAAATTCTTCTTTGAGCTTCTTTATTCATTGTCCAGCTTTCACATGCATGTAACATGACTGAAAATACCAAGGCTTGGGTCAGATTCACCTTAGTCCTTGAAATGAATTTTTTGCTTTTAAAAATTTCTAAGAGGTCTTCAGCAGCAGATTTACCCGGTGCAATATTTCATTTACTTTCTTGACTGCTGCTTTCATGGATGTTAATTGTGGATCCAAGTAAAGTGAAATCCCTGACAACTTCAGGCTTTTCTCCATCTGTCATGATGCTGCTTACTGGCTCAGCTGTGAGAATTTTTTTCCCCCTTGATATTGAGGTACAGTCCATACTGAAGGTTGTGGTCTCAAATCTTCATCAGTAAGCACTTGCTTTCAACAAGCAAGGTTGTATCTGCACTGAGCAGGTTGTTAAGGAGTCATCCTCCAGTCTTGATGCCATGTTCTTCAAATAAGCCAGCTTCTCATGTTGTTTGCCCAGCATATAGATTAAACAAGCACGGCAAAAGGATACAAACCCACCACACTTCTTTCCGGATTTTGGCCCATACAGTACCCTCTTGTTCTGTTTGAACAACTGCCTCTTAGTCAGTGTACAAGTTTCTCATGAGCACAATTGAGTGTTCTGGAATTCTTACTCTTTCAGTGTAGTCTGTAATTTGTTACGATCCACATAGTCAGATTCCTTTGCACAGTCATCAAAGTGCAGGTAAACATCTTTCTGGTATTTTCTTCTTTCACTCAAGATTCACCAGACATCAGCAATAATATCCCTCCTTCAGATTCTGACTTGAAATTCTGGCAGTTCCCTGTTTATGTAGTACTGAAACCTTTTAAAAATTATCTTTAGCAAAATTTTACTTGTGTGGGATAATAACAGTATTATTTGATAATAACATTCTGGTAGATCAGCTTTCTTTGGAATGGGCACAAATTTGGATCCCTAAGGTTGCCATGAGTCGGATCCTACTCGATAGCATGTGGCTTGCTAGCCAGGAAACTGTTGTCCAAATTCCTTGGCATAGGCTAGTGAGCACTTCCAGCACTGCATCTGTTTGTTGAAACATCTCAATTAATGTTTCATCAATAGTTGGAGCACTGTTTTTCATCAATACCTTCGGTTAGCTTGGACTTCTTCCTTCAGTGCCGTTGATGCTTATTCATATGCTACCTCCTGAAATGGTTGAACCTTGACCATATCTTTTTGGTAGAGCGACTGTGTATTCTTCATTTACTTTTTTTTTTTTAATGCTTCCTGTGTTATTTAATATTTTGCCCGTAGAATCCTTAGTGTTACAACTAAGGCTTAATTTTTTCTTCAGTTCTTTTAGCTTGAAAAATGCTGAGTGTGCTCTTTCCTTTGGGTTTTCTAACACTAGGATCTAGAACATTTAGTTACAATAGACAATCTTCTTGAGCAGTCCCCTGAGATCTGTGCAGCTCTTTTATGGCACTGTTTCTTCATTTCCCATTAGCTACTTTAGCACAAGTTTCAGAGTTTCTTTTGACCCTTGTTTTTGTCTTTTCTCTCTTTCCCGTCTTCTGAATGTCCTTTCCCTTTCTTCATTTGAGAGGTCCTCCCACTACTCTTCCTATCTTCAGTCAGAATGTTCAGTGGGTCAAATCTATTCTGGAGATGATCTCTAAATTCAGGTGCGATATACTCAGGGTCATACTTTGAGTTTCGTGGAATTGTTTTAATTTTCTCCAGCTTCAGCTTTAACTTGCCTATCAGTCTGTCCCTGAACTTGTTCTGACATGCCTCTCTATCACCTCTCTACACAGCTGTATTCTATTTGATTTCTGTATAACCCATCCAGGGAGGTCCACATGCACAGTGCCATTTTTGTTTTGAAAAATAAGTATTTGTCATGAAAAATTCATTGGTCTAGCAAAACTCTATCATGTGATCTCTGGCATATTTTCTCTGGCATATATTCAAAGCCATTCTAGTCAGCTAGGGCTGCTCTAACAAAGTGGATGACTTTAACAAAGGAAAGTTTATTCTTACACAGTTCGGTAGGCTACAAGTCCATATTCAGGGTGTCCGCTCCAGGAGAAGGCTTTTCCCCTTGTCAGCTCTGGAGGAAAGTCCAGTATTGCATCAGTCTTTGTCCAGGGAGCATCTTGGCATAGGAGCCTCAGGTCTGAAGGACGTGCTCTTCTCCTGGTGCTGTTTTCTTGATGGTATGAGGTTCCCAATTCTCAGCCTGCTTCTCTGTTCTTTTATCTCTTGTGGGACGAAAGGATTAAGGGTGGGGCAAACCATACTCCAGGGAAACTCCCTTTACAGTGGAGCAGGGAGGTAATCCTATGAAGAGATTTACAGCTCCACCCTAATCCTTTAACATACAGCATAGGAAAACCTTATCATGGAGGACAGTCACAAGATACTGGGAATCATGGCCCAGCCACATTGCTACACATATTTTGTGGGGTACATAGTTCAATCCATGACAAAGGCCATATTTTCCAACTACCAATACTTGTTTGTTTCCAACTTTCCCAGTCCAATCACCAGGAATTATCAATGCAACTTAATGGCATGTTTGATCAATTTCAGAGTGCAAAAGTTAGTAAAAATCTTCACTTGCTTCGTCTTTGGCATTAGCAGTTGATGCATAAAAGTGAATTAATAGTTGTATTAGCTGGTGCTCTTTGTAGACATATGAATATTATTATATCAATGACAGTGTTGTACTTTATGATAGATCTTGAAATGTTCTTTTTGACAATAAATGCAATGCCATTCCACTCCATTTTGTAATTCCCAGCATAGCATACCAAATGATTGTCTAGTTGAAAATGACTGATACAAGTACATTTCAGCTCACTAATGCCTAGGATCTTTGTTTCTTCCATTTTATTTTTAACAAGTTTCGGTTTTCCTAGATTCATACTTCATACATTCTGTGTTCCAGTTATTAACTGATTTTACAACTGTTTCTTCACATTTTGAATTGTATCCCAACAATAAATGAAGGTCCCAAAAGCTTTAGTCTATGTCATTAAAGTTTATCTATGTCATTAAGGTTTAACTCTAATTTGAGGACACAACTCTTCCCCAGTCATATTTTAAGTGCTTTCCAATCTAAGAAGTTCACAGCACTATATCAGTGCTTTGCTGCTATTCAGCAGGCTTTCACTGGTTAATGTTTTAAAAAGTAGATGTCCAGGTCCTCCTTCCTAATCTGTCTTGGTCTGTGAGCTCCACTGAAAGCTGTTCACTGTGAGTGACAACTTGCTAGTACTTAAAATACCAGTGGCTTAGCTTTCAGCATCATAGTAACAGGCTACTATAGTCCTACAAACGGCCAATTCGTGGCAGAGAGAGAGAGAGAGAGAGAGAGAGAGAGAGAGAGAGAGAGAGAGAGAGAGAGAGAGAGAGAGAGAGAGAGAGAGAGAGAGAGAGAGAGAGAGAGAGAGATACGCCCCCTAGTGACAATTTTAGGAAGCTTCTTCTAACCACTGTGAGGAGTGCGCATCACACTGCTTAAGGGTGAAAGTCAGGGTAAACCCCACCAAGTCTTAGATCAATGTTCTTATAGGATGATCCACTAACCACCTAAGTGTAAAACATAACGCTCTTTAAAATATGTAGACACTTGAACCAAGACCTGGATCGATGAAATCAGAATAGATGAGAGTGGTAGGGTAGAAAATTCATTTTCACAAAATATCTGGACAGTTTTCAAACATGCCTTTGACAATCACAGCTCAGTGCCATTAACAGAAGCTATGACTACATGGAGAGTGCTGGCAGAATGGTGGTTAAGATCTTGGTTAAGAGCAGTAGTTAAGGCTGGCAATTTGAATCCACCAGTCACTCACTGGAAACCCTACGGGTACAGTCTTACTCTGTCCTATAGAGTTACTATGAGCAGAATAAAATTGACTGCATTGAGTCCTTGCCTTTTTTGCTTCTTTGTTTTTTGAATGGCCATGTAGGGGTTTAGAGGTAAATCATGCCTCTCTTCTTCCACAAGTATACAACTTCCAGCATCCCCATTCATCAGCAAATTGACTTCTATTTCTAACAGTTTTAAAACAAAAATAAACAAACATTAAACAGGATGCCTTCTGCTAAAATGACCCATCCTTGATTTTTGTCCAACTTGATGGAAATGTTCCACTCTCTACGTCTTATCTCCTGTTTGTAGACATTTTGGGGACCTGTATAATGTCATCATTTTGTTATGAGTGAATGATTTTTCTTTCTAGTTGTCCTATGTAGCTTACAAAGTGCTACGTAAACTTCATTTACAGCCTAGTTAGGGAAAAAACAGCATGATTCTGTGTGTGACCAGAGCACAATTAGAGCATTGTTGAGTACTGACTGTTTGAATTAGCCAGTTGTTGTATTTTTCAGTCAATGAGGCACAACCGCAAAAGTGAACTGTTCTTCAAAGAACTGAGGCTGTACCTATTTTATACTTTACCTAGTACATAATCTGTTTTATTGATTCTAAATAAACATCTGCCATTTGTTTTAGCAAATTTTGCTTAATGGTCTGTAAGGCAATCTCCCACAACAAAGCAGCTGAAACTACGTTGTAGGTCAAGCAGATTTCAGGAAACGAAGAGGGTCTGGAATACATTTGCATCACTTTTGTTCATTCCCACTCACCTGCCCTGGAAGTGGAGAGCAGGTCAAGGCTCAAACAGCCAGTAAGGTTCTTGTGTATGCGAAGCTTAGGCCGTACCACATTGCGTGTCTGCTGGGAAAAGTCCTCACTTAGGTTTGACAAAAGCTGTGGGATGTATCCCTCCATCTTCGGTTAATGTGCATGAGCTGACATAATTCATTTAAGAAGAAGAATTGTTTATTGAGTTCCAGCTTTAGCTGACTGTCCTACTGTTTAGAATCTGTACTGCGGGGCCGGGCCTCCCGCTGTCACTTCCTCTCCATGTCCCACCTGCCTTGAGACACTGGGTGTCAGATTAGCCTGCCTGAGCAGAATTTATCTCTTTCTTGACTGCTTCTTCAGGCTCTGGGTCTTGTTTTAACTAGCTTGTTCTGATTCATGTTTGTGCTTTTCTTCATTTGCTTTGGATTTCTTGATGAGCACTGCGTTTTGTGCTTGCTCCCTTCTGGTGTCGTGGAATGTTAGGCTCAGTGCTCAGCGGCAGTTACTGACACTTCCTTCTTTTGCATGTTGGCTGTAGTTTCTATGTGTTTGAGCACTTGCCTGGTAGATGCTTTTTTTTCCAGGTCCCCTCATCAAGTGACTTTGTGGATCTGTCACTTCAGATCTATCTGGTCAGTGGCTACCCTAACACTGGTACTGTCAGATGGGTAAAGCACTAACAACTGGGTGTGAATTTAACCCTATTTCTCAACCCCTATAATGGCTTTTTCATTTAATTTGGTAAAGCCATAAGGAACTAAGAGTTCAGTATTTCATGTTGGAGATAGTGTAATTAACGTGTGTTGAGTACCTGCTGAAGGCTGAACCTGTTATCTTCCTTATGGTCAAAAATCCTTCTTGGAGACAGAAAAAGGAAAATTGAGGATAAACAACAGTGAAGTCTAGAAATGACAAAAATTATGCTAAGTAAAAAGTGTGGCCAAAACCCAGTGCTGAAAAGTGTGGCTGAAAAGTGTGGCAGCATATTATTTTTAAGCAACACTAGCCATAAAATGTGAAATATAAAAATAACCAAATGACTTAGAGTAATTGAATACTAAAAATGACACTGCATAGAAAACTTTACAAAACACCAATGTAGAGATTGGAAAGTTTACTTGTCTTACAACAAACATAACAGCGATCTCTATTGTGTTTATTATTCTATTCTATAACTTTTTTTTTTGGCACATAAGAACTTCAAAATATTTCTTAAATGAGTGCATAAATGAATGAATGAGATCTTTTCTGCATCAGCAAAGTGAACTGCATTATATATTAGAGCTATGTTGGTGGCATTGGTGCATCACTGACGGCTTTAGAAATAATCAGTGTACTCTCATCACAAATAGCTGGCTCCAGAAAACAATACATTTCCGTTTGCCAATAGGTATTACTCCAGTAAAGGTTAAAGATCTTAGTCATATATCTACTATTTTCTTCTAAATATAATAAAATGTTATCATTTATGGATACATTAATTTGATGGATTATATCCTATCATGATTATTTTTCATACCATTTAGAGAAAATTTCTCTTCCTCCTAGAAATTTCTGCATTGTATATACAGTGTAACTTATTGCTTAGATAATGCCTTATTAATTTCGTTGGATTCCTTTTGACATAAAAATGGATTTGCACTGAAGGGCAAACACTACCTCCACATGTATCCAGGCTGCATTCCAATTGAATCCATCACATTACACATTTATAGGTGTCTACCCCTGTTACACTGCTGAAATGGTCTGCCATAAAAAATGGCCATGTGAAAAGCTGGTTTAAATTTCATGCATTTTTATTTGCAAAGTATTTGGTTAGATGAACAGAAGCCTCTGAGATGAAATCCTTTCCAACATGAATATGTTAACAGGACTCTGGAAGCAATACCTCAACACTTCATCCAGTGTCTTTTCTCTGGATTCCAGTGACAGGGTCATTGTTTTAGGGTCAGCGTGTTGGAAAGCATGAAGAAGTCCTTTTTCAGGCTCATAGTGGCAAATGGTGTATTGGGAAAAGGAAAATGTAATCTTGTTTTCCTTGCCACCGTCAATGCCAGGAAACTAAAGCTCTTATACGTTGTCTTCAAAAGCCCAATTTAGCATTTAGGTCTTTTTGGATGATATCTTTAAAAGTAATTTTTCAGTATACTTATTACCTACACTTTTGAGATGAGTAAAACATCTTATTTTCCCTTATTCAGTGTGGAAAAACCATGCTTATACACTGGGAGAGAAGCTGACTTCGACTATGGGAGCAAACATGTTGCTCAACGGCAACTGTGGAAATTAAACTTAAATCTTTCTGTTTAAGGTGCTTCCAAAAAGTAAGAGTCAGGAGTTTAGCAAGATGCTTGCTTTGTGGAAACTTTGTCAAGTTTCCTTATTTTGCCATTAGTTAAAACTCTCAAATGGAAGAAATGTATTATACAAATAACAACATACTGTTGTTGTTATTGATTCTGACCCATGATAACACCGTATGCAGACTATAACTATTCTATGAGTCCTGAAGGCCATTGCCAAGCCTGTCTTCTGAGCTGTCTCTGGGAGAGTTTCAAACTCCAACGTTTTGGCTAACAGTTGAATGCTTAGCCATTTGTGTCACTCAGGGGCTTTTTTAGAAACTCTGGTGGCATAGTGGTTGAGTGCTACCACCACTAACCATAGTAAGGCTAGCAGTTCAAATCCACCTGGCACTGTTTGGAAATTCTATTGGGCACTTCTACTCTGTCCTAGGGGATCAATACAAGCCAGAGTTGACTCAATGGCAGTAGTTTCAGTGGATTTAGGGACTTTTTAAGAACATACTAGTCGGCGGGGTGGGGAGGGAGATTGTTTTATCTGTGTCTAACTAAAAGAAAAGATATGGGCACATGTTTTGGAATTTTAGTTATGACACAAACAATATAGGCTAGAAATGTATAATAACTACATCAGATTCAAGTCAGAACACCTAAGTTTATGTCTCAATTATGCCCTTATCAGATGTATGATCTCAGGAAAGTCACTCAGCTTCTACAGGTCTCGGTTGGTATATATGTAAAATGGAGATGAAAATAAACTACTGCTTTGTATCCTTATCTAAATCAAAGAAGATACATGCATATATGAGATACATTTTCAAAACTCAAAATCGATAATCTTTGTTTTCATTCATTAAATTAATGTTATTATTGCTTGATGACTTCTCTTATCCCTTCTTTCCTTCTTTTTTCTTCTTCTTCTTGTGATTTGAGGACTTAGCCATAATAATTAATTCTTGATGTGTTCAAAGACTACAGTTTCTTCAGTTTTAGCACGTGCATTCTGATTCACAATTTTTTCCAGTGAAATTACTACAAGGTGGTTTTATTTATTGTAAAGTATAGAGCTTCTATGACTCAGAATTGACTCGAGAAAAGATTTTTTTTCCTTTTTATGAATGGAATGTAAATGAGTCATAGTATATAAGTATATCAGTTCCCTTATATGAATACATATGGGTCTAGGACATGCAAAAGGAGAAATAGATTGAATTTTGATAAGGTAGGGATACGGACAAAGTTTCATTCCTTTTCCCATTTCTGTCCTTCTATGAAGCAGCAGAGAAGCTCTTAACTATGCAAGATATAGTAGTGGTGCATATTAATATAGATTAAACTAGTTTATTCTGAGTTTTCAACTGTAGGGTCTATGCAATACTTTTGTCCTCCAACATAATTCAAGACATATTTTATGAAAGTGTAATTATAGCCCCTAAAATAGCCTTTTGAAATTTTTTTTATAAGCCTTTTTCACAGAAGTTAGCAGATCTAAGATAAGGTTGAAACCCTGAAATACCTCGAGGATTAGTCAATTTGTAGAATCCTTTCTGTAGCTGGGGGTTTGAGAACCTACTATTAATCATGCTATAACTTAGAAGATATAAATGTGTACCAGGCAGAAAGAATTCGGTTCAGGTCTGCTGGCCCAAATACAGTGGGCTGAATAGCAAAGCCCTGAGATTTCCTAGATGCATAATGTTCTTACAAATGGTCCATGCTATGCTAATAAAACTATTGTGAATAGAAGCTTTTGCAGTGGAAACTGACAGACGAGGCAGAGTTAAGTACTTTTTCAGACAAGCTACTACAGTAAATCATTAAGGCACACAAACAATCATCCTTCACCAGTGTGCAATTTGTTTCATAGCAATTGCAAATCGAAAACAATGTAAACAAACAAATCGACAACTAATGAACATCCCCCACCACTCACTGTAAACAGATCTACAACTTTAGAAGAACACTTTATCCAACACATTGTCAACTCATTGTAAACACATCTACAACTCATAAACAACTCATTACCCAGTATGTTGTCACCTCATTGCAATTAAAGTTGAATGCTGACTGTACTGTATGTTCCTGCTCGGAATCAGATTATTCTCTAGGAAGAAAACACAGAAGAGAGGCTACGCAGGAACAAGGGTTTTTCTTTGACTTTTCGTCCTACCACTAGACTTTTTAAATAATTTGGCCAGGCTTCTGTAGAAATTAACCTGAAATTTTTACTCTTTTCTCAGGTAGCCTGTATCTTTCATTTGCGTAGGAAAAGCAGTGGTTTCTCAGTTGAAGTTTATTTAACAGAGGAAAAATAAATGTGTCAAGTATTCCCTGACCAGTAGTAAAACTCACAGCTTTTGCTGTAATTGCTTTGTGTGAACTAGGTTTGGCATCCTTACCTGGTACATAATCTTTTGGTTGGACTCAGTGTTTTTATGTTCCACAGGATGATTATTTTTGGAAAGCAAACATGAACTTGCAAATGTCACCACAATTCTCCTGTAATAGTAACTTTTTCTAAGGATTTAAGTGGGTATATTCATTCTGACTTAGCCAAGCCAAGCCAAGTGCCATCGAGTTGGATCTGACTCATGGCGACCCTAGGGGCCAGGGTAGAACTGACCCTCAGAGTATTCAAGGAGCGCCTGGTGGATTTGAACTGCCAACCCTGTGGTTAGCAGTGGTAAGACTTAACCCACTACACCACCCTTAAATCATATTAGAAGTATTGCCAGATTATACATTTGCGCTTACACATAATATACATGCAAATATGTATACAACACATAAGTAGATATGTCAGAAACACTTGATCCATTATGCCAAAAAAAGAAAGAAAAGAAAAAAAAAGTCTTCTAGTGAAGTCCAACTCATGTCTACCCCATAGGACAGAGTAGCACAGCCTTATACGGTTTCCAAGGAACAAATCTGGTATATTCGAAATGGTGATCTTTAGTTTAGGTTAGCAGCCAGAACTCTTAACTATCCTGCCTCGAGGGTTTTTCCATCATACCAAGGGTAGACTTCTTAGATAAAGGTAAAGTTTAACAGTAATTCTCCCCCCCAATTCAGATCAAGCTTCAGTTCTCTTGTTTAGTCTGTGCGGAAGACAGAAAATTTAGAATTTGATTGATATTAAGTGATACAATCCTCTGTACATATCATATTTTCAATCTAACATTTTTCTAAGCATCACAAAAGAGTTGTGGTGTAGGGAAAGAAAAACTGAAAATTAAAGGACCTCGGTTCTGAGTTCAGCTTTGCTTCTAAAAAAACAAGAAGTTTCTTAAAGTTGTATTCCAAAGGATCAGTCCCAGGAAAATTGTAAAAGATGATCTGTTATTCAAACTTATGCACCAACCACTAACGCCAAAGATGAAGAAATTGAAGATTTTTACCAGTGTGAAACTGACTAAAGATACGGTTAAGATGCATTGATAATTACTGGGAATTGGAATGCGAAAGCTCAAAACAAAGAAAATGGATCAATAGGATGGAAATATGACTTTGGTGATAGAAAAGATACTGGAGATAGCATGGTAGTTTTGCAAGACCAATGACCTGTTCACCGAAGATACCTTTTCTTCAACAACATGACCAGTTACCACACACGTGGACCTCACCAAGTGGAGTGTACAGGAATCAAGTCAACTATATTTGCGGTGGCATCACAAGAGTCTGTGTCATCATATCACAGTCCCTCCAGGCCCGGGGCGGGTGAAGCCAGCCGGAGAACACCCCGTCCCCACCGAGGCAAGGCAGCCTGGTACCGTTCTGTCCCTCCCACATTCAAAGCCCAGCCCCTCCTGTTTGCCTTTGCCACCTCTGTGGCCCTCCAGGGCTCCTCCCTTCACCCATTGCTCAAAACAGGGGCCCTTTTCTCTGACCAGCGGTGGGTGAGGTGGTGACGCCAACGATGAGTTTCTGCGCTGGCTGACATCAACGCTAGTGACGTGGCGGGGGCGGGGGCGGGTGAAGGGTGAAGGGTTGGTGGTGAGTGATCACACTGAGAGATGGGTGACGGGTGACGCCAACTCCTGAGATGTCGCTGCCCTGGTGGGACTGTATGAGACTGTTTCTAACACTCTGGACCCTAGTGGTCGTTTCAGTGTCATCCTCCTGTGACAGTAGCACCCCTCACACCCCCATAGTGACACAAATGTACCAAGTGCACCACCGGGGGTCCTCTGATAATCAGTTAATAGATCAAATTCTTTTAAAGACATCCAGCTTGTTGTAATATCAAGATCAGAGAACTAGGAATTAAGAAAGTATAGTCTTTATTCTGGAGACCTGGTAGCACAGTGGTTAAGAGCACATCTGTTAACCAAGAAGCTGTCAATTTGAATTCATCAACAGCTCCCTGGAAACACTGCTGGGCAGTTCTACCCAGGCCTATGAAGTTGCTTTGGGTCAGAATCGACTCCATGATGTCAGGGTTGGTTTTTTGGTTTTTAATCTTAGTTCTCCCATTAAGCAAACATCTGAGCTTCAGCAAGTGTCTTCTCCCTTCCAGATGAAACTGAGCACTGTTTTTTCTCAGCTGCATCTCTCAGACCATTTATTCACTTAACAAATACTTATTGATCATCTTTGATGTCCTAGGCACTCTTCTAGGTCCTGGGGATTTATTGTAAATGAGACCGACAAGTCTCTTTTCTCTTGGAGCTGACACTGTAATGAATGAGAGCAGGTGAATGGATAAAAAGTAATGAAATACCTAGTGAAACTGCTGTGAAAAAATAAAGTAGGCAAGAGTTTTGAGAGTGATACTGGGATCCTGGTGTTTTACCTAGAATGGTTCATCTGTAGAAGCCACTTGATTAGAGAATGGAATTAGGTAACGAAGAAATCATGCATCTATATCTTCAGTGATTATTGGATATGAGGATTTTGAAAGTTACATCTTTCTATGCTTTTCTCGGTCTTGAGGCCAGCAGAATTTGTTCCCGCATCTCTCCATACACCAAACAAAATCCACGGCAACCAAGTCAATTCTGTTTCAGAGACCCTGTAGGACAGAGTAGACCGACCCTGTTTTAGTCAGCTGGTGCTGCTGTAACAGAAATACCATGAATGGATCACTGTGGCAAAGAAAAGTTTATTCTTACATAGTCCAGTAGGTTTCGAGTCCGAATTCAGGGTAACTGATCACTCTAGGGGAAGGCTTTCCCTCTTCGTGGGCTCTGGAGGAATAGTCTTTGTGTTGTATCAGTCTTTGGTCAAGGGAGCATCTTAGCCCAGGAAGCTCAGGTCTGAAAGACGCCCTCTACTCCCAGTGCTGCTTTCTTCGTGGTAGGAGGTTCCCTTTCTCTGCTTGCTTCCCTTTCCTTTTATGTCGTGTAGAATGAAAGGGTAAAACGTGGTGCAAGCCACCCTCCAGAGAAATGGCCTTTACTGTGGAGCAGTGAGGTGGTATCAGGGAGGGGTTCGCAGTCCCGCCTTAGCCCTCTCTAACACACAGCACAGGAAAATCGCAAAATGGAGACAGTCACACACTACTGGCAATCACAACCCAGCCAGATTTCTATATATATCTTTGACCACCTGGTGGAGTTGAACTACTGGCCCTTTGGGTAGCAGATGTGGCACTTAACCTCTATGTCACAACCGTATCCCTTCTCTCTACAGCTTCTGTATTTTGAGGTAAGAAAATTGTTTCTGTCTTCTCTCCCACCCTACATTGTTCTCACTTATCATTCTCAAAATCTCTTATAATATCAGAAATTGAGCATTTATTATAAATATTATAGATCTAGCTCCCTTTGCCACAAACTAAAAATCCAAATACTATTTACGTAAATGGACATGTCAGAATTAACACAAAAAGGAGGGCCACTTGTGAGGCAGAGGAGCATTGTGGAGATGAAGTCAGGGAGACGGTGAAGCTGCATAATGGAGGAACTTTCAGGTCAGCATAAAGGGCTTGGGTTTGGTCTAGTTGAGACAGGATCTGTCTAGCACTCAGGGAGTAAACACTGGTAGGGACTGAAGGGACATTGGCAGAAGGGCAGAGACCAACCAAGATCCTCCCATCACAATCCAAGCAAGAGATGACAGGGGCTTGGACCAGGGTAGAAGTGGTAAGAAGTGGCTGAATTTGTGACTTGGCAAGCTCCATGCTTGGTCAAGTAGAAAATCAGTCAAAAAGAAGAAGACACTCTGTGAGATGGACTGACAGTGGCTACAACAAGGAGTTCAAGTGAAACAATGACTAAGGATGGCACAGGGCCAGGCTGTGTCTCCTTCTGTTGTGTACAGGGTAGCCACGGCTCGAAACCGACTGGATGGTGCCTAGCAGTAACAAGAAGGTACAGGTCTCAGGGTTTGGATTGGATGGTGGTAGGGAAGTTGAGATGAAAACAGAATGAGCTGTCCCACAGATCTCGACTTGTGCAACCAGTAACAAACTGGGGGACCTCAGGGGAGTCAGTTAATCTTTCCAACCCTCAATTCTCTCAGAGATCTCTCAGAGAGTTACTCTGAAGATTAAATGATACACATGGCACATAATCATCCTTCACCAAATAGTAACTTCCATCATTTCACTCTTTCTTCACTGTACTCAACATACTAGAAAATTGTGTTCTGGTCTCTGAGATTATGACAGAGATCATCTTATCTTACACGTGTTATCTATCCATCAGTGTTATACAGATGAGATGCTACAAAATAAATTCTAAATTAAATAATCTAAGCAACAATGCTGTAACATAAATAACTAAAATTTACTGAGTATTACAAAGCAGATAAATTATAGAAACCCTATTTCTTGAGGAAAATCAGTGGACTGTCAACCGTAAATTCAGAAGTTCAAATCCACCGGGTGCTCCTTGGGAACTCTATGGGGCAGTTTTACTGTGACCTATAGGGTCTCTATGAGTCAGAATCAACTTAACAGCTGTGGGGTTGATTGGTTAGTTTTGTTTTTCAACTGTAATGGTTACAGGCTTACAGGTACGAGCCAGCACAGAAACTTCCCCATGGGGCCAACATGCACTGGTGGGCACCATCAACTTTTCTGGGATCTGGATGCACCTTGAAAACTTGTCATTGGCCTCTAAATAGTCATCAGCTTCCTTCAAAACCACATGCAAGGAGAAGGTCCCACTTTTTTGAGACATTCCAGTGTAATCAATTAGTTGGCTTCTTCTGCTGTTGCTCACCTCCCCTCAAAGATTTCTATCCATTTTTATTTGGACAAAACAAATCAGCATGACAATGTGAAAGATCTACTCATTCTCAGGTTGCCTAATGCTCAGGTCAACTGTGATGAGAAAGTATTCATTAAAATACACTTTTTCCCAAACTAAGATCTTTGTGGTCACAGACTGAATTTCTAGCCCCTGTGAATGATTTGTACATGAAACTGAATGGTAGAAAATGGAAAACTCAATACATGCTGATAATAGCAAGAACACTGTACATCAGACATTGTTCTAGGCACTTTACATTTAGTAGATCATTTTCATGACACCCCTATGAAATATATGCAATCCTTATCCTTTCCATTTCCATTCCCATGAATAAACTAAGACATAAAAAACCCATTACGATCAAGTCGATTTTGACTCATAGAGACCCTATATAGCAGCTTTTTTTTTTTTTTTTTTTTAATAGCATAACTAAAAAATGGCCAAGCCAGAATATGAACTTAGGCTGCCTGGTCCCTGAGCCTAAACTTTGAAGCATTACTCAGTAATGACTCCCTCATAATGTTCACAAAAATAAACCATAGAACATATCACCTTATCACAAGCCATTAGAAGTATTTCTCTTTGTTAAAAATGGCATCTCACTAGTACTAATCTAAAGTGAGAAGGTGAGCTGAAAGGCAGATGAAGGTCTGAAAGCTTATTTACACTGCATATCTGTGTATGGTAATCTCTACCATTTAAAGGGCCTAAATCCCTGACACTGCAGCCTAAGACATGTTGTTTCAGAGATGGCCAGAACAGTCTTTAAGTCAGCTGTTCTCTCCATTACCAGCCACGTTAGAGCTTCTGGGTGGCCTTCAAAGGAACATTCAGAAGTAAGAGTAAAGGATGACAAGACCTCAGCAGGCAAATAATATTATACCTTCCATGTGAAAATTTCCAGAAAAAAATATGTTTATTGTTAGCTCACGACTCTCCCCTTTTATCTCTTCTTCTGTCCCAATCTGTATTTGTCCTATCCACCTAGATTCCTCTTGAAGCTATCAGATTTCCAGATAAAATGTGCTCAGAATGTGCTAATACATCACATGTGCATAAAACAGATGTATGCACATTATGCTAGTCATACCATGCGTTTAAGGCATAAAGTTGCTAATATTTGAGTCCTGTGAGTTTTCCTTAACCAGGATACTGCAGAAAATATTGCATAGCATCATACCTGCTTCAAAGCAAAAAGGGTTAGTCATGATTTAAAACCTGAAAGGAAGCAAATATAAAAATACATATAAATGATTTTAGCAAATGTTCTGTTTTATTGTTTCTTTCCAGTTGTTTGTTTTATTATTTTAAAATCATGACTTCTACATGATAAACATTCTTTGGGTGAACACTGTTACTTATAAAATGTACAGTTTTCCTGTATTTTGGTGCTTACAATATTAGTAGCATTTAATGTCACACTCATTCCAAGAGGCAATAGAAAACTTGGATTTTTAGAAAAACGAACAAGCCTTGCACTGAAAATTCAGGTTATACAATGTACGTAAAACAAATGTATTCTGCCAGCTTCCACATTAAGTTATTTTTTCTTTGCTTTTCCATCATTCATCCTGTTCTCTCCTTCAGTATTTTTCTTGCCCTTCTGCTTCTTTCAAGAATCGTCGGAATTTGCCAGTTTTATCGCTTTACTGCAGCTATCTCAGCCCTTTCCTCTTAGTGTTGGCTGACTTTAGGTAAATTCCAGATAACTGGTTGTGATTGAAATGCACATGTAGAGAAATTTTATTTGAACATCTGCTGAACAAATGGAGATGCTTTTTAGCCCAAACCTAGCCTTTGTTTGATCTAAGTAGATCTTGTTTTATTTCCCACTTCCTACGTAAGATTATAGCTATAGGCCTTTTTTGTCCCCTTGTTCTCCAAAACTAAAAAATTTCCCAAATCATAAAGCAAGAAAATGGTCACACAGTAGTTACCCACAATACATTGTATGCTCTTTGCAGACAATTTGGAAAATACAAAAAATAAAAATTAAATGAAAAAAAAGAAGAAAAATCACTGTTTTCAATTTTCTTTGAAATCAGAGTATTCCAAGTATTAGACATTTATATTCTGCTTTATTGCTGCAAAACAGAAAACAGTAATGGAAAATCTTGAACTCAAGTAGTTGTTAGCTAGGATTAGAAAGAAAAAAAAGCACAACATGTCTTCAACCACTTCTTATCAAACTTCCATAACCCACAGGAATTTCTTAAGAGATAGTTTACCTATGCATCCATAGCTCTTAGAAGTTAGCTTCTCTCTTCTTGTAGTCTTGATATCTAAAGTATTTTTAAGGAGTCAAGTTGAAAGACTTCATTCTGGTAGGGCTATAATATAAACTATATGTTTGTAAAAATATGTTTTTAATGACTTTTCAAATTCACTGATTAAACTGATGCGAAAAGAAACCACAATGGAGCATTCTATAAATAAACACTTCATGTGCTTAACATAGAAAACATTTATGTGAATCGTTGTAGGAAAATGTAAGCAGCTGTTAAACTCTACTTGAGTTATAATAAATGTTGAAAAGGAATAGCAAATGTTTATAACTTACCTTATAAAAGTAAATATATGTTAATTTGATTGGTCTTTTTTTAATGCATGAATACATACCCAAATAAATTATTTTCAATCACTGTATACATTTTCAAAAATTTTTATTTGAATTCTAACTTTCACAAAGTATTTGCCAAAATACCTGGGAAATTACACCTTAACAAAATCCTCTTTAGCCAAGAAAGAACTAGGACTCTGAATGGAATGTATGAACTGTCACGTTTGTGATCTATGTGTTCAGTGAGTGATGGATTAGGAGTGAAAGGGTTAAGATGTGTGTGTGCTGGTGAAGTATGGATAGGAAGTAAGTTCAGGAGGCCAAAGGTCAGGCAGGTCAAGGTCTAGTGGAGACAAACATCAGGGAAACCAGGGGTTCAGAAAGCTGGGGACATGAAGAAACATGCCTTGGAGACTTTCAAGGATAGCAGCATCTAAGCATCCTACTTGGACCTAAAAGCAAAACCAAACCCACTGCAGTAAAGTCAACTTTAACCCACGGTGACCCGACAGGGTAGAGTAGAACTGCTCCGTAGAGTTTCCAAGAAGGGCCTGGCCGATTTGAACTGGTGACCTCTTGGCTGGCAGAGGTGGCACTAAACCATTAGGCCACCACAGGGTATTTTATTGTGCTGGTACTTGTTCAGTACAGAAATGAATGTGATATTTCTCTGGGATGGTGTTTTCTGCTCTCGAAACGGCTGGAATTAGTAGTGAGAGAAATATGCAGGACCTGTTTCCTCGAACTTCACCTTAGTGAACCTGTACACCAAATGCCAAAAGTTAAAGCAAATGGAGCAAGCCAGTGTGGGGTGGTCAAGAGGGCTGAGAGACAGGTGAGTCTAGGCCATGGCAAATATCTACAGCCCCAAACAGTGCGTATCAGAATGAGGACACTGAACCAAACTGGGGAGAGATGAGAGAAACACAGCAGTCCCAGGAGCAACGTGAGAGGCAGCGAGAGCAGGAAAAGCACAGACTGTCAGGCAGCACGGCCAGATGAAAATCTCACCCTGGTGTGTAAATGTGGCCTTGTCCTTGAACCTGCTTTTTTTCTTTCATAAAATAGCAGTGATAGGTACTGCTACCACTTGCTTGTTGCTGTCATCACAGACAGAAGGTAAGAATCACGGGATGTGAAAACTTAGTGGGATACGTTATCAGTAGCATTATTATTTCTTAAAAAATAAATAAATAAATTCGAGGCCAGAAGTAGATACACGAAGGCAAGTGGAAAGAAGTTTGAGTTTTTCAAATAACCAGCAAAACCCAATGATATTTCTCCTCTTGCTTCATCCTAGTTTATCCGATCAACCAACTTTCCTGAAAGGCTTGATAAAGTGCACTCTAGGAAGGTTCTTCAAGATAGAGAGCAGGCTGACACCATCTGGTTCCTTAAAGCTCAAGCTGTTAGAATTACATACGTGAAATCTCATAATAATCATAGATGTCATTTACAGAGAACCTACCTGATTGCCAGGGCTACGTTAGCTGGACCTCAACTACTGGTTCTCATTTCATATTCACAAAACACTAAGAAATAAGAAGTCTTAGCCTTTTTTTTTTTTTTTTACTGATAAGCAAACTGAAGTTTAGAATGATAGTTGAAATTTTGTCTATTTTGTTCAGTAAAATATCTTCCAGCCTCTAAACAATGTCTGCCACATAATAAGCATTAGCAAATACTGTTAAATAAATAAAGGAATTTGTCTATGATCACCCAGCTGGTAAGAAGTGAACCTGAGAATCGGTATCATGTTTAAATGCCAGGCTGTGGTATATGAACTGTAAAGGTTCATTTGAGTGCTGGTTTAACCACAACTAAATATTTATTGATACGGTTTGACCTCTTGTATTTCAGAAGTATGGGTTCTCTGGAAATTGTGAGTCTTTGAAACAAAAGAAAAAAAACAAAACACACATAAAAACTTCTTTTCCCTGGAATTTCCACGAAGATTCAGTGAACATTTACTGACTCTTTCAGCCATCAGTCAGTGATTCTTTTGTTCTTTGCCAACATTTATCAAAGAGTCACTAAGCCAAAGTAGTTGTGGAGCCTTCACATGGTCGTATGAAGTACATTGACTATGCAGTGAATATGGCTTTACAGCTCAGAAGCCCAAAAGATTTGTGAGAAATTTTTTTTCAGGCTTCAGTCAGAAATTCATTAGAATTTTTGTTATGGTGGATATAATAAATTATTAATTTGGGAGAAGGGAAAACATAGTTTTGATTTTATTATAAATATATTCTTACGGATAGCTTGGATTTCATAGTACCTATACAATTTAGGAAACTCTGTGAGCATAGTGATTAAATGCTACAGCTACTAGTCAAAAGATTAGCAGCTGAAATCCACCACACACTTCTTGAAAACTTCACGGGTCAGTTTTCTTCTGTCTTATAGGGTCTCTGTGAGCCAGAATCAATTCAACAGCAATGGGTTTGGTTTTTGGTATACAATTTTAAAATATCTATTCAGTGGATTACAAAGTATTCTAATGAAACCATTAAGAAGCCCTAGTGTGTCCTCATCTCATTGCAGGGACTTATTTTGAAATAGACGAGAAAATCACTGAAGTTTCTTCATAATGCCTTACATACTCTTCGGTTTTTAAAACAAAGATTTTTTTTCCAGTTTTGATTAAAAATTCATTAGAAGATTTTTTTTATATAGTAGATACCAGAACCCTTATTCTTGAACATACTAACAGGAAAAGGAAACTTTTGCAGGGGAAGGAAAGGGCTATCCTGAATCTTTATTCTTTACTCCACTTGAAAACAAAATAAAGGATTAGGAAAAGAATAGCAAAAAAGATGATATAAAATATATCAGAACAGTATTTCACTTTCAGTGCTAGGCATTCAGCTTAATACTGTTACCTGTTCATCAGTCGGAAACCTCACAGCATAATGGTTTACGGCTATGTCTGCGAGTAGTTTGACTCCACCAGTTGCTCCTTGGAAGCTCTACAGAGCAGTTCTATTCTTGTCTTGCAGGATCGTTATGAGTCAGGATTCACTTGATGGCAGTAGGTTTGGTTTGACTTGATACAGCAACCATCTATCTATTCAATCACTGACAAAATATTTATTTTGAGTAGGCACAAGCCTAGATTCTGGATTTATAGATCATTTCTACTCCCCAAGGTGTTCATAGTCAAATACAGGAAAACAACATGTAAACATCAAAATTATAACATATTGTAAGAAGTCCAACAGTGCATGCATGCATTAAGAATAGATATGGCAAAAAACCAGAGCCACTGTCCATAGAGTCAATTCCAACTCATGGTGACTCAATAGGTCAGAGGAGAGCTGCTGGATAGATTTTCCAAAGAGTGTCTGGCAGATCCTAACTGCAGACCTTTTGGCTAATGGACATAACACTTAACCATGAAGCCCTCAGTGTTTCCAGTGATTTCCCCTATTGAGGGTCAGAAATATTTTTAAAAGGAGATAATATCTGAATTAGCATTGGATGTATGAATTTTAGTTCATCCAATTAAATTAGATGACTAAAAAAGGTGCTTACAGATAATTGCTACATCAAAGATCCAGGCCTCTGAATGATAATGTCCAAATCAAAATCTTACATCTTTCAAGCATCCATGACTCATCTTCTGGACTACTTCTGTTTTTATTTTTTTCTTTATGAGTTACCCCTAAAATAAAGAATTTTCTATTCTGATTCCATCCAGAAATAAGGATTGTTTTGTGCATAGAGACCTGAAATGCTATTTGAATAAAACTCCATTCATAGTAATACATGTGTTTCATTTTGTCACCGAAGTAAAAAACAGGACATGTGGATAGGATTCAAATATGGTGCCTCAGTCAAAGCCAAAATTCTGTGGTAAATTAATTCTAGATGAAAAAAAGTCCAGAACAGAATGATTCATCATGAGGTTATAATCTCAACAGAAAGAGTTGTGAGGTTTAAAGCAATTAAACGAGATAATTAAGAGAAAAGCCTACATATTGAGCTCCACACTTTGTTTCAACCAGATAATATGTTTCAAGTTATTTAACTAACTTTTTAAATACAAAAATTTAAAATAATTTAACGTAATAAAAATATTTTACAGAGACATTTACTCCTTCAAATAATCTTCCTCTTACCAAGAAAAATAAATTCTAGAAGCTCTTCATTTTTCTGGCCCTAGCCTTTGCTTCCCACTATTTTTCCCCTAAAGTATTGTATTACTGCCTTAGTGTACAGATATCGCAGACACTTTCTGAACAGAAATTCCTCAAGGAGAAATCCTGGCTTCGTTACAATTCTCTTCCTAGTCTGTTAAAATCCATCCAAATTTGTTTTCTCTAATTGCATAGGCAACTTAGAGAAGTGTGCAGGCAGAGATCTCCAGGACTTATAACCCCTTTTTTTTTTCCTTCACTCTATTTCCAAACTGAGTCTATGTTGTCAGACAAAATATTGATATAGCTTACTTAGCTAGATTTAGTAGCATCTAGGACAGTGATTTACAGAGCAGAGGCAAATCCATGTTAAACCATAAGGTCTGGAAGTTTAAGGGTTGTGTTGATATCTGTTTGGATTGGTATTTCCTTTCCTTGCTTATAAAAATAAAATGATGTGTGAATGAGTAAGCCAGAAACACAAAGCATAATGTTTAACTTTACTCTTAGCCACCAGCACATCAGAAGGTGTGTTAGTGCTTTAAATATTCTCAAAGTGCAAACATGCCAATGTAATAAAGAAGGATAGAATAGCTCTCTGAGAATTCACAGAACAGTGGACAACATCCTTTTAGGCTAGATAGGATAGAGTGTCAAGATGCAGTCATATACATTTCATACAGTACTAGAAATATGAAGTGTGCAGCACGTGTGGAAACTGAGTCCATGTAAATATACATATGCCTGCATAGAGGCTGAGTTCCCACCATATAACAGCAGAGCTACCACATAAGAGAATGTACTGATACACACTTGCACATATAAGCACACAGCACACAAAGATCCAGGCCACCAAACCTGGTGTGTATTTCTAAATATACTCATACACTCATATGCTATATTATCAATGTTCAGTGAGTACTGTCTTGTCAGTCTAGCTGCTGAGAACAGATCAGTTTGGACTTTTGCCTCCTGTAGGATGTCCTGAGGCAGAATTTTGTGTGTGGCAGGCAGCCAATCCCATGTATCACTGTAGTTAGACTGGGAGGATAACACCAACAAGGCCAGCTCAGCAATAAGGATGAAGCCTCTCTGTAGAATTGTGCAGAGGGTTTTGGAGATAGCTTATTTAGTTAATTTTTTAAAAGCTGAAATCACTACTTCCCCAGCCCAAATGGAAGGAAACAGTTTGTCATCCAGAAAAGGGTAGGGAAGAGGACAACAGGGCTCTTGAACTAGAGTGTGACCTTCCATGAAGCAGAGAATCCAGTCAGAAGCCAAGAGAGTTGCAGGAGGGGTGAGTTATAGGGGAGATGCTGCAAGAGAGGGTGCGGAGGCATCCAAGAAAGGCCTCAAGAGTTTGAGTCCTGGATTCAAGTTCCCTGGTCCTGTTTACTGAGCTTTTCCCCAGGAAGTTTACAGGGAATTAAAAGCAATTCCAGCCTCGAGTCCAGGTTTGTACAAGTACCTCAAAATTTTCAGATGTGAGCAAAGAGCACATGTCTTCAGCAACTGTAGGTAGTTGCACCCTGTATTGCCAACGTTTTAACCTCTAGCTTGAGGTTCTTAGCTAAGTTTCAAGGATCTGCTTAAATAAAAAAATCTCCTTCAGGAAGACTTAGAATTTCTTTTTTCAAAGTCTACTTTGGTTACTGTTTTAACATGTTGCAGATTTCAGAAATTATTTTAAATAATACGCTCATGACAATACAAGAACATTTTGCTTATTAGCATAACCTTTTACCAACCACATCTCCTCCCCATACACAAATATAAGAATTCAGAATTCACACTTGGTAGCCATCTGTTTTTTCTTTGAATGTTACTTTAAGTCCCTTTCTTTGGGCTGTTATTAAGATATTTTAAATCATGATGTTCTTGCTCAGCATGTCAGATAGAAATAATGCTAATAAATTAAGTGTGTATAACAACTTACTTAGAAACAGGAGAGAGCAAAAAGAAAAGAAATTAGTGAATGTCTAATTCTAGGCAGAGAGCCAAACTATACCAAACCCCCTCCTCCATCTGCCCTTACCATATTTTTTAAAACCCACCTTCAAGAAATACAAATTTCTTTGCAGCAGCATAGCTTCCATGAAGTAATGTACAATACAGAGGCCAAGTGCAGGGCTCTGGTTCAAGCTGCAGTACTGATTTGCAGGGTGACCTTCGGAAGTTTATTTAACCTCTCTGTGCTTCCAACGCTCAATCTGAAAACTGGGGGTGGCAATAGTCTCACTCTTAGATTTGTCGTGAGGATTACCTGAGCTAATGTGGTGGTACATTCAAAACAATGTTTAGTGACCACTTAGGACACTGCATGGTAAAACCTTCTAAAACTGTTGGCTGGTTTTTGTTGTTGTTTGCCTGAGAATGCTACTAGTTACAGTCTTTCAGTTAGTTAGCTTGCCTTTACTCAAGGCTGCACTTTGATGTAATGTCTTTAGAATGTTGGTAGGTGACCAATTTCTGTTGTATATTTTATTCACGGAAGTGCAATTTCCTAGTACTTCTGGATAAAATTTAGCTGCTCATCCTTAACTCCTGAATCAACGATTCTTAACAGGAGCAAGGGGAGTTTCTGTGGAGTCAGCACGGCATCACATCCCAGGTTCCCCTTGGTTAGTGTACATACTTGAACTGTAGCCAAATCTCCATTAAATGTTGTATTAGTTGTGTTCATTAGATTCCACTGGAAAAAGAAAGAAAAAGGAATTGAGGAAGGTGGCAACCAGAGCATTTGGGGACTGAGCTTCTGTGTCAGCAATGTTTGTACTTCAAGGTAAAATAATTGTATTGGAAAGCATTTCAGTTTGGGTCCAGCCTGAGCATCTCTAGCAATGTGGTAGTATGTAGCTAATCAAGGGCGTTTTACCGCACATTCTCATGGCAGATGTGGCAGATGCTTCTGTGAGCACTGTCAGATGCAGGCCTGGCTGTAGCTAGAGAACTTCACCTGATGGGCCAGAGGAGAAGATGCTTCAAAGCTTCACCATTACCTCTTTCACTGTATGTTATTTAGATTTTTAATTTTTTTTCTCTAGCAGCCCCTGAAATAGTTGTGAGAAACTGTTTTGAAGTTAATACCTGAAATTTTTTATGACAAATTAAACAAAGTTATAGTTTCTGGTATGCTATAAGTGATGACATTTAGGAAACAATATCACTACCATCAGGATTTTTAAATCTACTGTACTACAATTTTACACAAATGACACGCACCCTCTGCATTTGTTGGCTACCTGGAGTGCCTCTCCCATTATGAAGCAACCTCATAAACACTGCCATGCCAATTCTGATCTACGTGTTGCTATATCAAAACAACAACAACAAAAAAACTAGCACACCTTTACAAAAATATCTCTCAAGGGAAGGGTGCATCTGGCAAACAAAGCCAGAAAGCAGGAGTTATTTGTGTAAAAATACAGTAATCTACTTTAGAGCATATAAATGAGATCTTTATCATTTGGAAATTTCACAGCTTTCTTTTCCTTCTTGAACTGTATGTATTTGAATTTTGTCACAAAATTGTGTCATACTACACAGTTTTATGCTTGAAACTCAATTATTGATTGTCTTACATTTCTTTTGTAATAAATAGATGTGTGTAAATTGATACCTTATTTTTCCTCTGTTACAGGGCTTCACATGTAAAAACTATTTTGGATTTAGCTATCATTACAAATGTTAGTAAACAAATAAGAAAAGTAGCAGAAATAAGTTACAAATCTGGGTAAGTGATAATTTGATATGACAAATTTCCTTGGAAATGCATTTCTTAATAAACTGGATGGATCCGGTTTCATTTGGGGTTTATTTGTGTATGGGTGGATAAATATTACTTACAGCCAAAGGAAACAGAATTCACCATCATTTCTACTTCTTTTGTCACTTGAAGAGGTAAGCAGTGAAAAATCTTGCTCACAGAAATAAGCGGACTAAAATGGAAGCAGTCGTGTTACAGAAATCACTCAATTCTTAATACTTTTCTGAGTTATGTGCCAAAATATTATACAGTGATCTACCATCAAAAATTATTTTTAATGCCCTATCAGCTGACAAATTGCATAGGTGCTCCTTCAACTGTATTCAAAGCAAAGAATTATAAGCAACCTGCCTTGCAAAAGGCTTTGTTACCCAGTCATTAGAGTCATTCGTTGCCTTGTTTCTGGGAAGTATACCAAAAAGGTTTTACTGAGACTTATCAAATTACTGTTAATTATTCCTGCTATTCTTTCACTATGAGACACTTTGTTAAACCCTGAGATATTAAAAAAAAATGGGAATATAAAACTATTGTTAATTTCAATGTACTGCTGTCAATACTTCTTAAAATAAAATGCTTGCATCTTACCACATGCTCTAAATGTATCTTAGTCAAATCTTGAAGCACAAGATTTACTTCATTGAACCTTTGGAAAGAGTTCACTACTGAGCTTATTTGGCAAAGCCAAGTTCTCATTGCCTAACCAATCAATCAAATCAAACTTACTTTCTATTAGGGAAAAAAAAGTCTAATATTATTTTTCACTTCAAAAATATATTATACATCCCTGGGATGAGACCTCACTTCTGGGTTCTGCCTTTAAGATATATTAGAAAGTGGGTAGGTAGGTAATTTTAAGACAGATCAGTCATGGAGAGTTGTCCTAAATTTGTCTTCTTGAAGAAAGTAGAGTCCTTCCCCTCGTCATAGCGATGCTGTAGAACAGAGCAGAACTGCTCCATAGAGCTCCCAAGGAGTGCCTGGAAGATTTGAACTGTTGACCTTTTGCTTAGCAGGCCTAGTACTTAACCATTATGTTACCAGGGTCTTCAATAACAAACATATAATAGCAAATACAGCAATATTATAATTAGATAACAAAAAACTTCACACTAGTGTCACTAGAAAGTTGTAGCTGGGGAGATTAGAAACAAAAACATATTTTTAAAGGTTGAAGCTATGGAGCCAAGTGTTTTCTAATCTTGTACTGTTTTGCTTTCTTGTTTCAGTTGACTGGTGGACAGGAGGGAGAGAAAGGAATTTTGGCCAAAAAAAAAAAAATTACAATTTTAATATGTCATAATTTTAGTATACAGTGGAGAGTGTAATGCACGTTAATTTGTTCCAAAATTGATGCTTGACATTTGCTAGAAAGGATCTATGTTCTGAATACAAACAGAGTAGACAAGGTAATGAAGGTTACACCATAAACAGGAGAATTTGAAATAGTCAATGCAAAGTACCTAATACAATGCTTAGAAGAAAGCAAATAGCCAGTGCTTACTGTTTTTAATAAGAGTAATCAGAGCAATAGCTGTTATTTAAATCTCTGCAGGACTACACAGGACCATGCAACTCACTTTGCCTAAGAAATCAGATTTGAGTCTTAACGGAGTTGAACAAACAGACTAGAAAATAAATCCCAGATTGAGAGACAGCATGTACAAAGTCATGGAGGTAAGAAGGAACATTTAGGGAGTACACTTGTAGGGGGTGGTCACAGCGGAGGTAACAACTGAAAAGGAAGAAGTCGAACTCCTTTTATGCCATATATATTTCGTGATAAGGAGTTTATACTTCATAACTTTTCCTCTAAACCAATGGCTTTAATCCTGAATCCATACATGAGTTACCCAAGGGGCACCTAAAAATGAAATACTCAGATTCAGGGCCTTCTCCCTTCCCATCTTGCCCCTTATCCCAAATACAAGTTGGGTTGTTAGGTTTTACAAAAGAAAAATACAGGACACCTAGTTAAGTCTGAATTTCAGTTTTTTTTTTTTTTTTTTTTAATACAAGCACGTCCAGTGCACTACTTGGGATATACTAAAAATTTATTCATTCTTTATCAGAAATCCAAATGTAATTGCATTTCCATATTTTATCTGGCAATTTTACCTAGTCAGACTAATTGTACTGAAAATTCTGAGTTGGATGTTCCTCAAAAGCCTCCTGGTAATTTTCATGGGGAGGCGGTACAGTGGTTAAGAGGTAGAGCTGCTAACCAAATGGTTGGTAGTTAGAATTCTTCAGCTGCTCCTTGGAAACCCTGTAGGACAATTCTAATCTGTCCTATAGGGTCCCTATGAGTCAGAGCCTCTAGATAGTAACAGGTTTTGCTCTTGGTCTAAGTATGGATACCCAACCCCGAACCCACTGCCACCGAGTTGGTTCTGAGTCACCGTAGCGGGTCGTCATCGAAATACTCCAAACAATGAAGACAGATTACTGGGAAGATCAGCTGACCACTGTGTGGAGGAGAGGCTGGAAGAGGGAGGAGAAGCTGGCAGCAGAGAAATCCGTTAAGAGTTGTTGCAGCCATGTGGTTAAGAGATGTAATTGGCTTGAATTAAAGCAGTGGTAGTGGAAATAGAGAAAGGGTCCATGACTGACAATAAGAATTGGTGTGAAAAAAGGACACAGTGGGAACAGAGAATGAGAACTGGGTCTCTCCCAGTGCTGCTGTTCCTTAGCACTCTCCTTTCCTTCTGTCCTTCTTCAGCTGGAGTTTCAGCACAGTTACAATTTATCATCTAAGTGACCTTGGACAAGAACTCAAACCATTGTAAAACTCAATAATTCATCCATAAAATGGGGAGAGGGTAATATTAACCTAGTTAAGAAAGTCATTGTAAGGAATGAATGAAAATGGTACATTTGAAACCCTCATTGTTCTATTATTCTGCCACACTAAGCCCTGAACACCTTTGGCCATTACTGCCACTTTGTCGTGACTATGCATTTAATCAGCCAGGTACTGATTACTTCTTTCTCTTCTCTCGTCCCTCTTTTCCTTAGTTCTCCCCCACTTCTGGATGTATGTGTGTACACACATATGTGTATATGTATCTATAGTTATTACTATAGATATTACACATTGTTGTCATTTACTGTATTATTATATATCACATCTGAAAGTGTGTATGTTTTTCCTCTTTTCTTCTCTGCAGTCATGACTTTTTGAATCTTGGATTGTCAGGAGTTATTTACCTGACTGGAGTCAGACTTGCTGAGTTCAGTGTAGACTCATTTCAGCAATGACAAAATAGAATCAGGCTGAATATATAACCAGTCATAAATGCTTCAGAGACATAATAACTATAGACTAGAAAATTGCTAAACTGTGCCCTTATTTAGATAGCTAGTATCCAAGAATCATAGGTTCCAAAAGTGTCAGAATGCAAAGAGACTTTAGAATGTACTGACCTTCTATGTAATTATATAAATCAGTGTAACCAATGGTACATAAACTGTTAATTCTTTTAGCCTGTGAAGATCTCATTCTACATCTAGCATTCTGGAACAGCTGCATATACAGGAGTAAGAAGGGCAGCATGTTACTCAATTTGGCCCTGAATCATAAATAAATAAGTAGAAGTCATAAAAGTCATTTTGGGGAAAATCTGCAAAATTTGCATATGGTCCATATATTACATGACATTATCGAATTAATGTTCATTTTTCTTGTGTGGCAGTGTTTTGAGGAGTCCTGGTGGGTTAGCGGTTAAAGCATTCAGTTGCTAACTGAAAAAATCAGCAACCCAGACCCACCAACCGCTCCATGGGACAAACGTGTGGCTGTCTGCTGCTGTAAAGATCAGCAGCCTTAGAAACCCTAGGAGCAGTTCTAATCTGTCCTACCGTGGACAGAGTTTCACTATGAGTTGAAATTAATTCAGTGGCAGTGGGTTTGGTTTTGGCAGTAATATTGTGGTGAAATAGGAGAATGTTCTTATTCTGAGGGGATGCCTGATAAACTGTTTAGTGGTCAAGTGTCAGAGTTACTGTAACTTGCTTTCCAGTGACTTCACTCCATAGATAGAACTGCCCCAGTGGGTTTCCAAGGAGGCTCTGGTGGATTCAAACTTCCAGCCTCTGGATTAGCAACCAAGCTCTTAACCACAGCACCATCAGGGCTCCATAAACACACACACACATATCTACTATCGATTATTTCATTGTTCATTGTGTTATATCATTTGTGGGTGCCTGTGTCTGTATATGTGGAGAGAAGATAAAGATAGCAAACAAATGTGGTAAAATTGGTGCATCATAGAAGAAGAGTATAATAAGTTAAAATTTTTAAATAAGGAAGAAAGTAAATTTAAAAAATATTAATACAGAATAAATGGCTATTGCTATCAAGAAAAGGGGAAGGTACAAGGTCTGGAATTAGGCAAAACTAGGTACCAGTTCTGCCTGAACCACCTGTTTATTAACTGAGCAATGTAACTGCAAATCAGAAAGCCTCTCTAAGCCTTGCTTTTCTCTTCTAGAAAATAGATAGCTAATAACAATAGTACCTACTTGTTATTCAACTGTCCTTGTTATAATGACTGAACAAGATAATAAAGGGGAAATTCTCAACACCAGGGCCTGGCACCAAGTGGTAGAAGCCCAGAAGGGTTCTCTCATCATTTTAATCTCAGAACACACGGGAGAAGAATCCAGACCACACTCTATGTCTCATGTATGATTTCTGACAAATGACTCCCCCCCTCACCCCAAGTTTCTTCATATATTTGTAAGCCAGAAATTGGGACATCACTAAGAAGTTGGACCACTCTTTTTTAGGATAAAATAAATACAAACAGAAAGCCCCTTTGTGGAGTGCATTCCCTTTCACTGTCATCTGTTAAAGCCAGCAATAAACAAATCATAAAAAATATGCTTGGAAATTTCAGCTCCACAGTAAGACCTGAAACAAAAGCAGAAAATTGCAGCTCTCTGTGTAATAACTAAGCCTCTTGTTATACGCTGTTGTATTAAATATAAAACATTTTCATTTCCTTTGTGTAGGAAATTCAATAGGACTTAAAAGGGGGTCAACCAAACACTGTGACTCCCACAATAAAATGTGAGTGGTGCTAATATTCTTTTTCCAACTCTCGAGCAACTGCAAATAACCAAACAGATAAAATGTAGCTTTCATAAAACTCTGGGTTTGGTGGAGAATTAGCATCAGAAGTACGCTCACAACTTGCTAACGGAAGGTTGGCCAAGAGCTCAGATTTATGCTGTGAAATTTAAATGGTTTTCTCCTGAGGTTTTCTTGACAATATCATTGCATGCGGCTGAGTTAGTTTATTGGCACTTTTGTGTGGGGATTGTTTTTGGAGGAGTGGGGAGTATGGGGGCGGGGGTGAGGGTAACCTATTTCTTTAAGAAACCCAGAACTTAATGGGGCTCTAGGGAATTTTAAAACCGGGAATTTGGAAGAGTAACACATGCAGGAGTCTCCAAATTGTGAGACAGAATCAACAACATTTACAAAATTACGCTGGGGGTAAAAAATAACATGGAAAAATCACAGTTCTTTTGTTGGGGTGTTTACAACATAACACATGGCTTCATCTCACCAGGCTTCTGAAATGAGGATGATATTGCTAGAAGATTTTTTGTGCATTGGGCCTTGTATTTAAATGCAAGTTTATGGGGATTTTGCACAAAGACAAAGCCTCAAATTGAATTTAGACCCAGGTATTTTGGTGGTTGGGAAAGGTTATGCACATTGCCCAGTACAATTTCACTAACTAATTTAGAAACAGGAGGTCACAGACTGAAGTTAAGGAGAGAGGCTAGGCCTATAAGCAATTCAAGCAGAATTTGATTACAAGAAGGGTGGCTGAATAATGGCACATAGCTAAAGGCAGCAATAGATGCAGGAATTGTAAATCAGTTCAAGAAAGCTGAGAGAAAAAAGAAATCAAAAAGGAAAACAAATCAACTTTCTTAAAAATATCCTAGGGTTAACTCAAGCATTCTCAGCGGAGCAGAGAGTCAAGCCTTTATCCTTTCAACGTCCCTGTGCTTTGAAAAAAGACACCTAAACAGCAGTTCATTGATTTGCACAAAGGCCAGAGACCTGTGTCATATACCCAATTGAATTCTTTTGTGCCGTTTATGTTCTTACTGTGTATCGTCCATCCTATTACAATTTTATCTCCCCATGTATACATTTCTCACACCCTGGGTAGGACACATTAGTCCATTCTTGCCAACAGTCACTATATAATCGCCTTGGGAACTGACATTTCGTTCTTGCCCTTGCAACACACAAGAGGAATTAAAGGTCCATGTCTTCCGTATCTTTAACGTTTTATTCCTTCCATGCCTTTCAAGGGCAGTAGTTAAAATACCAATATGAAAAAGAGTTCATCTCAAGCTGAAACATGAAAAATGTACATCCAATAATAATTATGCTGCTTCTAAAATGACTGCATTTCTGGACAAGGAAATGAAAAGAAGCAAGGCCAACGTGAAAATGCCAGACTAGCAGAGGATGCCTGAGAAATGGAGCCCACAATGGGGACTGCCAGCAAGCTCGAGCTAACATTAGAAGCATGTGAAAGTTGGCAACCCAAGCCCACGTGGAGCTACAGAAACAGTGTTTTTGTATATTTCAGTTCCTGTTGGTGCTGATCCCTTGAATGTTACTACGTTCTACTACTGGGGGTTACTACACTCACAATTTCAAACAAATTTCTGCTAAACCTAAAAATATTTTCAACTGTAAGAAACCAAACATGATTTCTACTAGGCATAATAAAGCAGCTCAAATCTCAGCAAAGCGTCCAGAATCTACTTAGAATACTGAGGCAGTAACAAAGTCCCTACGAAGAACTACCTTTTCTCATGTCTAATATTCAACTGTTTTGTTTCAGCCTCCTGAGTTTGGGTTTTATGTTTTTTGCATAATTTCTTTGCTACTCCCCTGCAGCTCTCAACCTATCTTCCAGTTCTTTTAAGTCAGCCTCCTTATTTTTGAACAAATAACTCAAGTGACATTTATTGGGCAGGTGGTAACCAGGCATTCATCTCTGTAGGGAGAGAAAATTATTTTAGGTATTTTCCCCATTCTCCTGTCTTTCTGCATAAGTGAATTTCGGCACCTGATCCTCAGCACAAAGGTCATCCATTAGCAGACAGCAGAAACTAATTTGGCTTTCCCTGGCACCTTTCATACCCGGTGATCAGCTAATGGTTTGCTCAGCAATCAGCAAGAGCCTTAGAAATGCATTTAGATCCAGGTTGCATGTTAGAATGTCACCACATTCTTAGGATCAACTTGTAACACAACTTTAGCCATGAGAGAGGATGGGTGTTAATTTATTGACTGGTGTGATTTACATTCTTTTTTTTTTCTCCTCCTAGATTCAAATAACTGTTTTGCTCTTGACGAATAATAAAACATTGCCTACATGATAGATTCATTGTGGATTTTTTTCCTTTTTGTTACACTGCCTTCTCTCCTCTGTCATTAGTTCAGGCAACTTATCACTTTGAAACAGTAAGCCTAGAAAAGACATGTGACAGGCTTAAACCAATATTTGACTGACATGATGGTTACTGTGACATCCTAAATATAGATAGGAGGTATGGAGTGGATTTATCCTGTGCCTCCCAATGGTTTCTTTCATAGCAAATAAAAAAGAGAACAGATTGATTAAGAAAACCCAGAAGAATACTTAAAGATGAAGAATCTGCTGATGCAGCTTTACGTGAAGAATTGCGTTACTTATTTTTAGACTTATGCTTAGAAGACAGAGGAATCCGTATGAGCCTTTGCCTGTATCATTCCTCCAAGCTCCTAAAAAACTATATATATTTTTTCAATACAATCTCTTTGATGTAATTCCAGAGACATACTTTTTTATTCTCTTCTACTGATTTACAGCTTCTCGGTTTTCTTATCCTTGTCAAGACTTTTCATATGAGACCCAAGAGGTAGGGAGCCAATATCGGCCCTGTTTTGAGAGCCAGTGTGCAGTGATCTTAAGTGGTCCCTGAAGACTCTTTTTAGTATCTATTGATGGGATCCACAAGCGCTCTGAGCGATCCCATTCGGGAGGGGCACCCACCAATGGCAAGCTGAGCAGGGGAAGGAGGTGGTCCTGCTGTAGAACAGAGCTGGGGACGCATCACTGGGATGCTCGAGAGTCGTCGACAAAACGTTCAACATTTCAAACCTCTGACCAGTTGTTCTCTGGCTAATGCCATGCTAAGTAGCTATTTCCTCCAAGGAACAAATGTACACACAAACATACAAACACACAGAAATAAACATAAATTGTCGGTCTTTTTTCTCCTCTAGTTGCTCTCTTTCTTGCTCTTGCTTTCTCTCTCTGTCTCTCTCTTTCTTTCTCTCACACACACACACGCATACACACAAGCAAATAGTCTACAGGGAAATTAAGCAATGCCAACGAAACAGTGTACTGAGAAAGTTCTTGGATAAATTAACAACGCAATTACATTACATGACATGCCACAAGATGGATGAGGAAAACTTGGCTGGGATTATGTTCTGTTTTCAAATTGCAATTTATTTGAGGGTTTTAATGGATGCCTTATTAAAACATCTCGGCTCTGGTCAGGTTTCAGCATATGTCACAGTGGCCTGTGATTGATGACACCCTCTGCTGCTCCTCTTGCACATTTGCAGGGAATTTAAGCAAAGAGGGAATGAGCGGAGGCCCGGCGTCGTATTGATCGTGCAGAGGTGCACTGCCTGGGAGCACAGTCTAATAACATTCTCTTAGCTGAACTGCTTCACATGAAGGCATTTATTACAAGAACTAAAATGGTGTATTGCTCAGAATAAAAGAATATTGTACAAACAAAAGAGTTAGCAGTGAGCAGGGGAGGAAAAGAAAGGCCAGGGAGTACTATGGGATCGGGCCTTGCTATCTTTGGGAAGCTACGTTTCCAAGTGTTGCTGGAAGAAGAAAAGATGAGTAAAGCCCTATTTTACAAAGGAAAAATGTATTGAGCTTTTATTTTGCTTTTTAAACCAGTTACATGCAACCGCTGAGTTGCACAAGAAAGAAAATACTATGTGAGGCTAGAGAACGGAACCGCCTTAAAGCCAAGTAGAAAACAATTAAATATGGAAATGAACTGTAGCGCTCAGGGAGAGTCCTCTGAACTCTCTCTCACGCTTTGTACGCTGTAGTTAAATTTCCTGACCAGGTCCTATCAAAGCAGTGAGAGCCATTTAGATCTAAAGAGTGACTGCTTTCCCATCCACGCTATCGTAATTTGGAAGAATCGTGTTTTAATTATAAAAGGACTCCAGCTGAAATTATATCACTTGAAGTTTTGTAGAAGCTTAATTTTATTGTCAAGAAATGTGTATTTCCTAGCCTTTACTCAAAAAAAAAAAGATTCCAATTGTATAGATTCCATACGCCTGTGTGTGTCTAGTCATAGAAAAAAGTCAAGAAGGACATAAAACAGTAACAGTAATCATCTCTAGGAAAAGAGACAATGGGTGATTCCACTTCTTTATATTTTTCAGTAGTTTCCTAACTTTTGATAACAAATACTTGTTGCTATTAAAATCAGAAAGGCACAAAGTCTTAGCAAACAACAAAAACGAAAGAAAATAACCTGTTAAGTCCTTTATTTATTAAACAAGATAGAGATGTGTGGATTCATTTGAGAGAATCTGTACAAACAGAATCTCAAGGGCCAGGAACTCATTTTTCAGTAATATGTGACTCTCTATTTATTTTTTTCAGAAAGCAGAATCTATTTGCATTGAAAATTAAACTTTTGAAAGTCAGTAACAGATGAGTAAGAAGGAAAATATTCTTACACAATGGGGGGGGAAGCAAACAAGAAAGATAAAAACAAGTAAAAAGCATGATGTATTTTCAAACTTGGGCAATGTCAGGGTTTGTCAATCCCACTCAAAACGTTTTTATATTTCTTTATTTTCGCTTGCCCTGCCATGATTGCCGCTGTTGGAACGGACACATTTATTATTTTGTTAGCCTTTGAGGGCCTCTAAAAATCTCACCTAATTATATTGGAATCACCTAACATCACAGCCAAAGCCAAAGGAGTTGAGAAAATAGCCAGTAGTTTTCCCTGAAATGGATGGAAAAAATGGTTAAAGAATGAACAAACAGCAGAATCCAAGAACACTTGGGAAAGCTAGCTTTACGAGTCTCCCCAGAAATGGGTACAAACAGCATTTTTTAAAATGTTGACAGAAATTGTTAAGTTGTAAAAAATGGATTCCTTAGTATTGTCAGTTGAATGAACCTTCTAATACACAAAAGCACTGAATTTACAGTCTTTGACTAGGCTGTGAGAGCTTTGGTGGCGGGGTGCTAGGGAAAGAATGGGAAATGTTACTTAACCTCCCAGGCTCCTTTTTCTCTTGGATTTTAGATTTCATATCCCTCTGCTAGTTCTCACTGCCCTTCAGTTTGTGCCCGAATGCTTTTCCACTTATCAAGCAGAAGTAATGTTCCCTTTCTTTTATTGTGAAGGTAGTTGTATAATATCAGACTCTGGATTTCCTTTATTTTAGAACGCAGAGCAATTCTCTAATCTAGAGAATTGCTTCATATAGCTTCAAGTCAGTGAACATGTATCGAGCATCAGCAGGCTGTCCAGCAGTGTGCTCCGCACAGCTCCGTGGGATCCTTCACTTCCTTGTGGTCATAGACGGCTTTGAGAACCAAGATCTTCTGACTGTAAAGTGCGTCTGCCCACGCATGCTACAGTTAAGCCACTGAAGACCCAAGGTTAGAACTGAAGCTATGATGTAAGAAAATGACAACAGAGACGTGTCCAGTGTCCTTCAAGTGGCGACCACAGAAGCATTTATCAGTAATTGTGTAGTTCGGCCTTTGAGAAGTACTATACTTGAAAACTAGGTGTTGTATCTCTTAGGATAATGCCTGTGTTAGACATGATTTGATTTGTCAATAGAAAAACATTGTAACTCTAGGGTTGGAGATTTTGATAACTTCAAAATCTGACTCTTTGTTAGATTAGGAGGGTTCTTTAAAACTAGAAAATCCAAAACTATTTTGAATCCCAGAGGGATTAGTCTTTCACCATAAAACTAGTCCCTGTGACAAAACCAAACACCAAACTGATTTTTACTGAGTCATTTCTAACTCACAGTGACGCTATCAGATAGTGCAGAACTACCTCATATGGCTTCCAAAGAGTGCTGGTGGATTCCAACTGCCAGCTTTTGGTTAGCAGAGAAGCTCTTAACCACTCTGCTGCCCTTGTGACCAGGAGGAGAAAAAAAAAAAAAAAAAAGAACCTCCACAACATTCCAGTTTATCAAGAACAAAATAGAAGGTACAGCCTTTACAGTATCATTTCCAATATCACAAAGCTGGTGATGAGCTCAGGGCAGCTGTGGAGAGAGCAGCAGGGGGTGGGGGAGGTTACAGACATTAGAGACAACACTGGGAGTCCCTAGGAGAGTGCAAGCTGCAGGAGCGGAACCCCGGGACGGTGTGTATCAAACAAAGAAGAAATATGGGTGAGGTGAAAAAAAACACAGACAAAAGTACGAGAGAATACAGGAAAGAGGAAGACAGAACACAAAACCCGTAAATGCTGTGACTGCTGTTGGGGTAACTTCTCCATTGAGCTCATCAGGCGCGCATAATGAGTAGACGAGAGTTGGAGAATCAGTTCCCACCCAGAAGTGGCTAAGCTGATTATCACTGTCTGGCTCATAACAACCTAAACTACATTAATATGCATACAATTTAGTCATAACTTCACTTCTAAAAGAAAGTACACCCAAGTATGTGTGTGGAGGTTTGGTTTTATTCTCTACTAATCTCTATGAATTTTTCAAAGTTTCATTTAACAGCCTGAAGTTATTTGGGGTTGTTGGTTGCATACAGCGTCACTATGAGGTGGAATTGACTCAGTGGCCGTGGGTTTGGTTTTCGGTTTGCTTACATCGGAAGCCAGTTTTGACTAACTTAAAAGGCAGTGTTTTTTGGAAGGCTGTCAAGAAGCTCGGAGATTTGATGACAGGTTAGGTTAACATGGGCTTGTAGATAAACAGACTGTCTAAAGTCCCGGATGGCCTCACTTTCAAGTCTGAATTTTGGTTTGGGCTAGAGAAGCCACTAGATCACAGGTCCCTCATCCCAGCCCGGGCTCTTCCAAATGACAACTGAGTTCTGAAAAAGGCAAGCAAGAGATTACAAGGCCAGTGAGCACGTACTTTCAAACTTCTGCTTATGTCATGCTTGCTTATGTCCCATTAGCCAAAAGAAATCACATGGTTAAGCCCAGACTCAATACAGAAGAGAGAGGCTCAACAGCATGAACCACAGAAGGTGTAATTCACCAGGACCACTAATGTAACTAGTTAACCAGGCAGCTTCTGGCTTCCACAATGGAAGGGAGCTACCTGGAATTTTCCTTCCATAAAGCCTATTCACAACCAATGATGGGTAAGTAGGAGAACAAAAAGGAATAAGGGTGATGTTAGGAATAATAATGGATTACGGGTGGTGAAATAAATGAAAAGTGGCATCCATGGACCCCTAATTAGACTTTTGAAATGGAAAACAACTGGATCCAGAGATATTCTATTTTATTCCTTTCAAAATTCTGGACTGTAAATGCATAGCATCCATAAAGAATTCTGGACTTTTCCTAAATGACCAGTTCTCCATAATAGTGTATGTGAACTTTCCAGACTAGCCAAGAGAAGTATGAACTATCATCTTTTTTAAACAGGCATAATAAATATTCTTCAACTAATTTTGGTTACATCTGTTCACATTTCAGTTCTTACATCTAAATGAAAAATAATAGAAGCCAAATATGAAATGTGTCTTTTAAAATAATCTTACTGCTCCAGAAACTTGTTCTCTCGTGTGTCACACTCTGTTTCCTTCAGTTTGTTTGGTAAATAGCAGTTACGGTACATAACCACACTGATAAAAGTACACAGAGAAACAAAAAATAAGTAGATATTTCTGGCAGTTGAGTGCACCAATGTAACCTCTCAACCTACACCATCCAAAGGTTAAGTTGCAAAACCGAGTCCATTAACCTTTCTAAATGGTTGTGATATTAAAAACTGACTCTTAATAGCTAAGGGTCATCTTCTAATGCAATAACCATCAGCAATAAAGAATTATAGATTAAGAACATTATCTATCTATAAAATGGCCATTTATGACACTAGTGCTGAGACCATCTCTAAAATGCACAGATACCCATGGCCATGAGTTCAGACCTAATAATATACATTATGCTTTTATTAGTGTAGTTACGATATTAGTGAGTTTTTAAGAGAAAATCATTACATTTTTAAAAGGTTCGGGGTATTTACTTCAAACACGAAACTAACAAAGAGAACATCGTCACAATTCACTTTCATTGAGCTATAATTCAGATGGAGCTGATTGACTCAGGGGTCACATAAAAAAGAAAAGAAACCTGCTTTTAAATTGTCTAGTGTCTGTGTCACAGGACAAATTTAGGCTCATTGGGAGGATTGAAGAGTATTCACTTAAATCAAAGTTTATGCTTCTTGTATCAAGTAACTGATTCCTTGTTTGACTTGAGCTTTTAAAAACACATTATGATAACTTACTTGATTCAGTATATATTTATGGGGATCCCCAGGTGGGATAGTTCATGCTCTTGGCTACTAACTGAAAGATGAGAAGTTTGAGTCCACCCAGAGACACTGCAGAAGAAAGATCTGGTGATCTATTTCTAAAAATCAGCCACTGAAAACCTTCTGGAGCACAGTTCTATCCTCACACATATGAGTCACCATGAGTCACACTTGACAGCAACTGGCTTGGTTTGTCATCAGTGGGGAAGTACTGTACATGAATTCCATAGATATAAATAAAAGAACATTTGATTATGATAATGGCCCCACCTCAGTAAATAATCTTGAAAGCTAGAGATTGTCAGCCAGACACATTCATACCTCTGCAAAAATATACCAGCTGTAGTCAAGGCTATTATGACTAATGAAAACCCTATGTACCTCAGAGCAAAACCAAGCTCCATAGTATTTTCATGACTGTGACCTTTCAGAACCAGGCTGTGGGAACTTCCTTCCAAGGCACCTCTGGATGGGTGAGAACTGCAGATCTTTCCATTAGTGCGGAGCTTAACCCTTTGTACCACCCAAGAACTCTTCCTACAAGAGTCATCTAATTAACTGAATACCTTAAAGGTGTGTTTACTGTATTAAACTATGGTGTGTTTTTTAATCTCACAAAAAACAGAGGAAATATACCCAAAGTTGAAGTCACATTGGGCCTTCTTCTAAGAAGATGAAGAAAAATAGAAACAAAATAATAGAAATAAAAGGAGAAATAGTGGTTCTTTTAGAGTCATTCACATCTTGCTAATATTTTTTAAGGAGAAATAAAAGCTGTTGTTAACTTTTTTGTGTATCCCTGTATAGCCTCTGAAATATGCTTACTTAGCTCCTTCCCCTCTACAAACCAAAAAAACCAAACCCACTGCTGTCGAGTCAATGTTCACTCATAGCGATCCTACAGGTCAGAGTAGAAGTGCCCCATAGAGTTTCTAAGGAGTACATGGGAGATTTGAACTGCTGACCTTTTGGTTAGCAGCTGTCGCATTTAACCACTACACCACCAGGTACTTCTTCCTCTCTACATTTAATTAAAAAAACATATCATCACTAGAACCACACTACTTTCAAGATGTAGAATTAATGCCTTGTAACCATATCACTTGTATTTTGCGTGCCAAACTAACAGTGAAGTAAGAAAATCCTGGTATTATAGATACAGTATGTCCCCCAAATGTGTGATGGAATCCTAACCACAATACTTGTAATATAATCCTATCTTGAAACAGGGTTTTACTTTGTTATGTTAAGGAGGCCATACCAACATAGGATGTGTCCCAAACCTAATCACTTCTGAGTTACAAAAAGAGCAGATTAGACCTAAACAAAGACACACACTGGAGAGGTCAAATGCTGTGGGAGAACCACCAAGGAACAAAGGAGAGCCCAGTGCTGCCAGCAACACCGAAGGAATCTACACAGCTGGCATACTCATTTGGACTGTTGACATCCAGAACCATGAGAAAATGAATTTCTCTTCTTCAATGCCACCCTCTTGCTGTACTCCTGTTACAGTGGTACTTGGAAACTAGGGCATCTAGTGTTGAAAAACATGAGGAAGATTCATTGACAGGTATCTGCTATTTATGGTAGATTTTTCTAAAATGCATTTAAATACTCATTTAGAAGCAATATTTTCTCCTTCTCAAAGAGGTATAACTTGACCACTTTAAAGGAACTTTCAGTTCCTTTTAAAAGTGTTTGTTTTTCTCTCCCTGCTGCTGGGAGTCAAAGCTCTGATGAGTTTAGGATAGGAGTCTGAAGATAAGCAGTCATAATTTCTTGGTCATTGAGTTGCCTCATTTCCAAATCCTAACTCGATCATCTGGGCCACACAACCACAGAATATCTGTTGCAAACGTCTTTACTTCTGAGGTGACTATGGATTGACTCACAATCTTTATGATTCACCCAACTAAGAGGACAAATACCTGATCTGTAAACACCAAAAAGCTCAATCAGTTGCTATAGATTCTGACTCTTGGTGACTGTATGTAATAGAACATAATCCGAGCTGTAGTTAGCTGCTGAGGAGATTCTGACTCATGACAACCTCACGCGTACAGAGTGGAACTGCTCCACAGGGTCTTTAAGACTCTGACATTTTAGAAGTAGATTGCTAGCACTTCTGAAATGCCTCTTGATAAGTTTGTACTACCAGCTTTTCAGTTAGTAGTCTAGCACTTAACCATTTGTGCCATCCAGGGAAACCGAAAACACAGTACGTAAGGCTAATGATGGATAAAATCAGTTTTTCCTTAAAGCTTGTTGAATTGATTTCCTAATGAGAGGATATCTTTTCCATTCCTCTGTCCTGTATTAAACGTCACTCCAACCTCAGGTCAGCCTATTTCAAAATCAATCCCCCCAAAACTCAAGAAATTCTGCAGGGTTGAATTACTCAGTCATGTTGGAAACTCTGGTAGCATTGTGGTTAAGTGCTACAATTGCTAATCCAAGCTGATAATCTGAAAGTCAGCAGATCGAATCCACCAGATGCTCCTTAGAAATTCTGTGGGGCAGTTCTACTCTGTCCTATAGGGTTGCTATGAGTAGAAATTGACTTGACGGTACTGGGTTTTCTTTTAGTTTGCTTGGTTTTGTTTTATTAAGAAGTCACATATTAGTAAGCCAAAGCCAAATGCCACAGTTCTATTGTTAGGTTAATAGAAAAAGAATATCTAAACTTTAGTGGCTCTGTAATGATCACAGAAGCACAGATTTTGACTGTTTTTTTCCTCTTACGGAAGCCTGAAAACTTACTTAGCATACTAGACTATACCAAAACCAAAGAACCCATTGCTGTTGAGTTGATTTTGATTCACAGTGACCTGCTAATCTTTTGGTTAGTAACCAAATGTTTAACCACTATGGTAAAAGGGCTCCGTGATAGACTATAAGCCTCCTAAAATCAGAGTTTATATTATTTACCTTTGCATCCAGTATATATAAAATGGGAGCCATGACTCCACAAATAATAATGTTAAATTGATAATATATTTTGAGCATCATGTAGTTGAGTTTTCAGTGTATTTCAGCTGAGAGTAGTACAGTATAGGCTCTGGAAGTTTCTCTCAACCATGTTCTCAATGGGGCCACCAAGCACAAATGGAGTTGACGGCAGACTGCTTTCTTTTGTTTGGGGTATTTCCTTATGATGTGTCCTCTAATGTAGCTAATTTACCAAATTTTCTTTACTACAGGATACTAAGACACCATAATAACCAAGCTATGCTAACTAGACCACCTAAAGGCATGTATTTCATGAATAACTAGATGAAATGCAATTTCACAATAAGTATGTATTTTTTAATTCTGTTGTCAGCAGTTTTAGTTCCCAAAGTTGTCTAATGTATTATCTCTTCATACAAATATCTAGATTCTTTTCTTCTGTAGTTATTCTTACAGTATTTATAATGACCCATGGTATCTCAGAAGTAATGTCCTCTTCTTTTCTTCTTCATTTTAATCTCCTCTTCTACTCTTACTTTCATTCTTCTCCTACTCCCTCTCCACACTTTCATTTTGATCTTTATATACTACAAATAATATCAGGATAAATTTCTTACTGCCTTATATTTCATTTTCTCAACTTGCTAGGCAACCAACAAGGTTTATTTCAACTACTAGGAGCTGAATCATTAGTCATGTGCTGATATACAGGGAACTAGATTTTGTTTTATTGAAGGTACCACTCTTGTTGTTAGGGGACATCCAGTTGTTTCTAACTCATGGCAACTCTATGCACAACAGTACTAAATACTGCCTGGGCTTGTACCATCCTTACAATCAGCACTATGTTTGGGCACATGGTGGTAGCTGCTGTGTCAGTCCATCTCTTTGAGGGTTTCCCTCTCTTTTGATAACCCTCTACTTTACCAACCATGATGTCCTTCTCCAGGGATTGGTCCTTCCTGATAACATGTCCTAAGAATATAAGATGAAGTTTCGCCATCCTCACCGTTAAGGAACCGTCTTTCTTCCAAGTCAGACTTGTTCATTTCTTCTAGCAATCCATGGCATATTCAATATTCTTCTCTAACACCATAGTTCAAAGACATCAGCTCTTCAACCTTCATTACTCATTGTTCGCTTTTACACATACATGAGGTGATTGAAAATATCATGGGTTGGGTCAGGTGCACCCCAGTCTTCAAAATTACATCTTTGTTGCTCAATACTTCAAAGAAGTCTTTTGCAGCAATTTGCCCAATGCAATATATTATTTCATCTCTTGACTGCTGCTTCCATGAGCATTAATTTTGGATCTAAGTAAAATGAACTATTTGACAACTTCAAAATTTTCTCTGTTTATCATGATGTTGTTTATTAGTCCAGTTGTGGAGGTATAATCCATGCTGAAGTTTATTTTATGCCTTAAAAACTGAAATGATTGATGAAAATTGGAGTCACTTAAAAAAAGAGTTATCTCTGCAGTCCTTTTATGAATCTTGAAGATTGTGCAGATCTAAAAAAGACACTCTAAAAAAGGCCAGAAGACACAGATTGTAGGTACCTGTGGTGGACTGGGAAACCCTGGTGGCATAGTGGTTAAGTGCTACCTCCGCTAACGAAAAGGTTGCTCAGTGGAATCTCTATGCGGCAGTTCTATTCTGCCTTATAGGGCTGCTGAGTCAGATTCACCTGGACAGCAGTGGGTTTTTTTTTAATTTGGTAGTTATGGATTGAATTATGCCCCCACAAATGTGTGTATCAGTTTGGCTGGGCCAGGATTCCTGGTGTTATGTGGTGTTCCCAAAGACTGTAAATCCTGCTTCTATGATGTCAGTAAAGAAGGCTGTGTGGTGATTGTGTTAGTGATCTAGTACTGACTCTCTAAGATTTATTGTGCCTTGAGGCAATGCCTTGTGAGATAAAGGAAACAGAAGCAATCAGAGAGTTGAGGACCTCTTACCGTCTGGAACAAAGCAGTGCCAGGAGCAAACCATATCCTTTAAACCCAGGGTTCCCATTCCGCAGAAGCTCCCAGTCCAGGAGAAGGTTAGTGACAAGGACCTTCTTCCAGAATCAACAGAGAAAGACTTCTTCTGGAGCTGATGTTCTGAAGGTGGACTGTTAGCCTAGTCTTCTGTGAGCAAAAAATTTTCTCCTTGTTGAAGACATCACTGTGGTATTTCTGTTATAGCATCACTAGATGACTAAGACAGTGCCTTTTACATCGTGTTGCTCTCCCTAGGAACACTAAGTTGTGGGCAGTGGACCCATAACAGATTACATGAACTCCCTTGCAGTTATTTCCAGTTGACTGTATAGAAAAAGTCGTACATATAACAATTCTTTGATCTTGGCAGAGCCCACCTGATTTATCCAGGACAAGGACCCCAGATCTTTATGTAGTCTATTTCGCCTTCTTGACTCAGTCACTGCTTTTTTTCTCCTCCCTCTGATTACAGCATCTGACACAGCACATGGAAGAACTTTTGATAAATATTTGCTAAGAGAATGAATGAAAACATATATGATAAATCTAAGCCTATTTTTCAACTACTAAGGATCCTCAGAATCCACTATGATTTGGATTTGGGCACTGAACTACCTATTTTTCTGGAGAAAATAATTCTGCTGCTTTCTCCTCATTTTCACACGTTATATTCTTCAAGAAGAAATGTACATATCTAAGTCACCTAGCTTGCACCCAGCTTTCTGCAAGTAAAAATATATATATATATATTAGTTCTATAAGTTAAAGAATAATGCTCAAAACACTACCAACAGAACTTCTGAGGTAAATTCTCCAAGGACACATTTTGCTTCTTAAGCTTTTTTGTTTTCATAAAAGTTTTTCAGGTGCTCATGTTGTTAGCAACTCAGAAGGCCCTTGTTAAAGAGATAGGATTTGACAGGCAAACCAGCTGTGCCAGTAACCAACTGACTGTCTCTCAGCTCCAAAGCCACACTTTATTGCCTGCTTGTGATATTAGAACAGTTCCCTTTTGCCAACTGGCACAAGGTTAATCTTTGTTAATAGCAGGGGCTAGAGGACACTGGAAGAAGAAAGGCCTTCTCCTCCTGATGCCCATGTGCTTTGTATCTTCCTGCATTTCTATTAATGGGTTGGTATTGGAGACACCCAGGCAGCTCACTCCCCTGTAACTTCCACAATAAAACAGATTTGATTTTTTCTGGAGTCTACCTACCCAAAAGATTCTCATAAATCATTATTAATGTGTCTAATTTCAAGAGAGGAATGGGTTCCATTCTCCTTCTCAGTGGTTGATTTCAGAGCAGACGTGACCGAGCTCTACCTGTTGAGCTGTGATACATACGATGTGTTGTGGACATGCTTTAGCAAAAGTATGCAAGATAGAGACAGTGGCATTTTCCACCTCTAATGCTGGTGTATAAAGCTGTGATGCCTGGAGATGGGATGACTGTCTTGAGACCAGTAAGGATAAGTGTCCACACTGAGGATGGCAGTGAGAGAAGAGGATAGAATTTGGATACTAGGTGATAAATCAAGATGCTAGATTACCATCCCTGGAATACTCTATCTTCAGACTTCTTGTTATATGATATTTTTAAAAAATAAATCCTCATAGTATTTGGAATATTTGAGTTCTCTGGAAAACATGCAACTTTAAAGATGCTAACACTCCTCAAAATAAATTTAGTGAACATTCGTGCTCTAGATGTGTGAACCCAGGACTCTTTTTTTCATGTACTGCAGAAGGCTGATCGTTATTTTAGGCCCTTACTATGTCCTCTTAAGTTTAAGGAATCATCTGAAAATCTTCACTTACTGCATTAACAGGAATAGGATCTGGAGATTTCAAGACATGTAAAGAAACTGTTCTTCTAAACTTAGTTCTCTCTATACTTTCACATTTTGGGCACTTTAATTTTTGGATCACTGAATTTATTCAGGATCCCTGGTGGTATGGTGATTATAAGCTACAAATCCAAGAGTCACTCTTTGGAAACTATACAGGGCAGTTCTATTATATCCTATAGGATGGCTATCAGTTGGAATTGACTCATTGGCAATGAGTTTGGTTTTTCAGTTTCAGAATTTATTCATTTTCTGTTGCTTAAAAAGAGACAAAATAGCAAAGTGGTTTCAAGCATAGACTCTGAAGTCAAGATACCCTGGTTCAAACACTATCTCCTCTATTTGACGGAATTACATACAAATAATAGGGCCTTAGTTTCCCATCTATAAAATTATACCTCATAAAGTTTTACCTGGAACATGGTAAGTCATGACTTCAGTGAACTAATTTTACATTTACTAAAACCTCAATTAATTTTACCTTGACAAACAGAACAATCAATAGACAGACTTTGGAAATGGCCAGGATATTTCTGATAGAGGGCTAGAAGATAGGAAAGTGTAATTCTGCACAGAAATAAAATTCCTCATTCATGCTCTTATTAAGAAGTCTGTGCAAGACTTTGCACTTTTTGAGAACTGGATTCATATGCCATAGGGTTATTGACAGAAGGCATCTTCACCTTTGTAACTGGAAAGGACATTGTCTTAATTATCTAACCCAAAAAACTAAGCCCACTGCTGTCCAGTCAATTCCAACCTATTGTGACCCTATAGAATCTCGCAGTGGTTAAAAACTTGGCTACTAACTGAATGGTTCGCAGTTCAAATCCACCAGCCACTCCTTGGAAAATCTACCAAGTATTTGTACTCTGTCCTGTAAGGTTGCTGTGAGTTTGAACTGACTCCATGGCAATAGTTGCTTGATTTTTAGTGACCCTGTAGGTCAGAGGAAAACCCAGGTGGTGTAGCGGTGTAGTGGTGTAGTGATGAAGTGCTATGGCTGCTAACAAAAGGGGTGGCAGTTCAAATCCAACAGGTGCTCCTTGCAAACTCTATGGGTCAGTTCTTCTCTGTTCTATAAGGTCACAATCTACTCGATGACAGTGAGTTTGGTTTTCGGTTTTATAAGCCAGAGAACTAGTCTATAGAAGTTCCCAAGCTATACATTTTTCTGTGAGCAGACTGCCACATTTTTCTCCCATAGAACAGCTGTGGGGTTTGAACCATTGACCTTTTGGTTACCAGCTGAGCATTTCAAGCACTGTGCCACCAGGGCCCCTTAGTTATCACAGTGTTGCCATCACAGAAATACCACAAACACGTGGCTTTAACAAGCAGAAATTCATTTTCTCACAGTGTAGGGGGTTAGAAGTCTGACTTCAGCATGCTAGCTCTAGGGGAAGGCTTTCTTTCTCTGTCAGGTCTAGAGGAAGAATGTTGTTTCTTGGTTCCTTGATGTTCTTCATGTGGTGTGGCATATATCTTCTCCCACCTTTCTGCATTCTACTTGCTCCTTCTAAATCTCAAAAGAGATTGGCTCATACATGTATGGAGCAGAGAGGAATAGTGTGCTGTCACCGGACAGGGAGAGTAGTGGAAGCTGCATATAGGCGCCCATGTAAATTTATACAGGAATGTACATTTTCACTCAGTCATGTTAAATAAAAAAGAAAAAAAAAGAGATTGACTCAAGATATACACTATCCCAATCGAAACTAAACTAAAATTCATAGCAACCCTATAGGACATAGCAGAACTATCTTATAAGGTTCCCAAGGCTGTAATCTTTATGGAAGCAGACTGCCACATCCTTCTTCCATGGAGCAGTTGGTAGGTGAGAATCACCCAATCTTTTGTTAGCAGTCTAAGCCACCAGGGTTCCTTCCTACTTGACCTGTCCACTAACATAACAAAGAAAACCCATTCTAACCACAGGTATAGGAGTTGGGATTTACAACACATATTTGGGGCAGGGCACACAGTTTAGTTCCTGTCAGATACTGAGGAGCCTTGAGATGCTGAATTGAAGAAAGCAAGCTGAGCATTTACCCAGGACCTCCGCTAAAGCGGATTTTTCATCCCATGTATGACGTTTTGGAAGAATAATGAAGATAGAGCATTTCATACACTTTGAGAAGTAACACTGAAAATTCTGTCCATTCCTTCATCTTGCCTTGCCTTAGATTTCCTACTCCCCAAGGACAAATAGTTGCAGCCCTGAAGAACTTACCATTAAATAGTCAAAGGAATCACAGAAAGAGCTGTCTCCTCCCGATATACAATCCGAAACCTCTCATGTAGCATTAGCTCCCTAAAATAAAAAATAAAAAAAAAGATTGCCAACACTGTGGCACATTCGTTGCATCATTTACAACTGACACATTTGCAAGTGCTTATTTGCAAAACCCGTTCTGGGCTTTCCCATACCCAAACCCCATTACTGTGCTACCGAATTTCTAAACATGTATAGATAAAGCAAAGTTTACAGAGAGAGACTCGAAAAGTCTGTCCTAATGGCACTGACGCTACATAAAGTAATAATTTCTGGTCATAATGTGAAAACCTTGAATTTTTAAATTGTTTCCTTCAAGAATAATTGCTGGATTTAACACTGCAAATAGTTTGAGAAGGCAATAAAGCCTTGTGGCTTTACAGCCCTGTGTATAGTTTAAACATGTACACAACGACATTTGGTGACCATGAAGCATGCCTAATCTGACAGATGCCTGCAGTCTGCCCACTCCTGCTCCATACCGCCAACGGTACTATGACAAATTTTGAATGGTTTGTCCACCCTCTGAGTTCTCACCTCACTGAGTATCCCACAGCGCATTCCTTGAAGAGACAATGGAAGCAATCTTGTTTGAGAGTTAATTCTGGGTATATGAGATAAGCATAACTCGAGAAGGAACTGCAGAAAGGCCAACAATGCCTTTCTAACTCTCTCAGAGTAAACCCTTATGATTTACATCAGACCAGTTATTACTCATCAAAGAAGACCACCCGAACTTGTGTTTACTATCAATTTCTGTCTTTCACTGTGGATGACGTAGTCGCATGTTCTGATATCTGTCTGTACCATACGGTAGCTTTTGAGGAATGTCATGTTAAATAGATGTAAGAAGACGAAATGTGTTTTCTGACCTTATGAGAATTTGATAGCAAACTAAGCATGGATGTGTATGAAATCATATTCTTGTCCAAATCTCTTGAACTAAGAAATAGCCTTGGGAAGTTGTTTTTTGTTTTTCTTTTATACTTTGACTATATGTAAGACAAGCCTCAGAGAAAATGCTGGGATCTTGCTCAAGGGAAAATTGTTAAAGTATAGCATAGGAGCAGCGCCAGGAAAACTCAAGATTTCCCTAACCGTTTCTGTCTGATCATCTCCAGTACAGGGATGGCAGCGCTGCCTAATGTGCACCTCAACACTTACCTTTGGGTGATCTGATTTGGACGTATGGAGGCTGTCTAGATTTTTATGTGTCCCTTTATTTTACTGATCATCTCTAAACTTGTGCCCTTAAAAATAATAGCCTTTTAGAATCTCTAAAAACTCAAAGTTATCTTTACTGCCTTATGGTCTTTTTCCTCAAAACCACATATATCTTGAGAGTTTCTTTATATAAAATAAAATGCAATCTGCCCGTTACAAATACCTCCCCTCCAAATAGAATACCCACCAATTTACCCTAATGGAATTCTTCTTTGCAAAAAGAAGCATATGCCCAACTAGGTAGAAAGCTAACAAAGAAGTGCATCTAAAAAATATTTTGCCTGCCCAAGAATGCCTAAACTTCCATTCCCCCCTGCCTCCAACCTAAGTTCTCTGTTAAACTAATTCTGTGTGATAGGCAAATATGTCCTCCACATGCCGGCGAATTAAAATTCAGCTTTCAGTGAATAAGATTAATTGCCTCTTCAGACAAAGCTGGATTTGCGCTCCTATTAGAGAAACAGGAGGGGGGAGCGGCAAGGGGCAGGGTGCCAGCTAGACTGCAGTATTCAGTTACACGTGAAATGATTTGTAATTCTGAGTAATCACTTAGGACAAGCCCTTGCACCATTTTATCTATACATGACTCTAGGCCAAAGTCAATACTCATAGTAAAATAATGAGATGAAGCTAACTGAGCCCTTTTATTAATGCTCCAAGGATCAAATCTGATGCTTGAGTTTCACCCATTGAAAGTATCCCCTCCATCCTAAAAAAAAAAAAATGAACAAGTGGGTCAGGATGCCCAGTAGCAGCCAGGGTACCTGCTTCAGCAAAATCATAAATAACCGTCCCTTCCCACCCCCTGTCTACTGTTTGTGCACGAGGCTTCACCCAGCTGCAGGTGAAAGCACATGAATTTTGCATTACCTCTAGGCTCATTAAGAATATTTGGCTCTCTCCTAATAGTCCCCGGAATTGAGAAGAAAACACACACACTGTGATGAACCTTAAGGGAATCAATGCACAGTAATTTTGTTTTCTCTTCCTATCATCAGTCTCATTGGCATCACTAGGGTTGGCATCACCCAGTGTAGTAACTTCTAGCATCACTCTCCCATGCATTTCGCAAAAATATTATAGTTAAAAAACCAGAAAATAGGACAAAATCAGCAGCTCTAAAAATGCTGATCCAACAAAAACAACAATGCACACTGATGGCGTGTACAGAAGAAACTATGTGATTCAGAAGCGCATTCTCATTGAGTAATAATGACAGCTCTGACTAGAGCCCGTTAAAACCAAACCAAACCTGTGGCTGTGGAGCTGATTCTGACTCATAGCAACCATACAGGGCAGAGTAGAGCTGCCCCATAGGATTTCCAAGGAGCAGCTGGTGATTTGAACCACTGACCTTTTGGTTAGCTGTCGAGTTTTCAATCACTGCACCAAGAGAGGTCCAGGACCTACTGTTGCTGTTGTTGAGAAGCACCATGCCAGGCCTGCACCGTCCTCACAATCGTTGCTGTGCTGGAGCTCATTGTTGCGTGACTTTACTGGTCCATCTTGTTGAATGTCTTTTGTCTTTCCAGTGACCCCTTGCTTTACCAAGCATGATGTCCTTCTTCAGGAAGGACATGCCCAAAGTATGTACAGTCTCACCATCCTTGCTTCTAATAATCATTCTGGTTATACCTTTTCCAAGACAGAGACCATCAGAAGGCATAGGATTTTAGCCTTGCAATTATGCTGATACTTGTAAGATACTCCTGATTGTTAAGATTGTGTGCCAACTTAAGTGGGCCATGATTCTCAGAGTTTCTGTGTGATCACCCCCATGATTGAGGCTACTGTGAGTAGCCAATCAGTTTAAAGGGAGTTTCCTTGAAGGTGTGGCCTGCATTCAAATATAAGCAGACAGTTCGGCTTCTTGCTTGTTCTGGATCCAAAGACTGCTTGCTGTTCGTCTAACCTCCAGTTCCTGAGCTATCAGCTTACTTGCCAATCTTGTGCTCACCAGGCCCCCGAGCTACATGAATCAGGAGAAGCCTTGAGGTCTTGCCTGCCAATCTTGAGCCTCGTTGATATTCACAGCCTACGAGCAAGACCACTGCATTCTGACTTGCTGGTCTCAGGTTCACCATTGCCTGCAGCGACATGAATAGGGAGAAGTCTCTATCCTAATCCACAGACTTGCGATGTTCCAGCCTCTACAATGGCATGAACGGCTTCTTTGATATAAATGTCTCTCTCTGTATTTATATGACTTACTGCTAATTTTGCTTCTCTAGAGAATCCAGCCTAAGATAGCAGGCTTACAAAATGTTTCTGTTGTTATAGCTAACTACAGGGATATTTCTACTTAAAATAATATCAACAATAAATTTCTGTTGAATCCCTGCACAAAAACTTGATCAACAATTGTTTCGGTGTCACTCCCTCAGAAAGTGTTAGTGTGATCTGCAGCCACCGCACTTCCTTAGTGACACAGTGATCAGGCATGTGAAGAAAATCAATTTTTCTAACAAACACACACAGAGTTTGGTGACAGAATCAGCATGCAACTGTTAGGACAATGAGATGGGTAAGCAGCTGCCCCATTTGCCTGAAGGAGAGCATAGGAAGAAGGTAGGGTGCAGGAAAATCCTGTTTTTAACCCCAAAGTTTGGTTTCTTCTCTACTGCACCACAGTTCAGGTAACCAACCTGACAAATAGCATTAAATGATTCACTCGTTAAGTAATAGGCAATGCTTGTCTCTTCTCTGCCCTTGTTGAAGGATGAAAGAACCATCAGGGATCCAGCGAGCTAAGTGCCGTCGAGTCGCATCCGACTCATGGCGACCATCAGGGAAATAATTTAAAAATATTATCGTTAATGGCATTTTCTAAAGCTTGGCTGGTGAGAGAAACAAATTAAATTTGTCTCATGAGTAAAACTGTCTTTTTTTTGGAAAAGCCCAATAGAATATTTCCATTCTTCACAAAATAAATAAATAAATAGGTCTAAAATAGCTTTTACTTATTAAGGCAAAATCTCCATACACATCAAGACAACATGGGTATAAGGCAAGAAGGGAGAGAAGGACCTGAATTCAGATTTCAGATTTATTGCCAACTTGCTGGGTGAGTCTTCTAAGTAGTTTGGCATCTCAGAGTGCAGTTTTTCCATCTGTAAACTGAGCGTTACATGTTTACACACAGAAGCGCTGCAAAGCACATTGCCTAGATCAACACCTAGTGCATCAACATGATTACCTCTCCCCTCCTCTAGATTACGTACATTATAGGAAGTGTAGAAAATTGAGATGAACAAGTCATACATTATCTTTAATGTTTTGCTGATCAAATTTTTCAGTAGATGGGCAAGATGACTTTTCTGAATTCCGCTTACCTCCTTGTGTTCTTTGGTGGAGATGCTAACAAGACTTACAATTACCTCCACCAGCCCCACCATTAACAACAGAGTTTATTAAATGTTTTAGTCCTCTAGTACTGCTTTAACAGAAATACCACAAGTGGGTGGCTTTAAAAAGTCCAAATGCAAGGTGTCAGCTTGGAAAAGGCTTTCTTCACTGGATGTGGAGGAAGGTCCTTGTTATCAGTTCTCCCCTGGACTGGAAACTTATGAAGTGCATGGACCCCAGTCTTTTCCAAAGGATGTGCTCAGCTTCCAACACAGATTCTTGGTGGTGTGAGGTCCCTAAATCCCTCTGCTAGCTTCTTTCCTTTGTATCTCAAGAAATTGCCTCAAAGCACAAAACAATCCTGTACCCCGAGTCTTGCCCCACTGACACAGCTGCGGGACCCATCCACCCTCGTTAACGTCACTGAGGCTGATTTACAACACGGAGGAACATCAGCCACACCAGGAATCACAGACTAGCTAAATTGCTACACAGATTTTTATGGGAACACAATTCAATCCATAACATTAAATCACCAACCAAATAATTAGTCACTGGACCAGAGATATTGCGGAAGTTGGTACCTACCAAGTTCATATTAATTAAATTTTCTTGGCCATAACTTGATTTGGGGCATCCTGAACTTGGAATCATATTTTTGAAATGGAGATTCCAGGACACACAATTCCTTTAGGTAGCGCTATCCTAGGAGAAACTTTCATTCCAGTGAGGGCTAAATGTATGTAATGCACACATTTATATAATCCTGCACACGGCAACTTGCAGATACACAGGGAAAAGAACATCCACATGGAAACCCTGATAACGCAGCGGTTAAGCGCTGCGGCTACTATCGAAAATTTTAGCAGTTCAAATCCTCTAGGTGTTCCTTGGAAACCCTACGGGGAAGTTCCACTCTGTCCAGCAGGGTTGCTGTGAATTGGAATCGACTTGGCGACAGTGGGTTTTTGGTGAGTAAACGACAAAGAGTATGCGAAGTCCCCAGAACTTTAAAAAGCTTAATACTTGAGGCACCTGTCAAAGGTTTGATGGTACGGAAATGCAGAATATAGCTTGGGAACGGAAAAGAACTGACGGATGAAGGGGATAAGCCAGAGTCAGTGGTTACTTATAAGCAATGCTGAAATGTTCGGACCTGCTCTCTTAGCTCTCAAACTTCGGTGTGCACAGATTCCCCTGGGGAGCTTGTTAAACATACAGATTCTAGGCCCCACCGCCATAAGTTCTAATTCGTAATTCCTAATGTGGCTCCTGACAATCCGCTTCCTAACAAGATCTCCAGGTGATGCCGGTACAGGGTGATACACAAAACTCACCTGCAGAAATACTGATGAAAGGCAGACAGAGTCAGGGACTTCCCAGAGGAATGATGTAATCGGACAGATGGGGTAAAAAGAGCAATAGTTCCAAAAAGACAAATAGAAAGACGGTCAAAACTAGAAGTAGTAGCAGAAAACATTGCAACAGGACTGGAAGAACCCTAAGAGAACACTGAAGAACTGAGACAGTGGCTGTGGAATGGGAACGCGAGGTCCGGCGATTCAATCCGTGAATTTAATTGTTCTCAGTGCCGCATACTTCGACGATGAAACCACTGTGGTCACCTCTGAAATATTCCCCTTGGCTTGGGAAGCTAAGCACTGACGCCAGCGCCTAGTCCACCCTTCAAAGCACTTTTGGAACTCTTTCTGGAATGGCCATTGCATGGTAGTAGGGTGGCAAGTTTGCAAACTTAACTGTATAGTTGTCTGTGAGCGAGTTTTTATCCAGTAAAAACAAAAAAATAAAAATAAAAATAAATAAGAAAGAAAGCTGTATTGGAACATCTTCCCTGCTGACTCGATCAGTCCCCAGTGACTTTTTTCTTTACCCGAAGATAAAGGAAATATTGAAAGAAGACATTTTGATGGCATTCAGGACATCAAGGGTAACACCATGACAGCTCTGATGGTCATTCCAGAAAAAGAGTGCCCAAATTGGTTTGAAACGTGGACTAGGTGCTGGCGTCGGTGCACGGCTTCCCAAGGGGAGTATTTTGAAGGTGAAGGTAGTGATATTCAGCAATGAGGTATGTAGCACTTTTTCTAGGGTGAGTTTGTGAACTTAGTTGTCAGACCTCACATAAGAAATGGATTGCAAAAATTTAGTGGGATCTGGTAGCTTACTTCTTGGAGAATGGGGAAATCTGAGATGACGTCAAGTTTTTTATTTTGGATTCTACTTGGATGATTATTTGTTTACTGAAAAAGATTATGAAGGAAGATGAACGAGCTCAGGGATATGAGTTAAACTGGGGTTGTCAAGTGTTCAGTGAAGTTGTTAAAGCATCAACTTGGGGTTCAGAGAAACTGGGTTTAAAGCCTAACTCTGCCACTTAATTGTTGTGTGCCATGGGCCATTGCTTCACCTCTCATATGTAAAAACAAGGGAAAAAATTTCAGGAGTTTTGAGGAATAAATAAAGATTTAAAAACATAAAAAGAATCTACCACAATGCCTGAAACAAAGAAAGTGCCTCAGAAATGCTAATGACATTGATAATTATTACTCGTTTTAATGCCATCAGTATTACCTAATTCGAAGTATTCCATAGAAAGATGAAGATATCATGGGGATGATTTTTGAAACTCTCTTATGGATCAGATCATCTAGAAAGAGAAATCGTTGAAGAAATAAGAACTAATGGTGGAACCTGGGGGAATACAGACGCTTTAACTGATAGATGAAATCAAAGGTGCTGAATCATGATCAGAAAGGAAAGAAGCAGGAGACACTGTTGGCAGAAGGTATAGGGAGCCTCAAGGAGGAGGAAGGTGTTGACAATCTCACATGCTTTGGGAATGCTAGATAAAATAAAAGCCAAATAATATTCATCATATTTTATAAATGGCAAGATATTGGTGGACTCAGCTAGAATAGTTTCAACGGCTTGGAGGTAGCAAAATATACTTTTCAGGAGGTTGCAAAGTCAATAGGAGCTGAAAAAATAATTCAAATAAAATATGTAAATGGAGAAAACACGTAGTAGGCAAGAAAGCTTCATCAGGAGGAGAAGGACTTAGGTTTGTCTTGTTTTAATGTGAGAGAGACGGGAATGCGTTTTCAGGCTTAGAATACTGACTCAGTGGTGATGAAGAAAGGCAGAATCAGTGAGGGAGGAGGGTCTGAGAGAAGACGGAAGAGCATGAAATTAAAACAAACAAAAATGCAAAGTAAGTGGGTGTTGCTGTTGGACGAAGGAAGGAAACTTCTCCCTTAGGTTCTGAGGGAAGCAGTCAAAATCCCACAAACCTGAAGGAGGCAAATACGAAGGTGAGTGTAGTCCTGCCAGAGGGTTTCAAATTTCTCTCTGAAATTGGAATAAAATCCCTGATAAAACGTGAAGGCACTGTACTGGGATGGGATTAGGTATAGAGAAGAGGACTAAGGATTTGGAATCCTTACTAAGGGACAAGGGAATTGCATAAAGACTTGTAAAAAGCCAACAGGCAGCACTAAGGTGCAGGACCATCTGTATGCTTATTTGGTTTTCTCTAGCTATCTCAGAAACTTAGGAGGTTGTAAGATCGATGAAGACAGATTGCCAGTTTAATTCAATTTAAATTTTACAGAGCAGATGTGGTAGAAGAACAAGGCAATGAAAGAAGATATGTTATTGAGAGAATGGAGGTGAAAAAAAAGAGTAGAACTTCAAGATTTACAAGAGTGTAAAGTAAAGACAGGGAGAAGCAGACAGTTTGAGAGAAAACCAAAGGCCCAAGGAGCAGAAAGACAGACAGAACAGCAGAGAACTACGAAAACTGGAAAGCCACAACTGAGAGATTAGAATATAAACTGGGGTGTTTAATTTCAGACATCAGGCAGTTTCACATAGTGATAAAATCTGGGTGTAGTCACAGACAGAACTGACGTGAAAAATTATTTGTCGACTGGTATAGCTCAGAACATGGTGGTGCAGTGATTAAGCACTCAGCTGCTGATAGAAAGATGTGGCAGTAAGCCTCCACAAAGGTTACAGTCTTAGAAACCCTGTGGGCAGCTCTACTCTGTCATTACAGGCTCACTATGAGTCAAGGACTCCTCAGTGGCAGTGAGTTTGGTTTGCTTTAGGGTTTAGCTCAGACAGTGCTGTTCCTGATACTAGGATAGAGTCTTAGTGTCCTTCTACACAGGACTAGGACTCAACCTTTAGATGCTGGACTCTCAAGAATGTTGTAGGGGCCGTCATGGGAGATGAAGGATGTTGAGAGATACGGATGGAGGTGGGAGCCTCTGAACAATGTTTAACAACTGTTGTTGTTGGGTGCCATCAAGTCAATTTTCAACTCATAGCGATTCCATGTGGCAGAGTAGAACAGTCCCATAGAGTTTTCTACATCATAATCTTTACTGAAAAAGATCACCAGGTCTTCTCCCCCATGGAGGCAGTGGGTAAGTTACAACCACCGACACGTCTGTTCGCCTCTGAGCACTTAACCATTGTGCCACCAGGGATCCTGTTTGCTGTTGTTAGGTGTTATTGAATTTGTTCTGACTCATAGCAATCCTACTCAGCAGCTAGTACATGAGTGACACAGTGACTACAACAGTGGGCTCAAGCACAGCAGCGGTTGTGAGGGTGGCACAGGGCTGGGCAGTAGTTCACTCTGTCATACACAGGGTTGTGACGAGTCTGATGTACTGAATGGCGCCTAACAACATCTAAGTATGTTTCTGTTTTAGCACCCAATGGGTATTGGTTGAAATTAATGATCTAGAAGTGACAATTCAAAATTAAGAAGTTGGTAGTCATTGTGTTTTAAAATATAAAAATCTTTAGAGACTAGTCAAGACATTTGGTTTGTTTTTTATTTGTTCTTCTCCCCAATTAAAAACCAAAAAAAAAAAGAAAGAAACAAACAAAATTCATTGCTGTTGAGTCAATTTTTAATTGCAGTGACTCTGTAAAACAGCCTAGCAACTGCCCCAAAGGGTATTTCTGAGGAGCAGCCCATGGATTCCAACTGTCAAACTTTTGATGACCCACCTGAGCTCTTAACCACTGTGACACCAGGGCTCCATCTCTCCCCCACTGCGTAGAGCCAGATAAGAAGTTAACTCTCTGCTTCTCAGCCTGGAATGTAAGTTAGTGTTCCTGTCAGCTCAGAGCCCATGTAACTTAACTCCTGAATTCTAGCTTCATAGGTAGATATTGTGCCACACTAAAGAGAAAGCAGATTGTTGTCCTTTGTATTTGATTGTCATCAAGGGGCTTTCTATTTGCCTTCCATTTAAAATAGGGCCATGTAAACAGATGTCCTGCTGGGTTCCAGAGGTGATTGCTGGAACCCTAGTACTCCCAACCATCACATACAGCTCTTCCATCTTTTTCCTTGTTATCTGTCCTATTTGAGTCCCTGGGTAGTCCAAGTGGTTAAGCACTTGACTGCTAACTGACAGGCTGGTGGTTCAGTCCGACCTTGAGACACCTTTGAAGGAAGGTCTGGTGATCTGCTTCTGAAAAACCAGCAGGTGAAAACCCTGTGGAGCAAAACTCCACACTGGCACGTGTGAGTTTGCCATGAGTTCGTGTCTGCTGAACAATGGCTTCTTGTTTCCCCTTCTTGTTTATTATCCTAGCTTCCCACATCCTTTTGTCTCTCTTTCTTATTATGTCACTTATTCCCTGCCTAAATATAATGTCATTCTCTAATGCTATGAAGCTATATGGATGTTCCCTCCTCAACATCTCAAAATTAGAATCTTTTGAAGTTGCCAGCCAAGTGCCGTCAAGTCGGAGAAACCAAAATAAGTAAATAAAAACCTACTTATTTGGGTACTGAACCCCTGCTGCTGAGTTGGTCTGACCCATAGCGACCCTAGAGGTCAGGGTGGGATTACCCCATAGAGTTTCCAAGGACAGTCTGGAAGATTTGAACTGCCGACCTTTTGGTTAGTAGACACAGCATTTAACCTACTACACCACCAGGGTTTCTGTTTGGGTACCAGGGCCACCTAAATCTATTTGTACCACTAATTTGCCTTTGTGTCTTCTAAAATAAAATTTGTTTATTTATTTTCCACATTTTGCAACTGGCCTCTAATAAGTCAAATTGTCCCCCTCACCTTCTTTCACTGAAAAAAGCTGTCAGTCTTTTAACCTATGGTTCTGAAACTGTTAATAGATTTATCTGTTTGCGTTACTATGTTAAGAAAGAAATACATTTTTTAAGTTAGAATAAAACGTGCTATTATAACTATGGCATTATTAAAAGTATCTCGTGCAAGTGTTAAGATGCATGATAATCATAAATGGTTAAAATAAAGTAAAATGGGCTTTTATTATAAATTATAAAAAAGAGTATGTAAACATTTAAACTCTACCTTCAGGTGAAATTGACCTATTTGAAGGATTTTCTCATTCAACAAATGCCTATTTTCTATAACATGAAGATAAAAAGAAATTATGTAGGTTTGATACATATAAATGTGCTCAATAAAAAATGATCCCTTTCTGTATTAAATAAAATAAAACAAGTAATAATTCTGGATGTTCCACTTATAAATATGCCATTAGAAAGAGTTAAGAGTATCCCAACATGTCTTTTTTTTTTTCCTCTTTGAATAACTCGAGCAGGAAACCTCAACATTTTATTTGATTATTTAAGAGTTCCCTTTGGAGTAGCAGTAGATAGAGCTTGATATGACTGTGTATAAATAAATAATTTGAAGGTTTCTATGTCCAGATAAAATTCTAAAATCAGATAAGTGGGTTTCATTTTATCTTTCATTATTTTAGTGGTAGGAGGCCTACTTCTTCCCTCCCCCAAAGGCCTCTAGTCCTCCCAAGATAGCTCCCCTGGGCTGTCCTGTGCCTGAGGGATATATTTAGAATCTCATCAACCCTTCTAATCTGATTGCCATTCTGCATTTTAATCTCAGCTCCTAGGTCTTGCTCATAAATCGGAAAGTACTGCCCCCTCGCCCCTTCTTCTCCACCTCCTATCCCATATCCAATTCACCACAGCTCACGAGTAATAGATGGCAGATTATACATCTACTTCATTATGAAAATGTGTTTAGCGACACTTTCCTTTTGACAGTCAACAACGTAAGTTTCAGTAAACAAGCTTATAATTTTTCATGCCGTTTAATATTGTGATGGTTGCTAGTGATGGCTGTATGCTTTATGAAAAGATAAATGGAATTCATCAGTCCATTTCTTAATTTTTCCCAGCAGATATTTGCTTAACACCTAAAATATGCCAGGAACTGGGCTAAGCATTAAGAATACAAAGATGAATAAACATATTCTCTGTCTTCAAAAACTCACAGTCAAGGAAAGAGACAGTCACGTAAATGAATTACTATAATAGACTATGGCAGCAAAAAATAAAATAGAAAACTCCATGTTGGCACAGGGGATGGATGAACTACCAAGCCTGAGAGGAAGGTCAAGATTGGTCAAGTTGGCTCTCACATAGACGATAATGTTTGTACAGCATTTGAAGGAAGAAGGAAGAATATAAGATAATAGAAGGAAGTCATTTCAGGCAAAGGCAAATACAAAGGCCCAGAAATACCTATATTTTTAAATAGCATAGTTACATACCTATAAATAGTTTAGTATATATAGCACATAAGATGTCAGTTGGAATATTACTGAAAGTGAACAATAATTTTTGTGAGGAGGTAATGACCTCTGTTTTCGGTATCAGGATTTCCTCATTTCAGCATGCCTGAAGGCCCACACCAGTGCACAAGTCAGGGATGGCTCCAAGAATCCAGGAAATTACAGTGGATTTATGATAACCATCCAGAAACAGGCAAAGCGATAATTCAAGCCCAGCTCATAAGCGACTCTGACAAATGGTAAAGACAATTGTTCTAACACAAAATAAAATGCATGTTATAGCTGCATAGGCTTATTGCTGCATAGAACAGAACAGATAGGAATTTGAAGAACTGCAATACCTAACAGAAAACTCTGGTGGCATAGTGGTTAAGTGCTGTGGCTGCTAACCAAAAAGTTGGCAGTATGAATCCATGACACAATTCTTGGAAACCCTGTGGGACAGTTTTACTCAGTTTTACTGGGTTGCTATGAGTTCAAATCAACTCAACGGCAGTGGGTTTTCAGTTTTCATACCCAACAAAATTCGTCTGCAAATAGGTCAAGAAAGAAATTGTTTGTCCCCAAATCCCCCTTACTTGTACGCTCTGTTCTAGTTCCCTTGCTTGAGCATGCCCACTGTGACAATCTGAACTCATAGACAACTGCAGGCCTTTATCCTTATTTAATTTCTGTTTACCACCCCCTTCAGGGATCCACTTCCCTCTTTCAAAGCTCATATTCCACTGCCCCTCTTAATAATCACTATTTTGCAAATACCTTCAGTTCCCTGGGCTCCTGCTGTTTTCATGATACTCACCTTGCAAACTCTGAAATTTAGATGAATCCAACAATGTGTCTTCTCTGGGTCAGCATTTTCAATTTTCAACAAAGTTGAAAATTGCTGGGGACAAACCCTATAACAGGGTAGATTGGGATCACGAGTAATTAATGGTCACCAGCCACAGAAAGTCATTTCTGACTGTGAGCATAAGTTGATCTTCCAACCATTTAACACCTTCTGCATACTCCTCAGACTGTGCAGCCCCAACCCCCCTTTTCTCCACAGCAGATAATCTGACCTCACTGTCCACTGCGAATATAAAAGCCACATATTCCCCTCATTACTAAGTATTCACCTGAAGTCTTCTCCTTTTTCTCTCTTATTGCAAAGGAGTAGGTCTTCTCTCAAAATTCTTTCCCAGTGCTCCAGTTGATTTTTTTTTTTTAATTTTCTATTTCTTAATTTTTCTCTCTAGTGTACCACTGGAAACTCTGATAGTGTAGTGTTTAAGAGATACAGCTCTAAGCAAACTGCAGCAGCTTGAATCGACCAGGTATTCCTTGAAAACTCCATGGGACAGTTCTACTCCAGTTCTGCTCTGTGCTATAGGGTCATTAGTCAGAATTAACTAGACAACAACAGAATTTTTTTTTTTTTTTACAGTGTGTCATTCTCCCAGCATCCAAACATGTTCTGATATCTCATAACTTCAGCTTCAAGAAATAGTTGAGGTGCGGAGATTTGACTTCACATCCCCTTCTAACTAGTCTTTTTTTTTCTCAGTTTTCCGTCAATTCCAAGCTCTACTTTATCACTTCGAAAGGCAACATTGCTTATATGTCACCGTTATATTTCTTACTCAATCACCAAGTTAATATTAGTCAACCTCTCAGCAACACTCTAAACTATGTCCCCTCTTTCCTTCTTGACAGACGCCTTTTTTCCTTGAGTGACAGTCTATTCTGTCATATTTCTCTTCCTTGGGTTCTGTCTTCTCAGACCTAACACGAAGATCTGTGTACAGGTGATTGACCTGACAGGTGATCCAAGAGAGAGTGAAATAGGCGAGGAGTTAAAAAACAACAGAAGTGTGTTATGGAGATCTTCACTACAGTCTAGTGGAATAAAGAGACTAATCCCTCTGAGGCGTCCTGAGAAGTATACAGGCTGCTTCCTCATGTTTGCCCAAAGGACATAGCTATTTCTTCCATCTCTTACTGAATTTCATAGTCCTCAAGACTCAGTTACAGGCCAAGTTCTTTTGTCATTTTAATATTCCTTCCTCGTAATTTCAGCCAACCTCATGCTTTAAATGATATCTATGTATTTATAGCCCGTAAATTTTTATACACTATGTAGATGGCTATTCTAAAGTGTCACTTTCTACATGTCATTTCCGTTTGGAGGTTTCTCAGCATCTCCTACTTAGAATTTCCAAACTAGTCTCTTGATCTGTCCCTGACTCTACTTCCAATCTTCTTGATTTTCTGGATCTTCCACCTCGTATTAAGTGACCCTTCTGTCTACCCAGGTATACAAATGGAAACCTGAGTTATCTTGACAACACTCTTCTCCCTACCTGTATGCAACCCATCTCCAAGTTCTGTTGATTCTGCTTCCAAAATATGTCTCAGGTTTGTCCACTTCTTTTTTTGTCTCATTCCTCACCTGGAATACTGCAAGATTCCGCTTCCATTTTTTGCTCTCCTCCAATTTACTTTGCACGTAAGTGCCAGAGTGATCTTTAAAAACATAAATTTTATTACTCCTCTACCTAAAAGATTTTATTATCTTCACATTATGTTTAAGTAAGTAACAATTATGCTTTTTGCCCCAGCTTAATTGTTAACAGGGTTCACTTTCTGTCTCCAAAGTTTCTCATTTTGGACAATGGTCAACCTACCCTCAAGAAAAATTACTCCAAATTCATTCCATGTCTTTTCACACTAGATGACTTGAAAGTACCAACTATTTTCCGCTAAAGGGTTCTTGCCATGATGCTCCCTCTGTGTGGAGTGCACCCCACCTGAACTCTCTACTTGATCAACTCCTATACTTCAAGACTTCACTTGAGGCCACCTTATAAAACAGTTATTTCTCAGTTCCCTAGTGTAATCATTTTTCCTAGGACATTATTATCTTTTGTATCCTCTCCCTTTTGTTCATAATCCAGTTATAAATTCATTTGGACATACACTTGTTAACACATGACTTCCCACTATATAATAAGCCCTAGGAGGGCAAAAAAAAAAAATCTCCACTACAGAATGTACATTAGGGTCCTAGCACTATATGAGACAACACCATGGATGTTCCCTGATATTACAGAAAAGAAAAAGGAGGGCAGGGGAGACAGAAATACCAGCCAAAGCATTTTAATACATTTTAACACAACTATTTTCTAAATGTGAATTAGCAAAAAATTCTCATAACATCAATAATGAAGTCACTGGACTATATCTTCACAGACAAGACTTTCACAAAATTTTCTAGCATTTTATGATAATGAACAAAAGCATCTAAGCTCAATGAAAAAAGACAAATTTTAAAGAGACAATATTTTAAAATGTCTTGATACAGGAAAGAAAAAAGCTTTCTTAGCTCTCTTTACAAAAAGTAAAATTAATTGCCCTTGAGTCAATTCTGGCTCATAGAAGCCCTACGTTAATTCTCTAAAACAGAAAAATAAACTATTTAACAAAAATTCCAGCTTAGAACATAAAAAAGCTTTCACATGGAAATATGCATTAAACCAGCTCTCTGATTAAGGATAACTGATTAATAAAGTGTTAGAACTAGAGAAGTCTGGGACACGAGGCAGTTCAGTTGTATCACTTTGCACAAAAGGAGCCTGAGACTCATGGAGGTGAGGTAAAATTATACAGTTCACATTAATGAATGGCTTCCTGTGTTTCTGCATAGTGAGAGAGGACTATGACAAAAACATTTGTACTTTCACTAGTGACTAATAAAAAACCTTATTAACATGTACTACTTTAGGAATAGAAAACCCTGATTGCATAATGATTAATAGGTATAGCTGCTAACAGAAAAGTTGGCAGCTTAAATCTGCCAGGTGCTCCTTGAAAACTCTATGGAGCAGTTTTACGCTGTCCCATAGAGTTACTGTGACAAAATTAAGTATACTAGCTTTATAAGAAGCTACCCTTTAGATGAAGTTTCACACTAAGAACTGTTTTCTATACCCCATCAGTCTCCTATCAGGAAAAGATTTAGATATTGTTTTAAGAATTCAATAGTTAGATTTGTAGAAATTACTTGCAAAGGTGATTTATTAAATTACGTGTCAAGACTTTTTTTTTTAATGAAACACAAAATGTCAGCTATCATCTTACAGTGAATGAATTCCTTTATTTAGTTAGTTAAAATACATTCTTAGTTTAGGTTTCTGCCTTCATGGATTTCATGTTTCATTCCATGGAGAGGGTATCCCTATGGAAGTGATTCTGAAAGTGCACTCACAAATCCCTTGCAAAATTTTAAGCCTTCAAAAACTGACACACATTTCACACAGTAGTAATTGCTTTAAAGAGTTTGGGTCTAGCATCTCTACATTGGATGCCTTCTTTCAAGGCAGAAATCACATACATTTTTACAAAAGATGAATGTTATTTGTTGTTAAAAACAAACAAACATATAAACAAATACATCCCCATAACTGCCTATCTCATCACACCAAAAAAAAAGAGGTTATATCGCAAGAGGAGTGCCTTGCATACAAGCTTCCTGTTGCTGCAACAAGGCAACATGAACGGTGACATCGGCAATGTTGACACCACGGCCTACGTGACTCAGCTCTTCATCTATTTAAATACTCTTTGGTAGCCCCTAAGAACAAGATGCCAGATGTTGCCACTCAGATCTTCTCCACCCTCAGAAATTCCTGCCCTAATTCTTGTGACCAAGTTCAAATTTAGTGAGTCACAAATCCTAGACACAGAATATTACTGACCTAACTAAAATGTTAATAGGGCCTGCTAACTTTTACAACAAAACCTGGTTTAAAAATAAAAACACTATTTTTTGTCTTACATTTGAAAATTAAAGAATACAAGAACTGTTAGAGGATATTACAAAAATCATAGTTTCTATATTAGAAAAATACATGTCAAATACCTTCAGTGCAACAATGACTGAAAGGAATGGGGAGATTGATACAGTGGAAATAATTTGCCCGTCAACACTTTCCAATAAATGACATTTTCCCAACTGGAAAGTTTTCCGTGTAGAGTATGCCACCCTTGGAAATGTAAGTCAGGATTTAGCAGTTTACTGAACAATGACATTGAAAGTTGGTAACATACTCGTGAAAGGTTTTCATTAAAACAACCTTACTTCAGATACACCAATTCTAACTTAGAAATTGAAATTACTTCTAGGAAGTTCAGGGCTTGACTTCTTTTCTTGGGTGTTTCGAATTCTCTTATTGGGAAGGGGAAAAAAGTACCTAATGATACCCTGGAAACTATTAACTTAAAAAGAATCAGCTGAGAATATTTGATCCTCTTTTGATGAAGGTGAACACTAGGACCTTTCCTCCGAAGTATAAATGGGTTATCAACTAGTGAAGAAACGAATGCAAAGTGGGGAAACTGAGAGAACTGCATTTGTTACTGTTCCTTTATCTCAAACAGCTATTGACAGTGATCACTGGCGGAAACTGCTGACAGTCAACCTCCTATTTTCACTCAGTGTTTGACATCAATGTTGTCAATACGACATAATTGTCTCTGTCAAAAGCATCATTCATTTCCAAACTGCAGAGTTATTTACAGTCCTGTCTTCACTCAGTGTAACACTATCACTCAACACTCAGCTGTCCTTCTCTGTTTTAAGTAAACATTTGGGCAGACTTTTAAAGAAGCTCTATTTTAGGTTAGGCTAACAACCTGAAAATGAACCCAAAGAGAGAAGTTTTTCTCTTGTCCAAATACCATTTGGACAAATGGATGGAGTTTTTCATAAAAACTGGCATTTCAAAATGAGTTCTGATTGGCAAGAGACACGGTGGTGAAAAGTGACATTTATAATGACAGCAATATGGATCCCCAATAAAGAAGATTGGGTTGTATCTTATTCTAATTATATTCATTTTTAATTTGTGTGACTTTTTTTTTTTAACTTGGAAATCAATTAATGAAATAGGTCCCAGATGAATACCTACTATATATCTAGATTTATGGAAAAATGGTTGATAGCAGCCTTTGAATACAGTGGCACTGAAAACATTGTGAGGACTCAATCTCAGGTTTCTAAGGACCCCAAGGAATCAGTATCCACTTACAGCTTCTGTGAACCCATCAACTTCCGCAATACTAGAAGCTGTAGGGCACATGAAAGAATGATGGTGATATAAAGGGAACAACAGCTAATGGAAATCAGGCAATGCTGTTAAAATAAATTTACTCTGTCTCTTCCTTCTCTTCAACAGATCTTGGGTACCCAGAATTCTTTTTTTTCTCAAAAGCAACTACTTAAATGGCTCCTTAGTAGCAGCAGACATGATCACAGTTAAGACGGGGTGGACAGATTTGGAAAGTTGGAAGTTGGTTTTAAGTTATTTGATAGATAATCTGAATTTTGGTGGCCTAATGACATTCTGAAGCTTTGTCCTCTGCACTTGCCCTGAGAAGAGTATAAATGTCAATGTCAGTCTGTGTCTGATCCCTTCCTCTTGATACACTGCTGCTGGCAGGTGCCATCAAGTTGGTTCTGACTCATAGTGATCCTCTGTGCAGCAGAATGGAACCCTACCTTGTCCTGCATCGTACACACGATTATTGTTTCCCTTGAGTCAGCTGTTGCAGCTGTGGTGTCAGTCCTTCTCATTGAGGGTCTTCCTCTTTTTTGCTGACCCTCTACTTTACTGATACTAAATGCCTCAAATACATAAAGTGAAAAAATAAAGCAAATGCTAAATATATTGTTCATCATCTGTGTAAATTCAGATTTGGGTTATACTGACACTGGTGAATTTCAAAAAATAATAACTACTATTTATTGTGAGCCTATTGTGTGCCAGATGCATTGTATAAATATGTTACCATTATTTCCTTTCAACAGATTAGGCAACTAAAATGGACAAGAGATTCAGGGTTTTGCTTATGGGTGTGTAATTAATATTACAATGACATAGTCAACTGGCATAAATCTATGAGTTTTACATAGATTTTTCTTTTTAATTCTTACAACAATCCTGTTGGACTATTAATATTCTCAATTTAAAAATGAAAAAAAAATATGTATCTATTGTGTCTTAGGCTAGGTTCTTTAGAGAAGCAAAATCAGTAAACATGTTTGTGTGTACAGAGAGATTTATCTCAAGGAAATGGCTCGTGTGATTGTAAAACAAACAAACAAACAAAAAACCCTGTTATCAAGTCAATTCTGACTCATAGTGACCCTATAGGCAAAGTAGAAGTATCCCATAGAATCTCCAAGGAACACCTGGCAGATTTGAACTGTCAGCCTTCTGGTTAGCAGCCACAGCAGTTAACCACTGTGCTACCAGGGTTTCCCATGTGATTGTAGAGGATGGCAAATCCGAGCTTTATGGATCAGCATGATACTTCTCCTGACTCACAAAGCTTCAGGGGCTGATGAACTCAAGATTGGATGCCGAATATCAGGTTGCTGGATTACAGGCTGTAGAGGTTAACAAATCCCAAGACAGGCAGACAGCAGGCCACTGGGTCAAGTTCTGAGAACTGGAGGTTAGATGATGATAAGCCAGACATAGGATCCAGAGCAAACAAGTACGCTTTACCAGAGCATCCATACATATATTGGATGCAGGCCACACTGCCAAGGAAATTCCATTGCAACTCATTGACTTATAACATCAGATTACATCACAGAGGATGACTACATCATTACCTACCTGCTAGGTAACGGCACTTACATATAAGTGCCAAACAATATCATTACCTAATAGCCAAGCCACTGAGAATCACAGCCCAACCAAGTCGACAGTAAACCATAACTATTACACATTGGTATTGTAAAGATCTTACTTAGCTAGTACTTGGTTGGATTAGGATTTGAACACAGATTGTTTGACTCCATTGCTTTTTTCAACTAACCATATCAATTCTCCAAGACCAAAACCGAAATTTCAATCCATGTCTTTTGTTTTCAATAAGTGCACGAATTTCACTTTACCTAACTGACTTACTAGAATGGTAAGAACGTTAAAATTGCTAATGCAACCTCTATTTCCCTGCCTTGTGATTTCCTTTCACCTCCCTCTCCCTTGTTCTGTGCCTATATAAGCTCACTTAGGACTTTTGGGCTTTGTTTCAGGAGGGGTCATTTTCTTAATTAGAGAACCAGACAGTTTCCATGGCCACTGTCAATGTCTGATTTTCATTGTGCATGTATGTCCATGCATGCATGCATGCGTGAGTACACGTGTCAGTATGTGTGTGTGTGTGTGTGTGTGTCCTCCCATCCTAGCCCAGCTTTTCTGACAGTGCCCATAGTACCAGTAGACCAAGGTTCTAAGAATGTACACCACACTTCTTGCTTGAAAAAAACTGCACTGTAATTTCTTCTACTTCATTCTGTAATACCTGGCTGCGTGGGTTAGTGTTAAGCACTGTAGTTCTAGATATTTGTTACATTTGTAAGTTTCCTGCAGGACATGGCCACTGGTACTCTTACTCTCAGAATATGTTAGATCTTCTTCTCAAGTTCTTCACTTTTTCTGCCCTCTAATTTTTTTCTTGTAGTTCATATTCTTCTCTGTTTTCACATGGAATTACCACTGTTGGTGTTGTTAGGTGCCACTGAGTTGGTTTTGACTCGTAGTGACCCTTTGTATGAGAGAATGAAACACTGCCTGATCTTGTGCCATCTTCACCTCACTTACCATGTTTGAGCCCAGGGTTGCAGCCACTGTGTCAGTGTACCTCGTTGAGGGTCTTCCTCTTTGACATTGACCCTCTACCTTACCACGCACAGCATCCTTCTCCCAGGGACTGGTTTATTCTCATAACATGTTCAAAGTGTTCAAGACTAAGTCTTGCCATCCTCACTTCTAGAGAGTATTCTGGTTATACTTCTTCCAGAACAGACTTGGCTGTTCTTCTGGCATTCCACGACATATTTAACATTATTGGCCAACACCGTGATTCAAGGACAACAATTCTTCTTCAGTCTTCCTTATTCATTGTCCAGCTTTTACATGCATATAAGACAACTGAAAATATCATGTTCTGACACACCTTAGTCTTTAAAGTGATGTCTTTGCTTTTCAACACTTTAAAGAGATCTTTTGCTACATATTTATTTAGTCGTTTAATTTCTTGCCTTCTTCCTCCACGGGCATTGATTGTGAATCTAAGTGAAACGAAAACCTCAACAACATCAGTCTTCTCTGTTTATCAGGAGTTTGATTACTGGCCCAGTTGTGAGAATTTCTGTTTACCTTACATTGTAGTATAATCCATGCTGAACGCTGTCATCTTTTGATCTTCATTAATAAGTGCTTCAAAGTCTTCTTCACTTTCAGCAAGGTTTGTTATCTGCATGTCACAGGTTATTAATACACCACTGATCCTGATGCTACATTCTTCTTCATATAGTCTAGTTTTTCAGATTATTTACTCAACATACAGATTGAACAATATGGTGAGGGGATATAACCCTGATACACACATTTCCTGATTTTGAACTACAGTGTATCCAACTGCTTTGTTCCAACAACAGCCTCTTGGTCTACACACAGGTTTTGCACAAGCATCGCCCCTATTCCAGGTCATTTGGATCCATTCCCATCCATCCACTTCATGGTTTCCGTAATCCCCCATACTGACTATTTTCTTATACCCTCAGGATAAAAGAGTTTCATACACACAGTTAAGATTATCAGAAACAATATCCTCAACTACAAAACAGTGAAACACATACATAACAATAGCTTTGTGTGGTTTATAATGAACATATATTTTACCATGATTGTTACCTTCTTCATGCATGTATTTGCAGTGATGTTTTATGCTTCTGACTACGTATTTTTGCTTTCTTTATTAATACAAAATACTGAAGAGTTTGGTTTATAAGTGTTAGTTATTGTATAGTCATCTCCTCACTCCACTTACTGACAATAATTTGGAAATGCAAACATCTCCCTGATTTATTAGTCCGTTCAATTATGACGACCTGGGGTCATTTCAAAGTGATTGATGATGTGTGAGCTTGCTGCAATATTATAAAGATCAACTTGAACCGTAACTATTAGCCTAATAAACTCATCAGAGCCTGCAATTTTTCTTTTTTTCTTTTTTAATTTCTAGATGTCAGCAATGAAATAAGTGAATCTGTACTATTCTTTAAAAAAAGACCTAAATAATTTATCTAAAAGTTAATGTGTATGATTATTGTGGAAATCTGTATGTATCTTCTGAGATTTGTTAACAAATGATGAACAGCCTATGATACACACACACACACACACACACCAAGCAGAAAAAAGTTCTTGACCATCAGGTTAATTTTGACTCACAGTGACCTCATGTGCTGCAAGAGTAGAACTTCTTTACAGAGTTTTTATGGCTATGGTCTTTAGGGACACAGGTCACCAGGATTTTCCTTCAAAGTGTCATGGAGTGGGTTCAAAATGCCAAATTTTAGATTAGTAATCAAGTCCAAACTTTCAAAGTCAAGTACCCACCACCCAGGAATCTATACACACACACAAGTAATTCCAAAGAAGAAAAACAAAGATGAAAGTTGAGGACATCTTATATCTTACTTCCAGGAATTACAATCCCATTGTACATTTCAGAATTATTTTTAAATGTTGTTGTTGTTAGGTGCTGATGAGTCAATTTTAACTCATAGAGACCCTATGCACAACAGAAGGAAACTATCCTGAACTGTACCAGGTTCACAATCTTTTTTATGCTTAAGCCCATGGTTGCAGCTACTGTGTCAGTCCATCTCGTTGAGGGTCTTCTTCTTTTTCACTGACCCTCCACTCTACCAAGCATGATGTGCTTCTCCATGGACTGATCCCTCCTCACAGCATGTCCAAAGTATGTAAGACAGTCTTGTCACCCTTGGTTCCAAGGAGCACTTCCTCCGGATCAGATCTATTGGTTCTTTTGGAAGTCTATGGTACATTCAATACATTTGTTCAACATCACAATTCAAAGGCATCAGTTCTTCCATTTTCCTTATTCATTGCCCAGCTTTCTCATGCATATGATGCTACTGAAAATACCATGGCTTGGGTCAGACTCACCTAAGTCTTCCATGGGACATCTTTATTTTTAACACTTTAAAGAGGTCTTTTGCAGTAGATTTTCTCAATGCAATGCCTCTTTTTGTTTCTTGACTGCTGCTTCCATGGGCATTGACTGTGGAGCCAAGTAAGATAAAATCCTTGATAACCTCAATCCTTTCTTCATTTATCATGATGTCACATACTGGTCCACCTGTGATGATTTTGGTTTTCTTAATGTTGAGGTGCAACCCATACTGAAGGCTGTGGTCTTTCATCTTCATCAGTAAGTATTTCAAATTTTCTTTGCTTTCAGTAAGCAAGGTTGTGTCATCTGCATAACATGGGTTGTTAATGTGTCTTCCTCCAATCCTGATGGCTTGTTCTCCTTCATATGGTCCAACTTCTTGGATTATTTTCTTGGTGTACAGATTGAAGATGTATGATGAAAGGATACAGCCCTGATGCACACCTTTCCTGATTTTAAACCATACAGTGTCTCCTTGTTCTGTTTGCATGACTGCCTCTCGATCCATGTATAGACTCCTCATGAATACAATTAAATGTTCTAGAATTACTATTCACTGCTATGTTATCCATAATTTGTTGTGATCCACACAGTTGAACACCTTTGCATAGTCAATGAAACACAGATAAACATCTTTCTGGTATTTTCTGATTTCAGCCAAGATCTGCCTGACATCAGTAATGATAGCCCTGGTTCCATATCCTTTTCTGAATCCAGCTTGAATTTCTGGCAGTTCCTTGTCAATATATTGTTTCGGTCATTTTTGAATGATCGTGAGCAAAATTTTACTTGTGTTGGCTTGGCAATATTAATGATACTGTTTGGTAAATTCTGCATTTGGTTGGATCACTTTTCTTTGGAGTGGGCATAAATACTGATCTCTTTCAGTCAGTTGGCCAGGTAGTTACCCTCCAGATTTTTTGACATAGACGAGTAAGCACTTCCACTTCTGCATCTGTTTGATGAAATACCTTAATTGACATTCCATCAGTTCCTGCAGCCTGTTTTTTTTTTTTCCAGTGCCTTCAATGAACCTTCAACTGCTTTCTTCAGTACCAGTGGTTCTTGATCATATGCTGTCTCTTCAAATGACTGAACATTGACCAGTTCTTTCTGGAATAGTGACTCTGTGTATTTTTTCTGTCTTCTCTTGATGCTCCTTGAGTCGTTTAATATTTTGTCTGTAGAACTCTTCGTTATTACAACTCGAGGCTTGAATTTTATTTCAGTTCTTTCAGCATGAGAAATGCAGAACATGTACTTCTCTTTCGGTTTTCCATTTCCAGCTCTTTGTATGTGTCATTATAATACTTTATTTTGTCTTCTCAAATGGCTGTTCTGAAATCTTCTGTTTAGTTCTTTTACTTTTCCATTCCTTCCTTTTTTTAAGCTGCTTGATGTACAAGAGCAAGTTTCAGAGTCTCTTCTGACATCTAGTTTGGTCTTCTCTTTCTTTCCTGTCTCCTTAATGATCACTTCCTTTCTTCATGGATGATGTCATTCCACAATTCATCTGGTCTTCAGTCATTAGTGTTTAACACGTCACATCTGTTCTTGTGATAGTCTCGAAACTCAGGTAGGATACACTGAAGGTCATCCTTTGGCTTCCGTGGACTTGTTCTAATTTTCTTCAGTTTCAGTTTGAATTTGCATATAAGCAGCTGATGATCTGCACCACAGTCAGCACTTAGTCGTGTTCTGACAGCTAATATGGAGACTTTCTCTAGTTCCCCACCCCCCAGATACAGTCGATTTCATTCCCGTGTATTTCGTCTGGTGAGGTCCATGTGTACAGTAGCCATTTGTGTTTGTTAAAACAGACATTTGCAATGAAGAAGTCGTTAGTGTTGCAAAATTCTATCATGTGATCTCTGGCATCATTTCTATCATCAAGACCATATTTTCCAAGCACTGATCCTTCTTTGTTTCCAATTTTTGTTTCTGATCACCAATAGTTATCAATGCATAGTGATTCCATGTTCGATCCATTTTGCAGTGCAGAAGCTGGTAAAAATCTTCAATTTCTTCACCTTTGGCCTTAGTTGTTGTGCAAATGTGTTGGCATGTGGATACTATTCTATCATGACAGCATTGTACTCCAGGACAGATCTTGAAATGTGCTTTTGATGATGAATACAACACTGTTCTTCTTCAATTCCTGGCATAGTACACCATATGGTCGTTTAATTCAAAAAGCCCAGTACCAGTCCATTTTAGCTCACTAATACCTGCGGTATTGATCATTTCCAATTTTTCTAGCTTCTTACTTTGTACATTCCATGTTCTAGTTATTCATGATTTTTTCAGCTTTTTCTTCTCATTTTAAGTCATGCCACATCAGCAAATGAAGATCCTGAAGGCTTTATCCCATCCGTGTCATTAAGGTCAACTCTCTTGGAGGAGGCAGCTCTTCCCCCAGTCTCTTCTGAGGGCCTTCCAATCTGGGGGGATCATTTTCTGGCACTATATCTGGCAATGTTCTGCTGCTATTCATAAGGTTTTCGGTGGCTAATTCTTTTCAGAAGTAGACTACCAGGTCCATCTTCCTAGTCTTTCATAGTCTGGGAGCTCAGCTGACGCCTGTCTACCATCGGTGACCCTGCTGGTACCTAAATATCAGTGGCATAACTCCCAGCATCACAGCAATACTGAGTTTCAGTTTAAAAGTATTTTTCTGTTGTTTTTGTTCAAATTCATTACATCTCACTTGTTTCCAGTCAGGTAGATAGGGCGTGTAGCATTAGAAATGAAATGAGTAAGGTATTAAATAGTTTTCAAGGTCATCTACTAATCGTTAGCTAGAAGCTAGGTCCTCTGATTCCTAGAGCATGCCTAAATATTAGAATTGAGTGTAGTAGATGGAATTGACTCTACAGCAATGACATTTTTTTTTTTCCTGTGTACTATCTAATGCAGAAATTAACCAACGATGCTTAATTGAGGGGGAAAAAAGTGTTTTGTGTGTTTTTTTGGTGCTTTTTTCTTAATTTGCTCCATCATACTAGACTTGAGAGAGGGGATAAATATGATTAACTTAACTCTTTTTAGTTTTAATTTTTGGAGGTTTCAAACCTAAAAATTTTCATTCAACAACATGAGGTCTGTAAACTTTGATTTGAAGTGCTTTTCAAAATATTACAGCATTTGAGACTTAAATCTTTTACTTTTTATTGTGTCATAGAGTGTCAGTTAAGAGATTTCCAATTGAGACAGCATATATAAGCTCATTTTCTTCCTTATGGCATTACCCTTTGGCTATGTCAATACAAAGAAACCGCATAGTACTAATTGGGTTTTTTTGTATTTTTTTCCTCCAGAGCATAAATATTTCAAACAATTGCACATTTTGGGATAGACTTTTTTATTATGTGGAAGCACTTTGATTTTTCTAAGGGATACTTTCTTATCAAAGTAAGAGTCGTTAATGTTTTAAATATATGCTTACTATGCTTCCAGATAAAGTATATATTTTAAATATGTACAGTAGTAACCAGCAGTTCTACTTTCAATACGAAGGCCATTACCATATTTTCTTCCGAATAATCTTAGATGAATGTTGAGTTAGGAGAGAAGATCGAAATGAATCTTAAGATAGGGGAATAAAGCTAAACGGGCTTGTGTGTGCGTGAGTTCCCTACTGCTGCTTTAACAAATTGCTACAAACTCAGTGGCTTAAAGGAACACACATTTATTATCTTACAATTCTGGAGGTCAGGAACCTTAAATGGTGACAGCAGAACTGCATTCTTCTTGAAGTTGTAGAGCAGAATCCATCACTTGGCTTCTCCTACTTCTATAGGCCACCTTCTTTCCCTGCCTCATGGACATGTCACTCTGATGTCTCTTTCCCTTGTCAAAGATCCTTCTTTGACCCTTGTAATTATACTGGGCCTATCTGAATATCCAGAATAATCTCCCCTTTTTAAGACTAGTAGTTGGCTCAGCAAAGTGCTTTTTGCCATGAAAGGTGCTATAGTCACAGGTTTTGGGGCCTTGAGCATTTTTGTGGGTGGGCACTCTGTGTACTGTAGTATCCATAAAATATTGTAATTTTTAAATAAAGATAGAAATAATGGTAGATTTGATGAAAATACTTTTATGAGGAATTGACTTATATGTTAATTGGGATGTGTGTAGGAATAACATGAAATATTACTATTGCCATCCACTTACATATATGTGTATATATACACACACCATATATATGCATATATACACATATAGCATATATATGCTACATATTTGATTAATAATCATATTTTAGGTAAAAGTGGAATATATGTTTCTCCTTATAGAATAACACATAAAAACTTGAATTGTGGTGTATAACTTGACCAAGGTAAATTATGACACTAAGAAGCTCAGAAGAATAAGGGATAGTTTTGGTAAATGCTATAACATACTCAATTTGCAATAATAATAATAATAACCAAACATATGTGTGTCATTACACAGGTAGATACATATGTACATATATGTGTATAGGAAGCCACATGTGAGTGTATGGTTGTGCGTGTGTAGGTCTGTCTGCAGGCATATGGGCATTCACGTTTGTGTATGCTCTGTATATATTCATAGATTTAATCAGCACATGTGAGGCACAGCTGCAGATACTTCCTAGGCATCACCAAGTTTTAAGGCTTAGGGCCATAGTCTTAGGAGACAACTCCGTCAACTGGCATAAAATAAATAGTTCATAAAAGTATCATTCTGTATCTAAGTTTAGTGAATAACATATGCAGTCTGAAAAGCTTGCTGGCAGCCTTCTAAGATAAAATTGTTGGTCTGCACTTGTCTGGCACGAAAGAGAGAGAAGGAAACAAAAGACTTAAAGAAGAAACTAGTTTATTGGTCTGAGTGCACAAGAACCACAGCATTATCTACACTGAGACTGGAAGAACTAGATGGTGCCTAGCTACCACTAACAACCATTCTGACTAGGGACACGATAGACAGCCCTGGACAGAAATGGGGAGCAACATAGAATAAACCTCAAACTCCTCAAAAAAAATCAGACTTACTAGAGGGGAAGAGATGAGCAGATCCTTGAAACTATTGCCCTAAAATACTCTTCAGGTATGAAACTGACTTTTCAGTCAAACAATAGACTGGCTCAAGACAGGAGCAATTTCACCCATGGCTACTGACTAATCATCTGTGTGAGACCAAGTGATCAATACCCTAAAGCAAACATGAGAAGATAAGGGACCAAGGGAGGAGGGAGCTAGATTAATGAAAACAGACAAACTAGAATGGAAATAACAAGATTTCTTACACATTGTGAAAAATATGATGACTGTCACTGAATAATATTTACAGAAGTTGTTAAATGGGAACCTAATTTGCTATGTAAACTTTCACCAAAAGCACAATTAAATAATTAAAAAAAGAGAAATACCTTTAATTATGCAGAAAGTGTTCCAGCACTGCTTAATATTACATTTTTTAAGTGTCTGAATTTTAAAAAAACCAAACCCTTTGTGGCTGAGTCATTTCCAGAGACACTATAGGACAGAGTGGAACTGCCCCACAGAGTTTCCAAGGAATGCCTCATGAATTTGAACTGCCTTCCTTTTGGTTAGCAGCTATAGTGCTTAACCACTATGCTGTCAGAGTTTTCCTAAGTCACATAATTTTAAATTTAAAGATGTAAGGCAAAGAAAACCCTTAAAACAAACAAAAAAAAGATCTGTCCTAATCCTTAATCTAAAACTATAGAGTCAAATCCTCACAGTGACCCTTGCTAGCATCGTGGTTAAGTGCAACATCTTACTAACCAAAAGGTCAGTAGTTCAAATCTGCCAGGTAGTGCTCAGCAACTCAGCAGCAGTTTTACTCTCTTCTATAGAGTTGCTATTGGAAACCCTGGTGGTGTAGTGTGTTAAGTGCTAGCTCTGCTAACAGAAAGGTCGGCAGTTCAAAGCCTCCAGCCACTCGTTGGAAACCCTTTGGGGCAGTTCTATCTACTCCTACCTCTGGGGTCAGTACGAGTCAGACCCTCTCCACTGTAGTGGGTTTTTTTTTTGGTTTATAGAGTGGCTGTGAGTTGGAATCAATTCGGTGGCAGCGGGTTTGGTACGTTTTGTGAATGGATCTGACTCGATGGCACTTGGCTAATCATAACACTTCAGGATAACCACATAGGGTCAGTGCTGTGAGCTGAACTGTGTCCTCCCAAGTAGGGGTGGTGAATCCTAACCTCTATGACTGGGGTTATAATCCCATTTGGGAATAAATTGTCTTTGTTATGCTAACGAGTCAGGATTAGTGTTGAGTATGTCTTGAGGGGATTGCTTTTGAAACATAAAAGAGGTTCATACAAATAAGTGAGAAACAGAGAACGATGGGAGAAGCCACAAGAAGATTGCCTAGGGGCAGAGGAACAGAACAGACCTTCCTGCAGAGAAAGCCTTTCCCTAGAATGGGCACCCTCAACTCCCTAGGTTCCTAAACTTTGAAAGAATCAATTTCTGTTTGTCATAGCTATCTACTTGTGTATTTCTGTTAGCACCGCTAGGTCACTAAGACTGTTGGTATGAATCAGAACCCGCTTGATGGCATTTGATAGGAGCAACAATATTCTTAATTGAAGTTCCTGGGTGATACAGATGGTTAGGGTGCTTGCTTGCGAACCAAAAGATTGGAGGTTCGAGTTTATCCAGGAGCACTTCAAAAGAAAGATCTGAAAATCTGCTTTCAAGAAAAAAAAAACAGTCTTTGAAAACGTTTGAGAGCACAGTTTTCCTCCTACTCATGGGGTTACCACAAGTTGGTGTCAATGCAACTGGAACTTGCACAGGATTCTTGACTGTTTTAAATTTTTTCTCACCTCTGTGCAGCTGTCCTGTTGTTTCTACCAGCTGAACCCTAAAATCAAGAAATCAGCATATCAAAGCAGGCATCGTACCTGCGGTGTGCTGAAGGGGACTCCCACTGGCTCCTGCGCGATGATGGTGCCCATCGCCTCCGTGTCTGAGTTCAATGATGCCATGTTGGTAGACAATATCGGTTACAATGACAGTGTTTACACCACAGAGTCAGCCAAAAAAAAAGAGAGAGAGAAACAAAGTTTTTACTAGATCCCTGATCATTAAACATTTACCAGCACCCCATTGTTCAAGCATACACTCAGTACTGATTGGGGACACTGTGAATCAAAATTGACTGAACAGCAACGGATTTGGTTTTGCTTTAGATAATTACCACTAATTGGAAGCCCCCATGAATTCTATTATACTAATATAGTATGGCATAATTTGAACTGCTTTGTCTTTCTGCCAAAGATTGTGATACTGGAGTATGATTTTTTTTTTTTATGACTGAGTGAAAATGTACATTTCTGTATAAATTTACATGCCCACCTATATGCAGCTTCCACCGCTCTCCCTGCCTGGTGACAGCACACTATTCCTCTCTGTTCCATACATGTCTCTTCCTCCCAACAGTCTCCTTTCCCCTCCTCTCCACCCACTCTCCTTTCTCCACCCACTCTCCTTTCTCCACCCACTCTCCTTTCTCCACCCACTCTCCTTCCTCCAGCCAGAGGTCAGCAGGATGACATCCTGTAGATTCATAGAACCATGGAGTGCATCCAATATATGGTCACTCTGCATTAGCAGGTCCAATCCATTCATGTCCAAAGAGTAGACCTTGGTTATGATTTATGGGCAAGGGCAGCATCAGGGCCAGGGGCCATGCTCCCAGGGGAACCCCCAAAACACTGGACCATCAATTGAGGTCTTTTAGTGGAGATCTCAGGGTAGGCTTGCACCTCTTTTTATTCTTGTGTTGCCAGTGAGACTCAACTTAGCGAGCTCTGCCGCGGCTATCACTGGTGGTGGCAAGACACCATCCAGTTCTTCCGGTCCCAAGTTGATGTAGACACCCACTCATGTGGATCTCTATCTTCTGGGTTGTCTTTACCCCATGTCATTTTGGTCCTCGGTGAGCATCCGTTCCTGCTGAGTTGGGACCATTTCCTGTGCCCTCAGATGGCTGCTTGGCAGATTTTAAGACCCCAGACACCACTCACCAACGTGGACTGCAGAGAGCCCTCTTAGCAAAACTCTAGTTGTGTCAGCTGGCCTCGATTTTGCCTAAAAGCATGGTCCCCTGCCCCTTGCCCCAGCTACTCTGTCCTTGCAATATTGGGTTAAGATGGAAGGAGTATTCAAGTTACGCTGAAGTCCACTTAATATTGTTCTTGTTTCTAATGTGTGCTGTCACCGCTTTCTCCCAACCAGATTTCTACCAACTATCTAGTCTAAACCCTCCCCCCTCTTCCTCCCTCTCCTCCCTTGCAGCTATCAAAGAGTCTTTTCTTCTATCCATAAGTCTGTTTTTGAGATCTTATTGTAGAGGTCTCATACAATATTTGTCCTTTTGTCACTGACTACTTTCACTCAACATAACATCTTCCAGCTGAAACCAGGTTATGAGATGTTTCCTGGAATCATCATTATTCTTTACCATTGCGTAGTGCTCCACTGAGTATATATACCATAGTTTACCTATCCATTCCTCTGTTGTTGGGCATCTGGGTTGATTCCATCTTTTTGCTATCGTGGACTGTGCTGTGATAAACATTCTGGTGCATGTGTCCATTGGTGTGAAAGGCCTTGATTCTGCAGGATATATTCCAAGTAGTGGAATTACTGGGTCAAATGGTATAGCTACATCCATTTTTTTAAGGAAGTGCCAGGTTGCTTTCCAAAGAGGCTTTTTTTTGCAACCCCACCAACGGTGTAGGAGAGTTCTTTCTCCACAGCCTCTCCAGCATTTGTTGTTTTGTGTTTTTTGGATCATAACCAACCTTGTTGGAGTGAGATGGTATCTCATTGTAGTCTTGATTTGAATTTCTTTAATAACTAAACATCGTGAACATGGCTGCATGTGTTTTTTGGCTGCCTGGATCTCCTCTTTAGAGAAATGTCTGTCCTGGAGTACGGTTTTTTAATATTATCAAACAACATGTCTAGAATATAGAAAGTAGATTTCTAGTTTATAATACCTCAGAGTAATGTCTCATACCCATACTGAAAAAGACAGCATATCAATTCTGGGCTGCTCACTGTAATGGCAGCAGTTCCAATCCACTTTGAAAACACTATAGGACATTTCTATGCTGTCATGTGGGATGGCTATGAGTCAGAATTATTCTTATTTTTATTTTTTTGAGTATCTGGGCATTGGAAGATGAAGAAAGACTGAGGATATGTCACATACTGGAGGAGATTAAAGAAACATGACATAAATATGCAGAATGGAATTCTGTATTAGACTGTGGACCATAAAAAGGACATCAATGGGAAAATAGACAATTTTTTTTTTTTTTAGAGTTTAAAAGTACGAATTTTATGGTGTAAGAGTTGCATCTCAATAATGAAAATAGACAATGTTTGAATAAGGATTACAGTAGTCTGTGGATTCCAGTTTTTTGTTTGTTTGTTTGTTTGTTTTTCAGTTGGTTCACTAATTGTACTGTAGTAGATTTTAAATTTAGGGAAATCTGAAGCAATAATATATAAAACTTTCTATGTAGTTTTTGGCATTTTTGTTTAAGACTAGAAATATTTTCAAGAAAACTTAAATTTTTTTGGCTTTAAATTTTTAAGAAAAGAATGTGTTCTTTGAGAAAATGCAAAGCTGCATTTGAATCTTGCTTTTCTCCCTGAGTCAGGTGATTTTGGACAAAGGATTTAAATTTTTATTTTTCACTTTTCTCATGTATAAAATGCACATGAAAAGTGTGCTGATTTTTCAGTATTGTAGCAATTAGATAGTGTTTTCTAAAATTGCTGTCTAGTGTTGTTATCACAGAAATATCTTAATAAACAGAAGTTTATTTTCTCACAGGTTAGGAGGCTAGAAGTCCAAATTCAGAGTTTAGTTCTAGGGGAAGGCTTTCTGTCTCTGTTGGTTCTGTAGAAAGTTCTTGTGTCTTCATCTTTGCTTTCTGTTTTTTGGGGATCTCTGAATGACCTGGCATCTATCTCACCCCATCTTTCCTCTGTTTACTCGATTAGTCTGTTGTATAACTCAAAAGAGATTGACTCGTGACACACCCTACACTAATCCTATGTCGTTAACATAACAAAAACTTCCAAGTGAGATTACAACCACAGTCATAGAGGTTAGGATTTGCCACACATAATCTTCCAGCACATAATTCAACCCATAACACCTCTTAACACAGTATCTTACATATAGTATTGATTAAGTAAATCAGTTATCCATAAAACCTGTTGCTGTGGAGTTATTTCTGACTCACAGTGACCTTTAGGACAGAGTAGAATTGCCCCATAGAGTTTCCAAGAAGTGACTGGTGAATTTAAGTTGTCAATCTTGTTCAGCAGATGAGCTCTTAATAACTGTCATCACCAGGGTTAATAAAATGTTACTGAAGTTGGAGGAAACATAATAGAACTATTACTATTTTATGACAAGTGTTAGGTTTTGCTTACCCTTACATTATTTCAAAGAATCAAAAATATGAAGTTTTTTTTGCGTGTTTGTTTTCCCCCAAAAGGTACAACTGAAAAGACTTAGGCTGCAGCATGGGGCCTAAAATAGAGAGAAGAATGTGATGAGTTTCGGGGTCAGATTGAACTGGCCTAATGTAATATGAGCTTTATTCGAAGACTTCATAGTATAAACAGTGTTACATCCTTGCATTTATATTCTGAAGACTTACAGATTTCATGGTTTCTAAACTGAATAATAACACAGTTGCCTGCCAACTCCTGTATACAGCTTCCCAATGCCATGCAATCATATCTTTTTACACAAATGCCTACTATGTAGGGCAGTTTAATCACGCAAATTTGGAAGTTAGCGGTGCTTCTAGATTTACCAGAGATTTTCCCCAGTGACGAATAATATATGTCACCTAATAAGTTTTGACCTTTGTGGGCTAAGGGCCAAATGTTCAAAGAAATGTTGCCCAAGAGGGCATTTGTGCTCTCTCTGTACATCTAAATCTGTAGCATATGGGTGTGTGCAACTTGTGTAATTTATGTATATATCATGTATATAGTTATTATACATATATTTAATACTACTCAATCCTATCCAAAACATAAGCAGTCACCGGTGATAGGCAAGCAAAGCCCACAATAAAAGAGAACACCATTATTAATGTACATGTCAAAACTTCTCTCATAAGGAGTACAAATATCTTAGGAAAGGTCACCTTTGTTTTATGATGGTAAATTCTTTATGTAATACCCACTTTTCTTCTTTGGATTGATCAAAACCTCCAAATATTATTTCCAACCAGCTTTAGGAGATATATTGCTTTTGGAATCCTTGCAAATTCCTCACATATAAGACTTGCCTGCCAACAAAGCCACCCCCTCCTCATTCTTGAAGCATAAGTTACATCATTTCGATAGTAATCTAAAGACAGAACAACAACCAAATGGCCTAATGACATCAATAACATGGAAATAGAAAATTATGAATAATCTTTTCATTACTACTCAGAGGAAAGGGAGAAGCAGCACTCAGCGAATTGTCTTAATTCTGTCAGAAAGCCCCATGCATGTGGCTTCTAACAGAGGCTTCTAATTCTCAGTTCAGAGTATTTTTCACCAGGATTTTCTCTACGCAGGCATGCAGAAAGCACTCTGTGAAGAAAGCAGCCTGGTGTTTCAAGAACAGCTTCCTGCTATGGATTCCAGACCTTGCTATTCATCTTTGTAGCTTGGAAGGAAAGGAAATTCTCAAGCACCTTCAGGGGCTTTATAGGTACTTTTGCTTCAGCTGAGTGTTTCCAGTCTTCATAAAACAAGAACGTTGAGAATGACACAGTGAAGCAGTCAGTTTAGTCCAAATGCTGAAGTGCTTACTCTGCCTTCTATTTTACAAGTTTACAATTTTGGAGCCATTTGAACTACTCGTTGGCTCAGTGGTGCAATATTTTTTTAAAGTTATTTCTGACCGTAACAGACACTTTTAGACCCACAGTGATGAGCAAGCCCCAGAGGCAAAATACAATAAACATTTAAAGGGCTGTGCAAGGAAGCACTGTAGCTTCTTTGTGGGGGAGGTGAGCGGGGTGGGAAGGGCTGAGCGAGCATGGGGTTATTTCTGGCAGTGTTGTAGTTTGCCCGATTGTCACCGACACCAGAGCTTTGAGATTACAGAAAGTATGATTGAAAGAAACACCAGCTTTATGACCTGGAAGTTTTTTGCTTTCATTGTGGTTCTTTTCTGATTTGGTAAGCACTGGATTTGTTATGTTAGAAGCAAATAAAATACCCAGAAATACAGAAATGGGACTCAGATTAACTCCCGTCATATACTCCACACCAGTCTCTGGTGGTTGGCTTTCTCTACAAACGGGGAATGATGAGGCACACTGAATTATATGTCTCAGTTGTTTTAGTTGAAGAAAGCAAACCTGGTCTATCTCATGGTTTATTCTCTATGAGAAAGGAAATGTAATCTATTTCTTGTCATAAAATGCACTGTATTGCAATATTATCACAGATATATTTGCCGTCTCTGAAGACTTCTGTCACAGAAGTGTTACTGCTATCCTTGTTGGTATTTTACTTTACTGGAAATATAAACTGGAATTACAAACAACTCAATTTCTCTTTCATTTGAGAACCATGGAATTTTAGTGCCTTCCAGTCTCAGCCAAGTATTATTTTATGAATATGTTTAACAGATCTCTTTTCTAGCGCAAATCTTTAACGTGAATTTTCTTATACTCTTCACTCAATAGTAACAGTCTCAAAAAGAAAAGTAGTAAGTGTTTTATATATACAGATACACTTATGTTTGGCATATTTATGTATTCTTATGTGCACATGTATACATATTTACAACCTTTTGGCACATTTATTGATAATATCATAGATTGCAGCACTATTGAAGGATTCACTATGTGACAGTTCATTGGCAAATGGAAATACAGAAGTGAGGAGCTAAAGGGGTTCTGGTTACCCAGGAACTTTGATCGACATCTCCCTCTCTCTCCTCTACCCAGTCCTCTAGTTCCTCCCTCTTGGTCAGCCCAGAGGAAAGTGAGTCTGGCCTGCCTGTATTTTCTTTTTGACACATTGTTTTCCCCTTAATCACAAAAATCTATGCCCAGCCCCTTCCATTTTTTCCTTCCACAATCAAATTTCTGGAAAGTATAGTTACATTGACTGTATCTAAATTCTCACCTCCTAGTCACCCTTTTGCACCCACTTGTCTGTCGCTTTGTCGTACTGTGGAGGCTTGTGTGCTCCTGTATTTAGATAGCGGCAGGGTCACCCATGGTGTATGGATGAGTTTCAGCTGAGATTCCAGACTAAGAAAGACTAAGAAGTAGGATCTGGCGGTCTACTTCTTTTTTTAAAAAAACAAATATATTGTAATTGAGTGAAAGCATAAATCCAAATTAAATTTGCATGTCCGCCTGTCTGCAGCTGCTTCTGCTCTCCTTGCAGGTGACAACACACTGCTCCTTTTTGTTCTATGTATGTCATATCTGCTTAACAATCTCCCATACCTCTCCATCCCATCCCCACATCCGGTCCATTCCTGTCTGAGGAGTTGACCTCAATAATGTTTTCTGGTCAAGGGCAGCAGCAGGCCTAGGGGCCATGCTCCCAGGGGGACCCTCAGGCTGCCGGACCATCAGTTGTGGTCTTTTAGTGGAATTGTTGACATGAACCCTTCTTTTTCTCATGTTGTCACTGGGACTCTATGTTGTGTGCCCCATCATGGTTATCTTTGCTGGTGGCTGGGCACCATCTGGTTCTTCTGGTCACATGTTGATACAGTCATCCATTCACGTGGTCCTTCTGTCTCCTGGGCCATTTTTCCCCTGTGTCTTTGTTGTTCTTGGTAATCATCTGTTGCAGCTGAGTTGGGACCATTTGATGCACCTCAGATGGCCGCTTGCTAGCTTTTAAGACCCTGGATACTACTCACTAGCCTGTCTTAGCAATACACTAGTTATGACAATAGTCCCAATGTCCCTTGACAGCATGGTCCCCAGACCACCACCCCTGCTGCTCTATCCTTGCAATATTGGGTTAAGATTAGAAGAGTTTTCCGTTTATGGTAAAGTCCAGTTAAGTTTATCTTCTTTTTACTGTGTGCTGTCACTGCTTTCACCTAACCAAATTTGTATCCACACTTGCAGCTCTCAAAGAGTCTTTTCTCCTGTACATAGGTCTATTTTTAAGTCTTTATAGGAGGGATCTCACTCAATATTTGTCCTTGAGCCACTGACTGATTTCACTCAGCATAATGTCTTCCAATTGAAACCAAGTTATGAGATACTTTCCAAAATCATCATTGTTTTTTATCATCGCATTGTATACCATTGAGTATATGTACTATAGCTTGTTTATCCATTCATCTGTTGTTGGGCATCTGGATTGATTCCATCCTTTTCCTGTTGTGGACTGGGCTGCAATAAACATTCATGTGCATGTATCTGTTCATGTGACTACCCTCGATTCTGTAGGATATTTTCCAAACAGTGGGAGTACTGGGTCAAATGGTATATCTATTTCCAGTTTTTTAAGGAAGCACCAGATTACTTTCCAAACATTTTGCAACCCATCAGCAGTATAGGAGAGTTCCAATCTCTCCACAGCCTCTGCAGCATTTGTTGTTTTCTGTTTGTGGATCATGGCTAACCTTGTTGGGATGAGATGTTATCTCCTTTTAGTTTTGATTTGGATTTCTCTAATAGCTAATGACTGTGAGCATTTTCTTATGTGTCCTTTGGCTGCCTGGATGTCCACTTTGGTGAAGTGTCTGTCCATCTCCATTGCCCATTGCTTAATTGGATTATTTACATTTCTCTTGTTTATGTTTTGCAGTTCCTTGTAGATTATAGAGCTCAGATATGTAGTTGTCAAATATTTTTTCCCATTCTGTAGGTGGTCTTTTAATTCTTTTGATAAAATCTTTGGATGAGCAAAAGTGTTTGATTCTTAGTAGTTCCTATTTATCTATTTACCCTTCTGTTGGTAGTGCCTTGGTTGTCAGATTTTGAAGTCTGTCTAAGTTATGTACTAAAATTTCCATTGTTGACTATTTTTTTCTTGCAGGATCTTTATTGTTTTTAGGTTTGATATTTAGGTCTTTTATCCAATTTGAGCTAGTTTTTGTGTAGGGTGTAAGATACAGGTCTTATTTCAATTTTTGCAGACAAATATCCAACTTTGCCAGTAGTATTTGTTAAAGACACTGTTTTTACCCCAGTTTACAATCTTAGAACCTTTCTTGAATATCAGTCATTCATAGGAGGATGGTGGCATCTCTGGAGTCTCAGCTATGTTCCTCTTGTACTAACGCCAGGCTGTTTTGACTACTCTAGAGGTATAACCGGTTCTAAGGTCATGTAGTGTGAGCTCCCCCACTGTGTTCCTGTTCTTCAGTAGTGCTTTGTTTATCTGGAATTTCTTTCCTTTCCAAAGGTGTTGATTTGTTTCTCCATCTAGTTAAAAATGACACTGGAATTTGTATTGGGATTGCATTTTATATGTAGATCTCTTTGGGTAAAAAAAGATATTTTCACAATGTTAAATCTTCTCATCCATGAGAAGGGTAGTTTTCTCCCTTTATGTAAGTCTCTCTTGGTTTCTTGCAGCAAGGTCTTGAAGTTCTCTTTGTACAGGTCACTTGTTTATCTAGTTAGATTTATTCCTAGGTATTTTATGTTCTTGGGGACTATAGTAAATGGTATTGATTTGGTGAGTTCTTCTTTGATGATCTCTTTGTTGGTATAAAGAATCTTACTGATTTACTTGTTTCTCTCATATACTGATATTTTGCTGAACTTTTCTATTACTTTCAGTCATTTTCTTATGGATTCTTTAAGATTGTCTACATATACAATCTTATTATGTACAAAGAGGAAGATTTTTACTTCTTTGCATATGTAGATGCTCTTTATTTCTTTATCTTGTCTAATTGCTCAGGCAAAAACTTTTAGTACAATCTAGTACGATGTTGAGTAGAAGTGGTGAGAGTGGGAATCTTTGTGTAATTCCTTTTCTCAAGGAGAATTCTTTCAGTGTCTCTCCATTTAGGATGATGTAGGAAGTTGGGCAGTTGATTTTGTGTAGATGACCCTGGCTGCTTTGAGGGATTTGCTTTCTCTTCCTATTTTGCTGAGACTTTTTAGCATGAATGGTGTTGGACGCTGTCACATGACTTTTCTCCATCAACTGACACAATCAGGTGATTATTATCTTTTGGATTATTTGTGTGGTTGATCACATCAAGTGTTTTGTTGATGTTGAACTCATTCAAGCTGTAAGGTTAATTCTTTGGTTTTGCTCCTTTCTTCCTTCTAGAGATGTGCATTTATAGAGATAAATTGACCTCTAAGCACTACTTTTGCTGTATCCCATAGGTTCTGGTAGGGTGGGTTTTCATTCTCATTGGATTCCATAAATTTCTTGATTTTGTCCTTGATTTCTCTATAACCCATGGCTTTTTGAGCAAGGTGTTGTTCAAGTTCCATGTGTTCTAGGGACTTCTATTTATGTTTTCTATGCTATTGATTTTGACTTTTATGGCTTTATGGTCCAAGAAGATGCTCTGCAGTGATTCAATGGTTTGGACTTCATTGAGACTTGCTTTATGTCCTAACAAATGGTCTACTCTGGCAAATGTTCCATCCATGTGCATTAGAGAAGAAGATACATTTATCTGTTGATGGATAAAAAGTTCTGTGTATGTCAATGAGGTCTAATTGGTTGTCACAATAAGATTTCTGTGTCTTTACTGAGCTTTATTCTGGATGCTCTGTCCATTATTGAAAGTGGAATGTTGAAGTCTCCAACTATTATTGTGGAGTGATTTATCTCATTTTTCAATGTAGTCTGTTTGTTTAATATATTTAGATGCACTGGTATTGGGTGCATGAATGTTTAATATTGTTAAGTCCTGATTGTGTATTGAAGCTTTCATCAATAAATAGTGACCACTGTTGTCTACAATAGTGGATTTTACATTAAGGTCTATTTTATCTGAGATTAGTATTGCGGCATCTCCTCTTCTCTGTATGTTGTTAGATTGGTATATATCATTCCATCCTTTAATTTTCACTTTGTTTATATCTTTGAGTCTAACATACTTTTTCTTTTCATAAACATCATGTCTTTTGATCTACGATGTCACTCATTGTGTCTTTATTGGAGTGTTCAATCTGTTTACATTCAGTATAATTATCAGTAAGTATAGGTTTAGTGCTCTCATTTTGATGTATTTGTTTTTGTATTAGTTTTTCTACATTATTCTAAATATTTCACTCTAGGTCAGTCTTCTTTATGGGTTGACTTTTCATCTTTTGCAGTATTTGTTGAGACTCATATTTTACATGTCTTATTTAGATATATTGCGTTGTTATTATGTTTTGTGGCTGCCCCTATGATCCACCTTAATATTCTAAGTTTAAACCCAATTTTAACTTCTGTGTATCTTTTTAACTTATTCTCCATCTGTAAGGCTTGTAACTGCTGCGGTATATTCCTCTTTTTAGTGTGATGGTGTCTTAGTTTTCATGGTGTGATTACTAGTTCCCTTCTTTTAATATTGTAGCTTTGATTGAGTTTTGTGACTTCCCTAATTGAGTAGGTTTCTGGATAGTGTGTCCTGCATTGCCTCCTTAAATACACTAAATGTTTTTGTTTCTCTAAGCAAATAATTTCTTTCAGTGTGTTTTGTAGTTTTGGTTTGATTTTCACAAAGTATCTAAGCTTCTGTTTATCTGTGGATATCTTAATTTCATCTTCATATCTGAGAGACAATTTTGCAGGATATATAATTCTTGGTTGGAAGTTTTACTTCTTCTAGGCATTGAATCATCCCACTGTCTCCTTGTTAACATCATTTCTGCCAAGAAGTCAGACAAAAGCATACAGGCCTTCCCTCTGAACATTAGCTTTGCTTTGAGCCTCACTGCCTTTAAGGGCCTCTCTTTATGTTTCATTTTATTAAGCTTGATTATAGTATATCTTGTTGTCTTTGAGGTTCTAGTTTTTGTGGCATTTGGTATACATCTTGGGTATCTATGTTCTCTTCTTTCATAATTTCAGAGAAGTTTTCTGTCAGTAACTGAACAGCAATATTCTCTGTGTTTTGAGCTATACCTCCCTATTCAGGAACTCCAAATAATTGTGGATTATTCCTTTTGATAAAGTCCCACATGTTTCTTAATGCTTCTTCATTTTTCTTATTCCTCTTCTCTGATTTCTCCTCATAAATGCTGATGCCAGTTACTCTATCCACAAGGTCACCAAGTCTGACTTCCAGCTCCTTAATTCCACTCTTTTGGCTTTGGATTGAATTATCTAATTTTGTAGCTTTGTTATTGATCTGCTGGGTTTCAGATTGTTGTTCCATCAGTTTGAACAGCTTGCTCAATTTTTCATTTTGTTCTGTTGCATTTTGTTTAATCTCTGCAAGGGATCTCTATATAATTCTTTAGTACTCAGTCGCCAGTAGTTTCATAAAGATTTCTTCATCTGAGAAGTTTTTTCATTCTTTATTTCGGGAGTTTTCTGGAGCCATGGTGGTCTGTTCCTTTAAATGGTTAGGAATGGTTTGTTTCCTTCAGGCCATCTAGGGGCTGTTTAGTTTCTCTGGTGTTACCTCAACAGGAGCTGAGGCATAATTCTGAAAAGGGAGTTGGTCACCAACCATTTCCGTGTACTCCAGTGACTGGCCCCAGTGGACTTCTTTGGGTGGCAGTCTCCATCTCCTGGCTGGCAAAGGCATCTCCCTACTTATGAATTCACTGGGGGAAGGCATCAACTGACCCTGCTACATGGGTCATCAAAGTCTGGAAGAGATTCTGCTGGGGCACGCAACAGTTATTTCTCTAGGCAGTCTTATTTTAAAAAGCTGGGAGCTGATGCTGCTGAAAGTCATTAAGCCATTAGGTACGGCAGTCCCCACCTTCTGGCTGACAATGTAAGCACCTCCTCAGCCATCATCCAATGCTGTGATGTAGTTCAATTAGGGATTGATTATGGCTTTGCTACCACCCTCAGCCAGGCCACTCCCGTAGGATAACACTGTCATACACAGCCTTTCTGCTAGAAAAGTGCTTTCTGGACTTGCACTGCTTCTTACGTTGGGAACTAACCCCTGCTGAGTCCTCCAGTGACTCCACCTCTCACCTGACCAAGATGGCATCCCAGCAAGCCGCCCTTCCTGCTACAAAACCACAGAATGCATGGTGCAGCTCAGAAAAGAGAGGGCAGAGGGGCATGGTGCCCTCAGTCAGCAACCAGGCTCCCCAAATGTGGCTATCCCATGTACTGTACACTGCTGCATTATTCATTGTTTACTTTAGCACTCCAATTCAGCATATTTGCCAGGTCATCCCCATCCCCCACCTCCCTGATAACAAAGACAGCATCAGTACTTGTATTAGCCCAAGCAATGAGTCAGCAGGAGCAGAGCTCAGTGTATGCTGCCTCATCAGAGAGAGGTAGTTTCCTGTTTAGTGGCACATAGTCCAATCTGACAACCTTATGTTGTATCCTAGGGCTTCCTAGGTGTCCAGAGTGCTCCATTCAATTATTAATTAAGGTCTTACTTCTCAGAGGCAATTGAGGAGAAGTATGTCCAGTCTACCATCTTGGCCCCACCCCCTCACACCCAGCAGTCTACTTCTGAAAAGAACTAGCCTATGAAAACCTCGTGAATAGCAACAGAACACTGCTAGATATAGTGCTGGAAAATGAGCCCACCAGGTTGGAAGGCACTCAGAAATTGACTGGGGAAGAGCTGTCTCCTAATGATGTGGATGGAGTAAAGCTTTCAGTACCTTCATTTGCTGAAGTAGCACAACTCAAAATGAGAAGAAACAGCTGGAAACATCCATTAATAACTTGAACATGGGATGTACAAAGTATGAACCTAGGAAAAATAGAAATCATCAAAAATGAAGTGCAACACAGACACACTGATAACCTAGGCATTAGTGAGCTGAAATGGACCAATATTGGACACCTTGAATCTGGTAATCAAACTTGAAGAGGTATAGTATTGCATTCATCATCAGAAAGAACATTTCAGTTCTGTCCTGAGGTACAATGCTGTCAGTGATAGGATAATATGCATATTCCTATAAGGAAGGCCAGTTAACATGACTATTATTCAAATTTACACAACACCACTAAGGCCAAAAGTGAAGAAATTGAAGATATTTACCACCTTCTGCATTCTGAAATTGATAGACCATGTAATCAAGATGCACTGATAATTACTGGTAATTGAAATGCAAAAGTTGGAAACAAAGAAGAAGGATGAGTAGTTGACAAATACTGCCTTGGGAATAGAACTGATGCCAGACCAATGACTTCTTCACTGCAAATACCTTTTTAAACTAACACAAATGGTGACTGTACATACAGACCTCACCAGATGGAATATACAGGAACAAAATCAATTACACCTGTGGAAAAAGACAATGGAAAAGCTCAATATCAGCAGTCAAAACAAGACCAGGTGCTGACTGCAGCACAGACCATCAGCTGTTCTTCTGCAAATTCAAACTGGAACTGAAGAAAATTGGAACAAATCCATGACAGCCAAAGTATGACCTTGACTATATCTCACCTGAGTTTAGAGACCATCTCAAGAACATATTTGATGCACTGAATACTAATGACCAAAGACTATATGACTTGTGGAAGGACATTAAGCACATCATCCATGAAAAGAGCAAGAGATCATTAAAAACATAGGAATGACAGAAAAGACCAAACTGGATGTCAGAAGAGACTCTGAAACTTGCTCTTACATGTAGAGCAGCTAAAGCAAAAGGAAGGAATGATGCAGTAAAAGACTAAACAGAAGATTTCAAAGGGCAGCTCGAGAAGACAAAGTATTACCACGACATGTGCAAAGAGCTGGAAATAGAAAACCAAAAAGGAAGGACACATTCTGCATTTCTCAAGCTGAAAGAACTGAAGAAAAGATTTAAGCCTCAAGTTACAATAGTGAAGGATTCTACAGGAGAAACATTAAATGACTCAGGAAGGATCAAAAGAAGATAGAAGGAATATGCAGAGTCATTATACCAAAAAGAACAGGCCGCTGTTCAGCCATTTAAAGAGGTAGCATACGAATAGGATCGTACTGAAGAGAAAAAGTTGAGGGTGCATTGAAGGCATTGGCGGAAACGGGGCTCCGGGAATTGATGGAATAGCAATAGAAATATTTCAACAAGCGGATGCAGCATGGAAAGTGCTCACGTGTCTTTGCCAAGAAATTTGGAGGACAGCTACCAGGTCAACTGACTGGAAGAGATCCATATTTATGCTTGTCTCCAAAAAAGATGATCCAACTGAATATCATTAACATCACATGCAAATAAGGTTTCAATAAATATCCTTCAAAAGAAACAGTAACAGTATATAGGCAAGAAGCTGCCAGAAATTCAAGCTGGATTCAGAAGGGGACATAGAACCAAGGAAATCGGTGCTGGTGTCAGGTGGATCTTAACCGAAAGCAGAGAATACCAGAAGTGTGTTTACTTGTGTTTCATTGACTATGCAAAAGCATTCACCTGTGTGGCTCATACAAATTGTGGCTAAAATTGAGAATAATGGGAATTCCAGAACACTTAGTCGTGCTCTTAAGGAATCTGTACACAGATCAAGAGGCAGTTGTGCAAACAGAACAATGGGACACTGTATGGTTTAAAGTCAAGAAAAGAATGCATCAGGATTGTCTACTTTCACTATACATTTTCAATCTATATTCTGAGCAAACAATATGAGAGAAGCTGGACTACATGAAGAAGAACAAGGTATCATGACCTGAGGATGACTCGTTAACAATTTGTGTTACCCAGATGACACAATCTTGCTTGCCAGAAAAGAGGATTTGAAACACTTACTGACGAAGATCAAAGACGACAGCCTTCAGTATGGATTGCAAGTCAACATCATTACAACAAAGATCTTCACAACAGGACCAGCAGGCAACACTGTGATAAATGCAGAAAGGACTGAGGTTGTGAAGGATTTCATTTTACTTGGCTCCACAATCAATGTACATGGAAACAGCAGTCACAAAATCAAAACAGGCATTGCACTGGGAAAATCGTCTGCAAAGGACCTCTTTAAAGTGCTCAAAAGCAAAGAAGTCACCTTGAAGACTAGGTTGCACCGGACCCAGGCCATAGTGTATTCAACAGCATCAAATGCATGTGAAAGCTGGTCAATGAACAAAGACAGAGGAATAGACGCCTTTGAATAGTGGTGTTGAAGAAGACTGTTGAATGTACCAAAAAAACAGCAGATCTGTTCTGGAAGAAGTACAACCAGAGTTCTCCTTGGAAGCAAATATGATGAGACTAAGTCTTACATACTTTGGACATGCTGTCAGGGATCAGTTCCTGGAGAAGGATGTCATGCCTGGTAGGATGGAGGGTCAGCAAAAAAGAGGGAGACCCTCAGTGAGATGGACTGACACAGTGGGATGATGGACTTAAGCGTAAAAACGATTCTGGACATGGTACAAGACCAGGTAGTGTTTTGTTGGTTTGTGCATAGTGTCACTATGGGTTGGAACCTACTTAGCAGCACCTAACAACAACAGCAACATTCACCCTTTACTCTCTGAAATCTGACTTCTGGTCTTAGGAATCTTTTGAAACTATCTAATTTTTGAGCCGGAAAAGTTTATGCCTTTCCCCTCCTTGTTCTTTCACCTGCGTTAACTATTATTTACTCCTCTTTACTTACAATTACTTTCTCCCTTGGTTTTGGGGTCACTGTTTTGTCTGTTTACTGGTGTCTGACTACCCTTCTTCTGTCCATCCCCCAAATTCTGGTATTTCTCAGAATCCTATTTTTATATGTCATCTCCACTTGCTTTATACAGTCTCCATGGATGATTTTAAAGATACTTTAAAATATATCCTACATGTAGCATAAATCTTTTTGGCATATTTATTGTCAAATAAATTTTTAACAACTGAGCTGCTGACTACAAAGCTAGCAGTTCAAATCTATCAGCTACTCCTTGAATACCCTATATGGTCACTATGAGTTGTAATTGACTCAGTGGCAATGGTTTGCTTTTCAAATGTACTAATGACTCACAAATGACTTTACATTGCTAAATCCAAAGGTCAATAATCATTTCTCATTTTACTTGGCATATCAGCAACATTTGATAGAATTACTGTTCTCTTAGAGTATTGTCTTCATTTTGCTTTTGGAACATTTTACTCTCCTGAGTTTCCTCCTGACTCTAGATGTGTTTTTTTGGTCTCCTCACCAGATTCCTCATCTCCTCCCAGAATTCTCTACTAATGAGAATCCCAGACTCAGTCAATGAATCTTGTCTCACTTATAGCAATACTGCCCTTGGTGAACAATGCTTTAAATATCACCTGAACGTTGGTGACTCCAAATCTGTATCCCTAGTCTAGATCTTGCACCTGAATTTGACTCACTTTATCTTCTAACTAGCAAACATCTTAATTTTAGAATCTAATATTCATCACAATTTAACATTTTGAAGATTTTTTTACCTTCTCCTCTCTCCATATTATCTCAGTTCATGGTAAACCCATCATTTGATTTGTTCTTTTATCAGAAACCTTGGAGTTATGTTACCTCTTCTCTTGCTGTCAAATTCTACAGCCAGGGCATCAGCAAATACTGCTGGTTCCTCTTCAAATTACATCCAGGATCTAATCATCTCTGTCCAGAATTATAATGGTCTGTCTATTGATATTTCTATTTCCACCCTTGTTACATTTGCTCTATTCACCACATAACAGCTGCAGTGATCCTGATCACATCATCCCTCTGCTTAAAGCTCTGTAGTGGTTTCCCATCACAGTCAGATTAAAAGTCAAAGCATTCACAACAGCCTTAAAGATCCAATATAATCTAGCCCCCTTGGAAATCTGGTTGGCAGCTCGAATCTACCAGGTACCCCTTGGAAACTCTATGGGGGCAGTTCTCCTCTGTCCTATAGAGTAGCTATGAGTCAGAATCAACTCAGTGGGAGTGGGTCTGCTTTGGGATTTTTTTGGTCTTACTTCATGTGCTATTAATCCCACCCTTAGTCACTCTGATGTAGCCTGTTGTTCTTCTTCCTGTCTTTCAGATCCATGATGCATGTTCCTAGCTCCATGCCTTTCACTTGCTGATTCTTCTCTACCTCTGCTTTGGATATCCACATAACTGACTCTACCATCTTCTTTACATAATTGTTATTTCATTGAGGACACTACCAGAAATTCATTAAAAACTGCAATGCCACTATCCTTGTTAACTGCTTTATTTTCTCCTTAACACTGGCTATTATTTACATTCTATATATTTGATCATATTTGCTTATCTATCTCACCACTTCATCCTATCCCCACTACAATATCAATTCCATTTGGTCAAGAATTTTGAAAACTGTCTTGTGTTGCTGTACCCTCTGGGGGAAATATATATATATGTATATATATATATATATATATATATACACACACACATACCTGGATTATAAATGAATAAACAACTGTCAAAATCTATCTAGATTTCTCGGATACATAATTTCCACTAGATATTTGGTATCCCAATACACTCCCACTGCTGCCATATGCATAAATCCACAACTAATGTATTTCACACCCGAGGTCAAACCCCAGCTCTGCCAGTTATTAGTTACGAGATTGCACTGACCTTTCAATATCTTTGTCCTGTAAAATAGAAATCATAGTATACTCAACATTTGCTCCTTCTCGTCTCCACTTTCCCCTTGGTTTTCTTCCCACTTCTCTACATACTCCTTCTGAAAGCTCTTCCTCTTCTTAATGTTTGTTAAACAGTAGAATTTCCTCCTCATCTTTGAAAACTGTGTTCAGACTTCACTTCAGGAAATCTCTCCCTGCTGAGCCCCGTCAAAACTTACTGTTCCACTCTCACTTCTCCACACATGATGTTTTAAAGCACTGGACAAACTCTAACGCTGTAGTGACCACATTGTATTAAGAGCCTCTTCTTTCCCATTCTACCTTCTCTACAGCCTACAAACTGTTAAAGGGCAAGAACCACACCTAAAGCATGTTTGTAGTCCCATGATTTTAACAGAGGGATAGCTCCATGGCTGGTGCTCAATAAATTGTCATTGAATGATGAATAAGTGAATGAGTGAATCAACTGTTGAATGCGGTAAGATCACGAAGAATATTAAAAGCAATGGTTTAATGTGTTCTCATGTGCTCTGAGAGTTACATGTATTGTTACTGTGTCACTTAAGAATAGAGCTTAGAGTTGAAAGTCAAAGAATTGTGGTCATATAAAGCATGTTTTCACTACTGAAACTGGAAAGTGAACATGGTAACTTACTTTGACCTGAAATTACCCAGTAAAATTCTCATGTTAGTTTTGCAATTTCCTGCGTAAGATGCCCTCATGATTTTCACAGCAAATTGGTGGTGAACATAGAAATGTAACACAGACCAAAATGTAGTACTTTGTGTTTTAGCCGTTAAAAGAGAGTTCAAGGTGGTCTTGAATCCTGGCCTGGTATCATAGAATCATTGGCTTTTCTCAATATTTCTCTTGAGAAAGCCCAGAATTTAGACAAATTACCTTCATTAGCTGTCCTTTCATTTAAGTGACAAAGAGATGGGAAGAGATAATAGTTCTAGAAATATGCTGCTATCTTATAAGCCACATTGCCACCTGTGGAAATCTAACAGAAAACTATTAATAACGGAGTCTGACACTATGGCAGTAAAATTCACAGTATGTCCTTATTAGGTTTGCTTTTCCTGTTACTCCCAAGTACTATATTCTGTTCTCTGGGAATGTTATTATTAACTTTCATAATACATAGCATTCATTTATGTACAGTTTTAAAGAATAATACAAAATATAGAGATGATATAAATCAAGGGCCAAATGGAAAGTTAATTGGAATTTCATTATTAAAAAAGAAGATAAAATGAGAAAGTTTTTTTCCATTATTTTATATAAAAAGCATACTGACATGATTTACGGAAAGCTTACAGTTATTGACCACAATTGTTACTGTACTAATTAAGGGCAAATGTGATGACCCAATTTCTTTTCTGTGATGCTATATGCTTAAATTGTCTTTGATTTAGTCCTTTGAGTTCTGGGCTTTTCACTTGCCTACTTGACTTTAAAAACAAAATCTTTTGAGAAAAACAACATAGGCTCAAGACTGCTAATTTGATACTACATATGGTGCTTTGAAATATTGAGATTAAATTTCCTTTGTCTGATAATGTCTCTTTAAGTCTGTATCATATGAAGAATGAGTTGTATGAAAAATAAAGAAATTATAGTGTACCATTTATAGCATGATAAGAATTGTTTCCAAAGTTAGTTTTTCTAATTTTTGAGTGACATCAGCTATGTAGGCAAGGCCAAGAGTACTAATTATAGAGAAGAAGCCGGAGTGGAATACTTACTTATGCACCTATCACTGTTACAGAACCTCATTTGGGAGTTAATATCAGTGCTGTCTCAACTACCATTCATCTGACACTTGGTAAATGAGTTGTCAGTAAAGGTGAAAAAATATTAATAGTTCAGATCAGTTGAAATGGGTGTTCTTATGCATTTTATCAGTGAATTCTCCTTTCGGTTAATTCAGTATCCTTTCTGACACATTTTTGTTGCACTAAAGTGTCTTTTATAGTGTGTCAAAGTTATGAATACTGATAGACCCTCTCTTAAATTGCCCCTCAAGTTCACTGCCATTTGCTCATTAGGTTTGCTTTTTATTGCATGTCAGAAAGTGCCTCTTTTAAGCACCTACTAATAAATAGGAATTGATGAGGACTGTATCTTCAGAGCAGGCGGTAAATTCCAAGGTCTTAAATGAGGAAGTCTGTGAGGCATCCAAGACCAGAGGATGTGCCCGTGGATTTTGATCTGGCTAACAGGTGATAGTCTATTTGATGACAAGATTGAAGAGACACACCTTTCTAAGCACTACTTGAAGTTCAGAAATGGAAACAGTTCATTTCCCCACTGATAAAAGGACATAATAAGCTGTATTTTTAAAGGTGTCACTAGTATCATTTTCAATTGTAATTTATTGTTTGAGTCACAGGAATTGTAACTTTGCAGGAAGTGTTAATGGGCTATTTCCAATGCCATCACAAAATGTGTAAAGTGAAGGTGCTGGGGCAGATGAGAATGTAGAGACAAAGACCAGAGTAGTGGAAGCAGAGTGCTGGGGCGCGTGTGTGAGAAATCTGGAAAAGCAAAAGGGAGAGTGGAAAGAATAATGCCTCTATCTCAGATACAGGCGACTGGTGGGTTGAGTACAGTATGGCGATCCAGTACTATGCTACCTAGCTCTTGGAAATTTTGGACAAGCAAGAGTATCTCTGGAAAGCAGTTCTTTAGTTCGTAGAAATATTGCTGATCTGGCCTTAGTGAGCTTATATTATAACAACAACAGAAAGTAATGAATAAAGCCTGCTGATGAAATAGAACATAGAAAACAAATTATTCATGTGAGTTTCAACTGTGGCAGGTGATGGCTCTCTGACTCAACAAAAAAACCAAAAACAAAGAAAAAAACAATGCCATCGAGTTGTTCCAATTCACAGTCACCCTATAGGACAGCGGAGAACTGCCCCGTAGAGTTTCCAAGGACTTCCTGGCAGATTCGAACTGCTGACCTTTTGGTTAGCAGCCATAGCACTTACCCACTACATGACAAGGGTTTCAAAGAGGAGGCAGGCAATTACCAAGAAAGTGCAACTACCTGACAACAAATAATTGGAAAGAGAAAAGGTGCCTAAACTCCAAAGACTTTCAGCAATTTCAAATTTGTCTTCCATTTTTACGGCTTGATCGTAGACACAAGACACAAGCCAGCCAAGCTAAGTGCCATCTAGTAGGATCTGACTCATGGCGACTCGCAAAGTAGTATTAAGACTTTTATTTGAGCCATGTATTTTTTAAATTTAGCCTTCCCCATTTAACAATGTATGTGATATGCTAGCTTTATTTTGTCTATTACATGCTAAAATAAATACATAACTATTAAAAGGGAATTTATGGGTGGTACAAAAAGATATTCAGCTACTAGTCAAAGGTTGATGAGTCCAACCCACCGAGAGAGTCTGTGAAAGGTGGGGATGTCGATCTGTTTCTGAAAGGATCACTGCCCTGAAAACCCTATGAAGCAGTTCGAGTCTGCGTGCTTCGGGTTGCCATGAGTCAGACTTGATTCAATGGCAACTTTCAACAACAACATTAAAATAAAAAATGTCATAATCCCTTGTCTACTTTAAACCTTCTCATGTACCATCAGTGATACGAATCCTGTGCTTTGGGGAACAGTGTTGGAAATGAGAAGAGCAAAATTTCTCACATAGGTTTTGGAGAAGATTTGACAAGCAGGGTCTGCAGTAAGGGATGATATTATTTGAAGGTTGTTTAGACCCTGCCTGCTTCCAAGAGGATCTGGGAATGACTTAAAATTAATGCATGAGTGTAAGACTGTTAAAGCAAAAAATAGAAATATCAAAATTTTGTAGAAGGAAGAAGCAAATATACCATCCCTCCAGGCTAAAATAGTTACTATGGTTGAGTATTAAATTTAGCTCTGTGTTTTCTGGAAAGGTCAATATTATGTCCAACTCACTCATGGGCTCTATGACCTCTGTCAAGCCTTGTTACTTATGGGAGATGCCCATATGGAAAAATAGAGCATTCTTTTTCTGTATTCTTTAAGAAATGTTGAAGTTTCCTAGATTCCTGTATTGAAACTTCCACACACCCAGCCATCAGTTTCAAACCTGACAGGTTTCACTAACTGGAAGAGAGGGGGAGCTGGATCTGTCAAGGAAAAAAAACTGTGTCAGCAGGAGCCACTGGGACTTGGAGCTGGGCTTGCCTGATGGAGGTGAGAGTGCACCTAAAATCTGATGTCATGAATCAGCAGACAGTCAGAACTATGCATTTCTGTGCCAGCCACTCTTCCTGTTATCTAAAATTTGCACATTTTTTTTTAATCACCCCAAACTCAGTGAAAGTAAAATAGGAAATTATTAACATTTCTTACAGTCAGTGAATTGACTGGGATTAGTGTGAGTTTTCCTGTGGACTGACAGACTGGGGGCTGTCCGCTGGAGTTGGAGTCCACCTGAAGCCTCAACTGGACAAATATCCAAGACGCGGCACTGCTGTGGCTGACAGCTGGCGATGGTGGTAGACTAGAGGCATAGCTGGGCTGAAGTGCCTACAAATGATCACATTGTGTGGCTCCAACTTCTCACCACCCAGTGACAGGGTTGAGAGAGAAAATGTCTCAAGAGCAAATACTTCAAAAAGCTGGAAGCAGCAGCTGCCAGACTGTTTGGATGTGACACAGCATTGCTCAACTGCGTAGTACTAGATGGATTAATTACAGGGTCCATTCAAATTCAAAGGGGTTAGAGAAATAAACTCTTAAATGGGGAGGTAACAAGGTCATAATGCAGAAGAATGTGTAAAATGGAAAATGTTATTATAACCATCTTTGGAGAATATAATCTACCGAGTCTTGCAAGGGTCCTCTGTACTCAGGAATTATAGCATATACAGAGAGCAGACATAATTCAGGTCTCGAGGGTAGTATTTTGCGCACAATGCAAAGTACAGTAGGCAATGAACTCTAAGTTGCAGTGACTTTGACATGGAAAGAAATTAATTATGAAAGTACGGTGACAGGAAAGAGCCCTAGACTAAAATTCTCTTTCTGGCTCTTCTCCTAATCAACTATGTAGCCAAAGGGTCAGCAATTCAAACAGAGCAGGTAGTCCTGGGAGACCCTATGGGGCAGTTCTACTCTGTCCTATAGGGTCACTATGAGCCTGAATTGACCAATGGCAATGGGGTTTTGGTTTGCTGGTTCCAGTTTACTATCAGTCAAACCTGAAGTGATTCCAGCTTCTGAATGTGTCCCCAGAACCTGAGGTCCAATGGCACTGTCTTCTCCCTTTAACCCTCCAGCCTAGCAATAGTTGTGACTTGCTACTGTTGCTAATGTCTAGCTGCCTGTTTGGCTTCTCAGAACATGCCTTTGTTAAAATCTCACCTGAGTCAAATGATTATTGTTTTCTTCATAGATGTTTATCATCGGTTCTGTTTCTAAACTAAAGAAGTTGTAGGCATTATTTGCAGTAATTTAGAGTCAGTCTTAACTTCTCTCTGTGACCATACCTTTCTAATCACTGAAGAATATATCGATTCACTTGTATTCCAAAATTTACCTGCATGGCCCTGATTTCATGTATCCCCCAAATGGGTCAAGCAGGTTGAATCATAGACTCACCCCATTATATTTGTATAAGCATCTGATTAATTGGTTGTTTCCTTTAAACTATGTGTAGCTGTGACAGACCAAAAAGATATTAGAATTTAGTATTACATAAGCCATGTAATACTAAATTTTTAATATAATGTATATGACGAGACTTTGAAGAGATTTTCACATACAAATGGTAGAGAAGACTTTTAAAATGGAATATTTCATCTAAGAAATGCCACAACAAAGTGTGCAAGAAGGCAGGTAACAAAGGAAAGGAAATAATGCAATAGGACAGCTAGAAGGTGATTCTATCTAAATCTCTGAGAATTTATGCAGTGTCTTGTGTGTCATTGATTGCAAAATATAATACAGAAATTACCAAAGAAAATCCCCACATCTCAATGCATAATCCACAATACTACTATATCATCTTTAATCTTTGCAGTGCTTTACTTAAGCACGTGTAAGTTTCTGAATGTGCTAATACCTAAAGATAACCCAAAACAAAGGGAATTGTGGAGGGACCACAAATTTTATTCTTAATCCCCTAGAGAAACCTTCCACAATTGACAACTAGTTGCTCCCAGATTTCCATCTTCCCTACATAGGAAAATAATCAAGGTGTTTGGAAAAGAAATAGAAAAAGAAAGTAATTTTCAGCAGCTCAACAAAAAACTTTTACCAGGTAAATGCAGTATTTCACTTCAGAATTTCCTTGCAGTAATTTCTGTACATACTACTTGTGTTTGGAAGATGCCAAGAGATGTATGTGACTTCTTTGGCATTTAATGCTTTTATCACTTGTGTTGTTTCAAATCCAGAGCAAAGTTCTTTCTTTCTTTCTTTTTTTTTTTTTTGACATATTTTAATTATGATTAAGTGAAATTATACATTCCAAATCAATTTCTCATGCCCACCTATCTACAGCTCTTCTGCTCTCCTTGCCCCAGGATAACACACTCCTCCTTTTCATTTTATACTTGTTGTATCCTCTTAACAAGCTACTACCTCCCCCTCTCTACTGTCTTCTCTGCCGTCTACGAAGAGACCAGTAGGACAGCCTCCTATACATGCATACAATCGTAAAGTACACTCACCATACGGCCACATCGTGTCCCCGAGTCTAGTCCATTTTGTCCGAAGAGTTGACCTCAATACTGTTTTCTAGACAAAGGCAGCAGCAAGTCTAGGGGCTATGCTCCCAGGGGGTCCCCTGGGCCATCAGACCATCAACTGTGGTTTTTAATAGTTCTCGAACTATACCTCTCTTAACAGTTCTTGAACTGTACCCCTCTTTTTCTCATGTTGCCACAGGAACTCAACATTGTGTGCCCTATCATGGCTGTCTTTGGTGGTGGCCAGGCACCATCTGGTTCTTCTAGTCACATGTTGATACAGTCTTCCATTTACATGGTCCTTATGTCTCCTAGCTCTTTTGTCCTCATGTCTTTAGTGTTCTCAGTGATCATCTATTCTGGCTGAATTCAGACCATTTAGTGTACCTCAGATGGCAGCTTGCTAGCTTTTAAGACACCCAGGAGCCACTCACCAATACGGGGTGCAGAAGGCTCTCTTAGCAATAGGCTAATTATGCCAATTGACCTCAATGGCTCTTGACAACATGGTTCCCAGATCCCACCCCTGCTACTCTATTCTTGCAATATTGGGTTGAGGTTAGAAGAGTTTTCAGTTTATGGTAAAGTCCTATTAAGTTGATCTGCTTTCTACTGTGTGCCGTCACTGCTTTTACCTAACCAAATTTCTATCAACTATCTAATCTATGATCAACCTTCAATGCTCTTTCTCAACCTTGCAGTAATCAGAAAGTCTTTTCTTCTGTACATAAGTCTCTTTTTAAGTCTTTATAGCAGGGATCTAATATTTGTCATTTTACCGCTGACTGATTTCATTCAGCATAATGTCTTCCAATTAAAACCAAGTTATGAGATGTTTCCTAAAATAGTCATTGTTTTTTACTAAAATCATCACTGCATACTGTTCCACTGAGTATATGTATATTGTTTGTCTATCCGTTCATCTGCTGATGGGCATCTAGGTTGATTCCATCGTTTTGCAATTGTGGACTATGCTGCGATGAACATTTGTGTGTACCTGTGTGTGTGACAGCCTTTTTTTCTGTAGGATAAATTCTGAGCAGCGGAATTACTGGATCAAATGGTATACCTATTTGCAGCTTTCTAAGGAAGTACCAGATTACTTTCCAAAGAGGCTGTATGGTTTTTGCAATCCCACCAGCAGTGTAGGAGAAATCCAATCTCTCCACAGCCTCTCCAGAATTTGTGGTTTTGTGTTTTTTGTATGATGGCCAACATCTTTGGGGTGAGATGGTATCTCATTGTAATTTTAATTTGGATTTCTCTGATAGCTAATGATTGTGAGGATTTCCTTCTGTGTCTTTTGGCTGCCTGAATGTCTTCTCTAGTGAAGTGTCTGCCCATCTCCTTTACCCATTGTTTAGCTGGATTATTTATCATTTTCTTGTTGATATTTTGTAGTACCTTGTATATTATGGAGGTCAGAAGTCTGTCCAAAAGGTAATACCAAGCATTTTTTTCCCATTCTGTAGGTGGTCTTTTAACTCCTTTGATAAAGTCTTTGGATGAGTAGAAGTGTTTGATTCTTAGTAGCTCCTGTTTATCTATTTACTCTTCTCTTTATCATGCATTGTTTGTCAGATTTTGAAGTCTGTCTAGGCAGCGTATTGGAATTTCCATTGTTGACCCTATTTTTTTTTTTTCGCATGATCTTCATTGTTTTGGGTTTGATATTTAAGTCTTTGATCCATTTTGAGTTAGTTTTTGTGTAAGGTGTGACTTACGAGTCTTGCTTCAGTTTTTTTGCAGATGGAAACCCAGTTTTGCCACCACCATTTGTTAAAGAAACTGTTTTTACCCCAGGTTACAATCTTAGCGCATTTGTTGACTATCAACTGTTCATAAGAGGATGATGGTATCTCTGAGGTCTCAACTCTGTTCCATTGGTCTATATGCCTCCTTTTGTACCAGTACCAGGCTGTTTTGACTACTCTGGCAGTGTAATAGGTTCTAAGGTCAGGTAGTGTGTGGCCTCCCACTGTGTTCTTCTTCTTTAATAGTGTTTTACTTATCTGGCATTTCTTCCCTTTCCAAAAAATGTTGGTGATTTGTTTCTCCATCTCATTACAAAATGACACTGGAATTTACATTGTGATTGTATTGTATATGTAGATCACTTTGGGTAAAATAGACATTTTCACAATATTAAGTCTTCCAATTCATGAGCAGGGTAGGTTTCTCCATTTATCTCAGTCTGTTTGGGTTTCTTACAGCGAGGTCTTATAGTTCTCTCCTCTTATTTCTCTTATTTCTCTGGGTAGATTTATTCCTAGGTATTTTATCTTCTTGGGGACCTTGGGGACCTATAGTAAATGGTATCGATTTAGTTATTTCTTCCTTGGTGATCTCTTTGTTGGTATAAAGGAATCCTATTGATTTTTTATGTTTATCATGTATCCTAATACTCAGTTAAACTCCTTCGTTAGGTCCAGTAATTTACTTATGGATTCTTTAGGATTCTCTGTATATACAATCGTATCATCTGCAAATAGGGAGATTTTTACTTTTTCTTTGCTAATGTGGATGCCCTTTATGTATTAGTCTTGTCTAATTGCTGTGGTTAGAACCTCTACTACAATGTTGAAGAGAAGTGTTGACAATGGGTGTCCTTGTCGAGTTCCCATTCTCAAGGACAGTTCTTTCAGTATCTTATCATTTAGGATGATGTGGGCAGTTGGTTTTGTGTAGATGTCCCTTGTTGTGTTGAGGAATGTCTCCTTTATTCCTATCTTGCTGAGAGTTTTTAGCATGAATGGGTGCTGGACTTTGCCAAATGCCTTTTCTGAATCAATTGACAAAATCAGATGACTCTTATCTTTTCTGTTATTTATGTGTTTGATCACATTAATCATTTTCCTGATGTCGAATCAGCCTTGCATCCCTGGTACAAATGCACCTTGGTCATGGTGAATTATTTTTTTGATATATTGTTGAATTCTATTGGCAAGGATTTTGTTGAAGATTTTTGCATCTAAGTGCATGAGTGATATGGGTCTGTAATTTTCTTTTTTTACTAGAATCTTTCCCTGGCTTTGGTATCATGGCTATGCTGGCTTCATAGAATGAATTGGGAAGTATTCCAGCCTTTCTGTGCTGTGAAATAGCCTCAGTAGTATTAGAGTTAACTCTTCTCTGAAAGTTTCGTAGAAGTCTCTGTTGTAGCCATCTGGGCCAGGATTCTGGGGGGATGAGGGATAGTTTTTTGGTGACTTTTTCAATCTCTTCCATTTTTTATGGGTTTGTTATTTATTTTTTTATTTGATATATTATTAAGTTTTTCTGTTTCTCCTTATGATAATTTTGGTAGGTCATATGAACTCAGAAATTTGTCCATTTCCACTAGGTTTTCAAATCTGTTAGAGTACAGTCTTTGTTAGTATTCTGTTATGGTACTTTTGATTTCAGTTGAGTCTGTTATGACATCGCTCATCTCGTTTTTTATTTGGGTTATTTGTTTCCTCTCCTGTTTTACCTTTGTAAGTTTAGCCAGTGGTCTATCAATTTTGTTGAACTTTTCAAAGAACCAGCTTTTGGTTTTGTTAGTTTTTTCAGTTGTTCTTCTGTTTTCTGATTCGTTTAATGCTGCTCTAATCTTTATTATCTGCTTTCTCTGGTACTTGAGGGGTTCCTCTGTTGGTCTCTTTCTACTTGCTCAAGCTGTAGCGTTAATTCTTTGGTTTGGGTCCTTTCTTACTTCTAGATGTGTGCATTACTAGAGACCAACTGACCTCTGAGCACTGCTTTTGCTGTATCACATAGGTTCTGCTAGGATGTGTTTTCATTCTCATTTGATTCCATGAATTTCTTGATTTTCATCCTTGAGCAAGGAGTTGTTCAGTTTCCATGAGTTCAAATTTCTACCTATGTCTTTTCTGCTATTGACTTCAACTTTCATAGCTCTATGGTCTGAGAGATGCTTTGCAATAATTCAATAGTTTGGATTTTTTTGAGACTTTCTTTGTGTCCTAACACATGATCTCTTCTGGAGAATGTTGAATATGCGTTGGAGAAGAAGGTGTACTTATCTGCTGATGCGTGAAAAGTTCTGTATGTGTCAGTAACGTCTAGTTGGTTGACTGTTACACTAAGATCTTCCGTGTCTTTTACTGAGCTTTTTTTTGGACAATCTGTCCATTACTGAAAGTGGAATATTGAAGTATCCAAACATTATTGTTGAGTGATCTATCATTTGTTTCAGTGTTGTCAGTCTTTGTTCCATGTATTCTGATGCTCTGGTGTTGGTTACATAAATATCTAATATTGTTATGTCCTGCTTATGTATTTAAACTTTCAGCAGTAAATAGTTACCATCGTTGTCCACAATGTTGGATCTTACATGAAGGTCTATTTCGTGTGAGATTAGTACTGCCACTCCTGCTGTTCTTTGTATGTTGTTGGCTTGGTATACATTTTTCTACCCTTTGATTTTCAGTTTGTTCATATCTTTGAGTCTTAGGTATGTTTCTTGTAAGCAACACATACACAGCTCATGTCTTTTGAGCCACAATGTCACTTGTGTCTTTATTGGAATGCTCAGTCTATTTACATTCAGTGCAGTTATTGATAGGCATGTGTTTAGTGATATCATTTTGATGCATTTATTTGTGTGTCATTAATATTTTCTGTTTTTCTTAATATTCTGCTCTGAGTTATTCTTTGTGGGTTGACTTTTCATCTTTTTCAGTGTTGATTTTGTGTTTGTTGAGACTCCTATATTATGTTTATTGTTTTGATATATCACACCGTTATTTTGCTTTGCTGCTACTCCAATGATCACCCTTACTATTCTAAATTTAAACCAGACATTAACTTCTGCATTTGTTTTTACTTTCGTCTCTATCTGAAAGGGTTATACTACTGTAACACATCCCTCTTTTCAGTGTGGTGATGTCATAGGTTTTGTGTTATGATCACTGGTTCCCTCCTTTAATAATGCAGCTTTGACTGAACTTGTTGACTTCCCTAAGTGAGGAGGATTCTGGATGCTCTGTACTTCATTGCCTCTTTAAGTATACACTTAATATTTTTGTTTTTCTAAGCAAAGAACTTTTTACAGTATGTCTTGTAGTTTTGGCTTGGTTTTTACAAACTGTCTAAACTTTTGTTTATCTGTGAATGTCTTAATTTCACCATCATATTTCAGAGACAAATTTGCAGGATATATATAATTCTTGGTTGGAAGTTTTTATCCTTCAGAGCTTTGTATGTGTCATCCCACTGCCTCCTTGCCAACATCATTTCTTTAGAGAAGTCAGACAAAAGCTTACAGGGTTTCCCTCTGAACCTTAGCTTTACTTTGAGCCTTGCTGCCTTTAAGGACCTCTCTTTATGTTTCATTTTATTAAGCTTGATGATGTCTTGGTGTCTTTCTTTTGGGGTCTAAATTTTGTGGCATTTGATACTTGTCTTGGATATCTACATTACCTTCTTTCATAATTTCAGGGAAGTTTTCTGTCAGCAACTCTACAGCAATTTTCCTGTATTTTCATATATCCCTCATTGTTCAGAAACTTCAATGCCTGGTAGATTTTTTCCTCTTAATACTGTTTCTTAACACTTTTTCACTTCTCTTATTTCTTTTCTCTGATATCTCCTCATAAATGCTGGTGTCAGTTGCTCTGTCATCAAGATCACTAAGTCTGACTTTTTTTCCTCAGTTCTGCTCTTTGGATTGAATTGTCTAATTCTGTAATTTTGTTACTGATCTGCTGGATTTCAGATAGTTGATGTTCAATCAGTTCAAATAGCTTACTTTATTTTTCATCTTGTTCTGCTACGTTTTGTTTAATCTCTAGGAGTGCTATAGGTATAATTCTTTTGAACTTGACCTCTGATAGTTTCAGAAAGGCTTCTTCAACTGGGAAGATTTTGATTCTTTATTTGGGGAGTTTTCTTGAGCCATTACAGACTGTTTCTTTAAAGAATTAGCTATGGTCTGTTGTCTGCATGGCATCTAGAAGCTGTTTGATTTCTCTAGTGTTGCCTCAGCATGAGCTGAGTCATAGTTCTAAGAGGGGAGTTGGTCACTAGCCATCTCTCTGTACTCTAGTGACTGGCCCCAGTTAGACTCTCTGGGGTGGCTGGCTCTGCCCTGTGGCTGGCACCCTGCTTATGGAATCACTGGCAGGGCATCAGCTGACCCTGGGATGTGCATCAGTGAAGGGTGGAGGAGAAGCTGCAAAGCCTCTCAGCTGTCAGCTATCCAAGTCTTATTTAGAAGGGAACTTTACTTCCAAGCAGGGAGCTGTCCAACTGCTGCCAAAAATAGTCAGACCCTCAGGTGTGGCAGGCCCTGCCTTCTAGTTGACAACAAAAGTAACTCATAGGTCATCTCCAGATGCTGTGATGTGGCTCAAAGTAGAGAAAAGTTAGGGCCTTCCAGCCATCCTCTGCCAGGCCACACCTGTGAATCTAGACATGAATTGTCTCAAACACCACTTTTATACTGAGAAAGCACTTGTCAGATGGGCTGCTGCTCCACTTGAGAATTAGCTGCAGGTGAGGCCCCCATGTGAGTGACTCTGCCTCCCAGCCAAGCAACCAAGATGGCATCCTGGTCAAGCTGCCCTTTCTGCCAACCTTTTTTTGTTCAGCAGACATAGCACTTAACTACTATGTCACCAACATACTTATTTTGGTTTTACTAATTATACTGAAATGTTCCTTTTGCCAGGTTTCTTTGGAAAAACATCTTAAGACATTTCTCCCTTGAGCCCTGAAGAGTTACCTCTGCCCTAGTTTCCTACCCTAGAGGTCTTGTTTAGTCCAAGTTGACCTTCATTTCTTGGGTAAATCATAAATAATTTGGTTTGATTCTTTCTGCTTGGCCCTAGGCTGCAGCCTACCCTCTGACTAATATGTACCTTGCAGGGATTAGTCAATAAACTATGCGAATGAGGAGAGTTGTAGCTCAGCTCTGCCTACTAGGCAAATGAAGTGTCTGTGGTTTCCTAAGGGGAGATTGGTCAATTGGTGGCCTTGGTGAGAGGACTACACCTTGAAACTGACAAGAATCTGTAGACACAAGCAGCCAGTCCAAGAGAGGTCTTAGGAAACAGAAAGAAGTGAAGAAGTAGGGGGGAGGGGGAGGCAGGGAGAAGAGGCAAGAAATCTCCTAAAAGAGCTGTAACACAGCCAAGGACTATAATAGTAAAGACAGCATGAGACCTGGAAGGGGCCAGTGGCACAGCTGGTGACAGACAGCAGGGCCAAGAGAAACCTGTCCTGAGGGAGTTGAGAGAAGCTGAGAGAGCTGCCTGAGCTAAAAAGGGAGACTGACTACATGCTTCCTTGTCCAGATTCTGTATTGCTGTATTCTGTTGATTGTGATCCTAAACTGTACCTTGTTCCTTAATAAACCAGTTAATTGTAAATATGGTCTGTGTGTGGCCATTGCAATAGATTACTGAATCCAGAAGAGGAGAGAGTGTTGTAGGAGGGATGGCTGGTGTCAGAATTGGCAGAAAATTTGGAGAGTGGCATTACGTGTGACCTCTTCCAGAAAGGGACCCACCTTCGGCTGATCCTGGCCATTGTCCCTCCTGAAGTTAGACAGGTTTTGATGACACTACTATTGCTACTACTACCACTTCCATTTTGACCAGTATATGCATACATGTATGTCTCCATGTGTTATTCTACTGAGGGCAATGGGGCAAGTAAGGTAAGACTAGAAGGTCTACTGAGTAAGGAGCCATACTAGCTGCCATTTAGTCAGTTCTGACTCATGTCAATCCCATGTGTTATAGAGTAGAACCATGTTCCACTGGATTTTCACGGTTATGGCTTTTTGGAAGCAGATCACTAGGCCTTTCTTTTGAGGTGCCTCTGGTTGAATTTGGATTGCCAACTCCTCAATTAGTAGTCAAGCACTTAACTCTTTGTGCCATGCAGAGACTCCATATCTGATACAAATGACCGGTATATTTGTTTCTTCCAATCTACTCCCTACACCCTAACTTAATCAGTTGCCATGGCATTGGCTAGCATAGCTAATCAGAAGCTTCACATTGGTCTACCACTGTGAGAGGTTTGGAATGTAAGCCTTACTACACCATATCTCACAGTCCAAACATAGACAGAAAAAGTCAGGTTCTACTGCTGTTTAAAGAAATACAGACTCGACGGCACTTGGCTGACTTGGCATCAAACTAAGGGAGAAGTAACGGCTAACAATGTTGTCCTTACGTAAACCTCTGCTAGAGGGGAAGCTGAGTGAAGGTAGCTGTAATAAACCTGAACACAACAGTGCTGGTCCTACAATTGCACTTATATGGTCCTCCAGCTTATCTGCCCTTTGCCGACTCTGTGCAGGAGACACACATGCCACAATTGGTAATAAGAGTAGAATTGAAGGCCAATTAAAAAAAAAAAAAAGAAACAAAAAACAAAACTTGCCATTGAGTTGATTCTCACTAATACAAGTGACCCTGTAGGACAGAGTAGAACTGCCCCTTCATGTGTTGTCAAGTTGAAAGCAGAGCCCTAAAACTGACAATTTCTTAGAGATGTGTTTCTTGAAGCATATTTGCCTCTCAGGTTTATATTAAGTCTTTAGATCTTGTAAGGCAAAATCTGAAATTTTGTGGTATAGAAAGGAGCAGGAGACAACAAAGCTATTCACTGCATTTGGCATGAATCAATCTATTCTTAGAGGTATCTTAAATTGTCACTGACTTTAAGTCACTGACTTCAGCTAAAAACCCGTACAATTATGTAAGTCAGTAAGTAAGTTCTTTTTTGTACTTGGGTATTCTATCCCAAACTTAGCCACAAAAGTAAACCTCTGGGGCGGGGAGGGGAACCTGTTTAGGTTGTGCAAAATGTAAAATAGGATTTGCCAGAAGTGGTTTGTCCTTACAATTTAAGTTTCTATTCGTTCTGAGGCAAAATGCAATTTACATGTCTCCAATTCATTACACTTTAATGAAGTGAAATGTTTTTTTCAGAGGTATATTGTCCAAAAATGCTCCCAAGATTCTTAAATACATTTATTTTCTCTTTGACTTCCTCTTTGCTTTCACTGATCTGAATCCCAAAAACCTATTTTTCAAGTAGTGTTTGAGTATAATTTGATGCTCAAAGAGTAGGTAACTCCTTTCAGTTTGAAACCTGGAAAAATGTATGCCCTTGTTTCTTACTTTTCATCAAAGTATATAGGATCTGATCTCTGGAATACAGTTTTCAAATACTTAGAAGAATCTTACTGAAATTTAGGGCTTTCTTTTGATGTTAAGACAGAAAATTCTTCATGTGGTAAAGCAGCTTATTTGAGAATAAAAGTGTAACTATCACCACCTTGTTCACTCTATTTGACCTAGTTTATATAATTTAATGTAGATTAACTCAGTCTTTTTCTGAAAGCAGCAACCAATCCCTGATGTGTATTTTCTAATATTAAATATTAATATGCAACATTTCATATTGGAGAGTTTGCTTTTCCTGACCACTCCTCTTGTAGTCATATATAGGCCCCCAAACTGAAATCCATTGCCATCTACTAAATTCCAACTCATAGCAGCCTTACAAGACAGAGTAGAACTGCTCCATAGAGTATCCAAGGCTGTAATCTTGATGGAAGCTGATCGTCACATCTTTCTTCCACAGGGCAGTCACTGAGTTCCAACCACTGACCTTTTGGTTAGGAGCCGAACCCTTAACCACTGCCCATTAGGGTTCCTTGCTGTCATGCAAACTTAATCTTTATTACGCTTATCTGCCTTTGTTTTGAGAATGATTTGACACATCTGTTAGGAAACCATTGTGGTGCAGTGGTTACATGCCATGGTTCCTAACCAAAAGGTCAGCAGTCTGAATCCACTAGGTGCTTCTTGGAAGTTCCATGGGGGCAGTTCTACTCTGGGAACTAGAAGTCGCTGGATAGCAATGGGTTTGGTTTCTGGCTTGCTGCAATCCTGGCAAAAAAAGATGAGAGTCAACACGTTGACAACAGCATGCAAAGAGAATTTGACACAACGGTGACCCACAAAAGGTACTGTGTGTGAAAACTGGACATGGAGTTATAGAGGCAGAGTGCTGAAATATGATGATGGAGGTTGTTTTCTAAAGGAGTACCTTCCCTAACCTCAGTCTTCATATCAAATGTGTTGACTCTACATCAGAAAAACTTTCTTTCTAAACTGAGTTTCTCATAGTGTTGCTTAAAACTATTTTATCTCGTCAAGTTATTGTGAATATTCAGTCATCTGAATATCAAGCTTTTTGACAGCGATGTGCTATGTTTCTGAAGACTGTCAATAAACCAGAGGAGTTGAGGAAGTTTGTGTAGCAATGAAACATTGAAAACCTCTTTACAAGGGAATCGACAGCTAAACAAAGCACAACTTACTGTATAAATGCACGGATATTGGAGCCAGGTAGTCTGAGTCTGAACATTTTTTCTGCCATTATTTTGGGGTAAGTTACCTAAACATTCTGTGCTACAACAAAAAACTAAAACCATTGCCATCAAGTCAATTAAAATTACAACGCATATTACAATACAGTGCATGTGACTCATAGCAACCCTGCAGGACAGAGTAGAACTGTCCCATAAAGTTTCCAAGTCTGTAACCTTTCCACAGGAGAACTGACACTTCTTTCTCCTGGAGGAGTGGCTGGGAGGTTTTATTTGGAATACATAAGTAAAACAAGTATATTCCTCTTCAGAAACAGCTTGGTCATTCCTGTCTCTTTATCTTCCCAGAGCCCACTTTGGTCAAATGCTTCTTTGTCAATATTTCCCTAACTAACTTCAAAACTAGCAACATGCCTTCTTCTAAAAGTGTTCCAAGATTAGCCTAATTTAACTCTAATCTCTTCTCAGGACTATAGCGGTAAGCAGAGCTGGATTAAGGAAGGCGAAGACTTTAGTAATCTGTGGTGACTTTTCCTCTACTTACTGATGCATTCCAGAGGGATATGGTTTATACACATATATGCATGTGTGTACACATCGCATTGGAAAAATCTGCTGCAAAGGACCTCTTTAAAGTATTCAAAAGTAAGGATGTGAGCTTGAAGACTAAAATGTGCCCAACCGAAGCCATGGTATTTTCAATCACATCATATGCATGAGAAAGCTGGACCATGAACAAAGAAAACAGAAGAAGAATTGATGCCTTTGATTTGTGGTATTGGAGAAGAATGTTGAATTTACCATGGACTGCCAAAAGAACAAAACACATCAGTCCTGGAAGCAGTACAACCAGAGTGCTCCTTGGAAGCAAAGATGGCAAGACTCTGTCTTACATACTTTGGACTGGTTGTCAGGAACGATCAGTCCCTGGAGAAGGGCATCACACTTGGTAGAGTGGAAGGTCAACAAAAAAGAGGAAGACATGGATGAGATGGATTGACACCATGGCCGCAACAATGGGCTTAAGCATAAAAATGATTGTGGACATGATTGCAAGACCGGGCAGTGTTTTGTTCTGTTGTTCATAGGGTCCCTATAATTTGGAACTGACTTGACAGCACCTAACAATGTGCAAGTTTGTGTGTGTCTTAGTTATCCATGATGTAGCTTATTTTTAATTATAACTGTAACGTCAACACTTGAATGCAAAACTGATATATGCCATTTTACCAGAAGGAGATGAACAGGATTATACATATCTTTAATTGATGTGGGGTACTAGGAAACCCTGGTGGCATAGAGGTTAATTGCTACATGTACTGACTCGACAGCACTTGGCTTGGACTGACCAAAAGGTCAGTGGTTCGAATCTGCCAAGTGCTCCTTGGAAACCCTAGAAGGCAGTTGTACCCTGCTCTATGCAGTGGCTATGTCAGAATTGACTTCATTGCACCGATTTGTTTTCCTTTTTGTTTTGTTTTTTTATGGGATACTAAGACTTTTGTTGTATTTCACATTTTCTACAAAAACAACATTCTCCATGTTCTATAACAAGGAAATGACTCAGCAACCTTAGTTGTTTCAACAATCAATGTAAAATTCCGCTGATCTCCCACAATAAAATATAGACTTTCACCAGTTTTGCTTTAAATCACTTATGCTTCAGTTTGATGCTTGTTTCCTAGTAGATGCTATAATTGTAAATGAACAAAGGAAAAGATACAATAAAAGAAAATTAATGATCTGAAAACAAATATTACAACAAATTACAGTATTTTTAGATGTTTCATCTCTAACATGTTATAATTAAAAACATTTCTTTCTATTCTTTGCTCTTACAAATTCTTCCATGATTTTGTAACATTGCCAAAAAATACCTATTTCCATATGCAATGAGGTTAATGAATTCTTTCTGGAGTCATTGTTGTATTCTGAGGGTACTTTGAGCCTGTTTAGGGATGAAAATGAGAACTCTGTTTTACACTGTGTTATCTTTAAAGTTAGACATATAGGCAAAGTAATTTCTACATTGGGGAATATGCATTGTATTTTTTTTTTACTGTGATTAAGTGAAAGTGTGCAATTCAAATTAATTTTACATGCCTGCCTATCTGCAGCTCCTTCTGCTCTCCTTGCCCGGTGACAGTACACACCTCCTTTTCGTTTTATACTTGCCATATCCTTTTAACAAGCTCCTGTCCCCTCCTCTTCACCCTCTTCTCTCCCATCTAGGAAGAGGCCAGTAGGACGGCATCCTATAAATGCATAGAACCAAAAAAGTATTTGCACCATATGTTCACATTGTGTCCCCAAGTCCCATCCATTTTTTTCTGAAGAGTTGACCTCAGTAGTGTTTTCTGGAGAGGGGCAACAGCAGATCTACTGGCCATGCTCCCAGGGGATCCCCCAGGCCACTGGCTCATCAACTGTGGTCTTTCATTAGAGTTCTTGAATTCTACCCCTCTGCTTCTTGTGTTGCCCCAGGGACTCAACACTGTGTGCCCCATCATGGCTGTCTTTGGTGGTGGCCGGGCACCCTCTGGTTCTTCTGTTCGCATGCTGAAATAGTCTCCCATTCACAAGGATCCTTCTGTCTCCTGCACTCATTTTTCCTCATTTTTTTCTTTATTCTCAGTGATTATCTCTTCCAGCTGAGTTGGGACTATTTGGTGTTCCTCAGATGGCAGCTTGCTAGCTTTTAAGACCCCAGATGCCACTCACCAATATGGGGTGCAGAAGACTCTGTTAGCAATAGACTAGTTATGCCAATTGGCCTTGATGTCCCCTGAGAGGCTGGTCCCCAGAGCTCTGCCCCTGCTACACTATCCTTGCAATTTTGGATTGAGATTAGAAGGGTTTCAGTTTGTGACGAAGTTCAGTTAAATTGATCTACTTTTCAGTTAAATTGATCTACTTTCTACTGTGTTGCTGTCACTGCATTCACTTAACACAATTTCTATAAACTGTATAATCTATACCCCACCCTCACTCTCCCTCCCTTCCCATCCTTGCAGCCTTCAGAGAGGCTTTTCTTCTATGTGTGAGCCTTTTAGGTTCTTATTGTAGGGGTCTCATACAATATTTGTCCTTTTGCTGATGACTACCTTGACTCAACATAATGTCCTCCAATTGAAACCAGGTTATGAGATGCTTCCTAAAATCATCATTGTTCTTTATCACTGCATGGTGTTCCACTCAGTATATGTACCATAGCTTATTTATCTGTTCATCTGTTGATGGGCATCTAGATTGATTCCATCCTATTGTTATTGTGGACCTTGCTGCAATAAACATTCGTGTGCATATATCTGTTTGAGTGACAGCCTTTTTTTCTGTATATATTTTGAGCAGTGGGATTACTGATTCAAATGATATATCTATTTCCAGCTTTTTAAGAAAGCGCCAGGTTGCTTTCCAAAGAGGTTGTACCATTTTGCAATGCCACCAGCAGTGTAGCAGAGCTCTGGTATCTCTACAGCCTCTCCAGCAACTGTTGTTTTTTGTTGTTTGGGTGATGGCCAACCTTGTTGGGGTGAGATCTCATTGTAGTTTTGATTTGGATTTCTCTAATAGCTAATGATCATAAACATGTCCTCATGTGTCTTTAGACTGCCAGGATGTCGCTTTGGTGAAGTGTCTGTCAACCTTTGCTCCTTACCCAAAAAATCTTGGTGTTATTCACCTTTTTCTTATTGATCTTTTGCAGTATTTTGTAGACTATAGAGATCAGACATCAGCCTGAGATTTAGTTAGCCTCTTTTTTCCCATTCTGTAGGTGGTGTTCTAACTCTTTTGATAAAGTCTTTGGATGAGCAAAAGTACTTGATTCTAAGTAGTTCCCACTTACCTATTTTCCCTTCTGTTGACCTTGCTTTGTTTGTCATGTTTTGAAGTCTGTCTAAGATGTGTATTAGAACTGCCGTTGTCAACCCATTTATTCTGGCATGATCGTTATTATTGTAGGTTTCATATTTAGGTCTTTGATCTATTTTATGTTAGTTATGTGTAAGATGTGAGATATTGGTCTTGTTTGTTTTTTTGCAGATGGATAGCCAATTTCGCCTATACAGTTTGTTGAAGAGACTGTTTTTACCCCAGTTAACAATCTTAGAGCCTTTTGTTGAATATCAACTGTTCATAAGAGGATGATGGCATCTCTGGGGTCTCAACTCTGTTCCATTGGTCTATATATCTCTTTTTGTACAAGTATCAGGCTGTTTTGACTACTGTGGCAGTGTAATAGGTTCTAAGGTCAGGTAATGTGAGGCACCCCACTGTGTTCTTCTTCTTCAGTAGTGCATTACGTATCAGGGGTTTCTTGCCTTTCCAAACAAAGTTGGTGATTTTTCCATCTCATTAAAAAATGTCACTGGAATTTTTATTGGGATTGCATTGTATGCATAGATTGCTTTGGGTACAATAGACATTTTCACAATGCTAAGTGTTCCTATCCATAAGCAGGGCAGGTTTTTCCATTTATGTAAGTCTCAGTTTCTTATAGTAAGGTCTTGTAGTTCTCTCTGTGTAGGTCTCTTATTTCTCTAGTTAGATTTATTCCTTTGTATTTTATCTTCTTCTGGGGCTACAGTAAATGGTATTGATTTGGTGATTTCTTCTTTGATAATCTCTTTGTTGGTGTAAAGAAATCCTGATTTACTTGCCAAGCCAGCCAAGTGGCCCCTGATTTACTTACGTTTATCTTTTATCCTGATACTTTGCTGAATTCTTCTACTAGTTCCAGTAGTTTACTTATGCATTCTTTAGGATTCTCTGTGTATAAAATCATGTCATCTGCAAATAAGGAGATTTTTACTTCTTTGTTGATGCAGATGCCTTTTATTTCTTTGTCTTGTCTAATTGCCCTGACTAGAACTTCTAGTACAACACTGAATGGAAACGGTAAGAGTGGGCATCCTTGTCTACTTTCCTTTCTCAAGAGCAATTATTTGAGTCTCTTTACATTCAGGATGATGTAGGTGGGGTTGGCTTTGTATAGATGCTCCTTATAGCGTTGAGAAATTTTCTCTTTATTTCTATCTTGCTGAGAGTTTTTAGCATGAATGGGTGTTGGACTTTGTCAAATGCCTTTTCTGCTTCAATTGAAAAAATCAGATGACTCTTATCTTTTCTGTTATTTCTGTGATTGATCACATTAATTGTTTTTCTGATGTTGACCCAGCCTTGCATCCCTGGTATGAATCCAACTTGGTCATGGTGAGGTTTTTTTTTTTTTTTTTTTTTTTGATATGTTGTTGAATTCTTTTGGCAAGGGTTTTGTTGAAGATTGTTGCACCTAGCTTCACGAGTGATGTTGGTCTGCAATTTTCCTTTTTAGTGGGATCTTTCCGTGGCTTTCATATCAATGTTAAGCTGGCTTCATAGAATGAGATTGAGAGTATTCCATTCCTTTCCATGCTGTGAAATAGCCTCAGCAGTATTGGCGCTAACTTCTCTCTAAAAGTTTGGTAGAATTCTCTGGTGAGGTCATGTGGGCCAGCACTTTTTTTGATTGGTAGTTGTTGATGACTTTTTCAATCTCTTCCTTTGTGGTAGGTTTATTAACTTGTTATACTTCTTCTTGTGATAATTATGTTAGGTGTTACAAATACAGAAATTTGTCCATTTTTCTAGGTTTTCAAATCTGTTACAGTACAGTCTTCCGTAGTATTCTGTTATGATACTTTTGATTTCAGTTGTGTTTGTTATGACATCTCCCATCTTATGTCTTATTCAGGTTATTTGTTTCTTCTCCTATTTTACTTTTGTAAATTTAGTCAGTGGTTTATCAATTTTGTTGATATTTTCAAAGAACCAGCTTTTGGTTTTGTTAATGTTTTCAGTTGTTCTATTCTCTAATTCATTTAGTTCTGCTCTAATCTTCATTACATGTTTTCTCCTGGTGTGAGGGATTCTTTCGTTGCTCTGTTTCTACTTGTTAAAATTCCAGGGTTAATTCTTTGGTTTGCACTCACTCTTCATTCCGGATGTGTGTACTTAAAGAAATAAATTGACCTCTGAACATTGCTTTTGCTATATCCCATAGGTTCTAGTAGGATACATTTTCATTCTCATTTGATTCCATAAATTCCTTGATTTTGTCTTTGATTTCTTCTATGACCCATAGATTTTTGAGCAAGATGTTGTTCAGTTTCCATGAGCTCAAATTTCTACCTATGTTTTTTCTGCTATTGATTTCAATTTTTATGGCTCCATGGTCTGAGAAGATGCTTTGCAATAATTCAATGGTCTGGGTTTTTTTCAGACTTGCTTTACGTCCTAACACATAATCTCTTCCAGAAAATGTTCCATGTGCATTGGAGAAGAAGGTATACTTATCTCTTGATGGCTACAAAGTTCTGTATATGGAAATGAGATTTAGTAGATTAATTGTTGCCATAAGATGTTCTGTATCTTTTACTCAGCTTTTTTCTGGATGATCTATCCATTACTGAAAGTGTATTGTTAAAATCTCCCACTATTATTGTTGACTGATCTGTCTCATTTTCAGTGTTGTCTGTGTTTGTTCAATGTATTTAGATGCTCTGGTATTGGGTGCATAAATATTTAATGTTGTTATGTTCTGCTATGTATTCAAACTTTTGGCATAAGTAGTGATGGTCATTGTCCCTGATGTGGATTTTACACCAAAGTCTATTTTATCTGAGATCAGTATTGCCACTCCTGTTCTTCTTTGTATGTTGTTCACTGGGTATGTATTTTTCCATCGTTTGATTTTGGGTTTATTCATATCTTTTAGTCTAAGATATGTTTCGTGTAAGCTGCATATAAATGGATTGTGTCTTTTAATCCAGAATGTCACTTGCTATCTCTTTATTGGAGCATTCAGTCCATTTACATTCAGTGTAATTATTAATAGGTATGTGTTTAGTGTTGTCGTTTGATGCATTTATTTTTGTGTTGTTGATGTCTCTGCTTTTTTTAGTATTCTGTTCTTGGTCATTGTTTTAGTCATCTAGTCTGCTCTAACAGAAATACCACAGAGTGGATGGCTTTAACAAAGATTTATTCTTACACAGTCCAGTAGGTTGCAAGTCCATATTCAGGGTGTCTGCTCCAGGGAAAGACTTTCCCCTTGTTGGCTCTGGAGGAAAGTCCGGTATTGCAGCAGTCTTTGTCCAGGGAGCGTCTTCACGCAATAACCTCTGGTCTGAAGGACACGCTCTGCTCCCAGTGCTGCTTGCTTGATGGTAGCGAGGTTCTCAAATTGTCCTTTGTTTCTTTTTCCTTTTATTCCTTGCAAGCTAAAAGCATTAAGAGTGGGGCAAGCCATACTCCAGGGAAACTCCCCCTACAGCAGGAATTCACAGCCCCACCCTAATCCTTTAATATACAGGTTAGCAAAACCACACAATGGAGGACAGTCCCAAGATACTGGGAACCATATCCCAGCCACATGGCTGCACACATTGTTGGGGGGACACAATTCCAACCATGACATCCCACCCATTGACAACCACAAAATCACATCACAAAACATTTAACACTTTCATCTCACCATAGCAAAATTATGTCCATCCATATAACAGAAGTCTTAAATCAGTTCCAAGTCCAAAATACAAAAACTGTTCTACATCTGTGAAACTTAGAAGGCATTAACAGGCAACAGGCAAGTCAACAGAACACATTACATTAACCCTCAAAGCTTTGGAAATACTCTTACATTTTCTGAGACATTCTACACAACAGCAATGCTCTCCAGATTCTAGGTATCAGCCACACTTTCAGGTTTCTGAGTGGAGACCCACAGCCCCGTGCTACAACTCTGCCTTCAAGGCCCACTTGGACAGAAACTCTGTCCCATCAGCTTTAGGAGCACTGTAAGCCCAATTGAGTGACAATTCCACCCTTACGAACACAGCATGCCATGGTTCCACCCTTTCAAACCCCTGAGGTCATGGCCATACCTCTTGAGACTGAGGCAGCTCAGCTTCTCACGCTATTTGTCTCTTCAGCTTCAGCTTCCTATGGCCACATGGCCCAGGCCTCAAGGCCCACATCTGCCCTGTTGGGCAAGTGTTCCAAAGCTCTGTAGCTCCACTGGTTTAAGTGCCCGGAGGCACCCCACTCTTGCTGGAAAGTGTCCTGCCCAAAGGCACTCAACTCTCTCACTCCGTGGGTCAGCAAGGCCAGCTCCACAGATTCAAGTGCCCAGAGGCACCCCGTTCTGAGAGGAAAACTCTGCACAGGCACTGACCTCTCTCGCTCCATGGGTCAGCTCCAGCACTGCCTCTGGTTCTGCTGCTGCCGCTGCTGTTGCTGGCTGTCCTCTGTTGTTTCTCACCATCTGCGCCTTCTTCATTCCTTCTGAATCTTCTATCCATTCGCAGTTTCAAAGTGGCTTCCACATTTTAGGTATTTGCTAGAGCAGCACCGGGAACAGAGCGCGTCCTTCAGACCAGAGGTTCTTGCGTGAGCATGCTCCCTGGACAAAGACTGATGCAATACCAGACTTTCCTCCAGAGCCGACAAGGGGAAAGTCTTTCCCTGGAGCAGACACCCTGAATATGGACTTGCAACCTACCGGACTGTGTAAGAATAAATCTTTCTTTGTTAAAGTCATCCACTCTGTGGTATTTCTGTTAGAGCAGCCTAGCTGACTAAAACAGTCATTCTTCTTTATGGGTTGACTTTTCATCTTTTCCAGTGTTAGTTTTATTTTTGCTGAGACTTCTCTACTGTGTTTCTTGTTTTGACATGTCACTTTGTTTATTTTGCTTTGCAGCTACCCCTATGATCTCCCATACTATTCTAAGTTTAAACCATGCCATAACTTCTGCATGTCTTTTAAATTTCCTCTGCATCTGAAAGGGTTATAACTACTGTAATAAGTCCCTGCTTTTAGTGTGATGATGTCATAGTTTTCATGTTATCATCACTGGTTCCCTTCTTTTAATATTATAGTTTTGTGTGAGCTTTGTCACTTCCCTAACTGAGTAGGATTCTGGGTGCTGTGTCCTGCCTTGCCTCCTTAAATATATACTTAATGGTTTTATTTTTCTAAGCCAAGAGCTTCTTTCAATATTTCTTTTATTTTTGTTTGGTTTTTACAAAGTCTCTAAGTTTCTGTTTATCTGTGAATGTCTTAATTTCACTGTCACATTTGAGAGACAGTTTTGCAGGATATTTAATTGCTGGTTGGAAGATTTTCTTCTGTAAGGCTTTGAATGTGTCAATCCACTGCCTCCTTGCCAACATCATTTCTACCGAGAAGTCAGAAGAAAGGCTACAGCCTTCCTTTAAGCCTTGCTGCTTTTAATAGAATCTGTTTATGTTTCATTATATTATGCTTAATTGTAAGTCTTTGCATCTTCCTTTTGGGGTCTAATTTCTGTGGTGTTTGATAAGCATGTTGGAACTGTTCTTTTCTTGTATAATTTCAGGTGGCTTGGCTAAGTATTCTGTCAGCAACCCAACATCAATAGTCTTTGTTTTCAACTGTCTCTCCTTGTTCAGGAACTCCAGTTATTCATAGATTATTCCTCTTAATGGAGTCCCACATGTCTTTTAATGCTTATTCATTTTTCCTATTTCTTTTTTCTGATTTCTCCTCATAAATGCTGATGTCAGTTGCTCTGTCCTCAAGTTTACTAAGTCTGACTTCCATCTCCTCATTTCTGCTCTTTTGGCTTTGGAGTGAATTGTCTAATTCTGTGATTTTATTATTGATCTGTTAGATTTCAGATCTTTTATGTTCCATCAGTTTGAATAGCTTACTTATTTTTTGTTTTGTTCTGCTGCATTTTGCTTAATCTCTATCATGGCTCTGTATGTAATTATTTTGTTCTCAACCCCTGATAGTTTCATAATGCCGTCTTCATCTGGACGGTTTTCTGATTCTTTACTTTGGGAGTTTTTCAGAGCCATGGTGAACTGCCTCTTTAAATGATTAGCTATCAGTTGTTGCCTGTGTTCCATCAAGAGGTTGTTTGATTTCTCTTGTGTTACATCAACAGGAGTTGAGGTGTGGTTCTAAGAGGGAAGTTGTTCACCAGCCACCTCTCTGTACTCTAGTGACTGGCCCCAGGTGGACTCTCTAAGGTGGCAGGCTCTGCCTCCTGGTTGGTAAAGAAGGCACCCTACTCATGGAGTCACTGGGAGTGGGGGCATCAGCTGATACTCTAATGTGAATCAGTGAAATGCAGAAGAGATGATGCCAGGTTGCTCAGCTGGCAGTTCTCCAAGTGATCTTATTTTAAACCAAAGTATTTCACAGCTAAGCAAGGAGCTGTCCAACAGTTGCTGAAGTCAGTCAGGCCCTTAGATATGGTCAGCCCTGCCTTCAAGCTACCAAGGAAAGTATCTTATAGTCCATCCTCAGATGCTATGACATGGTTCAAAGTAAGGAGAGTTTATGGCCTTGCTACTGTACTCTTCTAGGTCCCATCTGTAACTCTAGGCACCACCATCCTAAGCACAGCTTTTGTGTCAGAGAAGTAGTTTTGAAGACAGGCACTGTTTCTCATCATGAGAACTAGCCCCAGTTAAGGCCTCCCAGTTGACCAAGACAGCATCCCACCTGAGCTGCCCTTCCTGCAGTGAAACAGCAGATTCTATGGTGCAGCTCAGAAACAAGAGGGTGTAGGGGCAGCAGTGTCCTCAGTCAGCAGCTAGGCTCTCAAAACGTGGCTATTCCAAGCATAGTCTCTCTGCTATAATATACATTGTTTGCTTAAGCACTGCAGTTTGGCATATTTGCCAGCTCATACTCAGTCCCCACCTCCCAGATAACAAAGAAGGTGTCATTGCCTGCACTTCTTCCAAACTGGAGTCAGCACAAGCAGGACTCAGCGTGCCATTGCCTTCTGTTTGAGAGAGTTAGTTTCCCCATTACTGGTGTACAGTCCAATCTGACAACCCTATGGGAGATCCTAGTGCTCCCCAGATGCCCACCCTGCTCTGTTCAATTATCTTTCCAGGTCTTAGTTCTCAGAAGGAATTGGGGAGACATGAAACTAGTCCACGATCTTGGCCCTACCCCTATGGATTGTATTTTATCTTCTCTTATGGGATCCTACATACCTGTATCAGTAAGATTTCGTCTTCCTGAATCTGTAAACTCAGTTCTCTGTAAGAATGAAATTGTCACATATCTCCATAAAAGTGTAAGTTATTGGGATAAGCCTGCATTAATATCTTGGATATCTTCATGTCTTTTTAATCAGGTATAATAATTAAGAAGAAAAATCACTTTGAAAGAACTTCATACAACTTTGCAATTCTTCTCATGCAAAATTCAAACGTGTCAGTGTGTATGTAGTTACTCTGAATTAATTCCTGGTACTTAATACTTCTGGAGCACTTCATCAAGTGTTTCTTTCTAATGCTTCTGCATTGGACTATGAGCTTCTCGATAATCAGTACTGGACAATGTTTGTTTCACTGGTTTTTTCAGTCTTCTAAACCTTCTCTTAAGTTACATAAATACCCTGTTAATGATTGGTAGAGATCTGCGCATATCTTTAAATTTAGTTCTGCACCTTGGAAAGCCTGATTTGTCTGGGGAAAACGCTGCATCTTTTTAATTTCAAGTCCCAAAACCAAAACCCACTGACCTTGAGTTGATCCCATTTCTTAGAGACTCTACAGGACAGAATAGAACTTCCCCATAGAGTTTCCAAGACAGTAAATCTTTGCAGAAGCAGACTGTCATATCTTTCTCCCATAAAGCAGCTGATGGGTTCTAACTACCTAGTTTTGATTACCAGCTATGTGCTCAACCAGTGTGCCATCTGGACTTCTCTATTATGCCATGTAACCAAGATAGTCTTCTGTTTGCTTTGTTGATGATGGTTTCAGCTTTTCTTTTGGTGTCTCCTTTTTGTGTCTGGTCTTCAGCAATGTTTCCTATGGTATGTAGTATCCGAATGTACAATTTCAGGATTGCATTTGTTGCTACAGTATGTGCTTGACAACAAGCAAATATTAAAATGTACTAGAAAGATATTTTAATATTTGATTTTTCCATAAATATGTTTTAAGGACCATCTATTGATGAATAAAGGTAAAAAAATGTGTGGAGTAATGGAAAAATAGGAAATATCAACTGATTACAGACAACAATCTACTGTGCTATGTCCTACAAGGTTAAGTGACTGTGCAGCACATGTCATGAAAATAGCATACTTATTCTGTTCTAAAATTTCCTCTTGCATGCTTTTCTAATGCCCTGACATATTGGTGTCATTATCATAAGACTAGCTTCTGCATTTACAAAAATTAATTTTGCAGACTTCACATGGTTAGTGAAGTACTTGATATGCAATGGAAAACCTAGTGGCATAGTGGGTGAGTGCTACTGCTGCTAAGGAAAAGGTCCTAAGTTCAAATCCACCAGGTGCTACTTGAAACTCTATAGGGCCGTTTTACCCTGTCCTAAAAAGTTATTATGAGTTGGATTCCACTCGACAGCAGCAGGTTCAGGGTTTTGTTGTTGTTGTTGTTTGTTTGTTTGATAACACAATGTCTTCACCTGAATGACTTTTTTAAGCCAGTAAATGTGATAAACAGCTTGACATGTTTTCCATCTGTTAGAGTCATGTATCTTATAACAATGCTTGGCTGATCTGTATGAGAAAGATCAGAGACGGATCAGACAAACTGAAATATTGAGCTATACTTATTTCACTGAAAAATAGTCAATCAAAAATAGTTAAACCTGTTAACTTTAATTCTTCACACATTGTTTTATACACATAGGATGAATTGACCTATACTGTGTTACTGTATTTTGAGATGTGTTGTACTAAAAGTGAATCAAATTCAGCAATAAATTCAAGTAAACACCCCAAATTTCCATTTTGAGGGGTCCCAAGCACTTCATTTCTTCCTCAAAAATAGTCCAAGTTTCCCAGTTGTTATAATGATACCAACAACATGTTGCTAAACAGCTTTTCAGTACTGATGCTTTTCATTAATTCCTGGTACTGGTTCACGAGTTAAGCCAAAACTGTGTCTTCAGTTTAAATGTGACAACATGCAGTCTCTGTGAATTGAACTGTTTTCATCATTATCAATCATATTCGAGTTGCACCAGTCACTAACTCCATTCGCAGCAAGTGGAGAACTAAATAATTTAGTCCTGAATAGTTTGCAAACAAAGCAACACACAGAGCCAACAGATGGAGAATACAGGAGCTATTCCCTCTTATAAATTTCACCATTAGATTTTCACCCTGGAAATATATTCTGTTTACCATCTAGAAATTTTCAACAGGAATTTTCAAATGGACCACTGTGATGTTGACAATAACTTGGCTCTCTTTTGATTCAATTATTTACAAAATTAGAGGAAAAATTATTTCACAAAGCAGGATATGTATTTGTTATTTATGGGATCTGCAGATATAGCTACTTCAGATTCTAAAGTAGTTCTACTTTTCTACACCATTTTCAATTTTTCTTTTTTACTATAGCAAGGAATAGATGGGACAAATTCCATTATAGTCATTCTGCTATTAGTAATTTTAGCACTCATATTAACAGCACAATGATTCGTACCCATTAAACTAGACCATTCAGTGGAGGGGGTGGGTTGGGCAGAAACCTCTGGTTCATTATGCCTTAAAAAGGAAAGTAGTTTTGGAGTTGCCCTTAAGGATTAACAAATTCTTTTCTTTTTTAACTTTTGCAAGCTTTTGTTTTTGAGCTCCACTTAGTTGTCATTGTTTCATCTTACCGTGATTCAAAATTACATGATTTTTAAAATTTGGTTCTACTGTGGCAAATATCTGAATTGAAAATAAATTAACTTGGCCATGAACACACAAATTCATACTTGAAAATTAGCAAGTAAAGAAAATTGGTGTGAAACATGTATTTTTGCTCCTTCTTCAGTTCTGAGGTAATAAGAAGAAATAATCCTTACAATGTGGTCAAAAAGAATTTCATTGCTTGTTACACGATGTCTGCTGGGAGGCCCTTCACAGCTCTCCATGGTGTTTTCTGTCTTGAAATAGTTCTTGAAAAACTGCACACTCCCTTTCAGAACTTCCATGCTTTGTCTTCAGAGTTTGTTGGACTGTTGCTGATACCCAACGGGGGCAAAAGAGCATTGGCAAAGAACATAACATGAATACAAGAGTACGCTCTATCTCAAGTTGTGTTTTGGGTCATTTTGCTCAGGACAGGACCAAATATGTCATGAATCATGTGATTATAGTATCACTGGTATGTTCTTAAGTGGTAGATGAGGGAGCCTAATGTGAGGTTATACTCAAGAAGTACAAAATGAAAAGGAAAATACAATTGCTACTGCATACAATTTATAAAATATAGATTGCATTTCTTTGTGAAATTGTTCATTTCACGTATTTAGTGATAACTGATGTAACAGTTGCCTTTCTTCAAAGCAAACAAGTTTGTTTGGGGAGTCATAACAATATTAATCAGTTGCTTAAAATAAAGTCAGTCTGAAGGGAAATGGAAAATAAAATACATATATATAATTTTCAGTATCTCAATATTAAATTAGATTTCCTCAAGGAATTGTTTAATTTCCTTATGTAGGACACATAATATTCTGATAAAATATAAATGTACTGTTCTGATGAATGTGCTCTTACTTTCTTGGAAGGTGAATTAAGAAACACACTCTTCATTGCAAAACCAAAACATGTTTTCATGATAAAGAAATACTGAATTTTGTGTCCTCTCTGTGTGCCTAATACCTCATTTATTAACATGTTTTTATTGGACAATAAAAAATAAAACTCACTTGATGCATAAATTATAATGTTTTGTCTTAAATATTAATATTTCCAGTGTTTCTTGGAGCATTTGCTATGTTTGTATTAGCTTTTTACCCATGTTAGTATTATATTAAATGTATGCCAGATACTGTCCACGTGTATGTCAAACATATTATAAAGTTAAACTTATAAATATTATTTTTTTACAAAACTTTGGTCATAACTTCGTACATATACATAACAAAGTTAAAAAGTACCTTGATTAAATTCATTGCAATGGTTGACTTATTCAAGTTCCTCCTCTTTTGTGTATCATCTGGGACTGGAATTCCCATTGGTTGTTTACCGGAACATGTGAAAGAATGTTTCCTTGTGTTAGTATCATGGCCAGTGGCATTGTTGACCCTCCTGGCTAGAGCTGCTGGACAAGACAGTTCTCTCAAAATGGATTAGGCGTCTGTTACTTATTAATGTAACTCATCCTTGCTCAGTAACTGTTCATGTTGGATCCAGTTACATATTGAGTGAAGGCAGCAAGAGTTAGACTTTACAGCCCACCTCCCACATCTTGTTTATTAGAAAGAAATAGTAGACTCCGAAGAGATCAGCCAAGACGAGGAATTTCAATTTAACTGAGGGCACTGTAGGAGATAGAAGTCAACGAAGGTGTTGAAGTGGCAGGGGCCTCATAGCTTAAACAACCTTGCAAGTAATTGTGCTTGAGAAACTGTGTGAACTTTATTTCCAGCAGGCACATTGTCATATCCTGGAGATAGTATCAATTTCTTTCAGTGCCAGGCGCTTCTACCATGGTACTTACTTTTCCTTGTGTTCTGTCTGCTTGGCATCTATAGGTCTTTGCTTTGGACAACTGGCAAATCTGTTTTGTTGACGCCCTGAGCACATGCTTACCTTGCTTGTTGGATAATCATTCCTAGTGTGATTACAGGAATTTATCTTCTTGAAATCATATCATCACTTCCTATGTCTGATTACTAATTCTTTAATTAGAGAGAAGCTCTTCAGAGCAGAACTATTTTATATTTCTCTTTTGTTTCTTATTCTACTCCTGTCCCTTTACGCATACCACATACAAATGTACACACCCATACACTGCTCTACTCAAAACAGTTTCCTTAGTTCATTCATTCATTTAATTAAGAAGGAAATGTCACTGTCATGGATTGAATTGTGTCTCCCTCAAAAGGCATGTATCAGTTTGACTGCACCATGATTTCCAGTATTGTGTGATTTTCCTATATGTTACAAATCCATCTTCTATAATGTTAATGAAGGAGGATGGGCAGTGGTTGTGTTACTGAGGGAACACTCACTTTATAAGATTGTATTGTGTCTTGAGGCAATCTCCTGGGATAAGCAAGCAAAGAGTTAGGAACCTAATAACATCAGAACAGAAGAAGTGCTGACAGCAAGGTGGTTCCTTTGTACCCAGGGTCCCTGCACCTCAGAAGCTCTCAGTCCACAGGATGATTAATGACAAACACTTTCCTCCATAGCCAACAGAGAAAGACTTACCCTGGAGCTGATGCCCTGAATTTGGACTTCTGGCATACTTTTCTACTAGAAAATAAACTTATTTTTGTAAAAGCTATCCACCTGTGGTGTTCTTGTTACAGTGGCACTAGATGACTGAGAGGATAACTAAAAGAACTTTGATTTCTGATTGGTCTAGATACTGCCACTGCAGAAATGAGTGATAATTCATTTATTAATCCCAGAACCAGTTACTGAGTGATTGGTGCTGTGCTAGATATGGAGTACAAAGACATGAGTCCCACCCTTAGGAAGCTCCCTAGCATGAGTTCAACTTTATGCCGCAAAAACAATACACGAATGTCCTGAGAAGGTAGGAAAGGAATGGTTTTATAGGGAAGATGACCTCTGAGGGGATTTTCAGGTCTTAAGCAGGAATTGACTAGATAAAGGACAAGAGGACAGCATTCTAGGGAAAAGGAAAAATAAGTACAAAGACATAAGCTGTGGAACCATGAAGTGGGTGGGAACACAATGCAGGTGATGCAGAGGGGACAAACGACTAAAGCATTAGGTTCAGGCCAGTTATAAATCTGTAAAAGGCACTGGATGACCGAGTAAGAGTCCCCGATTTAAGCAGTGGAGCTCCAAGAAGGATCTGTCAGGAAATGATGCTGATTTTAATTACTTCTGGAAAGATCAAGAGCAGCCAGTAAGTGAGTGTGGCATGGAAGAACAGCAGACAAAAATCCAAGCAGAAGATAATGAGGGTCATCTTTTCATTTGGTTGGGAGTTCCTGGGAGGTGCAAAGCTAGCCAGAAGGTTGGCAGTTTGAAGGAACCCAGGGGTTCCTCAGAAGAGAGGCCTACCCATGTGCTCCCCAAAGGCCACAACCTTGAAAGCCCCGCGGAGCAGAGTGCTACTCTGATACACATGAGGTCACCATGAGTCAAAACAGACTGAATGGCAACAGCATTTCTTGGTAAAAGTGACTATTGAAAAGTTCTTGGAGGCAGAAAACCAGAGACTGAAATGGTTGTTTTCTGCTTATTAGCTGTCACTAAACCTGTCCAAGTTTTAGTATCCTATTTCTAATACTCAGAAAATTGTGAAGACTGAAGAAAACGAGCACATGAATGTGCTTTGTAAACTGCCACATTCTGCACAAATATAAAGTAATATAAGTATTATCATTATATACTTGTCAACTGATAATTTATTCTAAACAGTGCATTATTTTAAATGCATTTTCTAACTAATAAGGTATTCTATATTCACTAATAACAAAAGGTTGAATAAATCAAACCTTGTTAAACAGAAGTCAATTCTTTCCAGTCTCTTCCATTTAAAATTAATGATGTAAAATAGTGCTGTGGAAAAGAAAATGCAGCTGACTAGTCATTTCTAATCTATACGGATCCATTTCTGCCCATGTTTCCTCCAAGTTACATGACCCTTACTGTCAGTAAGGGCTACAAGTTTTTGAAAGTGTATATGACCCCCAAAAGTTCTAACTGTGTAACCTCTAAGTTTTCTCAGTCACACAGACACACACACACACAAAAAGAAACAGGGATATATGAAACATTTGTCAAGACGATTTGACTCTATGCAGATGGGCATTATATAAATGCAGATACTGTTGGGATATTTAAAGTACCATAGATGCAAAAGAGGACATTTTAGTTTCCAACTTACACAGACTCAAGACACAATGATGATAATAGGAGTTTGCAGGACTGTCCATCTCCTCCCCACATTAGCAGCCCTGAGTTGTACATTTCCTAGCTATGCCATGAGAAGGCCCGGCAGCCCTTGAAGTGTTTTATTATTTTTCCTGAGAAAAGATAGCAAGAAAATAGCAATTATTTTTTGATTCTAGAATAAATTTGCTAAGGATTTGACTTGGAAAAGCAAAAATGGGGTTCTGAGCACTGTCTGTCTTATACCTGAGAAGTCATGATTTGGAGGGGAAGTTTTAATGAAGCAAAAGAGTTACGTGCCAGTCAGAAGGCAAGTAATAGGCTGCTAGCATTGATTGAATTATCTGTCAATAATTTCGGCACATATACTTTGAGATAGACAGTAAGCCTTGATATACAGGGTCAATTGCTTGGTTTTTCAAGTAGCCCTTCAGTTTTGTAGAGTAAGTGGATGTGAAGTTGTGGCGTGTTGTACCTCGCATTCAGATATGTTTGCTGGTGTATGCTCACTGGTCTACTATTAGAATTCTGTAATCTTTCTTCAGCTGTATCTCTGGTTTAGTACATCTGCCACCTAGCATATTATCTATGCCAAAAAATCCTTCTGTCTTAGTTTCCCTTGTATAGCAGTGTCATATTTTCATATTAAGATGATTATCAATTTTTATCTCCAAGTAATAATTGGCATTTTGTTTGTAATTTATTATCACTGCATATTTCCAGAATGGATCTTAGGCTGAATTACAGTAACATTTCAGTACATCTATTAGAATTATTTGTGCATACTCTTATTGCTTTGACTCCCAACATCTTTACCTGTCTCTATGGATACTTCTTTCCTCTTTCCCAGCCTCTAGCTCCCTTGGCCATGTTTAGTTGATTCCTACATTTAAGAGGCTAACAGGAAACAACAGGGATGTACATAGCCTGCCTCACTAAAGGACACCATTTGGCTGAATAAATCTCAGTGGGATAGTTCAGTCACTTTCCCAAAGATACAAATGAATAGTGAAGTGAAATCGTTACAAGTCATGAAAAACAAACAAAAAACTGATGTCATCCATTCAATTCCAACTCATTGGTACTCTATAGTTAGCTATTTTTGTATGCTGTTGAATCATTTTTAACTCCTGGCAAGCTTATCGGGCAAAGTAGAACTGCCTTGCAGGGTTTCTGATGAGGGCCCGGTAGATTCCAACTGCCATCCTTCTGGTAACTGCCAAGCTCTTAGCCATTGTGCCACCAGGGCCACGAAAGTCAATACAAACCTAAAACCCATTATCATCAAGTTAATTGTACCTCACAATGACCCTTTAGAACAGAGTACAACTTCTCCATAAGGTATCCAAGGAGCACCTGGTAGATATGAACTGCCAACCTTCGGTTAGCAGCTGTAGTTTTTAACCACAAGGGTTTTCCTATAGTCATTAGAGACAGATTATCAGGCTCAAGTAAACCTATAGCGCAGGCGCAGCCAGATGGTAAAGGAGTGATAAATAAGAGACCATGCTTAAGAGTTGCTGCTAAATGTTGACAGAACATCTTCAACAACTGTATCCTCAGATGCAGTATTAAAAAAACAAAAACTAAACAAATAAAGTGACCTTAGAGTTAAAAGTTGACCAGTAGGAAAAAACAATATGTTTTCCTCAAGCTACCTCATATTACCGACAATTTTAAATTTCTTTTTTTTTTATTTTTTTTATTTAACATAACTGAGTGAAAATGTACATTCACATGAAAATTTACATGCCCCCTTATATGCAGCTTCCACTGCTCTCCCTGTCCGGTGACAGCACAGTATTCCTCTCTGCTCCATACATGTCTCATCCTCCCAACAGTCTCCTTTCCCCTCCTCTCCGTCCACTCCCCTTCCTCCAGCCAGAGGTCAGCAAGATGATATCCAATAGATGTATAGAACCATAAAGTGCTTCCAACATATGGTTACTCTGCATTGCCGAGTCCATTCCATTCCTGTCCAAAGAGTGGACCTTTGTTATAATTTATGGGAAAGGGCAGCATCAGGGCCGGGGGCCATGCTCTCAGAGGAACCCCAAAACTGCTGGACCATCAATTGAGGTCTTTTAGTGGAGACCTCATGATGCACTTCTTTTTATTCTTGTGTTGCCAGTGAGGCTCCTCTCTGTGAGCTCCGTCATGGCTATCACTGGTGGTGGCTATCATCCGGTTCTTCCGGTCCCAGGTCGATGTAGGCACCCACTCTTGTGGGTCTCTCTGTCTTCTCAGTTGTCTTTACCGCCATTTTGGCCCTCGGTGAGCATCCGTTCCTGCTAAGTTGGGACCATTTGCTATGTCCTCGGATGGCAGCTTGGCAGCTTTTAAGATCCCAGACGCCACTCACCAATGTGGGGTGCAGAGAGCTCTCTTAGCAAAACGTTAGTTGTGCCAATTGGCCTGGAATTCGCCTAAGAGCATGGTCCCCTGCCCCCCGCCCCAGCTACTCTATCCTTGCAGTATTGAGTTAAGATGGAAGGAGTACTCAAGTTATGCTGAAGTCCACTTAATGTTGTTCTTGTTCCTAATATGTGCTGTCACCACTTTCTCCCAACTAGATTTCTAGTAACTACCTAAACTAAACCCTCCCCGCCTTGCCCTCCCTCCCTCCCCTCCCTTGCAGCTGTCAAAGAGTCTTTTCTTCTATACACAAGTCTGTTTTTGAGATCTTATCGTAGAGGTCTCATACAGTATTTGTCCTTTTGTCGCTGACTACTCTCACTCAACATAATGTCTTCCAGTTGAAACCAGGTTAGGAGATGTTTCCTGGAATCATCGTTATTCTTTATCATTGCGTAGTGCTCCATTGAGTATATGTACCACAGTTTACCTATCCATTCTTCTATTGTTGGGCATCTGGGTTGATTCCACCTTTTTGCTATTGTGGACTGTGCCGCGATAAACATTCTGGTGCATGTGTCCATTGGTGTGAAAGGCCTTGATTCTGTAGGATATATTCCAAGTAGTAGAATTACTGGGTCAAATGGTATATCAATATCCATTTTTTTAAGGAAGCGCCAGATTGCCTTCCAAAGAGGCTGGACCATTTTGTAACCCCACCAACAGTGTAGGAGGGTTCCACTTTCTCCACAGCCTCTCCAGCATTTGTTGTTTTGTGTTTCTTGGGTCATGGCCAATCTTGCTGGGGTGAGATGGTATCTCATTGTTGTCTTGATTTGAATTTCCTTAACAGCTAAATATCGTGAACATGTCCGCATGTGTTTTTCGGCTGCCTGGATCTCCTCTTTAGTGAAGTATCTGTCCATCTCCTTTGCCCATTGCTTAATTGGATGGTTTATCTTCTTCTTATTGATATTTTGTAGTATCTTATAGATTATGGAGATCAGGCATCGATCTGACATAGAGTTGCCAAATATTTTTTCCCACTCTGTGGGTGTTCTTTTAATTCTATTAATAAAGTCTTTGGATGAGCAAAAGTGTTTGATTCTTAATAGTTCCCATTTATCTACTTTCTCTTCTGTTGATTGAGGTTTCTTTGACAGATTTTGGAGTCTGTCCTCATTGTGTATTAAAACTTCCATTGTTGTTCCTACCTTTTCTTCGATGAGCTTTATCATTTTGGGTTTGATATTTAGGTCTTTTATCCAGTTGGAGTTGGTTTTTGTATAAGGTGTAAGATACGGATCTTGATTCAGTTTATTGCAGATGGATAACCAATTTTGCCAGCACCATTTGTTGAAGATGCTGTTTTTACCCCAGTTTAATGTCTTAGGGCCTTTGTCGAATATCAACTGTTCATAGGCAGATGGTGTCATCTCTGGGGTCTCAGTTCTGTTCCATTGATCAGTCTGTCTGTTCTTGTACCAGTACCAGGCTGTTTTGACCACTGTGGCAGTGTAGTATGTTCTAAGGTCAGGTAATGAGAGGCCTCCCAGTGTGTTCTTCTTCTTTAGTAGTACCTTACTTATCCGGGGCTTCTTCCCTTTCCAAACAAAATTGGTGATTTGTTTCTCCATCTCATTAAAAAATGATGCTGGAACTTGTATTGGGATTGCATTATATAAATAAATTGCTTTGGGTAAAATAGACATTTTCACAATGTTAGGTCTTCCTATCCATAAGCAGGGTAGGTTTTTCCATTTATATAAGTCTCTCTTAGTTTCTTGTAGTAAGGGCTTGTAGTTCTCTTTGTAAAGGTCTGTTGTTTCTCTGGTTAGATTAATTCCTAAGTACTTTATCTTCTTAGGGGCTATCACAAATGGTATGGCCAAGCCAAGAGCCAAGTGCTGTCGAGTCGGATCCGACTCATGGCGACCCTAGGGTATAGATTTGATAATTTCCTCCTTAACAGTCTCGTTGTTGGTATAAAGGAATCCTACTGATTTACTTATGTTTATCTTGTATCCTGAGACTTTGCTGAACTCTTCTATCAGTTTGAGTAACTTAGTTATAGATTCCTTGGGGTTCTCTGCATATACAATCATATCATCTGTGAACAGGGAGATTTTAACTTCCTCTTTGCCGCTGCAGATGCCCTTTATTTCTTGGTCTTGTCTAATTGCTCTGGCTAAAACTTCTAACACAATGTTGAATAGGAGAGGTGACAGTGGGCATCCTTGTCTAGTTCCTGATCTCAGGGGAAAGTCTTTCAGTCTCTCTCCATTCAGGATGATGTGGGCAATTGGCTTTCTATAAATGGCCCTTATTGTGTTGAGGAATTTGCCGTCTATGCCCATTTTGCTAAGAGTTTTTAGCATGAATGAGTGTTGGACTTTATCAAATGCCTTTTCAGCATCAATGGACAAAATCAGGTGATCTTTGTCTTTTGAGTTATTTATGTGGTTAATCACATTAATTGTTTTCCTGATGTTGAACCAGACTTGCATCCCTGGTATGAATCCCACTTGGTCATGATGGATTATTTTCTTGATATGTTGTTGTATTCTGTTGGCAAGAATTTTGTTGAAGATTTTTGCATCTAAGTTCATGAGTGATATCGGTCTGTAGTTCTCTGTCTTTGTTGGATCTTTCCTGGGCTTAGGTATCAGGGTTATGCTGGCTTCATAGAATGAGTTTGGGAGTACTTCATCCCTTTCTATACTGTGAAATAGTTTCAATAGTATTGAGGATAACTCTTCTCTAAATGCATGGTAGAATTCTGCCGTGAAGCCATCTGGGCCCAGACTTTTTTGGGTTGGCAGTGTTTTGATGACCTTTTCAATCTCTTCCTTTGTGATGGGTTTATTAAGTTGTTCTGCTTCACGTTGTGATAATTTGGGTTGGTGGTATGAGTCAAGGAATTGGTCCATTTCCCCTAGGTTTTCAAATTTGTTAGAGTACAGTCTTTCATAGTATTCTGTTATGATGTTTTTGATTTCTGTTGCATCTGTGGTGGCAACTCCCTTCTCATTTCTAATTTGGGTTATTGGTTTCCTTTTCTCCTTTTCTTTAGTAAGTTTAGCCAGTGGTTTATCAATTTTGTTGATCTTTTCAAAAAACCAGATTTTGGTCTTTTCGATTTTTTCAATTGTTTTTCTATTCTCTAATTCATTTAGCTCCGCTCTAATCTTTATGATCTCCTTTCTTCCCGTGCCCGAGGGGTTCCTCTGTTGTTCTCTTTCTACTTGTTCAAGCTATAGAGTTAGTTCCTTGATTTGGTTTCTTTCTTCCTTCCCAATGTGTGCATTTATGGAGATAAACAGACCTCTGAGCACTGCTTTGGCTGTATCCCATAGGTTCTGGTAGGAAGTGTTTTCATTCTCATTGGAATCCATGAATTTCTTTAATTCATCCCTGATTTCCTCTATAACCCATTTTTTTTCGAGCAAGATGTTGTTCAGTTTCCAAGAGTTCCACTTTCTATCTCTGTTTTTTCTGCTATTGATTTCAACTTTGATGGCTTTATGATCTGAGAAGATGCTTTGCAATAATTCAATGGTATGGATTTTGTTGAGCATTGCATTATGGCCTATCACGTGGTCAATTCTGGAGAATGTTCCATGTGCACTGGATAAGAAGGTGTAGTTGTCTGCTGATGAGTGGAAAGTTCTGTATATATCAATGAGGTTTAGTTGGTTAATTGTGTCAATGAGGTCTTCTGTATCTTTACTGAGCTTTTTTCTAGATGATCTGTCTAGTAATGAGAGTGGAGTGTTAAAGTCTCCCACTATTATTGTGGAGTCATCTAACTCTCTTTTGAGCATAGTCAGTGTTTCTTCGACATATTTAGGTGCTCTGACATTAGGTGCATAAATGTTTAATATAGTTAAGTCTTGCTTGTGTACTGAACCTTTTAGCAGTAAATAATGTCCATCTTTGTCCACGATGGTGGATTTGACATTAAAGTTGATTTTGTCTGAGATTAGAATTGCCACCCCTGCTCTTCTTTGTTCATTGTTAGCTTGATATATATTCTTCCAACCTTTAATTTTCAGTTTGTTCCTGTCTTTAGGTGTCAAGTGAGTTTCTTGTAGACAACATATGGATGGGTCGCGTCTTTTGATCCAAGATGACACTCGGTGTCTCTTTACTGGAGCATTCAATCCATTCACATTCAATGTAATTATTGATATGTATGTGTTCACTGCTGCCATTGTGATATGTTTATTTTTATGTTGATGTTTTCTCTGTTGTTCTTATTAGTCTATTCTGAGACACTCTTTTTTGTGAGTTGATTTTTCACCTTTTTCAGAGCTGGTTTTATAGTTGTTGAGACTCATGTGTTAGATTTCTTGAAATGGTATGATGCATCTTTGTTGTGCTTTACAGCTGCCCCTATGAACCCCCTTAATAAACTATTTATAAACCCAATTTTAATTACTACCAGTCTGGTCATCTTCCTCTCCATCTGGAAGGACTATAACGACTGTAGTACATCCCTCTTTTATTATGATGACACCATAGTTTTCATGATGATCACTAGATTGCTTCTTTCCAAATCGAAGCTGTGATTTACTTTGGAGCCTTCCCTAAATGAGTATTGAGTAGTGTGTCGTTCTAAAATATAAAGTTAGTGGTTTCATTCTTCTAAGCCAGAGCCAAGAACTTCTTTCAGTATTTCTTGTAGTTTGGGTTTGGTTTTTACAAAGTCTCTGAGTTTCTGTTTATCTGGAAATGTCTTAATTTCATTTTCATGTTTTAAAGACAGTTTTGCAGGATATATAATTCTTGGTTGGAAGTTCTTCTCCTTCAAGACTTTGAATGTGTCGTGCCACTGTCTCCGTGCCAGCATGGTTTCTGCTGAGAAATCTGACGAGAGCCTACAGGGTTTCCCTCTGAATGTTAGCTTTGCCTTGAGTCTTGCTGCCTTTAAGAGTTGCTGCTTATGTTTCATTTTGTTAAGCTTGATTATAATATGCCTTGGAGTCTTTCTTTTGAGATCTATATTGGGTGGCGTACGATATGCATCTGAGATGTCTATATTCTCTTCCTTCATGATTTCTGGGAAGTTTTCTTTCAGCCGCTCAGCAACAATATTCTCTGTGTTCTCAGATGTCTCACCCTGTTCAGGGACTCCAATTAATCGAAGGTTGTTCCTCTTAATAGAGTCCCACATGCTTCTTAATGTTTCTTCATTTTTCTTGTTTCTTTTTTCTGATTTCTGCTCATAGACGCTGGCATCAGTAGCTCTGTCTTCCAAGTCAGAAATTCTTTTTTCCATTTGTTCCATTCTGTTTTCTTGGGTTTGCATGGAAGTTTCTATGTCTTTGATTTTCTTCTTGATCCGTTGGATTTCAGAGTACTGGTGTTCCATCAGATCGAACAACTTGCTTAATTTTTCATTTTGTTCTGCTGCATTTTGTATAAGGTCTAGAAGGGCCCTGTATATAATCAATTTGTATTCACTTCCTAATGCTTTCATAAAAGTTTCTTCATCTGGAAAACTCCTTGGTTGCTTTGTTTGGGAGCCTTCTGAAGCCATGAGTGATTGCTTGTATGCCACAATCGTCTGTTGCTTTTTGGGTCCCATGTGAGTATATAGAGGCTGGAAGAGGTACTGTGAGGATGCATTGCAAATGTTTCTCTAGGCTGTCTTCAAATGTAAAGCAAAAGGTACCTGACCAGTTCACAAGTCAGTTAGGTTTTCAGGTATAGAGGTCCCTCTCCCCATCTGACAAAGTAAGCACCACTGTATCCAACCCCAGATGATAACAAACTAGTTCAGAATACAGCACTGCTACTGCCCTGGTGGCCTCTGCTGACAGGGCCTAGCCTTAGCCAACACTGCCTCGAGTACTGGTTTTGTGATAGAAAAGCGCTCTCTTGTGGGCAGGGTCTGGCTCCCAAGCTAAGAATTAGGTCCAGCTGCGGCCACCGTACCCAAGATGGCGTCCTCCACACAGGCAGCAGACAGGGGGCTAAAGATGCCCAGAGGCAGCAATTCCTCTGCTTCTGTTGCAGGGCCCCCAATGTAGGCAGCACTATGCAAAATCACTACTTTTCTGATGGAGAAGCGCTGTCCCTTTTGCAGGCTCTGGCTCCCAGACTAAGAACGAGGTCCTGCTAAAATCTCGGTACCAACATGGCGTCCCGCACCCTGACCACGGAGTTCTGCACAAACTCCATTGAGGCAGCTACAAAATGAAACGCTCAAAGTGGCTAGATTAACAGAGTCCCGAGCCTGGCTCTCAGAACATGGGAATTTCGCCTGCCTATCCCCCCAGCAGCGTGTCTGAGTCCAGGCGCCGGGCAAGGCCCAGCTCCGCCCGCCAGCAGAGACCGAGGAAAAAGAAGTCAAAATGGTGCATTTACCTTCCGTCCGTGAGAGCCGGGGCTAGCCAGGAGCGGGAGTCAGCAAGAGAGAGGAGGTTTTTCGCTGAGTGGTATGAAGTCCCAATTAACAGCTCTGTGCTGTGTCCTGAGGCTGATTAGGTGCTCAGAAGGCTCTGTTTCATTGTCAGTTCAGGTCTTGGTTTCCAGACGGATAGAAAGAGACGTGTCCTTAGTCCGCCATCTTGACTCTGCCCCCCTTAAATTTCTTAATTATATATTGTATTTTTAAAAAATCATTTTTCCACAACAGATGAAGTCACCTGGATTACATGCAAAAAAAAAAAAAAGGGAGAACAGACCTTTGCAGATGTATTTTGCTTTGCTTTAAATGAGTCACATATTCGTGATAACTGTATTCTCTATAGGCTCATACTTCTTAAACAGTGATGTGAAGAAGAACACAGATGCACTTCCATTAGAGTAAGATTCTCATTCACTGGGGGAGAAGAGAGTATCTCTCAAGCATACTACCAAGGCCGCTGAGCACCCAGCCTGCTTGAGCCCCCATTTGGGAGTGTACCCTGCCCTGTTTGCAGTCTTAGCAGAAGGTGGTGCTCGTTGCCTATTACAGAAGATAAATGATCCAGATCATAGTCTCTGCCTCAGTGCTACCAAGGAGGAGTACCTGTGCAGGCTCAGAGTGTCAGACACCAATATCCGGAAGCTGAATTTGAAGGTACAACACAGTAGTGCTGACCAGCCTATTCCTGCTGCAGAATCTTCTGTCAGAATCAGGTCTGCAACCTTTCTGAGACCTCTGTTCTTGCTTGCTTTTCTTCCCTGATACTCAAGACTCCCATGAACTTGGTGAGTACCTAACAGCTTCCCAGACAATCAGGAAATTTACTTTGGGCTGAAGATAGTTTCTGATGCTTGCAGCCATGAACCTTCACTAAGGATTCTAACTCAGGTGATTCCCTGTGTACAAAGTAGACTGCTCCACAGAGTTTCAAGACGGTGACCTTCAGAAGCAGATCTTGAGGCCTGTCTTTCAAAGGACACCTGGATGGATTTTGACAAAAACATTTTAATTCTCCTGGAATCCTGATTTCTGGTTAATGGAATTGGGGTGACTTATCCAGGTTATTAGCCCTTAGGTATACTTTTGAACCTTAAGCCTTTAAGAAACTGGCTCCCTGAAGGTCCCCTTCAACTCAAACAATAGCCTAATCAGCAGCTTATTAGAGATCATTTTCATTTGGGTTTTTGGAGAATGTTATCCGTATGCATCCAGGTTCCAGAAGCAGGAACTCCAGGATCTGATCAGAGTCTGTGTTTTAGGACACAGAGCCTATCCTTGGTGACTTTTTTTGTAACCAATTAACCCTGAAATGTTGCACTGTGCTTTGATGCTATCTCCTGATAAATTAACATGACAATGACTCGTACAACCTGCTCTCATTATACCTTACTGGGAGGCCTTCCTCAATAGTTTAGGTTGAAGCTGTCCAGTTTGAATAGTACCTACTCACAGTAAATGTATTCAGTTGTACTAATTTGTGGTGTTTCTCTGCATGTTTAGGTTTCCCATGGTTTGAACCACTAACCTTTCCATTAGTAGTGTAGCACTTAATTGCTAGCACTACCCATCTATTCCTTAACTGATAGTAGCCAAAAGGTCAATCTTATGTCTACCAACACTTGGCTATTCAAATTCCTTATTCCAAATGTGGTATGACTCAGCTTGGGAGAGATCTCTATGACCTTGGATGATAGTATTTTACTCCATTGAACAGAGAGAGTATTACAGAATTAGATCTGAGTCTCAGGAAGCCAGCACTAAGGAGTTACAGATGCAACATCAGGGACATAGCATTATGCCAAGCCAAGCCAAGTGCTGTAGAGCTGATCTGACTCATGGCGACCGTAGCACTATAGAAAATGCTAAAATAAAAGGTACAGTCCATTGACAACCCAGTGAATAGAATAACCTACTCTCATTCTCTCCACTAGTATAGGATAGCCATGTAGACAACCTCCAAACTTTAGGAAGTACAGCATTCACTTTTAAACCTTGCTCAAAAATGTGGCATCCTGATCTTCACCATCCTCAGAGATTCTGATGCCGGCTTTCCTCAGCTAACTCTCTCACAAATACTAATCTAGCTGGTATCATTTTAGTCCTTCTTGACTCAGAAATCTTCCCTACACACTTTCCAAGTTCACTAGAATTTCTATCAGACATTTTTTGGAAGCAGTGGTGGAATAGATATCTCTAAAATTATTTCACTGCTTAGAAAATGTGACGAATCAACATAGAGCAGTGCTCTACATACATTTAGCTGCTAGAATTCAATTATGCAATCTTAGCAACAGGAAGTAACACAAATGGAGAGAAAAACTATAACAATGCAAGCAATTTTTCATGCACTCTGTGGCATCCAAAATGCTGGTGATCAGGATGCCCAAACTGTGGCTGTTTCTAAAGCATGGCCCCCAAGCATGAATCAATTGCTTTGTTGTATATTCAACCAAACAAACAGCAAACTATTCTGAGACTGTAAGAAAAATAACCACACTGGATTTCTCCAGAGACCTTAACAATCTTTCAGGTTAATTTTGCTGGCCATAATTTTCAGCTTTGTGCCAATTTTAGAACAGGATCCTTGAGTAAGGTGACTCTATGTCACATTCAAAGAGACAGTGTTGTGTACCAAACCAAAACCAAACCCAGTGCTTTTGAGTTGATATAACAGAGGTCAAATTCCTTTCTTCTGAAGTCAGATTCATTGAGCACAAATTTCCACTTAATCATTTGGCTGTGTGGCTTTGGTCAGCTTTTTACCTCTGCATTGGAAGCTTCCTCATTTGTGAAATAATAGTCTATCTTTCACATGCAAATCTTTCTATAAGAGCTAAAAAAGAAGAAAAACAACAACAAAAAGAAAAAAAACATTGCCATCATGCCAATCTTGACTCGTAGAGACTCTGCTGGACAGAGAAGACCTTCCCCATAGGATTTCCAGTGAGCAGTTTGTGGCTTTGAACTGCTGACTTTTAGTAAGGAGCCATATCTCTTAATCACTGCATCATCAGGCCTCCCTCCCACAGACAAAAAAAAAAAAAAGGCAAAACCTGTTGCATTCATTCCAACTCATAGCAACCCTATAGACAGAGTAGAACTGCACCATGGAGTTTCCAAGGGGTTCCGAGTGGATTCAAACTGCCAACCTTTTCGTTAGCAGCTGTAGCACTTAACCAGCTACCACCAGAGTTTCCTCTCTAGGAAAGAAAGGATGTAATCCTTTTCTCAATTCCTTCCATTTCCCAAAGCTAATGCGCTGCAATATTTGCATGCCTGCCAAACACTGAAGTAAAATTTAAGCAATTCTGGAAAAACAGTGGCTTTGGTTTTACTTTGGCAACTATAGCTATATGCAGTGCCATAGAGGTAAGATTCCACGTGTGGGCTGAAAACTTCAGTGACCAAGTTATGACAGAAGAAACTGTGACATGTTTCAAAAACATAACCTTCTCCTGACACTAGGCTATCTTTGTTCCCCCTTCACATACTCTCAAAACCAGTTGTCATTGAGTCAATTCTGACTTGTAGCAACCTTATATATGTCAGAATGGAACTGAATATAGAGTTTTCAGTGGCTGATTTTTTTTTTCTTAAGCTGATTGCCAGACCTTTCTTCAGAGGTGCCACTGGGAGGACTCAAGTCACAAACCTTTCACTTAGCAGTCAAGTGTGTTAACTGTTTTCACAACACAGAGACTCCACATAATCTGAAAGCACCCTATAAATCTCCTTGGTAACACTTAGAATAACTTTGTTTAAATAATTATTTAAATGTTTACCACTTCTGCACCTACCCCTACCCTCTCCCTTGACCCCAAATGTAAAATCGCTGAAGACTTACGTAATTCTGTATCTCCAGTGTTTCCTACAGTGTTCGGAACAAAGCAAAGAGTCAATAGATATTACTGAATGAATGAATGTGTAAATGACAGTTGTCTTAGTTATCCAGTGCTGTCAGAACAGAAATAGCACAAATGAATGGCTTTAACAAACAGAATTTTATTTTTTTTGCCGCTTAGGAGTCTAGAAGTCCAAATCCAGACTGCTGGCTATAAGGCAGGGCTTTTTCTCTCTGTTGGCTCTAGAGGAAGGTCCTTGTCTCTTTGAGCTTCTGCTCTTTCATGAACTTGGTGTGGCTTGGCATCTGCCTACCCCCATTTCTGCTCCACTTGCTTATTTAATCCCTTGTATATTGACTTAAAATACAGCCTACACTAATCCTGTCTCATTAATATAACAGAGACAACTCATTCCCAAGTGGGATTATAATCATAGACACAGAAGTTAGGATTTATAACACATATTTTGGTGGGACATAATTCAATCCGTAACAACAGTCATTCACATGTATAGATTTCAGTTATTTCTATTTTTAAAGTGGTGGCTATGAGTAAGAAACGGGACCAATATCCATTTCTATATTGTCAGTTTTAAAACCAACCATATGCTTCACCATACCAAGTGTTCACTCAATTTATCGGAATTCAGCAAACATTTCCTGAGTACTACTACCATGTGCTATAGTGTTCAGGACACAAAGATGCTCTCAATGGGTTCACACTCCCCCGCATATTCTGTTCCCATCCAAACGCAAAGGAAACAACATTATTCTTTCATTAAACAAGCATTTGTTGAATGACTGCTACATACTCTGTGAAGCATCTCTAGCACTACATCTCTTCCTTGTGCCTTCTCCCAGTAGTATAAACAGGGGCATTTAGTCTCTTTGATTTATATTGAGTAGCTCTGCTTGTGAACAGTTATCCAGTTACTGGATGTGCACAAATGGGTCTATCTTGATGAAGATGGACAATGATACATTCTTGTATATGTTAGCTAATCCAGGCAATACTTAAATTAAAAACCACAAAATCTCACTCCACTTTCCCGAGTTCTTTAGAAACCCAGTGGCTCTCCAGAGCAGTGATTTTCCATCTGTCAACAATCCAGTTGTTTCCGTCTTGTGGTTCTGCTGCTCAACATTTTGTTTGTAAGGTTGTAATGTCAGTGGAATAGAGACTTGGGGAACTCAGACTGCTTTTCTATTCTTGGCTCAGAAGTGACATTTTAGCTGACAATGTCCGTTGATTGGAAAACAATAGATTCAAGATAGAAGAAGAGAACTGGGTATGAGTAAGCATCACTCTCTCCAGGAACAATCCTAATTCAGTGGAATAAACTGTAGGATAATCACTGACCGATAAACTGGGCTGGATATTGGAAAGCACTGCCTATTCTATTTTACACTAGAAGCAACTGAGGCTTAAAGATGACCTACAGTCTCAGAACTAGTGGAAGAAGTGAGAGAAGCAGAACCTAGGTGTCAAGAACCGCTACCCACTGTTATTCCCACTATATCACGATGCCTCTCACAAGGCAGTCCACAGAAATTCGACATGGTCTCCTGCATTAGCAGGCAGGTAACACAATCAAATAAAAGCAGAGCCTTCCTGGGTTAGCCGGAATTGAGCATCTCAGGTCACTTGATTAAATGCAGTAATAGTATTCTACTGAATTTTGGTAGAAACTTCAATACTCTGGACTTTCCGTTTTCAAAGCAGTGTGCTGTTTTCAATGAGGCAGGAACTGAATTTTTTTATGACCCTAAGACCTGGATTTTTATTATGTATGTTACCCTCCCATATCAAACACACACAGTTAAACTCTGATTTAGAAGATTTGCTGGCTTTGATTGGACATGTATGAACTGAGTTGTATAATGTAAAACAGTGAGTTGGATTTATAGATTGTTTTCTACTATTTATAATTTTCAATGATGGTGAAAATAGATGAAATAGTCAACAATTTAATCTTCCATAATAGTTGAAAACATTTTTGTAGGGGGAAAATGTTTAAAGACAATATAGTTAAAATCTCCTGCCATGAGATTCAGGTTACAGGGTGGCAATATGTACAGAACTGTCTGTCTCTCTTTTTTGTTCATACTTCCTTCTTTCACAAATATATACTAAACATGCTCCTTTCCTAAAGGACTCCCGGTACACTGTCATTAGAGGGGGCAAAAAGAAACAAGAGTAGCAAAAGTCCTCTTGGCAGGAAATGAGATATGAGACCCCACAGATTGAAGTCAGTCAAACCCCAAAGTGCCCTTCCACGATGTATGCATAAGAGTACATGCTTACAAAGCGTTTTTTGGAGTTCAGTGGCCAGACGTCTATTTAGGACATTTTAAGTTTCAATCATAACCACTTCTGGATATTTTCCAGGAAACTTCCGTCCTCAAGAGCTTCCCCTGAGCATGCTTGTGTGCACATGCGCATGAGCGCTCCCTCACACACACACACACACTCACACACACACACACACACACACACACTGCCATGTAGTTGATTCTGAATCATGGAATCCCCAAAAGACAGTACTGAACTGAACTTCCCCACAGGGCTTCCAAGGAGTGCCTGGGGGGCTCGAACTGCTGACCTATTAGTTAGCAGCCAAACTGCTAACTGCACTACCATCAGGGCTCCCTGAGCACAGCCTCTCCTTGTCTTGCCTAACAGTCTGAACACTTCCTACACCATTCCATTTTCTCTAGGTTGCTCCATTTCAGCAAAAATTAAATTAAACATAGGATTAGGTTTCAGCTCCTTCTTTCTTTTCAAATTCTGTTCTTTAGCCCAGTTCCCTCTAGCTGTGCGTGGAGATCAGTGACTCTTTCAGATATGATGCCAACATCAGCCTGAAAATTGGCTGGGAAGCAGCACCAGGTGACCAGGCAATTGGCTGGCACCCTCTGATGAGTGTAGACTTCCCCCTCCCTTCTCTGTAAATCGATTAGCTTCTTGCACTGGCATGCCTGTCCCAGTCTGAGCCAATGCCCAAAGTGGGCAATCTTGTGTGCAGGCAATATGCTGCTGCTTAGCAAGAAGGCAGCAAATCACAGACCTTTATCAAAATGTTACACAAATTAATTGGGGACAAGTGATGTTTGTCAAAACAGGTAGCATTGATTGGAATAACTAGATTACATCCCAGAGATTGTCTCTTCACCGAGAACACAGAAGAGCACAGTACAGTCATATCCTCAAGGACTGTTACCTTCAGCAAACACTAAATTATAGGGTCCTTAGTAAAGCCACTGAATCTCCCTGAGCTCTATCCTTCTGAGATACAGAGTGGGCATTCTAACGTACTTATTTTTCTTTCTCACATGGCACTGACAGGTTAAAAGTGAGACAGCTATAAAAACACTTTAAAGGGCTGTGAAATAATGCATTAAATGTAAAATAATGTCTTGCTTGCAGGAATATGGAAACTTGGGTGGTGCAGTGACTAAGAACTATAGTTGCTAACCAAACAGTCTGCAGTTCAAATTCAGGAGGCGCTCCTTGGAAATGCTACGGGGCAGCTCTAGTCTGACCTATACAGTCAGTGTGAGTTGGAGTCAATGTGACAGATAGCATTGGGTTTGGTTGGGTTTGCTACGCTGAGGCAAATGCCTTAGGGAAGCTCTTCGACATGGCCACATAGAAAAACATGTAGAGCTAAATGCTCTCAGGAGGAAAATGAACAAACAAACTATGGTTTATTCTTACTATTCTTATTACACAAACATTCCTGAGTTAAAATAAATTAATTTGGTTTATAGAAATCAACTTAGACATAGCTCAAACATTTCTAAATTAAAAAATGGCAAATTATGGAAATACATATAAAATATGCCACTATGCAAATATTTAAAAGAACAGTACATGTATTGCTTATGGATACAAATATAGATAATAAATGTTTAAACATATCTGGAAATGGTACACACCAACTACAGAGGGTTAATTATCACAGGGGAGAAGGAATGGGTTTTAACCATAACATTTTATTTGAAAACAAAGAGAAGTCTGAAGGAGAAAAAAGGCAAATTGTTAATTCCATTAAATCAGGGCTGTAGCAACTTTGATATCTGTTGCACTATGTGCATCATATTTGAAACATTTCATGGTTATGAACAAAACATTTCATTATAGACTATTAGATAAAGTGAGGTGTCCTTAGTAGTAGTGGCTTCTGTTTCCTGTTACATTACTTTCAGAACCCCAGGGTAGACATCAGCTGAATATATAGAGTAGGCAATAAAGATCAACCCAGTCGTATAACCAAAACGCCCAGATCTATCATCGGTGAGTCCGTTCCACTTATAGCAACTCTATGGGACAAGGTTGCCCCACAGAGTTTCCAAGAACAACCTCGTGGATTCGAACGGTGAACCTCTTGGTGAGCAGTCGTAGCTCTTAACCACAACACCACTACGATCAATATTGAATTTCAAAGATCATCTAAAAGGAGCTTTTTTGAAGCTTTCTTGAAAAAGGAAGGAAGTAGCCCCTGGAGCAGGCCCTTTCCTCCAGTCTCATGTCCTGCCACCGGCTACCTCATTCTCCCTGCTCCTGTGACACTGATTATCTTTTTGAGAGCTCAGGAATAACACGCTCCCACTTTAGGTCTTCAAACTTGCTGTTTGCCGTAACTAGAGTACTTCTCTCCCCGGCAGCTTCCTCTTTAAATTGAAGCCTTGCTTTAAAAGAAGCCTTCACAGGAAGGTTACCAAGGATCACACTGGTTAAAGAGGAAGCCCCCAGAAACGTAGAACAAAATTCAAACTCCCCAAAAAAGACCTGACTTACTGGTCTGACAGAGACTACAGAAATCCCAAGAGTATGCCCCCCAGACAACCTTTTAACTCAGTGTTAAGGTTATTCTTGAGCTTCACCCTTCAGCCGAAGACTAAACAAAAACCTGAACCTGTTGTCTCCAAGTTGATTCCAACAGAAGGTCTATAGGACTCAGTAGAACTGCCCAACCGGGTTTCCAGGGAACACTGGTGGATTCCAGCTGCTAGCATTTGATTAACAGTGGAGCTCTTAACCACTGCACTACCGGGGCCCTCCACAGCCAAAGATAAGACAAGGAGGCTTGATTGTGCAGGACCACAGTAGCATTTGTGCAATGAGTGAGAAATATCTGCAGAAGATGTCATGATCTTTAAAAACCAGTGTCATGGATTGAATTGTGTCCCCCCAAAAATGTCCGTAGCCGTGTGACTGGGCCATGAGTCCCAATATTTTGTGATTGTCTTACATTTTGTAATTTTCCTGTGCTGTACGTTAAGGGATTAGGATGGGACTATAAATGCCCCCACAGAATCACCTCCCTGCTCTACTGTAAAAGGAGTTTCCCTGAAATATGGCTTGCCCTACCCTTAATCCTTTCATCCTACAAGAGACAAAAGGAAAGAGGAACAAGCAGAGAATTGGGAACCTCACCCCATCGAGAAAGCAGCACCAGGAGAAGAGCGCATCCTTCAGACCTGAGGTTCCTGCGTCAAGATGCTCCCTGGACAAAGACTGATGAGACACAGGACCTTCCTCCAGAGCCAGTAAGGGGGAAAGCCTTCCCCTGGAGTGGACATCCTGAGTTTGGACTTGTAGCCTACCAGACTGTGTAAGAGTAAACCTTACTTTTGTTAAAGCCTATCACTCTGGTATTTCTGTTAGAGCAGCACTAGCTGACTGAAACAGCCAGGATGGGGATTTGGAGCATTTTTGTTAGTCAGTTAAGGAAATGAATAGTCCTGGAAGCAAATTCCTCAATATTTTGAGATTTTCTTTTTTATTGGAGTAATTTTCTCAGTTATTTTATTGATGTTTTCCTAATGTCACCTGAGTGTACCCTCATGGATTGGATTTTGTACTACAAAATACGTATCAACTTGGCTGGACCATAATTCCCAGTATTGTGAAGTTGTCTTCCATTCTGAGATCTGATATAACTTTCCTATGTGTTGTAAATCCCAAACTCTGACTGGAATTAACAGAGCAAAATTAGGTTATGTTACAGGGGATTAGGGTGAGATGCAACACCCCGATTCAATACAAGGGGAGTTTCCCTGGGTGTGACCTTCATCAGCCTTTATATTACAAGGGGTAAAAAGAGAGAAGTGAGCAGACTCAGAGACCCCATATTGTCAAGAAAGAAGAGACAGGAATAGAGCATCTATTTTGGACCTGGGACCCCTGTGCTGAGAAACTGCTAGTGACACCACTGGTGACACCATGGTTCAAGTGCTCAGCTATTAGCCTAAAGATCTGTGGTTTGAATCCACCAGCCACTTGATGAGAAAGATGTGACAGTCTGCTTGCACAAAAATTTACAGCTTTGGAAACTCTATAGGGCAGTTTTACTATGAGCTATAGGATTGTTCATGCTCACAACAACTCACAGCGACACTACAGGACAAAGTATAACTGCCCCATAGAATTTCCAAGGAGTGCCTGGCAGACTTGAACTGTTGATCTATGGGTTAGCAACCATAGCACTTAACCACTATGCTACCAAGGTTGCTGAGTTCTGACACTGGGTTTGGTTTTTTGGTTTTGGTATAGGACTGATAAGAGTTGGAATCAGCTCAACAAAAATAGATCTGTTTTATTTTGTTTAGAGTATGGCAGTTCAAATCCACCAGCTACTCCTTGGAAAACCTGTAGGGAAGTTATACTCGGTCCCGTAGGGACCCTATGAGTTGGAACCAACTCAATAAAACCTAACAACAACAACAAGCAAGTCTTTGTATGGTCATATGAAGACTGCCAGTTAAGTTGACTAACTCAACCTAGAAAAAAAGCTCCACATCTCATTGCTGAATATCACTACAGCCACCTTTGAAATACCCCCCTGGGAAAGGTATGCACTGATGCTGGCAACTAGTCCACCCTTCAAAGAAATTTTGGAACTCTTTTTCTGGAATGGCCATGAGAGCTGCCACTGTATAATCCTTGATGTCCCGAATGTCATCAAAATGTCTTCCTTTCAACATTTCCTCTGTCTTCAGGTAAAGAAAAAATCACTGAGGGCAGATCAAGTGAGTGGAGAGAGTGTTCCAATACAGTTATTTGATTCCTGGCTGAAAACTCCCTCACAGACAATGATACAATTAAGTTTGTGGACTTGCCGCCATGCCACCATGCACAATGGCCATTCTGGAAAGACTTCCAAAATTGCTTTGAAGGGTGGACTAGGAGCTGGCATCAGTACATAGTTTCCCAAGAGGAATATTTTGAAGGTGATGCTGGTGATATTTGGCACTGATGTCTGTAACGCTTAGAACAATTAAGTTCCTGAGCTTAATTGTCAGAACTTGCGTGCTTTTATTTTTCTTGGGTGAATGCCTAGGAGCAAAATTATATAAGCAAGACATATAATAAACATATGTTTAAGTTAATGAGAGATAGCCAAGCTGTTTTCCAAAGTGTTTTTACCATTGCACATTCCCATAGCAATACAAGAGGATTCTACTTGTTCCATATCCTCGGTGCAGGAGACTTTTAATGGAGGATAGAAAAGATTAATGGAAGGAGACAAAGGGATTGGTATGATAGGACCCTCTTTTAATATTTCCCTCTGTTGAAAGACTTCTTCCAACAGCTGACCTTCTCTCTAACTTAATTCTCTCACCTCTATATACTGAAGTCCTGAGATGGGCATTGCTTTATTAAGATTTATACCCACCTCAGTGGCTGAGGGAAACCCTTTGAGTAAAGTGGTTAAGAGCTCCAGCCTTTAGCCAGATTGACAGTTGAAATTACCAGGTGCTCCCTGGAAAGTCTGTAAGACAGTTCTACTCTGTGCTGTGGATTTGCTATGAGTTAGAATTGACTTGATGGCAGTGGGTTTGGTTTCGGGGTCTCTGGTTGAGATAGAATTTCCTCAGTTATCAAAATTCTTTTTGAGGCTGTTTTCCTGTTTATTTTCTCCCGGCTGTTCAGATTTCTCAGTGGCTACGAGCTCTGTTGCTAACTAAAAGGTCAAAGGTTTGAATCTACCAACCATTCCATGGAAACTCTTTGGGGAGTTCTACTCTGTTCTGATGGGCTGCTACGAGTCAGAAATAATTCAACATAGGTTTTTTTTTGTTTTTTTTTTTTCTTTTTTGGAGGGAGGCTGGTTATTAGGATTCCTCAATACTGCTTATTCCTATCTGAGTCCTTTCACTATTTTTGATGGTAACTGTTTACTCCTTATTTGACTGCTGACAAAATGACCTGATTTTACCTCCTTGTTTTTATTAGTACATAGACTCTGGTGTACTTACTTTATTCAGACTCAAGGCTGTACTTTGACTCTTAATGCAAATTGGCCTAAGCCAATATGGTCACACCTATTATTATGTCATCTTTGGTATCTGTAGCCACTACAGATCCACATTCTTTCCCATAAATCAGGTCCCAGACAAAATTCTCTCAGACACAATAAAGTTTCATTAGCAAGAAAGTTTAGGCAGTGCTTACAGACTATAAGGGAGATTCACTTAAGGAAAACAGATCAATTTTCTAGAAGCAGGATTTCATGACCCCAATAATCTACATTAGCACCAAAGGTAGGCACAGGATACAACAGCATGTACCATCCTTGAGGGTACAGGCTACACCCATTACATACTTAATTCTTGCATGCATAAAGGTGAGGAGTATCTCTAAATTATTCCAGCCATTCCAGTACAATGGATCCTACATATTTCACCAATGAAAACTTCTCAGCTTCATTATGCTAGTTAATGAGCCTCAGATTTCACCAGCAAAAACTCCTTTCTAGTTTTCACTTTACCAGCTGATGCTAATCAAAGAGAAATTTATCTTAAGTACTTGTAGTAGGTACATGTGGAGTATAGATAACAGCCAACCATCTCTGGAATGTGAATTTCTGATTAGAAGACTTCACAGTGTTTAACTCAAACTCAATGGTACCAACATAGATCACATATATTGCTGGCTGTTTTTGCAGAAATTTTAATATAAATCATAGACATGATACTCCTGGAACCCTATGTTGCAGTTAACATTTATTGAGCACCTACTATATGCAATGAATTCCGCTAGATGTTTCATAATTACAGTTATATTGTTAATCTAGAATATTTTGTTAGTCCAATTAGGTATAAATCACTGTGTCACTAATTTCAGAAAAATTCAAACTTGTCTATGGTCACTCAGAGTTGTAGAGGTTGAATTTAAATTTGGTCTGTTATAATATTTTAGCTGTATTTCACTTTAAGTGGTACAAACACAATTTTTAGTATATATTTAAAAGGATATAAAAGTCATTTTTTCATCTTTGCTGTACCTTTTTTGTTTTGACAATCTGCTGAAAGCAGTTGCCTCTCTCCTCATCAAAATGAATATACATGCCCAATTTTGCAAAGAATTTAAAGAAGTTTGAGATGATCTCCTTTTTCTTCCCTACGCCCACCTTGAATCCCACCCAGATTAAAAATCTTCGTGATAAGGACTGTTGATGCTGTCCTGCTGTAGAACTGTTGCTATGCCCTGATTCCTCTGCTTGCTCTTCTCAGTGTGTTGTTATCATTTTCCTAAGGTAGAAAGTTATTTGCCCTCTCTATAATGCTGCTTCTTATTTCTTCATCTTACAAGGCCCCTGGATACAGGCAGTTGGTTGGCAGAGATTGGCAGCGCAAACACATTCCTGGTGACGACAATTTTACTTCTACTTGTGACTATACTTGAAATGTGTGAGTTACACCAGTTGCCCTTTATTCAAACTGCAGAAACTAGACAGAATAGCCTTACCCAATACACTGTAGAAAAAGAGTTTGTAACACAAAAGTCCGTTCCCTGCCTACGTGGACATCAGCTATCGGCTGGTGAACAGGTCACTTTAGAGAACTGGCCACAAGTTGGCCTCACTTTGATTACCTGTGTACAACAGCACTCTCTTTACAGATCTTCAAAGCTGTTGGCATTAAATGAACTTGGCTTGCCGCAAGGGCCTTATGTCATGTGACAAGGGGCCTTCTATAAGAGGATGCCTGAGCCACTGATTAGCATAATTTAAACATTAATTATGAAAACAGTCCCCCAAATGCCATGAAAACCCATAAACCACTGAGCTACTACTGAGCAAGCTACCTTACTGCTGTGACTCAGACAAACAATAGCATTATTCACAAAAATGGATTACTAGGCTCAGTTATATTTCATACAGTATTTGACAATCCATAGGGCCCACTTCTGTTTCCCCATAAATAAGATATACAATTTAATGGTTCTCTTTTATCTTACACATCATAGTGAATCTGTGAGAACATCACTTAACCTCTTCAATCTATCATTCAACTGTTACATACTTACAGATATGAGTGAACAGAAATGGTAACCCTTTGTATTTTATTCTGTGAATATGTACTATTGTGTTGTCTCTGATAAAGGGCAAACACATATTGAAATACAGAAAAAAATGTGACACCTTACATTAAGAATGATTCTGAAGCTTATTGAAATATAATCAACTGTAGAATTCTGCATTTTTAGCCCATGTTGAATCCAGTTAGGATATTTTATTGTTTGGGAGTGCTAGAAGGACCACCTCACCAGCAAGTTCTTCCAACAGTTGAATCTCAAAGTGTGTGTTGATAGAAGAGCATGAAAATGAAAGTACAACGGAAACTGAACATTCGTAAGTTTTTCCTAAGCATAAATTAATTAAAATTAGCCTAGTGTTTTAATTAGACTCAGCTAAATATAAGAACCTGAGTGTTAAGCCATGCAATTTTGTTTCTTTAAAAAAAAAAGAATACACTACAATGTGATGATAAGATACATTTTGGCAACATAGGTGACACTTTAAGAAGCCATATTGTCCCAGGAAACCGTCTTTTAAATCTAAAAATTCAATCGGCCAACCAAATTTTTGCAGGTGAATTCCTATACCAGTCAGCTGAAGCCAGAAGGTCTTGCAGAGCTGAGGCTGAAAGAGGTGTCTTGGCAAGTCAAAATGTGTGCAAGCAGAAACTGTAGGACAGCAGGAATTATGACTAAGCAGACGACGGCGGTCTGAGGATATATACTGAGAGAAACAGAAACTTGAGCATATTGGGTCACAGAAGGAAAGAGTCATCATGATCTAGATTCCTGATTTCTCAGTTTTTTCATTCATGCCACAAAACTGAGCTATGCTTCTTGTAAAAGGATTTCTTAAAACTTGACTCAAGACAGAAGGAAAATGATACAGTTCAGACAAATTCACAAGGTCTGCCAATTAAGTTCGTGGACTCATCCTAGAAAAAGTGCTGCACGCCTTATTGCGGAATGTCACTATGGTCGTCTTTGAAGTACCGCCCTTGGGAAGCTATGCACTGATGTCAGCACCTAGTCTACACTTCAAAGCAGTTTTGGAACTCTTTTTTTTGGAATGGCCATCAGAACTCTCATCTTATTATCCTTGATATCTCGAGTGTCCTCAAAGTGCCTTCCTTCCAATATTTCCTTTATCTTTGAGTAAAGAAAAACGTCACTGGGGGTCAGATCAGGTAAGTAGGGATGGTGTTCCAATACAGTTATTTGTTTACTGGTTAAAACATCCCTCACAGACAGTGCCCTGTGAGCTGGTGCATTGCCATGATGCAAGAACCATGACTGATGGTGAAAAGTTCAGGTTATTTTCATCTAACTTTCTCATGCAACCTTTTCAGCGTTTCTGAGTAGTAAAGTTGGTTAACTGTTTGAGCAGTTGTTTCAAATTCATTTAAAAAAAAATCTCTCTGATATCAAAAAAAATCAGCAACATTGTTTTGAATTTTGATTTGGACAGAGAGTCTTTTTTGCTGTGGAGAATTGGCTCACTTCCGTTGTGCACTTTGATGCCTTGTTTCAGGATTGTATTGCCATACCCTTGTTTCATCACCAGTTGACAACACAGCCCAAAACATTGTCTTGCCTCTTCAAAAAGTCTTGGCAAACTTTGGCACTCCTTTGGTTTTGTTCATCTCATTTGGGATCATTTTTGCACACCTTTCTCTTGACAAGATTTTCAGTGAAGATTTTCCTGTTTCTCTATTGATGTTTACTTGCTCTGCTGTACTTCTCACAGTCAGCCAATGATTTTGACACTCAATTCGACAAATATTTTCATTAGTTCTGCTTGTTACTGGCAGACCTGAGCTCTCTTTTTTCAGTGACTCTTTCTCCCCTAAGAAAAGCATTTAATCCACTTGTATATTGACATTTTCTTCATGGCATTATCTCCATAAACTTGGACTAACAAGTCCATGATTTCACTTCCATTCTTACCAAATTTAATTAGAAATTTAATGTTTGTTCCTTGCTCTAATTCAAGCTCCACCACTCTCTCAATGGCACACAAAAACACACAACAATAATGAACATCACTCAGCAAGACACCACCACACGGAGACCCACACACAGCTGTTAAACACTGATATAGCAAGGTTATGAAACCTTACTGAGTTGTTTGTACAGTTCTGCCAATGTAAGCACAACATGGCAAGTTCACAAACTCAATTGTTAGACCTCACATGCAAAGAAAAGAGAACACTGGAAAGGGTTAAATAAAAGTTACATAAAATCTACTATTTTTAGTTCTCCTCAATTAATCTAAAAGATAAGTATTCATTTAAAGTAATAATAGTAACAATGTGTTGAGTAATTATTGAACGTAAGGAAACTCTGGTGACTTAGTAGTTAAATGCCACAGCTGCTAATCAGCTCAGCACTACAGATTTATCAGGTGCTCTTTGGAAATTCTGCAGGACAGTTCTACTCTATCCTATACAGTTGCCATGAGTTAGAATCAATCAATGGCAGTGGGTTTGGTTTTGGTTTGATATGCTATATAAACCCATTGCTGTTGACTTGATTCTGACTCATAGCAACCCTATAGGACAGGGTAGAACTATTCTATAGAGTTTCCAGGGAGCATCTGGTAGATTTGAATTGTGAGTCATTTCGTTAATACATGACTTCTTAAGCGCTATGCAACCTGGGCTCCTAATATGCCACATAGAATAAGGAAAATGAAAGACAGCAGTATCAAAAAGGACAGGAGAGAGAAATTAGAAACATTTTGTTATAAAGTAGTTGTACTGTATATGAAGCAGCATAGGCCTCCTTTATTGGTGAAAACCTCAACACATGGGAGAGGGAGCAGCACCTCCCTGGGGTCTATGGAATCTCCATTCCAGGAACTCTCCCAGATGCTGCTGGATGTTTGTATCCTTTCTGATTATAATAAATGGGTAATTGTAAGTCTCCACGAATTTTTTTGAGCCATTGTGGAGAATTAACAAACCTACAGAAGCAGTGAGTCAGCATGGGCAGGCTGTACAGAATTGATTTGTGTAGACCCAGACCTTGGTGGCTGAGTAATAGGAAAAGATTACATGGACAGTTGATGAAGAAGGACTGAATCCTTCTAGCTTGTGACTTAGTCCCAGGAGACCAGAGGAAGAGAAGCCAGTTGATCTAAAGCACAGGGAATTGTTCAGATTCCTGAACCTATGACTATTTCCTGGTAACCTGACCTCATGTAGGCAGGGGAGTTTGACCCAGCCCAGGACAGTTTGGAAAGAGGTCTGATCTGGCTCTAGATGTTAGGGTCTGAGAGATAAAACTCAGGTCTCTGGTGTCAGAGATGGAGAAATAGGAAAGCAGGGATGTAAATTATCTTTGTGCTTTGACAATTAGCTTTGTGTCAATTTTTATTTATGTGTATTTCCACTATCATAGTTGCAGCCTTCATAGTAACACTAGAGATGACCTGAACAACAATATTAATCAACTTGCTCTAATTGATATTTATAGAATATTCCTCCAGCAACAGCAGAATGCAAATTCTTTCCAAATATAGACCACATTCCTGGCCATAATTACATCTTAATAACTGTAAAGTGATAGAAATCATGCAAAGTATGATTTTAGACCACAATGGATTAAACTAGATCAGAAATCTACAACAGAAAGACCTAGAAAATCCCCAAATTTGAAGATTTAACAACTTTTAAATCACACAATTCAAGAATAATTTACTAAAAGCTAAGATTAAATGAAAGCAAATATACGAATCATCACAATTTGTGGAATGTAGTGTAAACAATGCTAACAGGTAAATTTGTAGTATTAAATGCATGTATCAGAAAGGAAGATCTGAGATCAACAGCTGAAGTTTCTACTTTAGGAAACTAAAGAGAAAAAAGATAAACTAGAAGCATGCCTAAGAAAGGATATAATGAAAATTAAAGCAGAAATCAGTGAAATCAGACACAAGAAAGCAGTAGAAAATATGTTAAAAACCAGCTTTTTGAAATTTATACAAGCATTTTGGAAAACAATATGGTGCTTCCTTAGAAAGCTAGAAACAGAAATACCATATGATCCAGCAATCATACTCCTAGGAATATATCCTAGTGAAATTAGAGATGTGACATGAGTGGACACATGCACTCCCATGTTCACTGTGACACTGTTCACAATGACGAAAGGTTCTTAACAGCCTAGATGCTTATTAAGAGATGAATGGATACACAAGCTGTGGTAGATTAACAAACTGTGGACACACAGTAAATGCACAATGGACTATCGTGCACCAATAAAGAACAATAGTGAATCTTGAAGCATTTCACAACATTGAGGAAGATAGGGATTATACTGAGTGAAATAAATCAATCACAAAAGACAAATATTATATGAGACCACTACTATAAAAATGTATGATGATAATATTTACACACAAAAGGAAACTTTTTTTATGGTTACTAGGGAGTAAGGAGGAAAAATACTAAGTAAACAATAGCCAGCCAAGTGCCGTCAGATCACTAATTTTGTTGCAGAGTAAGACAGGGGAAGACAGCACAACTTGCACAAAGTAAGGTTATGGAAGCTTTATAGACATCTCTAAACACCCTGAAAGACCAAATTTCTGGGCCGAGGGCTATGGGGACCATAATCTTAAGGAACAGCTAGCTCAATGAGCATATAATTATCTAGGAAGAAAATGTTCCATGTTTTACTTTGGTGAGTTGCACCTAAGGTCTTAAAAGTGTGTGAGCAGTCATATAGGGCACTCTGCTGGTGTTAACACTTGAGGAGCAAGGAAGAATGAAGAAAACTAAGGAGATAAGGGAAATATTAGTCCAAAGGACTACTGGGCCAAATCTGTAATGGCATCCAGCTGACTAAATCCAGATGGTACCGAGCTACCACCACTGGCTACTCGGACAAGTATCACAACGGAGTGTCTAGACAGAGCTAGAGGAAACTAGAACAAAATCTTAACTCAAAAAGGAAGATCAGATTTGCTGGCCCTCTTAGAAACTGGAGAAACCCTGAGAGTATTGGCCTTGGACACTTTTTAAGCTCAATAATAAAGCCACTCTTGAGGTTCTTCCTTATCTGAAGATTGGATGGGCCTGTTTAAAAAATAATAAAAACAAAAGGAGACTAAAGGAGCAAACCAGCCTAGGAGCAAGGACTAGAAGATAAGAAGGGACAGGAAAGCTGGTAATAGGGAACCCAAGTCTGAGAAGGGAGAGTGTTGGATGGTTGTGGTAACCAACGTCATAGAACAATATGTGTAATAACTTTTAACAATGAACTAGTTTGTTCTACAAACCTTCATCTAAAGTACAATAAAGGAAAGAAGAAAGGAACTGACTCTTTGAAAGAACAATAAAATTGATAAACCTATAGTAATTGATAAACCTAAACTAATCAATATGTGAAATAATACAGGAAACATAGCTACAGATACTACAGACATTAAGAGGATAATAAGAAAGCACTTTGAGCACTATGCCAATAAATTTGACAATATAGACTAAAAGAAATTTTGTTGCAATATACAAACTTCCAAAGCTCAGTTATAAAGCAAAAGATAAGAATAATCACACACATAATTTAAAAATTCATAATTTAACACCTTCCTGTAAAGAATACTTCAAGTCTAGACACAATCACTGGTGTATTCTAACCAATGAGAAAGAAACATTACCAACTTGATACAAATTCCTACAAAAAATACAAGAGAAGGGGCAGTGCCAAGGTGGTGGACTAGACACACATTTCCTCAATTCCCTCTGAGAACTAAGGCCTGAAATGATAATTGAATAGAACATTCTGCACATCCAGAAAGCCCTAGGATATGGCATAGGGTTATCAGATTGGACTATACACCACTAAACAGGAAACTACCTCTCCCTAACATGAGACAGTGTACCTTGAGCCCTGATCCTGCTGCCTCATGCTCAGATGGACTGCAGGTACTGAAGCCTTCTGTGTTATCCAGGAGGAGAGGGCTGGGCATGAGCTGGCAACTACACTGAACTGCAGTGCTAAAGTAAACAGCATATAGCAAAGCAGAGACACCATGCTTGGGTAGCCACATTTTAAGAACCCAGATGCTGACTGAGGGTACCACTGGACCTCTACCCTCTGTTTTCTGAGCTATACCATAGATTCTGCTGTTTAGTGGTGGGAAGGGCAGCTCAGGTGAGACACCATCTTGGTTGGCTGGGAGGTGGAGCAACCCAACTGGAGGTTGGGCTAATTCCCAAGCTGAGAATCAGTATCAGTCCAGAAAGTACTTTTCCTGAAGAAAGTCTGTGTTTAGCACACTGTTCCCTTATGGGTGAGTCCCAGCTAAGGATGGCAACAAGTCTGTAACCCCCTCCTTACTTTGAATTATGTCATAGCATCTGGGGATGGCCAAAGAGGTGCTTCCCTTGTCAACTGGAAGCAGCGCCTGCCACACTTAATGGCCTCACCAGTTTCAGCAGCTGCTGGACAGCTCCCAACTTAACAGTAAAGTACCTTTTAAAATAAGAATGCCTTAACAAATCTCTATGGAGCACCCCAGCAGTATCTCTTCAACCATTCACTGACCCATATAGTAGAGTAGGCTGATGGTACTCAGTTTCTCCATAAGTAGGGTGCCATATTTGGCAGTCATGAGGCAGTCTGCCTCCCCCCGAGAGTCCACTGGGGCCAGTCACTGGGATACACAGAGGCAACTGGTGACCTCTCCTCTTAGAACTATGCCTCAGCTCCTGTTGAGATAACACCAGAGACACTGAACAGCCTCTATGTGTCCTGAAGGCCACAAACAATTACTAGCCATTTAAAGAAACAGTCCAATATGGCTCTGGAAAACTTCCAAAATAAAGTATCAGAAAACTTCCCAGATAAAGAAGCCTTTCTGAAACTATCGGGGGTTGAGTATAAAAGATTTATGTATAGAGTCTTCCTAGAGATTAAACAAAATACAGCAGAGAAAAATGAAAAATTAAGCAAGCTATTTGAACTGATGGAACATCAACAATCTGAAATCCAGGAGATTAATAACAAAATAATGGAATTAGACATTCAATCCAAAGCCAAAAGAGCAGAATTCAGGAGATGGAAGTCAGATTCATGGACCTTATGGATAGAGCAACTGACACTAGTGTTTATGAGGAGAAATCAGAGAAAAGAAATAAGAAAAATGAAGAAGCGTTAAGAAACATGGGGACACTATTAAAGAGAATAATCTATGAATAACTGGAATTCCTGAACAGGGAAGGATAGCTGAAAACACAGAGAGTATTATTGTTGAGTTGCCAGTTCTGGAGGCACAAACACACACAAAAGCTGTGGGTTATGGGATAGGACTGGGCACATATGAGAACTAGTAACCTAAGTGAGAGGATTATAATGTGTGAAGAGGAGACTTAAATTGGAGAGGTAAATAAGGCCAGAATAAGAAGAGTTTTTACTGTCTTCCTTATGATTCTTCTATTTTATCTTTATTTGGTGCTTAATTCTAGAGTTTCATAGTTCGAAGAATAGAGCATGGCACTTTGTTGGTAAATACATGATTGCAAGTTCAAAATATTTTAAAGTGAAGCAGTAAATAGAGCTAATTATTTTTAGGGCAGATATTGTGGTCAGCATTCACTGCAAGTTGAAAGTGCACTAATTAGACAACCACCACCACCACCAGGGACCATCTAGTAGATTCACCTCATGGCAACCCCATCCATGTATGTCAGGGTAGAGCTGTGGTCCACAGAGTCTTCAAAGGCTGTTTTTTTCAGAAGTAGATCACCTTTCTCTTTAGGAGATTCCAAGTACACTCAAATCAACTTTTTGGTTAACAATCAAGTTTGTTAACCATTTGCACACCCAGGGGCTAGAACACCTTAGGGATCAAAAAATGTAGATCTGTGTTCTGTACATACCAGAACCAAAGTGTCCATCTACAAATGATTTAGAGGACAAAATCCTGCCCAACTCCACGTCTTTGCTCATATGTCCACTGTAAGACATTGTCTCAGGCACTATGAGGGATGTTGTTTTTGTCAGCTAGTGCTGCTCTAACAGAGATACCATAAGTAGACGGCTTTAACAAAGACAAGTTTATTCTTAAACAGTCCAGTAGGCTACAAGTTTGAATTCAGGTTGTTTGCCCCAGGGCAAGTCTTTCCCTGTTTGTCAGCTCTGGTGGAAAGTCCTTGTGTCATATCAGTCTTTGATTAGGGAGCATTTGGGCACAGGAATCTTAGGTCTGAAGGACTCACTCTTCTTCCTGTTTCTCTACTAGCTTCTTTCCTTTATATCTCAAGAGACTGCCTCAAGGCACAAAACAAGCTTACACATTGAATCTTACTCTACCAACACAACAGCACCTATCCGCCCTCATTAACATCATAGAGGCAGGAATTCCAACATGAGGGAACATCACAAAATACTAGGAATTATAGATTGGCCAAATTGCTACAGATTTTTTTAAGGAACACAGTTCAATCCATAACAAATACGAAGGCAGATCAGACATCAGCCTTGCTTTTAAGGAGCTCACTATCTAGCAAGCTCATTCCTCTGCCCAGAATATCTACTGCTGGAGTCCCTCCCTATCCCAATCCCATACAGTTTAGTGGTTAAGAGTATAGACTTTGGGATCACAGAGTAGCCAGCAATATAAGAGTTCAATTAATGTTAAATATTTTTATTAATGTTAAGGCATAAAGGTCACCTAGACTGCTCAACCACATCAGCAGACTTGCATTCCTTTCCCTGTCTCTGGGGTAGTGAATTTGTTATTTCAAAAACTTCAGGAAGGCTATATTGGGTAATTTACGCCATGAGTCGGATCCGACTCGATGGCACTTGGCCTTGGCCATACTCTTTGGTAAGATGTAATGGAATCTTGTGACTCCCTGTTCTTTCTCATGCAAACCTCTTTTGTAATCTGTCCGTAAAAGCTACTGGAACTGTAATCTAAGCAGAACAGTCTTGGAGAAATTATTCTCACTGTCTCCCAGGTTCACATGCTTGTCTGTTAATAAAGCATAGCCAGCCAAGTGCCGTAGAGTCAATCCGACTCATGGCAACCCTAGGGGCCAGGGCAGAACTGACCCCCATTGAACCTTTTTCCATGTGTCTGAATTTGGCTGCAGTGAGAGGTAGAATGAACTTGCTTTTGATTCAGCAACATTTCTGGCAACCATAGCAGGACTTTGAGTAGCCTTCTGGTACGTTTCACCAAGGTAGAGCCAACTTCTTTCTCCTCCACTTTCATAAAGGCCCTGAATAAATGGGCAGATGACTGGTGAAGCAATTGAGGAACTCTGATCAGGGCCACTCCCTCATGAGGTTCAATGGACCAGCTGCTCATGGTGTTCCAGTAACTTTGGCCTGGACAGGTGAGGGTGTTTATCCATCCCATTAAGGCTGAGGATAAGGTTCACAAAATATTTTCAGGCACAGGTCAGGCATTCAAGAGCCAATAGGGCACCTGTTACTAGAAGACTCCCATGACAGGAAAAGAGGGTACATAGAGTGGACAAGGAAAGTGTCTGCCCTCTGCAAGACAAACTCCATACAACATGAGGAACATATTGGTCCAAGCAAACACATCCCCATCCACTTGGACCTCTACTTCCCTGAAACAATAGAAGTCAGATTTCTCAACCTCCTCTCCTTTCTTCCTTGGCTTGGCCCAGGGCAGAGGGAACTTGCTTGGAGTTTCCATTTTCCTCCTTGACAGATGAGACTGGAGGTGAGGCTTCTGAATGCTCAAAACAGTGCTGCCAAGAGCCTTTTTCTTGGGAGGCTTTGAAGGCTGCTGATCCGTGCCTACCACTGGTTCATGAATCTAAAATGTTCAAGTGTTTTATTCTAGTTGCATACAGAGGATTCAGATTCTTATCAGGATTTGGACTTGTGTGCGTCTTGGTTCTGTCTGTTTGGTGAGAAAGGAACATCTTTCCCAACTAAAAAAGCTTTTTCTGTAAGTATATACCCTGTAATGTGGGAAAATAAGGCATCTGTTCCTAAGAAAAGCCTGATGAGTCAAATTCTGTCTGTCTGGTTTCAGTATGGGTACCCACCTGTGACTAAATGATCAAATGAAGTTTTATTGTAATAGAGCCTGGGCAATGTAACAGCTAGACTCCAGAGAAAGTTGGCCATTTGAATGGATCCATAAAATTATTTTATCATTCTGCAATTAGAGGTCCTTTGTCAAAAACCAGAAAGTGCTTGCTGAGCTCACTTTAATTAAGAAAGAAACAGGCTGCATGTGTATCTGGTGAAGTTGAGTGTGTGCGATAAAGTGAGGCCTCCTGTGTGTTTGATAAGATAAATGTATTTACAGTATGGTTTTCTATTTGCCTTTGTGAGGCTTTGGAAATATCTTTTTCATTGTTGTTCTTACACAAGCTGTTTGTGGGGACCTCACGTTTGTAATTTTCTGTGAAAAGTGTCTAATCCCTGTGCACTGAATGTTTAATGTCTGTGAAAGGCTTTACAACTTTGGCCTTGAGACATACAGTATTGTCTTAGTCAACATCTGTTTTCGTAAAAGTCTTTGCCCATTAAGTGTCTTATGTTTTGTCATTGCCAGTGTATCTAATTTTAAAATATTTCTCCTTCTAATTCTTTGTAGATAGCCTTGTTCAGAGGTTGTCTAAAGGCTGTCAGAGTCTTGCTTGAGCTAAATTAGTGTTCATAAAGAAGCCAGATTTCAAGTAGATCCAGACATAATGTTACTGGGCTGAAAAGACTAATTTAACACCCTTAGTTAAAGGCCTCTGAAAGGGATAGTTTTGTCTTTAAGAGAAAGTAACAATTCCAGAACAATAAAAGAGAAATTAATGATATTTTGCCCTCCAGGAAGAAGTAGGGAGTAGGGAAGGATCAGCTTCCTGTAATAGCGCCTGCAGAGGTGTTTGAAAAAAAAGAAAAAAAAGCCTTTATAATTGGTTGGAAACCTTTTTAAGGCAAAAAGCAGATAAGAACTGTTACTTTACTTAAATTACCAGAAATTGAACGGATCCAAGAATGTAAACAAGTTCACTCTACACTAGGGCAACTCTGAGACTTATGACATAGCCTGGAGGAGTGTTTTAACCCTAACAAGATATAAAGTTCTGTGTACATCAGTAATTCATTAGTTAAACAGAGACTCTGTGATTTCTAAAAGCCAGCTGATGAAGCTTTATTTCAGCCCTGGACTTCGGGTAATTGAGTTAATAGATATCTGGTATAATGTAAATTTGCATACCATTTGCTTTTCAAGCAAAAGAATACACACACACATACACACACACATGCACACACTATATAAGCCTTACGAGTGACTTTATTTTTACTGTTAAAGAATATGTTATAAAAGCTTTTTTAAAAAAATGTTTATTTGGTCTGGTTAAAAGATTTTGTTTTTCTAATAATTTAATTGCTTGATTCATGAGATTTCTAAGATCATTAATAGAAAAATCAGGTTTCTTGCTGCTAAATAACAAAATTCTATGACTTCTGAATAAAACAGTTAATCTATCCCTTGAAGGCAAAGATTTGATCTCTCATTAGGATAAGATTCTTGAGTCAACTAAGCCACAAGATGTGGATGAAAGTTTTGGCACAGACTGGAATCAAAGGATGCTTGGTTCTTATTGGGTTAAAATGTATGCTTTTTCCCTTCTTAATATTACCTAACAAATACATAATATTAAGTCGTGATTTTATTGTTATCTCTCAGTTACTAACTGGAGAGAACCCTGGTTACATGGTGATGAGTGCTATGTTTTACTGATCAGCAAATCTGTAATTCAAATCCACCAGCTGCTTGGTAGGGCAGTTCTATTCTGCCCCATAAGGCTTCTGTGAATTAAAATTGGCTCCACAACAGTGAATTTGATTCGGTTTTAAATTGATAATTTTACCTGGTTGAGAAACAAAAGCTGAGCTTGAAAGCTGAACCACTTTGGCTTCAAAGGTGTATCTCAAGGGTTTAAAAACTGGAGTCACGCCCCTGATATTTCTAATTATGGAGACGCCACTCCTGTGGGCTTGAAAAACTCGGTGTCTGAAGTGCAGGAAACAGGATGTGCTGTCCCAGCGGGCCGGGAAGTCAGAGCTGTAGTACAGGGCAGAGGGAGGCTTCCACACGGAATCTGGACAAGAGGGCCCGTATCTAGAGCCTAAAGGACAGGGCCGTTGTATAAAATGTGATATATTTTCCTCTGTGGTTTCTCCTATTTGTAATGAAAGTGTTTTTGAAAACAGGAGATGTTAGACAATCAGATTATTATGAATACTGTTAAAATTTCAACAGCAATTGCCCCCTTCTTTCCAGAGGAACTGCTCCCCCTTATCCTGCCGAAGGCAACTTTAGATGTAGTTTCACCGTCACACACCCAGCAGGGAACTCAGTGTGGCCAGAGGATCCTGGATAACGAGGGGGGGGCAATACCCTCGCTGACAACTCTCAACTGGAGTAATCAGGGCAACCAGCTAGGTATTACTGGGCACACAAGCCATTTACCACCTCTGATTTGTTAAATTGTGAAAGTTCAAATACTTCACACAGAGCAGACACTAACAAGGTAACAGAATTAATAACCACCATCTTTGCCACTCATACCCCCATTGGGTTGGTATTTAGCCTTGTTAAATGTACTTCTCTCTAGTGATAAAAGATGCCTGGTCTTGGGTAAAGCAAAGGAAGAAGTCAAAAGATTTCACTCTGAAAGCCCTAACAACACTTCTGACACAGCAATGGCCATCTCAGTGACCAAGCCTAATTTGGACCTCAACGATGAGGATTTGCCTCTCCTAAATCATTATAGAAGGCACATTTTAACAGGTCTTCAAAACAGGGTCCCTCACCGTCCCTCAGCACGGTGTAAGAAGTATGGCAAAAGGCCGTCGAGGATCCATCCAAGTTCCTAGGAAGAATCTATGATATCTATCGTTAAGTACACTGATACGCACCTCCAAGCACCTGAAAACCAGAAAATGATAAACACGACTTTTATCTCCCAAAGGGCACCAGACATCTGGAAAAAGCCACAAAAATTGGATGGAGCTTTGGGAATGAATTCTGTCCAGGTGGTGGAAATTACATTCAAGGCATTTTAATAACAGGGAATTCAGGAAGACTCAAGCTGCCACCATGTTCTTGGAGACAATAGGGATCGTGGGGACAACAAGTCTTGATCAGGATGACTAAAGCAGCCCAAGGCTACAGCCAGAATTAACTATCGGCATTGTAATTGCCCCCCGGGAGCCTTGGGTAGAATTACAGGGGAGAGGCAAATGGTGGATTTCCCAGTGGACAGTGGGGCTATGTATCCGGTCCTCCATAACCCTGTTCAGGACGGACTAGTCAGTCAGGCCTGCTGATGGGGATAACAGGGCAGTTAGAACATAAGTCTTTCCTACAGCCTCTTGACTGTCAGAGTGGAGGAAAGCAGACGACTCACCTGTTTCTGTATATGCCAGACTGGCATGTCCCATTATTAGGAAGAGACTTTTTGTCTACACTTAATACCAAGATCACCTTCTCCCCTGAAGAGAAGAGCCTCCCGATGGAAGTACCTCATGAAAACACCTGGCAGCTCCTGACTCAGCATCTGGAGGTGGAGCCCGACTGGCCAAGAAAACCACAGACTAGAAAGTGAGCAAATTCCTGGGCATCAAATGGAGGCTACACATGGCCTGGAGACCACAGCCATCGGGAAAGTTTGAGATGATGATTCATATTTTAAAGAGACAGATCTCCAAGCTATGTCAGAGACTCATTTACACTGGTATAAGCTCTTGCCCATCACCTTGTTTAGAATCTAGGTAGCCACTACAAACAGGCTCAAACTGAGATCCCATAAAATTGTGTATGGGAGACCCTTCCAGGCTGCCTCAGTACAGCTTTTCCCACAGACAGAAAATGAACTCAAAGTTCAGAATTCACCAGTTTTCTCTGTTCAAGTCTTCACTCCTTCATCAGATAAAAGAGAGAAGAGGACTGGAGAGAGGATGGTTGGAGAGAGCAGGGTTGGAGAGAGGAGCCTGAAGAACAGCTGAGGAACAGTGGACCGGCCCTTGGAAAGTCCTTCTGACCACTCCCACTGCCATGAAATTGGCCGGACTAAAGGCCTGGACTCATCACACCCAGATGAAGTCGTACCCCTCGGCAGACACGGACAAGAGAGATCTCAACCACGAGTGGTGGACCGCTATTCACCAAAGAGAAACCAAGTGAAAATCTTCTCTCTCTTTCTTAGATTCAAATTAGTTCTAGAATTTCATAAGACATTGCCCTTTTCACAAGAAATGAAAATGTACGCACTTATCTTACACAAAATGTATGTTTCTGATTTCTGTGCAGCTGGGGGTATTGTTGTTAGTTGCCATCAAGTTGGTTCCAACTCAGAGCGACCCTATGAACAACACTGAAACACTACCCAGTCCTGCACCACGTCGACTATCATTTTTATGCTTAAGCTCATTGTTGTGGCCACTGTGTCAATCCATCTTATTTTCACTGACCCTCCACTCTACCTAGCATGATGTTTTTCTCCAGGAACTGACCCTTCCTGACAACATGTCCAATATATGTAAGACACAGTCTTTATTTCCAGGGAGCACTCTGGTTGTACTTCTTCCAGAACAGATTTGTTTGTTCTTTGGGCAGTCCATGGTACATTCAACATTCTTCTCCAACACCAGAATTGAAAGGCACCAGTTCTTCTTCTGTCTTCTTTGTTCATTGTCCAGCTTTTGCATGCACATCACTCAGCTGAAAATATCATGGCTTGGGTCATTCGCACCTTTGTCTTCAAAGTGACATCTTTACTTTCCAGTACGTGAAAGAGGTCCTTGGCAGCAGATTTTCCCAGTGCAATGTGACTTTTGATTTCTTGACTGCTGCTTTCATGGGTGTTGATCGTAGACCCAAGTAAAATGAAATCCTTGACAACTTCAGTCCTTTCTACACTTATGATGATGTTGCTTACTGGTCCAGTTGTGAGAATTTTTGTTTTCTCAATGTTCAGGTAAATCCATACTGAAGGCTATAGTCCTTGATCTTCAGTAAGTGTTTCAAATCTTCCTCATTTCCAGCAAGCGAAGTGGTGCTGTCTGTGTAACACAGGTTGTTAACAAGTTGTCCTCCAATCCTGATACCTCATTCTTCATATAATCCACCTTACTGGATTATTTACTCAGCATACAGATTAAAAAGGTAAGGTAAAAGAATACAATCCAGACGCACACCTTTCCTGTCTTTAAAGCATGCAGTGTCTCCTTGTTCTGTCCACACAACTGCCCCTTAATCCATACACAAGATTCCTTAAGAGCACAGTTAGTTGTTCTGGAATTCCCATTCTCTGCAATGTTAGCCACAGTTTGTTGTGATCTACACATCTGAATGCTTTTCTATAGTCAGTGAAACATAAATAAACATCTTTCTGGTATTCTCTGTTTTCAGCCAAGATCCATCTGATACCAGCAATGGTACCCCTGGTTCCACATCCTCTTATGAATCCAGCTTGAATTTCTGGCAGTTCCTGGTCAATATACTGTTGCAGTCATTTTTCAACTATCTTGAGCAAAATTTTACTTGCATGTAATATTAACAATATTGTTTGCTAATTTCTGCTTTCAGTTGGATCATCTTTCTCTGTAATGGGCATAAATATGTATCCTTCCAGTCAGTTGGCCAGGTAGCTGTCCTCCAAATTTTTTGGCACAGATGAGTGAGCACTTTCAGCACGGCATCTATTTGTTTAAATATCTCAATTGTTCTTCCGTCAATTTCTGGAGCCTTGTTTTTTGCCAGTGCCTTCAACAGAGCTTTGACTTCTTCCTTCAGTACCATTGGTTCCTGATCACAGGCTACCTCTTCAAATGGCTGAATACTGACCAGTTCTTTCCAGTATAATGACTCTGTCTATTCCTTCCAGCTCCTTTTGATGCTCCCTGAGTTGTTTAATAGTTTACATGTAGAATCCTTCAGTATTGCAATTGAAGGCTTGAGTTTTTTATTCAGTTCTTTCAACTTGAGAAATGCAGAACTCATTCTTCTCTTCTGGTTTTCCATTTCCAGTTCTTTGTACAGTGTTATAACACTTTATTTTCTTTTCTTGAGTTGCTCTTTGAAATCTTCTATTTAGGTCTTTTATTTTGCCATTCCTTCCTTCTGCTTTAGTTGCTCAATACTCAAGAGCAAGTTTCAGAGTCTCTTCTGACCTCCAATTTGGTCTTTACTATCTTTCCTGTCTTTTCAATGACCTCTTGGTCTCTTCATGGATAATGTCTTTGATGTCATTCCACAATTCGTCTGGTCTTCAGTCATTAATGATGAATACATTTAATCTGTTCTTGAGGTGGTTTTTGTTTTAGTCGTCTGGTGCTGCTCTAATAGAAACACCACACAGTGGATGGCTTTAGCAAAGAAAAGTTTATTCTTACACAGTCTAGTAAGTCACAAGTCTGCATTCAGGGTGTCCACTCCAGGGGGAAGGCCTTTCCCTTTGTCACCTCTGGAGGAAAGTCCTTGTGTTGCATCAGTCTTTGTTCAGGAAGAGTCTTGGCACAGGAACCTCAGGTCTGAAGGGCATCTTTTACTCCTGGTGCTGCTTTCTTGGTCGGGTAAGGTTCCCAATTCTTTGCTTGCTTCCCTTTCCTTTTATCTCTTGTAGGATGAAAGGATAAAGGGTGGTACAAGCCATATTCCACAGAAATTCCCTTGTCATGCAGCAGGGAGGTAATCTCATGAAGGGATTTACAGTCCCACCCTAATCCTCTCTAACATAATCTGCTCTGTTAACCACAGGCAGAGATTAGGATTTATAGCATCAGAAAAATCACAAAACGGAGAGCAATCACAGAATACAGGGAATTCTGGTCCAGCCAAATTAATACACATATTTTTTGGCAGATGCAATTCAATCCACGACAGTTCTTAAATACAGGAGGGATATATTCAAGGTCATACTTTGGCTCTCATGGATTGTTCTAAGTTTCTTCAGTTTCAATTTGAATTTGTATATGGGCAATTCACTATTGCTGCCATAGTCAGCACCTTGTCTTTTTCTGACTGTTGATAATGGATTTTTAACAGTGTCTTTTTACACAGATGTAGTCAATTTGGTTCTTGTGTATTCCATCTGGTAGGGTCTATGTATATGGTCACCATTTGTGTTGGTTAAAAAAGGTATTTGCAATGAAGAAATTGTTAGTCTTGCAAAATTCTATCATGTGATCCCTGGCGTTATTTCTGTCACCAAGTCTGTATTTTCCAACTACTGATCCTTCTTCTTTGTTTCCAACTGTGGTATTACAGTTGCCGGTAATTATCAATGCGTCCTGATTGCATGTCTGATCAATTTCAGACTTCAGAAGTTGGTAAAAATCTTCAGTCTCTTTATCTTTGGCCTTAGTGGTTGATGTGTAAATTTGAATAATAGCTATGTTAACTGGCCTTCATTTCAGGCATATGGATATTATCCTATCGCATTGTACCTCAGGACAGATCTTGAAATGTTCTCTTTGATAATGAATGCAACACTGTTCCTGTTCAAGTTTTCATTCCCAGCATAGTAGACCATATGACTGGCAGATTGAGAAGGGCCCAAACCAGTCCATTTCAGCTCACTAATGCCTAGGATTTGATGTTTATGTGTTCCAATTCTTTTTTGACAGGTTCCCATTTTCCTAGATTCATACTTCATACATTCCATGTTCCAATTATTAACAGATATTTGCCACTGTATCTTCCCATTTTGAGTCATGCCACATTAACAAATGAAGATCCCGAAGACTCAACTCCATCCACATCATGAAGGTCGACTCTACTTTGAGGAGGCAGCTCTTCCTCAGTCATCTTCTGAGTGCCTTCTAACCTAGGGGCTCACTTTCCGGCACTATATCTGACAATGTTTGGCTGCTGTTCATAAGGTTTTCCCTGGCTAGTCCCTTTCAGAAGTAGACTTCTGGGTCCTTCTTCCTAGAATGTCTTAGTCTGGGAGCTCAGCTGAAACTTGTCTACCACGGGTGACTCTGCTGGTACCTATACACCAATGGCATAGCTTCCAGCATTGCAGCAACAAGCAAGCCTCCACTGATAGACAAGTGAGGGCTGCTCACTCTGTCTTTACCTTCTTTAACTGATGCTATTACTCTCCTTACCTGATACCGTTACCCTCCTCTCCTGATGCTGTTACCCACCTTACCTTATGCTATTAGCCTCCTGACCTGCTCCTGTTACTCTCCTTACAACTGATGCTGTCACCCTCTGTACCTGACACTGTTATCCTTCTTACCTAATGCTGTTACTCTCCTTACCTGACGGTGTTACTCTCCTTTCATGATGCTGTTACCTTTCTTTCACGATGCTATTACCCTCCTTACCTGATGCTGTTCTCCTCCTTACCTGATGAGGAGGTATTTAGGTTAAACAAATTTTTGATTGGTGTATCCACCACTCTGGAGTTCATTAGAATTCTACTTTGTTCAGACACGTTCAAAAGAACATCATTTATGGGGATATCTATAACTGGGAACCAGTTAAGTAAAAGGAAAAAGAGATGTTCTCAGCCCAGCTTGTTATCCCTTCCTTCTGTTACAAACTTAATAACCTCACCCTCAAATGTAACAGAAATGTAACAGTGCCCTATGCTAATAGACACATTAAGTTCCCTAAATGACAGTCCTTGCTGCAAGGAAATTGGTCCTTTTCATACGTTCCTGCCAGTGCTACGGTGGGACTTGTGCCTTGGGAAGACTGGCTGCATTCCTGCCCCAGATGAAAAACATCTGACCTAATTATGCCCAAGCTATAAGAGATTAACCTTCCTAAAGATTGCCATAGTGATGTACATTGTTCAGTCTGGCTAAATACACACCCTTGTCCCTTTTTGTTATGCCTGCCTTGACAATAGGTTTAATAGGCCAGCTTGTGTCATGGATAAACCTAAAAGCTTCCTTGCAGGCCATAGAACATTAGGCACTGAATTTGGACAAGTCAGAGAGGCAATTCTGATAACTGGGCAGCTATAGACTACTTACTCCTCAGAAATTATCACAGATGTAAAGAGCTTAAAGGGAATGTGTTGCTTTAACTTCTCTGATTGTTCTCATTGATGGAGAACAAATTAAAGTGATAAAGAATACTATAAATAACATCAAACGGTGGGAAGCCTTCTTCATGTTGGAGTTTGAGAAGTTATTCTCGTGGATCCCCATTCTAGGTTGACTGAACATACTAATAATGGTAATCAAAATCACTATTATTTGTTGCTGCATACAATGTGCACCCTGCCTCGCAACCAACTGTACTACACACTATACGGGGCTAGCCCACAATGCAAGATTTGATCCTAGAGTTAATGCTATCAGTCAAACAGCTATTTTCATTTGAAACCTATTTCATAGATATGAAACTGGTGATTAAGAGTGGGAAATGTTAATGCATGAAGGTCACCTAGACTGCTAAACAAGATCAGCAGATTTGCATTCCTTTCCCTGTCTCTGGGGGTAGTGAATTGGTTATTTCAAAAACTTCAGGGAGGTAATGATTTGGGGTAATTCACATTGTTTGATAAGATGTAATGGAATCTTATGACTCCCTATTCTTTCTCATGCAAACTCCTTTTGTAATCTGGCTATAAAAGCTGCTAGAATTGTAACCCAAATGGGACAGTTTTGGAGAAATAGTTCTCAATGTCTCCCAGGCTTATATGCTTATCTGTTAATAAAGTGTACTTGAACCTTTTTGTGCATCTCTGAATTCAGCTGTAGTGACAGAAGAACGACTTGCTTTTGGTTGGGTAACATTAATACCTACTATCATGGATTGAACTGTGTCTCTCCAAAAATGTGTGTAGCCATTTGGCTGGGCCATGATTCCCAATGTTTTGTGATTGCCCTCCATTCTGTGATTTTCTTATGCTGTATGTTAAAGAAGGCTAGAGTGGGACTGTAAATCCCTTCATAAGGTCACCTCCCTCTATTGTCAAGGAAGTTTCCCTGGAGTGTGTCTTATACCACCCTTTATCCTTTTATCTTAACAACAGATAAAAGGGAAGGGAGGCAAGCAGAAAACTGGGAACCTTGCAGCATCAAGAAAGCAGCACCAGAAGAAGAGCGCATCCTTCAGACCTGAGGTTCCTGTGCCAAGATGCTCCCTGAACAAAGACTGATGCAACACAAGGACTTTCCTCCAGAGGTGACAAGGGGGAAAGCCTTCCCCTGGAGTGAACATTGTGTACTTGGAATTGTAGGCTACTGCGCTGTGTAAGAATAAGCTTTCCTTTGTTAAAGCCATCCATTTGGTGATATTTCTGTTAGAACAGTACAGGTGACTAAAATACCTACCCTTCAAACTGAAATGCCAATCCCTTGATATTTCTCCTCCCATAGCACTCACCCTTCTCCCATCTAAGTCATAAGGATTATATTCTGAAAATCCATACCACTTTTTAAACATCTTCTTTTTCAGTTAGTAATTTATCTATGGACATATGCTATCCCTCTTGGTGCTACCAGGAAATCTTGCTAAATGGTGAGCTCCTTAAAAGGAGGGCCTATATTTGCTCTGCCTTCATATCCTTCATGATTTAAGTGCTACAACTGCTAACTAAAAGGTCAGCAGTTCAAATTTGCCAGGCATGCCTTGGAAACTCTATGGGGTGGTTCTGTTCTGTCACATATAGTCACTATGTGTCAAAATTAACTTGACAGCAATGAGTCCTTTTTTTTTTTTTTAGTATAAAAGCTGACATCCTGTAAAGTATGAAACATAATGTCATTATTAAAATGTTTTCCAACGTATCAGGGTACTAATACTTGAAATTATTTGCCCCTTCAGTACTGAGGCAATCCAAGAAACAATATATAAAGAAGCCTGCACAACTACACAGAATGCGATAACTCTACTGCGTCTGCACACGTGACAAGGAAAAGCCATTTCATTTTGTTTGCCTGTTTGTTCTATTTTTGCTGAAGAAATATATGGCATATATCAGCTTACTTTTAAGAAAGATAATTTCAAGAATCCCACATTCTTAAAGAAAACCCTAGTAATTGAGTTTTATTTCTTCTAAATTACAAGAGGAAAAATTTATTACTAATTCCTCAATTATTTCATTATGTGGTGCTAATAAAAAAAATTGACATCTCAATTATGTTCAGTTGAACAATCATGTAATTTATTAAATAATTTTTGACTGAAGTGATTATTTGCTTAAAGCACAGAATATGCAGGAGGAATCTCAAATAATATTTTTCTGGGGCCGTGTAATAAAATAATTGTGCAATTAGTAATAAACAGCATGCAAGAATGACAAATGTTTTATTTAAAACTTGGGGAACAAAAGCACATCACTTGAGCTTTTTCCAAGTGAACAAAATCCTATGGTATATTAATCAAAGAGGCTTTTTTATGCCTCTGGCAGCAGTGTTTTAAAGTAAACCCTTAATATCAGATCCCAATCCCCAGTTTCAATTTGCTTTCAATGGAAAGGACATTAGAGTTTATAAAATACTCCTTGATTACTTTTTTGAAGGCCTGAAATCTTGACATGTCCGTGACTCGCTCACACTGCATCAATATACACTGGTTGAAAGAGCAATCCCCATCGCGAACATTGCCACCGTGGCTTATACAATCATGCCCTTGAGAAAAAGCCAGAGAGAAAAAAGGAGCACCAGGCAGTGACAAAAATGAAATAGAACTGTCATCTGGCAGTTCTTCATAGTCCGTCAAGGAAACTATTAAAGATGTACAAAGAACCAGAGAGCGTTTGGGCAAAGGTTGTGAAACTCCCACTTCAAGGGCAGGGCACTACAGGCTGCCCGAGACTGTTGGTGCGCAGACAAGCCTGCGTTCCCGGAGGCTGCGCTGGCGCCCAGGGCTACTTAGGTCTGTCCCTGGCCCAGGGGACAGACGTGCTGGGCGGGCTATGGAAACCAAGCTTTGCCATTCCAAGGCAGTTTCAGATGAGGAATTTAAAATAAACTGTAAATTAATTAATTGAATCCCTTTCTAGTCGAGGATATCATGGTCTATTTCAGGAACTGCAGAAGAGACCTGTCTGCTGTCGGCTGAGTGGGATTCAAATATTACCTCTGCCCAGTCCTAATTTGTGGGACCTTAGCCAAAGTATTTAAGTCTCCTGAGCCTCAATTCCCTCCTCTCTTTCACTCATGGTAGTTACAAAAGCAGAACCTCTCCTTTATTTTTTAATCATTTCCCCTCCTTTATTATCCCTCATCTGGGAAATCCTGGTGGCACAGGGGTTAAGTGCTACAACTGCTAACCAAAAGGTTGGCAGTTTGAATCCACCAGGTGCGCCTTGGAAACTCTATGGGGCAGTTCTACTCTGTCCTGTAGTGTTGCTGTGAGTCGGGACCGAAACAACGGCAGTACGTTTGGTTTGTGTGTGTGTGTGTGTGCGCGAGTGTGTGCGTGTGTGTGTGTGTGTGTGTGTGTGTTTGGGTTTATTATCCTTAGTGTTTCTACTAACCGTTACCTGTCTCTCTAATTTGAGAAATTCCTGAATCTTCTTTCCTCAAAGTTCGGTATCCTTTGCTGTCCAACAAGATGGCTAGTTGATCTGTAACAAAATAGCTGGTCTTTATAAGCCTAAGGAGGATTTTCAGGAAATTTCTCCCCCTACCCGCTACCCACACATATACTACTGCCTTGGAGAGGGTCAGGTATATCAGCTTTCTGGAAGGAATATTATTGTTCCTGAGCATTTAACACTTAAATTATTCCAAAGGACTTTCAGCTAGGTTAAGAGGAGCATAAGATATTACATCCAGGCATTCAAGAAAGATCCTTGGGAAAGGCAAGGCCTTTTCCTTCTCGTCAAGGTTTTCTACTGCTCAAAACAGAATTGGAGAAATTATCTAAAAATAACATGAATTAATATATCACATTGTGTAAAACATTACTGGTGAACATGTTTTTTTCCAGATGTCTTTATTATTTGGGGTTTAAAATAAAAAGAAGGTAAATAAATTGTAAGGTTCGTAGAATTTGTATCTCCTTTTGCATCTATGGTCTTAGAACCATTTTAATTCTAATACGCTCTTACCTGTTCCAGGCTTAGTTTTCCAAAGATAGAATACCACGTCCAGAATAATTTTTGGCTTTCATTCTAATACAGTTCTTAAATCAGCAACACTGTTATTTAGGGGGTTATTTCAGAGATCTTTCTTTCATGATTTTCTATGGAAATATACGCTTTAGATTTATAATAATAGTATAAGTATACTGTGGACTCACAGCAATATAGTTTCTACAGTTTTACTAATCTGTAATACAGGTGGAACATATTACTTCACAGTGGACTTTCCCATATTCCTTTGGTAAAACCAAATGTACACTATTCCAACCCCAAAGATTCTATTTCTCACAACATTAGAAGTCAAGTTGTGGAATTCAATTTACAAACTTGGCTACAAGCAGAGCTACAACTAACATAATACCAAAAACACCAGTTTGAAAGCATAATATACAATGAGTAATTTCCTGCCAAAAAATCAGATTTGGAAACCTGCTGTAGAATCCAATTTTTCTTGGACAGATCAGCAGAGCACCATCTCCATGATTGTCACTTAGTGCTTTTAGAAGCGACCCAAAGCTTGTCTGTTTAAGAGAAGGCTTCTTACCGAAGAAACAGATCTTATCCTTGGGAAATTTACTTTCCAAGTGGGACAGGAATGAATAGCATTTAACTTACAAATTAGGAATTTTTTATGTTGTTGTTATTTCTTTGCTATTTTTGGAAGGTGGGGTTGCTTTAACTTATGATCCTCTTTTTTATTTCTCAGTTAATATAATCACAATTTCTTTCTGATAAAAGAAAGGAAAATTGCTAAGGACTTTCTCATTACCACTGTAAAGAAGGCTAGATTCTTGTAAGAAATCAGTAGAACTATAGAGGCCATTGTTTGTTTCAATGAACACTCTATACTGAAATTTTTTAACAACCTTGTTAATGCTGGACTATGCCAGAAACTGTATGGAAATACTGAAAAGAAGAAGAAGAAAAAGAAACACTAATGTGCTTTATGCAGCTGTTCTACATGTATATTCATATTCAATATTTATAAGAACTTGGTGACGTATCTACTATTATTTTCCCCTCTTTACAAATAAGAAAACAAGCACACCAAATAACCTGTGTGAGATCCCACAGTAGCAGAACTAGGATTTGAACCCAGAACTGCCTGACTCTAGTGTCTTTTCTGTTAATCATTGTACTTACAAACTGGAGATGCAAGAGCTGCACACAAGGCAGAGTCTGTGAACACGACCACAGAGCAGGATAGGTCAGTTCCACACACCAGCTTCTGCGAGAGAGACATCTACTAGAAACACACATTTTTTTTTATGCTAATTGTGTGTAAAGGTAATTTGTAAAAGGTAAAATTAATGTGGAATGGCATCCTTGTAGGACAATATTTAATGAAGGTAGAATTTGAAAATCAGCAAAATTTAGAATGGCTGAGATTGGGGTGTAGAAGTAGAAGACAGAAGAGAACACAGGGAATGTTCTGGCCACAGGCCTATGAATGCAAGTTGGTACAAAGACACTGTCTTTGGTGAAAGGACAGCCACAAAACTGACTCAGATAGTGTCCCCATCACTCTCTATTACATTTACTTTTATTGCATATGTTGCATAGAGTGTTTTTTTTTTCTATAAAAATTGCACTATTTATCTGAAGTTCAAATTTAATGGGGAATCTATTTTTTTCTTTTTCTGCTAATCTGAACACGCTCAAGGCACTCAAACTTACTTGTGTTTCTTTCTTTCTTTTCTTTCTTTTTGTGTATGTCTGCCCCTTTGTCCCCAACCCCGTATGCAAGAAAACATGCTCCATTAGAGCAGAAAGTACAGTGACAGAGACAGAGAGAGAGTCTCTTCAACTATCAAGGAACCTGAGGTAGATGAAAAATGGCATCAACAGGACCAGATGTTTTCCTTATTATCCTTTTCTTTTTCTTTTTCTTTTTTTCAAAATACCAAGTTGGGTCAGAAATGTGCAAAACAGAAGAGTCAAACTAATCCCAAATTCTTCTAATTTTCTAACTGCAGTAAGAGGACTGTAACCAATTATTTCTCTCTCTCTCTTTTTTGCGTTTATAAAAGGGGAAATAATTTCATCCAGACTAGTGCTTCCTTCTTTCAGTCCAAGAAATACAATATTGTAGAGTTGCTCTTAAATGAAAAGTCGCATTTTGGTGTGTCACATTTAGGCTACTTAGACAGTGGTTCTGGTAGGTGGATCTGGAGGTTCTACCACTAAAATAAGGAGTCCTGGTGATACAGTGGTTAAAGTGCTTGGCTGATAAATGAAAGGTTTTCGGTTGGGCCCACCAGCCACTTCACAGGAAAAAGATCTGACAGTTTGCTTCCATAAAGATTGCAGGCTTGGGAAATTCTACTCTATCTTACAGGGTCACTATGAGTTAGAATCCAATTGAGTAGATGGCAACAGATTTGATCTGATTACCACTAAAATAGAATAATACAGACTTTTCCTAATTTGCTAATTCTTAAAAATCAGGTTTCTTTAAATGATTTTGTCTCATAGTTTATTCTCATACATTGGGCAACTGGCAGTCCTCAACTATAGAAGAGTATCACATAAGATGACATCTGATTTAGCACAAAATGGTACATTACATAATTTTAAGCTTCATATGCCAATATTTTATGATGTTCAGTAAATACCATCATGACTTCCAGATGCTTCTCCACCTGAATCAAATTTAAATCATGGAAAACTTTTGATACAGATGCTTGAGAAATAGAGTGGAGTATGTATTTAAAATATATCATCTCAGCTCAAGCTCAAAGAATAGCTTCTTTCTAGCCAGATTGCAAATTTGGAAGTCAGTGTTAAGAGAGTCTCCCTGATAGACACAGTATCCTATTCTCTCTTGTCTATATAATGCAGCGATATTTATTTCCTTTTTATCCTGGGGCCACCAAAGGGATTAATGATGCTCAGTATCGTGAGCATTATTAGTAGGCAGACATAAAAATTCAATTGAATCAAATTATCAAAGAACTATTGGACAAGTAGTTTGTGCAATGGATGGTGCTCAGAAAGTTTCAAGAAACTTAAACACAATCCTTCCCTCAAGAAGCTAATAGCAAAGTAGGGAAAATGGAGCACAAGTATGACTGTCGAGAGCGTCTTGGCATCTTCCTTCCCTACAGTACAGAGCCAGGAAATAGTAAGGGCTCAGTAAATCTTGAACTAATTAATTAGCGAACCAAATGGTGAAAACAAAACAAACAAGGGAGCGGGGGTCAGACAAAATGCTGTGATCCACATAAATATACATTAGAATTTTTCAAAGTGTATTCTGTATAAGTCACTCAGATGTACCACAAGACGGGAGGTGCAGGGCGGGGTGGAGAGGGCAGTGTTGAAACACAGTTGGTAAAAATGCACATAATTTTCCTTTTAGATATTCACCATGCATGCTAGGGCTAAGAGTTTGAATTGAAAGTTGGTATACAGCTAAGTAGAAAAATACATAGAGAGGGACAACAACTAAGTTCATGAACTCAATTGTTGTGTTCCATACCTCACTGCTCAATATCACTACAGTAACCTTCAAAAAACTCCCCTTGGGAAGCTAGGCACCAATGACAGAGCCCAGTCCACCCTTCCAAACAATTTTGGAACTGTCTGGAATGGCTATTGCACGTGGTGGCAGGGTGGCAACTTCACGAACTTAATTGTTGGGTTGTCTGTGAGAGAATTTTTAGCCAGTAAACAAATAACTGTATGGGAACACCCTCCCTGCTCACCTGATCTGGTCCCCAGTGACTTTTTTTCTTTACCCGAAGATAAAGGAAATACCGCAGGGAAGACATTCTGATGACGTTCGGGACATCAACAATAATGACGACAGCTCTGATGGCCATTCCAGAAAAAGAGTTCCAACACTGCTTTGAAGAGTGGACTAGGCACTGGCATTGGTCGCAGCTTCCCAAGGGGAGCACTTCGAAGGTGCTGGTGGTGATATTCAGTGAAGAGGTATGTGGCACTTTTCCTAGGATGAGTTCACTGAACTTGTCAGACTTCATATAAAAAATATAGAGAAGGGAAGAATTTTATAAAATATAAATTTGATTGGTGCATATTCTATGGTAATATGGTGACATTCAAAACCCCCAAACCAAGTCCAGTGCTGTCAAGTCGATTCCAACTTACAGTAAACCTATAGAACAGAATAGAACTGCCCCCCATAGAATTTCTAAGGAACACCTGGTGGATTTGAACTGCTGACATTTTGGTTAGCAGCCATAGCTAAAATCCACCAGTGTTTCCTATGACATTCGAGGAACCTATAAATCATGGAGCCAGAAGTTCAGTTAAATCTTTTTTTGTTTTTTATTACTTTACAATATTCTTCTTAATTTCTAAAATAAATACCTAAGTTAATGTAGAACTTCAGTAATAATGAACTGTGTAGAGGAAATCCCAGTGGGAGGTTTTGCACACTATACATATATGTATTCTACTGATGTGTGTAATTAGCCCTGGTGGCTCAGTGATTAAACACTTGGTTGCTAACCAAAATGTTGGCAGTTCAAACTCACCAGCAGCCCCACGGGAGAAAAGACCTAGAGATTTCCCACTACTGGTTCAGTCTGAGAAATCCTAGGGACAGTTCTGCTTTGTCCTGTAGCATCTCAGTGACTCAGAATCAACATGGCAACACACAATATTATAAAAACATCCATATATATGTGGAAGAAACTTAGTATGCTTCTGTTGTTCAACTCACCTTTGTACTCCTAGCTGATTTGGACATTAACAATAAAACATCAAATTCACCATATTTTCTTCTAGTGCAAGTGTATGTAGAGCCATATTCAACCATATGCAAACTCAAGTTTCTATGTTCTGCAAAGCAGGTATAGCACAGTCCAGACCATATTGCTAAAATGTCAACAAACTCTCTCCTACTTTTCCTTATAAATTCTCTGAGGAAAGTCTTGCTTTTTAGCTCTGCTAGAGTGATTGAGTGGACACCATCAACTGTCTTTTTATTCTTGAAAACTGAGTACATTGTGATTGAAGACTACCCACAGGCATTTCAACAAATTACAAATTAAATAAATGTTCAGTGGTAGGTGATTAGAGGTCATGGGCTTGATGCGTCAGCGGTTGAAGTCAAGGCAAATTTTTCTAGCTTCTGTCCAGCTGGTGAGAGATCATATGTCTTTACTGTTGTAAAAAATTCTCCATTCTTCAGCTCAGGTGCCATCAAGTAGATTCTGACTCATTGTGACCCTGTAGAATAGAGTAGAACTTCTCTGTAGGGTTTTCAAGGAGCAGCTAGTGGGTTCCAACTCCTGACCTTTTGGTTAGCAGCCGAGCACTTAGCAACCGTGCCACTCAGGATCCTCTCCAGCTCAGTACTTGTCATAAATTGCTCTGAATGTGTTGGTTTAAAAAGTGTGATTATTTTTGAGCTTTAAATTAACAAACTTTGCCTGTTTTGATTTTATATCCTCAGTGTCCAGATCAATGATGAGTATATTCTAAGTCTCAATAAATAACTGCATTGAACAATGAATATCTGTTTGCTAAGAAAGGACTGCTTCAGACTACCCATAGCTTAGTATTAGACAGCAGTGGTAAACTGCTTTGTGACTGTACATTTTGTAAAATGTCATCATAGCATTTTACTGGATTAATTATACATTTCTGGAGATCCTATATCCTACTTGCTTATCAGATATATTTTAGCATCATAGGAAATGTCTGTGGAAACTCTATAAAAACCATCTGCCCATCCCATCCTCTGCCTGACAGGTTAGAAAGATTTAAAACAGTATATGTCATAATCCCTGTGCCTTAAGACAGTGTTTACCAAACCCTAATCATCAGTGGGCTAATGTAAAGATTGCCCAATCCCCCCAAACCCCAGAATATTTTACTTTTACATTGGCAGTTCCTGTGGCCTAGGTGAATTGTCATGGCATCACCTACTCTATGCTTACCCTAAACAATGTTATCCCAAAACTGCATTGAGTTTGTTAACCTTTTATTAAATAAATATTTTCTATGCACCAAACATTATTCACCAAAAGTTAATATAAGAAATAGAGCACTTCTTCTGGAATAGAAAGTTTTTTAAAGAACTGCATTATGCCATAGGGGATAGATAAGCTCTATTTTTGTCTTAGCAGCATAACAAAGCACTCCAAAACTCCAAGACTGAAAGTTTCCAGATAGTAAGTATGTATTTTCCCCATAAGTCAGTTGGTCGTTTATACAGGCTGAGCTTCGCTGTTCAGGTCTTCTGGTTTCAGCTGCGTTTGCTCAGATAGCCAAATGTCAGCTGGCTCTTGGTTGATCTAGGAGCCTTGGTTAAGATGACTGGGAGTCCTAGCCCTCGTCCGAATCTTGTCCTCCAGCATCGTCTCATGAAACTGCAAAAGGAGAAGAGCCTCACAGAAATGAGCATAAGCTTTTTCAAGCCTTTGCTATCTGCCAGAATCCCACCAACCAAAGCAAATCACACGGCCAGACCCAAGGTTAGAGTGAAGAGGTCTCAAAGTCACTTGGCAAAGGTACCAGGTGGGATTTAGGATGGGATAACTAAATGGAGCCTGTTTTCTCCATCTACTGCTGGGAATAACTTCTATGGAGAAATAGAAGTAGGGTAAGAGGAACCAAAATAAAGGCTCCAAAGATAGGGCCAAATCAAACAACCTTTGAGTAGAGATGTGAACCAAGCAAGGGAGAGCCACGTTGATAGTTGAGGCAGGAAAGTAAGTCCAAGGGCTTGGCTTTGCGTGGCTGAGAAAGAGCAAGGAAACTACTGTGCCTGGGGCAGGCGTACGGTAAAAGAGGAAAAGAGTAGCAGGTGATGAGGTCAGAGGCGTAGCTAAGGGGAAGACCCCGCGGGCCTTGTGGGCTCTGGCAAGGACATCTGTTTAATTGTGAATGAGATGGCAGCCACTAGAGGCTGAGAGACGACATGATCTAATTTAGATTCTTAGTGTCTCTTGTGAGGAGGAGGCAGGCGTAGAAGCAGAGAGGCCAACTAGGAGACTATGGTTGTAATTTAGTAGTAATAATGCTGGTGGACGGGTCATGAGTATAGTACACAGACGGTAGGACTGGGTTGATAGTCTGGATATTTCCAAGAAGTGGTAGTAATAAGATTTGCTGAAACTTCAGGTTTATGTGCAAGTTGATACACACACACACACACACACACACACACACACACACACACACGCATGCACACGCACACGCACATATACACACACATTAAAATATTATGTGAGTAAAACAAAATTTAAAAGGATTCATTTCTGAGTCACCTAAAATCATCTCATGTACCCTCGGAATATGGAATGCAAAGACTATACTTTGGGAAACACTATTGTTTACACAGACATTTAAAGTGAACATCCAGGTTAAAACACCTATAATGAACTAAATGATCAATGGTCAACACTCATAGACTAAAAGTTCATAGATTCTTTAATTCTCTTGGTGACTCAAAATATAAAATCATGGCAAATATGTTTCATTAGAACCCTGTGAAATGAAAGTTCTGTTCTTTCCTCCATTAGAAAAAAAGCAAATGTCTTCTATGTCTTGATGATTTGCCCATTATCACAGAAATTGCTGACAGTGATTTCTCACATCAGGGAATTTTCCCCAAAGTACTTAATAAACTAGGTTTTATTTCTTTTGCTTATTATTTTCATAACTTGTGACATTGCCCAAGAGTTAGCTCTTGTAATACAGGAACATATAAATCTCAAAATTACCAGCATCCCCTACTGCAGGAAAAGATGCTGTAAAGAGGACAAAGTGCTGTTTAAAAACTGTAAGAATATAAATATGTTTTATTCTTGTTGTCTCCTTATTTTGTGAAAATTAAAAGCAGTTTTCACAGGTATGAAGTCTTCATTTTGCCCCCCAAAAGTGGAATTTTCTGTAAAGATTATAAATTTCTATAACAGCAACTTCATAAAAATGTATGATCTTATCCCTCAGGGTGCCTCTTTAAATTTGTTTGACATGAAAGGCTGTTTGTACTTAGGGCTGGAAATATAGACATCAGGAAAAATTAATCCTGCAAATGTTCACAAAGTGGGAACAGTGATTGTTCGGAGTCTTAGCAGTGAGTTGCTGCACAGTATGACACACAGAAACTCCAGGAGAAAAGTCCTAATGGCACCCATTTGGAGAAGCCAGGTCTAATGCTACATCTTACGGACTGGCATTAGCAGTCGTGTTGCCAGCTATTTATTAAACATCTGCAAATGATGCTGTGGTAGACAAGATTCATAAATTAGGACAGGCACGTTTTTAAGGTGGGTGGGGTTGCTATTGACTGTAGCAATGTTCTGCCATCTGTATCCACGGAATATTGTTATGAAGCTTCTGTTTTGGCTTTACAGTTTTTAAGAAAGAAGAGACATTTCCCTTATTTTTTGCAAGTCATTTTTAACATTAGTGGAAAGCCTAATTTAAATTGAAATGGAATTGTCATTACATTAAATGATAGAAAGTTGACTGGTCTCTTTGGAAGCTTATTACAAAAGCACTGGAAAGATATTTTGATGAGTCGTATGAAGGTTTCAGTGCGTGATCTGGTACACACAGTGCTGAGTTTCTCCTAGCCTTGGACACAGAGCTGTGCATGAGACATGCTTAAGGCCAAACACCTCCCCATCTGTATTGCCACCTACATAGCTCCACCATCCTCCCGCTGGTAAAGGATGGAAAGAGGAAGAAACTAATTTGACGGTGTATCAAGGATTTCTGACAGAATTGAACACAAGTGAAGCCTGGTGCAACAAGAAATTGTGGGATGCCTTGTTCAAATGTTATTAAGAATTGCAGGACGGTAACAACAGGGTGTTAGAACCTGTACCAGGCCCTGTTCAATGTCTATGAAGTTCTGACTCCTGATGTAAGAAGTGTAGGCCCCAAAGCAAGAATACTGAATACCTTTTGGGTGCTCACATGTTAATAGGACATCTTCTAGCTAGTAGGAGGGAACTACGGGTCTCACTTATATAGGTAAATTCAAGAAGTGTACCTAAGAGGATTTCCTGAATTGAGTGTTTTGAGAATGGTAGAATCCTTGCATTGTCATTTACTCATTTAAAATTACTATTTTTGAGTGGAATTAAAGCCAGCACTGAATTTCCTAAACATCAGACGTCTCCTTTCCTTATTTCCTAGGATTTTGAAGGGCACAAGCCACTAGTAAGTCATTTGACATCCCCAACTGCACCTGTGGTCCTGGCTTCTTGTCTGCAATAAAACCTTGCCTAAAACAATCTGGCTAAGTCTCCTTCCTTGCTTTCCCTTGTCTGAATTTTTTCATCTTCAATGATTCTATGTGAATATTTAAAGCTTACTGCTATTTAAAGTAGATATTCCAAAGAAAGCATGAAAAATCACCAGAAACTAGCGACAAAATACAAACCCTCAAATAAAAAGATAAAATGACCAAAACAAGTGAATAAAACCAAATCTGTTGCCACCAAGTCAATTCTAATTCACAGCGACTTCTACAGCGCAGAAGTGCCTGCATCAGGTTTCCAAGGAGCACCTGGTAGATTCAAGCTGCTAGTGTTTTGTTAGCAACAACGGCTTTTAACTACTACACCACTGGGGTTTCCAATCCTTTTAAGACTCAGTTATTTTCTGCTTTGAATTTTTGGTTGATACTATGTATTTTCATTAACTGAAAGCATACCAAATCTTTGAATGTATTTGAATTTTTGGAAGGTATTACAGATTTTTATCTTGTCTCATTCCACTAATCCTACTCTCAGAGTCCAGAAGAACATATATGTACCACCAGTTCTACCCCTTAGAGTCTACGGTACTTATGTGTCCCAAATAAGTTTTTATTATCAAAATCTGTATTTTTCATACTAAAAATAATGATTTCACACCACCTCATACTGACCAACCAAGTGCATCTGACTCATAGTGACTCCATAGGACAGAGTAAAACTGCCCAAGTAGTGGCTGGTGAAGTCAAACTCTGACCTTTTGGTTAGTAACTAAGCTCCCCATTTGATGATGTATATTAAAAAAAATAAAAAAGAACTTTCAGAATATTCCTGTTTTTTCCATTTCAAACATTATTCAGGTCTGCACCCTCTGGCAGCATTCACTATGAGTAGGGTATCAGCTTCTTACTAAACTCAGGAGGTGGAAAACATAGGTGTCACTATATGTACCCCAGGTCACTTAAGGGCTTTGAATTACAGAAGACACAAGGTTGTAAGTTCTTTCTATACTGATTGCTTAAAAGTTTAGTTTTGGGTATTTTGCTTCTATTCAAGTGTTTACAATCTGCAGGATATCAGACAAATCCTTCTGATTTAGGACACATATGATGTCAAACACACATTCTAAAACCCCGTAATCTTGGATCCTTCTTTGTGCTAGGCATACATTGCCTCTGAGAGGCTCCCATCCAGAAAGAAAGAAAATGCTGATATCATTATAAAGCTCGATTTCATCCAGACCAGTCGAACTGAGAACGTTAGGAATCCATTTAGGTTTTGATATCTTACTGGCTTACTGAATTAATAATTTTCATTTCTATAGACATTTATATCTATGGGGTAAATTAGTCCCAAGGAGGGCTAGATCAGATCACAAAAGACAATATCATTAGTCCAAAAAAATGTTACATTCCATGCCAAGGCTTCACTACTTACAAACCAATATACTTTTCAAACTTGATAAAAGTGCAGACAAAGCTTATCACTCAAAATATACTCTTTGACTGCCAAGCCAAACTTTTATACAATCAATGCTGAGAGTTCTAAAAGGTTCACACATACTTCTAATTAACTGTCTAAAACGAGGGAAAGAGAGAAAGAGAGAGAGAAAATGTAATACTTTATTTTTCCAGTCAAAACGCCTCTGCAGTATGGCTGTAGCACTTGGCCTCACCAGGGACTGCAGACTTACCTATCTTATCTTGTTAGAATACTTTAGGTCTTTCACATGACAATGACTTGCACTATGTAGTCACTGTCTCTGGCAGGGAGTAAGGCAGGGAGGAGAGAGGGAAGAAAGCCCAGCAATTATTGTGCAATACTCAAATCTGCCTGCCAACAGAACAGTGATTTGTGAGACACATCAAGAGGTGCTGGCAAGATCAATCTGCGGAGATCCCTCTGATAGAGGAATAATGAGTTGACAAAGACCAGTGTTCAGTTGGGTCCAAGCCCAATAAGATTACTGTTCAGCATCATCAATATTGCCCCTGTTTGGAACTGACACAATCAGACTGGAATCAATTGTATTTTCCACAGCGCTGTCACACATGATTTTTAACTTTGACTCACAACTCTGTAGAGGAGCTTGCAGATGTTGGCAGATTTTTGCTAACTTTCGGGATGTCATTATTAACCAGGAGGTGCACCCCACAGTAATTTGTGGTTTTGCTATGTTCCTCTGAGGTCTGTGTACAGAAGAGACAAGAAGAGGAAGACAAGGGGGAGATGAAGGATTAGCAAGAGGGATTTTTCTGTTTAATACTCCCTCCTTTTTGTTTTAAACATAATGGCCTGTTACCATATGAAAACATGTAGACTGTTTCTGAGCCTTGACTTAATTCAAGTTAGGGATCAAAGATTTTCAGTTAAACACAGAATAATCGTTTTTTTAACTCCTTTTTTTGGTAGTAACAACAATAAAATTGTGATGTTTCACCATCAAAAGGCAAAGGATTATTTGCAGATGTCCCTGCCTAGAAAATATTAACATTTATTTAAGAAGTTGAAAAGTCTCATAAGCAATTTGATTTTTAAACAATTCCTGCAGCCTCCTCTAGTGTGTTTTGTAAGTCATTAACCCTACCACCCAAAGCTATCAACTTCATGTTTCATGAGACCCATTTGTACCCATATGGATATCTTAAACCTCTGATACTAGCTGACTAAATTCAATTACCCAGAAACTATACGTGGTCCAGGGCCATGGAATTAAAGATTGATTAACAAAAGATAGAGCTTGCATTTTTCTTTTGCTGTGAGGGGACAGAACAATGCTTCTACTTGATTTTCCCCATTTGAGATTCAGCTAAACATAAACAGCTAGATATTTGGGTGCTGTGGAAACTCACCCAAATTGATAGCACCGGACACCTCTACTTAACAGAATTAAATTGTAATTTAAAAATGCACTCCTCTAAACGAAACTATGTCTGAAGGTAGCTTTGTCCTACAAATCTAACCATAGTCACTATAGGATCTCCTCCCCAGCCCAGGAGGATACCAGCATTCTGGAATCCTATGCAGTGCAGACATTTATAGTCATCTGTCGTGTCTCTGATCACAGCTGATGTGGTCTTCATCCAAGCTCATATGGTCTCTAGGAGGCAGGTTTGTGGCTATTTGCTGGAGTAGGAAATCTCCGTGGAGCCTGCAAACCCTGGTGCCTACGGTCCAGTCTCCACAGGTGGATAGCACAGTCATTCCCCTCTGAGGTTTTGCCCCCTTCCCAGTGCACTTTAAGGAGCAGGGGGCTCAACTCTAAAGTATGTCAAACCACTGCTGTCTTCTCTCGGGGAAATGTCTCCTACCCTTCATACTTCCTGCAACTACCTTTCCTCTCCCCCAGAGGCTCTCGCTTCCCTGGCATAATTCCCTCAAGGAACTAAAGTTAGAAAAAAACCAGAGAAGGAATTTGTCCTTGGTTCACTTTTATTTTGACTCCATCACAGGGAATAAAAAGGCCATGGTACTATCTCAAAGGAGGCTGGAAAAATGATTCTGCCACATGTACAGCTAGGTCATCTTGGAGCAGTGATAGTCCCTCTCTTAGCCTCAGGATAACCTCAGATCTAAAAGTAGAAAAATAATACATATTGTGAAAATGAATGCAGGGTAAGTATATGAAAATGTTTTATTGATGCTAAAATGTTAGTGGTAGTAGTTACTATTAATTGTTTAATGTCCTCTGCCTCTTGCAAAGCATAGTCATTTTCAGCTAGGAATAAGAGACAGGTAAAAAAAGTCAGTCCGATTTTCTACACACTTTATTTTGTAGATATGTTGAATCTGATTTGAAAAACATACTATATTGAAAGACTGGATTTCTGCGTTCTGTGCTGAACTAAAATCCCTAGAGACTTTCCAAAATTGTCACTTTCAACTCTCTTCCAGTGAGCTAGGAAATGCCAGTGGCCTCATTAAACAGACTCCCAGAAGAAGGGCTCCATTCTCAGGGGGTGTCCCTGCCCCATTATGGCCTTAAATATTAGGGACATCTAGGGAAGACGGGAAAAAAGTTAGTCTGTGTGTATATATGCTTGTGTGTGTGCATTTGACCTAAACTGCTATGTGTTCAATGTCAAAAACTTGGGCGACTATGGAAGATACTTAAATAAATGCCAATGTTCGGGACTGGCATTATGTGTAAGTGGATTAAGCCTCTGTCTGTTTGGTTTTAAACATACTAAAGTGTCCATGACTGAACACAGAACCCATAGCAGGGACTGCTGGAGCCCTAGAAATATTTCTTTAAGAAAATGCATATTTTAACTTGGTTAAGATATTGCTTGATACTTAGAGAGACAGCAGCAGGAACTATCTTATCTTACTATCACCCAGAAGGATTTTGCGTCTCAGGGGTCTAGGTTAGTGGAAGGGTATATTATTGTGTGAAGGGGAGAAGTCAAGGCACAGATAGGAATAAGCGGTGTGGAGTGTGCTACCAGGCACCAGCTGGGACAGCAATTAAAGAGAAAAGAGATGCTAACCAAAGGCAGAAGAGGAAAATCACAATAGATTTGCTGCTGCACATACGCTGGCCAGCATCTGTCCCCATTCTCACATAATTCAACAGAAATTAATTGAACATGGCCATCACAGATGTATTTTCTATCCATAAAGTATGACAAGGATGACCTAGTCAAAGATTAGGATTTAACTGCTCTGTAGTTCAGATCTACTCTATATTAGCTACATGTGGATGTCATTTGTATTCTCTGAGCTGCATCAGTCAATTTACGATAAGAGAATCTGCCGGGCTAGACAGAACGGGTCTAAGTACGTACCCAAGAGACACAAGCATTTCTTCCACAGATAGTGCACAAAGAAGCAATGGACTCCTTTTCCTGGTTCTGCTGGCCAAAAGGTATAGAAAGATTGGTTAATGAAGAGTGGAATGTAGAATAAACCAGATCCAAACTCACTGCTGGCACTGTCTCCTGTTCACAGTACCAAGTGGTAATCACCTTTTAGTGTCTCCAGTTGTGTGTCTAGTACGAGGTTCCGTTTCCATGGTTATCTCATATTTCCCCTCATATTTCATTGGCAGACATCTGGGATGAGAGCCCCACGAATGATACAACCTCTGTACTTGGACTGACATTTAAAACTGTTCCTTCACTTTCCATCCTCTCCTCCTCTTCTACCCAGAGAATGAGAGCAGGGATTGGAAATAGGATTATTCAGTGAATCACTCAATTTCTTGTGAGGCTGATAGCTTGGCCTGCTATAGCAAAGTTCTCAAACTATTAGATTCATAAGAATCATCTGGAATTAAAAAATATATATTTACACATTCCTGAGACCTCTCAACTCCAGTCCTACAGGTCTTATTTTTCCTTGTGCACTTTCTGGAAAATATGTCAGCTAGGATTAAGAACTATCATCTCTTCATCAATGTCTTGTTGGAATTCAATTTCATCCTCTTCTCCTCAATTTGCCAAATTTTATGACTGGATAGATGTAATTTGATGTTATTTTTCTAAAGGTAAATGGAAGAATCCCATTATGGAATCTTTTAAAAAATTATCCTAGTTCAAATGCCACTTGAGAATCTCGGTGTCGCCAGAGAGTATGACCACCACAACAAAACATAGATCTACACATTAGGTTGGTGGTTTCAACCACTCAGTGGTACTACAAAAGAAAAGTCTTGAAGATACGCTTCCTTTAAAACCATAGCCAAAGAAAATCCTATGGAGCAGTTTTTCTCTGTAATATGTAGGGTCACCATGAGTCAGAACTGACTCATTGGCAACTAACAACAGTATACCAATTTTATATTCAAATCACATTAAAAATAACATTTTATTTATATAAATTTTTATATTTACTAAATAGCATAAAAGAACTAGGGTTTAATAGACATTCTGCTTTTTGCATAGATGTTTTGCCAAACCAGTGAGCAACTTTCTCCCAAATTTTCTGCTTGTGCCTAACAGCCAGCCTCTTTGATGTTATCATAACTGGGGAAAAAACTAAAATGAGGGAACAAAGTGAGGCAGTATATTTGTTCCTTAGCTTGTGATTCTATGTAATACAATAATCTCTCTATCAAACCCTTGGTCTCAACTCCCCTTGGGTCTGAGAGGGACTTTTTCAGCCTGAAGATCCCTTGTTGGGCCATACCTTCCCCAGTTCTTTCTTTCACTCTGTCAGCTGTCAACATTAACTAGAGAATACGAGTGAGTCATTAAGTATTATCTCACTGTACTATTGGGTTGCAATGAGTGGGCATCAATCAATGGCATTGGATTTGGTTTTTGATTTTCATTTTGGGAAGAAGTGAAGTAGTGGAGGGATTAAGTTCAAGACTCTGGAGCCAGACTGTTTAAGTTCAAATCATCACCTTTTCATTGATTAGCCATGAGATCTCTTATCTCATCTTCCTCATTTGTAAAACAAAGAAGATAACAACTGTACATGTTTCACAGAAATTCCAAAGGATTAAGTGAATTAATAGATACAACACACTCAGAAGAGTGTCTAGAATATGGAGAGCAACAATTAATGCTACTTATTTTATGAGAAAATATAGGCACTATGTCAAGAAATTAAATACTTTATATATGGTGAACCCTCATTATAGATATTAAATGTTATTATTTATTAAAATGCTAAATTAGGTTGTAAAATTAAAACCACAAGTAAATTGCTTTTAAATAATTTAGAGCCTAATAATAAGGAAAAATACTTCTAGGAGGAAGATATTCAAAACTTTTTTTTCTTTTTAATTCTACAGAAAGGATATTGAGTTATTTCAGTTAACTAGGACAGACTAGAAACAACTGGGAGGAGGAAAAACTGATCCGGAACTACAGACTGACAAGAATTCCAGGTTGTGGGTCAAATATATCGTTTAAATGTGAAGTCAGTCAATAAGCGGGCATTGGGATAGAGATTACTGGGTCTAATACTGCATAATGGGGAATGCAGTGTTGTGTTTCAAGACCTATGATTAGAGAGATGAAAACATCTAGGTAATGGCAATTGTTTTAGTTACCTAGTGTTGTTATAACAGAAATACCACAAGTGGATGACTTTAACAAACAGAAGTTTATTGTCTCACAGTTCTGTAGGCTAGAAATCCAAATTCACGGCTCCAGCTCCAGGGGAAGGCTCTCTGTCTGGGCTCTGGGGAAAGGTCCTTATCACCAGTCTTCCTCTTACCTAGAAGCTTCTATGTGCAGCACCCCCAGGTTCAAAGGTCACATTCTGTTCCTGTCACTGCTTTCTCAGTAGTATGAATTCCCCATGTCTCTCTGCTTGTTTTTTTCTTTTATATCTCAAAAGAGATCGGCTTAATACACAACCTAATCTTGTAGATTGGGTTCTGCCTCATGAACATAACCACCACTGAATTCGTCTCATTACTATCATAGAGGATTTACAACATATAGGAAAATCACACCAGATGATAAAAAGGTGGACAATCATGTAATACTAGGAATCATGGCTTAGTCAAGTTGACAGACATTGGGAAGAATACAGTTCAGTCCATGACAGTGACATAGTCACAACCTTAACAAGACAGTCATTCGCAGAGACATGGGAGCAGGTTGCAGGTAGCAGTGTCTTAGCCTAGAGCTGGAGTATAAAATCCAGTTCCCATTACTGGGATGGAAGTCTAACAAGAAAGAAGTGTCTACATTGTTTTATGCTAGACGGCAGGAGCTTAGATGTGGGGAAGAATGGAGATGTGTACAGTTTCAAGAACTAGAGTAGGAGTCGGTAGCTAGTTCCTAAACCAATAAACGTTTAACATTTCTGTAAATGCTGGTTAGATGTTTAACATTTAACAGGAGAAATCTTATGATTTGTCAGGGGGAAAGCCTGATTTGTAGATATGCCACTTTCTTTAAGATAATGCTTTCGTGATGACTAATTTCTAGCTACCTGTGACATCCTGCGCCTTGCAAAGTTCCTAAAAATTTAACAAGCATCTTGCATTATTGGTACAAGTCATTCACAGCACATCACTACAGCCTGGTTTTCAGAACTGAGCCAAGAGGTCAAAGAAAGATAAGCAGGCAGAATAGAGATGCTAAATCCCAAGATGGAGATCAAGATTTTTTTTCATTCTTTCTGCTATGGTCAAGCTTGATGCTGGGAGACTGGGCAAGACCGTAACGTGAACCTGGGGAATCAGATAGCTCCAGAGAAGGGGAAAGAAAAGTAACTCCACTAGTGCCTTCTCCATGCTACTATGTGACTGTGGCTTGGGCTGGCCAGAAAAACTACGAGGTCTGCCAGTTAAGTTGGCAAATTTAATTGTTCTAAGCACTACATAGCTCTTTGCTGAATAGGGTCACTTTCAAAGTACTCTCCTTGCAAAGTTAAGCCCTGGTTTCTGTACTTAGTCCACCTTTCAAAGCATTTTGGAACTCTTTCTGAAATGGCCATTGTATGCGATGGCCAGTTTTCGAACTTAATTGTATAGTTGTCCGTAGGGGAATTTTGGGACAGTAAACAAATAACTGTACTGTAACACCCTCCCTACTCACCTGATTTGGCCCCCAATGACTTTTTTTTCTTTATCCCAAGATAAAGAGACCTTGAAAGGAAGACATTTTGATGACCTTCAGGACATCAAGTGTAATATCACAACAGCTCTGAAGGCGATTCCAGAAACAGAGTTCCAAAATTGCTTGGAAAGGCAGACTAGGCACTGGCATCAGTGCATAGTTTCCCAAGGGGAGTACTCTAACTCTGGTTCATTTCTTACACTCCCATCAGGAAAGTAAGCAGGTAGCTCTCAGTCTCTCACATAGCATCCATGCAAGTTGGTGGCTTTGTTTTTCTATGAAATGAGAAAGTACAGTTAGCAGCAGCATCCAAGTCTGTCTAATCTATCACATATCTGTGTCATTTGTCCCCCAGAGTAGGAAAGTGCACACTAAATTCCACAAAGTACAATACATAATCATGGGAAGGGAATGGACCAGATAGATGGTTTACATCTTGGCCCCATGGGTTCATATAGTTCTTAAATGTTATCTACTCCTTAGGCCAGGCTTTTATGATTAAACTTGAATACTATCTGAAAGGGATAAAAGATTGTTATAAACTTTGAAAGGTGTCAGGAACAAATAAATGCTATCTTATCAATTTCAGAGTCAAAGAATATTAAAATTACATTAAAAACTATACAATTAATCTAATGCATTTTGAATTTGGACTAATTGTTTGAAATTCAAAGGACCCCAGGATATTTTTCACTTGAAACACACAAATAAAAAATTCATACTAAACAGACAGAGTTTGCCCTCAAGGTTGAAAACATTAATCATCATGCATCTAACTGTTAACTATAAAAAATCATTTTCCTTCTTATTTAAAGGGAATTATTTAGTGAGTGTTGTCAACTTCTCTGCTTCCTTGAGCAGGGGCTGTACCATGAGGTCAGGTTCATAGCTCCTCTGCCCCTCACGTCTCACTTCTCTACAAGGAGCTGTCTTTGAAACACAGGGGATTCCTGCCTAAAGAAGAGTTGTAAAGCCCAAGAAAAAATGAGAGTCTTCCAGGCAAGCAATTGAGACTTAATTAATAAGTTTGGGAAGTGGGTGTTGTTCACTAGGAAACCTTGGTGGTAGAGTGGTTAAGAGTTGTACCTATTAAGGTTGGCTGTTCGAATCTGCCAGGTGCTTCTGGGAAACTCTATGAAGCAGTTCTACTCTGTCACACAGGGTCACTAGGAGTTGGAATTCATTTGACAGAAGTATTTTTTGTATTTTAAGAAGGTATGCAATAACACATTAATACCAAGTGAACATGAACTTGCAATGTCAGATTCATCAGTAAGAATAATCTTCAAAGAACTCTCCAAATTTTTTTGTGAATCTTTCTACTGTGTTCAAAAGGCCATCAAGCTGTAAGTAACAGCTTTAAAGAAATGTCTGGCTTTTCCAAAGATGAGCTGGTATATTTAAAAAAATGGCTAGAAAATAAAATAAATCAAGTATACTTAACAGCCTATTTGTGTAGCTTTCTTAGAGAGCTACGCCATCACAACTACCTGATCAGCCTATACGCACTACTATGCATGGGCCCTTCAGTATCAAAATTTCCTTAACATGAGACCCAAGAGGGCTTTTGTGATGTGAAACTATGTTCTACAAGTGACGCTGAGGTAAGGCTCAAAGGGATTGTTCATCATCTCTGAATTTTGGGTTAAAATTTGGTCCTCCATGGACAAGGGAAACTTTTTTAGTTCTGGACTACGTCTTGTCATACACTGCTATGAGTGATAAAATGTTCCTGTAGAGGTATAATTTTTTAAAATATGTTCATTGTTCTACTTGATTTTTTGTTTGTCTTTAGAAACCACAATGTAAAAGTTTACTGAAAATGTTTGATTATGCACTAAAGCAAATTTTTAAGTAAGCATTTTCTTCCTCTGTCTAAATATTTGGAGTTTGCTATAGAATTGAAGAAATTTTAGGCAATATGTCCTTAAGGTCACAGCCATCCATCCTGTAATATGTTTTTCTAGAGTGGCACAGAGTGGTGCTATAGGATAATACAGGAATTTTATGTAAAATTATTCCAAGGGATGCATTTTATACTAGTTACCATTTCTTGACACATTATTACAAATTCTGAAAGATGCTATCTCCTGGAATTAATGCTCATCATATCTTTGACTAGTGAAATAGGTCATTATTATATTCCTAATATTGTTACTATTTGCTGTAGCAATAAATGATGAGAGATTGTAGCAACATTTTCACGTTTTAAAATAAATTTTGAAAGTTTTCAAGAGAAAGTAAATGCTAATGTATCACTTTTAGGGTCAAAGAAAGTGTTAAATTTCCTTAGGGATTAGTGAAAATACATATTCATCTCCTTTCCAGTCAAGTTCATGGACTCTTGAATTGTATCCATGGACCCAGAGGAAGACAGGCCTTATAGATTGTAGTACTGACATTGCTTGGACTCTAATGTGAATTTGCATGCATACCGGCTCCCAGTGTACATTCACTACAAAGAAGCAGATTCTGCATCTGCAAATGGAAATCAGAAAGTGTTGGGATTTATGTCACTTTGGGGATATCCCTGAACAATGGTTGACAGGTATAGGGGCTTAAATACTCTACTTTACTTTGATCCTGACTAGAATAAGGTATGACCTACATGGTCTCCAGAGAATCTCTGAGTAATTGAGCCAAAGTTACCATTCTTGGGTTGTTCATTCTTCCCTTTCCAGTTCATACAATTTTTCCCAGAAATACTTTCTAATAAATCACTTTCACAAGAATTCTTATCAGAGTATCTGCTTATGAATAATATAACCTACGGCACAGGCTGTGCTAAAATTTGGGTAGACAAGGCATAAAACATGTACTCCAATTTACTCTCCATAAATAACTCAAACTTTTCCAAAATCAATCTAAACCCTAACCAACAAAATACTCAAGTTCACATGAGATGGGGTGAAGATTTAAGAAAATAAAAGAAGACTACATCTACTTCCAAAAATGGTAGACTTGATAATTCGGCTCAACCCTCCTTGTGTGGGCAACCAATAAACCTGAACAAAATACACACCAAAAAGTACGTGTTTAAAGGCATAGAGAAGCAAAGACTCACAGAGTCTGCCTCCAGGGAAGCACAGAGACCCAGAAAGGTGAGTGCTTTTGGGGAGCCGGTTTCCCCTGAAGGACTCTGCTAACTCAAGAAGGGGCTGTTGAACTTAGGTGCCATCCAGACGGGTCTGATTTGTAATGACCCTATGTACAACAGAACAAAACACTTCCCTGGTCCTGCCCCACAGTTGTTTTTATCCTTAAGCCCATTGTTGCAGCCACTGTGCCAAACCATCTTGTTGATGGTCTTCTTCTTTTTCACTTTTCCAAGCATGATGTCCTTCTCCAAGGATTGGTACCTCCCGACAACATGTCCAAAGTATGTAAGTTTCCTTAATTCACAGAACTAGTATCAGAGTACAGCTCTCTAATAAGAAGGACCCTAGGAATTCCCCCTACTTTGATTTAGAATCCTTAAGAGCTGTATTCTAAGAGTAAAACAGAAAACAGTTAATACCTCAAAATGACTTCAGGTTAGCTTTAAGCAATCACAATACCAGGCATTAATTTCTCTAAAAGGAAATGTCTCCAGATATTGTCCAAGAAACTAAACAAAATCAAACCCATGGCCAACAAGTTCATTCCCACTGATAACAACTTTATAGGCAAATAAGAAGCTTGTCTAGAAGAAGATGACATCATCCTAGGCTTCTTATTATTTCTGTATACAGTTTTTCACACCTAGGAGCCCTCATGATGAAATGGTTAAGAACTTGGCTGTTAACCAAAAGGTCAGCAGTTCAAATCCAACAGTCATTCCTTGGAAACTTGAGAGGCAGTCCTAAGTTATATTCTTACAGAGTTGCTAATGCACTGAAAATGACTCAGTGGCCATGGGTTTTAGTTTAGCATTTAGCCCACAATAATAACAATGAACTGAAACAAAAAACTAGAAACTATTCCTGACTCTCCTTCTTCATCTGTTGCTACAGGTGAATAGAAACCAAATGTTGTGCCTCGGGTTACTGTTTCCAAGCTTTTAAGTCTTTGGTCACTACGCAAGGAATTTTGAGGTAGAAAGGAAACACTAAACACATTATTAGGCCAATTAACTGGGATGTCTCAAGAAACCATCACCCTAAACCTCCAAACCAAAGAACCAAATCCCATGAAGTGCTTGCATGTGTATAAGCAGCCTTAGTGTATACTTTTTTTTGTCATTGTAAGTATGTCCAACACATAACTTTTGCACATTCAACTTTTCATAGGTGTATATCATGGTTTACACTGTGTCCCCCCAAAATGTATATATTCATTTGACTTGGTTGTGAGTCCCAATATGGTATGATTTTTCCCATGTGTTGTGAATCCTGCCTCACTAATGTTAATGAGGGAGAACAGGCATCCATTGTGCTGCTAAGGTGGGACTCAAGCTACCACGTTGTGGAATCTAAGGGAGAGAAGAGAACAGAGTAAGTTGGGAACCTCATACCACCAAGAAAGAAGCACTGGGAGCAGAACACATCCGTTAGACCTGAAGTTCCTGTGCTGAAATGTTCTCATGGAGTTTGGACTCAGCCTACCAGACTATGATAATTTCCACTATTGAATGAACTTAAAACTTGTGAATGGATTTGTGGCTTACCAGACTTGGACAGTAAAAGTTCTCTTCATGAAGCATTCCACTCATGGTATTTTCTGTTAGAGCAGTAACAGGTGGCTAAAACATTGTACATCTTATTAATGGCAATTGCAATAATCAACTGTATAACTCTATCCTTAATCAATGTATTATTCCATCATTGATAATCTCCCTTCACCCCTTGCTTCTGCCCTTGGTAACCACTAATAAATTTTGGTTTCTGTATGTTTGCCTTTTTTATATAAGTGAGGTCATAAATTATTTGTCCATTGTGATTGACTTATTTCAACTCACCATAATGTTTTCAAGATCCATCTGTATTATAGCATGTATCAAAACTTCATTTATCCTACTGGCTGAGTAGTATCCCATTATGTGGAAGAACTAGATGGTGCCTGGCTTCCATTAATGGACATGTAGATCAAAGATTATATAGAACTCTGATCAAACCAGGCAAAATACAGAAGAGAATTTCAAATTCTCATAAACTCCAGACTTTCTGGAGCCATGGAAGCTAAAGCTATCACCCTGAGAGAATCTCTAAACTTTAATCTGACAATATTCTCTGAAGTCTGCTTAAAAGCAAATAATAGTTCAGTTTAGCTAGTAAAGAATGTCTGCCTTGAATATTGAATTCTTTCAAAATTTCTCTATATATAATCAAATTGACAACAGAAATTCAAAACATTAGATTAGTTGCTTAGGGGTCAGTGAATTTATGTTAATGGCAGAAGGATAATTCAGAAAAAGAAGATGATGTGTTTGTTAAAAGTATGCTAGAAGAGCGAACAGGGGGTGTACGCTGTCAGAGGGTGAGGAGAGCAAATGCAGTTGCAGATAGGCAAGCATGCAAAACTGATTTGGATTGTATACTTTCACTTAATTGGAATTTTAAAAAAGAGTAGGCTAATCAAATGTATCCATAAATGGAGTAACTATAAATAGGCTTAATGTTTCAATTAAAAACAAATACTGTGCCACTACATTAAAAATAATAAAATCTAGATAGCTAATGTTTTTAATACATAGCTCAAACATTATGATAAAACCAAATCTATTGCCTTTGAGTCAATTCTAAATTTATAACAATACTACAGGATAGAATAGAGTTGTCCTATAGGGTTTCCAAGGCAGTAATCTTTACAGAAGCATACTGTGATATCCTTCTGCATCAGAGCAGCTGGTTGATTCAAACCACCAATCTTTCAGTTAGCAGCCAAGGGCTTAACTACTGTGCCATGAGGTCCCCAAAATACAGTGATACAGAAATGATAAAAATAAAAAAGTAAACAAGCTAGTGTAGCCATATTAATATTATACAAAGTAGATTTTAAAGATTTTAAGAGATAGAAGTAAAGCGGGGTATTTAATAAAGAAAAGAAGTATAATTTACAGAGAAGCTTCAATTATTCTGAGTGTACATGGACCTAACATAGCCTCATATATATAAAGTGACAGTTGTCAAAACTAGGAAAATAGTCAAAGGCACAATCATAATGAAATATTGTAACACATGTTTTTCAGTAATTGATAAAATGTGAAGACAGAGTCAAAAATATAGAAAATGTTAACAAGATGATCAAAAAGAACCTACCTATTTGAAATATACTGAACATGGAATCTAACTGTTTCAGAATATACATTCTTCTCAAGCTTATGCAAGATTATTTTCAAATTGATGATGTGTTGGGCCATAAAGCAAATGTAAACATTTCAAAAGAATGCAGTTACATAGAACATATGCTCAAATCTTGATGCAAATAAGTTGGACATCTGTAAAATCAACTAGAAAATCCTCATAGGTTTTCAAATTAAGCAATACACTCCTAAATATCTCATGGGTCAAAGACAAAATAAAAATAGAAGCTAGAAAATCTTTTGAATTAAATGATAATGAAAATATATGCTATCAAAACTAAGGGAATTTATTTCTTTAAATGCAAGTATGAGAAAAGAAGGAAGACTAAAAGTCAAGGAAGAGGTAACTAATTTTAAAAAATTAGAAAAACAATAGAAACGAATTCAAAGAGAATATTTGAAAGAACATAAAAAGGAAGAGTTGATAAAACAAAACAAACATAGCAGAGGAACCAAAATCAAATCTAGCTTTTTAAACATTAAGAAAATTGTTAAGGTCCAAGAAGATGGTGGACTAAGCACAAGTCTCCCTTAATGCCTAAGAAACCAAGAATTGAACCGATAATCAAATGGAGCCTTCTGGTCACTTAGTGAGCCCCAGAACACTACACAGGGCTGTTAATTTGGACTTCATACCACTGAATGAAAAACCTCGTCTCTTTCAATGACTGCCCCTCCTGGCTAGTCCTGGCTCTCACAGACTGAAGGTAACTCACCATTTTGACTTTCCTTTTTCTCTGTCTTGGCTGATGGCCTGAGCTGGGTCTTGCCTAGCAGCTAGTCTCAGACACACTGCTGGTTGGACAGGCAGGAGAAATTTCCTTATTTTGAGAGCCAGGTTTATGACACTATGCATCTCAGCACTTTTGGCCCCTCTTTCTGCCTCTGCCACAAGGTAGTGTGTACGGAAGTGGCAGAGACCTTGTGGTGGCTGCAGCTGGACCTAATTCTTACCCTGGGGGCCAGCACTTGCCCACAGGAGAGGCCTTTTCTGCCAGAAAAACAGTCATTTACACAGTGTCACATACAGCTGGGGCCTGTCAGCAGAGGCCAACAAGGCAGTAGCATTGCTGAATTTTGAACCAGGTTGTATCATCTGGGGTTGGATATAGAGGTGCTTACTTTGCCACTTGGGAAGAGGGACCTCTACACTTGACAACTTGGCTGACTTGGGAAGTCGTCAGATACATTTTATTTTTCACTTTAAGACAGCCTAGAGAAACATCTGTGGTCCATCCTCACAGTATCTCTCCTAGCTTTTATTGACTCACATGAAGCTGAAAAGCAAGAGACCCTTGAGAAAATGGTAAAGAAGAAATCACCGATGGCTTCCGAAGGCCCCCAAATGAAACAACCAAGGATCTTTCTGGTGAAGAAATTTTCTGAAATTACAGGAAAGTGAATACAAAAGGATTATACACAGAGGCCTTCTAGATCTTATACAAAATGCAGCAGAGAAAAATTAAAAAGTAAGCAAGCTGTTAGATCTGATGAAACACTAGTACTGTGAAATCCAACAGATCAAGAACAAAATCAAAGATGTAAAAATTTCAATTCAAAGCGAAGAAGACAGAATGGAAAAAATGGAAAAGAGACTTTCTGACTTGGAAGACAGAGCTACTGACTCCAGCATCTATCAGGAGAAACCAGAAAAAAGAAATGAGAAAAACAAAGGCACATTAAGAAGCATGTGGGACTCTCTTAAGTGGAACAATCTACAATTAATTGGAGTCCCTGAACAGTGTGAGATATGTGAGAACACAGAGAGTGTTGTTATTGAGCTGCTGAGAGAAAACTTCCCAGAAATCATGAAGGAAGAGAATATAGATATGCAAGATGCTTATCAAATGCCACTCAATACAGATCTCAAAAGAAAGACTCCAAGACATATTCTACCCAAGCTGAAAAAAATGAAACATAAGCAGCAACTCTTAAAGGCAGCAAGACTCAAAGCAAAGCTAACATTCAGAGGAAAACCTTGTAGGTTTAGTCACATTTCTCAGCAGAAACCATGATGGCACAGAGACAGTGGCACGACACATTCAAAGCCTTGAAGGAGAAGAACTTCCAACCAAGAATTCTATATCTTGCAAAAATATCTTTCAAATACAAAAATGAAATTAAGACATTTGCAGATAAACAGAAACCCAGAGACACTGTAAAAACCAAACCAAAGCTGTAAGAAATATTGAAAGAATCTCTTGGCTTAGAAGAACAAAACCACTAACTTTATATTTCAGAAGGACACATCATCCAGAAATTTACTCAGTTAGGGAAGGCTCCAAACTCAGTCAAAGCTTTAATAACGAAATAAATAATCCAGAGATTATCATGAAAACTATGATGTCATCATATTAAAAAGAGGGATGAATGACAGTTGTTCTAGTCCTTCCAGATGGAGAGGAAGTCGACAAGGCTGGTAGTAATTAAAATTGGGTTTATACACAGTTTATTAAGGTGGATTATAGGGACAGCCATAAAGCAAGACGAAGACGCAACATACCATATCAAGAAATGTAACACAGGAGTCTCAACAACTATAAAGTCAACTCTGAAAAGGTGAAAAATCAATTCACAAAAAACAAAGGTCCCAGAACAGATTAATAAGAACAATAGAGAAAACATCAACACAAAAATAAACATATCACAATGGCAGCAGTGAACACATACCTATCAATACTTACATTGAATGTAAGTGGACTGAATGCTCCCCTAAAGAGACATCGAGTGACACCTTGGATCAAAAGACATGACCCATCCATATGTTGCCTACAAGAAACTCACCTTAGACTTAAAGATAGGAACAAACTGAAAATTAAAGGATGGAAGAATATATATCAAGCTAACAATAAACAAAGAAGAGCAGGTGTGGCAATTCTAATCTCAGATAAAATTGATTTTAATGTAAAATCCACCATAGTAGACAAGGATGGACACTATTTATTGCTGAAAGATTCAGTACACAAGCAAGACTTAACTATATTAAATATTTATGCACCTAATAATAGAGCAGAACATCTAAATACGTCAAAGAAACACTGACAACAGTCAAAAGGGAGATAGATCACAATAATAGTGGGAGACTTCAACACTCTCAATATTGGACAGATCATCTAGAGAAAAAGCTCAGTAAAGATACAGAAGACCTTATTGCCAAAATTAACCAACTAGACCTCACTGACATATACAGAACTTTCTACCCATCAGCAGAAAACTACATCTTCTTCTCCAGTGCATATGGAACATTCTCCAGAAAAGACTATGTGTTAGGACATAAAGCAATTCTCAACAAAATCTGTACCACTGAATTAATGCAAAGCATCTTCTCAGATCATAAAGCCGTAAAAGTCGAAATCAACAGCAGAAAAAGCATAAGTAGAAACTCTTGGAAATTGAACAACATCTCGCTCAGAAAACCATGGATTGTAGAAGAAATCAAACATAAAAAAATTCACAGATTCCAGTGAGAACAAAAACACTTCCTACCAGAATCTATGGGATATAGCCAAAGCAGTGGTCAGAGGTCAGTTGATGTCCATAAATACACACATCTGGAAGGAAGAAAGAAACCAAATCAAAGAACTAACCCTACAGCTTGAACAAGTAGAGAGAAAACAACAGAGAAACCCATCAGGCACCAGAAGAAAACAGATCATAAAGACTAAAACAGAACTAAATCAAGTAGAAAATAGAAAAACAATTGAAAGACCAAAACCTGGTTTTTTGAAAAGATCAACAAAATTGACAAACCACTGGCTAAACTTACTAAAGAAAAACAGGAAAGGAAACAAGTAACCCAAATTAGAAATGAGAGGAGAGTTGTCACAACAGATCCAACAGAAATAAAAAATATCATAACAGAACACTATGAAAGACTGTACTCTAACATATTTGAAAACCTAGAGGAAATGAACAAATTCATTGATTCATATCACCTACCAAAATTATTACAAGGTGACACAGAACAACTTAATAAACCCATCACAAAGAAAGAGATTGAAAAAGTCATCCAAAAACTGCCAACCAAAAAAAGCCCAGGCCCAGATGGCTTCACTGCAGAATTCTACCAAACTTTTGGAGAAAAGTTATCTCCAATACTACTGAGACTATTTCACAGTATAGAAAGGGATGGAGTACTCTGAAATTCATTCTATGAAGCAAGCATAATGTGATACCAAAGCCAAGGAAAGACCCAACAAAGAAAAGAGAACTACAGACCAATATCACTCATGAATCTAGATGGAAAAATCTTCAACAAAATTCCTGCCAATAGAATACAACAACATATCAAAAAGAATAACCCATCATGACCAAGTTGGATTCATACTAGGGATGCAAGGCTGGTTCAATATTAGAAAAACAATTAATGTGATTAACCACATAAATATCACAAAAGACAAGAATCAACTAATCTTGTCTATTGATGCAGAAAAGGCATTTGATAAAGTTCAACACCCATTCATGCTAAAAAACTTCAGCAAAACAGATATAGACGGAAAATTCCTCAATGCAGGAAGGGTCATTTATACAAAGCCAACTGCCTACATCATCCTGAATGGAGAGAGAATGAAACAGTTTCCCTTGAGAACAGGAACTAGATGAGGATGCCCACTCTCACCTCTCCTATTCAACATTGTACTACAAGTTTTAACCAGAGTAATTAGACAAGACCAAGCATTAAATGACATCTGCATTGGCAAAGAAGAAGTAAAAATCTCCCTATTTGCAGATATGATTGTAAATGCAGAGAATCCAAAAGAATCCATAAGTAGACTACTTAAACTGATAGAAGAGTTCAGCGAAGTCTCAGGATACAAGATAAACATAAGTAAATCAGTAGGATTCCTTTATACCAACAATGAGATTATTACAGAAGAAGTCACCAAATCAATACCATTTACTATAGCCTCTAAGAAGATAAAGTACCCAGGAATTAATTTAACCAGAGAAATAACAGACCTTTACAAAGCCCTTACTACAAGAAATTAAGAGAGACTTATATAAAGGGAGAAACCTATCCTGCTCATGGATAGGAAGACTTAACATTGTTAAAATGGCTATTTTGCCCAAAGCAATCTACTTATATAATGCAATCCCAATACTACTTCCAGCATCATTTTTTAATGAGATGGAGAAACAAATCACCAATTTTGTTTGGAAAGGGAAGAAGCCCCAGATAAATAAAGCACTACTAAAGAAGAAGAACATGCTGGGAGGCCTCTCATTACCCGACTTTAGAACCTGTTACACTGCCAGTAGTACTAGTAGTCAAAACAGCCTGTACTGGTACAAAAAGAGACAGATAGATCAACGGAACAGAATCAAGACCCCCAGAGATGACACCATCTGCCTATGAACAGTTTACATTCAACAAAGTCCCTAAGACATTGAACTGGGGTAAAAACAATCTCTTCAACAAATGATGCTGGCAAAACTGGATATCCATCTCCACTAAATTAAAACAAGACTCATATCTTACACCTTATACAAAAACTAACTCAAACTGGATACTCAAACTGGATAAAAGACCTAAATATCAAACCTAAAACAATAAAGCTCATCCAAGAAAAAGTAGGAACAACAATGGAAGTTTTAATACACAGTGTAGACAGACTTCAAAATTTGTGAAACAAACCACAATCAACAGAAGAGAAAATAGATAAATGGGAACCACCAAGAATCAAATACTTTTGCTCATCCAAAGACCTTATTAATAGAATTAAAAAGTCACCTACAGAATGGGAAAAAATACTCGGAAACTACATGTCAGACTGAAGCCTGATCTCTGTAATCTATAAGATACTACAAAATATCAGAAAGAAGAAGATAAATCATCCAATTAAGTGATGGGCAAAAGAGATGGGCAGACATTTCTCTAAAGAGGAGATCCAGGTAGCCAAAAATCACATGTGAGCGTGTTCATGATCTTTAGCGATTAAAGAAATTCAAATCAAAACTACAATGAGATACCGTCTCATCTCAACAAAGTTGGCCATGATACAAAAAACATAAAACAACAAATGCTGTAGAGGCTGTGGAGAAATTGGAAATCTCCTACACTGTTGCTTGGATTGCAAGATGGCCCAACCTCTTTGGAAAGCAATCTCGTGCTCCCTTGAATAAAATGGATCTAGATATACCATTTAACCCAGTGATTTCACCACCTGGAATATATCCTACAGAATCAAGGCCATTCACACCAACTGATACATGCACACAAATGTTTATTGCAGCACAGTCCATAATAGCAAAAAGATGGAATCAACCCGGATGCCCAACAGCAGAGTAATGGATAGGACAACTATGGTATATACACTTAATGGAACACTATGTAATGATAAAGAACAAAGATGATTTCAGGAAACATTTCATAACCTGGTTTCAGTTGGAGGACACTATGCTGAGTCAGCTACAAAAGGGCAAATATCGTATGAGACCCCTATGATAAGAACTCCAAAACAGATTTATGCATAGAAGAAAAGACTCTTTGATGGCTGCAAGGAAGGGGAAGGAGGGAGGTTGAGGGAGGGAGGGTTTAGGTCAGATAGTTGATAGAAATTTTGTTGGGTGAAATCAGTGACAACACACATTAGAAAGAAGAACATTATTAAGTGGACTTAACATAACCTGAGTACTCCTTCCGTCTTAACCCAATATCACAAGGACAGAGTAGCTGGGGTGGGGGGCCAAGGACCATGCTCCCAGGTGAAATCGAGGCCAGTTAGCACAACTAGAGTTTAGCTAAGAGGGCTCTTTGCATCCCTCATTGGTGAGTGGCATCTGGGGTCTTTAAAGTTGCCAAGCTGCCATCTGAGGGTAATGGTCCCAGCTCAGCAGGAACAGTTGATCACTGAGGACCAAAACTACACTGAGGAAAGACAACCCAGAAGACAGAGAGACCCACATGAGTGGGTGTCTAACATCAACACGTGACCAGAAGAACCGGATCTTACCCAGGCACCACCAGTGATAGCTACATTGGAGCTCACAAAGTTGAGCCTCACTGGCAGCACAAGAATAAAAAGGAGTGCACCCTGAGATCTCCACTAAGATATCACAACTGATTGTCCAGGGGCTTCGGGGTTCCCCTGGGAGCATGACCCCTGGCCCTGATGCTGCCCCTGCCCATAAATCATAATGAAGATCCACTCTTTGGACAGGAATGCACTGCACTTGGTGACGCAGAATGACCATATCTCAGGTGCGCTTTATGGTTCTGTGCATCTATAGGATATCATCCTGCTGAACTCTTACTGGAGGCAGGGAAGTGGGTGGAGAGGAGGGGAAAGGAGGCTGTTGGGACGACGGGACATGTATACAGTAGAGAGGAAGAGTGTGCTGTCACCGGACAGGGAGAGCAGTGTGAGTGGCACATAGGCGGACTTGCAAATTTATACGGGAATGTCCATTTTCATTCAGTCATAATAAAAAAAAGAAAATTGTTAAAATCTTGGTAAGAATAATAAAATAAAATAAACAAAAGGCATAAATAACCAACATCATTATGAAAAGGGACATCACTATATATTCTGCAGATGTTAACAGTGTTATGCCAATAAATTTGAAAATTTAAATGTAAGGGAAGAATCTCAGTGTATTCAGCTTAGAAAAATTGAGATAGAAAAATCTAAAAACTTGAACATATTATCTGTTAACCTTAATATACCACTAAGAGAGCAAAGGCAAATCACACAATATTAAAAATATCTGGAACACATATAACTAATAAAGGGTTGCTTTACATAATATGAGTCAGATCCAACTCGACGGCACTTGGCTGGCTTGGCTCACGTAATATGGAGCCCTGCTGGCAAAGTGGTTAAGAGCTTTGCTGCTAACCAGAGTGTGAACAGTTGGAATCCATCAGTCACTCCTTTGAAACCGTATGAGGCAGTTCGACTCTGTCCTATCTATCGGGTCACTATGAGTCAGAAAGAACTCACCAGCAACAAATTTGGTTTCCCACTCCCTTATATAGTTGTGCATACAATAAAAAAAAAAAAAAAAAAAAAAAAATCTATGAATCAATTAGGAAAAATAGATGCTCAAGAAAGACAGGACCAAAACTCGTGAAAGGGTGTTTTGTTAGTTTGTTTAATATTTTATTATAATTAAGTGGAAGTTTATAAAAGGGTGTTTAAGCTCTTTAGTAATAAAGGAAATAGAAATTTAAACTACAGTGAGATGCCACCACATGTATGGAGCAGAGAGGAATAGTGTGCTGTCACCGGGCAGGGAGAGCAGTGGAAGCTGCATAGAGGTGGGCACGTAAATTTATAAGGGAATGTACATTTTCACTCAGTCATATTAAATAAAAAATTAAATAAATAAATAAATAAATAAACCTACTCTTCATTTATCAACAGAATAAGATTCCAAAGGCCAAGTAATTATGCAAAAATCAGTGTTACATGAAAATAGAGAGGTTTTTTTTCTGTTTTCAAACCATCCATTTGTCTAATTTTTTTTTATTTAGAAAATATGATCACAGAAATGTAAAACCTAGAATTTACTGATGGGCTCATCTCTCTGACAAGCTCAGTTATGGATTACTCCTCTGCAGAGAAGAATCCTCAGAGAAGACTGTGTCACTGGAAAGCCTAGGGCTTACCGGCTTCACCTTTCTCCTGTGCTGACTCAGAGCTTCCCTGCAGGAGCCACCTCCAGAGTTCCACTCTCACACCTGCCAGTCCTGGCTTCCTGATCTACTCATCTGCTCTGCTCTCCAGGTCCAGTGAGTCACCCAGTCTGGGGCTGCAAGAACAATGGGAACCTAGCTATGTACCCCTGAGGTGGAAGCCTCAGGCCCAGTTCAGCTCTCTGTAGATGCCATTAACCTGGCATCCTTCGTTTCTTCCAGACACCTTCTCTGATGCCTCTCCCTTTCCTCCCTTCCCACCCTGAAGTCATTTTGACTTGTGGAGTCTGGGGATGTAGGGAAACTAGGATCCCAGAACAGGAACCCTGTGACTCAGTGCTGCCTGTATGTTGACCTGGAGGCCTTGGCCTCAGTGTGTCAGCTGGCTTAGGAACTGGTAGGAGGGAGCAGAGGAACACAAAAGGTAGATCTTTCCTTGAGAGAGAGATTGCTTTGCAGCCATTCCCAACACTCTCACCTCCTTGTTAATGTGCAAGATAGTCAGATACTAGATTTTCACTATTATCCTAAATACCAGATGTCAGAAAATGACAGTCAGTAACAGAGAAATAGATAACTTGATAATGGGGAAGAAATAGACAAAGGAGGACTCGAATACTCTGAATTCCAGAAACCTTGACGGTGTTAGTGGTTACTCACTATGTCTGCAATTCGAATTCAGCAGGGGCTCCTTGGAAACTCTATGGTGCAGTTATACCCTGTCCTATAGGGTCACTATAAATTGGAATCAACTTGATGGCAGTGGGTTTGGTTTGGTTTGGTTTAATACTCTTAATAGACAGGAAATTGGTACAGCTATTTTGGAAAAAAAAGGTGGGCATTATCTTCTGAAGTTAAGCATACATACACCCTATATATTAGCGATTCTCATAGATGTATATCCATGTGAACGAAGACATTTGTGCACCAAAATACACGCAAAAAGTTGTTCATGGTAGCATCATTTGAAGTGGCTTCAAACTGAAAACTACCCAAATATACATCCATTCAATTAAATACTATACAGTTGTTGCATAGTTGAATCTCATAAAGAAGCCAGGTACAAAAAAACTCACATATGTGATTCAATCTATATAAAGTCTAAAGAACAAGTAAAACTAAATGTCAAGTTTAGGAATGAATGCCCAGAAGGTAAAACTACAAAGGAATGTAAGAAAGTGAGAATAGTGGCTATTTGGGAGCAATAAGGAGGAAGAAGAGAGCAGTGTGAAAAGGTTTTTCGATGCTGGTCTGGTGCCATAGTGGTTAACTGCTACAGCTGCTAACCAGGAGGTCAGCAGTCAAATACACCAGGTGCTTCTTGGAAACTTTATGGGACAGTTCCACCCTGTCTATAGGGTTGCTGGGACTTAGAATTGATTTGGCTTTGGTTTTGGTTTAAGAGGCTGTCAATAGACAACTCTTGAGGGAACTGGTGGCCACCTAGGCATGTTCTTTATGGTAAACTGTTGAACTGTGCATCTTTATTTCATAAATTTTTCTATATATGTGCTATATTTTAAATAAGAGGTCAAAAAAAGTAATTACTTAAAAACGTCAAAAGAAGAAAATAAGTTAATTTTGCCAGTTTGGGGGTAGCAACATCATGTACTCTTTGTTTTTGTCATTGGTAGTTTAATGTCCACACCCTTTACATGAATAAACTCAAAATGTTAAAATATTGGGTATCTTACAACCAATAGTTGACATTACTGAGTACAAGTCTTTTGTAATCAGATAAATGCAGCCCTATTTAACTTTGGCTCGAATGAAGTTACTATTTGTATCAAATGGGATAACTCTATTCAAATACAGGCAAATATTAACAGGCACTTTACTAAATAAGATATCCAGGTGGCTAACATAGATATGACAAAATGGTTATGATCATTGCCCATTGCTGATGTTAGGTGCCATCAAATCAGTTCTCATTCATAGCAACCCTAGGAGCAACAGAATGAAACACTGTCAGGTTTTGCACCACGTCCATAATCGTTTTTATGCTTAAGCCCATTATTGCGGCCACTGTGTCAATCCATCTCATGGTGGGTCTTCCTCTTTTTTGCTGACCCTCCACTCTACTGAGTATGATGTCCTTCTCCAGGGACTGATCCTTCCTGACAACATGCTCAAAGTACGTAAGATGCAGTTTTGCCATCTTTGCTTTCAAGGAGCACTCTGGTTGGACTTCTTCCAGAACAGATTTGTTTGTTCTTTTGGTGGTCCATGGTACATTCAACATTCTTCTCCGGCACCATGATTTGAGGCATCAGTTCTTCTTCTGTCTTCTTTGTTTATTGTCTAGCTTTCACATGCATATGATGCCACTGAAAAGACACTTTAATCTTCAAGGTAACATCTTTACTTTTCATTACTTGAAAGAGGACCTTGGCAGCAGATTTTCCCAATGCAATGCATCTTTCGATTGCTTGACTGTCACTTCCATGGATGTTGATTTTGGACCTAAGTAAAACAAAATCGTTGACAACCTCAATTCTTTCGCCATTTATGATGATGTTGCTTACTGGTCCAGTTGTGAGGAGTTTTGTTTTCTTGATGTTGAGGTACAATTCATACTGAAGGCTGTGGTCCTTGATCTTCGTCAGTAAGTGTTTCATATCTCCTTCACTGTCAGCACGTAAGATAGTGTCATCTGCATAACGTAGGTTGTTAATGAGTTGCCCCCCAATCCTTATGCCTCATTCTTCTTCATATAATGCAGCTTCTCAAATTATTTGCTAGGCATACAGATTAAAAAGGTATGGCAAAAGGATGCAACCCTGACATACACCTTTCCTGAGTTTAAATCATGCAGTGTCCCCTTGTTCTATTCACACAACTGCCTCTTGATGCATATAAGACTCCTTAAGGGAACAAATAGGTGTTCTTGAACTCCCATTGCAAGCAATGTTAGCCATAATTTATTATGATTTGAGGTGGAACCAAGATGGTGGACTAGACATGTGTGCCCTCAATTCCTTCTGAGGACTAAAGCCTATAATAATAATTGAAAGGAGTGGAGTGGACATCTGGGTAGCCCTAGAATATGGAATAGGGTTTTCAGATTTGACTACACACCAGTAAACTGGAAACTATCTCTCTAACATCAGGTAGTGCACTATGAATCCCACTTCAGCTGACTTACTGTTCAGGACGACTGCAGGCAATGGTGCCTTCTTTGTTATCTGGGATGCAGGCACTGGGCACGAGCTGGTCAATATGCTGAACTGCAATACTTAAGTAAACAACGCAGCAGAGAGACTGTGCTTTGGATAGCCACATTTTGAAAGCCTGGCTATTAACTGAGGGAAATAGCACCCCTGCACTCTCTCTCTTCTGAGATGTGCCATAGATTCTGCTGTTTCATAGTAGGAAGGGCAGTTCAGGTGAGATGTCATCTTGGAAAGCTGGGAGGTAGAGTTACCCAACCAGAGGTCTCAACAGAGGACTAATTCCCAAACTGAGAAGCAGTTCCTATCCAGAAAGCACTTATCCAGCAGAAATGCTGTGTTTTGGACAGTGGTACTTACAGGTGGGGCCTGGCAGAGGATCGCAGCAAGGCTGTTATTCCTTTCTACTATGATGCTCTCATTGTCAGCCAGAAGGCAGAGCCTGCCATACTGAGGACCTGACTGATTTCAGCAGCTGTTGGACAGCTTTTCCCTTAGCAGTAAAGTACCTCTTTAAATTAAAACTGCCTGGAGAACTGACTGCTGAGTGACCGAGGAGCATCTTCTCTACCCTTCACTGATTCACATCGTAGTATTAGCTAATGGCTCCTCATGACTCCATAAGTAGGGCACCATCTTTTCCAGCCAGGATGTGGAGCTTGTCATCCCAGAGAGTCCACCTGGGGCCAGTCACTAGAGTACACATAGGTAGCTGATGACCAACTCCCCTCTTAAAACTATGCCTCAGGTCCTGGTTAAGTAATTCAGAGAAACCAAACAGCCTTTAGATGGTGCATAACCAACGGTCAATTGCTAACCATTTAAAGAAGCAATCTACCATGGCTCCAGAAAACTCTCAAAATAAAAAAAATCAGAAACTTGAAGAAGCTTTTCTGAAACTATCAGAGATTGAGTACAAAAGAATTATATACAGAGCCTCTTAGAGATTAAACAAAGTGCAGCAAAACAAAATGAAAAATTAAGCAAGCTGTAACAAAATAATAAGATCACAGAATTAGGCAATTCATTCCAAAGCTAAAAGAGCAGAACTGAAGCAACTGAAGCCAGAGTTAGTGAATTTGAGGATAGCGTAACTGACACCGGCATTTAGGAGGAGACATCAAAGAAAAAAATAAGGAAAATGAAAAAGCATTAAGTAATATGTAGGACTCTATTAAGGGGAATAACCTATGAATAACTGGAGTTCCTATATGGGCAGTGACAGTCAAAAATACAGCAGACTGTTGTAGAGTTGCTGACAGAAAACTTTCCAGAAATTATGAAAGAAAAGAATATAGATACCCAAGATGTATATCAAATGTCACAAAAACTAGACCCTAAAAGAAAGACACCAATACATTATAACTAAACTTAATAAAATGAAAAATAAACAGATTCTCTTAAAGACAGTGAGGCTCAAAGCAAAGCTTACATTCAGAAGGAAGCCCTGTAGTCTTTTATCTGATGTCTCTACAGAAAGGATCTTGGCATCGAGGCAGCGGGAAGACACATTCAAAACCTTGAAGGAGAAAAGCTTCCAACCAAGAATTATACATCCTGCAAAACTGCCTCACAAATATGAAGATGAAATTAAGACATTTGCAGATAAACAGAAGTTTAGAAACTTTGTAAAAACCCAATCAAAACTACGAGAAATGCTGAAAGAAGCTCTTTGCTTAGAAAAACAAAACCATTAACTGCATACTTAAAGAGGCAGTGAAGGACACAGTATCCAGAATCCTACTCAGTTAGGAAAGCCACAAAGCTCAGTCAAAGCTACAATATTAAAAGAAGGGAACCAGTGATCATATCACAAAAGCTATGACACCATCATACTAAAAAGAAGGATATATTACAGTAGGTATAACTCTTTCAGATGGAGAGGAAATTTAAAAGATACTCAAAAGTTAAAATCTGTTTTAAACTTAGAATATTGACAGGGATCACAGGGGTAGCCACAAAGCATGATAACAAAGAAACAGATCAGAACAAGAAAAACAGAAGTCTCGACAAACATAAAACCAACACTGAAAAAGATACAAAGTCAACCCATAAATAAGAATGACCCAGAACAGAATATTAAAAGCAACCTAGAAATCAACACAAACATAAATGCATCAAAATGACAGCACTAAACACATACTCAGTCGATGTAAATGGACTGAATGCTCCCATAATAAGACAGTGAGTGACATCATTGATCAAAAGACATGATCTATTGATATGCTACTGATAAGAAACACACCTTAGACTCAAAGATATGAACAGACTGAAAATTAAAGGATGGAAAAATATATACCAAGCTATCAACATACAAAGTAAGAGCATGAGTAACAATATTAATCTCAGATAAAATAGACTTTAATGTAAAATCTACCATAATGGACAAAGTGGTCACTATTTATTGCTGAATGTTTGAATACACAAACAGGGCTTAACATTAAATATTTATGCACCCAATACCAGAGCATTTAAACACACTGAACAAACACCGACTACATTGAAAAATGAGATATATCACTCCACAATAATAGCTGGAGACTTCAATATTCCACTTTCAGTAATGGACAGATCATCCAGGAAAATCTCAGTAATGACACAGATCTTACTGCAACAATCAACCAACTAGACCTCACTGACACATAAAGAACTTGTTACCCATCAGATAGGTACACCTATCTCCAGAAGGTACACCTTCTTCTCCAGTGCACATGAAACATCTTCCAGAATAGAACATGTGTTAGGACATAAAGCAAGTCGTCTAGATCAACTTGCATAACAAAATTTTAAGAAAATGTTCTACATCCCCTTTCGGTGAGTGACTTCTGGGGTCTTAAAAGCTAGCAAGTATCCTTCTAAGTAACATCATTGGTACTAACACATCTGGAGCAGGGGAGAATGAAGGGTATCAAACACATAACGAAAATATGAGCCCAAGAGACAGAAGTCAAAAAGAGGCAAAGCCACTGCCATCGAGTAAATTCTGACTCATAACAATTCTATAGGTCAGAGTAGAACTGCCCCTTAGATTTTCCAAGGAGTGCCTAGTGGATGTGAACTACTGAGCTTTTAGTTAGTAGACATAGCACTTAACCACTATGCCTCCAGGGTTTCCAAGAGACAGAAAAGGCCGTATAATCCAGAGACTGTAACAGCATGAGACCAGAAAACTAGATGGTGCCCAGCCACCACCAATGACTGTCCTGAAAAGGTACACAGCAAAGAGTCCTTGACATAGTCAGAGAAAAATGGGATGCAGAACTCGAACTCTATTAAGCAGACCAGACCTGATGATCTGACAGACTGAAGAGTCCCAGCAAGATGTAACCCCCAGACTCTGTTAACCCAGAAATGAAAACATTCCCAAAGTCAGCTCTTCAGACAAAGATTAGACTGCACTGTAGAACATAAAATGATAATGGAGAACAGTGTGCCTCTTGAATAATTGGATATAGAGACTAACTGGGAAGCTCCTGTCCAATGATGACATGAGAGAGCCAAGGGAAACAAAAGCTAGTTGAGTAGACACGGGAAATTCAGGGTGGAAAGGAGGAGTATACCGTCACGGTACAGGGAGAACAGCTAGAGGTTCGTAGCAATACGTTTGTATGACAAACTTCCTTGGATAGTAAACTTTCACTTAAAGCACAATAAAATAGTAAAAAGAAATGAAGATTTGTTTGATAGAGTTTCAGCTACAACATTTATACTTACTTTCCCAAAGGAGAATTTTAGTGTCTTCTTATTTGAAAATGTGTAGTTTTATTTAGGTACTATTCAAAACACTTTTACTTTGAGTCTGAGTTATAAAAGAATTACTTTTCATCTCAGGTCATTCACGTCATTCACATCTGTCCTCTGACATTAATGATAATCTGTCCCATATTGTGTTGTGAAGCCTTACTAGTGTATGTGCACACACAGACATATACAAAAATGAGTGGTTTGGGTATACATTGATAAAGATAGAAACACTAGTGGCATAGACAGTGGTTCTGAGCTAAGGCTGCTAAGTAGAGGGTCAGCAGTTCAAATATACTAGGTGCTCCCTGGAAGCCCTAGGGGACAGTTCTGCCTTGTCCTTTAGGATCTGTATGAGTCTTAATCAGCTCAATGGCAACAGATTTGTTTGTTGTTGTTTTTACACCTGTTTTCTGTCTTTCCCAAAGACTTCCTCAGCCGTCTGAGCCATATATAGAAAGGTAACAAAAAGCATGCTATATACATCATATTTTGTGTAATAGATATCATATGAATAGAAAGTGCTACTGTGTATCCAGGGTACCCTAATATTAAAGAGATAAAGGTAATAGAAATCACTCTAGAGATGAATCTGTTATAACCTTTGGCTATTAATTTTAAATAAACTCTGAAATCTGTCTAGGGTTGCTAAATTGAAATATAAAAATATCTTTGTTTTTCCTTACACTTGATCTCCAAAGTAAGAATCTTTAAGTCAATACATTTTAATGTAAGTTTAACTGAAAATTATGGAGTTGTTTCCTCTCCAGCATGAAACTAGAACTCCCCCCACACACAAAATGTTTTATCAGAAAAATACAGTCTACTGACAGTCTCTTACCATATTTTTGTTATCAGTTCCTGAAGTTTACCCAGTGTTTTCACCCATCTTGTAGAATTTCAGGGACAGTCAAAAGTAAGGAAAGTATTCAAATACAGAGTGACCTGAATCAGACAGACAGAGCGCTGCCTCAGAGAACAATAGCAAATCATGTCCTTCCGAGTTCAGAAACTCTTTGAGTTAAATCCAGATGATTTAGATTTTTCTCAAGAAAAGTGAATTTCCTCTACCTGTAAATGTTCTATTCCTATAACTAAGTTTGACATGGTTCTACTTTAAATACAATAGAAACAAAGAAAGGAAGTTATGCTTGGTATCCTTTACCTTTATGTCTTCAAGGTTGTTTGGAAATCTGTTAGAAGGTTTTCCTTTCTCCAAATATTCTCTTCCGCTGTTTCTTTAACTGGAAGAGTTTTTCTGTCTTATATACTGTACATCTCCAGAGTATATATGGTTCTGGGCATGGCATTTGCTTTCCTTAGAGATATCAATCGTTTTGTTCATTTACCTTCTTTGAAATTCATTTCTAGTAGCTGCAGAGCTGCAGCTATGGAGTGTTAATAGGCTTCTAACATAGCTGTCATTTCAAGTAATAAGTGCCAAGCTTTCAGCAGCTTATTAACACATTATAACAGAACCCTTATACTAAACAAACAAATTGCACAGAGGAGGACACGAGCAAAATTAGTGTGTATAAATATATACATTCGTATGTATACATACATACATATATACATATACTTAGGACTCATCAACATACTTGGTTCCATACATGATTAGCCTAGAATTGGCACTTGTTTTTTATGAATATTCACAGGGGGGAAGAGTGGATCGGATTTGTATTTGGTCCCAAATGTGATACGAATACAAACTGGTGTAATTACTGAAAGATTTCCATCCTCCCAGCCCAGTGAGGCTCTCAAAACCAAAAAAAATTGCAGACTTGTGGTATTTCACATCACTGAACTGTGCTAACGTGATCTTTCAGCGCCACTTCATGGGGGATGCTGCAGAGGAAGAAAGAGTAGAAATAAGCAAAGAAATACACCAACTGGCAAAACTACTGAGAAAGGGAGAGATGCAAATATGAAAATGTGTTTTGAAGAGTCAAAATTTGCATTTGGATATGAACACTGGACCAACTCTTTACAAACAAATATATTCTTCCAGCTGCAGGGGCAGACATATGTACAGATAAATATGAGAATGTATATTCACACATGCTTTATATAAATATGTATAAACACACACATCTATATACACATACTTATATATAGATATGCTGTCCTTTATAAGTATTTACATATTTAATGCTTGCATGAAAATTCCTAGCAGCCTTCTTGAAGCTATATTTCAATAAAGTCTCTAAATTTTACATTGTAGTAAAAGTTGACCTTTTTTGGGTATTACAAAAAAAATCCCAAAGCAATTTATAATAATGTAGTAATACAGTTAGAAGTTGTAAATATGTTAATCTTTAAAATCAGCTGGAAATTTTTATAAAATCTTACTAAAATTTGTAGTATTGAGGAGGACAACTTGCTGACCTCTAGCTACCTCTCAAGATGTAATACATGCTGTTTTTTATTGTTACTCATAAGGACAGGTGGCATTATTGTTTAAGTACCTGGGCTGAGCCAGTAAGTTTACAAATTGCATATATCACCTCAGGTATTTCAAATGTGTCAAGAATGTTCAAATCTCAGGAGGTGAAAGAAACTCAAATCAAGAAAGCCAAGTTTAGCTAAAAAATTAAAGTTAAGTGAATAATGATTGATGTTTCCTATATATATGTGTAAAATTCTACCCACTTTTACTCTTGCTGGACTACAGGCAATTTGGCATCATAGCTGGAAGGAAACTGACTCTGAATCCTGCAACAGAAGACAAAAACTTGATTTCTAGGAGCTCTAAAACAACCTAATCATGTAGCTAAAACCCAGTAACAACTTTTAAGAAAACTCCCATTTTTGTCTCCCATAATGGCACAATTCATAGCTGTAATCAATGACTGGAAATCTTGGTAGTACAGCAGTTAAGTGCTACAGCTGCTTACCCAAATATCAGCAGTTCAAATCCACCAAGTGCTCCTTGGAAACTATGGAAGCCCGGCTTGCCTAGTGGTTAAGTGCTACATCCGCTAACCAAAAAGTCAGCTGTTCGAGTGCACCAAATGCCTCTTGGAAACTCTATGGGGTAGTTCTTCTCTGATGTATAGGGTCACTATGAGTCAGAATTGACCCAATGGCGGTGGCTCTTTTGGTAATTAATGGCTTTCAGCTGAAGTACACTTTGTTATCCAGGTGCAGACAATAACACATAAAAAGCAAAGTCCCAAATTTTGGGATCTATTCCAAGATTCTCCCGACTGCATTCCTTATACTAGCTTCTGTGATAACTCCTCTCTAACACGAGGTATGTACCACCACCTTTGATGTACTCCTTCTTTTGTTTTTAATGCTTTAAGTTGGTTTTATTCCTCAGGATCCTTTGCAAACTGAAGTGTTCCTTTTATTTGATTCTCTAGAAGCCTTGTGATAAGACATATTCCTTACCGCTTCATTAGTTTCTAGAGGTCTCCGTTCACACAACTGCACATGCGTGCTACTCACAGCATACGCCTTGTAGACCACAAGCTCCTTGGGCAAGGTCTGCATCATATTTATGTTTGTTTCTCTAGTGCTAAGGACAGTACTTAGAATATGAGAGCTGCTCTAGAAATGCCAAATTAGTGAACAAATTAATGGCCAAAGACCAGGCCCTTCCTGCTTTTTCTTATCTGCCTTACTTCTCACTGCTGAGTCAAATCCAATTTCATTTTTCCATAAATATCTGCTGCTCATTCTGACATTGATATATTCCTTAAGCTGGAGCCAGGAAAAGAAGAGTGTCTCAGTCAGGACCCCGTCTCTCTCTAAGAACTTCTCCTATTTCTTTGCCTGAGTAAATTGATGCCTACAAAAAATAAATATACAGTAGGGTCAGGGCCAAGGGTCCTTTTGTATGATTTTAGTAAAAACATATTTTTATAAGAAAGGATCTGCAATGGTCTCCCAAGAGTTTGGTCAAATCACTCCAGAATTTGGTTTCCAGTGACAGTTATATGATATATGTGTGAAAATAATGGGCAGTGGTTTCAGATTATAAATGTTATTTTGGTTGACATTCTCAGCAACTACCATGGTTTCACAATGGGAAAACAGAAGTAAAAAATAAACAAATAAATAAGTGAAAGGAGAAAAGAAACCAAAACTTTTAGCTGTATATACATGTAAATATGTAGCTCTCTGTGTATCTGTATGAACTTCAGGTTCTAATTAAACTATGAGGGAAAGTTGTTCTGCATTTCCACCAGAGCGTTTTTAATAATGTTCCCTAAAAATAAACATATAGACACACACACACACACATATATATATGCATGTATAGTTGGCCTCTGTGATTGTAGCACAATGCTAAAGGCTTGTAGAAAAACCTGTTTTCCACTCCAACATTGTTTATGCTATTTTAATAAGTTGAATAAACTCGGGAGACGAAGAAAATGTCACTTTTTCAGCTCTTCTAGGAAGGAATCTGACAACTGCTACATGGCCAGTGAAATATTGCAATTTGTTAAAATCCTCCTCATAATTCTTTTCAAAGGCTGTAGTGTGACTTGAGGGAGAATTAGACTAATGGCAATTAACATGCTGCAAGGGGGACGGTTACCGGGATGTATAATTTCAAAGTCAAAGTGCTGGGGAGTTGGCACCCTCACAGAATCTAAGAGCACTAGAAGGAACAGGGGTTTGAAAAGAGTACAGAAAAACACAGCCTTTAAAATAATGAACAGCTTTCCCAAGTCTTGCCATACAATAAAAACACCCATACACTACACACGTGTGGAATTCCCAGGGATGTGTAAATTAATTTAGTAACAAGAGTGTACCCCAGTGATAAAGGTCCAGTACTATGATTATCTTTGCGGATAATTGGGGCCATAAAATAGCTCCAAAGCACTTTTTATTTGTCATTTGTTGACAATTCAGCCAATTCTCCTGTCTGCCATCCTCCATATTTAATGGGTCCCTGTCGAAGTATGCAACACACTCATTTGTATGGGAAGTATGTCTTCGTATTGTTATGCTCTTGCATAGCCTTTACCCCCTTGTGTTGTTCACCAGTCTACCTCCTGCTTGTGTCTTCGATGACACCTCTGGGATGGTACCCATGGCAACACCCCTGAGAAGAAGGTGAAAGTGAAGACGCTGCAGTCATCCCCAGCACGCAGTGCTGACAACGCCAGTCATTAAGGCAGCAGCTCGGCCTACTCAGATCTCCCTTGCTCCTCTCTGGTCTTGTTTCCCTCCAGTAGCAGCCACAGAGCTCACTCATGGAGATCCAGAGACTTGCTGTTAATGATTTGTCACTTGTTTAGAACACCTCAGGATGGCAGTTCTGTATAATCTGCCCTCAATGGCACTGCCAGGTTGCATTAGGAAACAATTACCTAGTTTATGAATAGTAAAGCAGGTACCAGAATTTCCAATTAAACTTGCATGTTTCCAAAGGAATCTGGGTGCCCCTATATTTAAGGAAAAGAGCGAACACCACCGTTAGATTCAGTTCTATTTACTCTTGTTTCAGAGTAAGCTGTGTGAGAATCAATACCCTCTAGATGAATAGACTGAGCCACAGAATACGGAGAACGATTTTAGTTGAAGTTGGTCTTGGTTATTTATCAGCCTCTCACCATTTGTTAGGGCCTGGGTAAAGTGCAACAATGGGCACACTTGTCTAAATGCTTTTACGACAGGAAACAAAAAATGAAAGCTAACATGTAGATTTGTGACTTCAGTTGCTTCCCTCCTCCACCTTCTGTGTGAGTGTGTGTGTGTGAGAGAGAGAGAGAGAGAGCTCACACGTGCACTCCTGAGTGGGAGCAAGAGGCCAGCAGTGATCGGGGATTCATTTCCTCTTTGTATTCTGCATGAATGCTGGTATCCGTAGATTCTATCAAAATTAAAAGAGTATTTTACTGTAAAGAGCATTTCTTATTGAATATTTAAGGTCAAACAGAAAAAAGCTTGTATGAATTGACTAATTTAAAATGCTATTATATTGAGCAGATCTTAACTTGAATATACCCCGTGGATTTGAAATCACTGTATTTATTGAGACAGAATAATTTTTTTTTCCTCATAACTAAGAAAGGTCAAATGTGATTGAACTTCAAAAAGTTGTAGCCAGGAGTTTCCAGGCAAAGGCTCTCATAATATCATTTCTTTAAAAAAAAAAAAGCCTTAAAATCTTCTTACTAAAAATCACAGAGAAAAGATTATATAGATATTTAATCGAAGCTCTGTTTGCACAAATATCACACACTCTGATATCCCAATTTCATCCCTCCAAAAAGTGGAAGAAAACTAACCATTTATCAGTAGCAGTGTGAAAGGAGAAGATTTATCATTTCAAATTTTTCGTTGCAGATGGTTTTCATTTTAAAAGGCAGGGAAGCAATTTTTTTAAAATCATTTTTTTCCCTAATGCAATTGAGCCAGACGTCTCTCGTAAATCTTGTTGCTTTAGTAGACAATGCTCAATTCTCTAAACTTTATATGCAATATCCAGCGTTTTAAAAAGATACCCGTCTTCCAGCATGAAAATGAAAGCCACCTGAAAAGCGGCATCATATCCAAAGTATGCCATCCTGGGCAGCCCTCTTTTCCTGAGCTCACAGTTTATCAAAGACATTTCTCTTTGTGCCCCAGCAAAATGATGAGTTTCAAAGACTTTTAAAAGTATTCTTTTTCCATTTTCCTTTCTTTTTTTTTTTTCCTTGAAACAGAAGGAGAAGAAATGAGACTACTAGTCAATATATGGAAACCCTAGTGGCATGGTAGTTAAGGGTTACTACGTCTGCTAACCGAAATGGTTGGCAGTTCACATCCGCCAGGCACTCCTTGGAAACGCTATGGAGCGTTTCTGCTCTGTCCTACTGGGTCCCTAGGAGTCAGAATCAACTCAACAGCAGTTTGTTTAATCAATATATCTTGTGAGTGAGATAGTAAAATGTATTCAGTTACTTGCTGAGTTGATTGAGTCAGGGAGCCAAGTCACAAAAAAGCAAACTATTGGAGAGTGACCAGAGAGGAAATATTGTTTTGTTAATGAAAAAAAGAATCATTTAATACTTCATTCAAATTTCCTGCGTGATGTCACTCCCTTCTAAGAAAGAACCATTTAACAATTGCTGGCCCAGCACTGGATATCCCCTTTGAACAAATGGCATTGTGGTATTGCACTGACTAGATTCATTGTCACTTGTAAAGTACATTTGCTTAGAGTTTGAGACTGTGAGATGCCTAAGATCAAAATGCTTATTAAAATACCATCAACTGCCTTCACGTGAAAAGCTTATACTAAATCGCATTTAGATATAAAATCATCTTCCTATTTGCCTAGATTTTAAAATGTTGCTTTTCCAGTCTGAAGTTGGCTGTCTGTGAAGGTCTGTGTTCCCAGCTTTAAAGGTAAAACTGATTGAATAAAATCTAACCACTCGGCAGAATGTATTTTGTAAGCTCCATGTGGCCGGTTTCAAAGGTGGATTCTGTCTAAGAATTTATTAAATCAATATTTGTATTTGCAAACATTTCAAAGAGATACAACTAAAAATCAGTAACGCTTCATGGGAGATCCTTTCTTTAACAGAAGGCCTGTGTGGTGAGTGGTACCAAGCACTCCTGAATGAGGAACGGAAGAGATACCAGAAGCTCAGTCCTCTGATACCAAGTTTAGCGCTCCTCAGACTTAATACATGGATTCATATAGAAAGTAGTAAGTAATTAAAGTTGTAGCAATGTGTAAAATCATCTTTAATGGGAAAGAACTTCCCAGCTGCATGGTCCCATTGGTTCATTCTCAAGATTCCATTTTACTACCCGGTTACTGCAGTGCAGACTACACTTCTGTTACCATCTCAGACCCTTTTCCCATCTCTGTGTCCTAAGGCTAGTTTCATATTACTGGAAGGAGAAAATGACTGGGAAAAAATACATATATCATTTCTCAAGACCACCATTGTCCTATAGCTCAAATTTATAATATTTATTTGAAAGAAGTTTGTCTTAAACATCTGGAAGATGTGTCGAAGTGATAAGTCAGATACAAATATCCTTAGTTCCAAGAACACATTCCTAAAAGTAATGCCTTAAAGTATAAACAGGAAAACAAAAATCACCCATAATCTTATCACTATGTCTATGTGATAGTTATTTTTCTAAATCAAACCACATTTTGTTTAGGACCGCACCCTGTAGGGTTTGAGGGAAATCCGGTTTAACTCATTTTTTACTTTCCCTCTCTCAGGCTCTTGCATAGAACCCTGGAGTTTAGACACTCTAGAACATTAGGGCAGCAGGACTGCTGGCTTGTAGTCCACTGTAGTGTCCACTGCAGTGCTCGTGGTCAACTCCAAAGTGAGTTCCTGGTGTCCGTCTGCTATGCCGTCCTCAGTTGTGTGGACTCCTTGTAGTAGCTCCAGGAGGAGGTTAAGTATTCTTTAAACATATAATTTTTAGGCTTGTATAATATCCCATCTTATGTGTGTACCATAATTTATTTAACCATCCCTGTTGGCTTGGCATTTAGATTCTATTCATATATTTTTGTAATTGCTGATCCCATTAAATAACAATACATTAATGTAGGTATCTTTGGCCACATCTTTGACTATTTCTTCAGGATCAATCCCTAGCAGTAAAATTTCTATATTAAGGAGTATGGGCAATTGTAAGATTCTTGTTTCAAACTTTGCAGTTACTTTCCAAACAAAATATTACTATATTAATGATTTGATGCAGTGATAAAGAACTCAGGCCGCTAGCCAAAAGACGGGCAGTTCAAATCCACCAGCTCCTTCGTGGAAACCCTATCGGCAGTTTTATTTTGTCCTACGAGTTGACTATGAGTTGGAATCAACTCAACAGCAACAAAGTTGGTTTCTGCATTTGGTTGTTTTTTTAAATATAATTTATATATTAATGATTTATTCCTGTTAAAGTATTAGTTGCAAATTTCCTTCATGTTCTAGCTTTTAAGCTTTTTCAAAAATTGAAGTTTTAAGTTTTTATGGAATGAAATCTATTTTTCTTTTTTCTTTTTTTTTTAAGTTTTATACTTAGGAATGTTTTGTGTATCCTGAGATTTAATCATATTCTCTGGCATTTTCATTTTATCAACTAACCTCTTTAACCCAAATAAAATTTATTTGCTGGAAGGATTAGTTGAAAATTTATATCAATTGTCCACCACTATTTCCTTTTCTCAGTAATTTATGATGCTACCTTTTTCATATGGTGTATCCTACATAGCCCCAAGTCAGGACAGGACCAGAATGAGAAGAGTGAGATGCTTGCCTCAGGCACAAAGTTTATGGAGGAACCAAAAGAAAAATAACTCAGTCATCAAGATAAATAATATTTTAAAAGAATGTATTAAAACTCAAAAAAAAAGCCAAAAGAGGGATGATGAGCAGTACATCAAAATTTTAAGTAGAGACAGAATTAAGTCCTAGAACCTTCAGGGGTTATCCTTTAAGATATTTATTGCAGTCTCTGCAATATTTCCAGAAATTCCAGTAGGCTCTCACATTCACCAGGTGCTCACTTCTACTTGTCACACACTGCTGACTGTGCCATCAGCCTTCTGTAAGGACAAGCATCCCTTTAACTCTGCTTCCCAAGGCACTGCTGACACCAGGCTCTTGCATGGAGCAGATTTTTACTGAAAATTTGGAGACAATTGAAGGAGAGTACAACACAGAAGAGGAAACTCCAAAATTCCTTATGAAACATCACTGTGTCTACAACTCCACAGAAACACCCCAGATCACTGTCCTCATGATTTCTCCTTGGACTGGTCAGATATTTAAGGGGCTTTTTCCTTAGTGAGTTCACTCATCCACCACATGGCTTTTCTTAGCCCGTCAATTATCACCCTTACCCACTTTTTTTTGAGTTCTAGTTTTTAAAGGAAAACAAAATATCTGACTCTTCACATCATATGAAGTGCCTAGAGTATTGGCTGTTGTTGCTGGCTCATCCCTTCACAGTTAGCATTTCAGTCTGCTAACCTGACTTCTATCTGCAGCCCTTGCACTTACTGAGTTAGGCTTTACCTGGTCACTAAAGTTTGTTTTGTTACCGAGAGAACATTTAAAAAATGCCCAGAGATTAGCACCTGCTCTTCTTTTAGCAGCAGAATTCTCCCCTTCCATGCTGGAGAGCTGGGCTGAATTCCTGGCTAATTCTTACACTGCAGCCACCAGCTACCAATCAGGGGAGGTTTGCATGTTGCTCAGCTGCTGAACAGGCTTCAGTGGAGCATCAGAACTAAGATGGACTAGGAAGAAAGGCCTGGTGCTCTACTTCTGAAAATCAGCCAATGACTGCCCTAGCGTTTGCAGCAGTCTCATCTTCAAGGAATTGCGGAAGGCTCTCATGCCGTTGCACGTGGGGTTTCCAAGAGTCTGGGCCTGCTGGATAGCAGCCAGCAACAGCCTCTTCACCAACCTACTGTTCTTCAACCAATACTGAAAGGATTTGTTGTGTAGATGCCCAAGTTCTCTCACCCTTGGGGGATGGGCCGTGGAGTGGATGGTTCAGTATGGGTTTTATACGGCCTCCTAGATTTCCCCAGCAAGATCGATCTTCACTTGTTGCAGTGGTTAACTGTCTGATACCAAAAAACTTGCTTGGTTCCTTCCCTCCCTGTGTTAATTCTCTACTCTCCTGCAAAAGTTTTCTGGAATCATTTCCCAGATCAACTACACGCCCTCAAATACGTATCTCAGGTTCCACATTTAAGATAGTGACAATAGCCAAAAGGCTTTTCTCTATGCTATTGCTGTTGATAGGTACCATCAAGTCAATTCTGATTCAGTAACACTGCCTGGTCCTCCACCATCCTCACCATCATTGTTATGTTTGAGCCCATTGTTTCAACCACTGTGTAATTTCATGTTGTTAAGGATCTTCCTCTTTTATTCTGATCTTCTACTTTACCAAGCATTGTCATCCCTCAGGGGTTGGTCCCTCCTGATAATGTGTCCCAAGCCCGTGAGTCACAGTCTTGCCATGCTCAGTTCCACAGAATATTGTGATTGTATTTCTTCCACGACAAACTTGTTCCTTCTTCTCGTGGTCTATGGTGTATTTAATATTCTTTACCAACACCGTAATTGAAAAGCCACAATTCTGAGTCTTCCTTATTCATTGTCCTGTTTTCCTATGCATATGAGACAATTGAAAATATCACGGCTTCGGTAAGATGCACCTTAGTCCTCAAAGTGACATCTTTGCTTTTTAACACTTCAGAGAGGTCTTTTGCAGCAGATTGGTCCAATGCAATACAACATTTCATTACCCAGTGGTGCTTCCACAGGAATTGACTGTGTATTCAAGTAAAATGAAATTCTTGACAGCTTCAGTCTTTTCTCCATTTATCATCATGTTGCTTAGTGGTCCATTTGGGAAGACTTTTGATTTCCTTATGTTGAGTTATACTCCGTACTGAAGGCTGTAAATGCTTCAAGTCCTCTTCAGTAAGCAAGATTGTGTCATCCGCATGTCCCAGGTTGTTAATGAGTCTCTCACCAGTCCTAATCCCACATTCTTCTTTATGTAGATCAGCTTCTTGGATTATTTGCTCAGTGCAAGACTGAATAAGTATTGTGAAAGGATACAACTCTGACGCACATCCTTCATGATTTTAAATTTACTCTGTTTGAACAACTGTTTCTGGTCTACTTACAACTAAGTGTTCTTCAATGCCCATTCTTCAAAATGTTATCCAAAATTTATTATGAACCACACAGCTGAATGCCTTTGTATAGTCAGTAAAACATAGGTTAACATCTGCCTTCTCCTATAGATTCTAAAAATAATAGTAGTCTAAACAGATGCTTAACATTGGCGCTACAAAGGAGAGAAAGCTTTCAAATCACAGATTTTTCTCTGATGTTTTCAAAATATGCAAATTAAACCACTTGGTTGAGTTAATTCTCTACCAACAGCCTTCATGAGCAGAAAAGAAGATACTTGGAAGGGTCTGAAAGAAATAGTATTTATTATCCCTCTGTCTAAAGCAAGCTCCAGAGGTTGCAGCTCTTATCTTTCCATTCATTTGAATTCTAATACATGTAAAACAAGACCATTTTTCCTTGGTTTTCATTTTTTTAACTGATTCACTTGTCCTTTCTTATGGCAGTAATTATTTTTATTATAACTTTTATTATGTTTCACAGTTACATATAGATGTTATTTCTAATTTCTAAATTCTCTTTTATATATTTTTGCTTCTCTCTCTTTTTTCAGATAAACTTACAAATAATTGCCAAATTCAAGGGCACAAAAAGAAAAGAAAAAAACCTTGCCAGGGTCTAGAATAAAATTGAATTTAACCTACAAATTTGTAATAAATCAGTCTTTGCAAATTTCTCTTTCTACCTGCAAGCATGGTGTTGTCTCTCCATTAATTTCAGCCTTCTTTTATGTCTCTAAGTATCACATGGGTTATAGTTTCAATAATGAAGCACATCCTTCTTAGTACTGCAGATATGAAGTTCATTTTGCTGCAAATATGAAGCACATATTTCTTAATATGAAATTAGACCACCTAGAGCTAAAAATAAAGGTTAAAATAAAGTTTTTTTTTCTGTTCACAGTGAATTCAATCACAACAGAGTGTGATGAAATGGATGGTGATCTATTTCAGTTTGCAGATAAAAAATCAAAAAGTTTTTATTCACAAATGACTCCAAGTATGCTAGCAGGTTTGGTCAGCCTTCCAACTGGACCTAACAAAATTAAAGATATGGAATCTTTGATGTCAGAATGAATCAACAATGTGACACCAGGGTTATAATAATTTCTATGTTTGTAAGTTCATATTTGCATACATTGCTCTCTAAAACTGATCTGAAATGGCCTAAAGCAAAAAGCATGCATAAAGTTAATTAAATAGGAATCAAAAAAGTAAGGAATTTATTTTGTCTTTTTCCTTTCCAACAATTTTTTTTTAATTATGATTAAGTGAAACTATACTGATCTCACTCAGTATAATGTTTTCTAATTGAAACCAGGTTATGAGATGCTTCCTAAAATCGTCATTGTTCTTTACCATTGCATAGTGTTCCACTGAGTACATACATACCATAGTTGGTTTATCCACTCATCTGTCTAACAGAAAAAAAAAAAATATTTAAATCTAACTGTATTTCATTTAGCTACACTTAGGTACTGAGGTGAGTGCCAAGTGGTCTGTTTTAAACTAAGATTACACTAACCCTGAGAGATCATAATCCCTAATTTAATTACAGATCCTGAAAGACAAGGGGCAATACAATAAACTCATAGAGCTTCAAGTGGCAAGTTTTGTTCTCACATTCTGAGGAAGATAGACTTCTAGACTTGACCTTGACTTTAACTCACTCTAAAATCTTGCCAACTCACACAGCTTCTCTGGACTTGTAGTTATTTTTGCTACGGGGAATGTTATGCATTCCCCTCTACACTTTGAATCTTGGGCCTAAAATGAATTGTTAAAGTGAGGTGACTTATAGAACCATTTCTGTTTACTCATTTAGGGAACCTGTAGCTATCCAGGGAACATCTTCTCTCTCTCTCTCTCTCTTTTTTTCTTTTTAACAGATACATTGAGATACAATTTACAGGCCATGACGGTCAAGTCAATGGCACTTTAAATCAGAATTCTTAGTCACATCCTCAATTTGGGTCAAGTAGGAGGGTTGTTTAGACCCTAATTTTGCCCACTAAGTACGTGGTATATTGATTTTGGTAAACTTCTTGGTAGAATAAGAAAGTCTCCGTGGTTTGCAGACAAATGAAAATTACTTGGTGAGCACTAAGGGTCCTGCTTGAGACAGATAATAGCCAAAAAGTCACAATTTAGGGTATGGTTCAGCCACCTAACAAGTGAAGAAAAGAACAAGTCCCTGATGATACACCAGCCCTACTCTGTTATATGATCCTTGGAAAATTTTCTATGCCCTTGGTGTCCGGTGTCTGGTACAATGTGACCAGTTACAATACAACTTCTATGTTGTGAAGATGATCATCATTTTTATTAATTAAATATCAGTATGAAACTAATATTTAATTATTCTCCAAATCCAGTATCTATCCTTCTCAAATAATATAGAAGTTAAATATCACCATGGTTGGAATTGTATGCTAATATGATTACAGAAAAGGAACAGAAGAAAATTCACCCAGTCAAATTACAATAGAAGAGTTGTTTTCTCATTTTGGGCATAATCTGTAAACAAACATCAATTGCTTTTGTGGTGAATAATTCTTTACCAGATTTATTTGAAGATCCTTTGTTCGTAAAAGTTCTGATACCACCCTCCACGTTCGGAGGAGGTCAAGGGTAATTTCATGGTTGACCTGCATGGTCTACTAAATTCTGTTGGATGCCCTTCTACTTCTGATACAAAATATTTGACTTAATGTGATTTCTGGCTCCTGGGATTCCTGCTTCCCACACTGAATCATTAATCTGTATTGAAATTGACAGAGACATCAGTGGAAGTGGGTGGTGGTCTCCACATGGACCCTGAGCTACTAGCTACTTCCGTGTGAGTTACCAAGTCGATCACTGCTCTCTAAATGTCACCATATTGGAAGAAGAAATTCAGATGTGTTTATTGCAGGTAAGTGTAGACATTACTGCAGGTAAATGCAGACAAAACCATATGGTCTGAATAACAAACATGTCCTCAAAATAAAGAAACATTGCTGGTTGTCAGTTCCAACTCACATGATCCTGTGTACAACAGAGTGACACACTGCCTGCTCCTGCACCTTCCTCACAGTGGTTGTTAGGCTGAGCCAACTGTTGCAGCCATTCTGCCAACCTGTTGATGGGCATTAATGACCAGTGAAATAAATCTTTATTGAACACTCACTATTGGTAGAACTGTGTTCTAAGTATTGTGGCAAATGCACAGATAAAAGAAAGTTCTTGCCTAGAGGAAAATTAGAAATACATATGCATAATCTTAATGCAAGGCAGACTAGGATGTGTACTGTAACGGAGCAGCAGGGAAAATGTGAATGAGGGTTCAGGGTTGCTTCTTAAAGGAGTACAGATTTGAGCTAGACCTTAAAACCAAACCAAACTCAACGCTATCTAGTCAATACTGACTCATAGTGATCCTACAAGACAGAGTAGAACTGCTCTGTAGAGCTTCCAAGGAGCCCTGATTCAAACTGCCAGCGTTTCTGTTAACAGTCATAGCACTTACCACAACACCACCAGTGTTTCCTAGGCCTTAAAAGGAGGGCATAATTATCTACCTTAATTCAAATGATGCCACTGTGACTGAATAACTTTAATTAAAGGCATTAATTATCAGTAAAAGACTTGCTAAATCTTCTATGTGTATATGACAGTAAATATTAAATCACATTGTATGCATATTATATTTGGGGGAAAACTTTGTAATGTATGAAAAAATTAAAGCACAATCCAAACCAAACACATTGTCATGGAGTCAATTCCAACTCATAGTGACACCTCAGGACAGAGCAGAACTGTATCATACTGTTTCCAAGGCTGTAAATCTTCACAGAACCTGACTGGCATATCTTTCTACCTTGCAACACTGTAGGTTTGAACCACCAACCTTACAGCTGGCAGTTGGGCCCTTAATCACTGCACCACCATGTCTTTTTTAAATCACTACATATACATACCTATAAATACAAATATATACAAATATATGTAAATATAAATCTATTGTATTGCCCTCAAGTGACCCTATAGGACAGAGCAGAAAGGCCTCAAAGGATATGTGAGAAGCAGCTGGAGATTGGAACTGTCAACTTTTTGGATAGTAGTCAAGCTCTTAACACACATTCATAAAATGTTATCACCAAGCCTCAATATTCAAGTATAAAGACTATTCCTGAATGCCAGGAGAATTGCTATGGGAATGAGAGCCTGATTAAAAAATTTTTTAAAAAAATAGCTTCTCAAGTAATGTGAGAATCATAAATGCATAATCAAGAGCAGAAAGTTTTAACCCAGAGTGCAATACACTGGAAACAGTTGGGTCTCCACTTGTTACATCTCTTTTGACCATTCCAGCCTTCATGGCCTAGCACATTGCCCTCTGGGCTACCCACCACCTCCACTTACCCGGGGTGCCACTGATGCATGACGCTAAGTCATCATGTAATGAAGAACTCAATACTCAGGTTTTCCTAATTTTCACAGAAAATGAACTTTAATTCAAAACTAAGCCTGGCTAATTAAATCTCCCTGTAATCTAATTTGCTCTAATTATTACCATAAATTGAGATGTAACAGAGGTTATATAAAATTATCCTAACGGAAAATTGGGTTTTATTCTTAGTTTTTTGCTGTTACTGGATGTAGGTACCACTACACATTAATAAGATGAGTAGAAAATAATTTTTTTCCAAGATCTGTCCTGACGTACAAGGCTGTCAGTGATAGGATAATATTCATGCACCTACAAGTAAGGCCAGTTAATACAACTGTTATTCAAATTTATGCACCAACCACTAAGGCCAAAGATGAAGAAACTGAAGATTTTACCAGCTTCTGCAGTCTGAAATTGATTGAACATGCAATCAGGATGCATTGATAATTACTGGTGACTGGAATGCAAAAGTTGGAAACAAAGAAGAAGGATCAGAGGTTGGAAAATACAGCCTTGGTGATAGAAATAATGCTGGAGATTACATGATAGAGTTTTGCAAGACTAATGACTTCATCCTTGCAAATACCTTTTTTAACCAACACAAACAGTGACTGTGCACATGAACCTCACTAGATGAAATACACAGGAACCGAATTGACTACATCTGTGGAAAAAGATGGTGGAAAAGCTCCATATCAGCACTCTGAACAAGACCAGTTGCTGATTGTGGCACAGATCATCAATAGCTCATACGCAAATTCAAATTGAAACTGAAGAAACTTAGAACAAGTCCACGAGAGCTAAAGTATGACCTTAAGTATATCCCCCCTGAGTTTAAAGACCATCTCAAGAACAGATTTGATGTGTTGATCACTAATAACCGAAGACCAGATGAATTGTGGAATGATATCAAAGACATTATTCATTAAGAGAGCAAGAGGTCATTATAAAGGCAGGAGAGAAAGACCAAATTGGATGTCAGAAGAGACTCTGAAACATGCTTGTGGTGGTCAGGATTATGTCAACTTGGCTACTACCTATTTGGCTGCTGTATTAAGTGGCAGGGCGGGGTTTGTGGTGGCTCCCTGCTCCTCGGCTCTCATCTCGTGACCTTGGACTACGGCTGCTGATCGCTCACGTGGCCAGGAGTTCATGCTCTCTTCTTCCAGCGTCTGGTTCCGGGACTTGAGCTAGCAGCTGTTGGGCTCATCAGTCCTTACAGTCAGCACTTGAGAGTCTTGCTCCCTGACCTGCCAATCCTGCTTTCACCAGCCTTTGCCCAGTCCTGCTCCCTGGCCTGCCGATCCTGGGTTCGCCAGCCTCTGTCACTTTGTCTCACCACCAGCTTGGGATCCACCGACCTCCAGCCTCTGTTGCTTCATCTTGCCACCAGCTTGGGATCCACTGACCTACACAACCAGTGATCTGCAACTCTGGTCTCTGACTTGCTGACCTTGGGTTCCTCAGCTTCCGTGGACACGTGAGGCTTGTGCCAGAGCTTGGGACATTCAGCTTCTGTGATTACGTGAGCTGTTTCCTGTATTTGTATCTATCTATCTGTCTATATATATATTATAAATCTTTCCTTGTACCTACACATGTTACTGGTTTTGCTTCCCTAGAAAATCCAGCCTAAGACAATGCTCTTGAACTTCAAGCAGCTAAAGCAAAAGGAAAGAATGGCAAAGTAAACAGAAGATTTCAAAGAGCAGCTTGAGAAGACAAAAGAAAGTATTATAATGACATGTGCAAAGAGCTGAAAATGGAAAACCAGAAGGGAAGAATGTGTTCTGCATTTCTCAAGCTGAAAGAACTGAAGAAAAAAATTCAGGCCTTGAGTTGCAATAATGAAGGATGCTATAGGAAAACTATTCAGTGACTCAGAGAGCATCGAAACAAAATGGAAGGAATACACACAGTCATTAAACCACAAAGAACTAGCTGATGTTCAGCCATTTAAAGAGATAGCATATAATCAGGAACCTGTGGTACTGAGGGAAGAAGTCGAAGCTGCAATGGAAGGCATTGGCGAAAAACAAGGCTCCAGGAGCTGATGGAATATGAGATATTTCAACATACAGATACAGCACTGGAAGTGCTCACTCATCTATGCCAAGAAATTAGGAGGACAGCCACCTGGCCAACTGACTGGAAGAGATCCATATTTATGCCCATTCCAAAGAAAGGTCATCCAACCGAATGTGGAAATTACCGAACAATATCGCTGATATCACACCCAAGTAAAATTCTGCTCAAAATCATTCAAAAGTGACTACAACAGTATATGGACAAAGAATATCAGCAAGATGTTTGCTTGTGTTTCATTGACTATGCAAAAGCATTTGACTGTGTGGATCATACTAAATTACGACTAATGTTGAGGAGAATGGGAATTCCACAACACCTAATTGTGCTCCTAAGGAACTCGTATATGGATCAAGAGGCAGCCATGCAAACAGAATAAGGGGACACTGTGTGGCTTAAACTCAGGAAAGGCATGCGTCAGGGTTGTATCCTTTCACCATATCTTTTTAATTTGTATGCAGAGCAAATAATACAAGAAGCTGCATTATACAAAAAATAATGATGCATCAGGATTGGAGGACAACTCATTAACAACCTGCATTGTACAGACGACACTACCTTACTTGCTGGAAATGAAGATCTGAGACACTTACTGATGAAAATCAAGGACCACAGCCTTTGGTATGGATTGCACCTCAACATCAGGAAAATAAAAATCCTCACAACTGGACCAGGAAGCAACATTGTTATAAATGGAGAAAGGATTGAGGTCATCAAGGATTTCACTTTAGTTGGGTTGACAATCAACACCCTTGGAAGCAGCAGTCAAGAAATCAAGAGACACATTGCACTGGGAAAATCTGCTGCAAAGGACCTCTTTGAAGTATTCAAAAGTAAGGATGTCACCTTGAAGACTAAAATGCACCTGACCCAAGCCGTGGTATTTCAATCACATCATATGCAAGCGAAAGTTGGACCATGAACAAAGAAGACAGAAGAAGACTTGATGCCTTTGAATCGTGGTGTTAGAGATGAACGTTGAATGTACAATGGACCACCAAAACAACAAACAAATCTGTCTGGAAGAAGTCCAACCAGAGTGTTTCTTGGAAGCAAAGATGAGAAGACTCTGTCTTATACACTCTGCACATGTTGTCAGGAAAGATCAGTCCCTGGAGGAGGACATCACACTTGGTAGAGTGGAGGGTCAGTAAAACAGAGGAAGACCCTCGACGAGATGGATTGACACAGTAGCCGCAACAATGGACTTAAGCGTAAAAACAATTGCGGACCTGGCGCAAGACCGGGCAGTGTTTCGTTCTATTGTTCACAGGCTCGCTATGAGTCAGAAGTGACTCAATGGCACCTAACAACAACAGAAAATAACTTTAAAAAAAAAACCTTTTCTTTTTCTCTTTAAACAGTGTGGGAAAAGTTTTCCTCTCTGGAAATACTAAAGCTTGAGATTATACTGTACAAAAGAAGCTAAACAAACACTTTTGATGGATATCTAATCAGAAGCTGAGTCATCTATTTACAGTACAAATGAAAAAGCATACTGCCGTTGAGTCAATTCCCACTCCTAGGGACCCTACAGGACATAGCGGAACTGCCCCAGGGAGTCTCCGAGGAGTGCCTGGTGGATCTGAACTGCCAGCCTTCTGGTTAGCAGCTGAAGCACTGAACCACTACACACCAAGGTTTCCTGTTTGGAGTACACCAACTATCAAACACTTTGTAAGCCAAAGTACATCCCACTTCCTGAAGGATATAAAATCTAATTACATGCTATCTTAGAAAGTATTGAGAACATTCTCTAACAAATAATATTTTTATATCTCAGTAACTTAAGGATGGCAGCATTTGAAAAATTACCCCTCCCCCACCTTTTTTTTTCTTGTAGGGAGAAGGCAACTGCCTACAGAAGAAATAGAAGTATTACAAACGAGATCATATTGACAAAAAAATCTTCCCCAAAGTGGCAGCAAAAACACTCAAAAGAAGATAGAACTGGAATTAATTCACAAACCAAACTATTAAAAGAAGTACGAGTTTGAACCTTAGAATATTCTTCATTTGGACCAACTAGATCATTCTGCTTGTACTGGTGTTCACTTTGAAATAGCACAGAGCCTGGACTTTGGGAATGGGAATAACTGTTATCTACAGAAGTCTGCTAACCAAGAGGGCAGCAGTTTGAATCTCCCTAGGTGTTCCATGGAAACCCTTTGGGGCAGTTTGGCAGTTCTCTGTCCCATGGGGTCACTATGAGTTAGAATTCATTCAACAGGCTTGGTTTGGGTTTTATATAGAAGTTTTATGAAACTATCTTATTAAATTTTTTAACGAATTAAGTAAGTACATAAAATTAAACTCATCTATATTTTTAATGTGTCTCATTGTGGTTCATAAAGAAGGACCCCCTTATGTTCTGTATCATTAGTGAAACATTCTCAGTGGCATAATGATGTAGTATGTACACACAGGGTAAACACAAAGCATTTTTCATTTCTTCTGCAAGTTTCCTTACAGGGTGCAGATGCTGTAATTTTTCACTTGAGATAGTATTATGGCATGGGAAAGGAGAAAAAGACCTAGAGCCAAACCTATGTCCACTGTCTCTAATTTCATAATTAAGCAGTCTATTCATTTGTTGACACTGACTTTGCTTCATAGTTCTCTTCCCATCAGTGTTCAAGACAGGAGGGAAGGAGTCTGCAGTTCCCATCACTTTTTCAAACCAATCAAGGGTCTCATTTTTTGGGCGGAGGGGTAAATCTTTTCTTAATTTCTGCCAGCCATTTTTGCTAATGATAATTGTAGCTTGTGCTCCAGTTCCTAAAGGGAAAATCCAGTTTATGAAAGAAGAGAAATGTAAGATTTCCCACTTTCCAAATTTAGTTGTCTTGAACATTTGCTTTAGGGATAATTAAAGTTTACAATTGTTGATATAAATAGAGCTTTTGACGAGCCCATGATGGGACACACCTCTGTTCTAGTTGCTGGAGCCCTGGTCGTGCAGTAGTTAAGAACTCTGCTGCTAACCAAAAGGTTGGCAGTTTGAATCCACCTGCCACTCCTTGTAAACTTGGTGAGGCAGTCTTCCCCATCCCATAGTATTGCTGTGAGTCAGAATTGACTTGAAGTCAACAGGTTTATGTTTTTTGTTTCTTAGTCTAATTGCCAGAGTCCTTGGCTGGTGCAAACAGTTAACATCTATGACTGCAAACTGAAAAGTTGGAGCTTCAAGCCCACCCAGAGGTGCCTCAGAAGAAAGGCCTGGTGACATACTTTGGCACTAGCAGCCACTGCAAACCCTCTCAGTACAGGTCTACTCTGATACCGGTGGGGTCAGCACTATGGCAACGAGCTCCTCTGGTATCTAATCCTAGTGAATCTTCCAGGCTGACAGCACACAGGGTGGTCTATAATTCTTTCTGTGTGATATGAAAGGCTGCTGTGTGGCAACTTATAAATCTTTGGGTACTAATATCATGGGCTTATTATTATTTTTATGAGGAAAGGTTGTGAGCCACCAAAAAGTATAAATGTTAAATATTTTTGTGAGATGTTTCAGGGTGCCCAGTATTTACAAGTGCATCTTGTCCATTTTGCTGAGCTTTCTGTGCCTTCTCTTTTCTTGTATCTGCAGTGATGAAAGGACAGCTAGCTTCTCATATTCTGAACAGTAAACTGGATGCAAAGTCCTTCCTTCTGTCCCTGGCCTTTGCCTCATCTTGGCTCAGGTATAAAATAGTTACTGTGCTCTCCTTCTTTGAAACATTTATGTTAGGAAGAGGGACTTGGCTGAAGCAAGAGGAAGAAATAAAGAAAAGGAAGGGCAGCCGAGATCTTCATGAGTGAGTGGAAAAGAAAGAAAAAAATCAACTAACGTCACCTAACAGCTAGCAAGCCAGCAAGTTCCCGTTGTATACTAAGAGCCTCTTTAATAATAAAGCAGGGAGACAATGACATCGAACAGTTGCTGTTTTCTGTTCAGCATCACTATCCATGGCTGACATTAAACTTGATATCTACCAAGGCCGTGGAGGACCCAGTTCCGCCGGCACTCCTCAAGCTAGAACACGGGCAGAGTAGCCAGTGGACGGATGACGCAACGGTTGTAGCATTTTGTTCTACCCAGAGCTGACGAAGAACAAACACCCTGGCAGGTAGGTGAGCTGGCTTCCCTAACGCCCTACTCCGCCGTTCTGTTTTCTGTAGTAAACTTCATATGCTGCAGTGAGGAACGGATACTCAAAGAAAAAAATCACAGTCAAGGCCAAGCTGAAATGCAAGGCTAACGATATTTGCTGCCTCTTGTCTCTAACAGATTTCTTTATGATTCGTCCAAAGTGCACAGCTTCTAGCATGTGATACTTTGTTCGTAGACCGGTAATGACCCACATGTAGCTGTGCACATGATCTGGTAGACAGATGTTGGATTCGGGGCTGCAGTTGATACAGTTCATGTGCAGAAACAAAAGGGCAGTCCATTAGTACTAATTCCCTCCTTTGTTAACAGGATCACTATATGAACCAGAACCGCAGCTCGGATTATCTGCTCAACTTGGTAGAGTCAGTGTCTTCTTAATGTCCTCCTCTTTCAGAGAGGGGATAATCAGCTTAAAGGTTTCAGCCTTTCACCAAAAACTCTGATTCCAGACCTTCAAAAGGAGTATGCTCACTTTTCCCTCTGTCTCCGTAACTGAATTCTCCAGGGACTGGAGAGTTTAAGCTGAAATGAGATGCTACAAGTGCTAACACCTGCTACAAGTTCATTACTTTTTGCTGGCCTTTCAGCAGCATCTGGTGTTTTAACAGTTTATTCAGTAAAAGATGAAGATGGGAGCGGTGGCCCCATCACACTATGCCATTTTTTCTCTGTGGCTTTTCCCATTCTGGCTGTCGTAATGGCCACTCTGCGTCTGTACTCTGACCGACCACAGCTGGCTTCCGTTTCATCTTTGTAGGATGGGGACCATTGGAAGAGGTCACAGCACCTTACTCATCTGAAGGAACTGGAAGTGTGTGAAGGTGGCTTTAATTTGTTTATGGATTTTTCTTTTTCCCCAGCATATTTTGGCTAGAGAATGAGAGAGATGGCCCACTCTCTAGGCTCTGAGATTAAAAATCCCTATGTTTGGGAGGCCTCCCTGATGTGAGAAATGGGAAACAGATGAAAATGTCTTCAGAGGCACTCCTTAAGGAGAACACAGATAAACGGGACAGGATCTCAGCTAGAAATCTCTACTCCTAAGGGGTTAGCTTAGGGGAAAGGAAGGGTGGGGAAGTGTGGAAAGGAAAGAGAGATGCCAGCATCTGATAGACTGGTCCTCAGGACTCCCTGTTCCTCACCCTACCATTAAAGGGCCTCCAGACTGTGAGGAGCCCGGTCTAGAATGTTCTGGCTCCCTGACAGCTCCAAAGAGGAGGCAAACCCCATAGTCAACAGGGTAGAAAAGAGGACATTGGAAGGAATGTGGACAGAGGGAATCCAGACCCTGTACTGCTTATTCTGGGTGTGCAACTTGCTTCAAGTTACAAATTTTCCCTCTTTGCAAAGATTTTCAACACTAAACAGCCTCTTCTGTGGGGCCTAGGAGTCCCTGGGTGAGGCAGACGTTAACCCCTCAGCTGTCAACTGGAAGTTTAGAGGTTTGAATTCACACAGAGGTGCAAGCCACTTCTAAAAAGTCACACGTAGAAGACGACAGGGAGCAGAGGTCCACACTGAGCATGCAGGGCCATCGGCAGTCGGTTTGCCATCGATCCTAAGCTGCTCTCCTTTCTTTCATCTTTCTACCCTTTCTCCTGCCAGCTCTTCCTTTTCATCCTATTATTTAAAGTCAAGCTGTTATCATCTGCTGCATCCTTCTATTTTCTGGAAGAACAAGTTATTTCCTGCTCTCCTACTTGGTAATCTGCTTTAAATTGCCATTTATAAAGTCATTTCTTGCTCCAGTTCTTCTGGCATTTGTGTGGCCTTGTCTTTTTTTTTTTTTTTTTTTCTCTCTCTCTCTTCTGTTTCACTTCTAGTAAATTGTTTCCTCATCCCAGTAAGAGCTGACTTCATCCCTCTCTTTTTTAATTTCTTGAAACACACACACAAACAGCTAAAATATGCACCCTCACCAGACAACTTGATGGATGGTTGGGAGGGTCCATCATTAAGACATTGCTAGTACATACTTGGAAAGCCTGATGGTACAGTGGCTAAGAGCTACAGCTGCTAACTAAAAGGTTGACAGTTTGAATCCACCGTGTACTTCTTGGAAACTCTGTGGTGCAGATCTACTCTGTCCTAGAGGGCCACTATAAGTGAGAATGAACTCAATAGCAGTGGGCTTAATTTTTTTTTTTTTTTCCCCTGAATACACACTTGAATTCAAAGGTGATATTTTGGCCTTCTTTAAAAGTCTTGTGGGCCCGGAGTCCCATGTTGTAGCAGCTAGAGGTCTTGAAGAGATGAAAGTCATTTATTTTAGATTCTTCATTTTTGTGGAATAGAAACTGAGAACTAACGTGAGTGAATACTTTGCTCAGTTTAGCCCTTTTCTCTTGAAACATTTAAAGAGCTTCAGATTTGCATTGTACATGCTAAAACCTAAATCTCTAGGCCTTTCATTTAGAGGAAAAGCATGTACCCAGAAGGCATGAAGTAGCTTTTTCTTCATTTTAATTCCAATCCTGAACTGGCAGCTGCCCACACCTGGAAGCTGAAACTTTGCCAGACAGACCCATCCATGTCTGAGGTCAGCTGAGAACTTGCATTTCATTTGCACTCTCTGTAATTTTGGGCTTCACAGAGATACACTGCAGGGCTTTGTATGCAGATTACTCTTTTCAAAATGCTGGAGCAGATGGGAGCTCAGCAAGCGCTTGTGGGCAGGCAGTGTTTTCTCCCCTCCAGTGACTGTGTAACACCATGGGGTGGGCCATTGCTTCCAAACAAATACCCTATCGGGTGGCCTAGGAGACACAGTGGGCTATTAACCTTTCTTCTCTGGGTTCTGAACCTGATCTGGTTCACTGCGGAAAGGCACTGGAAGCTGCCTGGGTGGCAGCCCATACCTCTGCCCCTTCTTCAAGGCCAAGGTGTAAGGTTTGAGTGGTGCACTGTGATGAACACCAACCCAGACGGAGAGAGGCAGGATTGTGGCAGACAAGGATGGAAGTGCAAGGGAAGGTGGCCTGGCATATCGTGTCTGCCTTTTGAACTACTGCTGTTAGCCTTCCCACATTCAGATAAGATTCATCCACATTATTAAAGAGCAGAGAACAAAAAGTCCTCATCACAATTACATGGATGTTCTGTCAACAGCAGTAACAGTAGCAGTTACAGAATAACTACAGATAATTACAATCATTTAATTCAAAGTACCAAGTCACTTCATGCAGAACATGACTCATTTATCATTATTGACCTTAGAAGAAGCAAATTTACCCAAATCAATAAAGGTTCCAAATATCCATTAGAGCAGACAGAGATTGGTTACAAGTGTTAGGAGCATCTATGTACCTGGATTAATAGGGGAAGTAGATCTGGATGGTTTTGATTAATGAAGAGATTTTTTTTTTTTTTTCCTTTTGAGACAGTTATTTGAAACAGAATTGACCTTAATTTCTCCTTTAATTCATGTTATAGAAAGTCAGTTGTTTCTGTTAAAAAATTTCATTCCCATCAGTTGGTGAAACATAGTGTAATTACAATGAGAAGTAATCTATAACCAGGTAGAGTCCAACCTTGTTTTTAATGGACTCTTCAGAACTCCCCTGAATATTCATAGGGTGGAGGTGAGTCTTGCAGGAAGGGACCACAGAATCTGGTGTGTTGGACCAACATCAGTGTATTTAGCTTTGAAACTACTTCTGTGAGCTTCTTTGCCCTCAGATACAATTCACCAAATCATTAGAGAAAAGAAATTGCCGTCACAATTACATGGCTGTTCTGTCAACAAAGTTTAAAGCAGCAGTTACAGAATAACTACACATAATTGCAATCTTACTGTTTTGAAATGAAAAGGTTCAGACTGACTTAGCCAGTTTGGTGCTGAAAAAAAATTGAACATGGATGGAAACTGAGATAATAGCAGTTCCATTCAGTCACTTACAAGTCAAAGGTTTCACAGTAATTCCCAGGTGTTTTAAAATGTTACCTCATTTAATCCTGGCACCAGAGGCTGGTGGGTGAGGGAGGTGGGGATTGAAGGAAATGTCCTCCTACCTTTATTAAATACACACAGATTTTAACCTGCCCCACCCAGCATCCAAGAGGGCAGAGAATTTGGACTCTTGTCAAAAATGTGGTAGATGATGAAATAGGTGAGCATGAAACCAGCTAGTATATGAAAACAAGTTATAAGTCTATTTGTTCCAAAATTGTCAAAACTGTGAGATTTCCTTCCAGACAGAAAATAAAAATAAAGAAAAACAAGGAAAATCAGCACACAGGAGGATCTATTACTACATGCATAATCAGATTGTTCTCCCTATGTCATTTCCAAACTTCTATGTCATGCTTCTGTGCCCTTATTTGCAATCAACTTGGAGGGAAACTGAGGCTGGCTTTCCCAAGCTCGCACAGTCCATAAGGGAATAGAGCTGGCAGCTGAGTCCACACCTGTCTGGCTGCAAAGGACATCCTCTTCCCACCATACCATGCTGTCTCCAGGGTGACCAGGCAGTCAGTATCAGGGCAGGGATTCCCTGAAGAAATCATCTGGAGGAACTAAAGCAGCATTCTGACATAGGTTTTGAATGTTCTTTACCCCCAAGAAGAAGAAATGATCTTTCCCACTCCTGCAGAGGTTTCCTAGGATCAGGTGTAGTATAGTCCACACTTTAAACTGATTAGTTCTTGTAAAGAAGCCAAATTCCACAGCCCTCTCATTGACTATGAAGTTTAAATCCTTACTTGAAGAACTGAGAAAATTCTCCCCAGCAAAAAAAAAAATCAACGTAACGGGAAATCCAGGTACTGGCACCAAGGGAACCAGCTGGAATCACTAAAGAAACAATTGCTTCCTTAACACCATCTGGGGAAGAGAAGCTCAAGTAGAGGCTGAGAACACGGAAGGAAGCTCTCAAGGAAGAGGAAAAGATGCACAAGAAGACTAAGTCACGGGGACCGAAAGTTTGTTCCACTTGTGTTTCTCTGCAGGAAGAACTAAAGAAATGCTGACAAGGCATGCCAGTCTGCATCCTCGGAGCAGTTGGCCTGTTTGACTTTGTGTGATGGTGGGCCAACCTGTGTGCTCGCAGGCTCACACCACTGTAGCTCTTCAAACACTTTCTATAGATCCTGCTAATAAATTCTGTTTGGCTGCAACCCTTTCCCAGTTCCAAGCAGTCGCCTCTGAAGTGTAAGCGCAGCCTGTCTTTAAGCCAGGCTACTGCCACTTACTGGTGATCTGTACCTCTTTGGAAAACTGATCCACACTGCATTTAAAGGCAGGAAGCAGAGTTTGAATGAAAATGCAGTACTGTGGCTAGAGGACACAGCTCTCACACCTTCTGCAACTCCAGAATAAGTGCTATGTTTTAAAAATATATATGTATGTGTTGGCAACATTGAAAAGGGGGCTAAAAAAACATCCCCCACAGAAGTGAGAGCAGCAGCAAAGGAAACGTTAGCGCCCTGCTGACGGGAACAATAGAGCATATGGACGTCACACCGAGCTTGCCAAGCAGAAGAGGGCAGGATGGTCAAAACGGAGTCAGTCTGCTTCGCTAATAGCAGGAGAACTGCCTGCATGAATACTGTCTCCAAGTGTGCAACGAGGCTCTTTAATTGCCTGGGAAAGGAGAGAGGGTTTGTCTCCAATTTTAGCCAAGCGTAATCCTGCTACTGGTTTCTTCACCAGAGAGCCTCTCATGGGAAGTCTGGGGCAGCCACCATCTGTGGATCCACACACTTGGGGTAATGCACTAAAGCAGAGCATCACCTAGCAAGGTGTCACACCCCAGAAACTGTTCTTGACTGCCATGGGGTGGGACTGACTCAACGACTGTATGGAACAAAGCCTACAAAGCTCAGCTTACCTAGTGTCTATCGCTGTCCATCCAGCAGCTGCCTGATTCCTACCTACTTCCTTCAGTGTTCCATGCCCTTCCATTTTCTTTATTTCTGCCCCTAAAGAAAGGGGCACAGGGGAAATTAAGGGTGTGAGTCTATAATCCAGTCACCCTAAATTGCTTTTCTGTATGCATTTGTTTGAAAATAGCTTTTGATAAGGTCATTATTAGGTGTTGAGCTGGCTTCCTTAGGTCAGCAGAAGCAGGGCAGCCATATGGCTAAAGGTGTAGGCTTAGTGACCAAATGGACCAAAAGCCTTCTTAGAAAGTCTTGCACGTATCAGAATCAGATGATAAATGAGCCAGATCAAAGGAGTTCTGGGCCACATTCTCAGTGTAGGGCAAAGGCACAAGGCTGGCCTCGATTACAGTGGATGGAGGCTGAGAAGTGAGTCTGAAGTATTGAAAATTTTTTAGTCCAAAGAGGAAAGAAAAGCTACAAGAACCATAACCAGAAAGTGACTCCAGAGTCCAGGGTCCAAGGTCCCAACATTTGTAGGGCAGGAGGTGATAAGAGTGCCAGACAATGGACACAGCCTCTCTGTTCCTTCGTTCAACAAATAGGGAAAGAATTGCTATGGGTCAGGAACTGTGCGGGTAAGATGTGGGAGGCCTGGATGTAGATTTTAAACAGTCAAATAGGGGAGGACACACTAGGATTTAGGAAGCAGGAATCCTCTTACTGGGGACCTACAAAGTCACTTAAGAAATTTAAACTTTGGAAACTTAGGAACGAATGAGATTAGCATCCTTCCTTAGTGGTACAGTGGTTAAAGCTCTAGGTTGCCAACCCAAAGGTCAACAGTTCAAACCCTCTTACTACTCCACAAGAGAGAGATGTGGCAGTTTGCTTCTGTAAAGATTACAGCTTTGGAAACCATATGGGACAGTTCCATTCTGTCACATAAGGTGTCTGTGAGTCGGGATTGACTCAGTGACAATGAGTTTTGGGGATACCTTTGGAAAATTGATATTCTCCTCATACACCGATGTATTCCAGTGGTTGGAATAAGGTCTAGCAAATAGTAGACCAATAACGGCAGTTCAAATCCTCCAGGCATTCCTTGAATACTCTGGGGGTCAGTTCTACCCTGGCCCCTAGTGTCGCCGTGAGTCAGATCCGACTCGACAGCATTTGGCTTGGTAAATGTCTACTGAAAGAAGAGACAACTTGTTTCTGTAGGGATTATAACCTTGGAAATCCTACGGGGCAGCTCTACTGTGTCCTACAGGGTGGCTATAAATTAGAATCAACTCAACAGCAACAGGTTAGAATGCTTGATTGGTACTTCAGCTCCGTGTTTCTTTGCATAGAAGCTTTGCAATCCCAAAACTACACTGTAAGCCTAAGTAGAAGGCATGAGATCTTTTACTTTGTTTCCTGTTTTAAAGTATTATATACTAACACACACTCAAATTTGTGTTTGAAACGTAGGCCTCGCCTCTGTGCTTCAGACCGTTTGTCCAAACTCTCAGCCGGATATCACGCAGGCTTTTAAAGTTGTGTCTCAAATACTTTTACATATCTTAATCCCTATTGCCACCTCTCCAGCCCAAGCTACCATTGCCACTGCTGAAACTATTGTGCAAATTCTCCTTCCTGGTCAATCATCCTTCCAACCCTGGGCTGCCTGCCATCCGTTTTACAGACAAAAGGTAAAATAATATTTTTAAGGCATTAATTGGACACCCCTACTTTCCTGCTTAAAATTTTTCAGTGACTTTGCATTGCATTTCCATTAGAAGTCAAACTCTTTCCCATGACATTATAAATGTTGGACAACTCTGTCTGTCGCTGTAATTTCAATTCTCTCCATCATCCATGGGGCTGTTGTCAAAAGGTCCTCTTTCTTGTTCTTTGAACCCACCAGATGCATTCCCATCTCAGTGACGTTACACAAACTTGAATGTTCCTCCTCTACTTCCTCTATACTTCGTATTTTCTCCTTCATTGAATCAAAGCCTAAATGTCATCCCTCATAACCTTCTATGGTATCCTTCTCTAAAAAGAGTCTCTATACCACTCTTTCGTTATTGTCTATCACTGAATCTTATTTAATTCCTTCATAGTACTCTTCATAACTTATTATGAAAAATATATCTGCTTATTCTCTGGTTTATTATCTATCACTCACATCCTACTAAAACTGCCACGAAGTCAGAACCAAATCTGTTCCATTTATGGTTATCTCCTGGACACTTGGGAAATGTCTGACACAGAATAGGCACACGTGAAACGTTAACTGAAGGAAGGAAGCTGCCAAACGAGTGAAGCGAGGAAGACCTGCTGAGAAAAGAAGAGGAGAATCAAGGGGTAAAATGAAGGTCAAAAGACATCGGTATGAGATAGGATGAATTTAGACTCAGAAAATGTCAGCATGTTGTGTGTCAGGTTTGGTGGGAAGGAAAGACCCCTAAATCAAAGAGTGTAACTGGTTGTCAGGCAGAGTTTTAACATATTCAAAAGTGTGTTATTTCTAATAGAAACCCTTCAATCTGAAGAATGGTCTTCAAGAAAATTCCTGGGCTCATAATCGTGCTGATCAAGGTAATGCAAACTGCTCTAACAGACAAGTCCTCAGTTTCAGTTGTTCAACACAGTAAGAAGTTATTTCTTGCTTCTGTAACAATCTAATGTGGGAGTTCCCTGTTAGACAGATCTGCTTGAAGAACGAATTAGAGACTCGGGTTCTACCCTCTTCAATATGTGTCTCCCATGGTCACCCTGGGGGTTGACTCTGTTCGAGCCAAGCAGAAGGGGTAAAGAACGTGAGGGGTGCTAAGTAAGGAAGCCTCCATGAGCTAGGCCTAGAAGTGGGGTATGGCATTTCTGATTCCACTCCATTTGCTAAAATGTGAGTTCAGAGTCTCACCTAACTTCACAGGCCAGGAGATGAAGTTCAGCTTTAGATCCAGGAAGTACAGTCAGTAGTTTGGCGGTCAGCTAGTCATCTGTGTCACAAAATCCTTCATCTTTAAGAGTTCCTTTCAAATATTCTCTACAAATCACTGGTTATGCGAAAAGAACAATGCTTATGGTGTGTACCTGAAGCCTAAGATGGACTGACTGAGCCCACTTAGCACACACTTTGTGATAAAAATGTCCTCAGGTGCCAAAGGGCACCTTCCTTGAGGTCCTAGTCCAGCCTCCCAAATGCACAAGTGAGCTGCAGGAGACAGTGAGATGTGCTTTCTGCTGGAGTCCCTAAAGTGTTAATGTGCAAGGTCTGTGTACAGAAGGCAAGCTGCCATATATCTCACTGACTTTGGCAGCAAATCAAGGGTTATATTTTTCTCAGGGATGAAATATTCTTGGATAATTGTTCCAACATGTGAGACCCAAAAAGGATTTTTTTTGGTAGAAAAGATCTCAGGAAATAGAGACAGACACAAAAACCTACTGAATTATCTAGTCCATCTCCTGGGAATCCATGCAGATTTATATACTCCAAGATATTTCACAGGATAATCCAGGTGTGTGTGGAACAGCCAGCCACGGACCTCCCTGTCAGCATGTGTTTACGGTGCATGACACACAACTCATCACACGTGCACAATTGTTATCTATCTCAGACACAGGCTGAGCTGGCTTAATGGGAACACATAGGATGAACAGATGCCTGTGGAGTACGGCATGGGGATGCTGGAAAGAGACTCCAGATCTAAAGATATCTCCCTATCTAAAGGGTAACGCTTTTCTGAAACTCTATTATTAATGAATGCCTAATGCGAACCTCTCACATTTGTGTGAATTAGGTTATCAGATTCCCCTCTTCTAGGAAACCTTACCAAAAGAAGGAAATGGATATTTTAAAGATAAGGAAAAATGGAAAAAGGAGAATTATGTAGCACATGATCTTTTCCAAGAAAAGGAAGCCAGGAGGGCAGCTGTGGACACCAGAAAACAGGACTTAAGTGTACAGAAAAGATATTTATGTCATTACCGGATGCTTCTTATACACAGATATTTAAACTCTGTCTCTTAAGTTCAACTATGGCAAACCAGTCCTGCAAGTTCCATGATTTAGCACGTTTTGTTCCATTTTAACACCTGAATGCAGTCCCATAATCTACTTCTGTTATTTTAGTCATATTTATGGGTTCTTGGACCTTGTGACTCCTTCCGAGATCACAGTCTTTTCCAATTCCCATTTCACAGATGACAAATCGAAGTCTAGGGGCATTAAGATCTCCCAGGGGCAGACCTGAGACTGTAACTCAAGTTGCCAGGCTTCTCACTGATTGCTCTTTTTATAGCATGATAGTATTTAGTATTTACTAAGCTTTTCTCAATATTGGGTACTTAGTGTTATACGTAGAAAGAGTAAGTGTCTGTTTTCATACCCATTCTTATCTTCAGAAGATATCAAATGTATACAGAGGGATAATTAGAAAGAACATGGATATTAATAGGAAAGACTTTTTTCCTGCTCCTGAGGTTTCCTTACATCCTTACAAGAAGGTGTAACTTTGGGCTTTACTGTGCCCTTGAGGTGGCAGAGTGCCTTAACCAAAGGTTACCACGGAAGGAACCACTGAGCATGCATAGTTCCGCATTGGCCTTCTTCTGAGCAAGTCTGACTGAAGGAAGCTCAAGTTCTCCTCTGGACCTCCAAGTTCTAAGTCATATTGGCTAACACAAAAGGGAGAAGTCTGCTCAATCTGGAGCTTCAATTACAAGGCCCAATTTATTCCCAAGCTGAGCAAGTTCCTCCAGTGTAGTCTCTTCTCTTTGTTTTTTTTTTTTTCCTCCAATCATGGAAGAAATGGGTTAGGTTTTGGTGGCTGCTTCAGACAATAATAAGTTCTGAATGGTGAGCAACTCAAAATAAGGGTGAGTTCTTACAGAATGTGACATCATCTTATGATAGCATCTGAAAAATATAGATGGGAAACAGAGGAGGATGTCACAGAACTAAAAGAGACCAGTGAAGACACTGAACTGTACAGAGAATTTATGCTGAGTAATTGGAAAAGATCTACCAAATCAGAGTTTGCAAACTCAAATGCTTTTATAAGTCAGACAGACAACGATTTAAGTGTGTGAAAAAAGCAACTACAAGGCAATAAAATACTGTGAGGTCTGCAGCAATTTGACTTATACGCATAAACTTTTTTCTCTGATGTTTGATAGTAAACCAAGGGCCAGTCAAAAGAACGTATCTATGGTAAAATCTAACTCACACCCTTTACAAGCCCTTGCCAAGTAGACATGCAGCTCACGCTTCAATGCCCCAGAAGACAAGGAGCAGGTCACTTCTCGAGGTGAGTCATGTCATCCACAGATGGCTCTGATGCTCACGAACTGTTTGTCCACAGAATCAAATCTGCTTCCTCGAAGCTTGCACCTCTTCCCACCGGATTCCCCCTGGAGGCCACACATTCCACACACCTGGTAGAAATTCAATGGACCCTCGGAAGCCGGTATTCTTGTCTCCTTCTGAGTAACCTGTTGTTCCTCTTCAGACAGTGTTTTCATTCCCTTTGTCATCATTGCTGTCCATCTTTGAAAATATATTCCATTCTTTCTGAGTCCCTTTAAAAATGTAGTTCCCAACTACAGCACATTATAGGATGGAAAGTTATAGATATTTTCACACCAGTACAGGAGACTGTGGAACTATCAGCTACTGGTTCTACATAACCATATTTCCTCCTATTGATGCAACTTAAAATCATCTTATTTTGAAATTGGGTCACTTCCACTAAAACCACTGCCAAGTGCCGTCAAGTCGGAGGGATCATCTTTATTTATGTTACTACTAAGCCACAGAGCCCTTCCAGGTCCTGAACAGGGTAAGGTAAGTTATGTTTCATATTCACTTTCACCTTATTATAGCTGGCTGGTCCCTCACTGCAATTAACAAAGTGTAACAAATGCTCGTTGAGTATCTATTGGGTGCTAAAAATTCAGAGATAAGTTAAATACAATTTCCTGCCCTCAAACAGGAAGGACATTGAAAAATCCACAATGTGATAAATGCTGTGATGGAATGTTTATGGAAAATGCTTTGGGAACAAAGATGAGGAAGCATATAACCCTGTTAGGAGAATGAAGGACATCAAAGAAAATTACAGAGGATAGTTGACCTTCAAGCTATACCTTGAAAGATACGTAGGCATTTGGGTTTTGTTGCTGTTGCTTTATGTTTTGAGGGGAAGGGAATGGGCTTTGTTTCCCGGGTTTGTTGTTGTTTCTGAGGAGCAGGAATGCATGTATAGGAGGTTTGGTCCAGGTGATGGAACGCCTTGAGCAAAACAACTGAGGCGTGTAGGACAACGAAGAAATTACTGTTCCGGCTGAGGCACAGAGTGTGCGGAACACAACGGCAAGAAATAAAGGCTGGTCTGCCAGGTTGAGGCACATGGATTCTATGCTGAAGGCAATGGCAATTTATCAAAGGGTTATGAAACCACACCTTGTGGATTCTGGTTCTGTCAAGGAAGTCACTCACTGTTCCTTTCAAGCTGCTACCATCCATGTATTTAGTATACTTTGTCTAAGTCATTGATTAAAAATGTTGAAGGGTACAGCCCAGCCAGAAAAAAACCTCCTTTCAAATTTCTTTCAGCCCATTCACCTGGTTACAATGATGGTAATGGGGATAAGAAGAATAAATGAGTCTAAGGAAAATTGTGCTTTGCTCTGCACATGAAAGAACACGTTGGGATTCTATGATGATCTGTTTATGTAGGATGGTGAAGAGGCAGGAATAAAGATAACTTTAGAGTTTTTAGTCTAAATGACTAGGAAAATTTACTGTTCCAGTAATTTTGGAAAGTGTACAGTGGTTAGGGAGAATAGACTGATTGTGGTTTCGGAGCTGTTGGCAATCACAAGTTGGCAGGACCACAAAATGCAAAGGTCTCAATGGATTTTATATATCCATGCCCACAGTTTGAGTGTGAAATCACCTCTAAAAATAGAGATTTGAAAGTCATCCACTTGGATAGATATCCAAAACCCTGAAGGTGGACAAGTTTTAGGGATATGAAAGCTGAAAAGGTTAATCAACTGAACATGATTGATTTTTCTACATATATTACTGAAATAGATGGGTGATGCAAACAGATTACTCAGTGAATTTCTTTAAACTCTCTTAACAACCCAGGAAAATGCGAAGAAGAATATTAGATAACTAGAAAAGCAACACAAACATTCAGTGACTAACATCCGTAGCAGAGTAATTCTTCTCTACACACTGGGGAGGTAAGTAAACCTGTCCGAATATCTGACTCGACGGCACTTGGCTGGCGTATGCTCTGAATTTAAGATGTTTATCTGAAAATTGGTCTTCTTTGAAGTGTTTAAGAAAAAAAGACACTGACTTAAAACAAAAAAATCCTAGAAACATAATGATGTCATTTGTACATACTAAGGCATGCTTTGTTCATTTGCCATTCAGCTATAGAAAAAGTACAGTTCTGTCGATTTTGTCACTGAGAGTCTGTTAGTCTTCCTTGAGACTAGCTTTAACCTTCTGTTTTGCAAGCAGTTCCTCTCTGCTAAAAAATAAGAGTTTCATCTTATTGAGAAATGAGTTCCTGAAACCATTTCTTCATTTCCTACATGTGTCTCTATTAGAAAACTACTATTAGAAGTACTAGGATTTGGTGGACTTAGGTACTGGTTTTTATAAAATACTTCAGCAAAGTTAAAAACGGTTTTCAGTTTCACATTTTTTTCACTCCCAGCACCCTCCAGTGATCACAAATGTGTGCACGGACACTCTGTCCCCTGTATCTTCTTGTTTGAAATTCTCTGTTTCATGAGAGAGGCTGCCTGCAAACACTATTCTCCTTTAGCAGAGGTCAGCTCTGTCCAGAATCACCTTCAAAATGGCTTGGTCATGCCCTAAGTTTATAAATTTCGAAAATATTGTCAGTCAGCATTGAATGCATTTACCCATTTCAAATGAGCTTTGTTTCAATGCACTTTGCCTGCCTTCCGTAGTAATTGGAAAGTCAGTTTGAGATATCTTCTAATGTGCTTTTTAGAATTGACCAAGCCTACAGCAGCAGCTACTGAAATCAAACATAATTAATTTCTATCTGCCCAACATGATGACTAGGCTGTCAGTCCCTTGGTATTCTTTCTTTTTAATGTATGTGCCCTTCTTTTTTTCTTTCTTTTTTTTGTTTTTCTTAGTAGAGTACATTGTCCTTTCATCTCTCTCTTTTCCTCTGCAAATTGGCACTGTCTGTCTTCTAGGCGTCTTATTATCATTCAGTGACTTTTCTCCACCTCACTTTAAAAATGTGCAAAACTGGGGTGCTCACAAGAAAACACGCCCACCTACCTACCTAAGCGTATTTTATTGTCTTTACCTGAATCTTCCTCCTTGTGGACTTCATGGTTTCAATAGCTCCCAGGTGTCAACAGAGACCTGAAACTTTTCAACCATTGGCTGCCTACCTCGTTCACCCTGCCTTCCTCCCAGGCAGCATCCTAAGTAGAATGGAATGTCAAAGCACCTGATTGGCTCATGAACAGAGCATTCATTCTCCAGGAATGCCCTGTAGATACCAATTGAAACTGCATCATCCATAAAAGTAATCCACAGACCCATTTGCTTTTCATTTTTGGCTTATGATAGCAATAATGACTACAACACAGGGCCCAGAAATTGATGACCAGCTGGGGTTAATGGCCCTTGGCTTCACTGTGGGCTATCACCTCCCCCAGCTGGTCATTAATCCCCAGGAAATGCCCCATACTTTGATCCTTATTACTTAATTAATGCCTCTTTCACTTTCAGCCTAAGTGGTCAGAGCACTGTAACTCTAAGAGCGGCTTGCAGTGGCAACTGCAGATTTCCACTCAAATACTGGAATTCCCTGTGGCTGTATACATATTTTAAACTTTTCCTAGAATCGTTGATTATGGTTGCCTCTGGCTTTTTTGTTCCTCCTTACAAAAGGGGGCAGAGGTATTGTGAGGGTCTACTTTTCAAGTGAAAATTTGCTACTTGCATATCAGAGAGACAAGGTCAAAATGAAACTGGAATACACTCATCTTGCCTCTTGCTTGCAGGTAGTCTGGACTGTTTTTCTCCCAGACATCTAAATGCAGGAATAAGCAGGAAAGAAGGGGTGCTTTCCTTCAGCTGCATAGAACAAACTTCTCAGTCCCTGAAATGTCGTAACAGTAGCAGAATTTTACTAGGCTGTTGGAAACATTTTAAGGGTTTTCATTACTAGTTAAATAACACCTGAAATAAATATCTCATAGTATGAACATCATAGTGCATCATATTCTCAGCAATTGCTGTAAATCAAGACCCAAACCCACTGCCACTGAGTCAGTTCCAACTCATAGGAACTCCATAGGGTTCCAAAGCTGTAAATCTCTACTGAAGCAGACTGCCACATCTTTCTCCTGTGGAGCTCCTGGTGGTGTCAAGCCACTGACCCTTAGCAGCCAAGACCTTAACCACTAAGCCAAGAGCTTCACCATTAGGCTACCGGGGCTCTTTGAGATTGCTATAAACTATCATTCAAGAATAAGTTACCAGGCTGACAAAGGAGGTAGATTTTGTTCTGTTTAGTGTCGACTGGCAAATGTGACTAAAGAGGGGAAAAGGAAGTTAATCTGAGCCCCAAAGTAACATCCTGAACAATCCAGATGCTGTTTCGGGTTTGCTGGATTTAGAGAACAGTTTGTTTATGAATCAGTTACTGACCCTAAGTGATTTTAACTTCTTCTGTCTCAAGGAAATGTCTACACTTGTTCTCAGTAGAGGCATCAAAGAAATACAGTCCTTTCTTCTCTGTATTTTGAGAAAGACTAATGTTATCTGGGGAAATATGTTTCTAAGAGATTAGACGTGATTCATGACCATCAGAAGCTGAAGTGTGTAGAACAATTTAGAGGAGATAATTTGGGAAGATCCAAACTATAATTCTTTATCTAAAAGTTTACTTTGAGAATCCTGCATCTTCAAGATGAATGTGTAAGTAGAAACATATTCTCACCACTGGAATCATTGAATCATATGGCTGGGGAGAGCTTTTGTAGTCATTTACCTCTCTGATCCAACTTCATGCAGGGTTAAATATAAACTACCCTTAAGAGATAAAAATCTGCACTGAATATAGTTGTATGACCACTTCCCTAAATTTATCTAAATGATAAACAGTTGTAACTGTTTTCATTTTTTCTGTCATCAGTGCAGGGGGAAGAGTCTTGCTTAGCCTGAAGATTTTTATTAAATTGCATTCCTTTTTAGACTGCTCAAGAAACCATTACCCATTCCTTTATCTTTTCTTCTAAAGTCTGATTTCTCTACAATTTGTCATGCTTGTGTCACTAATTCCTTTTAAATCCCTAAGATCTGCTTTGGGCTATACCACTGTGGATTGTATGTAGGTTTGAGGGTTAGAATCTGAACAAAGCAAAGTATTAATCAAGGATTGCCTCATGGTCTCTGCATTGAATACAAAAATACTAGAGTCTAGGTACTTCTGTGTTGATAACTTTTCAAATACTTGAGTGGCTGTAAGATGGGCACCCTGTCTTGTTTTTGCCAATCCTTTTATCCTGCAAGCCAGAGAGATTGTTTGTTTATTGGGGGTTGCATCTGCATTAGGCACCAAGCATACAGAGAATCAAGCAAAACGAATAAATGTAAACAGGCACAGTTCATAGCACAAATAATTCACAACCAATGCAGGAGATACACAAGTAGAGACAGTTTAGAACAATCCATTTGACTCTCTAATTGATTTTAAAAAATCAAAGAGGGTATGGAGGCATGTACGGGGTCACCTGACTAAGCCAGGGAGTTACTGACCAAAACTTTATAGCCAAACTAAATTATGAAGACAATCAAATCCACTGCTGTGAAGTTGATTCCAACTCACAGCAACTCCATGGGACAAACTAGAACTACCATGTAGGATTTCTGAGGAGCAGCTGGTGTATTCAAACTACTGACCTTTTGATTAGCACCTGTAGCTCCGGGCTGCGGTACCACTAAGGATCTAAAATTTTGAAGAAGCACAGGTAAATGAAAAAGAGAAAGATGAGTGTCCCAGGTAGAGGGAGCAGTGTTTATAAAGTCACCAGAGTTTCTTATGAGGGTTCAGAGAAATGAATAAACAGGTATTCCTGGCAAAAGGCCCAGATGTTGGCATTCTTAATGGTCACACAGTCATTTTTATTCACTTGCTGAATTCTGAGTTACTTCCTGATGAACCTTGCCAACTCTGGTGCTTTTCCTTTGTCTGGGTGTTGTTTTTTATCCACGTCAACATATAGCCTTCCCTTGCTTCAAATGTTTCCCAGGGCAGGTCTGGTTTGCAGGGCTGACTCTGTCCCTCTCCAACTAGCCTAATAAACTCTGTGTTCCTATACAGAATCACCTTCATGCCTACGTTGGCCGTCTGTTAGGTGGTAGTAGTTACAGACCCCAGACTTACAGCTTATTTAAACCAGTGTGTATTGTTGTGGACTTAGAGGTCAAGTTATCATGCATAGTAACACACAGTTAATTCTATGAAAGGTCTGACAATTATGCTCATAAACTTGCCACTGTGTGCTTACTTTGGCAATACTGTACAAACAACTCAGTAAGGTTTCACAACATTGGTATATCAGTGTCTCACAGCTGTGTTTGTGTTGATATGTGGCTGTCTTGCTGAGTGGCGTTCATTATTGTTGCATGTTTTTGTGTGCTGTCATAAGAAAGCTAGAGCCTGAATTCAAGCAATGAACAAATACTAAATTTCTTGTTAAATTGGGCAAGAATGGAAGCAAAGTCAGGGACATGTTAGTGCAAGTTTATGGGGATAATGCCGCAAAGAAAACTACAGTGCACAAATAGATTAAACATTTTTTTCTGAGAGGGGCGTAAACCTCACTGATGAAGAGAGGTCAGGGTAGCCAGTAACGAGCAGAACTGACAAAAACCTTACAAAAATTCACTGAATGGTGTGTTAAAATTGTCAGCTGACTGTGAGAAACATAGCAGACCAAGTAACACTGAAAGAAAAACAATTAGGAAAATCTTAACTGTAGATTTTGGCACGAGATGTGTCTGTGCAAGAATGGTCCCAAAAGAACTGCCTGTGGAACAAAGGCAAAGGAGAGTCAAAAGTTTGCCAAGACCTTTTGGAGACACCAGAGGATGTTTCAGGCTGTGTCATCACTTATGACAAAACATGAATGTACCAATACCACCCTGAAACAAAGTGTCAAAGTGCACAGTAGAAGTCAGCCAGTTCTCCAGGACCAAAATAGTTCTATCAATCCAAATCAAGAGTCCAAATAATGTTGCTAAACTTTTTAGATATTAGAGGCATTGTTCATTACGAATTTGTACTAACTGGACAAACAGTTAACCAAGTTTACTATCTGGAAGTGCTGAAAAGGCTACATGAAAAAGTTAGACAAAAACAACCTGAACTTTTCACCAATAGCTCATGGCTCTTGCATAACAACAATGCACCAGCTCACACAGCACTGTCGGTGAGGGAGTTTTTAGCCAGTACACAAACAGCTGTTTTGAAACACCCTCCCTGCTCACCTTATCTGGCCTCCAGTGACTTTTTTCTTTACCCCAAGATAAAGGAAGTATTGAAAGGAAGACATTTTGATGATATTCAGGACATCAAGGGTAGCTCTGATAGCCATTCCAGAAGAAGAGTTCCAAAACTGCTTTGAAGGGTGGACGAGATGTTGGCGTTGGTGCATAGCTTCCCACGGGGGTCCTTCACAGGTGACGGTAGTGATGTTCAGCAGGGAGGTATGAGGTCTGACAATTAAGTCTGCAACGTTAATTGTTTTAATGCTACATATCTCATTGCTGAAAAATCACTATGGTCTCCTTTGAAGTACTGCCCTTGGGAAACTGTGTACTGACACCAGCACCTAGTCCTCCCCTCAAAGCAATTTTGGAACTCTTTCTAGAACAGGCATGGTACAGGCATGGTGACACAGTGGCAAGTTTGCAAATTTAACTGTATAGTTATCTCTGAGGGAGTTTTTAGCCATTACACAGGTAAAGGTATTGGAACACCCGACCTACTCACTTGATCTGGCCCCAGTGACTTTTTTCTTTACCCAGAGATAAAGGAAATATTGAAAGGAAGACATATTGATGCTATTCAGGATATCAAGGATAACACGACGACAGGTCTGATGGTCATCCCGGAAAGAGCATTCCAAAATTGTTTTGAAGGGTGGACTAAGCTCTGGCACAGGTGCACAGCTTCCCAGGGTGAGTACTGCAAAGGGGACCATAGTGTTACCCAGCAATGAGATATTTTTCCAGGATGAGGTCACAAACCTATTGTCAGAACTCGTGTACCCAAAACCAAATTTACTGTCGTGCAGTTGATTATGACTCATAGTAGCCACCAAGGTTTCCCAGAATTCCTATAAAAACCCAAACCCACTACCATCCAGTTGATTCCAAGCCATGGTAACCCTATAGCACAGAATAGAACTGTCCCACAGTTTCCAAGGGGCTCCTGGTGGACTTAAACTGCTGAACTTTTGGTTAGTAGATGTAGCATTTAACCGCTATGCCACCAGACCTCCTGTAACCAAACCTCAATGCTGTAGAGTCAGTGCTGACTCGTTGTAACCTTACAAAACAGAGCAGAACTGCTGCATAGAATTTGCAAGGAATATCTGGTAGATTTGAACTGCCAACCATTAGCTTAGCAGCCTTAGCACTTAACCACTACCCTGTCATGGTTTCCTAGCCCTCCTATACCTATACTTAAACCTAACCAACTTTTTTCCAAACACATATGTGTATTATTTTGTTCTTCTCTGACTTTAACCTCTTATCCAGGCTTAGAATACCAAGACAGTTATGTTCATCATAGGAGAATTGCATGGAATCTACTTCATCACTGATGAAAATATTATGTACAATATAGTCTAAGGGTAATGTGAACACAGAACATTCTTGGCTACGGAAATTATTCACATTTTACTTTCTAAGACTTTTGTTATAAATGAAAAAATGTTGCTCAGGTTTCTTTAGTCACATATGAAGTTGAAAATGATTAAGAGCATAACTGAGTCTACAGAGTATTAATGAATATTCTACATATTCTATCACCCTAGTTAATTTACAATTTATTTCCAAATGTAAAAGCGTTACATAAAATGTTAAATCATTATAGCTGATAAGTTATTATGGTAAACAACTATATATGTACATGTGTGTGTGTGTATGTACCTATATACATACATATATATAATGTAAGGCCATATGTATACACATAAGGCCTGACAGTTAAGTTCATGAACTCATTCTAGAAAACATACTTTGAAGGGTTGAGTGGGTGCTGGGGTCAGTGCATGGCTTCCCAAAGGGAGTACTTTGAAGGTGACCATAGTGACAGTCAGCAATGAGGTATTTAGGTCTTTTTCTAGGCTGAGTTTGTGAACCTAATTGTCAGACTTCATATGTACATGTATGTGTATATATAAGCCTAAACAAAGAATACTTTTTAAAAAAATGAATATTTTTTTACTTTAGAAAATCAGAGAATTATAGAAAAGATAAGAGAATGTTACAGCAAGTTCTCAGTACTCTCACCCAAATTATTAAAGCACATTTGTCATAACCAATAGCAACGCCAGCCAAGTGATACATTATTAAAACTGAAGTCCATATTTTATTTGGATTTTCTTAGTTTACACCTAATGTCCTTTTTCTGTTCCAGGATCCTATCCAAAGCGTCACACTACATCTGGTTGTCATGCCTCCTTGGGCTCCTCTTGGCTGTGACAGTGTTTCAGATCTTCCTTGCTCTTGATGACCTTGAGAGTTTTAAAGAGCACTGGTCAGATATTTTGTACAATATCCTTCACTGAGTTGCCTGGGTTTTTCTTACGGTTATCTAAGGATTATAGGACTTAGGGAGGATGCCTACAGAGGTAAACTGTCATTTTCCTTAAATGATATCAGGGGTACTTGCTATCTATTCCTAGGACATATCACTGATGTTGATGACTTACAAATGTTACTTGTCAATGACAATAGGTCACCTGGCTGAGGTAGGGTTGATGAGGTTTCTCCACTATAAAGTTGCTCCATTCTCCATGTTTCTATTCTGTATCCTTTAGAAAAAAGCTCTGCAAGTGGCTGTCACTTATGGAATAGGGAATTATGCTCCATATTCTTCAAGGAGAGTTTATACACAAATGAGTTGAAATTCTTCAACAGATACTTTTTAAATGTACACAATTTACTTAATAAAAATGTTTTTAATTTGTCACTATTTGTATTTCTTAAAAGATTGTCTATATATGTAAGGAATATGAAAGACTAGATCAGAAACCAAGAACCATGGTTGCCTTTGAACGGAGGACGTGAGACAGAACAGGAATACATCAGAACTGAATACATCATGCAATTTTGTATTTTTTGTATTTTTTACTGTGTGCACCTAATGTTTTAAGTCTTCAGAATGTAAAACACACTCATATATGTGACTATGTAAAGACAATGGAGAACAGAGAAAGAAGTAGTTGCACTGGTTTATGAACACTCTTTTTATAATGAAGAGTAGTACTAATCAGTGATATCAGTGATCATTCTCAGCACCTCAAGATAGATCCAGAGTGTTTCAACATACACAAGTGAAAAGTCAATGTTAGTGGCTGGCCTTGATAATGAACAGTGTATGCCAGAGTTCTGTGCCTGTTTCTGATGGTAGCAGCAATTGGGCAAAGGAATCAATATTCTGATTAAACACAGAAAGCCCAAGAGTCCTCTAAACCTAAAAAGTTGATTGGGTATTTTAGTCCATGTCATTGAATGATCAAGCTATCCTGGTCACCAGGTTTACTAGGAGAATTACCCTCTGTGTAGGTTTCAACAAAGATCAATTGTGGCACCGATAAAAGAGAAATGCCTGCCTTAACTGATTCTCTTGAAAGGTGCTTTTTGCTATTTCGTATAACCAGTCTTTCTCAGGGTATAAGTAATTTGAATTGTGTCTCGCAGATGCACTATGGAACAACTGTCTGTTGATTTGTTTTACTTCACTTTTGTATCAGAACAACATGCTTTCACTCTTTCACATAAGATACAATTTAACTACACTATATATGAGAAGGAAGCTGTACTCCTCAAGTGCATAAACTAAAGGATTTATTAAAAAAGAAAAAGACTTTCTAAAATTGGGAGAAAATATTAACGTAGCCAGAGTTAATACAGATCCAATTTTTAAAAATCATCAAAAATAAGTCTAAATGAAAGGATTCAAATGAAATAAAAAACAGAAAAGAGAATTAGTTTTAGTTGGAAAGATCAAAATAGATCATTTCTTACTGGATAGAAGAAATAGGTAGTGAAGAAAAATATAGAGGCATTAATTTCTTGAGAGCAGGAACTACTCTGGATTTTGTGCAAATCTTTCACAGATCAAGCACAAATGGAATATGAACAGTTGGCATTATAAAGACCATGACAACATCTAGTGATGCAGATTTTTACCTGACACACAAAAATTCAAAGAGAAGAAAAAGAGATGATAAGGCAAACCAAAGAAAGTAGTTTAGGAAAATAAGCAGAGCACCTGCTTTAGAAAATTAGGTCATTGAGAACACACTGTAGACCTTTCAGTTGTCTCAGGAAGAAATAGCTTCTCTTCAGTTTGTCATATATAATCTTAAGCATCTTTTCAGAATTGTATCCATGATCATTAGTGGGACAAATTCTCCACTATAGAAAAGCATATGCTAAATTTCAACTAGTATCAGCTGAGCACCCTCTGCTCTGCCTGCCATACATAGTAAAATAAACTGGCAGTTCTTTAATTGGTTAGGGACTAAAACTTAATCTCACAACATCCCCACTAGAAAACTTTATCAGAGCTGCTCTAATAAGGATGGATACAAAAGCAATGTTGTCTCCTTCTAATTTTTTTATTTCGGATCAGTATCAGACTCATAAGAGGAACTAAAAAGTCTTTTAAAATGAAGTCCTTACTCTACAAATTCACCAATAACTGCAACAAATTTAGCATTTCTATCACAGTGAAGTTTGGCAAATTAGACAGAATTTGAATGCACGTACTGTATGTCACTAAAACCTAAAGTAGGTAACACGTGCGGAGGCTGAATGGCTTATTTCATTGAAAAGAGCAACGCAATTTAAATTCTTGACTGTGTTGATCATTAAGATGTATAGTAACTGACACATAAATGTGCTTAGTCATGTTATATTTCAAGGTGCAAAATAAGTATTTTTGTGTTACAGTAATATCATCAAATGAATCTTGGCGTAAGAAGAGAATGTGTTCCATCAAGTGCTTCAGAATTTCTGGTGGATAAGACTGTGTCATTAGGAAGTACATATTGATTTTAATTAGAACAGGCATGCCACCATTAATATGAGTTGTGATGCTACTAAGGCAGTTGTCAAGGGAGTATTCATTAATTAATTGTAAATTAATTAATTGAGGGCGAACCAAATGAACCTAGGAAAATGAATACAGAATTGGGGGAGGAGAACTAAACTCACAAAGCAGATTGAAAACCCAAACCAAATCCAAACTGTTAATCAAGATGGGAGAAAGTTAAGCAACTCATTGTAACAGAGTACCTGTTGTTATGGAGAAAGCAAATAACAATAAAAGCAGTAAGTTAAAGTCAAATACTTCCCTTAAAAACAGGACATGAAATTCAGAAAGATAATAGGATTTTGCTACTTTATGCTCTGAACCTTGAAAACTGTTCTGTAGCATGGGGTACTTCGTAACACTTATCATAAATTTCCCCCTTTTTTTTCCTGTTCATGGTTAAAGAGGAAACTCATTCAGATTTTTGAAAGGAAATGAATACACTAAATTGAAGGAAAAGGCTATTGTAGAGTTGCACCCTACATTTTTTTTATATATATTTGCCCCTAGTGACTGGATTTCTGGGTCTATGAAACTCTAAATACGTCAGCACTGAGCAATGACCCCATAGACGCTTGGTAAACAAATGAATTTTGTTTGCAAAGAAAAAGAAAAACAAACAAACAAATTATTACAATTAAACAAACTAAAAATATATGTAGGAGTGAACAAAAACTAACAGTATAATAAAATGACAGTGTTTGTATTACAGGATAATATTTTTATTAAAAGATGTGTTTAATATTTCTGTGCCTACACATACAAAAAAAGAAAGCAATCAGGAAGTTTCCTAGTGACTAGTGAAGGGTTATACATCAGTTGCAACTGATTAATTAGAAGTGAGATAAAACTTCCCAAAGTGAAAATTGCAGTCAGATGTGTATGATACACTGATTTCCAGCCAAAATATGCTCTAGGTGGTCCTCACCTTTAGACAATGACTTATCAGGAACAAGACATTGAAAATAAATTTCAGACAAGCAATCTTGTTTGGCCTGGGTGTGTCCTGCCTGCAGACATTCTATTACTTCTGCTTAAATGTAAGCAAAAATCATCTTTAATAAGCAGCACTACATTTTATTAGGTCTTTGTTAGGTAGTCTCTAATGAACAGAGTAGCAAAGTGTCAAATGTGAGGAAGAGGGCAGGATATTTGAATTTAATGGAGATAAGGAAATATGTCCAATGAATATGCTACATTACACCACAGACTTCTGTAACCTATCCTTAAAGGCGTAGCATTACAGGGTCCTGCCTATAGAAACCGCCTACAAACCAAAAAAAACCTAATCCATTGCTGTTCAGTTGATTCTGAATCATAGCAGCTCTAAAGGACAGAGTAGAACTGCCCCATAGTGTTTCCAAAGAGAACCTGCTAGATTGGAACTGGTGATCTTTTGGTTAGCAGCTCTTAAACACTGTACCACCAGACCTTCCATAGAAACTACTTACAGCCACAAAAATTCAGTTATGATTTGTCCAAGAGTAGTGGTTAAGGATGAGCCTGTAGTAAACTACAAATAGGCACTATAAAATATTGCATATGAATTAAGTTAATCACTTTACAACTATGTATCGTGCACACACTATGTCTATTACGCTCTTCTAGGTGCTTCAGATACATCACTAGATTAGACTGCAATTGCTAGCCTTTATGGAGTGTATATTCTAGCAGATTGACACAGAAAACAAAAGCTAAGCATACTAACTAAGTAGAACTGTTGTAATCCAGTCAATCCTGAGTCATAGTGACCCTATAGGACAGGGTAGAACTGTTCCACAGAGTTTCCAAGGAGCACCTGATACATTTAAACTGCCTACTTTTTCTTTAGCATCTATAGCTCTTAACCACTATGCCACCAGTGTTCCCACTAAATAAATAAAGTATATATTATATTAGAAATGGTAAATGCTGTGGAAAAATGAGAAGTGCTGTGGGGAAAAAGAAAAGGTAGGCTAAAGAACAGAGGATTAGGAGGAAGGGTATAACTTTAATGAGACAATCAGTGTAGACCTCACTGAGAGGCTCATGTCTGGAATATTTCTATTCAGAATGTCTTATTGTAGTTAAGGAAAGGCCCTAAAACGGATACCTGCTCAGTGTATAAAAGGAAGCAAAGAGGGCTCAAGCAGGAAAAGAGGAAACGGTGGATCAGATCGTGCTGAGCCTTGTACCTTGTAGACCATTGTCAAGTCTTTAACTTTTTTCTCTGAGTGACATAAGGAACCAGTGAGGGAGGTTGATGTCACTCATGTTTCAAAAGGATGACAGTGGCTGCTATACTGACTATAAGTACTAAGGGCAGAAACAGAAACCAGTTAGGACGCTGCTGTGATAATCTCAAAGAGAAATGACGGAGGCTCAGCGCAGGGTAGTAGCAACAGAGGTAGTAAGAAGTGACCCAGGTTTAGATGTACCGGGTGTGACAATTAAGTTCTTGAACTCATCCTAGAAAACGTGCTACATGCCTCATAGCTGCCCATCTCTACCATCGCTGTGGAGGTACTCCCCTTGGGAAGCTGTGCACTGATGCCACTGACTAATTCCTCCTTCAAAGCAATTTTGGAACTCTTTTTCTGGAATGGCTGTCAGAGCTGTCATTGTATTACCCTTGATGTCTTAAATGTCATCAAAACGTCTTCCTTTCAATATTTCATTTACGTTGGGGTAAAGAAAGGACTCATTAGGGTCGGGTGAGGTGAGTTGGGAAGATGTTCCCATACAGTTATTTGCTGTCTAAAACTCCCTCACAGATAACTATACAACGAAGTTCGTGAATTTGCCATCGTGCCACCATATACAACGGCCGTTCCAGAAAGAGTTCCAAAATTGCTTTGAAGGGTGGACTAGGTGCTGGTGTCGGTGCACAGCTTCCCAAGGGAAGTACTTCGAAGGTGACCTCAGCAATGAGGTATGTAACACTTAGAACAAATAAGTTCACAGACTTAACTGTCAGACCTCATATTTAGGAGGCAATGCCAACAGGATTTCCTTATGTAATGGATATGAATATGAAAAAACGCAAAAAATTAAGGTTAGCCCCAAGGGTTTGGACTTGATCACTGGAAGAATGAAGCTGCCTTCAACTGAAATGGTGAAAACAGAAGAAATTTAAGAACAAAGGCATGATGTCCATATTTGCACATGTTGAGTCTGAGAGGCCTAGGAGATACTCACACAGAAATGTAATATAGGCAGTTGAATTTATGAATTGGGAGGTTAGGAAAGATATCTGGATTGGATATATAAATTTGTGAGTCTGTATAAGAATGGCATTTAACACCAGGATACTGGAAAAGTGACTAGTTGTCCACAGAGAAGTGAAGAAGACCAAGTCCCAGGGCATACCAACATTCTATTTCTTGAAGAAAAGGAGAGAAATTAGCAAAAGAGACAGAGAAGGATATATAGTGAAGTAGGAGGAAACCTGAGAGAATGTGTGGTCCTGGAAAACAAGTGAAGAGTGTACCTTGAAGAAGAATTAAGTCGCTATCTAGCTACGGGCTAGTGAAGTCGATTTAAAAATGCAGTGCCCATTCATTAAAATCCTTAGGAAAAAAAATACAGATCATTTATCAGCATGTTCATGAACTCTAGCATTAGACGTAGATCCAAATGCCAACAACATCCATCACTTACCATCTTCATCTAGTGCCTTCATATCTCTGAGCCCTGATTCCCTCATAAATATCTGCTTCACAGATACTCAATAATTCAATAAAATGATTTATGTAGAATGAAATGCTTGTCCATTGTAAGCATTTGTTATATAATATAGAATACAAGTAATGTAAATACTAACACAAATCTAAATAATTTTATTATACAATTATGCATTATGTTATATACTATATAATTTTCATCATTCATTATATTAAATATTATACTACTTATTATTACTCGTAATTTATTTGCTAATTTATTCATTCCATTACTTATTAAACATTCTTTAGTACTTACTATTCACCAGGCATAGTCACCAAAAATACATACCTGAAGTACATCAAACTCTGTACCTAATATCACAAAGTTTGTTTCATCACTATGTGTGAGGATCTAGACCCAGAAATCAATCGCCTATCAAGTATGTAACTTTAGATAAGTTACTCAACTTTGCTGATCTTCAGAAAAATGTGGTACATTGATTATATTTGCAAAGTGGTTTTTAAGATTAGCAAAAATAACATCTAGTAGCTATTATTAAATATATATTCACGGAAGTATATGTCTTATTAGTACCATAAATGCTGTACATTTGTGTCAGATAACACGGACTGTTTTGAAGTGAATGATTTATGGTTTTCTCTTTTAAATTGGAAGCTGACAAGTCTTCATAATAACATATACTGACACTCAATACTTTCTTGGTTTAGAGTTGTTTATATCCTGTCTCATTTCATAAAAGATTTGAGATAGTATAAAAAGAGATTATGGGTTATACTAATGAGAAAAACATAAAATAAGCAATACATTATGCAGGCCATATTATGCTATAATAATTTATTTACTTTTCTGTTATGCCACTTCAAATTTAGTTCTGAGCTTCCTAGCAGCCAACACTAAGTGGAAATATCATCAGTTAAACAACTTTCATTATCATTAAAGAAGATTCTAGCATCTAACCCAAAACACAGTTCTGCTTGCCATTTAACTCTAAAAGATATTTCTTAGTAGTTCATATAATGTATATGCTGTGACATAGTCAGTAGCTTCAGTATTGTTCCACAAATTTAGTTGTGAGTTTCATGCAAATGTTTCTTATAATACTATTCAATTAAAAAAAAAGTTAATCCTACTCTAAAAAATAATTTAGTAATGGTAATTTTGTTACAAGCTCAATACTCTCTAAATGTGTAAGAATAAGACTGTTTGATAACTCAAATAGTTTGTTTATAAATTATACATCCATAAACACATACACACACACACAAACACACACACACTGCTTACTATATTTATACCAAAGGAGCCCCTGAGTGGCACAAATGATTAGACACTCAGCCACTAACTGAAAGGTTGAGTGGCTGTAGCCATCCAAATGCACCATGAAAACCCTACTGAGCAGTTTTACTCTGCAACACACCGTCACTATCAGTCAGAATGACTGATGGCAACTAGGTGCTCATTGGCTTGTTTTTGAGTTCCCAAAGGAGTAAATGGGCTCTCGACCATCTTCAATAGGTATCACTTCATTCTCAGACCTTTGCTGACACATAGATAACAAAAGCCTATTGAGTTGTGTTCAGCATTACTGGATAAGAACAGAGAAAAATACTTTAGAAACCAAACTAATGTGGTGAGTTTGTCTTTCTGCTAGAAAAATTATGACATTCCCAGAATTTTCACCTGGGTAAACATGCAGGTAAATACACTCATAACACTCCCCAAGGTTCCTTTCCTATGATAACTGGACTTGTTTTCAAGGAGAACTTCTGGTGAAAGATCACATAAACAAATGCTTCTTTGAGATCTCCATGGTCAACTCTGTTGAAAGTATTCCTTCCCAAGAATGAAACACCAAATGTCACCTTACATAAACGCAGAAGCTCATACTCAGTCTCCTTGATCTGGCTCTCCCACGAAGGAGAACATTCTCAAGACTGCTGCTGCAGATTTTCATAGAAATGTTTTCTACTCCAGCTTATCAAAATGTTTCTCCTTTTGTTGTATTTGTTTGATGTTTGATTTTGTTATTATTATTGTTGTTGGTCACCCCCCTCATTTTTAAGAGTTATTAGCCAATTATGATCTTTCTTTAAAGATGTTGTTGATGCTATTGGGGAAATGTCAGAAATAATTAAGAAATAGCCTAACATGCTATCCAACTGAAGTCCATCTTTTGAAATGAAAAACACTTGTAATGAAAATGAGTTGACAGCTTACTTGATGATATTTACAGCTGGATATGACGTCAATCGGAAGGATAGTACAGATCAATTTTAATGGCAAGCAGCTAAGCATGCTTATTGATCTGATAGCTTGCTACTCTATACGTGGCAAAGACCATTAATATGCTAGCACTGGGGCCTTGGGAGAAGCATAAAACAAGAAGCGACTTTGAGTCTTTAAAGAAGGTAATTGGGGAGTGCTGACTTGAGGATCACAAGGGAAAGTGTGAATTCATGATTTAACCCCCATATGCTACCTCTCAACTAAAAATTGATCACCATTGTAGGAGTCATATTTCATTTGAGAGAAATTTAACATATTTCATAATTTCCTGTTTAAGCCTTTCACTTGAAGGGATGTACTTTGCTGTCCAGCTAATCCTAAAATAGATTTTAATTTTCTGGAAGAACAAAATCATTTCTGCTAGAGTAGCGTGACCATGTAGATGATATGTGGATCAAAAGATTGTAAGAATATTCTGTATCCCTTTGTTTGATTCTATATTTCCTTTGTACCCTATAAGGACAATAACATGGAATATAAAAATTGATGAGATCATGTCTACTGAGTGCTGCCATAGACATTTATTTTAAGAACTAGTAAAAGTCATCTGGAGTATCCACATAGTCGTCAATATTACAAATATATATCACTTGAATGTGGCCACTGCTGTTGAAACTAAAGTTTTTCCAGTCTGGAGGAGATGTGAACACCCTGCTGATTGCCAGATAAACTTTTCGTTCAGACACCTCACACTGTATTTTAATATACCTAATGGAGTCTCACCAAAGGGATGTGAGGTGGGCTGTCTGCAGTAATGAACTTTCTAACCTCTAGAGATGTAGTACATCTGCTCAGATCAAAATGTGTTGTTTATGAAGCTCCCACACTCTGGAGACATATGTACAGTACCAGTGTGAAAATAACAAGTTTCAAACTCTTCAAATAGTTCTTAGTCAGCCAGTAAGAAAGCATTAATCCTTACAATGTGGAATGAATCCTACTGCAAATTTATGTTGTTAGGTGCCATCCAGCCTGTTCTGGCTCCTAGTGAGTCTACGTCCAACAGAGTGAGACACTGCCTGCTCCTGCGCCGTCCTCACAGGTGCTGCTAGATCTGCAGCCAGCGTGTCAATCTAATTCATTCTTTCTCACTGACCAAGCATCATGTCTTTCTCCAGCGACCTGTCCCTCCTGATAACATGTCCAAACTACACAAGATAAAGTCTCACCAGTCTCACTTCTAGGAGCATTCTGGCTGTACTTTTTCCGAGACAGATTCGTTCATTCTCCTAGAAGTCCATTTTATACTCAATAGTCTTTGCCAAAAGCATCAATTCTTCTCTGGTTGTCCTTATTCACTGCCCAGCTTTTGCATGAATATGAGAAAAATTTGGTTGCAAATTTATAAGCAGATCAAATTCCTAGCAACAACATCTGATGTATAGGGACTTTTACATGATCATTGTTAGAGGCAGAAAAGGAAAAATTCCAGAGCTGGAGAATTCTGTTGTTTCCCATAAAAATCTAAATGGCTCAATAAAATGAGACTACAGAAGGATTAAATCAGAAGTACTTATGACTTTTCATAGTCTCTTTCTGTAAGACTGACTTATAGGTTAAAAACCATTTTATTGCTTGTTCTTATAAGAAATTTTTTAAAAAAATCACTCATTACAGCTATTTACATGTTCTCAATACCTACTGGCTAGAACTCAGTGATGACCTTTATGAAAACTTTGATGCTACCAAGCCAGCCCAAGCTGTTTATAAATCTTGGCACTCATTTACAAATGTGAAAAGGCAATTCCAAGCAGTATCCCAAAAGTGTCATCACTGCTCTGTTCTTTCCTAATTACCAGTTATGCTTCTCCCCCACTTACTCTGATCACCCTGTTTACTATGGTTATTGCTTCAATCTCTAGCTAAGTTTGGGGGGAAGAAAATTAAATTGTTTCCATTCTCAAGAATCATATTTTATTAATATTTTCTGGATAAATAGAAAAGAGAAAAGAGTTTTAAATTATAGCCATTTATCTCTAGTATTCCTTGCTATAAGGTCATTTATTACTAGTTTACTAACATTTATTTGATTAAGAACACTCCAAAAATCAAACCTTTATCAATAACAATCTGTTGAGCAGGTAAATGAATTAACTTTAACAACATATCAAAATATGAAATGCAAGTTGTTAAAAATGGAGTATCCTGAATAAAATGAATGTGTTGGTGTCTTGTCCAGATCATCTTTGGAGAGTCATTGTGAGCTGCTGAGATTGTTGCAGAATTGCCCTTGACTTAATAAGAAAACCAATCCAAATCCATTGACTTCAAGTTGATTCTGATTCATGGGAACCCATAGGACAGAGTAGAACTGCTCTAGAGTTTCCAAGGAGCACCTGGTGGAATTGAACTGCTGATCTTTTGGTTAGCAGCCATAGCACTTAACCACTATGCCACCAGGGTTTCTAGCCTGATAAGGGGGAGAAAAAAAATTCACTGCCATTGAGTCAATTCCATCTCATAGCAACCCTATAACACATACTAGAATTGCCCCCATAGAGTTTCCAAGGAGCACCTGGTGGATTCAAACCGCTGATCTTTTGGCTAGCATCTGTAGCCCTTAACCACTACACCACAGGGTTTCCAGAGCCACTTCCAAATCTGGGGTACAGTGGATGTTCACCGCGGGGTCAGGCTGAGGCCTTTCCTTGCTTCCCGCCTTCCCCTACCCTCTCCTGCTTCTCTCCTTGTCTTTCTTCTGAGATGGTTCTTTCAGGAAACATAATATAATTAATGTAATCAGCTCAGGTCTCAGGACCTGATTCTAGGGAACCTGAGCAAGATACTGAGGAAGTACTGAAATTCTGAGACACAGGAAGACATCTACTTTCCTGTGATCCTTCCTTAATGAAGCGCATTTTAACCACGGTGTTACTTTGCCTTTATTTAATGGGCGATGCTTGAACAAGCTGGCATAATGAAATGCTACCATGGCAAATGACTGAATAATTTTCCATACCGGAATTCAAATTTCCAACTTCAGAATTTTTACCTCGCTGTGGCTCTTTCTCTTTACGCCTGGCCCCTTGACACCCCCTGCAACTGTCCTACCGTCAGGGGCTTTGCTAAGGGGGACGTTTCCACCCCTAACCCCCGCAGAACGCCCGTTTGCCCCTCCACACACTCTCTCTCGTGCTGCAGTCACCTCTTGCTGCTGTTCTTAGGTGCCATCAAGCCCATCTGACTCACAGCGACCCCAGGCGCAACAGAATGAAACACCGCCCAGTCCTGCACCAGGCCCACGATCGTTTTTGTGCTGAAGCCCATTGTTGCGGCCACTGTGTCCTGTCAGTCCATCTTGCTCAGGGTCTTCTTCACTAAACTGCCACTCTACCAAGCCTGGTGTCCTTCTCTACGGATTGATCCCTCCAGATAATATGTCCAAAGTATGTGAGAAGCAATCTCACCATTCTTGCTTCCAAGGAGCACTCTGGTTGTACTTCTTCCTCTGCTGGCTAGTTTGTATTGTTATATCTGCCATTTCTAAATTAAAATATATTCTGACAACAAGGCGTTGAACAGGAACTTACAGAGTGGAAATTGTAAAATATTTGTCAGGTCCATTCGTTAGACTATGTGAATTGATAACTGAGGCCAAAAAGAGAAGGCAGTAAAAGGGATGTTCTTTCAATAGTAGTACAACCGGAGTGAAAAGAATGGCAAATCAGACATCACTACACCGCCTCCAAGGCAAGGGACAGAGACTCATCACCAGTCACTTTTACCGGCTCCAGAGAGGACCAGAGAGGAGGAGAGATACCAGTATTAAATTTCTCATGACTCCTCTTGACCCCAGAGAAAGAATATTTATTTCCCTTCAATTCACATATGCTGCCCAGAACTGAGCTTCCTGGAATTTCTATTAAGAATCCAAATTACATAGCAATAATTTTCAGGTGCGACAGTCTCCGCTTGTAGTAGGCTCCAAAGGAAGGTAGTGCCCTAGGGACAACAGAAAAGTGACAAGCCTTGGCCCAGCTCAGGACTGCAGGGGTTGTGGAACAATTGGAATGGACATAAAGGAAGGACATAGTGTGTGGCAGAGAGATACCAAGGTCCAGAAACTCAGGGTTTGGGAAAGACATGTCACTTCATTTTCCTAGAAGTCAATTTCATTTATCTTTCAAGTCTTGCCCCTTGATTCTGCTGCATAAGCATAAAAATGTAATCTCTCTATTTTGGAGGCTCCCGTTTCCCATCCTGATGATTAGTAGTATCCCATGGGACTTAAATAGGTTCAAAACCACAAAATACATACATATACACATTCATTGCCTCCTAGTGATTTCCAACTCATAGCAACCCTATAGGATAGAATAGAACCACCTCACAGATTTTCCAAGTAGCACCTGGTGGATGTGAACTGTTGACTTTTTAGTTTGTAGCTGTAGCACTTAACCACTATGCCACCAGGGTTTCCATTAGGTTCAGAGTGTCAAGAAAAGCCATGTGAGTAGGAAGTTAGGAGAGGCTGTGACGGTCTCAGCCACAGAGTCTGGTTGACCTGCCTTCATTCCTGTCCACAGTTTTCCCAAGCCAGTAGCTGTCCCCACAGGACCTTGCTGAGATATCGGTGAGGTACATACTGCAGCCGTTACCTTGTACAGTCAGACAGCTGTCCAGGCTATGCAGCCCTTTTCTCAGGAGTTACACTGTATCTCTCCTCTTCCTAATCCAGAGGAATCTTTTCTAGTCTTAGGGAAAAATCCTTTCTTTTCTTCTAGTGCTTGCCTCAGAAGCATTCCATTATCTTGCAGTTTCAGATATAGGGCCTCTGCAGACCCTGGTGGCATAGTAACTAGGTGCTACAGGCTACTAACCAAAAGGTTGGCTGTTCAAATCCAGGTGATGGGGCATTTCTACTCTGTCCTAGAGGGTTGCTTTGAGTTGGAATCATTGCAACAGAAGTAGGTTTGGTTTTTTTCAATACATCCTCTGGAGCCCTGGTGGTGTAGCGGTTAAGAGCTTGGTTGTTAACCAAAATGTCAGCAGTTCAGATCCACCAGCCTGTCCTTGGAAACCCAATAGAGAAGTTTCACTCTGCCCTGTAGAGTTACCATGAGTTAGAACTGACTCGATGGCAGAGGGTTTGGTTTTGGTTTTTATAGGGTCTCTGGTGCAAATGGATAATGTCCTCAGGCTGCTATTTAAAACACTGGAGTTTGAGTCCCCCCAGAGGCCCCTCGGAAGAAAGACTACTAACAGTTCAATGGAGAACAATTCTGCTACGACACAGGTGTCACCCTGAGTCAGAACTGACTTCACAGCAATTGGTTTAGTTTGGCTTTTCATAGAGTCTCCAACTTATTGGGGGCCTTAAATTTTGCTATTCAGTGTTTTAGATTTACACAGGGAAATCAGCATATATTTTGACCTTCAATGCCATCCTCAATTCTTTTTAAGAATCTCACTTTCTCCAGTTAGAAACGTAAGTGTAAATTACACAATGACTCCCAGGTGAGCCAGTTTCATGTCAGCAAGCAGTTGATGCCCAACTTGAAGTTCAGGGAAACCCTGAATTTAGGCAGAAACTGTAGCTGCTAGCTCAAAGGTCAGCTGTTCAATTCTGCCAGCTGCTCCTCAGAAACTTTATGGGACAGTTCTACTGTGTTCTATAGGGTCTCTATGTGAGCTGGAATTGAGGCATCTGCAGTGGTTTGCTTTTTGTTTGATTGGTTTATTCCCCAGGTAATCCCCTTGAGTGTCCACTCAGGTTATTCTTATATATTAAAAAAGCTATTCATGTTATCAGAAGTCTTAGCAGCACAGTAGTTAAGTACTCAGCTGCTAACCAAAAGGTTGATAGTTACAACCAAAAAGCCTCTTCACGGGAGAAAGGTGTACAGTCCACTTCCACAAAGATCACAGCTTCAGAAACTCCATGGTGCCTGTTCTACTCTGCCTTCTGGGGTCGCTGTAGATTGGAATCAACTCAACAGCACTAAACAACAACATTAACAGTATACCCATGTGTCTATCTAACTTACCCATTAGGCAGTGCCTGCCAAGCCAATTCTCAATGCTTCCAAAACAAACAAATGAGAATGAGAGAAGACGTTTCTGGCAAAGATTAGGAGGCAAGGAAAATAGACGATGCAGTGAAAAGTTAATGGAATGGGACGTGAGACAGTGCCAGTATTAGCGAAGTAAAGTGGAGTAAGTGGTAAGTCAGAAAAAGTGACTTCGAGGTAAATCAGGTTTAATAGTTACCCCTGTCAGAAATCCAAAAACAACTTTATATTGTAAGAAAGATCCTTCTACTGTGTGGGAAACATGATTCTCCATCCACGGGAAAAAAAAAGTTAAAATCTTTCTTTCTTCTTTTTTGCTCCAAATTAGCAAAGTTTTCGAGAAACCCTAAAAGATGGAATAGAACCAAATCCAGCATCAGTCCCTTTTCTTTTTGATTTATTTCAACCTCTTTTCACAGAGACAGCCATTGAGACAGGCATTTTTTTATGTCAACTCACTGAGGACTGACGGCAGTCATCAAAAAGATGCAATAATTGATTTCAATAATTAATCCTGCTTGCTGAAGAAATGTTGCTTACGCACTCCTCTTCAGTCCCCAGTTAAAAGGAACTCAGAGGCAGGAGTGCATAAACAGCTACACTACTTTGGGGAGTGCAAGTCCCCTAACATACTGTAGATTTGGGAAGAGCTTTTAGGCCTGGGGCTATTTGAAGTTAATTCCTGTACAGTCCCCTGCTACCTCGTGTTGTCTGTGATTTTCTAACCAATTCAGAGGAGGGAAAAGCCAGTGGAGAGTCAGGCATCTTTGCGACAATTGGTCTCAGCGCCATCAGAAAATCCATCTTCTAACTGTACCAGAATCTCTCTCAAAAAAGTGGAAGAGAGCAGAGCTCGCGAAGGTCGAGAGGAAGGAGAACGCTGGCAGTGGAAAAGCAATCAGAGATGTAGTGTTAAGGCAAAAACAAAGTAAGTGGGAAACGCTGTTTGGGAAGCTAAATGGCTCCTCATCTCTTCACCTTTAAATAATTTCTAAAAGCCAAACAGCTTCCAACTGTAGTCACAAATGTTAAAACGGAGTCACTTTATGACCTTTCGAAAGGGTTAAGTAGGCTGTGCTATCTTACATGCTTAATACAAACAAAATCCAAACTGACTCCATATGACAGTATTTTATGGCTTCCTTTAAGGTTATTTCCAGACCAGTTATACACTTATTTAAAATAATAGTAATAATGTTTTGTATGCCTTAATGCAGCTATATAAAGGTAAAACCTAATTCAAACATAATGTCTTGGAATATTTATCGTTATAAAAGGCTTTCAGATACCCAGAAGTTTGCAAATTTATCACTGAAAAATAACTTTAAGCCTCCCTCTAGATGGTGTGTCTAGCTCCCTTTGACCCAGAATGCGTCACTAATCTGGCAATTTATGACCCCAAACTGATTGTGATGTCAATGCTTTATTGTTAATGAGGGCCTATGAGGGACTGCGAAGTGTAAATGGAAAGCAGGCCCTTATTAGGGACTGGAGCATGAGTACGTAGTCAATCCCAGGTATAAGAAGCGACCTCTCGTTACTACCTGGTCCCAGGGTGATAAGGTTCCTGATGTAAAGAACAGATTAAAAGTAAAACGAGACCAGATGTTTTTCCTATTAGATGGATTAAGTCAGACCAAACCTAAAATTAGGAAAACACTCAGGGCTGATTTACTGTTGTCCAGCACCTGGCTGCTGCGCTGGGAGCCGTGGCCACTGGCTGCAGAGCCGGATCTCTGCTTATTGATGGGTCTGTGGGAGCTGGAGAGCCTCACCCCTGACTGCTTGAAAGCGCTGAACGGGGTCTCCAGCCTGGTGATGAAAGCTGCTCTCTGAAGGTGTAACCTCAGTAAAAACAATATTAAAATTTACTTCAAACACAGCTGACAGTATGAGGGGTGCAGAAAGGGAAAAAAGTGCCAAATTTCTCAGCCAAACCCATCGCCCTTGAGTCATTACCAACTCATAGTGACCCTACAGTGAGGACAAAAGTAGAACCATCCCATACAATTTTCGAAGCTGTGCCCTAGTGGCATAACGGTTGATAGCTTGGCTGTTAACCAAAGCTGGCTAGGTATTTCACACCTGAGAAAGCTATGGGGCAGTTCTACTCTGTCCTATAGGGTAGGTATGAATTGGAATCAAGTGGATGGCAATGGGTTTGAGTAGTTTCGTGTGTGTCTGTGGAAGCGGGGATCTCTGTTAAAGCAGACAGCCATATCTTTCCCTTGTGGAGTGGCTGGTGGATTCCAGTCCTGAACTCCTCCTACAGTTAGCAGACTAGATTTAACCACTGCACTGCCAGAAATCCTTTATACCAAATTAGCCCAGCTCGAATGAACTATTTTTCCTTAAAAATATAATCTTGTTATGAGTAGGCAAATCAATTTCGCTGAGTCTCATGGAGACCAAACTCAGACTATTTAACACGGAAGTGTTTCTTAGCAAGCTGAGTGCTTGAAGTGCCCACTGGAACCATACTTTAATCTCTTTGAATGGAAGAGCAAAACAAGACTAAACTAAACAAAGAGTCAGGGTGTTCAGAAAGCCTACCCTGATGCTAGTCCTTAATTATGGCACCGCAGCTGAATCCAACTCCTTGCCAGGAACTTGACACAAGAAAAAAATATTTTCTTTAGAGTCTGTCATGCTAAAATACAGGAAAAATTAAAATATGCTTTTTCAGACAGTGGATTAAATGTAGTGCCAAACAATCTTCTGATAGGCACAGCCTTTAAACGGTCTTCCTCAAAAAGAAATTTTCTTCTTTATTTTGCTAAGCTGTTCCTATCTTAGAAGCTTTTAAGTATCTTTTAGTTTTGTTGTTGCTTGTTTTGTTTGTTTTTATTTTGCGTCCTCAGAGCAGGCTTTAAGCCCATTGTTGCAGCCATTGTGTCAATCCATCTCCTTGAGGGTCTTCTGTTTCACGGTCCCTCTACTTTACCAAGCATGATATCCTTCTCCAGAGACTGAATCCTTCCAGACAACATGACCAAGATATGTAAGATGCACACAGTCTCATCATCCTTGATTCCAAGGAGCCCTCCAGTTGTACTTCTTTCAGAACAGATCTGTTGGTTCTTTTGGCATCTCATGGTATTTTCAGTATTCTTCTCCAACACCATAAGTCAAAGGCAACAGTTCTTCCGTCTTCCTTATTCACTGTCCAGCTTTCCCATGCATATGATCCAAGTGAAAATACTTTGGCTTGATTTAGGTGCACCTTAGTCTTCAAGGTGATGTCTTTATAGTTCAACATTTTAAAGAGGTCTTTTGCAGCATATTTTCCCAAAGCAATGCATCTTTTGGTTTCCTGACTGCTGCTTCCATGGGCATTGATTATGGAACCAAGTAAGACGAAATCCTTGACAACTAGGGGCGTATGCTGTGGTAGTTTAAGTTGCATGTCACCTTGGCTGAGCCGTCATTCTCAGGGTTTGCTCTGTCACATAACGCTGTGATCACTTCCCTGTTGAGATCTGATATGTAATCTCACCCATGATGGGATCTGCTTTGAGGAGTCACTCAGTTGAATGGGGGTTTCCTTGAGTGTATGGCCTGCACTGAGAGGGGTGGACATTCTGGCAGGGCTCAGAGACTTTTGCTAGTTCTCGATCCTGTACTGGCTCATGTTCATCTGATCTCTGGTTCTTAGGACCTGAGCTAGCAGCTCACTGGCAGTCTTGCCTGCCAATCTTGGGATTCATAGATCTTCACAGACTGTGAGCAAGAGTCATGCTCTTTGACCTGCCAATCTTGGATTAGCCAGACCCTGCAGCTTGGCAAATCAGAAGAAGCTTATATCCTGACCCATGAGCTTGGGATATTATAGTCTGTACAATCACATGAGCCATTTCCTTGTTATAAATCTCTCTGTAGGTATTCTTACACACTTAACTGACTTTGCTTCTCTATAGAATGCAGACTAAGACACATGGCTTGGCCTAGCACCAGAACTGAAATCAAACCAGTTTACATCAAGTTGATTCTGACTCATGATGACTCCAATCAATCAAAGTAGAACTGCTCCCCACAGTGTTATTATTATTATTGCTATTGATTTCATTTTTGTTGCTGTTGTTGTTGAGAATATACACAGGCAGATGTATATACCAGGTCATTAGTTTCTACACGCACATCAATGACACTGATTACATTCTCCAAGCTTTGCAACCATTCTAGTGCAGTTTTTCTGAGATGTGCCTCCTCCACAGCATAAACTCAATGCATCTTAAGTTGCCTGTCTAATATGTGAAGTTGTTGTCAGTTTGATTCCATATAGACAGCTCATAAAACAGCATAATGTTCAAGGCCAGCATTTTTTTACTGATTAAGCTACATTATCATTTAGTTTTAAGAATGCTTCAGTGGATACTTTGTTTACGGTTTAATGATTGTCCCAATCATTCTGGAGGGTCACTCAGCCTCCATGCTCCAGAAAGACTGGGTTCCATGAGAATTTGAAATTCTGTTCTATATTTTCCTCCTTTGTAACAAGGTTTTTCCATAGACTCTCTGATGAAAATGTGCAGTAATGGTAGCCAGGCTACCATCCAGCTCTTCTGGTCTTATGACAGAGGAGGTAGTTGTTCAAAGAGGTAATTAGTCACACATTCTCTTTTAACCTCTTGTTTCAGATTCTCCTTCATCCACAGTTGGTTCAGGTGAATAGATATCAATTCTTGTATTATGGATGACTACCTGCTTTTAAGACCCAGCTTTTAAGACCCAGGTACTACACAGCAATATGGGAGGTAGAACAGAAGCACTACACATGCTGTTAATCCAGATAACTGGTATATCACATGACACCATGACCCTAAATTTCCATGCCAAGGAACCAAATCCCATGAGGCATTTGCTGTACATAATAGTCTGTCTTAGTTATCTAGTGCTTGTGCAATACCACAGGTAGCTAGACGTCTTTAACAAACAGAATTTTATCTTCTCATGGTTCAGAAGGCTTGAAGTCTGAATTCAGAACACTAGCTCTAGGAGAAAGTTTTCTCTCTGTTGGCTCTGGAGGAAGGTCTTTAGTCCTTGGCTCCTTGGTGACCTTTGTGCATTATAGCATCTGTCTCCTCCCACTCTCCTCTGCTTACTTGTTTAATCTGTTTTATATCTGAGAAAGATTAACTCACGAGATACCTACACTAATCTTGGCTCATTAACAAAACAAATACAACACATTCCCAAGTGGGGTTTATAATTATGAGCATAGAAGTTAGGATTTACAGCTCATATTCTGAGGGGACATAATTCAATCCATAACACAGCCTTAGTTATTGTTCTGTTTTGTTAGCCGTTGTTGTAAACAACTACCACACAACTTTTGCCTATTCAACTTTTTACTGATATAATGAAAGAAGTTACATTAATCAGTCAAGCAACCCTGCCCTTAATCAACGTGCCTAGTAGTAGATCATCAGGACTTTCTAGGCATCTCTGAGGGAATTTGAACTACCAACCTTTCTGTTAGCATCTGAATACATTCAGTATTTGCAGCATCTGAAGACTCACGAAGGTCTGAGTTGCATATTAATAGAAAAGGAGAGGGGATAGCCAGGCCTCAATACAAAACCAGTATCCAGCAGAGGATGGTTACATGTCTAGAGCCTGAACACATAGATGGACTGGGAAGACGTGAAAGCAGGTGAGTCATGGCTTCCAAGAAGTCAAGCGATGTCAGAAATTAAAGGGATACTAACAAAAAGGAACATTTCTGTCTCTTATGCACACAAATACACAAATGAGGCAAAGGCACCAAGAGTTCCATTGGCCTTTTTTGCTTAACAGGGGTGAGGCAGCTTCAGCTAGCAATCTCTGTAGGTAAAGTACAATGATGAAATGAATACTATACTGCAACTTTTAAACAGGCATTTGGGAAATCTGCTGTTTGTATTCATAAGCTGTTCACCAGCAGATGGAAAAATATTACTTTTATAGGAACAAATGGTCACCACCTAATTCATGGCTCATCTTGTCTCAAAAATATTGTTCTTCTATTTCTTGTGGCTGAGGGGACACATAAGAAATTACAGCACTGAAAAATAAAGAAGTATTTGTTGTACCTGAACATGTTAATTTGGGCCTCATCTATGCTGTAGCAATGGTGAGGCACCCCGTTTTGAAGTATTTGACCTTATGAATTATTTTCTTTATAGAATGTCAGAAATGTTGTCTGTTCTATTATGGTGGACTGTATTAAAAAAAAAAGATCTGGTTAATGCATGGGTTGAGAGTGGCAGTAGTGTGTATTAAATACATTAAATTTAATAATTAAGTTTATACTCAATACAAGAATATTCTCGTGGTGTTATCGTTTAACGAATTTGTCTTTCACCTTAGTCCTTAGTATTTTGTGTGCTTCTACATGCACATGTGGAAATCACATATGCTAAGTCGTCACTCTTCAAAATAAGGACTTTGTTATGAGATTACTGAAGTTAGAGTAAACATATACTGAAAGCATACGTAATTTGTGATCTTACTTGTACTTACTATTTCCTTCTTAGATCTAGGAGTTGCAGCAGAATTATATAGCTTTCTCTAGCCAATAAAGTGGAAATTTGTGTCTACTGTGAAGACAGTTAATCTAGCTTTCTGCTATGGGATATACAAGTGGACTTGTCATGAGTGGATGCAATGGGATTGGACAGATACGCACCACTAATTTACACGTCATCATTCAAAAACTGCAGTCTCTGTGAGGGTAAGAGTTATCCCATCACTAAAAGAAATGCTCTTCAGTTTAGTTACAGCTGAACATTTCTATGAGTCATCTCCCCAACTATCACATACCTATAAAAAGTATTGCAGACCAGTTGATCACAGACCACATTCTCAGTGAATGGATAGTCAGTCATGGTTTGACATAGACCAGCCCTAAAAAACATAGACAACTTTCAAATTCTTTGAGGTATCAGTGAATATCTAGATTTGAAAAAACTCTTACTAAAAATCATCAATTAATGAATTCTTTTGTGAGGACAGATTCTTTACTTTGAAACTGAGTATAGCCCTCTATCTGTCTTTAGAAGTCCCTGCTGGATGGTATAAACGGTTAAAGTGCTTGGCTGCTAACCAAAAGATTGACAGTTCCAGTCTATAAAGAATGATCTCTGAAGAAAAACCTAGTGATGGACTTGCACAAATCAGCCACTGAAAATCCTATGGAGCAGAGTTCTTCTGTGACATACATGGGATACCATGAGTTAGAATTCACGACAACTGTTTTTTTTAATTTAATCTACCTTTAAAATTCCCATAGATGAAACATGTTTGGGTCAATATGTATAAAAATCCAAAATTATGTGTCATGTTTTATAGAATGTATATTTGTTATTGTTCTTTCATACAACTGTAGCTACAGCAGTCATAAGAAAGAATGGCATCTTAAGAACTATCCAAACATCCCCCTACCTCTAGACACGACTACATTTAAACCAGAAAGATGGCTGTTTATGCTGTTCTTTAAATCCTCAAAGGAAGCATGTAGTCATTAGATTATCATGGTAACTATGCAATACCTGTATTATGTACAATAGCCTTTTTATGGCTACTGCAATAAGAATATTTCCATTCATCCCATTTTAAATTCTACTCAAGTGTAAGTGTGAATTTACTGTTAAATGGATACATTACCTATGTAACTCAAAGGGGAAATAGAATGTCAAAGAATGAAAATTGCCCTACATTTTGCTATGTTACTTTGGCAGCATTAAACTGCTAAATTAATAAAACAGGTATAATTCTCTTTACACAATAAAATACTCCTGAAAATGTCTGCAAACCAAATCATATTGAGAGCTTTCTATTTAAATGAATTGTGTGGTAAAATCTTTAATAGCATAATCTTTTCATGAATTCAAGCCTATGTAAAACTAAATTGGCACTTATATATTTCAAGTTTATTTTAGTGTTCAAGTTCACTGTCACACCATATTGCACTGAACCTTCTTCTATTGGACTAAGTGGAAGTCACATTTTCAGCTTGACAAATTTTATTGCAGGGTTGTTTTTGGAAATAACTTGTTTTTCAAAAAGTGTAATACCATATATTACAAAATTTTAAAGTATAAATAGGAAAACAGTGAAAAGTCATCCTCCTATCTCCATTTCTAAGCCACCTACTGCCACCCCCCAGAGACTACAGCTTTTAACAATTTCTTATGTATTATTCCAAAGACATTTTATGTAATAAACAAATTAGTGATACATGTATGCTAGATGCAACAAGTCCACAAACTTAATTGTTCTGAGTGCTACACACCTCATTGTGGAGTATCACTTTGGAAGTACCCCATTTGGGAAGCTGCATACTGAAACCAACACCTAGTCTACCCTTCAAAGCAATTTAGGAACTCTTTCTGGAATGGACATTGCAGATGGTGGCAAGGTAGCACATTGGCTAACTTAATTATACAGTTGTCTGTGAGGGAGTTTTCAGCCAGTAAACAAAAAATTATTGGAAAACTCTCCCTACTCAGCTGATCTGGACCCCAATGACTTGCTTCTTTGCTCAAAGATAAGGGAAATATCAAAAGGAAGACATTTTTATGACGTTCATGACATCAAGCGTAATATCATGACAGCTCTGATGGCCATTCCAGAAAGTTTTCCAAAACTGCTGTGAAGGGTAGACTCGGTGCTGGTGTTTGTGCACAGTTTTTCAAGGAAAGTATTTCAAAAGTGACCATAGTGATATTCAGCAACTAGGTGTCTAGCACTTTTTCTAGGATTAGTTCAGAAACTTAACTGGCAGCCTTCTGATAAAGGACCTTCAAGTAAGAATATCCTATTTTTGACAGCTCACAGTGGCTATATTTCTGAAGCCACAGCAACCACATTTATCACTTTTTTTTTATTAGTCTTGACAAATAGCCATGAAGAGTTACATGATTCTATAATTGGTATAAATTATTAGTTTATTATCAAAATAGATGTTTTGTCTGCCAAACGTTCTACACTTCGTGTAAAATTTATGATGTACATAATCTTCTCACCAAGAGAACAATTCCACATTTAATCAAAAAATTTGAGACAACCGGGTCTGTTGCTGATCAGACAACAACTATGCATCAGCCAACTGCATGTGCTAATGAAAACATGGCCACTGTTTGTCAGAGTGTACATGAGAGTCAACCCCAATCAGTTTCTCTCTCTAAGCACAGGAACTTGGCCTTTTGTTGACCACAATTTGATGGGTTTTGCATCTGGACTTGAAGCTTTACTCTTACAAAAGTGTTTTAACTCAAGAACCTAAGTCTAATGACCATAGATTGCACCTTGTACTTGTTGACTGGGCTCTAGAGCAACTGGAAGTTGACCCTGTTTTTGGCTGAAAAATTGTCTTCAGCAAAGAGTACCATTTTTAGATGAATGGTTTTGTTAACAAACAAAAGTGTCACATTTGGAGTGAGGAGAATCCAGTGGAGATTCAAAAACGTCCACTTCTTCCCCTCAAAACTACCTTTTGGTGTGAATTTTGGTCTGGTAGAATCATTGATCCTATTTTTTTCAAGATGAACAGGGAAATGCTATGATTGTCAATGGTGAAAAATATCGGACGATGATAACTGGTTCTTTTTGGTTGCATTTGTATAGAACTCACAAGCATGTGGTTTTAACAAGACGGTGCTATACGGCATATTGCAAGTGAAACAATCATCTTGTTGAATGAGAAGTTAGAAAACTCCTCATCTTCTGTGGTGGCAATGTTAAGTGGCTGCCAAGATCATGTGATTTACTCTTCTAGATTACTTTTTATGGGGCTGTGTTAAACCTCAATTTATGTCAATCAATTGCAAACAATTGATGATCTAAAGAACATCATACATGTGATTTGTGAAATTCTGTCTGCTTTATGTTATTGGAAAAGTGGACATCCTGGGTGCGTGCCAATAAAACAAAGCTAAGGTGGCCATTTACATGAAGTTATTTTCCACACATAATGCCATCAAAGGTACTTCAAAATGAGAAAACAATTATAACTCCGTCATTTGCACAACTTGTTTTATTCAGGTTCAAAGACAGGACACCCTTACTGGAATACCTTTTTAGCTCAGCTGCTAGCCAAAAGGTCAGCAGTTCAAATCCACAAGCTGCTTCTTGGAAACCCTATGGGTCAGTTCCTACTGTGAGTCAGGATCAACTTGAGGTCTGTGGGTTTAGTTTGGTTTTTGCCTTATGGAAGCATAATTGACATAGAATAAACTGCAAATGTTTGAAGTATACAGTTTGCTAAGTTTTGATATGTGTTTACACCTGTGGAATCATCACAGTAACAAAGATAATGAACATATCCATCATTTCCAAAGTTTTCTTGAACCATTTATAACGTTCCTGCTCAACAGATAGGAAATGGATTAGTCTCTTCAGTCTAAGAAATTGAGTTGGGCTCCTTTGCAGCTTTAGTTAGTTTTAGTACACCACTGGAATAAATGTCTTAGAAATGGGATCTTTACCTCCAATGGATTTTTGTGGTTTTAAGAGCTACAACATTGCAAGACTATCTGTGCTTTCCAGCCAAGTCTCAGTCTTTTTGTAGCACTCCTTACTTGAAAAATGTCCACAGAGTAGAGGAATTAGCATCTGAGAGGATAAATTATGGGTTTGGCACTATTTAAATTTTGGTGAGTTTCCTCTTTCTCCCGTCAAAGTTCTCCTTGATGTCTCTGACTTTGTCTTCTCTCACATTATATTTATTTTTGTTCTTTCTAATCGAATCTGATTCGATGGCACTTGGCCAATGTCACTTTCCTTGCTGCAACATTTTGCTTTTCACTTTTTCTGAATTCTTCCTGAGCCTTTATTTTTTAATTTCTTTTGCTGTTGTATAATTGTTTCTTTGAAAATCTTATTATTTTATTTTTAATTTAAGGAGCCTTTATGGTTCAAGTGGTTTGTGGTCTACTACTAACCTAAAGGTTAGTGATTTGAAGCAACCCAGGAGCCCTGTAGAAGGAAGACCTGTTGAACCACTATTGTAAAGATTATTGTTAGGTACCAGTTAGCCAGTTGCAACTTGTAGTGATCCCATTTATAACAGAACAGAATATTGCCCAGTCCTGTGACATCTTGACATGCCAACAATGGATATGTTTGAGCTTACTGTGTCAATCCATTTTGTTGATGATCTTCCTCTTTTCTTCTTTGATGCTCTACTAAGCATGAAGTCCTTCTCCAGGAACTGCTCCCTCATAAACAAGTCCAGAGTGAGAAGATATCTTACTGTCCTCACTTCTAAGGAGCGTTCTGACTTCACTTCTTCCAAGACAGATTTTCTTGTTCTTCTGATAGTCCATGGTATATCTAGTACTCTTCTTCAGCACCATAATCCAAATATGTCAACTCTTTTCTTGGTCTTCATAAGTATTACAGCCAAGAAAATTCTTTGGGACTGTTGTGTTCTGTAACACATTGAGTTACCATGAGTCAAAATCAACTCAAAGGCAAACAAATAATAACAATAATATTTATTTATTTACAAATTATGTTATTGTGTTTTAGATGAAAGTTTACATAACAAATTAGGTTCCTTTTAACAATATTTATACAATTTGGTCCACAATGTTGGTTAATTCTCCACAATGTGCCAGCAATTCTCATTATTTCCATTCCTTTTGCTCTGTCTTGATTAACCTATCTTCCCGGCACCACTGTAACTTCTCATTTTGTGTTAGGGTGAATCTTGACCTTTTGGTCTTACAGAGTTGATTATTTAAGGGGATAAATATCAAAGGTGACATTGCTTATTTCATAAAGTAGCCTATTGAATGACTACCAGGAATGTTCTAGCTCCGAGTTCAAAAGGTGTACCCAAGTGATAATCTCAAGGATTCTTCTAGTCTCTCTTGGTCCAGTAAGTCTGGCTTTTTTTGGAATTTGAATCTTGTTCTACATTTTTCTCCCTTTCTGGCTGAGACTGTTCTGTTCCTGGGAAGAAAAGTCAGTAGGGGTAGCCAGGTATCATCTAGTTCTTCTGGTCTCAGCATAGATGAGGCAGGGGCCACATGATTTCTGCTCTTCGCCATGAGACAAGCCTTCTCTGAATTCTTTTCAGCCTTTGTTGTGAGCATCCAGTGGGCTTGCTAAGGGAAAAGCTAGCAAGAAAGTGTGAATTCCCTGTCTGTCACCCTAGGGCTTAATACTCTTTCAGTAGCCCATGACAAAATAAGTCTTTAGCAATTCCTTTAGGAAACCCTGGTGGCATAGTGGGTGAGGTATAGTGAGTTAGGTGCTATATCTGCTAACCAAAAATGTCAGTAGTTCAAATCTACCAGGCACTCCTGGGAAACTTGATGGGGCAATTCTATTCTGATGTATAAGGTCACTATGAGTTGAATTGACTCGATGGCAGTGGGTTTGGGGGGGGTAGCAATTCCTCTAGAAGTTTCCGGTATTGTCTTCTTTGTAGATTACGTGGCATTTCTAGTTATCTATCCCAGGTAAGCAAAAACTCTGGTCCCATTTCTTAATGCAGGAGTCAGTTTCTCTACAAGTTTGAGTTTAATTGCCTGCCCCATAACTCCAATGCTCTGATGGGTTCAAGAAAATACATTAATTTGCTGTTCAGTTTGTTACTTGCTATAAGGGAAGATACCATTTTTCAGCTCTCCATATCCACAATTTAGAACTGGAAACCTGTGTTTCTTAAATTTCTATCCATACACATTAAATGATTTTGAATGATCAAATCAATCCAAAGAAGTCAAGCTGATTGTTTGATGGATTGAACTGTGTCTTTGATTTTTATAGTTTATGTCCAATTAGTCAAACAATATTGTGCATGTACTTACAACTGGAGTGTGGAAAACTATGTATTATATGGAGTCTTTTACCCATAGAGTTAATGAGTGGGGGCTGTGTGGTCTCTTCTTTATTGTCTGCATTTTAGAACTTGACTTTCATGCTTTAAAGAGAATAGGATCTCTCTCTGTGTATATCTCTCTCTTTTTTAGCTGTATTTGATTATCCACAATGCTGAAAGACCTTGTGGGTTTAGCCTGATTCAGGGTGGTCCAACATGGATTACAAAAGAAAGTAGCATCATGCAGTCTAGTGAAGGAGACAAGGATGATATTATCTCCTGGCTGGCTTATCTGATGGAGATAGATACCCACGAGGCATTACAGAGGACCCTGGTTAGGCTGTTCAAAAGGTTTTGGAGAGAGTAGAACAGATGAAAGTAGTAGAGCATTTATGATTAGGACATGAGAGTAAACCCAGGCATTTTGGCCATTCTTCTTTGATGGTTTTAAAGCTGTTCAGGTGGTTATTCACCAAGAGGAGCACTGGCTGCAGAGTGGTTAAGTGCTACAGGGGCTAACCAAAAGGCTGGCAGTTTGAGTCCATCAACTGTTCCTTGGGAACCCTATGGCTCAGTGCTACTTGGTTCTGTAGCATTACTACAGGCTAGAATAGACTTGACGGCAACAAGTGTTTTTTTTTGTTTGTTTTTGATTCACCTAGAGGAGCCCTGATAGTGCAGTGATTAACAGCTTATCGCTAACCAAAAAGGTCAGCAGTTCAATCCACCACCTGCTCCTTGGAAACCCAATGGAACAGCTCAGCACTGTCCTATGGGGTTGCTATGAACTGGAATTAACTCAATGGTCATGGTTTGGTTTGGGTTTGGGTTCACCCAGCAGTTTCAGAAAAGTCCCATGTTTCCGTCAATGTTGCAAGGAGATCTCCACCACATTCTGACTGAAATGACTGCCACAGGTAGATGGTCATGCTGGTCCAATTCTGCAGCTCCTGGGTGTGCTCTGCTCCCTTACAGACACAGCTTGTTCATATACTAACTTGCTAACCATACTGATGCTGGTTGAGTCATGTTCTGGGTACTGAGGTATAAAGGGATACTATGTGTGAACTTCAGAGTTTTCACCAGAAGCTTTTTGAAAGGATGGAAATCCCTTACATTCCTAGAAAAGTTGGGTAACAAATAAATGTTTCAATGGTCCCTGATCTCCGTTGCATTAGATTTTGTTAGAGAAACACGATACCCATCTTGATGTATCTGTTTGAAAAGTTTTGTTTTGTTTTGTTTCCCTTGGACCTTGTGTTAACCAAGCTTATAAACAGTAGCCAGGGTTATAACATCAGAGCTTTCCCCTAAGTGTTGAACTTGACTTCATTGAACCAGAGAGGCAATTACTATTAGCAATACTTAAATAGCTTTGGGGGCTATTTGGTGCCCTTTGGATGGGTTCTGGGTGACTAGCCTCACAGTGCTGCTCAATCTGGATGATTTACTTGTTACTTGGGGTTGTTGATTCTGTTGGGTGCCATCAAGTCAGTTGCAACTCATAACAACCCTGCGTACAACACAACAAAGGACTGTCTGATACTTACTATACCATTCTTAGGGTCATTGCTGTTTGAACATTGTTGCAGCCACTGTATCAATCAGTCTTGTTAAGGGTCTTCTTTTACGCCCAAGCATAATATCTTTTTCTATGCACTTATGACAACACGTCCAAAGTATGTAAGACAAAATCTCACCATTCTTGACTGGCTTTCGGGGTCTTAAAATCTAGCAAGCTGCCATCTGAAGTACACCAAATTGTCCCAAATTTCCTAAAACAGGTGATCACTGGGAACATAAAATACACGAAGAAAAAAGAGCCCAGGAGACAAAAGGACCCATACGAATGGGAAACTGTATTAACATGAGATCAGAAGAACTACATGGTGCCTGGCCACCACCACGGGCAGCCGGGACAGGAGACACAATGTAGAGTTCTGAGCTACCATGAGAAAAAGAGCGATGTAGCCCTAGAACTCCTCTGAAAGACCTGAATTGATGATGCGACAGCCTGGAGGATCCCCTGGGAACATGGCCCCTAGACCTGCTGCTGTCCTTGACTGGAAACCAGTAATGAGGTCAACTCTTCAGACAAGAATGGTCTGGACTCAGGGAAACAGTGTGACCATATGGGGTACATACTTTACAGTTCTCTGCATTTATAGGTGGTCCTACTGGTCTCTTTCTAGATATGAGAGAAGAGGGTAGATGAAGGGGGACAGATGCTTGCTGAAGGGCCACTGGAGGTGTGGCATGGAAAGGAGGAGCATGCCGCCACTAGGTGGGGAGAGCAGAAGAAGCTGCTGATAGGTGGGCATACAAAACCAGTTTGGACTGTATACTTCATTTAATCACAATAAAAAAAAAGAAAAGAAAAATCTTACCATTCTCCTTTCTAACGAGCATTCTGGCTGTACTTCTTCCAAGACTTATTGGTTCATTCTTCTAGCAGTCCACAGTATATTCAATATTCTTTGACAACACTATAGTTGAAAGGCATCAATTCTTGTTTGATCTTTCTTATTCATTGCCCAACTTTCACGTGCATACGAGGTGACTGAAAACACCGCAGCCTGGGTCAGGCACACTTTAGCTCTAAAAGCAGCATCTTCATATTTTAGAACTTTAAAGAAGCCTTTTGCCACAGCCTTTGCCCACTGCAATTACTTAGGGTAGAAATGTTCATGTTGGCTTATTTGGTCGTTGAAATTATACTTGTCACTTCTCTTTGAATCCCAAGTTGATCACCCTGTAAGCACCATTTGGTGTTGTTACCATTAGATTTTTCAGATGAGCATGTAAAGCCTTTATATCGTGCTTGAAAGAAATTCACTGTCTTCCAAGGCAGAGATTACTAGCAGCTTACTGAAATCTACACTTTTCTTTTCTTCCTAGTCACTCAGAATACATTTTCCATCCTCTTTCACAGTAAGTGAAGCCATCTAACTGGGTTATAGCAGATCAAAATTAAGTAGATGTAACATATGCCTTTTTTGGCCAAGACCAAGCAGGTATACCTGTTCCATGCTTTCTTTCCCTTTTAAGTTAGCTGCACACAGATAACCAAAAGAGTTTAGGGGATTGTGGAGCCACAGAGTAGAAGCCTCAGACATTAAATCTCTAGGCAGTTGGGAGCTATCTGCTAACCATAATACTATTGTCTCATGTGATCACGAAATAAACTATAATTTTATTCCAGCCATTTTCTTTATTTGCTTTTACTTTTCCCCTTTCTTTTCTAGCCTATTCCAATATAAATTTCTTAATTACCTTGCCACCAAGGCTCTAATATCTCAATAAAGGAGTCTTTTTTAAAACAAAAAAAAAGATCCCCATGAACTTGTTCCCCAAATCCCATCTCCTCTTAAAAGCAAAGCCTTAACCTGCAAGAGGATGGGCATATAAACTGAAATCTTAAAGTAGTAGTGCTAACCTATTGCAACTAACATAGGAAACAAAAAAGGGGAGGGTAAGAAAAGCTCTATTTCTGATGGAGGTATATGGATACGTGATAGACCCAGCATTACAGCTGAGCTGCTGTAGGACTGAGACTTAATCCAAGTATCAGAATGTGCCACTATTCAACCTACCATGCTGAAAATCATTCAGGAAAAACAATAACAATGGAATACAGGTAGAAGAATTCCAAGAGATAGATTGTCTCTGGGAAGCTACACAAAAGGAAAATGTGAAGTCAAGAGTGCAAAAAAAATTATGGGTCATACAAAAAGGCCAACAAAAGGACCACAAAACACTTACCAGAATCAGACTTGGAAATGACCACATATTGGAGCTATCAGATAGAGAATATAAAATACCTATGATTAATGTATTAAGAACTCTAATGAAAAAGGTAGACAACATGCAATACCAGACAGATAATTTCTTCAAAGGGATAGTCACGAAGAATCAATAAAAGTGCTAGAAATCAAACCCATAGTAACATACAGAATTCCTTTCTTGGGTTCATCAGTTGACTCAATACAGTGATCAAAGAAAGAATCAAATAATCTGAAGGTTTGTCAGTGGAAATTACTCATATGAAAATAAATTCAAAGGCAAAAGAAGAAATGAAGAAGCAAACAGAACTTGGAAACCACAAAATCTGGATTCAAAGTTCTGTGGAACTATTTAAAATAGTCTACAATATACATAGGTGAAATCAAAAAGTACAATAGAGAGAACAGAGAAAAATAAATACTGGCTGACAGTTATCCAAAATTAGTAATAGATATTAAACAATAGAGAACACCAGGCAGAATAAATTAGACACATACATCATGCACATCATTTAAAATAATACTATAAACTAATAAGTAAAGTACATAAGTATAAATTAAGAAAAATATGTTCACTATGTATTGGTTGAAAGCTACAGAATAATGATGAAATCAGTCAAAGATATCTATATATATGGAGAGATATATGCTATTCCTGGATTGGAAGACTTATCACTGTTAACATGAAATTCGTCATTTCAGCCTACAGAGTAGACATAATTTCAATCAAAATATCAACAAACTGTTTTATAGATGTCAATAGGCTGATTTAAAATTTTATACACAATGGAAGGATAGGGAAATAATAGAGGATTCATACTATCTGATTTCAAGACTTACTGTAAAACTACAGTAATCAAGAATTGTAGTATTGGTAAAAGGGCAGATGTGTAGATCAATAAAACAGAATAGAGAGAAATATGCCCTCACAAATATAAAAAAGAAACAAATACACCCAAATAAATGTGTGGTTGTGTTGTTAGATGCCATCGAGTCAGTTGTGACTCATAACACTACGTACAACAAACACAATCAACTAATTCTTTACAAAGTTGCAAAACCAATTCAACAGAGAAAGAATATTCCTTTTAACCTATAGTCTGAAACAATTGAACATCCGAACACCTCTGTGATGGTTAAGCTTGTGTGTCAATTTGGGTAGGCCATAATTCTCAGTGGTTTGGCAGCCTGTGATGGGATCTGCTTTGAGTAACCAGTCAGTCAAAATGGAGTATCCTGGGGCATGTGGCCTGTATTGACTATAACTAGACATTCTGGCAAAGCTTTTGCTCACTTCGGATTGAGCAGCTGAACTCCTGTTCACCTGACCTATGGTTCTTGGGACTTTGGTTAGCAGTTTATCGGCTGTCTTGCCCACCCAGCTTGGAATTCCTTAGTCTTCACAGCCTGTGAGCAATAGCACTCCCCTGTGATCAGCTGATCTTGGGGTCACCAGTCCTTGAAGCTATGTGAATCAGAAGAATCCTCCAACTTCATCCAGACTTAGAGCATTCTGGTCTCTACAACCAAGTAAACTATTTTCTTGATGTAAATTTCTGTCTCTGTATACTATTTATACGTTTTCCTAGCCTAGAGAACCCAGAGTAAGACACCCTTCTCCACAAGAAGAACCTCAATATATGCTATGTATCTTATAAAATTTAGTTAAAATAGACCATATACTTAAATGTACAGCATACAACTTTAAAACTTACAAAAAACTACATAAGAGAAAAATCTGAGTAATCTTAGGTGATGAATTTATAGATAATAACAGCGAAAGTACAACCAATGAAACAGAAAAATATATATATTACACTTTTAAAAATTTAAATGACATGGGGTAAAGACAACCCAGAAGATAGAGAGACCCACATGAGTGGGTACCTACATTGACTTGGGACCAGAAGAACTGAATGGTGCCTGGCCACCACCAGTAATAGCCACATTGGAGCACACTAACTTGAGTCTCATTGGCAACACAAGAATAAAAAGGGGTGCATCCTGAGATCTCTACTAAAAGACCTCAACTGATGGTCCAGCAGTTTCAGGGTTCCCCTGGGAGCATGGCCCTGGCCCTGATGCTGCCCTTGCCCATAAATCATAATGAAGGTCCACTCTTCGGACACCAATGGATTGGACTTGGCAATACAGAGTGACCATATATTGGATGCACTTTATAGTTCTATACGTCTATAGGATATCATCCAGCTGACCTCTGGCTAGAGAAAGGAGAGTGGGTGGAGAGGAGGGGAAAGGAGGCTGTTGGGAGGATGAGACATGTATGGAGCAGAGAGGAATAGTGTGCTGTCACCAGACAGGGAAAGCAGTGGAAGCTGCATATAGGTGAGCATGTAAATTGATATGGGAATGTACATTTTCACTCAGTCATATTAAATTTAAAAAAAAAAAATGTAAAGTAAAAAAAATTAAATCCTTTATTCATAAAAAATACTGGTAATAGAATAAAAATCACATTTGAGGAGAAAATATTTACAAATTAAGTGTCTGACAGAGGATTTACATCCAGAATAAAAGAACTCTTGAAAATAATCAACAAGCAAATACAAAACCCAACAAAAACATGACAAAAAACCTCAATGGACATTTTATCAAAAGCTGTATACAGATGGCAAATAATCATACAAAGACGCTCAAAATTATGAGGCACTAGTAAAATTAAAACCACGGTCAGTTATTTACTATTGCATACTTACTAGGGGGAGGAAGAGTGGAAGAAAAAAGAAATGAAAGTGATCATACTACATAAATGTTGAGGAGAAAGTGGAATTCTCATAGCTGTTGGTAGGAGTATAAGATTTTACAATAACTTTGGAAAATATAAACCATAATAATACCCAGCAATTCCAATCCTTTGTATCTACCTGAGAAAACTGAAAATTAATGATTACATTAAACCTTACACATAAACATGTATAGTAGCTTTATTCATAATCACTGAAAACTGGAATCGAGACTTCCCACAACAGGTTAATAAGCTAGTATATCCACACAATGGAAGACTACCCAGCTCTAAAAAGGAGCAAGCTGTGGATGCATGTAACAAAGATGAATCGTAAAAGCATTCTGTCAAATGAAAGAAACCAGACCCAAATGACTCTGTAAAGTATGACTTCATTTATATAACATAACGATAAATGCAAAACTACAGGGATAGAAAACATATTTTCCAAGGTCTTAGAGAAGAAGCTACTTAGGGAAGTTTAGGGTAATCGAACTGCTTGTTATGGTGGTGGATATGTAATATGTTTGTCAAAACCCACAGAATTTTGTACTACTTTATTCAAATTTTAGAAAAATACTCATCAGCATGTCAAGAAATTCCAAGATGGGATACTCAAAGCAAAAACAGACCAAAAAAAAAAACACCCAACCAACTGTAGTCAGGTCAGTTCCAACTTCCAGAGGCCCTGTTGGAAGTGTAGAATACCATAGAGTTTTGAAGGCTGTAATCTTTACGGAAATGGACTGTCACATCTTTCTCTGGAATAAAGCTGGTGGGTTATAATTGCCTATCTTTTGATTAGCATCTGAGTGCTTAACCATCGTGCCACCAATGCTCCTCAAGATGAAATACAAACCGTAAGAAATGAGTCCAACTGCACTATATATCTGTGACATAACCTCACAGAGGTTATGGGGGGAGAAAGGAGAAATGACCAAAATAACCAGAAAACAGCATTTTTACTTGGTATTGTAAAGCGAAAGGAGCTCTGGTGGGGTGGTAGTTAAGAACTTAGCAGCTAGCCAAAAGATTGGCAGTTGGAATCTACCAGCTGGTCCTTGGAAACCCTATAGGGGCAGTTCCACTCTGTCTTATAGGGTATCTGTGACTCAATCAACTTGATGACAATGGATTTTTGTCCATTTGTTTTTTGGAAAAGCTAAAGACAAAAACTGAGCAAATAATCCAAGAAGCTGGACAGTATGAAGAAGAATGAGGCATCAATACTGAAGGAAGACTCCCTAACAACCTGAGTTAAACGGATGACCCAAGCTTGCTTGCTGAAAGTAAAGAGGACTTGAAACACTTACTGATGAAGGTCAAAGACCACAGCCTCCAGTATGAATTGTACCTCACAACTGGACCAGTAAGCAATATTGTGATAAATGGAAAAAGGATCGAAGTTGTCAAGTATTTAGATTTACTTGGTTACACAATCAGCATCCATGAAAGAAACAGTCAAGAAATCAAAAGGCGCATTGCAATGGAAAAGTCTGCTGCAAAGGCCCTGTTTAAAGTACTGAAAAGTGAAGAGGTCACCGAGAAGACACCTGACCCAAGCCACGGTATTGTCATATGACGCATGGTATTGCATCAAATGCATGTGAAACCTGGACAATGAATACAGCAGACAGAAGCATGGACACCTTTGAACTGTGGTGATGGAGAAGAATACCGAATGTATCATGAACTGCTAAAAGAACAAACAGATCTGTTCTGGAAGAGGTCCAACCAGAGTGCTCCTTGGAGGGAAAGATGGTGAGACTGCATCTTACACACTTTGCACATGTTGTCAGGAGAGATCAGCCCCTGGAGAAGGATGTCATGCTTAGTAGAGTAGAGGGTCGGCAAAAAAGAGGAAGACTCTCAATGAGATAGGTTGACACAGTGGCTTCAATGATGGGCTTAAGCATAAAAACGATTGCGGACATGGCCCAAGACTGGGCAGTGCTGCGTTCTGTTGTCCGTAGGGTCGCTATGAGTCAGACCAGACTTGACAGCAGCTCACAACAAAGAGAACTGTGCATTAACTCTGTGTCCTAGCGGGTAATTTTCTTTCTCTCACTAAGAAACATGTTAACAATCCTGAGACTACTTTACACATCTCCAAGGCTTGAACAAATAAGTCAATACATTGTCGATTACAGGAGCCTAATTTCTTACTGCCAGAGAAGGGAATTACAATCATACAGAAGAGCAGAAGATTAAAATGAACTCTGTTGTGCTGGAGTAGAGTAACAGATAGTAGTAGGAAAGCATGTTTATTTTAACATAGAAACAGCTAGGTAGATAAATAAGTATAAACTTGAGTGCACATACAGTGTAGTATAGATATGTACAGGCCCTGGTGGTACAATGTCGATGAGGTTGGCTGCTAACCTGAAGGCTGGCAGTTCAAATCCACCAGCCAATCCTTGGAAACCCTATAGAGCAGTGCAACACTGTCCTGTAGGGTCGCTATAAGGAAGAATAGACTCAGTAGGAATAGGTTTTCATTTTGGTATACACGCATATATTTCCTAGCTTTGTTCAGCGAAGGGGACCTAGATCCTGTGCTAGTAGAAATGAGCGGATCCAGCACCCAAACCTGTTTTCTAAACGTTGTTCTCCAGTGAGAACCAGAGCTCCCTGGAGAAATGGCTGGTCCTAATGCTGGGGCAGGGGAAACTCAAGATGAGTCGGAAGCATCTTTTTGTGCCAAAAAAATAAGGAAGTGCTCAAAAATAAAGCAATAGAAGTTGATATGGGTATGTTAAACAGGTACAGGAACCAGTCTACAAAAAGCTTTCAGTGACCAAAGCTGTTGTTGCTTGAGCAACAAAATTAATATCAATGGCATTTGGTTATAATCCAAACAATAAAATAAACACCCATGAGTCTGTGCTGATTTAAGCAAAGAGATAAATAAATAAATGAGGAATAAGGAGCAAATCTTCCATACAAAGAAAGTCAAGTAATACATATAGATACTTTTCCCTGCGGGAGGTAAAGTGTAGTTTTCTTCCTCTTGACTGTAGAGTGGACTTAGTGACTCACTGCCAAGGGCTAAGTTTGGAAGAGAAGAGTATCTTTACAGTGAAGAAACCCAGCAGACACCACATCAATCGAGGGGTCAAAGGTAACAGCACTGTTGGTAAGTAGTGTGGATTTATCATGTACTTTCTGATACATTGAGAAGGACAGTTCAGCTCTATGTCATTCTTTCAAAACATCTGTAAACACAGTCTAATCACGAGAAAATACTGGACAAATCTAAAGTGAGGGATATTCTACAAAATACCTGGCCAGTGATCCTCAAAACATCAAAGTCACAAAAAACAAAGAAATACTGAGAAACTGCCATGAGGATTTGTCACAGTGTGGTACCTTGGGTTTCATCATACAACAAGAAAAGGGCATGGTGAATTTTGCAGAAAGTCTGTTAACAATACTTAAACCAATACTAAATTGTTAAGTTTGATAAATGTGCTGCGAGTAGATAAGAAGTTAACATGAGATGAAACTGGGAAAAGAGAGCAAAGGAACCCTCTGCACTCTGCATCCTCTTTGAAAATCTAAACTTACACCAAAACAAAATTTTCAACAACAAAAAAATCTCCCAAGCATGATTCAACAATCTCTGAATGTGGATTTATATAACAGACATTTTCATGCTATAGTAACACCCCAGGCCCCCCCAAAAAATTCCCTTAGTTTTGTTTCAGTTCTAACTCAAGAAATCCTACAGACAGAATAAAACTGCCCTCAAGGAAAGGTGAATGGATTCGAGCTGCAGCCCTTTTGTTTAACAGCCAGGTTGCTAACTACAGTGCTACCAGGGCTGCAACACACACACACACACACACACACACACACACACGCACACACACACACACACACCCCTCCACAAAGATAATACTGAAAGAAACATTTTACTTTAGATTAGCCAAAGCAGGTGCCCATATTTTCAAGTTACTTTTTTTACTTATGAATGTGTCTATGTAAGGTGTTCTTTACACCTAAAGTTGTCTTTTATTTGTTAGTTCTTGTTTTAAATGCATAGCTGAATGTGTATATTGACAAGCTCCTTAATTCTGCATAGTGAGAGAAATTCATGTGTGTGTGTGTGTGTGTGTGTGTGTGTGTGTTAACCTTACTGGGACTGCATGTGGTGATAGAGCTGCTATAAGAATGCTTCACAGATGCTTCAAATCATTCATTTCTCGTAAACATATGGGGTCTATTCCACCATCACTGTGCATAACTCCTATTGACACTGATGGGAACTATGCATGCATATCACTATAATTTGGCCTCAGACAAATTGAAAATCGTCACTACTGAGATAAGAAGCAAAGCAACCAGACAAAGAGAAGACTAAACTCCCTAAAACTCAGATTCTACAATTTCTTGTCACAATAAATTTCAGTCATGGAGAGTTAATCTGTTGTGATTTTGACTCAATAAACTACAATAAGTCAAAATATGATACTTACAGATGTTATGCTTTTAGGACATAGTATCTTTCCAAAGATAACATATCACCTTTACTAAACTGTAATACAGAAACAGCTAAACTTATTTTTTTAGTGCAACTGATCAAAAATTCCAGTACTATAAAAACTGAAAGGGAAAAAAAGAAGCAAATCAAACCGGTTGCCACTGAGTCAATACCAAAGTGCAGCTAGAAACAATTAGTCAGTAACAAACACTATATGTTATATATTTTAAAGAATTTTATTCAGAGCTCTATATACTGACAGGTTTTAAAAGATTATTACCCTATCCTCAAATTAAATGTAGACTTTTTTTTTTTTTACATTTTTAAGATTTAGGGCTATAACATGTATCCACCCAGAAGAAGCGAGTCTCAGGTTTGGGGGACTTGCTTGCTGTTTCATTGTCCCATTTCCACATCAGAAAATCTAGCAGAGTTCCTAGTTGTGTTTCTCAGCGGTGTCACCTTGGCCAGGTTCCAAGACTTAGGGGGCTGCTTCAGATCGCAGCAGGAGTCAGCCGTTACCCGTTTGGGGAAAGCCATTTGCAGCTGGCAGATGAGCCAATTCTATCACTAAGGAGAAAGTACTTCTAGTAAAGTCACCTTGTGACAAGTGTCTCCCTGCTGTGGGTTAACATCTAGAAAGAGGGCTTGGGAAGCACATAACGGCTCACAAACAAGGAAATCAAACAAAATAAATTGGGCGTAATTTGACACTGTTAAAAGAAGAAGTGTCACCAGATCTCCTATGAAGTAGGAGTCAGGAAGAGTTTACCATTTAGTTAAACAATAAACAGCTTACTGGTCAAGTCAAAGGCATTATTCATAATGCTTAGACTAACCTGAAACATCTTAACAACAAGCAGAGCTGCCTAAAAATAGCAACTAGGTCACAATAAGGAGGCCTAAGTATTCACACAATTAGGAAGCCTCAAGCAGGGAAAAATAGAAAGATTACAAGAATTTTTTTTAAATGTGTTGTTTTAAATTTGCCAATAAATTGCAGTAAATTGACCAAAATAAAGTATTCTGCAGAAATCTAATTTTCTTTTCCAAATCCACTTGGCTCTTGGTAGACTGAACAGATATATTTCCACATTATAGTTTCCTCCTACCAAAACACTGTCATTCAATTTCCAAACAAATGTTTCTTCACCACTTTCCCAAATGATTTAAACTCTATGTAAGAAATGCCCATTGGAAAGAAGACAGAAATTGTACAGAGCAGTTCAAACAGAAACACTGGCAGAAATTAGCAGAAAATACAGCTATGAGGTAGGCAAAACATCTCCAGTATTTTGTTTCACCCTTCTGCATCTCCCTTCCACTAAGTGACATAAATACCCCCGTATATGCTTTTGTTTGCAGCCACCTAGCGCCTTCATTAAGGGTAGTACTCCACCAAAGCACACCCACCCAGGACTCGGGTAAACCCCATCCGTCACCCCAGATCCTTATTTATCTCATTGTAAATTGTTATTAGAAAGAAATCCATTTAACTGAATTAATTCACACTAAGGTCTGACTCACAAGCATCATAAATTATTTCCCCTCTAAGGTAGTGTTTCTCAATATGTGGGCCCTGGATCTCCGCATCATGACAAAATTCACATTGCTGGGCTCACTCACTATACCAGAAATGTGGCATGTTAAACAATTTCCCCATGTAATTTTTAGGACACCAAAGCCGGAAAACAAAGACCTAAGGTGTTATTGTTGAAGGCAACATGATCATTTAAAAAGACTGACCTGTAGAACTTTCATTAGGGCAATGTGGAGGAGATACTTGTTGAAAAGAAGCTACTGTCAGCTTCTCAAATCACACCAGAAGTCACTGTCTTGTACACGGCCATATGGTGATAATGGTGATGTTATTATAAATGATACCTGGTCTAAGGCTTTCAACGCAGAATGTGAATGGCCCTTGATATTCAGGGAAGAACAGAATATCAGGATCTTTATTTGTCCTGTCCATATAGCAGTGGATTTGCAACACTGACTTGCAAAGACATGCAGGTTCAAAACAACCAGTGTTTTACTGCTTAATAATGTCATAAGATACAATAAAAATAACTTTTATTTAATTTTGACATGCAAGGAGAAACTGGACAAGAACAAAAGGAGCTATAAACTTTGATAGTTAAGAACTCAGATTTAGCTAGAGGAGAACATACTTCTCAAACACGTCTTGTGCCCTTCCTCTTCTGCGTATCTGTCCATCCTGCCCCCTGTGTATGAATGAACTTTTCCTCTTCTCTATCACTTTAACTGAGACAGACCGACAGATAGATAGACAGATAGACAATGAATGGACAGACCAGACAGATACATAGATAACAGACAGACAGATAGACAGTTCTTTTGTGGTGCAAATGGTTAAGTGCTCAACCCCTGGACAAAATTTTTACGGTGACAACCCATTCAGAGGTTCCTAAGATGACAAGTTTGGCACTCTGCTTCAGAAATGTCACAGCTTTGAAAAGCCTGAGGAGCAGTCTTACTCTGCAGATACAGGGTCATTATGAGTCAGAAGGACTCAGCGGCAGCTAACAACTACAATAGCCCCCCACACACATAATTTCTTACGTGAATATGAGTTTAAGGGGAGGATCCAGGCTAAGCTATGCTAAGTGAGTGAGAAAACCTGAAACGAAGCAGATCTTAGAATACGTGACGGAAGACGACACAGAGAGAGGGAAGGAGTAACCCAACCAAGCAGAAAGGAGGAAAGAATTTTTTTTTTTTTTCGTATTGCACCCTAGATGAAGGTTTACGAAACAAACTACCTCTCATTAAGCACATAGTACACACATTCTTTCGTGATACTCTCATTTCTCGACCTCGGGTTCCCTGTTACCGGCTTTCCTGTCCCCTCCTGCCTTTGCATCCTTGCCCCTGGGCTGGTGTGCTCTTCGGTCTCGTTTTGTTTTATAGGCCTGTCGAAGGGTGAGCATCGGGAGTTAATCCATTACTGAGCTGAAAAGCTGTCCTGCGGCCGTGTTCTCGGGGTTTTTCCGGGTTCCGTCAGGCCGGTAAGTCTGGTCCTTACCTGTCAGCTGGAATCTTGTACCACAGTTTCCTTCCCCTCTATCTGGGAACCTCTGCTATGGTCGCTGTCGGAGCAGTTGGCAGTGGCAGCTGGGTACCATCTGGTTGTAGCGCACTCAGCCTCGTGGAGGCCGTGGAAGTCGTGTGCCCTAAGTCCCCTGGACCACAGCCGTTGTGTTCTAGAAGTCCCCCATGTTCTGAGCTTTAGAAAAAAAGAAATCTTAAAAACATTACAGGTGCAACCTTTGTATTTATGTCCACCAGCTACGGAAGGAGGAAAACGGGCCTCCCTGGTCTTGTTCCCTTCTCCCGTTCTAGGAATTCACCCACACCGCATTCCTCTTTTCCCTGAATTCACTAACTTACACTGTGTTGGATCCTTTTTATTCTAACTCACGTATTTCTCATTAGTTCTATACCCCGATGTAGAACTGAGTGTTTCTACCTAATTGTCCCAAAGGAATGAAAAACTAAAGACTCATTCAGTAAACATTTATGTAGCATCTACCATGCATCAGGTGATCTTCTGAACGTTGGGAAAATATCAGCAAATGAAACAGTCTGAGTCCCTACCATAGTAGTGCTTATATAGATACAAAATAGAACTAAACAGTAATGAGTCTAAAGGAGAATAACAAACTAGGCCAAAAGAACAGGGACTGCTATATGTGGCAAGGGTTTGCTGATTTTGCTAATCAAGGAAGACTTTCATGAGGAGGTGACTTTTGAGCTGAAACATGAATGAAGGAAACTAAAGATGAAGACTGTATGAGGTGCAGCTGTTTTAAGCAGAGGATAGAAAGTAAAAAGGACCTAGGGTGTGACCCACATGTGGAAGCAACAACAGGGGACCAGTGTAACTGGAGCAAATAAGTGAGGGGGAGAATGCTAAGAGAGGATGTAGACAGATACCCAGTAAGACCTTGTAGAGGTTTCAAAGCAACGCTTAGGACTTCAGGTTTTAATCTAACTATGAAAGAAAACCACCGGAGGCTTTGAGCAGGGGTAGGATGTGATATGACTATATTTCAAAGGAATCTCTGTGCTTGCTGCAGGGGACGGGCAAGAGCAGAAGCAGGGAGACCATTCTGGAATCAACTGTAGTGATCAAGAGGAGAGACAGTGGTGACATGGGTAGAGCAGCAGCAGCAGGAGCGGCAGCAGTGAGCCGTTACTTCCAGGATATGATGTGAAGGAAGAACCAATAGTATTTGCTGATAGACTACATGTAAGTTGCAAGAGGAAGAAATTTAGGAACTGGCTGAAAATTGGTGAAACCTTGTAAGTCCGGGAACACTAGAGGAGGGACAACCGGGGAAGTAAATGGTAAAATAAAAACAAAAGCAAAACAAGGCAGTTATCTAGGTGCAACATTAGATGTGCATTTAGCTGGAGATCCAGAATTCAAGGACGAGGTCAGCGCTAAAGACGTAAATGTAGTAATCACATGAATAGAAACGGCGCTGAAGACATAGAACTAGAGGAGATGACCGAGGGAACCTAGAGAAGATAACGAACAAGGAGTAACTTCTATCATTTCCTCCACACTGCCTACTCTTTCTTTTGTATTTTCTGCTTACCCTTCAACACTCAGCAAAGCAGTAACTTTATCTCTGGCTCCTCTGTTCCCATAGCGTCCTGTACATACCTCTGCAATAGCACTTATGGCGAAGTATCAGGTTTCCTTGACATGCCAAAGCTGGAAGCTTCTTGAGGTTGAGGTTTTCTTAATCACTATTATAATATCAATATCTTTATATGAGTTATCATTGAAATATACAACATGATCAATAACTTCACTGACTAAAATGAATGCTTATCAGCATACGTGCACATGCACGTGTGTATGTACATGATAAAGCCACTGTCATCGAGCTGATTCCAACTCATAGTCACCCTATAGGTCAGAGCATAATGGCCCCATAGAGTTTCCAAGGACTGTCTGGTGGATGTGAACTGCCAGCCTTTTGGTTATGAGACGTAGCACTTAACCACTACACCATCAGGGTACATACATACATACATACATACATACAAGGTCATACAATTAAGTTTGCAAACCCATCCTAGAGCAATTGCTACATACCTTATTGCTGACTATCACTATGGTCCTCTTCGAAGTATTCCCCTTCGGATGCAATGGACCAATGCCAGCACCTAGTCCACCCTTCAAAGCAATTTTGAAACTCTTTCTGGAAGAGCTCTCAGAACTATCATCATATTACCCTTGAGGTTCTGAATGTCATCCAAGTGGCTTCCTTTCAAAATTTCCTTTATTTAGGGGGGTAAAAAAAGTCATTGGGGGACAGATCAGGTGAGTGGGGAGGGTGTTCCAATACAGCCATTTGTTTACTGGCTAAAAACTCCCTCACAGTGCCGTGTGAACCGGTACATTGTTGTAATGCAAGAACTATGAGTTGTTGACAAAAAGTTCAGATAATTTTCATTTAATTTTTTCATGCAGTCTTTTCAGCACTTACTGTTTCTCCAGTTGGTATAAAATCATAATGAACAATTCCTCTGATATCCAAAAGGTTAACAACATTGTTTTGACTCTTGATTTGGACTGACAGAAATTTTTGGTCACGGAGAACTGGCTGACTTCCAGTGTGCACTTTGATGTTTTGTTTAAGGGTCAGTATTGCTACACTCATGTTTCCTCACCAGTGATAACATGGCCCAAACATTGTCTTGCCTCTCCAAAAGGTCTTGGCAAAGTTCACCTCTCTTTTGCTTTTGTTCATCGGTGAGCTCCTTTGGGACATTTTTGCACACATTTTCTCATGCCCAGATTTTTGGTTAGGATCTCCCTGACCATTTCTATATCAGTGTTTACCTAGTCTGCTATGCTTCTCACAGTCGGCCAACTATTTCAATGCACAATTCAACATATTTTTGCAATGTTTTCATCAGCTTTGTTCATTGCTGGCCAACGCTGACCTCTCTTCCTCGGTGATGTTTTCCCTCCCCTCAGAAAAATCTTTAATACATTTGTACAGTGCAGTTTTCTACATGGAATTATCCCCATAAACTTGGACTAACGTGTCCATGATTTCTTCCACTCTTGGCAAGTTTAGCAAGAAATTTAATGTTTGTTCATTTTTCTAATTCAAGCTCCAACATTCTTGTGATGGCTCATAAAAATGTACAGCAACAATAATGAACATGACACAGCAAGACACTGCCACATATTGACACAAACACAGCTGTGAGACACTGATATACCAAAGTTATGACACCTTACTGAATTGTTTGTACAGTGCTGCCAACATAAGCACTGTACAATTAAGTTTGCTAACTTAATTGTCAGATCTCATATATACATATATAGGGATCCCTGGTGACACAGTGGTTAACAAAAGGTCAGTAGTTGAATCCTATAGGGATTGAAATCAACACAAGAGCAACAGGTATATAGAGGTATATGTGTATTCATCATTCATCTGTCTGGGTGTCATATTGTGGTGGCTTATGTGTAGCTGTGATATTGGAAACTATACCACTGGAACTTCAAATATCAGCTGGGTTCCCGATAGTGAACGTATTTCAGTGGAGTTTCCAGTAAGATGTACTAGGAAGAAGAACCCTGCCTACTTCTGAAAAAAATATTGACAAGTGAAAATTTTGTGAATAGCCATGGAACATAGTCAGATACAGGGCTGGAGGACTGTCCCTTCAGGTTGGAAAGCATTCAGACTATAACTAAGAAAGAGCTGCCTCCTCAAAGTAGAGTCCATCTTAATGATGTGGTCAGTCATGCTTTTGTAACTTCCATTTGCTAATGTGGCACAAATCAAGATGAGAAGAGACAACTGCAAACATCTATTGGTAATCATAATGTGGAATGTACAAAGTATGAACCTAGGTAAACAGGAAATTGTTAAAAAAAAAAAAATGAAAAGAAATGCGTAAAGGTCTATATCCCAAGCATTAGTGAGCTGAAATGATTTCTTTTGGCCATTTTGAATTGATTAATCATATACGTGGTCTACTATGCCAGAACAAAATTTGAAGAGGTTTGGCATCCCATTCACTGTCAAAAAGAATATTTCAAGATCTGTCCTGAAGGATAATACCACCAGTGATAGAATAATAACCATATACCTACAAGAAAGACTAGTGAATAAAACTATTATTCAAGATCATACAGCAACCAGTAATGCCAAAATTTAAAGAAACTCTCAATTTTTACCAACTTCTGCAGTCTGAAACTGATCAAATGTAAACCAAGATGTATTGATAATTATTGGTGATTAACATATGAAATTTGCAAACAAAGGAGGATCAGTCTTTGAAAATATGACCTTGGTGTTAGAAAGGACACCAAAGATCACATGGTAGAATTTTGCAAGAACAGTGACTTGGAAATACCTTTTTTCAACAGCATAAACAGAGACTATACACACAGGCCTCAACAGATGGAATACGCACGAATCAAATTGACTGCATCTTTGGAAAAAGACAATTGAGAAGTTCAAGATGATCCATCAAAATATGTCCAATGGCTGACCACAGAACAGATCATAAATTGGTATCAAGACTTCATACATGAAGAAAAGTCACTAAAAAGACAGACAGAAAGAAAAGACCAAAATGGATATAGGAAGAAATTCTAAAACTTGCTCTTGAATGTAAAGCAGCTAAAGTGAATGGAAGAAATGATAAAGTAAAAGCACCCAACAGAAGATTTCAAAGGATGGCTTAAGAAGACAAAATAAAGTATTATAATGAAATATGGAAAGAGGTGAAGTTAGAAAACCATAAGGGCAGAACATGTTCAGCATTTGTTGCATTATTGAACAACACAAGAAGCACTGAAAGAAGATGAAAGAAATACAGAGAGTCACTGTACCAAAGAAGGACTGGTTGACTTTGAACCATTTCAGGAGGCAAGACATGATCAAGACTGAGATGATACTGAATGGAGAAATCCAAATTTCAAAACATCTCATAACATGGATGAATCTGGAAGGCATTATTCTGAGTGAAATTAGTCGGTCTCAAAAGGACAAATATTGTGTGAAATCCCTGTTATAAAAACTCAAGACTATGTTTAAACACAAAAGATAACATTCTTTGATGGTTACAAGGTTGGGAAGGAGGGAGAAGGGTATTCACTAACTGGATGGTAGATAACAATTATCTTAAGCGAAGGGAAGGACAACACACGACACAAAGATAGTCAGCATAACTGGACTAAACCAAAAGCTAAGAAGCTTCCTGAATATAACCAAACACACCAAGAGGCAAAATAGTAGGGGCAGGGTCTGGGACCCATAGTTTCAGGGGACAGCTAGTTCGACTGACGTATTATTCAGAAAATGTTCTACATCCATTAGCGAGCTGCCGTCTAAGATGCATCAATTGGTCCCAACCCGCTTGTAGCAAAGGAGAATGAAGAACACCAAAGACGCTTGGAACATTGAAACCCAGGAGACAGAAAGGGCCACGTAAACCAGAGACTCTATCAGCCTGAGACCAGAAGAACTAGATGGTGCCCAGCTACCACTAATGACTGCCTTGATATGGGACACAACAGAGACCCCCTGTCAGAGCAGGGGAAAAACAGGTACAAAACTGAAATTCTAGTAAAAAGACTAGACTTAATGGTCTAACTGAGACTGGAAGGACCTTGGAGGACACGGCTCCCAGACTCTGCTACCGTATAACTGAGACATTTCCAAGGCCAACTCTTTAGAAGAAGATTAGACTGCATTATAAGAACATAAAATGATACCAGCAAAGAGCATGCTTCTTAGCTCAAGTAGATACAGGGGACTAAATAAACAGCTCCTGTCTAGAGGTGATTTGGGGAAGCAAAAGGGGACAGGAGCTGGTTGAATGGACAAGAGAAATCCAAGGTGGAAAGAAAGAGGATGCTGTCACACTGCAGGAAGAGTAACTAGGGTCACAAAACAATGTGTGTATAAATTTTTGTATGGGAAACTGACTTTAACTGTCAACTTTTACTTATAGCACAATAAAAAGGAAAAACAGAAGAAGTCCAAACTGAGTTGAAGGCATTGGCAAAAAATCAAGGTATCTAGGAATTTATGAGATACCAATCAAGATGTTTTAAGAAACAGATGCAATACTGGAAGTGCTCATTTATGTATGCCAAAAAATTTGGAAGACAGCTACCTGGCCAGCCAACTGAAAGAAATTTGTGCCTATATCCATCACAAAGAAATCATCACCATCATTAATACCATGTACAAGTAAAATGTTGCTGAAGATAATTCAGAAACAGTTGCAGCAGCACCTTGATGAGTGACTGCCAGAAATTCAAGTCAACTTCAGAACAAGATGTAGAATGAATTGTATTGCTGCTGATTGGTGTCAGATGGATCTTGGATGAAAGTAGAGACTACTAGAAAGACGTTTAGCTATGTTTTATGAACTATGCAAAGGCATTCAACTATGTGGATCACAACAGACTATGGATCACACTATGAAGGATGAGAATTACCAAACAATTATGCTCGTGAGGCACCTGTACACAGAACAAGAGGCAGTCTTTCAAACGGAACAAACGGTTCTGTGCAGTTTAAAATCAGGCAATGTGTGCTTTGGTATTGAATATTTCCACCATACTTATTCAGTCTGGGTCCTATTCGATGGCACTTGGCTGGCTTTTGGCTATTCAGTCTGTAAAATGACCCAAGAATCAAATCCGCTGCCTCTCAGTCAATTCCAACTCACAGTGACTCTACAGGACAGAGTAGAACTGCCACATAGGTTTTCCAAGGCTGTAAGTGTTTGCAGGAGCACACTGCCACATCTTTCTTTCTTCTGTAGGACATCTGGTAGGTTCCAGCATCCAACCTTTTGGTTAGCAGCCAGGTACCTTAACCACTGGATCACCAGGTATTCATGTGTATACATATACATATATATATAAAACAAAAAAACAAACAAACAAAAACACTACTGTCACGCTGATTCCAATTCAAAGCGGTCCTATAGAACAGAGTAGAATTGTCCCATTGAGTTTCCAAGGATCACCTGGTAGATTCAAACTGCCAAGTCTGGGTTAGCCACCATAGCTCTTAATCCCCATGCCACCAGGGTTTTTTCCATATGTGTGTATACATATTTAAAATATTAACTAGTGTAAGGCAAAGTCAGTTAACTATTTTATCATTTTCTTTAAATAACAGCAATGACTTTTTTACATTATGAGCCTGGAGATTAGTAGCATTCTGGGGAAGTACCTACAATTTGGAGGGGGGTGGGACCTAAATAAATAAAACATAACCCCCTAGAGAAAGAACTGAAATAGTAAATCTGCTATAAAAAATGTCCTATCAAAAATCTGAAACAAATTTCACCAAATTTCATGGCAAGCATTCTAAACACGTGGAGTAGTTGAAACTGAAGGCAACAAGCTGAGAAACCTTTATGACCACTACTTGAAACACTTTAAAAAATTGAAACTAATTTTGTGACTAAGTGATTAAGTGCTATGGCAGCTAACCAAAAGATCAGCAGTTCGTATCCACTAGGTGTCCCTCGGGAACCCTACGGGGCAGTTTTACTCTGTTCTATAGTGTCACTGTGAGTCTGAATTGACTCAACAGCAACAGGGATGGGTACTAAAAATAATTCATATTTGTATAATATTCTTCTAAAGAAAGTCTCTTTTGCACTTTAACACATTCTTTGAGACTTGTGCCTATATTCTATTATCTTCTTGGACAGTTTGGGAATAAATAATGTTAAATTGTTCTTATATTAATTTGATTTAGATCAAGCAAGATGGAAGACTGTGTTGCATTTTACCTATCTTGGCAAACTTGTCTCACTTTCTCTTTCCCATCCCCTCTAACCAACTTAACCTGTCTATATTCTTCATTTTTCTAGATTTCTAGACTTCGGGTAAAAAAGTGAGGAGAGAAATAAATAATAAAACATAAAAAACAGACAGAAATGGAAGACTCCTGAAGTATGAGAGCAAACTGAGGAAAAATGGGAGGATCTTTTCTTTTGACTCTCCCATTTAGTGTATGAGTTTGCAAGCTTTCTTTGAAGGCTTATGGAAACAATTAAGAATTTAAAGACAAGTAATAGAAACTTGTTAGACGATGCAGGGCTGAAGTATTTAAAAAACAGACATAAACTCATAGTGGTAACCTTACCAAAAGTGAATTAATTCATTGGAAAAATTGTTGTTCAATTACTGACAAATATTGATAAAAAATTTTTTAAAAAATTTTAAAAATTCACTGCCTCCACATATCCCCTTCTCCATTTGCTTTCTTCTAGTCATTCTCTAGTGACCAAAAGTTACTTCTGTCCCTAACCCAAGGCTGACTGTCTCCAAAAAACTTCAGGATCACAAAAGAAGCAAATTGTACGCATCTCCCATGGACCTCATGAAGCCAGGGCTTCCCAACCTGTTCATGCCAAAGCGCCTGTGTAGCATGGGATTTCTGGAGACATTCCTTAAAAGATAGTCAAAGGGCACAAAATACTGAAATAAACAAAATTAAAACAGAATTGACTTGCTTATTATGCAATAAAATGTTAATTCTAATAACATGTAAGATTTTGAACATTTCTTATGTACTCGGATTAAGTGCTATGTCTGCTAACCAAAAGGTCGGCAGTCCAGGCCCACCAGGTGCTCCTTGGAAACTATGCAGCAGTTCTACCTGACCTCTAGGATCACTATGAGTTGCACCCGACTCAACAGCAACGGGTTTGTAGGCACTTTGAACTGTGCTAAATGCTTCAGTGAAATGTTTTATTTAACCTTCCTAGCACCTCGGAAAGGTGGATACTATTATCACCCCTGTTTCAGAATTGAGGAAACCAAAAGAAAAACAAAAAATCAAATCCATCTCCATCAAGTCAGTAGCAATTCATGGGAACTTCCCATGTTATAAGAGTAGAACTGCTCTGTCGACTTTTACCGGCTATGATCCTTCTGGAAGTAGCTTGCCAGGTGAGCAACTGGGTAGGTTGAACCACTGGCCTTTAGGTTAGCAGCCAGTTACAACTGACTTGCACCACCCAGATTCCTAAACCAAGTCAAAATTATTATTTTTAATAGGTTAAGTAATTTGCCTAGTTTGGGGACAGGGCTAAAGTTGCAGCAAAAACTTTTTTTAATTCCAGAGCCAAGCTGTGTTTAGCCAGTTTGATATGTAGTCTCTGCAGAATTTTTATCAGAGCATTTAACAGGCTAATGTGATTGTTTATCTCCAACAGGGAGATGTAATAAACAGCATTTCCTACTTGTTTGATTACAACTCCCTTTTTTTTTCTATAGAATATTGAGCTACCTGCAGAAAACTGTTTGCTATTTTACCCCTGAGGTGAAGATAGGGTTTCTCTTTTTCTGTCTCCCCAATTCCTCTTTGTTTACTCCTTTCAGAGTAAGTATTACAATTGTACCCATATATTGGATGCACTTTATGGTTCTATACATCTATAGGATATCATCCTGCTGACCTCCGGCTGGAGGAAGGAGGGTGGGTGGAGAGGAGGGGAAAGGAGGCTGTTGGGAGGATGAGACATGTACGGAGCAGAGAGGAATAGTGTGCAGTCACCGGACAGGGAGAGCAGTGGAAGCTGCATATAGGTGGGCATGTAAATTTATATGGGAATGTACATTTTTACTCAGTCATATTAAATTTTAAAAAAAAGAAAAAAAATTATAAACAAAGCTCTGCGTTACCCAAAGCCAAAATATTCACATTTCTTAATGTCTTAGTCCTAAGATGGTACTCCTTGTGATTCTTAAGTCTTATTTTTGAATACCAAAAGTTTCTTGTAAAAATTTTGTGTTAATTTTCAGGGCCTGAGGGCCCAGAAGAAGCCAGAAATTTCACCTTTTATCCTGAGCCAACTTCTACATTAAGTTTTCTACGGGAACAGATACTGTCTCTTAGTACATTTCATAATGCACACCAATGCACTGCACACAGTAGGCACTCAAGAGCAATTAGGACCATGACCTCTCAGATTCTTCCCAGGATTATGAATCTATGTCCACCTTTGAAATATAATATATTCTTCATGAAAGCTATTCTCACATACAGTTCATTCTGAATTCATACTAAATATGTGGGTATGTAGTTGTGTTTCAAATGGCCAAGAAAACCCCCAAACCACACCTATTGCTATCAAGTCAACTCTGACTCAGTAACCCTGTGGGACAGAGTAGAATTGCCCCATAGTGTTTCCAAGGAGTGCCTGGTGGATTAGAACTGCCAGCCTTCTGATAAGCAGGCAAATTCTTAACCACTACACTGCCAGGTTTCTTTTATTTGATGAGGTCCCTCAAATGCCGAAAGAAAGCAACAGAAAGCTTTCTACTAGCTGACTATGATCATACTAAAATCCAGAAGTGGCAGTTCTACTGAAAATTACTATTTCCTTTGTCCTTATTTCCTACAATTTACTGTAGGAAATTTACAATTTACGTGTACTAGTCACTGAAGTTTAGTGTCAGGATGCACAGGGTATTTCCCATAACTGTCAGCCATTTAAACCCAATCCTTCAGGTACCCACAAATAGACAACTAGCTACATAGCAACTCAAGCAGGTTCCTTTCCCTCTCGTTGCATTACCCACATGACCCTTAAAATAGATCTTTATGTAGGCCTCATTGGTAAAGCACATGCAGATGCCTACTTAGTTGCCCAATCATCCAAACAACGGGGTCGCAGTTGGCGTAGACGTGTTTTCCTTAGGAGCTGTGCTGGCAAATAGCTCCAGTGATTTAGCCCATGGAAAACAAGCCCTGTTTTGCTTAATGTTTTAGGTTAGGGAGTGGCTGGCAGCTTTCTGTGAAAAAGTGACACTTTCAACACTGTAAGTGATTTGCTGACTTTATTTAACAATATCTAAACCATTTAAACCAACAGTATCATATAGTTTGGCACATTATACCACTACAGATCTTCCGGAAAGGATGAAATGGCCAAATATTTACATGTATTCCGTTTTCTTTACATATTTGTATTTCTACCATTTTGAAAATTAGAATATAAACATTCTGTTTAAAAATCTGTTCTCCCCCACATACTACATATTCAAAGAGCAAACACTTTTTTCCTTTGGTGTATATATATGTGAACGTAGGTGTATCCGGGTTTCCATACTTGAAATATCTACGTCCACCTAATAGCCCCAACCCTTTGTTTTGTGATGTGAAGGCAAATTATAAAATCTGCTGTCCCTGTAATTACATTGCCCTTTGCTGTGGCCGAAAAAAAAAAGAAAGAAAAAAAAAGGTTGTGTTCAAATTTTCCCCCTGTTTTATTTGCACCCTATTAACAACTGTTACTGGAGCTTTAATTATGCCCCGGTGATTGCGGAGTTGTGGCTGACTTGTGTCATTTTCCTCCCAGGGGATGCTTTATAATTACCAGCATCCATCGTGGCTGCCTGTAAGCTGATGCTTTTTTATTACCAGTTCAATAATCACTGCATCCTTGCGAACATCTGCTCTGCAAGCCATGCATCGGGGGTCCCAGCGCCTGTCACTTGATGTTCCCTCACCACGGTGACCTTGGTGGCCTTGCCTTCAGTTTATATCTAATTTGTTTACCAGAGGCTCTGTGCTGAGAGTCTCCCAGGAATGCAATTAATACACTCGATTTGCAAACAAAAGAAAATTTTGCCCTTTCTCTCCTTACCCTTTTTTTCCAGATTATTGTCTTACTCTTAAATTCCATAATTCCTATTCCTGGGAGAATGAATCAGTTTAAGACTTGCAAGGACAGAAAGAAAGAGCAGTGAGTTTATTTGGGAGCTAGCTGGCTTATACTGAAGTCGGTAGATGTCTAAGTGGTATGTTTTCTATTGAATATACGATGGTTACTACTGAGCCGTAGGAAGTGATTGTGTGGAGAATATTTCATTCGTATGAAGGAAAGGACCATTCATTGCCCCCACTTTAATTTTATTTCCTTCTTGTCCTCCTGTCTCATTTTCCTTCTTATCCTAATTAAACTTCTCTGTGCCTTGGTCTGTGGAACACATACTGCCTCTGCAACTGTTCTCCTCTTCCCCTCCTCTGTTTCATTGGTCTTTTCCTTCTTGCTTGACACTTTACTTCATTAAATGATATAGGTAAAGACAAAATGAATAAGAAAAGCGCATCTTAGGGGCAGCTGCTGGTTCTCCTCATGGCCTTTCTCCCTTCTGGCTCATTATTTACTGCGAATAAAGCTCATCCGGGCACTGCTTACAATTCTAATTAGTTTGATTTCTTTAAATAAACTAAAGTTTCAAAGTCTCACTTATTTCTCTATCACAAGCTGCACTGATGATTTGGAGTCCAAAAACCAAAACCCAAACCAAACCCACTGCATTAAATCAACTTCCACTCATAGCAGCTATAAAAAGAACAGAACAGCACCACAGGGTTTCCAGGGAGTGACTGGTAGATTCAAACTGCCGACCTTTGGGTTGTGAGCCAAACTCTCAATCACTGTGCAACCAGGTATCCATATTTAGAGTAGATGAGAAAAAGCCGAACCTTTTTAAGTATGTTGACCAAATCCAGGCAGTTCTTTGGTGTGCACATATGGCCTACTCCTTCCTGTTCCTAAAAACTGAGGCTCAAAATGAGCAACATACAGACCTGGTAACACTTTATGACTATCCAGTATAATTCATGTGTTTGCCTAAAAGAATATAGTTTCCTTTTGAACCTCCCAAATATGATGATTCCTATATTCTCAACATTAAGCAGAAATATCTTAGATCATTCTTGCTGCAATCTCAGGGACAAGTAAGGTCTTCTATTCTACCTCTCTCACTCACCTAAGAGAACAATAGGAAGGGTGTGGGAGTACAACCTTATTTTTCTTAATTCACTATATGAACTCATTAAATGTACTTTGAGTTATTATACTATCCTAGTTGTGGATGAAATCACAACAATCTTAGATTTATTAGCATAATGTAATATTTAGTCCTACACATGGATGAAAAGCACACATACTTACACACATATACACACACTAAAAATATATCACACAAGACCATTGAGACTGCATGTCAAGGCCACTTTGCAAATCCATGCTTAGAGCACTCTCAAAACACAAAGTTCAGTCGAACTTCTGCAGAGAAACAGGAACTAAAATATTACACCCTTGGGTGGCAGGAGGTCAAAATAAGGTTCGCTGCCTAAGAACAAGTTCCTATTAGGACTGTCTGTTCCCCTTACTTCCCCGTATTTCCACATCCTCACTCAAGAAGAGAGTCTGAATAATGCTGCTATTGACTAAAGTCAAGGGCTACATCTTACAAAGTGTGAGAGAATGCTCCAGTCTCACAGCCTAATCCTGTTCCAGCTCACTTACTGGTCTGACGACTGAACCTAAGAAACATCCAACGGATCTGTGGCACAGCTGCCTGATTTGCCAGTATAAGACATAGATTTGAAACGGAGGCTGCAGGGGATAAAATGGAGACAATCATAAGACAAGGATAAGGATAAGTAAATCAGAGGAGGAAAGCAAAAGAAAGAAGTAAGGTAGGAAGGGAATTAAAGAAGGAGGGAATAAGGAAAGAAGAAAGAGAGGAGGAAGGAAAGGAAGAGTGAAGGAAGAAGAAAAGGAGGAGGAGAGGAAAGGCTGGTTACAGGCAACAAAATCTCCGTGTGACAGATTAATTCACTCCAGATAAAGTAAAAATTATAGTACAATCAGAAAACAAATTTTAAAATAAGCATCCAAATGAAAAAAAAATAAATCACTTAGTTTTTTTAAAGTAAATAAATCATGAAAGAATCAAAATTAAACAAGTTTAAGTAGATATGGGAAATAATCTATTAGAAAGCCAGAAAATTAAAACCTGTGTAATTGAAATATAACATCTCAATAAATTCCATTCTAAACTAAACATAGTTAAAGAGAGAATTGGTAAATGGGAAGCAAGTCCTGAGGAGTGAAATTTTGAAAGGTAAAACTAGAAACTATTTCAAAATTGATGAATATAGGGCAGTACAGTTGAAGATGGGGTACAAGTAGACAAATGAACTGTCTAAAATACAGCATTAGTCAAATTTAACATGATGTTAAGGTATTTAAAAATTCCAACAATAGAATCATGGACAACAAATGTGGAATCACTTTTGTCACCCCTCTAGCCGACGGCTGAATTGTTTTATGTGAGTTTAATTGTATTCTTTTCCATTTAAAAAATTTTTATTCACTACATAATTTGTTTGTTAAAGTATCTTCATTCCTGCCACTTTGTAAGGAGAACATAAAAATCAATTTAAAATAGAGATTCACTTTAGACACCTATCCAAATTTTAAATAATGTTATTTAACATAAAACATTGCTCATTGTCATAAATTGAATTCTGTTTCCCTAACATATGTGTCAATTTGGCTGGGCCATGATTCCCAGTATTGTATGGTTGGCCTCTATATTGTGATCTAAAGTAATTCTCCTATGTATTGTAAATCCGAATCCCTGCCTGTGGTTAATGAGGCAAGATTAAGTTATGAAACTGAGGTCAGAGAAAAATGGCACCAGGAACGTTTCAAATCCAGGTGTTAGGGCAGGGTATTCACAGAATGGGGTCCATTATGAAATGGCACATGGGGAAGCTAGGGGGAGTTGTTGAAGAAAGGATGCTGCTGGCCACTGTGCCCTGTAGAAACTGGTGTTAGAGAAGCTGCCCATGGCACTGGGGAAGCCTCCCTGAGATGCAGACAGCACTGGTCGTATAAATTCACAGGACTCAGTTCAAAGTCTCTTCGTACAAGTGTTCAGAATGTCAAGATGGCAATGACAGAGAGTTTATCATAATGCACAGATTGCATGCTCATGGGGGCAGCCTAGATGTAGAAGCTGGGCACTGGAGAAGCCACCTGAGCTACAGAAGCCACACACTGGAGAAGCTGTACACGCTACATAACTATACTAGAGAAACACAAGGGGACCACGAAGAAAAACCCCTTTCTCCTGCAGTGTCTCTTCAGTGTCTTCTTTAGACATGACTTAACACAGTGCAAGTTGGAAAAGAAAAAACATATTTCAAGGACTCATCTTCATTTTTGTATATCAGTCAACGAATGGTGAATTTGAAACTGAGAGGCAATAAATTGATACCTGGCACAAGTAGCAAGGATCAATAGCACTGGCATGGGATGAAATCCACACACCACGTAGAACTAGCTCAAATTCACAAATTCATCCTTGTTAACCTTACTCTGTTCACTTTTTACTAGAAAAAAAATGGTAGTTATGGAAAACATTAGTTGGTTCATTCTGGTTTATATCACCTATAGTCAGTATACTACCAAGGCCCTAAATGCTCTATCTCTTGACCAGGCTAAACGCAACCTATCAGCTATTTCAGCCTAGTCTCCTGTTCTTTATTCCATCAGAGTATATTTCTATCCTCAATAATTTCTGTTTGTTTTCAAAAAAGAAAAATAGTTGAGTCATTCATTCTGTGGTTGTTAGCTGACACAGACACAAACATATCGCTAAAACTGACGATTAAGATGCATTTGACGGACAAAGCCAGCAGGTCTTTTTTTGCCTGGGCGTATTCTTGGATTCTGGCTTAAGGGGGCTGGTAGTAAGGCTGAGATGCCCTGCTAGGTTCTCAGACTAGCATATACTACCAAGGCATAGGGAGGATTAGCATAAAGCTTCTGACCAGGAAGCTTCTTCACACCACACTTTTTAACAAAATTATGGGGCCTAGGAATAGCAGGGAGATGAATCTACTTCTATAGCCTCCTTTCTTCCTCTTTATTTTGTCACTTGGCAGTTGTGTAGAGTAGCAGTGCCTGGAGTTCATTATCTCTCCACATTTCTCACGGGGTCTCTAATCTCTGTGAAGACCAGGAGGCTTTTGTTTTGTTCTCTTGATGTGTTTCTAGAGGCTAAAACACTATCAGGCATTACTTAGTGGTGCTATAATAGGCACACTTCAAACATATGGTCCACGGTGAGTGCTGTCTAGGGTCCTAAAACCTGTGACCAGCCATCGAAGATACTCCACTGGTCTCAGTCTGTCTGTAGCAAGGGAGAATGGTGAAAATCAAAGACACGATGGAAACCCTTGTCCAAAGGACTAATGAATCACATCCACAGCAGCCTCCAGCTGCCTGACTCTACCACAACTAGATAGTGCTTAGCTACCCTACCGACTGCTCTGACAGGGATCACAGTAAAGGGTCCTGGACAGAGCTAGAGGAAAATATACAAGAATTTCTGACTCATAAAAAGAAGACCAGACTTACTGACCTGGGAGAGACTGGAAACAACTCTTGAGCATGGCCTGCATTTACCATTTTAACTCACTACTGAAGTCACTCCTGAGGTCCACCATTCAGCCAAAGATTAGACAGGTCCAAAACACAAAATGAGATGAAATGGTCACAACAACTCAGGAGTAAGTATCAGAAGGCAGAAAGGGGCAGAAAAACTGGTTATGGGAAACTCAAGGTCAAGAAGGGAAGAGTGTTGACATGTGGTAGGTAGGCAATCAATGTCACAAAACAATATGTGTATAGTTTGATGAGAAATTCATTTGCTCTGTAAAGTTTAATCTAAAGTGCAATGAGAAACAGAAGTTAATCTGAGTTTCAAACTTCCACCTAAATCAAAACAAACAAACAAAAAATTGATCTAGAATGAAACCTACGTGAAAAGAGGGGGCACATATTAGGAAAGCTGCTGCATTCTTAGTGTCTAGAAGAGTAATTACTCTAATTTCACCTTTCTCTCTCCCCTCTCCCAAGAATACTCTTTCTTCTGGTAGTGACAATTTCGAGTTGCCTGCCCAGCCTTCTCCTTAAGTCCATGCTGGTGCTTCCACCTCCTCCAACGCTCACTATCTGTGTGGGAACTTCATAAATCCACTCCCTGAACACAGTTTATCAGAAGTATCCAATTAAAACTTTTCTCTGTGGTATTTTAACCTGTGACCGAGAAACAGATTTAGTGTACTCTGGTATCAGAAACCATGTAGATAGGAAGCTTAAGGGTTATCAGTAGTCATGTGGCCTCATGAAGAAGGCATCTTTCTGTCTGAATTGAAAGAAAGTTTATACAACAAGAAATAGGATAGAAAGATAAGAGAGTTCTGGTAGTGTTCAAGAATCTGGTTTTTCAGGTGATCCTGGAACTCTCTAGTATCTCTGGTCTTTCCAAGGCCTAGTTCTTCAGCCTTTCCTGGGTTACCATTATCAGTAGATCTCCTTTATCTAAAATAGCTCATGTTTTAACCAAAAGAGTCTGATACTCTTGACTTCCACGATCTAGTTTCCACACAATAGCCAGAATGGACATTCTTAAAATATCTCTCTGCTTGACTAGAATTTTCTTATACTTTCTCAATACAGCAATGCTGATGGAATAGTGGTGAAGTGCTACTCTACTAACCAACAATTTGGCTGTTCAAATCCGCTAGCTGCTCCTTGGAAACTCTATGGGACAGTACTACTCTGATCTATAGCATCTCTGTGAGGTGGACTCAACTTGACTGCAATGGGTTTGGGTTTGGTGAGTTTTCCCAACTACAGTTAGAATAAGATGGACCTCCTTAAGACTGTCTACAAAACCTCTCCCTTCATCTTTAATTCACCTTGTTTTACATTCCTCTTTGCCCCTAGACTTCTCTAAACCCTTTAAACAGTATAACTCCTTTATAAACTTTGCACAAGTCAATCCCTTTGTCAGGGACATTCTTCCACTTCTTTTTCATGTGTATGTCTCCTTCGTGACCTTCAGAGCTCAGCTGAGGTGTCACCACCTTGGAAAGCTCCTGTTTGACCACCACTATAAAGTGGTCATCAACTACCTCATATGTCAGCACCTCCTCTTATTCTCACTAGCAAAGAATTATCACTACATGATGTTTTTCTTATGTGTTCATTGTTAAATTTCTAAATATTTTCTTTATTCTTTTTAAAGTTTATTGTCTGCCCGTTCCAACTGTCAATCACCACGAGGAAAGAGACTTCACGAGCCTGGTTCACCTGCATATTTCCAACACCCTAGACTTGTTGGTGCAACAGCTAGCACCTGGATGTTAACTAAAAGTTGGTGGTTCACACTCACCCAGCAGCTCCATGGGTAGGAGAAAGATCTGAAAATTTGCTTCTGTAAAGATTACACTCAAGAAAATCCTGTGGGCAGTACCAATCTGTCACATGAGATCGCCATGAGCTGGTATCAGCTGGATAGCACAAAACAACGGCAGAACTGTGTTTAGCATATAATAGTTGTTCAATAATTATTTGCTGACTATGTAAATGCATAGCACATCTTCCCACACAAATGCCAGCCATCTATCAGGCTAGAAACAGAATTGCTACTCATAAATAGCTGAATGTTTGGGACCTAGCAATGCTATGAAAGAAAAGTTTTTTAGAACAAACAGTCCACCTAAAACAATAAACTAGCTGCCATTGAGTCAACTCCAACTCACGGTGACTCCACACATGTCCAGGTCAAACTGTGCTCCATAGTTTTTAGTGGTTGATTTTTCAGAAGTAATTTCACCAGGTCTTTCTTCCACAGTACCTCTGGATAGTCTCAGCAGGTGAATGTGTTTACTACTTGCATCACCAGATACTCCACCTAAAAAAAACCTCACCTTAACACACAGTATAGAGGAGTCTATATTTGGCTTTTCATCAGGTAGAAAGAAGTACATCAGACTTCATTTGGAAATTAGGCACTAGGAATACAAACATTAATAAGACGTCATCCTAATTACTTACTCCAAAGTTCACCTGTATGACATATGATTGACATTATGGAAGAGGTTAGTAAAATAAAAACAGGTAATATTTATTAAGCCTTTACTACATGCCAGACACAGGTGACCATATGTACTAAGTTGTATAAAGCTTATGAAAAGCTATGAGGTAGGTACAATTATTTACAGATGAGGAACCCAGCCATAGTCTGAGAACACAAATGTAGACAGTCTCGAGAATGGTCTTCAACAGCACCTTACATCATCTGTGTATTCTAAGGGAGCACATGGGAGCCATCGAATACATTTGGACAACACGGAAAGACCTATCATCTAATTATTTGAGTTAGTAATTTCCATAACCTCATATGTACAAGTTGGCTGATATCCTTTATCCGTCCAACATATAGCAAAATGCACTGGAACAAGAATAATTTTCTTTTTAAAAATGTATGAATATTAATAATAGATACCACAGAACCAGGCACAGGGAATTAGAAGGCAGGAGAACTTGAATCCCATTCTCATTATTATATTTGAGCTCATGAATAATTGGATGGAGTCAGTGTTCTTCTTTCCGAATCAATGAAATGATTTTCAAATTGGAAGAATAATTTAAACTTCCTATACATATATCTATGTCACTTCTGCTCCCCCTCTAAATCTGATATATATGATTATTTGGAATGCTTCAAGTTCAAGGCTGACGTCCACATGATGAATATGCAGGCACTCGTATCAAACACCCTGATTAATGATAATGTGATCATTTGTCAGTGTTAAGTTATCAGCATTCTCAGAAGGCCAAGTGTGATGCTCCCCACCCACCACTCCAATCAAAGGTAGCTGGGTCTCCACCCACAAGAAAAACAGCAGCCCTTTAACATAGCATGGCATGTCACCTGGTGACTGCTGACAGAGCCAACAGATAAGAAAAATTTTTAGTTAAACACGTTTCTGCTTAAGCACTACCTTATTAAAAATGATTTCCTTTGTAGCTATTAAGGAGCACGCTCATGAACAGCAGCTTTTATGAAAAATAAATAACTGATTTTTGACAATTCTATCATTGTTTATTTTTTCTTAGGGACTGATATTTTTGTCCAGTATGTATTTTTGACCTGGAATAGCTAAAACAGTAGGTGAAGTCCCTGCTTTTCTGTAAGGAAAAACAAAGCATAGTTATATACACGTCAGTAACTAGATCATCTTAAGGGTAAAACTATTTCAAATATAACTCTTTAGGGGTATGGAATTTTACCAAATAATCACTACCTATCTTAAGTCATTTTTGAGAACAATTCTATTTCATTTTACTTTACTTCATTCCAGTAAGTCTTGATTTGAAATTTAAAAACTACATATCACTATAACGACTTCATCATAGGGCTCCAAAATGTGTCAGGACAAGAAATTCAACAGTACTGTCCAAGCACAAAATGCTGAACACAAACAATATGGATTAAAGGCATACAGGCAAGGACAAGTTATTATTTCTCATTAAGCCTTAGTTTCTTCATCTATAAAGTTGCTAGAATAATACCTACCATGTTAGGTTATTCTAAACTACAGGCAAATAATTATATAATTTACCCAGCATAGTACCTAAGACTGGTAGATACTCCATAAATATTTGCCATTATTGTAATAATAAGAACATGTGCTATTATTTTGATTACTGATTATCCTTGTGAGAAACCAAAAGATTCCATCACAGGCAGTAGAGCTTACTTAAAGTTGAACTCCATAGTTTATTATCTTTGATAATAAGGCTTTTTTTTTTCAGTAGTAATCTCATATACTCTTATCTTTAAGCAGATTAAATATGCAAATTTCATTGTCCAATTGTAAAAATATTCTTACTATTCAAATGTGTACAAGAATTTTAACAGAAATAACCCTTAGTTTATGGATTGTGAAAGAGGATCTTGTTGCTGTTGTTAGGTGCCATAGTGTTTGTTCCAACTCACAGCAACCCTATACACAATAGTGCCCAGTCTTGAGCCACATCCACAATCATTTTTATGCTTAAATGCATTGTTGCAGCCACTGTGTCAATCCATCTCATTGAGGGTCTTCCTCTGTTTCTCTTACCCTCCACTCTACCAAGCATGATGTCCTTCTCCAAGGACTGATCCTTCCTGACGCATCTCCAAAGTATGTAAGACACAGTCTCACCATCTTTGCTTCCAAGAAGCCCTCTGGTTGTATTTCCTCCAGAACAGATCAGTTGGCTCTTCTGGTGGTTTATGGTACATGCGACATGCTTCTCCAACACCGCCACTCAAAGGCATCCATTCTTTTTCTGTCTTCTTTGTTCATGGTACAGCTTTCACATGCATATAATGCAATTGAAAATACCATGGCTTGGTTCAGGTGCATATTAGTCTTCAAGGTGAAATCTTTACTTTTCAAAGAAAGAGGATAGTTATTTTAAAAAATGTCACTTAAAGAAGCTTATATGAATTTTATTTTTCCACCGTCTTTTGTGACTTTTCTACAGGGAAAAAATCTTTCAAGTAATAAATTAAAAATATACGATTCAAGAAAAGTGTTTTCATACTTGGCAACATATTCTTGATCGTAGAATCCCTTTTTTAAAAAATCTTTTGCTTACCTTTTCCTCTACTCTTTTTCATCATGATCATTTCTGAGTCATAAAATCTTATAACTAATAATTATTTTAAGACATGCATCTACAGTGTCTAGAATTTAGTTCACCTTATCTTCTTTTTAGTGGTCTTGGTGATACAGTGGTTAAGAGCAATGGCTGCTAATAAAAAGGTCAGCAATTCCAATTCACCAGGCCTCCTTGGAAACCCTACGGGGCAGCTCTACTTTTTGTTCTATAAGGGCAACTGTGAATTAGAATCAATTTGAAGGCCACAGGTTTGAGTTTCAGGGGTGGGGAGGGTAATCTAGGTTTCTGCAAATCAAAAGAACTCAAATGTGGCAATATCTTTTTTCATTTATCTATGTTTTTAATAATCTTCACAGAATGGATAAGAAATTGAGCTTCAAAGTCACACTAGCTGAGCTCAAATCTCAGCTTTATAATTTACTAGCTGGGTATTCTTGCACAAGAAATATCACTCTATGCTAAGGAATTTTCACCTGTGAGAATTATAATCCCTGCTCCAAAGGGCTGGCATGACTATTAAAAGAATAAATATGTGCACTTAACATAGAAAACAAAGGGGGGGTGAGGAGAATCACCTTGCTGCTGATTCCAATCCACAGTAACTCTATTGGACATAGTAGAATTGCCTCATAGAGTTTGCAAGCAGTGGCTGGTGGATTTATACTGCTGACCAAATCACTCAATGATTATTTCCCATTTTTCAGGCACACCAAAATGGTTCCATGACCTTAATTAACTCCTCTCTTTCATTATTTTCAATTTAATGGCTCTGAAGTTCTGGAAAATGTATTTACTTAAAATATAGTCTTAAATGTCTATGATAGTTGTTATGATGAGTATTTTTCAACTAGAAATTATCCAACATCATCTTACCAGCAGACTAATTCTAAGTTGACACCTGTTTTTTTCACTGTGTCTAATTTAACTAATCGATACTGTTTCTTAGAGTTTATTAATACATCAAATATGTGATTTTTGAGCTTGATAAAAAGAAGGATGATATGATGATAACTTACCCTTTTTAAAATAATTAACTATTAGTAACAGAAATGCTTTTAGCTGTCCTAATTGGCAGTCGGGAAGCCTCAAATGAAAGAGAAATATTTACAATCTAGAATGTTGCCCTTGTCATTTCTTCAATTGCTTCCACCTTTAGAAATGCATCATGGAAATAGAAATTTTAAATTACCTATGAGGGCCCTCAAAACAAGTTCTGTTAGTTTATCGAGTTTTAAAAAGTCTTTGGAACCATAAAAAAAGATTTGAAGCATCTTTACGAGGTCTTAGCCGCAATGTTTAGCACTAACAAACTAGACACTTGGGTAAAGTCTAACAGTCCAAAACTTCTGTGAGACTCACGAAATCCACATAACACAGGACACCATCTGCGTTCCCATCGTGAACGTGCCCACTGAGTGTTGTTGAAACATCAGTACGAGTGTCTTACGATTCTCGAATGGTTTGTAAAGTATCATCAAACGCAGTTTCTTTGGTAACAGAAGGCAAACTTTGCCTGCCTGATCTTGTATTCCAGCACCAGACCGGTTCTCTTACGAGTCTTAGGATAAGCCAGTCATTTATCACCCTCAAAGTCTATTTTTACAGTCTGGGTAGCCACTCTAGACAGGGACTTGTCTTTTATTGACACAATACTTTACTAATTTCATACACTGAAAGGCATCTAGATTATACTAGTTCTTATAGACCATTAATTAATTTTTTATTTGTTCCTTTTCCATTCACTTCTCTGGGGTGTACAACTAATTTCTGTTATTTTTATTCATCACAATGAAATAACGTGACCTGCTTCTACCTACAGGCATACTCTATTTTACCAAAATACAAAAGGACTCTCTCTCTCTAAAGGAGATATACTTCTCTCCATTAACATCAGCCTTTTACCTCAGCACAAAATCTGCAGAAAACATAGATCGTGTGCTTGTTTCCTCCTCTCCACAGCACCTTCCCCCCTAATTCATTAATAAAGAATATTTCCCTCTGGAAAAAGAGGGAAGAAGCATTAAAGATCTAAAAACCCCAATATCACAAGCACAAAGCCCTGGTGTCAATTGCATTTTAGTGATGTCTTCTTCAAGGTGAAAAAAGAAATGATTGAAAGTACACCTTCCATTTATTTAGAATGAATGAAATAATGAAAGTATTAGCAAAATATTGGTTATTTTATTTCTTTTCATGGGCAGAGAAGAAGTACATTTTTCTTTACCAATACTCATTTTTTCTAAATCAAGTTAAAAAGCATGACTTCTATGAAGCTGCAGTACCATCAGTCCTTTCCAGTTTTCCGAATTGTCTAGATGAGATTATGCCGTGTAGCAGGAATATTGTCTAAAAACATTTTAATGAGGATACAGTCACAGCTACTATTTCATCTGCCCTCACACGCTCTTCACTCTTCCTCTGTGCACCCCAAATCCAACCTTTCTTAAAATGGATTTTTGTTTGCAGCTTGTGTAAATGACATCTTCTCACCTTGTCAAAGGTAAATAAGCAAGCTGCTCCCAGTCAAGAGACAAGTCTGGGCAAATTTATTAAAGGATTTTAAGTTCAACTTATTAAAAGATTATCAGTGCTTTTCATGTTTAAGACTTTTTGTTTCCCGGATACAACCTTGATCTCCAGCAGAAAACACTCTCATCAAGCCGAATGTGTAATCGATGTCCTCCATGACTGACTCATCAAGCCGAATGTGTAATCGATGTCCTCCATGACTGACTCATCAAGCCGAATGTGTAATCGATGTCCTCAATGACTGACTGACCAAGTCTGCTTTGAGTTTGAAGGTGGGAAGGACAGCAGATGAGGATTAAGTTTGTTTTCTACCCTGGAAAGAAGCACTGTGAATATCTGTATAAATACAAGGAGACAAGCAAGTGACCACAGTGCCCCCAATAACTCCCCTGGTCCTGTAAGGGTGTTTCTAACACTAAGTGACCAACACGATCCCTTCAGGATAAGAATTCTGACTATGGCTGGGGGCTTACTGTCCTTTCTGCAAATTGATCATGCCCATGAACACAAAGTATCCATAATCTACTGCTGTGTAAGGATTTCTCACCATAATTACATCCTCAGAATCCATTATGTACTATTTGGGGAGGCCTGCAGCAATTTGGCCAGGACCAACCACTCTGCTTCTTTACTGTAATATGCAAACTTGAGTTATTCAAAGCACTTCATAATTCGCATTCACATTAGTTAATGTGCAAGCACCTGTCTCCTCTCTCCCTGCCCTCAGTACATTTAGCCCCAACTTTGTTTACTGCTCACACAATTTCTGCCTTGTAGAAGAGTCCTGGCCACCTGGAAGATCTCTTTTCTTATCTCTTTGTTGAAATGCTATCCATATCCATTCTTACTATGAATTTTTGTTTAAGAGCACAAACATGCTTCAATTTCCTCTCTCTCTTATCTACAATCTCTCATTCCCAGCATTTACTGGTCTTTATAGATTTACACAAATTAGAAACTCACACAAGCAAATATAAATGAATATAAGACCTTTAAGAGGTAACAGAGTATTTTTACGTGCCTTATAATTTCCCGTTTGTTAGTTTGCTGCACTGTGAGGGCTTGTGTTGCTGTGAGGCTGGAAGCTATGCCAGTGGTGTTCAGATGCCAGCAGGGTCAGGAAGGATTAGAGGAAGACTCGTTAAGAACCTGTGTTATGCAGATGATACAATCCCGCTTGCTGAAAGTGAAGGCATTTAACAGAGGAAGGTGAAAGACCACAGCCTTCAGTATGGACTGTGCCTCAACATCAAGAACATGAAAACCCTCACAGCTGAACCAATAAGCAACATCATGATAAATGGAGAAAAAATTGAGGTTATTAAGGATTTCATTTGACCTGATTCCATAATCAATGCCCATGGAAACAGCAGTCAAGAAATTAAAAGATACATTGCATTGGGAAAATCTGCTGCAAGAGACCACTTCAAAGTGTTGAAATGTAAAGATGTCACCCTGAAGACTGAGGTGCACCCGACCCAACCCCAGTACTTTCAGGCGCATCATATGCATTTGAAAGCTAGACAGTGCATAAGGAAAACTGACACGTTTGAATTGTGGTGTTGGAGAAGAATATGAATGTACCACAGACTACCAAAAGAAGAAGCGGATCTCTTCTGGGAAAAGCAAAACCAGACTGCTCCTTGGAAGCAAGGATGTTAAGATTGCATTGTATATACTTTGGACAAGTTACTAGGAGAGATCAATCCCTGAAGAAGCACATCATGCTTGTTAAAGCAGAGAATCAGTAAAAAACAGGAAGCCCCTCAACAAGATGGGTTGACACAGTGACTGCAACAATAGGCTTAAGCATAAAAATGATTGTGCGCAGGGCACAAGACCAGGCAGTGTTTCATTGTGTTGTACACAGTCTCACTATGAGTCAGAAATGACTTGACAGCACCTAACAACAGCAACATTATTCCGTAATTGTTGTACCATGGAGTTGAGGTAAAATAAACCACCACCTTCCAAAAAACTATTCAATACATTGAAATATTGAATAACTTCAATACATTGAAAATTTCAGTACCACTTGTATTTGTCGCCAAGAATTCATAAAATAAGATCATCTTCACTGACTAGTTGGTGCTTGGACCAGAATAATGTAAGCAAAACACAAAGCCCAGCCATATCTGTAGAGTCACTTTTCTGAGGCAAAGCTACAGTTCTGCCCATAACATATTAAGTCCGTTTTCAGTGAAATTTTTAATTTAATTAGTTGCCAATGCCAGTTTTTTCTGTACTGATTTGTCGTATGGCAATGTCAACTGTACAATCTATTGCGTGTGCATCTCTAGCCAAAACCCTGCAATAATCTTCACTTTAAAATGACTTAGTGGCTTTTTCATCTCTAGTCTAAAAAGCTTCAATGAACTATTTTTGCCTTTCAAGGAGCTCAGCATGTCTATGTTTAAAATTTCAGATGTTATGTAGGTATGACCTGAATATCATTTGAAAATATTCTAGTCCATAGGATAAGATAGGGTAAATTTCTAGCATCAACAAAACTAAGGGTAAGATAGACATCACAATAATAAGTAGTTTCTCAATGAATCTTAGATGGTCCTTCCATTCGTAGAATCATTTGAGGTCATAAGACTTCAGTACTTCCAATATTGTAGAAGTTTTGTGTCTGTCAGTAGTTATTTCTTCCATCAGTTAAACCAAGGGGTATAGACTATATGCTTTTATAGACCCATGTCTTTTCTGGAGTGTAAATATTAGCGAAGCAAGGCATGCTTTCAGTCATTTTCCAAAGAGCAGTTAACACATCAAATACGCTCCAAATTTATTATTTTTCAATTTGTATCTCTTACATACTTTGGACATATCATCAGGAAGGATTAGTCCCTAGAGAAGGACATCATGCTTGGTAGAGTTGACAGTCAGCAAAAAAGAGGAGGACCCTTGATGAGATGGATTAACACAGTGGCTGTAACAATGAGTTTAAGCATAAAAACAATTGTGGACACGGCTCAAGACCAGGCAGTGTTTCGTTCTGTTGTTCAAGGTTCACTATGGGTCAGAACTGACTCAGTGGCGTCTAACAACAACGTCCCTCAGTGAACCCCTTCCCGCTGCCCTTAGGCATACTTTGAACAAAAAGAAAATATTAATACAACTACATCAAAACGTGACATGAAGTGATCAACAAGACAAACTATAAAACGAATATTAACTCGTTCTCAAAACTAGTATCACCTTTTAAAACAAACTTCCATGTCTTAGCATTGAGCTCCCTAGAGCACACGCTCCAGAAAACTGATGGATTTTGGCTATGAAATTAAAATGCCCACAATCTGTTAAAACAATATGGAAAACTGATTCCTTAAAGGACTGTCTTCTATTTTAAAGGATATGAGTATCCTACACTCTGATGTTTAAATCCATGGCAAGTGTTGCAGTCTACTGGATGGCTTTAGGGTCAGAAAACTGAAGTTCATGATTTTGGTCAATTACTAATTAACCCCCAAACCACACTGATTGCTGTTGAATCAATTCTGATTCATAACAACCCTGTAGGAAAAGTAGAACTGCTCCATAGGGTTTCCAAAAAGCAGTTGGTGGATTTGAACTATTCACCTTTTGGTTAACAGCTGAATGCTTAAATACTGCACCATCAGGATTCCAAAAGTTCTTCCCTTTAAGTTGTTCCTATCAGGTAACTCCATGGTCCAATTCTACTCTGTCCTATAAGGTCACTAGGAGTCAGAATTGGCTTGATGGCAACACTTTATTGGGTATCATTATACATTTATTAAATGAATAAAAAGTGATTATGATACACTCTTAAAAGTCCATCAAATAGTTAATGAAAAACTGACATTTTTAACCAAATCAACTATCCAGAGTAGAAAGAGAAATCTTTATACTGCAGTAAAGATAAGGTAAAAGGCTTTGAACAAAAGAGTCCCTTCTACAGAGGGCCTAGACCAGCAAACTTCTGCTTTGTGCAGATGGCAGAACTACATATAAATCTTATTCCACCAGAACAGCACAGAGAAACAATAAAGAATTTAAGATCAAGGGTGGTAGACATATTCGCAGAAACTAGAGGATTTTAACATCTCCTGAAGTTCTATTATTTCCAAGAATTTGTGCAACAGTAAATTAGAATTGAAGGAGCTAACCTACAGAAATAAATGCAAGCATTGAAGTTACTGTGTTGTTAATCCAAACTCTAAATAGCTGCCAAGCTGGAAAATTCTAGGTAATAGGTACATCATTGCAAATGCAAAACAGCACAAGTGTGACATGAGTTTTGTTGTTGCTGTGTGCCATCTAGTCAGTTCCAACTCATAGTGACACGAATTAGGAGAAAACCAAACCAAACCCACTGCTGTCAAGTAGATTCCAATTCACAGTGACTCTATAGACAGAATAGAACTGTCCATAGTGTTTATTTACAGATTTCTTGAATTTTGTGGGTTTTCAACATTAATATTCTATTTTTTTTCTCTTCCATATCTAAAACTTGACCCTGTAAACTACAGGAGCAGCTGATGAATTTGAACTGCTGACTTTTCCGGTGGCAGCCTGAACTCTTAACCACTGTGCTGTCAGGGCAGACAGTTACGGAAAGCACCTTAGGAGGTAAGAGTCAACAAACCGATACAGAGGTATACGACCGCAGAGAAGCGGAACTCAGATCAAAGCAAGACGTCGTCACCTCTCATTATAGTTTCTAGTGAAGATTTTCACATATGTCTTCTAAAAAGATCAGTCTCTTCTGTAGAAATATTAGAAAATTCAAATTACATCTTACCCACAGAACTGGTGATACAATTATTCTGAGATCCTAAGTACACCAGTATTGCTTCATACACATGTCCAGCTATTTTATTAAAATCACTTTAACACTTACTAGTTTATATGATATTTTTCCTCATTTATAAATTTCATTGTCTCCAGGTAATAAGAGATAATTCATAGGGATAACTTATATACGAATTTTAATACAGTTGAATGTTCTCTTTTTGCTTTTTTTTTTTTTTTTTTGCCTTAAGCACTGCCGTCAGCCCTTCTCGCAGTTGAGTAAACCCAGTTTCTTCAGACCATTTACTATTTTTGCTTTTTTTCTAATAATTTTACAATTCTTTAACTTCTCGGCAACTATTAAGGTAGGCAGAAAAAGAATGCTCTATTTGCCTTTCTTGTTGGCCATTTGCTAAGCATGTTGAAAAATTAAGATCATGAATTAATCTAGTTTTTTTTAATTTTGTGGATTTGCATCATTAGTATTGTGTTTCTTCCCTCCCGTAACTAAAAGCTGCAATGTAAACAACTGGGCTTATCCCTATCTTGTAAACTATTGATTAGCTATCAAGAGTTCTCTCCTTTGTTAATGTCACCCACAAATGTCTCAACTCACAGCAGTGAAAGCGAAAATTCAAAGAAACTTACATGTTATCTTAGTGTTAACCTCTCTAGTGAATTTTCATCCTCCTTTACTTGGGAACCAAACTGCAACTAGTCCTGACCTACAGTAGAGGAGAGGGGTTTACAACAGCCAAAGAAATGATAGCTTGAGCCTGAGCTCCCAAAACTCATTTTGCGTTGAGGAATTTGGGCTAGCACTCCACCACCATCTTCACTCAAGCAGTCTTCGTGAATCTGAACTTATAAAATAAACAGCTCTTTTCAAAGTACAGCTCAGTCTAACAGACATCAGTTTGCCTCTGTACCAAATAAACAGGTGGAGAAGCGAGGTGATGGGCAGGCAAGATGGGAAAGTGTAGGGCATTCTAGCCCTGTCGGTGGTAAACGGTCTTCCAGTAAAGGTGTCCTATCTTTGAACTTAAATAAAACAAGTTGTGTAAATGATAGTTTTAATTGTTTTATTATTTTGAAGTACATTTGATGGCATTATGTGTGGAAAAGAACTTTGGGTAAATGGCCACTGCTGCACCTTCCACGTGGGGCCAATGATGATAGCTCTCATAGTCCGATATCTTTCACCATTGGCAGTCACAGCTCTCCTCACTCATCTTGGGAAAAAAATAAGGGCCAATGATTCCACCATACCAAAACCCACACCAAATTATAACTTTTGGGGGATGAAATGGAAGTTTATGAATTGCTATAGGATTATCACTGGTCTCCAAATGTGATGGTTTTGTTTGTTAACAAAAGCGTTCATCAAAAAATGGGCTTCATCACTGAAAATGATTTTCTGGCCAAAAGCAGGGTTAACTTCCAGTTGTTCCAGAGCCCAGAAGGCAAACGTAGGGTACAATGTATGGTTATTGGACTTCAGTTCTCAAATTAAAACAATTTTGTAAGGGTAAAGCTTCAAGTCCAGATGCAAAATCTGTCAAATTGTGGTCCACAAAAGGGCTCAGCTCAAAGAGAAATTGATTGGGATGGATTCTTCCATATACTCTGATGAAGGGCAGCAATGTTTCATTGGAACATGCTATACTTTGATGCACAGGCATGGTCTGATTGGCAACAGGCCCAGTAGTCTCAAATTTTTTGATTAAACATCACATTGTTCTCTCAGTGAGATGATTATGTGCATCATAGATTTCATGTAACACACAGAATGTTTGGAGAATGCAACACACATTTTGATAATAAATTTTAATAATTTCTACATGTTGTGGAATCATGTAACTTTTCATGACTACTTGTCAAAACTAATAAGAAAAAAATGTAATGAATATGGCCACTATACCTTCACAAATATGACCACTGTGAGCTGCCAAAAATAAGATATCTTATGAGAAGACACTTTACAATGTGCTCATATTCAAACATAAACAAATGTAAAAACATCCCTCTAGAGACAAATATAAATGTTTGGGGGATTATTTCCTCTTATTAGCACAGATGTGGGGAGCTGACAGAGCTATCTACTCTGCAATCCTTATTCTTTCCATAAGTAGGTAGACCAGAAACACCAGGACTGCCATACAGAGTAGTCAGGATATCACTTGGCAAATAAAAATCATTCCCCAAAATAATCATCAGGATTAGATTGTTAAATCTAAACAAAAAGATACACAGTGAAATATGAAGTAAGTTTCTACTCTATGATGTCTGCTATTTATGGATTAAATTTTGATATTATCTTTTTTTTCTTTCCTAGTATGTACAGTGACGTAACTCACAAAAGTGCAGTATGTTCACTTTTAGAAGAGGGTTCATCATAGCATTCCTACTGAAAATGCCCTAATCTTTAGCACCTCTTTATTCTTTTAAAAATATCTTCAGAGGAATCACTGGCTACATTTAATCTGGTTCAGAAACCCAGGTTACTTGGTGCTCCTTTTGGGCACCGGGCACATCTGTGTGGTTGTGTATTTGCATGTTTGTTAATTTATATTTAATAAGCACCTGTGGAGAGACATTATAAGTAAGTCAGTATTTATTTTCTATCATACTTCTTAGAACATTTGGCAGGCGATTTATTAATGCACAGAAGAGGAGATGGAAGAACATTCCCAAAGTCCTTTAGCATGCCCTGCCATTTTTGTAGATAAAGCATTGAACAGATGGCTTGTGGCTTCACGGAATTCTAGTTTTAAAGTTGATCACTCTTAAAGGAGGCTGGCAAACCTTTACAAACTCTGGTTACTTGAAACCAAATTTTTATTCTCCATCTTACAAAGTAAATCCAGCTCTCAGTATGCTTTTGCCATTAACAAAAACTCTGAGGGTGGTTTCACAGGGATTTTTATGCATTGTTCTATGTTCTTTGTTTGATTTATAAACTGCTGAGGGGAAGTGGGGTTGTAAACCTAATCCAGGTTTATGATATAAAAGGGCAGCACATTTTAGAAACACCTTGTGGTCTTACAAATAGAGTTAACTTTAAGCAATTTATTTAGTTAAGTAACTGACTCAACTATGTATTAAATTGCTGCCAGTTGGAAATAATGGAGCTTGGCAGTTTTACTGTCAAATATAGTGGGTATAGGAAAATACGTGGAGACTGAAGACTTGCAAAAGACTGAGCTCCTGTAGCATTTCGTGACGGAAAAATCCAGTAATTCGCCTTGACTACACTCAAAGGGAAAAATTTGAAAAGCAAGCTTCCACTATTAAACAGTTAATTACAGTTGTGTTTATGTGTATAAGGCTTGATTGTTAATGTCTCAGACTGGCCTGTTCTATGAAGACAAGTGCATGCCTAGATTTCTGTGTACCTAGAGCTACTTGGAGTAGCAATTTGGTCTGTTTTCTAGGGTGCAAACTGATGGACATTAATTTGTAGTCTGAATTTTAGAAAAGAGATTTTATAGAATATCATGAGCAAAAGATAAGCTATGAAGAAAACTCATGGCTTAATAGTAAAATTAAATATATTACATGTTCTGTCTGACCATGACTTTGGAAGAAGCAGTTCTTAGCCTCTTCATTTCAAGAAGGGAAAAGAAGAAGAAGCAGCACAACAGATTCTGGATTATAAGGTTTTGTGGATTCAGAGTCTTTGTGACCACTTATGAGATCTCTTGCAAAAGATCAAGGAACTTGAAATTATTTAGTCTGGAACAAACTATGCTAAGAACTGACACAGAATAATCTTCAAGTCTATAAAAGTCATTACAAGGAATGGACAACCAATTACTTTATTTGTACATGGACATGGAGTTTAGTTGGCAAAACAGTAATAGAGATAATTTGGTATTCTCAGTAAGCTTCCTTGCTTCAAGTTTCTAAAAAAATTAGACACTAGGATTCTGTAGATGAGATAAAGGCATTTCATATGGAAAACAGATTCATATTTCAAATTTTGTATTAGGAATTTTTGCCAACTATGATTATCCAGTCTTTGACTTTGGTCAGAAGAGTAGGATCAAGAAAACTGATAAAATGACTTGTACCTACTTAAATCATATGAATTAACTACAACATATTTCTTAAGCAGTAGCTTTGTGAATACTCAGAAGCAGAAAAACAATAGTAAAAAGAATAGCTCAGCGCCAGGTGAGTTGTTTCTGTCCTGTAATCTCTAGTTAATGTTGGCTCAAGGTCCCTACCCAGTGACCCTTGGGAGGCCCATACCCACAAAGATTTCTGAGCATTTATTTCCCAAGGCTCATGGACCAAGGTTCACTCCAAATTCCTACTGTCTAGGAACTCAAAATGTCAGTTGAGTCTCATAGACCAATACATTGTTTATTTATTTATTTTACAAAGCACTCTTAAAAGGCATTGTGCATGTAGTGGGCATTGATATCAAAAAGTTCTCATTTGAATAACGGTCTAGCTGCCACAGGGCTGTCAGACATGAAATTTTGTTAAGCTGGTGATCACCAACTTTATGGAGCTGATATTGTCTGCAGAAAATTGTACACAGTTTGTTTAACAAATTTTGGAAACCTTACCAAATCAATTGAAAAAACAAGGCACCAAGAACAAGTTTCACTATGTCTTTCTACCACTTTAGATTGTAGCTTGCAGAGAAAGGGACATCTGATAGAATTCAGAAGGAAAGTAATTAACTGAGGGGCAGCATGTAGTTTTGAAATAAGACATGTCTGGTTCAAATCAGGGGTAGAGAAGAGTTTTTTGTTCCTTCCTCCTATGAACTTAGCTCAGTGGCATAAAAAAACTATTCAAAAATGGAGGTAGTTCAGTTTGATGGAATAAGCTAAAAGATAAGCATGATCTTAAAATGATATACTACCTTGAAAAAGTCATTTTTCCTTTCCTATTACTAACAGAAGTAGACAAAGGACTTTGTGACACTTCTTGTTTGTCATAGCCCCACTTTATTTTGCTTTTATCAAACTTTCCGCTTTTTCTCATTATTCTTCCAGCCTTCTTTGAGCTAAAAGTAAGGCTCTATAAAAAGGAATGAAATCATCTGGTCATTAACTTTCTACTCAGTAAACTTTTTTTTTCATCAGCTTCAACTCTCGTAATTTCTCTTCTCATCTATTTTCGCATTCCTCAGTTTGCATGTCAGCCTCAAATACCTCAACCCATCAGTTAAATTAGTTCTGTTTTTACAACAGCTCACAAAAGGTTTACACGTAGCTGAAACTCTTCCCCTAATCTAAGTCTTCTGCTGCTGCGCGCACTGTTTCTTTATTGACCTCAGGCTGGACAGCTTTAACAGTAATATGTATCAGCAGGGCTGCATGCTTTCTAATCATATGTTTTCTCCTGCTAATCATTCAGTTACCTGATTAGAAACAGATGCAACCTATTTGAAACTTGAACTTAAGGGTGAACTGCTAGTAATGGTTGCATATTTTCTAGATAGTCTATGTGTATGTCATAAAATGCCTTAGGAGTTTTTAATAGTAAGCATTTAAATTATATTCTTTAACTATGAGTTTTTTTTCCCTACCAAATGGCCCGTTCCAATGAAAACAAATTCACAAACCAAACACAACAATGACAACAAAGTGAAGCAACACTGAAAGCTGGAACATTTATAAGCACTCTGCAAACAAGAGTGCCAGACCCGTGATAATACACATTTTTAAGAAAAGTCCCTATTCCTAAAGAGCTCGTGATAGAATTGAAGGAGCAAAAAAGTAAATTGTAATAATTACTTTAAGGTACACACAGAGTACTATGTAAGAAGAGAGGAGAAATTAAAAACTTCTCAGGAGAGTGATGAAAGACTTGACAGAAAATGCAGTGTTCTTGTTGAATCTTCAAGGAGTAGGTTTTCCACTGACAAAAAACGGAAAGAAATTCCAGGCTTCTGCAACAGCATCGCTGTGACTGGGCATTGACTTGACAGCTGTGAGATGTGTTTGGACAACAAGATCAGTAGCCACCTCCCAAAAATCCTCTCAAGCCTTGCCAGTACAATCGGCCCCAATGGGATGAGGTGAAATTACTGATTTGAAATGATCTGATACTATATTGCAGTGATCCATTTCAACAATACCAAAGGGACCTGAATGGAGCTATGTAACAAATTATGTTTGTGGAATCCCACATTTATTATCTTCTTTCATTTGTTTAATCAGACTGCCAACTGAACCAAAATTTTCTCACAAGGAAAGAAGAACAAAAAATAAAAAGTCCAACTGAGCCTCCTTAAATCAGAACTGAATCTATGTGGGATTTTTTTTTTCAACTTTTATAAATAAAACAAAATCAGAGCAATCAACATGTTTTACAAATCCAATCTGAGTTCAACCAATATTTATTATATCTGGTTCATAAGTGTGCTTGTAAATAAAACACCAACTAAGTCCCCAAAATTTGGACTCCAAAGTGCATGTCTTACTAAATCAAGGCTTTTTACAAAATCTATTTGACTATTTGGAGAGGTTTTTTTTGTTGTTGTTGTTTGTTTGTTTTATTTTTATTTACAACAATTTTCATCAAGGAGAAAACAAATGCCGAGTTCCTAAGCATAAATCCTGGGTTCAACACATAGTCTTTCTTTGCGGCCAGATGTTCACTCAGTCAGTTCAAGGTGGATGTAAAACTAACTAATAGGACATTTGTGCTGAGAGGTGATGAATAATAATAATAAGCAGGTACATCAAAAAATAGGCTCCTTCTTGAAGAATAAATGATTGTTTACTGACTGCTAATTGCCTTCTATGCAGGCAAAAGCCAGAAACGAATAGGAAGACCAAAGAAGAACTGTCACCTTTGAATTACAGTGTGGGTGAAGAGTATTCGATGTATCATGGACTGAGAAAAGAACAAACATCTGCCTTGGAAGGAGTGCAGCTGGAGCGCTCCTTAGAAGCAAGGGTGGTGAGACCAAGTCTCACCGACTCCAGACGTGTTGTTTATCAGGAGGGCTCAGGCCCTGGAGGAGGATATCATGCTTGCCAAGTGGATGGCCACTGACAAAGAGGAAAACCTTCAACAGGATCGATTAACAGAGCGGCTACAGCAATGGGCTCAAGCATAAAAACAATTACGTGAATGGTGCAGGAACGGGCAGGGTGTCATTCCGTTGTACACAGGGTCCCTGAGAGTTGGAAGTGACTCAGTGGCACCCGACAACAACAACAACCTACTGGTAGCTGGGTTCACCCCGACAAGTCATTTTTATATACATGGCCCTTCCAGTAACCATGAGAAGTAGAAGCAGCAGGGATCAGATGGCTAAGTAGCCCGGTCTCCGTTGCTCTGATCCACCACTAGTCCTGTTATAGTCACCTCTGCCCTGAAAACCAAGTTCCTCTATAACTCAGAGAGCACACGATGGCTTGTTTTGGCACTAACTCGGGAGAGCTAAAACTCTGGGCAACAGAAGCAGAAAGATTTAAGAGCCTCTCACCTCACAAACTTGAGTTTCAGGTCAGGGGCAGTGACCACCTGTCAGAATCTCGTTTGTAGCACCAAGCAAACCATGCACACGGACAGTGGAAATGGCTAGAAAAATCCTCAGGCCCTGGTTCTCCTGGTCATTAATTCCATTGATTATTATGGTGTTTAAATACTGAGGCAGGACCTGGTGCCAGCTCAGAACACAACCAGTCAACTCACATTTCCCTCGGCCTTTTAGAAGATGCAGATGTGCCCAAACCCTAAAACACAGCTGAGTTGAAAAAAAAAAAAAAAGTGGGAAAGAAAGAAACATAGGGGAAAAGTGTTCTAAACAAATGAAAGGTTGATCTGCCTTTTATTAATTTCATTTTTTATCTTCTTGTGTACCGACGTTTGACAGCTGTGACATTCATGGGCAATGCATTTGAAAAAGAAGACATAAATATTCAGAGACGTATTAGAATGCTGTTCAATGTAAGCACCTGTCTACTTAGTGTTGACAGAAAATCATTTACTTTGCTTTATGCATGTCCCCTCCAGAGACCACAGAGGTCCTATTTTATTTAAAGAGCTGGGCCCAACATCGGTGCTTGCTCTTGAAACTGCAGTATATACAGCTAATTATATTTATTGAGGAAACAATTTTGTTTTATATTTTCAATAATACTTAAACAATTTTGCCAATCTCAACCTCAGAAACAATTTCCCCAAGGAGCTGGTGAATGATAGACTTCATACAAGCTCTGATGCTGATGTCCTTAGGTTACACGGTTGCCTTATCACCTACTGAAGTTGTTCAAACATAACTTTCATACAGGAGAAATTTATAAGACTTCAAGATGTTGCTAGGTCTCCTTAAAAAAAACACCAAAGTCAAAGAAACTCACACTTCACGTATGTATGTGTCTATGTATTTTCTGTTTATTACACTTATATTTATACAACCTTAAACAATATCCGTGTTACATAAAGGAATGTGCTGTTAAAAGTCACAAAAAATAATGAGTTTTAAATCAGAAATACATGAAATTTAGTATTTTTTCCCCACCACTCTGGTCAAAACCAAAAAACTAAATCATGTAACTTAACTAGATTGAAACAGTTGGCCTCTCAGAGACAAGAAGGAAGAAGGGAGGGAGGGAGAGAGAGGGGACAGGAAGGGGCAAAAAGAGACGCAAAGAGAGAGAAAGAAGTAGGAAAGGAAGGAGGGAGGCAGACAGGCAGGCAGGAGGGAAGGAAAGGAAGGAAAGACAGCTTTGGTAAGGATGAGGAGGTTGTTGTGGGAATCTTATGAGTTGTTTTTCATATGGACTCTTGAAATTTTCTAACTGGTTTCCAAGTGATCAAAACAGACATGTTTAACTCTTCATCCGAAGTTAACCAAAACTCTTCATCCGAAGTTAACCAAAACTCCTCATCCGAAATTAACCAAAACTCTTCATCCGAAGAGCTAACCAAAAGGTTGTCACTTTGAATCCACCAGCTGCTCCTTGGAAAACCTACAGGGCAGTGGCTGAGTTGGAACCCACTTAAAGGCAAATGGTCTGGTACTTCATGAAATGTCTACCTTAAAAGTATGGTTTGTGATGGGTTAACGCCAGACTACTTGAGAAAGGCTCCTTCAGCAGAACTTGGGTTAGAAATTCAGTTATCAGAAAGACAATGAAACACAGACCAAAGTAAACAAAGCTTAATTTTCTGGATACTTCATTCCTCTCCATTTTAATCTTGCCTTCTATGAGCACACACCATCATTCGTTCTGCCTGATGAGGCAGGGGGTGAGATACGGGTAAAGGGCAGATGTTCCTCTTGAGTGCCGTTGAGTGGATTGTCAACTCAGTGACCCTATATGACAAAGTAGGATCACCCCATAGGGTTTCTAGGCTATAATAGTTAAGGAAGCAGAGCGACGCGTCTTTTCTTCCGTGGAGCCAGTGGATGGGATTGAACTGGAAACCTATAGGAGAGAAGCCAACCGCTTAGCCACGGTGCCACGAGGTGTCCTTGAAAAGCAGATAACCTACCGCCACCTGGTCATTTTTGACTCATAGCGACCCTATAAGACACAGTAAAATTGCCTTACGAGTTTCCAAGAAGCTCCTGGTGGATTCGAACACTTGACTTTTTAGTTAGAAGCAGCACCTCTTAACAACTGAGTCAAGAAGATAAAACAGGCAAAAAGACTTCAACGTTCCTGAGTTCCAAAACCTGACAATGCTGCCACCTACAGGCAGAAACTTTCAAAGCGAATTCTATCAACACTGTCTTTTTCTACTTTTAACAAGGAAAAACATGCAAGATAGCAGTAGAACACCAGATCCCCAAATTCAGAATCCTGCAAAGAGTTAAATTACCTGGTGGTATGAAAGAACAGGCCCTTTAGCTTAGCTAGTTCAGTGCCGTTACATAATTTAATTAGGATCATCACATGGCAACCAAGGCTGTCTAGAGGAATTATGAGGCACAAGTTCAGATCACATGTGAATCCTTTTGTTCAATTAAAGCCAAGCAATTTTTAAGGCTTTTTTTTTTTTTTTTACTATTTGCAGTATATGCAAAGAGCAGCGAAGCGTGGCCTGCATATTTTTCACATTAAAATTATTACATAAAGCCTGTAGCATTCGAAATACTTAAGGAAATCAAAATGTTACACTCTGACCTTCGGCGTTTAAACTTCATCATTTTTAAAGCTATTGTTGCAGTGATCTCCTTTGTTCTAGGAAAATGACTGTGGTTAGTTATAATAGCTGAATGAATAATTACTGGGCAAAGAAAAGAAATATGTAATATTGCCGAAATTATTCTTGACCCCAGATATTACTAGGCAGGGTTTTTAATTCTGATTTCAGTCCCAGAATTATGATGAAAGGCATTACCCTACTTCCCTCGTCTCTACTGTACCTGCCAGTGCAAGTGGCCGTTTTCTTTCTTAGTGGATGACCCAGCCTCCTTGTCTTTATGTCAAGAAAATCTCTGCTAAGAAGTTGACAGTGAGGGCAGGGGAACTTGTGGAGTTTTAGGTTGGTCTATTTTTTATGATGTAGCAAATGTAGCATAAACTTCTCAGGCTAATGTTCATTATCAAGCTTCTCAGTTCTTACACTGATTTCCTTCAGGCTTTTGGCTTCCTTTAGCATTCATTACGTCAGAACACAGGAAAGATGGAAATACGTTCTACTTTTACCTGTGCCTTAATTGTTTGTAATCAGTTACCGATTTGTTAATTTAAATAATTTAAACTTACAGCTCAGGACTGTCTGTTATTTGAACTTTAAAAAATTACTATTTTTTAAATCAAACTGCCTTCATTTTCTCACCCTAGTGGAAGTTTAAACTGTAAAATGTTCATTTGGAGAAATAAGTATGACTCAGCAGAAAGATTATCTTAATAATAATTGAAAACTAGAAGGATAAGAAGAGATGAATAAGTCAGTGCTAGGACGACTTAACATTTATTCCAGAATCTCTGCAACTTGAAATGCTTTATTTATTTCTAATCCCTGGCATTTCCAGATCTATTGTTTAAATTTAGACAAATGAAACTAAAAGGATAACCAAACTTCCAACAAGGGCTATGGGGAATTCTCTACTAACTCATAAATCAAAGAGAATAAGCAAAACTCATTTTTCAGTATTACAGCCTACTTACTACTTGCAATAGAGAAAAAAAAAAGCCTCTGGACTTTAAGGGCACAAAAGAACCTAGCATCTGGATCATATTTTATCAGTTTCTTAGATGAGAGGTACATGAAACGCAAAATGATACTATCTTCATATTCCTCCTACCTTTACAGACAGATATTTGCAGGATTAAGAAGTCCTTTAAACACCAGTTGGATTTACCATAATAAGAATATAAATACAATAAGACATTCCTAAGGGAAATACAATTTTTTTAATTTCCATATTTGCTACAATAAATGTTATGCCTAGAAATTTTATAGCTAACAGAAACACAGAAAATACTATACCCAAAGCTAGAAAACTGCTCTAGTACAACACAAGTCTGATATATTACCTCCCAAATACACAGCATAGCTCTGCTAAAGTTGTAAATTATGGTTGCAAATGAGGCCACAAACAAAATTTTGCTCAAGGCATGAATCATAAATTCAAACAATAATCATCTCCTACGTGAGGCACAACTACTTTGTTTACTTCTTAGACGGTGTTTCCTAAACATGAGGATAAAAGTAGGTCAAGGAAATTTAGCATCCTTTTTTTTATGAAGCATGTTATGATATTGGATGGTACTAGCTTCCTGACAACTGCACAAATGTTTCAAATAGTAAAAAAAAATCTGTGTTTTCACAGCAATGGGTCCTTAAGCATACCAACCAGTAACTTGATGACAACATCATATCATCAAAACTACAGATATTTAGTGAGAATAAATTAAATGATTCATAGCAGTACTCTGCTAGGTGGAATTCTGACACGTTTCATATACTGAAAACAAAAGGATATTTAACTAATGCCAATTGGTACGTCTAATCAAGTAGAAGAACTTGCTACTGCTATGCCAAGAAATTTGGAGGACAGCTATGGAAGAGTTCCATATTTATGGCTACTCCAAAGAAAGATGATCCAACAAAATGCAGAAATTACTGAACAATATCATTAATATTCCACACAAGTAAAACTTGGCTCAAGATCATTCAAAAGCAACTGCAACAGTGTATTGACCAGGAATTGCCAGAAATTCAAGCTGGATTCAGAAGAAGATGCGGAACCAGAGCTATCATTGCTGATGTTGGATGGATGTTGGCTGAAAGCAGAGACTACCAGGAAGATGTTTGCTTGTGTTTCATTGACAGTACAAAAACATTTGACTGCATGAATCATAACAAATTATGGCTAAGATTGCAGACTCTGGGAATTCCAGAACAGTTAATTGTTCTCTTAAGGAATCTGTATATGGATCAAGAGGCAGTTGTGTGAACAGAACAAGGGGACACTGCATGCTTTAAAGTCAGGAAAGGTGTGTGTCAGGGTTGTATCCTTTTACCACACCTTTTCAACCTGTATACCAAGTAAATAACCCGAGAAGCTGGATTATACAAAGAAAAACAAGGTATCAGGATTGGAGGATGACTCCTTAACAACCTGTGTTACACACACGACACCATCTCACTTGCCGGAAGTGAAGAAGATTTGAAACACTGATGAAAATCAAGGACCACAGCCTTCACTGTGGATTGCACCTCAATATCAAGAAAACAAAAATGCTCACAACTGGACCAGTAAGCAACATCATCATAAATGGAGACAGGATTGAAGTCGTGAAGGATTTCATTTCATTTGAGTCCACAATCAATGTCCATGGAAGCAGTCAAGAAATCAAAAGACACGTCACACTGGGGAAATCTGCTGCAAAGGGTCTCTTCAAAGTACTGAAAGGTAAAGATGTTATCTTGAAGACTAAAGTGTGCCTGAGCTAAGCCGTGGTATTTTCAATTACATCACACACATGCAAAATCTGGAAAATGAACAAAGACAGAAGAATTGATGCCTTTGAATTGTGGTGTAGGAGAAAAATGCTGAATGTACCATGGACTGACAAAAGAACAAACAGATCTGTTCTAGAAGAAGTACAACCCGAGTGTTTCTTGGAAGCAGAGATGGCAAGACTGCATCTTACATGCTTTGAACATGTTGTCAGGAGAGGTCAGCCCCTAGAGAAGGACACCATGCTTGGAAGAGAGGAAGGCCAGCTAAAAAGAGAGAGACCCTCAAGAGATGGGTTGACATAGTGGCCACAGCAATTGCGGACATGGCCCCGGACCAGGCAGTGCTTTGTTCTGTTGGTCACGGGGTCACTGTGAGTCAGAACCACCTCAGTGGCACCTGAAAACAGCAGTCTAGCAGAGATGATCATTTTTTCTGAGAAGTCAAATTTTATTCTTTGTTTTTACATTTCTAGCATTCTTAGAATCTGATACCACTAAAACCCTTTTCAGTATGAAGCTTAAGAAGGCTGACTTTTAATGTCTTCAAATAATTGAAAGAATCATTAAGTTAAATCACTTAAATGCCAGTCCTAAGAGTCACCTTGGAAGAACATACAAGTTAAAAATATTGTTTAGAATGCCTTTTCGTTTATATCAATATAATGATCTCTAGTTACGAGCAATCAAAATGAATAGCATTACTAGTCTATAAGGTCTTTAGCTGTCACACACTTCCCATTCTTTCAGCAATAAATATCAACAGTAATAAGAATGAAATAGTACTATTGAGTGTTTATAGTATACTAGGAACTCTGCTTTATACGGCTTATTCCACTTTTTTTTTCACAGTAACTATTTAAAGCAGGGACCTCTTCATATCCCTCTTTTACAGTATGTGAAACTGAGACTTATGAAGAAACACAAAGTGCCTTGTCCGTAGCCACCCAAATAGGCACTGGACCTTCAAAGATGGGCAGAAGTGCGGTCTACTGCTACTGTGTCCCGACTGGGCTCTCTGCTTCTACTCCGCCTCCTCTGACTCCGTTCTCCTTGGAGCAACCAGAGTCATCTTTTTAAAATATAACACAATTCACGTAACTCCCCTACGTAAAACCCTCCAAATGCTGCCTTTAGTACTTTCTTCGGATCTTCACATGGTGGGTTCTAACTTACTTTTCAGATTGTCACCTAAAAGTCACCTTCTGCACGAGGCTTTCCTTCATGGCACCATCTAACATGGGACCCACCTACTCTAGTACGTCATATTCATTCTTTTTAACTCTTTGTTGATGATACATATTCATCTCCTGGAACATGTACTTTATGAGCAGGAACTTTATACATCTTGGTCACTATGTCTCCATCATTTGGCCCAGTACCCAGGACATCAAAGACACTCAGTTTATACTGTCAGGGTTAGAGAGGTGGGCAGAGGTCAGTCATCCAGAGAACACAGGCCAAAGAAAGAGGTTGGGATTTTATCCCAAATTCAGTGGAAAGCTTCTGAAGAATTGTAAGCAAGGGGGAAAAATAGATCACTCTAGATATTTCTTCGTGTAGGATGGGTCAAAGGATAGTAAGTGTAGAAACAAGAAGACAGATTAGGCCAATTCAGAAATCCAAGTGAGAGACGGTTAGGGCTTGAACGAGGGTGGTGATATATTTTCAAGTTGCTGGTGGGCTGGATTTGGAGAGAAAGGAAAGAGAGAAATTAAGAATGATACCCATGTTTATCTGTTTGCTTAAGATGGTAGAGAAAGAGACATTAAAGGAGTGCGAACCTGGAGAAGAAACAATTAAAACTAGATGCATTTAATCACCTTGAACCAAATCTAATTTTCTGGAGACACATTTGGGTGTGTTTCAGGTCTGATACTTCTCCTTAGAGGGCCAGTTCAAGGAAAGGTCGATCTATTAACAGAAACAAGTATCTCTCCAGCAGATATCCTGCCTTGATTAGATGGCAGCACTATAAGATCTGAACAACAGCCCATGAACAATAATGAACATTTTGCGCTTCTTTTTTATGCCAATTTTCTAAAGAAGCTAAAAGCAATTTGGTCGAGGAATTTCCAGTCCTAATTACAGGAAAGACATTGTAGATTGATAAGGCTTTGGGCTGCATTTAAATTCAATTTAAATTGATGATGGTATATGTTTTCACTCTTCCGTTTTCTCATATATCCACATCACCAGAGAAGCGTGGGACGGGGAAGAGGAGCAGAGCTCGCCTGGCACCGCTAGCAGCAGCATGTCAGTCACCGTTACCGAGGGCGGTCTGAGGGTGTGAACCACTGTGCAGGAGGGAACGGGAGCCTGTGCAGGCATCAGAAAAGGAGAGAGATGACGGAGGGAGTAGTAGCTAAAGAACAGCTCAAACCGGATAAAGGAGACAGCAGGAGAAGGGCAAGTGCTAAGATGAAACAAGGTGTTGCTCGTTTCGGCAGATTTCATACTCCGACTGGAAGATGGATATTCTAGTTAATGACGAATTATTAAGAAATAAGAAAATCACGCTTCAATCACCGTTTGTCTTTTTGTCAAAGGAGCCATTATCTTAATCTTCATTCTTCTATTAGTTGCCTGTGAAACAAGAATTTGTTAGGATCTGATATAATTCTAAATACTCTAACTCCTCAAGGAGATAAACCAAAAGTCGCTAATGACAACAAAGAAATGACCTTGGATATAAATTGTCTTCAGCAAATTTGCAGAAATAAATCAAATAGCTATTGCTAAATAACTTCTAAGGCAACTATAGAACCACAGAATGATTAACAGTCCCAATTATACTTTTTAGGTTGTTAAAACAAAAAGCAGAAAAGACACTACCGAAACTAAGATGACTGTTGTTAAAATAACTGAATTTCAATAATAACATTAACGCATAACAAAATAAAACATGGACAAAAATAAAGAATACATTAACATAATGTTTGACTATTCCTGAAAGAATTTCTTGTAGGCAAACCTCCCAAGTACACAGGAGCTATGTGCACCACATAACCAGAATCTGTTCCAAAACAGAGACCAAAGGGCTTCATCTATGGAAAATTACATTCCAATGTAAAATTAACAAAATCAACTGTCTGTATCATTTACAATATTCCCAAGTTGCTATTAAGAAATATGTGTCAGGGATGTTCAATCTCTGCTCGCTTCAGCTGGGGGTTATGTGAAGTGATCGAATCTACCCCCTGGAAACAGAAACAGGAGCGCCTGTGCTTCCGTTCTGCCAGGTCCCTTGGTCTGGAGAGGGATTCTAAGTCTGCTGTAATGACACAGGCCTTCTACATTTGTTGGCCAACTATGTCCTCCTCCCCCTGCCTTGATGTGTTTTTGTAAGTGTGCTTTACTTTTTTTTTTGCAGGAACATTAAAAAACATTCACGTAACAGCACTGACACAAATACCTCAAGGGAGGAGAGTGTGATTGGCAAACAGAAAGTATGTATTATTTGTATAAAAATACAGTACACAACAAGGGTGCAAAGGTATAGCAAGCATAGCTTCAGCCCCACAGACGTGCAGATTCCCTTCTTGTAATGACCAGACAATAAATGGGCTGTTAGGGTGAATCATCCTTTGGCCCCTGTTTTGGGGCTGATTCTGGTTGTCTGGTCCACATGGCTCCTATGTAGTTGAGAATTTAGCCTCACAAGAAGTTCTTTCATGAACTAGCCACAGCAGGTTTTGATCACAGGCTGCCTAATGGATAGCTTTCAGGGATGGGAGACACATGTCCAAACCTCAGTATTCCTGCCTCCAACTCTTCTTATTCTTTTCCTAGCTTCCTCAGTTTCCTTCATCCTTTGTCTGCCACCCAGAAAAGATTTCATTCCACTTATTTTCTCCTCATAGAACATGGTGTCCCATCAGAAAGAGATTATCAACGGGTACCCCAATGTTATAGCAAAAAGTAATTTATTTATCATTTTTGAAGTAGCAAAAGCCCAATTCTCAATACACAATCTTCTTTCCCAGGAGAGAGGGAATAGTTTATAGTGTTTCCGTTTTTCTTGAAAGAGGCAATCTCCTTGTAAAAAGCCTCTTTCCCTGGAGTCAACTCTACGGGACTGAGTAAAACTTCCCCATAGTGTTTTTAAGGCTCAGAAGGTGAAAACATCTGCCAGTGAGCCTCTGATGGGCTCAAGCTTCAGCCCTTTTGGTTAGCAGTCAAGTGCTTAACCACTGCACCTCCAGGGCTTCTAAGAATGGGCAATGTAGCTTGTAAATAGAAAACATCAAATAGGCAAAATATGCCTGAAGGGTGAATGTTTTCACAACCACATTGTGAATGCTGGATTTAAACAATTCTTCGTGGTCAAATGACTCCCTCGGTCCTTAGAACCTATCTGTTTTCTCTCCTATAAAATGAAAAGCCAAAGACTTCCTTCTTTGATGATAATAGTGCTAACAGCCAGAGTTCTTCAAAATATATATATATGTATATATATGCATGTATGTGTGTGTGTATATATATATCTATATATCTATATCTTTCCAGCCCAGGGTAAAGTGCTGTTCTGGCCCTAAATGAAAGAAAACAAAAATCAAGTTCTACCAACACTGACTCTATTTTCATATGGCAAAAACAGTAAATATTCCAGATATACTGTTAACATCCTTTAAACTACACCAAGATAGGAAACACAACTTCTAAAAAACTATTTTTCTCAAAAACAAATGAGGTGTTTTTTGTTTACCACTTCAAGCAAATGATATTTGTTTATAGTAAAGCCATTTAAGCATAGAGGAAGCTGAAAATGGGGATGAGCCTGCATAACTGAAGGACAGCCAGCACAGCCGAGACGCTTACCAGACCCTCCTAACAGAAGTGATACCATCTACCTATTAGAATATATTTATATAGAACTATTGCTGTAACTTGCCAGTGTTAACACAGATATTTTTCTTAGTAGAGTTTTTTTTATAATTTAGAAAAATTCATGTTAAGCTGTGTTGCACCAGTTTCAAACATTTGTACCAAACTCTCATTTCAAGGCTAAGACCCCACATGCCGAGCTTCAGCCTAATGCAAAGTTCTTATAGGTTAGTTGCAGACTCTTAAACATGAAAAGCAGTGATAAAGTAAGATCAGAAAATGATAATAATATATTCAAACAATCTTTATATTCTAGTTTCACAAAACTACATGTGAAACTTGTAAATGATACTTAAAAAAAAAAACCCACTGCCATTGAGTCAATTCCAACTCATAGAGAGAACTGTCCTATAGTGTTTCCAAGGAGCCCCTAGGGGATTTGAACTGCTGACCTTTTGGTTAGCAGCTGTAGCACTTAATCACTATGCCACCAGGGTTTCCCATAAGTGATATACCGTTTATAAGTAAAAGAAAGGAGTAAAAGCCAGCAGGCAGTGAGTGTCAAAAGCTGTGGCATGAAGTAGGTAGGCATGGTGTGTACATGAAGTGCTTTTTCTCAGCCACCCACAATTTCATCATTGCATGCTTTCTAGTTTTGCAAGTACTTGAGACTCTAGTTTGTTTGTTTTTTTAAGCAGGTTATGAAACAATGCCATGAGCTATGCTAGTACCATTCCTGTTTTACAAGTGAGACACTGAGGGAAAGAATGACACATGGCTAGTCAAAGCAGATAAGCAGAGATTTCACATTCTGTGTTTTATTGCTCTGAGCAGGCTGTTGTGGCTAGCACTACGGCATCTGCCCTGACTCAGATGAACCCACGCCCAGTGGAATGAAACGCCATCCAGTCATACGCCATCCCCGTGAACAGCTGTCAATCTGACTGCTCTGATCTGAAGGGTTCTCAGTGGCTGATTTTCAGAAGCAGGTCATTAGCCCTTTCTTGCTAGGCCCTTTTAAACTGGAAGCTCCACCCAAACATGTGCATTCTACAGCAACACAGAAGCCTCCACTGACAGAAAGGTGGTAGTTGTATGTGAAGTATATTGGCCTGGAGTGTAACTCAAGTCTTTTGCGCGGAAGGCAAGAATTTTATCACTGAATGCCGGTGCCTCTTGGACACATTGCTCGAATTCCAAACTAACTGCCGTCCAGTGGATTCTTAGTCACAGCGACCTTATGCGTCAGAGTAAAACTGTCCCCAGAGACCCAGTAAGTGCCTGGTGTATTTGACCAAAAGATCAGCAGGTGTGGCACTTAACCATTATGCCACCAGAGTTTCCCTGGGCACATCAGGAGTCAGCAAACCATGGGGTCCACAGTCACTAAGCTGTCAAAAATCATCAGGATGTCTGAAAATTTTGTTCTGAACTCAAGAAAAAAATGTTAACATATGATTTTAGGCACCTCAGAATTTTCTTCTAAATCCACCAATTTTGATAAATTTATATGGCTTTCCTTCCCCCAGCTTTGTCATTTTTCTCTACTTTACTATGTTGAAGGATCATAGCCATATGTATGACCTGCATGGGAAGGCCAAATATTTGTATTCAGTGTATGAAAATCAAACGAGTTGCTGTCAAGTTGATTCCAACTCATGGCAGCCTGATGCCTGCTGCCTAGACCGGCTCCATCGGTCTTCAAGGGTGGGAACTTTTGGAAGCCAATCACCAGCACTTTCTTCCGAGGCCCTTCTGGGTGGGTTTGAACTACCACCCTTTTGTATATGGTCGATCATTTAACCATTTGCACCATCCAGGGACCATATTAAATGCATGTGTGTTTTAAATATGTCAGAATTGATTTGACAGCAACAGGTTTGGTGTGTTTTTTTTTAATGAGATAATCCTCAGGGTTCTTAGACCAGTTCCAGGGTAACAGCCTCACATACTAGAAGCCAATAGATTCGTGATAAAAGAAGTGTGACCACCCAGTAAATGAATACCGATCGACTACGAAGAGGAAAGTAGAGAGTGGACAACAAAGAACTAGACGAGATGGTATTGCTCACTAAAAACTCTTGGTTAGCTCTTAAAGGCAAGATATCAATCTCTCTAATAGCCTTACAGAAGAATAAAGGAGTCTGCTTATCCTAACGAAGTAGACATTTCCATTAAGAGAAAAATAAATAAATAAACATTCAGGGAACCAAATAGATTTGAAATGATTCAATTTAATCAAGTAAAGAACAAAACCACAGTGAACAGTTAACTCTTATACACAGATAGGTGGCAGGTGGGTGGGTGGGTAGGTAGGTAAGTAAAAAGCTGCCATAAAGTCAAAACTGACTCTTGGAGAAATTATACACAACAGAATGAAATGTTGCTGGCCCTGAGTCTTCCTCATCTACTGTCGTGTTCAGAGCCATCAGTGAGACTCTTATGCTAATTCATCTTCCCAAGGGTCTCCATTGCCTTTGCCGGTCCTATGCCACCCAGCGTGATGTCCTCCTCTAGCATAACCGCTACTGACAGTGCGACCAAAACAAGCAAGTCAGATAATACTGTTGTGATCCAAAAGATTTTCATTGGCCAACTTTTTTACATATATCAATACACCTTTCTTTCGATCTTAGTCTCAAAGTTCCACTGAAATTTGTCCAACATGGGTGGCACTGCTGGTATTTGACATCCCAGCCATAGCTTCTAGCATCACATAGCACGCAAGTCACACCAGTACAACAAACTGACAGCCAGGTGACCAAATCCTCATATAGCATAACTAGAAGAGCAAAAATTTGGAGTCAGCCACCAGGGCTTCGACATCACTCCATGGACAAGTGACTTCAGGCAAGCCTGTAAACTTCCTGATGGATGCTTCCTTTGTATGTTTATTACTTGGATTGTTATTTATTATCAAGTGGAAACCTCACCAGGCAAGTCTTATGACTAGTGTCAAGTCTGTATTTCTAATAGTTTATCTTAAAGACTTTTCCTTATCTATAGCCTGTCACCACAGATGGTGACTGAGTAGAATAATCTCGAGACACTTTTTAAAAAATAGAACCGAGCAGCTGAAAAATACTTATAAAGTCAAGAGGATTAAAGCATAAAGCAATTACTTACTTAAACTTCTAAAATGCAAACCTGTATTTTAACCAAGTTTCCACTTTAACTCTTGACGACCCTCAGTGGCAGCAGGGACTTACACAGAGAAGTCACTGTGAGGCCAGGCTTCACAGCCCATCTTGTCACGCCAGCAATCAGTAATGTTTTCTGAGCATCTATCTGTATGCCTTCTCGGTGTGATGATATTATCAAGTGATCAGACATTTCCCACATAACCCAAATCACATGTTTTTTCTTCTCCTCCTCCAATTTAACTGATCCTCATGCCTCGTAACAGCCTGGGATCTGGAGGTCCGGCTCACGTAAGGACTATGTCTGCTGGCTCTGTGGCGTCTCCCGGGTTTCTGCAGTAGCAACAACTACATTTTCTTTACTGTAACTTCCCAACCAGATAACGTCACTTCACACACTGTAGGCTCTCTGAGACTTTCAAACACTTGGCGTCGGATCCCCAGGAGCCTGTTCTCCGCCGACCCTTTCCCTTCCCTGGACTCACACTGAGCAGCTTGCTAGGACAAAGATTCGCCTCACCTTGCCTTCTGACCCATTTCCTCAGGCTTTCTTTGGCAGCCAGATTGCGGAGTTTAAGCATCAGAGTCCCTGGGTGTTTTCAGTTGCACCTGTTTTATTCTTCAAGGAGCCATTAAAATTTGGCTGAGAGGACAGAACAGTGGGTGAGCACTGAGATTCCAAACGAGCAGCTCAGCACATCGTTGTTTCCTAAAGTGCAATGCAATGCATCCTGCAACAGAAAGTTTAGCCACAACCCAGTCACCTTTTTGTTTTCTAATTTTGGTGGTCTCACACTATCTGTTCCAAGGATTTCTCTTTAGTCTTGAAGCTTCAGGCAACCTATAAATAATGAATGGGAGGATCTGGGGTAAGGAAAGCTGCGGAGAAAGTGTCAAGAAGCCTCCACCGGGATGTGAAAATAAAAAGGCCCTGTGCAGACTGTATTGGATACAGATGTATGCGAGGCAGAAGCTCTGTCTTGTAGAGTTGCCAAGAATGCACCAGCTACATATGGCCTCCTAGTAGGACAGAGAGCAGCGGTGGGATAATCTAACAAGCATTCTTTTACTATTGGAAACAGAGCTATAAATCGAGCTGTTGTCCAGGATCTACCTGATACCTCAGTAGTTAATGAGTATCCACTCTGGGAAGATGACTGAACCAAGAATTGAGACAATGTTTGTGTCTACAGCCCTCTCCTAATCCCAGTTGGATTTTTAAAATCATTTTCTAATAGATGTCTCCCCTTCCAAACTATGTTTCAGACTGTCATGGTTTGATTTTTTTTAAATATAATTTTTGATCATTTATTTTATTTTATCAAAAACCTTCAGTGGCTCTCCACTGCGTACCAATTAAGTCCAAAGTTTTTAGCCCAGTATTTATGTCCTTTTACAAATTGTCCCTTTTTCTGTACTTACTTTCACTATTGTAATGTATGGATCACTATTTTGTACAGGCAGTTTTCTCTCTGCATGTTCTGGCATAAATTTCAGTTAACAGAGTTAAGCTAAATCACACCAATCCCCCCAACAATGTGGTTCAAATTTCAGTTACCGGAATATATTAACAGTGAACGATTGTATAAACTACAAACTTCATGGCTAGCTGACAGTCCACAAATCACTAAATAAGTAACAAATACGTAACATAAATCAGTGACTGTCATCAATTGATTTGTGTCACTCCAAAATGTGTGTCAACTTGGCTAGGCTATAATTTCCAGTACTGTGTGGCTGTTTTCCATCTTGTGATCTGATATACTCGTCCTATCTGTTGTAAATCCTAACCTTTTATGATGTTAATGAGGCAGGATTAAAAACAGTTATGTTGATGAGGCAGGACACGATCTGCAGAATTAGATTGCATCTTGAGGCAGTCCTTTTGAGATATTCAAGAAAGACGTGAACAGAGATGAACGGGACCGCCTACCACCAAGAAAGCGGAGTCAGGAGCAGAGTATGGCCTTTGGACCCAGGATCCGGCACTGAGGAGCAACTAGAGAATATTGGTGACAAGGACCCTCCCATGAGCTGACAGAGAAAATCTTTTCCTAGGACTGGCACCCTGAATTTGGACTTTTATCTTCCCAGACTATGACAGAATAAATGTCCATTTGTTAAAGAAATGTCATCCATTTGTGGCATTTCCATTATAACAGCAGTAGATAAGACAGTGGCCAATCACATCATTCTTTCAGAATCCTTTGGTCATTGGTCACTGCACACTCATCACTCAGTTCACGCACAGGCAACATGACATATGGATGTGTTGTTTCATCTACCAGTGAGAACCCTACATGACATTTTACAAAAGCAGATGCTTGAAAGAAGGAATTGACCAACAGAGACGAAAATGCATTAAAGAAAGCTGATAACACAAAAAGTAAATTTCTAATCCAGTATAAATGGGCTATGGAAGAAATAGCTGGTGGTATGATAGCTCACATTCCCACCATTTGACAAACTGGAGATATGCAACCAGTGGAACATACTAACAAAACTGAGGAAAGTGGTTTTAATGAAAAGGATGAAGATATCCTAGACAAAATTTTGCATTACAGAAATTCTCAGTTTCACAGCATTGAATGCAAAAAAGATAAAATATTAGATGTTGATTCAGATTTTGAAAGTAGTATGACAACATAGCAATGTGTAGAAAAGATGCTCACTTCATATAATGAATTATACAAAAAGTAGAGAAAATGGAAACAAGCTTTGTGAGGTCAAACCTGAGTGCCCTCATGTGACCAGCTAGTTCACTACGGTTTGCTAAGTCATCATTACATAAATCCCTGGTAGAAACACTATTATCCACTGCCTCTGTAAAATCTCTGGCCTCCCACTGCGGGGCATGTAGACGTCCTCTGGCTCTGCTGTTGGCCAGGACTTGACATTGCCTATAAATCTCACTAATGAATTTCACCGCTGCCCTGCAGTTGTCCATCTCTTTCTTTAGTCTCTCCGTTTCTGGAGGCAAATTTCACATTATTGGTGAGCCAGCCGGGAGACCAAGGAAATGGCAAGCGAACGTGAAGCCTCTGCAGGGGATGTCCTGGATTGGCATGTGTCCTCTAGGTAGGAGGACTGGCCCATTTATTTCTCTGCAGAGAAAATCCTATGTTGGCCAGTGACCTCCACATGGAGAGGTCTGGTCCATACGCGTCTCTGTAAGGGAAGCCCAGGGTTGGCCAGAGAACAGGGACATCTGGAAAACGCTAAGCAGCATAGTTTGGCTGTAGAAAATCACGTGGCTTCACAACTGTAGAAGAGCACCTAAGGCAGCTGTAGCGGCTGTGGGAATGGACTCTGCTCTGAGCTGTTCAACTGGCTGCTGAAGGCCATCTAGCTGCGCAAGAGCTTTACAGAAAGAATTATAGCTGGAAAGGAACGTGTGGCAGTTGGGTTTGTCCACTGTTGACATGGTGAACAGCCATGTCAGAAAATAGGATGAGCAACTAGAAGTTCTCACCTGCACATTTGTAAAGATGGGAGATTCAAGGGCTAGGAGAATAATACCCTAGCTATCACTCAAAGCCCTTCAACAAAGGGACCAGGGATAGTCGAGAGGGCTAAAGCAGGTCCCTGGTGCTGACAACATCCTGTAATACCCAGCACAAAGCAAATGTTAAAACAGCAGGCCAAAAAAATAAATAAATAAAAGGACTAAAAACCCCTTCAGGATAGGTTGTGTTGAGTAGCCTTGAGGAGACCTTAGAGTCCTTCTCTGGAATTCTCCAACAACTCCCCCGTCAAGATAACTGAGCAGCAACACAGCTGAAGATGCAATAAACCAAAACCATTGCCATTAAGTAGATTCTGATTCATAGTGACGCTAGAAGACAGAGTGGAACTGCCCCTGGAGTTTCCAAGGAACACCTAGCAGATTCAAATGGCCAACTTTTGGGTTAGCTGCCAGGGTTTCCAGTGTAATAACATTAACAGCAGCACTAGCGGACTAAAACAGAACCCAGGGACATCAGGTCTGAAGGACGTGCTCTTCTGGTGCTGCTTTCTTGATGGTGCGAGGTTCCTGCACCGAGATGCTCCCTGGACAAAGACTGATGCCATATCGGACTTTCCTCCAGAGCTGACAAGGGGGAAAGCCTTCCCCTAGAGCAGATATCCTGAATTTGGACTTGCAGCCTATCAGACTGTGTAAGAATAAACTTTCCATTGTTAAAGCCACCCACTCCGTGGTATTTCTGTTAGAGCAACACCGGCTGACTAAAACAAATAGTAAAGGGAAGACTAAAATTGGAGGGACCACCTCCATGTCACCAAGCAGCTGGCCTGAATCCATGCTTGGACTTAGTGTAACAGAGGCATGGCTCCACATAAGACTGAGGGCTCAGCCTGTTCCCAGATCTTCTGACTTTCAGAAACAGTTAAGACTGAGGATTAAGCTTAGGTACTTCTGTCACCAAGGTGGACTAAAGGTCATATGTTACAATTAAAGCTTAGTGAAGAAATGAAAAGAATTGTATGTCTTGGGTTTTTAGGTATGATTGAACAAGTGACTATGATCTCTGTAATGTCTGGCACCAGAAGGAGGAAAACTTTTGGGTCTGAGGTCACCGTCACTGAGACCCTTACCAAGTCTATGAATATGTCTCTTTGAGGCCCCTACAAACTCCCGTTTTATGTTGATGATGAGAATGTATTAATGTATAACTATATAACCTTTCGCCTCCAAACCCTGACAGGAACTGCTGCCATGGGCTATAGCTAATAGCCTGGCCGTTGGCTCTGCCTACTGACAACCCTTAGAGTGAAATATAAAGGAAGCCTCTGTGGAGATGAGACACACAGACCAAAAAAAAAAAAAAATCACTTCTGTTCCCAATAAGCTTTTTGTTACTTGTGTGGATGGTCACCAGAAAGGCCCCCAGAATGAGAGACCATTTTTGCCAACTGACCGCAGAGGCTAAAGCATCCTGTCGTGCAGAGCAAAGACGTGTACAACCAACCACCTCCCAGATGTACGGGAGAAAGTCCCATGGAGCTTTACACACCATCCTAGATTGGGCTTATGCGTGTAGACTGCCACTGTGATTAAAAAAGAAAAAAAAAATGCCTGACAGCATAGAAAAGCTGGTCTGCCTATGAGAGCCTGGCCAAGGCTAAAATCAGCCTCTGGACAGGTTCTTGAGCCAACAGGCCAGGTTGATCCAGCAGGTCAATCCTATCAGAGCTTCTTGACCTATACCGAGGCTTCTACTGGATCTTGAATGAAGTCTTCACACTCTGTACCACTCCCTAAACCATGGAAATGATTGGCTACTTCAATTGACGGGCTTAAATGGCTAATGGGAGGGCACAAGGTAAACCCAGCCCGAACTATGCATCTCAGGCAGGCAGTCTGGGGTTTCAGTGCAGCAGTTCCCTGTAAGGGTACTTCTCATCTGTGCTGTATATTTGATCAGACTATTCTGTGAAATGTGTTTCTTTTGTATACACCCATTCCTGACAAAGTACCTGTGTTCCCACAGAGGTCAATACCTCAAGACTAGCATGAACAGCCTGGGTAGTTATACTCAGGCAACCCTCCCCTCAAGCATTATGGAAGATAGGGGAGGGGCGGGGAAAGCTGGTAATGTCTCTTCTTGACAGACTGTCACACAGTGTTGGACAGGCCCCTTATTCATGGGTCCCAGTGACATAGATTTTTGCTAGAGTTACTAATCAGACCAGTTACTGGCTCTGTCAGCATTTGAACTGAGAGGACAAGTCGTCTCCCCACATTGTTCCAGATGACCTGTCAACAGGGAGGACGCCTCACGAACCAGCTGAATGAGTGACCTGGTGCTTTGGGAAGATCCTAGAGTGGATGAATATGGTCAACTTCATTACTCACAGAAAACATCTTTTGAAGTATGAAACTTGCCTGTAGGGAGTATGCCAACTTTAGGAGGAAATTTCAGTCTGTTTTTTAAAAATGCAAATGGCAGGGACTTGATGGTTTGACTCTGAGAACTGTACTTTTTACGCCTGAGTTTGACATTACTCTGGACATAGAGAATTTGCAGAATATGACCATGTGGTCAAATGTGCATTGACTGACCACCAAATCTGAATTAACCTGGTTTGGCAATGGTAATACTTTATTTAGTTGCACTGAGAAAGGGAGCTTTAGTATCACTTTAATATCACTTGTACTGAAGCGAGTCATGTTCATACAATATGGCTTGGTGGCAGAAATTCGCTGTTTTTACATAAGTGAATCAAGACGTATTATTCATACATAAGACTGGGTACATGTGGCTCTTTTATTTATTCAGTTGGCTTAGATTAAGGCACAACTGGGTAGGCTGAGTCAGATCTCTCCTCCAAATAAGTCTGATCAATCTGCTAAGGACAATCCTACTAATAATCCTCATTAAATACTGCCTTAAATGACATAGATCAACATCCACCAGAGTTATACATCAAACCACACACGTGCAGTTCAATGTCTAAAGTGGATGCACTGCTGTGCTTCTTTTTCTGTCACGTAATGGAAGTTGGTGACGGACTGTTGGAGAAATGGTCTGCCTCTAAGCCTCCAATCAGACTATCTCAGAAAGGTCTTAGACCCGAAGTACTCACAAGGAGGCTAGGAATCAGGCCTTCTTTCTCGCTCCTGTTTCCTTCTCCTTGGTGCAGAAGCCATCCATGTTCCGGATACACAGAGAGTTTCCCTGTCTCTTGCACATGTACAGGGACTTTCACATGGTACCTGAAAAACCACTGTCACTATAAAACATCTTCCCTCCAACTATGGGGCACAGAGAAGTGCTCTGGTCCTGCTGCCACCTAGAATTTGGCATTGATTATCAGTCTCCCTAATAAACTCCACTGCCACCCTGGAGCTGCCCACTTTAGTCTCTCAGCACCTTCCGTTTCTGGAGGCAAAGGGAGGTCAGCGTCTGAGCAGGACCACAGAGCCAGTGAAAGGCAGAGCCGGACAAGTGGGCACACCCAGCTCCCAGCTCTGTGCAGGGCTCTGGACGCAGCCCCGCAATATGCACGCACACAGGGTTTGGGTGGGTTGAATGGGATGGTGGTGGGTGGATGGATAGATGGATGAATGACTGCCTGGTAGGTTTTGAAGGTGAATGGATAGGTAGATGAATGGATGGACAGACGATGAACAGTAGGTCCTGATCTAATTCTTCTTGATAAGTTTTTTATAAAGAAATAAAACTTTCATTATTAATATTTGAATGATTTAAATTACAAGTGGGTTAGTACTAAATAAATACTATATTTTTTCCTATCCCTGTATATGTGTAACCTAAACAAGGACATTTTTTAATGTTTTAACAAAATTTTTTTAAAATCACAGAACAATTGTAATTTTATCATTGTTTATTCATTTCTCTGAATAATTTCAGCTTGCACAGCTGTTTTTACAGTCCCACATACAGTGCAAAGTTAGAACCATCCATATCCTGTTCTCTGTACTCCAAATACTCACTATTATCATGAATGTAAAATATTCATAAATCTCCAAGAAATAGCTCTGTCATAGAATGTTTTCTGAAGAAGTGTTTGTTTCCACCACTCTGTCCCCACTAGTAACTTTGATCATAGTATTTTCTCACCCAATTATTTCCTTCCCCATGTAATTTTAAATGCAGCTTCCCTAGGGTTGCCAAGAGTCGGATCCAACTTGATGGCACTTGGCTTGGCTTGGCTTCCTTTTTGAAGATATTTTCTGATTTCCTGCTCCCCAAATTAAGAAAACTCCTCCTCCTTCCACTGACAACTCATATACTATAATATAAAATGAAAAATCCATTGCCATTAAATCAGTTCTGATTCATAGCAACCCTATAGGGCAGAGTAGAACTCTGCCATAGAGTTGGGGTGCCTGGTAGATTCTAAGTGCCAGCATCTTGGTTAACAGCTGTAACACTTAACTGCTACATTACCACGGTTCCCTAATCTCTTCAAATCAGCAACAATTATCTCTTACAAGACTATTATTGTGGTCATAATTTTTTTAAAAAAATAGAGAATTGCATGTTTGAAACAAGATATTGCTGAACAGAAGTTCATCAAAATAAGGGCAAAATTGACAGAGGTAGGGAAAGTTAGAACTTTCATGTTTAAGAACTATAAAAATCCTACAGCAGAACTTTCCTGGAGAATAGTTAATACAGTATTAAAACTTTTTAACTGAGTATTTACACAATACTGAATACATGTCCATAAGAACAAAGTCCGTGTGAGTTTTATACCTCGAAGGTGTAGAGCAAACACAACGCCGTGAACTGTAAGCACTTAGCAGTCACTCTAAGGACCTCCCAGTTGCTGTGTTCAGTTGCACTTTTACACGTGGCCCTTGAATAAGCAGTTACTTGGCTGTGACATTTCTTGAACTGGCAGCTCTGTGCTGAAGTCCTTATAAGACTTTTAATCAAGACAACTAAAAAAGCAATTGATTTTCCTCCTGGTTGGACTATGCATTCAAAAGATTGTAAACAGTATATACCATACTGTCCCTTAAGAATTCATTCTTTGATTTTTGCTTTGAAAAAAAAAAGAACACACACATGCCAATGCGATTTTATTTTTATAATAACCACAAGTAGCAGCTTCTAGAACATTGGTACAATAAAGCTACTGTTATTTGGGACCAAGTCAAACAGTTTTCTGCTCACATTCTTATTCTACATGATTGACTTGAAATTATTACCAGCTTATACATATGTGGATTAATCTCTCCCTACAACACAGCACAAAATTCTACATTACACTGTCATGCATCCCTTCACCTACTGCCACCCAACCGTGGTGGTGGATGTACCAGCATTTGTTTTATTTATAACTTGCTCCCCTCGGCATAGCTGGTTTGACAAAGAACGTGTACACGCCTCAATCTCAGTCGGATCTCTTTGTCTTGGAAAGTGTTGCAACTGGAAGACAATCCATTTTGCAACGTTCACATACATGAGATATATGTGGAATGGACAATTCCACTTGCCATGAAAAAAAACCAGTCTTCAGAGTGAAAAAATTAACAAATATTGGTAAATAAGAAAGTGACTTTCCACAAGCAAGAAGAAACGAGAAGCAACCTTCTAGTCCTGTTTCCTACCCCTTTCTAAGCCTAGGTTCCTTTACACCACTGGTTCCCATGAGCTCTACCCAAATTCTTACAGTGAATTCCTTGTCTACTCAAGCATACTCCACAACCCATCACGCAGCTTGTCATACTGTGGTGTTTTGAGTTTTGCTATGATGCTGGAAGCTATGCTAGAAGTATTTCAAATATCAGCATTGTCACCCTCACCAATAAATTTCAGCAGAGCTTTGAGACTGAAACACGCTAGGAAGAAAGGACTAGTGACTTATTTCTGAAAATTAGCCCACACAAACACTACGGATCGCTACACAATATTATCCAATATAGTGTTGGAAGATGAGCCTCCTAGGTTGGAAGTCTCTCAAAACACACAGTGATTCTATCAATGGGTCAAGCATACCAGTGATTGTGAGTATGGCTCAAAACTGAGCAAAGTAGTTTTCTGTGATACGAAGTCACCATGAGTTGGAATGTACCTGACATTAACTAACGACAACTTAAGCTAACTAGAACTGTTTTCTGCTGCTTGCTTCTCTGACTCATAACAAAAACAAAGCATGTTTTAATGTAGCCCTGTTAAGTGAAGTCTTTGTCTCTGAAACAGAATTAACGATGACTTATTGTTATTATAAATCTGGAAATTAAGCAAGCTGAACAATTTTTTTTTAAATTAGAATAAACGATTAATTATTTTTACATACAAAATTTGCAAGCTTTTCCCAGGAAGGTTTTGTTACCTGTCCTGAGCTCTCTATGTATTTCTACACTGCAATTTGCTGAATACAAATTGATCTGCTGCCCCACAAAAGCACATCGGCCTTTCACATAACAACCAAACCTTTTAGACCTCCAAGTAATTCTATACCTGAGTGGTGGCTGTGGTCTCAAACACCCTAGTAGATCTTTTATACGAGACGCTGTCCTGGATGAATAACAATTTCAACTTATTAATACAGTCTGTGTTGGTTTCCCTGGTGCCGCAGTGCCCTTACTGGAGACAGTGGCTCCAATCTCACCGCTGACCGTAACAGTGCTGTTTGCTTCCTGTCTTAATATTATTTACCTTTATAAAGGTTTATTTATTGATTTTTTTAGAAAAAAATGTTTTCTGAAATGTGGTTGTGATTTTCTCCAAGGCAATTTTCCTTTCTCCCATTCAGTGTCTTGTGGTTCCTTATTCTCATTCTCATCACTGAACAATACACAGAAATAGAACATCTAAACGTGCTCTGAGTTTGGAGATCTCAGTAAATGGAACCTAAGCATACAGCTAAGAGAGAGCCAATTTCCTAAATTTAACAGATCATTCAAGCCATTCTTAATTTATTGTAAATAGTATGATTACACAGTCAAGATCCAGAATATAGTTATTTCTCTTTCATGGGAATCTCAGACAGAAAGATTTATTTCCAGTATTTGCAATTATCTCTGAAAAGTTCTTTGAATAGCATCAGATACTTTAAAAGTTATTTGGCCTCCAAATTTTTATTGGTTCCAATCACATAGCTTAGGCTAATTCTTCAAACAATCAATAAGCTGATCATCTATTGAGTGCCTACAAGACAATTAGGAAACTCGTTAATTTCCTATTTTACCATCTACGTTACTGGTGGCTTGCTTTTAATTTTGATATGTTCTGTTTTTCATTAAAGCCTTCTACCTCCAATTTAGATTAAATTTATTTAATTTTTATAAATGTGATTAAAAGAAGTAGCATATTTCTCAGCAGGGATACAGGCTTACACAATCTTTTTTCCAAAAATTGACATTTTATTTCAAGGAATAACATTCAAGCAAAAAGTTTCAAGAAAAGACAAAGTGAGCCAGAACTAATAAATATTGTAAAGCTTCTTAAACTTCTAATAGCTAGCAATATGTACACTGACTATACAGTATTGACTAAATCATAATATGATTTAAATAAATCATAAGCTATTCTACTTGTCAGTTAATAATGCAATTTTATTTCTGATTTGTCATTAATATTGACTGCAAAAGCATGGCAAAAACTCTTAAAAAATATATAAAAAGAATATAGAAATAGGTATTTAAGTTAAACTGGAAACTGCCATTCTTGCTCAACTTAATCATTCCATATAAAATGAATTTTAATTAAAGTATATTTTATAGGGGAATTAAAGCTTAGATAGACTGACATAAAGGAAAATGATTGAATGCAAATCATGAATTACAAAAATGAATATTTTATCTGTTTTGCAAAAACATTTGCCATTTCCTCAAAAAGTTAAACATAGCATTATCTTATAACTCATCAACTCTACTCCTAGGTACGTACCCCCAAAATTTAAAGCATAAGTATACACAAAAATTTGTTCATAAATGATCATACCAGAATACTCCTGCTAACTAAAAAGTAGAAACAAGACAAATGCCTATCAATTGATGAATAGATAAAAACAATAGGGCATAGTCATCATACAAAGGAGTATTGTTCAGTTATAAAAAGAATGAAACGCATGTACTATGTTTTAGTCAGCTAGGGCCGCTCTAACATAAATATGACATAGTGAGTGGCTTTAACAAAGGAAGGTTCATTCTCACACAGTCTGGTAGGCTACAAGTCCATATTCAGGATATCCGCTCCAGGGGAAGGCTTTCCCTCTTGTCAGCTCTGGAGGCAAGTCCAGTATTGCATCAGTCTTTGTCCAGGGAGCGTCCTGGCGCAGGAACCTCAGGTCTGACTCACCCTTCTCTCGGTGCTGCTTGCTTGACTGTGTGGGCTTCCCAATTCTCTGTTTGCTTCCTTTTCCTTTTATCTCTTCTGGGACGAAAGGACTAAGGGTGGGGCAACCATAACCCACTGAAACTCCCTTTACAGTGGAGCAGGGAGGTGATCTTACAAAGCGGTGTACAGTCCCACCCTAATCCTTTAATATACAGCACCGGCAAAATCACAAAATGGAGGACAATTGTAGAATACAGGGTATCATGGCCCAGCCACGTGGCTACACCTATTTTGGGGGGGACACAATTCAATCCATGACACACTGTGACGTCAATAAACCTTGAAAATATTATGCTAAATGAAATAAACAAACACAATTGGCCACATACTGTATGATTCAATTTACATGAAATGTTAGAATAAGCAAATCCATAAAAACAGACAGTGGACTAATGAAGAAGAAGAAAGTATGAAGAATGACTGCTAATGGACATAGAGTTTTATTTGGGAATGATGAATATTTTCTGGAATTAGTGGTGATACACAATTTTTGTGAACTTGCTGAAAAAACTACATTGTACATTTTTAAAGGGTGACTCATATGGTGTGCCAATTATATCTTAATAGAAAATGTTTCTGAGAGAAAACATGCTTTCTAGACAGGGAAATTTAGAACATAACTCTAAGCAATGCAGTCACAATAATCACTTGATTCTGGGAATCACTTCTCATCCTAAACATGTTGTCAATGCAGTGAACAGCCTGTGCAAACAAACATGTCCTCTAACAAATAACCAGCATGTGCAAATGACATCTCTAGGATAGAGATAGAGCCACATTGTAAAGAAGAGAGAATAACTGAGAGAAGAAGGGTGCCATGTTAGGCTTCAAGCAGACACAGGGTAAATAGCTGTGTGCTTTAGAGGAATTTGGGACCTAGAATTCATATATGACTAGAAACTTGGAAAGTGGAAATATGAGTTCAGATCAGCTTGCAGAAAATGAACAGAAGTACACATCTAACATTCTGATGTTAGTTTAGTACTAAGCACTGAACTTTGTCCCAGTAGCCATAGCTTTTACACAACTATTTGTGTTCCTTGTGTTAGCCTAATGCCAGCCTTTCCCAAATATTTTTCTCTTTTATCACAAAACATCCAAGTGGGAGAAGAAAATGAAATTTCAGCCAGTAATGCAAGCAACCACAGCTGGGGTTTTCACAGTAATTAACAAAACATTTCACCTTTACATTGTGGTAGCTTGCTAATACCAACCCTCGTTTGTGCCCTCCCCAGGCCAAGCCTTCTACTTCCATCAGTGTCGCAGAGAATGAGATCCCTATTCCTTAGTGTGTGAGTGTGATTTGTTGAAATTTATTTGTAGTCCCTGGCAATGTCAGTACACCAGAATGGATGTATTTAGTGTTAAGTACCTTCCCAGCAATTTCCCTTTTGAGCATTGGAATGTGATAAAGTATTAGAGCTTTACTCTTTGGAGTGAAATGTAATACTGCACGGGAGGCAAGAAAATAGATTGGGGAGAACTTCTTGCAGCCATTTGTCCCAGTAATTGACCAACAGAGAACAATAAAGCAGTATTCCTCAACAGCAGTATCCTATTGGAAGCATCTTGCCCTTCCTCTTACACATGTTATAAATTGGAATGCTAGTAGGACAAGCACACTTCTCCATTAGAAGGATAAATCTGACCCCGGGAACATGAGCAACAGCAGCGGAGCACCTACAAACACCAATAGAAAGATACATTTCCATTGCTTCCCAGAACTTGTGGGCCTCTTTAAGGATAAGAGTAATCTTTTCGCATTCCATCTTGAAGTTGTGACCAGATTGGCTATGAAGTTGGTGTTTAATCCATCACAACTGGACACTAAGCATCTCCAGCTAACTTGCTTTCGAAGTAGCTACCAAACTTTATAAAAATGAAATAATCTCATGGGAAGTATAAACGGTTACTGCTGCAGAAAGAATACCAGGGAAAACAGACAAGTGAGGATTTGCATGAAGCATGTTAAAAATGTGCTTATATATCTGCAGGAATGAAGGAGTCCTGTTCATCCAAAAACCATAAACTTCCAACATCATTTTTCATGAAATGTCATCTAATAGCATACTTGTATCCACTTTTAGCCTAAATCTATAGCTCAGTTGGAATAGTTACATGGAAAAGAAAAACATACTTTCCCTGGGTACAATCTAGTAAATTTTTCTCGCCTCAATTCTTCTTTCTCTCAGCTATCTCTGGCCCCAGCATGTGATTTTTTTTTTTTTAAGCGTTGCAAAATGTCAGTACACAAGAGACCAGAAGCAAATGCTTGCTATCACAGAATCTTGTTTCATAAACTGAGAAACACTGACATGTTACAAAACTTTATTCCCTTTTTTCTCTCCTCTTTGTAATGATTTGTTTCCCCCTCCTTCTTCATGTATAAATAAACAGAAAATTGTCTGTATATTTGGTGTTTTTTTTCTCCTCTGGTCTTCATAATCAAGGGCTATTACAGCAATAGATCTTATCTGTGGCATGGCAGTCCCTCTGCACCTTCAGTTCAGATTTTTGTTTATGCTTGGCTGCCATTGTGGCTGTTCCTGATAGTTTTAGGTCAGCCATGACAGACTGTGGGTGACACTAAATAAACAAGCTGGGAGTCTGGGACCAGCCAGGAAGGAGTGGTACTAGGGCTCTCGGTTTGATTTTCCTTGATTAATCACCCCTTTTATTTAGAGTAACTTATTGTGTACAGTACCTGCTTGTCTGGCTAAGCAAATTACACTATCAACTGGCAAGGACTCAGAAATCCTCATAAACAAAGAAACAAGGAGGACAAGCACAGCTTACCCAACTGCAAAGTGAAGCTGCCAGCTGTAGGAGAATAACTGGGGCTGTTTATTTATTTTCTTAAATAGCATATACCTCTTTCTTCTGCTGCTTGTTATCCTGCTTTGACCTAAGTAACCTTGTCAAATCACCACCCAGGTTGCCAAGATTGCCACAACCAACAGACTAATTAATCCTAGTGATAAGACGAGGCATGATTCCAAGTGACTGGTGTCTCAGAATCCACCTCTGCTCCACAGAAGCACTCTGAGTGTGTGTGGGTGTGTGGGGTATGTGTGTGTGTGTGTGTGTGTGTGTGTGTGTGTGTGTGTCTTTTGTAGCTTAGAGAAGAGGATGCCTAACTATATTTTCTATGCAGCTACTCAGTTCAGTTATTCTTGAGTACCTAGTAAGGGTCAAACACTGTAGTATTCACTGCCAAACGGGATTTTGAACCAATTCATTTTGGTTTAAACTCTGCAGAGAATTTGCATTTCTAACAATTTTCTAGGAAGTTATACATAAGGATCACTTGGGGGTCTTAATAAAATAAATATTCTGATTCAGTATATCCAGAGGTATAAATGAAAATTATCAGCAGGGAATTTGCTAGAAATGCAAGTCATCAGCAGGAGTACCAGCATGAAACCAGAGTAAAACAGTTGGAAGCTCTGCTATGAAATCATCATTATCCATCAGTTTCCTCAAATTCTGTTTAGTTGTTCATCGAAGGCTATATAGTTGACTGTATAACCAGTTGACAAGGAAATATTCATTTTTCAAATTCTGAGCAGTTAAAAGTATTTCTTTTGTCTTTTAGTTGTTTCAGACTCTGATTCATGACTGACAGAAATCCTGGAGCATCTTTCAGTTCAAATTCAGCAGGTTAACAAAACACCCTAGGGGTTGTCCACAATGCAGTAACAAAGATAAGAACAAACAGAATTTAGAAAAGTATACATATAATTAGATCAGAAAAAGAACAATCAAATGGTGTGAAGAGAGAAGTCATTGACAAATATTAATAAAGAAACTTTCCAGCAATCACAGAAGGGAAAATAGCAACATTATCAAAATGTAATTTTTTAACTAACAAAAATGCACCTTTTTTTTTAAAGGGAGACATGCTGTGCTGGTGAGAATACAGCAAGTTTTCTCATATCTTCCCACTGTAAATGTGAAAATAATATGTTCATTCTGGACAGAAAGTATTCCCATGACTTCCACCATATTCCAAGTTGTGGCTACTACATATTTGGCTGCTGTATTAAGTGGCAGGGCGGGGTTCGTGGTGGCTCCCTGCCCCTCGGCTCTCATCTCGTGACCTTTCGCTACGGCGGCTGATCACTCACACGGCCAGAAGCTTCTGCTCTCTTCTTCCAGTGTCTGGTTCCGGGACTTGAGCTAGCAGCTGTTGGACTCATCAGTCCTTACAGTCGGCACTTGAGAGTACTGCTCCCTGACCTGCCAATCCTGGGTTCGCCAGTCTCTGCCGCTCCTGCTCCCTGACCTGCTGATCCTGGTTTTGCCAGCCTCTGTCGCTTCGTCTCACCACCAGCTTGGGATCTACTGACCTACACAACCAGTGATCTAGAACTCTGGTCTCTGACTTGCTGACCTTGGGTTCATCAGCTTTTGTGGCCACGTGAGGCTTGTGCCAGAGCTTGGGACATTCAGCTTCTGTGATTACGTGAGCTGTTTCCTATATTTGTATCTATCTATCTATATATCTACATATTATAAATCTTTCCTTGTACCTACACATGTTACTGGTTTTGCTTCCCTAGAAAACCAGCCTAAGACACGATTCATTTCTTCTCAGATTCTAATTTGCATAAGAATTACCTGAGGATCTTTTTTAAAAAATTGATATCCTGATTCAATAAGATTATACAGAGAGGAGGCAGAGTCAAGATGGCAGACTAAACATACGTCTCCCTAAACACCTCTGGAAACCAAGACCTAAAATGATAATTAAACAGAGCCTTCTGGACGCCTAATGAGCCCTGGGATATGGCATAGGGCTGTTAATTTGGACTTTATACCACTGAATGCAAAACCTCCTCTCTTTCACTGAACTCACGCTTAGTGAGCACAGGCTTGCACAGACCGAAGGTAACTCACCATTTTGATTTTTCTTTCCTCTGTCTTGGCTAGCAGGCAGAACTGGGACTTGACTCACTGCTGGTTTTGGACGCACTGCTGGTGGGACCAGCAATAGTAATTGCCAGGTTCTGAAGCCTGGCTTTGGACTCTATATACCTCAGTTCTTCAGGCCTATCTTGCCACCTCTGCCATGTGGTCGCTGTACAGATGCACTTGTGCAGGGTGCCTTCTTGATCCACTGGGAAAGGGAAAAGCCCAAGCAGAGACCCCAGCTGGACTTGGGTCCTAGGCTGGGAGGTAGAGCCTGCTGTAGGGGAAGAGTGCTTTTCCAGCAGGGAGGCAGTGTTTTGCACAGTGTCACCTGGAGCTGGGGCCCAGTGGTGGAGGCTGTGGATGCTGGGCATTTTGGCAATCATGGCCAATTTTTCCACCAGAATCCTGGTCCCAGCCAGCTGGCAAGCTTGTGTAGGATGCCATCTTGTTTCACTGTGAAGCAGATTCATCCATACAGAAGCCTCAGCTGGACCTAAATCCTGGGCTGGGAGACAGTGCCTACCCAGAAGAGACCACTTTTCCAGCAGAAAAGCAGAATTCTACACTGTATCACCTACAACTGGGGCCTAACAGCAGAGGCTAGCATTTGACGTCTTTCTGTATTTTGAGCTAGTTTGTAACATCTGGGATTAAATATAGTGGTCCTTACTTTGCAAGCTGGGATAAGCTACATATACACCTGAAAACCTGAATGACTTTGGAAGTTGTCAAACACTTTTTACTTCTGATTTTAAGACAACCTAGAGAAACAATTGTGGTCCATCTTCACAGCATCTCTTCTAGTCTCTATTGACACACACGAAGCCCAAAAAGCAACAACTTTGGAGAAGATGGTAACTGGAAATCACCCATGGCATCAGAAGGCCCCCAAAAGAAACTGCCTCAGAATTTCCCAAAGAAGCTTTTCTGAAACTATCAGAAGGTGAATACAAAAGGATTATATACAGAGCCCTCCTAGACCTTATACAAAATGCAACAGAGCAAAACAAAAAATTAAGCAAGCTGTTCGATCTGATGGAACATCAGTACTCAAAACCCAACAGATCAAGGACAAAATCAAAGACATAGAAACTTCAATTCAAAGCCAAGATAACAGAATGGAACAAATGGAAAAGAAGGTTTCTGATCTGGAAGACAGAGCTGCTGACTCCAGCATCTGTGAGAAGAACTCAGAAAAAAGAACCAAGAAAAATGAAGAAGCATTAAGAAGCATGTGGGACTCTACTAAGAAAAACAATCTAGAATTAATTTGCATTCCTGAACAGGGAGATACACCTGAGAACACAGAGAGTATTGTTGCACTGCTGCTGAGAGAAAACTTCCCAGAAATTATGGAAGAAGAGAATATAGATATCCAAGATATGTATCGAACACCACTCAATATAGATCTCAAAAGAAAGACTCCAAGACCAATTCTAATCAGCCAAGCCAAGTGCCATTGAGTCGGATCCAGTCACCATTCTAATCAAGCTTAACAAAATGAAACATAAGGAGAAACTCCTACAGGCAACAAGACTCAAAGCAAAGCTAACATTCAGAGGGAAACCCTTTAGGCTGTCATCAGATTTCTCAGCAGAAACAATGTTGGCACAGAGACAGTGACAAGAAACATTCAAAGCCTTGAAGGAGAACTTCCAACCTAGAATTATATATCCTGCAATACTATCTTTCAAATATGAAAGTGAAATTAAGATATTCACAGATAAGCAGAAATTCAGAGACTTTGTAAAAATCAAACCAAAGCTACAAGAAATACAAAATCTCTTGCTTTGGAAGAACAAAACTGCTAACATCATATTTTAGAAGGACACATTATCCAGAATCCTACTTAACTTAGGGAAGGCTCCAAACACAATCAAAGCTATAATAGTGAAACGATCTAGTGATCATATCATGTAAACTATGACATTATCATATTAAAAAGATGGATGTACTACAGTTGCTATGGTCCTTTCAGATGGAGAGGAAGTTGACAAGACTGGTAGCAATTAAAATTGGGTTTATATATAGTTTATTCAGCAGGATCATAAGGGCAGACATAAAGCACAATAAAGAAGCTACATACCATATCAAGAAATGTAATACAGGAGTCTCAACAACCACAAAACCAACCCTCAAAAAGATGAAAAATCAACTCACAAAGAAGAAGGTTGCAGAACCAATTAATAAGAACAACAGAGAAAACATCAACACAAAAACAAACATATCACAATGGCAACACTGAATACATACCTATCAATAATTACATTGAATGTGAATGGACTGAATGCTCCAGTAAAGTGAGATCTTAGATCAAAAGACATGATCCATCTATATGTTGCCTATAAGAAACTCATCTTAGACTTAAAGATTTGAACAAACTGAGAAGTAAAGGATTGAAGAACATATATCAAGTTGACAATGAAAAAAGAAGAGCTGGTGTGGCAATTCTAACCTCAGATAAAATGCATTTTAATGTAAAATCCACCATCATGGATAAGAATGGACACTATTTATTGCTAAAAGATTCAATACACAAGCAGGACTTAACAATGTTAAATATTTATGCACATGATATTAGAGCACCTAAACACATCAAAGAAACATTGACTACATTCAAAAAGAAGAGAGACCACCCCACAATAATAGTAGGAGACTTCAACACTCCACTCTCAATAATGGACAGATCGTCTAGAAAAAAGCTCAAGAAAGTCACAGAAGACCTTGTTGCCACAATTAACCAACTAGACCTCATCAACATATACAGAACTTTCTATCGATCAGTGGACAACTACACATCCTTCTCCAGTGCACATGTAACGTTCTCCAGTATACACTATGTGTTAGGACATAAAGCAATTCTAAACAAAATCCATACCATTGAATTGATACAAAGCATCTTCTCACGTAATAAAGCCATAAAAGTTGAAATCAATAGCAGAAAAAACATAGCTAGAAAGTGGAACTCACGGAAACTGAACAACACCTTGATCAAAAAAACATGGGTTATAGAAGAAATCAATGATGAAATAAAGAAATTTATGGAGGGGGCGGAGTCAAGATGGCCGACTAAGCCCACATCTCGTTCTATCCCTCTCGAAACCAAGACCTGAATTGACAATCAAACAGAGCCTTCTGAACACCTAATCAGCCTCAGGACACAGCACAGAGCTGTTAATTGGGACTTTATACCACTCAGCGAAAAATCTCCTCTCTTTGGCTGACTCCCGCTCCTGGCTATCCCCAGCTCTCACGGACGGAAGGTAAACGCACCATTGTGACTTTCTTTCCCTCGGTCTCGGCTGGTGGGCGGAGCTGGGCCTTGCCCGGCGGCTGGACTCAGACACGCTGCTGGGGGGATAGGCAGGCGAAATTCCCATATTCTGAGAGCCAGGCTCAGGACTCTGTTAATCTAAACACTTTGAGCCTTTCGTTTTGTAGCTGCCTCAGTGGGGTTTGTGCCGAACACCGTGGTCAGGGTGCGGGACACCATGTTGGTACCGAGATTTTAGCGAGACCTCGTTCTTAGCCTGGGAGCCAGTGCCTGCAAACAGGACAGCGCTTCTCCGTCAGAAAAGTAGTGATTTTCCATAGTGCTGCCTGCATTGGGGGCCCTGCAACAGAAGCAGAGGAATCGCTGCCTCTGGGCACCTTTAGCTCCCCTGTCTGCTGCCTGTGTGGAGGACGCCATCTTGGGTATGGTGGCCGCAGCTGGACCTAATTCTAAGCTTGGGAGCCAGAGCCTGCCCACAAGAGAGCACTTTTCTATCACAAAACCAGTACTCGACGCAGTGTTGGCTAAGGCTAGGCCCTGTCAGCAGAGGCCACCAGGGCAGTAGCAGTGCTGTATTCAGAACTAGTTTGTTATCATCTGGGGTTGGATACAGTGGCGCTTACTTTGTCAGATTGGAAGAGGGACCTCTACACCTGAAAACCTAACTGACTTGTGAACTGGTCAGATACCTTTTGCTTTACATTTGAAGACAGCCTAGAGAAACATTTGCAATCCATCCTCACAGTACCTCTTCCAGCCTCTATATACTCACATGGGACCCAAAAAGCAACAGACAATTGTGGCATACAAGCAATCACTCATGGCTTCAGAAGGCTCCCAAACAAAGCAACCAAGGAGTTTTCCAGATGAAGAAACTTTTATGAAAGCATCAGGAAGTGAATACAAATTGATTATATACAGGGCCCTTCTAGACCTTATACAAAATGCAGCAGAACAAAATGAAAAATTAAGCAAGTTGTTCAATCTGATGGAACACCAGTACTCTGAAATCCGACAGATGAAGAAGAAAATCAAAGACATAGAAACTTCCATGCAAACCGAAGAAAACAGAATGGAACAAATGGAAAAAAGAATTTCTGACTTGGAAGACAGAGCTACTGATGCCAGTGTCTATGAGCAGAAATCAGAAAAAAGAAACAAGAAAAATGAAGAAACATTAAGAAGCATGTGGGACTCTATTAAGAGGAACAACCTTCGATTAATTAGAGTCCCTGAACAGGGTGAGACATCTGAGAACACACAGAGTATTGTTGCTGAGCTGCTGAAAGAAAACTTCCCATAAATCATGAAGGAAGAGAATATAGACATCTCAGATGCATATCGTATGCCACCCAATATAGATCTCAAAAGAAAGACTCCAAGACATATTATAATAAAGCTTAACAAAATGAAACATAAGCAGCAACTCTTAAAGGCAGCAAGACTCAAGGCAAAGCTAACATTCAGAGGGAAACCCTGTAGGCTCTTGTCAGATTTCTCAGCAGAAACCATGCTGGCACGGAGACAGTGGCACGACACATTCAAAGTCTTAAAGGAGAAGAACTTCCAACCAAGAATTATATATCCTGCAAAACTGTCTTTCAAACATGAAAATGAAATTAAGACATTTCCAGATAAACAGAAACTCAGAGACTTTGTAAAAACCAAACCCAAACTACAAGAAATACTGAAAGAAGTTCTTGGCTTTGGCTTAGAAGAACGAAACCACTAACTTTATATTTTAGAACGACACACTACTCAATACTCATTTAGGGAAGGCTCCAAAGTAAATCACAGCTTTGATTTGGAAAGAAGCAATCCAGTGATCATCATGAAAACTATGCTGTCATCATAATAAAAGAGGGATGGACTACAGTCGTTATAGTCCTTCCAGATGGAGAGGAAGATGACAAGACTGGTAGTAATTAAAATTGGGTTTATAAATAGTTTATTAAGGGGATTCATAGGGGCAGCTGTAAAGCACAACAAAGATGTATCACACCATTTCAAGAAATCTAACACACGAGTCTCAACAACTATAAAACCAGCTCTGAAAAAGATGAAAAATCAACTCACAAAAAAGAGTGTCTCAGAACAGACTAATAAGAACAACAGAGAAAACATCAACATAAAAATAAACATATCACAATGGCAGCAGTGAACACATACCTATCAATAATTACATTGAATGTGAATGGACTGAATGCTCCAGTAAAGAGACACCGAGTGTCATCTTGGATCAAAAGACACGACCCATCCATATGTTGTCTACAAGAAACTCACTTGAGACCTAAAGACAGGAACAAACTGAAAATTAAAGGTTGGAAGAATATATATCAAGCTAACAATGAACAAAGAAGAGCAGGGGTGGCAAATCTAATCTCAGACAAAATCAACTTTAATGTCAAATCCACCATCGTGGACAAAGATGGGCACTATTTACTGCTGAAAGTTTCAGTACACAAGCAAGACTTAACTATATTAAGCATTTATGCACCTAATGTCAGAGCACCTAAATATGTCGAAGAAACACTGACTGTGCTCAAAAGAGAGTTAGATGACTCCACAATAATAGTGGGAGACTTTAACACTCCACTCTCATTACTAGACAGATCATCTAGAAAAAAGCTCAGTAAAGATACAGAAGACCTCATTGACACAATTAACCAACTAAACGTCATTGATATATACAGAACTTTCCACCCATCAGCAGACAACTACACCTTCTTATCCAGTGCACATGGAACATTCTCCAGAATTGACCACGTGATAGGCCATAATGCAATGCTCAACAAAATCCATACCATTGAATTATTGCGAAGCATCTTCTCAGATCATAAAGCCATCAAAGTTGAAATCAATAGCAGAAAAAACAGAGATAGAAAGTGGAACTCTTGGAAACTGAACAACACCTTGCTCAAAAAAACATGGGTTATAGAGGAAATCAGGGATCAATTAAAGAAATTCATGGATTCCAATGAGAACGAAAACACTTCCCACCAGAACCTATGGATACAGCCAAAGCAGTGCTCAGAGGTCTGTTTATCTCCATAAATGCACACATCGGGAAGGATGAAAGAAACCAAATCAAGGAACTAACTCTACAGCTTGAACAAGTAGAAAGAGAACAACAGAGGAACCCCTCGGGCACCGGAAGAAAGGAGATCATAAAGATTAGAGCAGAGCTAAATGAATTAGAGAATAGAAAAACAATTGAAAAAATCGAAAAGACTAAAAGCTGGTTTTTTTAAAAGATCAACAAAATTGATAAACCACTGGCTAAATTTACTAAAGAAAAGCAGGAAAGGAAACAAATAACCCAAATTAGAAATGAGAAGGGAGTTGTCACCACAGATGCAACAGAAATCAGAAACATCATAACAGAATACTATGAAAGACTGTACTCTAACAAATTTGAAAACTTAGGGGAAATGGACCAATTCCTTGACTCATACCACCTACCCAAATTATCACAACGTGAAGCAGAACAACTTAATAAACCCATCACAAAGGAAGAGATTGAAAAGGTCATCAAAACACTGCCAACCCAAAAAAGTCCCGGCCCGGATAGCTTCACGGCAGAATTCTACCAAGCATCTAGAGAAGAGTTATCCCCAATACTATTGAAACTATTTCACAGTATAGAAAGGGATGAAGTACTCCCAAACTCATTCTATGAAGCCAGCATAACGCTGATACCTAAGCCCGGGAAAGATCCAACAAAGACAGAGAACTACAGACCGATGTCACTCATGAACTTAGATGCAAAAATCTTCAACAAAATTCTTGCCAACAGAATACAACAACATATCAAGAAAATAATCCATCATGACCAAGTGGGATTTATACCAGGGATGCAAGGCTGGTTCAACATCAGGAAAACAATTAATGTGATTAACCACATAAATAACACAAAGGACAAAGATCACCTGATTTTGTCCATTGATGCTGAAAAGGCATTCGATAAAGTCAAACACCCATTCATGCTAAAAACTCTTAGCAAAATGGGCAGAGACGGCAAATTCCTCAACACAATAAGGGCCATTTATACAAAGCCAATTGACCACATCATCCTGAATGGAGAGAGACTTAAAGACTTTCCCCTGAGATCAGGAACTAGACAAGGATGCCAACTGTCACCTCTCCTATTCAACATTGTGCTAGAAGTTATAGCCAGAGCAATTAGACAAGACGAACAAATAAAGGGCATCTGCATTGGCAAAGAGGAAGTTAAAATCTTCCTGTTCGCAGATGATATGATTGTATATGCAGAGAACCCCAAGGAATCTATAAGTAAGTTACTCAAACTGATAGAAGAGTTTAGCAAAGTCTCAGGATACAAGATAAACATAAGTAAATCAGTATGATTCCTTTATACCAACAACGAGACTGTTAAGGAGGAAATTATCAAATCTATACCATTTGTGATAGCCCCTAAGAAGATAAAGTACCTAGGAATTAATCTAACCAGAGAAACAACAGACCTTTACAAAGAGAACTACAAGCCCTTACTACAAGAAACTAAGAGAGACTTAGATAAATGGAAAAACCTACCCTGCTCATGGATAGGAAGACTTAACATTGTGAAAATGTCTATTTTACCCAAAGCAATTTATTTATATAACGCAATCCCAATACAAGTTCCAGCATCATTTTTTAATGAGATGGAGAAACAAATCACCAATTTTGTTTGGAAAGGGAAGAAGCCCCAGATAAGTAAGGTACTACTAAAGAAGAAGAACACACTGGGAGGCCTCTCATTACCTGACCTTAGAACACCCTACACTGCCACAGTGGTCAAAACAGCCTGGTGCTGGTACAAGAACAGACAGACTGATCAATGGAACAGAATTGAGACCCCAGAGATGACACCATCTGCCTATGAACAGTTGATATTCGACGAAGGCCCTAAGACATTAAACTGGGGTAAAAACAGCATCTTCAACAAATGGTGCTGGCAAAATTGGTTATCCATCTGCAATAAACTGAATCAAGATCCATATCTTACACCTTATACAAAAACCAACTCCAACTGGATAAAAGACCTAAATATCAAACCTAAAATGATAAAGCTCATCCAAGAAAAGGTAGGAACAACAATGGAAGTTTTAATACACAATGAGGACAGACTACAAAATCTGTCAAAGAAACCTCAATCAACAGAAGAGAAAGTAGATAAATGGGAACTATTAAGAATCAAACACTTTTGCTCATCCAAAGACTTTATTAATAGAATGAAAAGAACACCCACAGAGTGGGAAAAAATATTTGGCAACTCTATGTCAGATCGATGCCTGATCTCCATAATCTATAAGATACTACAAAATATCAATAAGAAGAAGATAAACCATCCAATTAAGCGATGGGCAAAGAGATGGACAGATACTTCACTAAAGAGGAGATCCAGGCAGCCAAAAAACACATGCGGACATGTTCACGATCTTTAGCTATTAAATAAATTCAAATCAAGACAACAATGAGATACCATCTCACCCCAACAAGATTGGCCATGATCCAGAAAACACAAAACAACAAATGCTGGAGAGGCTGTGGAGAAAGTGGAACCCTCCTACACTGTTGGTGGGGTTGCAAAATGGTCCAGCCTCTTTGGAAGGCAATCTGGCACTTCCTTAAAAAAATGGATATTGATATACCATTTGACCCAGTAATTCCACTACTTGGAATATATCCTACAGATTCAAGGCCTTTCACACCAACGGACACATGCACCAGAATGTTTATTGCGGCACAGTCCACAATAGCAAAAAGGTGGAATCAACCCAGATGCCCAACAATAGAAGAATGGATAGGTAAACTGTGGTACATATACTCAATGGAGCACTACGCAGTGATGAAGAATAATGATGATTCCAGGAAACATCTCCTAACCTGGTTTCAACAGGAAGACATTATGTTTAATGGGAGTAGTCTGCGACAAAAGGACAAATACTGTATGAGAACCTCTACGATAAGACCTCAAAAACAGACTTGTGTATAGAAGAAAAGACTCTTTGACAGCTGCAAGGGAGGGGCGGGAGGGAGGGAGGGCAAGGGGGGAGGGTTTAGTTTAGGTAGTTACTAGAAATCTAGTTGGGAGAAAGCGGTGACAGCACACATTAGGAACAAGAACAACATTAAGTGGACTTCAGCATAACTTGAGTACTCCTTCCATCTTAACTCAATACTGCAAGGATAGAGTAGCTGGAGCGGGGGGCGGGGGACCATGCTCTTAGGCGAATTCCAGGCCAATTGGCACAACTAGCATTTTGCTAAGAGAGCTCTCTGCACCCCACATTGGTGAGTGGCGTCTGGGGTCTTAAAAGCTGCCAAGCTGCCATCCGAGGACACAGCAAATGGTCCCAACTCAGCAGGAACGGATGCTAACTGAGGGCCAAAATGGCATGCGGTAAAGACAACCGAGAAGACAGAGAGACCCACAAGAGTGGGTGCCTACATCGACCTGGGACCGGAAGAACCGGATGGTGCCCGGCCACCACCAGTGATAGCCATGACAGAGCTCACAGAGAGGAGCCTCACTGGCAACACAAGAATAAAAAGAGGTGCATCATGAGATCTCCACTAAAAGACCTCAATTGATGGTCCAGCGGTTTTGGGGTTCCTCTGAGAGCATGGCCCCCGGCCCTGATGCTGCCCGTTCCCATAAATTATAACAAAGGTGCACTCTTTGGACAGGAATGGAATGGACTTGGCAATGGAGAGTAACCATATATTGGAAGCACATTATGGTTCTATACATCTATAGGATATCATCTTGCTGACCTCTGGCTGGAGGAAGGGGAGTAGACGGAGAGGAGGGGAAAGGAGACTGTTGGGAGGATGAGACATGTATGGAGCAGAGAGGAATAGTGTGCAGTCACCGGACAGGGAGAGCAGTGGAAGCTTCATATAGGGGGGCATGTAAATTTACATGTGAATGTACATTTTCACTCAGTTATGTTAAATAAAAATAAAAATATATATATATGTAGTAAAAAAAAAAAAAAAGAAATTCATGGATTCCAACAAGAACAAAAACACTTCCTATGAGAACCTACAGGATACAGACAAAGCGATGCCCAGAGGTAAGTTTAGCTCCATAAATGTGCACATCTGAAAGGAAGAAAGAAACCAAATCAAAGAACTCACCCTACAGCTTGAACAAGTAGAGCGAGAACAACAGAGGAACCCCTCAGACACCGGGCGAAAACAGATCATAAAGATTAGAGCAGAACTAAATGAATTAGAGAATAGAAGAACAATGGAAAAAATTGAAAAGACCAAAAGCTAGTTTTTTGAAAAGATCAACCAAATTGACAAACTATTGGCTAAACTTACTAAAGAAAAACAGGAAAGGAAACAAGTAACCCAAATAAGAAATGAGAGGGGAGTTGTCATCACAGATCCAACAGAAATCAAAAATATCATAGCTGAATACTATGAAAGACTGTATTCTAACAAATTTGAAAACCTAGAGGAAATGGGCAAATTCCTTGATTCATATCACCTACCAAAATTATTACAATGTGTGGCAGAACAACTTAATAAACCATCACAAAGAAAGAGATTGAAAAAGCCAGCTTAAAACTCCCAACCAAAAAAGGCCTGGGCTCAGATGGCTTCATGCCAGAATTCTACCAAGCTTCTAGAGATGAGTTATCTCGAATACTACTAAGATTACTTTACAGTATAGAAAGGGATAGAATACTCCCAAATTGACTCTATGAAGCTGTCATAATCCTGATACCAAAGCCCAGGAAAGACCCAGCCAAAAAGGAGAACTACAGACTGATACCACTCATGAATCTAGATGCAAAAATCTCCAACTAAATTCTTGCCAATACAATACAACAATATATCCAAAAAAAAAAAAAAAAAATCCATCATGACCAAGTTAGATTCACACCTGGGATACAAGGCTGGTTCAACATCAGTGAAACAATTACACTGATCAACCACATAAAAATCACAAAAGACAAGAATCACCTGACCTTGTCTTGATGCAGAAAAGGCATTTGGTAAAGTCCAACACCCATTCAGGCTAAAAACTCTCAGCAAAATAGGCATAGATGGAAAATTCCTCAATGCAATAAACGCCATTTATACAAAGCCAGCTACCTAAGTCATCCTGAATGGAGAGAGACTGAAATAATTCCCCTCAAGAACAGGAACTTGACAAGGATGCCCACTCTCACTTCCCCTATTCAATATTGTACTATAAGTTTTAGCCAGAGCAATTATACAAGACCAAGGAATAAAGGGAATCTGCATCAGCAAAGAAGAACTAAAAATCTCCCTATTTGCAGATAATATGATTCTATATGCAGACAATCCTAAAGTATCCATAAGGAAACTACTCAGATGGATACAAGAGTTCAGCAAAGTCTCAGGGTACAAGATAAACATAAGTAAATCAGTAGGATTCCTTTATACCAACAACGAGATTATTAAGTAAGAAATAAAGTCAATACCGTTTACTATAGCCTCTAAAAAGATAAAGTACCTAGGAATAAATTTAACCAGAGAAACAACAGATCTTTACAACAAGAACTACAAATCCTTACTACAAGAAACTAAGAGAGACTTACATAAATGGAGAAACCTACTCTGCTGATGGATAGGAAGACTTAACATTGTGAAAATGTCTATTTTACCCAAAGCAAGGCACTTATGTAATGCAATCCCAATACAAGTTTCAATGATATTTTTTAATGAGATGGAGGAACAAATTACCACCTGTGTCTGGAAAAGGAAGAAGTTCCAGATAAGCAAAGCACTACTAAAGAAGAACACACTGGGAGGCCTTTCATTATCTGACTTTAGAACCTACTACACTACCCACTACCACAGTAGTCAAAAACAGCCTGGTACTGTCACAAAAACAGAAAGATAGTTCAGTGGAACAAAATTGAGACCCCAGAAATGACACTATCTGCCTATGGACAGTGGATATTTGACAAAGGCCCTAAGGCATTAAACTGGGGTAAAAACAATCTCTTCAATAAATGGTGCTAGCAAAACTGGATATCCATATGCACTAAATGAAAACAAGACCCATATCTTACACCTTATACAAAAATCAACTCAAACTGGATAAAAGACCTAAATATCAAATCTAAAGTGATAAAGCTCATCCAAGAAAAAGTAGGAACAACAATGGAAGGTTTAATACACAACGTCGATAGACTTCAAAATCTGTCAAATAAACCACAATCATCAGAAGAGAAAATAGACAAATGGGAACCACTAAGAATCACTTTTGCTCATCCAAAGACTTTATTAATAGAATTAAAAGGCCACCTACAGAATGGGAAAAAATATATGGCAACTATATGTCACACTGACACCTGATCTCCCTAATCTATAAGGTACTACAAAATATCAATAAAAAAAAGATAAATCATCCAATTAAGTGATGAGCAAAGGAGATGGACAGACATTTCTCTAAAGAGGAGATCCAGGCAGCCAAAAAACATACGTGGACATGCTCATGATCATTAGCTATTAAAGAGATTCAGATCAAAACTACAATGAGATACCATCTCACCCCAACAAGATTGGCCACGATCCAAAAAACACAAAACAACAAATGCTGGAGATGCTGTGGATAAATTGGAACTCTTCTACACTGTTGGTGGGATTGCAAAATGGTGCAACTTCTTTTGAAAGTAATCTGGCACTCCCTAAAAAAAGGATATAGATGTACTATTTGACCCAGTAATTCCACTCCTTGGAATATATCCTACAGAATCAAGGCCATTCGTACCAACTGATACATGCACATGCATGTTCATTGCAGCACAGTCCACAATAGCAAAAAGATGGAATCAACCCAGATGCCCAACAACAGAGGAACAGATAGGTAAACTATGGTATATATACTCAGTAGAACACTATGCAATGATAAACAACGATGATAGCAGGAAACATCTGTTAACCTGGTTTTAACTGGAGGACATTATGCTGAGTGAAAGTATTCAGTAACAAAAGGACAAATATTCTTTTAGACCCCTACTATAAGAACTTAAAAACAGACTCATGCATAGAAAAGAAGACTCTTTGATGGCTGCAAGGGTGGGGAAGGAGGGAAGGTGGACGGGGAGGGTTTAGATTAGCTAGTTAACGGAAATTTCATTGGGTGAAATCAGTGACAGCATACATTAGAAAGAAGATCAGTAATAACTGGACTTCAACACAATTTGAGTACTCCTCCCATCTTAACTCAATATTGCAAGGACAGAGTAGCTGGGGACCATGCTCTCAGGCAAAATCGAGGCCAGTTGGCACAGCTAGCATTTTGCTAATGAGGACTGTCTGCACTCCACATCGGTGAGTGGCGTCTGGGGTCTTAAAAGCTGCCAAGCTGCATTCTGACGGTACAGCACAAATGATCCTAACTCCACAGGAATGTATGATCACCGAGGACCAGAATGACATGGGGGAAAGAGAACCCAGAAGACGTGAGTGGGTCTCTACATCAACTCGTAACCAGAAGAACTGGATGGTGCCCAGTCACCACCAGTGATAGCCATGATGGAGCTCATAAAGCTGAGTCTCACCAGCAACAACAGAGTAAAAAGGGGTGCACCCTGAGATCTCTAATGAAAGACTGCAACTGATGGTCTGGCAGCTTTGGGGTTCCCCTGGGAGCACAGCCCCTGGCCCTGATGCTGCCCCTGTCCATAAATCAAAGTGGAGGTCAACTTTTCAGACAGCAATGGATCAGAGTTGGTGACGCAGAGTGACCGTATCTTGTGGGCATTTTATGGTTCTGTGTATCTATAGGATGTCATCCTGCTGACCTCTGGCTGGAGGAAGGGGAGTGGATGAAGAGGAGGGGATAGGAGACTGTTGGGAGGATAGGACATGTATGGAGCAGAGAGGAGGGGTGTGCTGTCACCGGACAGGGAGAGCATTAGGAGCTGCATGTAGGTGAGTATGCAAACTTATATGGGAATGTACATTTTCATTCAATCATTAAAAAAAAAACATTGTATGGGACCTGAGGTTCTTCATTTCTGACAAGTGGCAAGGTAGTGAGAATGCTGCAGGTCCAGGGACCCTATTTTATAGTCTTTTTCATTTATTTATTTGTTGTATTTTAGATGAAGATTACAGAAGAAATTAATTTCTCATTCACCAGTTAGTACATATTGTTTCTTTTTTACTTTATTTTTATTTGCTTTATAATATTTTACTGTGATTCAGTGCAAGTTTACAGAGTCAGTTTGCCATATAAAACCCCATACAGAGACCCCTGTGCAACTCCATCTGCTCTCCCAACCCTGTGACAGCATATTTTTTCCTTTCTACACTGTACTTTCCATATTCACTCAACTATTCTTGTCCCCTCCTTCCACCCTCATATCTCATTGCTATAGGTCAGCTTTTCCGAGAGCCTCATGACTTACAGTCCAGTCCATTTTTGTCTGATGAGTTGTCTTCATTGCTGGCTTTATCTCTGGGCTGGGAATAAGACCAGGCTCCATGCTCTCAGGTGTCAGACATGAAGTCTCCCATATACATACTGTTTTATGACGCTGCTTAACAACCCCACGACAGGTCAACACTCTCCCTTCTCAAATTTGGGTTCTCTATTACCAGCTTCCCTGTACCTCCCTGCCTTCTAGTCTTTGCCCCTGGACTGGTGTGCCTCTTTATTCTCATTTTGTCATATAGGCCTGTCCAATCTCTAGCTGAAGGATGAACCTCAGAAGTGACTTCATTAGTGAGCTGAAACAGGGACCATATTTTAAATGGAAAAGTTGTCAGAAGTCTCCTGATTAGTCCACTTCAAAAGAGCTTGTACCAAGGAAGTAGATATGGAAAGCAGTCTAAACCACACATGTGAGAACCAAGCTGTAAGAAACTGAAGAAGACAGATGAACCGAAGATGAATTCAACACTTTAAGTCCGGAGGCTTCCTAAAAAGATGGTTAAGATCTGCTTTACATGATATTTGGAAGGTTTCTATGACAAAATCTTATGGATATGTGTAAAAGGCAGGAGGTGGTACAAACTTGGAGCTTAAAGGAAAGTTTAGAGTAGAGATGGATTAGGTTGAGCCATAAGAAACTGCCAATAGTCAACCACTTTTAACTTATAGAAATGATTATTTAATATAGACCAATCTAATAAATTTGACAATCAATTTCATGGAGATAGTTGAACATGTAGAGATTTATGAGATCAGGAAAGCTAAGTATGAAGACTGAGATAAGGCCTGAACTTTGGGAAATATTCAAATTAAGGGATAATCAGAGAAAGAGAAAAAAATGCAGGAAGCTGATAAAGAGTTTTCAAAATGATAGGAAGCATTGATTTTCATTCACAAAGTCTTGAAGAGGCAGAGTTTCAGCAGTGAAGCCAGAAACAAGTATACTCTGCAAGGAAGATGGAGGAGGCCTTTGCATTTGAGATTCGGAGGTCTTGGCCAACCTTTAGAAAAGCAGATTAATAATAAAATTGGTGCTAGGACTCAAAATGGCAAAGCAGAAAAACTGAAAACATCACATACACACAAAAAAAGATGACTACAGCTTACAGTAGACCTAGAGATAATTAAAGAAGTACATTAGACTAACTAAAATAAACATCAATCCTTGGGCAGTCCTTGATCCAGAGCCACTATCAAATTAGCTACTTCATTTCTCTCCCACTGAGGCACCCTTTCACATCCCCAGAAGGAAGCCCAAATTTCTGTACTGTATACTATATGTAGCCATAAGTCCTGGGATCATTAATATACTACCCTCTCAAGATGCTCGTACCTTTAAGGTGGAGAATTTGATGGAAGCCATTGATAAATATCCCTTCCATAGATGGAGTGTACCTAAAATCACCAACTTTGAAGACAGAAAGAAAAACGGCCCCCTTTTGTCTCAGAATCACTGTTGGAGTGAGGAGTCAGCCCACCTGAGTACTTTTGATGATTACATGATATCATCTACACAGAGAAGTTTTTTTTTCTTTTAATTCCTCCAAAGAAGTTTTATTCTTCATGATCTTTCAAAGAGAAAAATATCAAGAAAAAGCAGCAAGTTAATCCAAACAAAAATATTCCACTCTCTTCAGTATAAAGCTTCCTTTCAGTGTAAACATCAATCAGAATTGGTTCAAGTACACTTCTTTGGATAATTTCAGTCATTTACAACAAAATACTGTCTTTTTCAGATTTTGGCACCTGCAGTCTCTTTTTAAGATGACGATGAGGCAGAGAAATGAAGGGGTCCTCAGCTCTGCGAGGCATTTGCCTTCTGTGGTCTCCAGCATCATGCCTCTTTTTCATTTGCTTTCTTCTCCCCATAATAACACCCAGGGCTGAAGTCAGTAGCTTGATATTTGGCCCATTTCAATTCGATACATTCTGTGGGAGACCTCTGATTCACCTTGACTCTTGCTGTAGAGTTGACATAGGTGATATTTCAGTTTTCCATTAGCTGACTTCACTGATTTATTTCTCCATTAGTTCAGAATCTGAGCAAGGAAGAGAGCTGCTATTTCTTGTGCAGCCTCAGAAACCCCACAAAATTTGAATGTTCTCCTCAATCCAGGTCTATACGTGGACACTTAGTTAACAGAAAATACAAATCCAACATGTGCATAGTACTGATGAAATAAACACCTAGGTTGAACAATTTAGCATTTTGCAAAGTGTCAGAGATAACAGAACTCCAGAATTCTGGTGTGATTTACTTCTAGTCATTTCTTTCCATCTTGGCCAGGGCTAATTACATCTTGTCCAGAATTTTTTAAATAATTTATTATGCATTAAGTTAAAGTTTACAATCCAAGTCAATTTGCCAAATAAAATTATGCACACACACTGTTACACATCTCTAGCTGTTCTCCCAACCTTGTGACAACACATTCCTGCTTTTCACCCTGTACTTCCATAATCATTCAATCAATGCTGTGCCCCTCTATCCTTTCATCTTGCCTCTGGACAGGAGCTTCTCAAACAGCCTCATGTAAATATTTAAGTGAGGATTCACACTCTTTGCCAGCATCCTATTCTTACAGTCAAGTTCAGTCTTTGAGGAGTTGGCTTTAGTATTGTGTTTAACTTGCAGCCAACAGAAAGTCCAGGGGCCACGTCCTCGGAGGACCCACCGGTTTGTCGAAACTTCCAGTCTGGCCTTTTAATAGAGTTCTAGTTCTGCACACCCACTTTCCTCCTGCTACATCAGGGACTCTATGTTGTGTTCCCTCTCAGGACAGTCATTGGTGGTGGCCTAGAATCATCTACCATCTAGTTCTTCTGATCTCATGCTGATGACGTCTCTGGTTTACAAGGCCTCTTCTGTCTCCTGTGCTTACATTTTCCTCGTGTCTTTGATATCCTTCATTCTCCTCTACTCTAGGTGGATTAGGACCAATTGATGTTACTTAGGTGGTCACTTGCTAGCTCTTAAGACCCCAAATGCACACACCAAAGTTGGATGCAGAACATTTTCTTACAGATAAATAAAGTACTCCTGCCAGTTGGCCAAGATGTTCACTGAAGCTATGGTCCTCAGACGCCCGCCTGTGCTACTCTGTCCTTCAAAATGCTGGGTTGTGTTAGGAAAACTTTTAGCTTTTGGTATAGAGCAGCTGTGCTAACCTCCCTTCTACTGTGTACTGTCACTCACTTCAACTAACCCAATTCTTCTGTGCTATCTAATTATGAATACCTCTCCCCCTCCCTCCCCAACCTTGTAGTCATCAAAGATTGTTTTCCTCTGCATTTAAAACTTTTCTTTCTTAAGTCCTTATAGTAGTGATCTCAAGCAATTATTTGTCCTTTATACAACAGACTAGTGTCACTCAGTACACTGTCTTACAAATGACTCCATGTCGTCCAGTGTTTCCTAAGATCATCGTTGTTATTTATCATCACACACTATTCCATTGTGCGACTGTATCATAGTTAGTTTATCCAATCATTTGTTGATGGGCATCCAGGTAGATTCCATCTTTTCGGTATTGTGGACAATGCTGCAACAAACATTGGTGTGCATATATCTACTTGTGTGACAGCCCTTGTTTCTCTAGGATACATTCCAAGAAGTGGGATTGCTGGATTATACAGTATTTTGTAGCTTCTCTTTTTGCTCTTTTGGTGACATCTTTTGATGAGTGTAAGTGTTTAACTCCTAGATGATACTTGGTATCCAGCTTATCTTTTGGAGTGTGTGTGTTATAAGTTATGGTTTGTATCCTATTAATGCCATACATTAGACACTCCAGCATTAATTCTTTTTGTTTCCCCGTGATCGTTATAGTTTTTGGTTTTATATTTGGGTTTTTGATCCACTTTGAATTTGTTTTTGTGTACAGTATGAGGTATAGATTCTGTTTTCCTTTTTTGCAGATGCATATTCAGTTTTGCCAGCACTACTTGTTAAAAAGATAGCCTTTTCCCCATCTGCTGGGCTTTAGGACTTAATCAAAGATCAGGTGACCATAGGTGGATGGATTTACATCTGGGCTTTCAATTCCGTGCCATTGGTCAGTGAATCTGTTGTAGTGCTAGTACCAGGCTGTTTTGACTACTGTAGCTATATAGTAGGTTCTGAAGACTGATAGTGTGAGTTCTCTTTCTTTAGTCTTCTTCAACACTGTTTTACATTTCTGGGGCCTCTTCCTTCTCCCTATAAGGATAGTGATCACTTTTTCCATCTCTTTGAAGAATGTTGTTTTGGTGGGGGGTGTCAAAATTGTTTTGTATTTGTAAATAGCTTTGAGTAAAGGTGTCATTTTCACAGTGTTCAGTCTGCCTATCAAAGAACATGGAATACTTTTCCATTTGGGGTTCTTGTAGTAGTGTGTTGTAGTTTTCTTTGTATAGATCGTTTACACCCCTGGTTAGTTTTATTCCTAACTCTTTTATTTATTTATTATGTATTTATTTAGGGGCTACTATAAATGGTATTGTTTTCCTGATTTCTTTTCAATTGTTCTCTTTATTGGTCTATCAAAATTGAACTGATTTTTGTATGTTTCTCTCATATGCTGCATCTCTGCTGAATCTATCAGTTTCCATAGTTTCTTGCAGGGTGTTTTAGGTCTTATATGTGTAGTATCATACCATATGCAAATAGGGACAGCTTTACTTCTTCCTTATCAATTTGGATTCCTTTCATTTCTTTTTCTTGCTTATTATTCTAGCTAGGACTTCCAGCACAATGTTGAATAGTAGTGGTAATAAAGGGAATCCTTGTCTTGTTCTTGTTTGCAACGGGGGTGTTTTCAGCCTCTCTCCATTAAGAATGACTGCTGATTTTCTATAGATGACCTTTATTATGCTGAAGAATTTCACTTCTGTAATTATTTTTTGTGAGCTTTTTCAGGAATGGAGGTTGGGCTTTATCAAATGCTATCATGGATTGAACTGTGTTCCCCCCAAAATATGTGTAGCCATGTAGCTGGGCCATGATTCCCAGTATCTTGTGGCTGTCCTCCATTTTGTGGTTTTTCTAAACTGTATGTTAAAGGATTAGGGTGAGGCTGTAAATCCCTGCATAGGATCACCTCCCTGTTCCACTGCAAAGGGAGTTTCCTTGGAGTATGGCTTGCCCCACCCTTAATCCTTTCATCCTATGAGAGAGAAAAGGAGAATCAGGCAGAGAATTGGAAACCTCACGCCATCAAGCAAGCAGCACTGGGAGAAGAGTGGGTCCTTCAGACCTGAGGTTCATGTGCCAAGATGCTCCCTGGACAAAGACTGATGCAATACCGGACTTTCCTCCAAAGCCAACAAGGGGGAAAGACTTCCCCTGGAGTGGACACCCAGAACATGGACTTGCAGCCTACTGGACTATGTAAGAATAAACTTTCCTTTGTTAAAGCCTTCCACGCAGTGGTATTTCTGTTAGAGCGGACCTAGCTGACTAAACAAATGCATTTCCTGTGTTGATTGAGATTATCATGTGATTCTTTTATTTATGTAGCAGATTACACTAATTGATTTTCTAGGCTTTGGCAATGTTGAACCATCCTTGAATACCCGGTATGAATGCTACTTGGTCATGGCGTATTATTTTTCGATGTGATGCTGAATTCTATTGGCTATAATTCTGTTGAGAATTTTTGCATCTGTATTCATGAGGGATATTGACCTGTAATTTTCTTTTTTGTGTGTTACCTTTGAATTATTTGATATCAGGGTAAATGCTGGCTTCATAGAATGTACTTGGAAATATCCCTTCTTATATTAAGTTCTGAAATAGTTTGAGTAGTATTAGCATAAGCTCTTATGTGAGTGTTGGGTAGAACTCTCCAGTGAAGCTGTCTGGGTCAGGGCTTTTGGGGAAGGGGGAGGTTTTTTGGTTTGTTTGTTTTATTTTTAATTACCTTTTCAGTTTCTCCTCTTACTATGAGTCTGTTCAGATTTTCAACATCATTTTGTGTTAGTCTGGGTAGGTTATATGTTTCTAGAAATTTGTCCATGTCCTGTAGGTTTTCAAATGTGTTGCAGTACGGTTTTTCCCAATATTCTGTTTTTATCTTTTTTATTTCAGTTGAGTCTGTTGAGGTGTCCCTCATTTCTTACTTAGGTTATTTGCGTCCTCTCCTGTTTTTCTTTCGGCAATCTAGCCAGTAGGTTTTTGGGTTTGCTGATCCTTTCAACGAACCTGCTTTTGGTTTTGTTGAGTCTTTGTATTGTTTTTCTGTTCTTGAGGTCAGTTCTTTCTGCTCTGATCTTTATTAGTTCCTTGGGCTTCTTCTGCTATTCTTTTTCTGTTTGCTAGAGTTGTGTAGCTAATGTTTTGATTTTGTCTCTCTCTTCTTTTTGATGTGTGCGTCTATTGCTATAAATTGATCCCTGAGGACTGTCTTTGCTTTGTCCCAAAAGTTTGGGTATGATATGCTTTCATTTTCTTTGATTTGGGGAACTTTTTTATTCCATCTTTTATTATCCAGTGGTTTTTAAATAGTCTTATTCAGCTTCCAAATAATTGTTTTTTTTTTCCCCTGCTCTTCCTCTTGTTAATTTCTACTTTGATGGTGATGCAATCAGAGAAGATATTTTGCATTATCTCAATGTAATGGATTTTGTTGATGGCTGCTTTGTAGCCTAAAATCTAGTCTATTCTGGAGAACATTCCATGTGCATTGGAAAAGAATGTGTACTTGACATCATTTGGATGGATTGTTCTGTGTACGCCTGTCTCAGTCATCTAGTGCTGGTCTAACAGAAATACCACAAGTGGATGTCTTCAATGGAGAAATTCCTTTTCTCAAAGTGTAGAAAGCTAGAAGTTCAAATTCAGGACATCAACTCCAGAAGACTTTCTCTCTCTGTCACCTCTAAAGAAAGGTACTCGTTATCGATCTTATCCTAGACTAGAAGCTTCTCAGGCACAGGTACCCTGGGACCAAAGGATGCACTCTGCTCCCAGTGCTTCTTCTTGGTGGTATGAGGTTTCCCTCTCTGCTCATTTCCCTGTCCGTTTTATATCTTGAGAGACAAAAGATGGTGTAAGCCAGACCCCTGGAAAACTCCATCATGGATTGAACTAAGTTATTCCAAAAATGCAGGTAGCATTTTGGCTAGGCCATGATTTCCAGTATTGTATATTATCTCTGATTTTGTCATTTACTGATATTTTCCTATGTGTTGGATATTCTATCATTATAATTGAATAAAATGGATTAGTGGTAGTTATATTGATGAGACCTACAAGATTGGACAGTATCTTAAGCTAATCTCTTTTAAAATATGAAAGAGAGAAATGAGCCAAGAGATGTGAGGGCCTTGCATCACAAAGAAAGCAGTACCAGGAACAGAACATGTCCTTTGGATCCGAGGTTCCTGTGCTGAGATGCTCCTAGAGCAAGGGAAGACTGACAACAGGGACCTTTCTCTAGAGAGAAAGACTTCTTCTGGAACCAACACTCTGAAGTCAAACTTCCACCCGATATAACTGTAAGAGAATAAACGTTTCTTTGTTAAAACCATCCACTTGTGTTTTTTCTGTTACAGCAGCCCTATGACAGACTAAGACACTCCCTTTACATTGGGGCAGGGATGTGACCTTAAGAAGGGTGTTACAATCCCACCCTAATCCTCTTTAATGTATGATTACAATTGCAAATTGGAAGACAACCATGTAATACTTGGAATCATCGCCTAACCAAGTTGATACAGACATTTAGGGTGGGGGGGTAGATTAACACGAAGTCTGACAATTAAGTTTTCAAACTTGCCACCACGGACTTACAGTGACAGAACTGTACAGACAACTCAGTAAGGTTTCATATCCTTGGCATATCAGTGTCTCACAGCTGTGTTCATGGCAACATATAGCAGTGTCTTGCTGAGTGGCATTAATTATTGATGCATATTTTTGTATGCCATCCTGAGAATGCCAGAGCTTGAATCAGAGCAGTGAACAAGAGCAATGAACAAACATTAAATTTCTTGTTAAACTTGGCAAGAATGGAGGTGAAATCAGGGATGTGTTAGTACAGGTTTATGGGGATAAAACCATGAAGAAAACAGCAAAATACAAATGGAGTGAAAGTATTTGTGAGAGGAGAGAAAGCATTACCAGTGAAAAGAGGTCAGGGCAGCCAGTAACCAACAAAATTGATGAAAACATTGCAAAAATTCATTGAATTGTGTGTCAAAATCATTGGCTTACTATGAGAAGCATAGCAGACCAAGTAAACATCTACAGAGAAACAAGAACATCTTAACTGAAAATCCTGGCATGAAAAAGGTATGTGCACAAATGGTCCCGAAGGAGATCACCAATAAACAAAAGGAAATGAGAGATGAAGTTTCCCAAGACCTTTTGGAGAGGCAAGACATGTTTGGGGCCATGTTATCACTGTTGGTGAAACATAGGTGTATCAGTATAACCCTGAAACAAAGCATCAAAGTGCACAGTGGAAGTCAGCCAATTCCACATGTCCAAAACTTCCATCAGTCCAAATCAAGGGTCAAATGATGTTGCTAACCTTCTTTTGGTATCAGAAGGATTATTCATTATGAATTTGTACCAACTGGACAAACAGTTAACCAAGTTTACCATTGGGAAGTGCTGAAAAGGTAGTGTGAAAAGGAAAAAAACAACCTGAATTTTTCACAAACAGCTCATGGCATCACCAGCGTTTATCATGACAATGCATCAGCTTGCATGGCATTGTCTGCGAGGGAGTTTTTAGCCCATAAACATATAACTGTATTGCAACACCCTCCCTACTCACCTGATCTGGCCCCCGTTGACATTTTCCTTTACCCCAAAATAAAGGGAATATTGAAAGGAAAACATTTTGATGACATTCAGGACATCGAGGACAACGCAATGACAGCTCTGATGCTCATTCAAGAAAAAATGTTCCAAAACTGCACCGAAGGGCACACTAAGCAATGGAGTCAGTGTATAGCTTCCTAAGGGGAGTACTTCAAAGGTAACCATAGTTATATTCAGCAGTGAGGTATATAACAGTTTTCTAGGATGAGTTTGTGAACTTCATTGTCAGATTGAGTTATTCAGGCCGTAACAATGCCTGTAAGTTCAAGTTGGCTGAAAGTGGTCTTTGGATCTTCTGCATTGTTGTCAAGTTTATTTCTGGATGTTGTTTCTTTTACCAAGAATGGCACATTAAAGTCTTTACCTATTATTGCACGACTGTCAATGTCTCCTTTTGATGTTGTAAGAGTTTGTTTTGTGTTTTTTGGAACCTTGTCATTGAATGTGTAGGTATTTATTTTGGTTATGTCTTCATGATGAATCATCCTTTTAATCATTACATTATGGCCCTTCTGTCTTATCTTTGTGGATTTTGATTTAAAGCCTGTTTAAGCTGAGATTAGGATTGTCATTCATGCTCTTTTTTGTTTGCTGTTTGCTTGATATACTTTTTTCCATCATTTGACTTTTTAATAAATTTACATCTTTGTCCCTAAGGTATGTCTCTTGTAGACAGTGTATTGATAGCTCCTGGGTTTTTTGTATCGTTTCATTCTGTTTTTTATTCATTCTGTCACTTTTTGCCGCGCTATGTTTTCATTTAGGTCATTTAAATTCAATATAATTATAGGTATGAGTTTATTGCTATCATTTTATTTATTTATTTTTTTGGTGATGCTAACATTTTCTTCATTCCTCTCACTCTCTTGTGCTGAATTCCCTTTTCATGTGTGTGTGTGTTTTCATTTCTTTTGTTTCTGTAGATTTTGTCTTTATTGAGACTTTTTTTTTCTTTATTTGGTGAGCAGGCTTGTTAACTTTCTTTGTGGTTACCTTGAAATCTACCTTTACCTTCTGAGGTTTGAAACAGTCTTTTATTACTTTGTAGTGCCTTGCCCTCCTCTTCATCAGAAATCTCTATACCTACACCACTTATTTTCTCTTTTATTGTTCTGATGTTGTTGTCATTTACAGATTAATCCCTCTGATATTCTGCTGTCAATCTCTTAGTTTTTAATAGTCCTGGGTTGGTATCTGGCTGGTATCATCTTATGTCCTAGATTTGGGCTGTCATCTGATGTTTGTTCACAAACCAAAGGACATTCTTTAATAATTCTTGTAAGCTTTGTTTGATTTTTTACATGTCCCCTGGTTTCTGTTTATTCGGAAATGTCCAAACTTCTTTTTCATATTTGAATGAGAGTTTTGCAGGATATGTTATTCTTTGTTGGCAATTGTTTTCTTTCAAGGTTTTATATATGTCATCCTATAAGCCTACTTGCCTGCATTTTTTTCTGTCAGATAATCAGAGCTTAGTATTCTTTTTTCTCCTCAGTACGTGATTTTTTTTTTTGTTTGTTTTTCTTGAGATGCTCTCTGAATTCTTTCTCATGTTTGGTTTTAGCAAGTCTGATTATGATATGTTTTCTTATTTCCTTTTCAGGTCTATCCCATATGGGGTTCGTTGAGCTTCTTGGATAGTCAGATTTTCATCTTTCATGATATTAGGGAAATTTTCTGTCAGCAATTGTTCAACAATCTTCTCTGTGTTATTCACTTTATTCCCCTTTTCTAGAACTCTGATCATTCACATATTTTTGCTTTTGATTGTATCCTACATTCTTCTTTTTTTTCCCTAATTTTTCTCCTTGGTATCCAAGAACTTTTCTTCAGTTTCATGTTCCCGTCTTCTAGCATTTTAGACCTGCTCCTCAGACACTGTCCACTTCTGAAATTTTCTTTACCTTTTGGATTTCTAATCATCATTTTTATATGATTTCTAGTTTTGAATTTATTTTGACATTTTTTTCCTGTATTATTTTCTTGATCTCATCCATTGTTTCATCTGTATTTTCCATGAATTTGTCTATCTTTCCTGCAAATTTGTCTGTTTTTTGCTCCAATTCTTGGATAGCTGTGAATATTAGAGATTTGAATTGCCTATCAGGTAGTTCCAATGCCTTTTCTTCTATTGCAAAGTTAACCAGTGTTTTATTTTTTATGCCTACTGGAACCACACTGATCTTTTTTTCTGTTCACATGTTTTCCTATTGTGTGGTATCTTTAAGATATTCAGTAGTTATTTTCTTTGGTTATTGATTGTAGATTTGTTCATTTAATACTTCCTTTTTTAATTTGGTTGTGTCTGAGTAGGTGTGACGTGCATTCTCTGTCATTTCCTTGTCTGTGGGCACAATACTTTTTACTTCCTTGTCCAGGGGGTGGAGCCACTTGTTCAGCTATGGTACAGTAGGGTAGATCCAGCCAAAGAGGAACAGCTGGAATGGGTTGTTTGTGGCAAATACTGGGGCCAACAGGGTGGGTCAGGGTTCAGTGCAGAGCAGGTTCTGGTAGGACTTGTCTCAGCTGCTCAAGTATGCAATGTTCAGTACCTGGCACAGATAGGCAGGAGGGATGGGAGATGACGTGCTATGTGGAGCTAAGGTGGATGTAGGAAAGAAGAGAGAGAGGACGGAGAAACAGGCACTGGAGTGGAAAGATGAAAAACTGAGAAATTAAGAAAAACAGAAAGAAAATAGGAAGCATAAAACATATATATTAGAGAGAAAGAAAGAAATCCTCCCCCAACCTCCACCCCATAGATTCCACTGGCAACCAGTGAAGAAACTCCCAGACCTCTGGACACACCCTGTCTTTCTAGCACACATCACTAGATGTTCAGGAGAAAGCAGACAGAGATGAGAAACAGAAATGAAGAAAAACAAAAATTATAAAAAGATGAAAGGAATGTACTCCCTGCCCCCCAGAGATCCCACCAGTACAACTGTACAGACTGTGGAAGTGGCTCCTAAGCCAGACAGTACAGCCTGGCTACAAGGAGCAGGGACAGCACACAGTGCCAGGTGTTCAGGATACAGGGAAAGAAGGTAAGTAGAGGGAGAAGAGAAACCAAAAAATGAAGGAAAACAAAACAAAGATTCTAGGGATCCTACCAGCATGGTGGCTTGAACGAGGGAAGCAGTTCCCCAGCTGAGCAGCACTTTGCAGCCTATCAGAAAGAAGCAAAGATGGCACACAGAGCCAGATGTTCCAGAGAAAGGAAAGTAAATTGGTGAGAGACAGGAAAGAAAACAAAAGAAGCATTACCACAACAAAGAAATGGCATTGGAGGAGCCAACTGTTGTGGCCAGGGCAAATCCAAGTGGTTCAGAGCCAGAACCTCCTGGCCAACTGACCTGAGCCTGCTGGGAAGCGGCAGAGGCTGTGCAGAAGGAAGAAGGGTCGGGTGTGGGAAAGCATGTATTGCTGGTTACCAGATGCTCTGTCTCCTGCTGGGAGCTCTGTGAAGCCACTTTCCCATATTCCCTGTCCACTGATCTCCAACAGGAATCCAATATGGTGAATCTGTGCTGCACTAACTGGTAAGGAACCTCCGCTACATATTTCTGCTAATCAGTTTCTTATCACATTTGGTCTCAGTTGAGTTCTTTGTCTCTTTATTTGACATGTAGTGTTCCAGGACTGATGTTTGTCTCTGTTTACTCAGTTTTTCCAGTCTTTGCTGTGAAGGCGTAGCATGGTGGTTTTGTCTGTAGTGCCACGTTAGCTCTGCCTTCTTAATCAACATTCTTAACAAACTTTCATTAAGCCAAGCCAGCCAAGTGCCGTGGAGTCAGATCTGACTCATAGCTGCCTGCATATTAAAGACACCTCTAAAACTCCTATTTTTCTAATCTGAGTAATTAAAATTATTTCAGCATTCTCACATAGATATTATTACCCAGCTGATTCTGAGTGGTTTTTTTTTTTCCTTCCAAAATGCATTTTAAACAACAGTGATGCTCTTTTTAAAAAGAGAATGTTGGCCAGAGTAGCTGACACGAGGACAGTTTAATTAGTTACACATTTGCCTCCTCTCCAGGTTCAATAAATATGCATTCATCAGCACAGCTGCATCTCAGCATGCACATTTAAATTAAAGAGGCTTCCACAGAGGCTGGGGCCATCTTGGCATATCTTTACTTTACCAGAAGCCACATCAAATCCTGAATCAGTTGTCTCCTTAGAATTTCTTCATAGGTGGCTTCTTGTAACAATCACAGATACATTGCCAATTTGGACATTTGGATCATTGCCTAGTAACCTAGAAATTGTTTTTAAAGTAAAATAACAACAGTTAATTTTTAGCAAAATCAAATAATTTGGGTATTTTTTCCCTTTTAAGTAAATAATCATCAATGACACGTAGTAAAAGAGATTCAAGAAGTACTGTTCCAGTGCTTTTCCTTTTACATTCACTGTGGCTTTTTTAGAACAAAGCATCATTAAGTAAAAATAAAATAAAATCATAAAGATTGTTTTTGGTACATTATGGTCTAAATGTAAGTTATCTCGGCTAATAGGCATTGGATTAACAGATATTCAAAATCAGATGGAAGTTCTTGAATGTTAAAATTTTTAAAAGACGTGGATATAATTTTTTTTTTCCAAACAGAAATCCTGGCTAACAAGGCTTCACTGTGGAGGTTCAGTTCTGTGCCGCATCAGCCTCTGAACATTCACCCACAGCTTGCACCTGCCATAAGCAATGACGGATGAGCCAACTTGTTGTTTGCTCTTCCCTGCAGAGAGGGCAGACAGCTGCTTTTCTAGAAAGCTAGGGAAAAAGGACAGGAAGGAGATGGATAGGCATTCAGGAGGCACCTGCCAGGACACTGTGTGTCTGACAGGCATCAGTGGCACCTGGAGCCTGGCCAGGAGACATCAGGACTAGCAACAAGTTCTCCTAAGCTGGACCTCTCAGAGCAGATCCAGAGCAGAAAAGACTTCACTTAACCATCTGCAGGTGGCTTCATATGGCTGCCCATACAGACTAGCGCCAAGTTAGAACTGCCACTATCCCCATGTGGCATTTGTAGTGTGATGGGGGACTCCACACATTTCAACAACAGCCACAAGGTAAATAATGCAAGAGAAATATCAGGAGGAGGAGGAAGGAAAAGGGGTAATAAAGAGAGAGATGGCTAAGGAGCTCTGAGATTTTTCCCTGATGTTTGCTACTTTAAATAACAAGAAGGTCAACAGTTTCTGCAGTTCTAAAACACACCTAAGCCTGACAGGTTCCTGAAGGTTAACTGCTTTAGCTGGAGGAGCTTCCCTGATTTATAATGCCTTTGAACGACCTTCCCCATAGGTAAACGCCAGGAGAGGCCTGCCTGCAGGTGTGCTGTGTGCACTCAAGGAGGATGGCGCCTCCCAGGGAAATGTTGAACGCTTAGGCTGGGTTATTGGACAAGTCTGTTATCAGCGATTGCCAGTGGTTCATATTCAGAGCCAAATGGTGCTGGACAGTGTTGTACTTCCATGTGTCTTAGACTTCTCTGGTAGAGTTGTCAACTATACGTCAACTGTTCTTTTCCTATCACTTTGAAGCTTCTGGACTATCCACAATGTGCATCTGTAACACAGTGTATAGCTTTGAGAGGTGGATGAGAAAAGTGAAGGAAAAAGGACCCAAGTCTTAGTTCACAGCCACAAGGTTTCCCTTTCCACTGGTGACTGAATGTATTTTTAAAACCCCAGATTGAGATACACTGACACCTATCTGAAAGACAAAGTCCTAGGACGTGAAATTATTATAATTACTGCAACAAATTTGTTCCTAGTGACTTGGTGATTAAACCAATCCACATTAGGTCAATTTGCTAACCTGGGAGTGGGGGGCAGGGGAGCCACTTCCATCAAGTCGATTCCAACTCAGAGCAACACTACAGGACAAAATAGAACTGCATCATAGAGTTTCCAAGGAGTCCCTGGAACTGTCACCCTCTTGATTGGCATGTAAAAACTACACCACCAGTGTTTCGTTAAAAGTGTATTCATTGATTTTCTTTTGATGTAAAGGCAGAAACTGGTACCAAGTATACAGGTTAGTTCAGCCATTCATTTTTCTAGCAACACCAGAAAAATTCTTTGCCTTCATTTGTTAGGGTCCATGATTTTCAAGATGCGATGCTGTTACTTTTGAAAGTTAAGTTTTATTAAAAAATGTGCCCAATAAGAAAAAGACTGGTGCAGCAGGGACGCACCCCAAACTACGCAGAGTAGGCGGCAACGACGAGCTTCCTCAGCACCCAGTATTTAAGTCATGAGATTACAAAGCAGGGAGGGGGAACTGACCTTTACATTGATTGGTTAAGACCACCTGGAAATCCTGTTAGTTGTAAGATGTGGTCAAGGTCTAGGGGTCACTTGCAAGGCTACCCCCAGGCTTGTCTTGTGACGGATGTTTTGTAAGACAAAGGTGAGATTACTCTATGGTATTTTCTATTAAGTTTTTTCCTGGGGCTTTCTTTAATACCTTGAATTTTTACTGCGCCCTTCCTCAAAGGCTGTCACTTATGCCTCATTTCAACACCTCTAAAAGTAGTTCTTATCTTATAGCTCAATCCTATCTTTTTAATCTGTGGACAATAAGGGACGCTTATACACCTCTGGTCCCTGTCGAGATCCTATAACTGATTTGACCTTGAGTGACCTAGATCAGGTTTGAGAGATTGAGCTAACAAGTCTGGTCTCCTGATGAGTGGCATACCAGATTCCCACTCTCCCAAGGCACAAGGATGCAATCTTTTTGGTGGTAAATGGGGTAAATATTTTATTAAGTGAAAATACATTCCAGAGAGGAAATGGACCGGAAAGACCCTATACAGGAGTGATTGGTTTCCGTACATTGCCCAAGACAAGGGGTTTAGGTCATAGATGGGAGGGGGAGGTAGTGACAGGGTTCTTAGTTCTGGGTTTGAGGCTCCATGTCAACAACTGCATGATGGGTCTCCTCCTGGAGAGTATGGAGGTAGAATGGAGATGGGATGGAAATAGGGGCTAGGTCATTTCCCAGGACCCCTTCCCAGGTGGTGTGCATATGTGGCCAACATCACAACTGCCAGAAAGAACTGTTATATTTGGATCACAAACTGACAGGAAGAATTGTTTACCTTTCTCAAGCATTAATATGTTGAGGTGGTATGCAACAAGTGATCAGGTTCCCAAGATAACCTTGTCAGTCCCCTAACTGAACCCTGCATAGAAGTGGATAGTGGAGTAGGCAGATACCTCTGTAGTGAGGAAAAAGATAGGACGTGTCATTGACCGAATTACGTTCCCCCCAAATGTGTATAGCAATTTAGCTGGGCCATGATTCTCAGTATAGTGTGTCTGTCCTCTATTTTGTGACTAATTTTTGTATCTACTGTAAATTCTAACCTCTTCCTGTGGTTTATGGGGCAAGATTGGATTATGTTAAAGAGAATTAGGGTACGACTATAATGCTTTTGAAGGAGAGAAGCCAGACTGAATACCACCCCCACTTTGTTCGCCCCCTACCTCATTCCGGGAAATTTGCCCCTTGCTGCCCCCAGCACTAAATATACCCTGCCCCTTGCTACACTCGCCACCAAGCTACTTCCCCTTGCTGCACTCCGCCCCTTGCTGCACTCAGCGCCAAGTATACCCTGCTGCACCCGACCCAGAAGACCTCAACTCATAAAAGCCTGTTTAACTTCCCCTTCGGGGCCAGCTGTTGGAGGTTTGTGAGCTCCTGCTGGCCCTCTGGCATTACTATAATAAATGGCTGCTTCTTCTCTCCTTGGGTGTTGGTTGATTTCCTGTAACACTTTTACTGAAGTCACATCCATAATTCAATGTAAAAGTATTTCCCTGGGGTGTGGTCTGCACCACTTTTTATCTGACAAAAGATAAAAGGAAAGAGAAGCAAGCAGAAAGTTGGGGACCTCATACTACCAAGAAAGCAATGCTGGGAGAAAAGCACATGCTTTGGACCTGGGATACCTGTGCCTGAGAAGCTTCTCAACCAAGGCAAGATTGAGGACAAACACCTTCCTCCAGAGCTGACAGAGAAAGAAGGTCCTCACCTGGAGCTGACAGCCTGAATTTGGACTTTTAGCCTACTTTACTGTGAAGAAATAAATTACTCTTCGTTAAAGTCATCCACTTGTGGTATTTTCTGTTATAGCAGCACTAGGTGAATATGACAGGAACCCAGAACTCTATTGACATCAAGTTGATTAACTCACAGCAACCCTATAGGACAGAGTAGAACTGCCCCCATAGAGTTTCCAGTGAGTGCCTGGCATATTTGAACTGCTATCCTTTCGGTTAGCAGCCGTAGCACTTCACCACTGTGCAATCAGCATTTTCTCCACTTGTCATAACACACTGTAGAGGCCATCTTATCATTATCATTTATTTGGTTCTCTATGAAATTTCTATCTCCTTGAGCCTTTTTTTTATGTGGCAATAAAAATGATATGGGCCCCACACTTTATTTGCCAGCTGTGTGAGTGTAACATAAATCAGATCAAAACAAAACATGGTTCAGTGTGATGTGATACAGAGTTTGAGTCCAGCTCTATCAATGTGAATGTAGGTCAGGCACTTTGGTTCCTTGCATTACAGAGAACATTTTAGTCCTCTGTAAAAGAAGGTGACACTATCTGTCCTACCTATCTTGCTAGGTGGTAGTTTATTTAGAAACTCTATGCATAGCAACATGGCTTCCAGACCCTCTAACCCCAGACCAAATCCAGCACTGAGGCCAGCTTTCCAGACAGAGACTTGCATATACACAACATGAAATGTGGTTGGAGACAAACTTTTGCTCTTAAAAACATAGACCAGGCTGTTCTAGAGGCTCACCACCAGACCTGAGACGATAAGGTGAGGGGTGCCAGAGCTTAGTCAAAGGGTCACAGGAAGTGCCCCAGATGGAAGGCGGAAGTGTAGTGTCACAGAGGCCGGGGGTAGTTAGAACAGAGTAGCAATGATAGTGCTGGGTATTATATGGCAAACTCATATAGGTTGTTAAATTGTTCTTAATTCATAATAAAAAAGACTTTAAAAAAGAAACTCCATGTAAATTATAAAAGGTCTATCAATTCAAAGTGTTATCATTATTAATTAATGTCTTAGCAGCAATCAATAAACACGTACATAGCTGCCATCAAGTCAACTCAGACTATGGCAAACTTGTGTACAACCAGAATGTTGCCTAGTCCTGAGTGATTTTCATGATTGCTAATACATTCAAGTCCACCATTGTAACTTATCTGGCAATCCATCACATGAAAGATCTGTGTCCCTTATCCTCTTCAGCCCTCTTCTTCACTAAGCATGATGTCTTCTTCTATCAATGAATCCCTCCTGATGATATATTCAAAGCAAGTTAGATAATGTACTGTTGTAAAGTGTAAGGTTTTCATTGGCTAATTTTTTGGAAGTAGATCACCAGACCTTTCTTCCCAATGTGTTTTGGTCTGGAAGCTCTCTGAAACCTGTGCGACATAGGTTATGCTGTTTGTATTTGAAACACCAGTAGTATAGCTTCCAGGGTCATAGCAACGTGCAAGCCATCACAGTACAGTAAACTGACAGGCCACAAGGTCAAAACAACCAATTTGATTAAACACAAGACCTAGAAAAAGTGCCTGAGATGAGGTGGAAGTTCTAGGATGAAGAGTGCTAGACATTGTGAAGAGAGAAGCAAACACAAGCAATGAGGCATCTACAGTAATTCTGAGGATTATTTGCCAAAAATATCTATATTTCCTCCTCCCACCCTACATGGAGGGAGTTCACTTCACTATCCCTATTTAAAGATGGGCATGGCCATGTTATCTGCTTGTCGGTGACATAGGAGCAGAAATGTCATTTATCAACAAAATGTCTTCACCAACTGTGTTCTTGAGAGGCTGTTATACAAGGCATACAGAACCCTGCTGGCCCACATTGGATATGGTGTATGAACAAGAAATAAATATGTCATGTTAAATCACTGAGATTTTTAAGATGTTAGGGTTCTTTGCTGGCCTGTTGTTCTGGTGTGGATTAAAACCATACTATCTCTCTCACTCGTGAGTAGAAGGAAGGAACTCTGGTCATGGTTTTCCCACACATAATTTGCACTTGATGGAAGTGACAGAGGTTCAGTCTACCAGCAGGTGGCCCTTGGTTCCCTTTACTTAAAAGTGTAAGAGTTAATGTACTGTGACTCAGTTTATTTGTTCAGCAACCAGTGGCTTATCCCAATGCAAATGCTGAGAGGTCCTCTCTGTGCTGGGAGCATCAGCTTGGAGTTCTAGCAGATAGTAAACAAATCCTTGGCAAATTCTGGAAGGGTTGTAGTGTCAAAAGTTGGATGCATTAGCTTTCTCAAAAAAGCTCAGTTTGAAGTATAATAGAGACTAAAAAGGGTGACATTTAGAATTAAGAAGAAGGAAAGAATTTTAGGAAGACCACAGAACAAATTTATAGCCCTGAGAGAATTGCCTTGTTCTTCACCAAAGGTGAAGAAACTAATTGGACTGCTGGATATTTGAGGTCAATTCCATTATGTCTCAATTACAAATCTGGTTGTAACCAACAAAAATTGACTCTGCTTTAAACAGAAAACAAAATTTATTGGAAGGATATTGAGTAGTTCATGGTGTTTCAAAGAAAGTTAAAAAAAAACATCTCAGCAAGGAAAAGCACCAAGGCAACAATGCGTGTCTGGGGAGCAAAGACGGATCAACAAATTCCTCAGTACTGATTGAACTCCTTTTTGTCACTCTACTCACATCAGATTCCCAGAAATTGTCTGGGATCATGAACCAGCACCTAAGACAGAGAGTGGCAGGAAACCTTAATCAACAGTCACAGTAGACTCCGTGCAATGGAGTAATAGCTTTTCCCCCTAAGTAAACTAGATGATGTTAGCAGAAATAACAGATTTGAATGAGAAGAAAACAAAACAAAACCCAGCACCACTAACAGAAATGTTGTCCTGGTGGTTTAGTAATGACTTTAGATTTGGCTTAAGAATTTGCAATGGGCGGGTTACACATGGAAATGGCATTCTTTAATGATGTTTACAGAATAGAAATCTTAGTCTTATGTATAATATATAAAAAAATGGTAAAGACAGTAACAACAATAGTCAGGTAACTGGTTACTCAAATAGTATGTATCTACATGAAGCAGTTACTGCCCACAAGCGCAGGATTTTCACAAGAAGAAGAGGATCTGAACCCTCTGGAGAATGGGCAGTGAGTAGTTGTAGACTTGATCTACAGCTTGAAAGGACATTAAGATGAATCATGTCACAGAAAGAAAATCAAATTGTGTAGAAAATCTTACTACTAAACAGACAGTAGTAATTAAAAATGATTTTCATTTAACAACTTTGAAGGCAGCACAATTATTTCAGTATTTCTGCAAGTTATTAATCTTTTCTCTGGATGGTAATTTGAACTGAATGTCTATATCTGGATTCCAGTGAATGCCGATGGGTCCAAAATCTGCTTTAAAACTTTTTTCTTTTTTTTTTTTTAATTCTTGGCCTCTCTTCCTTCTGTTCATCACCAAAAGAAATGGTCTTCAGGTTGTGTTGAGTTCTAAATGGATTGATTGCTTGTTTTAAATACTTCCCTCATTTCCTTTGGGGAAGGGATTTTACTTTTAAGAAAGCCTGCTCTGAGGCACGATGTGAGATCGTGATTCAAAGCCCCTCTTATTTTTCAAGAAGGGATATGAAAAGAGACACCTGTAGCAGCTGAGGAGAGTGAGAACTTTTCACAGAAGACCTATCTCATGCTTTCACCTGCTTTGCGTGTATGTGAACGTGGGCATGCGCGTGTGCTCTCACAGATCTTTTAAAGAATTTCATAGAAAGGTCAATAATGTTGAGAAGCATGAGAAACAAAGCACTAACGGTACAGAATATACCTTTACAGGGAGAACAGCCACAGCAAGAGGAGAAAATGCAACGAAGTAGGGCGATGGAAGCTTTCAAAGGTTAAGAACTTAATGAATTTTAAATTTCCAAAAGTAGGGGGGAAAAGATGATATATCTTCATACTGAAGAACTCTGTACTCAATAGAGTTAAGGATGTTATTTTACTTAAGTAATCAACTACAGAGAGTGAGTTTGGAGGCTAAATATCAGGTCTGAAATATACTTTGTCCTCCTAATAATAAGTTCAAAGTCCAGCTGGCTGTGACTTACATAGCCCCTCCGAGCTCTGCAAAGGTTCTACTTGAAGAACAGACTGTTAGGAGAGATCTTCTTTGGGGTGTTTCAGAATAAGGTCTTCAGAACCAAAGTATTTTGTGGTTTAAACAGACTCAAATAAGTCCCAGAAGCTTAACACTGTAAAAGAAATTCTAGCTCTTGGAACAAGTTTGGAAAGTTTTCTTATTCATAATGCTCAGATATAAAAAGTGGTGACCAGCTTTTCTTTTGGTCCTGTCCTTGCTAAGACCAAAAGAAGGAGAAAGTATCTAAATCACAAAAAGAGGATTGTTTTTTAAACATAAGGAAAGACTTCCTGCTTTGTTTCAGTGGGAAAATATTGTACTACAGTTCACGGAACAGAGATTCTGGGCAGAGTTTTGCCACTATCGACTGAAAGACCCATGCCTTAGTTTCCATTTCCTCTTCTATACACAAATGGTATTGACCTAGATTCTCATTCATGTCATATATAGTTAGCAGCAGAGTGGTGTCTAGAATCTACACTTCTTGATGCATTCTGCCTCGTAGTCCACCATCCATCTCCAAACTATACTCTGAAGGACGCCGTACAGCCTGGAGAAAAAGGAAAGTGAGGATCTGTTTGGAAATAGTTGAATGCTTTTCAACTATTCAGGCCAAGTTGGAGGAATGGTTCAAGAAAATCTCAAGGATTCTGAAACTGGTACCTGAATTTCAACTGGACGAATGTGTTGGTCAGCGGCTTGCTTGTATAGCCTCCATGAACCTAGTGGGAACAGAAGCGAGAATGGATGCAAACAGCACTTTCATCAACAGCAGACCAAGATGTGCATTTCTCATCGGCAGCCCATAGTAGCAGTGCTTGAGCATTTGAAAGCGTCTCACCCAGTAGGGCTGACCGACTGAGAGCTTTCATAGGAAGTATACCACCAAAAGGAGGGGCAGGAGCAGTCATTTATAAAGTGTATCCACTGTATCAAAGAATGGTCCAGCAGGGAGTCCCTGCCAACAATGTCTGAAAAACCCAAAATGTTTTTCGTGAAACAAAGGATCAGTGTCTGACCGTAGGCTACCCATAAAACAAAAGCCAAACCCACTGCCACTGAATCAATTTCAGCAATTTCAGCTCATAGCAACCCTATAGGACGGAGAAAAACTGCCTCCATAATGTTTCCAACGTTGCAATCTTTCTGTAAGCAGACTACCACATTTTTTTCCAACAGTGTGTCTAGTGGATTCAAACCACTGACCTTGCAGTTAGCATTCTAGTGTTTCAACCACTGTGCCACCAGGGTTTCTTAATATAGACACATGACTTCTATTTTTATTATAAGAAGACCAGCCAGCTTAGAACTTATTCTTTCTTGTACTCATCTATCTTGCTTGCACCAAAATTTGGGAAAAACAAAAGGAACTTTTAAAAATTAGAAACAGGTAAAATGAAGAGAGGAAGAAGAGAAGGAAGAGGAAGAGGAGAAGGAGAAGGCCTGAAGCAGTGACTGCATTGCTGAAATCTCATGATACATCTTTAAAGAAGGAGAAGCTGTTTCTTATGGATGACCAAAAACAAGTGGTTTCTTGAGATGGAATCTATTTCTGGTGAAGACACTGTGAACATCCCTGAGATGACAAGAAAGGATTTAGAATATTACAGCCTAATCTTGTTGAGTCCTGCCTCACTAACATAACTACCAATAATCCCACCTCATTAACATCATAGAGCTAGAATGTACAACACAGAGGAAAATCACATCGGACGACAAAATGGCAGTCAGCAACACTACTGGGAATCAGGGTCCAGCCAAGCTAACAGACGTTTAGGAGGAACACCATTCAATCTATAACACTTTCCCTCTTCCTCCTACTCCTCCTGTTCCTTTCCCTTCTGTCCTTAACCATTCTCACAATTGTTATTGTACTTGAATTGGTTGTGGAAGCCACTGTGTCAGTCCGTCTTACGAATACCTTCCTCCTCTTCACTAACCCTCTGCTTTACCACCACGATCTCCTGCTCCAGGGGATGGTCTTTTCTGATAACATTTCTAAAATCTGTTAGGCAAAGTCTTACCACCCTTGCTTCTTATGAGCATTTTGGTTGTACTTCTTTTAAGATATACTTGCTTATTCTTTTGATAGCCAGTGTTCAATGTTCTTAGCCAGCATCACAGATCAAAGACATCCGTTCTTTTCCGGTCTTCCTCATTCATTACCCAGCTTTTACATGCACTTGATGTGATTCAAAACACCATGACAAGGGTCAGGGGCACCGTAGTCCTCAAAGTAACTTCTTTTTAACACCCTAAAGGTCTTTTGTAGCAGATTTGTGCAGTACAATGCATCTTTTGATTTATTGACTGCTGCTTTCATGAGTGTTGATTGTGGATCCAAGGAAAATGAAATCCTTGACAACTTCAATCATTTCTCTGTTTATTACAGTGTTAGTTATTGATACAGTTATAAGGATTTCTTTTTTAATGTTGAGGTATAATCCATATTGAAGGTTATAGTTTTTAACCTCGTAAGTAAGTGCTTCAAGTCAGGTTCACTTTCAACAAGCAAAGTTGTGTCATCTGTGTACCACAGATTGTTAATGGATTTTCCTCAATCCCGATGATCCATTTTCCTCATGTAGTTTATAATCTGGAATTATTTGCTCAATATACAGATTGAATAGGTGTGACATAATCCTGACACACCTTTCCTATTTTAAACAAGTTATTATCCCCTTGTTCTGTTCGAACAACTGCCTCTTGATTTATATACAAGTTCCTTGTGACCGCAATTATATGTTCTGGAACTCCCATTCTTCACAATGTTATCCACAATTTGTTACAATCCACAGAATCAGAAGCATTTGCTTAGTCAGTAAAACACAGATAAATATCTTTCAGTCAGAACCCATCTGACACTGGCCGTGATATCCTTCACTCCACATGCTCTTCTGAATGTGGCTTGAGTTTCTGGCAGGTCTCTGCTGATGTACCACTACAATCATTTTTAACGATCTTTAGCAATGTTTCACTTGCATGTGATACCAGTGATACTGTTCAATAATTTCCATATTCTGTTGGATCATCTTTATCTGGAATATGCATAAATACAGATTTCTTCTGGTCGGTTGGCCAGGGAGCTGTATTCCAAATATCTTGACATACAAAAGTGAGCATTTCCAGTGCTACACCTGTTTGTTGAAACATCTCAATTGGTATCTTGTCAATTCCTGGAGCTTGCATTTCACCAAAGTCTTCTGTGCAGCTTGCACTTCTTCCTTTAGTTCTGCCAGTTCTTGACTGCATGCTGTCTCCCATAGTGGCTCGTCACTGACCAGTTCTTTTTGGTACAGTGACTCAGTGCATTCCTACTATCTTCTTTTGATGCTTCCTGTGTCGTTCAGTATTTTACCCCTAAAATCCTTCACTATTGCAGCTTGATGATCCGACTTGATGGCACCTGGCTTGGCATTGCAGCTTGAGGGTTGAGTTTTTTCTTCAGTTCTTTCTGTTTAAGAAATGCTCAACATGTTCTTCTGTTTTGGTTTTCTACCTCCAGGTCTCTGCACACATCGTTCTAGTACTTTAGTTTGCCTTCTTGAGCCACCTTTTGAAGTTCTCTGTTCAGCTGTTTCACATCATCATTTCTGCCATTGACTTTAGCTATTCAGCACGTGAGACTGAGTGTTACTCTCACATCCATTTTGGTCTTTTCTTTCTTTTGTTTTTTTAATGCCATCTTGTTCTTCATGTATAATGTCCTTGCCATCACTCCACAACTCATTTGGATATTGGTCACTAGTGTTCAGTGTGTCAAATCTATTCTTGAGATGTTCTCTAAATACAGGTAGGATATAGTCAAGGTTTGGCTCTTGTCTAGACATAGTCGTGGAAAATGGAGAAAGTAAGATTGAAAGTGTACTAGGAAAAATAAATTTTTTCTCTTACCTTGAATCCTTCTGTACCTAGACCATTCAATAAGCTGGGTATTGACAGAAATAAATGAATTAACACATATGAATCACTTAGTTAAGTGTCTGGTATACAACAAGTGCTCAGTATCTATTCATTACTCTTATTAGGATACTTTTAATCCATGCTTTCCAGTCCAAGTTCCACTTGAATCAGTATATTGGAAAGTTCTCTTATTTTTACCTCCTTGACAGCAATCCAAGAGCCTTTTTGCAGTTCTCATCTCCCTTGACCTCTCTGTAACACTTACTATGATTTACCCTTCCTGTCTTCTCACTGGCCTTGACTTCCCTGACAACATACTATGGAGAATTTTAGTCCCACTGCTGCGAGTACTCCTATGCAGTACTCTCATCCCTGATCCTCATGGTCTGTATTTCTCATGCCTCTAGGTGACTCAAGAGCATGGCAGTGCATGGATGTGGGAGTCAGGCAGACTTGGTTCCAAATCCCAGTTGTATGTTAATCTGTAAAACAGAGAGAATTAACATATTTCACAGGATTTTGTGAGGGTTAAATTAGATAACACAGATAATACACCTGGCCTATAGCAGGGTCTCAGTGACTTTTGACTCTTTTCCTCCATATTTCTCCCTTTCTCTACTCATCATTTTCTCTCCTTCCACGGCTCCAGCTGCCATCTCTGTGCTGGTAAAGAATCCTAAGTGAACCCCAAATATGTACATTCTTATTTTATACATGAGAAAATCCTGTCTCATTCTTTCCCATTTCAAAGGGCCTGTCAGATATCTTCACATAGAAACATCATCTGTATCTCCAGGGCAACAGATCTAAATCCATGTTTGCTTGTCTACCAACTTCAAATCATCTCCCCCTTGTCTTTTTTTATTTTTGTGAATAACACCAGTCACTCGGTCTTTAAATTTCAGTGGTGTCTTTGATTTTTCTCTTTCCTCACATTTTCATTCTTTCTCCAAACTTACACTTTCACAATCATTCTTACACAAAGACTTTAAATCTGGAAAGAATCCTCGCGAATCTTTGTGAAAACATAGAAAAACACACTCACTTCACAAGTGAGGAAAGATGAGGCCCACTTTGATTGGAAGAGAGGTATGATCCCAGATTCCGAGACTTAGGCCCGTGTTCTTTCCATGACTCCCCACACACAGACGTCCTTCTCAACATTTCTGCCTCATCACCGTGGTTCAGGCTATCAGGATGTTTGCCCGATGACTGAGGAAGGCTTCTCCCCCTTCCGCTTGCTCTAATTCATCTGCACATCCTTTCTTGACTAATTTCATGAAAGTACAGTTCTGCCATTTTACAGGGACGTGAGCTCTGTTCTGGTGCTCATAGTGTAGACATAGGCCATTGTTTTTCACACTTATTTAATGACCTTCAAAATTGTAGTCATATTTACACACGTTTTAACATTTACCTGTTTACTCACTGACTCAGACTCACTTTCTTTCCTTAACTTCATTCTAAATAATAATAATCTGTGAAATCAAGAGTTTGGTGTACTAGCAGATTTTTTTAAACATACATAGAAAACACATTACTGTTAAAATTAAAAGACATTTACCTGTGTATCACCTAAAACCATGCAATGTGTTATTACATTTTGAAGACACTAAAGCTTCAAATGAGTAAAAACTCAATGAAAACCAATGTAATGGTTAAGGTTGTGTGTCACTTGGACAGACCATGATTCTCAGGGACTTGGCCCTTATACAACAATTTAGTTTGACAGCTGTGTAATGATACAGTTTGGTAGTTATGTAATGATGTGGTTATCCTCCATTTTGTGATGTATTGCAGTCACTTCCATGATATGCAGCTGATTAACTGTAAAGGGAGTTTCCTACATCCAATCTATATGAATGATCTGGCAATTGCTCTAGATTGTACAGCTGACTCATCATCATCTGACATCTGGTTCTTGGGACTTGAACCAGGAGCCTGTAATATTCCATTCCAATCTTGGAATTCATCAGACTCTGCATCCTGTGAGCCAGCAGATGTTATTTTACCTGCCACTCTTAGGCTTGTCAGCCTGTGAAGCTACATGGGTCAGGAGAAGTCTCCTGCTTGATATCTGACCCAGGGGCTTGGGACTTGTCAGTTCCTTGAGATAAATCTCTCTCTCTCTTTTTCTCTTTCTCTCTATATCTTTATCTATGTCATTATAGACATACACCCTTTACTGGAAACCCTAGTGGCATAGGGGGTTAAGTGCTATGTCTGTTAATCAAAAAGTCAGCAGTTCAAATCTGCCAGATACTCCTTGGAAACTCTATGGGGCAGTTCTATGCTGACCTCTAGGGTCACAGTGAGTTAGATCTGAATCAACGGCAATGGGTTTGGCTTGGTTTTTCACTCTTCACTGGTTTTGCTCCTCTAGGGAATCCAAACTAAGACATTTGATACTGAGAGAAGTTCTGGAGAAATGAAATTGTAAGGATGAGTTTCATAACTCGTTTTCAAGTCTGGTTAGTCTTAACGATGTTGATAACTCTGCTTCCAAAAGTAAAGAGGACACTGCTAGTCCATGGCATGAGGTGGCGATAAAAATACACAAGATGTCACCACCAATAGACCAAAACCAAATATTGGTGACAGGCATGGCTCTGGGTGAAGACATGTTTGATGCTTTTCTACAATTTTTTGGAATGAGAAGTATAAAACAGCATATTCATTGGTCCTACTTTCACTAGACAAAGTAGTGACAGAGATGAGCTTAGGGCTTCAGAGTAATAGGTTAAGCGCTACATAAATGACCTCAAAGTTGTCACTATGCCTTATTTCTTATAATAAAAGCTTTACATGGGCAAAAACCAAACCCATAGCATTTTCATGAGAACTGCTGAATTAGAACACCAGTTGAATTTCCAGACATAATGGTTGTCTGAAAGTGAGGGCATTGATTGGGAAGAAACGAGATTCTGAAACTTAAAATGGGGATATATGGGCAGATAATCAGAAGGCTGGGGACGCTGAGCCTCTAATTTTCTTCAATCACTTCTGCCAACAAAACCAGCCTTTTCACTCCCATCTGAGATTACTCTCTATGTCTGCTAAACTACTCCTTCCCCTCCTCAGCAAATTCCTTAGCTCTCCTACTCCTGTCAGCTGAGACTAACCCAGCTTCGTTTAAAGGGCCTTTGTTTGAGTACATTATCGGGATCTGAAAGGCCTAAGGCAGATACCTTACAAGACAATACTGAGTATTGTCAACACAGATCCTACCACCCATTTTGGCTTCTAGATCTAACTTAGACTTAAGATGACATACAAAGTGTGACCCAAAAAGAGGTACACTGCACTCTAAAAGAACTGTTGAGTTTTCAAACATGTACAAGCAGAGACCTGGGGAATAAGCTTGGAACGGCTATAAAAGATGTGGGGTAATGAAGCAAAGAACATAAAGATGGATCAGTCTGGGCCCTATTGATATGGGCCCAGCCCAGTATGCACAAAATCTTCGTTCACTATTTCAGAGGTTAGGAAATGATCTAACAGTTTATTTGGTTTCTTCCCTGAAGTATGGGTTACTTGGTGGCCTGTACTAAGAGCAGTTTATGCACTAGACCTGCCTTGTATACAGTAGAAGAAGGTTTCCAACAACTGGGAAATTGCCATGTTAGGATGAATTCCCGTGTTAGACCAACGGACTCACATGTGAAATACCCAAAGGACACAACTTTTACCAGAACTGTGAAGAATAAATCTGCAGAGTGAGCCCCAGCATTCTTGAAGATACTGTGATTGCTATTTTACGTAAGTCATACTTGACAATGGGAACTACCCTAACTAAATGAAGACACTTATAACCATCAGTGGAACTGTTTGGATCCCACGGTGGAAGGGGCCATGTGGAAGCATTCAGTCAAGAAAGACAAAGAGGATATGGTTACCACAATGGACACCAGAATCCAAGCAGCAAGCAGAGTAGCATGACTCCTATGGACTTACAGCATTGATTAGTTAGTCATGGTATCCCTGGGAGAGAAATAGATGGGAAATCTAAATATTTACTTTATCTGTACACACAGGAGAATTCTATGTCAAGTGAACCGCAGTCTAACTTGAACTGTCAGAACAGAGAGTCACAACCCTTCAATCTATACCCAGACTTGAACAAGTCTGCAGACCCATAACCGCTTGAATGAAGGGGAGGAGACTGAACCCCTTTGATGAAGGACCCTGCTACAATGTCAAAAATTTATCACATTAACCTTTCTCCCAGCCTTCCTCAAAGGGTTCTATGGCCTCCTACAAGACTGACTATTCACTGGGGAAAAGAAGATAATCAGACTTTTGTGGGATTACTGGATATTGGCTCTAACCTGACACTAATTCCTAGACACTCAAAACTTCACTGTGGCCCACTCATCAGAGTAGCGGTCAGGTTATTAACAGACTGTTAGCTCAGGTCTTTCTCACAGTGGGTCTGCTGAGTCCCTAAACCCAACAATTAATGATTTCCCTAGTTCTAGAATGTGTAACTGAGATAGATACACTCAGCAACTGGCAGAATCCCCACATTGGAAACCTGACAAGTGTAGTAAGTGCTACTATGATAGAAAAAGCCAACTAAAATCTATTAGACCTGCCCCTACTTACAAAAGCAGTAAAGCAGAAGCAATACAGTGTTCTTTAAGGGAATGTACAAAATTAGTGTCACCAGCAAGGATTGATGGATATAGGAGTGGTTATTCTCACCGCATTCCTATTCAACTTGCCTACTTGCCCTATGCAAAAGCAGATGGATATTGAAGAATATTAGTGAATTACTGTAAACTTAATCAAGTAGTAACTCCAGCTACCACTGCTGTTCGGACAAGATTTTGTTGCTTGAGTAAATTGATACATCTGATGGTACTTGGGGTTGCTATGAGTTGGAACTGACTTGGAGGCAGTGTGCTTGTTTTTTTGGTTTACTGGTATTTGGTATGCAGCTGTGAATCTAGCCAATGCCTTTGTTTAATTTCTGGTTTCTGAGGAACATTAGAAGCAGTTTGTCTTCAACTAGCAGGGGCAACATTGTAGCTTTCTACCTCAGAAACATATCAGCTCTCCAGTCCTATGTTATAATTTGGTCCACAAGGATCTTGATCTCCTTTTCTTTCCACAAGATACCACACGTGTCCATTACTTTGATGACATGATGCTGCTTGGACCTAGTAAGGAAGGAGTGTGAATGAATCTGGACTTACTAGTAAAACATTTGTATACTAAAAGATGCTAAATAAACCCCATAAAAATTCAGGTGCCTTCTACCTTAGGGAAATTTCTTGGGATCCAGTGGTATGGGACACAGCACATAGACGTATTCCTTCTAAAGGGAAGGATAAGTTATTGCATCTGGCACTACCTACAAATAAAAAGAGACAGAACATCTGGTGGCCCTCTGGATTTTGGAGGCAACATATTATTCATTCGGGTTTGCTACTCTGTCCTGTCTATCAAATGACTTGAAATGTTGCTAGGTTTGTGCAGGCCGCAGAACGAGAAGGCTCTGCAACAGGTTCAGGCTGCTGTGCCAGCAGCTCCGCCACTTGGGCTGTATGATCTGGCTGATCCAGTGGTGTCTGAAGTGACAGTGGCAGATAGAGATGCTGTTTGAAGTCTTTGGCAGGCCACTGTTGGTGAATCACAGCACAGAATCTTAGGATTTGGGGGATAAAGTCCTGCTGTCTTCTGCAGAAAACAACTCTCCTCTTGAGAAACAGTTCTTGGCTAGTTACCAGGCCTTAGTAGAGACTGAAGACTTAACCATGAGTTACAAAGTCATAATGCAGCCTGAGCTGCCCATCACAAACTAAGTGTTGTCTGAGTCACAGAACCATAAAGTCAGAAATGAGCAGTAGCACTCCGTTATTAAATTGAAGTGGTATATCATGAGATCAGCCTCAAGTACAACAAGTCATTTGCATAAGGAAGTAACCCAAATGGCCACAGTCTCCACTTCTGTCACATTACCTTTCATCTCCCAGCCTATACCTATGACCTCATGGAGACATCCTTTGATCAGTCAGCTGAGGAAGAGAAAATTCATACCAGGTTTACAGAGGATTCTGAACAATATGTCGGTACCATATAAAAGTGAATACCAGAAACAATTTGGCTTCTTTCTGGGAACTCACAGAAGGACAACGGATTCCCCGCAGGAATCTGAGCAGTGGACCCAGGTGTTCACTTTGCTTGGAAGAAGAAATGGCCACATGTGTGGTTTTATACTTATCCATGGGCTGTGGCCAATGGTTTGGCTCAATGGTCATGGCCTTGGAAGGAACTTGATAGGAAACTGGAGACAGGAAGGTATCGGGAAAAGGAATGAGGATAGATCTCCCCGAACGAGGCAAAAAGTTGAAGATCTTTTTATCTCATGTGAATGCTTACCAAAGGATCAACTTGCCAGAGGCAGATTTTAACAATCCAGTGACAAGGATAACATGTTCTGTGGAAATCAGTCATCTTCTTTCACCAGCCACTCCCATCACTGTCCAATGGGCTCATGAAGAAGCTGGACATACAGGCAGGAATGGGTACTATACATGGGCTCATGGTATCCCACACAGTATCTCCTCAGATAAAGGGACACACTTCACAGCAGACGAAGTGTGGCAGTGGGCCCATGTTCATAGGTTTCACTTCCCCTACCATGTCCCCATCATTCTGAAGAAGTTGGCTTGATGAAATAAAGGAATGACCTTCTAAAGACACAATTATGGTGTCAGTTAGGTGGCAATACCTTGCAAGGCTGGGACAATGTTCTCCAAGAGGCTGTATCTACCAGTGTCCAATATATGGCACTCTTTCTCCTGTAGCCAGGATTCATGGGGTTAGGAATCAAGAGGTCAAAACAGGAGTTATACCATTCACTATTACCCCCAATGCCCTGCTTACAAAATTTTTGCTTCCCGTACGACGGCACTTGGCTTTTTTGGCACCCACAAACCTATGCTTTTTGGGTCTAGGCAGGAATGGTCACACCAGGAGATACAATACTGCTTCCGTTGAACTGAAAGGTAAGAATGCCACCCAGCCACTTTGGGGTCTTCATGTCTTTGGATCAACAGATAAAGACACTTACTGTATTAGCTGACGTGACTAATACTGACTACCAGGGGGAAATTGGATTGATATTACATAATGCAAGTAAAAAAGAGTATGTTTTGAATACAGGGGATCCCTTGTAATGTCTCTCAGTATACTGCGCCTTGTGATTAAAGTTAATGGCAGATTACAGCAACCCAATTTCTACACAACTAATAACAACCTAGACCCTTTGGGAGTGAAAGTTTGAGTGGCCCCCCACCCCAACAAAGAACCATGACCAGCTGAGGTGCTTGCTGAGGGCAAAGGGAATACAGAATGGATGGTGGAGGAAGTAGTTTTAATGCAGTTCAACCACATGACCAGGTGCAGAACTGAGGACTGTAATTGTGAGTATTACTTCCTTGTATGTGTATATCAGATATCTTTGTTTTCTTTACTTAACAAAATATAAGATGTAAACGGGGCTAGTGCTTTTCTGGTTGTTCCCATGTGACTTGTATCATGTTAGGAACAAACGTAACTTTGTGATTGTCTGTACTCAGAGATTGTGTGTGGTTTAAGGTGTGTACAGTTGCAAGGTTGACAAAGGGTGAAATGTGACAGTTCAGGTTGTGTGTCTGTTTAGCTGGGCCTGATTATCAGTAGCTCACTGTAGTTGTTAGGTTCCTTTGAGTTGGTTCTGACTTATGGTGACCCTATGAGCAACAGAATGGAACACTGCCTGGTCTTGTGTCATATCCACAGTTGTTTTTATGCTTAAGCCCGTTGTTGAGGCTACTGTGTCAATCCCTCTCACGGACGGTCTTCCTCTTTGTCACTGACCCTCCACTCTACCAAGCATGATGTCCTTCTCCAGGGGCTGATCCTTCAGTAGCTTTGCAGTTATGTAATGATGTAGCTTGACAGTTATACAATGATGTAGTTTAGCAGTTATAAAATGATGTAACTTAGAAATTACATAATGATGTGCTTGTCTTCCACTTTATGATTAATGTAATCATTTCCATGATGTGATCTAATGTGGGTTCTGCAAATTAGATAATAAGCTTCCCGTCATTAGAGATATGCAAGCCAAGACTGGTCAATCACTTTTAAGGGATGCTGTACAGGAAACATATTCATTAGTTTAGAAGGTATTATCTTTAAGGTCTTATCTAGCCTTGAGATTTCATGATTTTAGGGTCTAACTTAGTGCTCTTCAATTAGCTGGTATCCATTTAAGGTTTTATGAAATAAATTTTAATTCACCTGATTATCCCCATGAAAATGCAGTAGTTGCTCTCTGTTGACTTCTAAATGAAGCACTTTATGAAATCAGTATTTTTCATTTTAACTAGATGATATTTCTAAGAAATTAAACCTAGTTGTTATTTAATCAAACAATTTCTATTGCCTTTCATTTCTCTTTCCACTTTTATTTTATCTCTCTGCAAAGCATAGTGGCATAGTGGTGAAGTACTATGGCTGCTAACCAAAAGGTTAGCAGCTCAAATCCACCAGGTACTTCTTGAAAACTCTACGGGGGGAGTTCTACTCTGACCTATAGGGTTGCCATTAGTTGAAACTGACTCAATGGCTCCTAACAACAGCAACAGCAACAAGACAACACTTCAATCCCAATTCTAAAGTCATTCCTTAAGCAGAAACTCTAATGAAACCAACAGTAGACATAAACTTTTAGTTCTTGGAATTAGGAGTATTTTGCCTCTTAATAAATCTGGGCTACTCTCATTCTTAATTTTCTATTTCATTTTCGCTTGCCATTTCTTTAAAAAAAGAACAACTATAACATTCCTTTAAAAAATGAGAAGGGTCTAGATTACTAATCTGCTTTCTCTCTGAAGAAAAAAAAAGAGAGAGAGAATTTAGGACTTGTGAAAACCAGGAAATAATACAGAAATCATGCATTCTGCAGGAATTCTCCTGAGTATATTAAATTAAACTGACAGCTTTGATATCGCTATTCATGTTGAAATAATTAGCAATTCTAAGGCTATTAATAGTGCACTGTATTGCTGTTTTAGAATCAGTAGGATGAATGCAAAAACCTTTTGGTGACTTTTGCTCCTACTAAAATTTAATTAGCCTTAGTTACTGACCTCATGTTTTATGTAACAGTACACTCCAAAATGATCTCATAAAGAATTAAGTTTTGGAAGAAAGTCATTCTTGCTTTAAACACTAGCATCATATAAAAATTTTCTCAATGTTTTTTAACAACTTTTGCAAAGTATTCTTATAACAGCTAACATTACCTATGGGACTTCAAATTTAATTGAAGTAACAACACGTCTTTTTGACAAGGTCACTTTTTAAATTGGAGCCGCACTACTTAGCATTATGGTTCTGATTTTTTTCTTTGTAAATTAACTTTGATCTATAAAATTATCAATAAAGAATAATACCTTGGTCATCAAATATTAATAATGATTACAAGAGGGGAAAACTACCTTTAATGCACATAAAATTTATGTGTGGTAATGATCACATACTAAATCTGAAAGATTGAGAGTCTGTGCAGCTGGATATGAATGAGGCAGTGGAGTTCAGTGGAAGCCTCTGAGCCTGAACAGCCATGCCTCATAAGAGATTTGAGGCTATGAAACCTAAACTACCTGAAATTAAACTACAGCTTTAAAACAAAAGACAAACAAGAAGTACAATGCAAGGTGCTATTGTGATGGTGGTTGCTAATGCTGCTGTTGTCTGGAGTTGTATGGAAGAGCTGACCCATCGATAACTGCATGTTGCTTACCTGAAGTTTCAGTAATACTCTGTGACTGCATGTGTTTTTAAAACTGTATTGTGGTAATGGCTAATTGTTTTGTATTAATAAATAACCTTTCTGTGACAATTTCAAAAATTTGGGGTGGAGTCAAAATGGCAGACTAAACACACATCTCCATAGATCCCTCTTGAAACCATGGCCTGAACTGATAATTAAATGGAGCCTTCTGGACACCTAGTGAGCCCCTAGTGAGGACATGGCATAGGGCTGCCTATTTTGTTTACATACTACTGAGCAGGAAACTCCTTCTCTTTCACTGATCCCACCCTTGATGAGTGCCAGCTCTCTCGGACTGAAGGTAAATCGCCATTTTAGCTTTTTTTTCTCTCTGTCTTAGCCAGTGGGAGGAGCTGAGGTTTGACTGGCAGTAAGGCTCACACACACTGCTGGTGAGATCAGACAACAAAGTTGCCACATTTTGAGAGCCTAGCCTTGGAATCTGTACAATTCGGCACCTCTGCCCTCTCTCTCATAATTTCTGAATTTCTGCCATTGAATAGCCTTTCAAAGGCAGGTGGGGGGAGCTTGTGCAGGACCCCATCTTGATTCACTGGGAAGCAGAGTTTCCTATACAGAGGCCTCAGCTGGACCTAACTCCCAGCTTGGGGGGCAGTGCCTGCCTGGAAAGCACTTCTCCAGCAGTAAAGCAGTCTTTGATAAAGAGGTACTTACTATGCCAGCTGGGAAGATGGACTTGGACACCTAAACTTCTGTCTAACTTTGGAAGTTTTCAGATTCCTTTTACCTTTCAATAGAGAAATAACTGTGGTGAATCCAGATGGCATCTCTTCTAGCCTTTACTGTCACACATTATATAGTCAGCTGACAGCTCCCCATTGACTCTATAAGTGGGGCTGTGTCTTTGCCAGTCAGGAGGTGGAGTGTACTACCCCAGGGATTCCACTGAGCCCAGTCACTGGAGTACAAAGAGGTGTCTGGTGATGAACTTCGTTTTCAGACTGAGCTTTGGATCCTGTTAAGGTAACACTGGACAGAAAACAAAAAACCCAGATGCCCAAAAAGCAACAAACTTTGGACCAAAATACTAGGAAGAATTTGCCTATGGCTTCAGAAGTCCCACAAAAGAAAGATCCAAGGAACTTATCAGACTAGAAGCCTTTCTAAAACTGTCAGAGGACAAGTACAAAAGGATTATCTACAGAGCCCTCCCAGACCTTATGCAAAATGCAGCAGAGCAAAATGAAAAATGAGGCAAGCTGTTTGATCTGATGGAACACCAGTACTCTAAAATCCAACAGATCAATAGCAAAATCAAAGAGATAGAAAATTCAATTCAAAGCCAAGAAAAAAAGATGGAACAAACCGAAAATAGACTTTCTGACTTGGAAGACAGAGCTACTGACTCCAGCACCTATGAGGAGAAAACAGAAACAAGAAACAAGAAAAATGAAGAAGCATGTGGGACTCAATTAAGAGGAACAATCTGTGATTAACTGGAGTTCCTGAACAGGATGGGATATCTGGGAACACACAGAGTATTGTGGATGAGCTGCTGACAGAAAATTTCCTAGAAATTATATAAGAAAAGACTATAGATATCCAAGATGTGTATCAAATGTCACTGATTATAGATCTCAGAAGAAAGACTCCAAGACATATTATAATCAAGCTTAACAAAATGAAGCACAAGCAGAAACTGTTAAAGGCAGTGAGACTCAAAGCAAAGCTGACATTCAGAGAGAGATGCTGTAGGCTTTTGTCTGATTTCACAGCAGAAATGATGCTGGCACAGAGACAATGGGATGACACATTCAAAGCCTTGAAGGGGAAGAACTTCCAACCAAGAACTACGTATCCTGCAAAACTATCTTTCAAATATGAAAATGAAATCCAAACGTTCACAGATAAACAGAAACTCAGAGATTTTGTAAAAACCAAACCAAAGATACAAGAAATGCTGTAAGAAGCTCTTGGCTTAAAGAACAAAACCATTAATTTTCTATTTTAGGAGGAAATACAGGACACATCATCCAGAAACCTACTCAGTTAGGGAAGGCTCCAAACTCAATCAAAGCTGTAATACTAAAAGAAGTGATCCAGTGATCCATGAAAACTATGATGTCATCATATTAAAAAGAAGAATGTACTACAGTTGTTGTAGTCCTTCCAGATGGAGAGGAAGTTAATAAGGCTTGTAGTAGTTAAAATTAGGCTTAAACACAGATTTTTAAGAGGGATCACAAGGGCAGCCACAAAGCAAAATAAAGATGCAATATATCGAATCAAGAAATATAAGACAGGAGTCTCAACAACCACAAAACCAACACTGAAAGAGGTGAAAACTCACAAAGAAGAATGCCCCAGAACAGAATAATAAGAACAACAGAGGAAACATCAACACAAAAATAAATACATCACAATGACAGTGTCAGCCAAGTGCCGTCGAGTTGGATCCGAGTAAACACATATGTATCAACAATCACGTCGAACATTACAGTAAAGAGACAGCGAGTGGCATCTTGGATCAAAAGACACAACCTGTCAATATGGCTTACAAGATACTCACCTTAAAGATATGAAAAAACAAAAAATGAAGGATGCAAGAATACATATCAAGCTAACAATACACAAGAAGAACAGGTGTGGCAGTACTAATCTCAGATACAATAGATTTTAGTGTAAAGTCCAGCATCGTGGGCAAGGATGGACACTATTTATTGCTGAAAGCTTCAATACACAAGCAGAACTTAACAATATTAAATATTTATGCGCCAAATACTAGATCATCTAAATATATCAAAGAAACACTGACTGCACTCAAAAATAAGATAGATCACTCCACAATAACAGTGCAAGACTTCAGCACTCCGCTATCAATACTGGACAGATCATCTAAAGAAAACCTCAGTAAAGAAACGGAAGATCTTACTGCCACAATTAACTAGCTAGACTTCATTGACAAGAACTTTCTATCCATCAGTGGACAACTACACCTTCTGCTCCAGTGCACATGGAACATTTTCCAGAATAGATGATGTGTTAGGACATAAAGCAATTCTCAACAAAATCCATACCACTGAATTAATGCAAAGCATCTTCTCAGACCACAAAGCCATTAAAGTTGATATCAATAGCAGAAAAAAAATATATAGAAAGGGGAACTCATGGAAACTGAACATTTTTCTCAAAAAGTCATGTGCTATAGAAAAAAATCAAGGATGAAATAAAGAAATTTATGAATTCCAATGAGAATGAAAGCACTTCTTACAAGTACCTATGGAATACAACCAAAGCAGTGCTCAGAGGTAAGTTTATCTCTATAAATGCACACATCTGGAAGGAAGAAAGAACCCAAATCAAAGATTTAACCCTACAGCTTGAAAGAGACCAACAGAGGGATCCCTCAGGCAACAGGCAAAAACAGATCATAAAGATTAGAGCAGAAATAAATGAATTAGAGAACAGAAGAACAACTGAAAAAATTGAAAAGACCAAAAGCTGGTTTTTTGAAAAGATCAAGCGAATTGACAAACCACTGGCTAAATTTACTAAAGAAAAACAGGAAAGGAAACAAATAATCCAAATAAGAAATGAGAGGGGAGTTGTCACAACAGATCCCTCAGAAACGAAAAATGTCATAACAGAATACTATGAAAGACTGTAATCTAATGAATTTGAAAACCTAGAGGAAATGGACAAATTCTTAGATTCATATCGCCTACCAAAATTATCACAAGGTGAGGCAGAACAATGTAATAAACCCAACACAAAGGGAAAGATTGAAAAAATCATTTTAAAACTACCAACCAAATAAAGCCTGGGCCCAGATGGCTTCACCACAGAATTCTACCAAGCTTTTAGAGAAGAGTTATCTCCAATACTACTGAGACTATTTCACACCATAGAAAGAGATGGAATATTCCCAAATTCATTCTATGAAGCCAGTATACCCCTGGTACCAAAGGCAGGGAAGACCCAACCAAAAAAGGCGAACTATAGACCGATACCACTCATGAACCTAGATGCAAAAATCTTCAACAAAATTCTTGCCCATAGTGTACAACAACATATCAAAAAAAAAAAAAAAAAAAAAAAAAAACAGACAGGGAGAGCAGTGGAAGCTGTGTATAGGTAGGCATGTAAATAAATATGGGAATGTACATTTTCACTCAGTCGTATTAAATAAAAAATAATAATAATAATAATCCATCATGACCAAGTTGGATTCACAGCAGGGATGCAAGGCTCAGAAAAACATCAACATCAGAAAAACAATTAATGTGATCAATCACATAAATAACACAAAAGACAAGAATCACCTGATTTTGTCTATTAATGCAGAAAAGGCATTTCATAAAGTCCAACACCCATTCATGCTAAAAAGTCTCAGCAAAGTAGGAACAGACAGCAAATTCCTCAGTGCAATAAGGGCCATTTATACAAAGCCAACTGCCTATGTCATCCTGAATGGAGAGAGACTGAAACAATTCCCCTCAAGAAGGGAACTAGGCAAAGATACCCACTCTCACCTCTCCAGTTCAACATCGTACTAGAAGTTCTAGCCAGAGCAATTAGACAAGATCAAGAAATAAAGGGCATCTGCATCAGCAAAGAAGTCAAAATCTCCCTATTTGCAGATGATATGATTGTATATGCAGAGAATCCTAAAGAATCCATAAGTAAACTATTCAAACTGATAGAAGAGTTCAGCAGTCTCAGGATTCAAGACAAACATAAGTAAATCAAGAGGATTCCTTTATACCAACAATGAGATTATTAAAGAAGAAGTCACCAAATCAGTACCATTTACTATAGCCCCAAGAAGATAAAATACCTAGGAGAAAATCTAACCAGAGAAATAACAGACCTTTAAGAAGAGAACTACAAGACCTTATTCAAGAAGCCAAGAGAAACTTACATAAATGGAGAAACCTACCCAGTTGATGAATAGGAAGACTTAACATTGTGAAAATGCCTATTTTACACAAAGCAAGCTACTATATAATGCAGTCCCAATATAAATTCCAGTGTCATTTTTTAATGAGATAGAGAAACAAATCACCAACTTTGTTTGGAAAGGGAAGAAGCCCTGGATAAGTAAAGCACTACTGAAGAAGAAGCACACTTGGAGACTTTTCACTACCCAACTTTAGAAGCTATTATACAGCCTGGCACTGGTACAATAATAGACAGATCAATGGAACAGAGTTGAGATCCCAGTGATGACACCATCCTCCTATAAACAGTTGCTATTCGACAAAGGGTAAAAACAATCTCTTCCACAAATGGTGCTGGCAAAACTGTATATACATCTGCAATAAATTGAAACAAGATGCATATCTTACACCTTATACAAAAACCAACTCAAACTGGAGAAAAGGCCTAAGTATCAAATCTAAAATGACAAAGCTCATCCAAGAAAAATTACGATCAACAATAGAAGTTTTAATACGCAATGTAGACAGACTTCAAAATCTGATAAACAAACCACAAACAATAGAAGAGAAAACAGATAAATGGGAACTAGTAGGAATCAAACACTTTTGCTCATCCAAAGACTTTATCAATAGAATTACAACAATGAAAAAAACCACTTACAGAATGGGTACTAAATAATCCAGTTAAGCAAGGGGCAAAAAAGATGGACAGACATTTCTCTAAAGAAGAGATCCAGGCAGGCAAAAAACACATGTGAACATGCTCATAATCATTAGCTATTAAAGAAATTCAAATCAAAACAACAATGAGATACCATCTCACCCCAACAAGGTTGGCCATAATCCAAAAAAACACAAAACAACAAATGCTGGAGAGGCTGTGGAGAAATTGGAACTCACCCACACTGTTGGTGGGATTGCAAAGTGGTGCAACCTGTTTGGAAAGCAATCTAGCACTTCCTTACAAAGCTGGAAATAGATATACCATTTGACTCAGTAATTCCACTGCTTGGAATATACCCTACAGAATCAAGGCTATCCACACCAACTGATATATGCACACGAATGTTTATCACAGCACAGTCCACAATTGCAAAAAGGTGCAACCAACCCAGGAGCCCAACAACAGAGGTTAACTATGGTAAACTATGGTATATATACTCAATGGAACACTATGCAGTGATAAAGAACAGTTATGATTTTAGGAAGCATCTCATAACCTAGTTTCAACTGGAGGACATTATACTGAGTGAAAGTAGTCAGCAGCAGAAGGACAAATATTGTACGAGACTCCTATAATAAGAATTTTAAAACAAACTCATGCATAGAAGAAAAGACTCCTTAATGGCTGCAAGGGTGGGTAGGGAGGGAGGGAGAGATTGGGTTACTGATTAGAAAGTTAAGGCAAATTTGGTTGGGTGAAATCTTTGACAGCTCACATTAGAAAGAAGATCAATTTTAACTGGACTTCAACATAACATGATTATTCTTCCCATCTTCGCCGTGAGTCAGATCTGACTCAACGGCATTTGGCTTGGCCTCCCATCTTAACTCAATATTGTAAGGATGGAGTAGGTGGGATGGGGGTTTGGGGACTATGCTCTCAGTGGACACTGAGGCCAATTGGCATAACTAGCATTTTGCTAAGATAGTCCTCTACACCCAAAATTGGGGAGTGGTGTCTGGGGTCTTAAAAGCTGCCAAGCTGCCATCTGAGGTACACCAAATGTTCCCAACTCAGTAGGAATGGATGATCTGCAAGGACCAAAACAACACGGGGCAAAGAGAACCCTGAAGACAGAGAAACTCACGTGAGCGGATGACTATGTCCACATGTGACCAGAAGAACCAGATGATGCCTGGCCACCACCAGTTAAAACTGTGATGGGGCTCACAAAGTTGAGTCTCACTGGCAACACAAAAATAAAAAGGGGTGCACCCTGAGATCTCCACTAAAAGACCACAATTGATGGTCCAGGGACCTCAGGGTTCCCCTGGGAGCATGGCCACTGGCCCTGATACTGCCCGTCCATAAATTGTAATGGAGGTCAACTCTTTGGACAGAAATGAATTGGGCTTGGTGACACAGAGTGACCATATCGTGTGTGCACTTTACGGTTCTCTACATCTATTGCATATCATCCTGCTGACCTCTTACTGGAGCAGGGGAGAGGGTGGAGAAGTTGGGATAGGAGATTGTTAGGAGGATACGACATGTACAGAAAGGAGAGGAGGAGTGTGCTGTCACCAGGCAGGGAGAGCAGTGGGAGCCACTCATTGGTGGGTATGCAAATTTATATGGGATTGTGTATTTTCACTCAATCATAATTAAAAAATATATATCTATATTGAGCTTCCTGCTCTTCATAAATTTTCTATAAAATGTATTCTCTTAGTGCTGACAAAATGGAAAATGATGTTCTAATCTTCCCTTCAATGCGTCAGTTGGCTCAGAGCTTACAATAAACTTCCTCTGGATCTAAAGCCAAAATCACACGAGTCAAATGAACCGTGATAGCTCAGTCTGTTCATGATGAAATGTTTAAACTATTTTTGAATTTTTTATGCAACCTTCAGTTCTTTAAGATCTCCTATTTTGTTACTGCAGTTTTATTATAGTAGAAGATACAGGGCATATAGTAGTTGAGAATTCTGTTGGTTAGTGGTATTCACAAATATCACTCAAGACAGGGTTTAACAACTCCAGGCTGGGTCACACCAACTGTGATCATTGCAGGGGTAGCCTATAGAATAAGAAAAGCAACACGATGAGCTAAAAGAAAAAAATAAAAAATGAGATTCAGAGGTAAAAGAAAATAACCACTGTATTCCTGGTTTAACCACTTACTACATATGAATATGGGCAAATCAGTAAATTCCTGTTCGTCTCAGTTTCCTCAGCTATAAAGCTCCAAGTTTTTATTGTGTATATGTGGATCTAAATTCCAAGAATCTATACATATACGCTAAAACCAAAAATCAAACCTACTGCCGTAGAGTTGATTCCAACTCATAGTGACACCATAGGACAGAGTAGAAGTGCTCCATAGGGTTTCCAAGGCTGAAATCTATCCAGAGGCAAACTGCCACATCTTTCTCCCATGGAGCAGTTGGTGAGTTCGAACTGTTGACCTTTCTGTTAACATCCGAGCCCTCATATTAACGAAGGCAGCTCAACTTGGCCTATTTTAGTACCACGCTCCTCATTTGAGGCTCCCTGAGCTAGGACAGGTGGACTGTATAGGTACACTCCTTCTGGTTCTATCCCATATCCACACAGAAGAGAAGGTTGTACCAATCCTATATGCAGGCAAGTAATATATTACGCCCATGATCCTTAACACATTACAACAAATCAACAAACTTTACTGACTGGCTGCTGTATGCCAAGCACTGTGTTAAGCCCTATAGTTTGAATGAAAGTAATAATAATAATAATAAAGAGTGTTTAATTTAATTAAAAGAACTGAGTAGACACATCAAAGAGCTGAGGAATGCCTAGGAAAACAATACATGAAGTCTAAATGAAACTATTTCAATATTTATAAATGACTAAGTATTGTCAACTAAGAAGGCTTTCTTCAGATGGCAACTTTTTAAAGTGATTACGGGCCTGGAGTGGGAGGGTATGAAGGAAAGAGACATTTTAAGGCAAAAAAAGTAGTGTAGCACAAGAAGGACTAGTCTATGGTCTTCTTCAGTGCCTTGTTTAGTCTAAGAATCATATACTCTATTTTCTAAGATAGACCATATTTTTTGTGTTGTCTTGTTTTTACTTATAGCACTCATTCTAGAGGCTAAAAACAAGAGTTTTGTATAAAATGAGACCTACAACAATCAAAACGTCCTCAACAGCTGAAAGGACAAACAAAACGTGGTTTATTAATGTCTTAGTCATCTGGTCTGCTCTACAAATATATGCACAAACGGATGGCTTTAACAAAGAGAAATTTATTTTCTCAGTCCAGTTGGCTACGAGTCCAAACTCAGTACAACAGCTCCAGGGAATGACTTTGTCTACTGGCTGTGAAAGAAAGTCCTTGTTGTCAATCTTCTCCTGGACTGTGAGCTTCTGAGGCACGGGGACCCGGGGTCCAAGAGAAGAGACACACTCTGATACTGGACGGCTTCCAGGTAGTATGAGGTCTCCAGCACTGCTTGCTTCCCTTCCCTTTATATGTCAAGTGGCTGCTGCAAGGCACAATACAATCTTACACACTGAGTCCTGCCATAACAGCACAAGCACTGCCCATCCTCCCTCATTAACATCATAGAAGCAGGATTTACAACTTATAGGAACATCACACAATACCAGGAATCATGGCCTAGCCAAATTACTACACACATTGTCTGCAGGACAAAACTCCAATCAATGACAATACACATAATGGAATATTGCTCAGCCTGAAAGAGAAATGAAGTCCTGATGCACGTCACGACATTGATGAATCTTCTAAACTCCATGTTGAGTGAAATAAATCCATCACAAAAGGACAAACACTGTATGATCTCCCTTACATGAAACAAGTAAATACATAGAAACCAAGATTAGTGGTAGCTACCAGGGATAGCAGAGATGGGGCTAGGCAGAGTTTTTTCTTAGGGGAGTTGAGTTTAAGTTAATGGTGGCGGAGTGATTCGTAAAAGGACAGTGAGAACGGTTTGCACAACTTGAAGAATATCATCAGTGTCACTGAATCATACACACAGAAATTACTGAGGCTTAGGTTTTGTTCTGTGTATTTTCACCACAATAAAATAAAAATTAACCATCAGACATGCTGTGTGAACTCAGTCAAATCACTTACGCTCCTCAAGTCCAAGGTTTTCCATTTGGAAATAAGAACTCCATTTATTTCCCGGAATTTCTATGTACTCTTATACATTCAATTCTTCATGAGGAAAAAAATAATGTGAAAATATTATTTGTTCCTGTTGATATTCTTTTAAGAAAATTTAAAATACCTCCAAGAAAAATTTTCAGCTTTCTTTGGGTTAAAAATTTTCATGACAGTTACTGTTTCTTATATAAACTGGAACTGTACCACAACAAAGCCCACAACAGATGAGAAGGTTTAAGATGAGGTTTGGCTTTCAACAGGCAGAAGTCTCTGACTAGGACGGAGACACGCAAAGAAGCGTCCAATCAAAGGAGAAAGGATTATTCTACTTCATCACGGAAGACTTGCACTTTTGCTCTTACTGAACATTTTCTAAATCCCCCACTAATTCCTCCTAAATGTGTACATAAATTAGCCACTCAGCCAGAATATCTAAAATTGTGTTCCAATTATATTTCTGGATTTTTGTCCTTTCAAACTGCTCAAGAAAGCAAAGAATTCTCTGTTATCTAAGATCTTTCTCACAAAATGGTCAGCAAAGTCTCTTATTTAAGGAAAGTATGATTTGATACAGAAAAACATGGGAGAAAGTACCTGATCTTTTAAAGAAAATGACCCAAGAGTAAAGAATCGTGACAACTCAGTGCCCTCACCAGTTCTACATATGTGCGCGAAAGTCAGCACTTACAAATCATTAATGCAAGACAATGAAAAACTGTTTGTTTCTGTTTTCTTACATGAATTTTAGATGAAGTTTTGAAGATGGATTCTTTGTGTTGACAAGGCAGTAGTCAAATCCCATCCTCTAACCCCACAGCGAGCAAGGTCAGGAAAAGTTCTTGAAAGTGGCTTATTTTACATTATAGCCCCAGGTTAAGCCAAAACAATCCAGGAGGAGGAAACAACAATCATAACAGAGGAAAAAAAAAAATTTCCCACAGTGAACTTACACACCCCAGATGCCCAGACTTTCCACGGGATCTTAATAAGGGTCAGAGGTCAGTGCTAAGGAGCCTGGTGAAACAGTGAGAACCAAGATCCTGTTTCCATTTTAATGCCCTTATGTTTATGTTTTGCGTTCTGCAGGGGAAAGGCCGAGACAATTCCACTTCCAGGGAGGCCAGAGAAAACTGTAGTAGTTTAACAGGCAAATAGGGTTATTCCATGGGGTTGAGAGCCTCAGTTAAGGAAAAAAAATACAGAACTGCCAGAAAGTATCCTGCTAGTTGAAAGTTCCCATCCAGCTAGGACCTAAAATTAAAGTACATTATGAAAATAGAGACCATTGTTTTTCATCTGGCTCTTCACCTCTCCGCCCACAAAGCTCCAGGGAAGGTTGTTTCTGTATAAATTTAGCAGAGTTGCTAATTACATAATAATCATGAGCCAGCTCAACATCCCAGCTTTCCAACTTGTCTTGCTTGACCTTCCAATCACACACTGATAAACTTTATTCTGTTGAAACTGCTGGTTTTGTTTACCTTAGAGACAGAGATTATAGTTTGCCATTAATTTAAAGCTACCTACTTGCTTGGCCACTTACTTATTTCAGTTCACATTTTTTTTCTTCCTCTCTCCAGCAAAGCATTTGCCTGTGAGGAAAATGCTAGGCCCTTTCCCACCAGCCCTTCAGCTGTCATCTTTTTCTGTGCATCTGAACCTTCGATGACCTTTGAAACGAGATCCTAATCAACACTTCATGTAGTTCCTGAGCTTATCTTTCAGATAACTTTAACCTCTGGTTTCCAGCAAGGCCCAGCTGGAAATCCTGAAACACCAGGAGTAGGTTCATCTTAGAGGGAAGTCCAGGAGGGATCGGAAAGGCCCATCTCTCTTATTCTGACTTTACCAAATATCTAGATGATCCTGGCTGGGACTCAAGGAGGTGTAAGCTTCACTGACCACTCTGTGGTTACACAGACGGGAGACAACCGTATGACAGCCTCGTCCTAAAGAGACAAGAGAATGGGGCTCCTGGGTTTAGGTTTGATACAAAAATGAAATAAGCCACAGGTCGTAATGGTCAGCAATGTGTGACAGCCAAGACCTGGATATCCTATACACGCACTTACATAGATCATCTCCTGGAATCCACTCCATAGTCCTGGGACAGTAGTTACTGATATTCTCCCCCACTTTATAGATGAGAAAACTGCGTTTATGGAGGTTAATCTTAAAGTTAGAAAGCTAGAACAGGCTACAGCCCAGATTCAAACCCAATCTGATCCCAGAGTCAGCATCCTGTTTTCACCTCAGCAACACCATGGCTACGGGTCTGAATCACCTGAAGAACTTGTTAAGAATACGGATCCCTGCATCTACCAGCAGCTTCACCACTCCCTGGCAAGTTTCCATTTCCCTGAGTCAGGTTGGATGGCAAACACATATACTCAAAACAGTCAGTTGGTTCTACTGTAAACCAAAGTTGGAGCCACTGCCAAAGATAATAATGTAAGTCAATAAGTTTGGTGAACTGTAAAGGATTCTATGAATGCTTTTATAATCAATAGGCTTCTTGAGGGCAGCAACTTTTTGATTCCCTTTTCTAGTCATTCGCTGAGCAAATACTGATTAAATCCCTCTGTCTTCCAGGAGTGCCTGGGTGGTACAAAGGGTTAATGCACTCAGCTGCTAACCAAAAGGTTGGAGCTTTGAGTGCACGCAGAGGTACCTTGAAAGAAAGGCCCGGCAACCTACTTCCAACACGAATCAACCACTGAAACCTTCTACCCCACATGCATTACCCACTGCCGGCTCTCGAGTCGGGTCTGAGTCACAGAGATAGCATGTCATAAATTCAAGTTTAACCAATGGCACTTGTTTTGCTGTTGTTGTTTGTTTGTTCATTTTCTCTATCTTCCAGGAACAGTAAGATCCTGTTATAAACATCAGAGAAGGTCTCTGTGCTCTCTGGACACCCCATGACAATTCAATGCACACAGTAGGCATTTAAAAACAGCTATAAAATTGAACTTTTAAACTGCAGTAGAATATGAGAGAAGGATGTAACTAATAAAAACACTGACCTGTATTGCTTTGCTTTTCAACTTTGTGTTTATAGTTTGGGTCAAGTATGATCCGTAAGAACAGCATCAGCCTTGTGATCAGCTACAAGGTGAAACAGCTTTGTGTTCTACATCCACAGTGCCATACTGCCGTCACTCCAACCCCCTTGCTTTTATCCACTAAACCCGTCTTTTTATGTGACAGGAGCACCGGCGTGACGCAACTTGCCTGTCAGCAGCACAGATGCTGTCAGTTTTTGTTTCTAGTACTGGTAATGGCATTATACACTCACCTCCTCTTTTTGGAGACCAGTGAAATCCAGTGAAAAGTGGAAATCCAGGTTGGCTGTGTCCATGAGTTTTCAAATTCTGGTTTGGTTTACCTCTAATTTCTGGGTGGCCAGAAACCAAGTATTTCCGTTTTAGGTTCCAAAAAAGCAAACAGAAAACATAAGATTTGAGTTTATTCACTTAGATTTTTTTCATGAAGTTTATCTAGTCTTATTTTCTATGCCTGTTAAGTAAGAAATGCTTCATAGGCATGCATGAATTAATTTAAAATTTCAAGCATGTATATTGTTGATCTAAGGAAAATAATTATACACTGTAAACCAGCATGTCTCAGAATACTTAAAGTATTCTTTAAGTATTAAGACTTAAAAATATATTCTCCTCTCACTGAGGAAAATAACACTTCTGTAGTGATCAGCTTCACTAGCAATTTCTTTTCAAACCATCCCAGACTTTTTTCTAAAAATATAGGTTTTAAAAATATACACCTGTAAACTTTCCCTGAAAATGAACAAATTTATGATCTGTTTATCATTTATTTCCCTTTTGAAAAAGAAACCTTACAGGGCAGAGCCAAAATTGTGGAGTAACAACTCATCCCTACTAAATCCTAAAACAATGAAGAACCTCAGAATTAACGAAATCCACCAAATACAGCAGTCTAGAAGGACTAACCTGTGCTCAGAAAACCCTTAGGAGCACTGAACCACCGCAGATAAAACAACTGGCCTGGGTGGAGATTCTCTGGGAGCTTAGGGTAACCTGGGCGGGGAGAAAACTCACCTTTAATGATTCTCAGCAACCAAAGGAGCTGAGAAACAAGAGCTACAGCAACCTTGAATTCGACTAAAGAGACCTGCCCCAGCCTAAGCATCACAGCAGCAGCCCACAGCCCAGACCTGAAGACCCCCATGCAGGTTAGACCACTCTGGGGCAAGGCCAGCCATCTGTGGGTACCTGCCAGACCCACTGGCCAGGCAGCCAGACACTGCCTCAAAGCAGCAATGGGCCAGGAGGCCTCCACTGGAGGAGTGGGGAGAGAGGGAGGAGAGTGGAATCAGGAGGCCAAGGCTCCCAGTGTCCCAGTATGATAAGGCAGGACAGGGCAGAACTGGGGGGAGCATACAAGTGCGTGCTGGAACGGGAGGCCTGAGTCCAGGAACCCCACAGCTACAGAGCAGATCATGGGAGCTGAGCGGGCAGAATGAACGGCCTTCCCTCGAACCAGCCTTAGAACCAGTTGGTCAGGAAGCTCTGGGCACCTGTGGCCTGGGGATGGGGGCACTGTGAGAGCACACCCATGGCTGGGAGAGGATTACAGCTGTGTGGGTCAGTGAGGCTTAGGCTCAGGCAACCGGACAAGTCTGGAGTGATCACCCCAGCAGCCGGGCAGCCATTACAGCCTAGTGCACCACGGCAGATTAAGCTCGAGTGACCCAAGGGGAGTGAAGTTATCACCCGGGCAGCCAGGCAACCACTGGAGCCTTGGCCTCTGAGGAGTTCTGGGCTCAGGCAACTGTGCAGGAAGGGCAGTGAGCGCCAGTAGCTAAGCAGCCTTTGGTGCCGCATGCATGGGGAAGGCTGTGGCTCAGGTGAACCAGGAGGAGGGGAGAGATTACTCCAGCACGTAGGCAGCCAAGTGCACCGGGATGGTCTGGGCTCAGGTGACACTGGAGGAGTGCAGTGACTGCCCCAGCAGCTAGGCAATAATTGGTGCCAAGTATGCCAGGGAGGACTGAGCTCAGGGGACGTAAAGGAAAGGAAGTGATCACCCCTGCAGCTAGGCAACCATTGAAGCTGAGTGCAACTGGAAGACTTGGGCTCAGGGGACCTGTGGCAAGGGGAGTGACTGCCCAGTGGCAAAGTATCCATTGGACAAGGCTCGCAAAGATCCCCACTCAACCAGAGACAACAGAAACATCAGCAGTAGCTACTGTTGCAAGTTTGGGGAAAAGGTATGAGCAAGTGACCAGTCCCTCTCCCTGCACCTGAGTCCAAGGCTGAGGCTCCACGAGGGATCTGTCCAAGCCAGAGATGGCTGCAGGAGCAGCACTTGAGTCCTCACCACACTGAAGTGGCTGCAAAAGCACAGTGCCTGTGCAAGTGAGCCACCCCCAGCCCAGAGGCAGAAGCAGTGGTGATGCTACTGAAAGCAGGAGTGACTCCCCAACACAGGAGCTACACCAGCAGCAGCAGAAGATCAGAGCAGAACAGTAAGAGCAAGCAACAGAAAATAATCAGACTGCACAGACAATCTAAGACCGAGCTACAACACGGAGACATTGGTCAAGCCAACCAAACTATTACGTGTCTTTCACTGAGATGACTTCTGGATGGCTGAGATAACAATCAATCTCTAAACACCTGAAGAAACAGACTACCATGGCTTCCCAAAATTCCCAAAATAAAGCATCAATGGATTTCCCAGATGAAGAAGAGTTCCTACAACTTTCAGAGACAGAACACAAAACACTGAGGTACAGAGCTGTGTAAGGTGTCAGCAGAGAGATCAGACAAAATGTGGCAGAGCACACTGAAAAGTTCAATAAGCTGCAAGAAATACTTGAGCAGCAGTGACCTGAAGTTCGACAGATTAACAATAAGATCTCTGAGCCTGATAACTCAACAGAAAGTCCAAAGAGCAGGACTGAGGTTATGGAAGATAGAATTAGTGAGCTTGAAGACAAAGTGAACAACACCAGCATACATGAAGAAAAATCAGATAAAAGACTGGATAAGAGTGAAGAATCCAGAAGGGTGATGTGGGACTTTATTAAGAGAAATAATATTCATATGGTCAGAGTACCAGAACACAGTGGGATAGCTGAAAATACAGAGTGAACAGTTGAAGACCTGCTGAAAGAAGACTTCCCTGATATCATGAAAGGTGAGAAGATCTCCATTCAGGATGCTCATTGAACCCCACTCAACACAGATTCCAAAAGAAATACACCAAGGCATATCATTATCAGGCTCAATAAACCAGACACAAAGAGAAACTACTGAGGGCAGTCAGAAATAAGCAAAAAGTAACCCATAAAGGAAAATTATTAAGATTAAGCTAAGACTACTCAGTGACCAGAAGACAGTGGAACAACATATGCAAAGCCCTGAAGAAAAAAACTGTCACCCAAGAAAAATATCTCCTGCAAAACTGTCTCTCAAATATGCAGGTGAAATTAAGACTTTCATCAATAAACAGAAATTTAGAGATTTGTAAGAACCAAATCAAAACTACAAGAAATATTAAAGGAAGTTCTTAGATTAGAAAATCAATAGCACTAGACATATATTTGAGAATCCAGTACTAGACAGAGCATCTAGATAACATCAGGAAAGGAAATCCAAAAATGATGACCAAAACCACATCACAAAAAATAAAAATTCAGAGATCTCAAGATATAATTATCAACTATATTATACGAAAAAGAGGGTCTTAGAAAGGTACACATAGACCTTCCAGATGTTGAGCAATACAAGGAGATACACAGACACTGAAGTTGGAATGCTTTTAGATTAATAAAAGGCACTGAGGGAGTACCTGCAAAACAAACATGTCAAAAAGCAACATACAAAATCACAATTTCAAGAAAACAAACACTGAAAGCCACAAAAGGATATATGTGAAGAAAAAAGACTCAGCACAGGAAATGGAATGCAACAGAGTAACTGTCCACAACAGCCCAAAAAAGGCATCAAAATGACAATGCTAACACCATACTTATCAGTAAACACACTGAATTTAAATGGACTAAATGGCACCGATTAAGAGAAGAAGAGTAGCAGATTGGATAAAAAAAGAAAAATGACCCATCTATATGGTGCTTACAGGAAACATACCTTAGACTTAAAAACACAAACAAACTACAACTCAAAGGTTGGAAAAAATATATCAGGCTAATAACAATCAAAAAAGCAGAAGTGGCAATAGTAATCTCTGAAGAAATAGACTTTAAAGTTAAATCTGTCATACAAGATAAAGAGGATCATTATCTAACAGTCAAAGGCACAATTCAACAGGAGGACATAATCATATTAAATATCTAGGCACCCAATGATAAGGCTCCGAAATACATAAACATTATTTCACTGAAAACGGAAATAGACAGCTCTACAATAATAGTAGGAGACTTCAACACACCACTCACAGTGAAGGACAGAACATCCTGAAAAATCTCAGTAAACACACAGAGGATCTAAATGCCACAATCAACCAATTTTACCTCACAGACATATTCAGAATTCGTCAACTGAAGGCAAGTATACTTTCTTTTTTTATTATTCTTTTAAAAATTTTTTATTGAGATTAAGTGAAAGTTTACAATCCAAGTCAGTTTTACATACAAAACCCTGAGTACCCACCTCTCTGCAACTCTGTCTGTTCTCCTCACCCTGTGACAGCACACTCTTCCTCACCACTGTTTACTTCCAGTATCCACTCTACCAGACACTTCTCCCCTCCTCTCCACCTCTTTTGTCCCCTCTAAAAGGAAACCAGTAGGACAGCCTCATTTATGTATTAGACCGTAAAGTACACACACCACATGCATCACTGTGTCTCCAATTCCAGTCCATTCTTGGTCTGAAGTTGTGGCTTCAGTACTGGTTTCAGCTCTGGCCTAGCAGCAAGTCTAGGGGCCATGTTCTCAGGGGACCTACACTGGAGTATTTCTAATTCTCTCTGACAGCATTTATTTATTTATTTTATTACGATTGAATGAAAATGTACATTCCCATTAAAATCCCATGCTCACCTATATGCAACTCCCACTGCTCTCCCTGCCCGGTGACAGCACATACTTCCTCTCTCCTCCATATATGTCCTATCCTCTCAACAGTCTCCTATTCCCTCCTCTATACCCACTCCTCTTCCTCCTGTAGGAGGTCAGCAGGATGACATCCTATAGATGCATAGAACCATAAAGTTCCCATAAGATATGGTCACTCTGCATCACCAAGCCCAATCCATTACTGTCCAAAAAGTTGACCTTCATTATGATTTATGGACAGGGGCAGCATCAGAGCCAGGGGCCGTGCTCCCAGGGAAACCCCGAAGCCCCTGGACCATCAACTGTGGTCTGTTAGTGGAGATATCAGGGTGCACTCCTATTTATTCCTGTGTTGCCATTGAGACTCAACTTTGTGAGCTCCATCGTGGCTATCACTGGTGGTGGCCGGGCACCATCCAGTTCTTCTGGTCACAAGTCGATGTAGAGACCCACTCCCGTGGGTCGCTCTGTCTTCTGGGTTCTCTTTCCCCCATGTCATTCTGGTCCTCGGTGATCATCTGTTCCTGTTGAGCTGGGACCATCTGCTGTACCCTCAGATGGCAGCTTGGCAGCTTTTAAGACCCCAGATGCCACTCACGAATGTGGGGTGCAGATAGTCCTCATTAGCAAAACACTAGCTGTGCCAACTGGCCTTGATTTCACCTGACAGCATGGCCCCCAGCTCCCCACCCCAGATCCTCTGTCCCTGTAATATTGGGTTAAGATGGGAGGAACACTCAAATTGTGTTGAAGTCCAGTTAATATTGATCTTCTTTCTAATGTGTTCTGTCACTGATTTCACCCAACCGAATTTCTATTAACTAGCTAATCTAATCCCTCTCCCCCACCCTGCCACCATCCCCACCCTTGCAGCCATGAAAGAGTCTTTTCTTCTATGCATGAGTCTGTCTTCAAGTTCTTATAGTAGGGGTCTAAAAGAATATTTGTCCTTTTGTCACTGACTACTTTCACTCAGCATAACGTCCTCCAGTTGAAACCAAGTTAACAGATGTTTCCTGCAGTCATTGTTGTTGTTTATCACTGCATAATGATCTATTGAGTATGTATACCATAGTTTACATATCCATTCCTCTCTTGTTGTGCATCTGGGTTAATTCCATTTTTTGCTATTGTGGACTGTGCTGAGATGAACATTCATGTGCATGTATCAGTTGGTGTGAATGGCCTTAATTCTGTAGGATATAATTCCAAGCAGTGGCATTACTGGGTCAAATGGTATATCTATCTCCATATCTTTAAGGGAGCGCCAGATTGCTTTCCAAAGAAGCTGCACAATTTTCCAATCCCTCTAGCAGTATAGGAGACTTCCAATCTCCCCACAGCCTCTCCAACATTTGTTCTTTTGCATTTTTTGGATCATGGCCAACTTGTTGGGGTGAGATGGTATCTCATTGTTGTTTTGAGACTTCAGCAAAGTCTCAGGATACAAGATAAAAATAAGTAAATCAGTAGGATTCCTTTATACCAACAACGAGATTATTAAGGAAGAAATCACCTAGTCAATACCGTTTGCTATACCCTCTAAGAAGATAAAGTACCTAGAATAAATCTAGCCAGAGAAATAACAAACCTTTACAAAGAGAACTACAAGTCCTTATACATGAAACTAAGAGAGACTTACATAAATGGAGAAACCTACCCTGCTCATGGATGGGAATACTTAACATTGTGACAATGTCTATTTCACCCAAAGCAAGGCACTTATGTAATGCAATTCCAATACAAGTTCCAGTAACATGTTTTAATGAAATGGAGAAACAAATTACCAACTTTGTCTGGAAAGGGAAGAAGCCCTCAATAAGTAAAGCATTACTAAAGAAGAAGAACATACTGGAAGGCCTCTCATTACCCAACTTTAGAACCTATTGCACTGACATAGTAGTCAAAGCAGCTTGGTACTGGTACAAAATATCAACAAGAAAAAGATAAATAACCCAATTAAGCAATGGACAAAGGAGATGGACAGACACTTCACAAAAGAGGACATCCAGGCAGCCAAAAGACACATAAGGAAATGTTCACAATCTCATCTATTAGAGAAATCCAAATCAAAACTACAATGAGATACCATCTCACCACAACAAGGTTGGACATAATCCAAAAAACACAGACCAACAAATTCTGGAAAGGCTGCAGAGAGATCAGAACTTTCCTACAATGCTGGTGGGATAGCAAAATGGTACAACCTCTTTGGAAAGCAATTTGGTGCTTCCTTAAGAGGTTGGAAATAGATATACCACTTGATCCAGTAATCCAACTGCTCAGAATATATGCTGAAGAAACAAAGGCTGTCACATGAACAGATACATGTGCATGAATGGTTATTGCAGCACAGTCTAGAATAGCAAAACGATGGAATCAACCCAAATGCCCATCAACAGATGAATGGGTAAACAAACTGTGGTACATATAGTCAATGGAACGCTATGCAATGATGAAGAACAGTGATGATTTTAGGAAGCATCTCATAACCTGTTTTCAATTGGAAGACACTATGATGAGTGAAATCAGTCATCAACAAAAGGACAAATATTGTATAGACCCCTGCTATAAGGACTTAAAAATAGACTTATGTATAGAAAAAAAGACTTTTTGAAGGCTGCGAGGGTTGAGAGGGAAGGAGAGTGTTGGTCATAGATTAGATAACTGATAGAAATTTGGTTAGCTGAAAGCAGTGACAGCACACAGTAGAAAGTAGGGCAACTTAAATTGAACTTCACCATAAACTGAAAGTTCTTCTAATCTCAACCCAATGTTGCAAGGATAGAGTAGCAGTGGTGGGGGTCTGACAACCATGCTTTCAGGGTACATCAAGACTGATTGGCATAACTAGCCTATTGCTAAGAGAGTCTTCTATACCCCATATTGGTGAGTGGTATCTGGGGTCTTAAAAGCTAGCAAGCTGCCTTCTGAGGTACACCAAATGGTCCCAAGTAGGCTGGAACAGATGAAGACCAGGAACATAGAAGTCACAAGGATGAAAGAGCTCAGGAGACAGAAGGACCCACATGAACAGGAGACTACATTAACATGGGCCCAGAAGAACCAGATGGTGCCTGGCCACCACCAAAGACAGATGAGGTACACAATGTAGAGTCCCTGTGGCAACATGAAAAAAAGAAGGGTTCAGATCAAGAACTCTACTAAAAGACCAGACTTGATGGCCCAACGGCCTGGAGGATCCTCTGGCAGCATGGCCCCTAGACCTGCTGTAGCTCCTGACCAGAAAACACTACTGAGGTCAATTCTTAGGACAAAAATAGACCGAACCTGGGGACACAGTGTGATCGTGTGGTGTGTGGCTTTATTGTTCTATGCATTTATAGGAGGCTGTCATACTGGTCTCTTTCTAGATGGGAGAGAAGAGGGTGAGGGGAAGGGACAAGAGTTTTTTAAGAGGATACTACAAGTGTAGAAAGAAAAGGAGAAACGTGCTCTCACCAGGCAAGGAGAGCAGAAGGGGTGGCAGATACATGGACCTGCAAAACTGATTTGGATTGTATATTTTCACTTAATCACAATTAAAAAAATAAATAAAATAAACCTGATTTCAGGAATTTTCAGTTTTTTTTTAATGTACATGATTTATTTAAATAAGGCATTCTTGTTTAGTATACACACTTAAGGGAAATAAGCAAGGAACGTACAGTAACTGAAACATGGCAGATAAACTTGATATTAAACCTTCCCCAAAAGCTCAAGCCCTTTTTTGAATGCCTAAAATAAATGCTACCTACTAGAATCCAATCTAAGATCTTTTGTTTAATTGGGAATGTTGAAAGAGATAAGGGCAAAAACTTAATTTCTCTTTTTGGCACTATCTTTTTGCAGCACGAAAAAAAAAAGATATATTTACATAGAGTTGTTCCTGCCATAAGAGCTTTCATACACAATCAAATGAGTGAAACATAATGCTAATAAAGGGAACGCGAAGGAAGAAATGATGGGATTATCTGAGTGGTGCCCCCAGCGTCAGGAGCCTGAGCTTGCCTCACTTGAGGCAACTGAAAACCAAAGGGACCCCAACTCAGTCTGAGAGAGCTGTCTAGACCAGAGAACTGGAGACCGGGCCTGAGAACTCTCTGACTTTATTTTGCAGTCTCAGACTGTAAACAAAGATAGTTTTATTACCTTTTGAACAATTTCCCTTTCCAAACACTATTTGTCAATCAAGTTGGGCGTACAGAGCACGCTCAAAAGTCTGTGAAGGAAAAGCTTCCCTAAGTAGCCTGAGCAACCTCATTCAGTTCAGGATCCTCTGCCTACTTATTGAGTGCATGGTCACCATGAGTCAGATCTGACTCGACGGCATTGGCTCTTCTTAGTAAGTCCTGGAATCCAACAGAACGTAAAATAGTCAGCATAGAGGCACAGAGTATCAAGAGACTTGGGATAAGGCTAGGTGTCTGTTTTAACTAATACAGTAACATTTGCTCAAACAACCAGCTCTATAAACTGCAATCATACCAGGATTTTTCCTTTCTGCATTCACGATTTACGAGTTAAAGATCTGACAAAATAAAAAGTAAAGAGACATCTATAAATTACTTCATGTTTGAATTTCCATTTATTTTTTGTTCTACCTTTGTTACTGTCATTGTTATTCTAAAAGAGTCAGAATACATAGCTATGAGAAAGAGAGCCACATGACAATTAATAAATATTTGAAAGCAACTAGTATTGGCCACCCTAACACCATACCAGTGAAAACATTTGCTCCAGGTGTTACGCACCACCCAGTTGGTCCCAACTCATAGTGACTTTATTCACAACAAAAGGGAACACAGCTTGGTCCTGGTGCCATCCTCATAATCCTTGGTATGTTTGAACCCATTACTGTTGTACACACTGTGTCAATCCACATTACTGAAAGGCTTCTTTTTTTGGATGACCCTATGCTTCACAAGCATCACGTCCTTCTCCAGAGCCTGGTACCTCCCGGTAACGTGTCTAAAGTACATGAGATGAAGTCTTACCATCCTCTCTTCTAAGAAGCATTCCGGCTGTACTTCTTCCAAGACAGGTATTTTCCTTCTTTTGACAAATAAATAAATAAAATATTACATTCTAGTTGATTTTGATTCATAGGGACCTTACAAGAGAAAGAAGAATTGCTCCATGGTTTCCAAGGAGGATCTGGTAGGTTTGAACTACTGACCTGCTGGTTAGCAGCCCAACACTTAACCACTGAACCATAAGGGCTCCTTTCTTCTGACAGTGTGCGGTATATTCAGTACTCTTTGCCAACACTGTAATTCAAAGGCATCAATTCTTTGGTCTTTCTTACTCGTTGCCCAGCTTTTACATGCATATGAAGCAGCTGAAAAATACCATGACTGGAGTCAGACACAGCTTAGTTCTCAAAGTGACGTCTTTTTTTTTTTTTTTTTTTTAAACATTTTAAAGCAGATTTGCCCAGTGCAATACTTAATCTGATTTCTTGACTGCTGCTTCCATGGGTATTGCTTGCAGACCCGGGTAAAACGAAATCCTTGACAACTTCAATCTTTTCTCTGTTTATCCTGATGTTATTTACCGGTCCAGGTGTGAAGATTTATGTTTTCTTTATGTTGAGGTATAATCAATACTGAAGGCTGTGATCCTTGATCTTCCTCATTAAAAGTTTCAAATCCTCTTCACCTTCAGCAAGCAAGGATGTGCCTTCTGCATACCACAGACTGTTAATGAATCTTCCTCCAAGCCTGGTATCACATACTTCATATAGTCTAACTTCTCAGATGATTCACTCACTACACAGATTGCCCCAGTAGGGTGGTAATACTATCTATATTGTTTTACTATGAAGAATAAATTTTTCAGGGTCTTTTTTGTTTAATTGAAACCTTCCTAAATAGATTTAACATTGGGAAGCAGCCACTGAAGTCAAACTTTCATTATGCTTATACATTGCCCCAAGATAACCAGTTAGCTTAGAGTTGTTTTACAACTCACAAAAGAGTTCTTCAGTAAGAAATAAGTTTGAAAGGATAAACTTTGAGGTATGAGATAAACACTTTAAAAACAAGAGGGTCCTGCTTTATGTTCCCTGCAGCTTAGAGGAATCTTTTCACCTCACTCATTGCAGATAGTTTTCTTATTTTCTCTTTTAGTATTTGAGGCTATATTTCATTCATTGTCAATGTAACCCAGACTTATAAAATGATGGGTATTTCTTTTCCTTCTTAAAGGCATCTTATTGAAGGTACACAGAGAGGACTTTGATTTTTCCCTCCTAAGAAACATTTTTCTTACACTCTTATCCCTGCTTAATTCAGTGAGAAAATACATACTCGGTCTTTACAAAAATAAGTAAATAAATATGGTATTGAAACCGTAGTCCCATAGGAACCAATCAAATATAAACTGGTAAAACAGCATTTGACTCCTCTGGGATAGTTTAATACCAAAAGTTCCTGTTTGTATTTAACTGCTCTCAGAGGTGGTCTGGGAAACCCTGGTGGCATACTGGTTTAGTGCTGTGGCTGCTAACCAGAAGGTCAGCCTTTTGAATTGCCAGGTGCTCCTCGGAAACTCTATGGAGCAGTTCTACGCTAGTACATCTATCAAATAAGTATGTGTTTCGTTCTTTTGTTCCTCCAAGCAAACTTTTTCTCTAGTTAATGTCAGATCAACAAAAGTAATGCACCTGAGTTAAGGCACTTTGGTCTCAATATTACGCCATGATGTCAGTGAGATTTAGAATTATAGGCATGATTTTAGGGAGTATTCACACAATAATGCAGGGTCTTTTTTAAATTAGAATCTAGTTTTAAAAACTGATATTCTTACCCCTATGAGTCAGAATCAACTCAGCACCAGTGGGTTTCGTTTTGGTGTTTTTTTGAGGATGGTCTTGATCTCAGAAAATAGCAGCCTTTATAAACTTCATCACTAAGGAGGCAAAGTTACTTGTTTCATGAGTATATGCAAAGATTCATCTCATTATTATATCAAATTTGGTCAAATTATAATACTTTAGAAAGCATGGATGTGTACTTTCTTCAGAGGATAAGGAAAGTGGGCCCCTGAAAGTCTTTCAGATAGATAGCTCAGTGGGAGGAACACAAAATGCCCTTCTGTTTTTCATTAAAGTGATGTTCTGCACTAAGTTTGATTGCTATGCATCTGGCAGTCTTTCTTCTGATAATATAGTTCTATAGCGTGGACATCGCTAAGCCTTTGAAGCTTCCCCTGTACTCCTTAAGTGGTAGGTGAACAAGAGAAGAAGATAAGAACTTTAGATTTACTTTTCTATTAAAAGCAGTGAAAGAGGTTTACGGTCACTTATTTTCTTTATTTTTTGAGGTCCCATTGTTCTCTTTCTTTTAAACAGAATACAGGAGAAAAATAAGGTCAGTCAAATGCTCTGCCCACTTCTACTCCCAGAATTAAAGTTTTCTGCCTTTACCCTCAGCCTAGATAGGAACCAAGAACTGACCAAATTTTCATGATTAAATCCTTTGGTTCCTGAAGTCTTTCTTTCATATAGGGTGTCATTGTCAACAACAACAAAACTTACTTAAATTAAAAATCAGTGTTTTGAAGCTGGAAGAAATCGTAAAGTTCATTCAACTTAATTTCATATTTTAAAGATGAAGAAACTGAGTCTCAAAGAAGCAAAATGACTTGCTCAAGTTAACATAGTTATATGAGAATACTTGATCTGACAGACGAGATGAATCCAGTAGAGTATTTTTACAAATAAGGTATCTTAGATTGAATTATATTCCCTCAAAAATGTGTGTATCAATTTGGCTGGACCGCGATTCCCAGTATTGTGTGGCTGGCCTCTACTTTGTGATTGTAATTTTCCTGTATGTTGTAAACCCTAATCTCTGCCAGTGGTCAATGGGGCAAAATTGGATTACGTTAAAGGCAGTTAGGGTGGGACTGTCACACCTTACTAAAGTCCCATCCCTAATCTGTTGTAGAAGGAAAAGAAAGCAGTGCCACCAGGACAGGAGCACACCATTTGGATCTGAGATTCCTGTGCTGAAATGCTCCCAGACCAATGGAATGACTGAGGACAAAGACCTTCCTCCGGAGACGACCAAGAGAGAGAGCTTTACCCTGGAGCTGATGCCCTGAATTTGGACTTCTGGTATACTAGATTGTGAGAAAATAAATTTCTCTTTGTTAAAGCCATTCACTTGTGGTATTCCTGTTATAGCAGCACTATATGACTAAGACATTAGAAAAACAGTGTTTATAAAAGCAAGGAAGAGGGAAAGAAAAACTTGTGATAGTACACTAAATGCAATACAGTCCTAGACAATTAACTAGAGATGTGCCAGCCACAAATTTGCCTCTGACGCTTTTAGAAACCAGTGGGGAAAAAAGAAAAAAAAAAAGAAAAATGACCTGATACATAATTCATTGCACATAAGATAAAAACAGACCAGTTTTTAAACTAGATTCTCATTCTAAAAAAGATCCTGTGTTACAGTGTGAATCTTCCCTAAAATCATGCCTGTAACTGCAAGTCTCACCAAGATAGTGTCCCCCAAAGAAGATACATAGCATAGTATTGAGTACACAGCACTAGAACACAGAAGAGCCTTAACTCAGGTGCATTACTTTTAAAGATCTGGCTTTACCTAGAGAGAAAATTTGCTTGGAGCAACAATGAATGAAACACATTTATTTTACGGAGCATGGACTCCCAGCCACATTGCATTCTTGTTGTTTGTGTGCATGAACCCAGCTCATCCTCACAGCAGCACTGTGAGATACATTCCTTGTCTTTCTATTTTACAAATGGAAAAAAGAGGCACATAGCTTACCCAAGTGAATGCAGCCAGTAAGAGCTGGAGCTGGGCATGAGGCCCACGTTGTGGCTCCAAAGTCTGTGCTCTTGCGGACTATTTGTTTCTGCCTTGTACTTGTAAGTCAGAATCAAGCCGACTGCAGTGGGTTTGGTTTTTTTGGTTTGTACTTGCACCACTTGACTCTGTAGCAGGCAATCCCTCTCCCTTTACATATGGTATGTTTTTGCAACAGTTCTTAATATCCACTAGTGCATTAACATGAATATTAGTATTTACTTGGGGATAGTGGTGTTTTTCAACCTGTACAGAAAAGTAGTGCAAAGACAGCTGGCATTTCAAGGCCCTGAATCCAGGCTGGAAAGAAACTAATTTCCCAAAGTGATTGTTACCCAAACCAACCAACTCTTACAAATGCTGAAAAAGGCAGTTTCCTCCTCATCTCTGCAGGAAAAGAAAAGAAGAAACACAAGTCAAGATGCAAAGCTCCCGGTGAAATAATTCACCATAGAAGAGGCTCTTGACACCGCAGGGAAAAGACACTTCTGCTAACCCTTCTAAACGTCCCTTAACCATGCTTTCCTACTTACTTTGTAATGATTGTATGTTTTCCCTTTGGGCCTACTAAAGTATTTAATTGCAATTACACTCATTTACATAGCAGATGAGGCTAATTGCTGGTATTAGTTACCAAATGTATGCTTGTATTGTGAGGGTGAAAAACATGCCCTACAGAAAAGAAAACGACTGTGCCTCTAATTAAGGAGTTATAAAGTCAGAATGAGCTGGTTCCAAGATGTAAATATGAAATTGAGGGCTTTCAGAACTCTATAATGGTTTTTTATTACTGCATCTCACTTCTTTGATTACACACAATGTTTCGGAACTGCAGATAAATACAGTGCGATGTTCACAGTGTTGACCTGATTACCAGGCACACTCTCATCCAAGTAGATTGAAACAAATGCTCTCTTGCATACCCATGATAAATGGTGGGTCATGAACACCTGGTCTTCATTTGCTTAGCTATTTATTTGCTAATCCTGGCTCCACTTATTGCAAGAGTAGCACCAGCATCATCAAGTAAACACAGTTTGGTATCTGAAGCTTGTTATGCACACATGATGTATAATTAACAAAGAAGTCAGAAAATACAGTGTAAATTCTTTGGAAAAGACCAAAAAATTAGAGGCATCTAAATTGTTCGTTTCTTCCTTGATCAATCTTAGATGATTCTTTGAACCCACACACAAGCATCTTGGAACACAGGCCAGGTGATTTGGTTCTGAAAGGTCACATCCTTGGAAACTATATGGCACAGTTCTCCTGGGGGTCACCATGAGCTGGAATTCTATGGAGAAGTTCTACTATACATGCATGGAGTCCTTGTGAATTGGGATTGACTAGAGGACAATTAACAGACACAACAATAAGAGTGAAGAAAAAGGGCTTGCTACCATGGAGTCTAGAAAAAAAACAAACTTGGTGGTGGAAATTTACCTTGAGGAAGCTTCCATGCTCAATGAAGAGACAAAATTGTTACCATCGAAACCATACGTTGTGTATTTACTTCCGAACCCACTTCATGTCAGAAAGAACTGTAGGCAGAAGAGTACAATGAAAGATGACAGTGTTCAGTGCTAGCCATGAAGTTAGTTCAGGGGTTCAAAAAGGTCAGTGGTCAGAAAGCACAGGAGCCATTAGCCAGGGCATTGTAAGAAAGCCACTTTGCTCAATAAAGGTTTTCAGTGAACAAACAGACAATAACTTTATAGCACTCAAGCTTCCAGGATGACCAGACTTAAGTATTTGATAATGTATGTTTCTCATGATGAGTTTTCACCAGTAATTTTTTTTTAATTCCTGATTCCTTTCTTCTTCTAAGTTCTGGTTTCCTACCACCACCTTCAATACCTTCTCTTAAAGGTAAATAGTTTCATTAAATGAAAAAGAAAGAAAAAACTTGTCTATCCTTAAAATATACTTTCTCTCTGAGTTTTCTCTCTTCTGAATCCTTAGCTTTGATAGTATTACACAGTGAGGTGTCCAGTTCCCTGCACAGGTCATTTCATGAAGTTTGGCTGACAGCCAAACTTTTCCCTCACTTTTTTTTTTGTTCAAAAAAGAGAAAAGAAATGAAAGAGAAGAAGAAAAAGCAGGAGGGGGAATAAAAGAAAAGAGTGAAGAAAGATCCTCCAGAACACCAAAAAATACATTCCAGGAATACCACGGCCCCACCGGTCTCAGGAAGATCCTAGCATCCCTTTAAAATATCTGCCTTTGGTAAACTAACCCCAAGTGGTGTGATGACAGGGTCATTTGGGTGCTATTTTTGAAACCGGTGTGAAAAATCCATTTTGAGCTGCATTGCATCTCTGGGGCAGCCCGGCAGCACAGTCACCAAGCTCTGACACCAGATATAAACCGGACGTCCTTTCAGACACCGAGGCCCAGCTGGCGTGAGCACACACCCTCTGCTTTTGGCCCTGTTCGGAAACTAACCCTGCTCCTCTCAGAGAGAAATGTAGCAGGGGAAATGTGCTCCCTCATGTGAGATGTAAATAGAATCCTTAAAAACATCTTTTTATTGCTGTCGTTTGATGCGTCCCTCGTCATCCCTTAATTCCCGCTAGGCCACAGCAACACCTGCAGGCTAAAATTGTCACAGACACTCCAAGGCTGTGATTTGCTGCAAACTTTTCCATTCGTTAAAGAGAGTTTATATCTTAGACCAGGGAACCAGTGAATTTTAGGACTAGAAGGCATCTTTGAGCTCAGCCAGTACATTTCCTGATTTTGCAGGTAGTAATAGACAGTGATTGGAATCCACCCAGAGGCACCTTAGAAGACAGGCCTGGCATCCGCTCCTGAAAAGTCATAGCCTTGGAAGCTCTGTAGGGCATTCTGCTATACACACATGGGGTCACCGTGAGATGCAACTGACTCCACAGTAACTAACAACAGCAACAGGTGCTGGGAAGTGAAGAAGAGCATAGCATTGGAGTTGCCCACTCTTTCAAAAAAAATGGCTACTCTAGATACTCTTGGGAGCAGGTGAGTTACAAAGGAAGGTCGCATGTCACACCTTTCTACTCCGAAAGCACTGTACGTGTATGTCTTTATGGTTCTATGCATAACACAACACTAAAAAACCATTAAAAGGTTTATTAGCAGGAGCTTAGTGAGATGACAGTTACAAGGACCACAGAAGTCTAAAGGCGATGGGTATCAGCTGAGAAATAATTTGTCAGGAAATGCTTTAGGAAGGAAGCAGAATTCTCACAATGCTGTCTTTGCACATTGGCAAAGAAGAGGAAATACTCTCACTCAGAAGTTTAAAAGTGGCTAACTCTTGTTGTCAGGGTCCTTCAACTTAGTTCCAACATGCAACGACTAGGGCTATGTACAACAGAATGAAACACTGCCCAGTCCCGTGAAATCCTCATAATTATTGTTAAGACTGAACCCTTTGTTGCAGCCGCTGTGTCAATCCATCTTTTGAAGGTTGTCCTCTTTTTTGCTGACCCTCTACTTGACCAATCATGATGTCATTCTTCAGAAACTGTTCCCTCCAGCTAACATGTCCAAAGTATGTGAGACATAGTCTTGCCATCTTTGTTTTTAGGGACCATTCTGGTTGTACCATGTCCGAGACAAATCTGTTAATACTTTTGGCAATCCATAACAAACTCAGAAATTTTTGCCAACATCACAACTTAAAAGCGTCAGCTTATCTATTGGCTTCCTTTTTCATTGCCCAACTTTCACATTCATATAAGGCATTGAAAATATCATGGCTTGGTCATACACCACCTTAGTCTTCAAGGTGACATTTTGCCTTTTAGCACTTTGAAGAAATTTTTTTTTTTTGCATCAGATTTGCACAACGTTATATATCTTTTGATTTCTTGATTGCTGCTTCCAAGGGTGTTGATTATGGATCCAGGTAAAATTAAGTACTTGACAACTTCAATCTTGTCTCCTTTATCATGATGTTGCTTACTGAGGATTTTTGTTTTCTTTATATTGAGGTGTAATCCATACTGAAGGCTGTGGTTTTTGATCTTCATCAGTAAATGCTACAAGTCTTCTTCATTTCTCCAAGCAAGGTTGTCGTCTGCGTAGCATAGGTTGTTAATGAGTCCTCCTCCTCTTCTCTTCTACTACTCTTCTTCATATAGTCCAGCGTCTCAGATTATCTGTTCAGGATACAGATCAAGTGTAGGAAAAGGATATAGCCTGGACACACGCCTTTCTTGATTTTACATCACACACTTTTGTTCTGTCAAGTGACTGTCTCTTGATCTATGAGGACTGCCAGTAAAGTTTGTGAACTCCTTCTAGAAGAAGTGTTACATGCCTCGTTGCTTAATATCACTGCAGTCACCTTGGGAAGCTGTGCACAGACACCGGCACCTAGTCCACCCTTCAAAGCAATTTTGGAACTCTTTCTGGAATGGCCAGCAGAGCTGTCATTGACATATTACCTTTGATGTCCTGAATATCATCAAAATGTCTTCCTTTCAACATTTCCTTTATCTTCAAGTAAAGAAAAAATTCATTAGGAACTAGATCAGGTGAGTAGGGAGGGCATTTCAACGCAGTTAGTTGTTTACTGGCTAAAAACTCCCTCACAGAGAACTATACAATTAAGTTTGAGAACTTGCCACCATGCCACTGTGCACAATGGCCATTTCAGAAAGAGTTCCAAAATTGCTTTGAAGAGTGGCCTAGGAGCTGGCATTAGTGCATAGCTTCCCAAGGGGCATACTTAGAAGCTGACTGTAGTGATACTCAGCAATGAGGTATGTAGCATTCAGAACGATTTAGTGGACTTTAATTGTTGGACAGATTCCTCATGATCACTATTAAGTGTTATGGAATTCCATTCTTCTCAGTGTTATTCATAATTTATTAGGATCCATACATGTGGATGCCTTTGCATAGTCAATTAAACAGAAGTAAACATCTTTCTGGTACTCTCTGTTTTGAACCAGGATCAATCTGGCATTAGCTATGACATGCCTGCTTCCCTGCCTACTTTTGAATCTGGCTTAAATTTCTGACAGTTGTTTGTCCAAATACCGCGGTAGCAGTTTTTGAAGGGTCTTCAGCAAAAATTTACTTGTGCATGATATTAGTGGGAAACGTAGTGGCATAGTGGTTAAGTGCTAAAGCTTCTAACCAAAAGGTTGGCAGTTCAAATCTGCTACCCACTCCTTGGAAACTGTGTAGCAGTTCTACTCTGTTCTATAGACTTGCTATGAGTCAGAATCAGCTCGATGTCAGTGTGTTTGGTTGGTTTTGGTGATATTAGTGATATTTCTTGATACTTTCCCCATTCTACTGAATCATCCTTCTTGGGAATAGGCATAAATACAGATCTCTTCCCATTGATTGGCCAGGTAGTCATCTTCCAAACTTTGTGGCATAGATAATTGAGCACTTCCAGTGCTACATTCATTTACCAAAAATCTCACTTGGTATTCTGCCAGTTTCTAGACTCTCTTTTGGGGGGGGGGCAATGTTTTCAATGCAGCTTGGACTTCTTCCCTCAGTACCATGAGTTCCTATTCATATGTTATCTCCTGAAATGGGAGAATTTCAACTAATTCTTTTTGGTATGGTGACTCTATATTCCTTCCACCTTCTTTTAATGTTTTCTGCATAATTTAGTATTTTCCCCATAGAATTATTCAATACTGCAACTGGAGGCTTGGTTTTATTTTCAGTTCTTTCAGCTCAAAAAATGCCGAACGTGTTCTTCCTTTTTGGTTTTCTACCTCCAGGTCTTTGCACGTGTCATTATAATATTTTACTTTGTCTTATAGAACTGCCCTTTGAAATCTATTCAGCTCTTTTTCTTTGTCATTTCTTTGTTTTACTTTAGCTACTTAACAGTCAAGAGTAAGTTTCAGAGTCTCTTCTGAAATCTAGTTTGGTCTTTTCTTTCTTCCTTCTCTTTTTAACGATTTCTTACTTTTCACATGCATGGTGTCCTTGACATTATTCCACAATTCGTCTTGTCTTCAGTCATAAGTGTTTAACATTATCAAATCTATTATTAAGATGTCTTTAAATTCAAGTATGATATGCTTAAGGTTTTATTTTGGCTCTCGTGGATATATTTTAATTGTCTTCAGTTTCAACGTGAACTTGCACATGAACAATTGATGATCTATTCCACAGTCAGCCTTTGGCCTTGTTCTGACTGATGATATTCAGCTTTTCCATTGTCTCTTTTCTCTGATGTAATCAATTTGATTCCAATGTATTACATCTGATAAGTTCTATGTTTATAGATGCTATTAAAAACATAAAATAAAATTACTGTCGTCAAACTGATTCCAACTCATGACAACACCACAGAAAAGAGTAGAAGTGCCCCCATAGGATTTCCAAGGAGCATCTGATGTATTCAAACTGCCTACCTTTTGGTTAGCAGCTGTAGCTCTTAACTACTGTGGCAGCAGGGTTTACATTTATGTTGATGAAAAAATATATATTTGTAATGAAGAAGTTTTTGTTCTTGCAAAATGCTATCACACAATCTCCAGGATCATTTCTATCACCAAGGCTGCATTTTCCAACCCTTCTTTGTCTCCAACTTTCACATTCCAATTACCAGTAACTATCAATGCATCCTAAGTACATATTTGATCAATTTCAGAGTGCAGAAATTGGTAAAAATCCTTAAATTCTTCACCTTTGGTCTTATTAACCAGGACTCTAGTCTGACTTTTATCTTTACTGCCTATTTTGTTCTTTATTTCCTTCTCTCATTTTCCTCAACTCTGCTCCAGTGAACTCATTGTAGCCTACTTCAAACTCTGTAGGACTGCTGTTGAGAATCTGCCCAACTGATACTGACCACGTTCCCTTTGGATACGCTCTTCCATTCACAGTTTGCTGGCCTTCACTACTGCATTTCTCTAGTCATGCCACCTACCTTTGCACTGGAATGAGGTAACTAGGTGAAAAATGGACAGCTCACCCAAATTATGTCACTCTACTTCTAACAAGAATTTGGAGTTAGTCATACAGGGCTCAGTAATCTTTACATATAACTGGACATATAACAAATATCTTTGAGACTTGTGTGTTTGTCATGTGTAGCAAAAGCAGACAGAAAGTTGGAGAAAGAGTATTTTCGAGCTTCTTGGCTTTTCTGGGAAGTATTTCAAGCCCTTTCTAGAGACTAGTTGCACTCTTGCCCAGAGGTGCCCAGCAATGTCATATATTCCTATAACAAATTCCCGATGTTTGTTTTAAGTAGGGTGAGTTGTTTTCTGTTCCTGGCAAACAAAATTTTAATTAAAACTTAATCCTGTGCTTGAAACTTTTCCCACTAGTTACATCTGAAAAAAGATCTTCTTTTCCTGATCATCTATCAGACTCAATAACCAATGCATCTAAACATTAAGAGCAAGATCAAACTGTCCCATTTTTCTTTTCACTCTATAGATATTTCAACGGAATTTCACAGTCAAATTTAAACAAGATTTAAGACCAATTAGCTAAAATCAAATTCTTCCTAGTACCTTTTAAATTAGTAATTGAACTCAAGGAATGACCCACCAGGGTATCCCGCGCAGCCTAACTGCCAATCTGTTGACTTGCTGCATGAGTTCCATTTTAAATAGAACTTGCAGTAATATGGTCACTCCTTCTTTTTACACACTAGTATTTATATAACCTCATATGGTAACTTGCTTTAAAAAAAATCAAGAAAGCAAAAATAAGCTTACATAATAGCCAGGCATAATGATTCAAAACAAATATTTACAAGAGAAGTTTGATTTTTGTTAAGAATTGAACTGTGTCTCCTAAAACTATGTGTTGCCAATCCTAACTGTTATGCTTGTGCTTAATAATATCATTTTGGAATGTGGTTTGCCACTGCTGTTGTTATACCAATAAGGTCAATGGAAACCCTGGTGGCATAATGGTTAAGTGCTACATCTGCTAAACAAAAAGGTCAGCAGTTCAAATTTGCCAGGTGCTACTTGGAAACTATGCGCTAGTTCTACTCTGTCCTGTAGGGTCACTATTAGTTGGAATCGACTCTACAGCAGTGGGTTTGGTTTCTCTTTCTTTTTTGGCAATATGTGTCTAAAACCAATCATTGTTGAGACCTAATATGAGGAGATAGTAACAGAGAAACCAGCACAAATGAGGAAGATAGGTGCTATGTCATGTCATATCTCCAAAGACCCGAGAAACAGAAGCTGAACAGAGACGAGGGCCTTTCTCAAGAGTCAACAGAGAGGGAAAGACATCCCCCAGGTCAGGCCTCCTGGATTTGAACAGCTAGCTTCCTAAACTGTAAGAAAACAATTTTTTTGGACAGTTACGTGGTATTTCTGTTATAACATCACCACATAACTAAAGCGTTTTATGTTCAGAATTTCTAAGTAAAATCAAGGAGAGAAAGGGCTAACTAGACTGAGAATCAGTTTCACTAATCTCATACGTATGTCTGAAGAGAAGAAAATTTTTATGAGAAGACCAAATATTTTCACTAGAATGTAGAAAGGCACTGTCTATAGCCAGCTAAATGCATCAAGAATAACACTAAGAGACTTTGGTTTTTGAATCTAGACTTATGTTTTCTGAAAAATCACTAATTGCATGTTTCCTCAAGAAGGTCCCAGAGCCTCTGGAGCATCACATTCTCCGTCTTCCGGGTCTGATGACTACTCTTACCCTGGACTCCATTGTTACTACAGTGTAACTCAGGGCAATCTCCAGGCTAAATTATAAAGCAGAGGTCTTTTGTGTGTGTGTGTGTGTGTGTGTGTGTGTGTGTGTGTGTGTGTGTGTGTGTGTGTAGTGTTCCCAGGTAGGTCGCAGAATCCTCGTACTATCTCACAGCTCCTCACACTACTAGGATTCCTCTACCAACAGCACTACTTTCCTGTATAATACCCAGCGGTTTTGACCCCACCTGTCTCTACGACCATCATTTATCTCTCAAAATCCTCTTACTTCAGAGCCTTGATCTTTGCTAATAAAATGTAAGTGTTTAGTTGGTGCTGATAAACTAACCCGTTCCTCAGTTGGCTAATTAGGTTTGCATTTTTAAGAAGGCTTCTGGAGACATGATTATGAGTTATATTCCAGAAGTTCAGGAGTGTGTCTTAACCATCTTCTAGACATGCTACAAAATGTAACATGACACAGAACTTGTAGGAGGTACCCAACGTAAACTTGCACTGAATTCATTAAGATAGTTAAACTGAGTGAGTTAAGTTTTTCTCAATGTCTTTGCATCTGTCTCCCCTCTCCTTCCCAACATGTCCATATGTTTATACCAGAAGAGGCTACATTAGTCAAACAATATGTGGCTCTAGGTTTAAACCACATAATACATCTAGAATTTACAAGCTAGCTCTGTATTATAGCCTCCATTGAAGTAATTTAAACATACTTTATCTCAATTTCCTCCTCTATGAAACCAGGTTATTATTGACCCATTACTCCTGGAGCCATCGGTAACACTCTGTTTTGGTGAAACACTTTGAGAGGCTTCCAGGAAAACTACCAGAGACATCTAAATATATACTAAGAATTTTGTTTTCAAATGTATTGAGATTCTATTGTGCTAAAAGTACTGTGTCAGATGTTATGAAGGAAACTAATACAACTACCATTTTCAGTCTCTAGAGAATTTACAATCTAATATGTTGCTTTATAATATAGCTTATCTTACCAATAATAAAATCACACCATGAGCAGCAACATTTCTTACATGGTTAAAAAAAAAAGAGGAAAGTATTTTTTTTACTTATCTTTCAGAAGTTTTCCACTAAATAAATGAGAAAAAATGGTGAAGAACCTCACAAGTACTAAAAAGGCTTGATCCAGAGAATCCAGGCAAGTACCTGAATGATTTTCTGTGCTTGACTAGTTGACTAAGCAGAAATTGACCTCATAATATCTTCGTAACTATCTTTGAAATGCTGTTTCTTGCTGCAGAATCTGGGGACTTACCACAGAATTCCATGCTAATAGAATGCGCCACTTGTTAGCATTAACAGCGAACATCAGATCTTGGTGGGTGACTTAAGGTGTGATATAACACAGAACTTCAAAGCCCAAGAGGCAGCCGAAGAGAAATGAAGATTATGGTTAAGATAGAGAAGTTGGAAGGCTGGTTAGACTTTGAGCAGCACTAAAACTGGGTTCCCCCCAACACATACCCAGTTCAACAGAAGGAACCTCAGATCAGATGTCTGCGTTTACCTTGACTCTGTCATACAGCTTAGATGTTTGGATAAATTTATTTTACTCCAAGAACTTCTACATTTGGAGAGACAATTCAACTGAAAATGACATTGTATTATGTGGAAAAACTGAAACTCGAACACTTAGTCCTCTTCTGTCAATATTACCTAATGGAAAATCCCAGAAATCACAAGGTCAAATATACCTAGCCATGTTAAGAACACTCTTTAAAGATATTATTAACCTGTTCCGGTGATTAAGATAAGACATTGTTTTTCTTTCTAACTCTTGCTTATATGGTAGGAAGACACATTTGTAGAGATTACTCTTTGAATGTTCACTCCAAAAACAGGCATGGAAACTTGAGTGTGAATCACACTCTCCCATTCTACGCTTGGAGGCTGACTTACCAGCTGCATGTCTCGAAGATAAAAGATTAGCATTCTAGCGGTACAAATAAAAGCGTCCCTCATTTCAAACCGCTCCGTATAAATCATAGTTTTTGAGTCAGGACATGAACTTAGCATTCAATGCAGCTGTCAAGAAGTAGGTGTGTACAGGAAATGAGAGGGTGATAGATGTCGAATAGTGAAAAGGCATTTTTATCTGGTCCCTGAAGAAGGCTTGTGGAAAATTTTTCTTTCCTTTTTTATAGAATAACAAGAGTAACCAAGTGTTTGGAAATTAGGTAAAAGCTCTACCTGTGGTGAAATAAGGCATAGTTACTAAGGCACATTTTCAACTTTAAATTTAGGGTAGTTAAAACTCTGGGTGTATGTGTGTGTCTGTGTGTGTGTGTGTGTGTCTTCATGTGTATGTAGTGCTAAAATTAACTCAAGTCTTGCACCATCACAGTTTTTCTGTTCTGTTCCCAAAGTTCCATCTATATTAATTATGGGCTTACTTCAGATTTTGCCTGTAATTTTAAGGCAAATAATGATTCCAAAAGAAATTAAGCATGTTCTCTTATTTGAGTGTAATCCTGCCAGAAAAATCATGGACTTACCCTACCTTCCTCCTTTCTATTATTTTCTGTAATGATCCTTCCTGACTACCATTCCCAACACTTCTTTTTAATTTCATTTTTACTTTTATTTTTTTATTATGATTGAGTGGAAATGTACATTCTCATATAAATTTGCACGCCCACCTATATGTAGCTCCCACTGCACTCCCTGCCCGGTGACAGCACACTCTTCCTCTCTGCTCCAGGACATGTCTTATTTTCCCAACAATGTCCTAGTCCCTCCTCTCCATCCACTCCCCCACTTCTGGTAAGAGGTCAGCAGGACAACATCCTATAGATGCATAGAACCATAAAGTGCACACATGATATGGTCACTCCCTGTCGCCAAGTCCAATCCATTTCTGTCTGAAGAGTTGACCTCCATTATGGTTTATGGACCCAGGCAGCATCAGGGCCAGGGGCCATGCTCCCAGAGGAATTCCAAGGCCCCTGAACCAACAATTGCAGTCTTAATTGGAGATCTCAGTGTGTACCTCTTTTTATCCTTGTGCTGCTAGTGAGACTCAACTTTGTGAGCTCTATCACGGCTATCACTAGTGGTGGCCAGGCACCATCTGGCTCTTCCAGTCACAAGTCAATGTAGTCACCCACTCACGTGGGTCTCTCTGTCTACTGGGTTCTCTTTCCCTCATGTCTTTTTGGTCCTTGGTGATGATCTGTTCCAGTTCAGACCATCTGTTGTATCTTCAGATGGCAGCTTGACAGCTTTTAAGACTCCAGACACCACTCACCAATGTGGGATGCAGAAGGCTCTCTTAGCAAAATGGTAGATGTGCCAATTGGCCTCAATTTCCCCTGAGGGCATCGTCTCCAGCCCCCCACGCCAGCTACTAGGCCCCTGTAACATTGGGTTAAGATAAGACAAATAATCATGTTATGTTGAAGTCCAGTTAATATTAATCTTCTTTCTAACGGGTGCTGTCACAGATTTCACCCAACCAAATTTCTATCAACTATCTAATCCAAACCTTACCCCCCACCACCCTCCTTTCCTACCTAACCGTGCAGCCATCAAAGAGTCTTTTCTTCTATGCATGAGTCTGTTTTTACGTTCTTATCTTTGGGGTCTCATACAATATTTGTCCTTTTGTCACTTACCTCTTTCACTCAGCATAATGTCCTCTGATTGAAACCAGATTATGAGACATTTCCTAAAATCATCATTGTTCTTTATCATTGGAGAAGAAGGGGTAGTTGTCTGCTGATGGATAGAAAGTTCTATATAGGTCAATGAGGTCTAGTTGATTAATTGTGGCAATAAGGTCTTCTGTGTCTTTATTGAGCTTTTTTTATAGACAATGTGTCCAACATTAAGAGTGGAGTGTTGAAGTCTCCTATTATTGTGGAATGATCTATCTCGTTTTTGAGTGTAGTCAGTGTTTTGTCGATGTACTCAGGTGCTCTAATATTAGGTGCATAAATATTTAATGTTGTTAAGTCCTGCTTGTGTAGTGAACCTTCCAACAATAGTGTCCATCCTTGTCCACGTTTTATCTGAGATTAGAATTGCCACACCTGCTCTTCTTTGTGTATTGTTAGCTTGATATATATTCTTTTATCTTTTAATTTTCATTTTGTTCTTATCTTTAAGTCTGAGGTGAGTTTCTCACAGGCAACGTATGGATGAGTCCTGTCTTTTGATCCAAGATGTCACTCTATGTCTCTTTTCTTTAGAGTTCAGTCCATTCACATTCATTGTTTATTGATAGTTACGTGTTTAGTGCTATCATTATGATATGTTTATTTTTGTGTTGATATTTTCTCTGTTGTTCTTATTAATCTGTTCTGGGACATTCTTCTTTGTGCGTTGATTTAACACCTTTTTCAGGGTTGGCTTTGTGGTTGTTGAGACTCCTGTATTACATTTCTTGATTTGATATGTTGCATCTTTATTGTACTTTACAGCTGGCTCTATGATCCCTCTTAATAAACTATGTATAAACCTGATTTTAATTACTACCAGTCTTATCAACTTCTTCTCCAGCTGGAAGGACTATAACGACTGTAGTACATCCCTCTTTTTAATATGATGACATCATAATTTTCAAGATAGTCTTTGGATTATTTATTTCATTATTAAAGCTTTGACTGAGTTTGGAGCCTTCCCTAACTGAGTAGGTTTCTGGATGATGTGTAATATAAAGTTAGTGGTTTTGTTCTTGTAAGCCAAGAGATTCTTTCAATATTTCTTATAGCTTTGGTTTGGTTTTTACAAAGTCTCTGAGTTTCTGTTTATCTGAAAATATCTGAATTTCATTTTAATTTTTGAAAGATAGTTTTGCAGGATATGTAATTCTTGATTGGCAGATCTTCTCCTTCAATGCTTTGAATGTGTCATGCCACTGTCTGCATGCCAGTATTGTTTCTGCTGATAATTTCCAACAAAAGCCTATAGGGTTTCCCTCTGAATATTAGCTTTGCTTTGAGTCTTGTTGCCTTTAAGAATTTCTACTTATGTTTCATTTTTTTCAGCTTGATTATAACATGTCTTGGAGTCTTTCTTTCAAGATGTATAGTGAGTGGCATTTGATATGCATCTTGGATATCTATATTCTCTTCTTTCATAATTTCTGCGGAGTTTTCTATCAGCAGCTCAACAACAATACTGTCTGTGTTCTCAGGTGTTTAAGCCCTGTTCAGGAACTCCAATTAATCATGGATTGTTCCTCTTAATAGAGTCCCACATGCTTCTTAGTGCTTCTTCAATTTTCTTGTTTCTTTTTTCTGATTTCTCCTCATAGACGCTGGAGTCAATAGCTCTGTCTTTCAAGTCAGAAAGTCTGTTTTCCATTTGTTTCATTCTGTTTTCTTGGCTTTGAACTGAATTTTCTATCTCTTTGATTTTGTTCTTGATCTTTTTGATTTCAGAGTACTCAAGTTTTTCATTTTGCTCTGCTGCGTTTTGTATAAGGTCTAGCTCTATGTATAATGCTTTTGTATTCACCTTCTGATAGCTTCAGAAAGGTTTCTACATCTGGGAAGTTCTTTGCTTCTTTCTTTTGAGGGGGACCTTTTGAAGCCATGGATAATTTCTGTGTTACGCTTTTATTGAGAGTTTGTTGTTTTTCTTGCATCACGTGAGTCAATAAGGGCTGGGAGAGATGCTGTGAGGATGGACCACAGCTGTTTCTTTAGGTAAAAGGTATCTGAGAACTTCCAAGTCAGTCAGGTTTTCAGGTATACAGGTTCCTCTTTCCAGCTGGCAAAGCAGGCACCTCTATATCCAAACCCAGATGTTATAAACTAGTTCAAAATACAGAAAGGCTATTGCTCCGTGGGCCTCTGATTTTGGGCCCCAACTGTAGGCAACACTATTTAGAGTACTGCTTTACTGCCAGAAAAGTACTCTTCTCTGGGCAGGCTCTGCCTCTCAGCCCAGGAATTAGGTCCAGCTGAGGCCTCCATATGGGTATGTCTGCTTCCCAGTGGAACAAAATGGCATCTGCACAAGCTACCCGCCTGCCACGGCACTGGCCACTCAACGGCAGAGGCAGAAAGAGAGACCAAATGGGCCAAGATGCACACAGTCCAAAATATAGCAATTTCACCTGCCGATCCCACCAGCAGTGTGCCCGAGACCAGCTGCCAGTCAATTCCCAGCTCCACTCACCAGCCAAGACAGAGGGAAAAATAGTTAAAATGGCTAGTTACCCTTAATCCATGAAAGCCAGCACTCACCAAGAGCGAGGGTCATTGAAAGAGAGGAAGTTTTACAGTCGGTGGTATGAAGTCCAAATTAACAGCACTATGCCGTGTCCTCGGGCTCACTAGGTGTCCAGAAGTCTCTGTTTAGTTATCAGTTCAGTTCTTGGTTTCCAGAGGGATTTAGGGAGATGTGTGTTTAGTCCACTATTTTGACTCCGCCCCCTCCCCCAACACTTCCTCCAGTATCTACTTTGTGAACTCAGAACACCAAATTATAGCATTGGGTTATGAATATATCAGCTCAGTTTTGTTGCAGCATTTACTTGCAAAGTAAGTGAGTATAATTGATTGAAAAATGAAATAACTTAAGAAGCACAGCTAAGAACTTGGAGCAGAGAGATGGATCTCAGCCATCCCTGTGTCTCTGCAGATCACCCTTTTTAGGTTGATTGTTGACCTGACCTGGTGACAAATTTAGTTTTAGGGAAGCCTGGTGTTTCACACACACACACACACACACACACACACACACACACACACACACACACACACACACAACCCTGACATTCTCCCTGTATCTCTGCTCCATATCCCTTTGTACCATTTTATGTTAAAATAGCCAGCTTGTCAAGTGCTTTGGCCTTTCAGAGATGAGCGCTAGAGAAGCATGAATACATAGATGTCTTTTTATGTATGCGTTTACTAACCAAATTTAGCTGCAGGGACATAAAAGACAAACGTGTTGACAAATGACAAGATGTTACTCACTGTAAAAATATTATTGCGCGCACACAATTTCCTGTTATGGTGCATATACTGACTGCAATGTGGTTCAAGACAAGCCGCATATTAAGAGAAACATCTTGCCTTGAGATCTGTTCCAGCATGATTTTGAATGCTCTGCAAGTAACTGTTTGAAAAACCTTGCCCTGAACCCAATAATCACAAATTGACATGAATTCCCCTGAGAGATACCACAAATCTAAGGAAAAGAAAAAAAGGATTTCATTTGAATCAAAAGTGTGGTGTTGGCCTGAAATAAAAATATTTCGGATGAAGTCTGTGAGGGATGCGACTCTGGGGACACATTCAGAGGTGTAACTGCCAACCTCTGCTGAAATAAGTACTCTTCAATAACAAGGTACAGATAGGCATGTGATTGTTTGAATTTATTATTTATCTTTTAGTTAAGACAGTCTTTAAAGATAAATTTCGTGTCAGAAATATCGTTAGAGTCTGTGGGGGGCTTGAAAACTCAAAACTCATAACTGTTAAGATACATTGATTCTAATATATTGATTATCCAAAGACTGTAAGTGGATTACCTTAGTTACAATATCCACTGGCAATATTAGCTGGATGATGTAGTCTAACTTTTTAGCTGAACTAGATTATCTTTTAATACAAGCCATTAAACGGTAAAAGAGTTTTAGTTAGAAATTCGTATACAATAGTTCTTATTCTCCACCAAACTTTCAGCATACTGAAACCTAGGTTAACATCATACCACATAATCATAATTGATTGATCAAAATTAGAGCCCATAACTGGAAGAAGTTACATATAAAAGGAGCAAACCTACAGGAATTCTTCTTAAGCAACCTCAGACCCTTGGACATAGAATTCAGTGAGCTTTTAGCAGTTATGTCACAGAGACCAACAGACCTCAGCTAGGGCTGTAAACTTAAATGTCTTGTTCTACTGGACTCAAACAGTTGGATTGAAATAGTCCCCAGCCGAAGGTTACTCAGTATTCTCAAAGTTAATTACAGCTTTCCTGGTGGCTTATGTTATGTCTGGAAAGAACATGACGAGTGAGCCCTTTCTGGATTAGACAAGGCAAATGACAGACAAAACGCTGAACTTAAGGTCTATATTTGGACATCAGTATGGGCAAACTCTAAGTGTATCTGGCAGAAATACAGGTCTAATGACCCTTCTCAAAACTAATCGAAACATAGGCAAATCGCTGGATTTGGTAAGGTTTTCAGCATACTTGATTTCACATAAGAAACAGGTCTACTTCTTTGTCCAGTCTTAATTTAAGTCACTATTTGACTCTCAGTTTTTCCTATTGTCTGTTCTACCTTCCTATCTTACAGAGCCACCACACACAAAGAGGCAAATATCTTTTCTGTTACATCTTCTGGGTGGGGATTCCATTGAGGTCAGTGATTCAGAGCTCAGCACAGGATGCCCCTTCAGCTTTCTGAATCCTGGCTTGGTGAAATCACTGATAAGCCAAGCCTTTGCTCTTGATTTCCCACAGAGCTAAAAAAAATATATAGCAAAAGTAAGTCAGGGAGAAAGGAGCAAAATGTATTTTCCCAGCCCAGCAAGTTCCCCTCACCCTCACTATACACTCGCATACACCATCTCTGTCTCTTTCTCTCTCTCTCTCTCTTTTTTTTTTTCTCCTTTCTCTTTGGCTTACGCTGTTCTTTTTTGGTCTCTGGCCCTAGTTATGACAGCTGATTGACATAGCTGGCAGTTCCCCTGGTGTCTGGTTAGGCAGAATTCCCCCTGCAAAACTAGGATACAAAACAAAGAACAGACAACAGCGTAGAAGGGAAGACTGAACAAAACAGAACCAGGAGAAATGCAATATTGTTTGGTGAAAATATTTTTAAATTCTTCAAAAAAAAAGGGAACAAATCTTGAGAAGATTGTTTAGCTCATCTGTGTTGCTTTTCTTCTTCCTTCTTCCCCTTCTAACCATCCCTCCCATCCACCCCACCCCCGCCCCAACATCCACATCGCTTTTTGGCATCCATTTCTCCATCTGCCTTTCTCTTTTCTTTCCCCTGAGTCATAAACATTTTACCAGAAGAATTTTCTTTATTTCTCACCCTCTTCAGAAGGTAGAATCTGACCACCTAGATAATAAAAATCACAATTGCTTTAAGAGTAATTGTGGATAATTTATTGCTCATTCTTCTTGTTTAAGATCTTTGCTCATCACCCTATACCCCCCCAAAATTCATAATACCCTATGTACTATCCCTATGCAGAGTACAACACTGCCAACATTCCTAAAATGTTTTTACATGATAGGTAGCTCTTTCTGTTTACCTTCTGTTGAAACATTTATTGCTGTGGACCACTTCCCGGATGTGTTTCTCTGTTTTCTATCAAACTGTAAAATATCAAATACAAGTGTTCATTAATGTACTGGTAACTTAATATGCTATCTTTTGGTGGTTATCTTAGTTGGCATTGTCTTACCACAAGCAGAGCTAGTAAAGCGTATAAATACACATGGAGAGAAACTTACATCAAAGAAATGGCTCAAGTGGTTGTAGAGGCTGGAAAGTGCCAAATCTGTGGGTCAGATGGGGGCTTCTCGTGACTCATGTAGCTAGCTGCAGGGGCTGGTGAACCCAAGACGGTCAAGACCGACAAAAGGCCTTTGGTTCGCAGACTGCGTAGGCCCATGAATCCCAAGACAGCAGGTAAACTGTTTGGCTCAAGGCCCAGTAACAAGAGGGCAGATGAACAGGAGACAGTTGCTAGATCCAGAACAAGTAAAAGTGAATGACACTTGCCAGACAGTCCAATGATTTTGGATGTAGGTCCCACCCCCAAGGAAACGCCTCTTCAACTGATTTGCTACTTCTAGCAGATCCCACCGTGGAGGTGATCACATTACGTCAGATCTTATCATGGATGTGATTACATCAGTTGCCATACAGTATCATACTTGCCAAACCACTGAGAATCACATTCTAGCCAAGGTGTGTATAACCTTAATCATCACAGTAGTATGTACCTTATTGCTATTATTAAGCCAAACAAACAAACATCTAATGATGGAAATTCAGGCTTCAGTAACAGACCTGAATTATATTCTGATTTTATAATGTCAGCAAGTATCTATAACACTTATCACAGATATTTGTCCTATATCTGAGACAGGAGCCTAGCAGCTCCTTTATCACATTTATCTTAGCCTAAATTTGTATGAAATTTGAACTCAATACTTCTCTGTTGTTCATTTTTATATATTTAGTTTTCCTGAACTTTCAGAAAGAATTTTTGTTCACATAGCTATTCCACCTTCACAGAGCATTCTCTTCTGTTACTTTGGTGTAAGGTAATTTTTAAAAATATGTATGCCACATCTGACCAAGAACTTACATCCAGAATGTACTAAAAATTCTTAAAACTAAGAAATTAACAATCCAATTTAAAAACAGGCAAAAGATTGAACAAAGACATCAAATTAGCATATTAGTCATTTGTTTTATTAGTTATAGTCATTTGTTGGTGGTCTTAGGAGACTTTGAGTTGGTTCTGACTCATAACTGAAAGCCCTATCCTACATCATTCTCATAACTGCTGTTATGTTTGAGTGCATTGCTCTTGCCACTATGTCAATCCACCTTGTTGAAGTTTTTCCTCTTTTTTTGGTGCTCTTCCCCAGAGACTAACCCCTCCTAATAACACTTCCAAAGTATTTAAGACAAAGTCTTGCCATCCTGGTTTCAAAGGAGCATTCTGCCTATACTTCTTCTGAGACAGATTTGTTCATTCTTCTAGCAATCATGGTATACTCAATACTCTTCCCTAATGCCATAAGTCAAAAGCATCACCTCTTCTTCAGTATTCCCTATTCATTGTTCAGGTTTCACATTCATATGAGGCACTTGAAGATACCATGGCTTGGGTCAGGTTCATCTTAATCCTCAAAGGAACATCTTGATTTTTAACACTATAAAGACCACTTTTATGGAAGATTTGCCCAAGACAATAAAAAGTCTTTTGATTTCTTGAGCACTGTTTCCATCAATATTGATTGTGAATCCAGGTAAAATAAAATCCTTGACAACTTAAAAAGTTTCTTTATTGTGAAGTTGCTTTTTGATCCAATTGTAAAGGTTTTTGTTTTCTCTGTGTTGAGGTATAATCTTTACTGTAGGCTGTAGTCTTGATCTTTGTTAGTCATTAAGAAAATACAAATTGAAACCACAAGATACTACTACACACCTGTTGGAATGACTAAACTTAAAAAGACTGACCAAACCAAGTGTTTGATGAAGATGTAAGTCAACTGCAATTTTTACATGCAGTTGTTGGGAATATAAAATTGTATAACCATTTTGGAAAACAGTTTGGCAGTTTCTTAAATTACCAAAAAACTTAGACTTACATCTACCTTATCGTTTAGCTGTTTTTCTCCTAGATGTCTATCCAGAAGATATGAAAGCATATGTCCACAAACAGACTCATATGCAAACGTTCATATCTGCTATACTTGTCTTAACTCTAAACTGGAAATAACCCAAGTGCCCATCAACAAGTGAATGGATAAACAAAAAGTGACATATCCACATAATAGAACATTACAAAATATTTAAAGGAATGAAAAAATTCTATATGCAACAACATGAATAAATCTCAAAATAATTACACTGAGTGAAAAACAAAAGTCAGAAAAAAGAGTAAAACTGTATAACTCCATTTATATAAAACTTCAAAAACGTGAAGAAATCTCTAATGACAGAGGGTAGGTCCGTGATTGTTTCAAGGGGAGTAGAGACGGGCAGGAGAGAGGTAACACAAAAGGACAAGAGGGAATGGGGGGATGAATATGTTTATTATCTTGAGTGTGGTGACCATTTGTTATATTTGACTTTATTAAGTTGTACATTTTATTCCCACCTTGGAAGAAAGACCTAATGATCTATTTCTAGCAGATCCCAACTTTGAAAATCCTAAAGAGCACAGTCTACTTTGATACACAGGGGGTCACTATAAGAGTTAGAACTGACTGGTTAAAGTTGTTTGTTCATTGGTAAAGTAAGAAATATTACCTATGCTAAAAGTTGCTACTTTTTTTAACCATTTATAACTTAATTAGAAAAGAAGTTGCTGTAACGATTGTAATTTTGGGATTTGAGGAGTTTGTGCACAGTTTCCAATAGCCAAATGTTTCACCTTTTTTTTTTTTCAGTTGTACCTTGGATGAAGGTTTACAGAGCAAACTAACTTTTCGTTTGATAGTACACACTTGTTTTACGACATTCGTTAACGAGGCCGCAACATAGCAATACACTCCCTTCTTGATCTTGAGTTCCCAATCACCAGTTTTCTTGTCTCTTCTTGCCTTCTAGTCCTTGCCCCTTGGATAGTGTAACTCTTAGTCTCATTTTGTTTTATGAGCATGTCTAATCTTTGGCTGAAGGGCAAACTTCAGGAGTCATTTTAGTACTGAATTAAAAGGGTGTTCAGGGGCCATACAAAGGAAGTTTCTCTAGTCTCTATCAGGGCAGTAAGTCTTGTCTTTTTCTGAGTTAGAATTTTGTCACACATTTTTCTCCAACTCTGTCTGGAACCCCATATTGTGATCTTTGTCAGAGCAATCAGTGGTGGTGGCCAGGCACCACTTAGTTGTGCTGGTCTCAGTCTGATGGGGGCCTGTAGTAGTTGTGGTCCATTAGTTCATCAAGTCATACATTTTTAATGCATGATATCTAATGTATGTCAGTTAAACTTCAATAACAGTGTTTAAAAAGTATATGGAGGCTACTGGTGAGTAGCACCTGGAATCTTAAAACCAGAAACTTGCCATCTAAGAAACATCAATTGGACCCAGCCCACATGGAGAACATAAAAAGACACGTGGAAAAATGATCCCCAGAGACAGAAGGATCTCCTATGATTGGGAGACTACATCAGCTGCAGAACAGCAGAACCGCCTGGCCACCACCAAAGACAGCCCTGGCAGGGAACACAATATAGAGTCCATCACATAGCTGAGGTAAAGGCACGGGCATATCTAGAACTCCATTAAAAGACAAGACTTGGTGGTCTGACAACCTCAAGGGTTCCCCGCAAAGATAGACCCTAGATTGCTACTAGCCTAGAGCTAAAACTAGTATTGAAGCCAACACTTCTGACAAAGAATGGACTGGACCTGGGGACACAGAGTCATGCAGGTAGTGTGTGTACTTTATGGTTTAATACATATATGAGACTGTTCTACAGGTTTCTTTTTAGAGCGGAGAGGAGAGGGGAGAGAGAAGGGGACAAGTGTTGGCTGAGTGAATACTGGGAGTAAAGAGTGGAGAAGAAGAGTGTGCTGTCTCAGGCTGAGGAGACCAGATAGAGTTGCAGAGAGGTTTTATATGGGGTTTTATATGGCAAATTGTCTTGGATTACAAACTTTCACTTAATCACAATAAATATATATATGTATCTATGGAGGCTTGCTTTCATATGTATGGAGATCTTCTTTTTCTGTTTTCCTCCCCTTACGTTTAACTGGAAGATCTTTTTTCTCTTTATGCTCAATTTTGATTGAGCTCCCAGTAGCGTCTCACTGGGGAGCCTTTTCCTGAAGAAACTGTCCATTACTGAGGGAGCCCTGGTGTCAGTTTCAAGGGTTCACAGAAACTAGTCTTTTTAGACCCTTTAGAACATGAGACCCTTGAATTCTTTGAGTGAAAAAAGACTCTCTCAGTTTTACCTCTGTACTTTAGTTGGCCCGTTGCATCTTCCAGATAGCCTTGTTGGCTGCTTTGAGGTTTTCTTCTTCTCAGGTCTATTAGACATTCCACTGCTTGTCTTTGCTTTCTCTCTAACAGAATGTCAGTAGTACGCAGCTCTTATGGCTATAAGAGGTTGGTCCTTATCCACTTGTTTTTTGGGGTTCTTGAGGATATCTAAGAACCTATATTTATTTTAAAGGTTATCAATTGGCTTTGAGTTTGCTGTTTATTTGTTGTTTTTATGCAGGTTGGAGAACTAAAAAAAATGCACTTTCACTGCTGCCACTATCTTCTCAGAACACTTAGTTGACATTCTTTTGAATTTCTAGATTTTTTGTCTCCTAGAAATACTGTATTGCTCTGTTGACAAAAATTGTGCTCTGGTAAAGCATCACATGTTGGCCATTTATTCAAGTAATATTTATTGAAAAAGAAAGTCAGCTATGCTCCAGATACTGATCCAGGCTTTGGAGATATAGTGGTGAGCAAGACAGATGAAGTCCTTCTTCTCAAGGAGCTTAAATTTTAAAAGGATGACCCACTAAATAAAATAAACATTATTTCAGTTTTCTTAATGTCCAGCATTCAGGTAGTAACTGAAGCCCTGCTGTAGATAATATGATTCAAGACAAACATGTAGAATTAGAAGAAACACAAACCCCAACAACTCTACAGTCTTAGGTACAGGAGCCCTAGTGGCATAGTAGTTAAGAGTTCAATGCTAACCCAAAGGTGTGCAGTTGGAATCTGCCAGCAGCTTCTTGTAAACTCTGTGGGGGCAGTTCTACTCTGTCCTATTGGGCCAATTTGAGTTGGAATTGATTTAATAGTAAGTAATGTGTCTTTTTTTTCTTTTTCTCCCTCCTTCCCTTCCTTCCTCCCTCCCTCCCTTCCTTCCTCTTTCCTTCCCTTCCTTCCTCCCTCTCTTCTTTCTTTCTTCCTTTCTCTCTCTCTCTCTCTCTCTCTCTCTGTCTTTCTTTCTTTCTTTCATAGAATTAGAAAAAAAAGCCATGACAAAGGCTATGAAAGGAATGTCAGAGTTTTAGAAGTAGGTCAATATGGCAGGAAAGAATGAATGAGATGTGAAGATTTGAGAAGGCAAATTATTATTTCATAGAACTTGTCCATGAAGGAAGAAGACAGATACTGTCTTAGGTGTCTACTGTTGCTATAACACAAATATTGCAAGCAGATGCTTTTAATAAGCAAAACTGTATTTCCTCACAGTTTATCATTACGCATTGCCATCAAGTCGATTCCTACTCACAGTAACTGTAGGACAGAGCAGAACTGCACTGTAAGGTTTCCAATGAGTACCCGGCAGATTTGAAGTCTTGATCTATTTGGTTAGCAGACAGGCTTTTAACCACTGCACCAGGGCTCTTTCTCACAGTTTAGAAGACTAGAAGTCTGAATTCAGGGTTAATAATTTTTGCACCACAATCTCGGCATGGAACATTTCTAAAAAGACCCCAGCATGCTTCGGTAGAAGGAGGGCCAGGCACTGTGCTCGTTGCGGGATACACAGAGATATAAGACTCCATTCTATCCTGTCCCACGAGATACAGTCTAGTGAAGAGGGTAAACAAGTAGATTTACTTAATTTATTAATTATATTGGCTATCTTAAATTGTCTGCCACAGCACTGTATGTTAGATTGTAAACTAGCTGGTGGAATATTATTCCTGAAAGCAGCGTTAGCGAATATATACTCTTCCTCTCTTTTTTTAAATGATTAAACTGAGTCATAAAGACTTTAATTAACTTGTCTGAGGCTACAGCTGCTCTTTAATAGAGATCCCGGACTAGCACTGAGTGTCCAGACTCACAAGCCAGGAATCTTATTACTTACGCAGCACAATACCTTACTAAAGCATGCATATTTATATAATTTTAAGATACTCCACATGTATTTACAACATTTAAAATTTAATCTACTGATTACAACAAAAAGAGAACACTTAGATTACTCTGAAATCATCCTGCCACAAACTTTTAGAAATAATGGGAAAAAGCAACACAATTTTTCATATATATCTAAACTTGAAAGACAAAAATCCCAAGTAGCAAAAACGGAGAAGGAACTAAAAGCCCTAATAGTAAGCTGACTCTGAGCCCACTGCAGCACCCTCAGGTGGGGTCCTCAATTTAGCGATAGCCAGAGGATTAGGATTATAAAGCACAGTTGAAGGAAGTAGACATGACCCTGGGTCTGCTGGACACCAGGACTTGGAGCTGAAACTGGGCATCGTGTCATGATCTTTAAAGTCATACAGTTAGGTGAAAGAAAGTAGCACATCACCTAAGGAAGATAACAAAGAAATTTGCCTATGAGCTCTGGGAAAAAGAAAATGATTAAATAAAATCCCAAGCCTGCAACATGCATAGCTATAGAGATTGATTTTAAACCACTGTCATGGTGCAAAATTCTTCCCAAATGAGAAATTAGTATTAAAATTTACAGAAGCAAATTTAAAAAAATCCTGGAATTTACATATACAATCCTCTGTCCCTCCCTCCCATACACACATAGACACAGCACCACTAAAGATGAGCTCACAGGTAAAACTTAAAGAAAAAAAAAATAATAATAAGAGTCAGCAACAAACTAATGGCAGGATTAGCTTCCTACAGCAAATGCTGATTGCTCTCCAAGTAGGACTTGGCCCTTACCACTAACCATTCATTGTCAATTCCCAGTTGTAACTATCTGCATATCTTTGCCTGAAGCCTTTCTCTAAAGTAGCAGCACAAGTTACACAGTTCTTAAACATGGAGGACTGCGTGTTCCGAGGACTTAGAACACCCTAGGGTACTTACTCTTTTCTCAGCAAATGGCTAATGTATGAACCTTCCAGATTCCTCCCTCCTGTGTGGAGGAGGAGAGTTATGATAACTATTTCCCCTACATTTCCCATACTACTTCTACACTGCTTTCCATGCATTTCCTTCATTTCCTAAATAAAGAATTGCACATGAATCTTCTTATGGTCTGTTTCTGGATGACACTGAGCTAACAAAACAATAGAACAACAATCTTACTGAGAATATATAAGACAAGCAAACACAGAAAAAAGAAATAGAAATTATAAATAATTAGACGTGTGACAAAACAAGAGACAGACTTGAAAACAAATAAGTACCAGTGCTGTTGAGTTCTGTCGAGTTGATTCCAACCCCATATACAACAGATCAAAACACTGTCTAGTTCTGCACCATCCTCACAATCACTGGTTTATTTTATCCCATTGTTGTAGCCACTGTGTCAGTCCATCTCATTGAGAGTCTTCCTATTTTTCACTGATCCTCTACTTATCAAGCTTGAAGTGTCTCTCCAGGGGCTAGCTAACTGCTGATAACCTGTCCAATGTATGCGAGACAACATCTCACCACCTTGCTACTACTGAGCATTCTGGCTGTACTTTCTGACCTCAAGAAGTACAGCTGCAAACAGCACTTACAGACAAAAGTATGCAAGTGCTGAAACTTCAGTGAATGGATTAAACTGAGAGTCAGTCTTGGGAAATTACCGAGAATATAGCACACAGAGTAAAAGAGATGAAAATTATACATATATATATATATATATGTATGTATGTAAAGCTATGACAAATATACTTTTAGGGTAACTTAGAAGAAATGGAATAGATATTATTCAAATGCAGAATAGCCAAGTATTTTCTAGAATACAAGAGAGTACTCAAATTCAGGAAACATAAGAGCAGAGCAGATTTTATATGTGTGTGTGTACATATATATGAGTGTGCATATACACGAAGACTACCAACTAAGTTCGTGAACTCATCCTAGAAAAAGCGCTACATACCTCATCGCTAAATATCACCATGGTTGTCTTCAAAGCTCTCCCCTTGTGAAGCTGTGTACTGATGCCAGCACCTAGCCCACCCTTCAAAGCAATTTTGGAACTCTTTTTCTGGAATGGCCATCAGAACTGTCTTTGTATTAATTACCCTTGATGTCTTGAATGTGACCAAAATGTCTTCCTTTCAATATATCTTTTATCTTGGGGTATATAAAAAAGTCACTGAGGGCCACATCAGGTGAGCGGGGAAAGTGTTACAACAGTTATTTGTTTACTAGCTAAAAACTCTCTCACAGACAACTAGACAATTAAGTTCAAGAACCTGCTACTGTACCACCCTGTGCAATGGCCATTACAGAAACTGTTCCAAAATCGCTTTGAAGGGTGGACTGTGTGCTAGCATCAATGAATAGCTTCCCAAGGGGAAACTTTGAAGGTGACTATAGACATATTCATCAGTGGGGTATGTAGCACTTAGAACAATTAAGTTCATGGACTTTATTGTGGGACCTTATATATACACGAACCAAAACCAAACCAAACCCACTGCCACTGAGTCAATTCTGACTTGTAGCGACCCTACAAGTCAGAGTAGAACTGATCAACAGAGTTTACAAGAAGTGCCTGGTGGATTGGAACTGCCAGCCTTTTGGTTAGCAGCCATAGTACTTAACCACTACAACACCAGGGTTTCCATATATGTATACACATATACATACATTCATGTGTGCGTGTGCATGTGTGTGTGTGTGTCTGTGTGTGTATGTATACATACTAATACCTACTGCTATCAAGTTGATTATGACTCATAGCAACTCTAGTGGCAACCATATTTGTATGTATATATGTATATATACACACACACATATACCTGTTGCTATCAAGTCAATTTTTACTCATAGTAACCCCACTGGTCCTATGGTTAAGAGTTGAGCTGCTAAACAAAAGATCAGCAGTTCAAATCCACCAGCCACTTCTTGGAAACCCTATGGAGCAGTTCTGCTCTGTCCTATATATAGTTGCTATGAGTCAGAATTGACTTGACAGTAACAAATTTTATGTACACATATACATGCACATGTATATGTAATTTTCAGTTAAACACACCCATAAGGAAATTGTAAAATCATCCAAAAAAAGTGAAAATCTAAAAAGCAACAAAATAATGTCCGTATGGAATTAACAATTACAAGTATAGAAGGCTTCTCTCAGTAGCAACAGACATAAAATATATTATCTTCAAAGTGTTAGGAGAAAAAACAAGCATTATCCCCAAATTCTATGCCCATAAACTATTATTCAAGAATAAAAGCAAAATAAAAATATCCTATAGAAAAACAAAAACTGGTAGTTTTTGTCATTTATAGATACTTATTTTTACAAAAGTTCTGGTGGCATAGTGATTAAGAGTTCAGCTGCTAACCAAAAACTCAGCAGTTCAAATCCATCAGCTACTCCTTGGAAAATATACAGAGCAGTTCTGCTCTGTCCTATGAGTCTCCATGAGTCAGAATCAACTTGACAGCAATGAGTTTCATTCTTTAGTTTATTTAAAAATAAGGATCACTGGTGGCACACTGGTTAAGTGTTCAGCTACTAACTAAAAGGTTAACAGTTCACAGAAAAAAGATGTGGCAGTCTACTTCCATAAAGATGAAAACTGAAACTGTTGCCACTGAGTTGATTTTTGACTCATAGTGAACCTAAAGGACAAAGCAGAACTTGCTCCATAGGGTTTCTGAGGAGTACCTGGTAGATTTGAGCTGTCAACATTTTGGGTAGTAGCTATAGTACTTAACAACCACACTACGAGGGTTTACAGCCTTGGAAAACCTATGGGTAGTTCTACTTTGTCCTGTAGGATAATTATGAGTCTGAATTGAATTGATAGCAATATATTTTGTGTGTTGAATTTCTGTTTAAAAATTTAGTAAAATATAGAAAATTATAGAAGAAAAAAGCAGACTAGGGGAAGCAGTACTGAGCAAAGTAATAGGTAAATGTGAAGAAGAACTTGAATAAACATTGACTATAAAAAATAGTAATGACTTATTTAAAGGGAGGAGCTAAAACTAAGGCTGATTCAAAATACTAGGAATATTAGATAATAGTAGCATGTCGTATAAAGATGATACTAGCAGTTAAAATGCTCTAATATTCTTGTATTATTGGAAAGGAAGATAGATATATTGATCACCTTTAGATGTTACTAAGTTAAACTTGTATGTACATTTATAATGCAATTATAATTTTTAAAAAGCAATGATAACCACTAGCAGAAATATGTTTCTTGTACTAGAGGTTCTAGCCAGAGCAATTATATAAGAAAAAGAAATAAAGGGCATCTGCATTGGCAAAGAGAAGTAAAAATCTCCCTGTTTGCAGATGATATGATTGCATTGCAGAGAATTCTAAAGAATGCACAAGTAAAGCACTGGAATTAACAATTCAGCAAAGTATCAAGATAAGATAAATATAATTAAATCAGTAGGATTCCTTTACACCAACAAAGAGAATATCAAAGAAGACATTACCAAATCAATATCATTTACTACAGTCCCCAAGAAGATAAAATATCTAGGAATAAGTCTAACCAGAGAAATAACAGACCTTCAAGAAGAGAACTATAAGACCTTACTGCAAGAAAACAAAAGAGATTTCCATAGGTGGAGAAACCTACCCTGCTCATGAATAGGAAGACTTAACATTGTGAAAATGTCTATTTTACCCAAAGCAATCTCTACATGCAATGCAATCCCAACACAAATTCCAGTGACATTTTTTAATGAGACGTAGAAAAAATCACCAACTTTGTTTGGAAATGGAAGAAACCCCAAATATGTAAAGCACTACTGAAGAAGAGGAACACAGTGGGATGCCTCCCAGTGCCCAACCTTAGAACCTATTACACCGCCACAGTAGTCAAAACAGCCTAGTACTGGTACAAAAAGAGACATATAGACCAAAGGAACAGAGTTGAGACCTCAAAGATACCACCTTCCTCTTGTGAACAGTTGGTAATCAACAAAGTCCCTAAGATTATAAACTGGGGTGAAAACAGTCTCTTCAACAAATGGTGTTGACACAACTGGATATCCTTCTGCAAAAAACTGAAACATGATCTATGTCTCACTCCTTACACAAAAATTAACTCAAAATGGATCAAAGACCTAAATATCAGACCTAAAACAATAAGGATCACGCAACAAAAAGGAGGATCAACAATAGAAGTTCTAATACATGGCTTAGACAAACTTCAAAATCTGACAAGCAAAGTATGATTAACAGAAGATAGATAAATGGGAACTACTAAGAATCAATTTTGTTCATTCAAAGACTTTATCAAAAGAGTTAAAAGACCTCCTATGAATGGGAAGAAAATATTACACAGATACAGGTCGGATTGATGTCTGATCTCCAATATCTACAAGGTACTGCAAAATATCAACAAGAAAAAGGTAAATAACTCAATGAAACAATGGGCAAAGGAGATGGACAGACTCTTCACCAAAGAAACATCTCGCAACCAAAAGACACATGAGGAAATGCTCACAATCATTAGCTATCAGAGAAGTACAAAATGAAGCTATGATGACATACCATTTCACCCCAGTGAGGTTAGGCATGACCCAAAAAACACAAGCCAACAAGTGTTAGATCGACTGTGGAGAGATCAGAACTCTACTACACTGCTCGTGGGATTGCAAGTTGGTACAACCTCTTCAGAAAGCAATGTAGTGCTTCCTTAAAAAGCTAGAAATAGATATACCACTTGATCCAGTAATCCCATAGCTTGGAATATATCCTACAGAAGCAAAGGCTGTCGCATGAACAGATATATGCACATGAATGTATATTAAAGCACAGTCCACAATAGCAAAAAGGTGGAATCAATCCAAATGCCCATCAACAGATGAATGAGTAAACAAACTATGGTACATATATTCAATGGAACCCTATGCAATGATAAAGAATAGTGATGATTTGGGGAAGCATCTCAACTGGTTTCAATTGGCAAACATTATGCTGAGTGAAATCAGTCAGCAGCAAAAAGAGAAACATTGTATGAGACCCCTGCTATTAGGACTTAAAAACAGACTTGCACACAGAAGAAAAGACTCTTTGATAGCTACAGGATGGGGAGAGAGGGAGCGGGTTGGTCATAGATTAGATAGTTGATAGAAATTTGGGTAGGTGAAAGCAGTGACAACACACAGTAGAAAGAAGATCAACTTAACTGGACTTCATTGAAAGCTCTAATCTCAACCCAATATTGCAAGGATAGAATAGCAAGGGCAGACTCTGGGGACCATGCTTTCAGGGGACATCAAGGACAACTGGCATTACTAGCCTATTGCTGAGACCCTCTTCTGCACCCCATATTGGTGAGTGGCATCTGTGGTCTTAAAAGCTAGCAAGTAGCCATCTGAGATAGATCAAATTGTCCCAACTCATCCAGAACAGAGGATCAGCAAGAATAACAAAGACACAAAGAAAAAAGAGCTCAGAAGACAGAAAGACCCACGCGAATGGGAGACTGTATCAATATGGGACCAGAAGAACCTGATAGTGTCTGGCCATCACCAAAGACAGCTGTGATAAGGCACAAAATGCTGAGTCCCTGTGGCAACATGAAAAAAATAGGGGGGCAGGTTAAGAACTCTACTAGAAGACCACAATTAATGGTCCAATGTCCTGGAGGATCCCCAGGGAGCATGGTGCCTAGAGCTGCTGCTGACCCTGGCCAGAAAACACTACTGAGGTCAACTTGTTGGACAAAAATGCACTGGACTTGGGGACAAAATGTGACCATATGTTGTGTATACTTTATGGTTCTATGCACTTATAGGATGCTGTCCTACTTGTCTGTTTCTAGACAGGAGAGAAGAGGGTGAAGAGGAGGGGATAGGAGCTTGTTAAGAGGATTCTTAAAGCACAGAATGAAGACGAAGAATGTGCTGTTACCAGGCAAGGAGAGTAGAAGAAGCTGCAGATAGGTGAGCATTCAAAATTGATTTGTATTGTATACTTTCACTTAATCAAAATTAAAAATAAGGAATGTGTTTCTACCAAAGTGTCAGTGGAGAAAATGGGAAAAAAAAATTGTCAATAAAATATAAAGCAAATAAAGGAGAAACAATAAAAAAAAATAATAAAAAAGGTAAACTGAAACCAAAAAAGATAGTGTGCATACACATATGATAAAAATAAAGGGACTGAAGAACTCTCAGATTGGATTTTCTAAATCTAATTATGTTTTTTAAAGAAACTAAAAAATATAGTGTGCGTTAGACAAATAGAAAACTAACAGTAAGATAGCATATTTAAAAACAAAAACATCATTAATTTAAAAAAGAAAGAGATTATGGACAGATGAGAAAAATTTGTATAAGTTATATCAGTTACCTACTGCTACCTAGCAAACCACCCAAAACTCAGTAGCTTAGAAAGACTATTTACGTGTATGTGTATCTACATATATTATCAGATACAGAGTTCTATACATAACTGTTAAAGTATGTTTATTTCACCATTTTAATCTTACATAGGCACTTGGCTTCAGTCTTATTAATGATTAATTAGTTATTACTCATGAGTAATGAGTAATGAGCTAGGTACATCTGCTGATACTGGCCAGCAACCACTAACTTTGTCTAGACTTGGTCATGCCTCTAATGGTGGGAAAATGTATTTCTCTTTTGATGGGAGAGGTAGCCCTGGTGATATAGTTGTTAAGAGTTCAGCTGCTAACCAAAAAAGTCCACAGTTCAAATCTATGAAGTGTTCCTTGGAAACACTATGGAACAGTTCTGCTCTATCCTCCTGAGTTGCTATGAGTCAAAATCAACTTGACAGCAATGGATTTTTTTTTTTTTAATTGGAAAAGCTACAAAGTCAGATAACAAAGAACATAGGTATACATAGGGAGAAGGGTCATTGACTGGGTCCACTGATACATTCAATCTATCACATCTAGCAAGGGCTAACAAAAATAAAGCCAATGTTGTTAAAATATTAGAGAAAATAGATTCTACAGTATCTTAGTCATTCAGTGCTGCTTTCACAGAAATATTACAAGTGGATAGTTTTGAAAAGAGATATCTTATTTTGCCATAGTCCAGTAGGCTAGAAGTCCAAATTCATGGTGTCAGCTCCAAGGGAAGCCTTCCTCTGCTGCCTTTAGAAGGAAGGTCCTTGTCAGCAGTCCTCCTCTGGACTGGCAGCTTCTGATGCTCAGGGACCCCAACGTCCTTTCCAAAGGACAGGCTGAGCTCCTAGCATTGCTTCTTGGTGATAAGAGGTCCCCAACACTCTTCTTGCTTCCCTATCTGTTATATCCCAATAGACTGCCTCAGGACACAACACAATCCCACACATTGAATCCTGCCCAACAACACAACTGCCTCTCATCTTCCGTCATTAACATCATAGAGGCAGGATTTACAAAATGGAGGAACTTCACACAATACCAGGAATCATGGCCTAGCCAAATAGCTACATACAGTTGGAGGGGGACATAATTCTATCCATGACACACTTTAGAAAATAAAAGGAGAGGCTAAGATGACAGAGTAGTTAGACACTTCCTTTGATTGGTCTAACAATAAGATGCCTCCCCCCAAAAAACAAATGAACTTATTATATATGACATTCTAGGAGTCCTGAACATCAAAGGGAGAGTGAGAAATCAGACTGAGTTACAGTGAAGGGAGAGTAGGTCCTAGAACTGGCCAGACCTGACCCAGTGGAAATCAATACCCCACAAAAGGATTGGTGGCAGAGTGCATGGTGAGAGGAGCAGTGGCATTTGGAAAGCATCTTCTACAGTGGGAGATACCAAGCAGTGGAGATTCCATCTATGCCTCCAGAATTAATGAAAAACAACATTCCATAATTAAAAGTTAAGTGCTTGAGCCTAATCTACTACTATAGTCTAAAAGTTTCCTTCAGGATAAACCTCTCCCTTTAACCTGTCCTCTTCCTCCCTACTCCGTACTGTGCCTGGTTCCAGAGAATGATGTAGCACCACAGTAAATAGGTACCCCTGTGCACCCTGAGCCATTTGCCCAACCTCAGAGTGGGAACAATTTAACAAAAAATGAAAAAAAACAATCTGCTGGCAGAAACAATTCCTCTGCCTAGGTACAGGCATAATAGTTTTATGGACTTTAAATGCTTTTCACCTCTTCATTTAGCACTGAGCATCCAACTCCAGCTGAAAAACTGTCAACCTATATACTTTAAGGAACAGGGACACACTTTTGTCACAGATTCTAACAAATAGCTGTTAGCTCCCTGCCTTTCTTAGCATGTGCAGCTAAATACCTGTGCCCATACCAATCACATTTGCTCATCTAGAACTGTACAGAGAATATGAACTACACACTTGGTGACTGACTAGCTGGACACCTGAGCTGAATACGTACAAGAAAAGTAAACAGACTCCTGGGCTCACAGACCTAGTAACAGTTTTAACAACATGGTGACAGGATGTTAAAACATAAAAGGTACCAATAATCAAACTTGCTCTCATGACCAGCCTATCCAGGCATGTCCAAATAAAACAAGAAGCTAGAACACAATAAACAGACACATAATAAATACATACAACTTACTGAGACAACAGCCAATATCAAAGCCCATAAAGAGGGAGACTATGATTGCTTCAGAAAGCTCCAAAACAAAAAAATCAAGAAATTTTCCAGATGAAGAGAACTTCTTGGAATTATCAGAGGTAGAACACAAAAAATTAGTACTTAGAACACTTTAAGAGATCAGGAAGCAGATCAGACAAAACACAGCAGAGTATAATGACAAATCGAGAAGGCAAAAAGAAAGCACAGAAAGACAGAGATCAGAAATTAGAAGATTAATAAAATTTCAGAATTAGATACCTCAATGGAAAGTCAAAGGAGTAGACCTGAAGCAATAGAAGTCAGAACTCATAAGATTACTGATAAAGCACTAGACAGAGGCATATTTCAGGAAAAACCAGATAAAAGAAATTTAAAAAATAAACACCAAGAACTATGTGAGGCTCTATCAACAGTAATGATCTATGAATTATTAGAATAACAGTAAGGGGGAAGGAGATAACAGAAAATTACAGAGAGATCAGACAATAACTACCCAAAGTGCTCATTGAACTCCACGCAAGGTAGATTCCAAAAGAAAGACACTAAGACATTTTATAATCAAACTTTTATATTTATAACATTTTATAATTTTATATTTTTATAAATACATGTGTTTGCAGAATTTAAATTTTATAATTGTATAATATTTATAACATTTTATAATCAAAACCAAAGATACAAAGAGAATTTTTAAAGTAGCTAAGGATAAACAAAAAAATAACCTTGAAAGGATAGTCAATATGACCATGCTCAGAGTACTCAGCTGAAACCATGCAGGCAAGAAGGCAACAAGGTAATACCCACAAAGCCTTGAAAGAAAAAAACTGCCAGCCAAGAGTTCTACATCAAGCAAAATTGTCTCAAATATGATGGTGAAATTGGGATATTTTCAGATAAACAGAAGTTGATTGAATTTACATGAACCAAACTAATCTGACAATCCATAATACTAAAGGGAGATCTTTTGGTTAGAAAATCAGTAACACCAGGTAACAACCCAAGGCTTGAACCCAGGACAAAGCAACTAGATATTGATCCAGACAGGGAAATCACAGAAACAAATCAAGACTAAAACACTAACAATAGAGAAACAGTGACATCGGTATGTAAAACATGACATTATAACAAAAAAGAAGGAATAAAAAATGTAGACATAGACCTTTTCTATTGTGAGGAAGTCAAGGCAATACAAAGAAATAAAAGACTGGTTTAAGTTTAGAAAAATAAGGGTAACTATTAAGGTAACTACAAAAGAAATTAACAATCTACACAACAAAATAAAAGACAAGAAAAACATGAAGTCTCAGCATATACAAGACCAATAACAATGGAAAGAAAACATGTAAAGAAAAATGACTCAGTACAGAAAGTTAAATAGAACAAAGAAACTGTCAACAATGCACAAAACAAGACATCAAAATGATAGCACTAAACTCATATCTACTAATAACTAAGCTCAATGTAAATGGATTAAATGCATCAATAAAGAGTTTCAGAATGGATTAAAAAAAAATCTGTCTATATATAGCATACAATCTGATTTACCACTCCAATCTAAAATTTTCCTTCGGGATAAAGATACAAACAAACTAAAACTCAAAGGATAGGAAAAAAAAAACATGTTAGGCAAGAAACATTCAAAAAAGAGAGTGAGTGACTTTAAGGTAAAATCTACCACAATGTATAAGGAAGAAACTACATATGATTAAAAGGTAAATGCATCAGGAGGACATAACCATATTAAATATTTAAGCATCCAGTGATAGGGCTCCTAAATACAGAAAACAAACTTGAATTAACTTAAAAAAAGAAACAGACAGATCCACAATAATAGTAGGAGACATCAACATTCCACATTTGGTGAAGAAAAGAACATCCAGAAAGCTCAATAAAGACACAGAGGTTGTAAATGCTACAATCAATCACTGAACTCATAGACATATACAGAACACTCCACTTAACAGCAGCTAAATATACTTTCTTTTCCAAAGCTCATGGAGCATTCTCTGGAATAGTCCACATATTAGCCTATAAAGTAAGCCTTAACAAAATCCAAAGCAACAAAATATTGCAAAGCATCTTTTCAGACCTTAAAGCCGTAAAAGTAGAAATTAACAGCAGAAAAAAGCAAATTAAAAAAAAAAAGAAATTCAAACACATGGAAAGTAAAGAACACCTTGCTCAAAGACTGCTGGATTGTGGAAGAAATCAAGGGCAGAATAAAAAATTCACAGAATCAAATGAGAATGTATCACGAGCATTTCCTCACATATGTAGGACGTAGTCTCTCTGTCCTTGCTTTGAAGGAACACCCTGGTTGTACTTCTTCCTAGACAGATCTGTTCATCCTTTCGACAGACCACGATGCATTCAGTATTCTTCTCCAACAGCACAATTCAAAGGCGTCAATTCTTTGGTCAACCAGCTTTCACATGCATATGATGCGACTGAAAATAAATTACCATGACTTGGGTCAGGTGCATCTTAGTCTTCAAGGTGACAGCTTTGTTTTCAATACTTTAACAAGCTTCTTTTTGCAGCAGATTTGCAAGGTATCTTCTGATTCCTTTACTGTGGCTTCCAAGGATGTTGACTGCAGAAGCAAGTCAAATGAAGTCTTTGACAACCTAAATCTTTTCTTCATTTGTTATCATGTTGTTTCTTGGCCTGGTTGTGAGGATTTTAGTTTTCTTGATGCTGAGGTGCAATTCATACTGAAGGCTGTGGTCTTTGATCTTCTTCAGTAAGTGTTTCAAGTCCTCCTTACTTTCAGCAAGCAAGACTGTGTCATCTGCATTACTGAGAGAATATCAACTGAAGTGTTTCAACAAACAGACACAGTGCTGAAAGTGGTCACTTGTCTATGCCAAGAAATTTGGAAGAGTCACCTGGCCAAACTGGGAGAGATCTGTGTTTATACCTATTCCCAAGAAACGTGATTTAATTAAATACAGACATTATCAAACAATACCATTAATATCACTCACAAGTTAAACTGTGCACAAGATTATTCAAAAGTGGCTGAAGGGAACTGTCAGAAATTAAGGTCAGATTCAGAAAAGGATGTGAAACCAGGGATGTCATTTGCTGATACCAAATGGATCCTCACTGAAACAATTACCAGAAGGATGTTCACCTCTTTTATTGACTATGCTAAGGCATTCAACTGTGTGGATCATAACAAATTATAGATAGCATTATGGAAAATGGAAATTCTGGAACACTTAAATGTGCTCATCAGTATCTGTACATAGATCAAGAAGCTCAAGACCCATCTGTACATGAAAGAGAACAAAGCTACACTTCACAGTTTAAAATCAGGAAAAGTGTGTGTCAGAGTTGTATCTTTTCACTATACCTATTTAATCTGTATGATGAGCAAATAATCTGAAAACCTGGTCTATATAAAGAAGAACTAGTGGGGTGGAGTCAAGACAGCAGACTAAGTACACATCTCCCTAAATCCATGTGGAAACCACTATTTGAACTGATAATTAAACAGAGCCTTCTGGACACCTAGTGAGCCCAAGAACATGGCATAGATTTGTTAACTTAGACTTCAAACGACTGAATAGAAAACTTCCTCTCTTTGGCTGACCCCCACTCTTGGTGAGTGCTGGCTTTCACAGACCGAAGGTAACTCACCTTTTTAACTTTTATTTCACTGTGTTAACCAGTAGGTGGAGCAGGGACTTGACTAGCAGCTAACCTCAGATGCACTGCTTGAAGGATTGGCAGGTGAAGTTGCCACACTTTGAGAGCCCAGCCTTGGACTCTGTGTATCTTGGCCCATTTGGACTCTCTCCCCACCCCCACCATTGAGTAGCCTGTACCTAGGCAGGCAGGGAGCTTGTACGGGATGCCATCTTATTCCACTGGGAGGCATAATACCCATATGGAAGCCTCAGCTGGACCTAGGCTGGGAGGCAGCACCTGCCTGGAGGAGAGTGCTTTTCCAACAGAAAAGAAGTATTCTACACAGTGTCATCTATAGATGTGGCCTGACAGCAGAAGACAGCAGGGCAGTATCCTTTCTGGATTTTGAATTAGTTTACAGCATCTAGGTTTGGATACACAGGCACTTATTTTGCCAGCTGGAAAGAGGGAGCTGTACACCAGAAAACCTGACTGACTTTGGAAGTTCTCAGATACCTTTTACCTATCATTTTAAGACTGCCTAGAGAAACAACTGCAGTCCATCCTCACAGCATCTCTCCCAGCTCTTACTGACTCACATGATGTACAAAAAGCAACAAACTCTTGATAGAAGTGTAACACAGAAATCACCCATGGTTTCAGAAGGTCCCTAAAAGAATGAACCAAAGAGCTTCCCAGATGTAGAAACTTTTCTGAAACTATCAGAAGGTGAATACAAAAGGATTATACATAGAGTCCTCCTAGACCTTATACAAAATGCAGCAGAGAAAAATGAAAAATTAATCAATCTGTTTGATCTGATGGAACACCAGTACTCTGAAATCAAAAAGATCAAGAACAAAATCAAGGACATAGAAACTTCAATTCAAAGCCAAGAAAACAGAATGGAACAAATGGAAAACAGACTTTCTGACATGGAAGATAGAGCTACTGACTCCAGCATCTACAAGGAGAAATCAGAAAAAGGAAACAAGAAAAACGAAGAAAGAGTAAGAAGCTTGTGGGACTCTATTAAGAGGAACAATCTATGATACTTGAAGTTCCTAAACGGGGCTAAACATGTGAGAACACAGAGAGTATTGTTGCTGAGCTGCTAACAGAAAACTCCCTAGAAATTATGAAAGAAGAGAATATAGATCTCCAAGATGCATATCAAATGTCACTCAATATAGATCTCCAAGATGCATATCAAATGTCACTCAATACAGATTTCAAAAGAAAGACTCCAAGATGTATTATAATCAAGCTGAAAAAAATGAAACGTTAGCAGAAACTCTTAAAGGCAACAAGACTCAAAGCAAAACTAGCATTCAGAGGGAAATCCTATAGGCTTTCATTGGATTTCTCAGCAGAAACAATGCTGGCATGGAGACAGTAGCAGGACACATTCAGTTCCTTGAAGGAGAAGAAATTTCAACCAAGAATTAGATATCCTGCAAAACTACCTTTCAAAGACGAAAATGAAATTAAGACATTCACAGATAAACAGAAACTCAAAGACTTTGTATAAACTAAACCAAAGCTACAAGAAACACTGAAAGAATCTCTTGGCTTAGAACAAAACCACTAACTTTATATTTTAGAAGTAAATACAGGACACATCACCCAGAAACCTACTCAGGGAAGGCTCCAAACTCAATCAAGCTATAATAGTGAAAAAAATGATCCAGCGATCATATAATGAAAACTATGACATCATCATATTAAAGAGGGATGTACTGTAGTCATTATAACCCTTCCAGATGCAGAAGAAGTTGATAAGACTGGTAGTAATTAAAATTAGGTATATATATAGTTTACTAAGAGGGATCATAGAGCCAGCTGTAAGGCACAATAAAGATACAATGTATCAAATCAAGAAACATAATACAGGAGTCTCAACAACCACAAAACCAACTCTGAAAAAGGTGAAAAATCAACTCACAAAGAAGAATGTCCCAGAACAGATTAATAAGAACAACAGAGAAAACACCAACACAACAATAAACATATCACAATGGTAGCAGTGAACACATACCTATAATAATCACATTGAATGCTAATGGACTGAATGCTCCAGTAAAGAGACATTCAGTGACATCTTGGATCAAAAGACATGACCCACTCACATGTTGCCTACAAGAAATTCACCTCAGACTTAAAGATAGGAACAACTGAAAATTAAAGGATAAAAGAATATATATCAAGCTAACACTACACAAAGAAGAGCAGGTCAGGCAATTCTAATCTCAAATAAAATCGATTTTAATGTAAAATCTACCATCGTGGACAAGAATGGACACTATCTATTGGTGAAAAGTTCAGTACACAAACAAGACTTAACAATATTAAATATTTATGCACCTAATATTAGAGCACCTGAATACATGAAAGAAACACCAACGACACTAAAAAATGAGACAGATCACTCCACAATAATGTGGAGGACTTCAACTCTCCACTCTCAATATTGGATAGATCATCTAGAAAAAAGCTCAATAAAGACACAGAAGACCTTATTGCCACAATTAACCAACTAGACCTCCTCAACATATACAGAACTTTCTATCCATCAGCAGACAACTACACCTGCTTCTCCAGTGCACATGGAACATTGTCCAGAATAAACTATGTGTTAGGACATAAAGCAATTCTCAGCAAAATCCATACCATTGAATTAATGCAAAGCATCTTCTCAGACCACAAAGCCATTAAAGTCTATATCAATAGCAGAAAAAACACAGATAGAAAGGGGAACTCATGGAAACTGAAAAACATTTTGCTCAAAAAGCTATGAGGTATAGAAGAAATCAAGGATAAAATAAAGAAATTGATGGATTCCAGTGAGAATGAAAACACTTCCTACCAAAACCTATGGGATACAAACAAGGCAGTGCTCAGAGGTCAATTTATCTCCATAATCTGAAAGGAAGAAAGAAACCAAATCAAAGAACTAACCCTACAGCTTAAACAAGTAGAGAGAGAACAGCAGAGGAACCCCTCAGGCACAAAAAGAAAACAGATCATAAAGATTAGAGCAGAAATAAATTAATTAGAGAATAGACAAACAATTGAAAAAAACTGAAAGAACCAAAAGCTGGTTTTTTTAAAAGATCAACAAAATTGACAAACCATTGGCTAAACTTACTAAAGAAAAACAGGAAACAAATAACCCAAATAAGAAATGACAGGGGAATTGTCATAACAAATCCAACAGAAATCAAAAATATCTTAACATAATATTATGAAAGACTGTACTCTACCAATTTGAAAATCTAGAGGAAATGGACAAATTTCTTGGTTCATATCACCTACCAAAATCATCACAGGTAAAGCAGAACAAGTTAATAAACCCATCACAAAGGAAGAGATTGAAAAAGTCACCAAAAAACTGCCAACCAAAAACAGTCCTGGCTCAGATGGCTTCAATGCAGAATTCTACCAAGCTTTTAGAGAAGAGTTATGTCCAATGCTACTGAGACTATTTCACAGCATAGAAAGGGACAGAATGCTCTCAAATTCATTCTAAAAAGCATAACCTTGGTACCAAAGCTAGGGAAAGACCCCCAAAAAGAAGAACTACAGACCGATATCACTCATGAATCAAGATGCAAAAATCTTCAAAAAAATTCTTGCCAATAGAATACAACAACATATCAAAAAAATAACTCATCATGACCAAGGTGGATCCATACCAGGGATACAAGCCTGAACTAATCAAAAGTTTCAACATCAGAAAAACAATTAATGAGATCAACCACATAAATAACACAAAAGACAAGAATCACCTGATTTTGTCCATTGGTGCAGAAAAGGCATTTGATAAAGTCCAACACCCATTCAGGCTAAAAACTCTGAGCAAAATAGGAATAGATGGCAAATTCCTCAGTGCAATTAGTGCCATTCATGCAAAGCCAACTGCCTATATTATCCTGAATGGAGACAGATTGAAACAGTTTCCCTTGAGAACGGGAACTAGACAAAGATGTCCACTCTCACCGCTCCTATTCAAAGTTGTACTAGAAGTTCTAGCCAGAGCAACTAGACAAGACCAAGAAATCAAGGGTATCTGCATCAGCATAGAAGTAAAGATCCCCTATTTGCAGATGATATGATTTTATACACACAGTACCCTAAAGAATCCATAAGTAAACTACTCAAATTGCTAGAAGAGTTCAGCAAAGTCTCTGTATACAAGATAAACAGAAGTAAATCAATAGGATTCCTTTAGACCAATAACGAGATTATTAATGAAGAAATCACCAGATCAATACCATTTAATATAGCCCTAAGAAGATAAAGTACCTAGGAATAAATCTAACCAGAGAAATAACAGATCTTTACAAACAGAACTACAAGTCCTTACTACTAAGAAATAACTACTACTAAAGAGAACTACAAGTCCTTGCTACCAAGAAACTAAGAGAGACTTACTTAAATGGAGAAAATTATACTGCTCAAGGATAGGAAGACTTAACATTGTGAACATGCCTATTTTACCCAAACTGATCTACCTATATAATGCAATCCTAATACAAATTCCAGTGACATTTTTTAATGAGATGGAGAAATAAATCACCAACTTTGTTTGGAAAGGGAAGAAGCCCCTGATAAGTAAAGCACTGCTGAAGAAGAACATACTAGGAGGCCTCTCATTACCTGACTTTAGAACCTATTACACAGCCACAGTAGTCAAAACAGCCTGGCACTGGTACAAAAAGAGACAGATAAATGAATGGAACAGAATTGAGATCCCAGGGATGACACCACCATCCTACGCACAGTTGATATTTGACAAAGGCCCTAAGGCATTAAACTGGGGTAGAAACAATCTCTTCAACAAATGGTGCCCACAAAATGGGATATCCATGTGCAATAAATCGAGACAAGACCCATATCTTACACCTTATACAAAACCCACTCAGATAAAAGACCTAAATATCAAATCTAAAACCATAAAGCTCATCCAAAAAAAAGTAGGAAGAACAATAGAAGTTTTAATATACAATGTAGACAGACTTCAAAATTTGTCAAACAAACCACAAACGACAGAAGAGAAAATAGATAAATGAGAACTACTAAGAATCAGTTTTGTTCATTCAAAGACTTTATTACTGGAATTAAACGGTCACCTGCAGAATGGGAAAAAAATGTTTTGCAACTATATGTCAGACTGACACCTGATCTCTGTAATCTATAAGGTACTACAAAATGTCAATAAGAAAGATATAGATCATCCAATTAAGTGATGGGCAAAGGAGATGGACAGACACTTCTCTAACGAGGAGATTCAGGCAGCCGAAAAATACATGCAGACATACAATTATTAGCTATTAAAGAAATTCAAATCAAAAGTACAATGAGATACCATCTCACCCCAACAAAGTTGGCCATGATCGAAAAAACACAAAAAAACAAATCCTGGAGAGGCTGTGGAGAAATTAGAACTCTCCTACACTGTTGGTGGGATTGCAAAATGGTGCAATCTCTTTGGAAAGCAATCTGGTGCTTCTTTAAAAAGCTAGATCTATAAATACCATTTGACCCAGTAATTCCACTGCTTGGAATATATCCTACAGAACCAAGGCCATTCACACCAATGGATACATGCACACAAATGTTTGTTGCAGCACAGTCCACAATAGCAAAAAGATGGAATCAACTCAGATGCCCAACAACAGAGGAATGGATAGGTAAACTATGGTGGAACATAGTGCAACACAGTGGAACACTGTGCAATGATAAAGAACAACGATGATTTTAGGGAACATCTCACAATTTGGTTTCAATTGGAGGACATTATGCTGAGTAAAAGTAGTCATCAACCAGAGGACAAATATTGTATGAGACCCCTATGATAAGAACTTAAAGACAGACTCATGCTATGTTGGCTGCAAGGGTGGGAAGGGACAGAGGGAGAGTGGGCGAGGGTTTAGATTAGATAGTTGATAGAAATTTGGTTGGGTGAAATTGGTGACAGCATGCATTAGAAAGAAGATCAATATTAACTGGACTTCAACATAACATGAGTACTCCTCCCATCTTAACCAAATATTGCAAGGACAGAGTATCTGGGGTGGGGGGCCGATGACCATGTTCTCTGGGGAAATTGAGGCCAATTGGCACAACTAGGGTATTTCTAAGAGAGCTTTCTGCACCCCACACTGGTGAGTGGTGTCTGCGATCTAAAAAGCTGCCATCTGATGATACAGCAAATGGTCTCAACTCAGCAGGAATGGATGATCACTGAAGACCAAAACAACATGGGGGAAGAGAACCGAGAAGGCAGAGAGACCCACGTGAGGGGGTGACTACATCAACTTGTGACTGGATGAACTGGATGGTGCCCGGTCACCATGAGTGATAGCCACGATGGAGCTCACAAAGTTGAGTCTCACTGGCAAAGCAAGAATAAAAAGGGATACACCCTGAGATCTCCACTAAAGACTGCAATTGATGGTCTAGGGACCTCAGAGTTCCCCTGGGAGCATGGTCCCTGGCCCTGATGCTGCCCATGTTCATAAATCATAATGGAGGTCAACTCTTTGGACAGGAGTGGGTTGGACTTGGTGACACAGAGTGACCATATCATGTGTGCACTTTATGATTCTATGCATATATAGGATGTTGTCCTGCTGACCTCTCACTAGAGGCAGGGGAGTGAGTGGAGAGGAGGGGATAGGAGATTGTTGGTAGGATAAGACATGTATGGAGCAGAGTGAGTGTGTTGTCACTGGACAAAGATAGCAGGGGGAGCTGCATATAGGTGGGCATGCAAATTTATATGGGTATGTACATTTTCATTCAATCATAGTAAAAAAAAATTAAAAAAAGAACTGGGCATCAGGATTGGAGGAAGACTCATTAACAGCCTATGTTATGCAGATGACATAAGCTTGCTTGCTGAAAGTAAAGATAACTAAAACTAATGTCAATTCAACATTAATGGTCTGTATAATTTCAACCAGTCTGAGAAGAAATACAATCAGAATTCCCTTAGGAGAGAGGATGACAAGATTTAGACTCAATTACTATAGATATTTTCTCCAGGAAAGATCAGTCACTAGTAAAGGACATCCCACAATGAAGTGGACTAACGCAATAACCGCAGAGACAGACTTGAATATACCAGTGGTTACAAGACTGCAGAGAGAAGGGCAACGCTTCCTTCTTATAAGTAAGGTCTCTATGAGTCCAAGCTGACCAGAGAGCAACTAAGGACAACATAAATCATTTATTTCAGAGCAATCATTCAGTAAACTACTATTATTGTCTCTGTTTTACAGATGAAGTTGAATCTCAGAAAAGTTCATTACATTGCCCGTGATTTCATGGTAATTACACAGAATTAAGGTTCAAACCCAGTGTTTCTTATGTCAGATCTAGTGTACTTAGATGGTATTTAATTATATGTGTACTACCACAGAAAGATCTCTAAGACATATTTTGAGATGAAAAAGCAAATTTTCAAATACCTACAGTAAAAGCCCATTTGTTCAAAACCAACTTTCAAAACTATATATGAGTATAAAAACACATATTTATGTGTTTTTATGTAAATGATTTATGTAAATGAATGTTTTTATCTGTTAAATATGGGAAGTGGAAGTGAGAAAGATGCAGGATGAAAAAAGATGTTCAGTTTTAAAACTTCATGCTCACTGAATATTTTTACATTGTCAATATAGTCACATTACTTGTACACTTAAACAATTGAGGGAAGTGAGTTAACTTAGAATGAGATATTGGAAAGTAACTCTAGTGGGAAAACTTCAGACTATAAAGGCACATGAAAATGGTTGCACAACTCAAAGAATGTCATCAATGTCACTGCACTGTACATACAGAAATGGTTGAATTGGTATGTTTTGCTGTGTATATTCTCAACAAAAACAAAATTTAATTAAAACATGCATATGTATCTATACATATAGCAGAATGTTACATTATTTGTAAGAGCAATATCATTGTTTAATCTAGCAGTCAGGGGAAATAGTGCTAGGAGTATATGTATACTATAGCCCCAGTAGCCCTTTGATGTGCTAAATGTGATTCCAGGTTTGGATTGTTCTGATACTGAAATTCCCCGCAATGAGAGCTAATGGAGGTATACATAAAGATCAAGTTTATTCATTTAACACATTAACTCTGTGCTCACTGCTATTAACTCACTGCTATAGACTCCAGATATAATGATAAATAAAATAATAGCAATTATTATGTCAACTAAAAAGAAGACCTTCAGAAAGATGGGCTGACACAGAGGCTGTGACAATGAGCTCAGGCATAGCAATGACTGTGAGGATAGACACAGGACCAGACAGCGTTTCATTCTGTTGTACCCAGGGTTACTGTGAGTCCAGAACTGACTCAAAGGCACTTAACAACAACCAATCAGAATTTTCCTAAAGAAATTTAGAGTTTAATCAAACTTGATAGGTCTCTGTGTTCTTCTACATTCAATATTAGAGATACGAGGAAGTCAGTGGCTGATACACAACATTTCCAGAGCAAAGAAAATTCTAAACTGAGTTTTATATACATATATATTCATTTTTCAAAAATCTGCTTTAGGTTAAAGTTTACATAGCAAATTAGTTTCTCAAGAGCTGAGTAAAAACATCTAAAATTAGTAGGTGCCAGAGGATCCAAAGCAAACTTGTTGTTGTCAAGTTGTTTCGAACTAATGGGGAGCCTGTGCATAACAGAACAAAACGCTGATCACTTGTGTTCCGTCTTCCTGATTATTGGTACGTCTGAGCCATTGTTGTGGCCCTTGTGTCAGTTCACCTCACTGACAGTTCCTCTTAATCTTTGTTGGCCCTCTACTTTTCCTTCTCCAGAAATCTGTCGTTCCAAAAGGTACATCCAAAGTGAGTGAATCAATATTTCAAACAATATTCTGTGATCCATAAGCTTTTCATTGACTACTTTTTGGAAATTCATCTCCAGGCTTTTCTTCCTAATCCTTCTTTCTTCCATCATTTACACTAGACAGAACACAACATTCTCAAAGATAATTACAAAATGAAACTTTTTTTCCTCTGAAGTAGACTGCATGCATCAGTTTTTATGTGATGAAAATGTCCTTTCTCCACTGCCACTATCACCACCACAACTACTTGTAAAACTTCCATGATGTAATATTTTTGCCCTGATTTTGTGTGTTGTTGAGTCTATTTTGCATTATGAAGTGACCTCGTGTGACACAGTAAAATGGCCTCATAAGGGTTTAAGGTTATAACCTTTATAGGAGCAGAGTGCCAGATCTCTGTCCCTTGGAGATACTGGGTGAGTTCAAACAGCCAACCTTTTGGTTAGTAGCCAAGTGTTTAACCGTTGTGCCACCGTGGCTCTAGCTCATCTGGGAAGCAACGGCAGGACATACATTCCAGGGGTTATGACTCCTCAGAACAGTTTTTAATACCAGAAGCATTTCAACTTATTATGAACTAGTTGTTTTGTTTTCTTGCTGCTTTTGAATTTAATCTTTCCAATGTAGCTGACAATTACAGGGACAGGCAAATTCTCTAAGCAGTTATACCTAGGGGGTTCCATAAAAAAGTGATTCTCTTACAGACCATCAGAGTGTTGGATTGACTAAAACGGTCCTGAGCATATCAAATTAGATTGAAACCCTAAATATTAATCCACTGACATATAGAAGAATACAGAAAAGGAGAAAAAATTTAGAAACAATTATTGTTGTATTTATGAAACTAAAAAAGAGAGACAAAAAGAAAGAGAGAGAGAGAGAGAGAGAGAGAGATAGAGAGAGAGAGACACGGAGGAGGGGGGAGGGGAGGAGAGGAAAAGTGAGGAGAGGGGAGGGCAAGGAAGGAAAAAGGGAGGGAGGGAGGGAGGGAGGGAGGGAGGGAGGGAGGGAGGGAGGGAGGGAGGGAAGGAAGGAAGGAAGGAAGGAAGGAAGGAAGGAAGGAAGGAAGGAAGGAAGGAAGGAAGGAAGGAAGGAAGGAAGGAAGGAAGGAAGGAAGGAAGGAAGGAAGGAAGGAAGGAAGGAAGGAAGGAAGGAAGGAAGGAAGGAAGGAAGGAAGGAAGGAAGGAAGGAAAAGAAACATGTCATTCATCTGGACAAATAATGGTACAAGAGGAATTAATCTGAGAGATTTGAGAAAGCAAATACTTGAAGAATTTTAGGAGGTGCAATTTAGAACATTAACAAAAATGTATTTTTTTTGAGTATCTGTTTTAAAAAAAGGATTTGGGGTTTTACTTTGAGGGGAGCAAATGAAAAACAATTACCCTGTGGAAGATAGAGAAATCAAAACGTAGAAAATAAAAGTGGATTAATCATGGTTATACACTAGGAATTGTACATTTGATGCTTTTATTAGCAAAAACAGTACAAGAAACGTAACACTCTTTGTGTCAATAACTATCATTTTACAAATTTAACTTCAGTCCCTTGGCTTGGTTTAGCCTTAGAATTTCCCTCAAGTTGCCTGGTTTGATTGGCAAGTTTACAAATTATGAGACACACTTGAGGCTAGTCCTCTTCTTCCTGAATATAGATTCTCTAAGTGTGAGACAAAGAAATAAATAAAATGAGTAATTTGTATTAGATATCTATGTGTTCCCTGAAAAGTATTTTTTTTCCTTAGCATCAGAGACACATGTGGCTATAGAGATAAACTAACACACTGTCTGGTTAAAACATGTTACGACGGTATCACTCAGCTGAGACTTTTTTTTTTAAGCGCATGATAAAGGAGAAATCTATGCTATACGAGAAAAGTGTCAATGCCCTGACTTGACTTTTTGGCAACAAATCAAGTCCTCTAGGCCAGTTACTTAGTCGTGAAGATCTACTTACTTCAATGCCCTCTTTTACTACCTAGAGAAGGTGAGCTTCTGATAAATATTTATAAATTGCAATTGTTTATACAAACTGCTATCTTTTGGTGTGAAGGAATGCAAATAAGATTGAGAGTTCTTTTTTTTTTTTAAAAAAGGCAGAAACTCTAGTTTGCTTTTTCTGGAAAAGCATATTCTCAGACCCTTAGCACTTTTCTACTCCTTGTTTTCTGTACTAAACTAATATGGTACTAAAATCAAGGAGTCCTGGTGGTGCAGTGGTTAAAGCAACTGACTACTAACTGAAAAATGAGTGGTTCAAAACCACTAGTGGCTCCACAGGAGTTAGCTGTGGCAGCCTGCTCCAAAAGAGATTTACAGCTTTGGACTACAAGGTCGCAGTGAGTTAGAATTGACTTGATGGCCGTGGGTTTGGTTTGGGGCTTTTAGCTAAAACTACTGCCAGACAATGAAAGAAAACAAAGAGCAAGAACCAAGCTGAATGATGGAGGAAGGTCACCATCACCTGTCAGAGAAATGGGAGTGAAAATTGAAAGAGAAGCCACAGAGTTTGTAATCCAGAGAGAGACAGAAGACCTACCCACACGAGGTGATTTACCGGATAGGACAGAGTATCAGCAAGTGTAAACTAGCATTCACGAAATTTCAGTTCACCACCACCACTGAGCGACTGGCATTGTTAGTCTACTCACCATTAAACAATTAGCAACAGATTATTTTTCACTCATATGTGGGAAACTAGGGCAAGAATAAGCAATAAACATACACTTCTGCTGTTTAAAAATCATCCAAAATTTGCTCTCAGACCATTGCTCTTTTAGCAAGTTTATTTACTATAACCATGGAATTTAGATTTTCTGGGGCAGATTCTATTTCAGTTACTAGGCCTTGCTGCTGCTGTAAGTACATTTGTACATGTCATACCGTGTTCCTAGATTTAAGGTGGTTGACCTCCATCGAATCTTTCATTCAAGACTTTGTAGTCTTTAGGTCCTGAGGATAAACACGAGCACTCTCATACAAAGTTACAAACGATTGGCATAAATGCATGTAATCTGCAGCCATGTCCTGTGCATCTTTTATGAAAGACCTGCAGGTTCATTTTAGTCACATCTTTTTCCTTAAAAGGGTACTTCCGGTGGTGTACTGCTTAAGTGTTATGACTGCTAACCAAAAGGTTGGCAGTTTGAGTCTGCCAGGCTCTTCATGGATACTCTATGTAACAGTGTCCTATAGGGTGGCTATTTATTGGAATTGACTCAACAGCAGTGAGTTTGGTTTGTTTTTTTCCCTTAAAAATAAAATACATCAAAAAGATTACATTGTGTTCAAGGTTCGAGTTAACTGATCTGATAAAACATTCACATATACAAAGGAAACATCTGTGGGGATCTAAGAAGAGTTAGTGCCATCTGGCAACCGGGACACTAGCGTCAATTGATGGCTACACAAAGTAAACTGGTATTTTTCATACATGACGATGTTAACTGCAACATCACATCACACAACATAGGCTAGTTCACTGGAAACTTACTCCCCAAAAAGTATTTTCCTCTACTTATCTTACTCTAGAAATTGGAGGATTAAATATTCAACTTCACTGCCTCCCTTGGAACTAAGGTAGCCAACCATGTTACAGAGTTCTCCACAGCAACAAGTGGCAGAATTCTGCTGCTGAGAAAACTTCCCTTCCAGAATAAGAAAGCAAAACATTAAAGGAAATATTTTCCTCTCTTCCTACTTGGAATACAGACATGATATCTGGAGGTTCAGTAGTCATGCTTATACTAATGAGCGAACACAGTAAGAAAAAAAATAACCCAGAGATGGGGCACTGATGTCGTTAGGCTGCAAAACCACCGCCAGTAGTTGCTGATTCCTGGCCTGCATGTGAGAAAAAAAAAACTAAAACTTTTTTTTTTCCCAGTTACTGTTTGTTTCTTACAAAGATCATACCCCTCACTAATAAAATTGACTTCCATGTTTACAAAGTTTAATAGGGGTACTTTCCTATCTGTTAGTATCTAGTTGTTTCTAACAACACACCTGCAGGTAGGCATGGTAGTGTTATCTGTAGAAATAGTGACAATAATAACAATTGTGGTAATAATGATAATAGAAACTTAGATTTACGGCATTTACCAAGTACTGCTGTTATGCTGTATTTTATAAGCATTGTCTTATAAAGCCTTAGATTTTTTAAAACACCTTCAAGATTTTCTGAAGTATAACCTTTAAAAACACAGTATAAATCATTTTTATACACTTAGTTCAAACTCAAAATATAAATAATTGCTATTTATTTTAAAAATTAGGTCCCCCCCCCCCGCCCCCCAGGAAACTTCAATAAGAGACATTTAGCCACAATCTGGTCGTTTGTATTTGGTCTTCCTTCCAACTTCCCACCAGGCTGGACTGAGTGCCACTCCTCTTTCTCATGTAATATCACTGGAACAATTCTATCACACTATTTGCCACATCTGTTAGTTATCTGTCTGTCAGTTCCCCCCATCAAAACTTTTTAACGTGTCCTTGAGCTGCAGGTACCTGGCATACTCCATGTAACACTGTAACTACTCAATAAATATTTGTGCAACAAATGAATTTAAAAACCTTTTAAAAACTCCCTTTAACTTTTCTCCCTGTTATAACACTGCTCTTCTCCCTCAATTATTTCACTGAGCTTTATCGAACTTTATGTTTCTGCCTCAAGCAACATTTTTGAAACATCTGAAAAGGGCTTCCAGCAGTGTGACTGTGTGATTATGAAGACTGTTACGCCTTCAGGATGTCAGCTTATTTTGTTTAATTCATGAGGATGTTGAGTTTTTGTCTTTTTGTTTTTGTTTTTTAACAAAAAGGGACAAAAACAATTTGTAACTCTGATGTGAAACCAAATCAGTCGTTTTACTCAAGTAGCTGGCAAACTAACCAACAGTAAATAGTATCTGTCCATTAGGAGCATAGTTTACATTCATATCCCCCAAAAATAAAAAAAAAAAGAAATTATTCTATTACTGGCTAACACTTTTCTTTTTTTGGTTGTTTTTTCCATCATCAAAATAATAGCAGTCGTTTCTCTAAGATTAGAAAAAAAATACATACATACAAATAGGTATGTATATAGAGAGAGTATCTATGTAAAATCACTTTGGTTTTTGGTTATATGTGTGTACCGAAAAACCCAAACCTGTTACCATCAAGCTGAATCTGATGCATAGCGACCCCACAACACAGAGTAGAACTGCCCCATAGAGTTTCCAAGGAGTGCCTGGTGGATTCAAACCACTGACCTTTTAGTTAGCAGATGCATTAGCACTTAACCACTGTGCTACCACAGTCTGCCATATATGTAAACACACACATACACACATACACATAACTACCGCGGAGTCCCCAGATATTGCATCATATACATTGCCATGAAAAATGAGTGAGTCACTACATGTGTGTCAGAACTGATAAAATTTCTACCTAAAAATTAGTGACAGAAACCCGAAAGTTGATGAAAAACTGAAATATCAAGTCTGTGAATCCTTCAAATGAATTATCCACCTTCACAAGTTCTGCTGAACTTAGCTTTTATGTTGGACTTTTTTACTAAGCAACCATATTGAGAAATTTATATTGAGAAATATTTTATATTAAAAAATAAAACTATTCAAAGTGCAAGGAATAGTATCTGTGTCCTTGATAAGTTTACTCTTGGAAATAATCTCATTATTCTAGCTATCAGTACAAAGGTTTTAAGCAAAAGGTATGTAAATGCTATTGGTCTAAGCTTTGTTTAGAACATTATCAGTTAGCAATTATATGCTTTTTAAAATGCATTGAGTCATTAGATCAATAAGCATAAAAGGGACTAAGGAAGGAAAATTGTTATTGCTGTAATTGTTTTGTGGGTCTGAAAAGCTACCTGTGAACAATTTTTTTTGGATGAAAAATTTCAGTTGTAAAATTATGGTTGCATGTGGTTAAATTGCACATGTTTGGGATAATATAAGGCAGCAAAACTGTGAGCATCATCTTTCCTTTCTTCCTTCTGAGCAAGCAAGATCCCCAAAGTAGCTTTGAGGATACTTTATTTATGGGCCTGCTAGTTCAGGAGCCACACACCAATTCATCATGCTCCTGCTTTGTGCCATCTGTTATAAATAAATATCCCTGCCTGCAACTTTCTGTCGGGGCATGTGTTTACTGTTATGCAGATGAATGCAATATGGGAAGACATTAAAGTTTTAAAAAAAGAGAGAGAAAAATTGCTTATGAAAATGTCTTTCGAACGTATATATTCCTACTACTTGTGTACAAAGGTTTAGATTGCATGAAGGCCTACAGCCCGAGCAAGCACTAACTCAGCGCTCCTCGTTTAGCTTGCAACTGTCTGGGGAACAGGTGAAAACAAGGCAACACCGCCAGGATGGCAACGGTGCGCGTGGCCAGCACCTTCTTCTGCAAGCTCTTTTAGTCATTTCACACAACATATTGCTGTGACTTGGGAGAGAGAGGGACAGATAGGTAACGTGGGAACAGCTTTAGAAAGGTTTGAAGGCAGCAGTCGGCATCCAAGCTAAAGGATAAAGTGAAGCCTCCAGGGGGTTGTGAGCAGGCAGAGTAACAGGGTCAGAGCTCTCGGCGAGCACAGTGATTCTGAAAAGTGTGTAGAAAATGTTTGAAGTGGAAAGAGCCTTGGAAGGTTGGGAATCAAGCCAAACAAAAAATGATGACAGTGACTACAAGTGTAATAAACTCTAAATAACCTCTGGAACCAGTTACTGACTGCTCACAAATACTTGAGACAGCAGAAAGACCTTTTTTCTTCTGGCATTATATACCTCTTTTTAACCCCCTTTCCAGAATTCTCACAGACCTAGAGATATGAAAGTTTTAAAGGGTCACCCACAAGGAGAGCGCAGGGTATATCCCCAATGCACTAAATTTCAGTACAGAAAGAAAATCTTCCCTTGAATCCCACATGCAAATAAGAACGCCAGCGTGCTAGGAATAAATCACATGTACTGATAGGTATAGCCATAAGAAAAAAATCTCGTTGATTTAAAACAAAACGAAAACCTTAAACTATGCTTCCTCCCTCCCCCCCCCCCAATAAAAAGAACAAAAAATTAGGACAAGCAATCTAAAGATACTCATTTGACTTTTGGGTGCTTCAACTGGTTGAGAATATAGACAAATGCCTATACATAATATCAGAAACCCCGGTGGTATAGTGGTTAAGTACTACAGATGCTCATCCAAAGGCCAGCAGTTTGAATCCACCAGGCGCTCCTCGGAAACTCTGTGGAGCAGCTCTTTTCTGTCCTGCGGGGTTGCTATCTATGAGTCAGAATTGACTGGATAGCAATTAGCTTTTTTTTCCCCCTTTTTTCTTTTTTAATGTATGTTGGATAGCAATTAGCTTTTTTTTTTCCTTTTTTCTTTTTAATGTATGTAATAACACAGGGATAATTTTTCACCCTAGGAATACATACCAAAAAAGAAAAAAAAAAAAACTCACTATTTTCAGCAATGGAATAGAGAAATTCAGTACTTCATATACACAATTTTATCTCAAAATTATTTACAAAATAACTCTATTTACAATGGTCATTTATTCTTCATGCTATAAATAAAGAAATTATATACAATCAGTTACAAACTAATCAGAGGTTTTTGTGGTATGGGTTAAATGTTTTACTCGGTAAATCTAAAATAGTACCTCCAAATTAATACAAGAGAATAAACAATTCTCTAGCTTCAAGATAAGCTGTAACACTCGTCACCAGGATGTCATTAAAGACCTTGATTTATCTTCTAAAGAATAATTTTGAAAGTCTCTTCTATCAGCATTTTAATATCCTATACTTGTTTTCTGTAAGTCACTTTATTATTTCTTTTAAAGATTTAATTCAGTTCTCCTTGATATGTTTCAGAGAAGATTAATTGTACCTATTATTTATCTTTAGAATAAGACATCGCCTTAAGAATAGGCCCTGATGCTTTTCATTTTTGTTGGACTTAAATATCTCTAATTGGGCGCTGAGGTGGTTGCAGTCGAATTTAAATTACCAAAGAAAAAAGAATATCTTTCATTAAATTTGGATATATTACACCTTAACCAATTCATTTTGCTCACAGTGTTTCCAGTTTCGAAAGTCCCCAGAATGCTAGTTTTTGAACAGCTTATCAAAAGTAGGTTGCTGATTTTAAAAAGGAAATTAAAAAAGCAACTACAATTACCCATTATTTGCTAAATTGCTTGATTCTGGGTTGTAGTAATTGGTAAAAGTAGTAAACACTAATTAATCGTAGGACAAATTAATAAAGGCCCAATTACACTCCTAAATCACTATCAAAATAGATTAACTGGTCAAGTGTGGTAGGCATTAACTGTCTATCGCCTCAATTGAACAGTCAGGAATGAAGAAAACAGCTTCCACACCTGGAATCTTAAATGTGCTGCAGTGAATTGTTCTTTTAACCATGCCAAGTGCCGTCGAGTCAAATCCGACTCATGGTGACCCTAGGGGCCAGGGTAGAACTGACCCCCAGAGTATTCAAGGAGCACCTGGTGGATTTGAACTGCTGACTTTGTGGTTAGCAGTGGTAGCACTTAACCCACTACACCACCAGGGTAAGCTACGATACCAGCAGTTATTAGAAACGGACTTTGCACTGAACTAAAAGCACACTTAAAGTGAAGCAGGCTGCATGAGCCTTCATGGCTAAACATCAGTGAGCCAAACTTCAGGTCTTGATATTTTCCACTTTGCAATACTCAGGTGGAGTATGTCTTATCCCCCTTACACCTGAACCGTTTGCCAGACGCAAAAAAAATGCTTCACTGTCAAATAAATTCCAATTCGCAGTGACACTGTCTATACGGGACTGAGTAGAACTCACAGGATTTCCAAAGAGCAGCTGATGGATTCCAACGGCAAGCTTTGGTTAACAGCTTCATACTTAACCACTGTACTACCAGGTCTCCATTTGCTGAACAAGAAACAGCAAATGATGGAAAGATGTTAACTTTCCAGGGAGTGAGAACAGTTCCTTGTATCTGAGAAAAAGAATGCCACGTTTGCAAAAGCCAAATAATCCAAAGCAGCAGAGAGGAAAATCCCCTGAGTGACTCCAGCACCTTGCTCTCTCCTCCCCAAACAAGCTCTGCCTTTGCTATCAGTTTTGATAAGCAGGCTTTCCTCACCCATGAGACTATAAGATGATAACGTCATTCAATAACCCTCACACCCTTTCCTGCTATTTGTCCAGCACAGGAAACTGAGGATTTTCTTGTCGTGTGGACACAGAGGAAATATCTAGCCAGCAAATACTGACCCTCGCATGCAAACAGACCCATATCCTCTTTCCGCCTGACAACTTCCTTCCCGCATGCTAAGAACAATCTACTCTTCTTTTTTTTTTTTTTTAACCTCCCGGATTTCTTTATACTGACTACCTTGAAAGCCCTTGGGGAGAAAACTGATGTAAACTTCCATCCAAAAGATGGATTCTCAAACAAATAGGTTGACACTGAACAAAGTTGAATGTATTAGAGACACCCTGTAAACATGGCAATAATTGTTATCAGAAACTGTTTACCTACCATAAAGAGAATTTGTGATTTTGAAGTTACCTATAGAATTTGGCCCATATAGGCAACCACTAGGTATTTCACACTAAACTCTAAAATGTTGAAAATATTATAGAGCAGAAAGATCTCTTCTCCAACTCTACTGAAGAAATGAACCTGACATTGTATTATGTTCTTCAAACATGGGGATTTAACAGATAAAGAAGTTTAGACCTAAGAAGGCAAAAAAATTCACAGTAACACATCCAACTTAGCAGCTAACAAATCTAGTCTTCTCTCTCAAGCAGCTTATGCTTACCGGAGACATTCCAAATCAACACTGAGCTTTGAAATGGTAATAAAACCTGGGAGAGAAGTTTTCTGGCTAATCACATGTAACACCACCAGCAAGGACAATGTGGCTATTCAAATTTCTTCCTGAGCTACCGAAAGCATAAGCTCGACAGTCGGAAAATCATGTGAGCATGGGCTATGTTTGGAATCACTCTTTGGAGTATTAAAAAAAAAAAAAAAAAAAGATTGCAAGCTCTAAAGCTCTAATCCAGCGCTGGAAAATGTTAAGAGGCAGACTTTGCATTCTTCCATGGAGGTAGTTTCTTAGAATTTAGTGGTTTATAATAGGCAAGGTTAAAAAAGCTCTTTTAATACCATTGTCAATAATTTTATTTGGTTTAGACATTATACTTCCTGGACAAACCTGTTCTCAGGTTGTGCCTGTGCAGCTAGGGCTCAGTAGTGTGTAGCAGGCAGAGGAGAAGGCTGTCAGGAAAGCAGTGCTGCCAAGCACAAGGCCTGTCTATTCTTACCAGCTGCCTCTCATTTCATACACTTACTCAAGAACTCTCCGGAACATCTTCTGTGCATATAAAATAATACTTAACTGGTAGAAAACAATAAACATAGCTATTTCCTTACGACAGAAGTTGAATTGGCAAATAGTATTCCAGGCTGAATGATTATTTTTTATCATTTCATCCAACTAGTGAGATTTTGTGTTTTTAAACCTTACGTTACAGTTTATTTAAAAACATTTGATAATAAAAGGAGTGAAATGGAACTATAAACGTTGTCTCGAGTATTCTAGTGAGGAAGGAACTAAAATGTAGTCTTTCAGACCCCAAACCAATGCCTCAGTTGGTCATATATTTTATTACCAAGGTGGAATAAACACAGACAGCTGACCTGCTACCTGAAAGGTCGCCAGTTCGAATCCATCAGCCACAGTTCTATTCTGTCCTATAGGGATATTGTGGGCCAGAATCAACTCGATGGCAGTGGGTTTAGTTTTCATTTTTTATACGTGAAAATGATATTGCTATGTTCCAAACACTTAGTGAGTGCTTCTCATAAGCCAAGAAATGTTCTAAGACTCTTACAAGGATTGCCTCATTTAAGTCTCTCTGCAACCCCCAAATATTTACAGCACTGGATTGCTGGTCCCTAATGAGAACTTAGCATGTGTAAGACATTATCCTTAGGGAATCAATTAAGTTAATCCTAATGAGAGCTGAAGAAACTGAGCACAAAAAGACTAAGCTACTTGCCCAAGCTCACAGCACTAGAAACTGGTAGAACTAGGAATTAGAGAACCTGAATTCTAGTCACCTCAAGTCTTAGAATCTAAGACCTTGAGTGAGTTACTGGGTCTCAGGTTCCTCCTCTCTAACATGGCTTAAAAATAGCCATCCTGCCATTCTCACAGGGCTGTTACATGAAGCAAATGACAAAAGGCGTGTGAATAATTAACAAAGAATTTCCCTTACCCTTAAGACACACAATTTTAAATGACTAAGGCTAAAAGGCAAGCTGTCTGTCAATTAAACACAAATGCCCGAATTCTCCTCTTGTGGCTTTTTGTTTCTTCACTTTCTTTAACAATTTCTGACATTTTCATAAGCTTGTTCTAAAGGAAGAAAGCCATGCCATTTTGAGAGCAAAGAGCAATTTACTTCATAATTGATTGGAGAAAATGTCAAGAAAACTAAGAAGCGGTGAGGTATTGGCGTTGGCTGCAGCAGTAACAATAACCCACCCAACTTGGATGAAAGTTCTTGAAAAGCACTTATGAGAGAATCATACGCAGGTATAGTCATTTGCTTCAAGATGTCACTGTGAGAGCTCTAATATTTATCTGTGGAGGCAAGAGGTGCTGATCAGCTAATTTCAGTTCAGTGCTTTGTGAGGGATGTCTGATCTCAGAGGGAAGGCACCGAGCAGCAGGGCCATTCAGAGCCCCCATCAGTGGACCCCAGCCTTAGGGAGGATCCTCCTGTACCCTCACTCCTCCACATGGCCCCAGTGCCACAAAAGCACTTCACAGGAATTCCGAAACAGGAACGAAAGCTGGCAAGTAATAATGGAGACGTTCATAGTGGACTCTCAGTTTGGTTTCAAAAGATGAGATTCCAGAGTTAGAGAAGAAAGAGTTGTTTTCTTTTTCAGAATAATTTCCTGTATTATCTGCCACTGTTCTCTCTTCAGTGATTGCAGCTAGTTGAAACCTGATGGTACATACTTTTTGAATGATATCCATGGCTATTGTGTCGCTTCTGATTCGTGGTGACCCTACGGAACAGAGTAGAACTGCTCTATAGAGTTTCCAAGCAATGCCTGGCAAATTGAAACTGCTGACTTTCGTTAGCAGATATAGCATTTAACCACCACACCAGCAGTAAAAGAGCTAATGTTTATTGAACGCTCTCCGCATGCATGAGGCACTGTGCAAAGGAAGCAACCACGCATTCTCTCTCTTAATCTTTACCACATCCCTTGATGTACATACTGCTATGGTTCTCATGAACATAAGAAGCTTGAGGGACAGAGAGGCTGAAAGAATACTTTTAAGCAACACAAACTCTTACAATTGGATTACAGCCCTTAGGCTCCTCACCAATTTGTTAAGGAATAACTTCTGATAAAATATGGAGAAGAATAATCAGTGAATATATTTCAATCAATAAATCAACAGATAGTTGTACCAAGATAGATAAAATGCATGAACAAGGCAGATGTGTCTTATCTCTGGCAATGCAGAGCTTACAAGCCAACAGGCAAAATAGATGTTGAAAAATAATCGTAAGCATGTTGAATCTTAAGTAAAGTTAAGTACATGTGTTGGAGTGTTTCTCAAGAGCATTTAACCTAATCCAGGAAATACCTGAGAAAGGAGTATTTAAATAGAAAGAGGAAGGATGAGTTAGTATTAATTTGACAGAAAGAAGATGTAGAGAATGAGAGAAACAGTGGGAGAGAGACAGATGTATGTGTACAGACAGGAAGGAGCACGCCAATACAAAGCATACCCATATATTTCTACTCACATACTACTTATATGCAAAGGACCATGTGAGTATCCTGCATTATACAAGGATGATGAGCATGAATATTCCCCTTCAGAAACTCACAATCCAATGGAGAAATAAATCAATATATACATATAAGAAAAACTGTGGTAGGTGGCATAATAAAGGCAAAAAAGATGCTATGGGAGCACAAAAACAGAAATTAATATTGACATGAAAGTGATCTCTTAACCATCCGTGACAGGTGAAAAAACCTTCAAAATGTCATGAATTCCTTCTTGATCGAGGAGAAAAAAGAAAAGCAGGACTAACTCAACAAGTAAAGAATCTGCAAGCCACCTTCCTCCAAAATATGGATGAGATGCTACCCTAAGGCAATCAAAGGTGCTGTTGGTGTTGTTAGGTACCTTCCAGTTGGTTCTGACACATAATGACCCTATGTACAACAAAATGAAAATGGTCCAGACCTAGAATATCCTCACACTCTTGCTATGTTTGAGTTCGTTGTTTCAACCACTATGTCAATCCATCTCTGAGGGTCTTCCTGGATTTGCTGACGCTCTGTTTTACCAAGTGGGACGTCTTTCTCCAGGGACTTTTCCTCTTTGATCACATGTTCAAAGTATGTAAGAAAAGTCTTACTATCTTCTCTTTTAAGGAGCATTCTGGCTGTACTTCTGAGAAAAATTGGTTTGTTCCTCTGGCAATCCATGTATAGTCAGCATTCTTCTCCAAAACCATAATTCTATTTGAATCAACTCTTCTTCAGTCTTCCTTGACCATTGTCCAGCTCTCACATACATATAAATCAACTGAAAATACCATGGCTTGGGTCAGGAGCATCTTAGTCTTGAAAGTTACATCCTTGTTTATCACTTTTTAAGGAGGCTTCTTGCAGTGGACTTGCCCAAGGCACTACGGCATTTAATTTCTTGACTACTGCTTCCATGGGCTTTGATTGCAGATCCAAGTAAAACAAAATCCTCTACAACTTCAAGATTTTCGCTGCTTATCATGACATTCCTTACTGGTTCAGTTGTGAAGATTTTTTTGTTTGTTTGTTTATATCAAGGAGTAATACTGAATGCTGTAGTCTTTGATCTTCCTCTGTAAATATTTCAAATCCTTTTTAACTTCAACAAGCAAGGCTTCATCATCTGTACATCCCAGGTTGTTGATGAGACTTCTTCCAGTCCTGATGCCATGTGCGTCATCTAGTTCAATTTTCAGATTATTTATTCAGCATACAGATCGAATAACTATGGAGAAAGAATACAACCCACACCTTTCCTGATTTTAAATCTAGCAGTATCCCCCTTCCTCTGTTTGAACAACCAATCGTTTATTGGCCTATGTACAGGTTCCCCAAGACCACAATTAAGTGTTCTGGAATTTCCATTCTTCAAAATGTTGCCCATAACTTGTCATAGTCTTCATAGTTAATGGTTTATGTAATCAACAAAAGTAGGTAAACATCTTTCTGGAATGCTCTGTCTTCTGCCAAGATCTGTCTGACATCAGCAGTAATATTCTTCATTCTACATCCTCTTCTGAATCAGCTTGATTTTTGGCAGTTCCCCTGCTGAGGTACTGCTGTAACCATTTTTGAATAATCTTCACTAACATTTTACTTGTGTGTGATTTAATGGTACTGTTCAATAATCTGCACATTCTGTTGTACCGTCTTTCTTCAGAACGGGCACACACAAGAAAGATCTCTTTCAGCTGATTATTTGGGTAACTATTTTTCAAATTTCTTGGCATAGTTGAGTGAGCACCTTCACAGCTGCATCTGTTTGCTGTAAAATTTTAACTGATATTTTGTCACTTCCTAGTGGCTTGGTCTTTTTTACCAATGCCTTCAGGACAGCTTAGTTGTTGATGATATGCTGCCTCTTGAAATGGCTGAACATTGACTAACACTTTTTCATACAGTGATTCAGCGTGTTCCTTCTACTTTCTTTCGATGCTTTCTGCATCTTTCAATATTTTCCTTTAGAATCCTTCAATACTGTGACTCAAGGCTTGAATGTTTTCTTCATTTCTTGAGTTCTTCTCTCCATTTTCTGAGAAATGCTATAGCACTTTATTTGGTTTTCTCAAGCCACCCTTTGAAATCTGTTCAACTTTTTTACTTCATCATTCCTTCATTATGTTTTAGCTACCATAAATTCAGGAGCAAGTTTCAGAGTCCCTTCTGACATCCATTTTGTCTTTTTCTTTGCTTCCTGTATTTTTATGTCCTTTTCCTTTCTTCATATAGGATGTCCTTGATGTCATCCCACAGCTTGTCCAGTCATCAGTCATTGGCTTTCAGTGCGTCACATCTATTCTTGATATGATCTCTAAATTTAAGCTGGATATATTCGAGGTTGTATTTTGGTTCTTGGGGACTTGTTTCAATTTTCTGCAGCTTCAACTTGAATTTGCGTATGAACAATTGATGGTCTGTTCTACAGTCAGTGCCTGGGCTTTTTCTGACTGATGATATTAAGTGTCTGCATCATCTTTTTGCACAGATGTAGTCAATTTGATTCCTGTGCATTCCATCTGACAAGGTCCACATGTATGGTCACCATTTATGTTGAAGCAAAGATAGTTCCATTGAACAAGTGGTTGGCAAAATTCTGTCATGCGATCTCCGGCATCATTTCTATCACCAAAGCCATGTTTGGCAACTCCTGATCCTTCTTCTTGGTTCTCCTATCACCAGGGATTATCAGTGCATCATAACTGTAAGCTTGATCAATTTCAGACTGCAGAAGTTGCTGAAATGTTCAATTTCCTCATCTTTGGTGTTAAGCATTCTGAAGATATATATCATCCTATCATTGACAGAGTTGTACTTCAAAACTGATCTTGAAATGTTCTCTTTGACAAAGAATGTGACAGCATTTCTCTTCAATTTGTCATCCCTGACATAGTAGACCACATGACTGTGTTATTCAAAATAGCCAATACTGGTCCATTTCAGCTCAAAAATGCCTAGGATACTGACCTTCAAGCATACCATTTATTTTTGACATCTTCCAATTTCCCTGTATTCATACTTCATACATTCTATGTACTAATTACTAATGCAGCAATTTTGCAGCTGTTTCTTTTCAGTTTCAGTCAGAATAACTACTGAAAATTGAGGCATGGTGGTGACAGCGAGGACAGCGGTAGTGGACTAGACAGGAGAGCCGTGCGGAGCAAATTCCTGGCACTGGTCACAGCCAACTTTTACCTCCATCAAGAAGTGTGGTGTGCTTTAAAAGACAGAAACCAGGTAAGACAGCTATTTGCACTTTATACAGCAATTGTGGAAAGAACAAAGTGGTTAAAAAGAATGGGAAAAGACATTATCATACTTCAGAAAACAATAGTAAAGTATGTAGCCCAGAAACCTTTTTGTAGTTGGGACCACAAAGATCCTCAAAAATAGTAACTAGTCATCGAGCAGTAACGAGAACCTGAAAGCTCATGAAATATACATATGAATTGCTCAGCAGGAAAAAAAAAAAAGATGAAAAATGAACACAGTAAAGAGAAGAAAAGCCAGAGAACTGACCTGTGACTAATAAACAACTGTCAACTCCCTAGTACAACATTCTGTAATAAATAATAAAAAGAAGAAACATACTTGTACAATATACCCACAATAAATAATAACAAATAACAAATATTTGTAGAATTATTTGTAGCACCTAAAGCATGTACTTCGACTTATTTATTTCAGCTAATCTTGTAAACCACCTTGTGAGGTAAGTGTAATTCATGCCAAAATGCAATGCCAGTACATACTTATCTATTGAGAAACAAAAGGCCAAGAAATTAGATCCTAAATACCTAAATCTTGTCCTAGACCAGCTATCCTTCCACAAGGTCCCTGGATGAAAAAAAAAAAAAAATGCCCAGGGTGACAATGGACAATTTTTTGCTCTGGGGCTTTGATTCCAAATGTTAACACATGACTAGTGTTCTGGTATGTTCCATGTGGAGACTTGCCCCAGAAAAGTAAACGCAAGTAGAATACAGGCAAAGTTGGTCTAAAGGTATGTACTGACTACTGTCACTTCACTCTGAAGCCTGAATATCAGATCTTACCTTTATAATGTGAGAAAAGACCAGTCTAGAATGCCTGTGCTAATAGAAAGTAATAAAAGATGGCAAAAACGAGAGAGTAGTTCATTAGTATTCATTCTAGACACTGGAAACCTCTTCCAAGTCACTCTCACTTCATCAGTCATGTAAAAAGAGAGATGACCTGTTCCCCTAAAGGGAACAAAGCTCATAGGACTAGAGAATGGTGGAGGGGAAGCAGAGGAGAAACTTAAAAAGGCCATGTTCAGTCTTTACTGTGATATGGGGCTTAGCACTATGTCAACACCGTAAATCCCAACAACTCATACTTTCCAACAAGAAAAGATGCCTGAGTTCTTTTCTCTTAAAAAGAATTATTAGTATTCTTACTTTATAGCTCTCAATGACTGGACTAAGAACTTATAAAAATGAGAAAACCGGGATTATATTCCAAGCCATCAACTTCAAATTCTCTGATGTTTGTTACAATAGGACATTTCTATATTTTATTAAATTAGATCTTCATGACACGAGTTGTATATTCCGAAAAAATATATATATATACATATCTTTTTTTTCCAAAGCCTCAATTTATCAATTCATTTTCTGGAGTAGAAGTGCCTGAAGCAAGATGAAATAAAACAGCTATACTGTCACTGTTCTGGTCTCTTCTGAGAAACTCACAGTAACATCCAAGGAAGGCCTTCGTCGGAGGAACACAACTCTGGGCTCATACTGGCTATTTTCTGAATGTAAGAAAGGCATAGTGCAACTTCAAACATGAGTCCAAGTATATCAGGTGATGGTGATCTTTAAGTAGAGGCCTCATTTATTGGGTTTCTCAGTATCTTTGCAAACACGAGTGAAAGCCCCCCATAAACCCATTGCTGTCAAGCCAATTTTAACTCATGATGAATCTGTAGGGCAGAATAGAACTGTCCCATAGGGTTTACAAGGCTTCAAATCTTTACAGAAGCAGACTGCCACATCTTGCTCCAGCAAAACAGCTGGTGGATTCAAACTGCATACCGTTTGGTTAGCAGCTGAGTACTTAACCACTGTGCCAAAGGTTCTACAACAAGTAAATAGTATGACCTGCCAACAAGTTGATGGAAGTCCTCTTGAGCTAATACTTTGCTTCACAGGAGGTTATTAGGTTTTAATAAACGTTCTCAATCAAAATGGATTACCTAGTACATAATTTCTCTTGGCTCTAATTTAAGAATTTGGTACATAAAAGGAAAGAAAATCGGAAGGAAATGGATCATAACCTTATGACATTTGGCATGATTTCTGAGTCAGGTGTCAGATAGGTTCATAAGCAACTATCTTGCCAAATCTTATCAAAACCTAAAAGACAAAAACAGAGAAAATACATACTTTATAACTGACATCAGAAAGGAAATCATTTTATTTTTAGTACATCTGCTGTGGAAAGAAAATCAACTAATTGGAAAGTGTCCATAATTTAACCAGTGTCAGATCTCCTTACTACATTTCCCACTGAAAGTCAATAAATGTTATTTTCCAGATTTACTGACTTTACAGTTTTCTTCAGTTAATGATCAGCAAGTAACTTTTATTACTTTAAATGAAAACCAAACGAAGACTTGAAATCCTGTGATCAAGAATTGATTTCTGGTGGATAAGCAAAATTGTTTGGTCTATTTTTATGGTTGATATAATTGTATCCAAAGCCCATAAACAATGTACATTTACTTTAATAGTTTTTCAGCCCTTCTTTGGTCATAAAGTTTAATTAAAACAAAACGTCGCTTGGGTAAATCAAAGGAAGTGCCATTGAAATAATATAAACACCCGAGAAAACCTTGGGCTATTTCCATGCTCCAGTCTGATTAGATGAAAAACCACCAAGCACTTGTGTCAGTAGACCAACCAATAGAGCTTGTGATTAGGAGAACTGCTTCTAGTATTAGAGGTCTTTGGCATAGTTTCTTGGAAAATCTGAGCCAAATGTCTCTGTTCCAAGAGAGGGTTTTCCACTTGCAGGCTGTGGTATCTATAAAGGCTATCATTCATGAACAGAGTGTCCTCTATTTAGCTGTCAGAAGGCCTGTCTATCACAGGATTCAGACTGTCTGCCCCATTTGGCTGATGTCAGAAACTTAACTAGAGTTATGGCAGAGAAAACATGTTTTCCATTACGCCTGTACCAAAGTGTTGATTAAGGTGGCACATGCCAGACCTGGGAGTAGCCAGCACTCAAAAATAGTATAGACCTTTTATGGAAGCTGAAAGTGTTTCCAGAAAATTCAGTATCTAGATTATCTAGTTTTTTGTTTGTTTGTTTAAGACGGGAAGGAACCCACAGCCCTTTGAGCTTATTATTAAGCCAGTATTTTAAACATTTCAGATTTTTTAGAACTATATTCAGACTTTTCTTTTGGGTTTGTGGTCAAACACTCTTTTGTTAATTGGCAAGTAGATTCTATAAGAGGCAAAGGTTTCAAATTTTACTTAAGATACTGTACTTTCTATAAAGAAACTCTAGGAAAATGATTCTTAACCTGTTTAAAATGATGATCCCTTTGAAAATCTATCAAAACCATGAATTATGTCTCAACACACAAACACAAAAAAATACAGTGTACAGGAACATTTAAAGTTCCACTGGCCTCAGGTGAGGAGGCCAATCAAAAAGTAAGTGGAATTTCTACTAGTAAGAATATAGTCCCTTAAACAAACAAACAAAAAATCTTATAGTAAACCCTGATGAACCCATGAAATTTAAGAAAGTTTCAAGAGTTAACTATTACTTGTCATTCTGCAAAGTTGCAAAAAGCAAAAATTATCCCAAAGGACAGCAGAAACTGCTATGTATGTGTTCTATGGAAGGTCAACCCACTGGAGTTTATATTAGTTTCTATGGAACCAAATCCACTACCATCAAGTCAATTCCGACTCATAGTGACCCTGTAGGATAGAGTAGAACTGTTCCATAGAGTTTCTAAGGCAACAGATTCGAACTGCTGACTTTATGGTTAGCAAACGTAGCACTTAACCACTACACCACCAGTGTTTCCTTCCACTGAACATCAGTCAAAAACTCATTGCTCTCCTTTCAGAAAATATACAGACCATAATCTCTGACAGTCACAGTGACTTGGCTTCCCAGATCTAGCGAGTAAAAACATAGGCTGTCCAGCTAAATTTGAAGTTTAGATAAATGAAGAATAATTTTTAGTATAGGTATGTTTCATGTATTTCATGAGACATGTTATCTGAAGAACTATTGTTTATCTGACGTTCAGATTTAACTAGTGGCCCTGTACTTTATCTGTCAATTCCTTTATTGACTGAATCCATAGTCAATCACTGGCTATTTTTGAAAGTAGGATCTGGATTTCTAATACTTTCTCAATGGTAAGTGATGAGTATTGCCAGTGGGTCTCCCAATGGCCCTTCAGCAGACTCTTGACACAAGCCAAAGTGCTAGAAGATTAATATTTCCCATTCTTGTCTTTTCTTTCTAATTGTCTGACTCCAGGTTTTCAACTCTTTGGTCCCCATCTTTTTAAATTTGGACATTTGCTAAGCATCTGTCCTTGGCCCTTTTCCGTCTTTATCTTTTCAAACTGGTTTTGTATTTTCATTCGCTTCCACCACTTCAGTGTCTCTACCAAGGACCCTCATGTGCACGACACCGTTCTTCCTAACCTCAGATTGTTGTTGTCACTGGCCTGCTGAGGGGGCCCCATGTCAAAAATGGACTCATTAAATCCTCAACGTGCTATTTTGAACAACCACCAAAGAGCAAAACTTTGTTTATTCTCTTCAGTTCTCTTTTTACCTGTTTCTTATTTTTCCCATCCACTGCCTCCTTTAACGGCCTTCCTCCAGCTCTAGTCCAGATCTTCATTACCTGTTTTTGTATTATTATGTTAGCCTCCAATTTGTCTCCCGTTTTCTATTCTTTTTCCATTATAGTGCATCTGTAACATGAACATACTAATCTTCCTTAGTTAGCCTACTTTGCAGGCACTGTCCCACAAGGTACATATGCAAAAACAAATGACTGATTTTGCCCTCTGGAAAAGTACATTTCAATGGAGGAAGCAAAAATTTACGTAAAAGAATATAATTGACCCTAGGACAGAGAACACCACAAGGCACAGTGGTTTCAGGAACATGTTACAGATCTGAGTGATGGTGACAGAAGAGATTTCCTGATGCTTAGATACCACCTAAGCTAGATTTAGTAGTAATAATAGCATTAACCATTAAGCAGAGAGACTTGAGTTCTGACAGAAAGGACACCATGTGCAAGTACGTGGCAATATGAGAGAATATGACACTTTCAAGATACTTCAAACAGTCCGGTAGGAACAACAACAAAAACTAAACTCAGTGTCATCGAGTTGGTTCCAACTCACAGCAGTCCTATAGATCAAAGTTTCCAAGGAGCGCCTCGCAGATTTTAACTGCCGACCTTTTGGTTAGCAGATGTGGCACTTAACCACTATGCGACCAGGGTTTCCCCAGAGCATAAAGTTCCTGGGAAGGAGCAATGTGGTTATATGCCAAGCCAAGTGCCGTCAGGAAAAGGCATATAAACAATATCAAAGATCTGAGTTCTGCCATGAAAGCTGTGTAGAGCCTTTTAATCATTTTATGTACAATAGTGATGTGATGAGGCTTGCATCTCAGAAAGAGAAATTAAAACAGCACAAAAAAAATGGTCGGTTGTGACAAGGCCCGGGACAAGGATACAGAAAGAAGTCTTTCAGGGATCTCTGTGGGAATGACAAAGGCCTTTCACAAGTCAGCAGCAATAGTGGTGGAAGGGAAGGATTCATGAGGTAATCAGGAGGGAAATTTTAAATGACTTATGATAGATTAGATGTCGTAAGGGTGAGGAAAAGCGCGTCTTAATTATATCACCAAACCTTCCGTGATTCCCATTGCTTACAGCAGTGTTTTCAGTCAGGGCAATATTGCCTCCCAGGGCATTTGGTACAGTCTTTGGACATTTTGGTTATCAGCAGGATGGGGAACAGCGAGGAGCTCAGGAATGTTGTCAGGCAAGGGATGATGCATAGGACAGCCCCTCACAACAAAGAATTATCTAGTGCAAAATATTCATGCTGCCAAGGTTCAGAAACTCTTGTTTACAGAATTAAACGGATCTTTTACTTTGAGATTTAGGGTTATTTGCAATACTGTCTAACTGCTTTTTAAACTAAATTTCTGCCACTCTACAAGCACTCTGGAAACCCTTGTTGTGTAGTGGTTAGTAATTATGGCTGCTGAAGAAAAGGGCAATGGTTTGAATCCACCAAATGCTCCTTGGAAATCCTATGGGGCAGTTCTACTCTGTCCTATAGGGTCACTATGAGTCAGAATTGACTCAGAGCAATCGGTTACAAGCACTTTATACGCCCTGCAACAGCAGTCTATTGTTGATTTCTCAAACATGCCTCTCCCTTCCACCTAAACGATCTTGCTTTTATTAGTATTATCTCTCATCCAGGAGTATCTACCAACCTCCACCTACTTGTCAAAGTGCTATTCCTGCCTTCTTCATGAACTTTTTATATTTGCTTGTCTGGACTGTCTTAACTAGTGCTGCTGTAACAAGTGGCTGGCTCTTAAGAATAAGAAATCATTGTCTCTTCATTCTGGAGGCTAGGAGTCCTAATTCAGGGAATTGGCAGTCCCAGGCTCAGCTTTCTCAATCTCTCTGTCTGTTGTGTCTGTCTCTGTATGACTGTCTGCCACTCTACATGTGTCTTTGTCTAGAGGAAGGTCCTTCTTTGTTTCATTCAGCATCTAGTAGCTGCCAGCAGTAGATACATCTTCACATGGTGTCTGTGTAGCGTTTGTGTGTTTGTGCCTGTGTCAATTCTGGTCTTTTTATAATGTCACTCAGAAGGCGTTAGGTTTGGGATCCACCCTATTCTGGTAGGTCCTCAGGAACATAAAAAACAAAATCTCTATTTCCAAACAGGAAAATGGACTTCCAGATTTGGGGTGGATAAAATAAAATCCATGACATGTGTAGTCTCTCTCCCTTCTTTGCCCCTCTTCTGTGGCATTTGTTACATTGTACCTCGAAATACACTACCAGCTAGTCAATTTTTTCTTACCTTACTGTTTGAAGAAAGGTGCTAACAGGCCCAGCATAGTTACCATCAACAAAATAGGCAGTCAATAAATATTTCTTAAGACTATGTATGATGTCTTTCACCATGAATGTCTAGGCTTTCCTTTTATTCACGTGTTTTAATACTCAGTCTTATAAATATGATTATACTCTCAGAAAACTGAGCATATTTATCTTTATGTTCCATGAAATATATCAAAATTTTGTCCTTAGGTTCTCTTCCAGTCCAGGTTTTGGATTTGTTCTAGAGTAGATACTTAAATTCCTTCTACATCTTTACACACTGATTTACCCGTCTACCAGGGGTTCTACATTGCCCTCCAACTGCTCATTTTCAGCTATTTAATTCTACAGTGCATGTTTCATTGCTGATATCCTTAGAAAATTTTTCTGCCTGGTAAAATAAAACCTATTCCTTGTCAGCTTAATGGACGGCAATAAACTACCTCATAGAAACACTGGGAAATATGAATGGCATGGGTGGCCAAGACTTTGCTTCTTGGCTGTTACTTTATTGCCTTTTGACTTATATGAGACTTACTTAAGGACAAGCATTGAATACTTCTTGCTCTTTTGAGGGCCGTGCATTCATGGCAGGCACTTCCTTTGCCCACATATTAATTTATCTGCCACTGCCTCTGAGACAGTTTATTTTTGTCAAACCCTGTAAGATCTGTGAGATTGAAAGGAACCTGTGAGTCACCAGGTCTGGTTGCTACTGCTGTGTTCGGCCTTGAGATATGTGTAAGAACCTCCAAAACAGAGTATGACAAATCTTCAGCAGCACAAAGTGACTTAAAAGCCAAACTACCTTCTAAGCTGGACAGACTATGAGTTAGTAAAATGTCTGATGACAAAAACATGCCTCATTCTCTTTCTCTTTCTGCTGCAGCCTTTATGACATTTGGGTTTTAAGGTTATAACTTATTTTGTGCTACAAAGGATGGTTTCCAATTTTATTCTTAGATCTTAGTTTATATTTAGTGCTAATTAGTATTCTGGGAGATATCTATCTATATACGCTATAGATAGATATTCATAGGTAAAGATATACAGAGAGCTAAAAATACAAAACATAGCTGTAAGAAGTCGATTATTTCTGAGAAGATTAAAAAAGAGGGAAGAGAAAATGTCAATTATTTCTGAGAAGACAAAAAAGAGGGAAGAGAAAATGTCAGAATATTTCAATGTTTTCTTCGAGTTGTTTATTCCAGTCAGGATTATAAGCCATTTACTTCCACGCTCCTTCCTCTGGACTGACACAGGGTAAATACAACCTCTGTTTACCTTGGACCAAATATGAGCATATTTCACCTCAGTAGGAGCTCCTGAAGATAGTGAACCACATCATTTTCATCTCTGTTTCCCTTCTCATTAGCTGGCCCAGGCTTCTGCGTGTACTAAGTGTCCAGTAGTTGATGTTGCCTTCAAACTTGGTCAGCCTTGTGATACCGAGATGGGTGTAGTCTGAAATGGCTCCATGAAATCCCTGTAACCACTGGTTCTTTTCTGTGTAGTGATAAGTGGTGAGACTTCAACTTTCAGATAAAACTGTTAACAAAAAAAGTTATCCTGATGACATAGAAATACATTTATCTCATGCAATTTGATAAAATATCAAGAAACACTTAGAAAAAAATGGAGAGAAAGTGATTAATATTAGAACAGTAAGAAATGCATTACATTTAACTGCTAAAATGATTTAAAAAGTAATACAGTTTGATCTAGTTACACATACAATCCAAGTGATAAAATTGTCCAAATGTCTACTGTGTTGCATTGTTTTGATACAGCAATAACAATGAAATAAGACCCAGGAATCCTTGAGAAAAAGATACTTAATTGAAAATCTCATTCCTAGTAGATGCCGCAAACAACATCCTTTCCCAAAAGCTGAGATAACTAACAATCAAGGTCTACTTTAGGGCAAGGTCAGCAAATACAAAGTGAAGCACGTATTTGTGAATTTTATGTTAAGTGTTAACAAAAACTTTTATAATAATAATCATATATACAAAGTCATGAAACACTTTCTACATCTTCAAAGAGCTTCCCCAAATTGCTTTGATTCTCATAATCTTTAGCTGAACACGCTCTTCCCAGATAAGAAAACAAAGGCACACAGTTTCAGATAACTTGCCAAGTTCATCCTCATTTGGTAAGAGACAAATACGGGGATGCCACACATCAGATCTAAATGCAGAGACTGTGCCTGCTTTCTGTGGCTGTATCACCAGAATATATACAGCTGTATGCCTAGAACATAATACACACTCAAGCATTCCCATTGTTCACTTATTCAGAAACAATTTATTAATTATTCTTAATGCATGAAGAAATGAAAGTCATCTGACTCTAAAACCAGAGTTTTATCCTATATGCATAGATGATAAATTCAGAATCAAGGTGGCAGGTACTGTGATACATCACTCAGATTTCCCTGCAAGACTGAGACATTTATTCTCCCAATTCAAAGATTACAGCTGCACCCCTTTCTAGAAGCTTATCTCATCCAAAGCAAACTGCCTCACCCAAATATATGTTTCCTTCCAAGGACAGTCTGTATCCACTGATTGGCCAATGAAGGCGTGTAAAGTGTGCATCTTGGGAATTCTCTTAAGGATCATCCCAGCTTCTAAACTCCAAGGCAAACATCATCAGAAGCTGCTTCTGCAACTACACTGCAGCTCAGCTTCTTTCTCTTCCCAGTCCTACTTGACTTGCTCCCTCACAGGTGCTGAATGAAGACTTCAATAAATCCCCTGCTTCAAATCTCCACGTCTCAAGTTTGGTTCCCCATAATTCTGAACTGTGATCATTGGTACCATAGGTTATCCTGTGATATATAATCTAAATGGGATTTTGACTTTGGGGATATGTCCAGAGGTCCATTAAAAGTTAAGCTGGAAGTCTCTCTTACATTGGGCTCCTCAGATGAAGAGCTTAACAGGTAAGGAAAGGCATCATTATCCTGACAAAGATAACTGACCGCAATAATCAGGAGAAGGTTGGGCTATTTTGACTCAACAAGGACAAGAAAAAATATATTTGGTACCCAAGGGATCCACTGAACATCTCTTATTGCCCTGGTGGCCAATTTTAACACTAACTGGACAAATACCTCAGTTATGGCCTGAAAAGAGATTGATGATCATTGGCTCAGAATTGAAAGTCTGGAATTTCCTTCCATAAAGTGCCTTGAACTAGCAGAGGTAGGAATCAAGGGTAAGCAGAAATCTAGAATGCATAGTTGAGGAAGAAAATTATAGTGTTAGGTACTGTCTCAAAATCAGCTGTTCTGACAGGGGCTGTAGTTCCTCCAGTTTCTCTTGTTAAGTTTCCCCAGGAAAGATAGATAGATGATAGACAGACAGACAGACAGACAAACAGATAGATAGATAGATGGTAGGTAGGTAGGTAGATACATACATACATACATAATAAATAAGTAAATAATAATAATAAAACAATCAAAACAGGAACAGCACTTCTCAGGTAAGGTAAATTTACTACATAAAGCAAGTGGATTTGAGTTGCAAAAGGGATGGACCTTACTGGGTACTGTGGCATCCCCCCAGATCTCCCTTCAGGACCAAATCACTTATTTCCTCGGCTGTGACCTATCCAAAAATTACTCCTGGCCAGAGAGAGTTACTTGACCAAGTTTACGTGCCTCCCACCGCTCACCCCCCACCCCGGGACAGCCCACAGTCAGTGACTGGTCAATGCAGGGTGTAAAGGCTCCATGCCCTTGCTTCTATCTGGGATATCTTTTCAGGAACACTCCAGTTTGAGAACCTCTGTGGTGTCACCTGAAGCTGCTACGGGCAACTTCATTGCAATTCAATTTCTCCCTCTGCCCTATTTTTAATTGTCCTCGCCTGCAACCAAATCACCAGATTACAGTCAGTTTTCCAGGAAACCTACCCTGATAACAACTAAGAATCCAATTCAAAACTATTCTATTCTTTATATTATACATCCTTAAAAAAATTTCGAAGTTTGCTTTTTCTTCCTCTGGATTAAAATTGGTCATTCAGATAACAGATTTTAGAATCAAAAGCAAACTGACTTTTTTCCTTCCAATGATTCTGGGGTAATTTTACTGGCTGTTGGGTTATGATCAGTTTACTTATCAGAAAACTACATACTACATCCTTGAGCTTTAATTTCATCTTATAAGGTGGCTTTTTTTTTAGCAGTAATATTTTATGAGATTCTTCTGCCTCCTGACTCAGAACCCCTATGGCAGCAAGTCTGACAAAATAGATTGTCATTGTCATGATCTATTAAATCAATAATTCATGCACTAAAGACAATTTATACTACAAGTTCCACTCTACTCTCTAGTATGTATTAGTACAAAATTTGTTGGAAAGCCACTTGCTGCAACTGATGCATAAAGAAATAATTCCTTTTTCCTTTAAATCAGTGGAATTTAGTCCTAAGGCATTCAAATCAATCATACCAAAATTTAGCATTACAAAATCACAGAGACATCAAATTGAAAGAGACCGCATGAGATCGTTTCATGCTGTCTAGCTTAAAACAAGGATGGCCTGAATTATTCCAAATATCCTACTTTCTAAGATTTTCTCAAAGTTTGCCAATGAATTTACCCAGTTCCGGACTCCAGAATATTCACTGACAACAAATTCTTCCACAAGTCATTGTTGTTCTTCACTCCAAATAAGAAAGATAAAGCACCTATACAGCATATTCCTACTCATCTTTCCTATACTTGGAGAGTAGAAAAGGCTCTGAAAACTTGTCTTTAACAAACTTTCTTTAATATGTCATTAGAGACTATTTTCCAAGATTTCATCTAAGTTTTAAATCTTTCTTTTCAATGTCGTGGAAACCCTGGTGTCATAGTGGTTAAGTGCTATGTCTGCTAATCAAAAAGTCAACAATTTGAATCTGTCAGACACTCCTTGGAAACCCCGTGGAGCAGTTCTGCTCTGTTTTCTAGGGAGAGTTGCTATGAATCAGAATTGACTCGATGGTAGTTTTTTTTAATATCAAAGAACTAAACAGAATAAAATTTTGACTAATTAAGTGAAAATTAGCAGAGTCTTGACCAGTAGCATTCCATCTTAGAAACATCAAATAAGAGATGAATTTGAGGCTGATAAAGCTGATGAATTCATTAAAATCCCCATTCCTAACCCCTTTCTCTCATAAAGCACTTCAGAGGCTGGAGGAACTTAAAGCTGATTGTTGTTTTTGTGTGTCAGAGAGTGGATTCCAGGGCTGGAAGGCTGAGTCTTTATCAGCCTTCCCTGCACCTATAGGTGGCCAATGAGATGTACACAGAAGTCTTCCAGGGTCTTCTAGGAAATTGTTCACTTTCTTTGTAAAAGGAGATGAAGTGTATGTGGTACTTATCCCCTTTCATTCTTTCCTGAACACAAACTAAGGTAGGGATTCTGGCAGATGTTTTACAACCATGAGGCAACAATCTTGTAAGCAAAAAGACTAAACAGTAAGAATGATGGAGCAAAAATGTAGATAAAGAACTTGGGTTTTCAGTGCCATCTTTGAACAACTGAGTCAACAGAAGCAAAAGTCTGTCACCTGACATACTGTTAATATGAGAAAAAGAAAACCCTCTTTCAGTTCTTAATCTCTAGGCATTCCATTACTTTCATCCCAACACAATCTTTATTTTTATTTTTATTTTTACTATGACTGAGTGAAAATGTACATTCCCATATAAATTTACATGCCCACCTATATGCATCTTGCACTGTTCTTCCTGCCCGGTGACACTGTTCCTCTCTGCTCCATACATGTCTCATCCTCCCGACAGCCTCCTTTCCCATCCTCTCCACCCACTCCCCTTCCTCCAGCCAGAGGTCAGCAGGATGATATCCTATAGGTGCACAGAACCATAAAGTGCATCCAATATATGGTCACTCTGCATCACCAAGTCCAATCCATTTGTGTCTGAAAAGTGGACCCGAAGAGTGGACCTTCATTATGATTTATGGTCAAGCGCAGAATCAGGGCCAGGGCCCATGCTTCCAGGGGAACCTGGAAGCCACTGGACCATCAATTTTGGTCTTTTAGTGGAGATCTCAGGGTGCGTCCCTTTTTATTCTTGCCAACACAATCGTAATTGACACCATGATCGTGATAATGAGTTACTTAACTTGCCCCTTCTACGAATGATATTCCTGCCTATATACCAGCACTTGTCTCCTTTTCTAGTGCAAAAGTCTAGTTAGTTCATTACCATTGAGTTAATTCTGTCTCATAGCAACCCTGAAGGAAAGAATATATCTGTCCCATTGGGTTTCCAAGGAGCACCTGGTAGATTCGAAGGATCAACACTCTAGTTAGCAGCTGTAGCTGTTAACCACTACACCATCAGAGTTTCCAGTGTTCCCAGTTAGTAGTCCACATTGTCCATTTTTATTATTTTGATGAATGCAAAATCTTTTTGAAACGACGTAACCTTTTTCCCTCCCTAACTGCAGCACTCTTCTCAGTTAGAGAGAGAAGGAAAGACTAAGGACAGTGATGGCAAGAAAGAACACATAGCACAGATTTTAGACGTTTTGGTTCGGCACTTGGCTTTTGGCTGGCTACTCATGGGGCTTTTGAGTGAGATTGTTTCACGCTGGCTTTGAGTGAGTGGATGGGGAGGAAATGGACTGAGAAGAATCCTTAGTGACGTCAAGATCCAGTTGCATATGAATTGTGGTTTCAATGAGTATCTTATCTCCATTCCTTGCCACATGAAAAGTAAGGAGGCAAATGTACTCAGACCTCACTCAAGATTTTTTCTTGAAAAGAATTTCTGGCAAAGGCAGGTTTCTTCCCAGATCCAAAAAGGATTTGTTTTCCTTTCTAAAGGTCTTTTTAATGAAGCTTATATCATCCATTGGGTGGTCCTGCCGCTTCACTTCCAATGACAGCATAATAATGAGATTCCAGTTTTTACTCTTGTGGTAATAAGAAGAAGGTATTTGCAAACGTATACCAATATTATCAGTAGGCTCAGCCAGCCAAGTGCCAGAGACCTATCCTTTTTAACACTACCATTGCTAAACCACAACTGGCACCTACTGCTATTTTACCTTCTTTGGGTGGATCTTATTTATGTCCTAAACGCATTGACATCAAGTCAATTCTGACTTACAGTGACCCTGTAAGACAGAGTAAAACTACTCCATAGAGCTTCCTAGCAGCACCGGGAGGATTCAAACTACCAACCTTTTGGTTAGCAGTAGCAGCACTTAACTATTATGTCACCAGGGCCTCCTATTTATGACATAGATTTCCAGAAAAAAAAACTTATTTTATAGATATAAAATATATGAGTTAAGAAAAAATATAATTTTTTACATTAATTTCTTTCAGATATTTGTGCAGTTCAAAAAGGGAATAATATTATGCGCAGTGTAAAATGTTGGATTCTTCTTAAAGTATTTTCATATTCCTGAGCTTATGATAGCTTCCATGTCCACTGAGCTTTGAAAAATTCCTTTTTAGGGGTTGATAGTTGAAAGAACTAAAACTCAGTAAAAATATTTACCATGTTTTATGGCTTTGCTAGTTTAGATAAAGAGAAAACTGTACTCTTTGGAAATGGGACAGTCTTGGTCTCACTATAAAGGTGTACCTAACACAATTCCTCAAAATACCGTAGTTAATCAAGAGAATATTATAAAATCACATTAGAAGCCATCATAGTCACTTACATCACATTTTGAAACTTATCAGTCAGCCCCATCATAATTCAACCAGCCAGCCAGAACATGTAAAATCATTCAGAAGCAGAGTTTCATCACCATTTTACCTGATTTTTTTTGTCCTTCAACAGTAAAATTCTCTATTTTAAAAGCATTTTACCTGCTGTATTAAAACCTATAGGAAAACCCAGGTTTCCTAACAATTCTTTGTAAAAATATCGTAATTAAGTGAACAAAAGATGCCAAATTCTATCAAGAGTTACTGGTGGTTTATTGCAATAAGACCAACTTGAAGGCAAGTTTGTACCCTGCCCAATTCCGTCTAAAGACTACATAACGAAAAACCTTTTGACAAGTTGATTAATAATACTGAGCTGTTAAAGTTCAGCTGAGTGAGCAATTAAACATTCCAAACAGCAATGAACCTTCAGAAGGTAATTTATGTTAATTTTATGCACAAGAGCTCAGTGGCTTTTTAATTTGATAGAATGTTAGTAGCACGAATTTCTAACAAGGGAGTGTCAGAGCTCCATACATCATTGAGATTACTTAAACATTTCAAACGTGGCTGATGAATGAAGTTTCTTGAGATGTGGGGAGATACAGAAGGTGTTGGAAGGTTGACATTATTCATCATATCAATTATTGAGAGTGGATGCACTGACATCATACTCCCTGATCATACTTTATGTCCATAGTAAAGATAAGTCAAGCTTGAAATAACAGACTTTCCTGACTACAGTGTCTGTAGGTAATTTAACTCCCTAGGTTGAAAACCTGAAAATAAAAATTTTAGTCGTTGCAAACATGTGTTCTTCTATTATTCCCACCTGGCACCATTTGGTTGGACCTTAGTAGTAGCTGCTGCTTTTTTTAGAATGGCCATCAGAGATCTTGTCATATTACCCTGGCTCTTCTAAACGCCATCAAAATGTCATCCTTTCAATATTTCTTTTATCTTCAGGTAAAGAAAAAAAGTCACTGGGGGCCAGATCACATGAGTTGGGAGGATATTCCAATGCAAGTATTTGTTTACTGACCCAAAACTCCCTCACAGACAATTATACAACTAAGTTTGTGAACTTGCCACTGTGCCACTGTGGGCAATGGCTATTCCAAAGAGTTCCAAAATTGCTTTGAAGGATGGAGGTGGACTAGGCACTGGTGTTGGTGCATAGCTTCCCAAGGGGAGTACGTCAAAAGTACCGTAGTGCTATTCAGCAGTGAGGTATGCAGCACTTGGAAAAATTCACGTGCTTAATTGTCAGACCTCTTGTTTAAGGGAGGCATGTTTTCTCCAGCTGAGCACAAGCCCCTCCACCCTCTGTCGTCTTACACCTGGGCAGATTTATTCATATACACCAGTCTGGGCCCTGTCGGCATTTGGTTTTATTGGCTCCGACTTTGGTTAGCCTCTTTCTAGTTGGAAAAATAAACCCAATAGTAATGGAATTTTAACTACCAGCTAGTTAGTAGCAGAATCAGGATCTTTTAATTCTAGCCTAGATTTATTTCATTACACCACAACGTCTTTTAGGTCACATTACTCTCCAGTCATTTTTGGTGTTTTTTTCTTTTTAATGTAAAAAGGACAGAATAGATTAACCTCTGATGATCATACAAGTTACACCTCAATATCAGTTTTCAATTATAAAAATAAGATGAATTAGGCTAAATTTAACCCACAAGCATTTAAGTTGTTTTTGGCACAGGGTGTTCAGTTGTCTATCAATATTCTCCATCTTTACCACAATCCCTTCCCTGAAATTCAAATAGTTCACGAAATAGAAATTATGTCATTCAAGTAATTACACTTACGGTTTGTCTTTACACCTGTATCTGCTATGTTTCTCTGCTTAAAACACAGGAGATTGAGTGCAAGATAACCATAACTGTTTTCTAATGCTTCTATTTCATCAAATGGGTTGGAAAACAAAATCAAACAAATAAACACAAGCTCATCTAGCTATCATCTCTGCAGATGTCATTTCTTGGTAATGTGCTATTATAATTCATGTCAGGTAAGGAGTCTTGCAGATGAAGGCGGAATTATTCAGGCAAGTTCTTCATACTGCCCTGTAAAGCTGTTTCCTTCACATGGGCCCCTTCCACAAAGACTGCTTGTTTACAGAGACCATGTGCCTCGTGATCCTCCTCTGTATTTCTCCCTCCCCGGTACCAAGCATATGTTTTTAATGTTAACACTCCCTCACCTATAGAGACCATCTGCTTATTAAAAAGAGTGTTCTCCTCCCTTGTAAGGTGGCTTTTTGCGTGGAGACTCCTCTCTGCCAGTTCCACAGAGTCAGCAAAAGGGGCAAAGGCTCTAATACCCAGTTCCAAACCACAGGGTGTGGGGACCTGGGTGGTATTTGCTGAAGGAGTATAAAGCTCTTGTGTGCATCCAATAAAAAGAGGTGCCTGAGCTCTTGAGGGTCTGGAGCTGTTATTTTTCTGCCCATTTAAAAAAACAAAAACAAACCAAAAAAAAAAAAAAAATACAAACCCACTGCCATCAAGTTGATTCCAACTTCTACCACCCTAGGTTCTGCCCATGTAGCCAGTAGACAAAGTTTGATGATCCTGTCTCCCCTACACCATCACCACCTAACCTGACAAGTGCAGGTATTTCATCCTCCATCTTTGCATCTATGCACAATCTTAGGAATAACCCATCACCGTTGAGTAGACGCCAACTCATGGTGACCCCATGTGTTACAGAGTAGAACTGTTCTATAAGGCTTCTTGATTGTAATCTTTATGGAAGCAGATTGCCAGACCTTTCTTCCCTGGTGTCACTTGTGGGTTCAAACTGTCAACCTTAGGCTAGCAACCAATCCCAAATCATTTGTGGCACACCAAAGACCTATTCTCAGGAGCACAGATACTGCAATAATATATAAGTTTCCCTGAAAACAATGCACATAACTCTGAAACAGTAGAAATTTGTCAGGCCAATGAGGGTTATAGACAGAACTCCGTGTGCAAAAGCATAGTGAGAACATGTGGTCTACAGTAGCACAAATTGCATAGTATCTTTACAGCTTAGAAGCAATAAAAGAATGAAAGAGAAATAGAGAAAGACAAAATACTGAGCATGAGAAACCTCAAACACACTTCAAGTGTGTGCATAAGAGCACAAGAGTCCTGAAAGACCTCAGCTGTCATCAGCATCATTTGAGTCTTCTCCACAAAAACCACAGCTGCTGTCCACAACCTTTCAGCAACACGGCCTGGAGAAGATTGGTGGAGAAAGTGTTGTAGTGTGATCAAGTGAACGTTCCCCTGGTGAAGAGGTACTCACTGATATTTGAAAGAAACATTGCAATTTAACATAGAGTAGTTGAGCAGGAGATGGGTGGACAGAGACAAGCAGGAGACGAAGGCAAGAGAGGAAAACATGCCCCTTGTGGACTGAACCACCAATTCTCCTCTCCAAAAGGAGAGAAGTGGCAAGAAAAGAGTAGGAAAAGTACGCTGTCTGGCAGGACACAACAATCCTGTGGCTAGGTGAAAACTCGAGGTTTTGCTCTATGTGACTTGTTACAGCCAATAAACAAGAGAATGAGGTAGGATATCAGAAAGATGCCTTTATTACACTGTATAAAGGAAGGAGCAATTGGGGTCGCTGACTCCAAGACTTCCCAAAAGCAGATTCTGGGTGTGAGTTTTTACAGAGAACAGACAAGAAAACGCAAATTCATCGTGGATATTCAGGACTGATCTTTCTGCACACACTCAAAGCTTGAGGATGACTATACATTTTCTTTAGATTAGAGTTCCATCCCTCAGGATGGAGGAAGAGGTTGATTTTCTTTCATTAGGATGTTAAGTTTCCATCCAGAGGCAGATTCAGGTCACCAATGGCCTATTCTGTGGTTATCCTGACAAGGACAATTTCAGAAGAAGGTGCACTTTATTCTGCTCAGTGCCGGAAGACAACCCAGAGCAAGAGCTGGGCTCTGAGGCTGCCTGCCTCAGCCCAAGGAGACTGTGAACTTAGGAGTGGAGCCGGAGAAGATCTTTTCATTGTTAATGTTCCCAGCTGATTTGTTGCCCAAATGGGTATATTTTTTTTAGAGTAAAACAAGGTACAGTTAATAATAGTGGGAAAACAGGCAAAAATCAGGACTGTCTATAATACATGAAGACAAATGATCACTCTATGTAAAAGACATATGGATTTAAAAAACTCAGTCTTTTAGAAGATTTAGTCTATCCTCATTCACTATACTTCTCTCCTGCTTCTCAGTCAACTATACTAACTCAGGAGATAGCACCATCCTTTACCAAGTGACCAAGGCCCGAAAACCAATTCCAACCTACCTATTTCTTATTACTAAAGTTACTCCTCTGCTTAATTTAACACTCCTCCAGATTTCAATGCATTCTCACTGCACTTAGGAAAAAAAATCCTAACTCCGTATTTTGGCCTACAAGGATTTACACGATCTGGCCCTGCCTACATCTTGAAAGTCATCTAATGTTACTGCTGGGTTTCTTTCTGTTTTCTAGAACTCATTAAGAACTTTCCTTCATGCAGCTACTTCCTATAATGTACTTCCTCTACGTTTTCACACGCTTTTTCTCAGTCTTCGTCTTAATACAAGCATCTTCTCCTGAAATAGGCCTTCCTTAACCCCAGTCCTCCACCTGCAACCCATGTAAACAGACTCTCTCCCTCTCCCGCGTGCATCTATCAGAGCAATCTGTTCTACTTTCTTCACAGCATTTATCAGAGTCTGAAATTATTTTCTCAGTGTAATTCACTTGCATATCATATGTCATGCCCATTAGTAAGCAGAGATCAAGACCATTAGTGAGCAGAGATCAAGACTGTTTTGTCCATTACCAAATTACCAAGAGTCTAGCTTGGTATCTAGCTCTTCACAGGTACCTAGTAAATTCTTTACTTGAGTGAATGTTAAATCACTGAACAATTTCTAAGGTACTTTCTCAACATTAGGGTTTACAGCTCTTAATCAAGACAAAAAGGAGAAAAGAAAAGATAATGATCTCCTCACCACGCATACACACACCCACTCCAAAGAACAAAGAAAACTAAACAGAGGCCACAGGCAATTTCATGTTCTTAGCTTTTTTCCCCTTACACATCCTTAAGGTCTTCCTGTCCTGTGCTGAAGGAATTATTTCCAAAAGGATTACAGGGCCCCAAATAGGGTCCATTTAAGTGCTCCTTTTTCTAACTTCCAGAACTTCTCTCCTGCTATTTCTAGTAACTTCACAGACATCCGCTTGATATACTTTGAACATGGCTAAAAACCAAAACTGGGCCTGCTGGTAGATTTCTCATAGCCCCGGGCTAAACATCTTTAGTTATCTGACAATCAATATGCACAAATGTAAGTATTTGTTTTCTAGGAGTTAGATGAACAAGATCATTCGAAACTCTTGTGTTATTAATACATGGTAATGAAAGTGAAATATTAATGACTTAGTCAAGTGTATTAGGAATGTGAAGTGCTGTACAAACTGAAACCTCGCATCTTAGAGAGAGAAAAAGCTCAAGTGCACCAGATGGTTTAGTGACAGCCATTTTATTTAGTGCAGTCTCAGCAGATATGTTTGATAGTCTTCAGGAAAGGCCATCAACCATGCAAATAGAGGGTGCTGTACCTGATTGTTTGGGAGGGCAGTGCTGATGAAATCAAAAGGATGGATCTGTGTTGTGCTGCTTTATGTCTCAAGTGTGCTCTGCCCTGAATGAGATATAAGGCATCTCGAGCTGTCAGTGAACTGCAGTGGCAAGGTCTACTGTTTGCTTACCCTCCTCCTGCAATGAGCTGTCATATCTATGACTGACCTTAGAGTAACGATCCTTATACATCTTAAAATGTGATGGAACAGATAAAGCACCAGACAAGGAATCAGCAGAACCTTGCTCTGTCCAGCAGAACACAGAGGAGTAGGCTGGTACTGAGCAAGCAGTATCGTGCCTTTCCATCCAAGTTTCCTGCTCTGTAACAGGCTAACAATAAAGCCAACTTGTCTATTTTTTCTTGAATTTTTGAAGTGATTAAGAGAGATAACATTCTACAATCATCAAATGGATGATGCAAAATGCATAGTTTAAACCTTCTTGAGACCATTTCCACTCCCAGCTCTCACAGGAAAGAATGCTGCCCTTCTTCATATTTTATTACTATCCTACTAGTTCAATGAAGAAGATGCCCTGGGAGCCAGGAAGTATCAGTCACACCTGAAACTCCTCAAAAATCTATGATTGGGAACTTGAAACTCCTATTCATTCTTCTACAGAAGGGGAGTAGTAATTTAGAGATAAAGACTGATGCATTTAAAGGGCTGACAAAACTTTCTTATTAACCCATACCTGTCTCCTGCTCCTAAAAAAATCACAGAAGCCAACCTACCGTTGGGTACTACTGAGGGAGTCTGAAAGGCAGCAACTCTGCCAGGTCAATAGCAGTTTTCATTTTCTAATCCTTAATCTCATTCTTGCTAAATTTTGCTCTGACTTTATTTTTAATAATCTGCCTTTTATCACTGTGATTTCCTGTGGCTCTGTACTAATGATTTCTCCCTGTAAATATCCCAAGTTTTATTCTGCAGTCATTCAACAAATAGTTACCACATGCTCACTATGTACGTAGCACAAAACTAGACACTGGGAAAGACATAATTCTTACACCGAAGGATCCTACAATCTAGTCACAGTTGACATTGTTCAAACATCTTTAATAATCTTTCCACCTACATACAAAAAAAAGTATGTTTGTAATAATCATGACAGAACAGGTGATACTTTCCGAGCATACAAAACACAAAGCCTTAGTAGCTGAACAAATTATGTTCTTTACTCTCATATCTCAGTCTGATGCAGGTTGCACGATCCCACCAAGTGGGGACTCAGGGACACAGGTTATTTACAACTTTAAATTCTGCCACTTCAAAGTCCTTCACAACTAGCCATAAAAATTTAATGTCCCTTTTACTCTATCTTGTTTTTATCCAGAAGCGACACATTGTTAATGATCATACTCTATTAGTAAAAATTAGTCAAACAACCCACCCGGAAGCATGCGAGCAGGGAAATAGTGAGGAACACATTAGTTTGGAGGAGGGAAGGTTGAGTCAAGATGGCGGACTAAACACATGTCTCCCTAAATCCCTCAGGAAACCAAGACATGAATTGACAATTAAACAGAGACTTCTGGTCACCTAGTCAGCCTTAGGACACAGCATAGGGCTGTTAATTTGGACTTCATACCACCGAATGGAAAACTTACTCTCTTTAGCTGACTCCTGCTCCTGGAAAGTCCTGGCTTTCACAGACCAAAGGTTACTCACCATTTTGACTTATTTTTCTGTCTTGGCCAGCTGGCAGATCTGGGTCATGACTAACTGCTAGTCTCATATGCACTGCTGGTGGGATAAGCAGATGAAATTACCATAGTTTGAGAGCCCGGCTTAGGACTCTGTGCATCTCACCACTTTGGCCTCTCTTTCCACCTCTGTCATAGTGTAATCTGTAAGGAGGCAGCAGGTGACAAGCTTGTGTGGGATGCCATCTTGGTACTAAGGCCTCATCTGGACCTAATTCTTAGCCTGCAAGGCAGCACCTGCCCACATGAGAGCACTTTTCCAGCAGAAAAGCAGTAGTTTACACAGTGTCACCTACAGCTGGGGCCCAGCAAAAGAGACTGTGGATCCTGTACATCTCAGCACCTTTGGCCTGTCTTTCCCCCTCTGCCATAGTGTAGTTTGTATGGAGGCAACAGGCGGTGAGCTCGTGCAGGACACCATCTGGGATACAGAGGCCTCTGTGAGACCTAATTCCTAGGCTTGGAGGCAGCGCCTGCCCATAGGAGAGAGCTTTGCTGACAGAAAAACAGTATTTTACACAGTGTCGCCTATGGCTGGGGCCTGTCAGCAGAGGCTAACAGAGCAGTAGCCTTGCTGCATTTTGAACTAGTTTGTAACATCTGGGGTTGGATATAGAGGTGCTTACTTTGCTAGTTGGGAAGAGGGCCCTGTAGATCTGAAAACCTGAATGACCTGGGAAGTGGTCAGATACCTTTTACCTTTCATTTTAAGATGGCTTAGAGAAACAACTGTGGTCTACTCTCACATCTCTCCCAGCCTTTATGGACTCACATGAAGCCCAAAAAGCAACAGACTCTGGAGAAAGCCATAACCAAGAAACCACCCATGGCTTCAGAAGGCCCAAATGAAACAACCAAAGAGCTTTCCAGATGAAGAAACTTTTCTGAAATTATCGGAAAGTGAATACAAAGGATTATATAAAGAGCCCCTCTAGACATTATACAAAACGAATTTGGGGTAAACACTAACATTCTCTCACAGTCTTCTAAGATAAGCAACTGCTAGATTTTATATTACTTCTTAATTTTAATCAATTTAAAATATTAATATCCACATACAAACTAATTTCCAGCATTATGTCTGGCACAAAGCAGGTATTTATTAAATGTTCATGAAATCTAACAAAGAGTAAATGATATCAATGAAACTAAGTACTTATCAAACACCAAAGATAAGCAAAGTTGAAAAGTTATTTAAAAATATAAGAAAAACAAGCCCTACACTATTCTATATTGCCCTTAAGTAGCCAGTAAGTTGTATATATAATCACTACTTAAATCACCTAGAACTGTCATAAGCGAAAATATTGTCATGTTTTAAGGCATTGGAATTTGAATTGGAAATGGTACAGATTTGTACTGAGAAGTTCTATCTGGTAGCAATCAAAGACATACATATAGGCAAATGCAACATGCACTGGAAAATCAGTAAGTTAAATAGCCTGGTTGGATAAGAGGACCTGTGTAGATAAATTACCATAGGATAAGTTTAGAGAGGTCATTTCAGTTTAAATTATTACCTGCTACACACAACGAAAAATTTTTGAACAAAAGAATAGCATCACCAAGGTTATGAAAGGGAATTTTGGCTCTTAGATAATTTGCTTCTTGTTCTTAGCTCTAGGTCTTCCCTCAAAATAAAACACAAGAGTAAGTACAAAGAAAGTAAAAGAGTCCTGCACTAAACAATTGTGAAATAACTGCCCCAAATTACAGCAATTTCAAACTTTATGGACTGAGAAGGAGTAGATCATAGAACTGGAACAGTGAACTTTAGCAGTCTTGAGAGACCTGGGCATCTGTAAAGGACAAATAATTCAAAGGAGGTATGAAATGAAGTTAAAGCTAGGCTGGGTACATTGGTATAAGAGGCTACATTGTCTAACTGTTTAAAGAAATGATCTACATATTTATAGCGTATTTATGGTTATATTGAAAATATTTCTTTTGGAAAAAATGCAGATAATTTGGCTTACATAATTTTTTACAGCTTTCTATAGAAAGCTTTTTTAAAAACATCAAATTCATTTAAATAAATTGAACCATGAGAATGGTTTACAGTTTATAAGCATATTCAATAACTGTTTCCTTTTATTTTTTTCTGATACATTTACATTAGTTTTATTTTTATTTATTTGATTTTAAGACTTTTAAGGTGGTTTGCAAAGCACTTGGTTGCAAAGTTTGTCCTTGGCAACACTGTACAGCCTTATCTGTAATAAACTCTAAACATGTCAGTACTTTTTGGGAGTAGGTATTTGCAGATATTTGCAATCAAGCCATATGTTATTGAATACTATAAAGCTCTTGTTTTACCCAAGGAAAAAATAAAAACTAACAATTGTTTTCACTAAGAAGAAATATGGCAAAATGTGTTTCAGTAATAAAGGAACCAATGATAGGACTTAATTTGGCTAATTTTATGTCCATAATTTAATCACTGATTTCTGTGTTGCTAGGTGCCAACCACTGCTCAATCATGGCATTAGTTTATGTTGCACTATTTGGAAAGGAGGAAACCCTAGTGGCATAGTGGTTACGTCCTGTGGCTGCTAACAAAAAGTTCAGCAGTTCAAATCCATCAAGCATTCCTTGGAAATTGTATGAGGCAGTTCTACTCTGTCCTGTAAGGTCACTATGAGTCAGAATTGACTTGACAGCAGTGGGTTTGGGTTTTTATTTAGAGAGGAAAGAGTACAATATACTATCACAGAGCCAAACATAGTTCATGCAGTAAAAGTAAATATTTATGGAAAATCTTTTAGTTGTGTGTGTCTGTGTCTGTGTCTGTGTCTGTGTCTGTGTCTGTGTCTGTGTCTGTGTCTGTGTCTGTGTCTGTGTCTGTGTCTGTGTCTGTGTCTGTGTCTGTGTCTGTGTCTGTGTCTGTGTCTGTGTCTGTGTCTGTGTCTGTGTCTGTGTCTGAGTCTGTGTCTGTGTCTGTGTCTGAGTCTGTGTCTGTGTCTGTGTCTGTGTCTGTGTCTGTGTCTGTGTCTGTGTCTGTGTCTGTGTCTGTGTCTGTGTCTGAGTCTGTGTCTGTGTCTGTGTCTGTGTCTGTGTCTGTGTCTGTGTCTGTGTCTGTGTCTGTGTCTGTGTCTGTGTCTGAGTCTGTGTCTGTGTCTGTGTCTGTGTCTGTGTCTGTGTCTGTGTCTGTGTCTGTGTCTGTGTCTGTGTCTGTGTCTGTGTCTGTGTCTGTGTCTGTGTCTGTGTCTGTGTCTGTGTCTGTGTCTGTGTCTGTGTCTGTGTCTGTGTCTGTGTCTGTGTCTGAGTCTGTGTCTGTGTCTGAGTCTGTGTCTGTGTCTGTGTCTGTGTCTGTGTCTGTGTCTGTGTCTGTGTCTGTGTCTGTGTCTGTGTCTGTGTCTGTGTCTGTGTCTGTGTCTGTGTCTGTGTCTGTGTCTGTGTCTGTGTCTGTGTCTGTGTCTGTGTCTGAGTCTGTGTCTGAGTCTGTGTCTGTGTCTGTGTCTGTGTCTGTGTCTGTGTCTGTGTCTGTGTCTGTGTCTGTGTCTGAGTCTGAGTCTGTGTCTGTGTCTGTGTCTGTGTCTGAGTCTGTGTCTGTGTCTGTGTCTGTGTCTGTGTCTGTGTCTGTGTCTGTGTCTGTGTCTGTGTCTGTGTCTGTGTCTGTGTCTGTGTCTGTGTCTGTGTCTGTGTCTGTGTCTGTGTCTGTGTCTGTGTCTGTGTCTGTGTCTGTGTCTGTGTCTGTGCCTGTGTCTGTGCCTGTGCCTGTGCCTGTGTCTGTGTCTGTGTCTGTGTCTGTGTCTGTGTCTGTGTCTGTGTCTGTGTCTGTGTCTGTGTCTGTGTCTGTGTCTGTGTCTGTGTATCTTCGGATGCAATATAAAGCTACCTCTTATTAAAGAGCCAGGTCAATGAGTTTGAAAATCACTGATCTAGACATTTTGTAAGAAACATGCATAATTTTAAACAGCCATGGCAAAATAAGTAATTAGTAATTAGTTTTCATTGCTAGTATAGCGTAGAGTCACATTCACAAAAACACATTCCTTCAGATACTGAATACATCCTTGAGAACATCTGGGTATTTTCTAAACATTTTAACAGTCTTTTTTATCTCTTAATTTTACTAGGTTTATCCTTTCTTGACAAAGAAATAAAACTGAGATTAAGTCATTCTACTGTATCTGTTACCATTATGCAACTTGCTCAGAGCAGAGGGCTAAGAGTTTCTAGTTTCAAAAAAAAACTAGATGTTTTTCTAGTTGCTTGCTCTGAGCATTTCATGCCAGCATAGAAAGTCACGTACGATTAACCATCTATTTTGGTGTCCTTTAGTGGGCAGCCTTGCATCTAATTTTCCCAACATTTTACCTTTCTTTGGCTTATATCCCTACACATGTCACCAGAACAAATCTCTTCCCACACTCCTACTGCTCTATTGTCTGCTGACAACCAGTCTCATTCATTTTTTAAATGTCTGTTCTCTCTTAGTTCTCAAGGACGCTCTTGGCCTTTTGGTAAATCCTTCATTTTCTCCTGCCTCACTTGACCTTTTCCCCTGGCATCCATACATGCTTCTTTATTCTTCAGTTCAATTTCATCATTGAAGCCCTGTAGCTATCCCCTGTGTAATAGTCCCTTCAGATTTCAGTATATACAGTTTTTCTCCTGACATTATTCTCTACTGAACCCTTTGCTTCCAAAAAATGGTGACCTAGTTTAAGTAGGCTTTTTATGAAGGCAGTTTTCTTCATTTCCTGAAATGTTAGATACTTTCCCTGAAGTTATTTTGGTTTTCACAAAGTAATAAGCTAGGGAATCACTTTAGAAAACAGGAACTTTCTCAGCTATAAGTGAAAAACAAAAACAAAAACAAGATAATTTAGTGAACTTTGGAATTTTTATATTTTCCTCCTTTATAAAAGCCAGACAATGCTAATAATTTTGATGATCCTTCTTCCTTTCCTGCCCTTACACAGAGGGGGCTTCCCTTCTTCCGTTTCTCACTGGGCCATGCAGCGTAGTATTGCATCCGCCCAGAATGTAAAGAGGATCAGTGTCACTGCAGCGCAGAATCACCACCAGCCTGACACAGACCATCCAGAGAAGACTTTAATCGAATCCTTCACCTTTTTGACTTGCACTTTCCTCCTCTTTCTGAACCATTTCCCCTTTTTTGGTGTGCCCTTACCTCAAACCCAATGCTGTCATGTTCCTAAAAACTCTCTTGATAGAGCAAAAGATAAATATCATAGCCTAGATGGCACTAATACATTAATGACTTACAGGGTTACTCCTTACAACAGAACCTGATGGAAGAAGAAATATTTAGTTCAGGAGAAAAACTGTATATACTGAAATCTGAAGGGACTATTACACAGGGGACAGCTACAGGGCTTCAATGATGAAATTGAACTGAAGAATAAAGAAGCATGTATGGATGCCAGGGGAAAAGGATACTTGAACTCTGTGACAGTGTCTCAAATGGGAAATTAGAAATAGAAGTGACTCACAAACTGTACCCTGTAGGTGACAGAGTTCTGCATCTTCACATAGGTCTGACCCAGAGCCTACCTTGGAAAAGTCTTTGTTTTACTTTGTCTTTAAGGAGATATCCATCTGCTATAGAGTCTACATCTCTAGTTAAGCACGGGTAGCCAATTTACCCTTGCTCACTCCCTTAATCTACAAAAATAAAAGCAGAGTACGGTGATACTCACTATATGCCACAGACTTTGAGGAATGTAGGCAATAATCATCTAGAGGATTGACTAACATAGCTCCTAATTATTACTTCTTCCCCATTTTGAATCTTCAAAACATTTGGAAATAAGTAAAGTGGAAAGACTGTGAATTCTGTGTAGAATACAATGAAGATGTACAGGGTTTTGCAAAACATCTGCCCCTTGCAAATATTGAAAAATGAATTTACATTCCCTTTAGCTTAAGAGAAAATGGCATCTGTAGAGTCTCAGGAAGTAACAGTTTCACATTCTAGCTGCCCTACAGGTGCTAGTTTTACCATATGCCCTTCTTCTTTAACAGAAAGTTACAGGTATCCAGAATTCACAGGAGTCTGGTTGGCTTCTATCCAGGACAAGAGTGAGAGAAGAGGTAATCAATATGCCCTAGCCTGTCCTACAAGGTTTATTTTAAAGATTACTTTGAGTTATGTTAGGGTCTTTGTGAAATAGGTCATCTTTACTGAGTAAAGCAGATCCATGGAGGTGTCCCAGATGGGTCTTCAGGGAACCAGAGGAAAATGTCAAGAAATCCTCGAAGTCTGTGTTTTTATTTTATGAGGAGTGGAAGGTCGATAGTAGTGATTGGTAGAGCCCATTTGATGAAAAGGTCCATAACATGGAAGGCTGCTTCCAGCCGTGATTGGCAGAGGGACCAGGTTGCAGCTTAGAGGCAAGAATTAAAGTTGCATAAGCAACACAATCCAAGCCCAGACACTGAGTAATCTAGAAATAGCCTTGTCAGAAAAGTCATACTAGAGAGAATTACAGAAATCAATTTTGGTTGCAAGCAAAGCCTTGTTTAAAATTTCAGCTTGCTAGATACTAACAACTATGAAAGATTCTTCGATTCAAGAAAATGCGAAGCAATTGTGTTGGGATACTACTGTGTGATTGACGTGGCTGAGTTGCAGGAAAGAAATGTGGTGTCTTTATAAAGAGTTTGGAAAAATCTTCACATACTGTTACACTGTAGTTGATTTTATTATTCCTGTAACTATTACTAGAAAGTGAAATAAAGTAACTTTTGTGAAAGTTCTTTATAAACATCAAAGAATTTATATTTGTAAATAGTTGCTACCAGTTAACTTTCACATTAATTCATTCTCACAGAACCAGTAGAATTCCTTTTTTTTAGTGACTTAGAGCTCATGCTAAGTGAGAGTATATTCATGACAACAGAAAAGCTTCAGTAACAGAAAGTAATTATAGTAGAACTGCCTTTGGTGGAGATGAAGGCAGCATATGGAGACCATTTGACCCATGAACTTGGTTAGATAAAATACACACAAAGGTAATTTGACTAAAATGCTTCTCATAAGCCCTTTATCCAAAGGGAAATTGCCTGGCTCCACTGCTCTCATTATTTTTCCTTTCTGCCTTCAAAGCTTATGAGGTCTGACAACTAAGTCCACGAACTTAATTGTTCTAACTGCTACATACCTCACATGTTGAATATCACTATGGTCACCTTTGAAGCACTCTTCTTGGGAAGCTATGCACTGATTGCCAGCACATAGTCTACCCTTCAAAGCAAATTTGGAACTTCTTCTGAAATGGACATTGTGCATGTTGGCACGGTGGCAAGGTAGCACGTTCACAGACTTAATTGTATAGTTATCTGTGAGGGAGTTTTTAGCCAGTTAACAAATAACTGTATTGTATCATCCTACCTACTCATCAGATCTGGCCCCCAGTGACTTTTTTCTTTACCTGAAGATAAAGGAAGTATTGAAGGGAAAACATTCTGATGACATTCAGGACATAAAGGGTAATACAACAGCTCTGATGGCCATTCCAGAAAAAGCGTTCTAAAAGTGCTTTGAAGGGTGAAGTAGGCACTGGCATCAGGGCATAGCTTCCCAAGAGGAGCACTTCAAAGGTGACCACAGTGATACTCACCAACGAGCTATGTAGCTCTTTTTCTAAGATGAGTTCATGAACTTAATTGGCAGTCCTTGTATGCTTATTCTTCAGCTTATAAAATCTTTACTAATTCTGCTATTCTTTCTAAGTATAGGGCTAATTCACAACCACGTCTACTTTGATTTATTCATCTGCAACGTCAGTGTAACCACTTCAGTCCTTGTAAAGTGGCCTTTATCCCCATAGCTCCACATAACCAAATCTCTCAAAGCTCACCAGTGGCTTCTGCTACTTCGCATTCCTTCATCTACTATATGACATTTTAAGGTAGTCCCTGGATAGAACAAACGTTCAAGTGCCTGACTACTAATCAAAAGGTCGGTGATTCAAACCTACTTAGAGGCACCTTGGAAGTAACGCCTGGAGATCTGCTTCTAAAAGCTCATAGCCTAGAAAACCCGACAGAGTTGTTCTACTCTGCACACTTGAGGTAGCTATGAGTTGTAACTGACTCAGTGGCAACTAATAACACACCATTTAATGTTTTGACCATGTGCCTGTCTTTTAAAAACTAGTTCTCATCTAACCTCTATAACCACATGTTCTCCATATCTAGTTTAAATCTTCTAGAAATCCTTCTCCACTCCCACCCCCCAGTTGTTATTTAGATTTTAGTTTGACTCTCATCACTGTATGACTCAAACTCCTCTAAAATTATAATCATTGTCTTCTCCTTTAAATTAGGCTCCCTTCTTAATTTTCCAAATTTAATTTATTTTATTACTCTTCCCTTGGTCTCTGTTAAAAATTAAAATCTCAGTCTGTTAAGAATGAAAGAAAAGGACTTTTACTGAGGAACAACAACAGCTATTTCCAGGTAGCACCAGGTAAAAATTCAATGAGCTCTACAATTCAAGTGGAGAAAGGGTCTACATACATACAGAACAAAAGAAATGTAAGAGGTTAGTACTTGATTGTAATTAAGATCAGCTGTAGCTTGAAGTCCTTTGAAATGTAAACATTGAACACTTGGTTAAGAATTGAGTTACCACTTAGGTGTAAGTCACCAGCTGGTTTGATTTTACTGGAGTGTAGAACTGTAGTCAGGCATTCATGATGGTGTGTCTAACCCAAACCACGATATTTTCAGTGGTCTCACATGCATGCAAATGCTGGACAATGAAAGATGAAGATTGAAGACCTGATGCTTTTGAATTACAGAGCTGGTGAAGAATACTGAATATACCATAGACCACCAGAAGAATAAACATGTCTGTCTTAGAAGAAGTACAGCCAGAGTGCCTATTAGAAGCAAGAATTGTGAGACTTTGTCTCACGTACTTCTGACTTGCTATCAGAAACACCTATTTCCTGGCAAAGGACATCATGCATAGCAAGGGAGAGGGTCAGTAAAAAAGAGAAAGACCCAAGACAAGATGGACTGACAGTGGCTGCAACTCTGAGCTCAAACCTAGCAACCATTGTGAGGATGGTATAGTACTGGGTAGTGTTTTGTTCTGTTTTCCAATTCTTGATGATCTATGTGTGCAGAGACAACAAAACCAACTCGACAGCAACTAATGATTACAATACTTATGATTGCAATCAGTTTTGGGGGCAAATTACTTACACATTCTTCCCGAATGATTTATATCCTGACCGTTTTTTTCCTAAAAATGCATGTTAACCCTATTATGCTTAGCCTGTCACGAGCACCTCCAGCTTAAAACTCTTCAGTTTACATTTCTCCCTTTTGATCAGTCCTTTGCTAGAGAGTGCTGATTGCCCACAATAGAGTAGAATTTCTTCCGCAATGACTTTGTCTATTTTCTTGAATTAAAAAAAAAAAAAATTTTCATCACTTTGCCAAGCTATAGGTCTCAACTCCAGGGTAAGTAGGTATTATGTGAAATCATTAACAGACAAGTCCACATTCAAGGAATATTTCCCAGGCAAGATAGAATGATGGAAGCCAAGATGAAACACAGCCAGGGACACTAAAGGGAGGCATTAAACAGCAGAATCACTGGTGAAAGTTTGTAAAACCAGTACGATTTTCTGCGAAGGGTCAAGGGGTTTTGAAGTGCAGCATTCTGTGAATAAAATGTGCTGAACTAAAGCAAAATAGCATTTCATAATTACAATAATAGAAATGGTGAAGAATATAAAGATGCCAAAACAAAGTAGCAATTTTTTCCACCATCCACCTCAAGAGGAAAACTAATTATGTATAATATTTCTTAAGGAAGGAACAAGATCATTGAGATTTGACACTATGCCTTGCATATGGGAAATATAGTGATATTAGCACTATTATCAGGAATGTAAACAAAACAACCAGTTTTAATAACAGCATATGTGCCTTTCTGTGTAGTAGTAAAAATATTGAGAGCAATTTAGTTTTGCAAAATAATTTCTCTTACTACAGCTATTTCAGCATTCATTTCTTGGACTACACAGGCAAAATCATTTAAAACACTGAAGGTACTTATTCAGAACTTTGACACATGCCCTAACATCTTCTAATCCTATTTAAGGCACAATAATAGAAGTCATGATTACACCATTGAAATACAGATCTGAACTAAGGAGCTCTTAAAAGGTGGACATCAGGAGGAAGAGTTTAAGTCAGTTAATATTCACCCTTGAGTCCATCTCAATCCAATAGTAAAAGGTCTTCCAATAATGATGTTACGTTTTTGACATCTCATGGCCATGATATTTGTGATGTTATAGTGGCCATATTTATCATATTGTTTTGATTAGTCTTGACAAATAGCCATGAAACATTACATGATTCCACAACACATAGAATTATTAGTTCATTATCAAACTGGGTGTCTATTTGCCAAACATTCCACGCATTATGTGAAATTTACAGTGTGTGTAATTGTCTCACCAAGAGAACCATTGTTTCAAAAAATTTGAGACAACTAGATCTGTTGCCAATCAGACAATGCCTGTGCATCCATCAAAACTGCCATTCCAATGAAAACATTTGTCAGTGTGTGTGAGAATCTATCCCAATCAATTTCTCACCAAACACAAGAACTGGGCTATTTGTCAACCACAATTTGCAGATTTTGCATCTGAACTTGAAGCTTTACCCTTACAAAATTGTTTTAACTCAAGAACTGGAGACTGACAACCATAAATTGTGCCATACATTTACTGACTGGGCTCTGGAGCAACTGGAAGTTGATCCTGCTTTGGGTGGACAAATCATCTTTTTGGATGAATGGTTATGTTAACAAACAAAATTGTGTCACATTTGGAGTGATAAGAATCCAATGAAGATTCAAGAACATCCACTTCATCCCCCAAATGTTTGGTGTGGATTTCCATCCAACTGAATCATCAGCCTTTATTTTTTCCAAGGTGAAAGAGGAAGGGCTGTGACTGTCAATGGAGGAAGACATTGTGCTATAATAACTGAGTATTTTGAGCCCATTTGGAAAGTGTTGTGGCTGCCATTCACCTGAAGCTTTTTTCCCTGTGTAATGTCACCAAGTCTACTTCAAAATAATAAACAATGAAAGCTGTACCATTTATATAACTTGTTTCATTCAACTGCAAAGATAGGACATTCTTATAGGAAGACCTTTTACATCTGTCGATTCATGCAGATGAGAGCCAGGGCCACAGGTTAGACCCACGTAACAAAGGTACACTCTTTGGACTAATAAAATAGCAAGAATCAGATGAGAAAAAGCCTTTACTATAAGATATTTTGTTGCCAGCATGGTGTTGTTACTGAAATATCTGATTCTTAGCAATTCTTTCAGCTTACTCAGTCCTGTGTAATTAATTTTTGTTCTATGCAATTCTGGATTAGGAATAATCTGAAAACTGTATAAGCTTTTATGTAGCCAAGCCAAGCCAAGTTACTTTTAAGAAATCTGATATAGTACATTTTTGTTGAAATATTTTGATCACACATTTTCAGTAATTTGGCAAAATAAAACTTATCTTCAGATAATAATTTTATAGTGTCTATGGTTATCATATAATAATAATTATTAAAAGTGAAAGGCCTGATGGGAATTAACTACAACACTAATGCAAAGTCAAAAAAAAAAAAATCAGATAAAAATATGTCTAAACACAATGATTTTTTTTTTAAAAAACAGCTTCCAATAAAACAAAAAATTATCTTGAAACAGAAAGCTAAACAGTCAGCATACACCAATAATATGCCAGCCAAGCCAAGTGCCGCCGAGTCGGATCCGACACATTCCAAGATTACCAAATCTATAAACAACTGAAGAGTAATAAAAACTTCACTGGTAATCAATGTGAATTCCCCAGTTAAAAACATAGGCTTTCATGATGCTGGATTTAAAGTAAACAAAGTTTCAATTGAAATAATAAAATTATGACATATTATGAACTTGTTTAATATCAGACAAACATTTCTGACACACAAAAAATTTAATTCAAAGAAAATTTGATAGTACTTTGGATTTGATAACACATTTCATGTAATGACATATTAAATGAATCTTTTTTAGTGCTTCTGTCTTTATAAAAAGAAAGAAAGAAACAGAAACAGGTATTCTTTGGCTTTCCACAAAGTTTCGCAGTTCGGAAGAATTTATTAGCAGTCACCAAGACGCAATACTGTAGTTATTTAACCAAAATTGTTAAAGGTAAAAACCTTAAACTTTTTCCAAAGCCATGTAGCCTGGTTATCAACTGAAGACTGTATATTTCAAAATTCTTGCCTTCAAGGCAGATGACCAGTGAATAAAATAAACTCTTCAGCTCAGGAATCAAAGAAAACGTAACAGCAAGAAACCAAATTCTCTACTTGCTTGAAAGTTTCTAAAACACTTCATAAATTAACTCATTAAGCTTTTAGCTGCAGTAAATAACAATTTTGATGATATTGAGTAAATTCCCTTTTAATAAACCTTTTAAATTTCTTGTTTTTTAAGTGGCAAAAATGACCAAATATACATATATATGTGTGTGTGTCTGCATAATTTTTCTGTTACATAAAAAATAATAGGCTACACACTTCTATTATAATGAATGACCATTAACTCAGTTTAATATCAGTAAGTTACTTAAAATCTCAGAAATTAATTTAAGCCCCCCATGTTATTAAACATAACTATTGCTAAAATAATGTCTGTTGAAATCTTCTGCATTTCCATTCAAATTTTTACTGTTTCTTATAGTTTTTGAATTTAACTTTAAATTTGTCTATGGGATTTTTATGTTGAGGATCCATGTACTTTCCAGTAACTATATTAAGGAGTTTTATTTATTTATTTACTCTGCAAAGAGCTCATTAACATCCGTGTTATTTACTTCATTTTATTTTGTTTTGAAAAGGTTTTCACCTGGTTGGGAGAGGCCTTTGTGAAAACTTTTCTGGAGTAGTGTTGGGCCCAGAGGTTCATTATTAAAAAAAAAAAAAATGGTTAATACAAATTCATTTATGTATGTAAAAGTTGGCTAGATATTTTGAAAAACAAAAGATAAATTTTTCCTTCTAGTTTTTTTTACATTATTATTATTCTCTGGATAAGCAGTTTAGCCTTCTTTTTTCTCATTCTGAAATAAAATTTACTCCCTTTCTCTATATAAAACACATTTCATATAATGTCTAACTTAAATTACTTAGGTTTCCCTTTCAAGATTTTACTTTCAAGTTTGAGAAACATGAAAATTGTGTCAGAACAAATTTATTTTCATTAGTTCTTCAAAATATTAGGACAATTTAATTTAGATAAGTGCTTATTTGTCGTTAAACTGATCAGAGTACATTCTCTGAAGGAATACTATAATTTAATTTAATAACATTATCCAGAAAACTTGGTAGCATAGTGGTTAAGAGCTATGACTGCTAACCAAAAGTTCAGCAGTTCAAATCCACTAGATACTCCTTGGAAACCCTATGAGGCAGTTCTGTCCTGTCTTGCAGGGTTGCTATGAGTCAGAATCAACTTCATGGCAGCAGACTTGGTTTGGGTTATTTTATCCAAAAGTAGGGAGTTATTACATATTCATAATCCTATCTTTTCATGTTTTATAGGATCCTTTAAAGAAGAAATTAGAATAATTTGTATGTTTAAAGGCATTGTTACATCAGTAAAAATAATTCATCTTTCTTAGAAAAACTATCGAATAGACCAACTTATATCAAGTTTTTTCAATGTAGCTACTGAAAATTCAGTTCACAAAAGAAGTGCAAGAAGCAGTTTTTATTGGAACAGAAAAAAACTAAGACCTAACAGACTGCGTCGTGAAAAAAAGAGAAACCTTGGAATTACTGTTGACAGCTTCCTAAGACAAGATGGAAATACAGGCACAAAATGAGGCAGAGGAACCTCAAAGTCAGCAGTTTGTGAGGCCAGCTCAAAAACCTAGGCTCACACTCAACATCACACAAGACAAATACCTGGGGATCTAGTTTCTCAAAATGTACACAGACATACTTTGTTTCATTGTGCTTTGCTTTATTGGTCTTAGAAGATATTGTGTTTTTTTATTAATTGAAGGTCAGTGGCAATCCTGGATCCTGCAAGTCTGTTGGTACCAGTTTTCTGAAAGCATATGCTCACTTCATGTCTCTGTGTCACATTTTGGTAATTCTTGTAGTACTTCAAACTTTTTCATTATTTTTATATCAACGGCACTTGGCTTGGCTATGGTGATCTGTGATCAGCAATCTCTGAAGTTACTATTATAATTTGTTTTCAGGCACTATAAATTATTGCCATATATGACAGCAAACTTACGCAATAAATGTTGTGTGTTTGACTTCTGTTCCTGTCATTTCTGTTCTTCTTCTCAGTCTTCTGTATTCCCTGAGATATACCAATATTGAAATTAGGCTAATTAGTAACCCCACAGTCACCTCTAAGTTTTCAAATGAAAGGAAGAGTTGTGTCTCCCACTTTAAATGAAAAGCTAGTGAAGAAGGTTTGTCAAAAGCCAAGATAGACCTCTTGCGGCAAACAGTTAGCCAAGTTTTGGATGCAAAGGAAAATTTCTTGAAAGAAATTAAAAGTGCTGTCACAGTGAACGCATGAATGAGAAGAAAGTCAAGCAGCGTCATGACTGATATAGACAGTTTAGTGGTATGGATAGAAGATTAAACAAGTCACAACATCCATTAAGCCAAAGCTTATCCAGAGGAAGGCCCTAGCTCTCTTCAATTCTGTGAAGACTGAGAGAAATGAGGAAGCTACGGTAGAACAGTTTGAACCTAGCAGACATTGACTCATGAGGTTTAAGGAAAAAACTATCTCCACAATATAAAAATGTAAGGCAAATCAGCAAGTGCTAATATAGAAGCAAGTGATTCTGGAGCAAGTGATCCAAAAGATTCACTTAGGATAACTGACGAAGGTGACTACATTAAACAACAGAGTTTCAGTGTAGATGAAATAGCCTTATATTGGAAAAAGATGCCATCTGGGACTTTCATAGGTGGAGAGAAATCAATGCATGACTTCAGAGCTTCAAAGAACAAACTAACTCTCTTGTCAGGGGCTGAAGCAGCTCATGATTTTAAATTGAGACCAATGCTCATTTGTCATTCCAAATATCCTAGGACCCTTAAGAATCCTGCTAAACTTACTCTGCCCATGCTCTATAAAGGAAACAACAATGCCTAGATGACAACACATCTGCTGACAACATAGTTTACTGAATATTTTAAACCCATTGTTGAGATCTGCTGTAAAAAAGATTCCTTTCAATATATTACTGCCCATTCACAATACACCTGGTAACCCATATCTCTAATGGAGATATACAAGAAGATTAATGTTGTTTTTCCCACCTGCTGTCTTAGGCTGAGTTCTCTGGGGAAACAAAACCAGTAAAGTGTGTAAATATAAAGAGAGATACGTATATCAAGTAAATGACTCATGTAGTTGCAGCAGTTGGGGGGTCGCACATCTGTGGACCAGGATAGAAGTTTCTCATGTTTCATAGACCTGCCAAGCCTTGCCAGGAAGCCACACATATTCTACACAGGTTGCATCCCCAAGCAAACTCCTCTTCGATTGATTGGATACTCACAGCAGTTCCTACTACAGAAGTGATCACATTATATCAAACACTATCATAGAAGTGATCACATTAACTGCCAGACTACATCATAACTGCCAAACTACATCATAACTGCCAAACTACATCATAACTGCCAAACCACTGAGAACTATGGCCCAGCCAAGTTGACACACACTTCAGTAATCACTCCTGCTAACCCAACATCCACACTGCAGCCAGTGGATCAAGCAGTAATTCCAACTTCCAAGCTTTATTATTTAAGAAATGCATTTTATAAGGCTATAGCTACTATGAAGCTCTGGTGGCACAGTGGTTAAAAGCACTGCTAATAACAAAAAAGTCAGTGTTTGAATCCACCAGCCACTCCTTGGAAACTCTATGAGCAATTCTACTCTGTTCTATACAGTCAGAATCGATTCAGGACAATAACCTTGGGATTTCTTTGGTTTATAGCTACAAAAGATAGTGATTCTTCTGATGGATCTGGGAAAAGTAAATTTAAAAGTATTCTGGAATGCATTCTCCATTCTAGATTCCATTAATAACGTTTGTGATTCATGAGAGAAAATATCAACACTAATGGGAGTTTGGAAGAAGTTGATTCCAATCATCACAATGACTTTGAAAGGTTCAAGCCTTCATTGTGGAAAGTAACTGCTGGTGTGGTGGAAATAGCAAAAGAACTAGAGGTGGCATCTGAAGAAATGACTGGATTGCTGCAATCTCATGATAAAATTTGACTAGAGAAGTTGCTTTTTATGGATAAGAAAGAGGTTTCTTGAGATGGAGTCAACTCCTGGTGAAGATTCTGTGAATATTGTTGACATGATACAAAAGATTTAGAATATTCCATACACTTAGTTGATAAAGCAGCAGCAGGGTTTGAGAGGACGGACTACAGTTGAGAAAGAAGTTCTAAGTGTAAAAATACTATCAAACAGCGCTGCATACTACAGAGAAATCTTTCGTGAGAGGAAGTTAACTCACGCAGCAAACTTCACTATTGTGTTATTTTAAGAAATTGTCAAAGCCACCTCGACTATCAGCAATCATGACCCTGATCAGTGTCAGCAGCCATTAGCATTGAGGCAAGACTCCATCAGCAAAAGGATTATGACTCAATGAAGGCTCAGATGATGGTAAGCATCTTTAGTAATAAAGTATTTTTTAATTAAGGTATACATATTGTTTTTCAGACATAATGTTGTTGCACACTTAACAGACTACGAAAAAAAAAAAAACATTGCCAATGAGTTGATTCCAACTCATAGAAACCCTATAAGACAGGGTAGAAATGCCCCATAGAGTTTCCAAGGAGCACACGGTGGATTGCAAAGCTGACCCTTTGGTTAGCAGTCGTAGTAATTAACTACTATATCAACAGGGTTTCCTAACAGACTACAGTACAGTGTAAACATAATTTTTTTATGCACTGGGAAACCAAAAAAATTCATGTAATTTGCTTTATTGTGATATTCACTTTATTGTAGTGGTCTGGAACCAAACTGAAATATCTCTGAGATAAACCTGTACAGTAACTCTTGGATGAGATGCACTTAATTCAACAGTATAGCTTGTCCTAGATAAACTTATCAACTTGCCCAAATCTGAGATAGAAAGATTTTGTTGAGATCCTTTGACTAAAACTTAGTATTAAACAAAAAATTTCCTTGAAAAAAAGAGAGAGAGAATGCAAATAGGAACTCACTTTTGCGAAATCACCACTAAATTTTAAATTCCTTCAAATATATTCAGTTTATAGTGGTTTCGAACATGAATCCTAAACCAGCATCCTGGTCACGTGAGGGGAGTGCAGTGGGAAATCCAGGCTCATTTATCAAGGATGTTAAGAACCTTATTCCATTAAACTGAATTTTGACTTCTCAAAATCAAATAAAATTCCTAGCAGGACATCTGCCATATTGATTCATGTCTTGCTTCACAGTGTGTCTCAGCTGCATGAACAGTGTGTGTCTGTGGCATGAGAGTTGTCTTGCAACTGGTGGGAAGCCTAGTGCCATGTTCCTATCTCATGTCCCACCTTTTCCTTTCATAAGTACCTTTCACAGATGAATGCTATAAAAACATCTAAGATGCTCAACCATGTCCACATATTTTTGTTTCTTAAAGACTCTGGGATTTCCTTATAACAACTGTATGACATCAGGTTTCACTCTTCCTGAACACAAGTCATTCTGCCAGCTAGAGGGCTAGTCTTTTAATTTAGACTTTAAATATACTAGTCTCTCCAAAACCCCAAAGTGGCCACTTATTTTCCAAATTGTCTCAAGTGAGGTTGTGCCAGGCAAATTAAAATGTGAATGTTAAAGGAAAAAAATGCTTGTTCATGCAGTGAGTAGGAAGCCCAGAAGGTGGACACAGATTTCTTTTACATAGAACATTCCTCAGTTTATAATGAGAGTTAAAACAAACTTTCACTTGCAAGAACCAAACCAAAATTTTTATTGTGAAATAGAAATTAAAAGAGCAATAACACAAGGGAGAGGAGCTCAGATTCAAGAGATGTTTTACCTTAAAATATTCCTGAGGATTTGCAGAAGAGCCCAAAGCATCTGAGTTTGCACTATTCCCATGTTCTTGATGCCTTGGGATCAAAGAAGGTAATGCACATTTGATATCACATTTCTGACACCAGAAATGTCAAAGAAGAAAACCTCATACCGTTAGAAGTGAATGAAAAGGACTTTTATTGAGGAATAATGGCTGCTAGAGCCAGGTAGCACTAGGTAAAAATGTAAGTTGCTCTGACACTCACTCAGAGAGAAAGGTCTATATACACAAAAATCAGGGAAAAGTAGGGAGTTAGTGATTGACAAAAATAAGACCAGCTTCAGCTTGAAGTTCTTTGAAATGTAAACATAGACCAGTTAGTTAGGTAGGAGTGAGTTACCACTTAGGTGTGAGACTGCAGACAGTTGATTGTGCTTGATTGTAGAATTGAAGTCAGCCATTCATGACTGTATGGTAAACCCATGGCATAATGGTTAAGAGTTTAGCTGCTAACCAAAAATCAGCAGTTTGAATCTGCCAGATGCACCATGGAAGCCCTATGGGGTAGTTTTATTCTGTCCTATAGTGTCACTATGAGTTGGAACTGACTAGCCGGCAAAGGGTTTCATTTTGTTTTTAGGGTTGCTGTGAGTTGGAATGGGTTTTGGGGTTATTTATGATTATGGAGCAACGCTGGCATGTTTTTAAGAGCTTGGCTGCTAACTAAAAGGTTGGAGTTTGAATCTGCTAGCCACGCTTTGGAAAACCTATGGGGCAGTTCTGCACCATTCTATAGGATAACTGTAAGTCAGAATCAACTTAATAGCAAAAAGAGCTCAGTTTTTATTCGTGACTGTAGTTGATTCTGGCAACAAATTGTTCACACATTCTTCCCAAGTGGTTTACACCCTGCTCATTTGTTCCCTGAGAATGTCTGTTGGACCTGGCATTCTTAATCTGACAAAAGGACCCTTCTTTGAAACTTGTCTTTTTACATCCCTATATTTCAAATGTATTATTTTTGATTCTGTGCTCTTCTTTGTCCAAATGAAATCATTGTCAGATCCTAGGAAATTATTCTCCTGGGTTCATCGTTTCTTTTTAATTTCCATTAATAACATACTAACCATGGTTAATTGCTTATTACCTGAATCATTTTGATATCTTTGGAAAGGAATCCCTAGCCTCTGTCGTCTTCTTCACAAGTGCAATCAAAAGTAAATATTTACTGCATGTCTAATATAGTCTAGGCAATACATCTTGTGTATTTCTGCTGAATTAACCTTCAAAAATCATTTCTGTTTTCATGCAGCTTTCCCTCTTAAAAGCCAACAAAGATGATTCTCTCTTTTGTCCTGGTCTCATCACTGTTATTATTCTGTAACCTCTGAAATGCTGCCCTGTTTTTGCCATTGACATTAATTCTATACTTTTCTGAGACCCATCCTCCACATTTGACCTCCTCCATGAAGGATGTTCTGACCAATCCTATTCCAAAACTGATAATGCCTTAAGTTTTTCTACAGCTTTTCTGTGTCACCCAACCCAGAATGTGCCTTTCACCACCTTATATCATGTAGTCTATCTGGCCAATCAGTTTCCATGGACAATATAATGTATAAATTAATTTAGATGATGTTTTTGAAAACACAAATGTATAGTGATAGAGAATCCATTAATACTTGCCAAGGGTTAGCTGAGAATGACTTATGAAAGGATTGCATGGGAGAGCGTTTGGGGTAATCAAACTGTTCAGTATCCTGATTGTGGTGATGGTTACACAAATTTGTTTATTAGAAGTCAAAAGAGTGAACATTCAAAAAAAAAGTCAATTCTCTATATGGTCATTTAAAAATTATTCAGGGATATGAATAATGTTTCCATCTTTTTCAATTTGAAAACTTTGGAATAGAAAGGGGACCACTGAAAAGATTAGAGCTGGTTCTAAAATAAGATTTATCCTCTGTGTTATGTATGGCTCTATAATGAGCGTTGGGACATATGTAAATTGTATATAGACTGCTATAAGTACAAAGAGAAACCATGAAGTAAATTAAGGGTTTGTAATAAGTGCCACCCGGCCAATTTAGCAAATAGGCAAAAATTTGTCTCCCAAAATATTTTCATGTGGCTCATGGCTATGGGTGAATGTAACCGTAAATAGCTAAAAATAGGCACGAAGAATCAGTTCTGAAGGTGGCAGAACTTGAAAGGCATTCATTTGATCATAATTCTCTTAACTCTAGATTATCAATAACTAGTAGGGTTTAAACTCACCCACAGTCTATATCTTTTCTGTGTTTTTATTTCCTATCTCAATAGAAGCAGTTGTGACAATTATACATTGTTACAGAACAATGATTTGTTGCACAATTTATGCAACTAACTTCATGTATTTTTTACAACATTATCACATTTCTTAGATAAAATTTTCTCCTTCTGCAATATGAGACACAATGGGGCGGGGGGTGAGGCAGCAATGTATCATCTGTGACTCCCATCTGATGCTACATTTGTGGCTAACTGCCTAACTCTAGGGGAGCTTTACCAAAAATTCTCATTCTTTGGGAGGTTTTTCCTATTGTCTTATAATTTTTATCCATCAAAAAGTTATCAGTTTAGGGAATCATGCCTTCTTTGCAGGCAGCTGAAACTTTCATAACTTTTTCTTAGGCAGAACTCTTCTGACCAAAGGCATGATCGATTATGTCAAAAAGTTAGAGCAAGTCATCTTTTCTAAGATTATCTGAAACAATTTCTTTTACTTGCCTACACAGCTGGAGACTTTCTTATTGAGATGTAATCAGCTCTATAATAGCCGTGGCACTCTACATGCTTCCAATGATCTATTCAGAGGCCTTGATGTGCTCCTCCTTCAGGAAAGCTGGATCAAACATAAGAATTTCCTTAACATCTACTTCATAGGCCCCAGGCTCTCTGTGGGACATCTCAGATTTTATGTGATGGGCACCTTACTTGCCCCCTACTCCTGAAGCATCTCTTCCAAACATGTTAGTCAACATTCAAACGTTTCTTTCACGGGAACAAAAACAGAACTTGAACATAATCTCTTTTAGACACCTTGGGTTCAAACAGTTGAGAGCTCTAAAGCTTTTTCAATTCCTGGACTCAGGGCATCAAGGAGGCCTGGTGAAAAACAAGTTATCCCCCAAAGAGGCCCAGTGTACCAACACTCCCTCTCCCTTCTACCTCAAGCCACATTCGTATAGGCGGTATCTCAAAACTGTTTTCTTAAAGATCTCTGTGTCAGTTCAGGAAGATTTATTTAACTACCTCTAGGCACCACCCTGTAGGGAGTTTAACAGGCTCTGCAGAGAACCTAGAGTGATGAGCAGAAACTCAAAGAAAACCAGCCAAATTAACTGGCTGTGTTTCACAACAGCAGTGATTCTAATAAAGAACAAAATAGAGACAGGATACCACTGATCAAGATTAAACCAAAGGAAAATTATTAGATGAAGAGAATAATTGGAGATAATCTTGATTTCATCCTCAAAACTCTAGCTTTTGAATCTTTCTCAGAGATCACACCCTTTCCAGTTTCCACTGTTTCTAGCCAAATTTTTCCACTAGTTCTATCAGTGTCTCTTGTTTCCCTTTTTCTAGCCCACATGCTTCCCTATTTACCATGTACCTTCTCTTCTTCTCTTTTCTCTGTGTCCTCTCCCCCCTCGTTTCTTTTTTCCTCCCTGTCATGCCATCCCTGTCAAAAAATGTTATTTGCATAGATCATTCACAATAACTTCATATTCTAGCAAAGTGACTTGCGTGGGGAAGGCTTTCGATAAATAATTCACTTCAGATGACTTTCCCTCCCTCTCACCCCCGTCCTTTTGCCACATTTCTTCACCTCACTGAGCCACTAATCTTTTTTGTAGGTCACAGAATAAACTGAGTGCAAGAATTTCACTTCAGGAAGAAATAGGAATCAGGACTTTTGTCACTGACTTTCATGAACTGGGCTTCCAACTTTTAAATGTGGTGCATAATTGACACTTTGATACTTTTAGGCTATGGTGTATTCTCACACTCTCATGGGGAAAAAATACTTGCTGACACAATCAGGAAACAGATGGTGACAAAGATCTTATACTTTGGTGCCAATCAATATGCTTTACTTGCCACTACTAAAATCTCAATTGTGGGACCCAGGAATTTAAAGGAATTTTTCTGTTCTTTTTTTTCTGTCCTATAAAGATTATTTTTAAGAATCTTTAGGTTTTAAAAGTTTCACTTTGTTTTCCTCTTCAGTATTATTACAGCAATTTGACTTGTCCCTGCCAGAAAAACAGTGAATTAAAGTATTTTCTTCTTCAATGTCACTGACAGAATAAACCTCTGGACACTTGCTCCCCACTGCTACAAATACCGCTCTTGAGTGTAACTACCCTGGCCTTGAAAAGTAATCTCCTGGAGAATGTCGAATTCTGTGATGGCCCATTGAAAGCAGCACAATGACTTCTCTGCATCACTTCTTACCCACTCACTCATACTAAGTATTTGCAAGTAAATGAAAGGTGCATTTCTAGAAAGGACAGAAGGCAAAACTATTAAAAAGAATATGAAAATTCTGTGAGTCAACACCTATATCTGAGGAGAAAGAACCAGATCTTCTTGTTTGACCAGAAACGCTTCCACCAGATCAAAAGTTTCTAAAGAGTAGGACCAAGGCTTTCTTCTGCCTCAGTGCCCACATAGCCATGTTTAACAAATATTTGCTGAGTTGCATCTGAACCTGTTTACAAATTGGCCAAGTGAGTAAATTTCTCCTTGCTAATGTATCCTCAGTACACTGAATTTGCTTTATGAGTTTTAGCATTTGAGATGCCTAGAAACATGTAGGTGAGCACATCTTTAGGGATCATCTCTTCAAGCAATTGTTGGAACTTGCTTTAATCACAAATCTCTTCCATCGGAATTTTTTTTCCCCAATGTTAAAATCAGTCAGTGATATTTTTCAAATAATTTGAAAATATATGTTGAGCAAGTACTCTGTAAAGGACATAGAGCCAGAAAACTACAATGTGTTGAACACATAATTTATGCCAAGTGCACATATGATATATAAGTTAACCCTCAAAAATCATGCAAGGGATCTGTTGTTATTTCCATTTCACAGACTAGGAAACAAAGATATTAACTAACTAGCCTAACACCACACAGCCCAAATCTGTGGTATAAACTTCAGTCTGTCTGGATGCAGTCTCCGCTGCACAAGAAAATTAACTTTAATCCTAGGGTCTACACAAACTCTGTGCTCCTGCTTCTGAGACTATAAAAGGATTATTACTTCTAATTTCTCAGTTACTTCTCTAGTAATTTACCCTGCCCAGTTCTTGGCACTCACATCCTAAAAGACCTCTAGAGGTACAGATTTGGTTTTCATCCTTATTAAAAATTCTTCCTAGAAGTTCATGGCTGGTGAACTTCAGATCTAAACTTTTTCTCTATTATTCCTGCCCTCCACTCTGTGGAAACATTGGTAGTGTAGTGGTTAAGTGCTATGTCTGCTAACCAAAAATCAGCGATTCAAATGTGACAAGCACTCCTTGGAAGCTCGGTGGAGTGGTTGTACTCCGTCCTGCAGGAGTCGGAGTTGACTCAACAGCGGTGGGTATGGATTAACTCTGTAAGGAGCCCTGGTAGTGCAGCAGTTGAAAAAAATACGCTAATAACCAAAGGTCAGTGGTTTGAACCCACAAGCCAGTCGGCTAGAGAAAGATGTGGCCATCTGCTTCTGTGAGGATCACAGCCTTGGAAACCCTATGGAACAGTACTCCTCTGTCCTATAAGGTTGCTTTGAGTTAGAATCAACTAGATGGCAGCAAGTACATATAAACTCTTTCAACTCCAGATGGGTTAAAATATGAGTCAGCAGACCATCATAGAAATGAATGCATGATATATGCATTGTATATGTCCTCTGTTTCAAATTCTCCAACCGCTGTCCACTTCACTCAGAGTGCAATCGACCTACAAGGCCTTTGTCATCTGCACTCCTATCCATTACTTCTCTGGTGACCTATTGTTCTTTCCCTGGCTCACCCTGCTGCCATTGGTCCATTCCCCTCTGACTCTACACTGTCTGCTTTCCTTCAGCTACCCAGATAGCTTACTGCCTACTTCCTTCAAGTATTTGTTCAAAACTCACCTTCTCGGTGATATCTATCCTGACCTCCCTATTTTAAATTGTGAACAAACACAACCCAGCACTCTTAATCTCCTTGACCCTGCTCAGCATTCTTTGCTACAACATTTATCACTTTCTGGGAACCCTGGTGGCAAAAGCTCAGCTACAAGCCAAAAAGTCAGCCTTTCAAATCCGACAGCTCCTCTTTGGAAACCCTATGGGGCAGCTGTACTCTGTCTTACAGGATGCTGTAAGTCAGAATCCTCTCAATGGCAGTAAATTTGTTTTGTTTTTCTTTATCACTTTCTAACAGATTCCATATTTTAATGATTTATTGGTATCACTATTTAATCTGTCGCCATGAGTCGGATCTGATTCGACGGCACTTGGCTTGGCTGGCATTTAATCTGTGTCTGTCTACTAGAATGTAAACTCTACAAGAGCAGAGATTGTTTCAAATTCTGTATATGGATGTATCCCAAGTGCTTGAGCCATTTCATATAAGTGTTCAATAAATGAATGATTATGCATGTAAATACATACATCTATGTACTCTCTGTCATCTGAATTTCTCAGAAGGAAGAACATAGCACAACATTAAGAACTGTAATAATTAGCCTAGTTTCAAAATTTATTTCAACTCCCTACTACACATTTCTTTTTGCATCAGTACCTCCAACAATAGTACTTACCAGTCACAATGTGAAAGTCAAAACTTCATGATTTCTTCAAAGTGCAATTAGATATCATATATATGTATCATATACAAGTAAATACACATGCAGAATATGCAAATGCCTATACATATATTTAGGTATGCATATCCATACAAGGACTGACAAGTTCAAGAATTCACCCTAGAAAAAGTGCTACATACCTATTGCTGAATATCACTACAGACACCTTGAAAGTAATTTGCTTCAGAAGCTGTGGACGGACACCAACACCTAGTCCACCCTTCAAAGCAATTTTGGAACTCTTTCCGAAATGGCCAGCAGAGCTGTCATCGTATGTCATCAAATGTCCTGAATGTCATCCAAATGTCTTCCTTTCCATATTTTCTTTATCTTTGGGTAAATAAAAAAAAAAGTCACTGAGTGATTAGGGAAGGTGCTCCAATACAGTTATTTGCTTACTATACAATTAAGTTTACAAACTTGCCACCTTGCCACCATTTGCAATGGCCATTCCAGAAGAGTTCCAAAATTGCTTTGAAGGGTTGACTAGGCACTGGCATCAGTGTATAGCTTCCCAAGGGGTGTACTTCAAAAGTGACCATAATGATATTCAGCAGTGAGGTATGTATCACTCAGAACAATTAAGTTCACAAACTTGCTACCATGCACTTACACTGGCAGCACTGTACAAACAACTTTGATATGTCAGTGTCTCACAGGTGTTTGTGTCAACATCTAGCATTGTCTTGCTGAGTGGCATTCATTATTGTTGTGTTGTGTTTTTGTGTACAATGCAAGAATGTCAGAGCTTGAATTAGAGCAATGAACAGACACTAAATTTCTTGTTAACTTGGCAAGAATGGAATTGAAATCACAGGCATATTACTCCAAGTTTATGAGGATAATACCATGAAGAAAACAGCAATGCACAGATGGATTAAACCTTTTTCTGAGGGAAAAGAAAGCATCACTGATGAGGAGAGCTCAGAGCGGCCAGTAACAAAAAGAACTGATGAAAACATTGCAAAAGTTTGTCAAATTGTGCATCAAAATCATCACCTGACTATATGAAACACAGACAACCAAGTAAACATAGACAGAGAAACAGAAAAATCTTAACTGAAAATCTTGGCAAGAGAAAGGTGTGTGCAAAAATGGTCCCAAAGGAGCTCACTGATGAACAAAAACAAAGGAGAGTCAACATTTGCCAAGACCTTTTAGGGAGGCGAGCTGAAGTTTGGGGCAGTGTTACACTGGTGATGAAACATGGGAATAGCAAAAGGACCCTGAAACAAAGCATCAAAGTGCACAACGGGAGTCAACCAATTCTCCACAACCAAAAAAGTTCTGTCGGTCCAAATCAACAGTCAAAATGATGTTTCCAACCCTTTTTGTTATCAGTGAGACTGTTCAGTATAAAGCTGTACCAACTAGACAAACAATTAAGCAAGTTTACTGTTTGGAAGTGCTGAAAAGGCTGTATGAAAAAGTTAGACAAAAAAGGACCAGAACTTTTTGCCAGCAACTCTTGGTTTTTGCATCACAACAATGCCCTAGCTCACACAGCACTGGTCTATGAGGGATTTTTTTAGCCCATGAACAAATAACTGTATTGGAACATCCTCCCTATTCCCCTGACCTGGCCCCCAGTGACTTTTTTCTTTATCCAAAGATAAAGAAAATATTGAAAGGAAGACATTCTGATGATATTCAGGACATCAAGGTAATAGAACAACAGCTCTGATGGCCATGCAGAAAATGAGTCCTTTAAAATTACTTGAAGGGTGGACTAGGTGCTGGCATCAGTGCATGGCTTCCCAAGAAGAGTGCTTCAAAGGTGACCATAGTGATATTCAGCAATGAAGTATGTAGCACTTTTTCTAGGATGAATTCATGAATTTAATCATCAGGCCTCATATATACATATAATATATAAATGCATATATATGCACACACAAACACAAATGGTTTGCATGAATCCAAAACCTCAAAATCTGTGTATCAGGGTACAAGTACTCTTACATAAACTGAAAAGCATACACAGGTAATCATAAACACTGGTCACACTAGTTTGTCTTTTCATCTATCTCCCACTGTTTGTTAATCACTCAGCCTACTGCTGTCTCTTTAAGTCTGTGATATTCCCTCAAATGTAATCCTCCTTTTCTCTCAATTCACGAGAAATGCAGTCTTCCATCAAACATGGTGCTTTATCCCAGACACCCTTAAGCACTGAATCAGATTTATTGCTGGCTTCATCACTTATCAATAAAACCAGCTTACACACCTTACTCTATCTTGACACCCGTCTCTCCAGACATCAGGAACCAAGGTTTACAGAGATTCCTGACTTCATCTGAGCCACATGATGTACAATATCAGGCAAACAAGGCTTTTTCTCTTTGTTCTGGGGAAACTTGAACTATAATGTGCCAGCCTGGTGTTCATATTGATTGTGATAAAGAACAACATGCCAAGCTTTTTCTCTCACTCTTATATTCTCTTCTCTCTCTTTTTCTCTCCTCTCTCTCTCTTCTAAAGAAACAGGTGTTGGCATGTATTAGAGAAAATTACATCATCTGAAAGAAAAGAAGAGAAATGGAAAGGAGAAAAAAAATAGGGGGAAAAAAGTGGCAATGAACCCAAATACATTTGCACATATAAAGCTGTTCTAATGAGAGCCAAATTGATTTGACATTCAGTGGCAGTTTGAAGCCAAGAAAAGCAAAGCAGGCTACAAAAGGCCTAGCTCATTGTTTATGGAGTGTCATACTCTATCATCTGTGAGACCAATAACAGGGATGGGAAGATCTTTAAAGGCAGGGTGTGTACCGGGAAGCGCTGCGTGGACACCACCAACGTCAGATCTGATAGACAGATTGGACACAGCTTCCTGAGCTGAGATGGTGTTTGTCAGATGAGGCAGATATTCTCCACAGATTATATATTAGCTAGCAAATTTGTGAAGTGTTAGCAATCTTTGAGGATTTGTGTTATGCACAGGAAGGCATATTTTGTGTTAATCTAAAAAAAATCCCCTAAAAATATAAACCAATAAAAGAGAGTAATGAATTGCATGTCATTCAAATGAAACATGAATAATGTCACAGAAGTATAATTACTGTCGCAAAAAGGGTGTTCCCTTATGGGAAGCAATAAACATTGTAGGTATGCACATGGAAACAGTTGACAGAAAGAAGAAAATCATATTAAAATAAAATGCATTCCATTAACCTTAATTTTTAAGAGAAAAGCTTTGTAAGTATTTGGCCATTTCATTGCTATTACCTGGCCAGTAATTTACTATTTAGCAGCTCACTGTTACAACTACCTGAAGAGGAATGAGGTGTTTATTAAATGTCAAGACATGGCAAAGTGAATTAAATAAGTCTTCCAAAACTATGAAAAATATGAGAGTTAGTGTCAGTGTATACAGAAGAGTTTTTCTTCCTTCTTGCCTTCCAACCTGAAGCCTAGTTTAAGTATTGCTCTGATATTAGATTCTGTATAAGATTCAGGTATTAGTGTTTACTTGTGGACTGCACAGAGGAACCCTGATTACATTGGTGGGTAATTTGTTGAGTGATATCAAATCCAAATTTCAGCTTCCTTCATCTCAATTTTCTAAACACTTACAAGGCTAAAAATAGAATTTGACCTTAAGTTATTTAGGCTTTACTGTGTCTCTCCAGTATAGATTTTATAGCACCACAAAATACTGTGAATACAGAAGAAGACATTCCTTGTGGTTATGAAGGTAGAGAGGGGGGAAGAGTGCATTCACTAACTAGACAGTAGACAAGAATCATTTTAGGTAAAGGATAACACACAGTACATGGGAAGTCAGCACAACCGAACTAAACAGAAAGCTAAATAGTTTCCTGAACACAGCCAGATACTTTAAGGGAGACAGTAGCAGGTGCTGGAATCTGGGGTTGGTAGCTTTAGGGGGCTTCTAGGTCAACTAGCGTAACAAAGTTTATGAAGAAAATGTTCTGTATCTTACTTTACTGAGTTGTGTCTGAGATTTTAAAAGCTTGGGAGATGCATCCATCAGTCCCAACCTATCTAAATCAAAGGAGAATAAAGGAACATCAAAGACACAAACAAAAATATTAGCTCAAGAAACAAAGCAGAAAAACCAAACACAGTGCTGTTGATTCTGACTCGCAGCGAGTCTGTAGCTCAGTGTAGAACTGCCCCCATAGAGTCTCCAAGGAGGAGCTGGCAGAGTGCCAACTTGTTGGTTAGCAGATGTAGCACTTAACCACGAAGCCACTGGGGTTTCAAGGGCCACATAACCCAAAGAGTCCATCGGCCTGAGACCACAAGACCTAGAAAGTGCCCAGCTACCACCCTTGACTGCCCTGACATGGAGCACAACATAGAGTCCCTGATGGAGCAACAGAAAAGTAGGAAACAATCCCAAATTCACATAAAAAGACCTGACTTAATGGTCTGGGTGAGACCAGAGGAACCCCAGAAGACGTGGCCCCTGGACTTTCTGTTAGCCCAGAACTAAAACAATTCCCAAAGCCAATTCTTCAGACAAGGATTAGACTGGACTATAAAACACGAAATAATACTTAGGAAGAGTGTGCTTCTTAGTTTAGATATTTACGTGACACTAAATGAGCAGCTCCTGTCCAGAGACAGGATGAGAAAGCAGAAAGGGATACAAGTTGGTTGAAGAAACATGGAAAACAGGAGGGAAAGAGGGAGTGCGCTGTCACAGGATGGAGAATGAAACAAGGGTTACATAACAATGTACATACAAATCTATGCATGAGAAATTGAGCTATAAACTTTCACCTAAAGCCAATAATTTTTTGTTTTTAATTTTTCAAAGTTGTAGAACACAACATGAAATTTATAAAAAAAGACCAAACAAACAGGAGGAAACCCTGGAACTATGGCCTGAAGGCACCATTTACCCTGGAACTGAGGCCATTCCTCAATACCACCATTCCACCAAACCACAGACAAGCTCATAAAACAAACACTAACGCCCGGCAGGAACCGGTTCCGAAGAACAATCAATACATGAAATCAAAAGGGCAACATTTGCTCAAAAACAAAGATGAGAAGGCAAGAAGGAATAGCAAATCAGGCCAAAAGGAAACAGGGAAGCTAGGACAACAATGGCAAGAGTGTGGACACATTGTGGGGAATGAAACCAATGCCATGGAACATTTGATGTACAAACTGTTAAGTGGAACATTACTTCACCCTGTAGACTTTCACCTAATGCATAATATAAAATTATAAAATACTATGTGTACAAAAGCAAATATCAAAATGATATGAAGGAAACATATCAATTCCTAGTAAACAACAAGAATTATTAAGTACATACATGTATGTCTTTCATGCAAGTTCAAAAAGAAAAATAATACAATAATACAAATATAAACAATAGTAGTAACACAAAGTAGAGGTTAAGCCAAAAGGAGACAGACTCTAGCCACACACCCTTAGTGCTGACACAGCCGCTGCAGTAACGGGCTCGAGCATAGCAAAGATTGTGAGGATGGCACACCCAGGACTGGGCAGACTTTCATTCTGGTGTACACACTGTCACTGTAAGTTGGAACCAACTCAGTGGCACCTACCAAGAAGTTGGAATTTTGTCATTCATATTCATTTTGGACAGCTATGAGATCTTTACGTGATTCCCCTTGAATCCGAGACATATGGGTATCTCTTTACCCCATGTCCTGAGCAAGCTGGCACCGAGGAGAGTAGCATGTGAGAAATCACTGGAAGGCTTTCCGCAGCCCGCTGGTTACCTAGGCTCAAGACGGTGGATCGCAGGCTTTCTACAGATAGGGCCACTATGAGTCAGAATCGACTCAGTGGCAACGTTTCTTTGTTTTTTTAATGAAGCACAAATTACCGTACTCTGAACCAAAACATATTTCTAAGTCTGTATCGTGTGCAGAATACAAGCAGCGAAACTAAGAAAGTGGCCAGGCTGTGACACACCATTTCTCCTTCTGCCACCACCATGGCAAGGTAGTCACCACTGGGAATTCAATTCTGCACGCATTCATTGTACCCAATACATATTGAAATAATAATACTAACAACATTAATAAATTTTCCTGTAAGAAATAACCCCCACAATTTACTTAAAACAATTCAAAACTTGCTTCACTGGATTTGTGGTGAAATGTTTCTTTCTCAGTTTTGATGTTAATGGTTCTATGAATTAGTGAAAGATAAAGACTAGTAGCAAAAGGCTTACTAATTCATTCCTAATAATCAAATAACAATTCTTTAAAATGCTAGGTTGTTTTCTACTTGTATCCTTTTATGTTTTTGTTGACGTGAGGATCGGCTTTCCGTACTGGACAGGTTAATGGTCTGTTTTCTGATGTGACTTATTACCAATTGTTTGTGGGGTTTCTCATTTTGTGTGACGCCACTGCTTTCCCTCACAAGCCACGATGCATATTTTTGTAAAGTTGGCTATCTTATCCTTGGCTGAATTAGTGTAAGTTACTCTATCTCAAACAGAAACTATAGAGAAAATTTCATTTTTCTTTTCTTTGTTAAAAACTGTCCCTAGACCTAAATTGAACAACAGTAATAGCTACTCTAGCTAAGTCTTATTGTTTCATGTCATAGTCACACTAATATATGAGATGGGTCTTATTACCATCTGTAAGCTCAAGATGGAACAAAATTGATAGCAACTAATAATAACAATAACTGTAAGATGGCTGGAAAGTTCAGAATGGAAAGGATCACACAGCTATTGTGTAGCTAAATCAAGATTAGCTCAATCTCTCGCACGTCCTTAACTACAACTGCATCATCTCTCAGTGTTATAACTAGTGTTACTTCATGAGAACCCCCGCAGTGGGTAATACAGCTACAATGGACATCTCCTAGCAATAAAAAATTGGCTGCCCTTTCAAACTCAGCTGTTGTTTGGATTTGCAGCATGTACATCTCTGACAAGGTCAAGACACATGGGCAGAGTTAGTAGGGCATTGGAACATTCCTGCATACTTTCCAGTAAGTCTGGAGTGGCTGAACCCATATTCTTGGTTATCATAAGATTTTGAAGTCAATTATGCTCACTGAACACATAAATAATGATAAAAATATGTTTCCATTTAATCCCACTGGCATAACCAGAAATGTAACTTTCTACTTTTCAACTTACCAGTATATGTGAATATGGGTGTTATGGGTTAACTTGTGTCCACCAAAAATATTGGTTGTCAATCCTAACCCTTATACCTGTGGAGGGGCCCTGGTGGCACGGTATTAAGAGCTCAGCTGCTACCAAAATATGGGGAGCTCCAATCCACCTGTAACAACTTGGAAACTCTGTGGGGCAGTTCTATTCCAACCCTTAAGGTCACTCTGAGTTGGAACATACTTATGGTTATAATCACATTTGGGAAAGGATTTTCTTTTCACACTAATAAGCCGTATTATTGTAGGATGTGTTCTAAATCAATCTCTTTTGAGATATAAAAGAGTAGATTAAGTACAGAAACATAAGCGGGGGAAGACACAAGCCATGTGATCACCAAGGAACCAAGAAACAGAAGCTGAAAAGAGAGAAGGATCCCTGCAGAGCCAACAGAGAAAGCCTTTTCCTGGCGCCAGCGACCTAGATTCACACTCCAGTCTCCTAGACTGTGAGAAAATAAATCTGTTAAAGTCACCCGCTTGGGCTATTTTTCATTATAGCAGGACTAGACAGCCAAGACAGAAACCCTGGTGGGGTAGTGGTTAAGTGCTACTTCTGCTAACCAGAAGGTCAACAGTTCGAATCCACCAGGCGCTCCCTGGAAACTTCGCAAGGCAGTTTTATTCTGTCGTAGAGGGTCGGTATGAGTCGGAATCAAGTCAACGGCAAGGTGTTAGATAACCAGGACAACGAGTATGTCACGTAGTTGGCACTATTATTACACTTAACAGAATGCTATAATCAAGTACGTTTACAAAATAATATTACCAAGAATTTGGCAAAATTAGTTGGCCATTGTTTCTCCCTTCCCCTCCCCCATCTCCTTCTCAATTACTTTGCACAGAATGCTAGGTTAAGAATTGGCAATTCTGTGAAAAGATAAAAGACCCAAGTTTTAAGCGGATACATACATTTGGTGCTGTAGAAGAACTAGTTTAGCATTCGCTCTCAGTAACCTGAAAGCATCGTGCCCTTTCAAATACGAAGAGTTGCGTTTCTGTTTGATGGGCTAGAATAGGTCCACAATTTCTGACTTTGTCAAGTGAAGTTTATCATACTTAAATCTCAAATATTTGAAACTTTAGTCCTCAGGGCGACATAGTATTGTGACAAATAAATAGACAAACAAATGCTTATGATTAAGAAAAATGTCACAATGCACTATAGCTTATGTATAAAGGAAGAACTCTATTTCTCACTCAGAATATTATTAATGTCTGCTTTATCTCCAGTTTTTTTTAAAAAAATGATTTTTTCCAGTATCCAATCTCACAGCAGAGTAGATGCAACAAATTAATGGGTAAAGATTGGTATTTGCAGACACAGTGCGAAAATGAAATGTTTTGGTTGGTAGGTAGTCTGATAGCAAGAGAAAAAAAAAAAAGGCATAATTCTAACCACATTCCCACCTGAGGCTATTTACTGTGGGAGCAAACAGTCACTCACAAATGAAACACCACAACGTTGTGTGGCTCATTAATATATCGTACAACACTGTAATTTGCATCCTTGGGTAAATACGATTTCACAAAAATTACACTTAGCATAGCCTGTGTAAAAAAAAAAGGCAGAGCTCCTAATATATTCTAAAAATGATTTCCATATGAAATGCTTCAAATTTTCTGAGTTTTGATATTTAAAGGATAAACACTAAAATAACCAGAATACTCAAACACAAAAAATTACACACTCCCTGAAGGCTCTAGACTGTAGTGTTTTCATTAAATATAATTGTTTTTTAAAGAATAATACTGGTATGTCTGAACTGGCTAGCACTCTTAGCAGCTCTTAGCACTCTTAGCAGCTCCTTCCACAAACAAAGCCAAGGGCTTTTTATGACTGTAATGTCAATATAAGTTCCAGAAGATTTCTCTAAGCTTCATTTCCTACCCACCCTTTCAGAGCCACTAGTTGAGACTTGTCCCCAGCTACTATGCTGTTGCTCTGTACCTGATTGGTGCTTCAGTTAGTTACTGATTCTGGCTTTATACCTAGCTATAATCTTTCAGATAGCCCATCGTGCCACGCTCTAGAGGAATACAGCCCAGTAGAAATAAAATGGGAGCCACATAGGTCATTTTAAATTTTCTACTCAGAAACCCTGGCGGCGTAGTGGTTAAGAGCTAGACCTGAAAACCAAAAAGACTGCAGTTCAAATCTAACAGGTATTCCTTGGAAACCCTATGGGGCTGTTCTACTCTGTCCTGTAGGGTCACTATGAATAGGAATCGACTCGACAGTAACAGGTTTGGGTTTTTGTTTGTTTCTTTCTAGCGGTCATGTTAAAAAAGTAAAAAGAAATATACCATTACTTTTGATTATTGTATTTAATTCAACCTATTCAAAAATTATCATTATAAAATATTCAAACTGGTGTGTATTTTATGCTTGCAACATATCTCATTTTGGACTAACTGTATTTCAAGGACTCAGTGGCTACATGTGGCTAACAACCATTGTATCGGACAGCCTACCTCTAGAGCACTTGGGTCATAATCTCCACAACTCCCAGAATCCACTCCCTGGCTGCAACTTCAGATTCCGTGGGTGTTCTGAGGGTTGTCCACACAGTACGGGTCATGTAAATACTAAAGGTTCTGGGCATGCATTGACATGTACTTAATAAGAATACCATTTTTAAACTATTGTCATTTATTTTTTCTGCCAAAACACTGTTTCCCACATTTGGCACCCACATCAACTATGTAAGGTAGATAAAGCAGGCACCAATATCCCATTTTATAAACAGGAAAACTGAGACTCAAAGAAATTAAGTGATTTAATTTTAGTCATTCAGCAAGGATAACATCTCAATGAAAACTTCACGATTTCTACTTTAGAACTCTATGATTCCATATTTTTCCTTCATATAATGTAGTGATGAGTCTATTTATTGAATCGTGAATGCAAAATCCTCAACAACGCAGACATTTGGCCAGCGGTAGCCTCATTCACTCTCTCGAGCAATGATATCAAATATAGATTGCAGCATGCACAGTCAGCCAATAGAGGTCAAGGACGATGAAAGAAAGCCTGCATGAAATATGTGGGAGAGAGGTTTTCTCTTCAAGTATAAGTAGAACTAACACTTAGGCAATGATTAAATCACATTGAGAAACCTCAAAGACACATAAAAAGGGAAATTCTTTGGAGCTTTGCTTTGTGTTTATTTTTTAGAAATGAAGAGATCTAAAAGAGAGGACAAGCTTGTTCAGTTATAGCTTTCATATAATTACCACAAACTCTAATGCAAATTAGACTGTAGGTCTGCTCAATGTACATTTCTGTGCTTGCCAAATTATGTTTGGCAGTGTGGTCAAGCAAGAACAGATGCACACTGGGCCGAGTTTTCTTGGGCTGTTCAATAATTAGGAGGGCCATGTATTATAATAAACCACATCCCCTTGGCTAAGATTTGGATGCAAATTGCACACTAATTCACTTCCAAGATTTTTGGAAGCTCACCAAGAAAGATGAAAATCAGGAAAATATACTGTTTACTTCAGGAAATTTGTTTAAAACTAAATATGGCTCGTTTATAAGAGGCATTGGGGAACTCCATAAGAAATGTAACAATAGTTTTTTTTCAGATTCCATTCAGCAAGAGTAGGGAAGAGCTAACATGCTCCTTTCAAGAGTTTTCTTGTGTCACATGCCATGTCTAACCATCTCCTTATGACTGCACTGGAAGAGTGCTAAGTGGAAGATAAACAGCAGCTACCCGTATCTGTAAAATACCACATTGCTCAAATGGAGGGTGAAATCAGTTCACTGAGTGAGGCTTTGCAAGATTTTCTACAACTAAATGATAGGTAGCCAACTGTCTCTCAGATCAGGTAGTGGGTTGCTTGAAACTAGTTTCTACAAAGTCAAAATTTCCATTTTAATAATAAGAGCACTTGTATTTCAACTGTTATTTCTTAGAAAGCCCACAATTGAAAACACTGTTTAGAATGTAACGTTTTTTAAAAGCATGAAAATTTTAAAGGGGAAAAGGGGAGAGAAGCAAAGGACCAGAGCATGTGCCATAATCACTATATATCCTGATTTCTTTGCAGTGTAAAACCAGTATCTGCTAGCTTCCTTATCAATGACTCGGTAGAAGGCTTCTTAGAGCTGGAGCAGTGGGCAGACAACTCCTATTCTTAAATTAATGATCACATGCTACTGTGAGAAGACCTGCATTCTTGTTCCCAGGAGTATCTTTCTCCAAAAGATATATTGAAACTATTTGCTTGAGTCCAGTATTAACTTACTCATTGACCTGGGTCTACATATGCTAGCTCTGGTAGACACAGAGATGTACTACCTGGATCCCCTCTTCCAGGCAGGACTTGAAGCCCAATGTGAAGAGTAAAGTTGACAGACAGCCTCCAGCTGTGAGCTCTTTTAGGTCTTGCCTCAGTCAGAGTCACCTCTGAAATTGTGCTCACTGGGGATTGCCCTAAACTGGTGACTGAGCAAGAATAGAGTATAAAGGCCAATCACTGGGTACAACGCAGGATGGCTCTGAAAAGCCTTATTCATTCTAGAGCTCTATTCTACTCAATCCTCCACCTTCCTTCCTTTCACAGGTGTTAATCCACAATAAAACTCTTCCTCCCATAGTCCATTTCATGTGCTTCCAGAAAACCCACTCTGCAGCCACGCTGCTGTTAGCGCACTCTGCCCAACTACCCTAAACCTAGGATATGACAACTAGCACTTGAACATGTTCTCCAGTTGTAGGAGACACTTTTGCTTCTGATCTTGGTGCTCCATCAAGACTCAGAATAATCACGATTCCCAGCAGAGTTCCTGGTTCCATCTCTTTCTAAGGTTGGAAGAGTTGACAGCATTGATAACATTCTTCAGATTAGAGTTTAAGGAAAGAGTGCATGCTGACTTCAGTAGTGGATTCATAATGGTAGTGAATAATCATTTTTTAAACTTTATTTTGCCATAGTGATACATTCACAAGCAGTTGTAAGAAATAATACAGGAAGATCCCATTTGCCCTGTACTAGAGTTCCCCCAGGTAACATCTTGCATAACAACCTCAGTCTAATATCACAACCGGGAAATTGACATTGATACAAACTGCTGATATTATTAAAATGTCACTAGGTTTACTTACACTTAATTATATCTTTCTCTCTCTCTCTCTCTCTGTGTGTGTGTGTGTGTGTGTGTGTGTGGTTCTATGTGATACTGTTTTACCTACAGATTTCAGTGAACAACACACAGTCAAGATTCAGAACTGTTCCATCACAATGATTCCTTGTGTTACCCTTTTATTCTCTCCTCCCACCTGCCCTCTGTAATCTCTGGAAACCACTAATCTGTCCTCCAATTCTATACTGCTGCTGTTTGAATGCTATTCTGTAAGTGGAATCGTACAGCAGATAATCTTTGTGAATGACGTTTTACTTAGCAGTAAAAAGAAACAAAATTAAATGGATCTTAAGGGAACTTAAGGTCCATTTGTTTCTTTTTACTGCTAAGTAGAATTCTATGGAAGGGATGTAAATGGTTTGTTTAACTCTTCACCCATTGAAAGTCACTTTGTTTGTTTCCAGTTTCTAGCTACTAAAATAAAGCTAGTATAAACACTCGTGTGTAAGTTTTTATGTGGTTGTACATTTTCAATTCTCTGGGATAAATGATCAAGAATAAATTTGATTGGACATGTGATGAGCATGTTTGGTTTTGTAGGAAACTGCTATGCTCTTTATTACAGTGACTGTACTGTTGCACATTCCCACCAACAATATATTAGTGATCCAATTCCTCCATATCCTTACCAATATTTGTTATTAATTTTTTTTTAGTTTTAGCTACTCTGATTGGTAAGTGGTATTACCTCATTGCTGTAGTTATCTAGTGCTGCTTTAACAGAAATACCACAAGTGGATGGCTTTAAAAAGAGAAATTTTTTGTCACACTCCAAATTCAGGGTGTCTGCTTCAGGGGAGGGCTTTCTCTGCTGGCACTGGAGGAAGGTCCTACAGGTCAGTCTTCCCCCAGACTGGAAGCTTCTAAGGTGTAGGGTCTCCAGTCATTTCCACAGACATGCTCAGCTCCTGGCACTGCTTTTTGGTGGTATCAGGTCCCCAAATGTCTCTACTAGCTTCTCTCCTTTACATCTCAAGAGATCACCTCAAAGCACAAAACAATCTTACACATTGATTGTCTCACCAACAAAACTGCCACCCATCCTCCCTCATTAACATCATAGAAGCAGCAATTCCAACATGGAGGAACACCACACAATACCAGGAACCAAGACTTAGGCAAATTGCTTTTACACAGGTTTTAGGGTGAACACAATTCAATCCATGACATCCTATCCATTGTTCTCTAAAAAAAATCACATCTTTGCAACATGCAAAACATCTTCATCTCATCACAGTGAAAGTCTTAAGGTCCAAGTTTAAAATCCAGAAATTCGTCTTCAACTGTGAAATCTAGAATACAAGTCATCTGCTTCCAAAATACAATGGCAGAATAGTCAGGGGCAAGTTAAACATTTCTATTACATATGAAAGAAAGGCAAAATAGGCAACAAGCCAGGCAGCAAAACATATCACAGTAGCCCTCAAACCTTTGAAAATAATTTCCCATTCTCTGAAACATTTTACACAATGGTCTTTGCCCTGCAGATCTAGGTATCAGCCACCCTTTCCAGATCCTGAGTAGAAGCCCCCTGCCCTGAACTACAGCTCTGCCATCCAGGCCCATTGGGATTACAACTCTTGCTTCTTGGCTTCAGGCTCACAACTTTCCAAGTCCATGTGAGTTGCAATACTACATTTAGAAACAGCAGGGGCTGTGGTCCACCCTTCCAACCCCTTGAAGTCATAGCAATAACTTTGAGACTGAGGTGCCTCGGCTTCTCATGTGCTTTGTCCCTTCAGCTTTTGCTTCTGATGGCCTCATGGAGTGGGCCCAAGACCCACATCTGACAAGTGTTCCAAAGCTCTATAGCTCTGCTAATTCAACTGCCTGGAGGGACCCCACTCCAACAGCTAGACTTCCTGCACACAGGCATTCAGTTTTTTCACTCTGAATAAGCAAGCCTAGCTCCACTGATTTAAGTGCCTGGAAGCACCTCACTCTGCCAGGAAACCTCTGTGCACAAGCACTCAGCTTTCTTGCTCCATGGGTTGGCTCCAGTGCTATCTCACACTGATCTGGTTCTGCTGCTGGCGATGGTCTTCTGCTGCTTGTATCTCACCATCTGTACCTTATTCAAGGTTAACAATTTTCCTTGGCTCTTTCTGAGTCTTCTCTCCATTTATAGTTTCAAAACTACTTCCACATTTGAGGTACTTGTTAGAGCAGTGCCACACTCTCTCAGTATCAAATTAAACTACCATTCATGGATTTACAGAATGCTTTATCTACCATGTTATCCCACACAGCATTCTTTGATCAAGGAACTCACCTCACAGCAAATAAAGTGTGGTAGTGGACCCATGGAATTCACTGATGTTATCACGTTGTCCATCATCCTGAAGCAGGTGACTTGATAGAATAATGGAATGGTCTCCTAAAGACACACACTACCAGCTAGATGGCAATACTTTAAAAGCTGGGGTAATGTTCTCCAGGAGGCTGTATATGCTCTAAACTAGTGTCCAATACGGTACTGTTTCTCCCATAGCGAGGATTCATGGGTTCCAGAGCCAAGGGGTGGACACAGGAATGGCACCACTTACTATTACCCCTAGTAACCCACTTGCAAGATTTTTGCTTCGTGTCCCCAGAGCATCAGGTACTGCAAGTCTAAATGTCTTACTTCCAAAGGAAGGAGTGCTGCCACCTGGAGACACATCATTGATTCCACTGAACTAAAAGCTAAAAGCTAAAAATGCCACTAGGCAATTTTGTGCTCCTTATGCTTCTGGAACGACAGGATCCATCACACCATATTGGTTGGTGTGATTGATGCTGACAACCAAGTTGAAATTGAACTGACATTGCATAATGGAGGTAAAGAAGAGTACATCTGAAATGCAGGAGATCCCTTAGTACTACCATGTCCTATGATTAAACTCAATGGAAAACAACAGCAACCCTATTCTAACATGACTACTAATAACCCAGAACCTTTAGTGAAAGTTTGAGTCACCTCACCAGGTGAGGAACCACCACCAGCTAAGATGCTTACTGAGGGCAAAGGGAATACGGAACAGGTTGTAGAAGAAGGTAGTTCTAAATACCAGTTATGGTCATGTGACCAGTTTCAGAAACAAGGCTGGTAATTGTTATATTGCTTCTTTGTGTGTGTGTATCAGATATTTTTGTTTTCTTTACCCATAAGATATAAGATGTGAATGGGGCTAACACATTTTCAGTTGTATGTGTGTTGGTTATCTCATGTTAGACATAAGTATGACTTTGTAATGGTGTTTATTCCTATTGTAGATGGTATGGGGAGATGAGTACAGATAACAAGTTGATAAGGGGTGGATTGTGATGGTTAAGACTGTGTGTCATCTTGGCTTGAGCAATGCTTTGACAACTGTATACAGTGACAGGGGCAGGCTGTGACAGTCCACTGCCAACCCTCAGTCTTCATCTCCCTGCCTTCCGTCACTTACTTCTGTCTGCTCACATTGCCAGCAGCTCTGACTCTCTTCCCTTTTTGCATCTGGTTCCTGGGACTTGAACTAGCAGCTGTTGGATTCATCAGCCCTCACAATCTGCAGATAAGGTTCCTATTCCCTGACCTGCTGATCCTTTGTTCACTAGCCCCCGTCACTCCGTGAATCAGCAGAAAACTCACAGTCTCGCCCACCATCTTGGGCTTCGCCACAGCCTGAGATATGCAACTCTAATCTCTGACCTGCTGACCTTGGGTTCAAAAGCTCCCGTGGCTGTGTGAGGCTTATACTCCAATGCAGGACTTGGGACATTTCAGCTTCTAATATTGTGTGAGCTATTTCCTTTACATAAATCTTTCTCTATACATATTATACACGTTACTGGTTTTGCTTCCCTAGAGACCCCAGCCTAAGATACTCATTATGTTATAACTTTTTCTTTTCCAAATAGCTAAGATGTTAAGTATCTCTTCATATGTTTGTCATCTGTATATCTTATTCAGTGTAAAATGTGCTTATGACTTTTGCCCACTTTCTAATTGAATTGTATTTTTTACAGTTGCTGTAAACATGTCTCCACACACTGGGAAAAATTAGAAAGGATACAGACTGCATACTAGTGAATATATATCAAATATTTTATTGCAGAATATTTTAAGATGATTTTGCATAAGGAATAATGCAAGAATGAAAAAAAATGGAAGAACATCCTTAGTGTATAGTCACCCTTTGGTACCTTGTGGAGGAATGGTCCTAGGGGTCAAGTGGATATCAAAATTCAGAGATGCTTCAGTCTCTTATATAAAATGGCATAAAGTTGGCATATAGCCTATGCACACCCTTCTGTACTTTAAATAATCTCTAGGTTACTTATAATACCAAATGCAATGTAAACGCTATGCAAGTAGCACTTTGCCCTCCTTCTTAGCCTTTGAGGAACTAAGCTGATCACTTAATTGTTTTTTTTAAGAAGTCTTTTTTTCACAGAAACAAAGGTGCACACAACAGAAATAGCAAATACACAACATGCAAGGTGGGTACAGTTCAAACAATCAGTGCCAGAGAGAAAAACAGCAAGATATGTTTACAAATAATTTCATTTTGATGGATTCAGTGTACTGCTTGGCATATGGCAGTCAACTTCTGATTTTTGAAACTTTTTTTTTTTTTGAAGTGTTTTTATGCCATTGGTTGAGCCACAGATACAGAACCTGTGGATACAGAGGGTCAACTGCACAAATAAAATAAACAAACAAACAATAAAACCTACCAACCTAGAATTCTATACCTAGTAAAATTATCTTTTAAAAATGAGGGTGAAATAAAGATTTATTTATAATTTAAAAATCAGACCAAATTCATCTCCAGGAAATTAGTAGTACACAAAAGATAAAAAAGAAGTTCATCAGACAGAAAGAAAATAAAACCAAATAGAAATTTAACCTACTCAAAGACACGAAAAGCACAGGAAAGGTAACTACGTGAGAAAATGTAATTGTTTTTCTTTTCATTTATCACATTAAAGTAAAAGTAAAAACCATACATTACAGATTTTATAACCATTAAAAAGAAAAACATACAAAAATCGCACAAAGGTGGGGAGAGGCAGAGCCTGCATGGTACCCTAGACAGCCACACCAGCTGTCTCTTTCTACTGCAAAGATTTGAAAAACTGAGACAGATGCAAACACTAATCCAGATACCCCTAAGCATGAAATGAAAGGATAAAGAACTAAATGAAACCCCCAAGGGGAGAAGAAAATGACAGGAGAAAGAAAGAGGAGAGATTCAGAGTGGAAATCCCCTGACAACTAACAGGGAACAGCATTATCATCTTGAAACAGCACAGCCAGCAAGACCCTTGATAAAGATCATGGGAAGACAACTCCCAACAGGAGCATCCAGTATCCAGGGAAACATGCTTTCCCACCTTTGAGCTTCTAGTGAGTAGACACAAACAACCTCCCATCCCAGCATATCCCACTGCAAGGATATACAACATGAGCTCCCCAACCTTGTACCCCACATGGGGCCAGCTCACCTTTACCCACTGCTCTTTTTTTTCTCTTTCTTCCTTTTCTTTACCCCCCTGCACAGGTGCATACACCACCTCACCCCTTCTGGCCACTCTCCACCATATAGCTTTGGCTAGAAAGCCACCAGCCTTCCACCTCCACAGATCCACCCTGCTCCAATCTGCTGATCAAACTGCATCCTCATTTTGTTGTTTGTATTTTTTCTTTTTTTTCCTTTTTTCATTCTGCCCTTCCTTTCTTCCCCTGACCTAGCCCTGTATACTCACCAAACCTCCACAATAGCGAGAGAGCTAACTGGCCCACTGCCACCCCTGGTTGCTCTGCCTCCACCAGCCAGCTCCTGCTGCACCACCATTCTTTCAAGTTTTTTCTCTGTCATACCACTGGAGCTAGAAAGCCACTGGCACACTGGCCTGCCACAGCCTCAGGTCTACCCTACCCACAACACAGGCCCCACCGTGTGGCCATTTTTTTCTTTTCTTTCTCTCTCTCTCTTCATTTTCTTCCTATTCTTTCTCCACCCCCACCCCCCACCTTACCCTATTTAACACCCTCTCTCTCTGCCCACCAACCTCTGGATCTGCCCCACTATCACTCACTGGAACTCACTGTGCAAACTATTTTTTTATTTTTCTTTCTCTTTTTTCTTTTGTTTTCTTTCTTTTCTTTCTCCCTCCCACCTAACCCCACCTTACCTACACCTTACTGCCAGCACTTGCCATCTTGCTTCAGCTAGAGAGCCACCATCATGCTGCCACCCCAAGTCCACCGTATCACCACCAGCTGGTTCCCACTGTGTTACCTTTTGTTGTTCTTTTTTTCTTCTTCCCTCCTCCATCTCCCATTTCTTTCTCCCTCCCACCTATACATTCTTTTCTAAAGTACATGGAACATTCTCCAATATAGACCACATTTTAGGAGACAAAGCAAGCCAAACTACAATTGTAAAATACTGAAGTATAACACAAAGCATTCTCTTTGATCACAATGTCGTAAAACAAGAAATCAGTAACAGAAAGAGAAAATAAAAAAATCAGATACATTCAGACTGGAAAACATTTTGTTTTAAAACAACTAGGTAATAGAAGAAATCAAAGAGGATTAAAAAATGCCTACAGTCAAACGAAAATGAAAACACATCATACTTAAACCTTTGGGACACAGCAAAGGCAGTGCTCAGATCAATTTATGCCAATTAATACACACATCAAACAAGAACAATGAGTGAAAATCAAAATGTTAGCCCTACATCTTGAACAAATAGAAAGAGAACAGCAAAAGGAGCTCACGGGTTCAAGAAAAAGGAAATAATAGAAGTTAGAGGAGAAATAAATGAAGTAGAGAACAGAAAAACAACAAAAAGAACCAACATGTACAAAAGCTGGTTCTTGGAAAAGATCAACCCAACTGCCAAACTATTGAGCAAAATGACAAAAGAAAAAACAGAAGAGGAAGCAAGTAACTCATATAAGAAATTAGATAGGGGGACATTACTACCAACCAACTGAATCATAATACAATAATATGGAAAATTATACTCCACCAGATCTGAGAACCTAGAGGAAATGAATAGCTTTCTAGAAACCCACTGCCCACCTAAGCTAACACAAAGTGAAACAGAAAATACAAACAGACCCGTAACAAGAGTAGAGATTGAAGAGATTAAATCGCACCCCTACTGCCACCCAGAAAACAAAAATGAGACAAAGGACTCTGGCATGGATGGCTTCACGAGAAATTTCTACCAAACGTTCAGGGAAGAATCCACACTGATACTATTCAAAATATTTAAGAGCGGAGGAAAGGGAAAGAACATTCCTGAATTCATTCTATGAAGTCACTAATACCAAAACCAAGGAAAGGCACCACAAGAAAAGAAAATTATAGATCAATATCTCTCAAGAATATGATGCAAAAATTCTCAACAAAATATTAGCCACTAGAATTCAGCATCATATCAAAAAGATAAAATACCATTACCTAGTGGAATTCATATTAGGTATGCAAAGATGGTTTAACATTAGAAAATCAGTGTAACCCACCGCACAAATAAAAGAATCACACAATCATCTTATTTGAAGCAGAAAAGGCATTTGATAAAATCTAACACCTGTTTCTGATTTTTTTTAAAAAAAAAAAAAAAACCTCTCAGAAAAATAGAAATGAAAAGCAAATTCCTAAACTTAAAAAAAGGCATCTATACAAAACCAGCAGCCAACATTATTGCCAACAGAGAGAGGCTGAAAGTATTCCCCCAGAGAACAGGAACAAGACAAGAATTTCTTTACTATCACTCCCACTTAATATTGTGCTTGAAGACCTAGCTAGAATAATAAGACAGGAAAAAGAAATAAACAGCATTCAAATTGGAAGACAAAGAAGTTAAATTATCCCTTTTCACACATGATGTGATCCTGTACATAGAGAACCACAAAGATTCCACAAGTAAATTTCTGAAGCTAATAGAAAGGTTCAGTGGAGTAGCAGAATACAAGATCAACATAAAAAAAAAAAAAACAGTTGAATTCCAATATACAGACAATGGGAACTTTGAAAAGTAAATGAGAAAAACAGTGCCCCTTATAATAGCCTCTAAAAAGATAAAATGCTTAGGAATAAATTTAACCAAGGATGGAAAAGACCTATTATGCAAAGAAAACCACAAAACATTGTTTCAGGAAACCAAGAGACCTACATAAATGTATCATGCTCACAGATAGGAAGACTCAATGTTGTGAAAATATCAATTCTACCCAAAGCAATTTACAGATACAATACAATCCTGATCCAAATGTCAACAACATTCTTTAATGAGACAGAAAAATGTATCACTAACTTTATATGGAGAGGAAAAAAGCTCCCCCAAAAGCAAAGCATTATTGTCCAAGAAATCCAAAAGTGTAACAGACCACATGCTACTTGATCTCAGAACCTACTGTACAGTTGTAATAGTCAAAACAGCCTGATAATGGTACAATGAGAAAGACATACACCAATGAGACAGAATTGAGAAACCAGATGTAAATCCATCTACCTATGGTCACCAAAATCCATTAAATGGGGGAATGACAAACTTTTTAACAAATGGTGCTAGTAAAACTGAATGTTCATCTGTGAAAAAATAAAACAAGATCCATGTTTACGTTATACACAAAAACTAACTCAAAATGGATTAAAAATCTAAATTATGGAAGAAAAAAAATAGTCACAATGCTAAGGGGCATAATATATGACATAAATACAATACAAGCCATAACTAAATGCACAAACAGCAAAAGATAAACTAGATAACTGGAAACTTCTAAGAATTAAACACTTATCAAAAGATGTCACCAAAGCAGTAAAAAGAGAACCTACATACTGGGAGAAAAATTTTGGCTATGACATATTTACCAAAAGTTTAATCTCTAAATTCTATAGAATGCTTCAACATCTCAATAACAAAAAGACAATCCAATCAAAAAATGAGAAAAGGATATGAACAGACACTTCATCAAAGATGACATTTAGATGACTAACAGAAACATGAAGAAACATTGGTAATTATTAGCTATTAGAGAAATGCAAATCAAAACCGCAATGAAATACCACCTCACTCTGATATTAGTGGCATGAATCAATTTAAAGTTTTGGGAGATGAGAGTGAAACTCTTATGCACTGATGGTGGGAATGGAAAAAAAATATGGTGCCTCCTTAAAATGCCAAAATTAGAAATACACACAACCCAGCAATCCCATTTCTAGGAATATATCCTAGAGAAATAAAAGCATCACAGAAATAGATACACAACACCTATTGTTTTAGGTAACTAGTTCTGCTCTAACAGAAGTACTGTGAGTGGATGGCATTAAGTCTGGCAGGCTCTAAATCCAAATTTAGGATGTTCACTCTGAGGGAAGCCTTTCTCTGCTGTTATCTCTGGAAGAAAGGCTTGTGTTGCATCAATCTTTGGTCAGTAAGCATCTTGGCACAGGAACCCCAGGTCTGAAGGAGGCACTGTTCTCTTGATGCTGCTTTATTGATGGTGTGAGGTTACCTAATCTCTCTGCCTGACTTTTCCCTTTATAGCTCAAGTGACTACCTCAAGGCACAAAACAAACTTGTACACTGACTCTTGCTCTACCAACACAACTGCTGCCCATCTACACTTACTAACACTATAAAGCCAGGAATTTCAACATCGAGGAACATCACACAATACTATAGCACAGTCAAATTGTTGCAGACTTTTTAGAGAACACATTCAATCTACGACACCCATGTTCCTTGCAGCATTAATCACAATAACAAAAAGATGGAAACAATCTAAATGTCAATCAACAGATGAATGGATAAACAAATTATGTTACATACACAATGGAATACTATGCAACAATAAAGAACAATGATGACTATGAAACATCTCACAACATGGATGAATCCGGAGGGCATTATACTGAGTGGAATAAGTGAATCACAAAAGCTCAAATATTGTATGAAACAACTATTATGTTAAAAAATGTTTACACACAGAAAAAATCATCTTTGATGGTTATGAGGAGGAGAATGGCAGAGAACTGAAATTATTAACTCTAGATAGATTATGATGTGTTAAGTTTGGCAAAGTGAATGACAACAAACAATGTAGGGGGAGGTAGTACAATTTGAACAAGGTAAAGTCGTAGAAACTTCCTAGACACAGTCAAACACCTTGAGGGACCAAGCTACCAGGGTTGAGGGCTAGGGACCTTGGTCTCAGGGATCATCTGTCAATTGGCACAGTGTATCTCATTTACAAAAAAAAATGTTCTACTTTGCTGGGTAGCATCTGGGGTTTCAAAAGATTTCAAGTGGCCATTTAAGATACATATGTTATTCTCATTCCATACAGAGCAAAGGAGAACAAAGAAAACCAAAAACACAAGGAAAATATTAGTCCAAAGAACTAATGGACTGCATGAACCACTGTCTACATCAGCCTGACACCGGACGAAATAGATGGTGCCTGGCTACCGCTACCAACCACTCTGACAGGGCTCAAAGCAGAGTTCCAGATGCAGCAGGAGAAAAATATAGGAAAAAATTCAAATTGACAAAAAAAGAGACCAGATTTACTGGTTTGACAAAGACTGGAGAAACCCCAAGAATATGACCCCCTGCTAACTCAGAACAGAAACGACTCCCAAAGACCACCCCTCATTCAAAGATTAGATGGTCTTGTAAAACAAACAATAACACGTGAAAAGTGAGCTGCCTATTTCAATCAAGTATAGAAGACCAAATGAGCAACACATGCTCAAAAGCAAACAGAAGAAGGTGGGAAGGGATATTAACACTGCACAAGTGGACACAGGGAACCCAAGTTTGAAAGAAAGAGGTAGGGTGTACTGATACAACGGTGGACCTGCAACTAATATCACAAAACAATGTGTGTATAAATCTGTGAATGAGAAACTAATTTGTACTGTAAACTTTTACGTAAAGTATAACAAAGTTAAAACATAATAAAATAAAGGCCTGAAGGGGCAAAATGGAAATGCACCACTATAGTTTCTTACACCATATATGACATGATAGAGTATTATTTGAAGATAGACTGTTACAAATTGAAGGTGTGTAATGGAAACTCTGGAAACTCTGGTGGCGTAGTGGTTAAGTGCTACATCTGCTAACCAACAAGGACAGAAGTTCAAATCTGCCAGGCACTCCTTGGAAACTCTATGGGACAGCTCTCCTCTGCCCTATAGGGTCACTGTGAGTCAGAATTGACCTGACAGCAGGAGTGTTTGGTTTCAGAAATGTAAACTTGAAGAACACCTGATAGTGCAATGGTTAAGGGCTCAGCTGCTACCTGAAACATCAGGAGTTCAAATCTACCAGTGCCTCCACTGGAGAAAAGACCTGGAAAACTGTTCTCATAAAATTATGTCTTGGGTAACTGTATGGGACAGGTCTATTCTCACCTATTGGGTTGCTATGAGTCACAATCAACTTGACAGCACACAACATACTGTAAACTCTAGAACAAACACAAAAAATAAAATGAGTATTGCTAATACACCAATAATGGAGATAAAATGGGATTGTGAAAAATAATCATTCAAATAAAGTAAGAATGAGGTAAAAGGAGCAAAGAATAGAGAGGACAAATGAATTATAAAATAATAACATGGGAAATCAAAAATATCATAACAGAATACTATGAAAGACTGTACTCTAACACATACGAAAATCTAGAGGAAATGGACAAATTCCTTGATTCATATCACCTACCAAAATTATCACAAGGTAAAGAAGAACAACTTAATAAACCTATCACAAAGGAAGAGATTGAAAAAGTCATCCAAAAACTGCCAACCAAAAAAAGCCCAGGCCCAGATGGGTTCACGACAGAATTTTACCAAGCTTTTAGAGAAGAGTTATCTCTAATACTACTGAAACTATTTCACAGTATAGAAAGGGACAGAATATCCCAGATTCATTCTATGAAGCCAGCATAACTCTGGTACCAAAGCCAGGGAGCCAACCAAAAAGGAAAACTACAGACTGATATCACTTGTAAATCCAGATGCAAAAATCTTTGAGAAAATTCTTGCCAATAGAATACAACAACACATCAAAAAAATAATCCATCATGACCAAGTTGATTTCCTACCAGGAATGCAAAGCTGGTTGAACATCAGAAAAACAATTAATGTGATCAACCACATAAATAACACAAAAGACAAGAATCACCTGATTTTGTTGATACAGAAAAGGCATTGGATAAAGTCCAACACCTATTCATGCTAAAAACTCTCAGAAAAATAGGAAGAGATGGTAAATTCTTCAGTGCAGTGAGGACCATTTATACAAAGCCAACTGCCTATGTCATCCTGAATAGAGAGAGACTGAAACAGTTTCCCTTGAAAACAGGGACTACACAAGGATGTCCAGTCTCCCCTCTCCTATTCAACATTGTACTAGAAGTTCCAGCCAGAGCAATTAGACAAGACCAAGTGCATCAGCAAAGAAGAAGTACAAATTTCCCTATTTGCAGATGATATAATTGTATACACAGAGAATCCTAAAGAATCTATAAGTAAACTATTCAAACTGATAGAAGAGTTCAGTAAAGTCTCAGGATACAAGATAAACACAAGTAAATCAGTAGGATTCCTTTATACCAACAACGAGATTATTAAGAAAGAAATCAGCAAATCAATACCATTTACTATAGGCCCTAAAAAGATAAAGTGCCTAGAAATAAATCTAACCAAGGAATAACAGACCTTTACAAAGAAAACCACAAGTCCTTACTGCAAGAAACTAAGAGACACTTAAATGGAGAAAACTACTCTGCTCATGGATAGGAAAACTTAATATTGTGAAAATGTCTATTTTGCCCAAAGTGATCTACTTATATAATGCAATTCCAGTACAAACTCCAGTGACATTTTTTAATGAGATGGAGAAACAAATTACAAACTTTGTTTGGAAGCCCTGGATAAGCAAAGCATTACTGAAGAAGAAGAACACACCGGGAGACCTCTCACTACCTGACTTTAGAATCTATTACACAGCCACAGTAGTCAAAACAGCCTGGTACTGGTACAAAAAGAGACAGATAGATCAGTCAACAGAAATAAGACCCCAGAGATGACACCATCTTCCTATGAACAGCTGATATTCAACAAAAGCCCTAAGACATTAAATTGGGGTAAAAGCAATCTCTTCAACAAATGGTGGTGACAAAATTGGATATCCATCCGCAATAAACTGAAACAAGACTCATATCTTACACCTTATACAAAAACCAACTCAAACTGGATAAAAGATCTAAATATCAAATCTAAAATCTTAAAGCTAATCCAAGAAAAAGTAGAAACAGCAAAGTTTCAACACACAATGTAGATAGACTTCAAAATCTGTCAAACTACAAACAACCGAAGTGAAAATAGATAAATGAGAACTATTAAGAATCAAATACTTTTGTTCACCCAAAGACTTTATAAATAGAATTAAAAGGCCACCTACAGAATGGAAAAAATATTTGGCAATTCTATGTCAGACTGACACCTGATCTCCTTAATCTACAAGGTACTACAAAATATCGGTAAGAAAAAAGATAAATCATCCAATTAAGCAAAGAGGAAAAGAGATAGACACTTCTCTAAAGAGGAGATCCAGGCAGCCAAAAATCACATATGGACATGTCCATGATTATTAACTATTAAAGAAATTCAAATCAAAACTACAAGCTTGGCCATGATCCAAAAAATACAAAACAACAAATGCTAGAGAGGCTGTGGAGAAATTGGAACTCTCCTACACTCTTGGTGGGATTGCAAAATGGTGCAACCTCGTTGGAAACAATCTGGCTCTTCCTTAAAAAGCTGGATATAGACACATCCTTAGACCTAGTAATTCCACTGCTCAGAATATATCCTATAGAATCAAGGCCATTCACACCAACTAATACATGCACAAGAAAGTTCATCACAGGTCAGTCCACAATAGCAAAAAAAATGGAACCAACCCAGATGTCCAGCAACAGAGGAATTGATAGGTAAACTGTGGTATATACACTCAATGGAACGCTATGCAGTGATAAAGAACAACGATGATTTTAGGAAACATAACCTGGTTTCCGTTGGTGGACATTATGCTGAGTGAAAGTGGTCAACAACAAGCGGACAAATATTGTATGAGACCACTATGATAAGAAACTAAAAGCAGACTCACGCATAGGGGAACAAGCTCTTTGATGGCTGCAAGGGTGTGGAGGGAGGGAGGGCGATGGGGGGAGGGTCTAGATTAGATAGTCAATAGAAATTTGGTTGGGTGAAATCTGTGACAGCACAGATGAGAAAGAAGATCAATACTAACTAGACTTCAACATAATGTGAGTACTACTCCCATCTTAACCCAGTATTGCAAGGACAGAGTAGGTGGGGCAGAGGGATGGGGGACCATGCTGTCAGGGGAAGTCGAGGCCAAGTGGCACAACTAGCATTTTGCTAAGAGGGCCCACTGCACCCCACATTGGTGAGTGGTGTCTGGGGTCTTAAAAGCTGCCAAGCTGCCATTTGAGGGTACGGCAAATGGTCCCAACTCAGCAGGAACAGAAGATCATCAACGACCGAGATGACGTGGGGGAAACAGAACCCAGAAGACAGAGAGACCCATGTGAGTGAATGATTACATCCGACTTGTGACCAGAAGAACCGAATGGTGCCTGGCCACCACCACTGATAGCTGTGGTGGAGCTCACCAGGTTGAGTCTCACTGGCCACACAAGAATAAACAGGGGTGTACCCTGAGAGCTCCTCTAAAAGACCACAGTTGATGGTCCAGGGGCTTCAGGGTTCCCCTGGGAGCATGGTCCCTGGCCCTGTTGCTGCCCCTGTCCATAAATCATAATGCAGGTCAACTCTTCAGACAGGAATGGATAGGACTTGATGACACAGAGTGACCATATCGTGTGTGCCCTTTATGTTTCTATGCATCTATAGTATATCATCCTGCTGACCTCTTACCGGAGGAAGGGGAGTGGGTGGAGAGGAGGAGATAGGAGATTGTTGGGAGGATAGGACATGTACAGAGCAGAGAGGAACAGTGTGCCGTCACTGGGCAGGGAGAGCAGTGGGAGCTGCATACAGGTGGGCATGCAAATTTATATGGGAATGTACATTTTCATTCAATCATAATAATAATAAAAAAATTAAAAATGAAATTAAAACAATAACAAGATCATTGATTTAAACCTGACCTTACCAACTCTCAAATATAAATGGTCCAAATAGTCAATAATGCAAATGTTAATTATCTTAACTGTGATGATGGTTTCATGGTGTAGGTCTAAGTTGAAACTGTTCACACTGTATGTATAACTTATTGTACTGTAACTATACCTCAATAAATTTTAAAATAAAATCAAGTATAGAAAAAGAAAGAAAATACTGCAATTTAAAATGGCATTAAAACATGAAACAGATAAATTTCCAAATATACCAAGTAAAAGGCAAAAATTATGAATTGTATGAACACACCCAACACATAACTCTCTTCTGCCTAAAAGATACTCATTTTAAATATAATGATACAGATACGTTAAACATAAAATAATACAAGAAGTTATATTATGAAAATACTAATAAGGAAAGAAATCATTATATTAATGCTAGACAAACTGACTTTTGAACAAAGACAAACTGACTTTTATCAGGGATACCGTAAACCAAGCCCATTGCTATAGAATCAATGCCAACCCACAGCAATCCTACAGGATAAAGTAGAAGTTTCTCATATGGTTTCCAAGGAGCAGCCACACATCTTAAGCATGATGCCAACAGGCCTTTTGCTGCCAAACCATAGATACCAGTCCAACTCATAGTGACCCTATAGAGAGAGTAGACCTGCCCCATAGAGTTTCCAAGAAGCACCTGGCAGGTTTGAGCTGCTGACCTTTTGTTTAGCAGCTGTATCACTTAACCACTATGCAACCAGAGTTTTTATTACCAAGAATAGACAGGATCAATTCATAATTATAAAAATAAAATGGCCAACTTAACAAGAGTCCCTGAAAATCTAAATATGTTTGAACTTAAAAGAGCTTCAAAGTACTTCAAGCAAAAACTGATATAACAGAAATGGACAAATTATTAATTATACTTGAGGATTTCAATACCCAACTCTTAATAATTAACAGACCAATTAGAGAAAATATGATGTGGTGTATGTGTCTGTAGAAGACACGAATGGCATTATCAACCACCTTTACCTAATAAACATTCAAGGACAACTCTACCCAGCAATGGCAAAACCCCATTCATTTCAATTGCATGTGAACCATTCTGGAAAATAGACCATACCATGCCATAAAATATGACTCACTAAAATTCACAGTATTGAAAAAATACAAGATATGTTCTCTGATCACAATTTATTTAAATTAAATATTACTATAAAAAGACATCTAGAATATAGAAATGGATAACAGACAGTATCAGGACAATCTCCATTTTCTAAAAATTAAATGTCAGGCTGATGAATAACGCCTAAGTCACAGAAGAAATGACAAAGTAACTTAGAAAATATTTTGAACTGAATTGAAGTGGAAAGATAACATCAAATTTGTGAATTGCAGATAAAGCAGTGTTTATGTTAGATGAAAAAAGGAAGACCTCAAATCAATCATTTAAGTTACTACTTTAAAAAAATGAGTAAAATGAAGTAAGCACAACAAAGAATATAATAATGGTAAGAGCAGAAATAAATAAAATATAAAAGAGTAAAACAATAGAGAATTTTGAGGAAACCAAAAGCTAGTTCTTAGAAAAGATTAATAAGATTTAGAAATCCCTAACCAGAATGATCAAGAAAAAAGAAAGCAGACACAATATAAACAGTAAGAAAAGAGACATCAGTATGGATTCTGCAAATACTAAGATATTAATAAGGGACCTGTATGAGTAACTGTATGCCAATATGCTTGATAACTAAGATTCAATAAATAATTTCCTTGAATGATATGAAATTCCAAAAACAACTTAAGAAGGACAACATAAGCTGAATTCCCCTGTATTTATTAGGAAAATTGAATTTACAGTTTAAAAAATTTTCACAAAGAAAACTTCTGGCCCACGTGTCTTCACTCGTAAATTCTACAAAATACTGAAAAAAAGTAAAAGAATTGTATGCAAATTTCTAGAATGTAAAAGGAATCTTCCTAATTCAAACAACAAAAACAGCATTATCTTGATACTAAAACCAGAAAAAGACATTACAAAAAAGAAAATGAGGGAGCCATATTGCTCATGAAAATAGATACAAAGATCATTAACAAAAATTTTACACGGTGATTCCACATATACATTAAAAGGTTGGTTTCACATTTTGAAAAGTCAATCATAATTTACCATACTAACAGAATAAAAACAAACATTCATATAAGATCTTAAAACATGAATATAAAACCATTTGACAAAACTCATTCATGATAGAAAGTCTCAGTAAACTTGGAATGCCAGCCAGCCAAGTGCTGCTAAGTTGGATCCAACTCATGAATAGAAAGGAATTTTCTCAACTTAATAAAATGTATCTATGAAAAAACAACAGCTAAAATGCTTTGTGGCAAAAGACTGATTCTTTTCATCCAGGTTCATGAAAGAAGAAAGAGTATCTACTCTTACCGTATTTATTGACTATTGTACTGGAGGAAAACTTCTTGTGTTGATTTCAACTCGCAGCATCCCGATCAGACATAACAGAAGTGTCCCACAGGGTTTACAAGGAGCTGCTGGTGGATTACAACTTCTGACCTTTAGGTTAGCAGCCAAGTTCTTAACCACTGTACCACTAGGGCAGTCCTAGCCTTGGCAATAAGGTACAAAAAAGAAACAAAAGGTATACAAGCTTTCAGAAAAGAAGAACGTAATCTGTATTTGCAGACAGCATGATCACCTTCACTGAAAACTCTCTAAAAAAATTCTAGAACTCATATGAGTCTAGTGGAGACACACAATACAATATACAAACATCAACTGTATTTTTACCTACTGGCATCAAACAGTTTCTAAACACTATCTAACCAGACTGAAATTGCAAAAAATAGTTTGACTGTTTCTTGAAAGTTAAACATTCATCTGCTACATGTCCCAGTCATTTTACCTCTAGGTGCTTACCCAAGAAAAACAAACAAAAATATGTACACACACAGACTTGTACACAAACATTCCTAGTAATTTTACTGGTAGCTCTAAACTGGAAACAACCCAAAACATCCAAAACAAATTTTCATGAGTGGATCGATAGAATATTACCAGCAATAAAAGAAGGAAATAAAGTAGTTACCATAAAACAACAAGTATGAATATCAAAATCACTATGCTTTGTGAAAGAAGGAAAAAAAGACAATACAGTAGTGAGTGATTCAATTTACATAAGTTTCTAGAACACATAAGCTAATCTCTAATGACAGAAAGTAGGTTAGTGGTTGTCTGAGGCTGGAGGTTGAGGGAGGAATCAACTGCAAGGAGACATGAGAAAACTTTGGAGGGTGATGGAAATGTTCATTATCTTGATTGTAGTATTAGTCTAGCGTGTATATATAAAAGTTAAAATCGATCAAATTGCATACTTTAATTGTATGTGAAGTTCATTATACTTCAATTATGTTTCAATAAGTTTGAAAAAGTAAATAATTGAAGGAGATATGAAAAGAAATCAAAGGATGCAATTTAACATAACATTGGAAACAGGAAATCCCTAAGGATACATCTAACAAAATCTGAGTAAAAACTTTTATACTGAAAACATAAAGCATTATTAAAAGACACTGACAAAATCTACATGAAAATGCAAAAGACTTGGAACAATCAAAATAATTTTAAAAATTAAGATCAAAGTTGGATTTCAAGGTTTGCTATAAAGGTACAATAATAAAATATTGGTATAAAAAGATACATAGTCTCTGGATTGCACAAATAGTAAAGTGCTTTACTACTAGCTGAAAGGCTGACGGTTCAAACCCACCCAGAGGCACTTCAGAGTAGAGGCTTGGCCATGTGATTCTGAAAAATCATGACCTAGAAAACCCTATGGATCATTGTTCTCTGTACATATGGGGTTACCATAAGCTGGAACTGATTCAACAGCAACTAACAGCAGAACAAGTTAACAGAACAGAAGTCCTGACATAGACCACACGTATCCGTGGTTTACTGATCCTTGATAAAACTGCCAAAGTTGAAATTTTCCGTATTGGAAATTCAGTTTTAACATGCTGAAACACTTGGAAATCAGACATCCACAAGCCAAACAACAACTAAAAGATCTCTGCATGCAATACTTACCTCAGTGTATACAAATATTAACTCAAAAGGGATTATAAACCCAAATTTAAAATTAAAACTATAAAAATTCTAGATAAAAACATAAAAGAAAATTTTAGGTAATAGTTTTTAAAATAGTTTCTAAAATTTCAGAACATAAAAGGAAGAAACTTGATAAATTACATTTTATCAATAGTTAAAACATTTGGCATTATGAAAAAAAGACAAATGTATGTCTTACTCCAGGCCTGCAAAATTGATATATCTCTAGATGGGCCTCTATGTGTTATTTTCAACCATATTGAGGGATAAGAATCATCGCTTTAACATCTCAAAAACAAAAACTTGAAAATTTCAGGCCCAAGAGAAGTCTTCTTAATGCCCTCAAATTTTACCACCCTGGTGGTCTCCACGTAACAAGCAGGAAGCATGAGACATACATTCTTCAATGAAGTAAGAAGATTAGTCCCGGAGACGAGAAGGGTCAGTTAATATTGGCCAACCAGTACATAGAGAGGTCTTCATGTGCTGACCTGTGCATGGAGTGCAGGACAATAACAGCAACCGACAGCAAAATGCAGTATGGGAAATTCAGGCTAAAAAACTAGTTTTTGATAGGAGATTCCCAATAAGATCCTGGAATCATCTCAAATATTTATTAAGATAAATCATGTCTCAATAGGCAAAATGATTCTATCCACAAGAAGGTAGTCTAGGGACTTCAAAGTTTTATTACAGGAGATTAAACTCAGGCACCCACTCTGTGAAACTAGAAAGAGTGGCATCAAAGTCCTTTCTCAAAGAGTGCCTCTTCACAAGTTGGGTGTCAAGAAATTCTTGCACTGACACTATAACATTTTATCCCCTTGCAAGTTTGTACCATCTTAACGTACAGTTAAAAAAGCTATAATGCTGTAGTTTCTTTTTTCCAGTCTGCTTATAAGCAACACGTAGAAGACAAAAAAGAAATGCATGCTCATTTTAAGAAACTGAGTCAAATACAAGCAAATAAAAATTGTTAATTCAACCACCAAGAGATCATTATAATTAATACTTTAGTATCAATCTATACAGTGATATCCACATCACAAAAATATAAGCATGCCGTACATACTATTTGAGTTCCTGAGAAGTACATTCTCCTGTTAATTATATGGATGCCTCTACTGTCCCAGCTGTTGTACAAGATGAGATTCAGCAAGCCTTAATTAAATATGTGGCCCCAAAGAAATATGAGTAGATTCCTGGCCAAGACCAGCTCAACACTCTATGTTGAGAGTTTGGTAGCCTAATTTACATAATTGCAGCAGCCATAGTTTAATTGTATCTATTCTGGTGAATTCGAACTGCCTACTTTTTGGTCAGCAGCCATAGCTCTTCATCACTGTATCACCAGGGTTCTGTTAATAAATATGGGAGGTTATTATTAATGGAAACATCTTTTTCTCTATCCCTAATTCTCTCCATGAGTCGGATCCGACTCGACGGCACTTGGCAATTCTCTCCATTGGTTGCAAAATGAGTATTAACAGATAGTAGATATCAAAGACTCAAAAGGTATAATCCTTAAATTATTCAAATTGTTCCATCAATTTTTCATGAGCTTTTGCTCCTAAACTATAACAATAAGTTTTTTGCATTAAGAAAAATACTATATTAACAGGAGAGACTATTGTTGCTCATTCTTGCTATCCTTTTTACATGACCACAGGGAGCCAAATTGGGATACTCAGTTAATTACTAATTCTTTATTGGATTTATCATCGGAAGCACTGCCAACGTGGAATTGGAAAGAGAAAACAAGAGAGCTTCCTAAGTAGAATACAAACCACAAATCCTCGTTTTTAGCTCTAATAATTAAGGCATCTTGTGAAAGGCTTCAATGACAGGATAAACTCATCTGTCTCTAGCGTAGGAACCATATCAATTACTCTGGGCATGGAGAGGCCGGTACACAACAAAGAAAACCAAAATACAGAGGCTGACAGTTCAGACAAAGGCTCACTCTGGTCAAAGGCAGCCTCTCCAAGAGCGATCTTTAAGCCAAGTGTTTTTAAATAAGTTTAAGTACCAACAGGGGGTTAATTTGAAACCAATTTGATTCTATTTCTGAATTAATGCTTTTTAAATCTGCTTTTATAATTTCTGCTTATAAAGGATTGCCCGTCTGGTATAAAAACTGAGCCAAGACTCAGTTATCAAATACTACGAAGGGTTCTGTTAATTAGATAGTTTATGTGTGATGAGTTGTTGACACCGAAATGATGTGTGTTAAATAATTTTAAAATATTCTGTGGGGCACTAACTTGGTATCTTGAAACACTGTTCTTCCATTTTTGATACCCTGCTTTGAGTTAAACTAGTAAAATCAATGTGATAGTTGTAGCACATTTCTTAAATAGAGATTCATTCATATCTCTAAATTATTCGAATGAGAGAATAAATCTTCTGGCACTCTTTATGAGGGTGCTCTAGACCATTCTAACTAATCTAATCCTCTTTCACATCCTGGTTGGTCTTTAACTGCTTGGTACAGACTGCCAGAAAATTCATCATTGCTGCTATTAAACAAAATTCTCAGGGTTTGCGCTTTTCATAGTGTTTCTTTTAAGAGTATTTGGTTGATTTTTCCCCTGGCTTCTCGTTCTGCCTCCATATAGGGTAATCCAGGAAAAATCTCAGAGACTGAAATATTTTTTCTCATGTAGATAAACTGAAGCTCCAGCTGTTAAGGGTTTTTCTTTCTGTCTGTCAATTTTTTTTGCAACAGCAGAGACCAAGAACAGTCCACAAAGGAATGACTTGGAGCTTTAAAACAAGCTGGTAACTTCCTGTTTCTTGGAGGAAAAAAATTGGACACCAGTCTTTAAGATCATGAAAGCCACTAACTAATTAACCCATAGTTGTTAAAAGCACAAATCACACATTATATCGAGGATTTAATTGTATGCTCCTTTTTAGTACTGATTTTATTTACTCCTTTATTTCTTTAAAATTTCTCCTTTGTTTTTTTTTTTTTTTTTTCATTTCTTACTGTCTAAGAGCCAAGCATATCTCATGGCATTTCAGCTCATGGGATTCCTAGTTTTTAAAGTTTAATTAATAGCCATAATTTGTTCAAACTATATGTATATGACTCAAGTAAATAAATGACTCTTTTGAAGTAGTGCAGCTCTCTGCAAAAACCACAAAACTGGCAATAACTTTGAGTTCATCATATCCCAGTGTTCTTACTATCTGCACAGCCTCAGGTAGATTATTTAGACTCTAAGACTTGGTTCTGTATTTGTAAAACAAGGAGCCCTTAGTTTTCATGTTTCTAAACTAAGATCATAATGTTTTCCCACTCTAATATATTATGGTTCTTTCCATCTGAGAAACTTAACTGTTATGAAAGAACAGAAACAGAATTCATACAAGGAAATATTTCACAAACATTCATTCTAAACTGTTTTTCTTAACTTTCTTCAAAGGAGGTTTTTTTTGGAAAAAAAAAAAAAATTTCAACCAAGAAAAGAGAACATTGAGCATCTGGTAAAAGATCAGTGGCAAAGAGTGGGGATTTGGTTCCAGTCACAGTTCTACTATTAACAATTGAGTAATCAAGAGCAAGCTATGGAATTGAAAGTTCTGAAGCCAACAAGTGGACCCCAAACTGAAAAATGTTTATTTGATGATCTTTTATTTGCTTTCATTAGTGAAATGGTATGATTCTATAAAATGGTCTAAAACCAAGAAAGAGAATAATGGGAAATACTCTAATAGTAATTGGCAATGAACTCTGTGCTCCTGATTGGGTACATGCTGTTCCAGATGATCACTACAGAAGCAAAACATATTTTGGGGTACCCTAAACAAATGCTTTAATTAGACACATTTCTGAATCAGTACCATGTAAGTTCTAATGATTGGTTCAAACTCAGTTGTGTGAAATCAACAGTTCTGTGTTGGAACACTCAGTGGGAGCTACTCAGTTAGAATCTGGACACATTGGTTTGAGTTTAATAGAAACATTGTGACTAAAAGTCGTTATCATATAAATGATAAATGAAGTTATGTCAGTGAATGAGGTTACACAGAAAATGACTGCTTTTTTTAAAACGCTTGAGGAGTACAAGGGGAACCAACATGTGGTTGCTAAGTTTTTACTTTCTCAAGGGCGTTAAAAATATTTAGAAGTCATCTACTGTCACTGTCATTTCTTTAAACAGAAGAAATATTTAAGTGCAAAAAAGTATGAAGGACACAACCTCAAAATGAATGATAATTCATTCAAATTAACAAATTAAAGTTTATAAAAGATTTATTACATGTTCTTTCATCGTAAAATGACTTTATCATGGAATGGCATCAATCTGAAGACCAGTATTTGGAAAGTACTTGTACTCACAAGAAGACCAAGGACAGCATTCACTCGGGGAATGTTCCCCATAAGAGTTCCTCAGAAAAGAGGAACTCTTTTCTCATCACAAGAGAGAAGAGAGAGGTAGGCTACAGAAGCTAGGAGAAAAGCTAAAGCAGTATGGTGCCTTAAAAGCAAGGGAAAGAAAATATTTCCAAAAAGAGGACACACTCAGCAGCTTAGATGTCACTGCAGAACCAATAGGTTTCTTAACAAAGTTTATTACCTCAATTACAAAAGACTTGTTTCAAGTTGAAACGACACGACATGAGGACTTCACCTCAGGGCCAAATCAGGGCAGTACAGTAACTTTTATGATGACTCCTAAATTCAGATCAGTAGGCATTTATCGAGTACTTAGTATGTCCAAATCAATTTAACAGATCCCTTTGAGAGAATAAAAGACTAATAATACAATCTCTGATCCCGAGAAGTTTATAACCTCCAAGAAGGCAAAAGAAAAATACATAAAAAAGCTTATGGAATACAACATGGTAAGCCATGTGAGCATATGAGAGCTGCCAAGCACTAGAAGGACATAAAAGATAATAAGAATGATCAGAAAACTAAAGAAAGTGATAGTGTGTGATCTGGGCTTTAAAGGATGGCTTTGATTTGAAGTGCAGAGATAGATACAGGAATAAGTACAGCAATGGAAGCAAAGAGAATGACAAAAAAGGGCAGGAAAGAGCAAGTCATGTTCACAGAGCAGGTGACAGCCTTCCTTGGCTGTTGTAAGTTAGGTGAAAGCTAGCAGTGAAAGAAAAATTGTGGTGCATGAAATTTGGAAAATCAGGTACCACTCTGTCTTCCATAGAGCGGCATTTCTACTTGGCAGTTAGCTGTAACAGCGTGTTCTTTGAAGCTGGTCTGAAATCAAAATCCTTGAAATGATTCCCACAGAAAATGTCTAAATTGGAAGTTCTTTCTATACCTTTCCTCGACATACGTCTTTTTCCTTTTCTTTTTAGATTCAGGATAAACGGTATCGACTAATCATGAAAAGATCTTGATACAATTAAAAAACAAGAGTTTTGCCTTCCCACACAGGTCCTTTATGGCTGTCAAACTATACATTGGCAATCAGTGTCAGCCTCCCTGCTGCAGCTGTTCTATTACAAAATTCAAAACAGCAGTAAGGTAACCGGGGGGGTATTTTTCTTTCTGTGAGTAGGCCAAGATATTCTGACCATCTACTCCACATATATCTAAATCACAGCACAGGACACAGACTCATTAGTTCTCTATCACGTTGCAGACGGAATATAAAATTTAAGAACTTCATGCTTGTGAGATGGCACAAGGCTAAGAGACAAAAATTTTGCTCCTAGTTAGTAAACATTTCTGTAGCATATAGGACACAGCAAGCTCAATGATGCTGGGGAAGACCTCTAAGCTTAAGCTGCTCTTTCTTCCATAGAGCCCAGGGTTACTTCTCTAACACGTGACTTTGCATCTTTTCTGGGTAAGGTGTTGATAGGACAGTCATACTGAGAATTATTAAGTAGGATAAACTTCACATCATGATCTTACACATGATTAGAATCATCAGCACCACATAAGAGGTCCAACAAACTCATGAACTTAATTGTTCTAAGTGCTACCTATCTCACTGCTGAATATTGCTGTGGTCACCTTTGAAGTACTCCCCTTGGGAAATTATGCACTGATGCCAGTGCCTGGTCCACCCTCCAAAGCAATTTTGGAATTCTTTCTGGAACAGCCTTTAGCACAGTGGCAAGTTTGTGAACTTAATTGCATAGTTTTCTGTGAGGTAGTTTTTAGCCAGTACACATAAACTGGCTCCCAATAACTTTTTTCCTTACCTGAAGATAAAGGAAATATTGAAAAGAAGACATTTTGATAACATTCAGGACATCAAGCGTAATATGACAACAGCTCTGATGGCTGTTCCAAAATTGCTTTGAAGGGTGGACTAGGTGCTAGTGATGGTTCATAGCCTCCCAAGGGGAGAACTTTCAAAGTGACCACAGTGATAATCAGCAATGAAGCATGTAGCACTTTTTCTAGAATGAGTATGTGAACTTAATTGTCAGATCGTGTAAACATGAAGAATCTGCAAGGATATAGGCAAATTTGCATTTTATATAATAGTCCTACTGCTCTGCCACAGACAGACCCTAAGGTAGTGCCCCATGATTCCTATTTCCTGCTGTGCACGTCTTTGTGTACTACTTTCCACTTGAATGTGGGCAGGGCCTCCGACTTGCTTCTAACCAATAGGATACACCAAAGATGATGACGATTACATATTATTGAGGTGTACAGCTTTCTGGAATCTCTCTCCATTACTGACTTTGAGTAAATACACTCGGATAACTACTACCGCTGCTATGATTTGTTTCCAGCACAGTCTAGGGCCCTGGGAAGCAGATCCCTCCTCATCTGAGTCTGTGACAACATAACTTTAGCCAATACTTTGGTTATAGCCCCCTGAGACATTAAACAGAGGACCCAGTCAAGCCATGCCTAGACTCCTGTCCCACAGAAAGTCGGAGATAATAATGTGTGTTGCTTTAAGCCACTAAGTTTGTGGTAATCTGTTATGCAGCAATAGAAAAATAATAAAACCTCCTAATAGCACACTTTTTAAAATAGGTAATTGAATACAACAGTATACAAACAAAAAGAATAAATATAGCTGTGGGCTCTTTCACTTTTTCGTCAAGGAAAGAATTAGCATGACACCAGTTAGAAATGCTGAGCATATAGATGTCTATAAGGTTTCAATAGTGTTGCTGTTGTCAGGTGCTATTGAATCAGTTCCAACTCACAGCAACCCTAAGTACAACAGAATGAAACACTGTCCAGTCCTGCATCATCCTCACTATCTCTGTTATGTTTAAACTAACTGCTGTAGCCACTATGTCAATCCATCTCATTAAGGCTCTTGTTTTTGGTGTCATGGATTGAATTGCCAAGCCAAGCCAAGTACCGTTGAGTCGGATCCGACTTATGTCCCCCCAGAAATGTGTGCATCAGTGTGGCTGGGCCATGATTCCTGGCACTGTGTGATTTTCCTGCCTATGTGATGTTAATGAGGGAGGATGGGTGTCATTTGTATTGATGAGGCAGGACATAATGTGTGAGATTGTATTGTGTCATGAAGCAATCTCTTGGGGTATGACAGAAAGAGAAGTGAGCAGAGAGCTGGGGACCTAACCCAGTCAAGAAAGCACTGCAGGGAACAGAAGCATCTTTCATACTGAGGTTCTTGTGCTGTGAGGCTCCCAGATCAAAGAAAGATTGATGCGACACAAAGAACTTCCTCCAGAGCCAACAGAGAGAAAATGCATTTCTCTGGAACCAGGACTCTGAATTCAGGCTTCCAGCCTACTAAACTTGTATAGGAATACACTTTTCTTTGTTAAAGCTATCTACTCATGATATTTCTTAACAGCAGTACCAGAAGACTGAGACACTGACCCCCTATTTTACCAAGCATGATGCCTTTCTCCAGGAACAGGCCCTCCAGATACATGTCCAAAGTATGTGAAATGAAGTCTCACTACCACAGTGTGACAAACTGACAGATCTGAATATTAGAGAGTCAAATAAGAGGATTATAACTATCCTAACACGTGAGCAGACAATTTAAGCAGTGTTTGGAGGGTTCCTATTTCCCCAGTTCTCCTCAACCTATAAACAAAAATAAGAAATTGTACCCTGAGTTCTTCACCATTTTAGCCAAAGATATCCGGTCCTTTGTTTATGTAACTATTCCTCAGAAGGTATTTTAAACTCTTCCATTATATTCACCTACTGAAAAAGAAAGTTCTATATCAGCAGTAGGGAAAAGCATGAGAACTGTGCTGGTCAGGCCAGCTACATCCCTGTAAGTCTCTGACCTAAATCCAGCAGAGCTCTCTAAGATCCACGTGAAAGCAATACTTCAAGAGTGCTTTGGTTTTCAGAATTGGATACTGAACTAATCATTTCAGCAGTTAGTTTTCCCATTCCCTCTCCCTTCCTCATTGAGTTTTGCTGGTTATATCTCTGCCTCTTCCTTCCAGTTGACTCATTGACTGGCTACTTTGCAACTTCTCAACCTTCAGTCATGGTTCCATTATTGTTCTTAGCTTATCTAACATTTTTTCTGAGACTCCAAGGATGTTTTTCTAGATAACATTTTCCATGACTTCCCCTACTTCTGGAGAAATACTATTTCAGCCAGGATCTCACCTAGGCTAAGTTCATTCCCACAAGTAAGATCCAGATACAGACATCTGAGGAGAGGGGAGTGATAAAAGAGTGAAAAACAACTTCTGAGTAGTTCTATAGGGTCAATTTTTTAGTTTTTATACAAGCAGATATTTAGACTCACTTGAATTTGGACTACCTGATCTCCTTCTGTTCACTATCCAAGACTCCAGTGTTATCTGTAGGAATATTGAAAATACCAAATTAACACTTCCTCCTAATTCATTTCAACATTAACTAAATAACTTACATGCAAGGCACTGTGCAAACTACAGAGAAGTGGTGGTGGAAACATTGCTATTGAGTCAATTCCAACTCACGGAGACCCTATAGGACACAGTTTTCAAGGCTATAATCTTGTAATCGTTACAGAAGCTGACTCCCACATTTTTGCTCCCACAGAGTGGGTGGTGAGTTTGATCTACTGACCTTTCTATTAGCAGCCAAGCACTTAACCACCATGCCACCAAGTCTCCTAAGTACTGTTATTGGTCTTAAAATGAATAAATCATGTCCTTGCTGCTGTGCTGTAAAAGGGGATAAATAATTCAAATAAGCAGAGTACAAGACAGAAAAATAGTGTTGTGATAGACAGAAGGTGACAGAAGGGAAAGTTGTATGAAGTTGCAGTAATCAGCAGAGCATTCAGAGGGCAAGGAGTAAAAACAAGTGGCTGGTGACGCTACTAGAAAATGAGACAGTGACTAAGCATAATCTTGTAAATACGATAATTGAACTCTTGGGTAAGTAGACTAATGATGTAAAATGTCTCTGGATTAGGATTGCTTATAGTAAACAAGTCCACCATCTAGAGATGTATGAGTCATGACTCTTGAGAATGTGACATAACTACACAACTGTCTGGGGCATAAAGTGGAGATGTTCTAGCTTAAATGCTCCCCATTCCGTGAGGTGACTTTCAGTCCTCACTAGAGATCTATTTTAGTAGGCTGTGTACTATCCTAGTCTGTGTATTATCCTAGGATGTGGCAAGTCTTGTAGAATGTCACAGCCCTCTCTCTACCTTATGAGTACCTTATCAGCACTTGTGTCCTTGGAGTTAGCAGGAAAACTTGATCCTGTGTAAGATTTTCAGTTCCTTTGGGTCTGATTCAATAGTTTGACCCTTGGTCTTGGCACAGCCTTCATGATGAGGTGGAATTTGGAATGAACATCGAGAGATGTATGGGATTTTAAAAGGCAGAGATAAGACCACTAACATTCCAAGCAGGAGGGGAAAAAAATCACAAAGGGACAGAGATAAGAAAGTAAATAAGGATATGTTCTAGGCTGAAACTATATTCTAGTTTGGCTAGAGTATAAAATTACTCTCGGTCCATTTTTCGTTCTGTTTCTTGCTCAGGACCTGCATCAAGTGGATTTCTCACCCTCTGACTTCTGTCTGGGGTAAGCCAATAACAGTCAGTTGTAGGAGGTTGAAATAGTAGAAAAAAGGAGATCAGTGAAAGCATTTTCCCATCTCCCTTCCTGCTGGATTCCTACAAGTTGACTGCATGCTTCTAACCACTGAGCTGGGCTAGACTTGACAGCAGCTAACGTCAACATCAAAGACCACAGTCTTTGAAGTTGTCCTTTTCACACAGTGGCAGCTACACTCTCTGGTTCTGTTAACTACTCCTTCCTTTGCCTCTAAAGTCTCAGCAATGATAGCAACTCTTCACTATGGCCTTTTTTCTACTATTTCAACCTCCTACAACTCTCTTTGGATTCTTCTAAACCTGTCTACTTCCTTTTTACTAAAGAGAGTTTAATATTCTCTTCAAACACTCCTCCACAAGAGTCTTCCATTTTCTACCATGGTCATTCTGGTAACAGTGAACCTCAGTGGCCGTTATTTTGTTGATATTTCAAGCATCAACTTGGTTTCTGCAAAACAGCATCATCTACCACATTAAAATAAATGTGTTACACTCAATCTTATTGGTTTTATAGTTTCACTTGTGCTTAATTTATTAATTTATTTTGTTTTTATAGTTGCATACCTATTTTCATAAAAAAGGCATGCCTAATTTTATGTTTGTATGTGTTAGGTAAATCATTGGCAATTATTAATACATCAACTTTAAGGAGCTCCTTAAAGTTGTTTTTTTCTTTCAGATAAAGGTCATGTAGTACCACTCAAGTTTGAGAATCACTAGCCTAGCTACACAGCTTCCAAATATCTCTAGGAAGTGTCATAAAGGTTGTCAGAGTGTGAAATAGGCAATTGATACTGAATGCACACAGAAAGCCAAGAACTTCATAAAGCCCATTTTGTCTCTGGCAGCTAGGGCTGGGAATGACTGCACCTTCTCCCACCCACACAGGGATCTGAAAACGGCTCCATGAACCACCGTGGCTTTTACGAATGTCAGTCCTCAAACTCTGCAGCAGACAATTGCAGTGAGAACAACTTCTAGTCAAGCTAGTGGAGTGGATTCATGACTTGACACACCTTTAACTTCAAATGTGTAGCAAATATTAAAATGAAAAAATAAAAGACATACCGGGGGGGGGGGGAGCGTCTATTTGTACTAAAAACATGCAGTGGTAAATGTGAAACCACTGACTTGTTGGCCCTCAGGTCAGAAGCCAATTGGCAGCAGAGAGTTCAGCTCCAAGAGCCTCAGATACTCCAGAGGAAAAACCTAATTTGGCTTTATGACTTACAGTTAAAGGTTTGGGGAACTTTTACTGATTGATGCCTTGAATTAAAGAAAGGTCTCATGCCTACAGAATTAGAAGTCAGAAACCAGCCTCACAATAAGGACTAATGAAATCTATCTTTTGGCTCGGTGATTGAAGCTTCATTATCCCAAATACCACTATAGGAAACTAACTTCAAACCATCATCTTATAGCCTTGCCTTGGGTTAGAAGCTTGGGCAGGAGTTGTGGTGTATCAGGGTAGGCTAATGCTATGCTATTCTAACAAATGAATCCAAAATAATATCATATTTACATAACAAAAGTTATTCTGAGAACACATCACAGTGCAGTGCAGGTCAGGTGATTCTCCTTGGCAGATGTCCCCCAAAAGTGACCTGGAAATTTAGAGTGATTTCATCTAGCAGCTCTGCCAATTTGGCATTCTTCACATTCGTTAATGATAAGAAGATCACGACTGTCTCACACATGCCCTTCCTTAAACGTTTTGGACTAAGAGTGATAATATGTTATTTTCACCAACAATTCATTTGCAAAACTACACACATAACCCCAAAATAAACACAAGGAGTGCTGACAAGCGTATGAGAGTACACAAGTATCTGCTAAGCAGGACCTCAGTGGATGACCCTCAAATTTTTTAGACAAGAAGGAAGCCCAGAGGAAGAGAGATAGAAAATAACTTCCCACTGAAAAAAGGCTTGCAAACTGGTGTTTCAAAACATATGAATAAACCTAATCCTAAGAAACCAGTGAGTCTAACAAACAATATGAATTCTCTTCATATGAAATCAATTGTACAGAAAATATTGACAAAGCGTTTTAAGTAAGTATACTTCATTTGCACAAAGAGATAAATGAATTAACTCCTGTTTAGAAATTACTACAAAGGGAAAAACTCTATTAAAACAGGGATTAATAGCTAAATGGATAGGGTCTTACTTTGAGATAATAAAAATATTCTAAAATTGATTGCAGTGAATTTTAGCATAGTCATAGAGTTATGACCTCTGTGATTACACTAAAAGCCATTGAATGGTACATTTTAAATGAGTGAACTGTGCAGTGTGTGAATTATACCTCAATAAAACTGTTATAAGAAGAAAAGAAAAAATCTATCAAAAATGGTCACTGAAGTTAAAAATGCAGTAAGTGAATTAATCTAAACTGAACCAAGTCTAAGAGGTAATTACTGAAGGCATGTTCAGAAAATACTTGAGAAGACCCTAAGCTCTCACCTCTAGATAAACCGTAAGTGCAAACTAACCAGGAAATGAAGGCCCAACAGTTACAGAGCACCTGGCTAAGTGCCGAAGGCGTGCTTCAGCTCAGAGCCCAAGACAGCAGAGCTCCTCCTCCTCATCTTCATTGCCTTCTTCACCACTTTCTTCTCCTTCTTCTTCCCCTCTCTCTCTCATGCTGTTTCTTTGACCCTAGCCCTCCGTATCTCTCAGGGCTCAAAGTTATCTGTCAAAATATGAGGTGAACACAAACCAAAGGAACAGAGACTTCACAGGTCACACATGAAAAGCAATACAGACCTTACCAAAACCGTTTGGAAAATCACTAAATGAACAAATAGCTACAGCCTGCAACAAGCAACGAAAATAAACCCATAGGAGGAAGGATGAGTCTGATATACAGTTACCACATTATAATACAGCATCCTCAGAGATTCTGTGATTTCATTTCCAGACCGTCACATAAAGTGAATAATGCAATAAAGGGAGTGACATAATTTTTTCCCATTGCATATAAAAGTTGTGTTTATACTATGTAACAGTATGTTAAGTGTGCAGTAGCATTATGTGTATTATAAAAAAGTACATCCTTAAATTAAAAAACACTGTATTGCTAAAAATGCTAGCCACCATCTGAGCCTTCAGTGAGTTATGTCTTCTAGCTGGTGGAGGGTCTTGCCTTAATGTTGATGGCTGTTGACTGATCAGAGTGGTAGTTGCTGAAGGTCAAGTGGTTGCTGCAATTTCTTTAAATAAGACATCAGTGAAGTCAGCCACATCCACTGACTCTTCCATGAAAGGTTTCCCTGTAGCACATCATGGTATTTGAAGGCTTATTACACATAGTCAGATGTTTTTCAAACTTGAAATCAATCCTCTCAAACCCTTGCTGCTTTACCAACTAAGTTTATGTCAGGTTCTAAATCCCTTGTTGCACTTCAGCAGTGTTCATAGCATCTTCACCAAGGGTGGATTCAATCTCAAGAAACCATTTTCTTTGCCCATCCATAGGAAGTAGTACCTCATTCATTTTATCATGAGATTTTAGTGAATCAGTCGTGTCTTCAGGCTCTAATTCTGGTTCTAATTCTCCTGCTGTTTGCACTACATCTGCAGTTACTTTCTTCCATGAGTGTTGGACCTCTCAGTGTCATCCATGAGGTTTGGAATCAACTTCTTCCAAATTCCTGTTAAAGCCGTCATTTTGAATCATGAATGGTCTTAATGGTATCTAAAACGTTAGACTCTTTCCAGAAGATTTTCAATACTTTGCCAAGATCCATCAGAGAAATCACTATCTAGGGCAGTTGTGACCTCATGAACTGTATTTCTTTTATTTCTTTTTTTGTATTATCATTATATTATTGTATTATTATTATTATTGAATGAAAATGTACATTCCTGTATAAATTTGCATGCCCACCTATATGCAGCTTCCACTGCTCTCCCTGCCCAGTGATAGCACACTCTTCCTCTCTGCTCCACACATGTCCTATCCTCCCAACAATCTCCTATCCCCTCCTCTCCACCCACTCATCTGCCTCCAGTAAGAGGTCAGCAGGAAAACATCCTATAGATGCATAGAACCACAAAGTACACACATGATATGGTCACCGTGTGTCACCAAGTCCAATCTATTCCTGTCAGAAGAGTTGAGCTGCATTATAATTTATGGACAGGGGCAGCATCAGGGCCATGGGCCATGCTCCCAGGGGAACCCCAAAGCCCCTGGACCATCAATTGTGGTCTTTTAGTGAAGATTTCAGGGTGCGACCCTTCTTATTCTTGTATTTCCAGTGAAACTCAACTTGGTGAGTTCTACTATGGCTATCACTGGTGGTGGCCAGGCACCATCTGGTTCTTCCAGTCACAAGTCGATGTAGTCACCCACTCATGTGGATCTCTCTGTCTTCTGTCATTTTGATATTTGATGATCTTCTGTTCCTGCTGAGTTGGGACCATTTGCTGTACCTCAGATGTTTATCTTTTAAGACCCCAGACGCCACTCACCAATGTGGGGTTCAGAGGGCTCTCTTAGAAAAACACTAGTTGTACCAGCTGGCCTCGATTTCCCTGAAAGCATGGTCCCTGGCCTCCTTGCCCCAGCTACTCTGTCCTTGCAATATTGAGTTAAGATGGGAGGAGTACTCATGTTATGCTGAAGTCCAGTTAATATTGGTCTTCTCTCTAATGTGTGCTGTCACAGATTTCACCCAACCAAATTACTATTGACTATCTAATCTAGACCTTCCTCACCTCACTCTCCCTCCCTCCCCACTCTTGGAGCCGTCAAAGAGTCTTTTCCTCTATGCATGAGTCTGTTTTTAAGTTCTTATCATAGGGGTCTTATACAATATTTGTCCTTTTGTCACTGACCACTTTCCCTCACCATAATGTCCACCAATTGAAACCAAGTTATGAGATGTTTCCTAAAATCATCATGGTTCTTTATCATTGCATAGTATTCCACTGAGTATATATACCATAGTTTACCTATCCATTCTTCTGTTGCTGGGCATCTGGGTTGATTCCATTTTTTTGCTATTGTGGACTGTGCTGTGATAAATATTCATGTGCATGCATCAGTTGATATGGATGCCCTTGATTCTGTAGGATATATTCCTAGCAGTGGAATTACTGGATCAAATGGTATATCTAGACCCAGCTTTCGAAGGAAGCTCCAGATTGTTTTCCAAAGAGGTTGTAACATATTGCCATCCCACCAACAGTGTAAGAGAGTTCCAATTTATCCACAGCCTCTCCAGCATATGTTGTTTTGTGTTTTTTGGATCATGGCAAACCTTGTTGGGGTGAGATGGTATCTCATTGTAGTTTTGATTTGAATTTCTTTAATAGCTAATGATCATGAGTATATCCACATGTGTTTTTTGGCTGCCTGGATCTCCTCTTTAGAGAAGTGTCTGTTTATCTCTTTTCCTCGTCACTTAACTGGATGATTTATCTTTGTCTTATTGATATTTTGCAGTACCTTATAGATTATGAAGATCAGTTGTCGGTCAGACATATAGTTGCCAAATATTTTTTCCCATTCTGTAGGTGGCCTTTTAGTTCTTTGGATGAGCAGAAGTGTTTGATTCTTATTTATCTATTTTCTCTTCTGTTGTTAGTGGTTGTCTGATGGATTTTGAAGTCTGTCTATGTTGTGTATTAAAACTTCCATTATTGTTCCTAATTTTCTTGAATGAGCTTTATGGTTTTAGATTTGGTATTTAGGTCTTTTATCCAGTTTGAGTTCATTTTTATATAAGCTGTAAGATACGGGTCTTGTTTCAGTTTATTGCAGATGATATCCAATTTTGCCAGCACCATTTGCTGAAGAGATTGTTTTTATCCCAGTTTAACGTCTTACAGCCTTTGTCAAATATCAGCTGTTCATAGGAAGATGGTGTCATCTCTGGGGTCTCGATTCTGTTCCACTGTTCTATCTGTCTCTTGCTGTACCAGTACCAGGCTGTTTTGACTACTGTGACAATGTAATAGGTTCTAAAGTTGGGTAATGAGAGGCCTCCCATTGTATTCCTCTTCTTCTTCAGTAGTGCTTTACTTATTCTGGGATTCTTCCCTTTCCAAACAAAGTTGGTAATTTGTTTCTCCTACTCATTAAAAAATGTCACTGGAATTTGTATTGGGATTGTTTTATATAAGATTGCTTTACACTTGGCTGGCTTGGGTAAAATAGACATTTTCACAATGTTAAGTTTTCCTATCCATGAGCAGGATAGGTTTCTCCATTTATGTAAGTCTCTCTTAGTTTCTTGTAGTAAAAACTTGTAGGTCTCTTGTTAATGGTCTGTTATTTCTCTGGTTAGATTCATTCCTAGGTACTTTGTCTTCTTAGGGGCTATAGTAAATGGTGTTGATTTGGTAGTTTCTTCCTGAATAATCTTGTTCTTGGTATAAAGGAATCCTACTGATTTACTTATGTTTATCTTGTATCCTGAGACTTTGCTGAACTCTTCTATCAGTTTGAGTAGTTTATTTATGGGTTCTTTAGGATTCTCTGCGTATACAATCACATCATCTGCAAATAGGGAGATTTTGACTTCTTTTTTGCTGATAAGGATGCCCTTTATTTCTTGGTCTTGTCTAATTGCTCTGGCTAGAACTTCTAGTACAATATTGAATAGGAGAGGTGACAGTGGGCATCCTTGTCTAGTTCCTGTTCTCAGGGGAAACTGTTTCAGTCTCTCTCCATTCAGCATGACGTAGGCGGTTGACTTTGTATATATGGCCCTTATTACTTTGAGAAATTTGCCTTCCATTGCTATTTCGCTGAGAGTTTTTAGCATCAGTGGGTGTTGGACTTTATCAGATAGCTTTTCTGCATCAACAGACAAGATCAGGTGATTCTTGCCTTTTGTGTTATTTACGTGGTTGATCACATTCATTGTTTTTCTGATGTTGAACCAGCTTTGCATCCCTGGTATGAATACAACTTGGTCAGGATGGATTATTTTTTGGATATGTTGTTGTATTCTATTGGCAAGAACTTTCTTGAAGATTTTTGCCTCTGGGTTCGTGAGGGATATCGGTCTGTAGTTCTCCTTTTTTGTTGGGTTTTTCCCTGGCTTTGGTACCAGTGTTGTCCTGGCTTCATAGAATGAGTTTGAGAGTATTCCATCCCTTTCTTTGTTGTGAAATAGTCTCAGTAGTATTGGGGATAACTCTTCTCTAAAAGCTTGGTAGAATTCTGCAGCCAAGCCATCTGGGCCTGGGCTTTTCTTGGTTGGCAGCTTCTTGATCACTTTTTCAATCTCTTCCTTTGTGATGCATTTATTAAGTTGTTCTGCTTCACCTTGTGATGATTTTGGTACGTGATATGAATCAAGGAATTTGTCCATTTCCTCTAGATTTTCAAATTGGTAGAGTACAGTCTTTCATAGTATTCTGTTATGATATTTTTTATTTCTGTTGGGATAACTCCCCTCTCATTTCTTATTTGGGTGATTTGTTTACTTTCCTGCTTTTCTTTAGTAAGTTTAGCCAGTGGTTTGTCAATTTGGTTGATCTTTTCAAAAAAACAGCTTTTGGACTTTTCAGTTTTTTCCATTGCTCTTCTATTCTCTAACTCATTTAGTTCTGCTCTAATTTTTATGATCTGTTTTCTTCTGCTGCCTGAGGGGTTCCTCTATTCTTCTTTCTCTACTTGTTCAGACTGTATGGTTAGTTCTTTGATTTAGTTTCTTTCTTCCATCCAGATGTGTGCATTTATGGAGATAAACAGACCTCTGAGCACTGCCTTGGCTGTATCCCATAGGTTCTGGTAGGAAGTGTTTTCATTCTCACTGGAATCCATAAATTTCTTTATTTTATCCTTGATTTCTTCTATAACCCATGACTTTTTGAGCAAGAAATTGTTCAATTTCCATGAGTTCTGCTTTCTCTCTGTTTTTTTCTGCTATTGATTTAGACTCCTATGGCTTTATGATCTGAGAATATGCTTTGCATTAATTCAGTGGTATGGATTTCATTGAGAACTGCTTTATTTCCTAATACATGGTCTATTTTGGAGAATGTTCCATGTGCACTGGAGAAGAAGGTGTAGTTGTCTGCTAATGCATTGAAAGTTCTGTACATGTTGACGAGGTCTAGTTGGTTAATTGTGGCAATAAGATCTTCTGTGTGTTTATTGAGCTTTTTTCTAGATGATCTGTACAATATTGAGAGAGGAGTGTTGAAGTCGCCCACTATTATTGTGGACTGATCTATCTCATTCTTTAGTGTAGTCAGTGCTTCTTCAATGTATTTAGTTGCTCTAATATTAGGTACATAAGTATTTAATATTATTAAGTACTGTTTGTGTCTTAAACTTTTTGGCAATAGTGTCCATCCTTGTCCAAGATGGTAGATTTTACATTAAAATCTATTTTATCTGAGATTAGAGTTGTCACAGCTGCTCTTCTTTGTGTATTGTTGGCTTGATGTATATTCTTCCATCCTTTAATTGTCAGTTTGTTAATATCTTTAAGTGTAAGGTGAGTTTCTTGTAGGCAACATATGGATGGGTCATATCTTTTGAGCCAAGAAGTCACTCGATGTCTCTTTACTTGCACATTCAGTCCATTCACATTCAATGTGATTATTGATAGGTATGTGTTCACTGTTGCCATTGTGAGATGTTTGTCTTTGTTTTGATGTTTTCTTTGTTGTTCTTATTAATCTGTTCTAGGACATTCTTCTTTGTGAGTTGGCCTTTCATCTTTTTCAGGGTTGGATTTGTGGTTGTTGAGACTCATGTAGTACATTTCTTGGTTTGATATGTTGGATCTTTATTGTGCTTTATGGCTGCCTCTGTGATCCCCCTTAATAAACTACATACAAACCCCATTTTAACTACTACCATTCTTATCAAATTCCTCTCCATCTGGAAGGACTATAACAACTGTAGTACATCACTCTTTTTAATACAGTAACATCATAGTTTTCATGATACAATTACTCGATTATTTCTTTCACTATTATAACTTTTATTAAGTTTGCAGCCTCCCCTAACTGAGTAGGATTCTGGGTGATGTGTCCTGTATTTGCTTCTAAAATATAAAGTTAGTGGTTTTGTTCTTCCAAGCCAAGAGATTCTTTCAGAATTCCTTGTAGCTTTGGTTTGGTTTCTACAAAGTCTCTGAGTTTGTGTTTATCCACGAATGTCTTAATTTCATTTTCATCTTTGAAAGATAGTATTGCAGGATATAGAATACTTGGTTGGAAGTTCTTCTCCTTCAAGGCTTTGAATGTGTCATGCCACTGTCTCTGTGCCAGCATTGTTTCTGCTGAGAAATCCAACGGCAGCCTACATGGTTTCCCTCTGAATGCTAACTTTGCTTTGAGTCTTGCTGCCTTTAAGAATTTCTGCTTATGTTTCATTTTGTTAAGCTTAATTAGACTTGGTCTTGGAGTCTTTCTTTTTAGATCTATATTGAGTGGTGTTTGATATGCATCTTGGATACCTATATTCTCTTCTTTCATAATTTCTGGGGAGTTTTCTCTCAGCAGCTCAGCAACAATACTCTCTATATTCTCAGGTGTCTTGTCCTGTTCAGTAACTCCAATTAATCATAGATTGTTCCTTTTAATAGAATCCCACATGATTCTTAATGTTTCTTAGTTTTTCTTGTTTCTTTTTCTGATTTCTCCTCATAGATGCTACAGTCAGTAGCTCTGTCTTCCAAGTCAGAAAGTCTATTTTCCATTTTTTTCCACTCTGTTTTCTTGGCTTTGAATTGAAGTTTCTATCTCTTTGATTTTGTTCTTGATCTGTTGGATTTCAGAGTACTGGTGTTCTATCAGATTGAACAGCTTGCTTGATTTTTCATTTTTCTCTGCTGCATTTTGTGTAAGGTCTAGGAGGGCTCTGTATAGTCATTTTGTATTTACCTTTGGATAATTTCAGAAAGGTTTCTTCGTCTGGGAAGTTTCATGTTGCTTTCTTTTGGGAGCTTTCTGAAGCCATGGGTGATTTCTTGGTTGTGGTTTTTCTCCAGAGTTTGTTGATTTGGGGGCATCACATAAGTCAATAGAGGCTGGGAGAGATGATGTGAGGATAGACCACAGTTGTTTCTCTAGGCTGTCTTAAAATCAAAGGTAAAATGTATTTGAGAATTTTCAGTCAGTCAGCTTTTCAGGTGTATAGGTCTCTCTTCCCAGCTGACAAAGTAAGCACCTCTACATCAAACCCCAGATGTTATAAACTAGCTCAAAGTGTAGAAAGGCTACTGCCCTGTTGGCTTCTGCTGTTGGGCCCCAGCTGTAGGAGACACTTGTACAATACTGTTTTTCTGCCAGAAAAGCGCTCTGCTCCAGGCAGGCACTGCCTCCCAGCCCAGGAATTAGGTCCAGCTGAGGCTTCCATATGGGTAACTGCCTCCCAGTGGAACAAGATGGTGTTCCTCACAAGTTTGCCCCTGCCTCGGAACAGACCACTCTATGTTGGAGGCAGAAAGAGAAGCCAAAGGTGCCAAGATCCACCAACTCCATAGCCTCTGTTGCCCAGCCCCAGCCATAGGCAACACTGTGTAAAATACTACTTTTCTACCAGAAAAGTGCTCTCCTCCGGGCAGGTGCTGTCTCCTAGCCTAGGAACTAGGTTCAGCTGGGGACTCTGTATGGACATCTCTACCTCCCAATGGAACAAGACGGCGTCCAGCACAAGCTCAGTGCCTGCCTTTGTACAAGCTGTGCAGAAAGAGAAGCCAAAGGTGTCGAGACGCACAGAGTCCAAAGCCAGGCTCTCAAAATACGGCAATTTCATCTGCTCATCCCACCTGCAGTGTGTCTGAGTTTAGCTGCTAGTGAAGTCCCAGCTCCACCCACTGGCTAAGACAGAGGAAAAAAAAAAGTAAAAATGGTGAGCTACCCTCAGTCTGTGAAAGCCAGCTCTCGTGAAGAGCTGGGTCAGTGAAAGAGAGAAGGTTTACCATTCAGTGGTATGAAGTCCAAATTAACAGCCCTATGCCATGTCCTGGGGCTCACTAGGTGACCAGAAGGCTCCATTTAACTTTCATTTCAGGTCTTGGTTTCCCGAAGTATTTAGGGAGATGTTTGTTTAGTCCTCCATATTTACTCTGCCCCCTGAAATGTATCTCTTAAATAATAAGACTTGAAAGTCAAAATTACTCTTCAATCCACAGGCTTCAGAATGGATCTTACATTAATAGGCCACATTAGTTTCCTTGTACACTTCCTTTAGAGCTTTGGGGCAACAACGTGCCCTGTTAATTGGCAGTAATATTTTGAAAGAAATCTTTTTTTCTAAGCAGTGATCTCTACAGTGGGGTTAAAGTATTAGTAAGTAAGTGTGTATCATCCAGGCTTTGCTCTTCCATTTATGGAGCATAGGAAGATAAGGTTTAGCATAAGTCTTTAGGGCCCTATAATTTTCAGAATGCTAAATTAACATTGGCTTTAACTTATAGTCACCAAATACAAGAGCTCCTAATGAGTGTCAGATCATCCTCTAAAATTTTGACAGCAGGCACTGACTTCTGTCCAGCTTGAAAGCCCTAGATCACATTTTCTTGCAGTATAAGGCTATTTAATCTGTGTTGAAAACCTGATGTTTAGTGTAGTCATCTTTATCACTCCCATGGCTTCTACAACAGCACTTGCTGCTCCGCCTTGTACTTTTACGTTATGAAAATGGTGTCTCTCCTTATACTTCAGGAACCAACCTCTGCTAGTTTCAATCTTTTCTTCTGAAGTTTTCCTACCTTGCTCAGGCTTCATGAAATTGAAGTGAATTAGGGCTTTACTGTGGATTAGGCTTTGATTTAAGGGAATGTTGTTGCTGGTTTGATCTTCTATCCAAACTACTAAAACTTTCTCTGTATCAGCAATAATGCTCTTTTGCTTTCTTATTAGTCATGGAGCTCACTGGAGTGACACTTTTAATTGCCTTCAAGAACTTTTCCTTTACATTGACAACTTGGCTGTTTGGCTCCAGAGGGCCAGCTTTTAGCCTAACTCTACTTTCAACATTCTTTCCTCACTAAACTTAACCATCTCTAGCTTTTAATTTAAAACAAGGGATGTCTGACTCTTCCTTTCATTGGAACACTTAGATGTCATTGTAGGTTACTAGCTAGCCTGATTTTGATATTGTTGTGTCTCAGAGAATGAGGCTCAAGGAGAAGGTGAGAGACAAGGGAGTAGTTGATTGATGCGGCAGTCAGAAAACACATGCTTACTGATTAGGTTCACTACCTCATACAGTGGCAGTTCATTGTGCTCTACAACAGTTACAATAGTGACATCAAAGATCACTGATCACAGATCACCATAACAGACATAATGAAAATAAAATTCTGAAATACTGTGAGAATTACCAAAACGTGACAGAGAGACATGAAGTGAGGATTTCCTATTGAAAAACTGTCAGTGATTGTCTTGCTTGATACAGGGTTGCCACAAACCTTCAATTTGTAAAAGAAAAAAAAAATCTACATATATAAAGCACAGTAAAGCAAAGTATAATAAAACAATGTATGCTTATAAACAAAATTTTCAGATTTCAACAACAACAAATACAAAGCATATAAAGAAACAGAAAGGATAGTCTATTCACAGAAAAAAATGAATAGAAATTGTTTATGAGGAAACACAGACATTGAACTTAAAAGTCAAAGGCCAACGCAGTTGCTGTCCTGATGCATAGCAACCCTAGAGGACAGAATAGAACTGTCCTCATGGGGTTTCCTAAGCATAAATATTTACAGAAGCAGAATGACACACCTTTCTCCCATGGAGTGGCTGGTGGGTTCAAACCACTGACCTTTTGCCTTTTGGTTAGTAGCTAAGTGCTTAACCACTGGGACCCCAGACTTCCTGACATTGGTCTTAAAAAAAACAAAACAAAACAAAATCAAAAAACAACCACTGTCATTGAGTTGATTCCAACTTATAGCAACCCTACAGGATGCAAAAGAACTTCTCCATAGAGTTTCCAAGGAGCACCTAGCAGATTCGAATTGTCAGCCTTTTGGTTAGCAGACATACCACTTATGCCATCATGGTTTCGCCACTTGTCTTAGTAGACTTTAAATCAACTCCTCTTGGTGTGTTCAAACAGCTACAGTAAACAGTGCCCATATGATCTATGAGTGCATTAAAAAAAAAAAAACATTGCCATCAAGTCGGGTCCAACTGATGGCAACCCTAGAGGCCAGAATAGAACTACCTATTGGGTAGAGATTAAAAAAAAAAAAAAAAAAAAAAAACCAATGCCATGTAGTCAATTCCAATTCATAGCAACTCTGCAGGACAGAGAACTTCTCCATAGAGTTTCCAAGGAGTGCTTGGTGAATCTGAACTACTAACCTTTTGGTTAGCATCCATAGCACTTAATCACTACATTACCAGGGTTTCCAATATAGAGATAGAAATTATAAATGGAAACAAACTGTGGAGCTGGAAATTACAATAAGTGAAATTAAAAATCTCACTGGAAGGTTTCAGTAGCAGATTTTAAGAGGATGAACAATAAATGAGCAAACTTCAGAGCAAGACAAAACTGTCCAGCCTACAGAACAGAAATAAAATAGTATGAAGAAAAATGAACAGAGTGTAAGAGACCTGTGGGATACCATGAAGTGTACCTATATGGCTAACAGGGATCTCAGAAAGAGATGAAAGGGCAGAAGGAATATTTGATGAAATAATAGTCTCAAACTTCTCGTTTGATAAAAGCCACAAATCTATACATTTAAGGGGTTCAGTGAATTCCAACAAAGATAACATAAAGAGATTCACACCAAGACAAATGATAATCAAATTGCAGAAATTCAAAGATGAAGAAAATCTTGTAATCAACAAATGAGAAGTGACTGATCATGTATGAGTGATTCAAATTCAGATTACCAGTAGACTTCTAATCAGAAATTAAGGAGGACAGAAGAGAGTGGGATGACATTTTTAAAATGCTGAAAACAAAAACAAACCTGTTAGCCATGAATCCTATAAGCAACAAAACTATCCTTTAAAAGATGAAGCAGAGATAAAGACATTCCCAGATAAATAAAAGCTAAAGGATTTTTTGCTGGTGGACTTGCCCTATAGAAAGCCCAAAGGAAGTTTTTTAGGCTGATAAAAGGACACTAGGCTGATAACTCTAGACCATACAAAGAAATAAAGAACGCTCTTTAAAGTAACTATGAAAGTAAATACAAAAGCCAGCATTATTGTATTTTTGGTTGGCAACTTCTCTTTTTATTACCTACATAATTTACAACATAATAGAGCAAAAATTAGAAATCAATATTTATAGGCACACACTGTGGGCAATTTGTGGAGAGATGGATAAAGATGCAATTTGTGACAGTAACATAAAAAAGGGGGAGGTACTGAATAGGAACAGAGTTAATTTCTGTGACTAAGGCTAAATTGGTAACAACTAAAACTAGATTGTTACAAACGTAGGATATAAATTCTATTCCTTGTGGTAACCACTATGAAAATATCTTTAAAACTATGCACAAAAGGAAATGAAGAAATCAAGGTGACACACTAGGAAAAATCAAGCACAAGAAAGGCAGAAACAAAGGATATGAAAGGAAAGTGGTATAAAACAAACAAAGAGCAGAAGCAAGCCCTTCCTTATCATCAATTATATTAAATGTAAATGAATTAAACTGCAAGCAAAAGTCAGAGATTGGAAGAGTATTCAATAAACGTGTTTTAACTACATAGCACCAACAAGAAACTCACTTTAGATCCAAAAGACACAAATAGAATGAAAAGAAAAGAACTGAAAAAACACATACCATCTAAACAATAACCAAAAGAGAACTATGGTGGTTATAGTAATATCAGTCAAAATAGACTTTACATCAAAAATTTAAAGTTCGTATTCTCATTTCTAACAAGAAAGAATTAGTGAACAGTAGTGTAAGGAGTCGCCACTCAACAGTCAGTTTGTCACACTGTGGTGGTTTACACAGTTGCATTGATGCTGGAAGCTATGCCACTGGTATTTCAAAGACCAGCAGGTGGGCAGATATAAGTGAAGCTTCCAGACTAATATAGACTAGGAAGAAGGAATTGATGATCTATTTCTGAAAATCTTGGGAAATGAAAACCATGTGAATAGCAGCAGAAAATTGATACAGCATCAGAAAAAGAGCTTGGATGAGCTGTCCCCAAGTAGAGCCAACCTTAGTTACGTGGGTGAATCAAGCTTGCAGGACTCTCACTTGCCAATATGGCACAACTCAAAATGAGAAAAAGCAGTTGCAAATATTCATTAATAATCAGAACATGAAATGTATACAGTATGAATTTAGGTAAAATGAAACTTGTCATACATGAAAGAGAACACTTGAAGATCATATCCCAGGCATTAGTGAGCTGAAATGAGTTGATATAGGCCATTCTGAAGCAGACAGTAGTCATACAATCTACTATGCTGGAAATGACAAATTGAAGAGGAACAGCTTCACATTCACTGTTAAAAAAATTCCAAGGTTTATCCTGAAGTACAGAACTGTCAGTAACAGAATAATATTCATACAACCACAAGAAAAAACAGTTAATGTAACTATTATTCAAATTTAGGCAACAACCACTAGTGCTAAAGATGAAGAAATTGAAGACATTTACAAATTCTGCAGCCTGGAATTGATCAAATGTGCAATCAAGATGCATTGATATTTACTGGTGATTGGAATGCAAAAGTTGAAAAACAAAGAAAGGGGATCAGTAGTTGGAGAGAAAGCTGTGACAGAAATGACACCAGAGATCTCAAGATAGAATTTTATAAGACTAATGAATTATACACTAGAAACATCTCTTTTTTTTAACAACATGAATGTTGACTGTACATTTGGACTACATTAGACAGAATACACAGGAATCAAACTGACTACATCTGTAGAAAGAAACAGTGGAGAAACTCAGTGTCATCAGTCGGAACAAAGACAGGAACTGACTTCGGGAAAGACTACCAATTGCTTATGTATGAGCTCAAGCTGAAGAGGAAGAAAACTAAAACAAACACAGACACCAAAATACAGCCTTGAGTATACCTCACCAGAACTTAAGGACGATTTCAAGTACAGATTTGAGGCATTGAACACTGATGACCAAAGGCAAGACAAGTTGTAGGATCACACTGAGGTCATCACACATAAAGAAAGAAAAATGTCATTAAAAAGATGAAAAAGAAAGAAAAGACCAAAATAAAGGTCAGAAGAGACTCTGAAAGTTGCTCTTAAACGTAAAATAGCTAAGGTGAAGGAAGAAATGATGAAGTAAAAAAGCTGAGCAGAAGATATCAAAGGGCAGCTTGAGAAGACAAAGTATTATAATGCAAAGATCTGGAGACAGAAAACCAAAGAGGAAGAATACGCTTGACATTTCTCAAAGTCAAATACAGAAAATATTCTGGGCTTGAGTTGCAACACAGAGAGAGTCTACAGGAAAAAACATTAAATGATTCAGGAAGCATCAAAAGAAGACAGAAAGACTAGACTCACTGCACCAAAAATAGCTGATTGACATTTAACCATTTCAGTAGGTAGCGTGTGATCGAGAACTGATAGACTGAGGAAAAGGTTCCAAGCTGCTCTGAAAGCAAGAGTGAAAAACAAGCCTTCATGGACTGATGGAACACCAACTGAGATGTTTCAACAAATGGATGCAGTGCTGGAAGTGTTCGCTAGTCTATGCTAAAAAATTTGGAAGAGTTACCTGGCTAACCGACTGGACTTTGGAATGCACCCATTCCAATGAAAAGTGATCCAATAGAATGTGAAAATTATCAAACAGCATCATTAAAATCACACACAAGTAAAATTTTGTTGAAGATGATCCAAAAATGGTTACCCCAGTACATCAGCAGGGAACTGCCTGAAATTCAAGCCAGGTCCGGAAGAGGACATGGAATGAAGGACATTGCTGATGTCAGACGGACCCTGGCTGAAAGCAGAGAATACCAGAAAGATGTTTACCTGTGATTTATTGACTATGCAAAGATATTCTATTATACGGATCACAGCAAATTACGGGTTACACTCGGAGGAATGGGAATTTTAGAAAGCTTATTTGTGCTCATAAATTCTACTCCATTGAGATCCATGTGTATAGTCACCATTTATGTTGTTGAAAAAAGATATTTCAAAGAAGTTGTTGGTCATGCAAAATCCTATCATGCAATCTCCAGTGTCATTTCTACCACCAAGACAGTATTTTCCCACTACCAAATCTTCCTCTTTGTTTACAACTTGCACGTTCTAACTACCAGCAATTATAAGTGCATGGTGATTGCATGTTTGATCAACTTCAGACTGCAGAAGTAATTAAAAATCTTCATTCTCTTTATTTTTAATGCTAGTGATTAGTATAGAAATTCAAACAGTAGTCATATTAGCTGGTCTTCCTCGTAGATCTATAGATATTATCCTATCACTGACAGTGTTGTACTTCAGGATAGACCTTGAAAGACTCTTTTTAAATGAATGTGATGTTGTCTGTCTTTAATTTGTCATGACCAGTGCAGTACGCCATGATTGTCTGATTCAAAATGGCCAATACCTGCCCATTTCAGCTCATCAGTGCCTAGGATATTGATCTTTATGGGTTTCACATTGTTTTTGATGACTTCCACTTTCACTAGATCATATTTTGTACTTTCTAAATTTCAATTATTAATGAAATTTTAACTGAACTTGTTTTTTCTCATTTTGAGTCTTGCCACATCAGCAGATGAAGGTCCTAAAAGTTTGATCCACATTACTGTAGTCAACTCTACTTTAAAGAGTCCAGCTTTTCTCCAGTCATATTTTAATTGCCTTCCAACCTGTGGAAACCTTGCAGTGTAATGATTAAATGCTGCAGCTGCTAACCAGAAGATTGGCATTCAAATCTGCCAGGTGCTCCTTGGAATCTCTGTCTATAGGGTCACTATGAGTTGGAATCGACGTGACGGCAGTGGGTTTGGTTATTTTTTTCCAATCTGAGGTGTTCATTTTCTGGTACTACATCAGACAACATCTGATTCTATTTATAAGGGTTGCACTGGCCACTTTTTTCAGGAAGAGATCACCAGGTTTTTCCCCATAGTCTATTTCAGTCTGGAAGCTCCCGAGTGACACTGCCCATATACAAACACTGGTGTCAAAGCTTCCAGTATCACAACATGCAAGCCCCCATAATACAACAACTGACAGATATATGGTAGGAGTTGTCCAGAATTTAAGAAGAACATGAAATAGATAATATACTCAGTGTATTTAGCAAGACAATAAAAATAAGTTCACATTTAAACCCCCATGTTCAACTGCAAAATACCAAGGATAACAAAGTCATCTTAAAACCTACTAGAGAAAAGTCACTATCTGCAAATGAGTAAAAATAAATTGAAAAACTTCTCACCAAAATGCATAGAAACCAGCAGATGATGGCATAATATTTTTGAAGCGTTGAGAAACAAATATCAACTTAGAATTTTATATTCACTAAACTATCACCTCAGAATGAGGACAAAGTAAACACATTGTTAGATTTACAAATACTTGGAGTTTACCACACAGAGATCCTCACCACACACGCTATTAAAGGATGTCATTTGGTAAGAAGGAAAGTAAACCCAGAAGAGACATACTATGCTTATAGAAAGGGTGAGGACAAAACCTGACAAAAGTCATTAAAGAAAAGTAATTATCGGCCATGGAAAAGAATTCTTGTTTAAAGGGGAAAAAAAAATCTAAAAAAAAAAAACATAACAAATAAGAAAGCATGTCCAAGAGTAGTTAAAGCATGCTAAGACTCTTCTGATAATTTCCATTCTCGGGGTGTTATTATTAGCAAATACTAGAAGGGAACAAAAGAGACTCTGGAGTGACAGATACACATAGTTAGTTTGGATAAAATGCAAATTTTTTGTAATTCGGTGTGTTGTCCCTTTTTTGTAACTTTTATTTTCCAAGAGTTGAAAGATAGCCAGTTTGGATGAGTTTCATGTATTGAATTCATTTAAAATATTTTCTATTAGTCCAGGTAAGTATTAACTGTTCATAAAAGCTATGCATATCTTTGAGACTACAGAGAAGTGTTATATTTCCAATATCTGAGGAGAAGAACAAAATTATGCAGTTCTCCCAATGGAACATAAAAATTACACACACATACATGGAAATATAATGAACTTTACCCTGTAGTGCAGGCTTTTATTGTTTAGGAGCATAATATCTCACTCCTTTGGGCATTCCAATTGTTTCATGACGATATCTTAATAAAAATTAAATTTCCCATCTGCAAGTGGTAAATATGGAAAGAATATGACATCCAGGTTTTATAGAGGCATTAGCTTGATAAAAACGTTAGATGACATCTGCAGTTAACTTCACACACTCATCCTAGAAAAAGTGCTACATAGCTCATTGCCGAATAGCACCATGGTCACCTTCAAAGTACACCCCTTGAGAAGCTATGCATCAATGCCAGCACTTAGTCCACCCTTCAAAGCAATTTTGGAACTCTTTTTCCGGAATGACCATCAGAGCTGTTGTCATATTACCCTTGATGTACTGAAAACCATCAAAATGTCTTCCTTTCAATATTTTCCCTATCTTCAGTTAAAAGAAAAAAACTCACTAGGGGCTAGATCAGGTGAGTAGAGAAGGTGTTCCAATATAGTTTATTTGTGTACCGGCTAAAAACTGCTGCACAGACAGTGCTTTGTGAACTGGTGCACTGTTGTGAGGCAAGAGCCAGGAGATGCCAGTGAAAAGTTTAGGTGTTTTCATCTAACTTTTTCATGCAGCCTTTTCGGCACTTCCAAATAGTAAACTTCATTAACTGTCTAGCAAATTTGGTTAACTGGTACAAGTTCATAATGAACAATCCCTCTGATATAAAAAAAATGTTAGAACATTGTTGTGACTCTTGATTTGAACTGGCAGAATGTTTTTGGTCTTGGAGAACTGGCTGACTTCCACCATGCACTTTGACATTTAGTTTCAGGGTCATATTGGTACACTCATGTTTCATCACCAGTGATAACATGGCCCAAAACATTGTCTTGTCTCTCCAAAAGGTCTTGACAAACTTCACATCTCCTTTGCAATTGTTCATTGGCGAGCTTCTTCAGGACCATTTTTGTACACAACTTTCTCATGCCAAGATATTCAGTTAAGATTTTCCTGTTTGTCTATCAATGTTAACTTGGTGAGCTGTGCTTCTCACAGTGAGCTGATGATTTTGACACACAATTCAATGAATTTTTGCAATGTTTTTGTCATTTCTGTTTGTTACTAGCCACTCTGATCTCTCTTTATCAGTGATGCTTTCTCTCCCCTCAGAAAAATATTTAATCCATTTGTATACTGCCATTTTCTTCATGGCATTATCCCCATAAACTTGGACTAACATATCCCTGACTTCACTTCTGCTCTTGACAAGCTTAACAAGAAACTTAATATTTGTCCATTGCTCTAATTCAAGTTCCAATATTCTTGAAATGGCACACAAAACCACACCACAACAATAATGAACGCCACCCAGCAAGATGCTGTCACACATCAACAGGAATACAGCTGTGAAACACTGACATACCAACGTTATGAAACCTTACCAAGTTGTTTGTACAGTGCTGCCAGTGTAAGCACATGGGGACAAATTCATGAACTTAATTGTCAGACCTCATATATATATATATATATATATATATATAGCCAGCCAAGCCAAATATATATATATATATATATATATATATATATATATACACACATACATATTCTGTGGTCATGAAAAGTAGTGATAATGTATACTACCCAAGATGTAAAAGTTTAGTTATAGTAATTGTTGCAGTGAGTCCAGTCAAAATCTAGGTGTTTGGATATTTTTCTGTCACTGAACTGGTTTCGATATATTGAGATGACAAAGGTTAGAGAAGCGGATGTGTAGCTGATCTTTGAGAGTAGGATGCAGCATTTGTAATGAATTCATCTGCAGCTTATTATTGCAAGCAACAAATAAATTTGCTTCTTAGTAATAGTGTTTATAAGAGATAAGAATGTAGAAAAATAGTCATTAAAAAATTCTTTATAATATGATCAGATCATTCATAAGAAAGCTCATTGAATAGGATAAGCTTTGTTATACAAACTACCTTTTTTATAATATGATTTGATACAGTGAGTTTTTTACTTTCTCTCTTTTCTTTTTTCTTTCTATATTTTTAAAGCCCAAGTCATGTGAAATGCAGTGGTCATTTTCTTACAGCTCTGTAGTCTATATGTCACCCAAAAAAATTGCAAAAAATAATAAATTATTGAGTACATCAAAGGAACAGAGAATTCATACAGTGACAGTGCAAAATATATGGGAAATGTGGTTTCAAAGAAGACTATGACTTACAAAAGTTTGGAATTTCTGGACTGATTTTTTTTTAATTTTTTATTTAATATAACTGAGTGAAAATGTACATTTCCGTATGAATTTACATACCCACCTATATACAGCTTCCACTGCTCTCCCTGCCCGGTGACAGCACACTATTCCTCTCTGCTCCATACATGTCTCATCCTCCCAACAGTCTCCTTTCCCGTCCTCTCCACCCACTCTCCTTCCTCCAGCCAGAGGTCAGCAAGATGACATCCTATAGATGTATAGAACCATAAAGTGCATCCAATATATGGTCACTGCATCGCCAAGTCCAATCCATTCCTGTCCGAAGCGTGGACCTTCGTTATGATTTATGGTCAAGGGCAGCTTCAGGGCGAGGGGCCATGCTCCCATGGGAACCCCGAAACCACTGGACCATCAATTGAGGTCTTTTAGTGGGGATCTCAGGGTGCACCCCTTTTTATTCTTGTGTTGCCAGTGAGACTCAACTTAGTGAGCTCCATTGCGGCTATCACTGGTGGTGGCCGGGCACCATCCATTTCTTCCGGTCCCAAGTCGATGCAGGCACCCACTGATGTGGGTATCTTTGTCTTCTGGGTTATCTTTCCCCCATGTCATTTTGGTCCTCGGTGAGCATCCGTTCCTGCTGAGTTGGGACCATTTGCTGTGCCCTCGGATGGCAACTTGGAAGCTTTTAAGACCCCAGACGCCACTCACCAACGTGGGGTGCAGACAGCCCTCTTAGCAAAACGCTAGTTGTGCCAATTGGCCTCGTTTTCACCTAAGAGCATGGTCCCCCGCCCCCTGCGCCAGCTACTCTATCCTTGCAATATTGGGTTAAGATGGAAGGAGTACTCATGTTACGCTTAAGTCCACTTAATATTGGTCTTGTTTCTAATGTGTGCTATCACCAATTTCACCCAACCACTGGACTGATTTCTTAAAGTAGTACAAAAAAATCTGATTTTGGTAGATTTTAATTCATTCATACTTTAAAATTACATTAGTTTAGCTGTAGATTGGAGCTGCATTTTGAAAGATTTATATAATCCATGATCTTTCTCAGAGACATAGATGTGGCATTCTTTGGTTCTTAATATTTAATTTCAACAGTTTATTAGAACCAAAATACCTAAACATGTAAGAAGAGGGGGGAAAAAAAGATGTCATTTTACATTGGATTAACTCAAATGATTTTAACAAAATTGACCTACTTTTAGCTTTCTGACTACTGACTCCAAAGAAAACACGAGTGAGACTAGTAGTATCTATCTTTAATAAGTCAGCTCTTAATCAGTTACTTGTTACTTCAAGGCATGGGCTAAGTAATAGGAGAACAGATGCAGACTGAAACTAGAAGAATAGCAGTGTCTGAGTACTATAAATTCAGCAAAGTTGTAAGAAGTCATCACAAATGTGCAGGGACCTTCCTTGGGAGGAAGACTGAAGTCTAAGAGGACATGCAGTTCAAGGTATAACACAAGTAGGTGAGAAGAACAGCACCAACTAAAACCAAGCCCATTGCCACTGAATCGACTCTGCCTCATAGCAACCCTAAAGGACAGAGTAGAACTGCCCCATGGAGTTTCCAAGGAAAATATGATCGATTCAAACTGTTGACCTCTTGGTAGGCAGCTCTAGTTAAAACCATTATGTCTCCAGGGTTAGAACAGCCATAGACATTAATCTTGGAGATTAGGAGGTCTATCTTCTATGTTTTTTAACTTCTTTTTGTATAGCCAAGTGATCACAGGGTAGAAATAGAAAAGCTATACATACATATAAAGTTAAAAGAGAAAACAAGACATTTTCGATGCAAAATGAATGACAATAAATTATATAACCGAGTCTATCATTTTCAAAAAAGCATAAATTTGATCTCTTAGCTTATTTGAAACTTACATTTAATTATGCTATTTGGCTATTGTTCCTTGGGAGGTAGACACTGAGTATAGAATAAAATTACAATAGATACTCCCTTCATCTCTTATGTTCCCAGAGTCAGTTTATCCTAACACTGCTATAGATTTATCTAGTACACAGTACTTGATATTTTACTGAATCTATTATACCCAATTACACATTATTTTAAAGATAATCTAGTCAAACTAAACACACAGCTCTAAATAAAGAGTAATCATTAGCAGTTTTCACTGCAGAATGTAAGATGAACAATGGAAAATCATGCTGATAATACACAACTATTTCACCTCTGAGACATGATTTTCTGTCTGTGCATGATCAAAAGCAAAACAAGCTTACTGATATTAATATGAGCCATTTTCTAACTCTGCCTTAAGGTATTTGAACCTCAAGTTTCCCATTTTCAAAAACATTAGGTCTTAAGGGACATGTTGTATTTTAAGCTACTAGTCAAATTGATCAATTTAAAAACATATCTACCTATGATGCACATTTCAAGCAAAATCCATAAGAAAAAAAAAAGAACAATGTTAGATGGAAAGATAAATAACCCCATTAGAATAAAAATTTGTATTAAGTTCAAAGTTGAGCAGACAGGTAAATTATTCTAACTCTAAAAAATTCATAAACAAGAACAATAAAACAAAATATCTCAATCCCTCTGTCTCTGCTTTGTTATTTCTAGGACCCATGCCAGCTTTTACTAATATTTCCTTCTTTGACTATGAAGAACATTGCTTTGAAGTTTTACCATTGTCTGCTAATTAGTGGTGAAGATTAAAAATAGTACTATCAATGTAATTTAATATTAGGCAATAACTGGCCATCTTGCTGAAAACACAGAACATGTGAGCTTTCCAATCCTTTCATTACTTGTGAGTTGGTAAGTACTAGTACTAATTAATTGATTTGAAAAGGAGACACAAAAACCTGCAGATTATTAGGTGAAGGATGATGCTAGACTCTGACAAAATGTAAAATAATTAGTTTGCTTTAGAAATCCTATCTACTCCATCACTCCCATTCTCTTCTCTTCCTATCTCCACCCACAATGGTGACAATTTTAAGCCATAAAGAAATGAAGGCTACATACAAAGTAGGAACTGTGGAAAGAGGAAGGATTTTCAGCAGGTAGTAGTTAATCGTAATGACTTTTGAAAATAAAACATGTGTAACTGGTTAAGATGATTTTGGTGTGCTTTCTTAAAGATTTTAAATTGTTGTCCTGGTCTTAGGAGGAAAAAAAAATCTAGCCATTCAGTCAACAGATACTGATGATACTGCATTTTTGCTAGTTAGAAAGCATCTTATTTGTTCCCTTGATTCTGTAAATTAACTACTTGTAAAAATTACTTAAATGATAAACCTATTTTTAGATGATGTTAGATGCTGAATGCTAGAACTCACATAAAAATACCCCACATTGTAAGTTCAGAGAACTGCCAGCCATCGAAACTCCCCCTGCTTCCAGTACTTAGAGAGAGAAAACCCTTCAGTATATCCATAAAGACCACCTTGACTGATTTAAGAGAAAGACTGAGTGTGGAAAACAAACCAAAAACCCACTGCTGCTGAGTTGATTCCAACACATAGCAATGGAGTGGAACTGTCCCATGGGGATTCCAAGCAGCAGCCGGTGGAGTCAAACTATTAATCTTTTGTTGTAACAGGGAGCTCCTAATTATTGTACCAGCCAGGCTCTGTGGGAAACTAGGCATAGCTTTTTGGGAGAGTGTAGTGGTTTCTGGAGTCCCTGAGTAGCACAGTTAAGTATTCCATTACTAGGCAAAAAGCTGGCAGTTCAAACCCAACCAGAGACACTTCAGAAGACAAGGCCTTGGTGACCTGCTTCTAAAGGTCACAACCTTGAAAACCCCATGTCAGTCAAAATCAACCCAACAGCAAACAACACATTCACAGGTCTTGTTAAGTGGAGAAGCAAGGCTATCGCTTCCCCATTTCTTTTCCATAGAGCAGGAGAGATTATGTATATCTTCCCAAATAGAAAGAAGGCTGTCAAAGAATTAGTCTCCATGACTAAAGAAATTCTGCCCTCCAATAAGTTGGAAACTACTGGTCATCATTTATTTAAAAATCTCCAGGCCACTCAGCCCTCAGGCTGTCTGATGCTAAGTGTGAATGCAGGGCAGGAAGATGATGGGAGAGAGAGGGTAGCAAAACAGCCTGCAGGCCACCTTTATTTGAGGCTCAAGATCTATGATTTCCTATGTTGACCTTGACTCAGATGGCTAAATTTGAGCTATCTTTCCGGTACCAACACACGTCTCAAAAAGGCTAACTGCCAAGTAAGGGGATCCCAGCAGTCAGAAGCTGTAGGTGGATGGCTTGTGAGATGGGCTGAGTCTAGAAGGAAGATACTGAGGCTGATTTTATCTCCTGTATGAGAAGATTAGGGACTGGAGCCTTCTGGAGCCCCTACCAGTGGGGAATGGTGGTGAGTCAGCATTAGATAGACAATAAACTTGAAGACACCATGTGCAGCAGAGAAATAGAGCAGGAGACAAGCAAGGATAATTAACCATATAAAAACTAGAAAGATGCTGCTCTGATAAGTGAAAGTGACTGTAAAGTCATAAATTGGACTGAGATATGGTTAAGATAGTAACTCAGCAAAAATTGCAGAGGTCACTATAGTACAGAGTCATCCAAAAAATAAATGTTTTATGTTTATCCATCAATGGACTGAAGCTTCTCAATAAACTCATTATAGATTTTAAAGTTTTTATCATAGTAAAATAAATTTTTGAATAAAGATAGCCAAGTGCCATCTAATCGGATCCGGTAAGTCCCTGCAAATCACGCTACACTCACACATTAATATCACTTACCCGTATTTCCTTTCAGTTTTTGTCCATGTACATAGTTACACATTTGACATCTATGCATTTATAGTGTAAATTACATCTTACATTTTTTGTTTTCTGTATTATATTCTATATTATGATCATCGATTAGAAGAGACACACTATTTCATTAAATTATTGGTTCATGATATGTAATTATTGTCTTATTTATTAATATTTGTGTCTAATTTTTGTCATGGTAGATAACAAGAATTTCAGTTCACATGGTCTTTATTTCACTGAATTATTTCTTAAGATTACTGGTCATTAATATTTCTCAAGGCTTGTGATGTAATAAAACTATCAAAATTGCTTCCAAAAGTTTTACATCATGGCTAGCAATAAATTAAAAGATGTGCTTCCCTACACACTCAGCAACATTTTTTAAGTTTTGCTTACTTTACTAGCTATAAAATGGGCCATTTGGGTTGTTTGAATCTGCATGTGTTGGATTCCTAATGAGGGTGAACATTTTCCATGTTTGTTTACTGGTTTTGCTTTCTCCTGGATAAGTTGTCTCTTCATATTCATCATCACTTTCTTTCTCTGGAATCTTGATGTCATTCTGTGCATTTTAATGAGCTTTTTATAAATTAAAAATATTATCTCTGATTCACTTTTTTTATTTTTTTCTTGTTCTAATCCTCCTCAGCATACACATGAAGGAGCAAGAACACAAACAGCCCCTTACTCTAAGGGCAGTCCTCTTGTGTTTAATTGTTCTGGCCTTTTAAATTATTAAGGAGCTCATATCATTGGTGTGGAAAGGCTTGACATAAGTACATGATTCCCCCTCAAGTAAATTACATTCTGCTAACTGGGCCTATTCTGGTGGCATTCCTGAGGGACAGGATGGTCTGAGACCGAGGGCCCAACACGGCTTATTTTCGACAGTCAAAGAACAATGTGCATCACGTGTGAGCAAAGTCATCCTTTTCTGACATATCTTTTTCCTTGACAATTAGTGGGAAAGACCGTTTATATTCATACTACGTATTTTAATTCTTCACTCCCATCCCAGGGCAGAAAGTTTGGAGCTGTTGCATAAGCTAGCAGGGACCGAGGTCTACCTAGCCTTAGAAGGGGACATGCATGAGTGATAACCAGATGGGGGCAATGGGTCTCCTAGAGCACAGAATAGGAGAGATGATGTCTTTCAGATGCCTCTGGAACCAGGCTCTGATTGGCTAAGGTTGAGATCTTCTGGTAACACAAGGGGAGGGTCTGGTAAATCTCTGTGAAATCTTAGAGGAGTTTCTGTTCACATTAGTGACGAATAAGTGTCCCTCAGAGCCCGTCTTATAAAATCAAGGAAGTTGGTCTAAGATCCGTAGCTACACTCCTTGAGCTGGCTCCCACGCTGAAACAACATTGTTACAAGGAGAAGTCAATGAATATTTCTCAGAAGCCTTCTTCTTTGCCAAGAAAGTCAGGCCCTCAGGGAGAGAAGGAAAGTTATAGGAGAAGGCAAGGTGCTGAGCTGTAAATATGTGATAAAGCTGTTTGGTTTTTAGGTGAAGACAAGTTGTTTTAAAGACTCTAAAGACTTTTGGGTGCACTTACAACATTTGTGAATAACCACAACAACAATCTCCATTGTTTTATTCATGAATGATTTATTCCAACCTCCCTTTCTAGTTTCTTAAATTACAAAGGACCGGTTTACATTATAACTTTCTGCCAACCATTCCTCTGCATTGTATAAATAAGAGGATTGTCAAAATGAAAAAAAAAAAAAATGAATCCATAGACTGCCAGAAGAACAAACAAATCTGTCTTGGAAGAAGTACAGCCAGAATGCTCCTTAGAAGCAAGGATGGCAAGACTTTGTCTCAAGTACTTTGGACATGTTATCGAAGGGAGTAGTCTCTGGAGAAGGACATCACGCTTGGCTAAGCAGAGTCAGTGAAAAACAAGGAAGACTCTCAATGAGGCAGATTGACCCAATGACTGCAACAATGGGCTCAAACACAGCAACCATCGTGAGATGGCACAGGACCAGGTAGTGTTTTATTCTGTTGTACGTAGGGTTGCTATGAGCTGGAGCGGACTTGAAGGCACCTAACAACAATAAGAACAAACATAAAGAAATAGTAAACGTCATGGTGATAACTGCATCACTAGTTCAGACCTGTGTTCTCTCTTGGGTAAGCTAGAAAGCACTGATTTCTTTCTCCCATTTAACAAGTGTTTATTCAGTGTCTAATACAATCTAGTCACTAGAGATAAAATGGTGGACAAGATATATAAAACTCTACTTTTTAGCACTTAGATCTAGTTTACATAAAAATATCTCATTCTCTAAGAGAGGCACTCTTTGATTAGAACGGCACTATTTCAACTTTTCAACTGGTTACTAGGTATCATATAGAACTCAAGTTATCCCTTCTATATAGGTTCAAGTATACAATTTCTAAACTGGAAAACACCACTAATGTCATATTCAAATTTAAAATGGAGGATACTTGAGTGAGAGCTTCAAGATATGCAAATTAAGAAGAAATAGAAAATTTTGTCTGAACAAAGATCCACCTAAGGTCTTTTGTTTCCTCCTTTTTGCATTGGCCTTTATTCTTAATTTGTCTAAATAAAGTAGTAGGAGAAGAGGGGATGACAACCCTTCCTGATGCTCAATGAAAAGGTGGTCTGTGCATGAGACACAGAGAACAATGTTCTGAGAAGCAGTAAACTCGCAAAAAGGTTATTCAGTCAGTATCCCCAACTTCATGATAAAAACTCACTGCTGTCAAGTCGATTCTGACTCATAGTAACCCTGCAGACAGAGTAGAACTGCTCCATTCAGTTTCCAAGGAGCGCCTTGTGGATTTGAACTGCTGACCTTCTGGTTAGCAGCCATAGCACTTAACATGCTGCCAAGGTTTCCAAATTCATAATCACTTCACTCACATACTCCAAACTCCAGTCACATGTTTCTTGAGGCCAGACATGAGGCTCTTTACCAGTTGGTGTTTCAGAGTGTCCGATGTTAGGGACCAGCATTTTGTGTGCAGTTAGGTAGGGATGAATTTTTATTTTGCTTTTTCTTCCATGGACACAGCAGTCTTAGATTGGTGCTCCCCTAGCTCCATAAGGTATGAATATTTTATGGAAATAGCAGATTTGGAAAGCGGTACAAAGGAAAACAATTTGACATAAATTATGAGGAACTGAATTAGAACCCAGACACACAGTAAGTAATTCACAGGTATAACTCTAAATGCACAAGGCTGAATGCACTGTATCTTCCACCAGCTCAACTTTCTGCTGTGATTTAGATCTAACAGGATACACATGCTGTTTGTATTAGCAATATGTATATAATGAGTTATATGGCTTCCATGATCATGCTAAGGATAGAGTGAATTAAATTTCCTCTTTAGTGACACCTGCTTGTCCCATTGCAATGTAGAGCACTGGTAGTGTCAGAATTGTGCTGGATCATGAACTGTAAATAAGTGTACCTGTATTTGAATATATGCCTAGGTGTCTCTATGCTTTCTTTCTGATCAGACTACTAAGCTTACATGTGAAAACACATGACAGGAGGCACACATACACATATACTTTCCTTACAGTTTGCTCTTACAATGGTTCATTCAATTCCTACATGTTAATGTACCTTTTGTATGCTTCTGGTTTCCTAGAAGAGCATATCCTATATTGATGCCAAAAGAAGATTAATTTAGAGGTAAGCAGAGTGTTGGAGCCCTGGTAGTGCAGGGCTCACCAAAAGATCAGCACTCTCTAAAACTTCTTGTCAGGAAATCTAGGACTGAAAACCTTACCTTGTATGATTTAGCCAGGAAGCCACACTTGTATTGTGTTCTATGTAGCATGTGGTCATATAGATTCTTTAGTCATAATATCTTTATATTAAAACACCAATATACCCCCAAACCCAAACCCTTTGCCACTGTGTCAATTTCAGCTCACAGTAACCCTATATCACAGAGTAGAACTACCCCATCGAGTTTCCAGGGAAGAGCTGGTGGATTTGAACTGCACGCAGTGTCTAAAAGCAGGGAAGATGTTCAATGCGTGTTTTCCCTCTCACCACCTTTCACACATGTGTTCCTGGAGACACACTTACAGGCAGGACGATCTTGATAAAATAAAGATACATGAGGATGGCAAAAGAGCTTTAGAATAATTTTCAAAGTGAAAATAAAGATAAAACAGGTAAAGAAAAATAAACATATTTCTTAATTGACTTCGGCTCCATCCAACAGAAAGATTAACAGGTTATGTAGCCATTCATTGGCTTAAAAGAGAAAAATATCAAATTTTGCTTTATTATGTTTATGTGTTTATTCAAATTATATACGGTTGTACTGGTATCTTGCTTACCAACACTCCCAAATACCCACAGGTGTGCACTCATGCACACGCGTGCACACACACACACACACATCACATTCTCAGACTAAACCTGAAGAAGACTGCTGCATGCATCATGATGTACTGATGCAAATTTTAATATTGGTGGTCCAAGCCAAATTATGCATAAACATGAGAGGTGAAAGGCCTTCTTGTCTTGTCCAACAGACAGACAAAAAGAACTCATGAGCAATTAGCAATTCTCAACTCAGAAGAAGAGATAAAAGGATGGAATTCTCCCCTAAGCAGTAAAACATGAAATCCCATCTGTGGACCAGATAATCTTACCTGGCTTGCAAACACATTCTTTCTCTGTGGGAACAGATATGTTGATAATGTATATTATCATTGCTGTTGTTGAGTTGACTCACATTATTGGAAACATCTTTGACATTAATTGACGTGAGGTTGTTTTCCCTATTTGCTCACCTGTGAATCTATGTTCAAACTAAGTATCTGACATTATCCCCAGGGTCAGATATGATCTAAGCAAACTAGACTTCCAAATATTTTTATCCTTGGATCTCATAATGGAGCTCCAAGAGTCAATTCTTGTTTTCTTTTACTTCTGATATTAGCATTTCTGAACAAAAGATATGAGATATCTCACCATAACAATCCAAGTTGACATACACAAATACACATTATTTTTCAAGCCAAATTTCTGAGCCAGCCAAGAGACATTTATAAAATACATAAAATATTACTGAGAGTAAGCAAAACAAAAGCAACAATAACAGCTTTTTACTTTTGACAAGTAATTTACAGAATAACAGTTTTGTGATTGGGTTCTTAAGTCAGAAATGTCGCTAGTCATCATGGAAGTCTGTGTACTAACTTAAGGAGCCCTGGTGGTGTAGTGGTAAAGTGCTCGGCTGCTAACTAAAAAGTCAGTAGTTGGAACTCACCAAAGCTGCTCAGCAGGAGAAAGATGTGATAGCTTCTTTAAAGACTGCAGCCTTGGAAACCCTATAGGGCAGTTCTATTATGTCTGAGAGGGTCTTGATAAGCCAGAATCACCTGGAGGTTAATAGGTTTGATTTGTTTGTTTGCTTTTTGCTTTTTGGTGTATTAATTTCCCATAGAACTGTCTCCAAAGGTTAGTCAAAAGCTTGTCAAAACTGAGCCATGCCCTTAAAATCTGTCTTACGCATGGACTTCAAACATTTGTAGAGTTATTTCCCTCAGTTTTTGTAACATACCTGCTAAAATTTTCATCTTGTGAAAATCCTCCAAAATATGACTGTATAATTCTGCTGGGAGTGTGGTAACTTAGGCAGCAGCTCTGACATTAAAACCTTCGCTGGTGTTTTATCTTCTTGGTATCACTTCCCCCCAACAGGCCTGATATCTACATGCCTGAAGCTAGGTCAGGGCAGTGAAGCCTTCGGAGCCAGGTCGCTCAAGAGGCTGTAAGCCCAAATCCGACCTTTCTTCTCCAACAGTAAGTGGGCTTTCTCTGTGCCATTTCCACATTTGTAAATATTTTAGTCAGTATCCCACAGAAGCAGGGGGAAAAAAAAAAAAAAAACCTGACTCTTGCCCTTTCTTTCTTCTTATATATTTTTTCTCCTCAGAGAACAGAAAAGGTTTTTTGTTTGTTTTAGGGCTTTGATGCTGAGAAAAGCAAGGCTGCAATAACTTGATGTTTTCCCACAAACACTCAAATGCTCCTCTTCAGAAAGTTTAATCTCAGCGTTGTTAGTGATCACGCCTGTGCTAATGATAAAAATAAACACTATTTATTAGTTGGTGGTGCAAGTCGATGGCTTCTAGATTTTCAAATTTTATGAACCTGAAAATTAATAGACATTAAAAAGGCGGGGGGGGGCAGACTTGATATAAAGTTGCCAATTTTTCATTTTCTCACCTTTTATTTTTCCCATGTAAGGTAATTTGAATAAACAATTACTATCCTTATCACTTTCATATCTTAAAAAGGGAATTTGATGCTATGGTAGCAAGAATTCTTGAATATAGATATCCTGTTAAACTAAATAGATTTGGCTTAATAAAATGCTCACTACTTTTGCTTGCTTTTCTTTTTTTTTTTTTTGCCACATCAAAGATTGACCAATGGGTCTAGGTTTTGACAAGCACAATCCACGTTATGGAAACCCTAGTGGCGCAGCGGGTAAGTGCTACATCTGCTAACCAAACAGTCAGCAGTTCAAATCTGCCATGCACTCCTTGGAAACCCTAGTGGGCAGTTCTACTCTGACCTCTAAGGTCGCTGTGAGTCGAACCTGACTTGATGGCAGTGATTGGGATCTACGTTACGGAGCCTGACGGTGCAGGGGTTAAGAGCTCAATAGCTAATAGACTGGAGATTTGAAACCACCAGCCGCTCTGCGGGAGATACAAGCGGCACTCTGTTTCCATAAAGATTTCCAGCCTTGGAAACCCCATGGGGCAGTTCTCCACTGTCTTGTAGGGTCTCTATAAGTTTGAATCCACCTAATGGCTATGGACTTTATCTAAGATGTAAAGATGTCAGTGAGGAGAGAGAGGCTGCCTTTTCAGTTAGTAATGAATTTCCTGTCATTCTTTTGTATTCAACATTGTGTCAGTGCTTCGGGGCCTAGAAATAATCTAATTAGAGTGGTTCATCAACATCTTGCTTCTCAATTAGAAACAGAAGCAGTTAGAATTTACAAGCTCTTCCAGCTTCACTTACTTCAATGCCTTCATTTTGTAGATAAGAAACCTAGGTCTAATGTTCCCACTTTATAAAATATCATAACAATTTCCCTCAACTGTAGATATCAGCCTCCACCTGACTACTACCATATGGTTACTTTTTAAGTTTATATGCAACATTTGAATGCTTAATAGGTATCAGACACAGTTATTTCAGTTAATACTTATCACAGTCTTATATTGTGGATGTTAGCCGTGCCTTTTTACAGATATGTATGTATACAGATTACATATATATGTATTTTATACACACACACACATTATACAGCTCTTCACTACCATACCATCAAAAGAAACCCTGTCACTGTCAAGTCATTTCCGACTCACAGCAATGCTACAGGATAGAGTAGAAGTGCCCTGCTGAGTTTCCAAGAAGCAGGTAGTGGATTAGAACTGCCGATCTTTTGGTTAACAGCCATAGCTTTTATACACAAGTTCGTATGTATATATGTCCATATGAATTTCAATGGTGGTGTAGTGGTAAAGTGCTATGTCTGCTAACCAAAAGATCAGCAGTTCAAACCCACCAGGCACTTCTTAGAAACTCTATGACATAGTTCTACTCTGTCCCGTAGAGTCATTACGAGTTGGAATTGACTTGACAGTACTGGGTTTGGTTTAGTTTTACATATGTGTAAGAGCATGCCACAAGTTGGAATCAACTTTATGGCAACAAGTTTGGTTATATATATGTATATGAGGGTAAGCCAGAACATATGGCCACTAAGTGTCCAGTTCATACATGCACAGGTTTATCTCAAACAAAATATGTTTAAACACGTCTCTGCAATCAAGGAATGGCTACATACAAGTAGACATCTCAGTAAAACACTTGCCTAAGTCTCATTAGGATGTCTTCAAAAAAAAAAAAGGATAATTTTCATGCCATGGAAAAAATGCTTTTGGGGTCAGGAATAATATGAAATTTTTAACAAAATTCATGGACATCTTCCCATATCATTAAAGCTTTGTAACAAGTTTATGGGAATGCTGTGCCACATAAAATAACAGCTTTTAGATAAAGTATTTTAAGGGATGACAAGAAAACCTTAAAGATGAAGCCAGTGGGAAGACTTCTCAGGAGGTTACAGTGAGTGTTCTTTGGGATTATAAAGGGGTACCAGCCATATAAACTTAAGAAAAATGTGGCATTTATGAAATATTCACATGCCTGTTTTCTAAGGAAGCTCTCTCTTTGACAGCCCAATTTCCAAGCTTATGACACGGAAACAGGAAAATAGGGAGAAAGAGACTTGGGCAGCTGCAAGGAGGGAGAATGGACAGAAGCTGAGATAACTGAGGCTTTCAGAAAAGATTTTTGGAAGGATTAGTAAGTGAGAGGCTTCAGTTTAGCTTAGTGGTATGAGACCATCAGGGAGACAGACTTTCTGTAAAATGTGGTATGGTTTATGAATTTCATTTTTTTTTTTAGTGTTCTTCAAGAAATGAACATAAAATCGAATTCTTTTTCAATACTTTTTGGTTACTAGACATATTTATTTCATATGACAGCGTATCACTGGGACCACAATGGATGACATGTGGGTTATATAAGAAGAGTTGTTTTACATCTGACTAGCAACTGATGCTTTTCAAAGATTATAAATAACTCTGTGAGGTAAGAAAAGCATCATTATTATCACCATTTGAAAGATGTGAAAATAATGGTTTGTTGAAATTACAGGATTTGTCCAAGATTATACAATTAAACTAACAAGGCCAAAATTATGACTTTAATTTCTAGACTGTAAATCCAGTGGTTTTTCTACTCCCATGTAAATTTAAGACAATTAATAAACAATACAGTGAAGTGTTCAACTAAGTGCATGTAGAACTATGACTGGCACAGAACAGGATCTCAGTATTTGTAATAAAAAATTTAGAATAAGACAAAATGAGCATTAAGTACATTTTTAGTTTTTTTTGTTGTTAGCCTGCGTTATGATCTGTATAACCTTGTGGGTTTATCTGTGGTTTTATATGTTCATCAGATATTTATTCTGTTCATCTATTGATTCATTGGCATTTGTTGTAAAATGAACAGCATACTAGAAATAATAGGAATAACTTAAATACGTTACACCTGTACAGAACTTAGCATATGATTATTTCATCTAATCCTAACTAGAAGAAATAGTTTCCACACTTAGGAGCTTGTGGTCACCGTGAAGAAACAACAGGCTGCAAAAAATTTTCGCCAAACACTTGCAAACATTTTATTGAAGTTTTGCAGTATTGAGGATGAAGACTCTTTAGGAACTGAGATTCATTTTAAAAAATAGTGAGCATAGGGGACAAGGAGCACCAAAGTAGTAAAGGAAAGTTTTCACCATCTAAGCCTCAATTAGAAACCCTGGTGGCATACTGGTTAAATGCTATTTCTGCTTACCAAAAAGTCAGCAGTTTAAATCTATTATGCACACTTTAGAAACTCTATGGGGCAGTTCTACACTGACCTGTAGGGTCACTTTGAATGAGCTCTTCTCTGGCACAGGGCTTGGAAGACTAGACTCAGGAGGATAAGAAAGCCCCCACAGTTCAAGATGAAAAGATCAAGAATAGCTGGCAAGGCAAGAAAGGATCCATGGTGGCAGGAGTATTTCCACTACCTCAAGCAGTTAAATCTAGTCTGCATATTTGCAAGTTTATGCTTCTTCCAAATAAGAAGGGTTGAAATCCTCAGAAAACATTATTTGTGCAAAATTTCTTGGTTACAACCTGAGAAAATATTACAAGACAGGCACTGTGCCTCCCCCCCCCCCCCACCCCAGTTGGTATTTGGATATATCTACATATCTCTTCATGTGTAAATCATTGATTGCATAATAACCTTACACCTTAGAGGATGGTGTGGGGAGTTTGAGAGGTATTCCTGAAGAAAAAAAAAAGATCAAAATAGATCGATTGTGGAACTCAAAAAAATAAATAGCAAATAGGGCACAGGATAAGAATTTCAGCTTCAGAGTGTTCTATTCTGTTCACTAATCTCTTGAGTTAAAGCTGCCCGTCAGAAGCTTTGTTCTCTGGTGTATTTCTGGAAGAGAAAGCCACCATTTGCTCGATCTGCCCTGGGGCCACCCAGCTGCCATGTGCCAAGTGAACAGAGGTGCATCAAGAGGCCTGCAGTCAAAAGGCAGCAGCATGGCCAGTTGCCATCAATTTCTGCAGCAAGTCTGGCATCTTGGCATCTTAGACTGTTCTCTCCCTCCCCCAGGTTAATTGCTGAGAACCTTGGCCTTGAAAGCTGCTCACGCTATCAACTTCCGCTGCTGCCCTTCTTTCTCTGTGCCACTCTAACCACTCACCCCATTACATCCCAGTTGTAAAACAAAGTCTCTCATAGATCTGGTTCCACTTGCGAGACTATCCACTTGCGAGACTATCCACGCTCTAATGTTAACGTTTCTCCCCTCAGTCCCCTTGGGTAAAGGCAGAATTTCCACATCCCCCTTGGACCTGATTGCTAGGCAACACTCAGCCATGTGAATTTGTCACTTCTGTTTGGCGCAAATTTCAATTTCACCTCCAACTGTAACAACACTGCTCGATATATTCTAGATGCCACTGTGGTTGGATGGCATCCCAGGAAAGATGTGAAGTGCCACTGCCAGGAATGAATGATTGGCATTGGGTAAAGCAATTCTCTGAACTCAGCCTTGGCATACCATTAATTGTTAAGTCTGTTCTGCTACCACCAACCTCTTGTCAGAATCATGTCTATTGTAAGCCTTTCAGACAAAAGTCCAAATGGTAGAGCTTTCTCCCTCTGTAAGATCATGCTTCAACAATGAAGCAATGGATTTCTCGACTCATGATATATTGCTTCCTCCCACTTCCATCTATGGGCTGTACTTTTACGTGCAAAGACAAATAGTTCTGAGTCTGAACATTACTGAGCTAAGAGCAACTGTGTGCCGGTTCAGGTTCTGGCACCAAATAGTGGATTACCTTCCCCTTGTTGTCTTCATCACAACCCATTTTAATCCATGGTAACAAGCACAGCTATGATGAGACAAGTTATTAATAGAAGATAAAATTAGTGCTGAAAATACTCCACTGACAATAAATATATAATATTTGATGTGTAAAATTTACATACTGACATGAAATCAGAAAACATGCAACATGCAAACAACTATAATTTTTAAATGAACATGTGTCATCACTGGCAAAATATAGTGATACAGTTCTCAAAGACTCCATCTAATACGGTTTGTTAAATGTCTCTATAGTTACGTTGAATATCACTTGCCCTTAAAGACACGGAAACCCTGGTAGTATAGTGGTTAAGTGCTACATCTGCTAAACAAAAGGTTAGCAGTTCAAATCTACCAGGTGCTCCTTGGAAACTCTATGGGTAATTCTACTCTGTCCTATAGGGCCCCTACAAGTCAGAATCGACTCAACGGCAATAGGGTTTTTGGTTTCTTAAAGACACATTCAGTTGCCTAGCCATCTGTTTGAATATTCTTAGATATTATGCGACTGTTTATAACCTATCACCATCAAGTCAAATTCAACTTACAGCAACTCTCTGGGAGTAGAGCAAAACTGCCCATAGGAATTCAAAGGAGTAGTTGGTGGATATGAATTTTGGTTAGCGGCCTGAGCTCTTAACCATTGCACCACTGCGGCTCTCGCAATTGTTTAATTGACTCTAAAGATGCTGTGTAGAATGCTTTGATTTCTGTACTCTGTACTAAACAGTCAAAATATTAAATCTGTTTTCTTTCCCATTTCCCTTCAGCCCCCTATCTACCAACTTTTCAGTCAACTGATTGTTGCTTCCTCAAGTCAAAATATTCTCAGAAAACTTGGGAATATTTTCCTAGAGTGAATCTAGTTGAATAGAAGGAATCAGGCAGCTGTGAGCAAAAATAGTATTTTAGACTTTAGGTGCATTTCCTAACTCTCTGGGAACAAAAGGAGTTTCTGTAACAGTGTGAGTGAACCATGAAGTGTGCATGTTCTTTTAAGAAAGGCCAAGGGTGCAGTTCTATTTTCTTAGCTCTCCTTTCATATTTATGTGTCTCATTTCCAGCTCATTGCTGATGCCTCAGTTGCGCTATCCATCACCACTTTTATCCTCCTTGTTCCTCAAAAAGAACATAAAATCCTTTTTTATGTCGTGGTAATATTATTGCAAATAAAAGCAAATACCAAAATCTTTATTAGTCTGCCAAAATAATAAACTATTTAATAAAAGCATGCTGTAAAAATAAGGTCATTTGCATCACTCAAGTTACTTGCAGGAAATACAGAGAATTATTGGTCAAAAAAGTACAAACTGACAACAGTTACTTCTGTTCTTCATCTGGCACACTTGCAATAGGGTTAAAATTTCATTGATATTTTACATATTTTCTGGTTTTAGATGCCCTTAGTATTGCCTAAATACTAGCTGCCACTGGAATTTTTTTTTTTTAATTTCAGATCCTACAAAATACTGATCTTCTCTTTGGAAAAAGATATTTGGCAAAGAAAAAGGAGCAACTAGACTGGACTCTTGTTGCTACTTTTATGACAATGTGGAAGTTGACCTTCCGATAACCTTGATATTCCAAGATTTATTGTCTAAATATTTACCATTTTAATAACCAATATTAATTTTATTTGCTTTGGATTTGTGTCCATGCTTGAGCTGTGTATTTCCCTCTTTGTATTTACCTTTTGTCATTTCTGTATTCAGACCAATATATGATGGTTTATTTGAGAAAGTTAGTTTAATATTGAACATTAACAACAAATGTGGTATTTATAAATAAAGGTCTAATGTTTGATCTTTCAGCCTATTGCAATATAAACCCAGCAATTCTTCTTCCTTTCCAATTTTTATCCCTAGCTGGCAGAATTGCAAATGTATTATTGATATGTTTGTTACGTAGCAAAATCAGTTGCTGTGGTGAGTATTAAAATATCATTTTTATAGCTCCTACATTCCCAAGAACAACCTGCATACCAGTTCTTCTGCAAGAGAAGCAAACATGACAATTAAATAAATATAACTCTTTTCAAAACCAAATATTAAATATTTACATTTTTCATGCCATGATGCGTTTAAAATCAAGAAAAGGTTTTCAAACTCCAGTCACTGCTACATCTACTTTATAAAGTCTTTTGTCTATGGTTGTTTGCTTTGGACCATATGTTAATCCCTGCCAGTCTTATTGATACCAGGTAAACATTAAAAACTTGGTGTAATTTGTTTACTATGTAATGGACCTGGGGGATAATTTCACTATGAAAATTCAGACATGAGAAATAATCATTTTAGGAGCAAACAGAGGCAATTAAATTCATATACTATGCAATATAAACAGGATTTGAAAAATTTTATGGTGATGAAAGTATACTTAACAAAGCATATGCCGTGTCAACAATTTCTGTATGTATAATTCAGTAACACTGATTACATTCTTCAAGCTGTATAATACGTTTGCTGTCCTTTTTCAAATCATTTGAACACCAATAATAAGCAAATATACCCCATTGTGCTGTTCCTTTCACCCCTGGTAAACACTAATAATTTTCATTTCTCTATATTTGCTTATTTCATGTAAGTGAGATTATACAATATTGGTCTTTCTCCACCTGATTTATTTCACTCAGCACGATATTCAAGGTTCATCCATGTTGTGGTATGCATTAAGACTTCTTTTCCCTTTATGGCTGAGTAGTATTTCACTGTGGGAATATATCACATTTTGTTTATCCATTCACATTTCTCATGAACATTTAGGTTTTTTCCATATTTTGACTTTTGTGAAAAGTACAGTGATGAACACTGGTATACAGATTTCTCTTTGCTTTCTTGCCTTTACTTTTTTCTGGGTGTATACCTAGGAATGGGGTTGGTGGGTCACATGGTAACTTTACGTTCAAGGTTTGAGGAACCACCAAACGCTTTTCCATAGTGGCTGCATCACTTTACATTCCCTCCAGCAATAGATGAGAGTTCCAGTCTCTCCACAACATCCAAAATACCTGTTGTTTTCCAGTTTTTGTTTGCTTGTTTGCCATTCTAAAGGAAATAAGGTAGTATCTTATTGTAACTTTGAAATTATCTTTCTAGTGGTTCATGACATTGAGTATCATTTCATGTGCTTGTTGATCATTTGAACATTCTCTTGAGTGAAATGTTTATTCAAGCCATCTGTTCATTTTTTTTATTTTTATTTTTTTATTTGATATGATTGAGTGAAAATGTACATTCCCATATAAATTTACATGCCCACCTATATGCAGCTTCCACTGCTCTCCCCGTCTGGTGACAGCACACTGTTCCTCTCTGCTCCATACATGTCTCATCCTCCCACCAGTCTCCTTTCCCCTCCTCTCCAACCACTCATCTTCCTCCAGCCGGAGGTCAGCAGGATGATATCTTACAGATGTATAGAACCATAAAGTGCATCCAATATATGGTCACTCTGCATCGCCAAGTCCAATCCATTCTTGTCCGAAGAGTGGTTCTTCGTTATGCTTTATGGGCAAGGGCAGCATCAGAGCCAGAGGCCATGCTCCCAGGGGAACCCCGAAGCTGCTGGACCATCAAGTGAGGTCTTTTAGTGGAGATCTCAGGATGAACCCCTTTTTATTCTCGTGTTGCCAGTGAGACTCAACTTAGTGAGCTCCATCGTGGCTATCACTGGTGGTAGCCAGGCACCATCCGGTTCTTCTGGTCCCAAGTCGATGTAGGCACTCCCTCATGTGGGTTTCTCTATCTTCTGGGTTGTCTTTACCCCATGTTCATTTTTTGATCAGGTTGTATGACTTTCTGTTGTTTAAATAGGAATTTTTAATACTCTTTATATGTTATATCAAATCAAATATTTATTTTGGCCAACCCTACCACTCAAAATGATTGAAGGTGCACAGTCTAACTATTAGCAACACACTCTTACAGCAGGACAAAAATCAAATCTGATCCCCCACATTCTGCTTTATCGCAAAGATTTAGTATCTGAAATTTCTTCCTCCACATTTGAGGATCTTTGTGTCTCAGTAGTTGCCCATTTGAGTCTAAAACCCCTCTAGGTTTATTACATGCCACATTTGGTAGGTGTTGTGGATTAAATTGTATTCCATCTACCCCCCAAATTTATATTAAGATCTTAATATCTGGTACCTGTGAATATAACTTTGAAAATTGGGTTTTTGAAGATGTTGTGCGTTAACACGAGGTCATATTCACATAGACTAGGTCTTAATCCATTCTGAATGGTGTCCGAAAGCAGAGAAGAGACACAGAGGAGACGAGGAGAGAAAGGCTGTATGAAGATGTAGCTACATGTTGAGAAATGCCTAGAGCTACCAGGAGCTGAGAGTGACAAGAAAGGCTGTCCCCCTAGAGCCTGCCCTGTAGACACACTGAATTTAGACTATCAGCATCCAGAACTGGGAGAAAATAATTTTTTGTTGTTTATGGTAACCCAGTTTCGGGTACTTTGTTACAGCAGCCCTAAGTAACTAGCATCATGGGCTTTGCATATAGTCACTGTTACGAGATACATGTGTTTCCTGAAAGGTAAGCACCACTTTATATCCTGGGATGTTAAGGGTATCTGTTTGACCAGTTGGTAGGTAATAATACTGTTGCCAGAATGGAAATAAAATCGAATTAATAAATTTAACTAAAATATTTAGGTAGACTGTGAGATGTTACCACAAAATGAATAATCTGGCTGATCTAAGGCAAGATATTTGGCTTAAGAAGAAAATCATAAGACTTGAATTTTTTGTCTAAAGTCCAAATAAGCCATTTTCCCCCCTCCAGTGACCAAACGATTTCTAAAATACTTATTTTTACTGGCCTTTAGCTTCCAGGTTCATAAGCATCATATCAGTTATGCAGACTGTGCAACCTAGTAGACCTTGAGTAAAATATCTTCAAGTTTACAGAATCCCATTCAGTAAAGAGAAGAGCCTGAGATTACATTTTTAATCCAGGCCAAGTCCTGTGTTTTAGACAGTGATGCAACGTGATAATTCCCACAGTTCTTTTTTTATTTCATCTGCAAAAGATTGAGAACCTCTTCTAAAGTGAACTGGCGTCTCTCAAGTAATAGTCACCAGATTTGTAGACTAGATTTATCTAAATTCTCCCACCATTCTTCTGGATTTAGCAAACTCCGTACTGGGGATTGTGCCTGGGAGAAATAGTCATATGGGAGACAATCAGAAGAGCTGAGATATAAAGTCACTGGGATGGTTCTTTGGAGTCAGGTTATTTGTGATGAAATATACCTTGGCTAAGTGTGACACAGAGGGAAGGACATCTGCCATGCCTTGCCTGGTCACTGTCCTCAAGAATTCATCATTACCATTCTTATCTACAGACAGTGCAAATCTTCACAGGGGGGAGTCAAGATGGCGGACTAAGCCCACGTCTCCTTATATCCCTCTGGAAACCAAGACCTGAATTAACAATCAAACAGAGCCTTCTGATCACCTAATCAGCCTTAGGACACGACACAGAGCTGTTAATTGGGACTTCATACCACTCAGCGAAAAACCTCCTCACTTTCACTGACTCCCACTCCTGGCTAGCCCCGGCTCTCACGGACGGAAGGTAAACGCACCATTTTGACTTTTTTTTTCCTCTTCGCGGCTGGCGGGCGGAGCTGGTCCTTGCCTGGTGGCTGGACTCAGACGCGCTGCTGGGGGAACAGGCAGGCGAAATTCCCATATTCTGAGAGCCAGGCTTGGGACTCTGTTAATCTAGCCACTTTGGGTCATTCGTTTTGTAGCTGCCTCAGTGGGGTTTGTGTGGAGCTCCGCAGTCAGTGTGTGGGATGCCATGTTGGTACCGAGACTTTAGCGGGACCTTGTTCTTAGCCTGGGAGCCAGCGCCTGCAAACGGGACAGCACTTCTCCAACAGAAAAGTAGGGATTTTGCACAGTGCTGCCTATGTTGGGGGCCCTGCAACAGAAGCAGAGGAATCACTACCTCTCAGCACCTTTAGCCCCCCTGTCTGCTGCCTGTGTGGAGGACGCCATCTTGGATACGGTGGCCGCAGCTGGACCTAAGTCTTAGCTGGGGAGCCAGAGCGTGCCCACAGGAGAGCACTATTCTATCACAAAACCAGTACTCGACGCAGTGTTAGCTAAGGCTAGGCACTGTCGGCAGAGGCCACCAGGGCAATAGCATTGCTGTAGTCTGAACTAGTTTGTTATCATCTGGGGTTGGATATAGTGGCGCGTATTTTGTCAGATGAGAAGACGGACCTCTACACCTGAAAACCTGACTTGTGAACTGGTCAGATACCTTTTGCTTCACATTTGAAGACAGCCTAGAGAAACATTTGCAATCCATCCTCACAGTACCTCTTCCAGCCTCTATATATTGACATGGGACCCAACTAGCAACAGACAATTGTGGCATACAAGCAATCACTCATGGCTTCAGAAGGCTCCCAAACAAAGCAACCAAGCAGTTTTCCAGATGAAGAAACTTTTATGAAAGCATCAGGAAGTGAATACAAATTGATTATATACAGAGCTGTTCTAGACCTTATGCAAAATGCAGCAGAACAAAATGAAAAATTAAGCAAGTTATTCGATCTGATGGAACACCAGTACTCTGAAATCCAACAGATCAAGAAGAAAATCAAAGACATAGAAACTTCCATGCAAAGCCAAGAAAACAGAATGGAACAAATGGAAAAAAGAATTTCTGACTTGGAAGACAGAGCTACTGATGTCAGTGTCTATGAGCAGAAATCAGAAAAAAGAAACAAGAAAAATGAAGAAACATTAAGAAGCATGTGGGGCTCTATTAAGAGGAACAACCTATGATTAATTGGAGTCCCTGAACAGGGTGAGACATCTGAGAACACAGAGAGTATTGTTGCTGAGCTGCTGAAAGAAAACTTCCCAGAAATCATGAAGGAAGAGAATATACACATCTCAGATGCATATCGTACGCCACCCAATATAGATCTCAAAAGAAAGACTCCAAGACATATTATAATCAAGCTTAACAAAATGAAACATAAGCAGCAACTCTTAAAGGCAGCAAGACTCAAGGCAAAGCTAACATTCAGAGGGAAACCCTGTAGGCTCTCGTCAGATTTGTCAGCAAAAACCATGCTGGCACGGAGACAGTGGCACGACACATTCGAAGTCTTGAAGGAGAAGAACTTCCAACCAAGAAATACATATCCTGCAAAACTATCTTTCAAATACGAAAATGAAATTAAGACATTCCCAGATAAACAGAAACTCAGAGACTTTGTAAAAACCAAACCCAAACTACAAGAAATACTGAAAGAAGTTCTTGGCTTTGGCTTAGAAGAACGAAACCACTAACTTTATATTTTAGAACGACACAATACTCAATACTATACTCATTTAGGGAAGGCTCCAAAGTAAATCACAACTTTGATATGGAAAGAAGCAATCCAGTGATCATCATGAAAATTATGGTGTCATCGTAATGAAAAGAGGGATGTACTACAGTTGTTATATTCCTTCCAGATGGAGAGGAAGGTAACAAGACTGGTAGTAATTAAAATTGGGTTTATAAATAGTTTATTAAGGGGGTTCATGGGGCAGCTGTAAAGCACAACAAAGATGTATCATACCATTTCAGGAAATCTAACACACGAGTCTCAACAATTATAAAACCAGCTCTGAAAAAGGTGAAAAATCAACTCACAAAAAAGAGTGTCCCAGAACAGACTAATAAGAACAACATAAAAAACATCAACACAAAAATAGACATATCACAATGGCAGCGGTGAACACATACCTATCAATAATTACATTGAATGTGAATGGACTGAATGCTCCAGTAAAGAGATCAAAAGACACGACCCATCCATGTGTTATCTACAAGAAACTCACTTGAGACCTAAAGAAAGGAACAAACTGAAAATTAAAGGATGGAAGAATATATATCAAGCTAACAATGAACAAAGAAGAGCAGGGGTGGCAATTCTAATCTCAGACAAAATCAATTTTAATGTCAAATCCACCATCGTGGACAAAGATGGACACTATTTATTGCTGAAAGGTTCTGTACACAAGCAAGACTTAACTATATTAAATATTTATGCACCTAATGTCAGAGCACCTAAATATGTTGAAGAAACACTGACTATGCTCAAAAGAGAGTTAGCTGACTCCACAATAATAGTGGGAGACTTCAACATTCCACTCTCATCACTAGACAGATCATCTAGAAAAAAGCTCAGTAAAGATACAGAAGACCTCATTGACACAATTAACCAACTAAACCTCATTGATATATACAGAACTTTCCACCCATCAGCAGACAACTACACCTTTTTCTCAGTGCACATGGAACATGTGATAGGCCATAATGCAATGCTCAACAAAATCCATACCATTGAATTACTGCAAAGCATCCTCTCAGATCATAAAGCCATCAAAGTTGAAATCAATAGCAGAAAAAACAGAGATAGAAAGTGGAACTCTTGGAAACTGAACAACACCTTGCTCAAAAAAACATGGGTTATACAGGAAATCAGGGATGAAGTAAAGAAATTCACAGATTCCAATGAGAACAAAAACATTTCCTACCAGAACCTATGGGATGCAGCCAGTGCTCAGAGGTCTGTTTATCTCCATAAATGCACACATCTGGAAGGAAGAAAGAAACCAAATCAAGGAACTAACTCTACAGCTTGAACAAGTAGAAAGAGAACAACAGAGGAACCCCTCGGGCACTGGAAGAAATGAGATCATAAAGACTAGAGCAGAGCTAAATGAATTAGAGAATAGAAAAACAATTGAAAAAATTGAAAAGACCAAAAGCTGGTTTTTTGAAAAGATCAACAAAATTGATAAACCACTGGCTAAACTTACTAAAGAAAAGCAGGAAAGGAAACAAATAACCCAAATTAGAAATGAGAGGGGAGTTGTCACCACAGATGCAACAGAAATCAAAAATATCATAACAGAATACTATGAAAGACTGTACTCTAACAAATTTGAAAACCTAGGGGAAATGGACCAATTCCTTCACTCATACCACCTACCCAAATTATCACAACATGAAGCAGAACAACTTAATAAACCCATCACAAAGGAAGAAATTGAAAAGGTCATCAAAACACTGCCAACCAAAAAAAGTCTGGGCCCAGATGGCTTCACGGCAGAATTCTACCAAGCATTTAGAAAAGAGTTATCCCCAATACTATTGAGACTATTTCACAGTATAGAAAGGGATGGAGTACTCCCAAACTCATTCTATGAAGCTAGGATAACCCTGATACCTAAGCCAGGGAAAGATCCAACAAAGACAGAGAACTACAGACCGATATCACTCATGAACCTAGATGCAAAACTCTTCAACGAAATTCTTGCCAACAGAATACAACAACATATCAAGAAAATAATCCATCATGACCAAGTGGGATTCATGCCAGGGATGCAAGGCTGGTTCAACATCAGGAAAACAATTAATGTGATTAACCACATAAATAACACAAAAGACAAAGATCACCTGATTTTGTCCATTGATGCCGAAAAGGCATTTGATAAAGTCCAACACCCGTTCATGCTAAAAACTCTTAGCAAAGTGGGCATAGACGGCAAATTCCTCAACACAATAAGGGCCATTTATACAAAGCCAATTGCCCACGTCATCCTGAATGGAGAGAGACTGAAAGACCTTCCCTTGAGATCAGGAACTAGACAAGGATGCCCACTCTCACCTCTGCTATTCAACATTGTGCTAGAAGTTCTAGCCAGAGGAATTAGACAAGACGAAGAAATAAAGGGCATCTGCATTGGCAAAGAGGAAGTTAAAATCTCCCTGTTCGCAGATGATATGATTGTATATGCAGAAAAGCCCAAGGAATCTATAAGTAAGCTACTCAAACTGATAGAAGAGTTCAGCAAAGTCTCAGGATACAAGATAGACATAAGTAAATAACTATGATTCCTTTATACCAACAACGTGACTGTTAAGGAGGAAAATATCAAATCAATACCATTTACGATAGCCCCTAAAGTACCTAGGAAGTAATCTAACCAGAGAAACAACAGACCTTTACAAAGAGAACTACAAGCCCTTACTACAAGGAACTAAGAGAGACTTAGATAAATGGAAAAACCTACCCTGCTCATGGACAGGAAGACTTAACATTGTGTAAATGTCTATTTTACCCAAAGCAGTTTACTTATATAATGCAATTCCAATACAAGTTACAGCATCATTTTTTTAATGAGATGGAGAAACAAATCACCAATTTTATTTGGAAAGGGAAGAAGCCCTGGATAAGTAAGGTACTACTAAAGAAGAAGAACACACTGGGAGGCCTCTCATTACCTGACCTTAGAACATACTACACTGCCACAGTGGTCAAAACAGCCTGGTACTGGTACAAGAACAGACAGATGGATCAATGGAACAGAATTGAGACCCCAGAGATGACACCATCTGCCTATGATCAGGTGATATTCGACAAAGGCCCTAAGACATTAAACTGGGGTAAAAACAGTATTTTCAACAAATGGTGCTGGCAAAATTGGTTATCCATCTGCAATAAACTGAATAAGATCCGTATCTTACACCTTATACAAAAACCAACTCCAACTGGATAAAAGACCTAAATATCAAACCTAAAACGATAAAGCTGATCCAAGAAAAGTTATGAACAACAATGGAAGTTTTAATACACAATGAGGACAGACTCCAAAATCTGTCAAAGAAACCTCAATCAACAGAAGAGAAAATAGATAAATGGGAACTATTAAGAATCAAACACTTTTGCTCATCCAAAGACTTTATTAATAGAATTAAAAGAACAGCCACAGAATGGGAAAAAATATTTGGCAACTCGATGTCAGACTGATGCCTGATCTCCATAATCTATAAGATACTACAAACATCAATAAGAAGAAGATAAACCATCTAATTAAGCGATGGGCAAAGGAGATGGACAGACACTTCACTAAAGAGGAGATCCAGGCAGCCGAAAAACACATGTGGACATGTTCACGATCTTTAGTTATTAAAGAAATTCAAATCAAGACAACAATGAGATACCATCTCACCCCAACAAGATTGGCCATGATCCAGAAAACACAAAACAACAAATGCTGGAGAGGCTGTGGAAAAACTGGAACCCTCCTACACTGTTGGTGGAGTTGCAAAATGGTCCAGCCTCTTTGGAAGGCAATCTGGCACTTCCTTAAAAAAATGGATATTGATATACCATTTGACCCAGTAATTCCACTACTTGGAATATATCCTACAGAATCAAGGCCTTTCACACCAACGGACACATGCACCAGAATGTTTATCGCAGCACAGTCCACGATAGCAAAAAGATGGAATCAACCCAGATGCCCAACAATAGAAGAATGGATAGGTAAACTATGGTACATATACTCAATGGAGCACTACGAAATGATAAAGAATAACGATGATTCCAGGAAACATCTCCTAACCTGGTTTCAGCTGGAAGACATAATGTTGAGTGAAAGTAATCAGCGACAAAAGGACAAATACTGCATGAGACCTCTACGATAAGATCTCAAAAACAGACTTGTGTATAGAAGAAAAGACTCTTTGACAGCTGCATGGGAGGGGAGGGAAGGAGGGGAGGGGGGAGAGTTTAGTTTAGATAGTTACTAGAAATCTGGTTGGGAGAAAGTGGTGATAGCACACATTAGAAACAAGAACAACATTAAATGGACTTCAGCATAACTTGAGTACTCCTTCCACCTTAATTCAATACTGCAAGGATAGAGTAGCTGGGGCGGGGGGCGGGGGACCATGCTTTTGGGTGAATTCCAGGCCAATTGGCACAACTAGCATTTTGCTAAGAGAGCTCTCTGTACCCCACATTGGTGAGTGGCATCTGGGATCTTAAAAGCTGCCAAGCTGCCATCTGAGGACACAGCAAATGGTCCCAACTCAGCAGGAACGGATGCTCACCGAGGACCAAAATGACATGCAGTAAAGACAACTGAGAAGACAGAGAGACCCACAAGAGTGGGTGCCTACATCGACTTGGGACCGGAAGATCCGGATGGTGCCCGGCCACCACCAGCGATAGCCACGATGGAGCTCACTGAGAGGAGTCTCACTGGCAACACAGGAATAAAAAGGGGTGCATCATGAGATCTCCACTAAAAGACCTCAATTGATGGTCCAGTGGTTTTGGGGTTCCTCTGAGAGCATGGTCCCCAGCCCTGATGCTGCCCTTTCCCATAAATTATAACAAAGGTCCACTCTTTGGACAGGAATGGATTGGACTTGGCAATGCAGAGTGACCATATATTGGAAGCACTTTATGGTTCTATACATCTATAGGATATCATCTTGCTGACCTCTGGCTGGAGGAAGAGGAGTGGATGGAGAGGAGGGGAAAGGAGGCTGTTGGGAGGATGAGACATGTATGGAGCAGAGAGGAATAGTGTGCAGTCACCAGATAGGGAGAGCAGTGGAAGCTGCATAGAGGTGGGCATGTAAATTTATACGTGAATGTACATTTTCACTCAGTCATGTTAAATAAAAATTAAAAAAAAAATGAAAATAAAAATCTTCACAGAGGGCACCAAGAGTAGTTTGCAGCCTCCCTCATAAGTGGGGAGGCAGAAGATGTAGCACTTGGGACCTCTGGGATTGGCACACTCCAAGGTCTTTTGAAATCTGTTACTGAGGCATCATCCCATTCGCTGCTCCATTCTCAGGCAGAGCAAAGACTTAAAGCCTCAGAAATATTTACTCAGGGGAACTTCTGGAAAAAGACTGGAATTCCTGGTACTAAAGGAACATAGGCTTAGAGCATTGTGATTCATTATAAATATAAATGAAACTTAGATTTTTACCACATACTGTACTTTTTACAAATTCTTGTGTCACACAAGAGAAAACTACATCTCAAAGATGACAAAGCTTTCAGAGTTCACATAATAGACCCTGGATCTACCTGTCTTGACAGCAGTACCTTTTCACTACATCAAGTTCTTCCCTGCCTGACCCATCTACTTCTTGTTTTTACAGTTTGGTAGGTGTCTATGCCTATATTTGGGATAGTTATGACACCCAAACAACAACGTTACCACAACCCAGGTAGTCAAAAAAGAATTTATGCTGAAAGAGCTAAGTCAAGCATAGGCAGAAATCTAAAACGTGGTTTTCTGGTCCAAGGTCTATCAGTAAATGCTGATAGCTCTGTCTAAATGTTAAAATGAAAAGGTTGTAGACACTACGGGGAAAACAATACAAATCTATAAAATTCAAACAAATACATACATATTTTCATGGTGTAAGATAGATAATCATTGCTTCTAATACTTATTTCACTCCAACAAAAAGCAAAAACAAAACCTGTTGCCTCTGATTTCACTCAGACTCATAGCAAACCTATAGGACAGAGAAGAACTGCCCCATAGAGTTTCCAGGAAGTGGCTGGTGGATTCAAACTACTGACCTTTTGGTTAGCAGCCACAGTTCTTCATCACTGCGTGACCAGGGCCCTGGAGTGCATGGTTAATAAATACATTTAGCTAATTAATTAAAGAAAACATGGTGCTGCATTGTATTACTTTCTTATAACAGCTGTAACAAATTGGCCACAAATTTAGTAACTTAGAACTTCAGAAATTTATTCTCTTACAGCTCTAGAGGTCACAAAGTTGAAAATCATTTTACTGGGTCAAAATCACAGTATCCCTCTGGAGACTTTAGGAGAGAATTTTTTCTTGTCTTTTCTAGCTCTTGGAGTTATATTCCTTTATTGTGGCTCCTTCTACTTTCAAAGCATCTTGCTTCAGTCATCACATTACCTTCGTAACCTTTTTATAGCCAAATATCCCTCTGCCTTCCTCTCATAAAGACTTGTGATTACATTTAGGGTCCTCCCAGATAATTCTGGATAATTTCTCCGTCTTGAGTTCCTTTTGCTGTATAAAATAACGTTCATTTCCTAGAAACAGGACCCACATATTTTGGGGACCATTATCCAGCCTACCTTGATATTTACACAGGATCTTTTTCTCCTATACTGGAGAATTTAAACCATTGTTTAGATATTTTAAGCAAAAGACTATGTTATTAAGGGTATGATAATATTTAATGAATCCTTATTGTGCATTAAGCACAAATCTAAATGCCTTACACGTGTTATACAGGTTTTCTTAGCTATCTAGTGCTGGTAAAACAGAAATGCTACAAATGGATGGCTTTAACAAAGAGAAGTTTATTTTGTCACAGAAAAGTGAGCTGAAACTCCAAATTCTGGACATGAGTTCCAGGAAAAGTCTTTCTCTGTTGGCTATGGAGGACAGACCTTACCATCAATCTTCCCCTGGACTGGGAGCTTCTGAGGTGCAGGGACCCCAGGTCCAAAGGATATACTCTGCTCCTAGCACTATGTCTTTCTCTGCTTGCTTCCCTTTCCTTTATGTCCCAAGAGGTTACAACATGTCATAATATAATATTACAGATGTGTCCTCCCTCAAGAACACAACTGCTGTCACTCCTCCCTCATTAACCTCATAAAGGCAGGATTTACAACTAGAGGAACATCGCACAATACCTGGAATCTTGGCCTAGCCAAATTGCTACACACAATCTGGAGAAGACACAATTCAATCTATAATAGTCCACCCTTTGGCCTCCCAAAAATTACATCCTTGCAGCATGAAAAACTTACATCACAGGAGAAGTCTTAACTCCAAGTCCCAAATTATAAAATTACTCTTTATCTGTGACCTTTAGAATACTCTGCTTCCAAAGGTACAGTGGCAGGACAGGCACAAACTACACATTTACATTACAACTGGGAGAAACTGAAGGAAAAGAAGGGATAACAGGTACCAAGCAAGTCAGCAGAACATGTTACTTTAGCCTCAAGGCTTTGAAAATAATCTGCTGTTCTCTGAGATATTTTGCACAATGGCCTTGCCCTCCAGACTCCAGATATTGGCCACGCTCTCCAGACTCTGCACGGAGGCTCCTTGGCCCAGGGCTACAGCTCTGCCTTCCAGATCCATTGGGACAGCAATGCTGCTCGCTTGGCTTTAGGCACACCATTGTCTTAGTCCATCTGAGTGGCAATTCCACCTTTAGAAACACCAGAGGCCATGGCTCCATGTTTTGAGATCCCTGAAATCTTGGCCATACCTTTGGAGATGGAGGTAACTAGGTTTCTTGTGCTCCTTGTCTTTTCGGCTTCTGCTTCCTATGGCCCCTTGGCCTGGGCCTCATGCCTCCATCTGCCCTGCTGAGGCAAGTGTTCCAAAGCTCTGTAGCCTCACTAATAAGTACCCAGAGGCACCTCACTCTGCTGGGAAGTCTCCTGCATACAGGCACTCAGCCCCCCTGCTCAGTGGGTCAGCTCTAGTGCTGTTTCACACTGGTCTCCTGGTTCCTTCTTGCTGGTCTGCTGCTGTTGTTTCTCACCATCTGCACCTTCTTTGGTGTTAACAGTTCTCCTTAGTTCCTTCTGAGTCATCTATCCATTCCATTTCAAAACTGCTTCCACAGTTTATGTATTTGTTAGAGCAGCACCCAACTCTCTCAGTACCAAATTCTGCCTTAGTTATCTACTGCTACTGTAAGGAAATACCACAAATGGTTGGCTTTAACAACGAGAAATTTATTTACTTACAGAAAGATAAACTGAAAGTCCAAATTCAGAGCACTGGCTCCGGAGGAAGTTTTTCTCTGTTGGCTCTGGAGGAAGGTCCTTGTTGTTCATCTTCCCTTGGGCTGGGAACTTCTGAAATACAGGGACCCTGAGTCCAAAGGATATGCTCTGCTCTTGGCATTGCTTCATTCTTGATAGTAGGAGGTTCCAACTCTCTGCTTGCTTCCCTTTTCTTTATATCCCAAGAAACTGCCTGAAGTCGTGATGCAATTCTACAAATTGAGTCCCGCCCCACCAACACAACAGCTGCCCCTGCTCCTTTATTAACATCACAGAGGCAGGATTTACAACATACAGGAACATCACACAATACCTGGAATCATGACCTAGCCAAATAGATACACACAAAATATTTGCGGGGACATAATTCAATCTGTGGCACAGGTTAATAGTGACAAAATACATTATGAGACAGATACTTTATTATTCACATTGCATAGAGGGAGACCTAAGGTATACAAAGCAAAATTATAGTACTTGCCCAGTGTCACAATTATTCTTAAGAATTATCAAGCATTTGCACACATAAATAACATTTTTAAAAAGTCATTTTACATTGCTTATGTGGTTACATCAGTACTCTATGGACTTGGAGCTACAATTTGTTGTTATATGATCAAAGTTATTTTCCCAACAAACTAATTTCATTATTTTGGCATTCTTACCTGGTATCATTTCTTTAGACAATAAATTCACCTGTCCTTTATTCTGCTACCATTAGTGATAATATTAATTTTATTTTCTGAGCATTTTTCCTTCCTCCAAAGATCACAGAATTGAGGGTAGGATTATTTAGGAATAGATAGCAATTTCTGGCACCAAACAGGCAGTGAAGGAGACAGATAACGGGCCTGGCCTATGCTTAATTTCTGTCATTACTCAATTAATAGATTCCTCATTTTTATATGAAATTCTCCTCTGAATTTGATCCATAAAACTTACAATCTATTTGCAAAGGTCCACTACAGACTTACAGATAGAAATTTTTCCCTGGTGCTTAGAGGTCACTCACATTGTTATTTTTCTTGGCAGTGAGGGAAGTTGGATGAGCAAAAACAGCTCTGTCATTTAAGATCTCTTGCATACATTCCTTTGGGAATCTTGGAGTTTCCCCTAAACATCAACAATAACATGGGAAAAGATAAGATTCTTTCTGTTTATTTTTTCCATGAGTTTTTGAAGACAACACTTTAATAATAGAAAAGTTATAAATCTGAAGACACAAATATAAAATTGCTCCCAAAACCATTGGCAGTGATTATGGTTGCTATTTTGTTTACAGATAGGTTTTGAGTTACCCCTAGCATGGATGAGTTTTTGTGTTGCTGGAATATTTTCCTTCTGACATTATTGAATTGTGTAATTGTCTTGGACCCTGCAGCTTAACTTAGTGAATTGACCCAAATGGTGAAAGTGTTAGACACGAAACCATTTAGAAGGAAGAATGGTTTTCAGCAAACTCTGACCTTTTAGCATCTTTTAACCCATGAGACTGATAGTAGTTTTATACATTTTGCTTTATATCCCAAACAAAAGAAATAAACATTCCATAGTAACAGTACACATACAGAAGATTTCAGAGAACTAGCAGCTGAATAAAACGGTGACTAATTGGCTGTAGTGATTGGTTATTTTCAAAAGAAGCTTATAGGAAAAGGTTGGTTTGATTTTCCTAAACAATGGATAATGTTGAGAAAGCAGATGACATTGAGAACAAGTAACAGATATATGAACCCTACTAGGCACTGTGCAGCCAATAGGGGCATAAAGTTTAAAGGTTAATTAATAGAGTGGTGGAAATCTATGGGATAACTTGAGAAACAAGACAGAAACTGCATTTGTACCTTTATTTTAGCCGTCAGAATCGTGCTTATTTTAATAGACCTAGAGAATTATAAATACATTCACAGACATACGTGAGAAGAAAAAAATATGAAAGTATTTTTTTTATGATTCGTAAGTTTAGGGTGATCTGTGCAGCTTTTTAATTAAAAAGTTACTGGAAAAAAACATCTGAAATACAACAAAGAGAAAGCTCTTCAAGTGACTTAGCAGTTCTCAGTAGCATCAACTGCTGCAGTAAAAACAAAGATTTCCAATCTGAAAACTTGGCAGGTGAGTGACTAACAGATTTCCCAAAGTAATGATTTTCTTTTTTGTTTGTTTTTTAGAAATAAATGGATCTTTTTATTTTCTTTTGCCTGTTTCCCACTTGGGATGTCTGTTTCACCCACTTAGGATGTTGATTACAAATATTTTTAAATAAAAGGAATCTGGGTTCTCTATTAACTGAGGAATTTCCTAGAATTTTTGCATCTTTCGGAATAAATAAGGTAGTTCAGGTTCACTGAAGTGAGTATATCCTTAACTATGCTGATATTAAGATATATGTAGGCCAATGGATGTCTATGTTTGAAATGGAAGCAAGGACTTAATTAAGTGGTTGAGACTTTTCATGTTAGAGTTTCTTGCTCAGTATTATTGGTTTCCGTCACTTTATTAATTTCTCTCTCAACTTTTAATTTTACTGACTGCAAGTGTCACAAAGAAGGTGCAGAGTTGTGTGAGATATTTTTACACCCAGCAGCACACCATCTTAGGTTTCCGTCACAGCAATGAATGGTGTATTAATGAGGGCTGTTGTCAACACCATGCCAATGAAACTGCCAATTAAGACAAGAAAAGGTGCTCCTAGAGTTTTCTTAAAGATAAATTAGCTAAGTATTTGGGCCACATAAAAGTACATTAAAAAAATAAATTCCACACTAACAGAATGCTTTTGAATAGACCACATTCCACCTATAAATTTTGCTCCTCTTTGGTCTCTACAGCAATCTTCCAAATACTTGCTTATTCAGTTGTCCACTGCAAGTAACCCTGCAGGCTTCCAGAATAACAAAACCTGTGAATTTACTATTCAAGTATACGACTCCTGAGGTGAGGGCAGGTGAAAACATGAAGCAAGTCAATTTTTAAAAGCTATTTGCAAGGCTGCTATAACATGCTTTACAGAATGAAAACAGATGATCTTTAGAATGTGCATCATACTGACAAGGAAATTATAACCCAGAATGTTACGGGAATTTTTTTACTCCTGGGGTAAGCAAACACAAGCCCACATCTCAGAGAATATGCCCATGTAAATCTCTGAAAATGCCAGGTTTCCACAGTATTACACTTTGCTGGATGAAGTCATATAACTTAGTAAACCCTGTTAGTTGTCATTCTTCGGTGAAACTGAGGCCCTTGCTTGTTGCACTTTACTTTTTGCAACATGGTATGGTTTGCTGTCAAGTATTTTATGCCTAAAATTCTTAAATGCTTTTAAATAGTCATTAATTGCTCTTAATTATTAACATAAATGAAAAAATCTTTAGCAAAAGTTTTTCAAGACATATAAGGTTAGTATCATCTTCATTGTTCATAAATGGCAAAATAATAATTATTATTAATATAATTAATTATGAATAATATAAATAATTATAATATAATATAATATAATATAATATATTTTATATATTATAATATAATTATAAATAATATAAATAATTATAATTAATATATAAATAATAATTAATAATAATAACCACATCCTTTGGTTATAGTTATTTAATATCAGACCAATTCAGTATGTATTTGTGCCTCCATAAACTTGATAATCCTCTAAAAAAACTCCCCTTACACTAATGTATAGTTTGTGTCTTGATTTAAATGTCTCTCTCCCTTTCCCTCCCTGTCAGAAGAAAACAATGACTTCTTTAAAATTAATACTTTCTCCACAAAGAACTGAATCCAGCCATATGAGTGAGCTGGGAAGTAGATCTCTCAGTAGCCAAAGTTTGGATGAGACTTCAACTTGTGAGACTCTCTGTACCACAGGATGTAGCTAAGCCATGTCTGGATTTCTGATCCATAGAAATGAGATAACACATGACGGCTGTTTTAAATTGCTAAACTGGAATAATTTGTTACGCAACAATTAGATAAAAAAAAAAAATAGAGGAGAAAGGGGATAAGAAAGAACAACAAGTGCAGTTTACGCTTTCCTCTACAGCATTCATTTTTGCCTTTCAATTTGATGAGGAAACTTGCTCCCATACACAGAAGTGACACCAAGCTCCATCAGCTATCATAGCCATGGAATGATTTCAGTTCATTCATATTCTTTCCTAAAATTTAAATTGTAGCATTAAACAGCCACAAGAACACTTCCTATTCAGTAGCAGAAAGAATGGAAAAGGAAAACACACATTAACACAAGATGTTGTCGTTAGCTGCTGTTGAGTTGGTTCCAACTCTAGCAACCCTGTGTAAAACAGAACGAAACAGCGCCCAGCCTTTCACTATCCTCACAATCATTGCTGTGCTTGAATCCACTGTTACAGCCACTGTGTCAACCCACCTGACTGACCATCTTTCTCTCTTTCCCTGACCTCTACTTTACCAAACATTTCCTTATCCAGGGACTGGTCCCTCCTGATAACATGCCCAAACTATGTGTGACAACGTCTCACCATCCTTTATCCTAAGGAGCATTCTGGCTGTATTTCTTACAAAATGGATTTATTTGTTGTTTTGGCAGTTCATGGTACACTCAATATTCTTTACCATAATGTAAGATATGGTCCTATAACCCCTATCTCTTCACTTGGCCATGATACCTAAAATGATATTCATTAGTTCCTTTATCCTGTAATTTGGCTGGTTGGGACTCCTTATCCAGTGGGGTGACCAAATTTTATTTCCTCAGTTTCACGATTCTAGTGGTGCTATGCTTATTGGGTTGCCACAGTTTCTCAACTGCCATCCTTCTGGAATAAGTGATCCCCTGAATTCTGCACATGTTCTCCTTGCCACTATTGTAAAACAGTAACCTAATTTCACATGGCAATTGAATACAATCACCTTGGCTAGTAGCCTCCTTTTCCTTCTACTTATTATGAGTTATCAAACCAAAACCCACTACAATCGAGTCAATTCTGACTAACAGTGACCCTATTGGACAGAGTAGAACTGCTTCATAGAGCTTCCAAGGAATGCCTGGACGATTCAAACTGCTGACCTTTTGGTTAACAGACACAGCACTTAACCACTATACCACTAGGGTTTCCAAGGAGTCCAAAATAGCTAGGACACAGTTTCAGTTTTCATTTTAATGGATCAATGACTATGTATCCTGGCAGAAGTGGTTGAGAATTAGGTCTTTAAAACTTTATTAACCCCTAAGTGAATTACTAAGTATAAAAGCAAGAAATGTGGCCCACAGTTTCTTTTTTTAAGGATCTGAGCCTCTGTTTTCTGGATATGAGAAAGATGGCCTACATATCTATTCTAACTGAAGGCATATATTACATGCTGAAAGATAGCAACCTAACATTGCAGGTTGTTGTTTCTAAGCTGGTACCCTACCTGAGTTATCAGCAGGCCATACCACTGTATAAAGCCAGTTGCTTCTAAAATATAGGCATGCAGTAAGATCACTAAAGGTTATGGGCACAAACTCATTGTCACTTTTTTGTCATAAAATTTAGTTCTAGAGGCCAAGTATGTGGTACCGTGGTTATGGATAACGCATTATATAAATCCACATGGTGCTGGTAGAAGTTCAGCTGGCAAGTAATACTTATCTATTTCTGTGAGATCAAATCACTGCTGTCCCTATAGTGGATTATCCTAAGTGATAAACCTGCTGTTAGGCATTTGGTTGGTGTCCATAAGGAATGGTAGCATACTGGTAGCTCAGCAATGATTAATATTCTTGATAGACTGGGTATTCAAAAATAAATGGCAACAAATCATCCTCGATCAGGTTGATGCTGTTGAGCCCGTCTATGTCTAGTCTTCATGATTCTCACCAAAGCCATTTTGAACACTGGCTCGCTAAACAACTACCGTGATGGTTAGGGAAAGAGGCACGCAACTGCCACACAATTACTCATATTATCACTGGTATTAGCATGGTATGGAGTGTCAAGAGGGACAAAGCATTAGAATGTTATATGACTATGACACCTGTTCATTATGACAACAGTGTACGTAAAGCACTATGAGACAACATGGAGGGTCTCTTTTCTAACTTGCAATATCAAGAAACATGTGTTGTATGCAATGCTAAAAGTTATATAGAAAAGATTAAATACCTATGTATTTACATATTTGGGCAAATAGACTCCTGCACGTATGTATGTGTGTGTGTTTGCATCAAAGGGGTTTGTGAACTAAAACTGAAAATCTTAAAAATAGACTTTAAAGAAAAAGCTTTGGTATTCTGGTATCTGCTAGAATAAGCTAAAGTATCCCTAATTCAATTTCCCAGTTCATACTCCTTGACCTAACTCTCTTAGAAGTCATTCCTATACACATTTTCCAGGCCGCTGCCCATTCAGCTTGGCAAGATTATTGTCTTCCGGAAACAACTCAGTGATCTCCAAGTCTTTGTGAACTCCAAAATGTCAGTGGTTTACAAAAACAAAGATTCACTTCTCAGTCATGCAAATATCCACACTAGGACATCTGTGGCCTCTGACTGAGAACACAAATTGGTACAGCAGCCTCATGAAAGACGTGAAAAAAGAACCAGTGAGTCACATGCAGCTCTCAAAGGTGCTTCTGAAAAGTGACGTCTATCACTTCCACTCATTTCACTAGCAAAGCAAGTCATAGGGCCACTCCTAAATACAACCGGTCAGAGGTGGATGATCCTTCCACAATGAAAGGTCCCACAGGGAAGGAAAACATAAATTTGGTGAACAGTAACAATATCTACTACGTCTATCACATCTGCCAATGGATGGAAATCAGGTAGTATGGAAAAATCTTGATAAACACTTAGAAAACTAAGATCTTCACCATGAGATGCAAAATGAATGCTGGATTACTATGTTTTACTGATACGGAGGATCCCCGTGATGTTGCAGATGGTTAATGCACTCATCTGCTAATCAAAATGTGGGAGGTTCAAGATCACCCAGAGTCAGCATCTTAGAAGAAAGGCCTGACCATCTACTTTTAAAAATATCATGCATTGAAAACCCTATGGAAAGTGATTCTACTCTGACACACATTAGAGTCACCAAAAGTCAGAATCAGGTCACCACAGCCACTGGAAGTGACATGGACAAAATGTTGGCATTCATTCACACATTAGTATTCTACACCAATAGTATTAGAATATTTTGACCAACAGTAAATATTATGCAAATCAAAAGTGAGCACACTTACTTAAAGGCAATACTTTTGCCTGAGACAGAAAAGAAGTGATGAAGAAAAAAAAAAGAAAACCTATAAACAAATCAGCTAACTTATGTATTTGTTTATTATTAATTTGTCACCACTTTTTATTTTAGAAAAAGATTTGAAGGGGTTTAATGAAGATTTTTCCTAATTATTAAAAAAATATCTAATCAAAAATATCCACAATACCTTTCCCCCAAATCTCTTTTCTGTAAAAGGTACTAATTTTCTCAGTGAAAAACTACAACCACATGAAATTTGTTAAAATTATGTGCATATATAGGCACAAATAAAATTAAAACATAGGTACAAATATAAAATAAATGTCAGGAGTTAGGACAGAATATTCTTTCAGTGACTTCTACAATTATAATTCCAATTTTAATAGATATTTTTCTATAATGTCATCACATATCTTCCATTATTTTGATTTCTTAGATACATTTATAGAAAATTTTGCTTGTTTAAGAATCTTACCTGTTGCATTGCTATTAATCTTTTAGATAAATCATACCAACTATACGATCTTCTATTGATGTTAGGTGTTATCAGGTTAGTTCTGACTCATAGTGACCCCAAGTACAACAGAAGTAAACAGTGCCTGGTCATGTGTCATCCTCCCAATCATTACTATGTTTGAACCCATTTTTGTAGCCACTGTGCCCATCTGTCTCATTGACAGTCATTCTCTCTTTCTCTGACCCTCTGTCTTACTGTAAATCATCATGTCCTTCTCTCCAAGGACTGGTCCCTCCTCATAGCATGTCCTAAGTAAATGAGATGCTCCCTTCCCATCCTCACTTCAAGGAGCACTCTGGCTACAACTTTTTTCAAGACAGATTGGCTCATTCTTCTGACAGTCAGTGCATTTTGTCAGCACCACAATTTAAAGACATCCATTCTTTGGTCTTTATACCTGACTAGTTCTCAAATCCCATTTACTTCTGTGTTTTACATGCTTAGGTAAGTACTTCAGAAATGAAATTCCTGATTGCTATGAGTCAGAAATGACTCTATGACAACAGTTTTTTGTTTTTTGTTTTTTTTTTAAGAACAATAAAATTTTAATGTGTCAACTTTTGGAACATTTTTTTAGCACAATAAAATTTTAATGTGTCAGGTTTTGGAACACAGGTAGTGCAGTGGTTAAAAACTAAGGTTGCTAATCAAAATGTCAGCAGGTGAATTCACCAGCTAATCCTTAGAAATCTAATGTTGCAGTTCTACTCTGCCCTGTAAGGTTGCTATGAATCAGAATTGACTCAGTGGTAACTGTTTTGGGTTTTTTGCTCTTTTTTAAATTGGGTTTTACAAAAAGAGCAAAGTTCATGTACAGAAATTTTATGTTAGTGTAAAGAAAGGTCAAAGAGAAAGTTGTCATAATTAAAAAATGTTGATAATCAAACTCTAATATATTGCAATAAATTTTTTCTGACTTTGAATTATTTTTTCATAAGCTAGTTTACCAATTCTTACTTCAAATTACTCTACTTCAAAAAATATGGATTTTCCAACAACTAGGGGGGTGGAGTCAAGAGGGGGGACTAAACACACATCTCCCTATATCCCTCTGGAAAACAAGACTTGAAATGATAATCAGATGGAGCCTTCTGATCACCTAATCAGCCTCAGGACAAGGCACAGGGCTATTAATTTGGACTTCATACCACGGAGTGAAAAAACTCCTCTCTTTCACTGACTCCCGCTCCTGGCTGGCCTTGGCTCTCACATGCTGAAGGTAAACACACCATTTTGACTTTTTTTCTCTCTGTCTTGGCCACCGGGCAGAGCTGGGTCTTGCCTTGTGGCTAGACTCAGATGCACTGCTGGGGGGATAGGCAGGCAAAATTCCCACGTTTTGAGAGCCAAGCTTAGGACTCTGTTAATCTAGCCACTTTGGGCCTGTCTTTTTATCACTGCCACAGTGGGGTTTGTACGGAATCACACCAGCAGTGTGCAGGACACCGTGTTGGATAAGGAGATTTTAGCAGGATCTGATTCTTAGGCTGGGAGCCAGAGCCTGCAAACAGGACAGTGCTTCTCCAACGGAAAAGCAGTAATTCACACAGTGTAGCCTACGGTGGGGGCCCTGCAACAGAAGCAGAGGAATCACTACCCCTTGGCACCTTTAGACCCTCTATCTGCTGCCTGTGTGGAGGGTGCCATCTTGGATACGGTGGCTGCAGCTGGACCTAATTCTTAGCTTTGGAGCCAGAGCCTGCCCACAGAAGAGCACTTTTCTACCAGAAAAGCAGAAGTTTACACAGTGTCACCTCAGGCTGGGTCCTGTCAACAGAGGCCAACAGGGCAATAGCATTGTTGTATTCTGAACTAGTTTGTATCATCTGGGGTTGGATATAGAGGTGCTTACTTTGCCAGGTGGGAAGAGGGACCTCTACACCTGAAAACCTGACTGACTTGGGAAGTGGTCAGATACCTTTTGCTTTACATTTGAAGACAGCCTAGAGAAACATATGCAGTCTATCCTCACAGTACCTCTTCCAGCCTCTACTGACTCACATGGGACCTAAAAAAGTAGCAGACACTTGTGGCATACAAGAAATCACCCATGGCTTGAGAAGGCTCCCAAACAAAACAACCAAGGAGCTTTCCGTTGAAGAAACTTTTATGAAAGTATCAGAAAGTGAATACAAAATGATTATATACAGAGCCCTTGTAGACCTTATACAAAATGCAGCAGAACAAAAGGAAAAATTAAATGAGCTGTTCGATCTGATGGAACATGAGTACTCTGAAATCCAACAGATCAAGAACAAAATCAAAGCCAAGAAAACGGAATGGAACAAAAGGAAAAAAGAATTTCTGACTTGGAAGACAGAGCTACTGATGTCAGTATCTATGAGCAGAAATCAGAAAAAAAGAAACAAGAAAAATGGAGAAGAATTAAGAAGCATGTGGGACTCTATTAAGAGGAACAACCTTCGATTAATTGGAGTGCCTGAACAGGGTGAGATACCTGAGAACACAGAGAGTATCATTGCTGAGCTGCTGAAAGAAAACTTTCCAGAAATCATGAAGGAAGAGAATATACTCATCTCAGATGTGTATCACACGCCATCCAACATAGACCTCAAAAGAAAGACACCAAGACATATTATAATCAAGCTTAACAAAATGAAGCATAAGCAGAAACTCTTAAAGGCAGCAAGACTCAAAGCAAAGCTAACATTCAGAGGGAAACCTTATAGACTCATGTCAGATTTCTCAGCAGAAACGATGCTGGCACGGAGACAGTGGCATGACACATTCAAAGCCTTGAAGTAGAAGAACTTCCAACCAAGGATAATATATCCTGCAAAACTATCTTTGAAATAGGAAAATGAAATGAAGACATTTGCAGATAAACAGAAACTCAGAGACTTTGGAAAACCCAAACCAAAACTACAAGAAATATTGAAAGAAGTTCTTGGCTTTGGCTTAGAAGAACAAAACCACTAACTTTATTTTAGAACAACACACTACTCAAAACTCTACTCAGTTAGGGAAGGCTCCAAAGTCAATCATAGCTTTAATACAGAAAGAAGCAATCCACTGATCATCATGGAAAGTATGGTGCCATCATATTAAAAAGAGGGATGTACTACAGTTGTTATAGTCCTTCCAGATGGAGAGGAATATGACAAGATGGGTAGTAATTAAAATTGGGTTTATATATAGTTTATTAAGGGGGATCTTAGGGGCAGCTGCAAAGCACAACAAAGATGTGTCATACCATTTCAAGAAATGTAACACAGTAATCTCAACAACTACAAAACCAGCTCTGGAAAAGGTGAAAAATCAACTAACAAAAAAGAATGTCTCAGAACAGACTAATAAGAACAACAGAGAAAACATCAACACAAAAATAGACATATCACAATGGCAGCACTGAACACATACCTTTCAGTAATTACATTGAATGTGCATGGACTGAATGCTCCAGTAAAGAGACAATGAGTGACATCTTGGATCAAAACACATGATGCATCTATATGTTGCTTACAAGAAATTCACCTTAGACTCAAAGATAGGAACAAACTGAAAATTAAAGGATGGAAGAATATATATCAAGCTAACAATGAACAAAGAAGAGCAGGGGTGGCAATTCTAATCTCACACAAAATCAATTTTAATATAAAATCAACCATCGTGGACAAAGATGGACACTATTTATTACTGAAAGGTTCAGTACTCAAGGAAGACTTAACTATATTAAATATTTATGCACCTAATAATCAGAGCAACTAAGTACATCGAAGAAACAGTGACTACACTCAAAAGAGTTAGATGACTCCACAATAATAGTGGGAAACTTCAACATTCCACTCTCAATACTCGAGAGATTATCTAGAAAAAAGCTCAGTAAAGATACAGAAAACTCCATTGCCACAATTAACCAACTAAACCTCATCGATATATACAGAACTTTCCGCCATTCAGCAGACAACTACACCTTCTTCTCCAGTGCACATGGAATATTCTCCAGAATTGACCATGTGTTAGGACATAATGCAATTCTTAAAATCCACACCACTGAATTACTGCAAAGCCTCTTCTCAGACCATAAAGCCATAAAAGTCAGAATCAATAGCAGAAAAAACATAGATAGAAAGTGGAACTCTTGGAAACTGAACAACATCTTGCTCAAAAAGCCATGGATTATAGAAGAAATCAAGGATAAATAAAGAAATTCATGGATCCCAATGAGAATGAAAACACTTCCTGCCAGAACCTATGCGATACAGCCAAAGCAGTGGTCAGAGGTTTGTTTATCTCCATAAATGCACACATCTGGAAGGAAGAAAGAAACCAAATCAAGGAACGAACCCTACAGCTTGAACAAGTTGAGAGAGAACAGAGGAACCTCTCAGGCACCAGAAGAAACCAGATCATAAAGATTAGAGCAGAGCTAAATGAATTAGAGAATAGAAAAAAATTGAAAAAATTGAAAAGACCAAAATCTGGTTTTTTGAGAAGATCAACAAAACTGACAAATCACTGGCTAAACTTACTAAAGAAAAGCAGGAAAGGAAACAAATAACCCAAATTAGAAATGAGAGGGGAGTTGTCACAACAGATCCAACAGAAATCAAAAATATCATAACAGAATACTATGAAAGACTGTACTCTAACAGATTTGAAAACCTAGAGGAAATGGACAAATTCTTTGACTCATACCACCTACACAAATTATCACAACGTGAAGCAGAACAACTTAATAAACCCATCACAAAGGAAGAGATTGAAAATGTCATCAAAACACTGCCAACCAAAAAATGTCTAGGCCCAGTTGGCTTCACTGCAGAATTCTATCAAGCTTTTAGAGAAAAGTTATCTCTAATACTACTGAGATTATTTCACAGTATAGAAATGGATGGAGTACTCCCAAACTCATTCTATAAAGTCAGCATAACCCTGATTCCAAAGCCAGGGTATGACCTAACAAAGTAGGAGAACTACAGACCAATATCACTCATGAATCTAGATGCAAAAATCTTCAACAAAATTCTTGCCAATAGAATACAACAATATATCAAAAAAATAATCCATCCTCAACAAGTTGGATTCATACCAGGGATGCAAGGCTGGCTCAACATCAGAAACACAATTAATGTGATTAACCACATAAATAACACAAAAGACAGGAATCACCTGCTTTTCTCCATTGATGTGGAAAAGGCATTTGATAAATTCCAGCACCCATTCACGCTAAAAACTCTTAGTAAAATAGGTATAGATGGAAAATTCCTCAACACAATAAGGACCATTTATGTAAAGCCAATTGCCTACATCATCCTGAATGGAGAGAGACTGAAAGACTTTCCCTTGAGAATAGGAACTAGACAAGGATGCCCACTTTCACCTTTCCTATTCCACATTGTACTAGAAGTTCTAGCCAGAGCAATTAGACAAGACCAAGAAATAAAGGGCATCTGCATCAGCAAAAAAGAAGTTAAAATCTCCCTGTTTGCAGATAATACAATTGTACATGCAGAGAATCCCAAAGAATCTATAAGTAAACCACTCAAACTGATAGAAGAGTTCAGCAAAGTCTCAGGATACAAGATAGACATAAGTAAATAAGTATGATTCCTTTATACCAACAACGAGACTGTTAATGAAGAAATCATCAAATCAATACAATTTATGATAGCCCCTAAGAAGATAAAGTACCTAGGAATTAATCTAACCAGAGAAATAACAGACTTTTACAAAGATAACTACAAGCCCTTACTACAAGAAATTAAGAAAGACTTACATAAATGGAAAAACCTACCCTGCTCATGGATAGAAAGACTTAACATTGTGAAAATGTCCATTTTACCCAAAGCAATCTACTTGTATAATGCAATCCCAATAGAAGTTCCAGCGTCATATCTTAATGAGATGGAGAAACAAATCACCAATTTTGTTTGGAAAGGGAAGAAGCCCTGGATAAGTAAGGTACTACTAAAGAATAAGAATACACTGGGAGGCCTCTCATTACCCAACCTTAGAACATACTACACTGCCACAGTGGTCAAAACAGCTTGGTGCTGGTACAAGAACAGACAGATGGATCAATGGAACAGAATTGAGACCCCAGAGATGACACCATCTGCCTATGAACAGTTGATATTCGACAAAGGCCCTAAGACATTAAACTGGGGTAAAAACAGTATCTTCAACAAATGGTGCTGGCAAAATTGGATATCCATTTCGGCACTTGGCTATCTGCAATAAACTGAAACAAGATCCACATCTTACACCTTATGCAAAAACCAGCTCCAACTGGATAAAAGACCTAAATATCAAACCTAAAATGACAAAGCTCATCCAAGAAAAGGTGTGAACAACAATGGAAGTTTTAATACACAATGTGGACAGACTTCAAAACCTGTCAATCAAACCACAATCAACAGAATAGAAAATAGATAAATGGGAACTATTAAGAATCATACATTTTTGCTCATCCAAAGACTTTCTTAATAGAATTAAAAGGCCACCTACAGAATGGGAAAAAATATTTGGCAACTCCATGTCAGACCGACGCCTGATCTCCATAATCGATAAGATACTACAAAATATCATAAGAAGATAAATCACCCAATTAAGAGATGGGCAAAGGAGATGGACAGACATTTCTCTAAAAAGGAGATCCAGGCAGCCATGTTCACGATCTTTAGTTATTAAAGAAATTCAAATCAAGATTACAATGAGATACCATCTCACCCCAACAAGGTTGGCCATGATCCAAAAAAACACAAAACAACAAATGCTGGAGAGGCTGTGGAGAAAGTGGAACTCTCCTACACTGTTGGTGGGGTTGCAAAATGTTCCAGCCTCTTTGGAAAGCAATCTGGATATAGTTATACCATTTGACCCAGTAATTCCACTACTTGGAATACATCCTACAGAATCAAGGCCTTTCACACCAATGGAGAATGTTTATCGCAGAACAGTCCATGATAGCAAAAAGATGGAATCAACCCAGATGCCCAACAACAGAAGAACGAATAGGTAAACTGTGGTATATATACTCCATGGAGCACTACGCAATGATAAAGAATAATGATGATTCCAGGAAACATCTCATAAGCTAGTGTCAAATGTTAGACATTATGTCAAGTTAAAGTAGTCAGCGATAAAAGAACAAATATTGTATGAGACCTCTATGATAAGATCTCAAAAACAGACTTGTGTATAGAAGAAAAGACTCTTTGACAGCTTCAAGGAAGGGGAGGGAGGGAGTGTGGGGGGGAGGGTTTAGATTAGATAGTTGCTAGAAATCTGGTTGGGAGAAATCAGTGATAGTACACATCAGAAACAAGAACAACATTTAAGTGGACCTGAGCATAACTTGAGTACTCCTTCCATCTCAACTCAATATTGCAAGGATAGAGTAGCTGAGGAAGGGGGCAGGGGACCATGCTCTTAGGTAAAATCGAGACCAGTTGGCACAAGTAGCGTTTTGCTAAGAGGGCTCTCTGCACCCCACAGTGGTGAGTGGCGTCTGGGGTCTTAAAAGCTGCCAAGCTGCCATCTGAGGGCACAGCAAATTGTTCCAACTCAGCAAGAACGGATGCTCACCGAGGACCAAAATGGCATGGGGTAAAGACAACCCAGAAGTCAGAGAGACTCACATGAGTGGGTGCCTACATCGACTTGGGACCAGAAGAACTGGATCGTGCCCAGCCACCACCAGTGATAGCAGCGATAGAGCTCACTAAGTTGAGTCTCACTGGCAACACAAGAATAAAAAGGGGTGCACCCTGAGATCTCCACTGAAAGACCTCAATTGATGGTCCAGCAGTTTCGGGGTTCCCCTGGGAGCATGGCCCCAGACCCGGATGCTGCCCTTGCCCATAAATCATGACAAAGTTCCACTCTTCAGACACGAATGGATTGGACTTGACAATGCAGAGTGACCATACTGGATGCACCTTATGGTTCTATGCATCTATAGAATATCATCCTGCTGACCTCTGGCTGGAGGAAGGAGAGTGGGTGGAGAGGAGGAGAAAGAAGACTTTTGGGAGGATGAGACATGTATAGAGCAGAGAGGAATACTATGCTGTCACCCTTGTGAAGTTAAAGGAGGTTAGACACTGCACCCTTACTCCATTTTCACATATGTGTGTGTATATGAGGAAACCCCAGATGCAAAGTAGTTCAGTGCTATGGCTACTAACAAAAAGGTCAGCAGTTCAAGTCCACCAGATGCTCCTTATAAATTCTATTGGGTAGTTCTACATTTTCTATAGGGTCACTATAAGCCAGAATCAACTTGACAACAGTTTGGGTCTTTTGGTGTATATGTATATTCTTTGCATGTTGATGCAACCATATTACATCTTATTGATATAAATATTTACATGTAATAAATATAAATAAATGCTACCCTTTCAATTATTGTATCATCTGATACTATACAGGTGTGTTATTTACATTTATTATCTGGATGTAACATGTATAATTTCTTTAGTTAATTTAACCAATCCTTTACTAACAGATATTTAACTTGTTTTATATTTTCTGGAATTATAAACAACATTACAAGGAACATAGTAGTATATACATCCCTGTACTATTTTTCTATTGTCTCCTAATATAAATTCCTAGGAACTGGAATGATTAGTTAAAGTGTGTGTTCTTTATAGATTTAGTAAACAAAAAACTCAGACCTATTGTTGTCAAATCAATTCAGACTCATAGCAACTCTACAAGACAGTGTAAAACTTCCCCATAGGGTTTCCAAGGTTTTAATTTTTATAGAAGCAGACTATCAGTTTTCTCCTACAGAGCATTTGGTGGGTTAAAATTGTTGATTATTGAGTTATCAGCCAAGTGATTAACCACAGTGTAACCAGGACTCTTTAAAGATTTAATAATAGCTCCAAATAATCCTCTAGAAAAGTTTTATGTTCAACATACAGTTGTATGCCCTCCAGAAAAGCTGTATTGAGCAACTGAGCATAAGACGGTTCCTGACTCACATGCTTGCAACACTGGTCTCTAGTCTCCCCAAGTTTTCATATATTTAATCTTTGTCAAAGTTAAGAAATTAGATCACATTGTTATTTTATTTGCAATTATATTTGTGAGGCTAAATATCTTCTATAGTTTTTAAATATATGTAAGTACTGCAAATATATTCTTCTAAAATAGCCAAACAAGATAGATAGGTATGTAAAGTGTAGAAGTCCAGCTTCCTATTCTACAGTTCAGAAGTAAATGTAACAATTTAGTATATGATTTTCTAGAGCTTGTAACACCTACTTGCATATATACTCATTCTTATGTGTATATATTATATATAATTATATATGATTTATAAAATCACATGTAATTTTATTTTGTTTTATATACATGAGAACATCTCTAGAACTTGCTTTTTACTATTCAAAATATATCTTGGAGAATTTTTTGTTATCTGCTATACAATATTTCATTGTATGGAGGCACCATAATATCAATGAACATTTAAATTATATATATATTAGCAAATATATATTAAGTACCTATTGTACACCAGAAATGCTCTACAAATGAATAACAATATTTCTTCATAGATTATTTCTATTTTACAAATAATACAGTGTACATCCTTATACATTTTTGCACATACGTGAGTATAAAATATTTCTGTAGAATAGATACCCAAAGTGGAAAAGCAAGGCTAAAAGACATAAATAAGCATTTAATATTTTGATAAACACACATAGAGCACGCTGTCAGCAAATACTGAGTAAAGGAATAAAAATTGCTCTCTAAAATTAAATTATAAGGAAGTGGAGTCAAGATGGCAGACAAGACACATGTCTCCTTAATTCGCCCTAAAAACTAAGGCCTGGATTGATAATTAAACAGAGACTTCTGGACACCCACTGAGCCCTAGGACACAGCACAGAGCTGTCAATTTGGGCTACATGCCACTGAATGTGAAACTTCTTCTCTTTCATTGATCCCCACCCTTGCTGAATGCTAGGTTTCATGGACTGAAGGTAACTTCTGACTTCTTTTCCTCTGTCTTAGCCAGTAGCCAGGGCTTGGGCTTAATTGGCAGCAAAGCTCAGCCGCACTGCTGACAGGACCAGCAGGCAGAATAGTCACATTTTGAGAGCCCAGCTCCAGCCTCTGTGCACCTCTGTGCACCACCACACTCTCATTCCAAACTGTCACCATTGAATTGGCTATACTGCAGTGGGTGGAAGAGCTTGTGCGGGATGCCATCTTGTTTGACTGGGAGGCAGAGTTATACAAATGGAGGCCTCAGCAGGGGCTAATTCCCAGGCTGGGAGGAAGTGCCAGCTTTTTTTTTTTCTCTGTCCTAGCTGACAGGACCAGAAGGCAGAATAGTCACATTTTGAGAGCCCGGCTCTGGTCTCTGTGCACCTTGGCCCCTCCGTTGTCTCTTTCTGAACCTCCACCATTAAGTTGGCTATTCCACAGCAGGCAGGAGAGTTTGTGAGGGATTCCATCTTGTTCAACTGGGAGGCAGATGTACCCAAATGGAGGCCTCAGCAGTGACTAACTGCCAGGCTGGGTGGCAGTGGAAGCCCAGGGAAAGCTTTTCCAACAGAAAAGCTGTATTTAGCACAGTGTGGCCTTATGGGTGGGGCCTGGCAGCAGACAACAGCAGAGCAGTAGCCTTTCTGTACTTTGAACTATTTTACAGCATCTGGGGTTTTATATAGAGGTGCTTACTTTGCTAGCTGGGAAGAGGGGCATGCATACCTGACAGCCTGATTTTGGAAGCTGTCAAATAGTTTTTACCATTCAATATAAGACTACCTAGAGAAACAACTGGGGTGCATCATGACGGCATCTATTCTAGCCTTTACTGACACAGGGTCAGCTGACAGTCCCCCAGTGACTCCATAAGTAAAGCCGTGTCTGTGCCAATCAGGAGGTGGAGACTGCTACCCCAGAAATTCCACTGGGCCCAGTCAGTGGAGTATATAGAGGTGACTACTGATCACCTTCCTTCTCAGACTGTGCTTCAGATCCTGCTAAGGTAACACCATAGTAACTAAATAACCTCTAGGTGCCCCCAAAGCAACAAACTTTGGACAGAAACTTAAAGAAAAATTCATCTACAGCTCCAGAAAGTAGCACCCTCCAAAAGAACTAAAAATCTTTTCAGATGAAGAAGCCTTTCTGAAACTATCAGAGGGCAAGTACACAAGGATTATATAGAGAGCCTCCTAGACATTATACAAAATGCAGCAGAGCAAAACAAAAGATTAAGCAAGCTGTTCGAACTGATGGAACACCTGCATTCTGAAATCCAACAGATCAGTAACAAAATCAAAGGGATAGAAAATTCAATTCAAACCCAAGAAAACAGAATGGAACAAATGGAAAATAGATTTTCTGACTTGGAAGACAGAGCTACTGACTCCAGCATCTATGAGGAGAAATCAGAGAAAAGAAGAAAGAAAAATGAAGAAGGATTAAAAAGCATGTGAGACTCTATCAAGAAGAACAATCTATGATTAACTGGAGTTGCTGAACAAGGTGGGAACACCTGAAAACACAGAGAGTACAGTTGTTCAATTGCTGACAGAAAACTTCCCTGAAATTATTAAAGAAGAGAATACAGACATCCAAGATGTGTATCGAACACCACTCAACATAGATTCCAAGAGAAAGTCTCCAAGACATATTCTAATCAAGCTTAGCAAAATGAACCATAGGCAGTGAGACTCAAAGCAAAGCTAACATTCAGAGGGAAACCTTGTAAGCTTCCGTCTGACCTCTCAGCAGAAGCAATGCTATCACACAGGCAATGAGATGACACATTCAAAGCCTTGAAGGAGAAAAACTTCCAACCAAGAATTATATATTCTGCAAAACTATCTCTCAAATATGAAAATCGAATTAAGACATTTGCAGATAAACAGAAGCTCAGAGACTTTGTAAAAACCAAACCAAAGCTACAAGAAATACTGAAAGAACAAAATCACTAACTCTACATTTTAGAAGCAAATACAGGAGACATCACCCACAATCCTGCTCACTTAGAGAAGGCTCCCAACTCAATCAAAGCTATAACATTAAAAGAAGTGATCTAGTGATCATATCATGAATACTATGATATCATCATATTAAAAAGAGGGATGTACTACAGTAGTTATAGTCCTTCCAGATGGAGAGGAAGATAATAAGACACGTAGAAGTTAAAATTGGCTTTAAACATAGATTATTAATGGGATGACAGGGGCAGCCACAAAGTACAATGAAGATGGAACACATCAAATCAAGAAATGTTATACAGGAGTCTCAACAACCACAAAGCCAACACTGAAAAGGGTGAAAAATCAACCCATAGAGTGTGCCCAAGCAGAATAGTAACAACAGCAGAGAAAACATCAACACAAAAATAAACATATCACAATGACAGTACTAAACACATACCTATTGACAATTACTTTGAATGTGAATGGACTGAATGCTCCAGTAAAGAGACAATGAGTGACATCTTGGATCAAAACACATGATGCATCTATATGTTGCTTACAAGAAATTCACCTTAGACTTAAAGATAGGAACAAACAGAAAATTAAAGGATGGAAGAATATATACCAAGGTAACAATATAAAAGAAGAGCAGGTATGGCAATACTAATCTCAGATACAAGAGATTTTAATGTGAAATCCACCACTGAGGACAAGGATGGGCACTGTTTATTGCTGAAAGGTTCAATAAACAAGCAGGATTTAACAATATTAAAAATGCAACCAATACTAGATCATCTAAGTACATCAAAGAAACACTGACTACACTCAAAAACAAGACAGGTCACTCCACAATAATAGTGGGAGACTTCAACACTCCACTTTCAGTATTGGACAGATCTTCTAGAAAAAAGCTCAGTAAAGATTCAGAAGATCTTATTGCCACAATTAACCAACTAGACCTCTTTGACATATATAGAACTTTCTATCCATCAGCAGACAACTAGAAATCTCCAGTGCACATGGAACATTCTGCAAAATAGACCATGTGTTAGGACATAAAGCAAATCTCAACAAAATCCATATCATTGAATTAATGCAAAGCATCTTCTCAGACCATAAAACCATGAAAGTTGAAATCAATAGAAAAAACATACATAGAAACTGGAACTCATGGAAACTGAACAACACCTTGCTCCAAAAAACATGGGTTATAGAAGAAATCAAGGATGAAATAAAGAAATTTATGGATTCAAATGTGAATGAAAACACTTCTTACCAGAACCTATGGGATACAGACAAAGCAGTCCTCAGGGGTCAGTTTATCTCCGTGAGTGCACACACCTGGAAGGAAGGAAGAACTCAAACCAAAGAACTAACCCCACAGCTTGAACAGGTAGAAAGAGAGGAACAGAGGAACTCCTCAGGCACCAGAAGAAAGCCAAAGAAAACAGATCATAAAGATTAGTGCAGAACTAAATGACTTAGAGAATAGAAGAACAACTGAAAACAATTGAAAAGACCAACAGCTGGTTTTTTGAAAAGATCAACAAAATTGACAAATCACTGGCTAAACTTGCTAAAGAAAAACAGGAAAGGAAACAAATAACCCAAATAAGAAATGAAAGGGAGATGTCACAGCAGATCCAACAGAAGTAAAAAATGGCATGACAGAATACTATGAAAGACTGTACTCTAACAGATTTGAAAACCATGGACAAATTCCTTGATTCATATCATCTACCAAAATTATCACAAAGTGAAGCAAAACAACTTAATAAACCCATCACAAAGAAGAGATTGAAAATGTCATCCCAAAACTACCAACCAAAAAGCCCTGGCCCAGATCGCTTCACCACACAATTCTACCAAGCTTTTAGAGAAGAGTTGTCTCCAGTACTACTGAGACTATTTCACAGTATAGAAAGGGATGGAATACTCCTAAATTCATTCTATGAAACCAGCACAACCCTGATACCAAAGCCAGGGAAAGATCCAACAAAAAAAGAACTACAGACCAATATCACTCATGAACCTACATGAAAAATCTTCAACAAAATACTAGCCAATAGAATTCAACAACATATCCAAAAAATAATTCATCACGACCAGGACAGATTCATACCAGGGATTCAAGGATGATTCAACATTAGCAAAACAATTAATGTGATCAACCACATAAATAACACAAAAGACAAGAATTATCTGATTTTGTCAATTGATGCAGAAAAGGCATTTGATGAAGTCCAACAGCCATTCATCCTAAGAACTCTCAGCAAAATAGGAATAGATGGCAAATTCCTCAGTGCAGTAAGGGCCATTTAGACAAAGCCAACTGCCTACATCATGTTGAATGGAGTGAGACTGAAACAATTCCCCTTGAGAACCAGAACTACAGAAGGATGCCTACTCTCACCTCTCCTATTCAACACTGTACTAGAAGTCCTAGCCAGAACAGTTAGACAAGATCAAGAAATAAAGGGCACCTGCATCAGCAAAGAAGTCAAAATCTCCCTATTTGCAGATGATATGATTGTATACACAGAGAATCCGAAAGAATCTATAACTAAACTACTCAAACTGATAGAAGAGTTCAGCAAAGTCTCAGGATACAAGATAAATATAAGTAAATCAAGAGGATTCTTTTATACCAGCAATGAGATTATTGAAGAAAAAATTACCAAATCAATCCTATTTACTATAGCCCCTAAGAAGATGAAATACCTAGGAATAAATCTAACCATAGAAATAACAGACCTTTACAAAGAGAACTATAAGACCTTACTGCAAGACACCAAGAGAGACTAAGATAAATGGAGAAACCTACCCTGCTTGTGCATAGGAAGACTTAACAGTGTGAAAATGTCTATTTTACCCAAAGCAATCTACTTATATAGTGAAATAACAATACAAATTCCAGTGTCATTTGTTAATGAGATGGAGAAACAAATTACCAACTTTGTTTGGAAAGGGAAGAAGCCCCAGATAGGCAAAGCACGACTGAAGAAGAAGAATGCACTGGGAAGCCTCTCACTACCCAACTTTAGAAGTTATTACACTGCCACAGTTGTCAAAACAGCTTGGTACTGGTACAAAAAGACACTGATAGATCAATGGAACAGAGTTGAGACCCCAGAGATGCCACCATCGTCCTATGAACAGTTGATACCATTTGACTCAGTAATTTCACTGCTTGGAATATATCCTACAGAATCAAGGGCATTCACACCAACAGATACATGCACACAAATGTTTATTGCAGCACAGTCCACAATAGCAAAAAGATGGAATCAATCCAGATGCCCAACAACAGAGGAATGAATAAACTATGATATATATACTGAATGGAACACTATGCAATGATAAAGAACAATGATGATTTGAGGAAGCACCTCATAACCTGGTTTCAACTGGAAACATATGTTGAGTGAAAGTAGTTAGCAGCAAAAGGACAAATACTGTATGCCAAGGTATGAGACCTCTATTATAAGAGCTTAGAAACAGACTCATGCATAGAAGAAAAGACTCTTTGATGGCAGCAAGGGTAGCGAGGGAGGGAAGGAGTGGGTTGGTTATAGATTTGATAGTTGATAGAAATTTGCTTGGGTGAAAGCAGTGACAGCACACATTAGAAAGAACATCAATTTAACTAGACTTCCACATAACATGACTACTCCTCCCATCTTAACTCAATATGGCAAGGACAGAGTAGCAGGGGCACGGGTCTGGGGACCATGCTCTCAGGGGACATCAAGGCCAATTGGCATAACTAGCATATTGCTAAGAGAGTCTTCTGCTCCCATGTTGGTGAGTGGCATTTGGAGTCTTAAAAACTAGAAAGCTGCCATCTGAGGTACACCAAATGGTCCTAATTCAGCAGGAACAGATGATCACAAAGGACCAATACAACACGGGGGAAAGAGGATCGAGAAGACAGAGAGAGCCACATGAGTGGTTGACTACATTGACACCTGATTGCAGGAACCAGATGGTGCCTGGCCACCACCGGGAATAGCCACGATGGAGCTCATAAAGTTGAGTCTCACTGGCAACACGAGAATAAAAAGGGGTTCTCCCTGAGATATTCATTAAGAGACAGCAATTGATGGCCCAGGTGGGGTTCCCTTGGGAGCGTGGCCCTGGTCCTGATGCTGCCCCTATCCATAAGTAATAATGGGGGTTAACTCTTCTGATAGGAATGAACTGGACTGAGTGACAGACAATGTGTAATCTATAGGATGTTGTCCTGCTGGCCTCTCACTGGAGCAGGGTACAGGATGGAGATTAGGGGACAAGAGATTGTTAGGAGGATATGACATGTATAGAATCTATAGGAGGAGGGTACTGTCACTGGTCACTGAGCAGGGAAAACAGCGGGAGCTGTACATAGGCAGGCACGCAAAGTTCTACTGGATTGTACACTTTCACTCAATCACAACAAATAAAAAAATTTAAAAAAGAAAAAAATTAGATTATAAAATGAACTAAGAGGCAGCTATGTTTTATTTTGTGTGTATGGTATTTATAATTTAAAGAAGTGCACCCCCCAATTTTCTTACAGCATTTAAGAAAATGAAGATTTCTGTTACCTCCTGAAAAACTGAAGGTCTGGTGTCACCTCTGCACAAGACAACTAAGGGTGAGTGATGAGGACACAGTGGCTTGCCATGGTAACTAGCACTTCAAATGTGTTCTTTTGCCTCTTCACTCATTTATTATTTGCCTAGTTACTACAGCCTTTCAATCTGCTGTCTTCCATTATGGAGAAAGGATATCTAAAAGGGACAAAACCAGTCTCAGGCCTACAATATTTAACAAGAACTTCATGTAATATATTAATTCATATAATAAAACAATTTGTATGTTATAGGAAAAGATTTGCTAGCTTAAAAGCAGAGGAAAAACAAGGAGATTGAGGAGGTAAATGATGGTAACGTCCTCCCAAACTTATCTAGGAGCTAGGGTGTTTGGGACAAAATTATTAGATGTCATCAATGGCAGATAAAGTAGTTGAGTAAAAGAATAGTACGGAGTTGGATGGCCTTGGTTTGAATCCTGGTTTTATTAGCTCTAGCATCTCAGGCAAGTCATTTAACTTCTTTGGTCTCCATTTCCTTATCTGCAAATAGAGACAATAATGATTCTTACTTTACTGGTTCACTGTGATATTTAAATGCAGGGGTATCATCCAACAGTCAAGGTAAGCATGCTACTTATACATTCCACATTTTTCACATGCTGCTTATACGTCCACACTTTTTTTCATCACCTCAAAGATTCTGCTTTTAGGTATGGCTGGCATCTTTCTCTCCACCCCACTGCACCTTCCTACTGAATAAAGCCTCTTTTCAAATTTACAGTCCTCGATGGGCAGAGTATCCAGTAAGCTAGGTAAGCATGAGCTTATTTGTGCTTACTTACTAATCTACAGTGAACAGTTTCACATCAAAGATGTGCTGAAGCCCTTATGAAATTGTTTGCTACAGATGATCTGGTAAGCAAGGTAAACACCTTGATTACATTGTCTGTTGAATAATCTGTCCTTGATTAAATGAGTCACTATATTTAAGACACTAAGAAGACTGGCTAGCCCATAATAATTATTACAAGAATTAGTTGTCATTATTAATACAGATGCAACAGTCATATCCTGATGCCCTGAGTTTATGCTTTAAATAATAACTTAATTCCTCTTTTCCTAAATCATCACTAGGATCTTCTTATGGATTCCTATATGACATGCTTGCAAGAAGGCATGTACTGGTTTGAAATTTAAATCCTCAAAAGGTCTCTGGAGTAACTACCTGTAGCTTCTTGATTTGATTATTTCAGTCTTCATCAATCAACGCATCATTGAGATTTGCTGCCAACAAAGCAGAATTTAGTGACAGCTTGCAACTTTTATTACCAGCAACAGTGTCTGGCTATGGAGAGTTTCCCTTAAGTAAACTGGCAATGGATTGAGGTTTTCTGAAGCTGATTTTCCATTCACCTATTCTGTTGACTTTAAAAGCCAATCCTTAATCATTTACATGTAATACCTTGAGATTTAGGAAGTGAGTTCACAATGTACTTGAAAGGTGAATCTTGGATAATTCATTTCAATGTATTATAAAAAAATAATTATGTTGTACTGTATTATAGGATCACTATTAGTCAGCAACAGTTTTTTTTTTTATTTAACATGACTGAGTGAAAATGTACGTATAAATTTACATGCCCACCTATATGCAGCTTCCACTGCTCTCCCTGTCCGGTGACTGCACACTATTCCTCTCTGCTCCATACATGTTTCGTCCTCCCAACAGCCTCCTTCCCCTGCACTCTGTCCACTCCCCTTCCTCCAGCCAGAGGTCAGCAAGATGATATCCTATAGATGTATAGAACCATAAAGTGCTTCCAATATATGGTCACTCTGCATTGCCAAGTCCAATCCATTCCTGTCCAAAGAGTGGACCTTTGTTATAATTTATGGGAAAGGGCAGCATCAGGGCCGGGGCCCAGGCTCTCAGAGGAACCCCAAAACCGCTGGACCATCAACTGAGGTCTTTTAGTGGCGATCTCATGATGCACCCCTTTTTATTCTTGTGTTGCCAGTGAGACTCCTCTCTGTGAGCTCCATCGTGGCTATCACTGGTGGTGGCTGGGCATAATCCGGTTCTTCTGTTCTCAAGTCGATGTAGGCACCCACTCTTGTGGGTCTCTCTGTCTTTTCGGTTGTCTTTACCGCATGTCATTTTGGTCCTCGGTGAGCATCTGTTCCAGTCAGCAACAGTTTTACTTTCATTTGATTAGACTGTTCAGACATAAAATCTATCAATTTGTTGACAAAGACTGAGCTGAAGTTACCTTTACATCGTCTACACAGAACACTGTGCATATAGAGGCTTTGCTAAACCAACCAATTTGAAATTTGGGCAAATTACTTATGTTGTTGTTATGTGCTGTCAAGTCAGTTCTGACTCATAGCAACAAAATGTACAACAGAACAAAACACTGGCTGATCCTGTGCCATCCTCGCAATCACTTTGCTTCAGTCCATTGTTCTAACCACTGTGTCAATCCATCTTGTTGAGGGTATTCTTTTTTGCTGACGCTCTATTTAACAAGTGTCTTAGGCTGGGTTCTCTAGAGAAGCAACCCAGTGAAGCACATATATAGAGAGAGATTTCTATCAAGGAAACAGCTTATGAGACTGTAGATGCTGTAACATCCCAGTATGTGGATCAGGATAGAGTTCTTTCTCTCTCATAGCCACAGGGTCTGATAAAACCAAGATCAGTAGGTTGGAGACAAAAGAATCTGCTCCCAGGCTGCAAACAGTAGATCTACAGACAAGCTAATATCTCAAATCCAAGACCTGGAGGTCAGAAGAACAGGAGGCAGCTTCAGTATCTGGAGTGAGCAAAAAAGCCAGAATGCCTGCTTACATATAGGTGCAGGCCACACCTCAAGGAAACTCCCTTTCAGCCAATTGTCTACTCCTACTCACAATTATGGGAGTATCACATATAAACACTGATGATCACAGTCCAGCCAAACTGACACACGATCTTAACTGTCATACCATGATGTCCTTCTCCAGGCACTGGTCCCTCCTGATAACATTTCTTTAGTCCTTAAAATGACATCTTTGCTTTTTAACACTTTACAGAAGTCTTTTCCAGCAGATTTCTCTACTGTACTACGTCATTTGATTTCCTGACTGTGGCTTCCATAGGCATTGATTGTGGATCCAAGTAAAATGAAATCTTTAACAATTTCAATCTTTTCTCCATTTATCATCACATTGGTTACTGTCCAGTTGTAAGAACTTTTGTTTTCTTTATGTTGAAGTACAATCCATACTGAAGGCTGTAGTCTTTGATCTTCACCAGTGATTCAAGTCCCTGAATCATCTGCATACTGCAAGTTAATGAATCCTTCTCCAGTCCTAATGCCTCACTCTTCTTTTTATGGTCCAGCTTCTTGGGTTATTTCCTCAGTATCCAGACTGACTTCATAGGGTCAAACAATACAAAAGCGATACACACCTTTCCTTAGTATAAACCAAGCAGTATTCCTTTAGTTTGTTACAATGACTGTCTTTTAGTCTATGTACAAGTTCCTCATAGGCACAATTAAGTGTTCTGGAATTCCCATTCTTCAAAATATTATCCATAATTGGTTATGATCCAGTAAGTTTCAGTTGCATTTGCATAGTCAGTAAAACACAAGTAAACATCTTTCTGGTATTCTCTTCCTTCAGTCAAGATCCATCTGATATCAACAATGATATATTTTGTTCCACATCCTTTTCTGAATCCAGCTTGAACTTCTAGCAATTCTCTTTCAATGTACTGCTGCAATAGTCTTTCACTCACCTTCAGCAAAATTTTACTTGCTTGTGATATTAATGATATTGTTCAAAAATTTATACATTCTATTGACTCATTTCTCTTTGGAATAGGTACAAGTAGGGATCTCTTCCAGTCAATTGGCCAGATGCAGTTTTCAAGTTTCCTGGCAGAGACAAGTGAGCACCTCTAGTGTTGCATTCATTTGTGGAAACATCTCAATTGGTATTCTGTCAATTCCTGGAGCCTTGTTTTTTGCCATATCCTTTAGTGAAGCCTGAACTTCCTTCTTCAGTAACATTAGTCCTTGATTGTACGCTACCTCCTGAAATGGCTGGACACTGATCTGTACTTTTTGGTACAGTGAGTTGGCATATTCCATCCTCTTTTGATGCTTCTGCCATCAGTTAATATTTTCCCAGTAGACTCCTTCAATATTGCAATTGGAGGCTTGAAATTTAATTTCCATTCTTTCAGCTTGAGAAATGCTGAGTGTGTTCTTTCTTTTTGTTTTCTAATTCCAGATCTTTGCACACACGTCATTACAATGGTTTACATTGTCTTCATGAAATACCCTTTAAAATCTGTTCAGCTCTTTTACTTCATCATTTTTTTCCTTTTTCTTTACTACTAAACATTCAAGAGCAAGTTTCAGAGTCTTTTCTGACATCCATTTTGGTCTTTTCCTTTTTTCTTGTCTTTTTAATGATCTGCTTTCTTCATGTATGATATCCTTGATATCATTTCACAAACCGACTGGTCATCACTCATTAGCATTCAGTACATCAAATATATTCTTGACATAGTCTCTAAATTCAGGTTGGATATACTCAAGGTTACATTTTGGCTCCTGTGGAATTGCTCTAACTTTCTTCAGCATCCACTGCAACTTCAGTTTGCATTGTGGTGGTCAGGATTATGTCAATTTGGCTACTCTGTGTTTGTCTGTTCCTGTTGTATTAAGTGGCAGGGAGGGGCCTGTGGTGGCTTCCCACCCCTCAGTTCTCATCTCTCTGCCTTCCACCACCTACGCCAGTCTGTTCAAGTAGCCAGCAGCTCCTGCTTGTTTCTGGCATCTGGTTCCTGGACTTGAACTAGTAGCTGTTGGAGTCATTAACCCTTACAGCAAGCACTTGAGAGTCCTGTTCCCTGACCTGCCAATCCTGGGTTTGCCAGCCGCTGTAGCTCTGTCTCTCCGCCAGCATGGGATTTACCGACCTACACAGTGATCTAGAACTCTGGTCTTTGACCTGCTGACCTTGGGTTCACCAGCTTCTGTGGCCATGTGATGCTTGTGCTAGGACTTGAGACATTCAGCTTCTGCAATGCATGAGCTGTTTCCTATATGTATGTATATAAACCTACACACACATAGATCTTTCCTTGTACTTTATATATATAAATCTTTCCTTGTACATATACGTGTTACTGGTTTTAGTTCCCTAGAAAACCCAGCCTAAGACACTTTTGTACCAGGAGTGGGGTTATCAACAGTGTTACCATTAGCCAGACTTGAGAACCACTTGAAAGGTTTCATTTTTACAATTTTGTTTTCCTGGAACCACTCTGGTTTTGCTTCCCTAGAAAATCCAGCATAAGACATGCATACAAGCAATTGATGGTCAGTTCCACAGTCCACTCATGGCCTTGTTCTGACTGAAGGTAGTAAGCTTTTCCATTGTTTCTTTCCACAGACGTAGTTGGTTTGATTCCTTAGCATTCTATTTGTTGAGGTCCACATGTATAGCCAAAACCAAAAACCAAATGTGGTGCTGTTGAGTTGATTCTGACTCATAGTGATACTATAGGACAGAGTAGAACTGCCCCATAGAGTTTCCAAGAAGGAGCACCTGGTAGATTTGAACTGCCAACCTTTTGGTTAGCAGCCATAGCTCTTAACCACTAAGCCACCCAGGCTCCTATGTGTATAACTGTATCTTGTTGTTGAAAAAAAGGTATTTGCACTTAAGGAACTGTTGGTCTTACAAGTTTTATCATGTGATCTCTTGTGTCATTTCTGTCACCAAAGCCATATTCTCCAAGTATCAGTCTTTCTTCTGTTTCCAACTTTCACATTCCAATCATCAGTAATTATTAATGAATCTTGATCGCATGTTTGGTTAATTTCAGACTGCAGATGTTGGTAAAAACTTCAGTTTCTTTGTCTTTGGCATTAGTGATTGGTGCCTAAGCTTGAAAAATAGTCATATTATTAACTGGTCTTCCTTGTAGGTGTATGGATATTATCCTATCACTGACAGTGTTGTACTTCAGGAAGAGATCTTGACATGTTCTTTCTGATAACGTATGTGACACCATTCCTCTTTAATTTATCCCCTTTGGCATAGGAGAACATAATTATATGATTCAGATTGGCTAATACCAGTCTATTTCAGCTTAATAATGTCCACAATTTTGATCATTACATGCTAAATTTCATTTTTGATGACTTCCAACTATCCTAGGTTCACAGTTCTCACATTCCACTTTTCAGTTATCAACGGATGTTTGCAGTTGCTTCTTCTCATTTTGAGTCATACCATCTCCACAAATGAAGGTCTGAAAAGCTTTACCCCATCATGTCATTATGGGAAAATCTACTTCGAGGCAGCAACTCTTCTCCATTCTTATTTTGAAAGTGTTCCAACCTGAGGGACTTATCTTCCAGTACTATACCAGAAAATGTTCTGTTGCTATTCCCAAGGTTTTCATGGGCCAACTTTTTCCAGAATAAACTGCCAGGTCCTTCTTCGGAGTCTGTCTTAATCTGAAAGCTCCACTGTGATCTGTTCAGCATGGATGCCCTGGGGATATTTGAAATAATGGTGGCATAGCTTCCAGTATCAGCAACATACAAGCCACCACAGTACAACAAACTGAAAGATGCTTAAGAAAGTTGCTTATCTGCACCTAGATACTACTAGTTAAAAGTAAGTTCTACCTCTTATGAGTCTTCTTAAAAATACTTGGCCAGAACTCAAAATTACTATTTCCATATATCTGCTTGGAGAAACTGATGGCTTACTGGTTAAGAACTACAGCTGCTAAGCAAAATGTTGGCAGTTCAAATTCACCAGGTCCTCCTTGGAAAGTCTATGGGTAAATTCTACTCTGTCTTAAAGGGTTGTTATGAGTAGGAATTGACTCAATTGGCTCAAAGACAACAGATTTTATATTTCTATGGAATTCATTTAAAGCATTTAGGCTTTCATGAATTCAAGTTAGCTCTCCTTAAAATTCTGTTCTTAGGTTTGAATTAGTTCTTCATTCTACATTTCTTACTCCAGCAGGGAAAAATATGAAACAAGGGGTGTAAGCATTCATGTTCCTTATTATGAGGTTTTGCAGGAATCACTCTGTATCAGTCTGGCAGCCATGCAAGGGCTTGATCAAATCTCCCTGCAAAAGAACATACTGTGGGGAGAATATGTGACTAACTGCCTCTAGCTACAGCAACTTTGGATTCACTGTGGAGTTCACTCTACATAACCCTTTCCCAGGGTTGCTCCCAGTCTTTGATTCAGCACAGTGGGAATACTAGCATCTGGCCTTCCCTGCCTGCACTGCCTCACATGGCCCCACTAATAGAAAGCCTCTATAGGCATGGATACCCACGAGCAGATTATCCACAAGGAAACTCACTGTACAGAGATGGTGTGGGAGCTGGTGTATGCTTATGGGATGTAATTTCATTATCGCAAAGTGTATCATCTACATGATACACGACATAGGAATTACTAGAAACTTAAGGACTAGTAAAGTCACAGCTGAAGCAGCAGCTATGAGGCAATAATTTGGAAAGATGGAATAATGTCACTTAGGATACAATATAGGTGCTAAATCTGAGACCACTGTATAGCACAATGTCTCCAGCAAGAATAGTAAGTGGACTTGTGAACCAAGGGATGAAAGCTTTAATTGCCCAATGGCCACCTCTCCCACCCACCAGGGAATTATGCCCGGTTTGAAGTTGTGAGTTCTGGTCGCTAAATGTTTGCTGTCTTGCTAGGGGTGGGAAGAGGGAGCTGGGTGGAGAGCATGCACAGCAAGGATCCCACTGAACTACAAGCAGCAACTACCACCAGGGCATTTTTGTCTCTTTGCACCCAGAGGCCACCACGCAGGAATAACTGACTCTGATTAGCAGGAGGCAGGCTGCTTTTACACACTGGGGGCAATTAGGAATACTTTTGGAACTCAGATAATCCACTTGCATGCCTCTTGGTACTCTTCTGCCCAGCTATCTCTGAGGAGACACGCAGCAAGTCTGGACTAAGAAGGGTGTAATGACTAAGAGCTAAGACCCGTTAGGAATGAATGTTTGGGTCACATCACCGGGTAAGTTAACAAGATCCACTGAGCATGAGGGGAATGATATAATAGACCGTAGATGACAGCATGAGTACCAGTTTTGGCCCCAAGAACAACTGCCATGACAAGATTTATTGTTCGTCCCACTAACCTCTTGTTTTGAAATTTACCCTTGGGAAAAGGGTCCGCAGGAACCATGCTGGGCTGTGACATGAGCAATGTCATGAACTCATTGTAGTCTCAAGCTGCTCAACTTTGGATATATCCCCGAGTTTGCAGCAGACCAAGCTTCCCACCTCTCATTCCCCCTTTTTCCTGCTCTCAGATCATAACTTAGCACGGTGGAGACTCCAGCTGGGCCATTCCTGCCCCATATGGTATTTCTCTAACGGGGAACTCTGACTCAGAGTCTCCCAACGGTCTGCCCAAAACTCCAGAAATCGAAACGGTGTAGTCGTGCAAGGGGAGAAATTTGCTTTCACTCTGTCAACTACCTCCCAGAAACGCTGACTGCACTCGGTAGCTTTTATCTCCAAAGTTCTTCAGACCTCCAAAGAGTGGTCCAGACCGCTCAGCACTATGGTACTGCAGACCTTCACAATGCCTAAGTTGGACTATCTTTTTACTACCAAACCCCAGCGCCATCGCGATAGGGCCCCGCGACACTATCATTGCCCTCCTGCCGCAGCTTCAGTGCCCTTACTTAGGTGGCTAGGCCGTGCCTAATACAGCTTTTTCTGAGCCGGGCTGTCCCTGCCACAGGGGCACGGCGTCGCTGTGGCGCATCTTTAGCGTTCAGGTACCCAGCAGTCAGTAGCCACAGGGGCCGCGGCGCCGGTGCGCAGACAGGCGGCGGAGCGGACACCCAGGCGAGGGCCCGAGCGCGTCACGGCGGCGGAAGCGTCAGTCCCGGCTCCTGCCCGCGCTCGCCGCACGCACGCGCACTGAGCCCAGCATGAGGGTCGCGGCTCTTATCAGGTAACGCGGCTCCCGTGCTGACTTGCACCTCCTCTGCCGGACTCAGCCTGTCCTGTCGATGGGCGGAAGCTGCCGCTGCCGCCGAAGCAGAGGGCGCCTCTTCAGAAACCGCTTGTGGGGGACTTGGATAGCCCTCTTGTCCACAGGAAAAGGCGGAACTTTGGGGCCGCTAGCTGGCCGGCCTGGCCTGGCCCCTGGACTCGAGCTCCTCCTTCCTGTCCGTCACCGCCCCTCTGGTCTGGGCTTTAAACGTATTTGCACGTTGCGGTCACCTGGGCGGCTTTAAAAATACTGGTGTCTGGATCCAGCCACCGACATGCTGATATAATTAGTCTCCTTGTGGCTCGGCGTCTGATTTTTTGAAGTCTGTAACAGGCCGCGAAGTTTTAGAGTCTGTAATTCACTTCTGAGCTGTCCGGTCCTCTTCTCACGTTCTTAGTCCTATTCTATAGTTAATGCCCTTCTAAACTTCTTGCTCGGCCCTCTTTCTGGATCCGCTTTCCTCTCCGCTCTTCTTGTGGGTTATTCTCCCACACACTTCTACCTTTCTTTTAGCTCTGTGCCGCAGATATGGCTTGGAAAACAGGACAGATGTGGCTTGTTGGTGGCATGTGTATGTATATATATACACACATACACAGATATATATATATGTATATATAGGACAGGTATAGAGAAAAGATCCCTCATAGTGGAGACGAAATTGTAGCAGTACCCTAGAGCCAGTTCCCATTGACACTTCTTCGTTGTGTTGAGTGTTCTATGTATGGTTAAAGTGCTCGGTCACCAACAGAGGTTGGAACCCTCCAACCTACCAGCCTGTGAAGGAGAAAATTGTAGTAGCCTGCTTCCGTAAAGATTTACAGCTTTGGAAGTCGTGTAGGGTCCTATGAGTTGGAACCCAGTCAACTGCAGTGTTTTTGTTGTTGTTGTTGTTTTGTTTGTTTGTTTTAAATGTTAAGCCAAACCCCTTCCAGTTGAGTTGATTCCGACTTATAAGTGACCCTGTAGGACAGAGGAGAACTGCCCCATAGTATTTCCAAGGAGTTGCTGATGGATTTGAACTACTGACCTTTTTGCTTAGCCGCTGAACTCTTCACCACTATGCCACCAGGGTTTCCTTTTGTGGTAACATACTCCTCTTAACAGAAGTTTAAAATTTGTAGTAACTCATCATATTTGATGGTTAACTCTCATGATTAACTAAAGAGTGTTATTGTTAATTCCACTCATGTTACCCATTCCAGCTTGTGGTGACCCACAATGTGCACAGTAGAACAAAACCCTGCCTGGTCCTGTGCCACCCAGAGACTGGTTCCAGATGGAACCGTTGTGGTCCACAGAGTTTTATTGGGCTGATTTTCAGAAGTGGGTTGCCATTCCATTCTTCCAGTCAAACTTAGTTGGAACTTCTGCTGAAATCTGTTCAGCATCATACCAAAACCAAACCATTTGCTGTTGAGTCAATTTCAACTCATCCATGCACGACGTACATTGACCATGAATTCAACCAACTTGTCCCACAGAGAAGGCCAGAATTCTGTTGAAACTAAAAATTAAAACAAACGACCAAAAACAATTGTTGTGGAGTCTTTTCTGACCCTAGGTGTGCTCCATCGGGTTTTCAATGACTTTTAGTTGTTTTTGGGGTGGGGGGCTGGAGTAGATTGTGAGACTTTTTTCTGAGGCACTTATGGTTAGATGGGAACCACCAATCTTTAGGTTACTTTAGGTTAATTACTTAACCAAGACTAAAAACTGACCAGTTTATGTGCTTTGATACTCAATATATAAAGTGAAGCCGATAATAACTATATAAAAAAGAAGTTAGAAGCATTTAATTTGATCAGCCCATTTAATATTTTATAAATGTCTTAATTCACTGTCTTAGGTATATCGTTAGTCCTGATTTATAGATCTGTTTTAAGATTCTTGATAAAACATTTTAATCCCTTAAGTAGTGGCTGAAATATTCCACTTCAGTGCCATTTTTAGGAAACTACTCTAATGTCATGATAATTACTGTTATTTAGTAAATTTGCCCTGTAAAATGAGTGATTAATCTTTAACCATTGTGATCTTCCTTTGATCTAGATAAATAAATAATTAAAAGTAGCCCAGGAAATCAGTACTTCATCCACATGAAGTTTGCCAGATGTTCAACCATTTAAGTCAAACTGACTCAGAAGTCATAGGTCGCAGGAAGAAGTTCATTAAACAGTTTCTTAACCTGGGATCAGTGCATGCCTGGAGCAGTTTTAGATGAGGAAATTTATTAAATTACGTGATTTATAATGTGGGTTTTTTTGCATTTTTCTGTGAGATGTTTCATAGCTTCCATCTGTGACTCAAAAGTTATGTCAAAAGGAGGATTTGAATAAGACATTGTCCATTTCCTAAGCATTATGGTTTTGATACATTAATAGTTTTAGTGGTAGTTCAGTGGTAGAATTCTTGCTTTTCATGTGGGAGACCTGGGTTTGATTCCTAATTAATGCATCATGTGTGCGGCCAGCATTGTCCAGTCAGTGGAAGTGTAAATGTTGCTATAATGTTGAACAGATTTCGACTGAGCTTCCAGATGGAGATGGACTGGAAAGAATGGCCTGCTAGCTCCACTTCTGAAAACCACCCAATAAAATCAACTAGTCATAGGGACAGCATGGGACTCGGAAGCATTTCCTTTGGTTGCACATGGGATCACCATGAGTTGGGCTGACTCCATAGCAGCTAAAAGAACAACTTAGTGTGTAATACTTCTTTGAAAAGATAGCAAATACTACTAAGCATTTGTGCTAAGTATCCTCAAAGCAGAGCAAAGATGGATCTTTTATGAAGTCATTGAAAGTTAAGGTGGTTCAACTGGTGGAGACCAAGAACTTTATTTGTTTGATTTTGTTTGTCTTGGGTGTATAAATGAAGTATAGTGCTCCTTTCCCACAGAGGAGCAAATACAGAGCATTTGGCTTCAGTTGTGTCATAAGAAAGTTCCAATGATAAAGCCTGGGCAAGGGACCAAGAAATATCTTGTCAACTCTTTATATGTGCTTATCTGACAATTGGGAATAGATGATAATCTCAGAGGATGGAAGTTTTACTGGCTAGAGTCTAACTAATTGCTTTTGGGAGTATTCATTCGCCAAAATACTTGTTGCTGTCAATGTGTTTTGTTGCAAGATATGTTTATACCCCATCTGTTGTGGAAAGAATTTGGGACTGTTTACTGTAAATAAGGACAGAAAATATAAGAAAGTTAGCATGCTCAATACAATTATGACATTTTTATTATTCTTGCTCAGCGATCTCAATAAAACTAGTGAAGGCAAAGATGAGACCAAACACCAAAAAATCCGCTGCCGTTGAGTCGAGTGTGACTCATAGTGACCATAGAGGTCAGAGTACAACTGCCCCATAGTTTCCAAGGAGCATCTGGCGAATTTGAACTGCCGAACTTTTGGTTAGCAGCTGTAGCACTTAACCACTATTCCACTAGGGTCTCTGAAGATGAGACAGAACTTTTTAAAAATATTGTTAGCTGCCTTTAAGTCAGCTCCCAACTCATGGCAACCCCATGTAGTACAGACTAAAATTGCCCATGTAGGGCAGAGTAGAACTGCCCCATAGACTTTCCAAGGAGTACGTGGTGGATTGGAATTGTCAGCATTATCCTTAGCAGCTACAGCTCTTAACAACCGTGCCACCTTTTTTTTTTTTTTTTTTTTTTTTTGTGCTTCATAGGGTTTTCTGTCCTGTAATCTTTATGGAAGCAGGCTATAGACACTGGATAGGATTTGAGCCACCAGCTTTTGGGTTAGGAGCCGATAGCACACTGCTTGTGACACCAGAGCTGATTGCATTTTAAATACACGTAATAAAAGTTATCTAGATTCTCTGCAAAGAAATACTGCTGTTTACATTTTGTTCTATTTATTTGCTTCACTCTACTTTTGTGTATGTATCTATGTAATTTATAAATATAGACTTTGTATATTTTTGCCACAGATTTTATTTGTTAGAAGGTCTGGCCAGACTGTTTGCAGTTTTAACAACCTTGCTGTGTGGCAGAAAACTTGGAGATCATTGAGAATAATAATAAACATATCGTAAATTTATTGAGCATTTATTGTGTGTCTGCTTGTGTTCAAGTGTTTGTTGGTTACTCTGTATTGGCCAAATAAAAGCATATTCTTATTTCACTGTTAACAGTGAACCTGTTGTTGCTGCTGCTGAGTTATCCCCAAGCTCACAGCGTTCCCATGCACAGGTGACCTGACCAATTATGTGGATGGTACAGTCCTGGATCTTTGTGATCCATAAGATTTTCATTGGCTGATTCTCAGAAGTGGATCATTACCAGGGCTTTCTTCCTTGTTTGTCACAGTGTGGAAACCTGTTCAGTGTCATAGCAACACCCAAACCTCCACTGAGAGAATGTGGTGGCTGTGCTTGAGGTGCAGTGATTGGAAATTGAACTTGCGTCTCCTTTGTAGTAGGTAAGAATTCTACTACTCAACCAGCATCACCCCTGTGGGTCGTATTTCCTTGTTTCTGTTTCCGTGTTTCATGCTTAGTATTGTGTCCAGCACCGAGGAGCTGCTCAGCTAACATTGAGTTAGTAGAAAGAATCTTAGCAGTTTTGTTAAGCTTTTCAATTCCAGGCAGATTAGACGGTGATAGAACTGATGTTTTCTTGGTATTAACAGGTGGTTTGTTCTACTATTGAGTAAAACGTAGTAATATAAGCTATTTTGAATGTCGTTTTTCCCTTTAACCTTTATTTTTGTATTTGTAACCATGAAAAAATGTACAGGCAGTATTCAGAGCACTGAGATAAAATGTCCTGAAATGCTAGCTGCGTTGCAATGACTCTTGTACTTCAGCCTGAGAAGCTTTGGGTGCCTTCTAGGCCTGTGATTTAGCTTTTCTAGGTGTGTCAGCTGCTGGCTTATTTACAGGGTGATGACTGAAGTACTGACTTAACTAGTTAGCTATTTCATTACTCTTTCCAGCTATCCCAGTTTAGAATTTCTAGCGCTAAAATATTAGATAACAGAAAACAAGTACTCTTAGGCTGTTCTAATTTTTCATTTATTGAAAAAAAGAAAAAAGTAGTTGTCATTGAGTTGACAGCAACTCATGGAGACCCCACGTGTGTCAGAGTAGAACTCTGCTCCACAGGATTTTCAATAGCTGATTTTTCAGAAGTAGATTGACAAGCTTGTCTTCCTTGGCATCTTTGGGTGGACTCAAACCTCCAACCTTTCAGTTAGCAAGTGAGCACATTAACAATTTGTATCACCTGGGGACTCCATTCATTATTAATATGTGTATATGAAGTACTTTATAGGCAGAATTCTCAACCTTTGACTATGCATCAATCATTTTTAATATTAAAGGAAGATTTTCCAGTTCTTATGAACAGTGCTTTGAAATAAAGGACATTCCCTGAGTGGTACAAATGGTTAACATGCTCAGCTGTTTACTGAGCAGCTGGAGGTTTTAGCTCACCAGAAGTGCTTTGGAAGAAAGGGCTGGTGATCCGTTTCTGAAGAATCAGCCATGAAAAACCCTGTGGATCCTAGTTCAGTTCTCATGTACATAGGCTCACCATGAGTTAGATCAACAGCAGTTGATAATAATGAATGTTGCTGTCATATGTATGGTTTATTTAGTGCATTTGTGTTAAAGTTTAATTTCTCAAAGAATATACTTAATGTTTTTGTTTTTGAGATAGCACTGAGATAAAGTTTACCTTAGAGTGTACTGTCAATAGCAGTGTGTTTATTGGTGATTGAAAAGCAAGTGTAAATGGCAGTATGGGGATATTTTAAGCTAATATTAACAGGTGATGGATAATTAAATTTTGTCTACATACTAAAATTTTGATTATTACTATTATTTTTTTTTAAACTTGACAGCAGTGGATTAGAAGGGAATACAACAAAGGGACAACAACATTGTACTATTTGAGTCCACCCAGAGATGCCAAGGAAGACAAGCTTGTCAGTCTACTTCTAAAAAATCAGCTATTGAAAATCCTATGGAGCAGAGTTCTACTCTGACACATGTCGGGTCTCTATGAGTTGTTGTCAACTCAGTGACAACTACTTTTTTTTTTTATACGATCAGAATCCAAGGAGAGGGAGGGTGGGCTTTTTCAGACTTCACTTTGTCCCTTTCACTCTCCCTCCCCTTGAAAAATTCTGGAATGAGTACTGTTACTTATGGGCTTGGTCAACCAAACCTAACCTTGTGCCACTGAGTCGATTTCAACTGTGGTTGATTCTTATGTGGTTACTATGGGTCCAGCTTGATGCACTTGGTAGAGATAGACAAATACTGAAAACTAATATAAAAGGTAAAAAGTCCAGCTCCTAAGGCCATGTAGTTTCTTGGGCTATGAATAGCTTGAAACATTGCTTGGGCAGAGGTACATTTGCACACTTTAAGCAAAGATTGGAAAGAGGCTAAGTGTGAGAAAAACACATATAAATGGGAGAAAATCCGTGATAAAGGAAGAAACATTTATAGCAATAAGTAGAGTGTTAAAACAAAATGCCCTATAGATTGCCACTCAGCCTTGTTATAGAAGAACTACCTCGTGTCCTGACTAAGTGATTTGCTGCTGCCTGAGGTTGTATTATAACCAGAATTTACAAGTTCCTGTCAATCTGTTATTAGATTTATGGCTTAAGCATATTTCTACCATTATATATATATATATATGGTGATGATTAACTTTATTAGTGTAATTCAGCATTTCTTCTTCTATCTCTACAAAAGTTGAACTCAGAAGGTACCTAAAACTGTCCTTAGATTGCGTCTTAAATCTTAAATGTTTTATGTCGTTGCTAATTGGTGATGGCAGTTAGTTTTAGATTTGTAAGATTGGAACAGAATAAATATTTTCCTACCTTTTTTTTAAATACTGAATTTCATCTAAAGAGCATATATAATAAATGTTTAGATGGATGTAAAATTAAATCACTTTTATTTGCATATTTTGTATTTGTATGTTGAATAAAACCCCTAACTAAAGTATACTAGCATATTGTAGATGTAGTAATACCACTATTACAAACCAAAAAGTTACTGTTTTATTTAGAATGCTCTTTTTTCATAATGACATATAATAAGCTTTTATGACTAGCGTCCTTAGATATTCAGATTCATTTGCTGAGTTTGCTTATATTTTGAAAATTACATGGATGATTTTTGCATTCTAATTACAGAAGAACCCCTCAAATAGTCTGAAAATGCTGAATAAATAATTTTATTTCCATACTAATGCATCTGTGTTGAATAATGTTGTTGTTACGTACTGTCAAGTCAGTTTTGACTCATAGTAACCCAATGCACAACAGAACAAAACACTGCCTGGGCCCTATGCCGTGCCCACAATCATTTTTTTTTTTTTTAGTTGTGATTAAGTGAAAGTTTATAGTCCAAGTCAATTTGCCGTATAAAACGCTGAGCACCTGCCTCTCTGCAACGCTGTCTGCTCTCCTCACCGTGTGACAGCACATTCTTTTTTTCCACTCTTCCAATATCTACTCAGTCAACACCTGTCCCCTCCTTTCCAACCTCTCCTCTCCCCTCTAAAAAGAAACCTGCAGAACAGCTTCATACATAGATTAAACCATAAAGTACACACACCTCCTGCATCACTCGGTGTCCCCAGGTCCAGTCCACTCTTTGTCTGAAGTATTAGGTTCAGTGCTGCACTAGGCTAGCCCACAATCATTTTATGCTTAAGCCCATTGTTGCAGCCACTGTGGCAGTCTGTCTTGTTAAGGGTCTCCCTCTTTTTTTGCGAACCCTGCCCTTTACTAAACATGATGTCTTTCTCTAGGGATTGATGATCCTTCCTGACAATATGTCCAAAGCATGTAAGATGTAGTCTCACCATACTTTCTTCTAAGGAGCGCTCTGATTGTACTTCTGGGATAGATCTGTTTGTTCTTTTGGTAGTACATGGTACATTCAATATTCTTCTCCAGCACCACAATTCAAAGGCATCAATCCTTCTGTCTTCCTTATTCATTGTCCAGCTTTCACATGTATGTGATGCTATTGAAAATACTGTGGCTTGTTGGGTCAGGCACATAACAGTAACCTGATACTTGTCTGTTTTTCAGTGGTGGAAAGGACAGTTGTTATAATATGATGCAGTGCCTTGCCGCTGGGCATCAGATTGTTGCTTTAGCAAATCTAAGACCAGCTGAGAATCAAAGTAAGTACATGGCATTATTGGGGAATTCTCTAAACTCCAGCTTTATAATTGCATAGATATTGTATGGTGTATTTAAAGGGAAAAATAAAGGAAGAGAGAAATATATTTAACAGAGCCCTCGTGTCACAACAGTTACGAGCTCGCTTCATAACCAAGAATTTGGCAGTTTGAATCCACCAGCTCTTTCTCAGAAACTGTGGAGCAGGTCTCCTCTGTCCTGTGGGGATTGTTCTAAGTTAGAGAAGCCACTTGATGGCAACAGGTGGATGGTAGATTCTACTGTATTTTCATTTATATATCCTTTAGTCCTTATAACAATGCTTAGAAACGAACATTAATCTTCCTTTTTATAGACAGAGATCTTGAGACTCTAAAAATGTAATAACTTTCTCCAGGGTAAAACAGCTAAAAGAATCTGCAGAGCTGAGACATTTACTTTCATTATTATAAAGAAAGAAAGCAGAATTTCCTTTCAGGTTTATGTTCTGTGAGCAAAAGAAGGAGATTCCCATACTCCTTGGTGTCTAGTCAGACAACTGTTTATTTTAAGAGGTCTTCATATTAAAAAAGCCAATGTTTTTAAAACATATAACACGCATGTAATATGATTATACGTTCCCTCCTTACACTTTGCATCTTGTCTTCAGGTTTTGTGATGTGAATTATTATGGTTACCTTGTATGTTAATGTACAATGTACTCATGTACTTATAATTCATTGGCAGAGTGGGTAAAATGATATTCAAAGTAGATCATTAAATTATATGGAGACATTTATTTAGAGTATTGTTAATGAGAAAAAAATTAATAGTAAATGATATTAGAATATATCAAGAAAAAAACAAGAAAATGTCTTTTGAAGGTATAGTTCTAATGGAAGAGAATAGGTGCCTGTGGGTTGCTAAGTGGAGAGAGTTTAGCTAATTTTGATCTGAAGTCAGCAGGAAGTTGGTCTTTATTAATGATTAACCAGTTGGTAAAGGGAACTGTACTGTGAAATGACTGATAGAGATGACTCCAGTGTAGAGCAAAGTAAGTTAGAGTGAATGCATAGCATTAGGTTTTCAGTGCTTGGTCTGGCTAAGAATTTATCCCCATCATTGGGAATAATGTGAAGTAGTCATAAAATTTGGAAACCATCTCTTTAAATTTGCAATAGAAACTTTTGTGACATGTTAATTGAGGTGCTTCAGACAACAGTGGAGGCTTTTGTTGTTATTTGATCTCTTACCATTATTCCCATGTAGCTTCCATTAATAAAGTTACATTGGGGTTAAGATTAAATGAAGCCTTAAAGGGAAATTGTGTTCTAAGTTTTGAAGCCAGTAAAAATGTTTTAATTATCATAACATCAGGGTAGTTCTTGTTAAGAAGCCCACAGTTCTTTGACTGTACTGATTTGGTTGTGTCCGTATCCTTTACAAGGAAACCTTGGTGGAGCAGTGAGTTAAGTGCTACTTCTGCTATGGAAAAGGTTGGCAGTTTAAATCCACCAGGTGCTCCTTGGAGACTCTATGGGGCATTTCTACCCTGACCTCTAGTGTCATCACGAGTCAGATACAACTCGAGGACAGTGTTTATTTATTTATTTATTTTAAATATCCTTTTTAACTAATATATTTTAAGATTCAGTCTGCTTTGAGATGAAGAAAGGTTAAAAGGATTTTGGGTAATTTGGCTATATCTCCACTTCTTACTGAAACAGGGTAGACAAATTTACGAATTAATGGAAACCAGTCTGATGTGTAGATTTAAAAACTTTGTGCATGAAAATATAATGGTAGACAGTGGTAGTTTAGGTTGTTGAAGGTGCCCTTATGCTGTCATTTCATCACCCCTTTTAGTGGGAATGTTCACATTCATGGGTTCCCTGCTTGGTGTATATGCATGCATACAAACATATTTTAAATGTATTGCTTTATGACTTTTTTTCCCTTCCTTTTTTACCTAGTAATATAATGTGAGCATCTTTGTGTGTCATAAAATATTTTACAGTAGCGTTTCTCACATGTCTTCTGTGGAACACAATTCCTAGGAAATGTACTGCAAGAAGAAAAAGAGACTTGAGACTTGAGAGTTCATGCTCAGTACCCTTACTGAAGCATCTTAAAGAGTATTACCATGGGAAGACCTATAGCAAAGTCACTCCTATTTAACGTTATTTAAATCTCCATATTTTATAAACTTATTTGACCACAGTATCTTGCATTCTTTAATTATATAAATGGCTTCATGGTATTTTATAATATGACTATACTGTAATTTTAAAGGTATTAAGGTAATGTGGGGAACCCTGGTGGGTTAGTGGTTAAGTGATACAAAAAGCTGGCAGCTCCAATCCACCAGATGCTCTTTGAAAACTCTGTGGAGCAATTCTACTGTGCTGTATGGGGTTGCTGTGAATTGGAATTAACTCAGTGTTAGCGGGTACAGGTAAGCTGATGCTGTGATGAATATCTTTGTAAATAATCTTTATGTATGTTCATGCTTTTGTTTTTAAAAGATGGAATTACTAGATCATAAAGTTGGAGTGCAGGTTTAATCTGACATATGTGGGTTTGCGATGAACCACCAGAATTGCCATGTAATTTATAGAAGTACTGAATGTAAAATGTATTACCCAGTGCCATCAAGTAACTGTATTACGAACATCTAAATAGTCTTCTTAAAGTATTTCTCACTTATTAACTAAGTAAGTATTAAAAAAAAGTTCTTTCTATAAATCTAGACGATTTCATGAATAACCGTGAATGATCTGAAAATACATTTATGTGTGCTGAAGTGCACAAGTACTAACCAAAATATTGGCAGTTCAGTCGTGTCCCAAGGTACCTTGGAAGACCGGCCTGGTGCTGTTTTCAAAAGGTGGTAGCCTTGAAAACTCTGTGGAGTAATTCTACTCTGCACACAGGTTGTCATGAATTGGAATTGACTTGACAACAACTAATAACAACAAAAGGTCTTTAATACACTAATAAAAAATTTTTGGATACCTTTACTGTTTAAAAATTTATTGTATACAGTTTTTAAAAAAATTGTATTTGTAATTAGCATAAGTAGAGATAAGTAGAGTTGATATGGATGTAACTGGACAAATACTCATCATATTTTATTTCAGTTTATAAATGCAGAAAGGCATAATACAGTGAGCTTTTAAGTTTTGTGTTGACTGCTGACCGAGCAGTAAAAAGATTGGCTTTCAAATATACTTTCTTTTTCACTCTGTTTTACTGATAGCTGCTTTTTAAATGTTGCAGTTGGGTCAGATGAACTGGATAGCTACATGTATCAGACAGTGGGTCATCATGCCATTGACTTGTATGCAGAAGCCATGGCTCTTCCCCTCTATCGCCAAACCATAAAAGGAATGAGCGTGAATACTGAACAAGTGTACACCAAATGTGAAGGTGATGAAGTTGAAGATCTCTATGAGCTTTTGAAACTTGTTAAGGTATGCAGAGTGACTACATCTTCTGAATTTAATAAGAAAGTCAAAGTAATAAATTTCCAACTATTAGTAGCTTAACTGTTCTTTGAAAGGGTTTTTAGTTCTCGATAGAGAAGACTGTTAGTATGCGTTTATTAAATGGTGTGTAAAAGTAAAACTTTTGCTACAGTTTAGCATTCAGTATTGTCCAATGGTATTTAACTAAGCTTTTTTTTTTTTCTTTAGCGTATTAGAGCTGATGGTGATTTCATCTCTTTTCCAACAAATAATTTCTGAATGCTTTCTGTGTGCTAGGTGTATAATTCTAGGCACTGGACAGTTTAGAGGGAAGGCCAGTTTTCAGTAAAATAACAAAACAAATAGCATGCTTTGTGGTTAATGTTAGTGTGGAAGAATAAAGCAGAGTTAAGGTGTGGCTGAGGGACTGGTGCTGATAAGGAGCAGACCAAAAGAGAATGAGAGACTGTGCCAAACTAAAATCAGGTGGAAGATGTGTGAATTAAGTACTTAAATCACTTATGTATTAAAATTTGGCAGCTGGGGTCCTCTTCATTACAAATTCCCTGAAAAGAAAATTTAGGAGAGTATAAAGCGCCTATATCTAATAAGGAATATATTTAGTAAATGTCAATTAATAGAGATGATTTTATATAAAGAAGTTACTTTTTCATTTTCGTGATAACCAACTGTTAGAATACACTTAAGTATTTTTCTCTTCTTAAATAGGAATTTTTATCCTGTTAGCCACTATCAGTTGATACAGGAAATATCTGATAAAATAGAAAATGTAAACCAGTATTTCCTAGGATTCTTAACATTTTTCATACAGGAAAAAAAAATTTCTGCTTCTACTTCTACCAAATGGTGTTACATTTCATTTTCTTACTATCAGTGAACTTGAGCCTTTTCAGAAGTTGTATCATGAACCTGTATCATAAAAGTTTTCTAGTCTCCAAAATGGCTACGTCAGTGCTATACATTAAATTTAGTGCTGATCAAAGTTTAATATTAATTAAAGATTTTTATTCAAATAACATGTGAAGCATTTGAGTTCTTTTAAATTTACTTAGTTAAATATTTCTTATTTTATGTCCAAACAGTTCTATTTTTTCTTTGTACGTAAAAAAAAAGAAGAAGAAACACCTTGAGTAGTTATATAATTTACTATTTAGTTATGGATAGCCTAAGAATTAAACCCCCCTAAAACTAAACGCATCGAGTCAATTCTGACTTGTACTGACCCTATAGACAGAGTAAAACTGCCCCATAGAGTTTCCAAGGTGCAGCTGACGGATTTGAGATGCTAATGTAGCACTTAACTACTATGCCGCTAGAGTTTCCAGCATAAGAATTAGGTGCTTTTAAAGGAAATCGACAGCACTTGGCTTGGCTGGCAAAGGAAATCATAAGTGACTAGTTTTTTCCTTTTGGAAAGATACATGCTATAATAAAAATTATTTGGATTCTCAAGCAAAAGAGAAGGCATGAAAGAGTATTAAAAGTGTTCTTTCCATAAAGATACAGCTAAGATCTCGATAAGGTTCACTTTGATGTATGAAATAGTGCAGATCATAAGTTTTCACTTGTTCTTTTTCAGAGTACAAAACAACTGAATATTAAGATTTTCACATGCCCCGGTATTAGAAATTGGTAGAATTTACACTAGAATTCCACTAGAAATTATTGAGTTGTGTAAGAATCTCAAACTTAATAATTTTGAGCAGCTCTGTGACAACAATGGCCTTCCAAGAAAACAAAAGATAATAAATTACTAATCAAATTAATTAAAAATGTGCAGATTAGTAGTAATTAAGAAGAAATTTCCCTTTCAATCCATGCTGTCTTTGGAGAAATGGATGCTTTGCCATTATCTTTATAGTAACCGTCAGTTATGACATAAATTAATGCTAATGTTAAATCTTGACAACTTCTGCTTTGGAAATTCGTACATGATAATTATAACTATAGTTGAAAGAGATGTTATCAAGTTGTCTGGGACTAAATAGGTCCTTCTTTTCCTGTGTAGAAGTATTAATTTTACTATAGGATATTTTAAAGACATAAATATCAGAAATATACTGGTTTTATGGAAGAGATTGTATAACTGGGCTTTTATAGTTAAATTCACTTATGAAACACTGGTGCAAAGATTCCAAAAGAGGACTCACATATTCTAATGAATAATTGAGTAATTATGGAAAAAAACGCATCTAGAAGAGCTATAATTCTTCAAGTTTGTCTCATTTGTTCTAAGGAGATAGAACTGCATTTTTTAAAAATCTCTTGAATATTAATAGAGCACTGAAAGTATTTAGATTCATCTTTTTATACACTTATTTATAACAGGTTGCAGTCTGTGACTTCTGCATTTTAATTCAGTCTTGTTTTGGTAACTTTTCTTCTTCAAATATTAGAGCTGATTTTTGAGTAAGATGCCTTTCTTTTTGCAAATAATTTAATTTACTAGTTAGTGAAAAATAGGAAAGACTTGAAAGAATGTACAGAGTTACAGATTTGGTATCTTTTAGAAGTCATGAAAACTGATAGAAATATGGTAACCCACTATATCTCATAGATTACTGGTTACTGAGAAAACTGGAAAGATGTATTTCAAGCTATTTGCAAAATATCTAGTTTTAATATAGCTAATGTTTTTCTTTCTTTAGAACTTCTTTAATATGAAAATGTTACTTTTCTCATGTGTATTTATTTAACATGCAGATAACCTGTATTATTTCCTGAAAATACAGTTTAACATTCAAATTCTGCTTATATTTTGTTAAGTCACATAAGCAGTATAATATTTACTGAACTATATATAATAACACCATATCTCTCTATAAAATGTATTTAAGGATTAGCGTATTCTTTCATTCTCTACTGGGTTGGAGCTACTGCTTATTATATCTGGAATCTTCCTCTTTCTTCACCGATTTCAGTGAAATCCTTCTTTCAGAAACTTTCTTAGAAAGGACACTTTCAAATGGTTATGTCTGAAAATGTTTCTTTTCTGCCCTCACATTGGATTTAAAATTTTAGGTCAGAGACATTTTGCCTCAAATTCTGGAAGATTTGTCCTTACATTTTATTGAAAAGTTTGATTCTGATGCAAGTTTTATTCCTGTTTTGAAAAGTAACTGGGTTTTCCTCTCTACTATTTTTCTGGTTGTATCCTTATTCTTGGTGTACTGAAATGTTACAAGAATGTTGCACTGAAATTTGTAAGTTGGTTCATCTGCAACTGTGTACAACTCCCTGCTGAGTAGCAGTGTCTTTCTGTCTTCTTTGCCTCATTGATCATTCAAGGATAAGCATGTGGTGCAGATGAAAGCCAGTCACCAAATGGCATTTACCTGGCCTTAGTAACTGAATGAAGGGTGATTGTGTTAACTTTAATTGGTACAGAGGGAATGAAACCTAAGATGGAAGATGGTTGACCAAAGATAAACTTCCTTATTCTGTGTAGAGGGGTGTAAATGATTGTTTTGTCTTCTTCCTTATTAATGGAGAACCTTAGAAATTCTGTCACTGGTTCTTATTCTGTACAGCCTTTGGATTATTGTCACGGTACCCACGAGATCCTTACTTACGTGATGTTGCACCCCATATTTGAATCTCCAGACTAAACCTGCCTTCTGAACTTCACCTCGCCAACCTAACTTATCATTTTTACCCCTTCTTCTCTTTTCTTCTTTTCCTTTCTTAGTATCTTCTTTCAAAAATAATTGGCCATTGAGACTACAGCAATGATGGTACTTATGTATTAAGTTGCTTATTACTTCTCCACCTTAATTTTCTGCCATACCAGCAAAACCAAACCTGTTGCATTTAGTGGATTCCTCTTAATAGTGACCCTTTGGGACAGAGTAGAACTGCGTGGTTTCCAAGTAGTACCAGGTGGATTTGAACTTCTGACCTTTTGGTTAGCAGGTGTAGCAAACACTACGCCACCAGAATTTATCCTACCAAAAACCCAAAGCCACTGCCATCAAGTTGATTCCAACTCATCGAAGCAGTATAGGAAGAGTAGGAGTGCTCCATAGAGTTTCCAGTGAGCACCTGGTGGATTTGAACTGCTGACCTTTTGGTTGGTAAATGTAGCACTTAACCCATATGTCGCAAAACAGGCATGGTAAACTCAACAAGTTCAAAATTTATTCACTGCCTTGTTACACAAATGTATTCCATTTCCTGTATTTCTCTTGATTAATAGCATCATCCTTTATCATGTAACCAAAGTCAATACCTGGGCTCAAGTGCTAGACTTCCTTTTTTATCAGCACCGCCAACGCCAGCTAGCACCATTAGATCTGTAGGTCCTACTCATAACTGTTCTTTGATTTCCAAAATCAGACCAACCCTTTGACATGATTCCTGCTGTTACTGTTTAAGAATCTGTACTATGCAAGAGTCTGCTAGTCAGTTTGCTGTCAGTATGGCCCCGTGCTCCACCATGCCTTCTACCACATTGTTGTTAACCAATCTGTAAAAATACTGATATAATCCACTATTACAGTAAAGTTACCACACCTCTGTCTGGCACCTAAGGCCCTTTAAGATGAGGCCATTGCAGTTCTACCATTCTGATGCTGTCGTTCTCACAGAAATCTGGATTCAAATTATAATGAACTAGATTGTTCTACATGTCTTTGTGTTCACTTTTCTGTGCCTGTATCTCTTTGTTTTCTGGAAACACTTGTTCTCACTTCATACCCTTCTGTGAAACCCACTGTAATTCACCTTTTTCCTGTCTCTTTCATAGTAGCTTATATAGACCTCTACTTAGGGACTGTTTATGCAGTTGTTTCTCTCACTAGATTGTGAGATGCTCACAGATGTGCTCAGTACCCTTCAGCATTTTATCCGTACTGCCTAGCAGAGGTAGTATATAGAAGGGTCTTAAAAGACTGTTGAACAAATTAGCTTAGTCCAAATTTAACATTTTTTTTTAAATCTCATCATTTGGTGCAGAAGAACAGCAGCATAAAAATTATTATAAAATATGTTGTAACAGCATTGATAATTTGGTTTTCTGTTTAGAAGCTTAATTAAAATGGGCATTATAGTAAAAGCTTTTAAAAGTAAGATGCTGTAGTGACACAGTGGTTGAGCACTGAGCTGCTAACTGAAAGGTCAGCAGTTCGAACATACGAGCCACTCTGCAGGAAAAGGATGTAGTGATCCGCTTCCTAAAGATTCTAGCTTAGGAAACCCCGTGGGACAGTTTTGCTCTGTCCTATAGGGTCGCTGTGAGTTGGAATTGACTCAGCAGCTATGGGTCTTATCCTGTTTGGTGGTATAACTACAGAGTGTCCTAAGTTCAATTTCCAGCTGCAGATTATTTCATAAAATTGTGAGCAGGTACTTTTCAGATTACTTTTTGTACCACATTCTAGAAAACGGGCTTATTGTAGTGGAAAATTACTTTCTACCTATCTGTTCACTTCAATTCTGGATTGGTGTGACCCTCAGGACTAGACAGTTGGGGCCTCTGAGGCAAATTCAAAGGCTGGAAGTGGGAGGAATATTTATAATGGTCCTAACATTTGAAATGGGGGGCACAGACATAGTATTAATTAAACAGGCACACAGGACTGTACAGATTGCTCCTGGCTGTTCAGCACTGCACAGCTTGCCTCAAACCCTGTCAATTCCCAAGATTTTGTATGTTAAACCTGGCCCCTTGGCACAAGAAATACTTTTCTAGTATTGATTCTGACTCTAAAAAGAAAGAGAATTAGAAACAGACCAATGTAATTTTCACTCCCAGGTGTGGTTTCTTAGGCTTTGTCAACTCTGACCCTTTCAGATGGCTGAGTCACACATACATGTGAAGCACATGGTGGAAGAGCTCTCTGGAAATATTTGTTATTTACTGCAGTCCCTAAACCTATCTCATGTCCTAAATGTCTACAGATTCCCTCTAAAACCCTAGAAAATGTCTACCAAAGCTATCATTTTGTCTTTTCAACCTTAAACTTTTTCTGTGCAGTATCAGTGATTTTGTGTGGTTGCTAGACATGGCACATAGGTACTTTTTCTGTGTACTGTTTTGCTGACTCAGGGCATCTATGTAAATTCAGCAGTTGATTTTTATATCCTTGTAGTCCTTTCTTCTACCTACTGTAGATTTCTTATCATCTGCTCTTATGTTTTTTAAAGTGCATTAGATAAATATGATTTCTCTTTCAAATTTCTTCTGTTTCATTTTCCTTTGTGCCTTCCAAGCCCTGGTGTTTGTGACTTTTTTCTTTTTTTAATAACTATGTCACCATTTTTTCTAGGAGACCTTTCTTAGCTGCTTCTCTCTAGAGTTGTGCTGGTTGAGATGCTGGATATATGTTTTTATCCTACAGATTTTTTTTTACCTTATTTCTAGACCTGTAGTATACCTCGTCTTTGCTATATTTTCTAAATGACCAACCGTGCATTACCATAATTGGCAAATATGAATTAATATCTTCTTTTATTGTCATCCTTACAGGATTTTTTTTGTTGTTTGTTTTTGTTTTTTGAGAACAGAACTTTGTGAGTGCCCACACAAAACACAACAGATGTTCATACAACACAGTACCAATATAATAGGTATTGAACTGATCTCTGTACATTGACTTAAATTGGGCACATCATCAGCTGATAGATCTGTAATGCGTAAATCATAAAATATCTATAAAAAGTGATGACAGTAGCGATAGAGGAAGTTTTTAATTGTTAAGGGATGATTTGATAAAAGTTTGCTGGCTTTTGCATTCTGTGATATACCAAAGTGAGAAAACCTTGAATGAATCCAAAATGTGTTTTAGTTGACCTTCATGTTTCCTATTAATTTTAATCCTCACTGCTGCATTTAGAAACTTTTTTTTTCATGTATCAAGTATTTCTGAAACTTCTGTTATACCAGTGTACTAAGGCATAAAAGAAGTATGGGTAGATAGTCTCTGCTATTACAGATCCTGAGATGAGACACACGCATGAAGAAACTGAGCTATAGAGGAACATTTGCTATCAGAACATACAGTTAAATGGCTATGGGAATTCAGGAGGAAAGAGTCCCCTTGTGTTAGCGGATCAGGGGAGACCTTGGGGGAAATTACATTTTATATTATTCTTGAAAGTTGGTTGGGTTTCGACAGAGGTAGAATGGCTAAGGAATTGCCGATAGCTAAAGCCATGGAAACAGGAAATCACAGATGCATTGGGAAAATAGTGAGCAGTTCACTTTGGCCAGAACTCAGAGTTTCAGGAAATAACTAAGAAATAGATCTGGAAAGGTTGATTGATGCCAGAAAAGAGTGTTTTAAATTTTAGGTGGTAGATAGCCTCTGAAGTAGAATCTTTCAACCTCAGTTTAATGAGTTACAATCAGGTTTTGGTTGGTTGGTGGTTGGTTGTTTTGTTTTAATGAAAGAGACTAAAATAAAAAAATTTCAAAATACATTCTACACGGTAAGGTTAATTAGTGTTTTGTGAAATGTATGTTTTCACACACAATATGTTGTATTTGTGCGAAGTTGTTGCAGTACGCATATGTATTTCTTACTGTTCAACAATTTGAAAGCCACTACCATGGAGGATTTTACAAAAGAATGACAGAATTGTAGGGTTGGAAGAGAACTTCAGGGTTATCAGATTGAACCACTGAAAATGCAAGAAATGTGTTGGAGAAGTAGAGCTCTGGAGATGAGAAGTTCAATGTGAAAGCTAAGATACTGGGCTAGCTGGGAGTTTATAAGGGTCCAAACTGGGGGTGTACAGTGTGGAAGGTGAAGAAGGGACATTAAAAAAGTGGATTGATAGGGCTTGATGGTAGTATATAAATAAACAGTGACAGGGAGTGTATGTAAGATACCTTGAGAACCTTTGGTTCTGTGGCTAGTATTTATTCACTTTTCACTAAACAATATTGAAAATCAGAGTGTATTATGTTAGATATATATTACTAATATAATGATCCTAGATTTTACAAGCATCCTATCTTTATCATCTCTTCAATGTGAAATAGGATGTTATAGAAGATGCTTCATAACAATCTGGCTTCATTTAGTCAAGATTAATTCTACAAATTTTGGTCCTGGTAGTCCTTTCAGTTGAACATTGAAAATTCTATGAGGTTAGATGGAATACACATCAACTAAAATATTTTATCCTTATTTTTTGAGTTAAAAATAATCTAGCATGGATTCGTACAAGGAAGCAAAATATATGATATTAATTGCATGTAGATGGAATTTGAATTGTTACAGTAATTACACTAAAAAATTATTTACTGGTAAATCCAGCAAGTATAATGTCTTAGTAGGTTCTGGAGCCTTTTGAGCACAACAACAGATTGAGCCTGGCTTTAAGCCAGTAAATTTATTGACTCTTTATAGTCACCCTCCAGTATCTCACCCTCTGGTATTTATCCCTCAAACTCCTCCCAGGTTCATCTCTTTCAGGTACAGATCCCATCACATTTTCTCTTAAACAGAAATCGTCTTGGCTTCCCCTTGATTCTTTTGGCTTTCCACAATAGATTTAGAGTTATTGTGCTTTTATGTTTATCTTGTGTGTTTTTCTTTGTTTAGAGATTATAAGTGTCTTGAGAGGTAAAGAGTGTCTTTCATTCTTTTTTTTTTTTTTTTTTTTTTTTTGCTTAATGGCACCTCCCAGAAAGCTTGGCCTGTCACAGTCATTGTGTTGAACTGCACTTCTCTGGAACCCAGTTATTCCATCTGTAAAGTGTTCATGTATCTTCCCTTTTGTCTTGTTCATCTATTTTGAGAACAAGTAAGGAGATACATAAGAGCCTCTCTTGGATTCTAGAAAAAAAGATGTTTTGTCAGTTAGGAATTTTTTGTTATCCTCTTGCTGTACTTAGGTCTTCTTCCTCCTCTGTTCCTTAGCTTCCAAAACAATCCAGTGAAGTTAGTGTCATTTTTTTTCATTGCATATAAATTTCCATTATCATATTAATATTAAGTGGTAGCTGCAAGTGGGCATTGAGATGAGTGTAATTCCTCTTGGCTTTATTAGTAGTTAATGCAGAAAAGAGAAAAAATGGTAATCATTCAAATTGTGAAAGAGCTTTTTAATGGGGGCAAATTTATATTATATATTGGACTGAATATTCCTTCTGAATTGGTTGAGTATAGTTTTTGGCCCTCTCCAGACTTTTTAAAAGTATTTTGGTCAGATAATTCATACTTCCCAACAGCACATGGAATTGTTTTTAAAAATATCCTGTATAGTAAATCAAGATACAGATTATTGTGAAAGAAAACAAAGAACCAAAGATCCAAAAGATTTTAATTACTGGCTACTTTCTTTTCATAAATATTATTTGGGCTTTCTTTTTGTTATCTACATCTATGCTGTTCTTAAACTGTGCAGTATATCTTCTATTAACTTACTTGTAGAAGTCTCAGATCAGGGTCTTCCATCTGAAAGTTAGATGAATTGAGATGAAAGAACATAGGCTTTATAAACATGTAAGTTTATAAATAAATAAATAGAAATCCTCTTGAATGTCCAAAGTCAGAAGACGTTATTATGCATGCTCTTGGTATAAAAGCAGTTAACCTGTAGTACTAGAAGAGTTATACCTCATATATTCAGAACATTTACAGTACTGGAGGTGTGTGGTCACTTAGTACCCCGGTGCACAGTGAGTGCTCAATGAGCAGCTGTGGAATTAAACATACTGAGCAAAGTAAACCTGTCTAACCTTCACAAAATTCAGCTAATATTGATCCATGTAGGTATCTGTAAGAATACACAGATAAATCAAAAGAGGCAGAAGCTATTTATCAAACATTGAATTACCTTCCTTCTGCAAAATTATTTCCTGCTTACTATAGGATTGATTTTAGATGCATCTAAATGACCTGTTGTTTATTTGAAGAAAAGACCTCATGAACTCTTTCTCGGTTAGTGATTTTGCAGGAAGCTGAGACTGAATAGAGAGAATCATCATTTGGTAAATAACCCAGAGTATTCTCTTTTATGCTTCCCATAGTTTAGCTCCTTTATACATTTCTGTTGATCACATAGCCATTTTTGTGGCATCCTTACCATCATCCAGGTTCTGGTCACTGATTTTTGAGTACTCATGTGATTTGGAACGTGATTGCAGGAAGCTAATAAGAATCAGGCAAGTAAGCTTCACACTGTAGGGTCATGTGATACTTTAAGTCAGGATTTCGTAACCTGGAGTAGAGAAGTGTTCAACTCTGAAATTTCATGCAGATTTTATTGCATATGTAAGTTTTTTGGAAAGATCTGCATCTTTAGCCTGTTTTTCATAGTAGTCTGTTCTGTTTTAAAGTTTAAAAATACCTGTTTTAACAGTCTATTTCAAAAAGCTTTGTAACTTGCTTGTATTCATGGCTACCCAAGTCAGGAATCACTTGTTCCCTAAGCTTGTAATAGGTGGCATATTAAGTGCTGTGAAGGGAGAGGCCTTCTCGGGCTTCCAGAGAGTGAAGAGGCACAGGGAGGTTTTACCTTCAAGCAGAGAAGAATGTTATGTGTATCTCAAGAGGGAAATCAAGATCTCGGAGAGAGTGGTTTGGAAAGTGATGTCTTAAATTTCAGGTAAGAGGTGATGAGAGCTAGCAAAGGGGCAACAGGTTTGGGGACCTGGACATGCTTTGGCTGGTCAAAGGAAGAATGGATAGAGGTGTGACAGGCATTCTTTCTGATGTCCTCGAAGTGTAGCATTCTTTTCTGAATTTCTTATGCATTTGGTACCTTTCAGTAGTTACTATATTATGTCTTGTTTTACGTAATTATTGGCATATATAGTACATCCTCCTTTTCAATTTGTAAACCTCTTGAAGGTATGCTTCTTTGTGTTTCTCAACTTTGGATACTCAGCTAAATCTTGCTTATCATCCTGTCTTGTTCATAAGAGGCCAAATGTATGTGTTATGTATTCGTTGTTGAAATGCTTTTGAGGATTTTCACCATATCACGGTCTAAGTTACAAGGATCCAAGGGTGATATTTCTCCCTGGACTCAGTATTTGTAATAATTTTGCCATACTGTAGCTACTGGGGCATTTTGATTGTATAACCAAAAAAACCAAACCCACTGTCGTTGACTGGATTCCGACTCAGTGTAGTGATTGAGTGCTACATCTGCTAACCAAAAGGTTGGCAGTTCAGCACTGCCAGACACTTTTTGGAAACTGTGGGGCCATTCTGCTCTGACCTATAGGGTCACTGAGTTGATTTTATTGTATGGGCACTGTAAATTATGCAACTAATTTTAGTTTCCTCTTTGTTTTAACTGTTAGGGAACTTAGAGTCATGATTTTTTCAATTCTTTTTTTGCATCATTGTAATTGCAATTGCTGTTATTTATGCAGCACTATCTGGAGCCCTGGTACGTAGTAGTTAAGAGCTCCTGCCCTACCCAAAAGGCTGGCAGATTGGATCCACCAGCCACTCCTTGGAAACCACTGTAGGGCACTTCTGCTCTATCCTGTAAGGTCTCTGTGAGTTGAAATTCACTCAGCAGCAACAGGTTTGTCTGTTTTGTTTTGTTTTTAACCTGTCAGATAGAAGCCCTGTTAGCACAGTGGTTAAGTGCTTAGCTGCTAACAGAAAGGTTGGTGGTTTGAACCTACTAGGTGCTTCATTAGAGAAAAATGTAACTGTAAGCTTCTTTAAAGTTTTACAGCCTTGGAAACCCTATGGGGATGTTCTACTCTGCCCTACAGGATTACTGTGAGTCAGAATCAACTCATAGGCACTGTTCTAAGCTCTTTACACATAGAATCTTACTTATCATTACATCAAGCCTGGCTTATCACTCATATCCCTATTTTGCAGGTAAGTAAACAGATACTGGTAGAGTAAATAACTTGTACAAACTTAAACAGCTAAAAAGACAGAGCATGTACTTTAATCACAACATTCCGTTACCTTTCAGCATTGCATTTGTGTTAAGTACTGCAGATATTACAATATAAGAATACATATGTAGTATATATAATAAATCAGTAAGGCATGTGTGACTTAACCATTAGACAGACAGGCAGGCATGTGGTTTATTAAATCAGGGATCGAAGTGATCTATCTGTGTTTGATCTCAGCTCATTTCAGAGTTCCCGGAATAATGTTATTTATTTATTTATTTGCGATTAAGTGAAAGTGTACAATCCAAATTAATTTCATGTGCCCGCTGATCTGTGGCTCCTTCTGCTCTCCTTGCCCAGTGACAGCACACTCCTCCTTTTCATTCTATACTTGTGTCCTCTTAACAAGCTCCTGTCCCCTCCTCTCCACCCTCTTCTCTCCCGTCTAGAAAGAGACCAGTAGGACAGCCTCCTGTAAATGGATAGAGCCATAAAGTACACATACCATATAGTCACATTGTATTCCCAAGTCCAGTCCGTTTTTGCCTGGAGAGTTGACCTCAGTAGTGTTTTCTGGTCAGGGGCAGCAGCAGGTCTAGGGGCCATGCTCTTAGGGGATCTCCCAGGCTGTCAAACCATCAGTTGTGTTCTTTTAGTAGAGTTCTTGAGCTGCACCCCTCTTTTTCTTAATGTTGCCCCAGAGACTCAACATTGTGTGCCCCATCACAGCTGTCTTTGGTGGTGGCGGGTCACCATCTGGTTTTCCAGAATAATTTTAGATGGTGCTATTCAAAGTATGATTTAGGGCCTGATGCTAATCATGAAGTGTTTGCTATTGGTTCAAGATGGTGTGTGTGTGTGTGTGTTTGTGTGTGTATGCATACATAAAGAAATGAAAAATATGCATTTAGCAACTTTTATAGTCATTTGAAAGAGTAATTTTACATCTGTTGAATGTAATAATAAAATTTTGAACTTGTATTTTGTAGCATTTTAACATTTCATTTTTACTGCAATTTATTTTTATTGTATTTTGCAGAAGTTTCAATCCTCAAGGGTTTGGAAATTTTTAAAAATGTGATCTTTAGCATAGTTTGTGAAGCACTGTGTTAAGAGGTTTTTTGCAAGGTTTTAAACCACGGTTTGTTTGAAAAAGAAAAAAAATAGAATTATCTGATGTTTGACATTACATTCTAATATAAGCCTATTTCTATTTGGCTATTTTGTCAGTTTCTAGGTTCCCTGAAAAGAGGCCCTAAATTGAATTGTCTTTTGGGGGGAGGCATTTTTCATTTTTTCATACAGTTAGTATTTTTTTCAGGAATTACACATTTTAATGAAGACCTTGATCTAAGGTAACAGTGGCAAAAATCTACTACCCTTTGTTACAGTTCACTTCCTTATCAAAATAGCTGATAAAGGAATTTGGTTTTTTTTTAACCTGTTCAAATTAGGTATAATTCCCTGAAATAACAGAAAAATAATAAAAGTAACACCAAAATATTGCTGAAAATGCCAGCTTAGTGTAATTGATTTTCCATTTATGGAAAACAAAGGTAGCTTCAGTGAGATCGTATTTGCAATACCAGCTCAGATTTTTAATTTTCTTTTTGGCTGAGTTGGGGCTGGGAGTTCCCTTCTCTAATATAATATGTTGTAAAGTATGCTCACGCAAAGTTAACAAGCCTGATAAGGGTCTTTGGGTGTCCATAAAATTATCCTTTACTCTTTAAAACAGTCTCTAATTGGTGGTCTCCCTAAGGGAGCATTTGATAGGGAATCCCTTACTATTTTCTGATGTTGAAAAGTATGCCTTCAAATGGTGAAATGAGTTAAATAGATGAAGAAGTGTTGCACAGAAAAAGAAGTTCAGTGGCCAAAACAGGATTGCTGTGAGTCAGAATTGACTTGATAGCAATGGGTTTTTTGGATTTTACTGATTCGAAAATGCAGCTACAGCTTCTGCAGCACCAACAAGTGCTAATGCTTGGTCTTGGAGAAACTGATACTCTTATGAGCTGTCGGTAGCCTTTTAAATTGGTTCAGCCTTTCTGGAGCATAATTTGGTACTCATCAGACCCTAAAATATATGAATTCTTTATTAAGCAATTCCATTTTGGGGAATGTACCCTAAGGAAATAATTAAAGATGCAGTCATAGATTTAGAATTGATTTGCAGACTAAATTATGGTATATCCATACAGTGAAATACCATAAGGCATAAAGAATGAAGTTGTAGAAATACATCTATACATATTATTAAAAAAAGGAAATGTTCCATATACAGTGTGATATTACATTTTGTAAAATGTGTCTGTGTGTATAGAAAAATAGTTGAACAATATATTTTGAGATTTTATGTGAGAAGCATTTAGGGGGTTTGTGTGATTTGTTGCTTATTTTTTTCTGTAATGAGCATGTATTGCATTTGAAGCTTTCTTGAGAGGAAGGTGAAGTTGGGATTTGAGTCTTGTATGGGGAAGAGAAAGCTTCCATTTTTGATACTTGGCAAAAGGTGGCTTCAGTTTGCTGCTCTTTGTATCTTGCATGTTATAGTTTGGACTTCCATATAAAAAGGTCCCAAATGGCATAGGGGAAAGGAAACCTGATCATCAACAGGATGTCAGCCATTGCCCGTGTCTGTTCTAAGGTTCAGGAGGGGGCTGTTTTCTTTCAGATCTGGTTCTTGAAAGCTGTGTTTGGGAGATTTTTTTTTTTTTAACCCTGTGACAAATGCCTATCATTTTCTAAACAAGAAGGCCAATGTCCCATTTAGGTGTGTGGAGTTATTTTCATTCACCCTCAGTCCCGTCGTGTTAATACTGAATAAGCAGAGACAGCCTGGCTGGTGGTGAAAGATGGTAAGCCAGCCTCAGGGCTTTTTCTGGTCAGCCTAAACCTCTGATTGCCACGTTTTCCTAATTTCCCATTTCCAGGGCATCACTAGAGTGACCTTACTTGCTGAATGCGATGCTCTGAATCTCCAAGATTTTCACATGCATTTGGAAGTGGGCAGCCAGGCGATTGTTTACAGGACTCCAAATGAACTGTGCACTCACAGCAAGTTTGATAAACACACATTTCCTCCTTTTATCAGTGAGATTGCAGAATGTGAAGTATGAGTTTCCAGTTTTGCTCATTCTCCTCAGCCCTTTTCCTGTTTAAAAACTTAGACATACTAATTGGATGCTGATCTGTCACTGTTTTTTATTTTGCTTACTGGTAGTTGACGGCTTATTCCAATACTTACATACTTACATACCTAGGCAAGACTTGGCAACCCTTCAAAAATAAACTTTCCATGTATTCAGTTTAAAGGGGGTTCATCCCAAGGAATGTAATGTGAGCACTAATTAACAGTCATGACTGCTAATCACTTTGATTTCTATACTCCTTTAGGAGCAGTTATTAGCCAGTGTGCTTAAGTAAAATGTGAATATATGAATCAACAATGCTTCATTCCACTTAGCAGCTGTTGCTCACGATCAAGCTTTGCATGAATGAGAGTTAAATTAATTGTAATATGCAAATGTTTCTTTCTATAATAAGAAAGTATTGAATGAAATATCCTATTAACACATCACCTGATTTTTTTTTGCAGTCACCTTTGTGGCCGATGAAAATAAATATTTCAAGTAAATTTTCTCACAGTGCAATACTGTTCTCTCAGATTTCCTCAAAATTGCATGTGACATACTCTTCATAGTCACAGCAGCTCTTTGATTCTGTTGTAAACATTTTATAAGATCAATGAAAAGCAATAGGCTTGTGTTTAATTTTTCTGAATTTGTACATTTGCTTCCTGGCAGGTCTTACAGATTCTTTGAATTATATAGTCCATTTATATAAACTCAGTTCATAGGACTGTGCATTTAACATTCATTAAGAAGGCTTGTTTTATTATGTTTAGTGTATTATTAGACCATTATAAAAGCTTTGTGTTTATTTATATGCTTTCAGCATACCTACAAACTGCCTTGCCTCAGGAGGAGACTCAGTAAAACTCATAAATTAATAATTTAAGGAAGCAATAGTCAAGTAGCATTTTGGTTAAGTTAATAAGTTAAAGCCTTAAAGTTAGTGCTAGTCACTTGAACAGTGCTTTACTTTTGACTTTTATTGGCTGAAAATAACTTGTTAAACTGGTGCTTTAATAATAAAATGAAATCTACATACCATCTGAAGCCCTTTCTCTTCTTTTTGATTTATGAGTAGGTTGACATATTATCGAAGAATTTTTAACACTTTCACAGAGAAGGCGCTAATCTCTGGAAGTTTGACAGTGGCAAATGAGTTGCATATCGTTTTTCTAGGGAATGCAGTGTTCTTACAAGAGGCCCTGGTCTTCAGAGAGTACCTGCATTCACGGTGGTTTAGCTAGGGTGCTGTGGAAGTGTCGTCTGACGTGTATTCATAGAATATCTTTTCTGGTTTAACACATTGTCTCTCGTTGGCTGAGGAATGATGTTGTAATTCTCCTAACAAGTGTTAGTGTTTCCTCAGAGGTTCAGCAATTCAAGACATTACTTTTAAACTACCAAAAGTAAAATAACTAAATTCACTTTTTTACTTTTGTATTGCTTGTGGTGACTAAACCAGTGGAATAATCAAGTGGTAGTGTAATAAGAAGCTTTGTATTTTAAATATTGGGACCATAACAAATGTCTAGTTAAAAGAAAAACAACTTTGATACTGTAATTAATGGAATTTGGTTTCAAAGAATTGTAACAGGAATGATGGGGGAGAAGAGAAAATATATGGACACTTAATTGAATGCTGTCCATATGGAATCATGAAATTAATGAGTATTGGTGTATGTGATTGTTTATGTTGTGGAATTATTTCACAATAGTACAAAATGTATATCCATGAGGAAAAAGTTGCTTTGTCTATTTTTCCTGGATGTTCTTAAGAAAAAGAAAATGGCATTTTAACAAAGGTAAGGATTTCAATTTTGATCTGTGCGTTTTGGAGTGTTTTTACTCTCATGTGAGAGTGATTGATTTGTGGCTGTCATTTTACCCAAAGAGAGGACAAATGGAATTGGCCTTTTAGACAAAAGTATGCAAACAGACTACATTCTTCTCGTTGATGGAATTATAGAAGGATTGCATGAGGTGCCACATTCATTTTCCTATTGATTGTGAACAGGATTCTGCAGTGGGGTGCTGTTTCCAATGGATAAGGCAGTGCTCTGATTAGTTACCTTTTTCATTAAAGCACTACAAAGGGAAATGCAAAATGCGTACAGTGCAGTGTTCTCAAATTGACAGTTGTTTTTGTCAAGTTTTTTGCCCCATTGAAGTCTGGCCTATTTTAGAAAAACATGCATTTTTTTTTCCTCCCCCTCATATTGGGCTTAGTAGATTTCCAGCATTTGACCCTTTAAAGAAATTATACATTATAGAGTTTTCTTTCTCTAGGCTTCTATTGTAAAGCTTCAAAGCTGATGCAACAGCGCCCTCTATAGTCTTTTTGTGAACAGTGGCTAAATGATGATGTGGGATGTTCCAGGTAAGAGGCAGATATTTAAGTTTAGTTTTTGCTCAGACAAGAGACTCCTTTTTCCTGAGTAAACGTTCTTGTTTTTCACCAGCAGTTTTACTTTAAACAAAGGGAACAAAAGACCATTCTGAGTTTTCATTTAGAATTATTGGCTACCTCTTGTCATTACCCTGTGGTAAAGCTCAAGTTTTATCAGACATTCATCTGAGTCATCTGAGACAGGAGTCTTACAAGCTGTACTGTGTCTTCATGAAATATCTTTTTGAAGTTGAGCTCCAATAGGTGGATGTTAAAAAAAGAATTTAGCTCCTTTGTACTTTTTTTTCCTATCTAATTAGAGTCTGAGTGGGCTGCCTTGAACTTAACTTTTACTTATACTTGAGTTGGGTAACCCAGGTTTTAACTGACACTCCTTAAATTCGAACCAAGGGAATTACATAGTGACTAACATATTTATCATTCATGAGCATTGATTTAAATTTTGGATTTCTCTGCTTTCCTTTTTTTTACTTTCCTGTTTGATTGTATATGTTGATAGCTAATTTTTTCACTGTAAATTACAACTATATGTGAAATTATTAACTGATAATAAAGACAAGCATCATATTTACATATAGTTTATTTTGCTTCTGAATTTGAGTAAAAGGAGCATGACCAAATCCTAGCCTCCCAGTATTGTGTAATATTGAAAGCATCTCTTAAACCTCTGATTCTACTTTCTTATCTGTAAAACGAGAATAAAAGTAATTTACCTTTTGAGGGTTTGGTGAGGATTAGAAATAATAGAGATGAATTATTAGTGATTAGTAGTGCTCATATGGTGACTCTTATTCTCAAAATGGTGGTGTAATGTTCAATAGCTTTGTTTTGTATTGGGAAAGTTTTAAGATAGATCTAGAACACAGTTAATGCACTTTAGATAGGATTAAAAATCTGCACATATAGCCTGTCTCTTAACTCGTGATGATTTATATGAATCTGAAAGCTGATGTGCTGATGTGAACTGACAAAGTGAGACATCCATTAACTTTCAGCTCCCTATTGACTTCATCCCCAAACTTCTCAAATAGGTCATGTTTATAAGCTTTATTTTAGTAGGTCTTGGATTAGACCAAAAGTGAGAAACATGCAGAAACTAATAAACCAAACCCAAACCCATTATCATTGAGTGAATCCCTACATATAGCTACCATGTAGGACAAAGTAGAACTGCCCCATAGCTGTTTCCAAGGAGTGGCTGGTGGATTTGATTTGCTGGCTGTTTGATTAGCAGCTGAGCTCTTAACTACTGAGCCACAGGGCACCTCTAAAACTAGCAATATACGTAATAATAACTTTTTTAAAAAAGAGCCTCACCCATTAGTGTATCCAGGAATACTTACGAAGACGTTTCCATCACTTCTGTACCTAGCTGTCATCTAGAGTTCTTAGTCATGTTTTTTTAAATTAGCGGCTGTGTCCTCTCTGCCCTGCTACAGAGAAGGCTGGCATGTAAAACAGGTGATGGGGAGGTTTTCTGTTGGCTGAAGTGGTGGTAGCCTAAAGTCCTTCCCCTCAGAAAAAACAGAAGTCGAAAACCATTTAATTCTGTACTGTATATGTGTGTGCACACAAATACACATACACACATACATACCTTTTGTTGAAAGCAGAGGACTTGTCTTACTTTGATTTGAATTTATAGCATCTAATTCTGTACCTAGTACATAAAAGATGCTCAGTTAGTGTGTCCCAAATACAGAATATTTTTTAACATCAGGCCTTCTCTTCTTACTGATGTATAAAATTTGAGATACCATATGTATTAAAATACAGTTGAGTGTGGCAGTGTAATACTGCAATAATTGTTTCCCAGTGAGCCATGTAGATAAGGCATAACTCCCAATGGAATTTATAAATTTACTTTTTAAAAGTCAAAGCTACAAATGTTAATGGGAAATGAATTAAAAAAAAACTCAAAACTTGTCTGTAAGAGCTGTCTTTAAAACCTGTTGTATTCTACAGTGGCAGATTTGGCTAAAAATTCAGACATGTCAAATAACCCAATGACAAAAATAACCTTTACAAGGAGCTTATGAATTGAATTTTCTCAAATTTTCGGTAAAGCATTGTTTTCCCCCCTGTATTTATGTTTCAATTGGTTTCAAGTAACCTGGAATTTAGTATTATAATAAACCACCTGTTCTTTTCAGTATATTGCTAGGATTAAAATGGAGAACTGTGAAATTGTCTTAATTTTTAATCATTATAAAGAAGGAATCAATGTTCTAAGCCAATAGAATGAAAATGAACAAGGTTTTAATAAACCAAATAGGGTGGTTCTTTGTAAAAATAGTGACCATTGCTTTAAGAAACATGTTTAAAATTAAATTAAATTCTGGGCTTGCTGGGCTGACAAATTGCTGTCTGTAAAAAAAAAAAAAACTTTGCAATGGAGATACCAAATTAAGAATCTGCTTAATTAAAATAGTGATAAATGTAGATTGCATTACTGAAGACAGTGAATTACAGCTGCTCTGTCTAGTGAGAGCCTGCATAATTTACCAAGACTGTGCAAAGAAGCAATGGAGCATCAACTGAAGACTGGTAGAAGATATGTCCTGTTTATTCTACATACATTTCTTTTTTTAATTAAAATGTCAATGATAATTTTATAGCAGTCCTCCAAAAAAATTCTGTAATTTTTTTTCATCATGTTAAAATATGAAATGAGATCATTGCTATTGCTGAATGAAACAGATTAAACCTAAGAAAGAATAGCATTTTATTATTTTAGGTTTTTTTGGTTATGAACTGATACTGAAATAAGTGATGATATATATGTAAGCATATGGAGTCTTTTTTCTTTATAAGAGTCTTGTGTGAGGAAAAGTGGCAAAATCTTTCACTGTACATTTTATTTACAAATCTTTTGGAGCCACACATAGGACTTGGCTGGCACAGTAAGTAATATTGTTTACAAATAAAAGTGTACCTGGGTTTACCAGTTGCAATCATGTTGACGCAGAATCCTGTCAACCCTGTGTGGGTCAGAGTGGAACTGTGCTCCCTAAAGTTTTCGGTGGAAGACTTTTTGGAATTAGGTTGTCAGGCCTTTCCTCCATGGTGTCTTTGGGTAGACTTATACTGCCAACCTTTGAATTAGCAGGTAAGTGCATTAACTTTTTGTACCACCCAGGGATGACTAGAATTTTCTAGGTGAGGCAGCCAGATATGTCAGAATCAGTTAGGTGGTGTTCCCTCCTCCACTCACTGGTTGTGTGATAAAGGGCGTTATATTGCCAGCGTGAATTTCTGGAGGCAAAAGAAATGGTTAAGAACCCCTGTTACACTACATGTATTTCTGTCCTTTTCTAATGACTGATAGTATTTTCATTGTTAAATATGTTTGAGAAAACCGATATTGTATATACTAAGGAATTTTCTCCATTTTTTTTTTGCTTCTAAAGGGACAAGTCAGGACTTTGGAATCAGATTTGTCTGTGTTCTAGGCTTCTAAACCACATCACATGCAAACTGTATGACATTGTTACTTGATTTTGCTATGCCTTCATTTCCATATTGTGAAGTGAGGCTAATAATAGTACCTCAGATTGATGTGAGTTATAACGGGCTAACTTATCAATGGGCTGTGGTAAAATATTTAGGAAGTGTCAATAAATGGTAACTATTATTTCATTACTAAGCCAGTTGCCCTTGACTTGACTCATGGCAGTCCCGTGTATGTCACAGTGGAACTGTGCTCCTTGGAGAATGTGTTCCTAGGAAAACCCTCTGAGTTTCCAGGGGCTGAGTTTTCAGATGTCAGTCTCCAGGCCTTCCTTCTGAGGTGCCTCTGGGTGAACTTGAACCTTCAGACGTTTGGTTAGCAGCCTAGCCTTGTGTGTTGTTAAACTTGTTAAATGTAAAACGTTCAAGATAACTGTTTTCTGTCTTGATTTATATGTTGATCTGATTCTTATGGGAATCCAACCTGCCCTTTTGTGTTTTCAGTGTAGAGTTGTGGAAATAGGTATATTCCCTAGTTTATCTTTAATTGTCTGTCTTTGTGCTTCATATAGCGATTGCTTTGGCTTTAGTAAAAGTGATCTGAAGGATTACACATTTCGGTATGTCTATTTTTGGCTTTGGTTTAGCTTGATAAAGGCTTGAATTGATTGGACTGTTTCCACTGTTCGATATTCCTAAGTGGTCATGCAGATGGTCATCTACTGGAAACTTCTTAGATAAGATTTGTAGGCAAAAAATGGATGAATCACCAAGCATTTGAAAAACGTTTGTGAGGGAACAGTATGAGGAAAAACTTCTTAAGATGATTTTATTCTACATAGCCTTTTTTTTTTTTCTGAGTTTCTATACAATTATAAATGGAAAAAGTGTTAAGGTTAAGTGACATGCTATATAGCCATCATTCATAATACTTATACATGCTGTAGGAGTTACAGAATGTTAACATACATTTACTTGTTTTTTAATTTTGATGTGTTGGAGGCATTGTTCTGGGTCCTAGAGATACAGACAGATCCAGTGCCTGTGTCACAGACTTAGCATTTGAGTTCCAAAGGAGACAGCTGCTGCGATATATGAATTAAAATTAATATTTGTGGTTAACTCTTTTTTCTTTTTAAAGTTCCAGGGTCTTTATAGTTTTTCTCTTTGCTCCACAATTTGTTATATATTCTTCTTGGCCTGGCAGGTGTGACTGTATTTCACCTAAGAAGGCTCAGAATTTCTCACTCAGTCTTTGCCTTTTTAGGATATGTGTGTTTAGGTCATAATTAGGTTATACTTTGGAAACCCTGGGGGCATAGTGGTTAAGAACTACAAGTAGTATCAAAAAGGTCAGCAGTTTGAATCCACCAGATGCTCCTTGGAAATCTTATGGGGCAGTTCTGCTGTATCCTGTAGGTCACTGTGAGTTGGCATCAACTTGAAGACAATGGGTTTGGCTTTTGATTAATACTTTGAAATTATTGATCAAGTTTTTTCTTAATCAGTTTAGTCTTGAAATGTCTAGGTTTCTTGGAGATTAGTTAAACTTCCGTTTCCTAGTTTTCTCCAGTACAGAACTGTTCATTACATATTGACATAGTTTTTTCATTGTTTCTACCAAAGTACGGCCAAAAGGTGTTTGTGGTAGTGATGTGTGATTCATTACTAAAAGAAAATTGAACATCGAATTCAGTGTATATTGAGGTCGTAGAATGAACAAAATTTACTTTCCTGGTTTGAATCAGTTGCTCTGGAAGGCTGGATATACCTCTTATATATGGAAGCATTATCACAGTTAGATGTTCTTTAGGAGAATCATGGACTAGATTTTGTTAAAGATGAGGTGTAATTCTATAAATGTTAATTTTGGATTAATATCAAGAGGCCTTATTTTCAGATGTAATCTTGAGTATATATATTGAAAAACAAACAACAAACCTGTTGCTATTGAGTTGACTCTGACACATAGTGACCCTAGAAACCAAAAAAATCAAAACCCCTTGCCACTGAGTTGATTCCAACTCATAGCCACCATACAGGTCAGAGTAGAACTGTCACATAGAGTTTCCAAGGAGCACCTGGTGGATTTGAACTGCAGACCTTGTAGTTAGCAGATGTAGCACTTAACCTCTACACCACCAGGTTTTCCAGCAACCCTAAAGGACAGTAAAATTGCCCCATAGGGTTTCCAACAAGTGCCTAATTGGTTTGAACTGCCGACCTTTTGGTTAACAGCCAGCTCTTAGTTATTGTGCTACCAGGGTTCCTTATTTCTTATAAAATCAAAACCAAACCCAGTGGCATCAAGTTGATTCCTACTCATAGTGACCATATAGAACAGAATAGAACTGCCCCATAGAGTTTCCAAGGAGTGCCTGGTAGATTTAAACTGCTTACCTTTTGGTTAGCAGACATAGCACTTAACCGGTAAGTCACCTAGGTTTCCTTTTTTTTTTAATAGTACCTGAAAATATTTCTTTTTGAAATATGACTGCAGGATACTTACATAGAAATAGTCTTAAGTTTTGAGTGCTTGATTTCTCCTTCACCACTATTGTGTGCATCTAATTTCTTCTCAAACTGTTAATTGTGTGTATTTTAGACAAAACAGTTCTATATAGTGAATAAAACTAGTCTATGAGGAATTTACATAGTTATACAATACCAAACTTACGTTGATGCTCTCTTCTCTGTGGTTAATTGATAACCAAATACTACTGTGTGTGAAATTATTACTGTCTAATGAACTTTGTTTCATATAATGAATTTAGTATGACTATAAAGATTCCTACCCTTTACATCTGTTTTTATTGAATTAGAATTAATACAGCAATCAAATAATTTGAAATATGCATGTTGTGAAAATGGTTATAAAACAACTGAAAACAACTGTTCTAAAAAGTTAAGGGAAAATGTAAGTTGCAACTTACTGTTAGTAATTAACATAGTAGTTAAAATATTGTATTATAAAAGATATAGCTTGTGACATGCACATATTTAAATGTATCATATTTGTTATGCTGACAGTTTAAAGATGTGTTTTAACTGCATTTGGAAAAGAAAAGAACAGTCTTTGTTGGTATCAACTTTCTAGAAAACAAAATTAGAATCTATAAATTGTGTTGTGATAATGATTTGATAGTAGTAACTTCTTTCTTTCCTGATCCTCAATCCAACACTCCGAGTAAGTCTCCTAAAACTAACTGTCATTGTCATTTATTTTCTTAATTTGTTTACTGTTGTTATTTCTATCTTTGTATATTTAAATAACTTTCACATTAGATGGCCTCCCCTTTGGCTTTTTTGTTAAGTTCTTTTCTAAGAAGAAACAAGTAGAATATTTTTCTAAGTAGAAAAAAAAGTAGATCTTTGGGTCTGACTCTCCTGCATTTTTTTCTTTTTATTGGTTTTGTGTTTAAATGTCTGCTTTTTTCATCCATCTACCTGTCAGGCAGTCTAAAGAAAGAGCATTTTTTCTCTGAGACTGGGTTTTTGGTCCTCCTCTTTCAGATGCACAGAATTTCTTTTTCAGCAGAATGGTTTAATGATAACCTTGCAGGGTCCTCACCTCTGCTCTTGCCTTGTTTTTCATCTAAATTCTCAATTTCCCTTGATACTTAAAAAAAATTGTCTTTTAAAGAAAATATATAAAAGTTTAAAAAGCATGAAGATCTTATCCAAAATGCATTTAGAGTCAACATTTTTACTTACTCCCATACATACATACAATACACACATAACTACATGCACATATATGTATGTATTATACAGACATACAAGTACATGTACATATATATGAGATCATTTGTATCTGCAACTTTATACATTACTTTTTTGACTTAAAATGTCATATGTATTTTTCCATGCTATGAAAACTTCCTCATGAACATAATGTAATGGTTACATAATTTTCCATCATGTGGCTGTACAAGAATATTCTTAGATTCCCTAATTTTGTAAATTAGTTTGAGTCTAATTTTCACTATAAATAATAGCACTTTGATGTGGGGTATAAATTATTGTCCACGTTTTAAAAAATTACTTAGCATAGATTTTTGGGCATTGAGTTAGTGGATCAAAGTATGTAATTACTATTAAAGCTGTGATACGTATTGCTTTTCTGATTTCCATAAATAATGTACCTGTTTATGTGTTAATTATAGTTTGAAATTCTAAATCTTTGTTTAATATTTCTTAAACCTCAACTTTGGAATTCTGTTTTTGTAATTCCTAATATTTGATATAGATACATGCTAGTGAATACAAATAGCATTCTGCTGTGTTTTTGGAACAACTCAAAAAAGATGTAAATTAGGGTAGCTCAGTTGTGTAATGCACCATATTGGGTCACTTTTCTCTATGAATGTGAGAAGTAGTTTTCCAGTGACTTAATGTGGCTGCTCTGGAAAGCTTAGCAGCTGAAAAATGGGCTCAGTTTTGGTATACTAAGTAGTTTGCGCACGCGCGCATGTGCTTTGATGGAATAGTCAAGTGCTCTGGCTGCTCCTTGAAAGCTCAGCAGCTGGAATCCACCAAGCGCTCCTTGGAAACTGAATGGAATAGTTCTGCTCTGTCGTATAGTCGTCGTAAGTGAAAATCTGCTGAAGGGCACTGGGGTTTCTTTTTTTTTTTCCACAGAATATACTAAAAACATGGCATATAGAGAAACTCAGATACAAATATAGACACATAGATGTTATTCTTTCAACAGTTAGAGATGCAGTGTTCGTTATGCCTTTTTTTTCCATAGGTGCTATTTTCGAATTAGTCGCACTGTCTTCTGTAGTTGGACATCACCTTATTTATTCTGTATTGAAATCATTAAGTTAAACAGTGTTTTAGAAATGATTTCTAATATTGGCTAAGTGAATAAATTATGATAAGATATTGGATTAATCACAGTTCATTAATCATTTGGGTCATGTTTTTAAATATCAAACTTGTAATATCTGATATATTTCGAACCATACAGATTATTACTGTAGGTGTAAATCATTAGTTTATATCCACTAAATGTACTCTAAAAAATTTCTTATGTTTCCCCTCTTTCTTAAGAACTGTTGTGTTTACTATTATGGCATTAAAGTCAAATAAAATTATAGCCTACTATTTTTAATTTAGTTACTGGACTGAGTACTATTACAGTATGCATGTTTTAAAGAACAAAAGCTGTTTATGATTACTACTAAATAATTCTTTAGATTTTGGACAAAGAATTTAAGATCACCTTGTTAGTAGTATAACTACCTTGAGTCCTTGATCCCGTTACTGTCTTTCCATGTTTGGTTGTATCTTTTAATGCAAATTAGGGAATAGTGGCTTCTGTAACACTTTAAAAAAAGATCTCCTGGTAGTTTCTTGTTAGTTATGAAAAATGTTGCTACTGCATTGAGTAGAACATGTACATGTGAGTGAGTGAGTGAGTGAGTGAGTGAGTGAGTGAGTGAGTGAGTGAGTGAGTGAGTGAGTGAGTGAGTGAGTGAGTGAGTGAGTGAGTGAGTGAGTGAGTGAGTGAGTGAGTGAGTGAGAGTGAGTGAGTGAGTGAGTGAGAGTGAGTGAGTGTGAGTGTGAGTGTGAGTGAGTGTGAGTGAGTGTGAGTGTGAGTGAATGTGAGTGAGTGAGAGTGAGTGAGTGAGTGAGTGAGTGAGTGAGTGAGTGAGTGAGTGAGTGAGTGAGTGAGTGAGAGTGAGTGTGAGTGAGTGTGAATGTGAGTGAGTGAGAGTGAGTGAGTGAGTGACAAGGGATGTTGCTGCTCTTTTCCAGCCCTGCTGGGTTTTTAGTTTGTTCTACATATATATGCTATGCACACTTTTACAAGTCTCTTTTCCCCTACTCTTACTCATTCTCATTCCATCTTTTATTTCCCTCTTTTTTCAGCTTTCTCAACTCTCCTGTATATGCATGCGTGTGCATACACACACATGTATGAATTTTCAGGTGTTCAAAGCAATGGTTACAGAATACAGATATAACTTACTAGCTTAATTTTTACTCACATTTTCTTCCTGTTTTTCATTATTTAAGTTCTAATCGTTGTAGTACCCGATATTTTTATGAGTACAAACTGTTCACTGTTTTACATTTTGTGATGATGAGTAAATACTGGAACCAGATAAGCTCTTAGACTAAACTTTCTCAGATTCTCAAATACAGATGAATCATCTAAGGATCTTATTAAAAATTTAGGTTCTGATTCATGGGGCCTAGGTGAAGCCTGAGATTTTGCTAACAACTGCCAGGCATTGCTAATGTGTGACCACACTTCTGGATAGTGAGGTTTTAGACTCTATTTCGCTGCTAATTTAGAGTGTTATTTATTTAAAACAGAACATTTTTAGTTTGAAAATCAGTTTCTTCATACGTTAGATATGAGAATCTAACGCATAGTAGGATTAGAGTACATTTCCTTTTAACACCTGATTGGTCATGTTTCCCCAGTTGCTCTTCTGAGCAGTTTTAAAGTCTGATAATTTAGAAGATCCATGAGTCCCAGATCTTTTGTGATGGTTCCATACATAGCATTCCTAAAGTAGTTTGCTACTTAGTGTAAACTAATGATGGCATGTATCAAAGTTATTTTTGGTGATTATATTTTGTAATATATCATTCTCATGAAAGATAAAAAACTTTTCTGCTGGTTGTTAGTTGCTGGGATGGAGGTAGGAGAGGTTGGGAATAGGGTTAGTGACTTGAGGGTAAGTCTGAGAACTAGCTTACTGCAAAAAAACACTTTTATTCTTTCTCGCCTCCATGGTTTTCTTTCTAAAAGAATCATGGACAGCTGGATGGGTATGAATTCCTTGCTGAAAGGCAGAAAATCACCATATAAGATGTCTTTCAAATACAGAGAACATTAGCAATAAGGACATGTGTCGAATCTCAATAGCAATTGAAAAATAGGCTAGTTTCAGAAGAGAGATGACAGGTTGGGCCATTCCTTACAGTCTAGTAGTCAAATATGGCTGCTGTCAAAACACCTGTGTCTTTAATGCTGGTACTTATAAAGTTGTTTTTTTTTTTAATTGTTCTTTGGATGAAGATTTATAGAACAAAGTAGTTTCTCATTAAACAGTATACGTGTTGTTTTGTGACATTAATTAATAGCTTCATGACATGTCAGCACTCTGTTGTTGACCTTGGGATCTCTATTGACAGCTTTACTCTCCCCTCCTGCCTTCTAATCCTTAACCCTGGGCTGGTGAGCTCCTTTAGTCTTATTTTATCTTATGAGCCTGTGTAATCTTTGAATAAAGGGTGAACCCTAGGAGTGACTTCATTGCTGAACTAAGAGTGTTCCAGGGCCAGATTCCTAAGATTTCTCTGATCTCTCTCAGGCCAGTTAGAATTTTGTTCTACATTTTTATCCAGCTCTGTACAGGACCTCTGTTTTGATTCCTGTCAGAGCAATCAGTGGTGGTAGCCACACTGTCTAATCATACTAGTTGTAGCCTTTACCTTGCATCTTTAGTTTTCTTCAGTTCTCCTTTGCTCCTGACGGGGTGAGATTGGTGGATTGTTTTAGATGGCTGCTGATAGACTTTTAAGACCCCAGATGCTGCTCACCTAAGTATCAGGTAGAACATTTTCTTTAGCAATTGGTAAGCCACTTGACCTGTTTCCTGAGACCATGGTCTCCATAGCTCTCGGCTCAGAATTTGGTCCCTCAGGGAGTTTGGTTGTGTCTGTAGAGCTTCCGTGACCTTGCTTGTACAAATTGTGCTGGCTTCCCCAGTATTGTGTGCTTTACCCTTCACCAAAGGCACTACTTAGATATGGTCTGTTAGTATTTTTCTATCCCCACTCATTCCTTCCCTCATGGCCATCAAAGATTGTTTATTTTGTGTATAAATGTTTTCATGATTTTTTAATAATAGTGGTCTCATACAGTATCTGCCTTTTTATGGTTGACTTATTTCACTAAGCATATTGTTTCCTCCAGATTCACCCATGTTGTGAGATGCTTCCCAGACTGGTCGTTGTTCTTTGTCATTGTGTAGTACTCCGCTGTATATATGCACCATAGTTTGTGTCTCTGTTCGTTTGTTGATGGACGTCTAGGTTGTTTCCACTTTCTCTACACAGTGCTGCAGCGCCATGAGCCTGCGTGTGTCTGTTCGTGTTATGGCTCTTATTTCACAAGGACATATTCCTAGGAGTGGGATTGCTGGGTCATGAAGTATTTCTGTCTTTCTAAGGAAGGAGCATATTGTTTTCCAAAATGGTTGTATCATTTTGCTTTCTACTTACAGTTCATAGGAGTTCCAGTCTCCCTGCAGCCTCTCCATCATTTTTTATTTTTTGGTTACTATTATTATCATTTTTTTTTGGTGTAAGTAATGGCAGGGTGAGATAATATCTCATGGTTTCGATTTGTATTTCTCTTAATGGCTAGTGATCTCAAGCATTTCCTCACGTGTGTCTTAGCTGCTTGAATGTCTTCTTTGATGAAGTGTCTGTTCATTTCCTTTGCCCATTTTTTAACTGGATTATTTTTCTTTTTGCTATAGAGGTTTTGGATTTTCCTGCAGCTTTTAGAGATTTAGGCCTTTGTTAGATTTGTAATAACCGTTTTCCCCCCAGTCTGTAGGTACTCTTTTCACTCTTGGTGGAGTCTCAAGTATTTTAGATTACGATATTGTGGGGAAAAATTATCAGGTTACCTAATGTGTTCATTTCTGAGGAGGCAGAAGCTGCATCCACTCTTAAAAATGCTAGGAAAGGAAGGTAAAAAGTCTTTCCCTTGCCAGTAAATGATGTGCTTGAAAATTAATTCTAATTTAAGATTTAAAAAAAAAATCATTCAGCCTGGATCTTACTTTTTCACATCTTTTCAAACACTGTTTTACAACTAGATACAGCATTCAGGTTGTATTTCCAATCTGATTTGTCTTCGTGCTTTCAACGAATATAGATTGCCCTTCTTTAGTCAGCATACACTTAAAAAGCGTACGTTTTGCCATAATACAGTAGAATTATTTGTGGTAATGTTATAAGTCTCTAAACTGCATGAGCATTATCCTGCTGTTTTATTGTTTTATAATGTAAAAGTAAATGCAAGCGTTAAGAAATGTGCGGTGCTGTCAGGCTCTTGCAGGATTTAAGAAAATTGCCCTAACTGTTGAAGAACTGAAAATATAATCTTTCAGGTCGCAAAGAGCAGTTGTTATAATATTGCCTATCATTTTGCCTTCTTTTTTTTTCAGACTATAGTGGTGATTTGAGTCAATGCTGAAGAAATTTAGATTTTATTTGATTTCAACAAACTGCTATTGCCTTGTAAGAATTACATGTAAAACGGCATGGATAAAAACAGCGGGAAAATAGAGAACCCATTCTTAATTCTGCATAAGCTTAACCGATAAATCAGTTTTGTGTAATAGTACAAATTGTGCAGCCCAGTTTCTTGTCCTGATTTGTGAATTTGATAAAAGAGGTATAACTAATGTGTGTTAATCACAGAACTGTGAAATTATGTTGTACTACAAGCTCTTCATAAAAATGAAATAAACACACAAATAAAATCTTAAAGTCAAGGTCTTCTTCAAAAGTTCTGATACAGCATTTTGGATTTTTAAAATGGGAAGAAGTAGGTATCCCTGATGGTTTTAGCCTTTTTTCCTATCTTTTATGAAATATTTCCATTTAAATGCAGATTTTGATTTTCCATCTGGGATGGGATAGTGCCATTCTATTATACTACTGAAAGAATAATCCACTTTAACACAACATTTCTCCCTAAAGGGATGGTCTTTTCTAGTCATAAGGTATTATTTTTCTCTGAAAGATATTAACATTCATGATGTAGTGATTTTATCTTGATTTGAAAAATGTTTTGTTCTGGTAGTAAAAAGGATTAGGAGAATGTCTTTTGTACCCTGTTGCTAGAAAAATAGCCTTACCTTGCTAAAGATTAGGTATCAGTATTTTTCCAAATGTGCTAGGGTGAGGTATACTTTATATATTTATAATATAAAAAATGTTAAGCCCAGTAAAATGGAAATTGTCAGATTCATTCAATTGAATTCCTAAACATTGAGTTGTACAAATATTTTTTTTTCCTAATACATCAAGTAGCATGTTTGAAAATTTCTAACTTGTTACAGCATTTTTTGCCTTTCGTTTTCTTTATGCTTTGTGAAGGAGCCTCTCGGGTACACAAGGAAAACATTACAGCAACTGGTTACTACATTCAGTAGTGCAGATGTGTTGATTTTGCTTCAGCCTCTAAATTTATTAAAACTTGAGATAAAAAAGGGATTACATTAATTAAATGGAATGTCTCAGGCAGAAGAAGGAAGACTGTGAAGGCCACTCTGCTGTTTGCTGGGCAGAGTCTTGGCATGTAGAATGTAGCTATCCAAGGCTTAAAGCACGTTGGGACCTTGTGTGGGACGCCAGAGCCATGCCCCTAGGCGCACTGTCATTCAGCCGGCAGATTAATTAACCAGAGGCTCCACAGTCCTCCTGCAGAGTCTCCTGCTTTCAGTCAGCCCATTCTTGAGGCAGAAAATACAAGGTTTTAAAAACCTTGAACGTACAAAAAAGTTTTTTTTTTCCCTTGACAAAATCACAGTCCAGTGACACTTTTCTGGAAGTAGTTTTGCGTGCACACACTCACACACACATACACACTTAAACACACATGTGTTTTTTTTTTTTTTTGGCATCAGTGATTTTAATGAATTGAAAACTTTAAGATCCAACTGGAGCGTGACATTTATAACACTCAGAAGAGGGTTTTTCTAATATTAGTATGCATCCTTAAACATTCTTAATTAATGATTTATTAAATCACCCTGGGTAGTGAGCCTTCAATTATAAATTAGTAATAGCAAATTAAGTAATTCAGAATTGTACCTCATTTTTTAAATGAATAAGTACTATTTATTTAGTAAGACTCATTAAACTTATTTTGTTTCTTGGGTATAATTTTAATATGTTAATCGTTATTGTCCTTACAAATAGTCAAATACCGTGTCGAAATTCAAAATAAAGTTATATCTGTAAACTTATGCATTTCAGAAGTTAACCTGAAAATACATTTATGTAGGGTCGCCGTGAGTCGGATCCAACTTGACGGCACTTGGCTTGGATCTGACTTATTACAAACTTTAGTCATTCAGATTTTTATTAAGGTTTTGTTTTTGAAATCTTTGGCAAGGACAGTTCCATTCATAATACCTGGGAAATATTTTGGAATGAATGATGATTTCTACACTGTAACAAACACAGAGTTGGAAAAAAAACAAAACATAGCTTACCTATATTGTACTCATCATTGTAAATGAGAACATTACATTTGCTTGTTATCTAGTTTCAATTTAGCTTATTTTATAATTAAGCATTGTAAATAACTTACACTGAAAATAGTAACAAATATGTATATTTTCTGTAGGTCAACTTCTGTGCACATAAATTAATACTTTGTGTGTATATTAGAATTAGGAAGGAGCAAGAAAACTACTAAATACAGAAACTCTGTGTTTCCCTTTTTGTTTGTTAGCTATGTAGAACCCGCCACCCTGCCGCCTCCACCCTTTTTCCCCCAACACTGTCAATTTTTTAGCATTCTCACTGGAATTTATTTTGTTGTAGTAAATAAGAGACAAGTCATTATTAAACAGATTTTGCTGTTAATTCAATGTATGATTACCCTTTGCCATAGGTACTTTTAAGGGCTTTTATCCAAAATAAAATTCATTAAAAATGCAATTTAAAAAATCTATTGTTAATGACTACTTGAGTGACTGGCTCATAATTGGCTCATTACAATAAAAAAGCAACTGTTTAAAAATCCTGACAATGAGATACAGTATGGAGTGAACAGTTTATTGTAATGGTGAGATCCTGAAGGTGAAGCAGAGAAGCATGTAAGCTTGAGACTCCAGTGCAACTTTCTCTTTTACACCAGACAGTCAGCTCAGGTCGTGGCCTCACGTGAGCTGTGGAAGTAGGAGCCCCTTAACTGGCAGTGTCCGTCGCTGAAGATTAAGCCTAGGTAGTATTCCACTTAAATGCTGGCACTCAGACTCCTCTTTGTTTCCCTTCCCCAGCTTTTCAGTTGACTTAGATTACAGAGTTGTAATCAGGAACTCCTGAGTTCTGTTGGGGCTGAACTAACAAAGACAATATTGTCATACAAGCTATCATTATTACCTGCCCTCTTGTTAATGCAGGAAAGCATGTAAATAGCTCCTTTTCAAACTCCAGAATTTTTTTCCCCTTTTTTAAACATTCATACAGATTTTTTTTTGGGTTGTAGTATTTTGGTGATTTAATATTTTTATTAAGTGAATTTTTAATGAATCAATTCTAATTCTCTGTAGGTTATGTGTCCTAAGAAAGAAAAAAATACAAACTTAGTAATACAGGAAGAAAAGAAATGGGCATGATAAGTTTTTCCTCAACAAATGGAAAGTTTGCTTTCTCTTTTCACGTCTGGAGCTTGCCCGTGGTTTGACCTACTGTGGTTCTAATAATGAACTTTGTGTTATTAGATGTCACCTGTTCTCTTCAGAGAGTAAAATTTAAAAACACGGACAATTGTAAACAAGAAAGTCATTGAATCTCTGTGTAGAGTTCCAGCTATGAGACAGAAATGTTGCATTCCAACGGTAGTTTAAAGGACTTCTTTAATGAGCTCTGTGTTTCCAAAATGCCTTTCCTGTTTGAGGCTATGAAAACAGTAAAAGTTGTAAAGACTGATGACTCCTGCTTTTGTTTAGTCTACAACAGCAATATTAATGTTGCTTTTGTGTTCTGGTGACTGAGTGAGGTGTAATTTTTCATTACATGTATTAAAAGTTGAGTTATTTTGAACCCTGAACCTTTATAGGCCACTTCATGTGTGAACCTTAGAGATAAGCAAGGCAGTGAGTGCCTTTAGGACTGGAATTAGTCAAGACCACTCACACAGCATTAAATGCAATCAGAAGATGTTTACATTAGGAGTTTAATATAAATGAAGGGAAAAAATCAATGAGATATTTTATTCAACAGTTTTTAAAAGAAATAAAACAAATTTAATTGACTTCATTGTAGACTAAGTAACCAAACTGCTGCATATTTCATCATTACTCTCGTTACTTAGGATTCCTCTCATCACCTTATTTGATAACCTTTGCATTTTTTTCCTAGTAAAACTGAGGGAAATGCCTGCCAGGAAACAAACATGTGAAACATCGTAGAAATCGGATGGATTTCTGGTTGACGTTTTTCTCTCCCTGTCTGCCTGACGCAGCTTTCCATTACTCCTACAGGTGAAGCTCTGCAGTACATTGCTTGCCACACCTGAGGCTGAGTGAGAAGATAGACTCATTCAGCCTCACATTCACATGCAGGTGGACATGTAAGCTGATGCCTTTGTGATGTATGAATACAATTTTATAAACCATTTGATAAATGCCGTGACTGTGTCGAACCAGTGCCGAAATATTTTCTGAATCCAGGAATTAGTGGGTCTGAGGAAACTATCAACATAACACTTAGTGTTCAGTTCATGGGAGTATTCTGTAATATTTTTAGTTTGATGGCTATTTGTACTTACATCTTGTGGCTTGATGACAAGCCTGTCACTTCTGTCATGTCTTCATGTATCTTATTTACTCAGGGATTGCTTTTGGAGATGGTAGAGTTCTTTGTTCACTGATATTTCAGGAATGATAGTCTGTACTTGTATTAACATTAAAACAAAAGTGCCCTCTGCATATTGCTATGATTTTAGGCATTTCATAGACAAACAGTGACTAATTAAGATTATGATGTCTTTTTTGATGTATTTAATTTATCTTCCTATGTCCAAGAAACATTGATTTTGAATATTAAAAAAATAACTATATCCTCTCATTCATCAAATATGTTCTGAGGGACTGTAGTGTTCTGGGTGCTGCATGCAAATACCACTAAAATAATACTCCAGCTCCCTAATAGCTTATTGTCCAGATTGTTGATTATGATATAATATTATCATGACAGATATTTTTAAACAAATAAGGGGATATAGAAGCTGGAGAGGTTACCATTATTATTAATTTGGAGAAGGAGTAGAATGCATAGTTGAGAAAGCAGTAGGTGAATCAGGATTCATTAAGAGAAGAGCATGAAGAATGCCTTACCAAACGGAAAGAACATTCTGTATAGAGCACAAGGATGTAACAAAGCATGGCATGTTGACGAACTTCTCATAGATTGGTGTCCTTAGAAGAAAAAGTGTATGTATGTATACATAATGGCAGCAGGAACAGCTTACCCAATAAGCAAAGCACACATGGGGCTTCATTGTGCTTCCTTACTAATCTGTAGTACATAATTTCACCTGGTTTTCATTGTGCACCACAGATTCATAAGTAAGTGTAACTAAGCCCATGTGTACCTTGCTTTCTATAAGCTCTACGTAACATATTTACAGGTTAATCCACTCCTGAATGACAGGAAATAGGAATGAGAAGACAACTCGGGAGCCATTGATGAAGAGCTTTGCGTACCCTGCTGAGGAATCTGGACTCCCCATTCTGCAGGTGATGGGTACTCATTGACTGTTTCCAACTTGAGAAGCAGAGCAGATAATTCATATTTTGTGACATTATGGAGAAGGTGTGGAGATACTAGAGGTGAAGGACAGGGGTTTCAAATATATTTTGAATAAAGTATCTCAAAATAGGAGGTAATGATACTAAATAAGAAGAAATCAGATTAAATAAACTGATCATAGGGGTTATCAGCATATGATTTATAATCAAAGTCATGTCGGTAAATGGACACACCGGGGGATAAAGCTTTGCACAGGAGGGAAGAGGTTGGGCTGTGGGGCCTGTCTGCTCACCTGCCACTTACTAGCTGTGTTACTGCTGGCGTGGTGCTTTACTTCTCTGTGCCTCAGTTGTCTCTTTTATAAATTCACTGCCTTCAAGTCAGTTCTGACTCATCGCTACCCTGTATGGTAGGGTGGAACTGCCCCCTACAGTTTCCAAGGCTGTAAATCTTTATGGAAGCAGACTGCCACATCTTTGTACCGTGGAGTGGCGGGTGGGTTCCTGTTGCTGACCTCTCAGTTAGCAGGTGAGGACTTTACCACTGCACTACCAAGGCTTCTTCCTTGTCTGTAAAGTGGGAATGAAAGCTGCTTATCTCCTAGAATTGCTGTGAGGGTTTCAATGAATTAATATAGTGTTATCATTATTATTGTGATGCTGTTATTTAGACCTGGCGTAAGAAGAGAAAGTAGACATTTTCTCTCATAGTCTTTCGATAAAGAAGAAGATATGTTTAATCAGTAAAAGTGAAGCACTTGGTAAGATGAGAAAGATTTAGATGTGTTTATAAATTAGGTAAAAGCAACCAACAGAGAAATGTTTCAAAGTACAGATTAGAAAAGAGATACTTGATTGAGCAAGATCCAGGCAGATTTGGAAGTACTGGGGCAAGGAGAATAGGTGAGTGAATTAGTTCTGGAGAGAAGATGGATGTGTTTAGATGTGAGAAATGGAATAAGAAAGGACTATCCTTCCAATATCTTCTGTTTTTTTCTGTGAACTTGGAGGCAAGACCATTTCAAGTGTTTGTAGGTGATAGAATAATTAGGAAAATTTTAAGTATTTGGAATGATCTTTTAGGAGAAAGGAAAAAACAAACAAACAAACAAAATTTTCAAACTGCCCAGAGCCCAAGTATGGCTGGAATTCAGAAATCGAAAAGGGGATAGTCTTTAGAATTTAGCTTCAATTAAATTGAAAAGAAAACTAGAATGTTTATTAGGTAAGATGTCTTATTAGGAAACAGGTTACTTATTTATGTATCTCAAAGATAAGTAATAAATATATTTTGTTACGGCATAGATAAAAGAATTCCAGAAGTAGCAAACAATAACTGCTAAATACAAGTTTAATGAGAATAAATTTTTCATACTTCAAATTAGAGAATACAAAATTAATACGAATTTAAATGAATACAACTGTATAAGGAATACCTTTCTGGGTAAGAAACCACAGCTGTGCAGTCATTGTATGATGATCATTTAATAGATCAGTGATGAAAAAGTAACATATCAGGAACAATTCATGAAATCAAATGAATATTCCTCCTGCTCTGGGGGCAACAATGGTGCTAAGTAGAAATTGGTGTGAATACTGTCTATTTAGATCAATTAAAAACAAAATGAGATACCTAGAAATGAGCAAAATAAATGCATAATGACATTAATGTGATTTTTTTTTGTCATCCCTAAGTTGCTTCATGAAAAAAAATTATTATAGGTAGCATTTTTACTTTGAAAATATTATATTTTTCTATGTTGTAAAGCAGTTTTCCCATTTTTAATAATTGAGAATAATCTTTAAATTATATCTTTTGGTACATTAAGTTATGTTTCATGGGTTAATAAATACCCCAGTGTCAGCTACTTAATTATTCTTTTACTGTTGAGAAATGGACTGCGTATATTTGGATTGATTGATTAGAAAACAAAAATCTGAATGAGAGATTGCGTGTCAGTAGGGTAGCAATCCACTGGTTGGAAATAGGAATATAGAAGTTTTGTTTCTATCATTTCTGGTAACTACTCAGAGTCTCATTTAATTTTTAGTATTTTCTTTAACTGAGGAGAATTTTAAATCTGTATAAAGGTAGAAAGACTAGCATAATGTACATGCCCTTTGACTTCCCCAATTTGCAAATAATTGAGTACTTCACTTCAGATGTTCAGATCCTGTGGTGTCTTGTGTGTATGTGTGTGTTCTGCTGTATGTTAGATGAAGGTTTACAGAGCAAATCAGTTTCTCATGAAACAACTAATGCACATATTATTTTGTGGCATGGGTTGCCACCCTCACGACATGTCAGCACTCTCCCATTTTCCTTCTTGGATTTCCCATTACCAGCTTTCCCGTATCCTCCTGCCTTCTCACCCTCACCCCTGAGCTGTGTGCCCGTTTTGGTTTGTGAGCCTGCCTAATCTTTGTCTGAAGGACAATCCTCAGCAGTGACTTCAGAACTGTGTTAAAAAATGAATCTAAAGACGATACTGTCAGGCTCTCTACAGTACCTGTAAGACCACAGTGTCTGGTGTTTTTTAGTTTTTGTTTTGTGTAGGTTAGGATTTTGTTCTGCGTTTTTTTCCCAGTGCTTTCAGGGACCTTCTGTCGGGATCCCTGCCAGAGCCGTAGGGGTTGGCAGCTGGGCTCAGACTTGTGGAGGCTGTGGTACTGGTAGTCCATTAGTCCTTTGGCTAATCTTTCCCTGGCATCTTTAGTTTTCTTCATTCTCCCTTGCTCCAAATAAGGTGAGACAAATGGAATGTTGTAGATGCCCACTTACAAGCTTGTAAACGCTGGATGCTACTCACCGAAGAAAGATGTAGAGCATTTTCTTTGTAAACTGTGTCATGCCAGTTGAGCTAGATCTTCCCCAAGACCTGGTCCCCAGCCCTCAATCTCCTGTGCTGTCTTCATTCTGAAGTAACAATTAAATGCACCAAAGCCAAAACCCACTGCTATCGAGTCAATGCTAACTCATAGCGACCCTTTAGACAGAGTAGAAATGCCCTATAGAGTTTCCACAGAATCTCTGGCAGATTTGAACTGTCACCTTTCAGCTTAGCAGCTGTAGCATTTAACTACTACAGGCAACCAGGAATTCTGAAATAACAAGTGCCAAGTGCCAAGTGCCGTCGAGTCAGATCTTCATATCTTAATTAATAAATATAGAGAAGTCCACATTAGCATTTAAGAAATAAGTGTAATTTTCCATAGACAGACTTTGAAGGAGCAGCTTTTTTGCTGCTATTTCCCGTTCTAAGTGAGTATTTTTAAGCTGTTGTTTTCATTATTTTCTAGTTAGAAAAATGAAAGTGTCTTAATTCTAGGTAATTTATCATAGAGCTTAAAATCAAGTAAGAACATCAGCCTTAATTCAATCTTGAATGAAGATTAAACTTTTATTGGGAATGTTATATCCTAAACTTAAATTGGGTGAGTTAAGTTCGTGGTTGAGGGCATCTTTGAACCATGGGATTGTCTTTTGTTTCCTGCTTAGGATAACATGGCAGCCGTGGTGGTGTAGTGGGTAAGTGCTGCGGTTGCTAACCAAAAAGTCAACAGTTGAGTGCCACCAGGTGCACCTTGGAAACTCCATGACACAATTCTACCTTCTCCTATAGGGTTGCTGTGAGTTGGAATTGACTCCACAACAGTAGGTCCTGTTTTTTGATTAGGAAAACACAGCGATTCTCAATTACTTTAAAATACTGCCACCCTTAAAAAAAAAAGAATTTCTACTTTTTCTGTTAAAAAAAAAGGCAACAACAGTACTTTGAGTTTCTGAAGTTTCTGTCAGACCATTAAGTATGGTCTTTTTTTTTTTTTGATTATTATTATGACTAGGTGAAAGTCAATTTTACATGCCCACCTCTCTCTAACTATCTGCTCTCCTCACCCTGTGACAGCACACTCCTTTTCACTCTTTGCTTCAAATATCTACTTAATGAACACCTGTCTCCACCTCTCCACCCTCTCGTCTCCACTCTAGAAAGAAGCCAGTAGGACAGCCTCCTGTATAAAACCATAAACTATAAAGACAACATGCTCACTCTGTGTTCCTGAGTTCAGTGCATTCTATGTCTGAAGTGTTGACCTCAGTACTGCTTCCAGGTCTAGGCTAGCAGCAAATCTAGGGACCATATTACCAGGGGTCCCTCCAGGCTGCCAGACCATCAGTTCATGTCTTTCAATAGAGTTCGTGATCTGCACACCTCTTGATCACATTCCATGACAGGGACTCAACATTATGTTCCCTGTCGGGGCTGTCTTTGGTGGAGGCCAGGCACTATCTAGTTCTTCTGGTCTTGTGCTGATGTAGTCTCCCAATCATATGTGTCCTTTTGTCTCCTGGGCTCATTTTGACTCATGTGTTTGATGTTCTCAACTGTCTGTTCCAGGTGGATTGGGACCAATTAATGTTCCTTAGATGGCAGCCTACTGGCTTTTAAGACCCAGAGGCCACTCACCAATATAGGGTGTAGAAGACTCTCTTAGCAAAATACTAGTTATGCCAATTAACCTTAATGTCCTCAGAGAACATGGTCTCCAGACTCCTGTACCTGCTACTTTGTCCCTTGAAATGTTGGGTTGAATTTTTAAAAAAACCTTTTAGCTTGTGATGTAGTCTGGTTATACTGACCTGGCTTCTACTGTGTGCTGTCACTCTCTTAATGTAACTGAATTCCTGTGGACTATCTAATCTGTGAACAACTCTTTCGCTCCCTCCTTACTGTTATAGCCATCAGAGTCTTTTCTTCTGTGCATATGTCCTTTTCTAAATCTGTGCATTAGTGATCATATATATTTGTCCTTTTGCAGCTGACTGATTTCGCTCGTCATAATGTCTTCTAGTTGGTTCTAGGATATGCGATATTTCCTGAAATCATCATTGTTCTTTATCATTGCATAATATTCCATTGAATGTATGTACAGTAGTTAGTTTATCCATTCGTCTGTTTATGAGCACTTAGATTGATTCCATCTTTTTGCTGCTGTGGACAGTGCATAAACATTCATGTGCATGTATCTGTTCATGTGACCACCTTGATTTTTGTAGGGTATGTTCCAAGCACTGGGATTGCTGGATTACATGGTATTTCTATTTCTAGCTTTTTAAGAAAGCATCAAATTGCTTTCTAAAGAGGTTGTGCCATATTGTATGCCCACCAACAGTGTAGAAGAGTTCCAGTCTCCCCATAGCCTCTCCAACATTTGTTATTTTGGGGATTATTGCCAACCTCAGGGTGAGATGTCTCTTTGTAGTTTTGATTTGGATTTCTCTATTAGCTAATAATCATGAGCATTTCTTCATATGTCTTTTGCCTGTCTGGATGTCTTTGGTGAAGTGTCTGTCCACCTCCTTTGTCCGGTGTTTAATTGGGTTGTCTTTTTCTTGTTGATATTTTTGCAGTACCTTTAGATTATGGAAATTAGACATCAGTCTGATATGTAGTTGCCAAATAATTATTCCCTTTCTCTAGGCAGTCTTTTAACTGCCTTGATAAAGTCGTTGGATGAATGTGTGTTTGATTTTTAGTAATTCTCATTTATCTATTTTCTCTTCTGTTTTCTGTGCATTGTTAACAAGATTTTGTAGTCTTAAGCCATATTTTAGAGCTACTATTGTCCCTATTTTGTTTTCCATAATCTTTATTGTTTTAGATTTGATATTTAAGTCTTTGATCCATTTTGAGTTAGTAAGATGTGAGGTATAGATCTTCTATCTGGGGTTTCTTCCGCTTCCAAACAAATACTGATGATTTGTTCTCCACCTCATTAAAAAATGACATTGAAATGTGTATTGGGATTGCATTGTATGTGTAGATCACTTTCGGTAGAGTAGACACTTTCACAATGTTGCGTCTTCCTATCCATGTGCAAGGTACGTTTCTCCACTTATGTCTCTTTTGGTTTCTTGCAGTAGAGTCTTGTCATTTTCTCTGTAAAGGTCTCTTACATCTCTGGTTGGATTCATCCCTAGGTATTTTATCTTCTTGGGGGCTATTGTAAATGGTATTAATTTGTTGATTTCCTGTTTGATGATCTCTTTTTTGGTGTAGATAAATCCTACTCATTTCTTTATATTTATCTTATATCCTGATACTTTGCTGAACTCTTCTATTAGTTCCAGTAGTTTATTTATGCATTCTTTAGGGTTCTGTAGAAGATCAGATCATCTGCAAATAGGGATAGTTTTGTGTCTTCTTTACCGATGTGGATGCTCTTTATTTCTTTGCCTTGTCTGATTACTCTGGCTAGAACCTCTGGCACAAGGTTGAATGGAAGTAATGAAAGTGGGCATCCTTGTCTGATTTCCATTCTCAAGGGGAATGCATTCAGTCTCTGTCCATTCAGGGTGATGCTGGTGGTTAGCTTTGCATAGATGCCCCTTACTGTGTTGAGGACTTTCCCTTATATTCCTATATTGCTGAGAGTTTTTAACATGAATAGGTGTTGGACTTTCTCAAATGCCTTTTCTGCATCAATTGGTAAAATCAAGTGATTCGTATCCTTTGTGTTATTTATGTGGTTGATCTCATGAATTGTTTTTCTAATGTTTAACCAACCCTGCATCGCTGGTCTGAATCCTACTTGGTCATGATGAATTATTTTTTTGATATGTTGTTGAATTCTATTGGCTAGGATTTTGTTGAAGATTTTTCCATCTAGGTTCATGAGTGATATGGGTCTGTAATGTTCTTATGTTTTTGTAGGATCTTCACCTGGTGGTATAGTGGGTTAAGTGCTACATCTGCTAACCAAATGATCGGCAGTTCAAATCCACCAGGCACTCCTTGGAAACTCTATGAGACAGTTCTACTCTGACCCATCAGATCACTATGAGTCAAACCCAACTCAACAGCAGTGGGTTTTTGGGGGCACCTGGCTTTGATATCAGGGTTATGCTGACTTTGTTGAATGACTTTGAGAATGTTCCATTCTTTACTGTGTTGTGAAATAGCTTGAGTAGTATTGGAATTAACTCCTCTAGAAGTTTGGTAGAATTCTTTGGTGAAGCCATCTGGGCCAGGACTTGTTTTGATTGGTAGTTTTTTGATTACTTTTTCAATCTCTTCTTTTGTGATGGGTTTATTAAGTTGTTCCATTTCTCTTTGTGATAATTTTGGTAGGTGATGTGAATCTAGAAATTTGTTTCCTCTAGGTTCTTGAATTTGCTAACAGTACAGTTCTTCATAGTATTCTGTTATGATACTTTTAATTTCATTTGAGTCTGTTGCGACATCTCTTGTCTCATCTCTTATTCAGATTATTTCATGTTTTTCTTTTTGTAAGTTTAGCCAGTGGTTTATCAATTTTGTTGATCTTTTCAAAAACACAGCTTTTGGTTTTGTTAATTCTTTAAATTGTTTTTCTGTTCTTTAGTTAGTTTAATTCTACTCTGATTTTTATTATTTGTTTTCTTCTGGTGCCTGAGGGGTTCTTTTGTCCTTCTCTTCTTGTTTGAGTTTTGTTCTTCTCTTTCTTCTTGTTAATTCGTTGATTTGGGTGCTTTCTTCATTCCAGATGTGTGCATTTATAGTGATAAATTAACCTCTGAGCACTGCTTTTACTCTATCCCATAGATTCTGGTGGGGTGGGTTTTTTTCGTCATTTGATTCCCAGAATTTATCGCTTCCTTGATTCTATAACTCATGAATTTTTGAGCAAGGTGTTGTTTAGTTTCCATGAGTTTGAATTTCCATACATTTTTTTCCTGCTGTTAATTTCAACTGTTATGACTTTATGGTCTGAGATGATGCTTTGCAATGCAGTAGTTCAGTGGTTTGGATTTCATTAAACTTGCTTTACTCCATAAAGATATAGATGTTTAATATTCTAAATATTCAGCATTGATCTATTCTAAAGAATGTCCCATGTGCATTGGAAAAGACTGTGTACTTCTCTGTTGTTGGGTAAAAAGTTCTGTATATGTCAGTGAGGTTTATCTGGTTGATTGTCACAGTAAGATCTTCTGTATCTTTATTGAGCTTTTTTTCTGGATAAGCTGTCTATTATTGAAAGTGGGATGTTGAGCCCAAGACAAGTGCCGTCCAGTCGGTTCCGAAGTCTCCTATTATTGTGGGGTGATCTATCTCATTTTTCAATGTCATCAGCATTTGTTTAATTTATTTAGGTGCCCTGATACTGAGTGTATCCTCCTTATGTATTGAACCTTTCAGCAATAAATAATGACCATCCTTGTCCATAGTGGTGGATTTTACTTTAAAATCTATTTTATCTGAGATTAGTATTACCACTCCTACTCTTCTTTGTATGTTGTTAGCTTGCTATATATTTTTCCATCTTCTGATTTTCAGTTTATTCATATCTTTGAGTCTAAGATGTGTTTCTTGTAAGCAGCATACAGACAGATTGTGTGTTTTGATTGTTTATTGGAGCATTCATTCCATTTACATGCAGTGTAATTATTTATAGATGCATAATGCTGTTATTTTGATGCCTTTATTTTTGAGTTACTGATGTTTAATATTGTGTTCTGGGTCATTTTTATGTATGGGGTTTCTTTTCATCTTTTTCATTGTTGTTTTTGTGTCTGTTGAGACTTCTGTATTGTTAGTGTGCTTTGTGGCTACACCAGTGTTTCCCTCCAGTGTTCTAAGTTTAAACCAATCTTTAACTTCTTTGTGTTTCCTTAACTTCTTCTCTATGTGAAAGGTCTATTAATACAATAGTATGTCTCTCTTTATAGTATAATCTTGTCATAGTTAACATATTGAGATCTCTGTTTCCCTGATTTTAATATGTTGGCTTTGATTGAGCTTTGTGACTTTTTAACTAAGTAGGACTCTGAATGCTGTGTCCTGCATTGCGTCCGTGAGTATACATCTGATGTTACTCGTTTTCTAATCGAAGAACTTTCTTCAGTATCTCTTGTAATTTTGGTTTGTTTTCTGTAAAGACTGCAAGCTTCTGTTTATCTGAGAATGTCCTCATTTCACTGATGTATTTTTGAGACAGTTTTGCAGAATATATAATTTTTGGTTGGATTTTTTTCTTTCAAGACTTCGTACATGTCATCCCGTTGTCTTCAAGCCAACATGGTTTTGGCTGAATAGTCAGAATTTAGTCTAATGGAGTCTCTTTTATGAGTGAATTTTGTTTTAAGCCTAGCTGCATTTAAGAGCCACTCCTTATGTTTCATTTTATTAAGCTTGATTACGGTGTGTCTTAGTGTCTTTCTTTTGGGATTGACCAAATTTCAGATCGTTGTTGTTCAAGCAGTTCATATAGCTTAATTTTTCATTTTGTTCTGCTGCACTTTGTCTGGTCTCTAGCCTGATATCTAGAAGGGCTCCATACATAGTTCTTTAGTATTCTACCTCCAGTAATTTCAGAAAGGCTTCTTCATCTGGAAAGTCTTTTTTTTTTTTTTTCCCTTTGGAGTTTTCCAGAGCCATGGTGGTGTGTTTGTTTAAATGACTGGATATTGATTGTTGTCTTTGAGCTTTCAGAAGGCTGTTCAGCTTCTCCAGTGTCATGTGAAGTTATGATGTAGCTCAGACACTTTGCTTGGCTGGCAGAGAAGGGAGGGAGAAAGGGCACTGCTTTACTTGGCTGCCAGCCACCAATGTGTGCTCTTAAGTGCTGCCTTCCTTAGTACAGCTTTTCTGCTGAGACAGATGCTGTCCAGGCAGGTACTGCTGCTTATCATGGTAGCCAGTCCCTCAGGCACAGCAGACTCCACCTCCCAGCTGACAAAGACTTTAGTATTGTTAGTCCCAGTTGCCTACTTGTGCTGTCTCTCCAGAGCCATACCAGCAGACACAATGTTGTAACTCAGAGAAGGGAGGGGGCAGTGGTGCTGCCACACTTATCTGCCTGCCCAACACTGTGTTCTCTAGGTGCGGTTGTCTTAAAAACAGCTCCTCTGCTGAGAGCAGCCCTGTCTTGTCAGTCACTGTTGCTCGGCATGCAGGCCCCAGCCAGACCCTCAGGCGTGGACAACCCCACCTTCCCACTGACAAAGATCATGTCCTACTTGTGCCACCTCTCCTGTGCTGTGCCAGCAGAATCTATGGTGATGCTCAGAGAAGAGAGGGGGGAAGAGTGTTGCTGCACTTGGCCACTAGCCACCACTGAGTTCTCTAGATGTGGCTGTCTTAAGTACAGTGTCTCTCCTGAGAGAGATGCTGTCCACTCAGGTGCTGCTGTTCAGTGTGACAGCTGGCCTCAGCCAGGCTCTCAGGAACAACAGCTCCAGTCCTAGTCTCCCAGCTAACAAAGCTGGCGTCCATGCCTTAAACCTTTCTGCTGCCATGTCAGCAGTAGCGGGACCCTCTGTGCTCCGTTTTGTCTCTGACAGAGGTCGTTTTCCCCTTCCTGTCACCCAGCGCAGTCTCAAAACTTTCTCCTTGATCTTGTGTCTCCTAAAATGTCCACTCAGTTGTGGTCAGTTGTTTTTGTAGGCCTTAGTTCTTAGAGATTATCAAGAGGGACATGTGACTAGTCTGACGTCTGTCCCTACCTCCTGCCATTTTTTAATCAGGAAAGAAAAATGTGATTAGAATTTTGCTTTATGGTTAAACTTATTTACTCTAATTACTAAAACAACAAAAAAACACTGGACTGGCTTTGTAGTACTCAAATCAGCTCAATGGAATCTAGTATTTCTTTTCTATGTATGTTGTAACAGAGATTAACCACTACCGTCTAGGTGATTCTGACACATAGCAACTCTAAAGATCAGAGTAGAACTGCCAGGTAGAGTTTTCCAAGGAGCATGTGGTGAGTTTGAACTGCCAACCTTTTGGTTAGCAGACATAGCACTTAACCACTATGCTACCAGTGTTTCTAACAGAGATTAGGCCTTTGAATTTTATTGTGAAATTGAATGATAGCTGTATTATACAACTAGCTCTTCTTTGATCTTTATCTTTGTGTGAGACATGCAAAGTTCTAGAAGAAGCAGTTGTTTTCAGAAATGTATCCCATATCAGCAGTTTAAATGACAAATGTAATCTTTGATGAATAGACTATCAAGAAAACTACTTTTGCATTCATGAGTATCACTTTGCTGAACGGTCCAGAAACTAGATACTGATCAATGGCCTAGTTTCAGTAGAAAAGTGACATAAATATGAAAGGAAGACCTCATATCTTAGATCATTATTATTCATACTTGTCATATGGCATTGGTGGAACTATCATGTGAAAGAAGAAAGGGCAATGAGGGGAGAAAGAGAAAATATAAGGGAGTAAGAGAAAGAATAAGAGGACAGTTTCTTAATGATAAAATTCTTATGAAGGACAATCAAATGGAGTCCCCTTTAATGTTAAAAAATTAATCAACACATAAAAGAAGTACATATACCTTAACTGCTTATTTCCTAAGAGAAGCAAATGCTGGGTGGTAGCACAGGTTTTTTAAGTGAGTATGGTGCCTTGACCATATTTGTGTATTCCAGTTATAATGAATAAATAACTGTCAGTGAGCAAAGCAGTAAGAGTTTAACCTTCTCGTGAATGAGTGTGTAGTATTCTGTTGCTTGTAAAATAATGGCTTCAATTACTTGTTAAATCATTAATTCACTGTACAATTTTTCTAAAAATGGCCTTAGAGCTTGATTCTCCTGATCAGCAACTGCATTGTTAGCAGATGCATTTCTGAAAAAAGACAGTGAATATCAAATTGAAATTTATCATACTGAGTTCCTCCGTATTGTTGGCTAGTTGTATTAGGTGCCATCAAGTTGGTTCCAACTCATGGTGACCTTGTGTGCAACAGGATGAAACACTACCTGATTTTGTGCCATCTGCACAATTGCTGCTATGTTTGAACCTGCTGTTACAACATTGTGTCAATCCATTTCGTCAAGGATCTCTTTTTCACTCAGTCTCTACCATACCAAACATGGTATCCTTCTCAAGGTGCTGGACCCTCCTTGTAACATTTTCTAAGTACATGAGGCAAAATCTTGCCATCCTGACTTCCAAGGAGACTCTGACAGTATTTCTTCCAAGAAAGACTTGTTCATTCTTCTAGCAGTGTATTATGTATTCAGTATTCTTTGCCAGCATCATAATTCAAAAACACCAATTCTTGGTTGCCCTTATTCATTGTCTGGCTTTGAATATCAGGCACATGCATATGAGGTAATAGAAAGTACCATGGCTTGATTCAGGTACAACATAGTCCTCAAAGTGACATCTTTGTTTTTGAACACTTGTAAGAGGCATGTTGCAGCATATTTGCCCAGCGTAATGTATCCTTTGATGACTTGACAGCTGCTTTCATGATGTTTTAGACTTCTGGCACTGCTATAACAGACATACCACAAGTAGATGACTTTAAAGGGGTAAATTTTATTTTGTCACAGTCCAGTAGGCTACAAGTCCAATTTCAGGGAATCAGCTCCAGGGGAAGTCTTTCTTTATTGGCTTTGGAGGAAATCTTCCACTGACATGGGAGTTTCTGAGGCATAGGGACCCCAGGTCGTTTCCAAAGGGCATGCTCTGCTCCTGTCACTGCTTCTTGGTGGTATGAGGCCCACGACTCTGCTTATTTAACTTTCCTTTGTATCTTAAGAAATTGCCTCAAGCTATATTACAGTCTCACATTTTGAGTCCTGCCCCTGGAACACAACTGCAGCCAGTCTTCCCTCATTAGCATTAACAAGGCAGGGTTTACATCATAGAGGAACATCACACAACACCAGGGGTCATGGCCTAGTCAAATTGCTACACACTTTTGGGGGGACACAGTTCAATCCATGACAGTTGATTGACTATGAATCTATATAGATGAAATCCTTGACAACTTCAGTGTTTCTCCATTTATCATGATGTTGCTTATTGGTCCAGTTTTGAAAATTTTTGCTTTCTTTAAGATGAGGTCTAATCCATACTAAAGACTATTGTCTTTGATCTTCATTGGTAAGTGCTTCGAGTTCTCTTCATTTTTGGCAATCAGCAAATGTTGTCTGCATATTACCTGTTGTTAATGAGTCTTTTTCCAGTTTGGATGCCACGTATATACAGATTGAATAGGTATAGTTAAAGGATACAACCCTGACACACATCTTTCCTGATTTTAAACCACATGGTGTCCCTTGTTTTGTTGGAATGACTGCTTCTTGGTCTATCCAAAGGTTTTGTGTGAGCACAATTAAATGTTCTGGAACTTCCATTCTTTGTAGTGTTATCCATAATTTGTTAAATCTACATAGTCAAATGCCTTTGTGTAGTCAATAAAACACAGGTAATCGTCTTTCTCGTGTACTCTGCTTTCAGCCAAGATCTGTCTGACATCAGCAATGCTGTCCCTCATTCTGTACCCTTTTCTGAATAAAGCTGACATTTCTGACAGTTTGGTGTTGATGTACTGCTGCAATAATATTTGAATTATCTTCAGCAAGATTTTATTTTGTGTGATGCTGACGATATTGTCTGATAGTTTTTACATTCTGTTTGGTCACCTTTCTTTAGAATGGGTACAGATATGGATTCCTTTCAGTTGGTTGGGCAGGTAGATGTCTTTCAAATGTCTTGACATAGACAATTGAGTGCATCTATCATTTGATCCATTAGTTGAAACATTCAGTTGGTGTTCTGTCAATTCCTGGACCCTTATTTTCACTACCTTCAGTTCAGCTTGAATTTCTTTCTTTAGTACCATCAGTTCTCAATCACATGCTACCTTTAGAATTTGTTGATTGTTGACCAGTTCTTTTTGATGTGATGACTGTGTGTCTTCCTAAATTTAAACCAGTGTTTAATTTTTTCATATTTCCTCAACTTCCTCTCCATATGAAAGATCTTTTTGTTTCTCTTTTTTTTGTTACAGTGTTTATATAATGACATCTGTTTGACCCAACTCAATGGCACTTGGCTGGCTTGGCTTACCTATTTTCATTGTTTTGCCTTCAATTCGTTTTTGTCATTTCCTTATTTGGGTGGATTTCCAGTTGCTGTGTTCTACGTTCCAGTCTTGGATTATTATATGATGTTATTGATTTTATAACCAAAGGACTCCCTTTAGGTCCGACTTGACGGCACTTGGCTTGGCTTAGTATTTCTTGTAAGTTTGTCTTTTGCAAATTCTCTAAATTTCTGTTTATCTGGAAATATTCTAATTTCACTGTTGTATTTGAGAGCTAATTCTTGGCAGGCGATTGTTTTCCTTTAGGGCTTCATATATGTCATCCCATTGCCTTATTGTTTGCATGGTTTCTGCTGAGTATTCCAAGCTTAGTCTTATTGTTTATCACTAGCTTCTTTTAAAATTGTCTCCTTATCTTTAGTTTTGGCACATTTGATTATAATATGCCTTAGTGTCTTTCTTTTGGTGTCTACCTCGTGTGAAGTTCACTGAGCATCTTGAATAAGTATCTTCTCGTCTTTCATGGGCACTTGGCACTTGGTTGGCGTCTTTCATGATATCAGGGAAGTTTTCTGTCAAATTCTTTGACAATTATCTCTATTTTATGTTATTCTCCCCACCCCACCCCAACCCTCATTCTGAAACTCCAGTCATTCATAGAGTATTCCTCTTGATAGAGTCCCACGTATTTCTTAGTGTTTCTTCTTTTTTTAAAATTCTTATATCTGATTGTTCATCAAATATGTTAGTGTCATGTGCTTTATCTTCAGTCTAAGTGAACCTTCTTTTGCCTCAGTTCTGCTTTGTACTATTCCACTTTCTAACTCTGTAATTTTATTATTCATTTCCAGAACTTCTTTTTTCCTGTTTCTGTGTGTCTTCTTGTAATCTTTTCAACTTGTCATTATGCTGTGCTGCATTTTACCTCATCTGCTTCCTAATGTCTTGAAGAGTACTAAATATTAATCATTTGTATTCTGCCTCAGATAATTCCCGGAAGTTCTTCTTCATCTGGAAAATTTCTTAATTCTTTGTTTTAGGAGCTTTCTGAAACCATTATGGTATGCCTCTTTAGGTGATTTGAAATTGACTGTTGTCTCTGATCCTTTAATAAGTTGTTGAATTTATTTATTTTAGGTTTTCTCACTGCTCCATCTTCTTGTTTTATTTTGAAATGTCCATATAGGCTGATTATTGTGTGACGGTTTGGTTATTGGTGCTTTCAAAGCTCTGGTGTCCTGTCGTCATGTGGTTAGAGCTGTTACCAGACATGTGAGCCCAGGAGTCCATTTACTTTTTTGTATGAATTCAGTTCAAGTGTCTACGTAGTTGGTCTCCAAGTGAATGGTTCGGGCTCTCACCTACTGTCCTACGTGTGCAGTGATGATTGGTGTAGGCACAGGTACCTGCCTGCAGGTGCAGGGCCCTAATAGCTATCTCTGAGTGTTTATGAGGATGCTTTGTCCCCTTATGTTGATTCAGGAACTGTTTCTGAATTTCCAGCTCAGGGGAGTTGGCAGATATTTTCTTTTTTTTTCACCCCACTTCTCCCAGATTGTTAAATTGTTCCCTCTCCAAGTCTGTGAGAATGGCTTGGGTCAGGCTTAAAGAGTCCTTTTGGTTTAGCTAACAGCATCAGACTCTGGAGCTGGAAGCAGTGCAGAGAAGAGAAGCGTGAAAGATTTAGATTCTTATAGTAGGTAGATGCAAGTCACTGAGCTTTTGATAGTCATGGGCCATGTTTTACTGGTTTGGAGGTGTGCATGCACTCTCTGTTGCAGGTCTCTCCTTCTGAGGAAGATGACCTCTAAATGCCACTGCCTGTGGTGACACAGTGGCTGTTACAGATTGCCAGTGGCTCAGGTCTGACCAGTGGTAGGTACTGCTGGACCTGATATCCCTTTGTCATTGTTTGGTCTGAGTTTTCAACATTCCCTTTGATGTTCAGGGCTCCTAGAATGGCGTATGTAATGGATTCATTTGTTCTTCTGGGTCTTTGCTGTTAGAAGGATCACAGGAAGTGCCTGGCTAGTCCTCCATTTTGGCCTCACCCTCAACTCCATGTATTCCTTCCATCTTTTTTTGATGCTTCATAGTTTGTTCAATATCTTGCCCTTAGAATCCTTTAAAATTGCAATTCAGGGTTTGAATTTTTCTTTAGTTCTTGCAGCTTGAGGAGTGCTAAACATGTTCTTTCCTTTTTTCCTGTTAATTCCAAGTATTTGCATGTTTCATTATAAGTTCATTATCTTTTCAATCATACCACATCAGCAAACAAAAGTTTCAAAGCTGTACTTCATCTACCTCATTAAGATTGACTCCGGTTTGAGGCAACAGCTCTTCCCAGTATATTCTGAGAACCTTTCAATTTTAGGGGCTCATCATCTGATACTGTATCAGACAATGTTCTGCTGCTATTCACTAGTCAACTTTCTCAGAAGTAGACCATCTGGTCCTTCTTCCTAGCCTGGGTTAGTCCTTTGTCATGGAACCTGTTTTGACACCTCTCTGCTATGGATGGTCTTGCTGGTATTTAAATACCAATGGCATAGCTTCCAGCATCACCATAAGAATGCAAACCACTACAGGACAACAAACTGACAGACATGTTGTGGAGTTCCTCATTAAGCTGCTAACAACATTTTCAGGTTGAACCTAGCTACAGTGACCTATTTATTGGCCATAATAACATGATTTGATTCACGTCAAATATAGTGTTCAAGACTAAGAGTAAGGCATATTTGCCAAGGTAGAGCCCATCAGTATCTTCTTAGAGTGAGATTCTAGTATCATGCTACTGGAATCTTTATAATTCTGGTTACGTGGTGGTATACCCTGACATATTCATTGCCCTGAAAAATAGAGGGCTTATTTAACCAGTGGTGTCAGAGAATGTTCCCATGTTCATCATGAGAGTGTATCTAGAGAACACAGTGGCAACTCCCCTATGAGTATTAGGTATATCTGTTAACTAATTAACTGGTACCCTTTTTGAATTGTGGGAAATCTGCTTGTTGACATAGTGGGTTTGGGGCCTCTATGCTGATAGTAATAGCTAAAGGACTGTCTCTTTCACCTCTTCCCTCCTTTTCTTCTCTCTTCATTAAAACCTACAGAAAAAAAATTCTCATTTAACTTAAAATTTTCGGTCTGTTTCCTCAAGGGTAAAGGGCAGAAATATTTCTGTATTTCATGCCATTAATAAAATTTCTACTTTACTCACATTTGTGAAGTGAGACAGAGGCCATGCAAACGTTAAACCTATATGCTTTTGTAACCAAAAAGATCAGTGAACTCTCATATTCATTAAGAACTGGGAAAAAAGGGGAAGGGAATGATGGAAGGAAAGAAGAAATGAAAATAGAATGAAGGAAGGATTTTGGCTACCTTTGTTCAAGCTCTGATGGTTCTGCCCTTAGACTCTTTTATTTGGTTCTGGTCATCGCATCTCAGAAGACAGTTTGTCAAGGGCAAAGCAAATTGGAAAGGAGTATGAGTAGAATAAGCAAGTTCAACCTATACTTGATAGTCTATAACTGGCAGGAGACATGTAGGAAAAGTGGTATACAAGGAAGTATACAAAAGAAGTATACAAGGCTTATATACTAGGAAAAATACTACTGGAACCCACAAAGATGTACAACATTGTGGAATTCTCAGTGAACTTAACACAATTATTAAGAATCTGTGTATTGGTACAGCAAATGTAGCATATATCAAGATCCGCACTACACATATGTTTCCACAATATCTGTGTAGAAACAACTCTGCATAAATGCTAAAGGGCCTATAACAAAAACTGTATAATGTGATATGTTAATTGGAATAGTAAAATGTAATGCTGGATTTAACATTGTAAAGAATATTAGGAAGCATTAGGAAGTGTTCATTGTTACCAGTTATACAGGAATCATATTGAGGGTATGGCCATGGTGGAACACCCCATCCCATCAATGAAACCTGTATTTTCCACTGGCAACTGTTTTTAACTGTACTTCCTGGGAATGTACGTTTGATGGGAGGAAAGAGTAGACTCTTAACCTTATGCCTTGACAATCACATGACAAGCTATGCACATCATAACTATCATGTGATACTCAAGAAATAAGAGAACTCTTTAATTCTCTATCTCAAGAAGTGATTTCATTTTTCAAATTGACGGTAGTAAGGAAGGAAAAATGGAAATACAGGGAAGCAAGAAATTAACACTCTTACAAGCCCATGAATTTGCCCTGAGAAAACAAAAGATTTTAAAGGGCAAATGTCTTGGAGAACTGAAGGATACTCAGGGACATGGCGAAAAAGATATTTGAGAGAAATGATGTGAAGAGTTTTTTTTAACTTTTGAAATAAGAAATTTTAACTTAGTGGGCTAGGTGATTTTACGTGATGCTCTGATTAATAATCTTATATATGCAACCTATAGAAAGAGAAAACTTATGATGTGTGCAGTGACAAACTGAATTTTGTATAGATTTCCTTCTAGTAGTGAAAACAGATGAGCATTGGAGCAATAACAGGCTATTTTAGCAGGTGGCAATCTTGGTCTGTTTTTATCAGTTAATTGGGGTGGAATTGGATATTTCAAAACTGTTATACTCACTATTTGTATACTACTGGATAATTTTATAATAATAATTGTTTCTTAAATACTGAGCATTTTTAGTAAATGATTTTGGAAAGGCACTGTACTTGTAAATTTTAACTAAATAAATTTGAATTAAATCAATGTTGGGTCATGTTTTTCTCTCCTTTTTATTAGGAGTTGTTTGATATTTTGATAGAGCAACAGGGTTTGTAGTCTTTTTTTTCTTTTCCTTTTTTTACTCCAGAATATTAGAGACTGAGGTAAAAGAGGATATGTTTTACCAACACTGAGTTCGCTGTGTTTGCTCTTTCGACTTCCAACTATGAATATGGTCAGTAAAAGCTTACAAGTACTTTCCCTTTAAAAAAATAATCCTTTGAGCCGATCACAACTCATAGCAACCATATGGGACACAGTGCAACTGCTCAATCGAGTTTCAGAGCTGTAATTTTTATGGAATCAGAATATCACATCTTTTCTTTCACAGACTGGATGGTGGGTTCAAATTGCACTTTAACCACTGCACCATTCATTCTCCCTAAGTCAAGGAAACTTGTTGCAAGACAAAAGAACCCATTATTGAGAGTAGAATTGATTCCAGCTCTGCTGGGTTCCACTGGACAGCACTGGGTTTGGTTTGGTTTTTGATTCTACTGGATTACTTTATATTTTGGTGTCGATGATGGGTTTTCCAAATGTGTAAATAGTTGGAAATTTACTCTTAAGTTATAACAAAAATAAAAATCGCAGTATAAAAGAAAACTTCACTAGTTAAATCTATTTCTAGATTCCATGACATTTCTTTATGGTCCTTTCATTATATTTCCTTTCATTCAATTGTGTATTTAGCAAATATTTATTGAGTACCTGTTGTGTGACAAGCAGCTATGCTTTTTGTTAATAGTATGATGGTGAGCAAAAAGAAATGCACTTTCTATGAGCATCTGGAATCTAGTGATTAAAGTTCATATTAATTAGTAATTAATTACATAATTTATTAGGGTCATTAGGCATTAATCAAACTATCTAAAAGCATAAAATTGCAACTATGACAAATACTCCAAAGAAGCACAAGCAGCCATGAGGGGAAATTTAAACTGATTAAAGATTAGGACAGACTTTTATAAAGAAGCATAGATTGAGTGTAGTTGGTATCCCCAGTCAGGCAGCCCTGAGTAAGTGCTAAGAAACAGCAGTGTTTCCAGCCAGAAATAGGCAAGAGTAAAGGCCTCCAGGCAGGAGAGCCTTCTGGTGAGTGATAGAGGCTACAAAAAAGCCAGTGTGGTTGCAGGGTCCAGAGTGAAGACTGAGAATAATGTTCAAAGAGAAGTAGCTAAATCTGGCAACAGTAGTTAGGTATGTTTTCTTTGTAAATATTCGTCAAGCTTTCCATTAGATACGCTTTTCTGTATGTACATTATATTTCAATGAAAAGTTTACTTCAAATTTGTTGTGGTGTTCTTCAATAAATTGCTTAAGGCTTCAAGAATTTATACAACAGGGCACCCAGTAAACTCTCACACCCCATTGTAGTCACTATTCTCCCTTACTCAGAGTTAACTACTATGCTGACTTCACTCATAATAGATTATTTTTGCCTCTTGTTGAACTTCAAGTCATTGAAATCATAGTATTTATGAGCTTATATGTGACTTTGTTTACTCTGTTTCATGTCTGTGAGGTACTTCAGTTTGTTAACTTCTATTGCAGATTAGTAGTCAGTGAAGGAATTGAAGACTTTTACCAAATTCCTCAGTTTCAAATTAAGCAAGCAAGCATTAAGATAAATAGATGATTAGAATGCAGAAATTGGAAACAAAGAAGAGGGATCAATAATTGGAAAATATAGCCTGGGTGATAGAAATGTTACCAGAGATTACATGAGATAATTTTGTAAGACCAACAATCTGTTCATTGAAATACTTTTTTTCAACAACATAAATGGCAAGTATACATGTGGACCTCACTAGATGAAATACATAGAAATAAAATTGTCTGCATCAGTGGAAAGAAATGATGAAGAAGCTCAATATCATCAGTCAGAACAAGGCCAGGGGCCAAATGTGGAACAGATTGTCAATTGTTCATATGCAAGTTCAAGTTGAAGGTGACGATAGTTAAAAGAAGTCCACACGAGCCAAAGTACCACCTAGAGTATATCCCACTTGAATTTGGATACCATCTCAAGATTATATTTGACATACTGCACTAAAGATCAGGTAAGTTCTGGGATAACATCAGTACCTCATAAATGAAGAAAGCAAGAAGTCATTAAAAAAATAGGGGGAAAAAAAAGACCAAAATGGATGTCAAAAAAGACTCTCAAACTTACTGCTGAACATCAAGTAGCTAAAGCAAAGAGAAAAAAATGATGAAGCTAAAGAGCTGAACAGGGCGGCTCAAGAAAACAGAGTAAAGTATTATAATGACACCTGCAAAGACCTGGACTAAGAAAATCAAAAGGGAGGAATACACTAGGCATTTCTCAAGCGGAAAGAACCAAAGAAAGACTTCAAGCCTCAAGTTTCAGTACTGAAGGAGTCTAAGGGCAAAATATTGAATGACTCAGGAAGCATCAAAGGAAGATAGAAGACAGAATTAGTGGATATTCAGCCATTGCAAGAGGTAGGATATGATCAACCAAGAACCATAATATTGAAGGAATACATCCAAGCTGCACTAAAGGCATTCTTAAAAAATAAAGCAGCAGGAATTAACGGAATACTAATTGAGATGTTTCAAAAAATGGATGGATGCAACACTGGAAAACTCAATTGTCTATGCCATTAAATTTAGAAGACAACTGACTTGAAGAGATCTGTGTACATGCCTATTCCAAAGAAAGATGATCTATCAGAATGCAGGAATTAATGAGCAATGCCATTAACATTACAAGTAAAATTTTGGTGAAGATAATTCAAAAAATGGCTGCAATAGTTCATCAACAGAGAACTGACAGAAACTTAAGCCATATTCAGAATGTGGAACAAAGGATGTCATTGCTGGTGCCAGATGGATCATGGTGGAAAGTGGAGAATATCAGGAAGATGTTTACCTGTGTTTTAGTTGACTATGCAAAGGCATTTGTGTGGATCATAACAAATGATGGACAATGTTGTGAAGACTGGGAATTCTAGAACACATGATTGTGCTCATTAATGACCTGTATATAGATTAGGAGGCAGTCACTTGAACAGAAGAAAGGGATACTGTGTGGCTTAAAATCAGGAGGGGTGTATGTCAGGGTTGTATCCTTCCACCATAATTACTAAGTCAATATGCCAAGCAGGTAATCTAAGTAGATGGATTATATAAAGAAGAACACTTCAGGATTGGAGGAGCACTCATTGACAGCCTGTAATATGCAGCTAATACAGCCATCCTTGTTGAAAGTAGTGAAAGCTTGAATCACTTATTGATGAAGATCAAAGACTGTAGCCTTTCATGTGGATTACACCCAACATAAGTAAAACAAAAATTCTCAACTGAACCAATATGTGGCATCATTATAAATGGAGAAATGTTCTCAAGGATTTAAGTTTAGTTGGATCTATAATCAACACAGTGGAAGCAATAGTCAAGAAATCAAATGATATATTGCCAAGTGCCGTCGAGTCGGATCCATATTACACTGGATAAATCTTTTGCAAAAGACCTTTTTAAAGTGTTAAAAAGCAAAGGTGTTAGTTGGATAAACTAGGGTGTGCATGAATAAAGCCATAGTATTTTCAGTTGCCTCTTACGTATGAAAGCTGGACAGTGAATAAAGAAGACTGAAGAAGAATTGATGTCTTTGAATTATGGTGTTAATGAAGAATATTGAATATACCATGGACTATCAGAAGAACCAAGAAATCTGTCTTGGAAAAAGTACAGCCAGAATGCTCCTTAGAGAGGAAAGTGACAAGACTTCATTTCGTGTACTTTGGACATGTTATAAGGAGGAGCCAGTCCCTGGATAATGCCATCATTCTTGATAAAGTTGAGGTCAGCAAAAAAAGGAAGCTCCTTGGTTAGATAGACTGACACAGTGGCCACAACACTGGGCTCAAACAGTAGCAATGATTTTGAGGATAGTGCAAGATTGGGCAGTGTTTCATTCTGTTTTACATAGTATTGCTGTGAGTCAGAAGTGCCTTGAGAGCACCTAACGAGAACAATTCAATTTATTAATATGCCATATTTTGTTCTTTATTTCTATTATTGATGGCCATGTGGGTTATTTCCATTTTGAAGCAATTACAGAAAGTGCTGCTATGAATATTTTTGTGTAGCTTATGCTGTACATGTGTAGCTATTTGTGTTAGGAATGTACCTAGAAGTAGAATTTTTAGATCATAGAGTATGCGTGTGCTTACTTATAGTAGGTACAGTCATACAGTTTTTCAAAATGGTTGTTCCAGTTTATACTCCCACCAACAATGTGTGAGAATTCTAGTGACTCCCCTGCGTTGTCAGCACTTGTTACTGTCAGTTTTTTGTTTTTGCCTTTTCTTTTCCCTAAATATTTGTCTTCCTGGAATCTCAGATGTTATGCACTGTGATTTTTATTTGCATTTTTCTGATGAGTAATGAGATTAAGAACTTTTCATATGGTGACTGGCCATATTTGATATTTCATGTGATGACTGGCCATTTTGATACCATTTTCGGGTAGTGTCTATTCAAGTCTTGTAAGAGTTCTTTGTATGTTTAATACTACTCCTTTGTCAGATAGATGTGTGACAACTATCTTTTACTCTGGGGTGTCTTTTGGTGAAAAAAAAATTGTGCTATCAAGTATTGTTCATGCTGTCTGTAAGGAATTTTTTCCTACACCATGTCATAAAGATAATCTCCTATACTGCCTTTTATAAGATATTGTTTACTACCATATTTAGATACACACTTGAAATTGATTAGTGTATGGTGTGAACCCGGCGTAAATGCTCCTTTTTTCCCCCATGTGGATGTTCATTTGTCCCAGTATTACCAAAAGACCCCACAACACTGCAGTGTGATCTTTGTCATAAATTGGGTGTTTTAATGTATGTGAATATGTTTTTGAACTCCATACTCTTTTGTTGTTTCTTTTATTTCTTCTCATGCCACTAGAATGCTTATATGACAAGAACTTTGTAATAAGTCTTGGTATCTGGTAAGTGTAATTTTCCAACTTCAAGAATGCCATGGCCATTTTTCAGCATTTTAGAATCGAGTTCTAAAATATAAAATTAAGTTCTGAAAATAATCTGCTAAGATTCTGATTACATTTCATTGAATCTGCAGATTAATTTGAAGAGAATTGATACTATAAAAATAACTGAATCTTTGTATTTATCAGCATAGTGTATCTTTCCATTTATTTGGTTCTTTAATTACTCTCAACAGTAGTTTCAACATTTCTGTCTGGAGGCCATGTACATATTTATTCCTAGGCGTTTTTTTTTTTTTTTTTTTTTTTTTAATTCTGGTGGTATCCAATTACTTGTTCCTGAGATATAGTAGTAGTTTTAATTTTGAATTAAATACCTTACATATAAAACCGGAAAACCCAGTGCCATTGTGTCAATTCTGGCTAATAGCAACCTTATAGAACAGAGTAGAACTGCCCCATCGAGTTTCCAAAGAGCACCTGATAGATTCAAACTGCTTGTTTTGGTTAGCAGCTGTAGCTCTTAACCACTGACACCTCCAGGGTTTCCTCCCTATATGTAGTGACCTTATTCTAGTAGTTTAACTGTGAATTGTTTTGCATTTTAGACAGACACAATCACATCACCCCTGAGTAATAGCAGTTTTATTCCTGACTTTAGGATAAAAGATTTTAGCGTTAAGAATGATACTAACTGTAAGCTCTGTGGACACTTTAAAAAAATAATAGATCAAGGTAGTTCTTTCTTCTGCTCATTTAAAAGTTTTTATTATGAATAGATTTTGAAGCTCATAGGCTGTATGTTAGTTGTTACTATCATGAAGACAAAAGTTATGAGATTCATTGTGACATGGAGAGTGGTGGAGACAAATTTTTTTGCATTGGAAATTGTAGTTTTGTGTTGTCCCTTAATTTCTGAGGAATTTGAAAGGAGTGATTCAGAGGAAACTATTAAAACCAGTTTCCAGTGTGGAGTGTCATTGAAAAAGTTAAAAACTCGGTCATCTAATATATCTAAAACTTTATGTGTTTGTAATTATCAGCAATTAAATGATTGTAACATAATTTTTGTTTCTCTAGAGTTTGCCAAACAGGTAGACAGGAAGGCTGGTTGGTCAGTGATTAAGCACCTGGCTGCCAACCAAAAGGTCAGCCATCTCAACCCACAGTTGCCACAAAGAAGAAAGATGTAGCAGTCTGCTTCTGTTAAGATACATAGCCTTGAAAACACTAGATACATAGCCTTGAAAACAATGACACTGTTAGTCATCTGGTAATGCTCTAACAGAAATAGCATGAGTGGATGGCTTTAAAAAGAGAAATTTTATTTTGTTGCAGTCTAGTAAGCTAAGTCGAAATTCAGGGTGTCAACTCCAGGGGAAGGCTTTCTCTGTTGGCACTGGAGGAAGGTCATTGTCATCAATCTTCCCCTGGACTGGAAGCTTCTGAGGTGCAGGGACCCCTTTCCTTTCCAAAGGAGGCACTCGTCTCCCAGCACTGCTTTTTGGTGATAAGAGGCCCCCACATCTCAGCAAGCCTCCTTTTCTTTTTATATCTCAAGAGACTGCCTCAAGGCACAAAACAATTCAACACCTTAAATCCTGCTCTACCAACATCTACCCTTGTAAACACCACAGAGACAGAGATTCCAATGTGGAGGAGCATCACGAAATAGGAGGAATTAAGGCCCAGCAGTATTGCTACAGATATTTTAGGAAACACACTCCAATCTATAATACTCATGTTGTTTTTGTTGTTACTGGTTGCCAGTTCCAACTCATAGAATGTTATTCCCCCCGTTCTTACAGATAATGGAGGCTAGGACGCTAAAAGATAACTAACTTGCCCAAGATTACATAGGTTATAAATAGCAGATTTATCACTTCAGAGCCGTCTCTATGTCATGCTGGTACAACAATTATTAACGACGCAACAGAATGTTAAAATAGATACAGTAATAACATATTTCATTCCCAGGCTCAGCAATACAAAAAGAACAGCAAGAAAGCTTTTAAAGTGCTCCCATGTGAAATGCAAGAGAGTTTTCCACATTTGTCTCTGGTGTTTGTCTTGTCCCTGTCTTACTTGTCAAGTGCATGGTCCCTCTACCTCCTCGTTCCCAAATCCTTTAATCTGACTACCACCCTACTGCTCACCTTCTCACCCTAAATCATTTAACTTGCCCTTGGTAGCAACAAAACTGTTGTGAAGTGAAACTAGAAATATTGAAGAATCATGGTGTTTCAATATCAATAAAACAGAGTTGAACTTTATTTTTATCTCTAAAATTCTGGGATTGCTGAATCCAACCTTTAAGACTCTTGGAAATAGCAGAAACAACCCTTTATGCATCCTGGAATGTCCTGTAATACTTCTTATTTTTCTCATTAAACCTGCTGTTCTTAAGCACAATGTATTTGAGATTAAAACTTTGCTATGTGTTTTATATCCAGTTCTGTTTTGTTATTGTAGTCTTATTACTTAAATTTTAACTACTGCTTTCTTCTCTTTTTGATTATGTAGATATTTGGGGGTATATTAATTCAGTAGGTTAGCCTGAGAATCTGTCATTTAAAATAGAATCGTGGAGCCTAATTCTTTTGACGTTTGCCTGCATACTTCACACACAGTACCGACTGTATGTGACTTTTTAATGCATTATTTAGACTAGTGAGTGAGCTGTTAGCTTTTTTTGTCTTTGGCTACAAATTTAATTTCTAACCAAGGAGAACCATCTCAAATATGTTTTATGTCAATTGCAAGAAATAATCAAATACAAAAAGAGAGAGTTTTGATGGGTTATTGTGAATCTACTACTGTTAGATAAAGAACTTAAAATCACCTTCTTATGGTGATTTTTAAAATCGACTTCTTATGGTTCATAGTATGATTATCTTTTTTTCTTTTTTTAATTTGTAAAAGATAACAGTAAAAGATCAAAGTAATTTGTACTTTAGGGTCTGTATTTGTTAAATTCTGTCTTGTGTCCAGTAATACAGTATAATTCATCATTTTATTTCTTTCTATGCCTTTGCTGTATGTATCAAATAGTAGAGCCAGCCTGTGAGTTTTCAGATCCTGGTGCCATATGACACTTAGTATATGTATGTTATTGAGCATGATACTTGTGCCCCTGTGTTGGGGCTTTCTTATTATATAAAATAAAATAAAAAAACTTGTCAAAGTTACAGTGAGGTTTATAAGATAATACATGTAAAAGTCTCAGCAGAGTACATGCACTTGTTAACTCAGTGGCTGTTAGCAGTGGTCTCAAGCCTGAACGTCAGGATCAGTGGTAGTCAGTAGAAACTATTGTTTAGTAGAGAGAAAAATTTCTAAATCATAGAAAATCTTATTCCCATGTATTACTGTATTATTATTATTAGGAAGGGAACTTCTGATTATTCTAGCAATTATATAATATACAGTATTCACCTGTTAACTGGCAGATATTCTCGTGTTTGTAATGAAGAACTTGAATAATGTAATAAGTGAATTTGTTACCTTGCCTGTCTGAAGACAGTGCAACTATGGGAGAAAGTCTGACTTCATACCTTACAGCAAATGGGCTAGGAAGTAATGAGAGACCAAGATGATAATGTGTCATAACTTTAGTAGTTGAGCCATGTAGCCTAAATCCTGAAGCTGTATGTGTCTCTAGAGCTAGGACTGTACTCATAGTGGGGCACTCATAGGAAAATATTATGAATTCTAAGAAAATATTGATGTCTTCAATATAAAACTGGCCAAATACTCATCTTTTTCATGGGCCTCATGTTTGAGTTGTTGAATATGGCAGGTCAGGTGATAAACAGTGCCGCTGAGGAAGTGATTATGGGAAAAACTTGAAAGGAATTGATTCAGGGGAATAATTTCCATAGCAGTTTATTTTGTAGAATTTTTTTATTTCTCTTCCAATCTAATCACATACTGTTGGCCCATCCAGGTAACCAGCTGACATTAAATTTTTGCTTATTCTGTTCCAGGCACTGTACTAAGACTGTCCATTACCTTTCTCTTCACGAGTGGTGTACAGCCATGTATCTGTCTTTCTTCTTGTGTACCTTAATGTTATATACATGTGTAATTCCCATTCAATTCCCCAAACAAGCTGAGATGGCACAGTGTGTTTAAGCAGTATGAATTTGTAAGATATCACATTCTTCCAGATATGTTTTTCCAAGTGGAAAGATGGCTCAACTTCTTCTATTATTATTTTAGATGAAACATTCTGCAATATGTTGTTGATATTTTACTGGAGTAAATACTGTATGCTCCAGTCTCTCAGGAACCCTCAAGAAAATGAGATGCATGTCCCAGGAGGCTATCACAGAAAAAGAGAAATCTAAATAAAATAGCATGAATGAAGAGGCACACATGAATTTATTATAAGAAAAGATTCTTTTGTATAATCCTGGACCTTAAGAAAATCAGACTTTTACAGACAAGATTGCTATCATTATGTGGCTTAACAACATATAATTATTTTTCTTTATTGGCCAAATAGGCTGATAGTATTTATTTGTGGTCACAGAGCATAGTTCACTTATTCACTCTATCTTAGATTTGTTTTGTCTGCTGCAAACCTCGCTTCATGACTGAACATTCACTTTGTCTTTTCCGTTTCTTTTTTTTTTTCCTCTCTCTCTTTAAGAAGAGTGAGGCGTAGCCACAGAAATCCCAGACTGTATTGTTAAGTAAAGTGCAGATTAACTCAAGAATTAAAGTACAGTTGAAAAAGAGACTAGTGAGTCTAGAATACATTTTGAACAAGTAAGGAGAAAATTGCTGAAATACTGTTCTTTTAGCCTCCGGATGTTTCTTTTGAGTTTGGGTGTCCTTTCTGTAGGAATGACATTCCTTCTGGTCTTCTGCCTTGAAAGTAGTTTTGTTTTGCCAAAAACAATTTATATCCTTTTGCACTGTAGAAAAAAGTAATCACTATTAGGTTTTTTTTAATTGTGATTAAGTGAAAGTGTGCAATCTAAATCAGTTTTGCATAGCTCCTGTGCTCTCTTTGACCCATGACAGCAAACTCCTCCTTTTCATTTTATACTTGTGGTATCCTCTTAAAACAAGCTCCTGCCCCCTCCTCTCTACTCTCTTCTCTCCTATCTAGAAAGAGGCCAGTAGGACAGCCTCCTATAAATGCACAGAACCATAAGGTATATCCACCATATGATCACATTGTATCCTTGAGTCTAGTCCATTTTTGTCTGAAGAGTTGACCTCAGTAGTATTTTCTGGACAGGGCAGCAGCAGGTCTAGGAGATGTGCTCCCAGGGGATCTCTCGGACTGTTGGACCATCAATTGTGGGCGGTTAGTAGAGTTGTTGAACTGGACGCCTCTTTTTCTCATGTTGCCACAGGTACTCAACATTGTATTGCCCATCATGTCTGTCTTTGGTGGTGGCCAGGCACCATCTGGTTCTTCTGGTCACATGTCGATACAGTCTCCCATTTACATAGGTCCTTCTGTCTCCTGGGCTCTTTTTTTCTGGTGTCTTTAATGTTCTCTGTGATCATCTGTTTCAGCTGAGTTGGGACCATTTGGTATACTTCAGATGGCAGCTTGCTAGCTTTTAAGACCCAGATGGGACTCACCAATATGAAGTGCAGAAAATTGTCTTAGCAATAGTCTAATTATGCCAGTTGACCTCAGTGTCCCCTGAGAGCGTGGTCTCCAGACCCCGCCCTTACTACTCTATCTTTGCAATATTGGGTTGAGATTAGAAGAGCTTTCAGTTTATGGTGAAATCCAGTTGATCTACTTTCTACGGTGTGCTGTCACTGCTTTCAGCTAACCAAATTTATATCAACTATCTATCTATGGCCAATCCTCACCTCAACTACTCTTTGTAGCTATCAAAGAGTCTTTCCTTCTGTACATAAATCTGTTCTTAAGTCTTTATAGCAGGGGTCTCATACAGTATTTGTCCTTTTGTCGCTGATTACTTTCACTCAACATAATGTCTTCCAGTTGAAACCAGGTTAGGAGATGTTTCCTGGAATCATCGTTATTCTTTATCATTGCGTAGTGCTCCACTGAGTATATGTACCGTAGTTTACCTATCCATTCTTCTGTTGTTGGGCATCTGGGTTGATTCCATCTTTTTGCTATCGTGGACTGTGCTGCGATAAACATTCTCACGCATGTGTCCGTTGGTGTGAAAGGCCTTGATTCTGTAGGATATATTCCAAGTGGTGGAATTACTGGGTCAAATAGTATATCGATATCCATTTTTTTAAGGAAGCACCAGATTGCTTTCCAAAGAGGCTGGACCATTTTGCAACCCCACCAACAGTGTAGGAGGGTTCCACTTTCTCCACAGCCTCTCCAGCATTTGTTGTTTTGTGTTTTCTGGATCATGGCCAATCTTGTTGGGGTGAGATGGTATCTCATTGTTGTCTTGATTTGAATTTCTTTAATAACTAAAGATCGTGAACATGTCCGCATGTGTTTTTTGGCTGTCCATCTCCTTTGCCCATTGCTTAATTGGATGGTTTATCTTCTTCTTATTAATATTTTGTAGTATCTAGGGTTGCCTTGAGTCAGATCTGACTCGACGGCACTTGGCTTGGCTTATAGACTATGGAGATCAGGCGTCGGTCTGACATAGAGTTGCCAAATATTTTTTCCCATTCTGTGGGTGTTCTTTTAATTCTATTAATAAAGTCTTTGGATGAGCAAAAGTGTTTGATTCTTAATAGTTCCCATTTATCTATTTTCTGTTGATTGAGGTTTCTTTGACAGATTTTTGGAGTCTATCCTCATTGTGTATTAAAACTTCCATTGTTGTTCCTACTTTTCCTTGGATGAGCTTTCTCATTTTAGGTTTGATATTTAGGTCTTTTATCCAGTTGGAGTTGGTTTTTGTGTAAGGTGTAAGATATGAATCTTGATTCAGTTTATTGCAGATGGATAACCAATTTTGCCAGCACCATTTGTTGAAAATACTGTTTTTACCCCAGTTTAATGTCTTAGGGGCTTTGTCGAATATCAACTGTTCATAGGCAGATGGTCATCTCTGGGGTCTCAATTCTGTTCCATCTTATTTCTTATTCAGGTTATTTATTTCCTCTCCTGTTTGTCTTCTGTAAGTTTAGCCAGTGGTTAATCAATTTTCTTGATTGTTTCAAAGAAGCATCTTTTGGTTTTGTTAAATTTGTTTCAATTTTTCTTCTATATTTAAATTCATTTAGTTCTTCCTAATCTTTATTATCTGTTTTCTTCTGGTGCCTGAGGGGTTCCTCTGTTGCTTTCTTTCTACGTGTTCAAGCTAAAGAGTTAGTTCTTTGGTTTGGGTCCTTCATTCTGGATGTGTATTTATGGAGGTTGACCTCTGAGCACTGCTTTTGTTGTATCCGATAGGTTCTGGTAGGATGTGTTGTCATTCTCATTTGATTCCATAAATTTCTTTATTTCATCCTTGATTTTTTTCTATAACCTATTGTTTTTTGAGTGAAGTGTTGTTTGGTTTCCATGAATTTGATCTTCTACGTATGATTTTTCTGTTGTTGATTTCAACTGTCATGGCTTTATGGTCCAAGAAGATGCTTTGCAGTAATTCAGTGGTTTGGATTTTGTTGAGACTTGCTTTATGTCCTAACGCCTAGTCTATTCTGGAAAATGTTCCATGTGCATTGGAGAAGGAAGTATACTTAATTGTTGATGACTAAAAAGTTATGTGTATGTCAAAAGGTTTAGTTGGTTAATTATCTCAATAAGATCATCTGTATCTTTATTGAGCTTTTTTCTGGATGATGTTTCCATCACTGAAAGTGGAGTGTTGAAGTCTCCAACAATTATTGTAAACTGATCTATCTGAGTTTTCAGTGTTGTCAGTGTTTGTTCAATGTATTTAGATGCTCTGGTATTGGGTGCATAAATATTTAATATTATGTTCTGCTTATGTATTCCAACTTTCAGCAATAGATAGCGGGCATCCTTGTCCACGATGGTGTAGCTTACATTAAAGTCTATATTTCATCTGAGATTAGTATTGCCACTGCTGTTATTCTTTGTTTGTTATTGGCTTGGTATATATTTTTCTGTCCTTTGATTTTCAGTTCATGTCTTTGAGTCTTAAGTGTGTTTCTTGTAAGCAGCATATAGATGGATCATGTCTTTTGATCCATGATGTCACTCGTCTTTTTATTGCAGCATTCAGCCCATTTACAGTCAGTGTAATTATTGATAGTTATGTGTTTAGTGCTATCATTTTGATGCATTTATTTTTGTGTTGTTGATGTTTTCTATGTTTTTGCTAATATTCCATTCTAGGTCATTCTTTTTTGTGGGTTGACTTTTCATCTTTTTCAGTGTTGGTTTTGTGTTTGTTGAGACTTTTGTATTATGCTCCTTGTTTTGATGTGTCACATTGTTATTTTGCTTTGAGGCTACCCTTAAGCGACCCTTATGATCTCCATTAACTATTCTAAGTTTAAACCAGACTTTAACTTTGCTTATCTTTTTAATTTCTTCTCCATCTGAAAGGGTTATTCATACTATTCCTACTGTAATATATCCCCCTTTGTAGTGTGGTGATGTCACAGTCTTTGTGTTGTGATCACTGTTTCCTTCCTTTTAATAATGTAGTTTTGATTGAGCTTATTGACTTCCCTAAGTGGGTAAGATTCCAGATGCTGTGTGCTACATTGCCTCCTTAAGTATACGCCTAATGTTTTAGTTTTACTAAGCAAAAACCTTCTTTCAGTATTTCTTGTCATTTTGGTTTAGTTTAGTTTTTACAGAGTCTCTAAACTTCTGTTTATCTGTGAAAGTCTTTATTTCACTTTCACATTTGAGAGACAGGTTTGCAGGATGTATAATTCCTCATTGGAAGTTTTTCTCCTTCACGGCTTTGAATGTGTCATCCCACTGCCTCTGTGCTAACATTGTTTCTGCAGAGAAGTCACACAGAAGCCTACAGGGTTTCCCTCTGAATGTTAGCTTTGCTTTGAGCCTCGCTGTCTTTAAGAATATCTGTTTATGTTTTATTTTATTAAGCTTGATTATATTATGTCTAATGTCTTTCTTTTGGGGTCTCAGTTTTATGGTGTTCAATACACATCTTGGATGTTCTATGTTCTGTGTTCTCTTTCATAGTTTTAGGGAAGTTTTCTCTCAGCAACTCTACGACAGTGTTCTGTGTATTTTCATCTCTCTCCCTGTGCAGGAACTCCAATTAATCATAGATTATTCCTCTTAATAGAGTCACACGTGTTTGTTAATGCTTCTTCATTTTTCTTATTCCTTTTCTTCGACTTCTCATAGATGCTGGTGTCAGCTACTCTGTCCTCAAGATCACCAAGTCTGACTTCCATCTCCTCGATTCTACTCTTTTGGCTTTGAATTGTCTTAATTCTTTAGTTTTTTATATTGCTCTGCTGGATTTCAGATTGTTAATATTCCATCAGTTCAAATAGCTTGCTTAATTTTTCATTTTGTTCTGCTGCATTTTGTTTAATCTGTAGGAAGTCTATATATAGTTCTTTCATACTTGACTTCTGATAGTTTCAGAAAGGCTTCTTTATCTGGGAAGTTTTCTAATTCTTTATTTTGGGAGTTTTCTGGAGCCATGGTGGACTGCTTCTTTAAATGGTAGCTATGAACTATTGTCTGTGTGCCGTCTAGAAGGTGTTTGATTTCTCTGTACCTCAATAGGAACTGAGGTGTAGTTTTAATGGGAGTTGGTCACCAGCTGCCTCTATGTACTCTAGTGACTGGCCTCTTGTGGACTCTCTGGGATGGCAGGCTCTGCTTTGTGACTGGCAAAGATGGGACCCTATTTATGGAGTCAGTGGGGGACCATTAGCCAACCCTGGGATTGTGGATCAGGGAAGGGTAGAAGTGATGCTGCTAGGCATCTTAGCAGTCAGTTCTCCAGATGATCTCATTTAAAAGGGTGCTTTACTTCTTAGTGGGGAGCTGTCTAGCAGCTACTAAAAACAGTGAGGCCCTCAGATTTGGCAGGCCCCACCTTCCAGCTGGTAACAAAAGTACCTTATAGGTGCTATGACTTGGTTAAGGCCTTCCTGTCATTCTCTGCCAGACCCCACCCATCAATCTAAACACAAATTGTCTCAAATGCCACTTTTCTGCTTGAGAAGCACTTGCCAGATGGGCTACTCATCTGTTTGGGGTTCAACCGCAGCTAATGTCCCCAGCTGGGTGACTCCATCTCTCAGCTGATGAAGATGGCATCCTGGCCGACCTGCTCTTCCTGCTGTGAAACAGCAGAGTGTATCTCATAGCTCAGAAGAAAGAAGGTAGAGGGGCAGTGGTACTGTCAGTCAGCAGCCGGGCTCTCAAAATGTGGCTATCCCACACACTATCTCTCTGCTGCACCGTACGCTGTTTACTTAAGTGCTGCAGTTTGGTGTATTTGCCAGCTCATGCCCAGTCCCCGCCTCTGGGATAACAAAGAAAGCATAAGTACCTGCAGTCCTCCGAAATGGTGAGTCAGCAGGAGTAGGGGGCAGCGGCCCCAAGCTCTTCTTCGATTGGCGTAGTTTAGTCCATTACTGGTGCCTAGTCAAATCTGACAGTTCTATGCCAGATCCTAGGTCTCCCTCAATGTCTCCTGCTCCATTCAGTTATCATTCCAGGCCTTAATTCTCAGAGGGAATTGAGGAGACATGTATCTAATCTGCCATCTTGGCCCTGCCTCCACTATTACATTTTTTAACACAGAAAAAATATTAACACATATCTTGTCATTCCATAACCTGGAAAACCTTTGTTGACAGTCAAAAAAAATTCATTATTTGACAAATAAAACTGCACTGACAAGCATAGAATTTATTCTCCATCCTCCTAAAGTAAAATGTTTAATAGTTTTTATACATTGCTGTGGAGATTTATATATATATATATTTAATCTTGTACTATGTTGACAAAAAGACTCTTACTCTGTTTTGTTTGTTTGTTTTTTGGTACAATGTTCTGTACCTCTTTATTATTTCTCCAGTTAATTTTATGTGATAGGGATCTTTTCAAGTATTTGTTCTTGGCTCATGGCCTTTTCCTATAAGACTTTAGAGAATAAATTTTGACATTAATTGTAGTTAATGTTTATTAATATGTATAGTATTCCTTTGAAAAATAATTTAGTTGGATCTTGTTACAAGTGACAGAAACCAAGCTATCTTAAGCTAAAAAAAAAAAAAGTTTTCAGAACAGAAGACAACCTCATGGAACTGGTACTAGAGACTGAAGGACTTTCAGAAGCCTCTTTCTCTTTTTCGCTTCTATTCACTTACCCACTTCATTTTCTTTGAGTAGACTGGTTTGTCCCAGATCCCCAAATCACATGGTAGAAATCATGGCTGCCCCACAGTTTCGGAGTTTCTAGCTCTCTATTTAAGAGTTTATCTTAGCACGAGATTATAATCTCTTAGGTCCAGTTTCAAATTTCTGAGAAACAAACTATACCCAGCTTGCTGTAGGTGCCTGTTGTTGAACTAGTTAATGTTGCCAGGGGGATAGAATCTTATAAAAAATGATTGCCAGGGATTGCTGTAATTACAGCATGAATGGTGGGTAAGTGCTTTAGAAAAGAAAGTAACTGGACATACAACTCAGTATGCATTTACTGCCTTCATTGACTGAAATTACAAGCTGTTAGGTGACTTAATGTATATAAACATACAGCATCAATCTTGTATTTTTAGAGGATTTAGTAAAATTCAAGTCTCATCATTTCTAAATTATAGAGTCTATGGTCTGAATGATATTAATTCTGTTTTCCTGGTATAATTTCCTTTTCATCTTGGATAATTTTTATTTCTTTTGTAGCCACATGGAACTTTATTTTACATTATGTCAATTTATTTCCTGTTTTTCTAAACTGAAATTTACTTAATCTAGTTAGTAACTTCTGGCCTTCTAAATTCCAGAACCCACTCAGAGGAGAATAGTGAGATAAACTGAAAGGGGCCCTAGACTAAAAAAAGGGAGAACTGAATGTAAATTTTTCATTCACCACCTATTTGTTGTATCACCATAATTAAAGTAGAATAATGCTGTAGTAAAAAATACCAAGCTTGCCTCACAGAGTATTGTGAAAAGGATCACGTGAGATAATGTATTTGAAAGTACTTTGTAAACTCACAAGTGCTGTATCCAAATGGGTTATTGTTCACTTGGTCTTTGTCACAGGGTTAGTGAAGCATGGGAAGAAGAAAGTCTTGCTGACTAATGACAGCATGTGATGTGTTAGAACATAAAGGATAATTGCAAAAATAGCTGACTGTATTAATGATATGCATAAAGGAGAGCATTAGATTCACTTTTAAGATTGGTCATACCGGAAGATAATCCATGATGATGTTTTTCTGCAGAGGCTGAACCACAGTATTCAGTTTTGTTTGTAATTGTGCTTCTGTATGTAATGATCTGATCTTGTGGGGTTGGCAAAGGGGAATAAGGCCATTTAGTTATTGTGACTTAATAATATATTCTGATGCGGGAGCAGTTTAGTGGTTAATTAAACACTAGTAAGACAATACGTGGTAACCCAAATAAAGACAAATAAAATTGTATTAAAAATAAGTGCTTGCTTACTTTTAGTTTCTGCAGATAGTATGTTCTGCATCTTTTTAAATTTTGAATTATGAAACATTTCAGGTATAGTAGAAGATACAGTATAAGAAACTCCCTTACCCATCACCTATTATGGTGGTGGTGGTTGTCAGGTGCTGTCCAATTAGTTATGACTCACAGTGACCCTGTGTATACCAGACAAAATACTGCACCATCCTTAAAATTGTTGCTGTGTTTGAACCTAGTGTTAAAGCCACTGTGTCAGTCCATCTTACTGAAGGTCTTTTTTTTTTTTTTTCCTGCCAACCCTTCACTTTACCAAGCATAATATGCTTTTCTAGGGATTGGTCCCTCCTTGTAACATCGGGTCTGTAAGAGGGAGTCTGACCATCCTCCCTTCTGAGGTGCTTTCTGGTTGTACTTTTTGGCTATTCATTCTTCTGGCAGTCCATAGTATATTCGGGGTTCTTCACTAACACCAAAATTCAGAGGCATCATGTCTTCTCTTTTCCAGCTTTTGCAGCACGTGAGATTGAAAAAGACCATGGCTTGGGTCATGTGCACCTTTGTCCTCAAGGTTACATCTTCATATTTTAATAATTTAAAGGGGTCTTGAGAAGCATATTTGCCCTATGCAGTGTGTTACTAGATTTTTTGACCATTAATTCCATAGGCATTGACTGTGAATCCAAGTAAAATAAAATCCTCAGCAACTTCAGTATGTTCTCCATTTATCGTGATGTTGCTTATTGACCCACTGATGAGGATTTTTTTACTTCTTGTTGCTGGTAGCCTTTAAAATGGCTCCCAGTGATCCCTGCTTCCTGGTGTTTGTACCCTTTGTGATCTTTTCCCCTTGGTGTGGACTGGACCTAATGACTCCTTTCTAGTAAACAGAATACAGCAAAAGTGAGGGGATGTCACTTCTGAGAGTACGTTACAAAAAGATTACAGTTCTTTGTCTTGTATGCCTTCATTTGTGCTCTCTCAATAACATGAAGAAAGACAGCTGCCTGTTATGAGCTTCCCTATGGAGAGACCCACATGGCAGGAAACTAAGAGAGGCCTCTGGCTAATAGCCCATGAAAAACTGACATCCTCGCTCTAACAGTTCTTTGAGGAACTGAGTTCTGCTAGTACCCATGTGAATGAGCTTCAAAGTGAATCATTTTTCTAGTTGAGTCTTCAAATGAGATCACAGTCCTGAATGACAGCGTAACTACAACGTCTTGTGAGCCATTGATCCAAAGGCCCTAGCTACTCTATGCCTAGAGTTTTGAAACACAGAAACTGTGAAATAATAAATATTTGTTGGTTTAAATCAATAAATTTGGGGACAGTTTCTTCTAAAGTAATAGATAATTAACCCACTCATCTTTAACAGTTGTCAGTATGTTGCCAAACTTGTTTATACTTCCCCACCTCCTACCGCTTGCTGGTTAATTTTTTTTAACAGTTTTATTGAGCTGTAATTTGAAGCATGCTATAAAATTCACCCATTGTAAGTCTACAGTTTGATGATTTTTTTAAGTAAATTTATGGAGTGTACACTCATTGCCACTGCCAGCTATAGACCATATCCATCGCCTCCCAATTCCTACTCCCATTCCGTAACCCCAGACGATCAGTAATCTGTTCTCTGTGTCTATGGATTTTCTTCTTGTGAACATTTTAAATAAGTGGAATCAGACAATAATATATAGTTTTTTGTGTCTAGAATTTTTTAACATAACATAGTGTTTCTGAGGTTCATTGATGCTATATGTATGTCAGTACTTTATTGGGTTTTATTGCTGAATAGTATTCCATTGTATAGATATACCACATTTTGCTTACCTATTCATTATTTAATGCAAAATTGGACTGTTTCCAGTCTGAGGCTAGTGTATAAGTACTACTGTGAACATTTACATACAGATGTTGTTAGGACGTGTTTGTATTTCACACAAGTAGATGTCAGAAATCAAATTTCTGGCTTTTATTATAAATTTATTTTTAGCTTTTTAAGAAACACCAAATTGTTTTCAAGTATGATCTCACCATTTCACACTCTCACCTGCAATGGATGAGGCTTTCCGTTTTTCTGTGTACTTTGTACCATTTGTTATCATTTGACTTTTTGTTTATACTCTAGTGACTATGTAGTGATATTTTTATTAGGGTTTTAATTTCCATTTTCCTAGTAAATAAAGAGAAGCTTTGGTAGCATAGTAGTTAAAGAGCTTGGCTGCTGACCAAAAGGTCAGCAGTTTAAATTCACCAGTAATTCTTTGGAAACTCTGTGGGGCGGTTCTGCTATGTCCTGTGGGGTCATTATGAGTTGGAACCAACAGCACAACAGCAATAGTAGCTAAAGATGCTAAACATCTTTTTGTGCCCATTGTAACTGTTCATGTGGCTTCTTTAGTGAATTGTCTATTGAAATATTTTCTTGATTTTAAATTGTTTTTACCCTTACTGAGTAGTAAGATTTATTAAAATATTCTGAATAAAAATCTTTTATCAGATATGTGATTTGCAGAGAATTCTCTCTTATTCCATGACTTGAAATCTAGCAGATTAGTTATTTTCTATTATGGATCTTGCTATTGATGATGTTTCTAAGACAAAGTAACTCAGATTGTCATCTGTATTTTCCTCTGTGAGTTTTATAGTTTTATGTCTTACCTTAAAGTCTATACTACATTTTGTAGTTACTTTTTTGTATGTAAGATATGAAATAAAGGTCCAAATTAATCATTTTGTATAAGGATATCCAGTTATTTCAGTACTATGTATTGGAAAACTATCCTTTACCTTATGAATTGTCTTGGAACTTTTGTTAAAATCAATTGACCATAAATGTAAAAGCTTATTCCTAAACTCTCAGTTCTGTCACATTGACCTACATGCTTTTTTTTTTTTTTACTCTACTACCATTATTTTGATTACTGTGGCTTTAAGAAATATAGACTATTCAGAAATCAATTAAAGTCCCACTTTTTTCTTTCTTGTGTCTTCTCAGCACAAGCCAGTGTTAAGCCAGTGTTGTGTGAATCGTTTGGGCCCTTTGTTGTCTCTTCTATGCATATGTGTGTAGTGCTAGTCAATTTATTCTATGGCTATTTCATTTCCTTGGTCTCGTTATTGTATTTCTTGCTAGTGTAAAACTCTACTACTTGCCCTGGTCAGGTCTGCAATTTCAAACTAGCTGAGTCACTAGTCTGGTCTCTGTTCATTTGTACAGTTATTTCTGACAGATGGTACTTCTGGGCTGGGAATTTTCCACTCCAGTCACCTCCCTGCAGCAGTGAAAACTGGTGGCTTTCAGTTTGGCCAGCCTTGGTATGGGAACAGCCTGAGGCAAGAATGCCACAGACTCCTCTCTTCATACCTAAAGTCGAGTAGTTTTTCATGGATAACTACTTCACAATGTAGTGTATACCTTTGGTCATTTTCTAGAACTTTGGGATGATTGTTTTTGACAGTTTTATCATTGGTTTGAGGGCTAGCAATCCTTTTTTACTTTTCAAAAACAAACACAAAAAAGGCAAATTAGCATAATGAGATCTTGTATACCTACTAGTCAGTTTCAACAGTTAAATCATAACCCATCTTATTTCATTTATATATTCACTTACATCCTTCTGCTACTACTGTGTTGAAGCAAGTCTCAGACATATTTCATTCATGAATATTTCAGAATCTATACCAAAGAAATGATGTTTTTGATTTTTTTTAATACAATGGTAGTACCATAAACTCACTGTAAAAAAAATTTGTGATACTTCCTTAATCCATCACAAATCAATTGTCCAAATTTCTGTTACATAAATGTTGCAGATTGTTGTTTCTATATCTATAGTTTTTAAAATAAGTCTCCACATAAAGTTTTATTTGTTGCAATTGGTTGCTATACCTTAAAGTCTATTGTTATTCTCTCACTTTTAACTTACTTATTGAATAAATGAGAACATTTGTCCAGTAAAGTTTCTAACAGACTGATAAAATTCCTACTGTGTAGTATAATGTGTTCTTTTGTCCTCTATGGTTTGCTTTAAATCAGTAGTTAAATTTGGAGTTGCGGTATCTAGTATGATAGCCACTAGCCATATGTCCCTGCGTAAATTTAAGTTTTAATTAAATAAAATTAACAATTTCGTTCTTCAGACTGATAGTGATATTTCACATGCACCATATATGCCCACTTCTGTTGAGTCGATTCCAACTCAGGTACACAGCACCCACATATTGGAAAGTGTGCAAGTAGAACATTTTCATCATTACTGAGTGTTCTATAGACTTGATCAGATCCAGGGTTTATTTTTTTTAATTTTTTATTATGATTAACTGAAAATATATAATCCAAATCAATTTTATGAGCCTGCCTATCTGCAATTCCATCTGCTCTCCTCACCCTGTGACAACATAGACCTCGTTTTCACTCTTTACTTCTAGTACCCTCTTAATGAACAACTGTCCCCTCCTCATCTAGAAAGAGACCAGCAGGACAGCCTCCTATAAATGTTTAAAACTGTGAAGCACACACACCACATGCCCACACTGTGTCCTCAAGTCCAGTCCATTCTTGTCTGAAGAGTTGACCTCAGTACTGGTTTCAGGTCATAGCCAGCAGCAAGACTAGGGGCCATGTTCCCAGGGAACCCTCCAGGCTGTCAGACCATCAGTTCTGGTCTTTTAGTAGAGTTCTTGAACTGCACACCTCTTTTCCTTATACTGCATCAGGAACTGTACGTTGTGCCCCTATCACGGCTGCCTTTGGTGGTGGCCGGGCACATCTGGTTTTTCTGGTCCTATGTTGATGCAGTCTCCCATACACATGGGTCCTTCTGGCTCCTGGGCTCATTTTTCTTCATGTCTTTGATGCTGTCGGTTGTCCTCTGTTCCAGATGAGTTACGACTGTTTGGTGTTCCTCAGATAGTAGGTTGCTAGCTTTTAAAACTCTGGACGCTGCTCCAGGTGCAGAGGATGTCTTAGCAAAAGACTAGTTATGCCAGTTGACCTCGATGTCCCCTGAAAACATGGTCCCCAGACCCCTCTCCCTGCTACTCTATCCTTTGAAATGTTGGATAGAGCTCAGAAAACCTTTCATTTTATGGTGTAATCCAATTATTTTGATGTGCTCTCAGCTGCGTGCTGTCACTCCCTTCACCTAACCAAATTCCTGTCAACTAATCTATGGACATAGCTCTCCCTCCCTTCCCACCTTTGTAGCCCTTAAAGAGTCTTCTGTACATAAGTCCATTTTTAAGTCTTTACAGCAGAGGTCTCATACAGTATTTGTCCTTTGGCAACTGGCTGTTTTCACTCAGCATGTCTTCTAGTTTATACCAGGTTATTAGATGCTACCTGAAATCACCCTTGTTCTTTATCATTGCATAGTGTTCCATTGAATGTACCCTAGTTAATTTATCCATTCATCTGTCGATGGGCATCTAGTTGATTCCATCATTTTGCTATTGTGGACAGTGCTGCAGTAAACGTTTGTGTGCATGTATCCATTTGGGTGACGACCTTTATTTCTGTGGGATATATTCCAAGCAGTGGGATTGCTGGATCACATGGTATTTCTATTTCTAGATATTTAAGAAAGAGCTAAATTTGTCTCTAAAGGGGTTTTACCATTTTACATTCCCACCAGCAGTGTAGAAGAGTTCCAATCTCTGCACAGCCTCTCCAGCATTTCTAGTTTTGTGTTTTTGGGATTATTGCCAGCGTCGTTGGGATGAGATGGTATCTCATTGTAGTTTTTAATTTGAATTTCTCTAATAGCTAGTGATCGTGAGCATTTCCTCATGTGTCTTTTGACCACGTGAATGTCCTCTTTGGTGAAGTCTTGGTCCACCTCCTTTGTCCATTGTTTAATTGGATTATTTACCTTTTTCTAGTTAGTATTTTGCAGTACCTTGTAGCTTATGGAAATCAGACATTGATCGGCATGTAATTGCCAAATAGTTTTTCCCATTCTGAAGGTAGTCTTTTAACTCTCTTGATAAAGTATTTGGATGAGCATGTTTCTTTGATTTTCATTGGTTCCCATTTATCTATTTTCTCTTCTGTTGTTTGTTCATTGTTGGTAAGATTTTGTAGTCTAAGCCATGTATTAAAACTTCCACCGTTGTCCCTATTTTTCCTTGCATAGTCTTTATCATTTTCAGTTTGATAAAGTCTTTGATCCATTTTAAGTTAGCTTTTGTGTAAGGTTTGAGGTATGGATCTTGTTTCAGATTCTTGCAGTACGTATCAAATTTTGCCAGCACCATTTGTTAAAGAGACTGTTTTTACCCCAGTTTTCAAACTTCGGGCCTTTGTTGAATATCAGCTGTTCATAGAAAGATGGTGGTATTTCTTGATTCTGTATTCTGTTCCATTGGTGTATATATCTAGTTTTGTACCATTAGCAGGCTGTTTTGACTATTGTGGCAGTGTAACAGGTTCTAAGGTCAGGTAGCGTGATGCCTCTCACTGTATTCCTCTTCTTCAGTAGTGCTTTATTTATCCAGGGTTTCTTCCCTCTCCAGACAAAGTTGGTGATTTGTTTCTCCACCTCAGTAAAAGATGACACTGGGATTTGTATTGGGATTGCATTGTGTATGCAGATTGCTTTAGGTAAAATAGCCATTTTCACAATGTTAAGTCTTCCTATCCATGAGCAAGGTAGATTTCTCCACTTATGTCTTTTGGTTTGTTGACTAGGATCTTGTAACTTTCTCTGTATAGGTCTCTTCTCTGACTAGATTTATTCCTAGATATTTTGTCTTGTGTATAGGATTATTATAAATTGGAGCCAAGTCAGTGGCACCTGTAAACAACAACATTTATTCTTTTGGAAGACTATAGTAAATGGTATTGATTCAGTGATTTCCTCTTTCATGATCTCTTTGTTGGTGTAAAGGAGACCTACTGATTTATTTATGCTTATCTTGTATCCTGATACTTTGCGGAACTCTTCTATTAGTTCTAGTACTTTATTTATGGATTCTTTAGGGTTCTCTGTGTATATAATCATATTATCTGCAAATAGGAAAATTTTTACTTCATCTGTACTGATGCAAATGCCCTTTATCTCTTTGTCTTGTTCTAATTTCTTTGGGTGGACACTCTAGCACAATGTTGAATGGAGTGGAGACAGTGGGCCTCCTTGTCCAAGTTCCCGTTCTCAGAGAAAATTCTTTCAGTCTGTCTTCATTCAGGATACTGTTGGCAGTTGGCTTTGTGCAGATGCCCCTTATTACATTGAGGAATTTCCCTTCTATAACTATTTTGCTGAGAGTTTTTAACACGAATGGGTGTTGGACTTTGTCAAATTACTTTTCTGCATTAATTGGCAGAATCAGGTGATTCTTATCCTTTGTGTTATTTATGTGTGATCATATTAATTGTTTTTCTAATGTTGAACCAGCCCTGCATCCTGACTGTAAATCCAACGTGGTCCTGATGAATTGTTTTATTGATATGCTGTTGAATTCTGTTGGCTAGGATTTTGTTGAAGATTTTTGCATCTAGGTTCATATTGGTCTGTAGTTTTCTTTTTTTATGGGATCTTCACCTGGCTTTGGCATCAAGATTACTCTGGCTTCATAGAATGAAGTTGGGAATACTCTGTTCTTTTCTAAGTTGTGAAATAGCTTCAGTAGTGTTGGAATTTACTCCTTTCTAGAAGTCTGGTAGAAATCTCCAGTGAAGTCATCTGGGCCAGCCCTTTTCTTGGTTAGTAGTTTTTTGATTACTTTCTAATCTCTTACTGTGCAATGAGTTTATTAAGTTATTTACTTCTTCTTGTGATAATTTTTGTAGGTGATGTGAATCTAGAAATTTGTCGACTTCCCCTAGGTTTTCAAATCTGTTAAGAGTACAGTTTTTCGTAGTATCCTGTTATGATACTTTTAATTGTGGTTGCATCTGTTGTGACATCTTCCATCTCATTTTTTATTTGGGTTGTTTTATTTACTCCCCTGTTTTTCTTTGGTAAGTTTAGCCAGTGGTTTACCAATTTTGTTGATCTTTTCAAAAAACCAGCATTTGGTTTTGTTCATTTTTTCAATTGTTTTTCTATAATTCATTTAGTTCTACTCTACTTTATATTATGTGTTTTCTTCTGGTGTCTGAGGGGTTCTTTTGTTATTCTCTTTATACTTGTTCAAGCTGTAGAGTCAATTCTTTGGTTTGGGCCCTTTCTTCATGCCAGATGTGTGCATTTATAGAGATAAATTGACCTCTGGGCAATGCTTTTGGTGTATCCCATAGATTCTGGTAGGATGTGTTTTCATTCTCATTTGAGTCTGTGAGTTTCTTTACTGAATCCTTGATTTCTTCATGAATTTTTGAGCAAGGTGTTGTTCATTTTCCATGAGTTCGAATTTTTGTCACTTGATTTCAACTTTTATGACTTCATCATCTGAGAAAGATACTTTGCAATAATTCGGTGGTTTGAATTTTGTTGAGACTTGCTTTATGGTCTAATAAGTTGGCTATTCTGGAGAATATTCCATGTGCATTGGAAAAGAAGGTGTATTTATCTGTTGTTGGGTGAAAAGTTATGTATATGTCAGGGAGATTTAGTTGGTTGATTGTCACAATAAGATCTTCGATGTCTTTATTGAGCTTTTTTCTGGATGATCTGTCTATTACTGAAAGTGGAGTGTTGAAGTCTCCCACTATTATTGTGTAGTGATCTATCTCATTTTTTAGTGTTTGGCATTTGTTTGATATATTTAGATGCTCTGGTATTGGGTACATAAATATTTTAATATTGTTATATCCTTCTTATTGAAACTTTGAGCAGTAAATAGTGACCATCTTTGTCCATGATGGTGGATTTTACTTTAAAATCTGAGGTTAATGTTGGTACTTCTGTTCTTCCTTGCATGTTATTAGCTCAGTATATATTTCTTCATCCTTTGATTTTCAGTTTGTTCATATATTTGAGTCTAAGGTATGTTTCTTGTAAGCAGCATATATACAGATTGTATTTTTTCATCTAACCTGTTACTCTCTGTCTCTTTATTGGAGCATTCAGAGCATTCAATCTGTTTATATTAAGTATAATTATTTATAGATATCTGTTTGGAGTTCTGTCATTTTGGTGCCCTTGTTTTTGTGTGATGATGTTTTCTTTTTTCCAGTTAATATTCTGTTCTGGGTTGTTTTTATTTATGGGTTTCCTTTTCATCCTTTTCACTATTAGTTTTGTGTCTGTTAAGACTCTTCTATTGTTTCTTGTTTTGCTTTGCAGGTACCTCTTTGTCCCCCTTAATGTCTTAAGTTTAAACCAATGTTTAACTTTTGTGTATCTCCTTAACTTCCTCTCCATGTAAAATGGCTACAATTACTGTAATGATCCCTCCTTATAATGTGATGATGTCACAGTTTACCTGTTGAGATTTTTCTTTCTCTAATTTTAATGTTTTAGTTTTGATTGAGCTTTGTAAATTCTGTAACTCAGTAGGACTCTAGATGTTGTGTCCTGCTTTACATTCTTGAGTATACATCTGATATTACTGCTTTACTAATCAAAGAGCTTTTTTAGTAGTAGTTGTAATTTTGGTTTGGTTTTTGCAGAGTTTCTAAGCTTCTGTTTATTTGAGAATGTCTTAATTTCACTGTCATATTTGAGATACAGTTTTGAGGAATATATAATTCCTGGTTGGGAATTTTTCCCCTTCAGGGCTTTCTGTGTGTCATCCCACTGCCTTCTTGCCAACATGAGTTCTGCTGAGAAGTCAAAGGCTTCCCTTTGTACATTAGTTTGGTTTAAGCCCAGCTGCCTTTAAGTGCCTCTGTTTATGGTTCATTTTATAAAGCTTGATTATAATATGTTTTGATGCCTTTCTTTTGAGGTCTACCTTTTGTGGAGTTCAGTAAGCATATTGAATAGCTATGTTCTCTTCTTTTCATAATGTCAGAAAAGTTTTCTGTCAGTAACTCTTTAGCAGTTCTCCATGTATTTTCTGCTATCCTTCCCTGTTCAGGAACTCCAGTTACTCATAGATTATTCCTTTTGATAGAGTCCCATATGCTTCTTAATGCTTCTTCATTTTTCTTGATTCTTTCATCTGATTTGTCCTCATAAATGCTGATGTCATTTGCTTTATCTTCAGTTTTGCTAATTATGCATTCCGTTTTCTAAATCCTCCTTTTTTGGCTTTGCATTGAATTCTCTCACTGTATAATTTTATTATTGATCTGCTGAACTTCAGATTGTTGATATTCAGTTTATATAGCTTGCTTAATTTTTCATTTTGTTGTGCTGTACTTTGTTTAATGTCTAGAAGGGCTGTATGCATAACTCTTTTGTATTCTACCTCCAATAACTTCAGGAAGGCTTCTTCATCTGGGAAATTTTTTTATTCTTATTTTGTGAGTTTTCCAGAGCCGTGCTGGTGTGCTTCTTTAAATTGTTAGATATTGATTATTGTGTTAGCACCATCAAAAAGCTGTTCAGCTTCTTGGGTGTTGCACCATCAGGAGCTGTGGTATAGTTCTAAGAAAGTAATGACTGCTAGTCACTGCTATGTTCTCTAGTTGCACCTGACTTATGTACAGCTCCATGGTAAGAGAGATGCTGCCCAGGCCTGTAATACTGCTCACCTTCAAAGTTGGCCCCACCTCGACCCTCACAGGTGGCATGCCCTGCCTCCTAACTGACAAAGATGGTGACCTACTTACGGAGTCTCTTAGGGTCTCCATCTGCAGGTGCTGTGATATGGTTCAAAGAAGGGAGGGGTAGGGTTTCTGCCAGTTGTCCACTAGCTGCTACTACATTCTCTAGTTATGATTGGTTTAATAACAGTTTTTCTGCTGGGAGAGGCACTGTCCAGTCAGGCGCTGTTGCTCAGTATGGCATTCAGCCCTAGCCAGGCCCTCAGACATGGCTGACTCCACCTCTCAGCTGACTAAGGTGGCGTTCTGACTCAGTCACCTCACCTACACTGAGCCAGCAGCATCTATGGCACAGGTTGGAAAAGATAGGGGAAATGCTACCCTTGGTTGCCAGCTGCTGCTGAGTTCTCTACATGTGACTGTCTTAAGCACAGCCTCTGTGCTGTGAAAGACATAGTTTCCTTAAGCACTGCAGCTCAGCATGGCAGCGAGCCCCTGCCCAGCTCTCAGCCTTGACAGTCTCATTCCCTGTCTCTTGATTAACAGAGGTAGTATCTGTACCTGTAAGCCTCTCAGCTATGGTGCCAGCAGAGGAAGGACTCTTTGTGCTCCATCTTGCCTCCGACAAAGGTAGTTTTCCGCTTCTTGTTGCCCAGCCCCATCTCACAACCCTACACCTGACCTTGAGGCTCCCAGAATGTCCACTCTGCTGTGTTCAGTTGTATTTCTTTGCCTTAGTTCTCATAGTGTATCAAGGAGACGTATGCTTAGCCTGCCATTTGGGCCCCACCTCCTTTGGTTTTTTATTTTTTAAGAGTACGTCTAATGGTGGTTTGTTGTTCCATCAGCAGGTATATAACATCTGATTGTTTCTCATCTTGTGTTAGCAGCTTTAGATGATTATTGCTTAGGTGTTGTGTTTCATTATCAGTTGCAATATGATGATACTCCAATTCTGTCATTCCCATTTCATTTATTAACTGGAATATTTTATAAAGAAAAACTTTTTGTCATAGATTGAATTGTGTCCACCTCCCCAAAATGTGTGTATCAGTTTGGCTGGGCCATGATTTCCAGTATGGTGTAATTTTTCCTATATGTTATAAATCCTGCCTCTATAGTGTTAATAAGTGAGAATGGGAAGCATTTGTGGTCATGAGGTTGGACTCAGTCTACAAGCTTTGATTGGGTTGAGGCAATTTCTAGGGATATGAAGGAGAGAAGCAAGCAGAGAGACTTGAGGATCTCATACCACCAAGGGAACACTGGGGAATGAAATGTGGCAGTCTGCTTCCATAAAGACTTATAGCCTAGGAAATCCTATGGGGCAGTTCTTTTCTCCCCTGTAGGTCTCTGTGAACTAGAACTGACTCAGTGGCACGTAATTAGAAAAGTGTCTTAGCCATCTAGTGCTGCTATGTAACAGAAATACCAGAAGTGGATGATTTTAACAAGGAGAAATTTATTTCTTCACAGTAAAACAGGATCAAAGTCTAAATTCAGAGTCAGCTCCAGAAGAAGGCTTTCTTAGCTGGCCTTCTTCCCACAGACTAATGATATCTGCAAAATATCATAGTTCTTGTTTTAAACTTTTAAATATTTAATTTGTAGAGAAAAAAATGTTAAACTACTATTTGTCTCAAAGTCATCCTACGTAAAATTCCGTAAGTATATTTGCTATTTATGTAGTTGGTGGAGGAGCCTATATAACCTTAAGAGTTAATCATTAGGCGTATTCACTGGCACCTCATCACGGCAGATAGTTTATTAAATCTTGGAAAGCTTGTTTGTGCCATATTTTGGTTATAAATATACACTGTAATTAAGTATGATGGACGTCATCCTTACATAGGATTTCTTGAATTATCTTTAGGGAAGTATTTTGTAGGTATTTGAACTTTTATGGTGAGAAATCACAAAATAATGCACATTCATTTGACTACAAATAATTATCTACCTCATATTTAGCTAACATCATTCTAAAGTCTTTTAGTGCTCTGAACCAGCTCCAGAGGTGGGAAATTAATTGATAGTTTAAAATAAAAAAAATGTTTGATTACTTTTTATTTTGCTTTTTCAAAGTTTAATTATTAATTTACTTAGGTTATGGCATATCAAAATAAGTATTAGCAGTAGAAGTTTTTTTCTTTTTGTTTTGCTTTTCACTCTCAGAATAACATTTTTACTATTCCGGAAAGTTATTTGAAAATATATAGATTGATATTTATAATCCAATAGTAAATACATTATTTTAGTAAGTGATTTTTCTTGTGTTGCTTTTTGTTAAGTTTAGTGGATGGACTTCTTTTTAAATAGAATTTTTAATATATATCATTCTGCTTTTCATTTAAACAAGCTATTAACCCCTGTCGCATAGGCTTGAAGTTACGTAGCATTAACAGGGACAGTATTGTGTCCATTAAGATGGGCCATGTGAAATCAGAGGGAGCACACATTGATGGTTAAACCCTGTGATATGAGAAGACACTAAAAAGACACAGAGACTGTTAGAGACAGCTAGGTTAAGTCACTTCTTGGTCACCAGTTTGAATTTCAACCTGTAACCCTCAGATAATTTTTCACTTGCTCTTTGGTGAACTCTGAAATGTGTAGAATACTTGGAGAAGTGTTGCCTAATTTTAACCAGTCCTAGCTCTTAATGGAATTCCATTATCAAAGGCTTTTCCTGAAAGGTATAAATTGCTGCACAGCACTTAGGAAAACAAAACCACTTTCTCTGTACTTTGGATAATTCTTGAATAAAGCAGTGATATCTGGGGGTCTGTATTAAGCTTTTTAATATATTGAAAATCAAAACTTTAAGGTACAGTGATCCTATATCCATCCATAAGCAGTAACTTTGAATATTTTGCTAAATTACTTTAATTTATGTGGCTATCTGGTTTAACAGCTTATGTTTGTGTAGAATTGGCCCAGTTCTCCTGTGATAGGTTTACTTACTGAAAAGTCACACTTGATAAAGAGGAAGGAGTATCTTGTCCCAGTTGAATACATTATCTGATCACAGTAGAAGAGAAGAGAATAAAGATGATGAGGCATTAATTTTAAGTTTTCTTTGCTGGAGGGTCTGGGGCTTCTGTTCTGCTTTGTCAGTGGAGTTTTCATAGTTATGCCCATTATGTCTTTCAGAGATAAATTTTTATACTGTTCATATTTAGTTTCTTGCAGTTGTTACTAGGATATTCATTTCAAAGATAACTCTCTTATAGTTAAGGCAGTCTTCATTTGGAATCTGAGAATGCTTTGAAAATCATAATATGATCCGAAAGTTCAAAGGTTTGTAAGCCTATGTATCTAATAATTATAGGAACTAGCATAGTCAGGTCCCTGGTAACATGTACTGTTTTAATTGGTAATAATGCAAATGACTGCTGGTACTCATTGTCATAGGTTAAAAATGATCTGTCTTAATGAAGTTAGGATTTCTGTATTTAAGTGGTATGTCACACTATTCTAGATTTTAATTTTTTTAAAAGAAATTACATGGATATAATTTTATGCACTATATGGACATCTGGATATACGATTTTGAAATCATACACCTTCCTTTAATCAAGTGTTAATTATTTGGTTTACTTTATAAAATTACAGAAGTAGCATTAGTGATGATAAACTCTCAGTAAAACTTTTCTATACATTTACCCAAGTCACTGCATATTTCTGTCATCTTTGTGTGAGTTTGTTTATTCAGGCAGTCCCTGGTTGCAGAATGCCTGGCTTAGATACAACTCATAGTTTTGAACCAACCTCCATAAACCATATTACATTAAAAATTCAAAGTACTACATACAGTGGTTTGCAATAACAACTAAGTGCTACTTTGAGATGACCATCAAAACATTCTTATTATTGCTATATTACTATGTTAAAGGTGTTTTAGAGTATCTGGAAGTGTTTCATGTTTTTATGCACAGAAAGATATACTGTATACTAAATATTAAGACAAGCATTTAACTAACCAAGATACGAACCATACCTAACTATTCTTACTTAACATACAAATTCAACTTACAGGCAGATTTAGGAAAGAAGCTTATTTCTAATCCAGAGACTGCTTGTATACATATGTGTATGTGTTTGTATGTGTGTATACGTAAAATGTCCCTGCCTTTTCCTAAATTACTTCTTTTTTCCTTAAAAATTTTAAAGGTCATTTGAATGTTTAATATAACATTTGTCTCCAGACAGACATTGTTACAGTGGTAAGAAGTTTTATTTAGTTTATAGGCTTATCAGTAACCTTTACACATAATGTGATATTGTCTGAATGTCTTATTTTGTTCAGCTTTCCCTGGCACTGATGAAGCCTAAGGCTGCTGTTTCTTTGAGTTACTGATAATTTTTTATCTGATTAACTGACACATTTAGTTGAAATCAGACACAGCCCTTAGGCTGGGCATGGATTTAATTTAAAAAGTATCAAAGGTTTGCTCTGTGTGCTATTTAATCATCATGTTTATCAGGCAAAGAAAAATTACCGGAAGGACCATAGGGAGAGGGTTATCTTAAGGAGCAGTAGCTTGGGAAATTGATAATAGCTACAAGGTAATTTACTGCTAACTTTTACATTCATTAATATAACATTTCCCGCTAATAATTACAGTGCATGTAATATACTAATTAAATTGAAAGCATTATCACTAATTTTCTTTTTTACTGAACTCTAAGATGGCTGGATAAGAAGTGAGAATATAAAATTGAAGCAAATCCGTGTAGTCACACCAATTTAAACAATTGGTTAGTTGGCTAGTTAAAACATTTTAGAGATAGAAAATGAAATCACTATGAATATTTAGAAAAACTCTCATTTTAGACTTTGACAAGGAAGTAAAAATTCTCAGTGAATGAAATCACTGTATACGTATGTTTGTAAAATATTATACTGGTCTGACCTGTAAAAGTAATAAGCCTTCCAGGAGCCAATACATCACTGCTGTACATGTGTATGATGGCACCACTCTAATGAATGAATATGTTGGGTTGATGGAGTATCCTTATACTATGAAGCCTTTGCAGTAACTATGCTTGTTATATAGCTTTTAGCACTTTGTAATATAATTCATTTTTTACTTCAAAAAATATTTCATGCTACATAACAAAACACAGTAACTCAAAGGTAATATTTAAGAAAATACTTCCTTCAAATATCTTTTAACAAAAATAACAAAAAAAATTAAAAAGGGATTTATTTAAAATTTTATGTAATTCAGATAATAAATGTTATACTTTGATATATGGTTATTGTATAATTGTACATTTTAATCTAGCAGGAAGCCTCCAGGGTTTTTCCCACACTTCCATTAATGATATGCATAGGGTATAATAAAAACTAGAATAATATAATCATTTCAGCTTGTATGAAAAATAAAACCGCAATTAAAAAGTTCTATCTTTGTAGATACAATAAAGTATTATGTTTCCTCTAAATGCCATTTGTCACAATTCTCAAATATATTTGTTTTTCAAAGGCATAAGTTATGTTTGGTTTTAGAGCAGAAAATTTATGTAGTTTTCATGGAAAGAAAATTTTATAGAAGGAAAACTTTTATTAACTGAAAATCTGCATACTTTCTGGTGATATATACTTCCTAGATTATTTTTCTTAACAATTAGTGTTCTCTTTGAATTTGTTGAATGTTCTGAAGAGTAAGTAAATACATTGGAGTTTCTCTAAAATATGCATTGTTAACTTTCAAGTGGAATTCAATTTAAAGTCAGTCTGTCTTGCACCTAATTAATCATAGGGGCTTATTTTAAGGGACTTTTAACTCTAAGTAATCCCATAACGTAGATCTTGAAGACTTTGTAAAGTTTCAGTGTAGTTTTGGAATTGACTCAGTGTCAGCTGTTTTGTGTTTTTGTTTCAGTATGTTATTTTTTCTTCCATATATTGAGTATTATATAGTAGCCATAAGCTAAAGTCATCAAGCAGCATGGACTTTTTAAAAATTATGTTTTCAAATTGTGTTTTGATATTTTTTCTAATTTTCTGAAATTTCTGAATATTCTTTGTCTTTGTTTCTTTGATAATCTTCTTTTTATATAATGAGGCCATATTTTTTTTATTTGATTTAACACAGCAGGATTGAGTCAATATCTAGCGTCTCAAATCATGTATTAATCTGTCATCTTAAGTTTAGACATGACCATATTTATTAGTCTCAACAGCTCAGTATGAGGGTAACAGACTTGGGAATAAATCTAAGAGCTTGTCTATTACAGCCCTTTTATTTTACTAGTGAGGGAACTGGGATCCAGCAAAGTTAAGAGTCTTAGCTAAAAGACCCACATCTAATCATTATCAAAAATACTACTCATGTTCTATTTCTATCATAGTATCTCAGTCACTTAGAAATGTTTCTTATTTTCCTAGATCACCTGATGATTTTTATAATTTTTAGAATTTACAAATTCTGCACATATTAAAACCTTTTTGTTTTGTTTGAGAGAGAGAGAGTATTGCTATATAGTATGGCTTCTCTTGTCCCCAATTCTTTCTTTTTCATTTCTTCTGGACCCTTTGTGAGCCTAGTGATTATCTTGGTGACATGGTGGTTAAATGCTACAGCTGCTAAGGAAAAGGTCAGCAGTTTGAATCTACTACACATTTGAGTTGTTTTTTTTTTAATAACATTTTTAGATTTTTTCCTTTTAATTTACTGCTTTGCACTACATCTCAGTTTAACTGTTGTAACAAGAATACCACCAGTGGATGGCTTTAACAAAAAAGAAATTCATTGTTCTATAGTTTAGGAGACTAAAAGTCTGAATATAGACTGCCAACTTCATGGAAAAGCTTTCTCCTTCTGTCAGCTCTAGAGGAAGGTCCTTATCATCAATCTCTGCCTGGCCTGGAAGCTTCTCGGCACTGGAAACCTGAGTCCAAAAGAGGTACTGCACTCTGAGGTCTTCTCTCTTCGTAGTTAGGAGGCCCTCTCCACTCTGCTTGATTTTCTTTTTTTATATTTCCAAATAATTGACTCAAGATAGAAGCTAATCCTGTAGAGTCCTGCCTTGTTAACATAGTCTCCTTAATCCTGCCTCATTAACAATCACAGAAGTTAAGATTTACAAAGCCTGAGATAATCAGGTCAGATCACAAACTGGTATATGACCACACAATAACTAGGAATCATGGCCTAACCAAGTTGACACATATTTTAGGAGACACAATTAAATTCATAACATAGTATTAATTATCTGTTCATGTATGTTTTCTCTAAATTGTAAGCTTCTTGAAGTCAGAGACTGATTTGTAACACATTTGAATATTCTTTACAGTTTAATTTTTTTTCTTTCAGTTTGCATTATGATTATAATTGTTACGTTTACTCTTTCAGACTTACCACTCTTCTTGACTGTTTTTTTTTTTTTTTTAAATCAAATCATCTTACATGCTTTCAACTTTCTCTGGCACTTTATGTCCAGAAATTAACAATGTTAAAATGTTATCCATACAACTGTGGCAAAATATAAAAATACTAGCAGTACAACTCTGGCAGAAGAATATAAAATGCTTCAAACCAACATTAAAATTCCCAGTTTTTTGAGGTGAGGACAAGGTGGCAGAGTATTTAGATACTTCTTCCTCTGATTCCTCTAATAACAAAAACCCAAAAGAATGGATGAATTCATTACATATGACATCCTAGTAGTCCAGGAAATCAGAGGGAAAGTTGAGGAATTGGACTGAACAGTGGAGAAGGGAGAAGAGGATTCACCAGACTCTACCTTCCAGCAAACAGCTGCAGCAAGCATGGTGATTTGAGTGTGGCAGATGCAGGACGTCTTCCCTACCAGGAAAAACAAGGTGGAGTATCCACTTGTGCCTCCAGAACCAGTGAGGAGCAGCATGTAATGTAAAGCACATGTGCACACATGGCAGAGGTCTAAATCTTTCCCTTGGGGTATACCTCGTTCTCTTCTCCCAGTGCTTTCCTCTCACTTTTCTGCACTGAGTCCAGCACTAGGCTCTGACACCATTAACTGACCTGGAAATAGGACTCCATTCTCCAGACTCATAAAAGGAGAAATTTAACGAGCAGAGAAGAGGGAAAGGAAAAAGCAAATCTGCTGACTCCCCTGAGCAGGGAAATCTGGGAGGAAACTATTCTTTTGCCTAGACTCAGACATAAGGAAAAGCCCTGTCCTCACAAACACTCAGAGACAGCTGATAGCCCCCTGCCTTTGTCAGTGGCTACAGCCAGGTACCTGTTCCTATGACAATCACACTTGCCTATCTAGGAGAGTAGGCAAGAACCAGCACCAAACTCTTGCTTGGTGACTGACTACTTGGACACCTGAGCTGAATCCATATAGGAAAAATAGATGTATTTCTGTATTCACTAGTAACAGCTCTAACCACCTGATGACAAGATGTTAGCACTTCAGAGTCATCAATAACCAAACTACCACACATGACCAGCCTATTTGGACATTTCAAAAAAAGAAGCTAGAACACAGTAAGCAAACATAAGATAAATAAGTTCAACAAGTTACTGATGGCTTGGACACAAAAGTCTATATCAAATCACTTAGAGTAGCAGACAGTGATGGCTTCAGAAAGCTCCTGAAAGAAAGATTCAGATTTTCTAGAGGAAAAGGACTTTCTGGAATTATTAGAGGTAGAATACAAAAAATTAATATTTGGAGCTCTTCAACAGATCAGGAAGGAGATGAGGCAAAATGCAGCAGAGCATTATAACAAATTGAACAAACTGTAAGAAAGCATAGAATAGTAAGGTTTCAAGATTCAGAAAAATTATTTATGAGATTACAAAATTAGATAATTCTATAGAAAGCCAGAGGAGCAGAACTGAGGCAATGGAAGGCAAAACCAGTGAGACTAGAGGGAAGATAAAGCATGTGACATCAACATATTTGAGTAAAAGTCAAACAGAAGTAAAAAGGATCAAGGAACACTTGGAATTATGTGAGACTCTATCAAAAGGAATAATTTATGTGGAGTACCAGAAAGTGTGTGTGGGGGTTGGGTATGTGGGGGGGTGGGCAGAGAAAATTGTCAAAGATCTGTTGACAGGAAACTTCCGTAGTATCATGAAAAATGAGAAGATATCTATCCCAGATGCTCATTGAACCCTGTACAAGGTAGATTGCACAAGAAAGGCACCAAGGCAACATCACAATCAAACTTGTCAAAACTAAAAATAAAGAGATAATTTTAAAAGTGGTTAGGGATAAACAAAAATAACCTACCAAAAAAAAAAAAAAATCACTAAGACTAAGCTCAAACAACTCAGTAGAAAACCATGTAGGCAAGAGGGCAATGTGAGGACATGTACAAAACCTATAAGGAAAATAGTTGCCAGCCAAGAATTACATATCCAGCAACAATGTTCCTCAGATATGATGGCAAAATAAGGACATTTCCAAATAAACAGAAATTGAGGGAATTTGCAGAAACACAAGAAATACTAAAGGAAGCCCTCTGCTGTGAAAAATCTATAACATCTGATAAAAACCCAAAACTGGAACACAGAATAAAGTAACTAGATACCAGCCTAAACAGGGCAATCACAGAAATCAAGTATGGATACAGAGATGTCATTATATAAATGTTAAAGAAGAGGGACTTAAAATGTAGTCATAGATCTTTCATACGAAGAGGAAGCCAAAGTGATGTAAAGAAATTAGGAACTGGTTTAAACTGAGAAAAATAGAGGTAAGTATTAAGGTATCCATAAAGGAAATGATCAGTCCTAGGCATTGAAATGAAAAACAGGAAGTCTCAGCAAATGCAATACCACCAACATTGAAAAAGGTGGAAAGAAAACATATAACAGAAAAAGACTCAGTACAGAAAATTAAGTGGAACAAGAGAATTGTGTACAATACACAGAAAATGACAACAAAATGACAGCACTAAACTCACATCTATCAATAATCGCACTGAGTGTAAATGAATTAAATGCACCAGTGAAGAGACAAAGAGACAGCCTACCTACAGAAGGCACACCGTAAACTCAAAGACACAAACAAACTAAAATTCAAAGGATGAAAAAAATCTGTCAAGCTAACAACAATCAAAATAAAGCAAGAGTGGTGATATTAATATCTGATAAAGTAGATTTTAAAGTAAAATCCACCACATTGGATAAGGAAGGACACTGTGTAATGATTAAATGGACAGTATTGCAGGAGGGCATACCATATTAAATATCTATGTACCTGACAACAGTTCTCCAGAATAATATAAAACAAGCACTAAAGTAGAAATAGATAGCTCTACAATAATATAAGAGACTTCAACACAGCATTTTCAGTGATGGGCAGAACATCTGGACAAAACGCATTAAAAACATCAAAAAACAAACTCACTACCCTCAAGTAAATTCCGACTCACAGCAACCCTGTATAACAGAGCAGAAGTACCCCATAGACATTCCAGGGAGCACCTGGCAGATTTGAACTGCTGACTTGTTGGTTGGCAGCCATAAAACTCCAACACTATACCACCAAGGTTTCCATTAAAGACACAGAAGATCTAAATGTCACAATCAAACAACTTCATCTCATAGACCTAGAACACTCAAACCAACAGCAGCCAAGTATACTTTCTTTACTAGTGCATGTGGAACATTTTCCAGAGTTGAGTACATATTAAATCACAAAGCAATCCTTAAAAAGTTGAAATATTGAAATATTATGAAGTATCTTTTTTCTGAATATAAAGCCATAAAAGTAGAAATCAATAGCAAGGAAAAAAAAAATTAAAAAATTCAACCCCCTGTAAACTGAGCAACAGCTTGTTAAAAAATGACTGGGTTATAGAAGAAATCAAGAATGGAATAAAGAAATTCCTAGAAACAAAGAATGAAAACACATCCTACCAGAACTGCAAAAGCAGTCCTCAGGGGTCAGTTATCTCAATAAATGCTCACATCCAAAAAGAAGAAAGGGCCCAAATCAAAGAATTAACCCTACACCTGAACAAGTAGAAAGTGAGCAGCAGAAGAACCACTTGGGTAGATAATAAAGCAGAAGTAAATGAATTAGAAAATAGAAAACTGATTGAAAGCACAAGACCGAAAGCTGTTTTTTTGAAAAGATCAATAAAATTGATAAACCGTTGGCCAAACTGACAGAAGAAAAATAGGAGAGTAAGCAATAACAGGTAAGAATTGAGATGTGCCATAGGACAACACACTCAACTGAAGTTAAAAGAATCATAACAGAATGTTACGAAAAATTATACTGAAATGAATTTGAAAACATAGAGGAAATGGACAGGTTGCTAGAAACACACTGCCTACCCAAGCTAAGACAAACAAAAGTAGAATAACTAAATAAACCCATCACAAAAGAAGAGACAGATTAATTTAAAAACTCCCAATCAAAAAATAAAAAGCACTGGCCTTGATGGCTTCACTAAAAAATTCTACCAAACTTTTAAAGAAGAGTTAACACTACTATCACTAAAGGTGTTTCATAGCATAGAAAATGATGGAGTATGCCCCAGTTCGTTCTATGAAGCTAGTGTGACCCTGATACCCAAACCAGGTAAAGACAGCACAAGAAAGGAAAATTACAGACCAATGTCTCCCATGAACTTAGATGCAAAAAATCTTCATTAAAATTCTAGCCAATAGAATTCAATAATATATCAAAAAAACTAATTCGCCATGCCCAAGAGGGATTCATACCAGGGATGCAGGAATGGTTCAACATTAGAAAAACAATGCAGTCAACTACATAAATAATACAAAAGGCAAGAAAGACTTCATTTTATCAATTGATGCAGAAAGGCGTTTGACAAAGCCAGGACCCATTGGTGCTAAAAACTCTCAGCACAATAGGAATAGAAGGGAGATTCCTCAATGTAATGAGGGGCATCTATGCAAAGCCAAAAGCCAACATCATCCTGAATGGAGATAATATGAAAACATTCACGTTGAGAAAGAGAGCCAGAAAAGGATGCCCATTGTCACCACTTTTTTTCAGCATTTTACTGGAGATTGTAGACATAGTCAGGATAAAGAAATAAAGCACATCCAGATTGGTAAGGAATAAATGAAAGTATTTGTATTTGCAGACATTATGATCTTATGCACAGAAAATCGTGAAGATCCACAAAAAAACTATTGGAACTAGTAGAAGAGTTCAGCAAAGTATCAGGATATAAAATGACCATGCACAAATGAGTTGAATTGTTTAACACCAACAAAGAGAATGCTAAAGAGGAAATCACAAAAACAATACCATTTACAATAACCTGTGACTTCTTAGGAGTAAATAAATACTCAAGAATAAATCTAACCAGACATAGAAAAGAAATATACAAAGAAAATTACAAGACTTTTCTCCAAGAAACCAAAAGCGATGTTGTTTAGTCAGCTAGGGCTGCTCTAACAGAAGTACCACAGAGTGGATGGCTTTAACAAAGGAACGTTTATTCTTTCATAGTCCTGTAGGCTACAAGTCCATATTCAGGATGTCCTCTCCAGGGGAAGGCTTTCCCTTGTCGGCTCTGGAGACAAGTCCAGTATTGCATCAGTCTTTGTCCAGGGAGCATCTTGGCACAGGAACCTCTGGTCTAAAGGATGTACTCTTCTCCTGGGGCTGTTTGCTTAATGATGTGAGGTTCCCAATTCTCTACCTGCTTCTCTGTCCTTTTATCTTTTGTAGGGTGAAAAGATTAAGGGTAGGGCAAACCATACCCCAAGAAAACTCCCTTTACAGTGGAGCACCGAGGTGATCTTATAAAGGGATTTACAGTCCAACCCTAATCCTGTAACATACAGCATAGGAAAACCACATAATGGAGGAGAGTCACAAGATACTGGGAATCACGGCCCAGCCACATGGCTACACATATTTTGGGGAGGACACAATTCAATCCATGGCAGATGTTGTAACTGGAGAAACATACTTTGCTTGTGGATAGCAAGACATAACATCATGAAAATATCTCTTTTACCCAAAGCTGTCTATAGAAAGGCTACAAACCCAGCACAAATTCTATTGGCATTTTTTAATGAGGTGGAGAAGCAAGTCACCAACTTCATATGGAAAGGCACAAAGCCACAGATAAGTAAAGCATTACTGAAGAAGACAAAAGTGAGAGCGCTCACAGTATCTGACTTTAGAACCTGTTACACTGCTATGGTAGTCAAACAGCCTGATACTGGTACAGAAACAAATATAGAGACCAATGGAACAAAATTGGGAATCCGGATATAATGTCATAGACCTTTAAGTAGCTGATACTTGACAAGAGTCCAAAATCCATAAACTGAGGAAAAAACAGTCTTTTTAATAAATCTCATTGGGATAACTTGATATCCACTTGCAAAAAAGTTAAACAAGTCCCCTGTCTCACACTGTGCATTAAAAACTAACTCAGAATGGATCAAAGACCTGCGTATAAAAAAGATCATGGAAGAAAAAAGTAGGGACAAAACCGGGACCCTAATACATGGCATAAACAGACTACAGAATATTACAAACAATGCACAAATACCAGAAGATAAAATAGATAAATGGGAACTCCTAAAAACCATACATTTATAGCTCATCAAAAGACTTCAGCAAAAGAGTAAAAAGACCAGCTAAAGACTGGGTTAGAATTTTGGCAGCCATGAATCTGATTGAAATCTAGTCTCCATAATCTACAGGGTACTTCAAAACTTCAACAAGAAAAAGACAAATAACCCAGTTAAAAATGGACAAAGGATATGAATAGGCACTTCACCAAAGAAGACATCCAGGACACTAACAGATACATGAGGAAATGCTCACGATATTAGCCATTAGAGAAATGCAAATCAAAATGACCGTGAGATACTGTCTCACCCCAACAAGGCTGGCATTAATGCAAAGAAAAAAAAAAAAACAATAAATATTGGAGAAGTTGTGGAGAGAATGGAACTCTTCTGTGCATTAAAAACTAACTCAGAATGGATCAAAGACCTGCGTATAAAATCTAAAACAATAAAGATCATGGAAGAAAAAAGTACTGTACTGCTGATGGGAATGTAAAATGGTACAATCACTTTGGAAGTCAATTTGATGCTTTTTCAAAAAGCTGGATGTAGAAATACCATATGATCCAGCATTCCCACTTCTTGGAATATATTCTAGAGAAATATGGGCTGTCAACAGATATATGCACATCAGTGTTTATTGCATCACCATCCACAATAGCAAAAAGATGGAATCAACCTAGGTGCCCATCAGCAGATAAATGAATGAGCAATCTGTGGTATGTTCACACAATGGAATAATGCAATACTATGCAATGATACAGAACAACAATGATCTTGGCATACGTCTGATAACATGGAGTCGTCTGGAAGACATCATGCTGAGTGAAATTAGTCAATTGCAAATGGACAAATATTTTATGAGGCCACTAATTTAAGAAATCAAGAAAAGGTTAAAGCACCAAAGAAAATCTTTAAAAGGGAGATGTAGAAGGGAGGTGGATATTTATAGATTTGATAGTAGATTGGAACGGGTTAAGTAAAGAAGTGACAATATACATTAGAAGGAAGATTAACACTGCAGGACTACACCAGAAGCTAAGAGGTTTCTTAAATACAACCCAACATTTTGAGGGTCAGAGTGGTTGGGGTTGGGGTCTGGTGACTGGTTTCATGGGACATGTAGTTCAATTGCATAACTAATTTTTTTAAAGAAAATGTTCTGCATCCCCATTTGGTGAGTGACATCTAGACTCTTAAAAGCTGGCAAGTTGCCATGTAAGTAGCAGCAGTTGGCCCCAGGCTACCTTGAGCAGAGGAGAAAGATGGACATCAAAGACACGAGGAAAACATGAGCTCAGGAGACAGAAATGGCAAAGTGATCAGGAAACTACATCAGCATGAGACCAGAAGAAGTAGATGGTACCCCACCACTGCCAGTGACTGCCTTGAAACAGAATACCCATACAGTCTGTAATGTAGTGGGAGAAAAATGGGTGTGCAGGATTACCCCACTGCTTTTGAGCCATGTCTGGCTCATGGCAGCCCTAGAGGTCAGAGTAGAACTGCCCCATAATTTTTCCAAGGAGCACCTGGCAGATTGAACTGCTGACGTTTGGTTAGCAGACATGATATTTGACCCACTATGCCACCAGGGTTTCCATTGCAAAACTAAAACTCTACTAAAATAAAGACCACACCTGATGGACGGGGTCATCTGAGGACCCAACCCGTGGACTTTCTGTTAGCCCAGAGCTGAAACCAATACCAAAGCCGACTCTTCAGATAAAGATGGGCCTGGACTGTAAGACATAGAGAAATGCTGGCGAAAAATAGCTTCTTCACTTAAGTACATACATAAAACTGCCTGATCAGCTCATTTACAGAGGAGAGATGAGAGGGTAGAGGGGGACAGGAGTTGGTGGAGTAGATGTGAATGGGTGGAAAGGAGGAGTGTGCTGTCACAAGGTGGTGATAGGGGAAAGCAGCTAGAGTTGCATAGTGGTCACCTGTGACAAATTGATTTAACGTGATGCCATCGAGTTGACTGACTCATAGCAACCCTAGAGGACAGAGCAGAACTGCCCCATAGAATTTCCAAGGAGCACCTGAGGGATTTGAACTGCCACCCTCTATGGTGTATAAAACTGCCAACCTGTGTGATGTAGTGCTTAACCTACTATGCCACCAGGGTTTCCTAAACTTTTACTTGAAGAACAATAAAATATATATATTTTTTAAATTCCCAGTTTCTTTAGCAACTGTGTCAGAAGTCTGTTATTCTGTAACTTACCAGCAAATATCAAAGACTTGAGTTGAGAAATACATACATAATTGTATTCAATCAATTTGTGCACGGTGGGATTGCAGTCTCTAAGGTTTACCCGTGGTTGGCTGAGCGAAATCTCAGTCTAGAAGGACCTTGGCAGGTTTATTATACTGGCTCTGATGATATTCTCCAGTTTTGATTCTGAGATCCTTTGATTGCAGATGGAGTTGAGAGGAACTAAGTAGATGTTCATGTCCCTAGCTTTTGAAACCATTTCTGATCTTTAGAGTTTTTTGAGTTCTTCCTTACAACTGACATGTACCCCTAAAACTAAAAAATCACACCAGCAATCATTTGGATGTGAGTAAAGTTTATCATGGAAAAAAGACCTATAGAAGACCATCTCCATGTTTTAATTCTTCCTGTTCATCCTATCAGTATTCTATTCAATATTTAATAGAGGGCAGCTAGAACTAGGATAACTGTGTTTAGATTAAACAGACCTCACTAGGTCTGCTGGTCCATTTCTTTTTTACTCACATTTAAGAGTGAAGCTTGTCAGAGGAACCAGCAGTTTATCAATCACCCAGAGAATGATAGTTGCAGGTGACAAGAGGGGTACCATTCTAATAGCTTCCTTCATAGCACTGGGCCCATGTGTTCCAACTCTTGATATCAAAGATACTCTAAATGAACGGTGATTACTGACGACATTTTACACACTTGCTACTTCCTGCCGTTATGGAGCTAATAGTATTCATTAACAATCTGATACTTGCTTGTTGATGAATAAATACATTGGAATTTTTCATTTGTATTTCTGACATTCACATAGTATTCAAATATGGCTTTGAGAAACAGCATTTGCTTAGTGCTTAGTGTGTTTTTTTGTTTTGTTTTTCATTTTTCTCCCTTCCTCCCACAGATCCTAAGATGAATAAATGAAAAATTCATGTACCAGCATGTACTAGCAAATCAAACTGTGTTTTGACTTTTTTAACCTTTCATTTATATAATATTCAGAACATACTCAGGTTAGCATTAAAAGAATTCTAAGAAGCAGCATCTCTATTTTGAAACTTTGCTGTTACGCCTGTTGGCTTTTTAAGTTTGTGTTTATGAAGTGCAAAAAAAGAGTTAAAAATGTAACTGGTCTTCAGTGTTTGCTGCTGCTTTGTGAAGTTCCGTATGTTTCTGTGGCAGCATTCTGCTGGAGTTTTGAAACCTAGCGACTCTATAATTGTAACAGCACTTGAGGCAATAGTATGCAGATCAGGCTAATTGGAAAATTTCCCTTGAAGTTTTCTCTCTCTTAGAGAAAGAAGGGGAGAAAGAAAAACTTGATTTATAAATCAGTTTGCTGCCAAATTTGCTAAGGGCAAGGATTTAGAGAATGTTCTTGTTGATGTTGTTAATTTTATTTATTGGACAATACATTAGCCTGAAACTGAATTCAAAAGGTTGAGAAGTATATCTTTACCCCTATTTCTTCAACTTCCTCTCCAACCCAGGCAGTGTTGTCAATTTTTTTATATATTCTTCTACACATGAAATGTTTCATATATGTCAAAGTAGACACACACACTTGCACAGTGTATTATTGTTTGCTTTTTCCATTTCATTCTATATCCTGAAGATAATTTACTTGCAGCAAATCAAGAGCTGTCCCACTTTTAATCGTTGTGTAGTATTCCATTGTCTGTATAATTGATTTAACCACTACCTCTTTTATAAGGAGCCTTGTAGTGCAGTGGTTATGTGCTAAGCTGTTAACTGGTTTGAACCCACCAGCTGATCTCGATAGAAAGATTTGGCGGGCTGGTTCTGTGAAGATTACAGCCATGGAAACCCTATAGGATAACTCTGTCCTGTCCTGTAGGGTGCTGTGAGTTGGAATCAAATTGATGGCAATGGATTTCTTTTATTTGTACACCACTGATTGGCATTTCAATTTTCTCATCTTTTGCTATTATGAATGTCGGTATATATTTTGTTTTATGTGCTTAAACTATCTTGTTTTCTAGTGTGGAATTTCTTAAGATACCAAAGGGGATATGTATCTGTAGTTTTTTATAGATATTACCATAATGATGGACAGACATTCTATAGAGGTTTACCAATATATATTATTCTTTTCCTACCTTATTTAAAGTTCTTTCACAGAGACATTCTGATTTCGATGAAGATTTAATGATATTTTTAATTATCAAGTCTGATAATTTTTAAAGGGACTTTAATCTTACAAACATATGAAACTAAATAGTTTTTTATATGACTGTGTTACTTCTGATCTGGGGTTTTATTTTCATTTCCTTAATGAAAAGAACACATAAATAGAAGTAGTAAGACTCCCACTGCACTGTGATTTTTTTTCTTTCCAAGAATGTTTGCAGGATTAATGATGAAATAAGACATACCCTGTTTGTTCAGTAATCTACATGGTGTTAGTAAATTAAGATAGGTAATTGTGAGTTTTATTGCTGCGCCTGTCTAGTAGCAGAATAATCTCTAGTTTGAAATTGAGCATCTTAGAAAGATTCTTCCACCAAAATGTTCATGTTTGGTATACCCAGTGAAACTGATAACTTTCAGATTTTTACCTAAGATAATTAGAAGACAAGACAATTTCACATAGAGCTAGTATCTCTCATTTTCTTAACCTTTTATGTGACAACACAGTAAGCTGTTTTTGATACATTGTTATGTCTTGCTTGTTAAGTGGATGCCCTCAAGCATGCTTTGGTAGAGACTAAGCTACAAGAAGGCTAGTACTGTGAATGTCTGTGTACTCCTTTGTCTGGAAAGGAAGCATTCTGTATGGTGAACAGTTTACCAAGTCAAAAAAAGCGTTTTGTTGGGCTTCATCTATTTCTGATTTTTAGGCACTTTGGTTACTGTTTTTATTTTTTTTTTAAGTTTTCTTAAAGGATTGCATATGGTTAAGGTCATTGTGTTTGTTCTGGGTCTCTTTGCCTTTGTATCTATTTTTTCACCTTCCATGTACTGCTTGATAGCCCAGAGGGACCTGGTTTTTGTGGGTTTAGTTTCCTATTATTCCGTTAGCTAGTTTTCACTTAGGTTTGGGTGGTGGGAAACAATAGGGAGATTAGAGGACAAGAGGAAAGGAAAAACCTTGTCTCTGCCGTAGTTGAGTCTCCACTGTACCTGGCTCTTCTCTTGCTTGGGCTCTGCTGTACAGACCCACTGAGACTCCAGCTTCCTCCAGGGTGATTGATACCTGGGCTCTGGTAACACCCTCCGTTTTTCCCTTCAGCCTAGGGGTAGTTAATGGCTTTCTGCCTTTGCTATCCCCAAGTTTCCTCACTGTAACCTATTAGGCTGCTCAGTTCTGTTAGCTGTCTAATGAGTTCCCTTACTTAAGAGCAGTTTCCATCTTCATGGTCCTAAATTATCAGAGTTCTCATTTTATAAAATATAACTTGAATATCACTAAATGATAAAGGGCCATTTTTTTTGTATTTATTATTGTTGGATCCATGCAGTTGACTCAATTACTTACATGAATTCTTTTATGAGTAAATAGAAGATAGTGCCCTGGTGGGTGCTGTAGGAGCCCTGCTGATGTGATAGTTAAGCGCTCTGCTAATTCCTAGATTGGTGGTTCAAACCCTGCTCCAGTGGCTCTGTGGGAGAAAGATCTGGGTGATTGCTTCTGTAGAGATTGCAGCCAAGAAAACCCTGGAGGGGCATTTTACTCCATCACATGGTGTAGCAGTAATGGGAATGCCAACAGACTCTAATAAAACAGGAAGTGCATACATAAAATAACATGTAAAATGCCTCAGTAAATGTACTGAATAAGAGTATGAAATGTTTAAAGAAGTGAAGATCACTTCTGATTGAGGCATCAGGCTATGGTATCATGGTTTGTGAAGAGTGAATATGAATCAAGGAATTTGTCCATTTCCTCTGGTTTTACAATTTGTTAGAGCACAGTCTTTCATAGTATTCTGTTACGATATTTTTGATTTCTGTTGGATTTGTTGTGACAACTCCCCTCTCATTTCTAATTTGGGTTATTTGTTTCCTGCTTTTCTTTAGTAAGTTTAGCCAGTGGTTTGTCAATTTTGTTGATCTTTTCAAAAAACCAGCTTTTGGTCTTTTCAGTTTTTCAATTGTTTTTCTATTCTCTAATTCATTTACTTCTGCTCTGATGTTTATGATCTGCTTTCTTCTGGTGCCTGAGGGGTTCCTCTGTTGTTCTCTCTCTACTTGTTCAAGCTGTAGGGTTAGTTCCTTAGTTTGGTTTCTTTCTTCCTTCCAGATGTGTGCATTTATGGAGATAAACAGACCTCTGAGCACTGCTTTCGCTGTATTCCATAGGTTCTGTTAGGGAGTGTTTTCATTCTCATTGGAATCCATAAATTTCTTTATTTCATCCTTGATTTCTTCTATAACCCATGGTTTTTTGAGCAAGATGTTCGGTTTCCAAGAGTTCCACTTTCTATCTGTTTTTTCTGCTATTAATTTTGACATTTATGGCTTTATGATCTGCCAAGCCAAGCCAAGTGCCATCGAGGGAAGATACTTTTCATTAATTTGAACTAGAAGTACTGTTGTGAAATGCTTAAGTGTGCAGGACTGGGTGACTGGATGTGGAGAATCTTTGTATTCCCAATGCCTATCAGTCAGTTGTTGCCTGCTATAGAGACTAGAGATAGCTTGATATGACTTCTACATTTTTGAGCCTCTGTGATGTTGCTGACAATAATAGACAAATGAGGAAATGAAGGTTAATAAGGGCATAGATAGTGCTTATATTGCTGTTTATGATCAATGGAGCATTTTTCCATATGTTACAGTAATTGCCTCACCTAACTCTATGCACTAGATATCATTGCTCTTTTAGAGATGAGGGAGCAGAGTTTCTGAGAGTTAAGAGATTTGCAAAAAAGATTTTTTATTATTGGTATATTGTGCCTTTTAACTCAAATCTGCTGTTTCCATATTTTTCTCTTTTTAATAATTTATTTCATTAGCTTCTTGACCACATTTAAAATCTTGTATTCCTTTGACCATAAATTGCAGCTCTGTCAATAATTAGGGTGAGTTTGATTTGGGACATGGTTCTAAAAGAAAGTTACAAACTTTCAGAAAAAATTAATCTCACAATAGAGGGTATAGTTAATGTTCATAAGTGAGATAAAGGTAGAGTTTTGGTGGTGGTTGTTTATTTTGTATTTGTTGTGGATTGAATTATGCCTTACCAAAAACATGGGTAGCTATTTGACTGGGCCATCAATCCCAGTGTTGTGTGGTTATCCTCTATTTTGCAATTATAATTTTCGTATGTATTATAAATCCTAACATCTGCCTGTAGTTAATTGGGAAAGATTGGGTTATGTTAAAGAAGATCAGGGTGGGACTGTAATACTCTTACAAAATTTAGATCACTGATCCAATGTGGAGGGAGTTTCCTTGAGCTATGACCTGCCCCATCATTATCTCTCAAGAAATAAAAAGGAAATGGAGAGGTCAGGGAGTTGGGAACCTCATACCACCAAGTAAACAGTGCCAGGAGCAGAGGTATCCTTTGGACCTGAGGTTTCTGTGCTGAGATGCTCCCAAACCCGGAGAAGACTGATGTATCGCAAGGACATTCCTCCAGAGCCAACAGAGAAATAAAGCCTTCCCCTGGAGTGGGCATCCTGAATTTGGACTTGTATCCTGCTGGACTGTGTGGGGCTAAACGTCTCTTTGTTAAAGCCATCTACTTGTGGTATTTCTATTATAACACCACTAAAAGGCTAAGACAGTTTTGTTTTTAAGGAAATTCCATGCTTTAAAAACATTTGGAAGGTGGGGCCAAGGTGGCAGACTAGACACACGTCTCCTCAATTCCCTTTGAGAACTAAGGCCTGAATTAATAATTGACTGGAGTACTCTGGACATCCAGGAAGCCCTAAGATACAGCATAGGGTTGTGAGATTGGACTTCATGCTGCTAAACAGGAAACTACCTCTCTTTGATGAGGCAGTGCAGACTGAGCCCTGCTCCTGCGGACTCACTGCCTGGGCAAACTGCAGGTACTGATACTGTCTTTGTTACCTGGGAGGTGGTGGGTGGGCATGAGCAGGTGAACATGCTGAAATGCAGTGCTGAAGTAAACAATGTATAGCACAGCAGAGAGACAGTATGTGGGATAAACACATTTTGAGATCCTGGCTACTGACTGAGGGCACCACTGCCCCTCCAGTCACTTTTCTGAGCTGCACCATAGATTCTGTGGTTTCACAGTGGGAAAGACAGCTCAGCTGGGATTCCATCTTGGTTGTCTGAGAGGTGGAGTCACCCAGTTGGAGAACACAGCTGGATTAACTCCCAAGCTGAAAAGCAGCGCAAGTCCAGAAACCACTTTTCCAGCAGAAAGGCTCTGTAGGACAGTGTTAGATGGCAGCAAGACCACAACCCCTCCCTAATTGAACTATGTCATACCATCTGGGAATGGCCAAAGAGGTGCTTCCTTTGTCAGCTGGAAGGTGAGGCCTGGCACAACTGGTTGCCTGAGTTATTTGGGCAGCTATCGGTCAACTCCTAGCTTCTCAAGACAAGACTGCCTGGAGAAATAACTGCTGAGCAGCTTGACAGCTTTTCTTTCAGCTTCTACTGACCCACATTGTAGGGTCAGTTGGTTCCCCCCCCCCCAGTGAATTCATAACTAGGGAGCCATCTTTGCCAGCCAGGAGCTGGAGCTTGCCAACCCGGGGAATCCACTGGGGCTAGTCACTGGGGTACACAGTAACAGCTGATGACTAACTCTGTTCTTGGAACTACACCTCAGCTCCTGTTGAGGTAACACCAGAGCCTCTAGATGGCCCAAAGTCAAAAAACCATTGTTAACCATTTAAAGAAACAGTCCACTAGGGCTCCAGAAAACTCCCAAAATAAAGAACCAAAAAACTTTGAAGTTGAAGAAGTCTTTCTGAAACTATACAAGGTCGACTACAAAAAATTGTATAGAGAGACCTTCTAGAGAGTAAACAAAATGCAGCAGAGGAAAATGAAAAATTAATCAAGCTATTTGAACCAATGGAACAACAATGATCTGAAATTTAGTACCAGCCAAGCCAAGTGCCGTCGAGTCGGATCCGACTCATGGCGACCCTAGGGGCCAGGGTAGAACTGACCCCCAGAGTATTCAAGGAGCACCTGGTGGATTTGAACTGCCGACCTTGTTAGCAGTGGTAGCACGTAATTCCATCAATAATAAAATTACAGAATTAGACAATTCAATCCACAGCCAAAAGAGCAGGATTGAGGAGATGGAAGTCAGACTTGGAGATAGAGCAACTGATACCAGCATTTATGAGAGAAATCTGAGAACAGAAATTAAAAAAATGAAGATACATTAACAAATACGTGAAACTCTCTTAAGAGGAATAATCTACTATTAATTGGAGTTCCTGGACAGGGTGGGATAGCTAAAAAACACAGACAGTACTATTGTTGAGTTGCTGACAGAAAACTTCCCCAAAATTAGGACAGAAGAGAATATAGATTATCCAAGATGTGTATCAAATGCCAAAAAAACTAGACCCCAAAAGAAGGACATCAAGACATGTTGTAATTAGGCTTAATAAAATGAAACTTAAACACATTCTCTTAGTAACAGTGAGGCTCAAAAGAAAGCTAACATTCAGAGGGAAGCCCTGGAGGACTTCATCTGACTTGTTGGCAGAAACAATGTTGGCAAGGAGTCAGTGGGTTGACATATTCAAAGCCTTGAAGGAGAAAAACTTTCAACCAAGAATTATGTATCCTGCAGAATTGTCTCTCAAATATGAAGATGAATTAACACATTCACAGATAAACAGAAGCTTCGAGACTTTGTATAAACCCAACCAAAACTACAAGAAATCTGAAAGAAGCTCTTTACTTAGAAAAACAAAACCGTTAAATGTAGATTTAATGAGTCAGTGCAGAACATAGCATCCAGAATCCTGTTCAGTTAGGAAAGTCACAAAACTCAGTCAAATTTACAGTATTAAGAGAAGAGAACCAGTGATCCTATCATGAAAACTACGTCACCATCACACTAAAAAGAGGGATATGCTACAGTAGTTATTACCCTTTCAGATGGAGAAGAAGTTAAAAAGATTTATGGAAGTTAAAATTGAGTTTAGACATAGAATATTGAAAGGGATCATAGGGTAGCTGCAAAGCACAATAACAGCACAATATATCAAAACAAGAAGTGTAATACAGGAGTCTCAACAAACACAAAACCTACACTGAAAAAGATGAAAAGTCAACCCATAAAGAATGAACCAGAACATAATATTTGAAGCAACATAGGAAACACCAGTACAAAAATAAATACATCAAAATGACAGCACTAAACGCATATCTATCAATAATTACACTGACTATAAACAGACTGAATACTCCAATAAAGAGATGAGTGACATCGTGGATCAAAAGACATAACCCATATATGTTGCTTACAAGAAATACCTTAGGTTCAAAGATATGAACAAACTGAAAATTAAAGGATGGAGTAATATATACCAAGCTAACAACATACGAAGAAGAGCAAGTGTGGCAATACTAATGTCAGATAAAATAGATTTTAATGTAAAATCCACCATCATGGACAAGGATGGACACTGTTGCTGAAAGTTTCAGTACACAAGAAGGACTTAACAGTATTAAATATTTATGCACCCAATAGAGCACCCAAAGAACATCTAAATGCATGAGACAAACATTGACTACATTGAAAAATGAGATAGATCACTCCACAATAACAGTTGGAAACGTCAACACTCCACTTTCAGTAATGGACAGATCATCCAGAAAAAAGCTCAGTAAAAATATAGAAGATCTTATTGAGACAATTAACCAACTAGACCTTTTGACATACCCAGAACTTTTTACTTATCAACACATAACTACACCTTCTTTGCCAATGCGCATGAAACATTCTGCAGAATAGACTATGTGTTAGGACATAAGCAAGTCTCAACAAAATCCAAACCATTGAATTACTGCAGAGCATCTTCTCGGACCATAAAGCTGTAAAAGTTGAAATCAATAGCAGAAACATCATAGGTAGAAAATTGAATTGATGGAAACTGAACAACACCTTGCTCAAAAAGCCATGTGTTGTCAAGGACAAAATAAAGAAACTTATGGAATCAAACGAGAATTAAAACACTTCCAACCAGAACCTGTGGGGTACAGCAAAAGCAGTGCTGAGAGGTCAGTTTATTTCTGTAAATGCACACATCCAGATGACCCAAACCAGGACCCAAACCAGAGAGTTAACCGTATAGCTTGAACAAGTAGAAAGAGCAACAGAGGAACCCTTCAGGCACCAGAAGAAAACAGATAATAAAGATTGGCACAGAACTAAATACATTGGAACAGAAGAACAAATGTAAAAACTAATAAAACTAAAAGCTAGTTCTTTGAAAAGATCAACAAAATTGATAAACCACTGGCTAAACTTACAAGAGAAAACGAGGAGAGGAAGCTAATAACCTGAATAAGAAATGGGATGGGAGATGTCACAGTAAACTTAGCTGAAATCAAAAGTATCATAACAGCATACTACTAAACACTGTACTCTAACAGATTTGAAATCCTAGAGGAAATAGACAAATTTCTAGATTTCATTTCACCTGCTAAAATTATTCCAAGGAAAAGTAGAACAACTTAAAGCCATCAGAAAGAAAAGACTGAAAAACTTATTAAAAAACTACCAACCAAAAAAAGTCCTGGCCCAGATGGCTTCACCAGAGAATTCTACCAAACTTTTAGAGAAGAGTTAACTCCAATACTATTGAGACTATTTCACAGCGTAGAAAACCAAAGAAAAAGAGAATACACTGCTGTTGAGTCAGTTGCAACCCCTAGCAACCCTATAGGTCAGAGTAGAACTGTCCTGTAGGGTTTCCAAGGATTACCTGGGAGATTTGAACTGCTGACCTTTTGGTTAGCCAATGTATCAGTTAACCCACTACACCACTAGGGTTAAGGGATGGAATACTCCCAGGTTTATTCAGTGAAGCCAGCATAACTGTGAATACCAAAGCCAGAGAGAGATCCCACTAAAAAAGAAAATTGCAGACCAGTTACACTTATGAACTTACATGCAAAAATCTTCAATAAAATTCTTGCTAATAGAATTCAGAAACACATCAAGAAAATAAGTCTTCATGACCAAATTGGATTCATACTAGGGACGGAAACCTAGTTCAACATCAGAGGAATAATTAACGTGGTCAACTACGTAAATAACACAGAAGATAAGAATCACCTGATTTTATCAATTGCTGCAGAAAACACATTCGACAAAGTCTAACACCGATTCATGCTAAAAACTCTTAGCAAAGTAAGCATAGAAGAGAAATTCCTCAATGCAATAAGCGGCTTCTATGCAAAGCCAACCACCTACATCATACTGAATGGAAAGAGACTGAAAGAATTCCCTTTGAGAACAGAAACTAGCCAAGGATGCCCACTTTCAGCACTTCTATTCAACATTGTACTAGAAGTTCTAGCCAGAGCAGTTAGACAGGACAAAGAAATAACCAGTATCTACACTGGCAAAAAAGTAAAAATCTTTGTATTTGCAGATGCTATGATTGTATACACAGGTAATCCTCAAGAATCCATAAATAAACTACTCAAACTAGTAGAAGAGTTCAGCAAAGTATCAGGATACAAGATAAACATGAGTAAATCAGTCTGATGCCACATGTCAACAAAGAGATCATCAAAGAAGATAGCACCAAATAAATGCCATTTACTATAGCCCCAAGAAGGTAAAATACCTGGGAATAAGTCTTACTAGAGATATAAGAGACCTATAATACAAAGAGAACTTCAAGACCTTATTGCAAGAAACCAAGGAAGACTTACATAAATGGAGAAATGTACCCTGCTCATGGATAGGAAGACTTAACATTCTGAAAATGTCTGTTTTACCCAAAGCAATCCACATATGCAGTGCAATTCCAATACGAATTCCAGTGACAATTTTTATGAGGTGGAGAAACAAATCACCAACTATGGAAAGGAAAGAAACCCCAGATAAGAAAGCTCTACTAAAGAAGAGGAACACAGTGAGAGGCCTCACAATACCTGACCTTAGAACCTGTTACACTGCCACAGTAGTCAAAAGAGCCTGGTACTAGTACAAAAAGAGACATAGACCAATGGAACAGAGTTCAGACCCCAGAGATGCCACCATCCTCCTGTGAACACTTGACATATGACAAAGTCCCTAAAGATTGTAAGCTGGTATAAAAACAGTCTCTTTAACAAATGGTGCTGGCAAACACAGCAATACACAGCTTAGACAGACTTCAAAATCTCACAACCAAGGCACTACCAACATAAGAGAAAATAGGTAAATGGGAACTACTAAGAATCAAATGCTTTTGCTAATCCAAAGACTTCAAAAAAAGAATTAAAAGACCACCTACAGAAAGGGAAAAAATATTTGGCAACTACATGTCAGACTGACATCTGATCTTGATAATCTACAAGGTACTACATAGTATCAACACGGAAAAGAGACCCAATTGGACAGATACTTCACCAAGGAGCACATCCAGGCAGCCCAAAAGACACATGAAGAAATGCTATGATCATTAGCTATTAGAGAAATCCAAATCAAAACTACAATAAGATACCATCTCACCCCAACAAAGTTGGCCATGATCCAAAAAACACAAACTAAGAAATGCTGAGGGGGTTTTGGAGAAGTTGAAACCCTCCTGCACTGCTGGTCGGATCGCAAAATGGTACAACCTCTACGGAACACAATTTGACACTTCCTTAAAAAGCTGGAAATAGATATACCATTTGATCAATAATCTCACTGTTCTGAATATATCCTACAGAATCAACAACAGTCACTCAGACAGATCCATGCACACAAATGTTTATTGCAGCACAGTCTACAGTAGCGAAAAGATGGAATCAACCCAGATGCCCAATAACAGATGAATGGATAAACAAACTATGGTACATATACTCAGTGGAAAACTGTGCAATGATGAGGAACAATGATGTTTTTAGGAAACATCTCATAACTTGGTTTCAGTTGGAAGACATTATGCTGAGTAAAATCAGTCAGCAGCAAAAGGACAAGTATTATATGAGAACCCTACTATCAGGACTTAAAAATAGACTTATGTGCAGAAGAAAAGACTCTTTGATGGCTGCAAGGATGGGGAGGGAGAGAGAGGGCTGGTCATAGATTAGATAATTGACAGAAATTTTACTGGATGAAAGCAGTGACTGCATACAGTAGAAAGAAGATCAACTAAACAGGACTTGAATAGAAATTGGAAACTCTTCCAATTTCAGCCTGATATTACAAGAATAGAGTACCAGGGGTGGGGTCTGGGTACCATGCTCTGTGGAGACATCAAGGCCAATTGGCGTAACTAGCCTGTTGCTAAGAGTCTTCTGCACTGCATATTGGTGAGTGGCATCTGGGGTCTTAAAAGCTAGGAGGCTGCCATCTGATATATTCCAAATGGCCCCACCTCATCCGGAACAGATGATCACCAAGAACAACAAAGACACAAGGAAAAAAGAGCTCAGGAGGGAGAAAGACCTGTGTAAATGGTGGACTGTATCAACATGTGACCAGAAGAACCAGATGGTTCCCCCCCACCACCAAAGACATTTGTGATGGGGCACACAATGTTGAATTTCAGTGGCAACATGAGAAAAAGAGGGGTGCACCTTAAGAACTCCACTGAAAGACCACGGTTAGTGGTCCAGCAGCTTGGGGGTTCCTCTGGGAGAATGGTACCTAGGCCTGCTGCTGCTCCTGACCAGAGAACACTATTGAGGTCAACTCTTCTTACAGGAATGAACTGGATGCAGGTACACAGTGTGACCATAAGGTAAGTGTACTTTGTGACTCTATGCATCTATAAGATGCCATCCTACTGGGCTTTACTAGCGGGAAGTGGAGAGTATGGAGAGGAGGGGACAGATTGTTAAGTCAATATAACATATGTAGAATGAAAAGGAGAAGTGTGCTGTCACCAGACAAGGAGAGCAGTAGGAGTTGCAAAGGTGGGCTTGGAAATTTAATTTGGGTTATAGACTTTTTCACTCAATCGCAGTAAGATACCTTTTCTTTTACTTTGTTACTCTTGAACTAAATAATGTTTCTGTATGTTATTAAAAATAAGATTGAACTAGGAAATGGCATATCTAATTTTTCTGTGGTGGTGCCACCCACATGTTTTGTGAATGTATACAAATCATATCACTTATATTTTAGTACTAGACATGGTATTTCTTCCATTGATCTCACATTCTCTTATAGAAATTATACCATCTTTTTTTTTACAGTAAATCTGTTTTGAAATATTTATGTGTATTTTCTTTCTCATCTCTCATTTTCTTCTTGTCCTGCTTTGGTTCAGCTTCTGTCAACCTCCAGTTTATTGCACCTCATCTTGTCAAAATCAGTAACAACTGAATATAGTGAACTGTTTATTATGTTTTAACCCTGTTCTTTTTCTTCCTTAACCTCTCTGTAATATTTGACACTGTAAACTCCTCATCCTTTTTAAAACTTCTGTGGCATTGACCTTTATAATATCCCTTCCTCCTAGTTTTCTATCTCTGTGACTTGAATTTTCTTTGAAGACTCTTCTTTCTCTGCTTTTTAAATGTTGCAGTTCTTCAGGGTTTCATCTCATTGTTGGATTGCAACTCCTAGTGTGGCTTCAGCTACCAGTGGTGTACACTTTTATATTGCTCACTCTACTTGATTTTTGAGCGCCATACCTAGTTGTCTACTGGGCATTCTGTCATTGAATGACCAAAACTTATGTATGACTCAGTGATGCCCAAAATGGTATTCATCATTTTCCGCCCCAAATCTCTTCACCTTCTCATTGGCATTTCTCTTTACCAAGCCAAATACTTACGAGCATTCTGAGTTTCTTTCTCAGATACATGTCGCCAAAACCTGTTGATCTCTTCTTATAAATTCATCAGTAGCCTACTTTGTCCTTATCATTATAACCATTGCCTTAGTGTGGGCCGTCATCATTTCTATTTCTTATATTTCTTTAGAATTTTCTTAATTAGTTATGCTTGCCATCTTTTTTTTATGATCACTAATTCTGTATGGTCTTAAAAATGTAACTCTAACTATGCTGTTACACTTGGAAGTGTTTTAGTCACCAACCGTCCTGTTTCCCTTTTTCTGTCCTTTATGGAATATAAAGTATTTACTCTGACCTAACAGAACAGCTTGTTTCTATTCATATTGTGACTTCTGTCTAGCTTTTAAGTCTCATCTTCTACTAACAGCCCTCATTCCACTAGCTTTACGCTTTCTGTTGGACTTAGTGGGTTTCTCTTTTCTTCTTTACTTTTTCTATTACTTAGCACACAACTCCTGTTACTCCTGCCCATTGGAAAAATTGATCTGGTCCTTCAAAATGGGTCTGTGTTCTTAATGACTGTGTTCATGCCTTAACCTCCTACCCCCACTCCAGAGGCTTTCCTTGCTCCTGTTGTGGAGTAACTGACAGGGTCAGAAAATAGCACAGGATGAGAACAGAGAAGTAGTGGAGGGATCTAGCGTGCTTTGAGACCACTGGAAGGTTTTGAGCAGATGTAATACTTAGCTAAGAGCATTGAGGAAGCGCTGTGATGTAGGGGCTGTGACACACAATGGCTCTCTCAAGACGGATAGTTAGGCTAATCAAAGGGAAGAGATTCTACTTCTCCTGTTTATTACTGAGTGACCCTAGGCAAGTTACATAACCTTTTACTTCAGTTTTTCTAACTGCAAAGTAAGGATAATGAAAACACCCTAGAAATTCTTCAGGTGATAAAATGAAATAATACATGTAATATGATTAGCACAGAGTTTTGCAGTTATAGTGGTATGGAAATTCAAGTTAAGCAAATGAATGATGACGCAGAGTAAAGTTTTAATAACAGCATTATTCATATCCAGTGATATTATCCTTCAAAAGATCAAGTTTTATCAAACTTGTGTGATTTTTTTCATGTGTGTGTATGTGTGTGTGTGTGAACATTTCAATGTGATCCCATTGCAATTGGGATTTTATATCAGTTACTTTCTTCTTGATAAAACTGATGTAAGTCTAAATTTTGGAAGATTATAGACATATTTATGTAAGCTGCATTTTAAGTGTTTTAAATGAATCAAATGAAGCTTCTATAGGAGTTTGGAAAAGTTAAGTAATCATAGGGAAGAGATTCTACCTTTCCTGTTTATTACTGAGTGACCCTAGGCAAGTTACATAACCTTTTACTTCAGTTTTTCTAACTGCAAAGTAAGGATAATGAAAACACCCTAGAAATTCTTCAAGTGATAAAATGAAATAATACATGTAATATGATTAGAAAGTAGCTTCTAAACAGATTAAACATTTCATATCACATGGGGTAAAGACAACCCAGAAGATAGAGAGACCCACATGAGTGGGTGCCTACATAGACTTGGGACCGGAAGAACTGGATGGTGCCCAGCCACCACCAGTGATAGCTGCAATGGAGCTCACTAAGTTGAGTCTCACTGGCAACACAAGAATAAAAAGGGGTGCACTCCGAGATCTCCACTAAAAGACTGCAACTGATGGTCCAGCAGCCTCGGGATTCCCCTGGGAGCATGGCCCCTGGCCCTGATGCTGCCCTTGCCCATAAATCATAACGAAGGTCCACTCTTCAGACACGAATGGATTGGACTTAGCAATGCAGAGCGACCATATATTGGATGCACTTTATGGTTCTATGCATCAATAGGGTATCATCCTGCTGACCTCCGGCTGGAGGAAGGAGAGTGGGTGGAGAGAAGGGGAAAGGAGACTGTTGGGAGGATGAGACATGTATGGAGCAGAGAGGAATAGTGTGCTGTCACCAGGCAGGGAGAGCAGTGGAAGTTGCATATAGGTGGGCATGTAAATTTATATGGGAATGTGCACTTTCACTGAGTCATAATAAAAAAAAAAAAAAAGATTTGAAAGAAGGAAAAAAAAAACATTTTATATCAAACTGGGGGTCTTAGAAATAAATATTTCTTCCTTTAAGTGCTGCTTTATTCTCCTAGCAAGTGTTGAATGACTAAAACTGTTTTTTTTGAAGAGTTGCTCCATGGGTTTTCAAAATGTCACCTTTTGTAGCAAGAAGAATGTTTTTGACAGATTCAAGGAAAAGAGAAACTACAGTTGTAGACTTCTCTTAGTTTTATATGTAGGCTGCATTTGGTGTGAGAGGAGTTCATAGTATTGCAACTAACATTGAGACTCAAGTAAAATAATAGTGTTTTAAATGGACTACCAAATGGTTATGATCTCCCATAATGTCTTTGCTATCTAATTTTCAGCCTTAACAACTTTTCCCCTGTTTAATTGAGAAAAGAGACCACAAAGTGTGATAATAATGCTACAGATTAGTGTCCTGATACTCTATCACGAGCTCACTGTTTAATGGGCTGACTCCAGATGGTAATCATTTCTCATTTTAGACTTTGTTGTTTTTTTTTTTTAGTATTGATGATGCTAAGAAAAACAAAAGATTTTTGGAAGTCAAACAATTTTTTTTTGTTCAGATGACTGAATGCATGATTTGGAAATTCTGTGTTACTTTCAAAATATCATATAAAATAGTTTTCATTTCTGTAATTATTTTTACTAGTTTGAACTTGTATGATTCCACCAAAGTGAAGAATTGAAAAGGTTAAGGAAAAAGTAGCTAGTGCTTTACTGGCCATATAAATTTTATGTTTAGTTATCCAAGCCCTGGAATATCTTTGACATTCACAAATGTTTCCTAGTTAATAATGTCATGTTGCCAGAAGCCCAAATATTGCCACTCAGAGCTATAATGCAGTGTGCTTCTTTAATGAATGGTACATATTAAAAATGTTAGAATGCCTTTCAGATGCAAAACATTTTAAGTTCAGCAGATCATTTTTTTCTCAACAGGCAGGAACTCATTAACCAAGTAATACTGGTAACTGAGGCATTTTTCAAAGAAAATAATACCCCTGATAAATGTATTCTGCATGTCTTCTCATCTGTAGAATAAGTAGGTCTAATTTTCACTTGTGAAAAAGGACAGCTTATTTTCAATTTATCTTGTTGGCTTCATGAACCAACTTTTCAGTATTGAGACCAGTGAATATTGGTGAACAGACTCTGATTTGGGTCTAGATTTCTACCTTTTTAATCGTCTAAGCTTTTAATTGTCTCCATTACCAGGTGGCTGAATGCCTTCCTCATCCTCATCTCTGTATTGGGTGCCTTTTGACTGCAGAGGGGATATGATTGAGCTTTGCATATGAATTTGTGCACTCTTCCTGCTTTGGATACATTTCATAGTAGAAGTCCATTTCTATCTAATGTGTACATATTCCTGATACATCAGGGCACTGGTTTTAGCAGTAGTCATTAATAAGTCTTTAGGACTTATTTAGGTTATAAACTCTTATGAGCAGGTCTGTGTGTATTCTTTTTGGTGATTAGAATAGGATTAGAACATATTAGGCCTTTATTGATTGTTTAAAATGAAAGATTCAGCCACACAATCAGCTATCAGATAGGGACTTACCATTAGGAATTGTGTGGATTTGTTAGCTGGTAAATTATTTACATGTATATTTTTAGAGCCACATTTTGTTACTTTGAAAAAAATAGTTGGTAGATTGTGTTCATAAATGCTATAGTAAGGACGATATAGGCCGATAGTAGTAGGAGCTTTTACCTGTTGTATATCTATTGTGTTACAGCCAGCAAGGCCTAAGGAGTATGATTTTGATGTTCAGTGTTTAGTAAGTAGCATTTCCTGATGTCATCTGCCAGGCAGTAATCCCTTCCTTTGTGGCCTCTTATAATCAGTATAAAGAGTTTGGCGGCATCAACTATTAAGCACTTTGTTGCTAACCAAAAAGGTAGCTGCTAACCAAAACCCACCCATTAATCCATGGGAGAAAGACCTGGTGATCTGCTTCTGTAAAGATTACAGCCAAAAAAAAAAAAAAAAAAAGAAACTGTATGAACTAGTTCTGCTCTGTCATACGGGGCTGCTATGAGTCAGAATCAACCAGACAGCACATGCCATCAACAGCAGTATACTCTGTTTAGACATTTGTCACGTGTTGTACATGCTTCTTTTCACGTACATTCTTCTTCCCATTTTACCACCAAATTTTAATTTCTTAATGTCAGTGATCACTTTATTCTTGTATGTTTTCTACTTGCTAATACAGGATCTGTCTCGTAGTTAAAAAACAAGCAAACAAACAAACCAGATGCTGTTGAGCTGATTGTGAGTCATGAATCTTATGTGTTTGGGAGTACAACTGTGCATCCTAGGGTCTCAAAGGCTGTGACTTTTTTAAAGTAAATTGCCTGTTTTTTCTTTTGAGGCACCTCCTATGGATTCAGACTGCCTACTTGTCAATTAGTAGCTGAACGTTTAAGCATTTGCGCTCTATAGGGATTCTTCCTTTTAAAATTACTGTGTAATAAATGTGTGGATAATATTGTCTGTCAGTTTACCAGCTCATATGATGAAAGATGAATATATGTGTATCTTTTATTTACTAAGTTTTTCCCTAAATAGATAGTAACATATGTATTTAAAGTATAGAGTGGCAAATAGAATAGCAAAAATCAAATACTGTCATTCATAAATAAACATTATTGCAGTTTGGTCTGTTCCTGGTATTCTTTTAAAAATATGTATCAATTTTCTCATCAACTTTTATGGGCTTTATTTCACTTAACTTCATATCTTAAATATTTCATTAGATCAGATATCTGAAAATATGGCTTGTAATGCCTACTTTGTTTTCTAAATATAACACACTTTTTTCAAGCACTCTTACATTGTTTGGGATTTTAGGACTTCCTGATTTGTGTATATATCTGTGTTTTACATGGATATGTAAAATGTAAGCATGGAAAATATCCTTATATATAAACTTGTGGACATTTACAATTATTTTTATAGACTACTAGATGTGAAACATGAAATTTCTTCATCTAAGGAGATAAACACAATAAAGATCCTTAATTTGTATTGCAGGATTGCTTTTCAAAGTTGTCACGCTGGTCGCAGCCTCATTAGTGTAATACATTTCCCAGATCTTCATCAACTTTTGGGTGTTACCAAATTTAAATAACTACACACACACACACACGTGTATCTGTTGTTAGATGGCCAGCGAGTCACATCCAACTCCTAGTGACCCAGATAAAACTGAACGAAATGCTGCTTAGTCTATACCGTCCTCACAACCATCGATACTGTTGAGTCCATTGTTTGAATCCATCTTGTGCAGTGTTTCCTCTTTTTCACAGATCTTCTGCTTTCCTGAGCATGAATATCTTTCTCTAAGGATTAGTCCATCCGGATGACACACCCAAAGAAATGCTATTGTTGTTTTTAGGTACTGGCCATCCTCACAATTTTTGCTGTGTTTGAGCCCATTGTTGTGGCCACTGTGTTGTTCCATCTCATTGAAGGTCTTCCTCTTTTTCCCAGATCTTCATTCACCACCCAATCCTACTCTCTGCTGTGAGTCATCACTGTTAGCAGTGTACCATGATTTCCTCCAGAAGAAGACTTGGTCTTTCTCTCCTTTAAAATACTCATCACAACTAAGAGTTTCTAGCATTTTCTTTTGAAGACTAAAGGCTGGATTTATTTATACATAAATAACATGTGAGTGCACATACACAGACAGTTTGCCATAAACCGTCTGCTTGTTACATAGTGCTTCTAGACTCAGTGGAGGAGCCTAGGAGTTCCTGTGGCTTTTTTTCCACAGTAGCAGTTAAAAATGTATTTTGATAAGCATGGGTGTTTATCTGTATTTAGCCATTGGTTTCTCAAACAGCATGTAGACATATTGGTTCCATCTGAATAAATCCTTGGTATAACTCCTTTTACCTACAGGTGAGTATGGAAATAGTAGTACTAATGAAGCTATGTCTGTCGCAGTTCATGACTATGTATATATGAAGTCTAACAAGTAAGTCCACAGATAATTGTTCTAAGTGCCACATAACCTCATTGCTGAAGATCACAATGGTCACCTTCAAAGTACTCGCCTTCAGAAGCTGTGCACCTAGATGTCAGCACCTATCCCGCGTTTCAAGGCAGTTTTAGAACTCTTTCTGGAATGGCCACTGTGCATAGTGGCACAGTGGCAAGATCGTGAATTTCCTGTCTAGTTGTCTGTGAGGGAATTTTTAGCCAGTAAACAAATAACTGTATTGGAACACCATCGCTACTCACCTGATCTGGTCACCAATTACTTTTTTTTTTTTTTTTTACCCAAAAGTAAAGGAAATACCGAAAGGAGTATATTTTGATGACATTCAGGACATCAAGAGTAATATGATGACATCTCTGATGACCATTCCAGAGACAAAGTTCCAGAATCCCTTTGAAGTGTGGTGTAGGTGCTGGTGTCAGTGCATAGCATCCCAAGGGATATACTTGGAACATGACCATAATGATATTCAGCAGTGAGGTGTGTAACACTTTCTCTAGGATGAGTTTGTGAACTTAATTGGCAGTCCTCATATATCTGCTTTGGTGAAGACCCTCTCTGTTATATTGGCAATGTGGTTTGTGTAGCTGCCTGAACTAGCTTCCCAGCACTCCTGCAGGTTTGTTTTACATTGACAAAGATTGGGGGGAAACAGTGATGTAAGCAGCAAATGGACCTATGGTAGCTGCTTTTTAATCTGGTAGTAGCTGACTATGTAAGAATCTGTAGGAGTCCCTTATATATGAAATGAGGATGATAATGACAACCTACCTCAGAGCATTCTGGCTGGCTAACTAATATAAATGTGTAATGACATTATTCACTGCTGTTTCTAGTACTCAGTGATGCTATTGCTGACTTTATTATTTTTTGAGTTGAACTTACACATCCATCATTGATAGGGATAATGGCCTAAGCTGAATGGTTTCCATTTGTGTCTGACAGGCCCTATGGCTTAACAATATGCCAGACTATTAGGTTCATTCTTTGTCTCTTTTTTTTCTCTGAGTGACATTATTTTTAAAATTTTCTTCCTTTGTTCTTAACTATTTGTTTAGCTTTTGGTCACCGTTATGGCTGGAAGATTAGTTAATATGTATTCAATTCATCTTATATTCTGACGTGTTGAATTTGGCAGTAGATATTGATTGATTAATCGTATTTATTTTGTTAGGATCTGAAGTTTATTGTCTGAAGAATTTGATGATGATTTGCAACTTTTTTTTTCAGATGTTTTGTTTTTGATTCTATCAAAAATGACTGTAACTTCCTTCTCAGTAGTCATTACCAGCCTCTTAATTACAAAATCCAGTGGCCTTGTTGAACTTTCTACAGTGTGTGTGCCATGTATGTAAGAAAGAGCATAAGTGCTTGGCAGTTTAAGATTGATGATACAGCTTGAATAGGGTTAATCTCCTTTTCTCACGTATAAAATCAATTTAATAGTATCCTGAGTTGTTGTGACTATTAACTGAAATAAAATGTACAAAGTGCATAGCACGAGTCTTGACACGTATTAGGTACTTGATAATATTGTTACTTTATCATTTCCTTTTTATCCATACTCTCTTTGTGTGAATGCAGGTACCATCTCCTGGGTGTATCTTCTATCATTATGACCCCTCTTTTCTAGTGTCTGCTGAATTCTCTCCTTCTTCTTACATGCTTGTACACCCTGTTGTCTTACACTCAGCTCTCTTCTCATCTTGTCTTTGAGGATCTTGTTTACTCCTGTGCTTCCAGTTCTCTTGCCTGCTGACAAAACCCACTTCTTCATCTCTACTCTCTTGAGCACCTAAGTTGTATTCACTGTACCTAATAGACTTATCTACTTTGAGTATCTAGTAAACATAGTAAACACAATGTATACAAAGCTAGATAAATTCAGTGTCTTCTTTTAAAATATATATTTCCATTTGCAGTTAATAGTCACTAAAACTAGACTCTTATGTCCCACCTCTACAAATGCTGCTTTTCTCTGTTCAGCTGACTCCACAGTTCTATTAAGTTTGTCTCTAAATTACTACTTGAATTTGTCCTCGTATTCACCATTTGTTTCAGACTAGGCTCCTTCTCTTTCTGTATTCTCTAAGCTGTTCTTCAGATTGTCACCAGATTTGTATTGCTACATGTAAATATATGATCCTGATTCTTAAAATCCTACAATGAACCAGGAAAAATGAAAACATGTCCCACAAAAGACATGTAAAAATTTTATAGGAGCTTTATTGACCAGAATCCCAAACTGGAAGTAACCCAAATATCTATCAACAGGATAACCCATACAGTGGATAAAAGGAAATAAACTATGGATACATATATGTACAGCATGATGAGTGAAAGAAGCTAGAAACAGAAGATAAGATGGTGTATGATATCATTCATGTAAAATTCTAGAAAATACAAAGTAATGTATAGTAACACAAAACAGATTAGAAGTTTCCTGAAGCTGAATGAAAGGAGGATTAGGCTACTGCAGTGCATGAGGGATCTTTCAGGAGTGATCTACCTTGATTGTGATGGCAGTTTTAGTGGCATATTAGTTGGCAGGACTCGTGAAATGTTCAGTTTAAGTGGATGACATTCATTGTGCATTCATTGTACTTCAACAGACTTGATTTAAGGGGGAAAAGAAAAGACCCATAAGGAAGGGCATTCCATTGCCTTTGGGGTACAAGCTACACTTCTCAGTAATTGGGCCCCAGTTTACTTTCTAGTCTGTTATATTTCAACTTCTTGATGTGTGCTTTCAACTTCAGCTATTCTGCGCTACTGACCTTCCCTTATTTTAGCAAGCACTTAATTTTGTTGCTTTGCATTATCTTCTTCACTGCTAAATTGTTCCCCATCCATCTCGCTTTCCTTTTTCAACAAATCATAATCAAGTATGTCCTCAAACATTTGAACCCTAAAGTCACCTCCTCTGTGAAACATTCTCTAGATTTTTGCCGTCATATCACTTTCCTTATTACTTAGTTTTAATGCCTGAACTTTCCAAGGCTAGGTATAATACTATTTGTAAAACTTATGCATGGTATAGACATACAGAGATTTTGGTTTTACTATTAAGTGGAAAAATTAAAGAAAGAATTGTGTGACATGACATTTAGCAGTGTCGTCGGGAGAAGTTTGTTATGTGGTTGCTTAAATTCAGTAATACTGCCTTGGTGGATACTGTTTTGTAGCTGTATGTGCCAAAGATTTCAGTTTGGCTGTGTAACAAGGAGTTATCAGTCTCGCCAATATAGACTGGTGACATGGTGGTTAAGAGATATTGCAGTTCTAATCTACCAGGTGCTCCTTGAAAACACCATGGGGCACCCTGTCCTATGAGGTCACTGTGAGTTGGAATCAACTTGACGGTAGTTAGTTTGAGTTTCTGAGTATAAACTGATATGAACCATACTCATTTAGACGAATGATGTGTGAATCAGAATTCCGGCTCATTAATGTATGAAGTAGACCACTTGTGTTAACAAGGTAAAACATGCTTGTTTTGATGGATTTACATAATCTTCCAAAGGTTGGAAAATAAGACACCCAGAACTATAATCTGAAAGTTGTATAGTGGGCACAGAAATGGAGCTAAGATGTTGGCTAGAAATTCACTGTGTTTTGTAGCACACATTTTTGTTTCAACTATAGCACATGATGATTTGTTTATTTATCCTGTATGCTGCTTCAGTGTGGTATCTTTTATCTAGTAGCTATTCTCTCTTTGTTTCGCACCTCACCATTGCTGCAGTTTTGTCTCTGTTGTTAATTTACTGACTTTTTTCCCCCAAAATAATATAGGTCAAGGTCTGAACTTCACTTTGTCTTTTCTGAAGAGTAAATGGACTGTGTGGTAGATCTTTATATTTTAAAGATCTGTTTTTCTTTCTTCTAATGAGTAGTTATGTTTGCAGTGATTAAGCACTTAACAGAAGTCTTGTTTATCCTTGAATTATTTAGGAATTGCTATGTTGGCGAGGAAACACTGGTGATACAGTGGTTAAGTGCTATGGCTGCTAACCAAAACATTGGGAGTTCAAATCTACCATGCACTCCTTGGAAACTCTATGGGACCATTCTACTTAGTCCTGTATCTTACAGGTTTGCTATGACTTGGAGTCTGCTTGACAGCAATGGGTTTTTGGTATGTTGGAGAAATTTATGGTAACTAGAGTATAGAAGTTGAGTGCAACAGGTTAGTAAATTCCTATTGAGAAGTGATAATGGGCAAGAAATTATGGCTCAAGAATGAAAGACTTTGTCTATCAAATAAAAGAAGTAAGCCTTTAGGAGGAGGAGTAAGTAGTTGTAGTAGTAAAGTAGTGGTAATAGTGAGTTTGATAATGAAAGAATAAAATATTTATTGAGTTCTTACACAGTTCTGGACACTTATTTATTTGGGTTATTTTGTGCAGTCCTTACAGTAACCCTGAAATAAAAGTGATTATTACCTTCACCTTACATGTGGGAAAGCAGACACCAAAGAATTTGATAAATTGTTCAAAATCATAGATCTAGTGGATTACTGCCCACTAGAGCCTGATTTCTAATAGGTAGTTATAGTCATTCTTGTTGAACAGACAAAGCTAATGATCAGTGTATAGGCCTAGTGCTGAAGGGAGATCAGAATGCAACTTAGGTCTAGAATTCTAAAGCTGATGATTTAGGTATTCTCAAGTAGAAAATATAGATAAGGAAGTAAAGAGAATTTCAGAGAATGCACATAGACTAAGAAGAATTAAATAGTAATTATCTCAGTGTTGTGGTATTAAATGTGAGTTATTACTTTAACACCAAGTAGACTTAGCTTAAAATGTAAAACACTGGTGGCTCTTCTCTTTGTTTTCATGATCTATGAGAAATATACACATGCACGCAGCACTTCTTTTCTGATGACACAACTTCAGATAAGCAATTATATGGAATAGGAATATAACTAGAATTTTGATCTTTTGACAAGTCTGTTCAGTATTCTGTGGTCTATTCCTTATTTGCATTTAATGAGTAACACTATGCCTTGACTTTTTCTAATGAGTACAGTGACTTTTATGAAAAGAAAATGAGTAGGAAGGTTAGGAAAAGGTTATATAAGCAAATGTTCGCACAAAGTTGCTGAAATAGAAAAGTAAAAGAAATAGCTCTTTTCCTGGAACATTATGTGATAGAATTATTTTAATTTTGGTGGTTTGATAGATATTTCTGTACCATTTTCGAAGGAAAATTTTAAATTGACTTTATCTACAAAGGTGTGTGATTGTCGCACATTCTTGTTTATTTATTACTCTATTCTTTCAGGACACATGGAATTATTTCAGTATTTTTTGAACTGTTACTTTGTTTTGTATGAAACACTATTGTTTTTCTTTGTAGGCACGAAGAAATTGATGAGAGATTTTCAAGTTTGGAAAAACCAATATATTAATAATGAAGTCATTCTTCTGAAACAGTGTCTTCTGTATCTCCATATGTTAAGATGGGTTTTCTTTTATTGCTATTTGAAAAACTTTAGTTTGTTATTAGTAATGACTCTGCAGTCACTTTCCTTACACCTATTTTCTAGTTCACATCTCCTCCTTTATACCTATATTGTGTGATATCCTGCCTACTTCAAATTTCATTTTAGACCTGCCTTTCCAGATTGCCCACGTTGTCCATATCTATCTATATACTTGAATGATCTTTTCTTTTAATCCATCCAGCTTTGTATTATCTGCAAACGTGACCAAATCTGAATTTACATTCTCTGTCAAGTCTGTAGTAGGTATGCTGGATAGAGAAGCCCTCATCGCTATGGGACTCTGCAGCTTATACTGCTGAATATTCTTACTTGTATCTCTGCTGCTAATAATTTATTCTTTCATTCCTATTATAAAATTCTGTATCCACTGTACTATATTGTTTCCCTGGCAATGCCTCTGCCATCTCATTTTTATCTTTTTTTAAATCATCTTATCTACCTGTATTATTGTTTAATTTAGAAAAGTTATTCATTGTTTTTTTGGGTGCCTTCAGATTGATTCTGACTCAGAGAGACCCTACAAGCAACAGGAGGCCCTGTGCCACACTCAAAATTATTGCTGTGTTTCAGTCCATTGTTGCAGCCAGTAGTTTAATCCACCTCATTAATGGTCTTCCTCTTTTACATTTACTTTCAACTTTACTAAGCATGATGTCTGTCTCTAGGGATTGGTGTCTCCTCATAACACATCCAAAATACATGACGTGATGTTTCGACATCATCACTTGTAAAGAGTAGTCGAACTGTACTTCTTCCAAGACAGATTTGTTCATTCTTCTGGGAATATACATTATTCTTTGCCAACACCGTAATTCAAAGCCCTCGGTTCTTCATTCTTCCTTACTCATTTTCCAGCTTTTACATGCATCAGAGGTGGCTGAAAATACCATGGCGTGAGGCAGGTGCCTCAGAGTGACATCTTTGTTTTTGTTTTTGTTTTAACACTTTATTTTAAAGGTCTTTTCCAGTATATTTGCTCATTGTAATGTGTCATTTGATTTCTTGGCTACTATTTCCATGCACATTAATTGTAGATCCAAGTAAAATAAAATCCTTGAAAACTCAAACTTTCTGTTTATCATGATGTTGCTTATTGATCCACTTATGAGGATTTCTGTTTACTTTATGCCGGGATGTAATCCATATTGAAGGCTGTATGTAGCCTTTGATCTTCGTGAGTAAGTGCTTCAAGTCTTCTTCACTTTTGGAGAACAAGGTTGTGTCATCTGCACATCACAAGTTGTTAATAAGTCTTCCTCCAAGTTTTTATGTTCTTTTCAAATAGTCCATTTTTGGGAGAATTATTTGCTCAGCATACAGTTTGAATATGTGTGGTAGAAGGATATAACCCTGATGCATACCTTTTCTAATTTTACACCATGCAGTATCCATTTCTTCAGTTTGAATGACAAATGAAAGCTAGAAAAATACTGTTCTTTAATAGAAATTTCACAGAAGATTTCTGTCAAACACCAGTGAGTCTGTTAATGCTTTCTGCATGGAAAATGACCTCTATTTGTTTGAGCTTTTAAATAAAAAGTTTAATGAATAATTACTTTCCTTATACCTAGGACCATGACTTAACACACACTTTTTGTTCTTAAATGTGCATTATATTTTAAGTATATTATTCTGTTTCAGGTTTTCCTAAATGAGACATAGTGCACTTGTTGTTTTCAAAGCATGATGCGATATCATATGCTTTTTTATTTTTTAATGTTTTTTTTTCTTTCAGGAAAAAGAAGAAGTAGAAGGGGTATCAGTAGGTGCTATACTTTCTGACTATCAGCGTGATCGAGTAGAAAATGTGTAAGAGAACACTATCTTTTTTATTTGAAATATGTGTCTTTTAAAAATGTGAATATATGAAAATGAGTAAGTGTATCATAATTATAATAAGTAAATGTGATATTCCATGTGCCTCACGGAAAAAAACATGTGTATTTACTAAAGAAATGAAAACCTCGCACTTAACTTTTTTTCTGCTCTTAGACTGTACATGAGAGTTTCTTAAGTTACTATAACCAAAACATTACCATTACTTCAGTTCCAACTCACGGTGAGCTCTGCAGGCAGGTGGATTCAAACTGCTGCCCTTGCAGTCAGCAGCTGAGCTCTTAACCTCTGTAACATCAGGGCTCCTAACTTAGAGTGAAAAATATATATAACAAAAATTGAGATAAAATTAAGAACATTGCTTGAATTATTTTTTTTCATTTTTCATTAATCATTGGAGCTACTAAAATATATTTTATAAAGATTGTTCACATGATTATATTAGCAAAAAAGAAATGACAGTGCCAGTGTTAATTTTCAGTACTACTTGACATGAAAATAAGTTATTTTCCATTCAAAAGATCAGTGGAGTTAAGGCAGAGGTTGTATTTATGTAATTGTTTCATATTACTGACAAAGAAATGTTACGTTGACTGTCATTAAAACTTGTATGTTAATGGACTTTAAATATGTTTAATGTTAATTGTATTTATTTTCTGATAAATTTCACAGTAGATTTAAGGCAGTTAAAAAATACAGACTATTAAAACCAATTGAAGGGGAAGACAGATTAAATTTTTAAAAAAATCCCATTGGTGCAAAGTCAATTCAGACTCGTAATGACTCTGTAGGACAGAGTAGAACTGCTGCATAGGGTTTCCAAGGTGTGTCTAGTGGATTCAAACTGCTGACCTTTTAGTTAGCAGCTGTACTCTTAACCACTATGTCAGCAGGGTTTCCAATAGTTAAATGGAAAGAAGTATAATAGCTTCACAGTTTGGGGTGTATCAGTATCTCTGGAGAACAGAAGTTGAAAGTGGGGTGGGAAATCAAGCATGTGTATTTTATAAAACCTTCGCTTATACAATGCCTGCTTCCATTTGAGCACAGCTAATCTGCACACATGATGGCCTGCATGTTACATAAGCTACACATTAGACATAGTATTATTCTCAGCAAGTTTTAAATAGAAATCAAATTTAGGTTCTGTTCTCTAAAATGTAACACTAGTGGTGCAGTGGTTAGGAGCTACAGCTACTAACCAAAAAGTTGGCAGTTCGTATCTGCCAGTACTCTTTGGAAACTATATGGGGTAGTTCTACCCTTTCCTGTAGGATCACTGTGAGTCGGAATGGACTCGATGGCAGTTGGTTTGTTTTTGTTTTATTCTCTGAAAATGGTTTAGTTTACAGATCTTTATTTTTTAATAAGTTCAAACCCACATGGTTTAATGGATAGCCAGACTGGAGATTGGGCTGACATCTGTGAAAGTTAAAAGAGTAAGTGTGGATGTGCTCCTGATTAGGAAGCTATCTTAAGCATGCATAGAAGACTCATGGCAAAGTTGTGAATATAGGCAAGGTTTTCCTACAAACAGTCTAAATTTTTTCTGTATCTGCAATGATATTATTTTTGAAACTTTTTTAAAAGCATGTTACTGAGATTCAGTTAGTCAGCAAACTCACTTTTCAATTAGCTTATCCCCAAGTTGTAAGTTGTCTATCATCATTAAATTTTCAAAATACAAAGAATCTAACAGACATCACAGGATCAAACACAGCCCTGATTTACAGAGGAAGTATATTTGAGTTGTGATGTGAGGAATTTAAATAGGTAAAAAGTTTTGACTAATGTTTGGAATTAATTAGTCAAAAGATGATGATGATTAGTGAATCTCAAAATATAAACTAATGATTTTGCAGTAGTCATGGGCAGGAATAAAGTTTGACTTTTCAACTGAAAATTTTAGTAACTAAAAAATGTAGCAAATCTAGTGTAATTAGTGGGCATTAAACATTAGTGAGAGGACAGCAAGAACTGTAATGCATATGTCACCTGGGTCGTTAAGTTTTATTGCCTTTGTATTCATAAACTGTCTCAATATTGTTTTAAATGATCTGGGACATATATCGGAAAATTATGTAAAACACACTGTGCAATAAGGAAAGTTTTACTTTCTTTGAAAGTCAAGCTGTATGCACATTAAAAAATAGTTACGTCTTTAAGATCATATATTTGTAAAGGTTACCTGTTCTGTCAGTTGATCATACTGTAATGACTTATGCGTTGCAGTTATGCTGGAAGCTATACTGCCAGTGTTTCAAATACCAATAGTGTCACCCAGGATGGACAGAGCTTCTAGACTAAGACTAAGAAAAACAACCTGGTGATCTTCTGAAAAACAAAAAAAAAATAGCCAGTGAAAACATTTTTGTTGGTGGTGGAATATTATCTGATACAGTACCAGAAGATGAGCTCTTCAGATTGGAAGACATGAACAGTATGACTAGGGAAGAGCTCTGTTCTTAAAGTAGAGTTGACCGTAATGATGTGGATGGAGTAAAGCTTCAGGAACTTAATTAGTTGACGTGGCACAGCTCAAAATGAGAAAAAGACAGCTGCAAGCATCCTTTAGTAACTGAATGTGAAATATATGAAGTATGAATCAAGGAAAATTGGAAGTTATCAAAAATGAAATGGAAGATCAGTATCCAAGGCAGTACTAAGGTGAAAGAGATTAATATTGGCAATCATAAATGAGTCATATGGTCAACTGTGCCAGAAGTGACTAATTGTGCCATCGTATTTTTACCTAAAAGAACTTTTCAAATCTACCCTAAAGTACAGTGCTGTCAGTAATAGGATAGTATCTGTACACTACAGGAGAAACCAGTTAATACAACTGTTTCGCAAATTTATGCATGAACTACTAATGTCGAAGATAAAAAAATAGAAGAATTTTACCAACTTAGGCAGTTTGAAATTGTTTGAAAATGGACTCAAGATACATTTATGATTACTAATGATTGAAATGAAAAAATTGGAAACAAAAGAAGGATCAGTAGTTGGAAAATATGGCTTTGGTGAAAGAACTAATGCCACAGATTGCATGATAGAATTCTCTAAGATCAATAACTTATTCATTGTAAATACCTTTTTTTCACCAACATAAATGGGGCCTATACACATGGACTTTACCAGGTGGAATGCACAGGAATCAGATTGACTACATTTGTGGAAAGTAACAACAGAGAAGTTCAGTAGCAATAGAACAAGGCCAGGGGCTTTCTGCAGAACAGACCATCAATTCCTAATATGCAAGTTCAAGTAAAAACTGAGATAGTTGAAACCATTTCCCCTGAGTGAAGGTACAAGCCTAAGTATATCTCACCTGAATTTAGAGACTATCTCAAAAATAGATCTGAAGCACTGAACATTGATAACCAAAGACTGGAGGAATTGTGGGATGACATCGAGGACATCATCCATGAGGAAAACAAAGGACCATTTAAAAAGCAAGAAAGAAAGAAAAGACTAAAATGGTTTTCAGAGACTCTCAAACTTGCTCTTGAACTTAGAGCAGCTAAAGTGAAAAAGAAGAAATGATGAGGAAAAGGAGCTGAACAGAAGATTTCAGAGGGCAGCTTAAGAAGAAAAGTATTGTAATGAACTGTGCAATGACTTGGAGATACAAAACCAAAGGGAAAGAACGCATCCAGCATTTCTCAAACTGAAAAAAAATGTAAAGAAAAAATTTAACATCGAGTTCTAATAGTGAAGAATTCTACAGAGAAAATACCAAACAATGCAAGAAGCGTTGAAGAAGATGGCAGGAATGCTGTACCAGAAAGAATACTGGTCAGTGTTCAGCCATTTCAGGAGGTAGCATGGGACTGAGAACAAATGATACTGAAGGAAGAAGGTCAAGCTGCACTGAAGACACTGGCAAAAAACAAGACCCCAGGGACAGACAGAACACCAAGTGAGATGTTTCAACAAACGGATGCAATGCTGGATGTGCTCACTCATCTGTGCCAAGAAATTTGGAAGTCAGCCACCTGGCCAACTGACTGGAAAAGATGCATATTTGTGCCCATTCCAAAGAAAGATGATGCAACAGAATGTGTTAATTATTGAACACTGTCAATATCACACAATAAAATTTTGCAGAACATAATTCAAAAACTATTGCAGCAGCACATCCACAGGATGTGTGAGAAATTCAAGCTCAAAGAAGAAGAGAGAGTGGGATGAGGACTGTCATTGCTGTTATCAGACAGATCTTGGCTGACAGCAGAGAATACCAGGAAGATGTTTACCTGTGTTTCCTTGACTATGTAAAATACTAAACTGCGTGGGTCATAACAAATTACAGGCATCATTGCAAATAATGAGGATTCTAGACCACTTTTGGGCTCATAAAGAGCATGTACATAGACCAAGAAGCAGCCATTTGAACAGAACAAGGAAATGCTGCATGGTTTAAAAATCAGAAAAGGCATGTGACAGGGTTGTATCCTTTCTCCTTACTTATTCAGTCTGTATGCTGAACAAAATAATCCAAGAAGCTGGACTACATGTAACAAATAGCATCAAGATCGGTGGAAGACTCATTAACAACTTGTCATATACAGATGACACAACCTTGCTTGCTAAAAGCAAAGAGAACTCGAAGCACTTACTGACACCCATGGAGGTGGGAATCAAGCAATCAAAGGACTTATTGCACTGGACGCATGCACTGACAGAGACCTCTTTAACATATTAAAAATGCAAAAATGTCACTTTGAACACTAGATGCACCTGATCCAAGCTGTGGTATTTTCAGTCATCTCATATGCATGTGAAAGCTGGACAGTGAATGAGGAGGCAGGAAGAAGAACTGATAAATTTGAATTACAGTGTTACTGAAGAATATTAAATAGACCAAAGACTTCCAGAAGAATAAACTAATTGTCTTCGAAGAAGTAAAGCTAAAATGTTGTATTTCACCTTTCATACTTGGGACATATCATAAGGAGGGAGCAGGATTTCATGCTTGGGAGAGGACTGCCGAAAAGAGAAAGACACTCAACAAGATGGATTGAGACACAGTGGTTTCACCAGTGGGCACAAACATAGCAATGATTGTCAGCATGGTACAGGACTGGGCAGCATTTTGTCTTTTGCACATATGGTTTCTGTGAGTTGTAACTGACTGGATGGTACCCGACAACAACAAACAGTGTGTAGGGGACCAAACATGGTACATTTAATACATATTGGGATTATGTAAGAGAGAGATCAGTGTTGGCCTACATGGTCAACTAAGCAACTGCTAAGGATGATGGCTTTTAGAGTCAAGTTTTTGGTTTGAAATCTTGGCCATTTAGTATTTGACTAGGACATATCATTTGAGTTTAACTACTGTTTATTGAAGATCTATTTAATCCAGCATTTTAATACATTCTCTGTTACTTTTATTAGACTAATTGGTCATAGTTTATCCTGAGAAATTGGCATCTGAGCAAAGGCTTAAAGCCAGTGAGAAGGGTAGGGAGTATACCTAATACATTAGGCAAGAGGGAATAGACCATGGATAACAGTGTGGAATGAGGGAGGAAAAGTAGATGAAGTCTGAGAGATCATTGGAGTAAGATTCATGTATATTTATTGCAAGGATTTTAACATGCAGTGATGGGGAGTCACTGGAAGATTTTGAACAGAGGGAAGCCCATGGTCCTTTTATGTTTTAAAAGTATCACATGAGCTACTATATTGGAAACAAGTTTTTAAGTGTTAGGAATGAAAGTAGAGAAAGAAATGAGGGGGAGAGTGATTCCAGAGATGGTGGTGGGTCAGACCAGGGTGTAAGCAGTGGTATTTTTCAGAGTGATACAGTACCGTGTTGTGCTAAACTGGATATGGCATGTGAGAAAAGGAGAATAAGGGACTGACTTCATGCTCCTTTTAGTCTTCTCAAGAAATTTGATAGGAAATATTTTTAGTTTTGAACTAGAAAACTAAAGACAAGGACTTAGTTTAGTTGAATTCCACAGACATACATACTGCCGGTAAGTAGAAGAACCAGATTTCATACCCAGATTTGTCTTGATTCAAAAAGCCATATTCTTTCTGTTACACAAGGAATATAAAGTATGTAGTAAACTTCTTGCAACATAATAGGCCCTCAGTGAATTGTTTGACTATTTTACATTTGCTTCACAATTTTGATACCCAACGATGTTGTAAAACTGAGAATAATCATTCATTGGTAGTTGAAAGCACTTAAGCTTAGGTTTCTGAATTTAGAATCCTTCTAAAAGTAGTATTTTAATCTGGATATTTCATTTTTATCTGTTTATGCATAGCCTGTGAAAATTAAATGTTATATATATAAACTTCATTATACAAAACATATTTTTGAAAGTATTTTAAATGCTACAACACTTGAGAGATGCAGTATGTTTAAAATAAAACTAATTGCTATGGATTCAAGTATAGAAAATTAAAATATTATGTGGTTCTTTTTTGTTTTGTTTTGTTTTTACCTTATAGGTGTAAAAGGCTTGATCTCCAGCCTCTAGCTTACCTGTGGCAGAGAAATCAGAAAGATTTGCTTCGAGAGATGATATCATCTAACATTCAAGCAGTGATCATCAAAGTAGCAGCTTTGGGTATGTAGCTAGTTGTTTAAGGGAGTGCTCTGTACCACACAGATAATCTCAGTTCACTAATAAGCAGTTATGACAAACAAAAAAGAAGGATAATTTATAATATAAAAACAGAAAATGTGAGATTACAAGCTAAAGAAATTCAGTAAGTGCCATATTTAAAGAAAGAGGAATTTAAAATGGGCCTTTGACCATCTACAAAGGATTAATAGTGAACTTTTTTTTATGTGATATGAGGAAGTTCTCTTACAAAATTTTGAATTCAGTTCTATAGGAAACAGAAAATATAGGTTGATTTTGTGTATATGCCAGCAAATCAGAAATAAAGAGAGTAAAAGAAGTACAGTGAGAAAACCATGTTTGAGAGCGTGTCATTTGGTCAGTTATAAACAGCAGGCGTATGGTAATCTGATTCAAATATAGATGTTATATATGCACAAATTTGTTTTGAATTTTTATGATTATATTTTCAGGAAATCTCTGATTTTGAGCCCAGTGCATTCATTTCATTAACCTATTACAGAAAATGCGCTGAGTTTCCCAAAGCCTAAATCATGAAACAAATGTGAAAGTGTTTATCTTCCTCATTTCTGAAATAATAAGGTCTCAAGCTGTAGAAGATTTTATAGATAAATTTCACACTTTAAGCAGTATTAAAAGAAAGACAAAAAATATAGATCCCATAATATTTCTCCTCTTTACTGTATCATTTGAAGTTGAGATGTGGTGTTTAGTGGAAACTCTTAAAGAATCAGCAGTCGATCTCCTTAGCTGTTAGAAAGATGAAAATATAGTTGTATTCCCTTTTTTGAGAAAATGTTACTCAGTAACTCACGATGTTACGTTATTTGTCATATGAGTTTCTATGTGAATCTGTATTCTCTCCCTATGTCTCTGTCATTCTCTCTCTTTTGGATTCTCTAAGACTGTGTGATACTGTAATGAATGTATGTTACCCTGTAATGGAAGGAACAAGTACTGTTCCTTATACAATAAGAAAATGAAATGGATGAGGACTTGAGAGACAGTTTACATTTTTGGAAAGACAGAGCCATAGAATTTAACCTTACTGCCATCTGTATGGAGCTCTGGTGGCCCAGTGGTTAAGAGCTTAGCTGATAAACGGAAAGATGAACATTTCGAATCCACCAGAGACTCCTTGGAGACCTAATGGGTCTGTTCTTCTCTGTCCTGTAGTGTTGCTGTGAGTCAGAATCAATTCAATGGCAATAGGTTTGCTTTCAGATTTTGTCCATCTTTATAATTAGGTGTAATCGATATTGCATATCCCATTGTTTGTGTGTGCGAGTTTGTGTGTGCCTTTCTGTGAGGGTTAGAGATTTTCTTCACATACGTATCTTCTGCTGCACCAGAAGAAATGTGCAAAGAGTTGTGACAAGAGATGCACAACAGACAGCTGAAGAGCAATTGCAGCCTAGATCACAGGGAGATACAATGTGGCTTCAAGAAATAGACTTAGTAGTGGTTTAACTATAATGGGAGTTCCTCCTCCCATGAGCTTCGTGGTTGTGGAAGAGCATCATCCAATTACAGTGCAAACCGTCCCTCAAGCTATTGCAGCAAAATATGCTCCATCTGTTCATCCTCAGAGGACTGCCTCTGCTTCCAGATCTCTCAGAACCATATCAGCTCGCACTCAGTCTTTCACAAGTCTTCATTCCGTAACAGTGGCTGACTAAAATAGGTTTATATTGAGGTCTTTTAGTTCCTCTGGGGGTTTTACCAAAGATTAGAAGATTTCACATTTTTTTTCCATGTTCTTAGAATACTATACGAGAGTTATTTCCAACTATACCATCCATTGTAACTATATGTTGATATTATTAAAGTCATTATTTTATTTAAGCAATTAAATAAAACTTTGTTTAAATTAAAAGTGAAACTGAAGGTAAATTAGTTGATGAGCATATTAAACTTTTGTGGAACATAAAACTCAATAAGGGGTATTATTGCTGATGTTGAGTAGATCTTGGCTGAAAGCGGAGAATACGGCAAAGATTGTTGGCCAGTGTTTTGTTGATTATGCAAGACCATTCAGCTGTGTGGACCATAATAAATTATCGATAACACTGAGAAGAATGGATATTCCAGGACACTTAATTAGGCTCATGAGGAACCCATAGACAGGCCAGGCAATAGTCATTCAAACAGAAGAAGGAAGTAGTGTGTGGTTTAAAATCAGGAAAGGTATGTGTCTGGTTTGTATCTTCTCATTGTAATTATTCAGTCTGATTGCTGAGAAAGTAACCCAAGAAGCTAGACTTTATGAAGAAATCTTTGGCATCAGGACTGGACGAAGATTCATTAACAACACGTGGTATACAGATGACACAACCCTGCTTGCTAAAAGCAGAGAGAACTTGAGGCTCTTATTGGTGAAGATTAAAGACTTACAGTCTTCAGTATGAATTATGGCTCAATATTAATAAAACAGAAATCCTGACAAGTAGACCAATAAGCATGATAAACAGAGAAAATATTGACATTGTCCAAGATTTCACTTTACTTGCATCTACAGTCAACAACTATGGAAGTATTAGTCAAGAAATCAAACAACGTATTGCATTGGGAAGGGCTTCTGCAAATGAGTCTTCAAAGAGTGAAAAAGCCAAGATGTCACTTGGAGGACTAAGGTGCCCCTGACCCAGTCCATGGTATTTTCAGTCACTTCATATGCGTGTGAAAGCTGGACAAGAAATAAGGAAGACCAAAGAAGAATTGATGTGTTGAAATGATGATGTTGATGATGGATATTGAATATACCATGGACTACCAGAAGAATGAACAAATCTGTCTTGGAACAAGTATCACCAGAATTCTCCTTAGAAGAGAAGATGGTGAGACTTTGTCTTAGGTATTTTGGACACGTTATCAGGAGCAACCAGTCCCTGGAAGAGAACACTGTGTAGGTAAAGTAGAAGGTGAGTAAAAAATAGGAAGACCCCAAGAAAATGGATTGGCAGAGTGCCTACAGTGATGGGTTCCAGTACAGCAAGGATTGGGAGGATAGTACAGGATCAGGCAGGGTTTTGTTCTTTTGTACATAGGGTTTCCATGAGTTGGCACATAACAACAGCACAATAATATAAACCTGAGCTAATTTGTCCTTGGTATCTCAGTGACAGAAGTTTAGATCTGATTTTAATATTTGTAGTGCATGACTTCTATTGATTAACTATAAATACAGAAAGATGAAAGTAATTCTTGACAGCAGTGTTAAATAAAAGTTTATTCAGTGGCACATTCCTTGTATATGATATGGAGTCAGTCTCTATACTCCCCTCAGTTGCCCCATTCACCTGTTTAAAACTGTGAAAAAGATGTTTTAAGCAAAAAACAGTACAATAGGACTTTTTTCCTTGAAGGAGAAGGATATCTTGAAGATCTGTGATCCATTAGACTCTAGAATAGTCTTATAATAGGAAAAGTTCAGTTCTACATGGATGCATGAAAATGTGTTTCTGAAAATTCTGTTATAGACCATTGATGTTTTTCAGGTATGAGTGAATTCCAGTTTTTTACATTAATGATTTACTGTTTAATTTTTTCTGGATTTTAGACTTACAGAAGCATTTGCTCACTGGATTTTAAGAACAATTTAATCTTGAAGAAAGATTTGTTTTTAATTGCGTTAGTGTTACATTGAAGCATTCTTGTTATATAACATCCAGTTTTCATAGGTAAAAGATTTCATTTATTTTTCATCCTTCCTAACTCCCCTAGCCACTCCCTTTGCAATGATACACACCAAAAGAATAACTGATCATCTTACTAGACTCCTTTTTTTCTGTATTTATATATGTAAAATTAACAGTACTATGATTGTTTTGTGTGTTTTTAATTATTACCTGAATAGTATCTTACACTAAGTACTGATCTGCAACTTGCTTTTTTCACTCAACAGTATATCTTGAAGATTTTTGCCATGTCACTAAATATAGATCTAGCCCATATTTTGTTTTCTAAGTAATTTTTATTGAAATATAACAGAAATATTAAAAAATACACAAATAGTATTTCTATTTCTAAATTTCACAACATGAACACACGCATGAAATCAGCACTCAAATCTACATAGAAGGAAGAACACACATAATCTTCTCACAAATATATTAATGACAAACCTCCTGGCAAAAACAAAACAAAAATACTAATGATATGTCTTAAAGAGGAGACTGAATTTATTCCTTCTACGAAACCCTGGTGGTGTAGTAGTTAGAGCTATGGCTGCTAACCAAAAGTTTGGTAGTTTGAGTCTTATCAGGTGCTCCTTGGAAACTCTGTGAGGTAGTTCTAATCTGTCCTATGAGGTTGCTATTAATTGGAATCTAGTTGATGGCAGCAACTTTTGTTTTGTTTCGTTTTGTTTTGGTGTAGCATCGAATCTGGAAAACACAGACTGAGTATTCAGATCAGCTTACCAGGCCCTCACTGGGGATCTTAGGTCATATGCAACAATGGAGATAGAATTCAATCCCTCTTAGGATTGTTAGATGCTGTGTTCAATGAATACTATTCCCTATGAGAGATAGTCAAAACTTGTGATATATGGAAACTATGCGGTGGAAAAAAACTACAGTAGGATAAGACTTCGTGTGTGTGTGTCTATTATTTGTGTGTTTGTGGTAATTGCTGTTAATCAGTTCTGACTCGTGGAGACCCGTTATGTGCAGAGTAGAACTCTGTCTTCAAAGGTGCCCCTGGTTGGGTTGATTATTCTGTGGTCATGTCACCTTTACCTGACTGTGTAATTATATTTATGATGTATAATTGACATGGATACTGTGTGTGAATAGAGTACGTTGTTCTTACTTTTCGCCAGGACTGTCTGCAAAATCTAGCCTTTCATCTAATTATCCCAGTGCTAATTGGGCAATGTATTAAGCAGTATAGAATTTCAGGTGGTCAGTAAAAGATCACAGTTCCTTTTCAACACTCCTGCCTGGCTCATTCATAAATTCCTGGAGTTTAACAATGTGCAAGGAAGTTCCTCTAATTGCTATAGCTGTACCTGATACGAAAATAGATACAGAAACTACAAAAGGACAGAGGGAACTAGTGTGCCATTATAACCCTCTTTTCAATTTGAATTTTGTAGCCAAGGCAGGCACAATTTTTATTATCATGGGATGAAATTCAATATCCAAACCAAACCCACAAACACCCTACAATTCAATATACATTTACTATATTGCAATTGCGATATCTAAATTCATCATCGTAATCTAGTGAAGTGAGACATGAGCTCGAAAGCATTTAAGACCTAGGTAGTGCATTACACTGATCAAATCATAGGAATTGCTTCTTCAGTGGAAGAAAACCTGAAAGAGTTAAGGACTGTAGTTACTCATACAAAAGAGAGACTGACTAAAGATATCTGCTAAATTTCAAGGACTAGCCCAGCCTTTTAAATTCCTGAGAATTATATGGGCTGGAACAAACTCGGACATACCTATACCTGTCAGAAATAAGTTAATAGCACTCACCTATTCCACCAATGAGAAGCTTAGACACAGAGCTTTTTGTTTTGTTTCTAGTATTTTATTGTGTATGAATTGTGTCCCCCCAGAAATGTGTGTAACAGTTTGGCTAGACCATGATTCCTGGTGTATGTGATGTTCCTCCCTGTTAATAAATCTTGCTTCTATGCTTTTAATGAGGGAAGATGAGTGGCAGTTGTGTTCATGGGGCAGGACTCAATGTGTAAGATTGTTGTGTGCCTTGAGGCAATGTCACATGAAAGAAGAGAAGCGAGAAGCAGTGCCAGGAACAGAATGCATCCTTTGGAAAGAACTTGGGGTACTTGTGCAGCAGCAGCTCTCAGTCCAAGGGAAGATTAACAAGGACCTTCCTCCAGAGTCAGCAGAGAAAGACTTCTCCTAGAGCTGATGCCCGGAATTTGGACGTCCAGCCTTGTAAACTGTGAGAGAATAAATTTCTCTTTGTTAAAGCCATCCACTTATGATATTTCTGTTACAACAGTACTAGTTGACTAAGACAGTTCACAAATCCAAGTCAATTTATTACAAAAACTTACACGCACATTGTTTCTTAACTCTAGCTGCTCTCCTCACACTGACAGCACACTCCTCATTTCTCCCTTGTATTCTCGGTGTCCATTCAGCCAGCTCCTGTCCCTCTCTGACCTCTCATCTAGACTCTGAATAGGAGCTGCCCAGTTAGTCTTTCGTATCTACTTAAGCCAAGAAGCATTCTTCACTGGTATAATTTTTTTGTCTTATAGTCTAGTGCAATCTCTGAAGATTGGCTTTGGGACTAGTTTCAGTTCTGAGTTAACAGAGAGTCCAGGGGCCATCTCTTCCAGGGCCCTTCCAGTCTGCTGGACCATCAAGTCTAGTCTTTTTGATAGAGTTTGAGTTCTGTACCCCATTTCTCTTCAGCTTCACCAGGGATTCTTTGTTGTGTTCCCTGTCAGGGTAGTCACTGGTGGTAACCAGGTACTGCTTAGTTCCTCTGGTCTCATGCTGATGTAGTCTCTGGATTATGTGGTATTGTCTGTCTCTTGAGCTCATATTTTCTTTATGTTTTTAAGGTCCATCATTTTCCTCTGCTCCAGGTGAATTGGGACTAATTGATCCTTCTTAGATGGCCATGTGCTAGCTGTTAAGACTTATACACCTCTCATCAAAGTGGGATGCAGAACATTTTCTTAAAAAACTTTAATTGGCCTAGATGTCCCCTGAAACCATGGTCCCTAGACCCAAACAGGGTATTTGGATTTAGGCAAAGATGTATTCCTTTTTCAGAAATCCTATTGTTCTTCACTTATAAAGTCATAAGGAAATACCAATTTGAGTGGAAACCTGAAACAAGCATTAAAAGAGAGCATTGATGAAGGCAATTCCCTAAGAGAAAGGAAATAAATGAAAGTGTTAGTGTTATCCTGACTAACTGCTTGAAGATAATTTCCCCCAAGGAAAGAGAACTGAAAATCTAGGCAATTTCATTGAATTTAGGGGAAAGATGTCAAAGTTCAGAGAGACTGTCTTGGATTAAATCAGATCTCCAAAAGATATGTGTCACCTTTGCTAGGTTGTGATTTCTAATGTTGTATGGTTGTCCTCCATTTAGAGGTCTGATGGGATTATCTTATGTGCTGTATATCCTATCTCTATGGTGTTAATGAGGCAGGGTTAGAGACAGCTATATTAATGAGACAGTGGTCAATCTTCAAGGTTAGGTTGTATCTTGAGTCAGTCTCTTTGAAATATAAAGGAGAGAAACTACCAGAATTTAGAGGTACCTCATATCACCAAGAAAGTAGTAGGAGCAAAGCATGTCCTTTGGGACCTGCAGTCCCTATGCTGAGAAGCAACCAGACCGGGGAAAGACTGATGACGAGAACCTTCTTCCAGAGCCAACAAAAAGGCTTCCCCTGGAGCTGTTCTTCTGAATTTGGACTTCTATTCCCTTCTCTTTTTTAGAGGTATCCACTTGTAAAATTTCTGTAATAGCAGCACTAGATAACTAAGAGGCCAGGGGCCTAGAGTTTGTGGGGCAGAATGTCACAGAGAAAGTGGTTGCCTGGAGGTCTGTGGAGACCTGCAGAAAGATTCCCTCTGGTCCTTGGCTGGGTACCAATCTACACATGTGTGAGAGAAAACTACCGTATGTTGTGTAAAGAGCCAGCAAAAGTAAGTAGACTGAACCATTTCCAAAGTTTATGTAGGACTTGAAATGGTTTGTTTTTCCACTGTAGAAAGACCTCAGAATGCATGAGATAATGGGTAAAGGTCTCAGGCAGGTATCCCCTTCATAGTAATGACTCCGGTGGTGAAGGCTGCTCTAATCCTAATCTACTGAAGCTTTTTAAAAGCAAGCCTCAAGGCACTCAAACTAATTCCAAGTTATCCATGTCAGAGCAAAATCCAAAACTATAAATCAAGTATACAGTAAAAAAAAAAAAATCACAATGTGTTACATCCTAATTACCAGGCATACAAACAAGTAAGAACATTTTATCTATATTGAGGAGAAAATTAATCAGTCAAAATTAAACCCAGATTTAAAATTAGTGGTTGAAGAAGTTAAAGCATCTCTCTTAACTAATTAGTTGCTTAAAGAAAAATAGAAGAAAACATGATGATAGAGAAATGTAAAAAGACCCAAATACAATTTTAAAAATGAAATATCTGAAATGAGTACACAGTGACTGGACACTGTAGAAGAGAAGCCAAGTGAACTTGAGGATGTAGAAACTGACAAAAATTAACCATAGAGAAAGAAAATAACACAACATCAGTGAGCTGTGGGACAATATCAAATAGCCTGGTGTAGACATACTTGGTAGAGTGGAGGATCAGCAAAAATGAAGAAGAGCCTCAACAGGAGATGGACTGACACAGCAAGTGCAATGAGGGCCTTAAGCATAAAAAGGATTGTGGACTGTGGCACAGGACCGGACAGTGTTTCATTCTGTTGTGCACAGGGTCACTGTGAGTCAGAATCGACTTGATGGCACCTAACAATAAAAACAGAAATCTAGATGTAATTAGAGTTCCAAGAAGGGGATAGAGGAGAATATTTGAAGAAATTATACAAAAAGTTTTCTGAATTTCATGCAAACTAAATCTGCAGGTTCATAATGTCACTGATCCTCAAGGAGAAAAACATGAAGAAAACTCTAAAACTCATTATACTCAAATGCTAAAAACCAGTGGTAGTGAGAAAATCTTAACAGCAGCCAGCCAAAACTGATTAATTTTGTAGAGCCACAAGTTAAGAATAACTACAGTTTTTTCTTCAGAAATTATGGGAACAGAAGACAGTGCAATGGCATCTTAAAGTACTGAAACACAAGAAATGTCAACGAAGAATCCCTTGCCAGGTAAGAATAAGTTTCAGAAGATAAAAGTCAAATAAAGACACTTGCAGATGTGCAGAAGTGGAACAAATTCATCATCTGCAGCCCTACATTGTAAGTAACATTGAAGGAAATTCCCTGAGACGAAAATACAATTGATGGAGTTTTGAATCAGTAGAGCAATGTCAGTTCATTGTACTGTGGTGACTCGTCTATTGCTACGATGCTGGAAGCTGTGCCACTGGTATGTAACATACTAGCCAAGGTCACCCGTGATGGACAAATTTCAGCAGCACTTCCTGACAAAGAGAAACTAGGAAAAAAGTCCCAGTGATTTGCTTCTCAAATTAGCCAGTAAAAATGCCTTGGATTAATGACTACTGTCCAGGACTTCAAGTTTCTTCCTTTGGGCATGTTCTCAAGAGTGACCAGTTGCTGAGGAAGGAATGTCATGTTGGTAAGTGGATGGCCAGTGAATGTGAGGAAAACCCTCAGTGAGGTGGATTAAAGCGTTAGAGACGACAGTGGACTCAGACACATCAGTGATCGTGAAGATGGTGCAGGACTGGATGACTTTTCATTCTATCACACTTAGATTTACCATGAGTCAGAGCCGCTTTGCCAGCAACAGCAACAAAAAGTAAAACATGGGAATATAATTAATAAGCCAATAGTGGAGAGTAAATCAAGTATTAAAAAATAATCCAAAAGAAGGTAAGAAAGAAAACTAGAACACAGAAGAGACGGAACAAATAGGTGGTATATTTAAGTATAACTGTGCATGATCTAAATGCCACCAAGGAAAAGGAAGAAATTCTCAGATTATATTATAAAATTTTAAACCCAAGACCTAGTTGTGAGTTGTCTACAGAATCCCACTTTAATTGTAAAGATAGAGTTTAAAGGATCAGTTCTACCCTGGCCCCTAGGGTCCCCATGAATCAGATCCGACTCGACGGCATTTGGCTGTAGTTTAAAGGTGAAAGGGATGGAAAAATGCATTTCATGACAAAATGTATTAAAGGAAACTTGAAATGGTTACTGTATTTTTACAAAAATGATGCATGTCTTCTTTATTGTTTCCAACTGCCCCCCTCTCCTGTGAGTTATTTTTGTGAGCATGCTCTGCTGTTTTTATTATTTTTTTAACAGCAGCATGTTAACAAAAAATTGGAGTAGCAACACTTAGGAAAACACTTCATGGGGTCAGGGCATGGCTGGCAAACAAAAGTAGAAGCTGCATGTTATCTGAACGCAAATGCGGTGTATGAACATCAGACAAAGTATACTTATTCTTTAATATTCCTGCTAAGGAATATTAGTAGGGATAAACATCTCATAATGATAAAGGGGTCATTTATGAAGAGAATATAATGATACAAAGGTTTGTACATCAATAATAAAGCTTCAGAATAATTCAATGCAAAACTGATAGAAGGAGAAATAGGCAAATCCACCATTATGCTTGGAACGTGGAACTTTCAGTATTTCTGTCTTAGTAATGGCTAAACCAAACAGACACAAACTCATTAAGGATACAGGAAGTTTGAACACTACTATCCAACTTGTCCTACTTGCCATATATAAGGCACACTACTTATCAACAAAAAAAAATATACATTCTTTTCGGATTTATGTGAACCATTCACAAAAATAACCATATTGTGGACTGTAAAACAAGTAACATTATATATAATCAGTTGAAATGATATAAAGTATGTCCTCTGACCGCAGAAGAATTAAAGTAAAAATCAAGAACAGAAATACCTGGAAAATCTGCCACATTTTAAGGAATTAATCAATACACTTCAAAATATGTTTGTCAAAGAAGAAATTACAAGGGAATTAGAAAATATTTGAATTACATGACCATAAAACTGCAACACATCAAAATGTTTGGCATAGACATTTTATGGTTTAATTTATATATTTTTAAAAGCGGAAAGTACAGTGAGAGGAGGTAGCTTTGTGGTTGCCAAAGCTGGGTACTAAGAAAAGATTGACTGAAAAGCAGAAATGAGATAGACTTCAAGCTCTCTCATGAATATTTGGGGTGGTAGAAATGTGTTAATATGTCACAGTTGTGGTGGTTACATGCCTATGCATATTTATCAAAAATTTATACACTTTTACGTTTAAAATTGGTGCACTTTATTATAAAGCTGATCTTTAAACTGTACATGTAGACACACACACATATATATATCAGTAAGTAAAATTCTCCCAAGGGTAAGCTCTGACCCATTGCTAGCAAGTGGATTGTATTAGAGTAATACCAGTCACCCTGGGGGACTATAAATGAGTGTTTACTGACATTTGTCTGTCCTACCCTAAGCATTTATTTAACTGTTAAAAAAGCAATGTTGGAAAGTATAATTATTGATTTCAACAGCCAGTTCTCTATCACTTTGTCCAAGCTTGATGTTTTTTTGATCAACATACGTTACCCTAAAATGGACCAAAGATATGTTTCATAGACATGCTACATTTACTGTCAGAGCAGTGGTGCCATCAAAAATTAGAAGGAGCAATTAAAGAGATAGTTAATTAAAACATCTGGTTAAAAAAGAGTCGCAGGTCATTAAGTAATTCTGGAACTTTACTGGGAAGTTTTCTAGGCTGGGATAGTAGGAATTAGGTGATGGGAAAGGATACAAGTACTCAAATGTGTATTTCCCAGTACACAAAAATCTGTCTTTTGTTTTTGCTGGCCATGTCGTCCCAGGCTTAAGTTTAAAGCTTTGTGTACCAAAAGAAAATTATGTTAATGGATAAGATACAGTGTCAATATTAAGGATGTTAGGGTTTATTGTAACTTCATCCTGTATAGGCAAATTATGGCCTATGTTAGTTATCCAGGGCTGCTGTGCCAGAAATACACCACAAGTGGTTGGCTTCAACAAAACGAAAATTGATTTGTTCACAGTCTGGTAGGCTAGAAGTCTGAATTTGGTGTGCTGCCTCTGGAGGAAGGTTTCATTTCTGTGTTGGCTCTGGGGGAAGGTCCTTGTCATTAATCTTCCACTGATCGAAGAGCTTCTCAGTACTGGAATCCTGGTCCAAAGGACTCTCTATGTTCCCAGTGCATTTTGGTGCTATGAGATCTATGTCTCTCCGCTTGTATCTCTCTTTTACATCTCAAAAGTATTTATTGGCTTAAAACACAATCTAAGCTTGTAAATGGAGTTCTGCCTTATTAGTAGAACCTCCACTAATCCCATCTCGTTAGCATCATAGAGATAGAACTTAGAACACAGGAAAATGACATCAGGTGACAAAATAGTGGGCAGCCAGATACTACTGAGAATCATGGTCTCATCAAATCAATACGCATATTTTTGGGAGACACCATTCAGTCCATAACAGGGTATATCTGTAAACAGCCCTGTTACCTTATAGCCTGTCAAATCCTGCAGCATCTGCCTGTGAGTCCAAGCAGAAGTGGTAATAAGGCTGGTGATATTTTGGATGTATAGATTTTCTGCAGTGCTAGAAGCCCAGCCTTAGGGGCAGGACTATGGGTCAAAACAGATAATTAATGAAATAAGAGGGTAATCGAATGGAAGGCAATTGTAAGTGGATTACAATTCTGTGAGAAGTCCAGTCATGTGAATTCAATAGCAGAGCATCAGAGCTGGAAATTAATACTTAAGTATCTCAGATCTGATACTCAGTATTTCCCAGTGTTACAAGAAAAATCTGGACCTGTTTATTCCAGAAAGGGAAATATTCCACCTAGATAATTGAAGATTCTATCTAGATAATTTGGAGTGATTAATGATAGAGGACCACTCAATATCTCAATTTAGGGGTAGCTTACTGCAGTTCCATTCAGTTCTTGGTTTGTAGGCTATAGCCACCATTCTACTTATTTTTAATGACTATTATTAATGACTTGTACAGAAGATTCAAAACTGCATGTGTTTGCAGTCTTTACGGGCATAAATCAAAGCAATATGTTGCTGAGACATAATGGAAAGCTTACTGCTTACTATATATAGCTTAACCCAAACCTTGTGCCATCAAGTCTTGCCTGACTCGTAGCAACCCTATAGGTCAGAGTAGAAGTGTCCCATACAGTTTCCAAGGAGCAGTTTGAACTGTGAACCTTTTCGTTAGCAGACATAGCACTTAACCCACTAAGCCACCAGGGTTTCCATATAGCTTAGTGCTTGCTATATAGAGCTTGATCTACTTCTTCGAATACAGGGTTTCCTGTATTTAAAGAAACTAGAAGTAGAACCAGACCACGTTTGAGGGAGATAGGTTTGGATTGTGATGCAGTGAGTTGATGTCACTGATAACTCCTCTGAAGATACATGAAGTGTGTCGTGGAACATCTTTGACACATCCTGGCAGACCTGTATTTAGGGGCACAAGATAACAATTGACAGTTTCATGGGACATACATTATTTTTCTGTATAAACCATTTTCCTGTTCATGAATTTTACTGATATATCAAGGTAACAGCCCTGGTGGTGTGGTGGTTAAGTGATACAGCTGCTAATCAAAAAGTCAGCAGTTCGAATCCACCAGGAGTTTCTTGGAAACTGTGGGACAGTTCTGCTCTGTCCTATCTGGTCGCTATGAGTAGGAATCAACTTGACGGCAGTAGGTTTGGTTTTGGTACAAAGGTAACAACACGTGGTGGCTTTATTAGGACTGTCTCTGCTGTGTCAGGTGTTCTGCAGGGATTTTATGTGGTCTTTGTACTACATCAGACCAAAACAGTGTTCTTGAAAGTTCATGATCATCATGAAAGAACTTGAGAATCTAGAGACACTAGAGAGTGTTCTTTCTAAAGACTGCTGTATCTGGAAATGGCCCTGGAGGGACAGCAAAGCTTTAGATAAATGGGCTAGTTGATTAATTACTGTGATAGCCTGGCACACTGATCAATAAAATAAAAGATGATTTGTACCCTTATCCAGGAGAGTTTACTGAACATGGTAATCACTATGGCTGTTGCTACTTTTAGAGGTCTGCAGTTGTAATAGAACATTACGGGATAATGCAGGCTTTATGTTTGTTCTCTAATGACCCAGGTACCCCAGATAAAAGATATTTGTCTTTGCCATGTTACAGCTGGTAGTGTTTGGACAGATAAAGAAACCACTGAAAGGGACATGTTGCATAATAACAGGAGAAACTAATATCTATTAAAATCCATACTGTGGTATCTGTGATATAGTTATGTCCGCATACCAGATGAAATCCATAATTGACTAAACAGTAAACTGTGGACACCACCCTCCCCCCAGAAGTGCTGAACTCATTGCCACCAAGTCAGTTCTGACTCATAGTGACCCAACAGGGCAGAACTATCCCCATAAAGTTTTCAAGGAGCAACTAGTGGGTTCAGATTGAGCTGGTAACCACTCCACCACTGGGAGTTGACTTGACAGTAATCGCTCACTCCCCCAGTCACTATAAATGTGAGTATTCCTGTTTAGATGCTGCTGAGCTGATTTTGACTCATAGCAACCTTATGTGACAGAGTAGAACTGTCCCACAGGAGTTCCTAGGCTTTCATCTTTACAAGAGCAGATTGCCAGATCTTTCTTTTGCAGAACCCTCAAGTGGGTTTGAACTGCCAACCTTTCAGTTAGCGTCTGAGTTCTTAACTGTTGCACTGCCAGAACTCCTTAGAGAAGTTGTTTTTGTTAGGGAAAAAATGGAGAATGGTTTTATAATTCTGACTTTACATATTAATCTGAGCCAACCATATCCAATGGCCAGGACTTGGAAAGCTATTATGATGGTCCAGGACCTTGCCTCACTTTGTTGTGCTTTTTTATTCTATTTTTCAAATTAGAAGTAAAGATTGATACATGGCAAGGTCTCTGATTAGTCTAATTCTGGTTTGAAAATCCTGTCTGAGTGCTATCTCAGTGTTCCATTCAAGTTATACCACATATGTGGTGTCAAAGAGAAAGTACTTTTATGTTTTTACAGAGTTAGGGCTTTCTGAACAAATTTTACTGAAACTTGGAACCTAGGATAAAAGTCAGGCATTAGAAATTAATTTATGATTTAGTAAAACCACTTGCTGTCCAGGTGATTCCAACTCGTGGAGACCACATGTGTGTCTGAGTAGAACTGTGTATTCCATAGCATTTCATTATTGTCTCACTGTGGTGAAAATATACACTCCAAAATATTTGCTAGTGCAACAACTTCCACATTTACAATTTATTACATTTTCCATATTGTGCACCCATTATGGTTATCGTTTTCCAAAATAATCCACCACCGATAAACTCAGGTCCTTCAAACAAAAACTGCTCTTTTCCCTCCTTCCCAAGGTTGGTAACCATTAATAACCTTTGGTTTCTATATACTTGTTTGTTTCATGTAAGTGAGATCATACAATATTTGTACTTTTGTCACTGACTCACTGCTCACCCAACTTTCAAGGTTCATACTTGTTGTGACATATATCAGAACTTCGTTTCTCCTTATGTCTGTGTAATATTCCATTGTATGTATATACCATATTTTGTTTGCCCATTCATCTGCTAGTGGGCACTTTAGTTGTTTCCACCTTTTAGACATTGTTAAAAGCTGAGATACAGGTTTCCACAGGGTTCAGTGAAGGCTGATGTTTCAGAAGCAGCTCACCAGGCCTTTCTTCTGATAAGCCGCCATGTGGACTCAAACCTCCACTCTTTAAATTATCAGCCAGACACATTAACCATTGCCAGAATGGTCAGTGGTCTTTAACTTTGCCTGTACGTCAGAGTCACCTGTAGAGCTTTTAAAAATCCCAGTGCTCAAACTGTACCCTAGACCAATTAAATCAGAGTATTTAGCAATAGGACCCAGGCACCTGTCTTTTTTATCACTTCAAGTCATTCCAGTCCAGTGTGCGACCAAGGTACTAACCTGCTAGTCCGGAGTAGAAGTCTTAAACTGCTGCCCACAGTCCAAATCTCTCTCACTGCCTGTATGCATAAAAAAATATTTACTGGAATACAAGCCATGCTCACTTCCTTCCATGTTGTCCATGGTTCCTCTCATGTTAAGGTGGTGGAAATGAGTAGTTGTGACGCAGACTGCCAGGCCTTCAATGTCTAGACTATCTAGTCTGATCCTTTACAGAAAATGTTTGCCGACCTTGGTATGTGTGGTGCTTGCATGAGGTTCTCACTCTCATAGAGCAGTTTTGTTGTTAGCTGGGTGTCTTCAAAGATATTTTAAAGCCTGAAGGTATACCTTTCTGCCTGGGACAATTCCACTGACTGTCCTCCTTTAAAAAGTTGTGTCCACACAGCTCAGGTCTTATTACTCCTAACTTAAATTAGACATTCAAATCCTTTGCCTGTATATATGAGTATACGTATAGGTCAATCACCATCTCCCTTTACTTTTTTCCCCACGCATTTTTCTCCCTATTTTCCAGTCTGTGAAGTGTGAGCTCAGATGGTTGTTGTTGCTGTTATTCTTTGAAACTCCAGCACTTGAAGGTTGTCTCAACATCTCATTCACTTTACACCGTAATAACATATGTGGTGCTGGGGAGGAAATATTTTTTATGTTTTGTATAATTAAGGTTTCCTGGAAAAATTTTACTAAAACTTGGAACCTAAGATAAAAGCAAAGCCTTAAACGTTAATTTATGATTTAATTAAACCACTTGCTTTTCAATTGATTCCATCTCATGGAGACCCCATTGTATCCTCCTCTTTCAAAAATAAATTCTGGCCTTTGCATTTAATAGTTTCATTTGCAAACGCCTTTGACACAACTGTATATCTGACTGGATTTTGATGTTGACTGCTAGGTATTTTGTATCAGAATTTTTACCCTTTGATTTTCTTTGTAAGTCATTCAAATGGAATGTATCTTTCAAGTCCCTTTCTCAGAAATTGTATTTGAAAACTTTTTTTCCCTAAGCCCAGATTATGTTTCCTTTGCCTTAGCATACAAAAGCTAACATAGTTGGTAGATAGCGTGAGTTTTCCCCTTCCATAAGTAACTTCATTTGCTTGCGTGGACTTAAATGTGTGTGTGCATGTGCATGCGCACATGCGAATAACTGAACATTCTCTGTGGAAGCATCTCTTCCCTCACTCCAAAGATAGAAAGAATGCTTTTGCTTTGATTCAAAAGCCTCCCCTTCCTCACCTCTAACTCAGGCTCCTTTTTCTTTTTCCTGTTGTATTAATGGGATTAATTCTGGTAGAACCTGTGCATGGTCTTAAGAGCTGTGTTACAGATTTGTTTCTAAAAGCCTACCCAAGAGAATAGTCAATAAACCAAAAAAAATCCAAAACCACTGCTTTCAATTGTGAGTCATAGTGACCCTATAGGACAGAGTAGAACTGACCCATAGAGTTTCCAAGGAGCACCTGATGGATTTGGTTAGTAGACATTGCTCTTAGCCAATTCACCACTAATAGTCACCAAAACCAAACCCACTGCTGTTGAGTCAGTAGTGACAGAAAATCCCATTGGAGCAAACATTGTGTTTGGAAGCCCAGCACTTCTTTCAAGTGTATTAAGCAGCTGTGTACTCTTCCATGAAATATTTCCCATTTTTACCCACATAAAACGTATAAAACCAAACCAAAACGCATTGCTGTCAAGTTGATTCCAGTTTGTAGGACAGAGTGGCAACACCCTGTAGAACTTCCAAGGGCAGCTGCTAGCATTTTGGTGAGCAGCTGAGCTCACCCACTGAGCAGACCACCAGGGCTTCAAACAGCATGTAGGGGTTTTCCTTTTCTTTCATATTTGTCTAATTTTCTCATGCGTCTATTTCAACCATGACTGCACATTAGAATCTCCTGAGGAGCTTTTGAAAAGTACTTACACGTAGGCCCCACTCCCAAATATTTTTTATTTAATTTGCTTTTTCTGGGGTGGAACGTAGGTATTTGTGTTTGTAAAAGCTTGCCAAGTGACTCTAAGAAGCAAGCAAGACTGACAGCCACTTTCTGTTTATTATAACAATCTAGTACATTACGCTGTAAATTTTGTCTATGTATGCCTGGTATTAAATTGCTCATCCTCATTTTATTCTGTTATTTTGTATATTTTTTGAAAATTCTTTTAATGAAATTATTTTTCCAGGAAAGTAAGCCATGATAATCTGAACCTTTATAGCATGTGACATATTGTATTTTATGCACTTTAGTACCAGGAGTACTTTATTTTACTGTGTTTTAACTTGATCTTTCAGGAAAGCATGCAGGGCTCAGAGTCAAAATATGTCGTATCAAGGCCTAATTTTGCCACATACTAGCCTTGTAGCCAAGGCTAAGACCTGCATTTTTAGGGCCTCTGTGGTGGCACAATTGACAATCATGATGGTGTAGTAAAGTGCTGTGACAGCCAACTAAAATCCACCACACGTTCCTTGAAAACTTTTCTGTGCAGTTCTGTACTGTCCTATAGGGCCAGGTGTCACTGGCAAAGCAGTTATGAGTTCAAGCATCTAAACAAAAGGTCAGCAGTGGAAGTCCGTGAGCCACTCCTTGGCAGTCCTGACGGAGGTTCCTCTGAGTCAGAGTGGAATTGCTGACACAATAACAGCATGGTGGTACAGTGGTTAAGCAGTTGGCCACTAACCAAAAGGCAGGTGGCTTCGTCCCAGTGAGTGGTTCCACAGGAAGAAGACCTGGCCATCTGCTTCAGTAAAGATTACAGCCAAGGAAACGGAATGGGGCAGTTCTACTCTGTCATACTGGGTTGCTGTGAGTCACAATGGTATCGATGGCACCTAATGACCACATTGTGTGTGAAAACAAGTGCACTAAGTGGTTAAGCTTTTCACATGTCCTTCATTTGCTGTTTCATTTTCTCATTTAACTAAGAAAAGTCTTATATGTTATATAACTGTGTGACAGAATAAATACAGCATACTTCTCTTTCTTTTCTTCACCTTTAAGAATCTCTGGGTTCATGTCTCATAAAACAGATGGAATATAGGGAAGAAGATTAAAGCATATGGTATTCAAAGGAATTCTAACTAGGGATTTTTGGGGACAAGTTCCATCAGTCAGTTTCTAAAATGTGGTTCAGCCTTGGGCTTTTTGGTTTCCAGTACTTCACTTGTTAATTCACACATTTTTATTTACTCTGTTAATGATATTTCAGATCAGATATAGTGCTATATTTTAGGAAACTGGAACCTAATCACAATTTCTAAACAAAAATGATTTTAGCTTATTTTAAAATGTTTAATTTGAAAGGTACAAGAAGTACATTCACAGTTGACATTGGTGATGATTTACACTAATTTTTCAAGGAGAAACTGTATTAAGTAGTTAAAATTACAGTTACACTGGTTAGTACACAAAGCCAGCTTTATAAGGTCTTAAAAAGCAAGTACAAATGGCTTTACATAGTAATTAGGTTGAAAATCACTGATTTGATTTCATTCCAATTTTATTTTTTATTTTGGCTGCAGGATAAGAAAAGATCTTATCACAATGAATTCCTCGCCTGCTTCTGGCAAGAATAATTAGCTGTAAGCAAATTTAGTGGACCTAGTGTGTTCTGGGGCCATTCAGCTGTGCTTCAACAATTGCATATTTTTAAGTATGAAGATTGTTTAACATATCAAGTGGCAAAAAAGTTAAGGCACCGTCGACCTACTTACCTCTTAGGTCAATGATCATAGGTTCTTTTAAAACCATGTGACAATGACTGCATTAACAAAAAGCAGACTCCAATCAGGAAAAGTGAGTACTGCATTTGTTAGGACTGTGTCTGTAGTTTATCAGAACTTACTTGACTTGAAGCAACTCCTCTCCTTTGTTTCCCTTCATTTTATTTACTGTCAATAAAAAGGACCAATTTATTTCTAAACAGTATGTATGTGTACAGGTAAATATCATTTTTTTTATGTTTTCTCTTTCAATTCTCCAAAACTCAAATCTACGTTAAAAAATTAATTATATACTCTTTCATTTAATGGATTAGGTTTAGCTCTCCTGTGCACGATCTTTTGTGGTCCGTCTCCCATTCAATCACTATTTTGACTTTGCCTCTCCTAGCTATAAAAACTGTAATGTACAATTAAGATAAAACAGCATTATTGCTCTGGTTACTAGGTACCATCAAGTCTATAGTGATTCATAGTGACCCTGTGTACAGTAGAATGAAACACTGCCTCGTCCTGTGTCATCCTCACAGTGGTAGCTATGCTTGAGCCCGTTGTTGTAACCACTGTGTCAATCCATCTCACCACAGGTCTTCCCTTTTTTCACTGATCCTTCATTTTACCAAGCATGATGCCCTTCTCCGGGGACCAGTCCCTTCTGATAATATGCTCAAAGTGTGTAAGATGAAGTCTCACCATCCTCCTCTAAGGAGCATTTTGGCTGTACTTCTTCTGAGATGAATTTGTTCTTTCTTCTGACAGTCCATGGTATATTCAGTATTCTTCACCAGCACTCACTTGACACAGACAAGTGCTTTTTAACACTTATTTTCCCAATACACTGTGTCATTTGATTTCTTGACTGCTGTTTTCACGGATGTTGATTGTGGATACCAGTAAAATGAAATCCTTGATAACTTTAATATTTTTTCTGTTTACCATGGTGTTGCTTATCGGTCAAATTAGGTTTTTTGTTTGAGGTGTAATCCATACTGAAGGCTGTAGTCTTTTGTCATCTTTAGTAAGTGCTTCAGATTGTCTCCCTTTTCACTAAGCAAAGATCTGTCATCTCCATATCACAGGTTGTTAACTCTGCCTACAGTCTTGGCACCTTATTTAATCCGTCTTGGATTATTTGTTCAATATATAAATTGAGCGAGTGCGGTAAAAGAATACAACCCTGACATAGTATTCCCTTGTTTTGTTCAAGTGGCTGCCTCTTGGTCTGTGTACAGATTCCTCATGAGCAAAATTAAGTATTCTCAAAGCCATTCCTATTCTTACAGTGTTATGTGTAATATGTTAGATCTACACATTTGAATATTTTTACATCGTCAATAAAATATAGGTAAGTGTCTTTCTGGTGTTCTGTGCTTCCAGGCAAGATCCAGTTGACATTAGCAACAATATCCCTGGTTCCCCATCCTCTTCTGAATCCAACTTGAATACCTGGCAATTCTCTCTCAGTGTACTGCTGCAACTATTTTTGAATTGTCTTCAGCAAAATGTAACCTGCATGTGATATCAGTGATACTGCTTAATAGTTTCCACGCTCTATTGGGTCACTTTTCTTTGCAATGGGCGTGACTATGGATTGTTTCCAATGAGTTGGTCAGGTAGCTGTCTTTCAAATTTCTTGACACAGACAAGTGAGCACTTCCAGCATTGCATCCATTTGTTGAAGCATCTCAGTTGCTATTCCTTGTTTTTGGCAGTTGTCTGCAATACACCTTGGACTTCTTCCACTACCTTCTGGTTTTGATCATATGCTACCTCCTAAAATGGTGGAACATCAGCCAGTTCTTTTTTGTATATTGCTTCCATCTTCTTTTGATGTTTCGTGCTTTGTTCAATATTTTGGCCATAGAATCCTTCAGTATTGTAACTTGAGGCTTGAATTTTTTTTTATCCTGTTCTTTCAGCTGGAGAAATGCTGAGTATGTTCTTCCCTTTTGGTTTTTCAACTCCATGTCTTTGCACATTTCGTTATGTATTTTATCTTCTTGAACTACCCTTGGAAATTTTCTCTTCATATCTTTTATGTCATCATTTCTTCCATTTGTTTTAGCTACTCAGTGTTCAAGAGCAAGTTTCAGAGTCTGTTCTGAAATCTATTTTAGTCTTTTCTTTCTTTCCTGTCTTTTTAATGATCCTTTGCTTTTTCCATGTGTGATGTCCTTCCACAGCTTTTTCTGTCTTTGGTAATTAGTGCATCAAATCTATTCCTTTTTCTTTTTTTTTTCCTATGTCACATTTTTTTATGTTATGATTAAGTAAAGGATACAATCCAAGTCAGTTTAGTATGTCCACCTCTCTGCAACTCTATCTGCTCTCCTCACCCTGTGACAGCACACTCCTTTTGACTCTTCCAGTATCCTCTTAGTGAACACCTGTCCCATCTTCTCTACCCTCTCTTCTCTCCTCTAGAAAGATACCAGTAGGACAGTCTCCTATAAATGTATAAAACCGTGAAGTCCACACACCATATGCTCACTATGTGTACCTAAGTCCAATCAATTCTTTGTCTGAAGTGCTGACCTTAGTACTGATTTCAGGTCAGGGCCAGCAGCAAGTCTAGGCACCATATTCCCAGAGCACCCACCAGGCTATTGGGCCATCAGTTCTGGGCTTTCGATGTAGCTCTTGATCTGCACACCTCTTTTTCTCATGCTACATCAAGAATTCTGCATTGTGTCCCCTATTGAGGTTATCTTTGTTGGTGCTGGTCTCCCAATCATATGGGACCTTCAGTCTCCTGGACTACTTGGTCCTTGTTTCTTTGATGTACTTGGTTGTCATCTGTGGGTTGGGAATAATTGATGTTCCTCAGATGGAGCTTGCTGACTCTTAAGACCCCAGACACCACTCACCAAATGGAGTACAGAAGACTCTCTTAGCAACAGACTAATTATGCCAGTTGACCTTGATGTCACCTGCAGACATGGTCCCCTAGAGCCCTGTCCCTGTACTCTATCCTTTGAAATGTTGGGTTGAATTTAGAAAACCTTTTAGCTTATGTTATAGTCCAGTTATGCTAACTTACCTTCTTACTGCATGCTGTCCCTTTGCCTAACTGAATTCCTATCGACTATCTATAAACAACTGTCTCCCTCCCTCCCCACTCTTGTAGCCATCAAAGAGTCTTCTGTGCATAAGTTTTATTTTTTAAGTCCTTATAATAGTGGTCTCACACACTTTTGCAGCTGACTGATTTCACTCAGCGTGTCTTCTAGTTGGTAGCAGGCTATGAGATGCTTCCTATAGTCATCGTTGTTCCTTTTCATTGCGTAGTGGTCCATTGTGTGTATACATCATAGTTTATCCATTTGTCTGTTGCTGGGCACCTGGGTTGATTCCATCTTTTTGCTGTTGTGAACATTGCCAAATTAAACATTCATGTGCATGTATCTGTTCATGTGACGGCCCTAATTATTTCTGTAGGATATATTCCAAGCAGTTGGATTGCTGGATCATGTGATATTCCTATTTCCAGCTTTTTATTCCTAATACTCTATTCTTGTTCAGTGAAAGTTTACAAATGAAGTCAATTTGCCATATTCAAGCCCATACAAAGAACCCTATGCAACTTCATCTGGTATTCCAGCCCTCTGACAACACATTCCTCCTTTCTACTTTGTTCTTCCTATATTCATTGAACCTAGTTTTGTCCCCTCTTCTGCACCCTCCCATCTCTTTACTGTGGGGGAGCTGTTCTGTCAGCCCTCATAGCTTACAGTCCAGTTCAGTTTTGTATCAAGAGTTTCCTTTGGTACTGGTTTCAGCTCTGGGGTAGGAGCGAGACCAGGGGCTGTGCTCTCGGGGAACCCTCTAGGTTGTCAGACCATCAAGTCTGGCTTAATAGAATTCCAGTTCTGCATCCCTATTTTTCTCCCACTATGTCAGGGAGTCTGACATTGTATTCCCTCTCAAGGCAGACAATGGGGGTGGACAGATACCATCTAGTTCCTCTGGTCTCATGCTGGTATAGATTCTGAATCATTTCAACCCATCTGTCTCCTGGGCTCATACTGTCCTCCTGTGTTTGATGACCTTCATGCTCTTCTATTCCAGTTGGGTTGTGACCAGTTGATAATCCTTAGATTGCAGCTTGATAACTTTTGAGACCCCAGACACCACTTAACGAGTTGGGATGTAGACCATTTTCTTAAGAAGAAAAAGCTAGGTGACCTAGATGACCCCTAAAAACACAGTCCCCAGACCCCTGACCCTGCTACTCTGACCTTCATAGTGTTTGGTTGTATATAGGAAATCTTTTGGCACTTACTTTAGTTCAGCAATGCTGATCATCCTTCTGTTGTGTGCTATCTCTTCTTTCACTAATCCAGTTCCTGTCTTATACCTAAACTCTGAATATCTATCCCCTTTTCCTCCCTCCCTGATAACCATCAAAATTATTTTCTTCTGCACTTAGTCCATTTCCTGAGGCCTCATAATAATGGTCTCATGTGGTATTTGTGCTTTTGTGATTGACTGATTTCATTTAGCATAATGTCTTCCAGATGACTTCTGTTTTAGTCATCTAGTACTGCTCTAACAAAAATGCTACAAAGTAGATGGCTTTAACAAAGGAAAGTTTATTCTTATGCAGTCCAATAGGCTACAAGTCCAAATTCAGGGTGTCTGCTACAGGGGAAGGCTTTCTCTCTGTTGGCTCTGGAGGAAAGTCCTTGTGTTTTATCACTCTTTGGACGGGAAACATCTTGGACAGGAACCTTGGGTCTGGAGGATGTGCTGTACTCCCAGTGCTGCTTTCTTGATGGTGCGAGGTTTTCAGTTTTCTTCTTGCTTCACTTTCCTTTTATCTCTTGTGAGGTAAAAGGATAAAGGTGGTGTAAGCCACCTTTACAGTGGAGGAGGGAGATGACATTATTAAAGGATTCACAGTCCCCACCTTAATTCTTTAACATACAGCACAGGAAAATAATAAATTGGAGGACAGTCATAAAATATTGGGAATCATGGCCCAGCCAAATGGCTGCAAATATTTTGGGGGGGACACAGTTCACTTCATGGCAACTCCATATTGTCAGGTGTTTCCAAAGATAGTCATTGTTCTTTATCATTGCATGATATTCCATTGTATGACTATACCATAGTTTGTTCATCCATTCTTCTACTGAAGGGCACTTAGGTTGGTTACATCTTTTTACTGTTGTGAACAGTGCTGCAGTAAACATTGGGGCACATGTATCTGTTCGTTTGACAGACCTTATTTCTCTAGGATTGTGTTCCAAGCAGTGGGATTGCTGGATCCTGTGATTTTTCTGTCTCTAGCTTTTTAAGCAATGCCAAACCATTCTCCAAGTGATTGTACCATTTTGCATTCCCACCAGCAGTGTAGAGGGGTTCCAGTCTCTCCACAGCCTCTCCAGCATTTGTAGTTGTGTGTTTTTTGCATTAATGCCAGCTCCAGTGGGGTGAGATGGTATCTCATTGTAGTTTTGATTTGGTTTTCTCTAATGATTAATGATTGTGCAAATATATTCTTGAGATGGTCCCTAAATTCAGGTTTGATATACTCAAGGTCATGCTTAGCTCTTTTGGACTTATTTTAAGTTTATTCAACTTCAACTTGCACATAAGCAATTGATTATTTGTTCTGCAGCTGTCTTGTTTCTGACTGACAGTACCAAGCTTCTGTGTTATCTCTTTCCACAGATAGATTCAACTCAATTCCTGTGTATTCGTTCTGACTAGATCCACCTATCTGTTGCCATTTATACTGTTGGAAAAATGTATTTCCAAATAATAGGTAATTGGTCTTGCAGAGTTTTCCACCTCTTTACCCTTCTTTGTGTCCACCTTTCATGCTACAATCACCAGTAAATATCAGTGCATCTTGATTGCATGTTTGATCAACCTTAGACAGCAAAAGTTATTAAAGTCTCCAATTTGTTCATCTTTGGCATAGTGATTGTTGCCAAATACTGATATTAACTGATATTCCTTGTAGGAATAAGAGTTACTGTCAGTAATGTAAGTCAGGATACACAATTATCACAATATTATTTATTTATTCTTTTTTTATATTGAATTCTGTTTATATTTAAAATTGATTTAATGGAATTAAGATTTCTCAGAAATATCTTTTGTATAAAGATACCAGATTTTGTATGGAACTGGAGTTTACAAATAATATAAAACAGATTACTTAATAGTTAATTAAGCAAGTAAACCTATTGTGCAATCAATAGGAGATCTGTACCAACAGGTAGGGAGGTTTTTATTGACGTGCCACATCCCTCTTTACCATACCATTTTTACTCTTTTAAACAGTCATTTGCATGAGCACTTGAATGGCATGCTGTTTGAATTTGCCATTGACCCAATGGTTGTTGGATCAGTACCCATTGCCATCAAGTTGATTCTGATTCATAGGGGCCCTATGGGACAGAGTAGAACTTCCTCATAGAGTATCCAAGGAGTGCTTGCTGGATTTGAACCACCGACCTTTTGGTTAGGAGCCATAGCACTTAACCACTGTGCCACCAGATCAGTAGTACTTTGAATAATATAATCAGAAACCTGAGTCATATCTGATTGGAACCAGCAACTAAATGTGACAAAGTCAAAGTTAGTAAGAGTAAATGTAAACAGTACAGAATGCCAGTTCTTAAAATCAATTTACAGTATTAGATGGAAGAAATATAGCTGAACATTGGCACTCAAGATGAAAATCATATGGGTTCCATGCCAGTGGTACATCATGGCTACCAAAGCAGCAAATCAGATTGAAGGTTGCTTTCAGAGGAATGTAGAATATTGTGTTTTCTTATGGACATTTTAGTTTATGAGCATTATAGCTACAGAAATTTAAGCAACAGAAAAAATTAGCAAATAAATCTCAAATGTGCAGAGGATATTCATAGAAATAGCCCTGAAAATGAAAATTACAATCTATTAGCAGCAGATAACTACAGAAATTTATGATAAATTTAAATTTTATTTTTCATGTTTTTTTTTCTTACAAAGTTCAGAAATTGCTTTTGTAAACATAGGGAAAATATTGCATTAATATGGGACACATAAACCATTGTAATTCAGTGAGTAGAGAATGACCAAAACAACGAAGAGACAAGAAATAGCGCCATACAAAGACTAAAGAGTTCTATTAACCTGAGGAAACCCAGGTGGCTTAGTGGTTTAAGTGCTACATCTACTAACCAAAAGGTCAGCAATTCAAATCTACCTGACACTCCTTGGAAACTCTCTGGAAGTACTACTGTGTCCTATAGGGTCACTATGAGTCAGAATCAACTTGATAGCAGTGGGTTTGGCTTTTGGTTGGTTATTAACCTGAAGACCAGGTTGGGCCAAGGAAAATGGGGATTTTTATAGCATTCCACAAGATTTGACAGACTGCTCATACTTTTCATGGTGTCAGGGGACATTCTAAGAGCAAGTTGTTGGTATATAGTGAAACCATATCAAAACTTGCTAAAGTTTGGAGCTCTCATACAGTGGCATGGATGATTGCCCCAGGCCTTTGCATGTTCCCATAGCTGGATTTGTTCAAGTCTATGCAACATTGTGTTTTCTTTCCGTATACAATCCTGTGCTATATTGATACAATAGAGGACATAGGGTTGGTCTAGTCCTCTATTAACGGTACATTTTGGGCAAAACTGTGTTCTTCTTTAATGGCTTTGGGTTCCACCTTCACAGATTTGGATAATATGCCATTGCTTTGACTGTTAGTTCTATAGAGAAAAGTTTAGAAATGGTTTGATCAAGGGAGAATGTATACTATTGAATTAAGTACACAGCATGTATGGGTGACTCAACCACAAAGAAATCAGACTCACAAAGAAATCAGACTCACTGCTTTATCACATGGTTTCCTGAAATGCTGATGGATACACAGAGCTTTCAGGTTTATTCCATTTGATTGGTATAAATGTGTTGCATGCTTACTTTGCCGTTGCCTGTTGATGTCTTGTTTCCTTCTTGATTCAGGAGTAGGTCTTGTTGTCTACCATTACATGCATATTATCCATGGTGATATTTTTTTCTTCTTATTATTTTTTAATTTTTAAGTGATCTGTATTTCTGGAAGAGATCATCCAGTGTTGGAGAAGAAAAGAGAAATTCTCTCTGAGACTTTGTTTTCATTGCTTAGCAAGTTTTTAAAAATTAATGGCAGAAGTTTCTTCTGTGACCTCTCCTTGCAAAGACTGCTTATTTGTTTTACCCAGTAGTCTCATATGACCTTGTTAAAAGCTTCATGTAATTCCTAAATAAATTACATTTACTGGTTTACTTCCATCTAGTATTTTATTGACATTTCCAGATAAGTTTAATAGGATGCAGAAAAAGTGTTCTCTTTATAGACTCAGTGGGTGACTTGACCTTCACAGGTTAACCTTCTCCTGATGTTGAAAGAAGCTATTCTTAATTAGACTCTATCAGTTTCCCCGTCATCACCACGAGAACCTCTGCACTGTAATTCTGTAATCTTAATTTGACTTTTTTTTCTTTTGTTTCTTTCCTAAAGAAAAGCTTCATATTAACAAAATCACAGTATTTGGAAACATTTGCTAAGTTTTCCACGTAGGTTGCATGCCCTCATCTGTAGCTCAGCCATTTCACACTTTATTTCCTTCAAAAAATTCTCAGATGAATACCATCTGGTCATGTTGATTAATTGCTGTGGAGTTTCTCAAGTTGCTCTCTTGTTTCCTCCTAGGAGAATGCCCTTTGCTACTGCCCCGCTGATTCCCTTAGAAAGTGCCCTTGGAAGAGTCATTTCCCCACTAGCCTGTACAACAAAGGTCAATGTGAAAAACTAAATTAAACGTCCGTGCTACTTCTCATCTTCTTACTTGGGCCCTCATTGCCTGGTAAGGAAAAGGACAGCAAGTAGTCAAACCACTCATATTGGGAGTTTAGTCCTCACGGTACCTTTTGTCTTTGCATTTTTCACATTACCCCTTCCTTGACAGTACTTTTTGGTATTTAATTCAGTAAAAATAAACTGTTAAGAATGTTCTAGATCCTCTCAGCATGTTCATAACTGTTTCTATAAAATTGTTTCTAGGTTTCTGTTTGTGTGTTTGTTTTCACCACCCACAGATTTTTTTCATCTTTTTTGACCTTTCATTTACTGGCTCAGTGTATATGTATGTATATATATATACATATATATATCATAGCCAGTGTCCCTATCTCTCTTCCAAGAAGCCTGGATGGCTTTTTAACTGTTTACTTGGCTGTCGGAGGGATGCTAACCTTTTTTTTTGTTGTTAATATTTTCAATATACTTTTTTTACAGTCTCATTTTTTTTTAACAGGAGCTTTAATCGTGCAGCAGCCTTTTTTCAGTTGCCAGCTTGTACTCCCATACAAACTCACCTATGGCAGTCCCCCTGTGCTACATTAATCTGTTTCTTCTTTTGTATCTGCTCAAATAAGCCAGAATAAGGCATATTAATTATTGTGTCTGTTATTCATGTGCTCCTCTGTCATTCATTTGGCTAATAATGGACATAATTAAAATCATTTATTGGGATAGCCTTCCTAGAAAAGAATGTTGAACAATAAAGGTTAAAGGCAATTTTCGTTTTTCTTTAATATTCTATATATAACATAACATTTTTTTTACACATGAACTTTTCTCAAATGGTTAGTTTTGTTAAAAGAAAAAGGTTACTTAATGTGCTTTCAGGGAACACAGGTGGGGTATTGGCTAAGCACTTAGCTGCTGACCACAGGTCAGCAGTTTGAACACTAGCTGCTCTGCAGGAGAAAAATGTGGCAGTCCGCATCCACAAACATTAAAAACCAAAAACCCAAACCGATTGCTACTGAGTGGATTCTGACTAGATTAGAACTGCTTCCTTGAATTTCCAAGGAATAGCTAGCTGGTCGATTGAAACTGCCAGCCTTGAGGTTAGCAACCACACTCTTCATCACTGTGCCATTAGGGATCCATGCAATGATCACAGCCATAGAATCCTTACGGGGCAATTCTGTTATGTCTTACAGGGTTGCTGTGTGTCAGAATCCTTTTGACAACAAGGGTTGTTTTTGTTTTTAAATTATTTATTTATTGGTAGTATGCTTTCAAGTATAGTTAATTGTGATTAGAATATATTTCTAATTTTATACAACGTACTTCAGACTAGATTTTCAAACTTACAACTCAAGTATTGGAACATGGAACGTTAAGACTTTTGAAAATTCAAAAATGTGCTGTAAATTGTGTAGTTACCATTTTCAATTTAAGAAAAAAATGGTTGAAATACTAAATTACGAATATATATGATAACATCATAAATTTCAGATTCAGTTATTACCAATACCACAGCCACCATCTCTCAGTAAGGTAGACTGTAAGGAGAAGTAAGAGATAGTAACAGCAAAGCAGTTGAATGCTAGTTTAGTTCATCTTATTGGTGACATGTCTTTTCTTTCACTTGGTAGGACATATTCTTAAAATAAGTTAAGCCTCTAACTATTTGATGTTGGTATTGATTTGTCCTGTGAATTTTTGAATGAATTAAGGTTCTAGTCCATCCCAAAACTACAGTGTAGATACATACTTATATTACCTTCCAAGAAATATTGGTGGCACAGTGGTTAAGAGCTAAGCTGTGAGCCAAAAGGTCAGCAGTTCAAATCTACCAGCTGTTTCTTGTAAACCCTTTGGAGCAATTTTGTTCTATCCCACAGAGTCACAATTGAGTTGATGGCAATGGATTTTTTTGTTTTTTGTTTAGGTTTTATAATTCTAAAACTTTTCTTTGTACCTTTATTTTCACCAGTAACTCCTCCAATTTTCACTACTCTTTAAAATTAAAAAAAAATAGAATGTAGTATTCACAAATAAATAAAACAGGATTTTACTTAAACTCATGCTATGATAAAAGATGGCTATCTGTAGTAATATGTATAGCTGTGTCAGGCAGTTTGCACTCAAACAACTTTGGTACTAAAGTCCTTCAGAAAAGATAAGTCCACAAAATCTTTTTCTGTTTATTTAATAATCAGACTATTCAATGAATATTCTTCCCCCTCCCCCCCCAGAGACTATATTTATTGGAAAAGACACCAGCTAAAAGACTCCCTTGAACCTTGTCTTAGTCATCTAGTGCTGCTATAAAAGAAATATTGCAAGTGGTTTTAACAAAGAGGTTTATTTTCTCAGAGTCCAGTAAGCTAGAAGTCTGAAATCGGGGTGCCAGCTCCAGGGGAAGGCTTTCTCTGTTGGCTCTCGAGAAAGGCCCTTGTCATTGATCTTCCTTTAGTCTGAGAATACCTCAGCATAGGAACCTCAGGTCCAAAGGATGTACTCTGCTCTGTTGTTGTTGTTGTTGTTAGGTGCTGTTGAGTCAGTTCTGACTCATAGTGAACCTGTATACAAGAGAATGAAACAATGCTTGGCCCTACAGCAGGCCCACAATCGTTATTATGCTTAAACCCATTGTTGCAGCCACTGTCTCAACCCATCTCATTGAGAGTCTTCCTCTTTTTTGCTGACTGTCCATTCTACCAAGGCTGATGTCCTTCTGAAGGGACTGATCCCTCCTAACAACTTGCTTAAGTTTTCATTTTGCTCTGCTGCATTTTGTATAAAGTCTAAGAGAGCTCTCTATATTATCCTTTTGTATTCACTTTCTGGTAGTTTCAGAAAAGCTTCTTCATCTGAGAAGTTCTGTGGTGCTTTCTTTTCAGGGCCTTCTGAAGCCATGGGTGATTTCTTGCTTACAGTTTTCTCCAGAGTTTGTTGCTCTTGGGGCATCGTGTGAGTCAACAGAGGGTGGGAGAGATGCTGTGAGAATGGACCACAGTTATTTCTCTAGGCCATCTTAAAATGAAAGGTAAAAAGTATCTCACAACTTCCAAAGTCAGTCAGGTTTTCAGGTGTATAGGTCCCTCTTCCCAGCAGGCAAAGCAAGCACCTCTGTACTGAACCCCAGGTGTTGTAAACTAGCTAAAAATACAGAAAAGCTACTGCCTCTGCTGTTAGGCCCCAGCTGTAGGTGACACTGTGTAGAATACTGCTTTTCTGCTGGAACAGTGCTCTCCTCTGGGCAGGCACTACCTCCCAGCCCAGGAACAAGAGGGTGTCCTGCACAGGTATGCCACCTGGCTGGGACCAGGCTGCTGGCAGAAAGAGAGGCTAAAGGTGCCGAGATACGTAGAGTCCATGGCCTCTATTGCTGGGCCCCAGCTGTAGGTGACACTGTATAAAATACTGCTTTTCTGCCGGAAAAGTACTCTCCTCCAGGCAGGCGTTGCCTCCCAGCCTAGGAATTAAGTCCAGCTGGGGCCTCCATATGGTTGTCTGTGCCTTTGATGGATCAAGATGGCATCCTGCACTGTCTTGCCACCGCCTCAGTGCTAGCTTGTATATGGTGGAGGCAGAAAGAGAAGCCAAAGGTGCCAAGATGCACAGTCTAAAGCCTGGCTCTCAAAATATGGCAATTGCACTTGCCAGTGCCACCAGCAGTGTGTCTGAGATTAGTGGCTACTCAAGTCCCAGCTCCTCCCACTGGCTAAGACAGAGAAGAAAAATAATAAAATAGTGAGTTACCTTCTGTCCGTGCAAGCCCATGCTCGCTGAGAATGTGGTCAGCAAAAGAAAGGAGGTTTTGCATTCAGTGGTATGTAGTCCAAATTAACAGACCTATGACGCGTCCTTGGGCTCACTAGGTGTCCAGAAGGCTTCATTTAATTATTGATTCAGGTCTTGGTTTCCGAGGGATTTCAGGAGATGTGTGTTTAGTCTGCCAACTTGACTCCGCCCCCCAATCTACCAGTTGGATACATCTTCTCATGTGATTCACAGGAACCTGACACATGTCTAAAATTAAATTCAGCCTTTATTTTTCTTCCCCAACTTTCTTCATTCAAGTGTTCTAAATGTGAAGTAAATGATGTCACCATCTTCTCATTTAACCAAAACCCAAATTCTTAAAATCATTTTGACTATTCCACTTCCTCTGTTGTCCGTACCCAGTTCATATGTAAGTCCTGTGCATCCTGTCTACCACATGATGTTTTCAAATCTGTTCTCTTCCTTCCATCCTTGTTGTCTAATAGATCATCTCTCACCTGGACTATTGCGACAATCTCTTTTACATACCTTCCTGCCTTCAGTCTTCTACCCTTCAAAGAAGCTAGTCTTCAATAGGAGTGATTTTTCTGAAAGGCCGTTTAGACCATGTCATTCCTCTGCTTAGAATTTCTCCATGACCTTACTTTTAAGTTTAAAGTAGATTGCAAAGCCCTATAGGATCTTGCCTTTGTCCGTTTTTCTGCCTCAACGTTCACCACTTCAAACATGCTGTTCTCATTTTGAGCCTGTTTCCAGTATGCATCATGTTGAAAACTAACACTGAAGATTAGGAAGATATATCTAAAATACGTATAGTAAATCTTCATTTAAAAAAAAAAAATCTCTGTTTTACACATATCTTCCGCTTTTTAGTTCTTCCTTATATTTAAAAACTATGTAGTGTTTTTAAAGGCAGAAAAGAGACAATGTGAGCTATCACCAGCAGATACTATCTTCAACACTCAATTATACTTATTATGATTTATTGGTCACTCATTTCATAGATTCTATAGATCTTAAAGGAACCCTGATTGCACAGTGGTTATGATCTTAGCTGCTAACCAAAGGATTGACTGTTCAAATCCACCTTGGAAAGACCATATGGGGTGGTTCTCTCCTGACCTATAGGATCAGTATTAACCTTAAAAGTGAATTTGTAATGTATCAAAATCTACTTAGTATAACTTACACTCAAAATAAAATGCCAATATAAAGATTTTAGAAAGAAACTACATGCTAAATTGTCATGTAACCAACCTGTACAATGGGTGTTTAATGCTCTAATCATAGAAATGGAAAATCTGGAACTTGAATTAAGTGCCCCATATAGTTACTTTTGAGTATGTATACTCATTTTTTCTTTAGGGATCTGTTAATCAAAATTCTTTCATATTTGTTGTTGATTTTAATGCAGATTTTATCATCATATTATCAGAATGGAAACCATGGTGGTATAGTGGTTAAGTGCTGTGATTGCTAACCAAAAAGTCGGGAGTTCAAATCTACTGGGCACTCCATGGAAACCCTGTGGGACAGCTCTACTCTGTTCTATAGGATCTCTACGAGTTGGAATTGACTCAGTGGCAGGAGATTTATTATCAGAATGTTCAATTATACAGTAATGGTGGGCTCAATTTGAATCTGAGAACTAAGAAAAGTTGTATTTACCAATTAAAGCATTTGAGTATTTAAAATAGAATCCTCTTGTTGTGGTGACCAATGAGCTTATTAGTGAAAGAAACAGATTATTAGATATTCGTGTGTGTGTGTGTGCATGCATGCACGCGCATTTTGTTTTTTACTTTTGAAGATCCATAGTGCACTCAGTTTCTATCTAAAATGGATTTATCAAGAATTATAGGCAGAATCAACTTGATAGCGGTGGGGTTTTGTGTAGGCAGACTGGAAATTGCTTCTGAGAGTAATTATCCATTTTCTAATAACACCTACTGATTTTACAGTAAAAAGTCTAGACTACTGGTTGATATGAAACACAATTGATATTATCTCTGACTTTGTTAAAAAATAGCATTATCAAACATTTTGTGATATTGCTTTTATCATGTACTGGGCTGTCTTGAAGAAATAAACCTTTACTTGCTTTCAGGATAGTGGATAATAAATTGATATAATTCAGTTGAGATGTTAAAAAATGCCATGAAAATAATGCGGCATACCAGTGTAGGGTTAACATTTATTCATGGATGATGCAATTAAATAAAGCAGACATTAACTTCAAGGTCAGTCAGTAAAGTAATAAAATTGAATATTTTAATTGAATTGTAATTGCTTCCCATTGATACATGCAAGTAAAATAAAATAGATGTCAGCTCTGCAAATTATGATTCTTCCTCCTAATTAATTTCTTAATTCTGCATGGAGTTATCCAGTGTCTAGGTCTTGTTGTGGGTTTATTCATCCACCCAACTTCCATCAAGGGATGTCTATAAGAAGTAATTAAGTGGTTAGGTGTCAAGGTTTACAGTAAATTTTTTTCTGTACTTTGGAAAATATCTTATTAGTAACTTGAAGTAATTTATACATGTATTTGAGTTGACTGTACTGTAAATATAACATCATCCTGGATTCTGTGGATTACAATCACCTTTATTAATATTGATATTTCTTGATATTTACACCAACATTAATAAATATAACCATCTCAGTGATTACAAAAGTTTACATAGGGGAGATAGATACCACTGAGACTCACATTCCACAGTTGACTGGTTCAGGAGGTAAATTGAACAGACTGTTAGGGTTTTGGTATGGTACAGTTTATGTCCATTCATGACTCAGGCTTCACTGGAAAAGGGACATCTAAATGGAATGAAGCTAAAAAGGAAACATCTTTTTCAAGGTCTAGGATAAATTAAAGCTTTTAGATAAAGCTGAATTGTATTCAGAAAACCCATGAGCTATTATGGCTTTTTCATAGGCTTAATGTAGTGCAGCTATATATAAAATGGGAATGATGATATTACAAAGATTAGGAGGAAGATTTTCAAATTATACTGAAATTGTATTGGATCTAGATACTAGCGTTTATTTAAAGAAAAGGAAAATTCTCCTCATTGGACTGTTGCATTTTACTATTAAATGGCTACAGTTTAAGAAACTGAAAATAGAATGTATGTGTAAAATGAGTTTAAAATTACTGAGGCATTGTTATATATTTACTTTAAAATGATTCCATGTAAAAGAATCATTTGAGAGCAAATCCACTAACGTGTTAGGATCATTCTTTAGTGTGCTTAGAAATACAAGTGGTAAAACATGTAAATTAAACTGAGAAATTACATTGTCTAAACATTATGTTAAATATTAACTCAAGCATATCATTATTTTAAATGCTTATGAGCCATGTAAAACAAAAATTTAAAAAATAAGTTCAACAGTTAATATATTTTGCTTATGTTATCTCACCCTGAGCTTCCATTCTCAATTAGAAAGGATCTTAGATGTCAGAATTCTCAGTGTGCATCACCACATTAGAAAACACCAGAACCAAAATGTATGAGATTCAAGACTAAAGTGTTAGAAATTCATAACTGTAAAGCAGCTAACTTTGTTTTCATGTTAAAGTGATATGTTTTTTCAGATCCTTGTTTAAAATTATTTTAAGAATTGTATTTTTCCATTGAGAGAAATGTAAATAAATATTAGGAGGTCTGTACATAACAACAGTAACTTGTAACTTGCTGCCTTTGAGTCAATTTGGACTTATAGTGACCCTGTAGAACAAAGTAAAACTTCTCCATTGGGTTTCCAAGGAGCCCCTGGTAGATTCGAATTGCTGATCTTAATGGTAAGCAGCTGGAGCTCTTAACCCCTGCACCATTACGGCTCCATAGGATACTAATATGCCTTAAAATGTGTTGTAAGAAAATAAAATACATGAAATGTAATAAATTAAGTATTCAGTCATTCATTGTCTTTCTAAAAATAAGTTACAAAGAGTTTTCATTTGCATGTAGTTCAGTGTTTATAAAATCATCACTATTCTAAGTATTTAAAAAATTCTCAAGAAAGTTCCATATCCAAATATATTCTGAGGTAGAATGAATAATTTTCCCTCTACATCCTTGACTATCATCCCACATACTCAGCAGATTTAGAAGATATGTCAGAGATCAAGATGGCTTTAGGCCACTGCTGTCTCAAGAACAGTGGCTTGAATTGCTAGGAATTTCTGGATCTTATCCAAGAAAATATTTTATAAAAACAATCTGAAAATGCATTTCCTAGGAGCCATGATTCATAAGATTCCCAATGACTTGTTGCATGGTAATGAACAGAAAAATGGAAGCAAAGGCAGACTGTGCTCCAGTGGGGTAACTAGCAAGGCATCAAGAAGAAAGGACCTGAGTGGTCTTTATAGTCAAGTACAGTGGAACATCGTGGGCTTGCATAGTCTGTATCCTGTATTATGTTGATTTAAAGCAGAAAGATATGTTAAGAACATGTAGGCTTTTCAATTAATTCTAGACAAGTAGCTTCATCAACAAAACTTGGACTCTGTTTTGGAAGAGGTGCATCATGAGATCTCCACTAAAAGACCTCAATTGATGGTCCAGCGGTTTGGGGGTTCCTCTGAGAGCATGGCCCCCGGCCCTGATGCTGCCCGTTCCCATAAATTATAACAAAGGTCCACTCTTTGGACAGAAATGGAATGGACTTGGCAATGCAGAGTAACCATATGTTGGAAGCACTTTATGGTTCTATACATCTATAGGATATCATCTTGCTGATCTCTGGCTAGAGGAAGGGAAGTGGACGGAGAGGAGGGGAAAGGAGACTGTTGGGAGGATGAGACATGTATGGAGCAGAGAGGAATAGTGTGTAGTCACCGGACAGGGAGAGCAGTGGAAGCTGCATATAGGGATGTGAATGTACATTTGAATGTACATGTGAATGTACATTTTCACTCAGTTATGTTAAAGAAAAAAAAAACTTGGACTCTTTTTGGAAAATGTATTCTGTTTAAATAGTATATTATTAAATAGGAAATCCTTGTGGTACAGTGGTGAAGTGCTATGTCTACTAACCAAAAGGTTGGTAGTTTGAACCCACCGGGCTCTCCTTGGAAACTCTGTGAAGCAGTTCTACTCTGAACTATAGAGTTGCTGTGGGTTGGAATTGACTGAAAAGCAGTGGATTTGGGTTTTTTGTTTTTATTTTTGGATAGGAAGTTCAAAGTCAGTATTCATGTTAAAAAAGCCTACCTAAATTATCAAATATGACCTTCAGTAAATTTAAAATGTTCTAAAGGTGTTTGTTTGTCAGGTCATATCATTGTCTTGGCTATGCAGGTCCATGAAGGTCTCTACTGTTTTGTGTATGTGAGATTTTGTTACTGATTGGTCTGTTTTATGAGAAATTTTGAAAGCATCAGAGCCTTGAATCATAGTAGCCTATACCAGCCTTGCTAAACTTGGCACAAACCCCATCACCAAGCCTATAAACCCCACACTTCAAGTTTATTTCCTTATTAGTTGTGAGAGAAAAGAAATGTGGCTCTTTTATTTTAGCTACTTTACAGTTTCAAAGTAAATTTATTCTGTAATGAAATGGTTACTAATGTGTTTCAGAAAAATATTTTAAAATCTTACTTGATATTTCAAATTTTGACTTGTTTCAGCTTCATAGAATTTTCAATGTATAGGCCAGGAATAATTAAATTGAAAATATATTGTTATGAGTGGGGAAAAATCTTGAAACAACTTATTTTTACCAAGATGTACCTATTTGGTAATTGGAGATTCATGTGGGAAAATTGTGCACAATGTGGCTTACATTTACATATTCTGCTAGCTCCCAAGGTAGAGGCAAGTCAGGTTATCTATCACAGAAGTGTAACCATCTCAAAAATAAGGTATAAAAGCTATTGTCTATAGTTTTATCAGTTTAGAACTGGGGTTTGATGAATCTATAAGGAATAAAAAAGACTACATGGTAAGTACAAGGACCACCAGTTTGATTTTTATTACCAAACTCTCCAAAACCATGTGCTCTTAAGTTCTCTTTCTTGCCTTTTACACACGCATGTATTTACACCCATACCCTTATTTATAATTTAAAACATTAATTCTTAGATTCAGTCATGAGACTTTTAAATGATTTTAATGAAGTGTATCCTAGTTACTGAGCGCTGAATATGTATGTTTTGTGTGACCAGTATATATGTGAGAATGAGGGAACTGGAAGGGGAAAAGTGACTTATACACTAATGCCTTGAATTTTCCAAATTTCCATTCCAAATCTATAGCAATAGTAGAGGGATATGTGAAGGAAAAATTTGAAAGGCTTAGCTGTTAGAAGACATTATAAACATCTCTGCAAACTGAAAATGGAAGGACATACAAAGTAGCAAGGAGCACTGAAGCTGTGGTTTAGAAAGGCTTCCATATTAATAAGAAGAGATGATACTCTATGAGGAAAATCACCAAAGGATGCAGGCAGTTCATAGGAAAAAAGGTATAAATCTAACCACAGACTTGTGAATAAAAGGTGAGTCTCAGTCATACAGAATTCAGGATCTCAGCTAAAATTACCAGTCAGATAAATACTGTTTTTTTCTCTATCAAAATGGCAAAAGTTTTAAATTTAGTAAAAGTTAGTGTAATGTGCACTGGTGCTCAGTGAACAAGTGCTCACAAAAGGTCAGCAATTCACAAACCATCAGTGGCTCCATGGGAGAAAGATGTACCAGTCTATCTGTTTCCATGAGGATTCTAGCGTTGGAAACCCTTTGGGGAAGTTCTGCTCTGTCTCATATGGTTGTTATGAGTTGGAATGGAAACCCTGGTGGAGCAATAGCTAAATGCTGCAGCTGCTAACCAAAATGTTGGCAGCTAGCCAAAAGGTTGAACCTGTTGAGTGTTCCTTGGAAACTCTGGGGCAGTTCTACTCTGCCTTCTCAGGTCACTATGAGTTGGAATTGACTCAACAGCAGTGGGTTTAGGATTATGAGTTGGAAACAACATGAAGGTGATGAGTTTAATGTCTACTGTTAGCAAAGAGAAAACCCTGGTGGCATAGTGGTTAAGCGCTACATCTGCCAGCCAAAAGGTTGGCAGCTTGAATCCACCAGGTGCTCCTTGGAAAGCCAGTGGGGAGTTCTACTCTGCCCTGTAGGGCGACTATGAGTCAGAATTGACTTAACAGCAATGGGTTACATAAGAATGTTTATAGAATTAATTTTTGAAGAAAAAACTATTTGTAACAGTCATTATGTTCATTAGCAAACTTTTTAATGATGAACTAAACAGTGGAAAAAGATGAAGACAATTGCAGCACCAGAAGTTGCAGCTTCTAGAGGTGAGTTTTTCTTGTTTTTGTTTTTTCTTTAAATTGTGCTTGAGTGAAAGTATACAATCCAAGTTAAATTTGCATGCCCGCCCATCTGCAGCTTGTTCTGCTCTCCTTGCACAGTGACAACACACTTCTCCTTTCTATTCTATACATGTCATCTCCTCTTAACAATCTCTCCTGTCTCTCCCCTCCACCTTGTCCTTATCTTTCTACTAAAAGTCCAGTAGGACAGCATTCTATAGATGCATAGAACCATAAAGTGCACATACCTTATGATCTATTTGTGTCTCCTATTCCAATCCATTCCTTTCCAGAGAGCTGACTTCATTACTGATTTATCATCAGGGGGAGCAGCAAGTCTAGGGGCCATGCTCCAAGGGGAATTCCAAGGCCTTCATACCATCAATTGCTGTTTTTTAGTGGAGTTCTTGAGGTACACCCCTCTTTCTCAGATGTTGCCATTGGGACTTGACATTGTGTACACCATCACAGCTGTAATTGGTGGTAGCTGGGCACCATCTGGTTCTTCTGGTCACTTATTGATGCAGTCACCCATTCATGTGGGTCCTTCTATCTTCTGGGATCTTTTTTCCCCACATCTTTGTTGTTCTTCGTGATCGTCTGTTCTGGCTGAACTGGGACCATTTGGTGTACCTTAGGTGGCAGATAGCTAGCTTTTAAGACCCCAGATACCACCCATTGATATGGAGTGCAGAAGACTCTCTTAGCAATAGGCTGGTTAGCCAGTTGGCCTCAGTGTCCCCTGAGAGTGTGGTACCTAGGCCTCCACCCCTTCTACTCTATCCACTCAATACTGGGTTAAGATGAGAAGAGTTTTCAGTTTATGTTGAAGTCAAGTTGATCTTTTTTCTAATGTGTACTGTCACTGATTTCACACAACCAAATTTCTGTCAATTGTGTAACCTATAGCCAGCCCTCTCCCTCTCTCCCTCCCATCCCTCGAAGTCATGAAAGAGTCTTGTCTTCTGTACATAAGTCTGTTTTTAAGTCCTTGTATTAGGGGTCTCATACAATATTTGTCCTTGTGCCACTGACTGATTTCATTCAACATAATGTCTTCCAATTGAAACCAGGTTATGAGATGCTTCCTAAAATCATGATTATTCTTTGTCACTACATAGTGTTCCATTGAGTGTATGTACCATAGTTTGTTTATCCATTCATCTGTTGTTGGACATATGGGTTGATTCCATCTTTTAGCAATTATGGACTGTGCTGCAATAAACATTTGTGTGTAGGTATCTGTTCATGTGACTACCCTTGCTTCTGCAGGATATATTCCAAGCAGTGGAATTACTGGTTCAAATGGTATATCTATTTCCAGCGTTTTAAGGAAGCGCCAGATTGATTTCCAAAGAGATGAACTACTGAAGAGAAATACAGTGGGATTTTGCAGTCCCACCAGCAGTATAGGAGAGTTCCAATTTCTCCACAGCCTCTCCAGCATTTGTTGTTTTGTGGTTTTTGGATCATGGCCAACCTTGTTGGGGTGTGATGGTATCTCGTTGTAGTTTTAATTTGGATTCCTTTAATTGCTCATGATTGTGAGCATTTCCTCATGTGTCTTTGGCTGCCTGGATCTCTTCTTTCGAGAAGTGTCTGTCCATCTCCTTTGCCTATCACTTAATTGGATTATTTATCCTTTTCCTGTTGCTATTTTGCAATATCTTGTAGATTATGGAGATCAGACGTTGATCTGACATATAGTTGCCGAATACTTTTTCCCATTCTATGGGTAGTCTTTTAATTTTTTTGATAAAGTCTTTGGATGAGCAAAAGTGTTTAATTCTTAGTAGTTCCCAATGATGTATTTTCTGTTGATCGTGCATTGTTGACAGATTTTGAAGTTCAAGTTGTATATTTTTTCTTGCATGATCCTTGTGGTTTTAGGTTTGATATGTAGGTCTTTTATCCAATTTGAGTTGGTTTTTGTGTAAGGTGTGGGATATGGGTCTTGTTTCAGTTTTTTGCAGATGGATATCAAATTTTGCCAGCACCATTTGTTAAACAGACTGTTTTTACTGTAGTTTACAACCTTAGGGCCTTTGTGAAATATCAGCTGTTCATAGGAGGATGGTGTAATCTCTGGGGTCTCAACCCTGTTACATTTTTCTATATATCTTTTTCTACCAATACCAGGCTGTTTTGACTACTGTGGCAGTGTAATAGGTTCTAAAGTTGGGTAGCGTCAGGCCTCCCACTGTGTTCTTTTTCAGCAGTGTTTTGCTCATCAAGGGCTTTTTCCCTTTCCAAACAAAGTTGGGGATTTGTTTCTCCATCTCATTAAAAAGCTGTTGCTGGAATTTGTATTGGGATTGCATTGTATAGGTACATAGCTCTGGATAAAATAGACATTTTCACCATGTTAAGTCTTCCTATCCATGAGCAGGGTAGGTTTCTCCGTTTATGTAATCTCTCTTAGTTTCTTGAAGTAAGGTCAGTATTTCTCTTTGTGTAGCTCTCTTATTTCTCTAGTTAGATTTATTCCTAGGTATTTTATCTTCTTGGGGGCTATGGTAAATTGTATTGATTTAGTGATTTCTTCTTTGATAATCTCTTTGTTGATATAAAGAAATTCTACTGATTTACTTACGTTTATTTTATATCCTGATACTTTGTTGAACTCTTCATTAGTTCAAGTAATTTACCTATGAATTCTTTAGGATTCTCTGTGTATACAGTCATGTCATTTGCAAATAGTGAGATTTTCACTTCTTTCCTTATGTGGATGCCCTTTATTTCTAAGAGTTTTTATCATGAATGGGTGTTGAACTTTATCAAATGCCTTTTCGACATCAATGGACAAAATCAGGTGATCTTTGTCTTTTGTGTTATTTATGTGGTTAATCACATTAATTGTTTTCCTGATGTTGAACAAGCCTTGCATCCCTGGTATGAATCCCACTTGGTCATGATGGATTATTTTCTTGATATGTTGTTGTATTCTGTTGGCAAGAATTTTGTTGAAGAGTTTTGCATTTAGGTTCATGAGTGATATCGGTCTGTAGTTCTCTGTCTTTGTTGGCTCTTTCCCTGGCTTAGGTATCAGGGTTATGCTGGCTTAATAGAATGAGTTTGGGAGTACTCCATCCCTTTCTATACGGTGAAACAGTTTCAATAGTATTGGGGATAACTCTTCTCTAAATGCTTGGTAGAATTCTGCCGTGAAGCCATCTGGGCCCGGACTTTTTTTGGTTGGCAGTGTTTTGATGACCTTCTCAATCTCTTACTTTGTGATGGGTTTATTAAGTTGTTCTGCTTCACGTTGTGATAATTTGGGTAGGTGGTATGAGTCAAGGAATTGGTCCATTTCCCCTAGGTTTTCAAATTTGTTCGAGTACAGTCTTTCATAGTATTCTGTTATGATATTTTTGATTTCTGTTGCATCTGTGGTGACAATTCCCTTTTCATTTCTAATTGGGGTTATTTGTTTCCTTTCCTGCTTTTCTTTAGTAAGTTTAGCCAGTGGTTTATCAATTTTGTTGATCTTTTAAAAAAACCAGCTTTTGGTCTTTTCAATTTTTCAATTGTTTTTGTATTCTCTAATTCATTTAGCTCTGCTCTAATCTTTATGATCTCCTTTCTTCCGGTGCCTGAGGGGTTCCTCTGTTGTTCTCTTTCTACTTATTCAAGCTGTAGAGTTAGTTCCTTGATTTGGTTTCTTTCTTCCTTCCAGATCTGTGCATTTATGGAGATAAACTGACCTCTGAGCACTGTTTTGGCTGTATCCCATAGGTTCTGGTAGGAAGTGTTTTCGTTCTCATTGGAATCCATGAATTTCTTTAATTCATCTCTGATTTCCTCTATAACCCATGTTTTTTTGAGCAAGATGTTGTTCAGTTTCCAAGAGTTCCACTTTCTATCTCTGTTTTTTCTGCTATTGATTTCAACTTTTATGGCTTTATGATCTGAAAAGATGCTTTGCAGTAATTCAACAGTAAGGATTTTGTTGAGCATTGCATTTTGGCCTATCACGTGGTCAATTCTGGAGAATGTTTCATGTGCACTGGAGAAGAAGGTGTAGTTGTCTGCTGATGGGTGGAAAGTTCTGTATATATCAGTGAGGTTTAGTTGGTTAATTGTGTCAGTGAGGTCTTCTGTATCTTTACTGAGCTTTTTTCTAGATGATCTGTCTAGTAATGAGAGTGGAGTGTTAAAGTCTCCCACTATTATTGTGGAGTCATCTAACTCTCTTTTGAGCATAGTCAGTGTTTCTTGGACATATTTAGGTGCTCTGACATTAGGTGCATAAATGTTTAATATAGTTAAGTCTTGCTTATGTACTGAACCTTTCAGCAATAAATAGTGTCCATCCTTGTCCACGATGGTGGATTTGGCATTAAAATTGATTTTGTCTGAGATTAGAATTGCCACCCCTGCTCTTCTTTGTTCATTGTTAGCTTGATATATATTCTTCCATCCTTTAATTTTCAGTTGGTTCCTGTCTTTAGGTCTCAAGTGAGTTTCTTGTAGACAACATATGGATGGGTCGTGTCTTTTGATCCAAGATGACACTCGGTGTCTCTTTACTGGAGCACTCAGTCCATTCACATTCAATGTAATTATTGATAGGTATGTGTTCACTGCTGCCATTGTGATATGTTTATTTTATGTTGATGTTTTCTCTGTTGTTCTTATTAGTCTGTTCTGGGACACTCTTTTGTGAGTTGATTTTTCACCTTTTTCAGAGCTGGTTTTATAGTTGTTGAGACTCGTGTGTTACATTTCTTGAAATGGTATGATATATCTTTGTTGTGCTTTACAGCTACCCCCATGAACCCCCTTAATAAACTATTTATAAACCCAATTTTAATTACTACCAGTCTTGTCATCTTCCTCTCCATCTGGAAGGACTATAACGACTGTAGTACATCCCTCTTTTATTATGATGACACCATAGTTTTCATGGTGATCACTGGGTTGCTTCTTTCCAAATCAAAGCTGTGATTTACTTTGGAGCCTTCCCTAAATGAGTATTGAGTAGTGTGTCATTCTAAAATATAAAGTTAGTGATTTCGTTCTTCTAAGCCCAAGCCAAGAACTTCTTTCAGTATTTCTTGTAGTTTGGGTTTGGTTTTTACAAAGTCTCTGAGTTTCTGTTTATCTGGGAATGTCTCAATTTCATTTTCATATTTGAAAGACAGTTTTGCAGGATATCTAATTCTTGGTTGGAAGTTCTTCTCCTTCAAGACTTTGAATGTGTCATGCCACTGCCTCCGTGCCAGCATGGTTTCTGCTGAGAAATCTGACAAGAGTTTACAGGGTTTCCCTCTGAATGTTAGCTTTGCCTTGAGTCTTGCTGCCCTTAAGAGTTGCTGCTTATGTTTCATTTTGTTAAGCTTGATTATAATATGTCTTGGGGTCTTTCTTTTGAGATCTGTATTGGGTGGCGTACAATATGCATCTGAGATGTCTATATTCTCTTCCTTCATGATTTCTGGGAAGTTTTCTTTCAGCAGCTCAGCAACAATACTCTCTGTGTTCTCAGATGTCTCACCCTGTTCAGGGACTCCAATTAATCGAAGGTTGTTCCTCTTAATAGAGTCCCACATGCATCTTAATGTTTCTTCATTTTTCTTGTTTCTTTTTTCTGATTTCTGCTCATAGACACTGGCATCAGCAGCTCTGTCTTCCAAGTCAGAAATTCTTTTTTCCATTTGTTCCATTCTGTTTTCTTGGCTTTGCATGGAAATTTCTATGTCTTTGATTTTCTTCTTGATCTGTTGGATTTCAGAGTACTGGTGTTGCATCAGATCGAACAACTTGCTCAATTTTTCATTTTGTTCTGCTGCATTTTGTATAAGGTCTAGAAGGGCTCTGTATATAATCAATTTGTATTCACTTCCTGGTGCTTTCATGAAAGTTTCTTCATCTGGAAAACTCCTTGGTTGCTTTGTTTGGGAGCCTTCTGAAGCCATGAGTGATTGCTTGTGTGCCACAATTGTCTGTTGCTTTTTGGGTCCCATGTGAGTATATAGAGGCTGGAAGAGGTACTGTGAGGATGGATTGCAAATGTTTCTCTAGGCTGTCTTCAAATGTAAAGCAAAAGGTATCTGACCGGTTCACAAGTCAGTTAAGTTTTCAGGTGTAGAGGTCCCTCTTCCCATCTGACAAAGTAAGCGCCACTATATCCAACCCCAGGTGATAACAAACTAGTTCAGAATACAGCAGTGCTACTGCCCAGTTGGTCTCTGCTGACAGGGTCTAGCCTTAGCCAACACTGCAGCGAGTACTGGTTTTGTGATAGAAAAGCGCTCTCCTGTGGGCAGGCTCTGGCTCCCAAGCTAAGAATTAGGTCCAGCTGCAGCCACTGTACCCAAGATGGCGTCCTCCACACAGGCAGCAGACAGAGGGGCTAAAGGTGCCAAGAGGCAGCGATTCCTCTGCTTCTGTTGCAGGGCCCCCAACGTAGGCCGCACTGTGCAAAATCACTACTTTTCTGACGGAGAAGCGCTGTCCCGTTTGCAGGCGCTGGCTCCCAGGCTAAGAACGAGGTCCCGCTAAAATCTCGGTACCAACATGGCGTCCCTCACCCTGACCGCGGAGCTCCGCACAAACCCCACTGAGGCAGCTACAAAACGAAAGGCTCAAAGTGTCTAGAGTAACAGAGTCCCGAGCCTGGCTCTCAGAATATTGGAATTTCGCCTGCCTATCCCCCCAGCAGCGCGTCTGAGTCCAGCCGCCAGGCAAGGCCCAGCTCCGCCCGCCAGCTGAGACAGAGGAAAAAAAAAATGTCAAACTGGTGCGTTTACCTTCCATCCGTGAGAGCCAGGGCTAGCCAGGAGCTGGAGTCTGCGAAAGAGAGGAGGTTTTTCGCTGAGTGGTATGAAGTCCCAATTAACAGCTCTGTGCCGTGTCCTGAGGCTGATTAGGTGATCAGAAGGCTCTGTTTGATTGTCAGTTCAGGTCTTGGTTTCCAGAGGGATATAAGGAGACGTGTACTTAGTTGACCATCTTGACTCCATCCCTGGATGCCCTTTATTTCTTTGTCGTGTCTAATTGCTTTGGACAGAACTTCTACCACAATGTTGGATAGAAGTGTTGAGAGTGGGCATCCTTGTGTAGTTCCTGTTCTCTCGAGGACTTCTTTCAGTCTCTCTCCATTCAGGATGATGTAAGTAGTTGGCTCTGCACAAATGGCCCTTATCACATTGAGGAGTTTACCATCTATTCCTGTTTTGTGGAGAGTTTTTAGCATCAGTGGGTGCTGAGTTTTGTCAAATGCCTTTTCTGCATCAGTTGACAATGTCAGATGATTCTTATCTTTTGTGTTATTTATGTGGTTGATCACATAAATTGTTTTTCTGATGTTTAAGCTGGTTTCCATCCCTTGGTGTGAATCCAGCTTGGTCATGATGAAATATTTGTTGATATGTTGTTGAATTTTTTTATTCAAGATTTTTGCATCTAGGTTCATGAGTGATATTGGTCTTTATTTCTCCTTTTTTGTGGGATCTTTCCCTAGCTTTGGTATCAGGGCTATGCCAGCTTTGTAGAATGAATTTGAGAGTATTCCATCCCTTTCTGTGCTGTGAAATAGTCTCAGTAGTATTGGAGTTAACTCTTGTCTAAAAGCTTGGTAGAATTCTGCGGTGAAGCCATCTGGACCACAGCTTTTTTGGTTAGTTGTTTTTAATGAGTTTTTCAGTCTCTTCCGTTGTGATAGGTTTATTAAATTGTTCTACTTTTCCTTGTGATAGTTTTGGTAGGTGATGTGAATCTAGGAATTTCTCCATTTCTTCTAGGTTTTACAATTTGTTAAGAGTACAGTCTTTCATAGTGTTCTGTTATGATACTTTTGATTTCTGTTGGATCTGGTGTGACATCTACATCATTTCTTATTCAGGTTATTTGTTTCCTGTTTTTCTTTAGTAAGTTTCACCAATGGCTTGTCAGTTTTGTTGATCTTTTCAAAAAACCAGCTTTTGGTTTTATCAGTCCTTTCTATTGTTCTTCTATTCTCTAATTCATTTAGTTCTACTCTAATGTTTATGATTTTTTTTCTTCTGTGCCTCAGGGGTTCCTTTGTTACTCTCTTTCTACTTGTTCAAGCTGTAGGGTTAATTTTTTGGTTTGGTGTCTTTTTTTTCTGGATGTGTGCGTTTATAGAGATAAACTGACCTCTGAGCACTGCTTTGACTGTGTCCCACAGGTTCTGGTAGGGTATGTTTTCATTTTCATCTGAATCTATAAAATTCTTTATTTTGTCCTTGAGTTCTTCTATAACTCATGGCTTTTTGAGCAAGGTGTTGTTGAGTTTCGACCAGTTCCTATTTTTATCTATGCTTTTTCTGCTGTTGTTTTCAACTTTTATGGCTGTATGGTCTGAGAAGATGCTTTGCAATAATTCAGTGATTTCAGTTTTGTTGAGATTTGCTTTATGTGTGAATGGTTTATTCTGGAAAATGTTCCATGTGCATTGGAGAAGAAGGTGCGCGTATCAGTTGATGGATAAAAACTTCTTCATATTTCAATGAAGTCTAATTGATTAATTGTCACAATAAGATCTTCTGTGTCTTTACTGAGCCTTTTTCTCAATGATCTGTCCACTACAGAAAGTGGAATGTTGAAGTCTCCCAACTATTACTGTGTAGTGATCTATTCCATTTTTCAGTATAGTCAGTGTTTGTTTGGAATATTTAGATGCTCTATTATTAGGTGCATAAATATTTAATATTGTTAAGTACTGCATGTGTATTGAACCTTTCAGCAGTCTTGGTGTCTTTCTCTTGGGCTTCCCTCTGAATGTTAGCTTTCCTTTGAGTCTCACTGCCATAAAGAATTTCTGCTTATGTTTCATTTTATTAAGCTTGATTATAATATGTCTTGGTGTCTTTCCCTTGTGGTCTGTTTTTTGTGGTGGTTGATACATGTCATGAATATCTGTGTTCTCCTCTTTCATTGTGACCATGCTTGTCCACAGTGGTGGATTTTACATTAAAATATCTTTTATCTATGATTAGTATTGCTATACCTGCTGTTCTTCATATGTTGTTAGCTAGGTATAGATTATTCCATCCTTTAATTTTCAGTTTGTTCATATCTCTAAGTCTAAGGTGTGCTTCTTTTAAACAACATATAGACCAGTCTTGTCTTTTGATTCAAGATGTCATTTGTTGTCTCTTTACTGGAACACTCAGTCCATCTACATGCAGTGTAATTATTGATAGGTATGTGTTTAATGCTGTCATTTTGATGTATTTATTTTTCTGTTGATGTTTTCTCTGTTGCTGTTAATATTCTGTTCTGGGTCATTCTTTGTCAGTTGACTTTTCATCTTTTTCAGTGTTGGTTTTGTGTTTGCTGAGACTCCTATATTATATTTCTCCTTTTGATGTGTTTCATTGTTATTGTGCTTTGCAGCTACCCCTACGATCTCCATTAATGTTCATTTCTACATATCTTATTAACTTCCTCTCCATCTGAAAGGATTATAACTAATGTAGGATATCCCTCTTTTTTGTGTCATAATATCTTTATTTTCATGATATGATCACCTGTTCTCTTCTTTTAATATTATAGCTTTGATGAGTTTTGTGCCTTCCCTAACTGAGCAGGTTTCTGGATGTTGTGTCCTGCATTACTTCTTTAAATATACATTTAATGCTTTTGTGTTTCTAAGCAAAGAGCTTCTTTCAGTATTTCTTGTAGCTTTGATTTGGTTTTTACAAAGTCTCTAAGCTTTTATTTATTTGCGAATGTCTTAATTTCATCTTCATGTTTGAAAGACAGTTTTGCAGGATATGTAATTCTTGGTTGGAAGTTTGTCTCTTTCATGGCTTTGAATGTGTCATCCCACTGCCTCCTTGCTAACATCGTTTATGCCAGGAAGTCAGATGAAAGCCTACAGGGCTTCCCTCTGAATGTTAGCTTTCCTTTGAGTCTCACTGCCTTCAAGAGTTTCTGCTTATGTTTCATTTTAAGCTTGATTATAATAAGTCTTGGTGTCTTTCTCTTGGGGTCTGTTTTTTGTGGTGGTTGATACATGTGTTAAATATCTATGTTCTCTTTCAGTTTCAGGGAAGTTTTCTGTCAGCAACTCAACAGAAATGCTCTGTGTGTTTTAAGATATCCCTTCCTGTTCAGGAACTCCAATTAATCATAGATTATTCCTCTTTATAGAGTTCCACATGTTTCTTAATGCTTCTTCATTTTTTGTATTTCTTTTCTCTGATTTTTCATCATAAATGCCAGTTTCAGTAGCTCTGTCTTCAAGATCACTAACGTCTGACTTCTAGTTCATCAATTCTGCTCTTTTGGCTTTGAATTGAATTGTGTACTTCTGTGATTTTGTTATTGATCTGTCAGATTTCAGAATGTTGATGTTCCACAGTTCAAATAGCTTGCTTAATTTTTTGTTTTGTTCTGCTGCATTTTGTTTAATCTCTAGGAGATTTCTATATGTAATTCTTTTGTACTCAACCTCTGATAGTTTCAGAAATTCTTCTTTGTCTTGGAAGTTTTTTGATTATTTTGGGAGTTTTCTGGAGCCATCGTTGGTTATTTCTTTAAATACTTGTTGATGGCTTGTTGCTCTTGTGACTTCTAGAGGCTGTTAGTTTCTCTAGCATTGCCTCAACAGAAGCTGAGCTGTAGTTCTGAGAAGGAAGCTGGTCACCAGCCACCTCTGTGTACTCTAGTGACTGGCATCAGTGTACTCTCTGAAGTAGTATGCTCTGCCTCCTCACTGGCAGAGACACCGCCATACTTATGGAGTCACTGGGGGCCATCAACCAACCCTATGATGTGGGTCAGTAAAGGCTGGAAGAGATATTGTAGGGCTGCACAGCAGTTATTTCTCCAGGCAGTCCTATTTTAAAAAACTAAAAGCTAACTGACCACTTCCATAATGGGTCAGGCCATCAGGTGTGGCAGGCCTCTCTGTCTAGCTGACAATGGAAGCATCTCTTTGATTGTCCCCAGGTGCTACTATGTAGTTCAAAGTAGGAAGGGGCTACTATGCTGATGCCATTGCCCTTTGGGTGCTACAGTTAAGGCAACAATGTGCTAAAGACAGCCTTTGTGCTGGAGAACTGCTCCCGGGACTGGCACTGTGTCCAAGCCTGGGAATTAGCCCCTGATGAGGCCTCTGGTTGAGTAACTCCACCTCCTAGTGAAACAAGGTGGTGTCCCAGTCAAGCTACCTCTCCCACCATAAAGCAGCTGAATCTACAGCAGAGCTCCAAAAATGGAGGGTGGAGAGGCTGTGGTGCCCTCATTCTTCCACTGGGCTCTCAAAACGTGGCTATTCTACACACTGTCTCTCCACTGCAGCAAACGCTGTTCACTTCAGCACTGTGGCTCAGCATAGCTACCAGCTCATCCCGTGCCTACTGGCTAACAAAAAGAAATAAAGTTAAAAACACCAGTACCTTCAGTCCACGCAAGCTGACCGCTCAGCAAGAGCAGGGTTCAGTGAGAGAGAGGGAGTTTCCCGTTTAGTCATGTGTAATCCAGACTGATAGCCCTGTGCTGTGTCCTGATGTTCACTGGATGTCCAGAAAGCTCCGTTGAATTACCAGTCCAGGTCTTAGTTTTCAGAGAGAGTTGAGGAGATGTGTATTTAATCCACCATCTTGACTCCATGCCCTGGAGTTGAGTTTTCATTAGAGTTCTTTTGTTGACAACTGACTACCTCTTTCGTGTGGATTAATACTTGTTGCCTGTAGTCAATTCTTAGTCATGTGAACCCCATAGAACAAAGTCACATTGCATCATAAGGTTTCCAAGGAGTGCCTGGTGGACTCAAACTGCTGACCTCTTCATTAACAGCCAAACTCTGAACCACTGCACCACCAAGGTTTATAATAGTTGGTATAGTAAAGGGTCAGTCAAAATAAGAGACATGCTGAATGAGATGGATTGATGTGACACAATAGCCACAATGAAGTCAAAGATACTAATGATGGTTAAGGTGACACAGGACCAAGGCAGTGTTTCTTATTTTATGCATGAGATCTCCATGAATCAGAGCCTAGGCAACGGCAGCTAACAACAAGTGGTGAAGGATGTTGTAATAAATTGGAGGTAGCATCACACAAACTGATACACATATAAAAGCTTTGTTTTGGCACATGTGGCAGGTACCTCAGTATGGAAGGTATTTCAAAAGTAGTTCCAATTATCTATAAACGAGAGACAGAATTGCAACACTGCCATATATAATAAAACCCACTGTCATCGAGTCAGGAGTTGAATGTAAATGCTAGGTGGATTAAAGATGTAAATGTGCCTAGCAAATTTTAAAACTTTGTAAAGAAAATATAGGAGAGTAACATAATGACCTTGGGACTAGAAAGGGCTCATTAAGAAACAAAAAGAAAATACATTAAAAAATAATTTTCAGTGGTGTTTTACTTATCTGAGGTTTCTTCCCTTTCCAAACAAAGCTGATGACTTGTTTCTCCATCTCATTAAAAAAATGTCACAAGAATTTGTATTGGGATTGTATTATATAAGTAGATTAGTTTGGGCAAAATAGACATTTTCACAATGTTGAGTCTTCCTATCCATGAGCAAGGTAGATTACTCCATTTATGTAAGTCTCTCTCAGTTCTTGTAGAAAGTTCTTGTAGTTCTCTTTGTAAAGGTCTCTTATTCCTCTAGTTACATTTATTCCTAGGTATTGTATCTTCTTGGGTGCTGTAGTAGATGGAATTGATTTGATGATTTCTTCTTTAATAATCTCACTGTTGGTATACAGGAATCCTGCTGATTTACTTATGTTTATCTTGTATCCCGTTACTTTGCTAAACTCCTCTATTAGTTCCAATAGTTTACTTATGGATTGCTTTGGATTCTCTATGTAAACAATCATGTCATCTGCAAATAGGGAGATTTTTACTGATTCATTGCTGATACGGGTGCCCTTTATTTCATTGTCGTGTCTAATTGTTCTGACTACAATTTCCAGCCCAATGTTGAATAGAAGTAGAGTGGGCATCCTTATCTAGTTCCCGTTCTCAAAGGGAATTCTTTCAGTCTTTCACCATTCAGGATGATGAAGACAGTTGGCTTTGTGTAGATGCTAGTGATCACATTGAGGAATTTCCCCTGTATTCCTATTTTTCTGAGAGTTTTAAGCATGAATGGATGTTGATCTTTCTCAAATGCCTTTTCTGCATCAATTGACAAAATCAGGTGATTCTTATCTTTTGTGTTATTAATGTGGTTGATCATATTAAGTGTTTTTCTGATGTTGAACCAGCCTTACATCCCTGGAATGAAACCAGCTTGATCATGGTGCATGATTTTTTTTATATGCTGTTGAATTCTATTGGCTATAATTTTGTTGAAGATTTTTGCTTCTAGGTTCATGAGTGATACTGGTCTGTAATTTTCTTTTTGTGTGGGATCTTTTCCTGGCTTCGGTATCAGGGTTATGCTGGCTTCATAGAATGAGTTTCGGAGTATTCCATCCCTTTCTATGGTGTGAAACAGCCTCAATAGTATCAGAGTTAACTCTTCTCTAAAGGTTTGGTAGAACTCTTCAGTGAAGCCATCTGGACCAGGACTTTTCTTGGTTGATAGATTTTTTATGACTTTTTCAGTCTCTTCCTTTGTGATAATTTATTAAGCTGATTTACTTCTCCTTGTGATAATCCTGGTGAGTGATTTGAGTCTAGAAATTTGTCCATTTCCCTTAGGTTTCAAATCTGTTAGCATACAGACTGTCATAGTATTCTAATATTTTTTCATTTCAGCTAGGTCTGTTGTAATGACCCCCATCTGAATTCTTAATCAGTTATTTGTATCTTCTGCTGTTTTTCTGTTGTAAGTTTAGCCAATGGTTTATCAATTTTGTTGATCTTTTCAGAGAACCAGCTTTTGGTTTTGTTAATTTTTGCAATTGTTTTTCTAGTCACTAATTCATTTAGTTCTGCTCTAATCCTTATCATCTGTTTTCTTCTAGTGCCTGAGGGGTTCTCCTGTTGTTCTCTTTCTATTTATTCATGCTGCCAGGTTAATTCTTTAATTTGGGCCCTTTCATCTTTCTGGATGTGTGCAGTTATAAACTGACCTCTGAGCACTGCTTTTGCTATATCCCATAGACTCTGGTACAATGTGTTTTCATTTTCATTTGATTCCATATTTTCCTTATTTTGTCCTTAATTTCTTCTATAACCCAAGGCTTTTTGAGCAAAGTGTTGTTCGGTTTCCATAAGTTTTAATTTCTATCTATGAATTTTCTATTATTGATTTCAACTTTTATAGCTCTATGGTCTGAAAAGATACTTTGCAGTAAATTAGTAGTTTGGATTTTATAGAGAATTGCTTTATGACCTAACACATGGTCTATTCTGGAGAATGTTTCATGTGCATTGGAGAAGAAGGTGTACTCATCTGCTAGTGGATGAAAAGATCCATTATGTCAATAAGGTCAAGTTGGTTGATTGTTGCAATAAGATCTTCTGTATCTTTACTGAGCTTTTCTCTGGATGATCTGTCCATTACTGAAAGGGGAGTGTTGAAGTATTCAGCTATTATTGTGGAATTATCTATCTCATTTTTCAGTTTTGTCAGTATTTGTTCAATGTATTTAGGTGCTCTGGTATTGGATGCATAAATATTTAATATTGTTAAGTCCTGCTTGAGTATTGAACCTTTCAGCAATCCACAGTAGTGGATTTTACATTACAATCTATTTTATCTGAGATTAGTATTGCCACACCTGCTGTTCTTTGTGTATTGTTAGCTTGGTATATGTTATTCTGTCCTTTAATTTTCGGTTTGTTCATATCTTTAAGCCTAAGGTGTGTTTCTTGTAAGCAGCATATAGATGGGTCATGTCTTTTGATTCAGGATGTCCCTCTCTGTCTTTTTACTAGAGCATTCAGTCTTTTTACATTGAGTGTAGTTATTGATAGATATGTCCTTAGTGCCATCATTCTGATGTAATTACTTTTATGTTGATGTTTTCTATATTGCTCTTAATGTTTTGTTCTGGGGTATATCTTCTTTATGGGTTGTTATTTCAGTGTTGGTTCTGTTTTCATTGAGACTCCTGTATTCCATTTCTTATTTTGATACAGTGCATTGTTAATTTGCTTTATGGCTACATGTAATAGCCCCCTTAACATACTAAGATTAAACCCAATTTTAACTACTGCATAACTCTGAAACTTCCTGTGCATCTAAAACAACTGTAACTACTGTAGTGTATCCATCTCTTATTGTGATAATATTATAGTTGTCATGATATGATCACAGATTCACTCATTATAATACTGTAGCTTTAAATTTTGTGACTTCCCTAGCTGATTAGAATTTTGGATGATGTGTCCTGAATTGTCACCTTAAATATACATTTAATGGTTCTGTTCTTGTAAGGGAAGAGCTTCTTTCAATATTTCATGTAATTTTGGTTTGGCTTTTAAGAAGTCTTTAAATTTCTCTTTCATCTTCTGAAGAAGAAGAACACACGTCAAGGCCTCTCACTACCTGGCTTTAGAACCTATTACACTGCCACAGTAGTCAAAACAGCCTAGTACTGGTACAAAAAGAGACATATAGACCAACAGAGCAGAGTTGAGCCCCAAGAGATGCCACCATCCTCCTATGAACAGCTGGTATTTGACAAAGGCGCCAAGATTTTAAACTGGGGTAAGAATGATCTCTTTAACAAATGGTGCTGGCAAAATTGGATATCCAGCTGCAAAAAATTGAAACAAGATCCATATCTCACGCCTTTTAACAAATGGTGCTGGCAAAATTGGATATCCAGCTGCAAAAAATTGAAACAAGATCCATATCTCACACCTTATACAAAAGTCAACTCAAGATAGATAAAAGACCTAAGTGTCAAATTTAAAATGATAAAGCTCATCCAAGATAAAATAGGATTAGCAATGGAAGTTTTAATACACAATGCAGACAGACTTCAAAATCTGAAAAACAAAGCACATTCAACAGAAGAGAAAACAGATGAATGGGAACTACTAAGAATCAAACACTTTTGCTCATCCAAAGCCTCCATGGAAACAATTTAAAAACCACCTACAGATGGGAAAAAATATTTGGCAACTCTGTGTCAGACTGATATCTGATCTCCATAATGTATAAGGTTTTACAAAACATCAACAAGAAAAGGATAAATAATCCAATTAAACAATGGGCAAAGGAGATGGACAGACATTTCTCTAAAGAGGATATCCAGACAGCTGAACAACACATGCAGAATTGCTCACAATCATTAGCTATTAAAGAAATTCAAATCAAAACTACAGGGAGATACCATCTCACTCCAACAGGGTTGACCATGATCCAAAAAACACAAAACAACAAATGCTGGAGAGGCTGTGGAGAAATTGGAACTCTGCTACGCTGCTGGGGGGATTGCAAAATGGTACAACCTCTTTGGAAAACTGGTGCTTCCTTAAAAAGCTAGAGATAGAGTTACCATTTGATCCTGTAATTCCACTGCTTGGAAGTCCACAATAAAATAGCAAGAGGTTGGAATCAACCCCAGTGCCCATCAACAGATGAATGGATAAGAAAACTATGGTACATAGTACTCAATGGAACATTATGCTATGATAAAAAAACAATGACAGTTTTAGAAAACATCTCATAACTTGGTCATTTGGAAAAGATCATGCTGAGTAAAATCAATATCAAAAGGACAAATTTTGTATGAGATCCCTGTTATAAGGACTTAACAAGGGAATTATCCACAGAAGAAAATGACTGTGTTGGTTACATGGGTGGGTGGGGGATGAGGGTTTATCATAGATGAGATAATTGATAAATGTTAGAAATTTTATTCTTTTACTGTAATTAATAAAAGTTTTTAAAAAATAATAATTTTGACTAGTATAAAATTACAAACTTACATTTATCAATAGATTGGCATCCTCTCACCCCCCAAAAAGATTGTAAAGACAAGCCACTGATTTAGTCAAGATGTTTACAGTACTGAGTGTTATTACTCAAAATGTATCAAAAAGCTAAAATCATGAAAGAAGAGACAAAATTCCACATTAAAATTTGGCAAATGATATTAATAAGCATTTCACAGAAGTGCAAACTTGAATGAATGGCAGAAAAATATGAAAAATTCTTACTCATTAATAATCAGAAATGGAAATTAAAACAAGTATGCAAAACAATTTCCTATGTATCGGATTGGCAAAGGTTAAAAAAATCTGAGAGCAATAAATTACTTTCTTAATATGTGAAATAGGAATTCTAATTCCCTGATGTTGGAATTATAAAATGGTAATACTTTTTTTGCAGAGTAATTTGGCAGTACCTAATAAAATTGAAGACGTGTGTAAAAAGAAAGATATACGTTACTTAGAGTTACATATAATGTGGAATTCTATTATGCCTATAGTATTTCATTTCTTACAGAAAGAGTCTTAAAAGAAACATGGTGAACTAATGCTTGTTAAATGTAGGTAGTGATTACATGGTGTTTATTTTGAAGTGTTTATTTATTTTAAAATATTGAATCCCAAAATTGTTTACAGGAATATAGGAACTGGATAAAGTCAAACAATAATACATATGTATGTTTACTCTGTGAGTTGAATCTTTAATTTTACTGATTAAGGTCAGTAAAGAAGAAGTTGGTTTATCTAGCTCTGCTAGTCTAAGTTGTTTTGCCTAGGGTTTGGTCTACTTTAATACAAGAACCCTGAGTGTTTGCTTACTTTGTATTACTCTGAAACACAGATATTATATCATGTTACCAAAAATGGCAGCCAACTAGCAGCAGGTATTTGTTAGTTTGTGTCATTCATAAACCGAATGGTTTAAACCAGTAACAATAAAAATAACTTTACATTGGGCTAAGCCATTACATGTACTGCATATATGAATGCATTCATCTCTTTGTCCACTTGGGCATTTTCTTGTTCCCTGAGTAGTATCTATGTCCAGGAAGAGTTCTTATTGCCATTCATATGTGCACCTGCACCTCATGACATGCATAAACTCTGCTCTTAATATCAACTGAATATGATTATCAGATGTCATCCCTGTACTATTGACACAGTAATGATTTTTCAGGACTATTTGTTTCTGTATTTTTTTAGAAAATATATTGTTGCATGAATGATCATCTAAATGAAATGTTGTTTAATTTGCTAATACAGGTCTATGTCATATGCTACTGCTAAATGAATTAAATTGCATAGGCATAACAATCTACTTCTCTTATTTTCTCTCTTTTCACTAAGCAAGAAATGTCAAGTCTAGGTAACATAGGGATAAATTAGAAAATTTCCACTGTTTTCCATGAGTAAAATAACTACAATAATTTTTTAAACCAAGGATTTAAATGTTACTTTTGATGGTTTTTTTATTCTGATCATAATTGCTCAGAAAGGAGAAAAAAACTAAAATAATGTGTCTGATAGTTGACACAGTGCAGTTGAAATGAAATGAATCTTAGTTTCAGAAGCAAGAAAATCAGTTACCCCTAGGGCAATTAGCAAAAGTCATTTTACTTTAGGATCAAAAAAGCCAGCCAAGTGCCATCGAGAAGCAATTTAAAATACACACACACAAGTTTTGGTGAGGAAGTGGCAAGAGGAGGGGGCTGTGTCTTTAAACTTCCAATCTGGTACTTATCTTAAAGACAGAAACAACTGCTCTTTCTTGGCAGGTTTAGATCCAGATAAGCATCTTGGCAAAACCCTGGATCAAATGGAGCCTTATCTCTTAGAGGTAAGAATTTTACTGGTTTTCAAAATATAGGCATCCAAAGGAGGAAGAAGTAGTGCTGTAATATGATGATAATAAAGCCAACTTTATTTTAGGCAAAAAAATCAGCTACTTTCATGATATATTTTTGTGGAAAATAACCAAATTTCTAATGAATATAAGAGTATGTTATGGAAATTATTACCAGCTTTTTAACTTGATTGTAAGAGTGAATAAGCTTAACCTAAAAGGAAATTGTTCTGTCAGACAGTTTAGTTTTATTAAAAAAAGACCATTTTTGCCACTGAGAAAGTACTATACTCTTGCAGTGTCTACTGGTCTCTGTGATCAGATGCTTTGTCTTCAGAAACATGAGTAGAAACTTCCTTTAGATATAATCTAACCTCCTGTCTTTTACCAATCAGGAAATTAATTTAGAGAATAGTAAAGAGACTGTTGCAAGGATTCCAATTACAGTGTTTAGGCCTTATCATTGTCAAATCCTGAACTGTTAAAAGAGAAATTCAGTTGTTTTCATTTAGTCTTTTCTGTTAACAGTATTGTATATTATTAGATTTGGGGCAAATATTATGATTAGTATGGCATTCCTCATGAACTAGAATAATATATTATTAAAGATAATATTTCGCGATGATGATGGAAAAAAGAAAATCATCCTACTTCCATGAGAGAACTGAATTCCTGTAAGTCACCATTTCCCCATCCCATGCTGTTAATTCATCAGCATTGTCTCCAGTCATTGTTAATACCATCGCTAGGATATAAACTGTTAGCAGTTATAGCCCTCAATAACTTTATGGGTTTCACATTTTCTTTCAGGGTTGTTTCTAATTGATTATATTATGATTTATCAATATATACCAAGTGCCCAGAAACCCTTGAAATATTAATTCCTACTTTCATTAAGCATTATTAAGCACCTGATATGTGCCAGACAGTTAGAATTAAAAAGGAAAAAAATGAAATGATCATATAATTAAGACAGATTATATTTGGTTTCTAGATAATTTGGTGTCATTTATTTAAGACTGTCTAAAGGCTGCTTTCCATGCCTTTCTGTTATGACTCTCCTCTCTAGTTCTTTGTTCTGTAGCCACCATGATACCTATGTTAACATTTAGTCACTACACTGACTAAATTCATTGTTCGTTGTTTGATGCCACTGAGTCAGTTCTGACTCATAGGTACCCTGTGTACAATAAAAGGAAACGCTGCCCAGTCCTGCGCCACCCTCACACTGATTGCTGTATTTGAGCCCACTGCCATATTTGCAGCTGCTGTGTCAGTCCATTAGCTGAAGGCCTCCTGCTTTTTGGCTGACCCTCTTCTTTACCAAGCAGGATAGCCTTCTCCAGGGACTGATCCCTCCTCATAACATTTCCAAAGTACCGAAGATGAAACTCTATCCAGCCTTGCATCCAAGGAAGCATTCTGACTCTACTTCTTCCAAGACAGACTTCTTTCTTTTGGCAGTCCTTGGTACATTCATTCAACTTTCTTCACCAGCATCATAATTCAGAACCACCCATTCTTCAGCCTTCTTTATTCATTGTCTAAATTTAACTTCTGCCTATAGAGAAGTGATGAAATTTATGGAAAATGAAAGAAAGAGTACTTTGGAAATAGGAGACTGTGACTTTGACAAAAGTGGTTCTTCTAAGCTCCTTCTAAATTTTGAGTTCAGGAGTTCAGATATCAAACATGCAGAAACTCTTTGTACAAAAAGCAAGGAAGACTTTCAGAATTGCCAAGATGTTAATTATGAGTTAACTGGGATGTTATCATGGGATATTTAAATACAAAAATGATGATTCAACCTCATTTAATTCCTCAGCATAGCTTGGCAGTGTATTTCTGTAGAAAAACTCCTTCTGAATTCCCTTTAAGTCTGTTTCATTCCTTTTCTGCTGTCCTTGAATCTCCGATGACTTCACCTTTCTCCTCACTTTGAGGGAATGACTTGTCTTATTCTTCACAGATAAAATAGAAGCCACCATATGAACTCCACTAAAAGGCCGCAGTTGATGGTCCGAAGGCCTTGGGGTTCCCCTGGGGAGCATGGACCCTAGACTTGATGCTGCCTCTGTCCATAAATCATTACTGAGGTCAACTCCTCAAATAAGAATAGATTGGACTCAGCGACATAGAGTGACCATATTGTGTGTGCACTGTATGGTTCTGTGCATCTATAGGATGTCATCCTTCTGGTCTCTTACTAGAGAGGAGTTGAGAGGGTGAAGAAGAGGGGACAGGAGATTGTTAAGAGGATATGACATGTATAGAAGAGAAAGGAAGAGTGTACTGTCACTGGGCTAGGGGAGCAGTAGGAGCTGCACATAGAGCGGCATGCAAATTTAAACTGTATTGTACACTTTCACTCAATCACAAAAAATAAATAAAATATAAGAAAACAAATAGAAGCCACCATACAGTAAATCGTTCCTTCTTTGTAGGACTGCACCTGCAAACTTACATGTGCCCACACCTGTCACTGTCTTGCTTTCTGTAATAAAGGGAGATGTCCTTTCTCATGTCTATGGCTATTCCCCCGCCTGTGCTCTAGCTTCCATCCCCACCTCCATTTTCAGTGACTTCACAGTCATCCCACTCGCTCCAGCATCTCCAGCCTTTCTCTCCTGATTGTCTGTTGTACATCACTGTTGAAAGATGCCCAAGCTCCCAGCTTGCACATGCCTGTCTCCACTCTGGTTCCTTGTCCTCCTGCCTCTCTGTGTTTCTTCTTTATGTCAGAACTAAAAGATGTGCAGTTATCTGTGCTTCTTCATGTCTCAGATGCCTCATGTACCTGGAGTCTGACTTCTGCCTCCACGTCTGATTGGCTTTAGCTCTGACCACAGTTGCCCACAGTCTTCATTATACCATACCCAGTGGGCAGTTTTTAATCCCTTGTTTGTTGTAGCTATAAATATGCCTCCTTTCTTAAAGTTTTTTCATTGGCATTCATGATAGTAGTCTTTCCTTCTTGTGACTCTTTTTTTTTTTTTTCCAGTTCCTAGTCTAGGTTTTCTTTTCAGTGTGGAAACATTTTATGCACAGTCTCAGTCACTACCATGATTTTAATTACTGGTTCATTTCTGATGACTCTCAAATCTTTCTAGTACTGATTTATCTGCTAAACTCTAGTGACCAAAAGTACCACAAACCAGATCTCCACAAACTTGATTGTAGTTTTTATATCCTTTCCTTTCTGCCATCTCTTTAATTTAAGTGGCTGTTACTTCAAGACTAGATTATTACTGACTCCTTCAGATTTTCCTTTACCTTCTATTTTATTTCCTAAAGAATTAATTTTGCTTACTGCCTCAAGATAATTGTTCTAACATATGCTATAATTGCATAACTCACTTCAAAACTTTAAATAAGTGCACATTACCTACAGAGTAAAATCTTAAATTGTTCCATACTTCTCTTTCCCTCCCACGCTATATTCAACCCTTTAATAAGTTTTAGCTGCTCCAGAATAAATTCCAATTCCAAGCACTTCTCACTCTCTGCTGTTACCACCAGACCGTAGTCATCTGTTTTCTAGACCACTACGTCAGTCCCTAACTGCTCTCCTTACTTCCACAATTGCCTTTCAGAGGTCCGTTATTCATACAGATGCCAGCCAACCCAAGTGCCGAGTTGGAGCCAACTCATGGCAGAGTGATATTTATAAGTATAAATCAAGTGGTGTCATGCTTTTGCTTAAATTTTAAATAGCTTGTAATTGCACTTAAAATCTAAAGTCCTAAGAAATCACATCCTTTGAGACTCTGTATGGGCAGCCTCCTGCCAATCTTTTCAGGCTCTTCTGCTAGTCTTCATCCCTCCCTCACTGTTCCACAGCCACATATACCTCCTTATTGTATAAACACAATCTATTCTCCATTTTTCTCTTTAGGGCTTTCTTCTGCCTGAAATAGATTTTCTTTAGACCATCACATGATTAATGCCATCATGTAACTCAGGTGACAGCTTAAATGCCACCTGCTTGGGGAAACTCTCCCTGACTACATTAACTGAAGCACATCTTCCTAGAGATTAATCTTGTTTATCTGTTTGCATTTATGTTGTCTTCATCCCTTCTCTGGAATGTAAACTCCAGTAGTGTTGATAAGTCCAAACCGCCTGAGTGACTGAATTACGGAGCTGAGGGTTAGGGAGACCATGGTTTTGGTGAACATCTAGTTCAAATGGCATAACATAGTTCATAAAGAAGAAGTTCCACATTCTTCTTTGGTGAGTAGTGTTTGGGGTCTTAGAGGCTGTGAGTGGACATCTAAGCTACTCCACTGGTCTCACCCCTTTGGAAACAAGAAAGAACAAAGAAAACTAAAGACACCAGGGAAAGATTAATGCACAGGACTAGTGGATCACAACTACCACGGCCTTCCCTAGACTGAGTTCATTACAACTAGATGGTGTCCTGATACTAGCACTGCTTCGACAGGGATCACAATAGAAGTTCTTGAACAGAGCTAGAGAAGAATATAGAACAAAATTCTAACTCACAAAAAAAGACTGAATTTACTAGCCTGACAGAGATTGGAGAAATTCTGAGAATATGGTCCCCAAATTTCTTTTAGCTCAGTAATGAAGTTGCCCCTTAGGTTCACCTTAGACAGGCCCATAAAACAAAACAAGAATAAGTGGGCACACTAGCCTGGGGCAAAGACCGGAAGACAGGATAGGAACAGGAAAACTCGTGGTGGGGAACCCAATGTTGAGAAGAATGTTGACCTGTCGTGGGGTTGTTAACCAGTGTCATAAAACAATATATATACTGACTGTTTAATCAGAAGCTAGTTCTGTAAATCTTCATGTAAAGTACAATTTTCTGAAAGATGTTCTTTCCCTCCTCAAATATACAAAATAATAATCATCTTGATAAGAGTTTGGCAAAGAAATTAGTTCTGCTTTCATTCAGTTGTTCCTTCATCTGTCTGTCTACCATCCACTCACATAGTATTTCAGTTATTTAACATTTATTCAAGACCTACTGTGTGGCAGATGTTGAGATGAGCACTAGATATACATGCTGAAGTAAACGAGTGTCCTTAGTCTTTGAGGAGCTTACAGTCTACCATTGCTGTTTTCAGACTTGAGGGCACAATTCAGAGTAGAACTACCACATGGGGTCTCCAGGGAGCGGCTGGCAGATTCCAACTGCTGACCTTTTGGTTGGCAGCCAAGCTCTTAACTACTGTGCTACCAGGGCTCCACAGTTCACTGGGACCTATTTGAGAAAAAAGAAAAGTATTTCCTTTTCCTACCCAAGAGACTTCAGTTTAGAAGTTTCAGCAATCTTATTTTTAAACAGATACTGGTTAACTCTGACACAGTGGTCAAGTAAGTGATAGTCTTGTTCCTAAACAACAAAGACCTATTTCTGGCTCTAGATGTTACCGGAAATATCGTGTACGTTTTTGAAATTGCCATCCAGTGGCTTTCATGATACCACTCACTCCTGAAACCTTTTTGAGTGCTATTTCTCATCTTCTTTTGGGGGGCTCACCATACACAGTACACCTCTTAAAAGTTGTAATTTCATCCACAGCCTTCCACCTGAGATGCTCTTATACATCCTCATTACGGCAACTACACATTTTATTCTCATGGCATTTGGTTTGTTCCTTCATCATTTTCTTTTGTTCTAGATGTATAGAAAAGTCTCTAGGTAATGCAAACCAGTTTTGCTTAACTGCTGTCCTAAAGATTCAAACTGTCCCAGCATTACTGTGCAGGAAGAGTTCCTGTGGAGCAGTTCTCTCTGACACATGGAGTTGCAGTGAGTTGATGTCTTAGTCTAGTGATATCGTACAGAAATACTACAAGTAGATGGCTTTAACAAACAGAAATTTGTTCATTCATAGTCTGGGAAACTAGAAATGCAAATTCTGGGTGGCAGCTCATGGGCAAGATTTTCTTTCTCAGTCAGTTCTGGGAGAAGGTCCTTGTCACTAGTCTTCCCACAGTCTAATAGCGTCTCAGCACAAGTACTCCAGGTCCAAAGGATGTGCTGCATTGGCTGCACTTCTTTCTTAGTGGTACAAGGTCCCTGTCTCTCTGCTCACATCTCTCTTCTTTTATCTCTTATAAAGTAAAAGGCCACACTCCAGGGAAACACACCTTACAAGGCATCAGTACTGTGACATAAGTAACTGGGTTGTTTCCCCCCAATCCTCATTAACATAACCTAATTTCGCCTCATTAACCACAGGCAAAGATTAGTATTTACACCACACAAGAAAGAAACATCAGATCACCAAATGAAGGCCAACAACACAATGCTGGGAATCATGGAAAAGCCAGGTTGACAAATACTTTGAGAAAAGGGGAAGCACTATTCAACTCATGACAGTTGTAATGATACAATAGCAACTAATTACAACAAACATTAATATCCAGCTGCCATCTGGACATTGTGCCTGTTTCCCAAGGAACATGGTCTTAAAAGCTCGTAAGCAGCCATCCAAGGCACAATAGTTGGTCTCAATTCACCTGGAGCAAACAAGGAAGAAGGAGAGTCGGGAATAGGAGGAGGAATGTCTGGCTAATTACCTCCTTAATCAACTGCCTCTTCTGACATAAGACCAAGGAAATGGATAGTACCGAGCTATGATGGTTGAACATTCTGTTCAAAGATTCTATAGAAGAATTCTGATCAAAAGGGGAAAATGCAGAACAGAATTTCAAGTTTTCATGAACTTCAGACTTTTTGGAGCCATGAAGGTTGGAAGCACCCTGAAAACTGTTGCCCTGCTATAATCTCTAAACCTTAAATCAGAAATATCCCCTGAAGTCTCTTAAAACCAAACAGTAGTTGAACTTAAGTAGAAAAGTTGTCTGCCCGGAACGTTATGCTGTTTTAAGAACGGTACGAGATCAAATTGATCACAGCAACCCGAAAGTTTAGGTAGGAACTTAGAGGGCAGTCAATTTATGGTGATGCAGGAGAAACAGCTGAGAACAGGAGGGTGCACAACTCGAAGAATGTAATCAGTATCCCTAAGTGGCTGCATGTAGAAACTACTGAATTGATGAATGTTTTGCCATATGTATTTTCAACTACAAAAACAAAATGGGGTGGGGTGGGAGTCCACAGGCACTTTATTTTCAGCTGTTTATGTCATAGTAGTCAGTTTTCCAAGTCAAATAAATTCTAACAATTGATTTTGGAGATTCTTACTCATAAGTAAGGTATCAAGTCCCTTTAATTCTACTTGTGTTATATCTTACTACTCATCTATTTTTATTGACGCTGTCACTGTGTTAGTGTCCTGTCTTGATTGTTGTAGCACTAGCTCAAGTCCGTATCTTCTGTAGCTTCTTGTCTTCTAGCTCACGTCCCTGTCTTCTCCCTGTCATGCCCCTTGTCAGTCCATTTTCTGCAAAATCACTGTCATGATATATATGAAATAAAAATAGGATCATACTGCACCATCCTTATAAATTTTTAGGGGCTCCCTATCTTAGTTATGTAGTGCTGCTGTGACAGAAATACCGTACATGGATGGCCTTAGTAAACAGAAATGTTTTCCATCATAGATTAGGATGCTGAAAGTCCAAATTCAGGGTACTAGCTCCAAGAGAGGACTTTCTTTCACTGTCGGCTGTGGGGCAAAGTCCTAATTATCAAATCTTCACCTGTTGTAGGAACTTGTCAGCCCAAGGACCCAAAGCTCGCACTCTGCTCCCAGCTCTTCATTTCTTGGTAGTAGGAGATCCCTCTCTTTTCTGCTTTCTTCTCTCTATCTCAAAATAGGTTGACTCAGTATACAGTTAATCCGGTAGATTGTGTCCTGCCTCTTAAACATAACTTCATCTAATCTGGACTCATTAACATCCTAGGATAATTACATAAGATCACAAAATAGAGGACAAACAATACTGGAAATCACAGCCCATCCTGTTGACATACGTTTAAGTAACACAATACATTTCATAATACTTGCTATTGCTTCAAAATAAAATCTGAACTTCTTAACAGGTATAACTTGCTGTTAAGGGAGAATGAGGATTATAAATTGAGCTGTCACTCATATCCACCCAATGCTTCATCAGTTTTGAACTCCTAGTGGTTTACCTGGGTTTTAGCTGGCAACCTTTCAACTAGGTGTTGAGTGCTAAACTGTTTGTGCCACCCAGGGGTTCAGATTACTGGAGTTAGTATGAATGTTTATCTCTTCAACAGCTGACAGTCAAAATGTAGTGGGTACAAATCATGAAGTGTAAGTCTACAGTTAGAAAACTATATGTGTAGACCTTGGAAGTGCTGTGGATTCAGTTCCCCACCATCCCAATAAACCAAGTATTGCACTAAAGTGAGTCACATGAATTTTTTGTTTCCGGATACACATAAAACTTATATTTATACTATACTGTAGTCTAAAGTATACAATAGCATTATGCCTCAAAAATCAGTGTACATAAGTAAAAAGCCCAGTATTACTGTAAATGCTAACCATCATCTGAGCCTTCAGCAAGTCATTGTCTTTTTACTGGTGGAGAGTTTTGTCACAGTGTTAATGGCTGCAGACTGGTCAGGGTGGTGGTTGCTGAAGGTTCCGATGTCTGTGGCAGTTTCTTAAGACAGCACAGCAGTGAATTTCACTGCATTGAGTGACATCTGCAGCATGTGGTGTTGCTCGGTAACAGTTTACCCAGAGTAGAACTTCTTTCAGAATCAGAGTCAGTCCTCCACCTGCTGCTACTTTATCAACTAAGTTTATGTAATCTAAACCCTGTCTTGTCGTTTCAGCAGTGTTCACATCATCTTCACCAGGAATAGATTCCATCTTAAGAAACTGCTTTCTCTGCTCATCTGTAAGAAGCAACTTCTAACCATATTACTGGTTAAAATTTTATCATGATATTGCAGCAGTTCAGTCACATTTTTGGCCTGTACTTCTCATTTTCTTGGTATTTGTACCACATCTGCAGTTATTTGCTGTACTGAAGCCTTGAACCCTTCAGAATCATCCAGGAGGGTTAAAAATCAACTTATTCTAAATTCCTGTTAATGCTGATGTTTTGACCTCCTTCCATGAATCATGAATGTTCCTAATGGCATCTAGAATAGTTAATCCTTTCCAGAAGATTTTCAACTTACTTTGCCCAAATGTAGCAGAGAAGTCACTATCTGTGGCAGTCATCACACTGTGGCCTTATAAAGTGTCTATTAAATAATAAGACATGAAAGGCAAAATTACTCCATGATCCATGGGCAGCAGAATAGATGTTGTGTTAGCAGATGTGAAAACATTAATCTCTTTATACATCTCCAACAGAGCCCTTGGGTGACCAGGTGCATTGTCAACGAGCAGTGATGTTTTAAAAGCAATCTTGTTTTCTGAACAGTAGGTCTCAACCGTGGGCTTAAAATACTCAGTAACCTATGTTGTAAACACATGGGCCATCACCCAGGCTTTGTTGTTCCATTTGTAGAGCACAGGCAGAGTAGATTTAGCATAATTCTTAAGGACTGTAAGATTTTCTTGTTTTTTTTTTTTAAGTATTTTTTTTTTTTTAGTAAATAAAAAATGAAAGTGTACATACTCTGTGCTTACAATATGGGGTTAAGAGAGGAGGAGTACACAAGTTGTGTTGAAGTCCCATTAATATCGATCTTCTTACTAATGTGTATTGTCACCAGTTTCACCCAACCAAATTTCTAACAACTATCTAAACCCTCACCCCTCGCCCTCCTGCCCTCCTACCCTCCCCACCCTTATAGCCATCAAAGAGCCTTTTCTATCATGTATGAGTATGCTTTTAAATTTTTATTGTAGGAGTCTCATATAATAATTATCCTTCTGTCGCTGACTAGTTTCACTTAACGTAATGTCCTCCAGTTGAGACCAAATTGAAAGATGTTTCCTGCTATCATCGTTGTTCTTTATCAATGTATAGTACTTCATTGAGTATATATACCAAAATTTACCCATCCATTCTTCTGTTGTTGGGCATCTGGGTTGATTGCAACTTTTTGCTATCATGGACTGTGCTGCAATGAACATTTGTGTGCATGCATCAGTTGGTGTAAATGGCCTTGATTTTGTAGCATATATTCCAAGTATAGGAATTACTGGGTCAAACAGTATATCCATATCCATTATTTTAAGGTAATGCCAAATTGTTTTCCAAAGAGGTTGCACCATTCTGCAATCCCACCAACAGTGAAGGAGAGTTCCTACCTCTTCACAGCCTCTCCAACATTTATTGTTTTGTGTTTTTTGGATCATGGCCAATCTTGTTGGGGTGAGATGGTATCTGATTGTTGTTTTGACTTGAATTTCTTTAATAATCAATGATCGTGAGCATGTCCACATGTGTTTTTTGGCTGCCTGGATTTCCTCTTTAGAGAAGTGTCTGTCAGTCTCCTTTGCCCATCGCTTAACTGGATGATTTGTCTTTTTCTTATTGATATTTTGTAGAACCTTATAGATTATAGAGATCAGGCACCAGTCTGACATAGAGTTGCCAAATATTTTTTCCCATTCTGTGGTCTTTTAATTCTTTGAGGAAGTCTTTGGATGAGCAAAAGTGTTTGATTCTTACTAATTCCCATTCATCTATTTTCTCTTCTGATGAATGTGTTTTGTTTGTCAGACTTTGAAGTCTGTATTAAAACGTCCATTGTTGACCCTGTTTTACCTTGGATGAGCTTTATCATTTTAGCTTTTATATTCAGGTCTTTTACCCAATTTGAGTTGATTTTTGTGTAAGGTGTGAGATATGGGTCTGGTTTCAATTTTTTGCAGATGGATATCCAATTATGCCAGCACCATTCATTAAAGAGAATGTGCTTACCCAGTTTAAAATCTTAGGACCTTTGTCAAATATCAGCTGTTCATAGGAGGATGGTGGCATCTCTAGGGTCTCTGCTTTGTTCCATTGGTCTGTATGTCTCTTTTTGTACCAATACCAGGTTGTTTTGACTACTGTGGCAGTGTAATAGGTTTTAAAGTCAGGTAGTGAAAGGCCTCCCCGTATGTTCTTCTTTTTCAGTAATGCTTTGCTTATTTGGGGTTTCTTCCCTTTCCAAATAAAGCTGATAATTTGTTTCTCCATCTCATTAAAAAATGTCGCTGGAATTTGAATTGGGATTGCATTATACAAGTAGAGTGCTTTGGGCAAAATAGACATTTTCACAATATTGAGTCCTCCTATCCATGAGCAGGGCAGATAACTCCACTTAAGTCTCTCCTAGTTTCTTGTAGCAAAGTCTTGTAGTTTTCTCTGTGAGATCTCTTATTTCTCTAGTTAGATTTATTCCTAAGTATGTTATCTTCTTGGGAGCTATAGTAAATGGAATTGATTTGGTGATTTCTTCTTTAATAATTTCACTGTTGGTATAAAGGAATCCTGTTGGTTTAGTTATGTTTATCTTGTATCCCGATACTTTGCTGAATTCTTCTATTAGCTCTAATAGTTTACTTATGGATTTCTTTGGATTCTCTGTATAAACAATCATATCATCTGCAAAGAGGGAAATCTTTACTTCTTCAGTGCCAATACGGATGCCTTTTATTTCTTTGTCTTGTCTAATTGCTCTGGCTAGAACTTCTAGCACAATGTTGAATAGACGTGGTGAGAGCAGACATCCTTCTCTAGTTCCCATTCTCAAAGGGAATTATTTCAGTCTTTCACCATTCAGGCTGATGAAAACAGTTGGCTTTGCATAGATGCTACTGACTATATTGAGGAATTTCCCTTTTATTCCTATTTTTCTGAGAGTTTTAAGCATGAACAGATATTGAACTTTGTCAAATGCCTTTTCTGCATCAATTGACAAAATCAGGTGTTTTTTATCTTTTGTGTTATTAATATAATTGATTACATTAATTGTTGTTCTGATGTTGAACCAGCCTTGCATCTCTGGAATGAAACCAACTTGATCATGATGAATTATTTTTTTTATATGTTGTTGTGTTATTCTATTAGCAAGAATTTTGTTGAGGATTTTTGCATTTAGATTTATGAGTGATAACAGTCTGTAGTTCTCCTTTTTTGTTGGGTCTTTCTGAATGGTAAATGAACAACTTAAAGTCAACAGTTGCATTAAGCGCTAACAGTAGTCACCCTGTCCATTGAAGTTTTGAAGCCAGTCATTGACTTCTCTGTAGCTGTGGAAGTCCTAGATGACATCTTCTAATATCCGTCTATTTTGTCTAGTTGACAGTCTGCTGTTTACTGTAGCCACCTTCATCTGTTAGCTAGATTTCTGGGTTACTCACTGCAGCCCCAACATCAGCACTTGGTGCTTCACCTTGCATTTTTGTGTTACAGAAATGGCTTCTTTCCGTAAACCTCATGAACTAGCCTCTACTAGCTTCAGACTTTTCTTCTGCAGCTTCTTCACCTGCCTCAGCCATTGTAGAACTGAAAAGAGTTAGGGTCTTTCTTTGGATTAGGATTTGGCTTAAGGGACTATTTTAGCTGGTTTGATTTTTTTATCCAGACCACTAAAACTTTCTCTGTATCAGCAGTAAGGCTGTTTTGCTTTCTTACCATATGTGTGTTCACTGGGGTAGCACTTTTCATTTAAACTCTTTTCCTTTGCATTCACAGCTTGGCTCTTTGGCTCAAGAGACCTAGCTGTCAGCCTGTCTCAGCTTTCAACATGCCTTCCTCACTAAACTTAATCGTTTCTAGCTTTTGCTTTAAAGCGAGAGATACAGACTCTTCCTTTCACATGAACACCTTGAGGCTGTCATAGGGTTCCTAAATGGCCTAATTTCAGTATTTGTGTATCTTAGGGAATAAAGAATCCTGGAGAGAGGGAAAGAGATGGGGGAACACCCAGACGGTGGAGCAGTCAGAATTTACACATTTATTAAGTTCAGTGTGTTCCATGGGAATGACTTGCGATGTCCTGAAATAATTATAATAGTCTCAAGGAACCACTGATCACATGTCACCATAATAGATATAATAGTGAAAAACTTCTAAATATTGTGAGAATTAGCACCATGTGACGGAGAGACGTGAGGTGAGCAAATGCTGTTAGAAAAATGACACTGATAGATGTGCTCAACTCCCAGTTGCCACAAAACATCAATTCGTAAACAACCTGGTATCTGTGAGGTACAATAAAATGAGGTGTACCTGTTTTAGATATACAGACAGCAGCAACATTGCTTTGGTTGGGTATGATGATGATATCTAAATAAATTAAAATACAGGCACATAAAATAACAATACATTGTCAAAATCATAAAAGATAGACATTAAACATGTTATAATGGTGGCCTACTGTGGGGAAGAGTTGGATAAGGAGTGAAGATAGGTGTTAATTACAAAAACAGACTAGGGAAATACCTGACCACTGCTAAAAATTGAGAGATACCATTGCTGTCAAGTCAATTCCAATTCATAATGACCTTATGGAATAGAGTAGAATTGCCCTATAGGATTTCCAAGGAGTGGCTCGTGGATTTAATCTGCCAACTTTGGTTAGCAGCATACCTCTTAACTACTTCACCATTGTAGCTACATCATGAAGTACAGAGAGCCAAATAAAAACCAATTATTCTGTCCTCTGGTTTATTTCCTGAGAGTATCTGTATACAAATTTATATACAAGTTCACATAGTTGTATGTATTTTATTACATAATTGAGTTCTCCTACATGTACAGGTTTGTCTCCTTTTTTTCTACTAACATTTTGCCATGTTCGTTTTCTAAATTTATCTTGAAAATACATTACTTAATGGCTTTATATATTCATATTTTATGTATGGATCCATTGTTGCATTTTAAGTTGTTACCTTAAAAATATTGGTTGTTTTGATAATATAAATAACATTATTTATTTTTAAATTATTAAATAATATGATGATTGTCAACCTTTCTAATCTTCATGCACATTTCTGATTATTTTTTTAAGATTAAATCCTAGGATTTAGGTCAAAGAATACAGCAGCTTTAAGGCTTGTACATTTATTATTCTAAATTAATTATGTGATAATATTGGCCATTACTGTTTAAACTTTTGCAGCTTCCTAAAATTATCTGATAGGTTAACAGTGGATTCCAAATTTATTTCATCTTTTGTGCTTTTACTTTTTTAACCTAGGACCATTTCTCATTGTTTAAAAAAATAAGATGAATTTTTAATACAAGTATGTATCAAATTTTAAAAGTTTAGTAATGTTGCAAACATTTAATTCAATTTAAAAATGGCAACCATTTTTTTAAAAAGAATCTTCTAATTTTTGTAGTATTTTCAAATTTCAGATTGTTAAACAGTCCTGCAAACTCTGGTTCAAAACTAACTTCTGTGTCATTTCTTTCTCTCATTTTACCATCTCTTCTTTTTTTTCTTTTTTATTATGATTGAATGAAATGTACATTCCTCATATAAATTTGCATGCCCACCTATGTGCAGCTGCCACTGCTGTCCCTGCCCAGTGACAGAACACTCTTCCTTTTTGCTCCATACATGTTTTATTCTCCCAACAATCTCCTAACCCCTCCTGTCCACCCACTCCCCTTCCTCCAGTAAGAGGTCAGCAGGAAGAGGTCCTACAGATGCATACAACCATAAACTGCACACATAATATGGTCACTCTGTGTCACCAAGTCCAATCCATTGCTGTCCAAAGAGTTGACCTCCATTATGATTTATGTACAGGGGCAGCATAAGGGCCAGGGGCCATGCTCTCAAGGGAACTCAGAGGCCCCGGACCATCAGTTGTGGTATTTTAGTGGAGATCTCAGGGTGCACCTCTTTTTATTCTTGTGTTGCCAGTGAGACTCAACTTTGTGAGCTCCATCACAGCTGTCACTGGTGGTGGCTGGACACCATCTGGTTCTTCCATTCACAAGTTGATGTAGTCACCCCCTTATGTGGGTCTCTTTGTCTTCTGGGTTCTCTTTCCCCCATGTCGTTTTGGTCATTGGTGATCATCCATTCCTGCTGAGTTGTGTCCATTTGCTGTACTCACAGTTGGCAGCTTGGCAGGTTTTAAGACCCCACACGCCACTCACCAATGTGGGGTGCAGAGGGTCTCTCTTAGCAAAATGCTGGTTGTGCCAGCTGACCTAGATTTCCCCTGAGAACATGGTCCCTAGCCCCCTGACCCAGCTACTCTGTCCTTACAATATTGGGTTAAGATGGGAGGAGTAATCCTGTTATGTTGAAGTCCAGTTAATATTGATCTTCTTTCTCATCTGTACTGTCACAGATTTCACCCAACCAAATTTCTAACAACTACCTAATCTAAGCCTTCCCCACCTTTCCCTCCCTCCCTCCCCACCCTTGCAGCCATCAAAGAGTCTTTTCTTCTATGCATGAGTCTGTTTTTAAGTTTCTATGATAGGGGTCTCATACAATATTTGTCCTTTTGTCGCTGACTACTTTCACTCAACATAATGTCCTCCAATTGAAACCAGGTTATGAGATGTTTCCTAAAATCATGGTTGTTCTTTATCATTGCATAGTGTTCTATTGTGTATACATACCATAGTTTACGTATCCATTCCTCTGTTGTTGGGCATCTGGGTTGACTCCATCTTTTTGCTGTTGTGGACTGTGCTGCAATAAACGTGTGTGTGCATGCGTCAGTTGATGTTAATGGCCTTGATTCTGTAGGATATATTCCAAGCAGTGGAATTACTGGGTCAAATGGTATATCCATATACAGCTTTTTAAGGAAGCGCCAGATTGCTTTACAAAGTGGTTGTACCATTTTTCAATCCCACCAGCAGTGTAGGAGACTTCCAATTTCTCCACAGCCTCTCCAGCATTTGTTGTTTTGCATTTTTTGGATCATGGCCAACCTTATTGGGGTTAGATGGTATCTCATTGTCGTTTTAATTTGAATTTCTTTAATAGTTAATGATTGTGAGTGTGTCTGCATGTCTTTTTTGGCTCTATGGATCTCCTCTTTAGAGAAATGCCTGTCCATCTCCTTTTCCTGTAACTTAATTGGAAGATTTATCTTTTTCTTGTTGATATTTTGTAGTACCTTACACATTATGAGATCAGGCATTGGTCTGACACAGAGTTGCCAAATACTTTTTCCCATTCTGTAGGTGGCCTTTTAATTGTCTGAATAAAGTCTTTGGATGAGCGAAAGTGTTTGATTCTTAATAGTTCCCATTTATCTATTTTCTGTTGTTTGGAGTTTGTCTGACAGATTTTGAAGTATGTTTACGTTGTGTATTAAAACATCCATTGTTGTTCCTACTTTTCCTTGGATGAGCTTTATAGTTTTAGATTTCGTATTTAGGTCTTTTATCCAGTTTGAGTTGGTTTTTGTATAAGGTGTAAGATATGGGTCTTGTTTCAATTTTTTGCAAATTGATATCCAATTTTGCCAGCACAATTTGTTGGAGAGATTTTTTTTTTTTTTTTTTTTACCACAGTTTAATGTCTTAGGGCCTTTGTCAAACATTAGCTGTTCATTGGAAGATAGTGTCATCTCTGGGGTCTCAATTCTGTTCCACTGATCTATGTGTCTCTTTTTATACCGGTACCAGGTGTTTTGAGTACTGTGGCAGTGTAATAGGTTCTAAATTCAGGTAGTGATAGGCCTCCCAGTGTGTTCTTCTTCTTCAGTAGTGCTTTACTTATCTGGGACTTCTTCCCTTCCCAAACAAAGTTGGTAATTTGTTTCTCCATCCCATTGAAAAGTGTCACTGGAATTTGTGTTGGGATTGCATTATATAAGTAGATTGCTTAGGGCAAAATAGATATTTTCACAATGTTTCCATTTCTTTTTTTTATTTAATATGACTGAGTGAAACACAATATTAAGTCTTCCTGTGAATGAGCAGGGTAGTTTTCCCTATTTATGTAGACCTCTCTTGGTTTCTTGTAGTAAGGACTTGTTCTCTTTGTAAAGATCTGTTATTTCTCTGTTTAGATTTATTCTTAGGTACTTTATCTTCTTTGAGGCTATAGTAAATGGTAGTGATTTGGTGGTTTCTTCCTTAATAATCTTGTTGGTATAATGGAATCCTACTGATTTACTTGTGTTTATCTTGTATCCTGAGACTGCTGAACTCTTCTATCAATTTGAGTAGTTTACTTATGGATTTTTTAAGATTCTCTGCGTATACAATCATATCATCTGCAAATAGGGAGATTTTACTTCTTCTTTGCCAATGCAGATGCCCTTTATTTCTTGGTCTTGTGTAATTGTTCTGGCTGGAACTTCTAGTACAATGTTGAATAGGAGAGGTGAGAGTGGGTATCCTTGTCTAGTTCCTATTCTCAAGTGAAATTGTTTCAGTCTCTCTCCGTTTAGGATGATGTAGGCAGCTGGCTTTGTATAAGTGGGCCTTATAGCACTGAGGAATTTGCCATCTTTTCCTATTTTGGTGAGAGTTTTTAGCATGAATGGGTGTTGGACTTTATCAAATGCCTTTTCTGCATCAGTACACAAAATCAGGTGATTCTTGTCTTTGGTGTTATTTATGTGGCCGATCACGTTAATTGTTTTCCTGATGTTGAACCAGCCTTGCATCCCTGGTATGAATCCAACTTGGTCATGATGGATTATTTTTTTTTATATGTTGTAGTTACCAGCAAGAATTTTTTTTTGAAGATTTTTGTATGTAGATTCATGAGTGATACCAGTCTGTAGTTCCCCTTTTTGGTTGGGTCTTTCCCTGGCTTTAGCACCAGGGTTATGCTGGCTTCATAGAATAAACTTGGGCATATTCCATCCCTGTCTGTGCTGGAAAATATTCTCAGTAGTACTGGAGATAACTCTTCTCTAAAAGTTTGGTAGAATTCTGTGATGGAGCCATCTGGGCCAGGGTTTTTTTTTGTTGGTAGTTTTTTGATGACTTTTTCAATCTCTTCCTTTGTGATGTAGTTATTAAATTGTTCTGCTTCACCTTGTGATAATTTTGGTAGGTGATATGAATCAAGGAATTTTCCCATTTCCTCTAGATTTTCAAATTTGTTAGAGTACAGTCTTTCATAGTATTCTGTTACGATATTTTTTTATTTCTGTTGGATCTGTTATGACAACTCCCCTCTCATTTCATATTTGGGTTATTTGTTTCCTGTTTATCTTTAGTACATTTAGCCAGTGGTTTGTCAATTTTGTTGATCTTTTCAAAAAAACAGCTTTTGGTCTTTTCAGTTTTTTCTGTTGTTCTTCTAGTCTCTAATTCATTTCGTTGTACTCTAATTGTTTTCTTCTGGTGCCTGAGGGGTTCTTCTGCTGTTCTCTCTTTACTTGTTCAATCTGCAGGGTTAGTTCTTTGATTTGGTTTCTTTCTTCCTTCCAGATGTGTGCAGGTATGGAGATACACTGACCTCTGAGCACTTCTTTGTCTGTATCCCATAAGTTCTGGTAGGAAGTGTTTTCATTCTCGTTGGAATCCATAAATTTCTTTATTTCATCCTTGATTTCTTCTATCACCCATGGCTTTTTGGGCAAAATGTTGTTCAGTTTCCACGAGTTCCACTTTCTATCTATGTTTTTTCTGCTATGGATTTCAACTTTATGGCTTTATCATCTGAGAAGATGCTTTGCGCTAATTCAATGGTATATATTTTGCTGAGAGTCACTTTATGTCTTAACACGTGGTCTATTCTGGAGAGTGTTCCATGTGCACTGGAGAAGAAGGTGTAGTTGTCCACTGATGGATAGAACGTTCTGTATATTTCAATGAGGTCTAGATGGTTAATAGTGGCAATAAGGTCTTCTGTATCTTTATTGAGCTTTTTTCTAGACGATCTGTCCATTGTTGGCAGTGGAGTATTGAGATCTCTCACTATTATTGTGGAGTGATCTATCTCGTTTTTTAGTGTAGTCAGTGTTTCTTCAGTGTATTTAGGTGTTCTAATGTTAGGTGTATAAATATTTAATATTGTTAAGTCCTGTTTGTGTATTGAACCTTTCAGTAATAAATAGTGTCCATCCTTGTCCACAATGGTGGATTTTACTTTAAAATCTATTTTATCTGAGATTAGAATTGCCACACCTGCTCTTCTTTGTTCATTGTTTGGTTGATATATATTCTTGGATCCTTTAATTTTCAATTTGTTCGTATCTTTAAGTCTAAGGTGAGTCTTTGGTAGGCAACTATGGATGGGTCGTGTCTTTTGATCCAAGAAGTCACTCAAGGTCTCTTTACTGGACCATTCAGTCCATTCAGATTCAGTGTAATTATTGATAGGTATGTGTTGACCTTTTGACAGTTTCAGAAAAGCTTCTTTGTCTGGTAAGTTTTGTGGTGCTTTTTGGGGGGCCTTCTGAAGTCATGAGTGATTTTTTGGTTCTTCTTTTCTTCAGAATTTGGTGCTTTGGGGGGCATCATCTGAGTCAGGAGAGGCTGAGAGAGATGCTGTGAGGATGGACCACAGTTATTTCTCTAGGCCGTCTTCAAATGAATGGTAAAAAGTATCTGACAACTTCCAAAGTCAGTCAGGTTTTCGGGTGTGTAGGTCTCTCTTCCCAGATGGCAAAGTAACCACCTCTATGTCAAACCCCAGATGTTATAAACTAGCTCAAAATATAGAAAGGCTACTGCCTTGCTGGTCTCTACTGTTGGGCCCCAGCTGTAGGCGACACTGTGTAGAATACTGCTTTTCTTCCAGAAAAGCACTTTCCTCTGGGCAGGCACTGACTTCCAGCTCAGGAATTAGGTCCAGTTGAGGCCTCCACATTGTTATATCTGCCTCCTAGTGGAACAAGATGGTGTCCAGCACAGACTTCCCACCTGCCTAGGTACAGGGTACTTTGTGGCACAGGCGGAAAGAGAGGCCAAAGATGCCATGATGCACAGAGTCCAAAGCCTCTGTTGCCGGGCTCCAGCCATAGGCAACATTGTGTAAAATACTGCTGTTCTGCAAGAAAAGCACTCTCCTCCAGGCAGGTGCTGCCTGCCAGCCTAGGAACTAAGTCCAGCTGTGGCCTCCGTATGAGTGTCTCCGCCTCCCAATCAATAAAGATGGTGTCCCACACAAGCTCGCTACCTACCTCAGTACCAGCTACTGTATTGCAGAGGCAGAAAGAGAGGCCCAAGGTGCCAAGATGCACAGAGTCCAAAGCCAAGCTCTCAAAATACTGCAATTTTGCCTGCTGATCCCACCAGCAGTATATCTGAGCTTAGCTGCTAGTCAAGTCCCAGCTCTACCCGCTGACTAAGACAGATAAAAAGTTAAAATGGTGAGTTACTTTCAGTCTGTGCAAACCAGGGCATGGCAAAAGTGGGTCAGTGAAAGAAAGCAGGTTTTCTGTTCAGTGGTATTAAGTCTAAATTAATAACCCTATGCCACCTCCTAGGGCTCACGAGGTGTCCAGAAGCCTCCATTTAATTATCAGTTCATGTCTTGGTTTCCAGAGGGATTTAGCAAGACATGTGTTTAGTCCACCATCTTGACTCCACCCCTCCCCCATTTTACCATCTCTTCTACTTGATTATTTTAATGTTTATTTTCATGTTTCTGAAGAGCACATTTATATTACTAGGTCATTATTTTCCCTAAATTTACAACCATTTACTAGCTTCCTGCTCTAGAATATGCTAGAAAAGCTGTCTTCCCCCCTTTGTCTCTATTATATATAAACAAGCCTATTGTTGTCCAGTCAATTCTGACTTGTAGTAACTCTTCATAGGACAGAATAGAACTGTCCCATTGAGTTTCCAAGGAGCAGCTGGTGGATTCAAACTGCTGGCCTTTCATTAGCTAGCAGCTATAGCTCTTAACCTTTGTTCAGCAGACCTTGTATCACAAGAGGAATGTAAAAATACAGGCTTCCTCTTCCAGTTACTCCCAACCTTATAAAAAAGTAGATCTGGTCTTTTATGAGTTAACTTATCTTTCCCATGGGTTTGACATATGTGCAATTTGTAAATCCCAGCTACCTGTCACTGAAGCAAAAAGAAAAGAGAATTTCACCAAAATTGATTTGATTCGTGGGTGAGAGAGCACTTTAGTAAGGCTTGATGCCTGCAAGCCAACTTTGTTGAAGAAAGTACCTTTGACTTTAGAAGTCAAGAGGAGGCAGAATATCTTTGATGGGAAATTTTGAATTTTGAACATACAGAGTTGGAAAGATATGTGGAATTTTTGGTGCAAGTGTCCAATGTTGCATTAAAATGTTCTCTAAGAAAATATAAAATATGTACCATGGAATTTCAAAGGAAAACAAAATGTATGTTGTTGAGAGAATTCAGCATAACCTCAGAGATAATTGGTGGCTGTAATAGACGTGAAGGACAGATAGAATTTTTAACTGGCTGGACAGTTAACAAGTGAAGAGAATAATTTACACCAGCTCCTGAGGCAGGAAAAACAGAATATTTTTGGTCGTTTCTCTCATTTGATTGGAACATATTTAGAATGCTGTGAGATAAAGCTGAAAAAAGAAGGTTGAAGGCTGATGTAGTGAGAGGCTTTGTATAATGTACCTTTGGATTTAATTATCTAAACATTGATTAACTGAGGTTTAAGAGGAAATAAATGAAATTCTTAAAGATGTGCTTTAGGTAGTTTGAGCAGTACTATGCTTTGGTTATTGTATTTAAAGTGGTAAATGTCCTCCATAGTTATTGGTTATTACAATGTATGACTTGGAACAAGTCCCTCCTATCTCTTTGAATGTGTATTTTAGATGAACTCTTAGTTTTAATGCCATGTATTCCTAACAGAATTGGATAATAAACATACATGAAGACATTTTAGGTACCCAGTTTTGTGCCAACTGCTATAAAGGGTGCAAAATAAGTGAAAAACTTGGTACTTTTTTGGATTTTAGAGTCTAGCAAGTGAGGAGGAAACCCTGATAATTAAATCAGATAAAGCCAAACTGTACTTCCTCTAAACACAATCAAGAGTTAAAACAGGGCAAATGGCTGCATGCCTCAAAGTAGCTAAGGATAGTATCATAATGGGTTAACATTTAAACTGGACAGAAGAATGGGTGAAGTTTACACGGTTGGTGGCAATAAAGTAAATCAATAGGAGTGAAAATTTCTTGGCAAGATGACACTCAGGTACAATGAAGACCTTCCCCTAACTGAAACTGAGATTTATTGTTGTTAGATTAGTAAGAAAAAATATGGTGGGAATACGGGTCCCAACCATGAAAGGCCTTGTAGATCAAGTGAATTGTTAAGGAAATAACAAGATATCAAAGAGAGATTTATATTATTAAAAAGATATTTCAGGAAATTTAGTCTGGCAGCAGTATTCGTGAACTGGGAGTAGAGGAAATTGGAAGTAAGTCAAAGGTTCTGTTTATATGAAACAGCTACAAGAGCTTGGTGTATGAAGCTGTTAATAGTAGAGATGGCAGGATAGGCAAAACTGAATAGAATATTTTGATGGACAGATGAAAAAGAAATGGGCAACAAATTGCCAGAAGCTAGGAGAAGAAATGATCAAAGATTAGTCCACTTGTAATTACTGGAAAGACTGGAAGCATGTATTTCTGCAGAAGAGAACAGGTATGAAAAAGAACATGATAAACTTGGTCTGAAAATACTGATGGTGTAGTGGTTAGGTACTGCATCTGACCAAAAAGTTGACAGTTCAAGTCCTCTAATTCTACTCTGCCCTATAGGGCCTCTGCCCTAGAATTGACTCAATAGCACTGGGTTTGGTTTTTTTGGTTTAGTTTAAGCTTGGTCTGACACATGTTAAATTTTAGGTGATAACATATAAACCAAAGATAATATGTTTTCAAACTATGAGATTAGAGCACAATTGAGGTATTTAGGATGAAAATTAAGGTGGGTTATTCATCAGCCTGTTATAAAACAGTCAAGATGCTTGACTTTAAATCCAGGTTGTGATCAGTTCTAAGCTGTGAAACCTTTGCAAGGCAATCTAGTTTTCATCTCTGGACAGGGAATGAATAAAAGTAGCATCAATTTAATTTTTTTTTGTGATTTATTTTGTTGGGAAAATACACATAGAAAAACTTGTATCAGTTCAGCAGTTTCTACATGTACCATTTAGTGACACTGATTACCTTCTTTGAGTTGTATAACTGTCCTCACCCTCTTTTTCCAACTTGTTCTTTCACCATTAACATAAATTTATTGCTCCCTAAAATTCCTGTCTAATCTTTTGAGTTGCTATTATCAATAAATGCTTCTTCAAAGAGCGTAATGTTCAAGGTAGACAGTTTTTACTACTTTGGCTAAACTATTGTTTGGTTTTAAGAAGACTTCAGGGAATATTGTTGGATTCAAGTTTAAAGATTATTTCGGGCAATAGTTTCAGAGATTCATCCAACCTTAATGGCTGTGGGAAGTCTAGAGTCCCTAAAATTTTGAAATTGTTTTCTACATTTTGATAGGATTCTCCTTCAGAATCTTTGATCAAAATATTCAGTAATGGTACCCAGACCCACTGCTTTCAAGTTGATTCAGACTCATAACAACCCTATAGACAGAGTAGAACTGCCCCATAGAGTTCCTAAGGAGCATCTGATGAATTTGAACTGTTGACCTTTTGGTTAGCAACTGTAGCAGTTAACCACTACACCACCAGGGGTTCCTCAGTAATGGCAGCCAGTTATTATCTAATCTCCTGGTCTTATGGAAAAGGCATTTTATTGAGTATATGTGTTGAGCTGGATTGTACATTAGGTATTCTTCTCACATTGCTTTATTCCTGAAGAAGCTCTCCTGTGAAGTAGGTTCTGTTGCCATCTCTTTTTCACACATTAGCAGTTTGAGGATCAGTGAGCTTATGTACCCTAAGATCACAGCACTGGAAGAGGACAGAGCCAGGCCTTTGCTCTGTCTTTGCAGCTGATCAGTGCTTTTAAGCAGTTATGCAGTGCTACCTTCACTGTGCCTCAATATAACACGTGCATTTTTGTTTTTTTGTTTTTGTTAGATGCCATGGAGTCTCCCTGACTCATGGCAACCCCATGTACATCAGAGTAGAACATACTGCATGAGAGTTTCAAAGGCTGATTTTCAGAAGTAAATAGCCGGATTCTTCAGAGGCACCTCTGAGTGTTCTCAGATCTTTCAGTTATCAGGTCAGCACATTAACAGTTTGCACCACTGAGGAACAACACATGCTTTATCACTCTTTTAGCTAAGCTTGTGTTTAATAAGTGCGTAGTAGATGTACAATGCTAAGTGTTTTCATGAATTGTTTTATCTGGTTCTCTAGTAAGCTTCTGAGGTTAAGACCACTGGTGTTTACATGTAACAAATGAGGAATCACTGAGAGGGTTCTCTTTCCAAAGTCCCACAGCTAGGAAATACCACAACTAGAATTTCAGATTAAGTCTTATCTGATTTCATAACCTGTTCTGTTTTTATTCTTAAAAGCTGTTTTAAGGGTTGTTTTAGTCAGCTAGTGCTGCTCTAACAGAAATACTATGAAGTGGGTGGCTTTAACAAGGGAAAGTTTATTCTTACACAGTCCAGTAGGCTGCAAGTCCAAACTGAGAATGTCCACTCCAGGGAAGGCTTTCCACCTTGTCAGTTCTGGAGGAAAGTCCGGTATTGCATCAGTCTTTGTCCAGGGAGCATCTTGGCGCAAGAAACTCAGATCTGAAGGACATACTCCTCCCCGTGTTGCTTTCTTGATGGTGTGAGATTCCCCATTTATCTGTGTGCTTCTGTTTCCTTTTATCTCTTGTAGGATGAAAGGACTAAGGGTGGTCCAAGCTCCAGGGAAACTCCTTTACAGTGGAGCAGGGAGTGATCTTATGAAGGGATTTACAGTCACATCCTAACCCTCTAATATACAGCATAGGAAAATCACAAAATGGAGGACAATCATAAAATATTGGGAATCATGGCCCAGGCACATATGTACACATATTTTCGGGGGGACACAATTCAATCCATGACAAGGATTAAATGAAATAATTTTATTGTTTTCTTAATCCTAAAAACATAAAACAAATCATCTTTAGTACTAGTAGTGTTAATGTTAGCAGCAGCAGAATGGCATAAAGGTGACGTGTGAAGCAGTGGACTACATGAGCTATTTGTTGGAAATACATTGAGAAAGAACTACTATAAGGATATTTACAATTTAGGAGCAGTAGGAGGAAAAGGAGTTGGAGAAATAAAGAGGTAGCTTAGAAACTGTGGTATTGTAGAAGTCTAAGGAATAATGAAAATTGGAGGCATTAATGTTACCACATGCCACGTAAAGTTTAGAAAGGATAAAGCCTTTGGATTAACCAACCAGTCTGTTAATCTTGCTGAGATCTCTATACCAGTAAATTTAGCATATTGTCATCTGTTTTCGAAACCCTGGTGGTGTAGTGGGTTGAGTGCTGCCACTGTTAACCATAAAGACGGCAGTTCAAATCCACCAGGTGCTCCTTGAGTACTCTAGGGGTCAGTTCTACCCTGGCCCCTAGAGTCACCATGAATCGGATCTGACTCAACGGCACTTGGCTGTCATCTGTTTTACTAATGCAGAAAGCTGGGAACTTTTGTTAATTTTTAAAATTTCCCCAACTTTTCAACTAGTCAACTAATATAACCTCAAAAATCTTTCTTGAAGTATCTGTTCTGTGTTATTTACCAGCTCAGAAAGTTTTCACCTCCTGCCTAGATTATTCCAATAACTTCTCAGTTCTTTTTGCATCTAGACTTGTTCCCATCCAGCACAGTCTCCAGCCAGAATGCTTCTTATATAATGCAAATACTGTTGGTCACTTTTCTGCTTAAGACCTCTAAGTCCCCCCTAATGCTTAGGATAGTTCCATTAGATCTGTCTTCTGTTTTACCACTATAACCCCTCTAGCCATGCCTGTCTTCTTTCAGTTTCTAATATCCACCATGTACTAGATGATGTGCCTTCTGAAACAATTTCCTTCTGTCCTTTCTTCCTGTCTTCACTCTCTCTACTTCTGCCTTTTCCCCGCTAATTCCTACTCATTCTTCAGATCCCAGCTTAAGTTTTGCTTACTTTAAGGAACTTTTTGGGTTCACTCTAGTTAAATCTTCCTGGTTTATATCCTCACAGCACCTCATGCATCACACCAAAGCAATTATTGCACTTTATTATAATTACCAACTATAGAATCACGATGAGTCAAAATTGACTGAACAGCAGTGGTTTTGGGTGTTTTGTTTGTTGTTTATAATTTTTTAAGTTTCTGTCCTTACCTCTAGACTGTAAGTTGTTTGAGACAGAAACCGTATTCTTTTGTGTGTGTGTTTGTGTGTTTGCTTGTGTGAGAGAGAGAGATTTAGGTGATTGTTCACAGAGCAGATTAGTTTCCTACTAAACAGTTAATACACAAACTGTTTTGTGACACTGGTTGCCAACCATGTGTTGTATCAGCACTCTCCTCTTCTCAACCCCAGGTTCCCTGTTTCCATTCATCCAGTTTTCTGTCCCTGCCTGACTTCTCATCTTTGCTTTTGGCTGATGTACCCATTAGTCTCGTATATGTAGTTGAACTATGAAGCAAGTTCCTCACTTGGGTTGTTGTTCATCACATCTCTACCTAATCTTTGGCTGAAGGGTAAACTTTAGAAGTGAGTTCACTACTAAATTAAAAGGGTGCCCATGGGCCATATTCTTAGGATTGTCCAGTTTGACAAAAATTTTATTCTGCACCCCGTATAGTCTCCAGCAGCTTGAACAATGCTAAGCCTGTAGATGTTCTATAGCTATTTCTTGAGTAAGTGCTATAAATGAGTATTAAACAAATAAAAGAAATATTAAGTCAGTTCTAGCTACCCTGTAAGACAGAGTAGAACTGCATCATAGATTTCCCAAGGAGCAGTTGGTAGATTCGAATTGCCACCCTTTTCAGTAGCAGCTGAACTCTTAACCATTGCACTGCCAGAGCTCTGTGATTGAACATATGCGTTATTTTGTGTGTGAAACCACTTATAAAATGAAACCGTAGTAGTTTTCATAAATATTATGATTTTCACTGGATGGAGGTGGGAAATAAAGTGTTATTGTATTTTGTTTGCTTTTTAATTTTTGTTATGTATTCAAGTGTGTCTCCCTACCTCCCTTGCCACCAATAAGTGTCAGTGTGTCTAGGCCATGATTCCCAGTATTGTCCTTCATTTTGTGATCTGATAAACTTGCCCTATGTTTTGATACTGTATAATTATCCTCCCTTTTATGTGTTGTGAATTGTAAACCTCTCTCTGTTAATCAGGCAGGATTAAAGTTGGGTGAATCAAGTCATGCTGTTACTTAAGGGCTCAGGTCACAGCCTTAACTGAAGTCACCTTCATTGCCTTACTCAAGTCATACCCTTTTCTTTAGTCACACCTTTTACCTTACAAGAGGAAAAAGGAGAAAGAAGCAAGCAGACAGAAGAAAGAGACCTCACCACCACCAAGAAAAAAGAGCCAGGAGTAGAGCACCCCCTTGTATGTTAGGTCCCTCCACTGAGAACTCTTAGACCCAGGGGTCTAACTCATGTAAATCTCCAGGGAAAGCCAGAACCACAGATGTTGAAAGGTAACAAGGACTTTGCTCTACATCTGAGAGAAAAAAAGCTTTTCCATAGAGCTAATGTCCCAAATTTGGACTTCTAGCCTGCTAAACTGTGAGAGACTAAATTGTTGTTTGTTCTAGCCATTCACTTGTCATAAATCTGTTTTAGCAGCACTAGATAACTAAGACAAAATTTGGTACTGGGAGTGGGGTGCTGCCCTAACAGATAGCTAAGATGTGGAATCAGTTTTGGAATTGGGTGTCGAGTAGAGGCTGGGAGAGTTTTAATGTGCTCAACAGTAAAACCTAGATTGTCTTGAACAGACTATTGGTAGAATTATGGACATCAAAGGTAGTTCTGGAGAGGCCTTAGAAGGAAGTGAGGGGAACTAAAAACAAAGTCATTGTTTTTTTAGACAATACATTTGGTGCCTGTAACAAAATGTTGCTAAAAATGTGGACCATAAATATGCTTCTGGTGAGGCTTTAAAATAAAATGATGAATATGGCATTGGACAGTAGAAAAAGGATAGTGCTTTTGATGCAGTGGCAAAAATCTTTTTTTGTTCAAATGATTGCTGGACTTTAGAATTTGTAAGTGATATTTCGCTGTGGACATTTCTAAGCAAGATCTTATATCGGCCACATGGTTTTTCTTTGTGCTTAAAATCTGAGAGGAAAGAAGTGGACTTAAAAATGAATCATGCAGAATAAAAACAGAAAGATTTGGAAAAGTCTTTGTACTAACTAAGGACATATGTCCTAGAGTATTCACCAAGGACGTGGCTACACAAACTTTTGTTAAAGAGATTAAGCTGTGGCTGATGAATCTAACCAACTACTGCAGCAGAAAACCCATAAGCTTATACTGAAGAGGACTGAGAAAAAAAGGGAGGAGAGAAAGCCATTTACCTCTTGGAATTCTACAGGCAGGAGACAGTCCAAAGGAGCTTAATCTGCTGCCCTTTAAGAAAAAAAAGGACCCATCCCTTAAGCAAATCAGAGATCAGTAGAACTGTTGGAAGGCACAAAGGAAGCAAAGCTACCTTTGTCTCAAAGGGTGAGGCCATGGCCTCCAGGATTTCAAAGGGTGGGTCTGTGGTTTCCTGGATAGGATTTGCCTAGAAGTTGAAGCTGAAACCCAGGGTCAGGGGCTTTTTACCCAGAATCCAGAGCACATGGTTGATACCCCAAGTTTGTAGTGCTTGGCCATTGCCTAAATCCTGTCAGATAATAGAGGATTCTTTTCAAGCTTTGAAAGCTTGAAATGTCAGTTTTTCTGCTGGATCTGGGACTTCTTGATGCCTGTTGTCGCTTCTTTCTCTCCAGTGTGTGCCATTTCTGTGCCCTGTGCGTGCCCTGTGCCTGTTCTACTGTCACTCTAGATTTTATCCATGTATAGATGAATAGGAATTTTGCCTCAGGATGGAGTATGTCTAGTCTCACGTATATTTGACTTAGATGATTATATTTAGGATGATGTGGTGGGGTGAATATGTTTTATATGTAGCAAGGACATGAATTTTGGGGATCCAAAGGATGGGATGCCATAGACTAAATTGTGTCCCTCCAAAATATGTCATCTTGGCTAGGCCATGGTATTTGTTTTGTTTTTCAGTTGTGAAGTGAATAACAGATAAATGAATAGGTCCCCAAAGTAATCACTTCTGAGACACAAAAAGAGTGAAAGAGACAGAAAACACACAGGAGGAAGACAAACACCATGTGAGAATCCGCTTGCAGGCAAAAGAACGACGAGGATCACCAGCAGACACCAGAAACCAGGAAAGGTGTCCACCGAAAGAAGAGACTTGACAGAGGGCCTGATGTAGACTTGAGTCTCTATAACGACGAGAAAACAAATTTCTGTTCTTTAAAGCCACACACTTGCAGTGCTTCTGTTGTGGCTCATAGTTAGCTAATTCCAAGGCCCAGTGATGTCTTGAGAAACCCTCTCAAGGAATAAAGCAAATGCTAGCCTTTTGCCAGACACTTCCTTTATTGAATATTCTGCTAAAACATATCAAAATCTTTGTGGCACAAAAGCATGTGAAAAAAGGGCCAATTGAGGTAGGTGTAGAATTCAGATGTAAACCTTCTAGCGATACATTTTTGCTGTAGAATTTTCAGTTTACTTTTCTAGCACCTGCAGGTCAGTCTCACTGAGTCAGTCTACACTGCTCAGAGAAAGGAGCAACTGTATTTCTAACATGTCTTAATTCTCTCTTTGGCTTCAGCTCAAACTTGGCATTAATCATTCCAAATAGCTTTATACAGTAGGGTTGTGATAAGTTGGAATTGACTCAGTGACAGTGGGGTTTTTTTTTCCTCTTTAATCAGCATTACACTACTGTTGTTGTTAGGTGCCATCAAGTCAGTTCTGACTCATAGTGACCCTGTAGGTCAGAGTAGAACTGCCCCATAGAGTTTCCAAGGAGCACCTGGTAGATTTGAACTGCTGACCTCTTGGTTAGCAGCTGTAGCACTGCACCGTAGAAAAAGTGCTACATGTCTCATTGCTGAATATCACTGCAGTCGGCTTCAAAATACTCCCCTTGAGAAGCTATGCACTGATGCCACAGCCTAGTTCACCCTTCAGAGCAATTGTGGAACTCTTTTCCTGGCATGACCCTAAGAGCTGTCACTGTATATCCTGATTGTCATCAAAATGTCTTCCTTTCAGTATTGCCTTTATCTTCAGGTAAACACAAAAGTCATTGGGAACCAAATCAGGTAAGTAGGAAGAGTGTTGTAATACAGTTATTTGTTTACTGCTAAAAACTCCGTCACAGACACTATACAATTAAGTTTGTAAACTTGCCGCTGTGCCACCACGCACAATGGCCATTCCAGAAACAGTTCCAAAATGGCTTTGAAGAGTGGGCTAGGCACTGGCATTGGTGCCTAGCTTCCCAAGGGGAGTTCTTCAAAGGAGACCATAGTAATATTCAGCAATGTGGTACATAGCACTTAGAACGCTTAAGTACACATGTTTAATTGTCAGACCTCATAGTTTAGGAGGCTAGAAGTCCAAATTTAGAGTGCCAGCTGTAGGAGATGGCTTTCTGTTTCATTTGGCTCTGAAGGAAGGTCTTTGTTTCTTCAGCTTCTGCTCCTGGGTGAACTTCATGAGGCTTGATGTCTCTTTTTCCGTCGGTTTGCTACTTGTTTAATCTTTTATATCTCAAAAGAGGCTGACTCAAAATACCCTACTCTTGTTGTCATGACAAACATTAACCTGATCTTTATTAACATAACCAAATTCTGCCTCATTAATATAATAGACATAACCCATTCAAAAATGGAATTATAACCACGGGCATAAGTTAGGATTTACAACAAATTACAAAACGGAGAATAATTGTATCAGGTTGAAAACTGGAGGACAGCCACACAATACTGGAAATCATGACCAAGCTAAATTGACACACGTTTTACAGGGACACCATTCAATCTATAACATTTCACTTGGTGGAAAGTTGTTGGAATGGGAAGGCTTGAAAATAGGACACCAGCAGAGAAAAGAAGGGGACAGGCATTAGCTGGCTGGCCAAACAAGGAAACACCCTGGAAATCCATATCCTCTTATTATCCCTACATTTTTATTGCAAAGCAGACATTAATTTAATCTGGTTTAATATGGTAATCTGTTCTCTTTTTCTGCCCTTGTAAAGACAAAATCCCACACTTCTGCCTTCCTGATTGTCTACTTCATGACCCAACATTATGAAAATTTACCTACCTTGCTCTTGTGAGCTCCTACAGAAAATGCCATCAACTTTTCTTTCCCTTAGTTGTTTTGCTGTTTTGTCTGAATGGAATCTGTTCATTCACTTTACTACTGATCCCTGTGGGAAGCAGTAGAATTCTCACAGGTGCATGCTTGAAATTCCCAAGGGTGCATAGTAAATAGTTGAAATTTAATGGATTCTGAATGGCAGCACAACTACAGAAAATTATCAAATAAGTAAATAAACTTGTAGGTAAAACTGAAGGACTTAGTTTATAGTCCCAAGACTGACAGTAATGGAGCAATAGAATGACAGAGAAATCACTGTTCCTTTGGGCTAAGAGGACTTGGGGCTAGGAGAGGCTATAAGCAGAGAAAGCCGTGAAATTCAGAATTGAAGGTATGGAATTACAGTGATAAAGCCTCAGCACATGAGCAAAAAGATTCATATCTATGGTGCAGCGAGGGAAAATGCTCCCCAGCACCATTTCTACCTGTGTAAGAACTAAATAGGTGATTTACTTTCAGTATCTAGATTATCTGAATAATATAGCTTACACTGAATGCAAATAAAGGGATCGTTGATTGCCTGCTTGCTTGTTTTTTACAAACAACTTTATAAGCCAACCCTAGCCTTTCTCGGAATTAGACCTTCCTAAACTTATGTGAAAGCTTATGTGTCAGCAGTTCAAATCCACCAGTCACCCCTTGGAAACTCTGTAGGGTGATACAGGGTCACTGTGAGGCTGAATCCACTTGATTGCAATGGGCTTCTCGTGGTTTGGGAGGTTTTTTAGCGCTCGTATGGAGGGGCACTGGTGGCAGAGTAGTTAAATGTTAGGCTGCTATTCAAAAGGCTGGCAGTTCAAACCCACCAGCTGCTCCATGTGAAAAAGATGTGGCAGTCTACTGTCATAAAGATTCACAGCCTTGGAAACCCTACAGGGCAGTCCTGCTCTCTCTCTCATCTGTCACTAAAGAATTGAAATCTACAGCAGTGGTAAATGTCTGCAGCACTGGAACTTCACTAGTTCACAGTACCCTTGCAAGTCTCCTAATAGTGATGACTTCATGTATAGTAACCATACCTGTGACTGTGGGACTTCTCTTTGTTCACAGGAAAGGCCTGAAGTGGCTCTCTCTATATTCCTGAGAAACTCCTTATACAAAATATACTTTTTCCCTTCTGTAAATAGGTCAGAAAGGGGAGGTGCATGATTAGAGTAGATCTAATCTCATTTACTACGTGATGATTTAGTGCCTTTCCTCCTTAGGGTCCCTCTGAATCTAAATCTAGTGTCTTTCCTAAAATCTCCAGCTTTCTCACATTATATGCAAAAATGTTGGTCCCATACAAGTCTTGTGTAAGAGTTTTGGGGTTATTAAAAACTCTGTCCCTATGATAACATTTTTGAAATGGCTTTAACACATCTTTTGAACAAGTAATTTTCCTATAGTTTGCAATCAGTTTTAGAATTAAGATTTCCTGAATGAATGTTTTTTCAGGACAAAATAATGCAGGTTAAGTGAGCCTTCTTGATGCCTAAGTAGCGTGTCCCTTTACTCTTTTCTTCCTGTTTTCAGCTTTCTGAGAAGTATGGAGTCCATGTTTGTGGAGAAGGAGGAGAGTATGAAACATTCACTTTGGATTGTCCTCTATTTAAGAAGAAAATAATTGTGTAAGATATCGTTTCATTCTTCCTACGTCTTAAACTTAAGTGAGGGAAGCAACTTAACATTAAGCTTGAGGCAACTTTTGCTGGGAGAAATAGAACATGTCCTCGCAGTTCACAAACACTCAATTTGTTTAATACCGGCGAAGTCGTCTGAATACCTAAATCAATACCTGACAAGACGAGGCCTTCATAGAAGGCTGTAAACTTTTTAGACATTGCACTTTCGTTTACTTGCTGATTATGGCCTGCAGTAAAACTGGTACCTACACACTGACACTTTTATCCTTTCATGAAGTATGAATTGCCTGTATTATTTATCTTTCATTACAGCTACATTTGATAAACTGCCACATCAGTAGCCTGTGGGTTCCATTACCTCCATCCTCTTTTTCCTTTTTCTTGGCTTTAACAACTTGGAATGGTAATACAAAACATTTCTCTTCAGTTGTTTGGGTTTTTTTTGTTTGTTTACACATTAACTTTGTTTTAAATGAATTCAATTTATGGTGACTGGTGTAATTTCTTTGCCTTAAATTGTTAAAATCAGTGTATAGAAAAGCAAGACCTTTGCTGCAATTTGTTGCATTATTATCCATGCTCTAATTTATGCTAAGGGAGTTCTTGATCTTCTTCTCCTAAGCCTTTATGCTTCCTGGAAAAGACTGTCAGAGTTATGTTTGATTTCAAAAACCGTATCTGATGGAAGTTGGAATCTTTATTCCCTGAACGGCTCCCATGGTTTCAGCCAACTACCTTGTACATATTAATAATGAATGAATGGATGATATAAGAAAATTCAGACAACCTCAGGTGGATTTCTATAATATACTTTTATCTAGTAAAAGATAACCTAGTCATTTTCGTTACCATATTACAGTATTCACCCATTTTTGTTTCCTTCATATCCTAAATTCCTTATCATTAATAATAATATTATAATAGTAATACACTTGGCAAATATTTATCAGTCCCCCTGGTGGCATAGTGGCTAACAACTGTGACGGCTAACCAAAAGATTGTCAGTTCAAATCCACCAAGCATTCCTTTTAAACCCTATGATGCAGTTCTGCTCTGTCCTGTGGGGTCACCGTGAATCACAGTCAGCTTCATGGCAGTAGGTGTTTAGGTTCATTATGCCCAAAGAGTTCCCTAGGCATCACCACTGTCAAAGATGGTTCCTGCTTTCAAAGGGCTGGAAGCGAAACACATCTGCCTGCAATTATGTTGCTGTACAAGGTGGTAAATTAATAACATCATAAGACTAAATTTGTAGATTGGAAATTTTACTTCTGGCCCAGATGATCCTAAGGTGATTCATGATGGAATATGCATGAGCTATTACTTGCATGAAATAATATTGTTTGGCTGTTCAAAAAATATTTTACATTCTGTGGTGAATTACAGTATAATGGAAAACTTGCAGTATTTTTGCTTGTTAACATGAACTAACCAAATTAGGAAAAAAGTACTACAGTAAGAAAGAAATTTTCAAAGCATAGTAAGTTTCCCATTTGCTTGGAGACTTGAGGTACTAGAAAATCCAAGTCTTTATTAATAACCCAGAATTCTAAGACATTGACTGTGTTATGTTCCATAACCAGAAGGCCTATTTAGCACAATACTTGAGACCTGAAAAATTAATCTTTTTCCACCTCTTCACTTTGTGGACAAGGGAACCCAAACCCCACCTGGACAATGACATGCTCTTAAAGCAAGGAGTGGTAGGGAAGGTGTATTAAAACCTTCTAGTGCCAAAATAAGCTGTTCAGTTCAGTCCAGCTGAGTAATTGTTTATAGAAGCCAATTATGTGGGCAGAACTCTGCAAGCTGCTGCTCCGCTCTGTAGGACTTCCTCATGCACAGGAGAGACTGACAGGCAAATCAGAGTATGTGATAGGTGATAACATGGGGTGTCCTCAGAGCACAGAAGGTGCGCTGTCTTCTCCTTCTCACCTTTCTCATTAGTTAGCCACCAGTCTAATTCTGATACTAAGTATATTCTTGGTGTCTCTGGATAATAAAAATAAAGGTCAATGTGTACAGATTTTTTAAGTACAGGGAAGTAGTTCATCAGATGAAATAAATTCTCAAGTGACACAGGACAGATGTTAGACAAGAGATAAGTTAAAGTACTTGCTTCATCCTCACTGCTAAGTGCCATGTTACAGTGCTTTGCACCATTATGACTTAAAACGGTAGAAAATATGAGTAGGTGGGAGAAATGGAAAATGAATGTAGGTGTCACTGGTGTGTGCGAGTGTGTATATGTTAATGTGTTTATATATGGAATGTGCATGCATGAGAACATATGTATTCATGCTAAGTTGGGTAATCAGAAAATAAGTACAAATGTGTGATAGTTTTAATTTATGTATGTGTATAACTGTGAGGATCTATAACAGTTTAACTATACAGTCACTTATTTATATAACCAACATTTAATAATTACCAGGCAACATGCTGTACACTGGGATGAGGGGTGAGTGAGCAGATGCAGGCAGACAAAGGTGAACAAAAGTTCATGTGCCTGTCTAAGAAGGCAAACAGGCACACAAACACGTAATCTAGTGGATGTGTTATGAAAGGGCTAATAAACATGCTAGTAACACACATAAATGAGATAACTAGCACTGTCTAAATATGTCATGGAAGCCTTCACAGAAATCACATGTAGTATGTCTATTTTGGGTTAGTGTTGGTATGAGAACAAGAAGGAGTCCTGGTGGCACTGTAGTTAAAGCACTGAGCTCCTACCAGAAAGGTTTGCGGTGTGAACCCGCCAATCGCTCCATGGAAGAAAGGTGGTAGGCTGCTTCTGCAAAGATTACAGCATTGGAAGCCCTGTGGGGCACTTCTCCTCTGTCCTGTGTGGTCACTGTGAGTCAGAATTGACTCAGTGACAATCAGTTGGGGTGGGGGGGGTGCGGGGGGGTGGGGGTGTGTTTTAAATGGGGATAAATGTGAGTCCATGGGAATTATATGCATATATTTCGGTGAATACAGGATCATGTGTGCATGAGAGAGGTGAACAGTGTGATAGCCCAAAAATGGCACAGTTGTCTTTTTACTGTAGAGGTTAGGAACAAAAATCATGAGTGATCTGAGGACATAATGCCATTTTTCTCTTGAAGTGGGGGATAGGACCTGACCAGATATTTGAGGAATCTGGCATTAGGTTGGAGAGGCTTGGACTTGATGAACTGCCGTTTTGAATTTGATAAGTTAAAGGAACTGGGTGAGCTGTTAGCTGTGGAGAAGCCTTAGGTGTATGAGAAGTGGTGCTTGCACCAGTTATGGGAATGAACAGGGAAAAAGAGTAGGAGAGCCAACTGGAAAGCATTTTCACTGCGGCACAATCATTCGTAATTGTCTGGGCTAGTCTAAAGATGTTTCAGTATATCCACTTTTAGATTTCAGGGGTAGGGAGATCCAGGAAGGTAATGGAGAGCAGCGGTATCTCTGCAGGTTGTTTCTGTTGATAGTTTATGGAAGCGAAAAGAAAAGCAGTAGTAGCGTTGTTCTAAGATTGTAAACTGTTGTGCTGAGATCTAGTCTCACTTAGTAGACTTTGCCTTTGTACAAGTGAGTGAAGTTAGTATATTCAATTAGAAATTATGGATTTAATAGAATCCATAATTCTATGGATTGTATAACTACAGATTCATAATTCTAAAAATTAGTCTTCTTCCTTTAGTGCTCAGAATGTGGGATATTTTCTCTGGATACCAATCTCAGTTCAGAATGCAATAATTACATCAATTAAGTGAGCTGTTTGCTGTCAACCTTCTGTTTCTAGTGGATATAACTGTCATGAGAAAAAAGGGCGTGTAACATTTTGTACTGAGGTAGTATTGGTTAGGGTTAATTATAGTTTAGGTGCAGTCCATTGTCAAGGATATCAAAACCACGCTGCTTAGTTTAGGCATAATTAAGGAACAGGGTCAGTTTCCAAGATGGGGTCAGGAACAAAGAGATTGAAATTTGATGTAAGAGAGAGATATAAACAAGAACTCAGGTTTGATTCTGGTTGCTAAATCAAGACAGGAACAAAGCTAATAACTCTAAATTAAATGGAGAAGCAAGAGTAGGGCTAACAAACCGAGAAGGCGTTAAGCCAGAAATGGCACATTCTCGTCTTCCTCCTCACTGTACTGGGGCATCGTTCTGCTACCCGACAGTGATTGAATCGGAGCCTGTGAAGTCAGGTCATACCTTTCTATATAACTATCCTCTATAATGACTCTATTATATCGTCAGTTCCTTTCCTTTTAAACTCATAAAAGCCGTTCTTCTTGTCACTTTTCCTAACAATTAATAAGATGCATATTTCAGTCTACAGGATCACGAAGGATATTTTTTTAAACAATTTTTGTTCTATCGTAAATCTTTTAAATGGAAAGCAAGTCAATTTTGCTCGTGAAAATTGAAGCATTTTGAAAGTTATTTTGAAAGCTCTTCTATTGGCACCAAATTACTTTGTATTACAGAGTTGATTTACTTTTTGTTGTGTGTTACCACTGTTAAAATGCTCACAAGAAATTAGTGTAACCAACGCAACTAATTTCCAAAATATTACAAAGATGTTAGGGACTTATATTTTAAAAAAAATTGAGATACAAAACAATATTACTTTCTTAAACAACAGTAAAAAGTGATGAATTTTTAGACCTTCACATGTTAGTTACTCATATGTGATTTACAGTCTGTCTTTGATAAAAGTTAATTTACATGTATCCATATGGTGCCAGCAAGCAGTACATACCACTTTACCTGAATGTGGTAATTACTGTGTCAGACAATCAATTTTAATAGCAATGATACTGCAGTGTGAAGAGTTCGTCTAGAGCTGAAAACCATCACCAGGACTGCTTTTATGGGGGATAATTGAGATTTTGTGTGAAACACTGAGTGAATTATTTCTTGAAAATGAAAAGAATAGTGACGATAAAGCACTATTGTTTAATGTTTATCCCACACCAAGAAACTTTGTGAAAATGAAATTGAATAGAAGTGTAAATCTCAAGATTGCTAGAAGAGCTTTGTGTGACCCTGAAAGTTGAACTGCAGGACCTTTTAAAGAGAAAATGCTACATTACTTTTTCTTGAAAGTTTTGTGTCCCTACTCCTTTTCTCAAGTATTGGATTCCTAAAAAATAGATATTAATCACTATACATTGTGTATCCATAGAAATACATAGAAAATAAGGATTACTGGTCTCTTCTAGTTGGTAGCAGGAATGATCTGCCATAATTAATATAGTAGCTAAATGTACTATAAAATTTTGTATTTCATATTTTAGGGACTCATCTGAAGTGGTCATACATTCAGATGATGCCTTTGCACCTGTAGCATATCTACGTTTTTTAGAAATGCACTTAGAAGACAAGGTAAGTAAATCTAAGATTCATGATGATTTGACAGAAAATAGAGACATGTGCATTGGCTCCTTATATAGAATTCTTTAAAACCAGACCAGAGGGTAAAAATATTGTTACTAGTAATTTTTTTTTTCAGATCCTCAGTTAATAAATAAGAATTGTACATATTTGAACAGTTATGAGTACAAAAGTTGGTACAGTTCTGAAGATGCTGTGGTTCATTTGGAAATGGAAATTAAAGAATGAGAAAAAAGAATAATATATAAACAAACGTTGAATCACCTAAAATAAAACCAAACCAAGTCAGCTGCCATGGAGTCAATTCTGTCTGGTAGAGTAAAGTTTACTGTGCATAATGAGCGTTAGGAGAAAGAGTTGAAGATTAATTGCATCCTCATTGTACAAAATTTAAGACACGAGGAAAGGAGAAATAAAAGCTTTTCAAAAATATGTCTAGAGAAGCCAAGCCAAGTGCCGTCGAGTCGGAGAGAAGCAAAAGATGGAAAAATGGAGAAGAAATATGAAAAGTTTTTTTTTTTAAATACATTGGTTGTCCAGGTATAGCAGAATGTTGATTTAAAGACATGTTGTGAAATAGATGAAAATGTGGATTAGATTAGATTGAAAGCTCTGATTCCTGTCCTATATGCATTATGCTTCTCACCATAGAAATGTTAGCTGAAATTATGTGAGGAACTCAGAGTAGTGACAGGAAAATGCTGCATTAAGCCCTCTGCATCTTTCATATTATATCATTAACTCTCAGGACACATCCACAGTTATATGGTAAGGTAATATGAATGATCAACAGGATTAATGAAGTAGGGATAAATAAGTATGCCACCAATCTCAGAATGGGGAGAGTTTTCAATATCAATTCTTCATAACAATTAGGATGGCAGGATTGAATAGATCATTGAATTGGGCTAGAAAATAACTGTTGGCATCCTAATATTGAAAAGCTGGTAACCCTCCAGAGAATGAAATTAAACTGTTCAAAAGTCTTGCAGACTCACTGAAAGGAACCCTTTTCTTGTAGGTCTCTACTACTTTTGCTGCTTATGTGCGTATACAGAATATAACAACCACTGAATTCTTGTTTAGATACTTCTACCATTGTATACAGTTGAACGTGTCACTGTCCCTTGTTGTTTTGATAATTTCATTGGTCTTCACAGGCCACTTGCCCTTTTGTAGAGAACATTGTTACTTCCTGAAAGTGAGATATTTACTGACACTGAATAAATATGAGTGCCTTTACCTTCTTTTTTCTTTCTTTCAGGTGTTCCCAGTGCCTCACAACAACAGAACATCGAATTATATACATAACTCTTGAAAAGTGTTTTGCTTGTGGTTTAGCAATCTACCATTGCTATTTAAAAACATACTACTTTCTAAATTATTTTAGGCAGATTTTTTAGTAGGTTTTGTTTTTGCAAATATATACCTTCATCAGAAGAAGTTAATGGAATCATTTTCTTTACTGGCAAAGTGTGAATGATTTGTTTATTGTTACTACTGCCAACTTCCTCCGCATTTACTCTTTCTCTGTCTTTTGGTAATATATCCTCCTTATCTGTGTGATATATAGATTATGACATATGTGATGCAGGTATTTTTTTTTTAACTTCATAGCCAGCACTCATTTTTATAACCTGTTTCTACTTTCATCACTGGTTTCTTTTCCTTCTTCCCTCTGTCCTGCTCCTCTCTCTGCCCCCAGTATCATAATGCAGAAGCATTTGAAAGTAAAGATGAGAAGGCAGTCACTTCATTTAGCCAATCAAGCTTATTCTAGTAGGTGTCACCAAAGTGATGGATCCTTTTTGTTTTGAATGTATTCATGATTAAAGAGTTTAAACATGATTGGTCAATCAGGAAAATTATCATTGTCTCTTGCTGGTTATTTTGTAATAGATAACGAAGTATCTATTTGGTATTACTTATGCTGACCTAAATAACTTTTTTCATCTTTTTGGTATAGCTTTTTGGTATTACTTATGCTGACCTAAATAACTTTTTTCATCTTCAGTGTTACACATAATGTATTCAGTTACCTCAGAACTGTTTTTGTAGCAAATAACAGGCTGTGAGATAGCAAGCTTATTGTAGCAACTATAAATTCTGCATTCTCTTGGTGTGAATCCAGAGGAAAATACTGAGACCTGCTTTCCCAGAAATTGCACTGTGTCTCAGTAATTTGGGATTAATTACCGTGTACATTTGTAAGTCAGTCTCAGGGTCCAAAGCTGGCTGAGTCACCAGCTTTACTTGTGAACCTTCCAGCAAAGAAAATGATTCTCTACAGGAAAAACAAAGTGTGGTTACCAAAAAAAAAAGATGATGAATAGATGCTAAGGAAAAAAGCTAACACCCACAGAACACACTGACCTTTCAAACCCTAACAGTTCTCCCCAAATAACAGTGATCCTACAGTGAACAACTCTGAAATCTCTATGCGTTCCCTAAAGGACTTCCATTCCCGTTTGCTGTGTATATTCTGTCAAGTTTCAGCTCGGTTACTTTGATGAAATTCTGTTGTTGTTGTTTTTCTTATCCTCATAATCTTCCATCTTTTTCTTCAATAATATTGACCCCCATCTCTGTCTTGAAATTTCCTCCTATCATACTTATATACCACTGTACCATTCTGACTTTTTCTGCTTCTCTCAAGCTTTCTTCTTTCTTCTGTGGTAACCTCTCTTCTTGTTACCTTCCTTGTGTACGTATGCCTCAGTTTCTTTCTATGGTTGCTTTTTTTTTAATTCCCTTTCAGTGTTTTCTGTTCTGGAATTTTTTCTGTAGTTATCAGCTCTTATGCAGATGATTGGCAAGCCTGTTCTGCTCTTTCTCCTAATCCATGCTTATTTCTGATTAGCTGTTTCACATGGTAGCCAGGACGTATCAATTGCAGTACACACAAACCTTGACCTCAGTAGCCCTGCCTGGTTCACTTTTCTCTGTTTTTGTTACTTAGCCCAGCTGTTTTCCCCTTAAGTAACTGAGACACAGACTATTGGTGTCTTGCTCTCAGACACCTCTCCCTCAGTTACCATCAACATTCAGTTGGTTCCCTAAACCTTCATATTCCACTTTGAAATGTCACTAATGCCATTCCAGCCTCATGCCAATCCCTCTTGCTTAAAGTACCTGACCCAAGAATTTAAGCAAGATACAGCTTCTTTAAGTGGTCTCCTTACTTTTATATTCTCTCTGTTCAGTTCCACTGACACGCTTTTTCTCCCTTCTGGTTTTCAACTCCCTGAACAAAACCTCTTAATACTCCCACGTTGTGTTCTAGATAAATAAAATATGAGGTCGGACAGAGAGTTCACAAACTCATCCTAGAGAAAGTGCTATGTACCTTGTTGCTTAATATCACTATGGTCACCTTTGAAGGACACCCCTTGGGAAGCTATGCACTAACACCACTACCTAGTCCATTTATTCAAAGCAATTTTAGAACTCTTTCTGGAATGGTCATCAGAGCTGTCATCATAGTACCCTTGATGTCCTGAATGTCATCCACATTTCCTGTGTTCAATATTTCCTTTGTCTTCTGATGGAAAAAAAAAAGTCACTGGGGACAGATCATATGAGTAGGGAGGCTGTTCCAGTACAGTTATTTGTGTCCTGGCTAAAAACTCCCTCATAAGTTCACAAACTTGCCACCATGCCACAATGCACAACAGCCTTTCCAGAAAGAGTTCCAAAATTGCTGTGAAGGGTGGACTAGGCACTGGCATCAGTGCATAGCTTCCCAGAGGAAGTACTTCGAAGGTGACTGTAATGATATTGAGCAATCAGATATGTAGCATGTAGAACAATTAAGTTTGTGGACTTGTCAGACCTCATTTTTAGCAATGCCTTGGAGGCCATCTGATATGTTCCCTTGACATTCTTTTTCAGCCTTGTTCCAGTAATCCTCCTACATGTATCCTTTGCTCCAGTAAAAATGAACAATCTGTCTTAGTCATCTAGTGCTGACATAGCAGAAACACCACAATTGGATGGCTTTAACAAAGAAAAATTTGTTTTCTCACAGTCCAGTAGGCTACAAGTTCAAATTCAAGGTATCAACTCCAGCAGGTCTGAGACCTAGTCTGAGACCATGTCAGCTCAGGAACCTCAGGGCCAGAAGACACACTCTGCTCCTAGTACTGCTTTCTTGGTGGTATGAGGTCCCTGTATTTCTCTGCTCTCCTCTCTTTTTCATATCTCATAAGAGGCTGACTTAAGACACTATCCAGTATTGTAGACCTCGTTAGTATAACTACCGGTAATCCATCTTATTAAATATGCAACATACAGGAAAATCTCATCAAATGACAAAATGGTAGACAATCATACTATATTGGGAATTGTGGCCAAATTATTACACACATTTTGGGGGGAACATAATTCAATCCATGGCATATTAAATATTCCCCTACTGTACTCTCAACTCGGGGTGCTGGTGGCATAGTAATTAACAGCTTGGCTGCTAACTAGAAGGTCAGCAGTTCAAATCCACCAGTCACTCCTTGAAAACCCATCACAGGTAGTTCTGCTCTGTACTGTGTGGTCACTATGAGTCAGAAGTGACTTGACAGTGACAGGTTTGGTTTCTTTGTCTATTTATTCATATTTAATTCCCTAAGCTAATTACTGTATTTTATCCGAATTCCTTTCTTTTTGTTTTGTTTTTTCCGTTCCTTTAACTGTTTCCGTTGTGCCCATGATACAAGACTGACCTCGTATACTCTCATACATTCAACCACATGTAGGTGAACTGCCGTAACCCTTTGCTTCTCTCTTTCTTGTGACTACTATGTTTATTTACCTTTATATTAATTTTTTTGAAGTCATATCTTTCTGTTTCTACTATGTTGTATATATCTTGAGGACTGAGATGGTTTTCATCTTTCATACCCTTTGAAACAGTTGTTAGTGCAAATAAAAATGTTTGAATTTGAGTATTTGTTATTGTCCATTATTTTTTCTTCTTACAGACTCCCAATAACTATGTGCATCCATGTCATTTGGTATATCATTTGATGACAGTCACTTGTTTATTTGTCTTTTATATCTCAGTGAAAAAGTACCAAGCAAACTAGAATGTAATGTGTAGCTTTTACACAGATGGTTAGTATAAACTTCAAGTTATCACTAAGAGTTTTCATTTTATATACAATGACCCTTACACTTTTCTGTTGAATAATTGATCTATTTGAATCTTACCTTTAAGTAAAATCTTAAATTATTTATGTGAGTATAAAACTGATAGAAACTAAACATGGAATCCCAAACAAAATAGCTGAATAATGGAAAGCTCTGGGTTAGAAATGGGGAAATATATTAAAATTTCTTTGGGGCCCTGACTTCATTGCTTATGGCAAACTTTGTGCTAAAATATATGGTATATCACTGCAGTGACAAGCTAGAGAAAATGAAAAATACAAAGCTTTGCATAAATCAACCTGAATATCATATTAAAATATGTATAACCTTTTATAGAAGAATCAAGATTTTTACTTTTAACTATTCACAAGCTATTTAGCCTTATGTAGTTTATTTTTGAACAGCTTTATGGGAAATCATATTTCAAATTAATTGTTGACAAAGTCATTGTATCTTTATTGGGACAGGGTGCACAGAAATTTAGCCCAAATTTTACTCAAGTACCCTGCAATCACTTAGTACTGGATTTTTAATTTTGTTGATGTAATTTCATGAATACTACTGTACCCTAGAAGCCCTGGTTGGCATAGCAGTTAAGAGCTCGACTGCTAACCCATTGGCTGTCTGTTCAAATCTGCCAGGTGCTCCTTGGAAACCCTAATTCTACTGTGTCCTGTAGGGTTGCTGTGATTCAGTTCTGACTTGATAGCAATTTTGTTTGTTTTTGGTATTATTACATAGTATTTAAAAGTTGTAAATTATGAACAGTACCCTCAATCTAAAAGCCCATTCTTTGCTCTTTCAGATTATTTTACTTTATTTCAGAAATATCAGATGAAAATTTATATAGCATTAAACTATTGTTATTTTTATTTTTTTTATTTTTCCTTTCAATTTGGCAAATGCTTATGAACATCTACCTTGTTTCAAAACTAAAGTCTATATGAGATTCATTATAAACATAGGCAAGTTACTGAATAATTTTAAGTTGAATTATCAATAATTACAGTGGCAGTTATCCCTAGTTTAGCTAATCTAAACTAGAGTTAAATAGCCATAATGTATTGATCATTCAAAGGGAAGAATGACGCGTATTTTATTGTCCTGGTTTTCTAAAAACTAGTGATGAAAAGAGGGACATGAGGATAATAAGAAGTGGGGCATATAATCACAAGATTGATAACATTGGTTTCTTCAGAAGACAAGAAAGAGCAAAATGCAGTGAACCTTAATTCTTTACACATCTAATCTGTAATTTGTGACTTCTTGCAATTAGCTTGCATTTTTCAATATGAAAATATTTGATAAAGAAAATTAGCAGAAAAGGTAGTGAGTTATGCTAAATGAATTTTAGATTTATTCTACAATGTTTTAGCAATCTAAGTGACAAGAAAGCAATATCCACAAGTAAAAGTTGAAATCTACATAATCCTAAAGCACAAAGTCTAAGCAGAAACTCCTGGGGATAGTATATGAATCAAGATTGCCTAAAAGTTTTGTGACAGCTGGCCTCTTGAGTATGTTCCGCACTGGAATTTGTTCTTACTGCACATAGCTACCTGTATAAGTTCAGTAGTCTCTTTCATAAAGATATGGCTTCCAGTGTCTCCATAAAGCAAATCCAAGCCAGCTACTCCTGAGTCACTTTCTACACATGGCAGCCGTGTATGTACAGAATAGAACTGTGCTCAATGGGGTTATCAAAGCTGTGACCTTACAAAAGCAGATCACAAGGCATTTCTCCCTAAGTCCCTCTGAGGGGTTTGAACCATCAATCTTGCAGATAACAGTTGAATGTTTAAGCATTTGAGCACCCAGAGACTCCAATATCTCTACCAAAAAAAGAAAAAAAAATCCCATTGCTGTGGAGTCACTTCTGACTCAGTGATCCTGCAGGACAGAGTAGGCTGTTGCTAGGATTTCCAAGGAGAAGCTGATGAAATCAAGCTTCCAACTTATGTGCAGCAACCAGATGCTTAATCCCTTGACTACCAGGGCCCTAAGTGAGACAAAAGAAGGGGATAAAGGATGAATTGTATTCAATAACTTTTGTTTCACCACTACCTCCTTATTTTTGTTTACCTTTGCCATCAGGATAAAGAGCAGAAAAACAGCTTCGATAGGAGGGAGCAAGACGCTCAGTAGAGTTTGAAACCTGTTGTTATAAAGCTAAATAATGTGACTCGGGCTAGCATTTTTCTTGAGCTGTAGGTACTACTTGACCACTGCTGCTACAGATGGTCACTGGGTAGATTATTAAATCAAGAATCAGATTCCTCTGAATTTAGAAGACATCTTGAATCATTTGTCCCCAGTACATGGACTTTAGTACTGACAGTATAAACTGTGTGTCAGGAAGTTGATAAACTGAACAGGGGAAGAGTGTTCTTGTACCCTCAATCTGTGGGAGACTTTTATCTATTTGAGGGAGAATAGTAACAAAAATAACCTATCAGTTGATTTCCTTCTCTGCTTTCCAACTGTAATTGACTTTCTTGCATTCAGTTTTTATATTATTCTATGCAGCTTTTGTTGTTATTGTTACTGTCATGGTATTAAGAAGTAAAGTTCTGATTAGTGTTTTTATAAAGTTTCCACTTGGTAATTCCTTATAAAAGAGACATTGCATACTATTTATTCATTTGACAGATATTTAGTAAGTGTATACTGCTATTAGGCTGGCACTGTTTAGACAGTGGAGATACCATAGTGAATTGAACAGCTAAAAATTTTACCTCCATCTAGCTTATATCCAATGGAGTGAAAGAGAAAAGCAAATAAAGTATAAAGGATCAGAGAGATGGTAGGAGAGTTCACTTACTGCTCATAGATATGGGAGTGTGTCTTAAAGGATGAACATGATCTTGAAATTCATGTTGTAAATGGGAAATGAAGTTAAATCGTTACAGACTTTATGTTATTTACCAGGAAGGCAGGAGCCCTGGTGGTCCAGTGGTTAAGAGCTTGGCTCCTAAACAAATCTTCATGTTAATGATATTGTATAAATCAAGAAAACGTGTTGTAAACTCAAGGATATCTATGAAAATAGTATAGATGAGTATAATATGCAGTATAATAAAGGAGGAATGTAATATAAAAAACAACTTTTTAGAAAGGCAAGATCAAATAGTATAAGGAACAACAGACAGCACAAGCAGAAATCATGATGTTGTTATAGATGTAAACACAGATATACCACTAGCTGCGTTAAATATAAATGCATCAGATATTCCAATTAAAAGATAAGGGATTTCAAAGACAGCAGAATGCATTAAGAACCTTTTCTTGAAGAGATACATCTAAAAATAGGGTACAGAAAGTTTGAAAGTAAGATAGAAAACAGTGTGCCATGCAAAGAGTAGGCAAACAAAAACTTAGTTTGCCTCAAGATAACGTTACTGTAGATAAAGTGCACTTCATAATGTTATAAAAAATAATTCACCAAGAGAACATAATTTTAAATTTACACTCATGTAGTAACATATATTGCATGTAATAACATGTTTAGCACATAATGTATATAGTACATAATATGTATAGCATGTAATAACATGTATAGGGTTTATAACGTGTATCACAAAAATTGACAGAATAGCAGGAGGAAATTTCATAGTCATGATAAGAGATTTTCACATGCCTCTCAAGTATTGATAAAAACAACAAAATCATTAATATAGAAAATCAAAGTAGCACAATTAGCCAACCTGACCTGGTGGGCATAGAGAAACACTGTACCAAACAACTGCAGAACACAGTCTTTTTAGGCAAACTAAAAATTATTTAAAAAATAGACCCTATCCAATGCCATAAAGCAAGTCTACCAAATTTTAGAGAATTGAAATTAATAGGAAATAGTCTCTTACCACAGTAAGATTAAGCTAAAAATCAATAACAAGAAAGATAGCTAAATGCTCTACAAGTATGTGGAAAATATGCAATAAATTTTTAAGCAATCCATACTAAAATAAATAGATCCCACGGGAAACTAGTAAAAGTTTTAAACGAAATAATAATGATAAATTTGACATACCAGAACCTGTTGAGTACTTCCAATGAATTTATACCCTCAAATATATGCTACATAAGGACAAAGGCTGTAAATCAATGAATAATCTTCTTTAAAAGTTAGAAAAAATAGCAGTTTTTACCAACAGATACCCTGAAAGAATATAAGCATAAAAAGAAATTATTTAAATAAATAGTAAATGTACAATAGAGAGGTAATCAAACCCAGGAGACTGATTCTTGGAAATAACTAAAATCTATCAATCCCTGAGAACATTGACCAAGATAAAAAGAGAAGGCACAAATATTCAGCACAAGAAATTTAAAACCAAAGGACACAATTTCTTCAGATGTGAAAAAAGATAGCAGCAGAAGATTACTGTATAACCACATTGTCAATAGACTTGAAAACTTAGGTAAAATGGAAAATTTCCTAAAAAAACAACTTCGATACCAGAAAAAAATACGGCAGATCTCATTAGACTTGTATTTATTAAAGAAATTAAATCTTTTATTAAAACCTTTATACAGCTCCAGGCTTAGATGTCTTCATTCATAAATTTTACCAAGAATTTAAGGTGAAAATTGCCAGTTTTAGAAAAATGTGTCCAGAAAGGGAGACAAGGGAACTCATGAAGCTTGTGTAACCTAAATTCTGGTGAATATAAAAAGCACTTTTTGAAAATGTTTTGGAAAGGGGGGTTGCATGTCTTTTCAGTGTTATTCTGGAGTACTGTTGAAAAGGCCTGCCCAAAGATTATTTTTCTCTGGAAAAGGAATATTTGTTTGAGTTAACCCCTCAAAAAAAACTCACTGCCATCACGTCAATTCCAACTCATGGTGAACCTCTAACTAGTTGCCATCAGATCTACTCTGATTCATGACTACTCCATGTGTCAGAGTAGAATTGTGCTCCATCGGGTTTTCAATGACTATTTATTTTTTGCAAGAATATCACTAGGAATTTTTTCTGAGCGTGATTTCAAGCTTCCGTCCTTTCTGCTAGCACGTGAGCAGGGTAACCAGTCCTTTGACTTACTATTTACTTGTTAAGGCCAACTCTATGAAGTTACTTGCTAATTTATAGATTTTTGTTTGGTAGGGACATGAATGATTTTATCAGGTAGTAAAAATAACTCCAAGAGTTACAATTTTGTGGCCTTAACCAATTGTCTATCTAACTTATTCTTTTCATTACATTTATATATTTTCTCAGATTCTCTTGGAACTTTACTCAGTGGGTTAATTAAATCTTTACTGATGTTCGATGCATGTTCAGTCTATAGTTGCATTTACACTCATGTTTCTTTTAAGAAAAATGTACTTGGAAAAAACCTAATAATGATATTAAGAAAACCTGTAAGTCAGTCTTCAGAGAAACACAGATTTAAAAATCGTTCACAAAATACTGTCAAACTGAATCATGAGCAAATTGGGTTATTTGTTGAATGTTTGATTTAGCACCTGAAAATCAATCAGTGAGTTCACCATGTCAACACGTAGAATAACCCAACTTGGTCAAGATGTATTATTAGATTTAATTTGATAGTATTTTGAGTTTAGGCACAAGGTAGAGATGCCTGAAATCACTGCTTTAAAATAAGTAGTGGAGCCCTGGTGGTGCAGTAGACAAGTCAAGAAAAATAATCTAGGGAAAGGTAAAAATAAAACTATCATTATTTGCATGCGATGACTGTATAAATAGAAAATACATAACAAATTGCAGATACATTCTTGGAACTAATATTGCATATTCTGAATATAAGGTTAATAGTTGCAAAGCATTTTATTGGTGAGGCTACCATGATAGAGCAGCCACATGTATTCTGTGATGTGCCTAACAACAAAGAACCAGAAAAATTACTGAATGAATTATGTAAGACATTCCAGGACCCCTGAATATCAAGCTGATAGATCAGACTAAGTGTAAAGGAGGGGACAGCAGATCCAGAAGCAACTACTTCAGCAACAGTTAAATCCACATCCTGCAGTGGGATCCTCTTAAGCAAGCCAAACAGAGCTGTGGCATGACAATGAGCAGCCAAACACCACTGGTGTCAGAAGCAGAGTGCATCTTTCTTAGCTGGGAAGCTGAGCTATGGATAGAGGACTTTCACCAAAGTTTCATAAGCTAAATGCTTGCAAACTCTTGCAGATTTAAATTTTTCCTGTGTTGATTTTTGTCCCTTTCCCTTCCCTTCTCTACTCTGCAGCTAGTCATAAACTCTGATGTTTTACCTGGGCAGGAAGTATGGCACCTCGTAAGTGTGTTCCAGGCTATTTATCTGGACTTGGAGAGGGAAACAGAGTGGCAGGTTAATAGTTGCAAAGCATTTTATTGGTGAGGCTACTATGATAGAGCAGCCACATGTATTCTGTGATGTGCCTAACAACAAAGGAGTTGGTCTCCTGGCTTATGAAAACTAAAGATAAGGAGTTTCTCTCAAAGCTAGCTAAGCTTAAACAAAAAATAGTTTACAGAAGAGAATCAATAAAACTGACCTCAGATTATTCATTGGAAACCATGCTGGCAAGAAAGAAATGGGACGAAATATACAAAGCCTTGAAGGAAAAAAAGCCAACCAAGAATTATATGTCCTATATAATATTGTTTCTCAAATATGAAGGCAAAATGAGGAAGTTTTAAGTAATTTGCAAAAAGGAAACCAAAATTACAAGAAACTCTGAAGGAAGTTCTTTGATTAGGGAGTCAATAACATCAGATATATATGAGGTCAGACAATTAAGTTCACGGATTCATCCTAGAAAAAGTGCTTGATACCTCATTGCTAAACATCACTATGGTCACCTTAAAAGTACTCCCCATGGGAAGCTATGCACTAATGGCCGCACCGAGTCCACCTTTCAAAGCACTTTTCCTAGGATGAGTTTTCAAACATAATTGTCAGACCTTATGACAACAGCTCTGATGGAAATTGAAGAAAAAGAGTTCCAAAATTGTTTTGAAGGGAATATCTTTAAGGTGACTGTAGTGATACTCAGCAAAGAGGTATGCAGCACTTTTTCTAGGATGTATTTGCAAACTTTCAGACTAAAAACTCAAAGATACAGTGCAGAACAGAGCCTTCAGATACCCTACCAAAACCTGTGGGATACAGCAAAAGCAGTGCCCGGAGGTCAATTTATCTCAATAAATGCACACATCCAAAAAAAAAGGGGGGGAGCCCAAATCAAACTACTGTATAACCTGAACAGACAGCAGCAAAAGAACCCCTGAAGAAACAGAAGAAAGCAATATAAAAATTACAGCATAGCTAAATGACTTATTGACTAGAAAAACAATTGAAAGAGTTAAGACCAAAACCTGGTATTTTTAGAAGATCAACAAAATTGACAAACCGCTGACCAGACTGAAAAAACAAAAACAGCAGAGGAAGCAAATAACTCAAATAACAAGTGAGATGGGTGACACCACAACAGACCCAGTTGAAATTTTAAATAATCATAATACTATGAAAAATTCTACTGTAATAAATTTAAAAACCTAGATGAAATGGACAGGTTTCAAGAAACACACTGCTACCTGTCAGGGATTGAATTGTGTCTCCCTGAAAATATGTATAACCATGTGGCTGGTCCGTGATTCCCAATAGTTTGTGATTGTCCCCGATTTTATGATTTTCCTAGGCTGTATGTTAAAAAATTAGGGTGGGACTGTAAATCACTTTATAGGATCGCCTCCCTGCTCCACAGTAAAGAGAGTTTCCTTGGAGTATGACTTGCACCACCCTTAATCCTTTTATCCTACAAGAGATAAAAGGAAGAGGAAGCAAGCAGAGAACTGGGAACCTCATACCATCAAGAAAGCAACACCAGAAGAAGAGCATGTCCTTCAGACCTGAGGTTCCTGTGCCAAGATGCTCCCTGAACAAAGACTGTTGCAATACTGGACTTTCCTCGACAGCCAGCAAGGGGGAAAGCCTTCCCCTGGAGGGAACATCCTAAATTTGGACTTGTAGCGTACCAGACTGTGTAAGAATAAATTTTCCTTTGTTAGAGCTATCCACTCCATGGTATTTCTGTTAGAGCAGCATTAGCTGACTAACACACTACACAAGCAGAAGTAAAACAATATCATGAGAGAAGTCGACGGCACTTGGCTTGGCTAGTTGAAAAAACTCCCAACAAAAACAAGTCCTGGCCTAGCTAGCTTCACCAGAGAATTCTACCAAACTTTTAAAGAAGGGTTAACACCACTATTATCACAGATATTTCACAGCATAAAATAAGAAGGGAGTGCTCCCAAATTCATTCAATAAAGCTAGCATAGCACTGATAGCAAACTTGGGTAAAGATAGCACACACAAGAAAATGAAAACTATAGACCAATATCTCTCATGAACTGTATGCAAAACTCTGCAACAAAATTCTAACAAATAGAATTAAAAAACATCAAAAAAGTAATTCACCATGACCAAGTATGATTCATACCAGAAATGCGTGGATGGTGTAACATTAGAAAAACAATGAAATAAACCACATAATTTTTTTTTTAAAAAAAGGTAAGAACCATTTGATTTTATCAATCAGTGCAGAAAAGGCATTTGACAAAGTCTAACCCCCATTTATGTTAAAAGCTCTCAGCAAATTAGGAATAGAAGGTGAATTCCTCAACATAATAAAGGACATCTCTGCTCCTATGTAAAGCTAGGATACCATGGTGGTGTGGTTAAGTGCTGTGTCTGCTAACCAAAAACCAAGAGACTGACAAAGGTGGAGAAACCTAACTTACTCATGGATAAACCAAAACCAAACACAAACCCAGTGCTGTTGAGTCAATTCTGACTCACAGCAACCCTATAGAACAGAGTAAAATTGATCCATAGAGTTTCCAAGGAGCACCTGGTGGATTTGAACTCCCAACCTTTTGATTAACAGATGTAGCACTTAACCACTATGCCACCAGGGCTCATGGATAGGAAGACTTAAATCATGAAAATATCTGTTCGTCCCAAAGGAATCTATATATAAAATGCAATCCCAATACAAATTCCTTTGCTTAATACAAATTCCATGCCATGTTTAAATGGGTTGGAGACATAAATCACTCACTTCATATGGAAATGTGAGACACCCCCAGATAAGTAAAACATTATTGAAGTAGAAGAACAGAGTGGGAGTCCTCATACTACCTGAGTTTAGAACCTATTACACCACCGTGATAGTTAAAGCAGCCTGGTACTGATACAGAAAAAGATACATAGCCAATGGAACAGAATAGAGAATCCAGATACAATGACATTCACCCACAAGCAGATGATAATTAAAGTCTTAAGGTTTATGAGCTGGGGAAAAACAGTCCTAAATAACTGGTGTTGGGAAAACTGGATATTCATTTGTCAAAAAATGAAACAAGAGCCATGATTCGCACCATGAACAAAAACTAAATCAAAATGGGTCGAAGACCTAAATGTAAAATCTAAAACAATAAAGATCATGGAAGAAGAAATAAACATTGGGAGCCTTAACACATGGCATAAACAGACCAAAGAATATTACAAACAATGCACAAACACCAGAAGAGAAAGTAGATAAATGGAAACTTCCAAAAATCAAATGTTTATACTCATCCAAAGACTTTACCAAGAAAGTAAAAAGACTACTTACAGACTGGGAAAAAAAATTTGGCATCTAATTTCCATAATCTGCATGGTACTTTAAAACTTCATCAAGAAAAACACAAATAACCCAATTAAAAAATGAGCACAGGATATGAACAGGCACTTCACCAAAGAAGACATCTAAGCAGTTAACAGATATATGAGGAAATGCTCACAATCATTAGCCATTAGAGAAATCCAAATCAAAAGTACAACGGGATATCTAACCCTAACCAGGCTGGCATTAATATAAAAAAGAAAGAAAAAAAGGAAACACGAAACAGCAAATACTGGAGAGGTTGTGGAGAGACACTGAAACTCTTCTACACTGGTGGTGGGAATGTACAATGGCACAACCACTTCGGACACTGATTTAACACTGTCTTAAAAGGCTAATTTTAGAAATATATGATCCAGCAATTCCATTGCTTATAACAGCTGTCACAAACAGATAGAAGCACACCAATATTTACTGCACCACTTTCTACAATGGCAAAAAGGTGGAACCAACATGAGTGCCCGTCAAAGATGAATGCATAAACAAACTGGTATATTCACAAAATGGAATACTATGCAGTGATAAAGAACAATGTCTATCTTGGAAAACACGTGATAACATGGAGTCATCTGGAAGACATTATGCTGAGTAAAACTCGTCAACAAAAGGACAAATACTATTTGAGAAAGTATGTGGACTCAAGAAAAGGTCCAAGTGCAGAAGAAAATAGTCTCTGGTAGTTACCAAGGAGGGGAGGGAAGGAGACAGGTACACATAGATTAGATATTAGATAGGAACTGGGTTAAGTGAAGGAAGTGATAGCACACAGAGGAGGAAAATCAACACTATTGAACTATACCATGAACTAAGAGGTTTCTCAAATACAACACAACATTTCAAAGGTCAGAGTCACAGGGATGGGGATCTGAAGACCAAGCTTTCAGGAGACACCTAGGTCAACTGACACAAATAAGATATTTTTTAAGAAAATGTTCATCATCCCATTTTGGCTAGTGGCATCTGAGGTCTTAAAAGCTAGCAAACTGCCATCTAAGCAGCATCAATAGGTCCTAGCTCACTTGGAATGAAGGAGAACAAAGGTCAAAGACAGGAGGAAAGTAGAACGCCAGGAAACAGAAAGGGCCATATGAACCAGAGAGTACCTTAACATAAGACCAGAAGAACTAGATGGTGCCTGGCCACCAGTGATATCTGTCTTGACTTCAAACACAGGTGTAGATTCCCTGACATAATAGAAGAAAGATGTTAAAAGACCAGACTTGATCATTCAACATCCTGGAGAGTACCCCAAGAGCTTGGCCTCTGGACTCACTGCTAGCACAGAGCTGAAACCAATACTGAAGACAACTCTTCACATAAAAAAAGGTCAGGGCCATAAGACATTGGGAAGTTGAAGCAGCTCTTCTGTAGAAAAGATTTGGGAGGGTTGAAAGGATAGAACATAAGTTGGTAGAACAAATAAGGAAAGTACAGGGTGGAAAGGAAGAGTGTGCTGCCACAGGGTTATGAGTGCAGCTAGAATTACATAGAGGTGTGTGTACAGGGTTTTGCATGCAAATTGCCTTGGGCTGTAAACTGTCAATCACAATTTTAAAAAAAAGAAGCATGTTCCTCATGTGTGTTATTGGTTTATAAGCCTGTCTAGGGCTGAAAGGTGAACTTAAAGAGTGGCTTCAGTTCTGAGTTAGAATGTCTGGCGACCATAGCCTCGGGGTTCCTCCAGCTTCCATCACACCAGTAAATCTGGTATTTCTTGTGAATTTGAATTTTGTTCTACGTTTTGCTCTCGTTCTGTCTAGGTTCCTCTATTGGTCCGTCAGAGCATTTGGTGGTGGTAGCCAGACACCATCTAATTCTTCTGGGCTTGAGTTGGTTGATGGAAGCTAGCTTATCCGTTAGTACTTTGCACTGATATTTTCCTTCTGTCTTTGGTCTTCTTTATTCCCCTTTGCCCCAAGTGGGACCAACAGATTTCTTTTAGATAGCCTCTTGCAAGCTTTTAAGACCCCAGATGCTGCTTACCAAATTGGAAACATTTTCTTTATGAACTTTTTTATGTCGGTTGACCTAAATGTCCCCATGACCATGATCCCGAGCCCTCAGCACTCAAGGTGTTTGGATGTGTCTAGGAAGCTTCTCCGTCTTTGCCTTCATCAAGTTGTACTGACTTCTCTTAAGTTTCATGTTGTCTTTCCTTTCACAAAAGTTAACCTTGTCTATTACCTAGTTGGTGATTTCCTATTCCCATCCCTCCCATTCTTGTAACCATCAAAGTCTGTTTTTTTATGCATAAACTTTAAGTTTTTATAATATAGCCTTATATTTATCCTTTTATGATTGACTTATTTCACTCAGCATAATGCCCTCCAGATTCATCCGTGTTGTGAGATGTTTTGTGGATTGTTCTTTATCGTTACATTGTTCGTTATCAATACATAATATTGTTCTTCATCATTCTGTAATATTCCATTGTATGTATGTACCATAGTTTATCCATTTGTCCCTTGGCAGGCACTTAGGATGTTTCCATCTTTTTGCTATTGTAAACATGAATGCACATATTTCTCATATGATGGCTGTTATTTTTCTAGGATATATTTCTAGGGAAAGAAGATACAAGCTTAGATATCATCTGCTTAAATATTTTCATATTTTGCAGTATGATATAAAGTGTAAGTAATTTTTCATCTGTGTAACTGAATCAAGTTTAGAACTAAATTTTGACTTGTAATAGCCTGCTTTTTATTTTCTTTATAATTTTGACCCTAATCCGCATGTATAAGAATATTATACAGTGAATGGTATTATACACTTCCTTATTGATGCTCTTTGTTAATTCAATTTAATATTTATCATTAAGTCATTTGTTTGCCTAAAAAATATCTAATCAGATCAATATAAAGGAATCTAGCATTTGCGCAACTTCCTTTTGATTGTCTCCTGGATTATGTTTCCTAAAAGAATGGAGAAGGGTAATTGAGTCTTTCCTGAGAAATTTCAAACACACAGCTTTCACTTAACTGGAGAGTTTTTTGTTGTTGTTGTTGTTGTTTTCTTATTCAGGTCAGGTTTTTGTTTATATTTTGAATTTCTGGTTTCAACTTTTGACCCAAGTGTAATTATAAGCCAAGGGTCAGTTCCATTGCACAAAATGGAACTTTCAACTTGGAAAAAACATTTTTCTAAAGGCAGAGAACATTTTTAAATGGATTGAGGATCAGCAATTTACATTTCCTCTTTGAACTTAGTGTATGTCCATCCAGTCTTTTTTTTCTGTCCAGTCCAGCTTCTCTTTATCACTGGTGGTAATCATAAACTTATGAAATAAAAACTTGTAGGACAACATTTACGCTTCAAACATAACTTAATTGGCTGCTTCATCTTTAATTACAAGTTGTTTTCCCTGCTGTAAACACAGCTAGCTGTTATTATACATGAAGAGCAAGCATGAAGTGTCCTCTTATCCAGGGAAAACTTACTTGTGTCTTTGTTTAGTCCCACTAGTGTTAGCTAAGTGGTTTCCTTTATGCAAAGTTTGCATCCTTTCATTTTTTTTCTCCTAGTAAAATTCCTATTTTTCAACATGTAAAACAGGTATTATTAGGCAAATTTTGTTTTATATATAACATTCCCTAATTTTAGAATTAAATTTATTTGGGTATTGCTCTGGCACATTTTTATAGTTTTCCTGCTAGATTAGATTATAAACTCTAACACAAAGGAGATCATTTCTCTCTTCTTGACTGTTACCATAGTGCATATAACATCACAGTGCCTAGCATTTAGCAGGTGTCCAAGATCTGACTCGACGGCACTTGGCGTGGCTTGGCAATTAGTTGAGTCAAGTTAAACGGATTCTCCCACCCTTTAAATTTCTCAAAAAAAGAGTGATTTATTTAAAACTTGTCTTTACAATAGGGTAGGGTCCTAACTATTCATCCTTACAGCAGATAGTTACTGCATCATGAACAGTATATAATAGGAAATGAGGCAGCTATGTGACTAGAAAGATGTCATGGACTTACATGTCGTGAGCAGAGGAGCAGCATAGTTCCTTGTTAGTTTGGTCTCATGTACAAATACATGAGAAATCAGGAAAATTATTCACAAAGAGAAGCATATGTAATTCCAGTAACTTGATTAATGGTGTATCTTGAAGTCAAAATGCTTCTGTATTTAATGGAAATTTTAAATTCAATAACAGTGGATGCTTAAGAACTTTGATATTAACTCACATGAAGGTGACTCTTTACTGTCAATTATATTTTTGAAATTAAGGCACATAAAGAGATAAAGTGTAAATTTGGCTCGACCATTTGTTGAACTATTTGCTAAGAATGATATCTTACATTTTGTTGTATTTCATTACATTTCAGTGTGAGCATTGGCTAAATAGTAGATGATGATAAGGAGTCATTTTCTTTAGATGTGATAATGGTATTGTATGGAGTTCCTGGGTGGCACAAATGTTTAAGCACTTGACCAGTAGCTGGAAGGTTGGTGGCTTGAGCACACTCAATGGTATGTTGGAACACACCCCAAAGGCCACTACTTTAAAAACTCTATGCAGCATTGCTTTTCTGTACACATAGGATTACCATAAGTGAGAATCACTGATAACTAACAAACAGCAATAACCCATGTATTACTCAACCTTCATTTAGGATTATTCAGTAAAACTGATCTGAAGGCATGAATTAATCATCTTTGACTTTTTATAAATCTCTAATTCATTGGTTAGTTTTACAGAAAAGCATTCAACATTTTCTCGGGTTCATATAAAGAAAACCAGTATTTTAAGAGCACTCAATTTTGACATAAAAACTCACTTTAGATGGGCAGAGCCAAGATGGAAGGCTAGATACTTATCTCCATGATTCCCTCTGAGAACTAAAGCCTAGAATAATAGTGAATGAGGCAGTGTTGACACTCTGAGAGCCCCAGGATCTGGCGTATGGTTGTGAGATTGGACTGAGTGACAGGAAAGAAGAAACTACATCTGTCAGAGGCAAGGCAGTGGCACACTGAGTCCTGCTTCTGCTGATGCATTGTTTGAGGGGACTACAGGGATGGACACCTTCTTTGTTATCTGGAAAGTGGGGATTGGATTTGTTGAGCCTGTGAGCCTGGCACACTAATACACTGAACTGCAGTGCTTATGTGAGCAGCGTATACCACAGAAGACAGACTGTGCTTGCCACAGTCACATCTTGAGAGCCTGGCAGCTGACCGAGGATACCAGTTCCCCTCCTTGATCTCTTCTCTGAGTTGTGCCATAGAATCTGCTGGCTCATTGTAACAGAGGCTGCTCAGGTGGGACATCATCTTGGTCAGCTGAGATGCAGAGTCATCCATGACTGAGGTCTCAGTAGGGACTGATTCTCATGATGAGCAACAATGCATGTCTGGAAAGTGCTTCTCTGGCAGAGTAACTGTTTCTGAGATGATCCTACCTAGGAATCGTGGTGGGGCCTGGTGGCTGAAGACTACAGTGCCCTAGTCCCTTCCCTCTTTAAGTCATGTCATAGCATCTGGGGACAGCCTATGAGGCACCATAATTTTCAGCCAGAATGTGGGCCTGCCACGCCTAAAGGCACAGCTGCTCTTGGCTGCTGGACAGTGTCTCTCTCAACACTAAGGAAGCTTTTAAAATAAGAGCAGCTGGAGAACACAGCAGTTCAAGCAGCTGAGTGGATTGGCAGCATTTCTACCACCCTTCCCTGAACCACATCATAGCATTGGCTGATGACCCCTCAGAGACTCCATAAGTAGGGCAAGATGTCTGCCAGCCAGGAGGCAGGGCCTGCCAATCCTGGGGGCTCAGCTGCTCTTGACATCTGCTGTATTGTGCATCTCTCAGCAAAAGAGCACATTTTAAGTTAAATGCATCTGGAGAATGCAGCAGTCCCAGGCAGCTGAGTGTGGTGGCATCCTTCTCTCCTTCACTCCCCTAGCTGTACCATAGTCTTGACTGACATAATGACATAGAGTTGCCACAAGTAACTCACCACCTTTAGCAGCTAGGAGGTGGGGTCTGCCACCCCTGAGAACCCAGCTGGGGCCATTCACTAGAGAACACAGAGGTGGCTGGTGACCAAACCTAACAGTGCCTGTATTCCCCTCTTACAGCTATGCCATAACTCCCATTTTTGTAGCACTAGAGAAACTGAACAGATTCTTGATGGTGCAGAGATAATAGTCAATATCTAACCATTTAAAGAAGAAGACCACCATGGCTCTGGAAAACTGCCAAATAAAGAGTCAAAAATTTCCCAGATGAAGGAGCCTTTCTGAAATTATTGGAGGTAAAATACAAAAGAATTATGTATAGAGCCACCCTAGAGATTTAACAAAATGAAACAAAACAAAATAAAAATTCATTAAGCTATATGAGCTGCTGGAATGTCAGTGGTCTAAAATCCAGCAAATCAATGATAAACTTACAGATTTGGACAATTCAGTGAAGAGCCAAAAGAGCAGGACTAAGGAGTTGAAGGGCATAGTTAGTGAGCTCGAAGATAAAGCATCTGACACCAGCATTTATGAAGAGAATTCAGAGAAAAGAAATAAGAAAAATAAAGAAGCATTAAGAAACATGTGGGACTCTATCAGGAAGAATAATCTATGAATAATTGGAGTTCCTAAACAGAGAGGGATAGCTGAAAATACAGACAGAATTGTTAGAGTTGCTGACAGAAAACTTCCCTGAAATTATAAAAGAAGAGAACATAGATATCTAAGATGCTTATCAAAGTCCACAAAAACTAGACCCCAAAAGAAAGATACAAAGACATATTATAATCAAGCTTAATAAAATGAAACATAAAGAGAGATACTTAAAGGCAGTGAGACATAAAACCAGTGCTCCAGTGTCTGTAGAGGGAACCATCCAAGATGGGAAAATCATCCTTATACCGAATGGATACATCACATAGTGTCCAAACCTGAATCGCGCTTGCCCAACCTGCAGTGATTTCTTAAGCCTGGTGCAAGGAATAATGAATTTACAAGAGCTTTTGGCCAAGATGACTGCAAAACTGAATTATGCAGAGACAAGACTGAGTCAGTTAGAAAACTGTCACTGCGAGAAGACCTGCGAAGTGAGTGGACTGCTCTATCGAGACCAAGACTCCTGGGTTGATGGTGACCACTGCAGGAATTGCACATGCAAAAGTGGCACCGTGGAATGCCGAAGGATATCTTGTCCTCCTCTGAATTGCTTCCCGGACTCTCTCCCTGGACAAAGGCTGATGCAATACTAGGTATTCCTCTAGAGCCAAATAAGGGGAAAGGCTTCCCTTGGAGCGGACATCCTGAATTTGGACTTGTAGCCTACCGGACTGAGTAAGAACAAACCTTCCTTTGTTAAAGCCATCCACTCTGTGGTATTTCTGTTAGAGCAGCCTTAGCTGCAAAACTAGTTTGGATTGTATACTTTCACTTAATCACACACACACACACACACACACACACACAAAAAAAAAAAAAAAAAAAACAAAAAAAACCCTCAGTTTAAAAACACATTCCACTTTGAAAATCTAGGCAGAAAAAGTATTTTATTTAACTACTGTAATATACAGTATTTATTAAAATATATTGTTTTCTATGTTTTATTGACTATACAAAGGTATTCAACATTGTGGCTCATAACAAATTATTAATAACATTGCAAACAGTGGAAATTTCAGAACCTGTCCACTAAGAGGCAATTGTTCAAACGGAAAGAGGAGACGCTGTGTGGTTTAAAGTCAGGAAAGTTGTGTGTCAGGGTTGTATACTTTCACAATACTTATTTAATCTGTATGCTAAGCAAATAGTCCATGAAGCTAGACTATATGAAGAAGACTGTGGCATGAGGATTAGGGGAAGATGATACAAACTTGCTTGCTGAAAGCAAAGAGGACTTGAAGCACTTAATGTTGAGGATCAAATACTACAGCCCTCAGTATAGATAAACAACAAGAAAAATACAATCTAAACCCGCTGCCTTTGCATTTATGACAACTTATAGTTACCCTGGAGACAGAATAGAATCACCCCATAGTATTTCCAAGAAGCAACTGGTGGATCCAAACTGCTGAACTTTTAGCAGTAGAGCTTTGAACCACTGTACCACCAGGGCTCCCAGTATGGATTATGCTTCAACATAAAAACAAAATATTCACAACTGGACACATAGGCAACATCATGATAAATGGAGAAAAGATTGAAGATTTCATTTTACTTGGATCCACATATTAAGGAGACCTACTTTGAAAAAAAAAAATCTTCAGAATGTTAAAACCCAAGACTGTCACTTTGTGGGCTAATGTGTACCTGACCCAAGCCATGGTACTTTCAATCACCTCTTATGCATCAAAAGCTGGACAGTGAACAAGGAAAACTGAAGAAGAATTAATGCTCTTGAATTATGGTGTTGGCAAAGAATACTTATATACCGTAGACTTCCGGAACAAGAAACATACTTATCTTGGAAGAAGTACAGCCAGAATTCTCCTTAGAAGTGAGGATAATAAGACTTCATCTTAGGTACTTTGAACAACTTATCAGGAGAGAGCAGTCCTTGGAGAAGTAAAGTAGAGGATCAGAGAAAGCAAAGGAAGACCTCAAGGAAATGGGTTGACACAGTGGCTACAGCAGTGACATCAAAAGTATGAGGACTGTGAGTACAGTGCAGGACTTAGCATTTTATTCCATTGTATATAGGGTCATTATGAGCTGGAGCTGACTTACCAGTATCTCACTGAACAACCACCATATACACATGTACCTGCAAACTGTATTTTGTTTGTGTCTATCTATGTTAAATCAAACTTGATTAGAAATTCAGAAGTCTGTTGGAATTAATTGATAGATATTGTTCTTTAGGTAACTTCAGATGGGTTCCATCTTTAAAAAATGATGCCTCTTTTATAGATGAACTAGCAGGATCTCTTATAACTACCCTACCCTATTCTACTTTTAAAGAGAATACTAGAGGAATTAAAAATGGATGTCTAATGCCAATTTACCATAACCCAAAAAGCCAAACCTGTTGCCATAGAGCCAGTTCTGATTCATAGCTCCCTATGTGAGAGAGTAGAACTGTCCCAAAGGGTTTCTAAGGCTAGTGGATTTGAACTGCCAGCTTTCTAATTAGCAGCAGTGGCTCGTAACCAGTATGCCACCAGGGTTCCAGCGCCAGTTTAGTGTCTGTTACGTTCCTTTAGTATTTGCAATGGTAAATTTAACCAAAATTGAGCATAAATTTATTTGTCATGGATATCTTCATCACTTTAAGCTTGAGTTTATATTACTTTGCCATACTTTAAACAGTCTGATTCCTGTATTAATTTATTATTGGACTTGTTTTCAATGGTGCTGTACTATATATTTATTAAAATATATTGTTTTCCTGTGTTTTTTAGACTATGCAAAGGTATTCAACATTATGGCTAATAACAGATTATTAATAACATTGCAAACAATGGAAATTTCAGAACCTGTCCACTAAGAGGCAGTTCTTCAAACAGTTGTAAGTGTTCTAAGTACAGCTGCCCAAGCCTTTTCTTCTCTCCAAGGTCCTAATCTAGTTAGTCCTTAGTATGAAAGCTACTCTTAAAATTTAGAAAAGTGATTAATAGATTTATATAGTTTTCTTTATTCTAAACCTTCATAAAATTGTGACTATTAAGAACAAACAAGCCAAAAAAAAAAAAAAAGAAAGAAAGAAAGAAAGAAAAAACCCTGTTGTCTTCTAGTGAATTGCAACTCATACCACTGTTATGGAACACAGTAAAACTGCCCCACTGCGTTTCCAAAAGAGCAGCTGGTGTATTTACACTTCTGACTTTTTGGACAGCAACTATAGCTCTTAATCACTTCACCATTGTGACTCCATATTCAAGTATTAAATGGTGTGTTAATGGCTACCTGTAATTTCACAACTCCATATTCAGCATTAGGTGGGGATTAGTGGCTACCTGTAATTTGAATTTGACTGTTCAGTGATACGCATTCATTTGGAAATTCATAGACATCAATGTGAGAAGTAGAAAAGGAAAAATTTGTAGACTTCAATTATCTCTGAAATCTATGCTAAAGTTTTATGAGATGGCCATAGCTGCTTTCTGTCGTCGGGTCTCTTAGATGCATATGTGTACGTATGCTGGGTGTGTTGCAAGCTCCTGAAAGTGCTTTTGTTAACACCATAATTTTAAATTAGGTTTTCCAGAAAGCTGTTCTTGCTGTACATTTTGGCATCCAGGATTAGGTCAGTGGCCATAAATCTCATTTATGTACTTAATGCAGAGGAGATAGTGCCATCTTGGGAATGCTGTGAGCCAGATTCCTTATTTTGCCCCTCTTACAAGATATTGACACATAAAACAAAATGCTCCCATTTTGTTTTGCATCTCTCTTCATTTAAAACTTTAAATAAAGAGTGTTTATGCAAGGTTCTTTTTCATTCATAAAAATGGAAATCACCCTTAATGTCTGCATGAGTAGACTTGTATTCTTGTTCACGAATTCACATGATGAATTGGCCCATAAAATCTTTACATTTGGCTTGTGCAGCTGAGTTCATGACTGAATACAGAATGATAAAGAAGCTTTAGCATTTTGCAGAAAACGAAGAAATCATGCCTTCTAGATGGCCCTTAAGCTTGCTTTTAACTGCCTGGAAATCAGCTAGAAAAGTGTAATCAAATTTGTCATTAAAGGCAGAGTTTAGCGTAAATCTTTGGGCCATAATCTGTAAATTCATGCAGAGGGATACTTTCACGTTTATTTGATTCTCATTATATTTGCATGGAAGTCTGCCAATCCAAACGTATTTTTTCTTTAATTTAATTTTTTTAAAACCTTTCTTTCTATCCATCAGAAGTTAAAATAGAAATGATGGATTGTGTCACTGGCCAGCCTAGCAGCCCATTTCTTTCAACACATTGCTGTGTATTTACTGTTTTAGCTATATGGTTTTCAATTTCTGACAAAAGAGTTAGTTTTTGATCCTGGGTAGAAAATGTCAGTGCTCACATTTCCTGTGGGGTTTTGGCCTTTTTGTGCAAAGGTAGGGGAGAGCTAAATGAATTATGATGTTGTCATTTGAAGAAGCCACAGTGTATTTCTTTGCCAAATTTTAGCAAGAACAGAACTCATCATCTGCTAGTGTCTTTTCTTGCTCCCTCCCAGCAGTTCCCTCAAGCGTCTGCCTCTTCTCTTTCATGCTGAGAATGTAGCCAACAGAAGTCCTTTTAACCTTCTGCTTGCAAGGTTAATTGATTTAATAACTCTCAAAGAAGATACGTTTTGCCACAGGAGTTTAGAAGTCTACTTTCACAGTTAAGCTTTGGGAATATTACAGTTAAGACTCAGTTGCTTCTTAATGCAAAGAATGGAGAATGCAGTATCTTATTAACTTGTTGAAAGTTGACACCCTTCCTTTACTCTATATTTTATGGAAAAAGAAACAGTACCGGATTGTGTTTGTATGTTATAAACTGAGAAACCGGTGCATTTTAAATGTGAGTGACAGTGACTGTACAGGTACTCATCTTGTACTACAGTTTACCATGCTCCGTGCTCCTCATGTCTCCTGCTGACATCCCTGGGTGATGTAATTTGCTCTTCGCTGCTAACCAAAAGATTGGTTGTTAGAATCCACCCAGTGATGCCATGGAAGAAAGCCCCGACCATCTACTTTTTGTAAAATCACAGCCTTGGAAAACACTATGGAGCACAGTTCTACTCCAAAACACGTAAGATAGCTGTGAGTCAGAATCAACTCAACAGTGGCTTTGGTTTGGGTAAGGAAGTATGAAATAGTAGCATGATATTCTTACCTCCTTGAAACAAACTCACAGAAAAAGAATGTATCAATTTAAGACCTGTGATCTATGAGGATTCTTCTCAAGTTTAATTCTTTAGCAGTCATCTTATAAGACTGGATTTAAAAGATTTTTAAGACTTGGCTTTCATTTATCTTTCCTGACAGATACATTGAGTATCTTCAGTGTGCTATAATCTTTACCACTCCCTTCCACCTCACCAAAGACTTAAATTCTAGCCAAAGAACACAGGGAATAAACAAAGCTAAAAAAGTTAAATAAGTCTTTGTTAGATAGGGATGAGGAAAGAAACAGTAAAATTAGGAACTTGGTAGGGTCAGTCTTGGGGTGGAAGTGTAGCAGTCATACATATGACAGCCATGGAAGGCCTCACTGGGTAAAGATCTAAGACAGTGAGGGATTGGGAACAGGGACAGTGTGTGAGGGAATGAGCCATGTTGGTTCTTGAAAGAACATTCTAGCCAGAAGAAATCACAAGTGCAGTGCACTCTCATTTTTTGACCAGCTACATTCTCAGATTTCTTTTTTCCATAGCATTTCATTCTGCAAATGGCAAAACTGTGCTGGACTCTGGATCTACTGCAGAGACTAAAATAGCATTGTTTTCTGTGTTCAAACAATTTACAGAGTAGCGGGAAAACATACATAGTTAATGAAAATAGACGTGTGTGTGTGCGTGAGAGAGAAAGAGAGAGAGGGGAGGAGGAAGAGGAGGAGAGAGAGAGTCTGATCTAAGCCACATATTTTGGGCTCCCAGGTGTCTGAGGTCATAGCATCATAATATTATAGCTGGCAGGGACTGTAAAACATGTTTGGTCAGGGGTGAAGCAGATCTAAGAGTGAAATGATCCAAGTGTAAGATGGTAAATTTTGATGTTTATTATGAGAAAGAAAAGGGATAAACTAGAAAACGTATGCTCAGTCTGAAGTTATTCAAAACACTCTATTTCTATAACTAAATGCAGATTTAAGTCACCTGACTCAACCTTTCCAAAGGATTATGAAAAACTATAGGTTCTTTTCTCAAGCATCTCAGTAACAGAATTTTAGGTCAGACACTTAAGTGTAGAAATTTGTCATATGTAATACAGTAAATTGCTTTTACTGGAATTCTAATATCAGTGGTTTCTTAATGCTGAAGCTCAGTAAATACTCAATGGATTCTGGAGCTTCATTTAGTTTTCAATTAGCGGCTATGAAAATAATTATTTTTAAAGCAGTTTGGTGATGGAATGACTTTGGGACATTAATCCTTACTTGTAAATAAATTCACCTTGAGCAAACAATACATAAAGATAAAATGATACTGCTTAAGGTAAACAATAGGCTTTTGTTACTGTGTCTAAATGTGACAGTAAATACAGAGGTCAGCTGGCAACTGTACAGTCTTGGAAAGCTACTGGCTTTGAAAACAAAGTGATACTAAGTCACCTCTACTGTTCACATTTGAAGGTTTGATGTCATCCTATGTTCACCCTGTAAACAAAAATATCCAAAGAAGGAAAAAAAGGAAACAAACTGTTTCCTCTTACTTCCAAAGTGACACATTTTTTTGGCTGTTGTCCCAAAAATATGTTCACTGAAATAAGACCAGAAAAGAAATTTTAAGTCAGATATAAAATCCAAGTTTTCTATAAGAAAGACAGTTCAAGGGCATTCACAGGAAAATGACATGTCAAAAGCCCATTGCACCTTAATAACATCATCCTTAAGTAGAATGTTGGATGGAGAAAACATGCCATGTTCAAAATTTAACCTTATCATTTTATAGTCTAATTTTATGTCTCTACTATACAAGATTTGAGAAGTAAGGGTTTAAAATCCTTTTAAAACTTACTTATGGGCATTGTCTTTATTAATTTTACTTTATTCTTTCAATAAATTTGAATAATATAAAATATTATAATAAAAACAAAACAAAAAGAAATTAAGAATAGTATAGGTGCTTCCAAAGACATTGGTAAGTTAATTATGAAAACTGTGATGTGTTTGTTCAGAGGAACATGTAAACACAAGACTAAGTTGACGATCTGGTAATTTCCTATCCTAGAATATAAGAACAAGCAGTTATGGAAAATATGGGAGAAAAATTAACAGGCATGTAAGAAAGATCTACGAGGTCCCACTTTCAAAAAAAGAAAATAGAAATAGCAATTGAGGACAAATAATTTTTGAAAGTAGGGGAAAGTCGTCCTGAATGTTAAAATTCCCACTAAAAACTACTCTTGGATGCCATTTGGGTGATGTTCTGTAGCTACAAAGTAAACAAGAAATGCAGTGATGTGAAAGGACAACGAGATACAGCACAAGTGGGAGCAAGTTGCTAAGCATGAAGAAGAGTGCCCACAATCACCTGTTGATAAATGAGATAGTATTGCAAGCATCTAGTTGAAGGAATCCATGTAAGTATGTAACTGTTTATGGCACCTGCGTACTAGTACCCAGATTGAGGAGTAACACATCAGAAGACAACGTAAGTCCTCCCCCACGTACATTGTGAACTTCCCGGTAGCTAGTCTTTCCTACATTCCTGAGGGGATCTGCTATTTTCATGGCCAGTATGACTGATGGTTAGTTTTGCTTGTTTTTTGACTATATTGATGGAAATATTTGGTATTTATTTCTGTCATTTTTAGTGTCTGGCTTCTTTCACTCAGCATTATGGTAATAAAATTCATTTATGCTGTTTTATGAGTAGTTTGGTTTCTATTTTTGCTTTTTAAATAGGCTTTCAGTTTTATCACAGTTTTAGGTTTACAAAAAATTGTGCAGGAAGTACATGATTCCCACATGCCCACTTCCCAAGCCAAAGCCAAGTGCCACCCCTACACATTATTTAGTTGTTCCAGCACAATTTGATGCAAAGATTGTTCTTACTCCATTGAATTGCCTGTGCTGCTTTGTAAAAGATCAGTTAACTATGTTTGTGTGGGCCTATTTGGGGGCTCTATATTTTGTTACAGAAACCCTAATGGCATAGTGGGTTAAGTGCTATGTCTGCTAACCGAAAGGTCTGCCGTTCAAATCCACCAGACGCTCTGTGTAAACTCTATGGGGCAGTTCTACTCCGACCTCCAGGGTCACCGTGAATCAGATCCCCCTCGATGGCAGTGGGGTGGGTATATTTTGTTACACAATCTGTTTGCTCCTTCCTCAGTATTGCTCTGTCTTGATGATTGTAGCTTTATAGTAAGTCTTGAAGTCATGTAGTGTCATTCCTCCAAATCCGTATTATGTTGGCTATTCAGGGTCTTTTGTCTTTCCTTATAAACTTTGTAATCAGTTTGTTGATATCCAGAATATAACAGGCTAAAATTTTGATTGGAACAGCATTGAATCCATGGATCAAGTTGGCAATAATTGACTTCTTAATAATATTAAGTCTTACTATTAATGAACATGGAATAGCTTTCCATTTATTTAGAGTTTCTTTGATTTCTTTCAGTAGAGTTTTGCTGTATTCATTTAGTTCTTGTATGTATTTATGTTAGATTTATACCTACGTATTACTGTGACTTTCTCAGATATGTTTAATGTTAGACTATACCACATTTCTTTTTTTTATTAAATAAAAAATGAAAGTGTACATACTCTGTGCTTACAACATTGGGTTAAGATGGGAGGAGTACACAAGTTGTGTTGAAGTCCCATTAATATTGATCTTCTTACTAATGTGTATTGTCACCAATTTTACTCAACCAGATTTCTAACAACTATCTAATCTAAACCCTCACCCCTCACCCTCCTACCCTCCCACCCTTCCCACCCCTTGCAGCTGTCAAAGAGTCTTTTCTGTTATGTATGAGTCCACCCTCTCCCTTGCCTCCCGTAAGAGGTCAGCAGGATGACATCTTATAGATGCATAGAACCATAAAGTGCACACATGATATGCTCACTCTGTGTCTCCAAGTGCAATCCATTCCCATCCAAAGAGTTGACCTCCATTATGATTATGGACAGGGGCATCAACTGCAGTCTTTTAGTGGAGATCTTAGGGTGCACTCCTTTGTATTCTTGTGTTGCCCGTGAGACTGAACTCTGTGAGCCCCATCATGGCTATCACCAGTGGTGGCTGTTCACCATCCAGTTCTTCCAATCCCATGTTGATGTAGTCCCCCACTCACAAGGGTCTCTCTGTCTTTTGGGTTCTTTTTCCCCCATGTCATTTTGATACTTGGTGATCATCCATTCCTGTTGAATTGAGACCATTTCTTGTATCTCAGATGGCAGCTTGGAAGCTTTTAAGACCCCAAATCCCATTCACCAATGTGGGGTGCAGAAGACTCTCTCAGCTAAACACTAGTTGTGCCAGTTGGCCTCAATTACCCCTGAGATGTATGCATTTTTATTGAGTAGAACTTTAAGTTTTCCAAAATGTTTAAAACAATTTATAGTCCTACCAGCAGTGTATTAGATTTCCAATTGTTCTATAGCTTCACCAACATCAGTATTGTCAGTCTTTTCTATAGATGCTACCCTGATGAGTACATAGTAATTTTAATTTACAGTTCACTGATTATGTATGTTTTCTGCCACATGGCCATCCTCTTTTGTGAAATGCCTGTCCAAGCTTCTTGCACTTCTTATTAGACTGTCTCAGATCCGATGGCACTTGGCTTGGCAGATTTTAAATTGATTTGTAAGATTTGTTTTAATATTTGAGATGTAAGCCCTTTGTAAGATATCTATCGATGGTACCCTGTTCATCATATATTTTGATGTTCAGTTTTCTCTTTTTTTAAAATTTTTGTCCTTTAAGGTTAGTGCTTTCTATGTATATTTAAGAAAAATCTTTCTTATCTCATGTTCATGAAGACCATGTTATCTTTTGAAAATTGTACTATGTTATCTTTCACAGTCTAAATAAATATGGGCTATGACCATTTTGCTGAATTACCTGTCAGAAAGTGTGAACCAATTTCTATCCCTACAAAAATATGCATCAGTATAGAAGCTTCCTCACACAGTTGCCAAAACTTGTCCAAACTATCTATTAATCATGTATTTTATCTTTACCAATACAGTAAGTTACAGACAGCTGGGTGGTGCTGATGTTTAAATTTGTGAAATATTTCAGGCATACAAAGATGATTAAAAAGATTATTTAAAACACCCAGAAATCTACAGTCCAGGTTTTTTCATTTTTAAAGACTAATTGAAACAGTCTTCAAAACTCAAGAGACCAAGTACTTTGGAAATTGTGATCAGCTATCTCTTGTTTATAAAGTTAATGGGATAACAATTTTCAACAAAACTACTGGAAAAGTACATTGTCACAAATGGCGAGAAGTTTATGTGTATAAATAAAATTCTCTTATAAATAGAATACAGGGTGAAAAGAATGAAGGTACTAGCACAAAATCACAGTTTAAAACTTTTGACATTAAAGAGTCATGAAGCAGGATAGCCCAATGACCTAAGAGGTCTGACAATTAAGTTTACAACATGCCACCACGTGCTTTTGTCAGCAGCAGTGCACAAACAGCTAAGGAAGGTTTCATAACCTTGGTATATCAGCATCTCATAGCTATGCTCATGTCAAAGTGGTGTCTGTCTGGGTGACATTCTTTATTGTTGCTGCAAGGTTTTGTGTGCCCTAGAAAGAATGTCAGAGCTTGAATTAGAACAACGAACAAACATTAAATTTCTTGTTAAACTTGGCAAGAGGGGAAGCAAAATCAGGGACATGTTAGTTCAAGTTTATGTGGATAATGCCATGAAGAAAATGGCAATGCACAAATGGATTAAAGATTTTTTTCAGGGGAGGAAAGCATCACTGATGAAGAGATGTCAGGGCAGCCAGTAATGAGGAGAACTGATGAAAACATTGCAAAAATTCATCAAATTGTGCATAAAAATTGTGGCTGACTATGAGAAGCAAAGCAGACTAATTAAACACTGATAGAGAAACAAGAAAATCTTAACTGGAGAAAGTGTGTGCAGAAATGGTCCTGAGAATTTTTTTAGGGCACATCAAGGTCAGTTGGCATAACTATCCTTTTTTCAGTAGAGTCTTCTAAACACATATTGGCGAGTAGTGTCGGAAGTCTTAAAAGCCAGCAAGCTACCATCTGAGAATCATCAGTTGGTACCAACCGACCTGAAACAGATGACAACCAAAAACATCAAAGACATGAGGAAAAATGAGTCCAGGAGACAGAAAGTCCCATATGATTGGGAAACTTCATCAGCTTGGGACCAGAAGAACTAGCTGGTGTCTGGCCACCACCAAAGACAGCCCTGATAGGGTTACAGTGTAGAGTCTGTGACACAGCATAAGAAAAAGGGATGTGCAGATCTAGAACTCTATTAGAAGACCAGACTTGATGGTCCGACACCCTCAAGGGTCCCCTGGACTTGCTGCTAGCCCAGAGCTGAAACCGGTACTTGGGGACACAGAGTGATGCATGTGTTATGCATACTTTATGGATTAATATATATGTATGAGTCTGGTTTCTTTGTAGAGGGGAGAGGAGAGGATTAGGGGAGAGGACAGGTGTTGGTTGAGTGGCTAGAAGTAAAGAGTAAAAAAGAAGAGTATGCTGTTAGAGGATGAAGAGAGCAGACAGTTACTGAAAGTCGGGTACTTGAGGTTGTATGTGAAAAATTGACTTAGGTTGTAAACTTTCACTCAATCACAATAAAAAATTTTAAAAACAAAACCAAAAAATGATCCCAAAGGAGCTCACCAATGAACAAAAGCGAAGGAGAGTTGAAGTTTGCCAAGACCCATTGTAGAGGCAAGATGATGTTTGGGGATGTGTTATCACTGGTGATGAAACATGAGTGTACCAGTACGACCCTAAAACAAAGCATCAAAGTGCATGATGGAAGTCAGCCAATTCTCCATGACCGACTGAAACAAGTTCCATCAGTCCAAATCAAGAGTCAAAATAATGTTGCTAGCCTTTCTTAATATCAGGGGGATTGTTCATTATGAACTTGTATCAACTGGACAGTTAACCAAGTTTACTGTTTGGAAGTGCTGAAAAGGCTGCACGAAAAAGTTAAGAAATAAACAACCTGAGCTTTTCGCCCACCATTCACGGCTCTTGCATCACGACAATGCACCAGCTCACACAGCACTGTTTGTGAGGGAGTTTTTAGACAATAAACAAATAACTGTATTGCAACACCCTACCTAGTCACCTGATCTGCCCCCTATGACTTTTTTCTTCACCAACAATGAAGGAAATTTTGAAAGGAAGACATTTTGATGACATTCAGGGCATCAAGGGTAATAGGATGACAACTCTGATGGTCGTTCCAGAAAAAGTTCTAAAATTGCTTTGAAGGGTGGAGTAGGTGCTGGTGTTGGTGCATAGCTTTCCAAGGGGAGTACTTTGAAGGTGCCCATAGTGATACTCAGCAGTGAGATATGTAGCACTTTTTCTAGGTTAAGATTGTAAACTTAATTGTCAGACCTTGTAAGAGGAATGACTGCCACAGGAATAAAGAACAGTAGATGACATCTTCAGACTCCTAAAGTACCATTCGTTGACATACTTACCCAAGCACTTAGACTTGCTAGTAGAAAAGGAAATTGGCCACAGCAATGGATCCTCTTCTGCCTTCTCGGAAGTCACAGATGATAGTAGAAGTCTCAGCCCATCACTTACCTGCTACTGTTTGGATGCCAGCTGCATGTCAGTTGTACAGCTGTAGTATTCTCAGGACAGTAGTGCAAATATGTCAGTGCTTCCAGGGTGTCAGGTGTAAAAACACCTCCATCCCAATCATTATTAGCAGACAAGCAAATCAGTCAGTTTATGCCAGCAAATGAGACAGGAAAACTTTATAACCTGCACATCATGCTCAAAGAGCAGCTTTGGTTTGGAACACTTGTTTAAATTGTGCTTTAGGTGAAAATTTACAGCAAGTTTCTCATACAGACATTTATACACACATTGTTACATTACCCTAGTTGCTGTCCCCACACTGTGACAGCATACTCCTCTCTACCCTGTGTTTCCTGTGTCCATTAAACCAGCCTGTCCCCTTCTGCCATCTCATCTCACTTCCAGACAGGAGCTGCCCATTTATTCTCATGTATCTACTTGAGCTAAGAAACAGTGTCTTCATGGGAATCATTTTATGTTTTATAGTCCAGTCTAATCTTTGAGCAGGCACATTTTACATAACATGTGAGTTCCAATTTAAGATTTTTCTTCATCTGTCAAGCATTGTTTAAACCAGAGAAGTGAGTGACAAAAGTTTCTAATTCTCCTTGTTCCTTCTAGGACAAGAGACATGGTAGAAAGACTGTGACAGAAGAATTTAAAAATCCCATGCCTCATAGCACTATCCTCCTCTTCCTAGATGCAAGTGCTTTTGGATGTTATAGCTATCAAAACTCACTAAACAGAAAGGAATGGAGAGAACTCACATGGGCCGGTTCTCTACTCTTCAGCACAATTAGACTCAGAAAAATAGCAGTCTATTTTTCTTTGATATATACAAAGAATGAAACTGAAAAGCCTTGCAGTAATCCAATGCTTCATAAATCTTGCAGCAAGGAAATTCTTTATAAATGTGAAATCTTTTTTTCATTCTTTTTGTTTTATATTTTAAGACAATCTTTTAATGCTTGCTTAGGAGTCTCCCCCTTAACACTGTATCTGTGGCTCACCTTCTATCTCAAACTGTGTCATCTTAGAATCATTTTAATTCATTTTTTTGCATTTTAAGCAAATAACCAATGAATTTTGAACAAGGGAATTTATGACCTGAGAAAGAAATGGATCTGGTATCACAAAATCCGTTGCTTATTGACACAGGAGCCAAATTTGATATTATGTTTAACTTAATTTTTCAATGTGTAAGAATTAAATAATACTGATTTAGGTAATAATTTAAGATGCACCAACAGAACTCATAAGCTACTATGTTTCTATTTTCTTCTCTTCTAATGGTGTAACATACATGTAATTGCATTGATCATAACTAGTATTTTATCTGCTTTATTCGTGATTACTTGTTGAATCACTTTGTAGACATTCTTTAAAATTTTCAGTTCTAACCAGGACACCCATAAAGAGAGACATTTTCTCTCAAGTTCCCTTGATAGTTGAGTCCTGTAGAGGTAATGATCATCCTGAGACTAAGTTCATCTCAAAAATGTTTTCGCGAGGTTCGGCTCAAGATGGCAGACTAAGCACACATCTCCTAATATCCCTCCTGAAATCAAGACCTGAATTGATAATCAAACGGAGCCTTCTGGTCACCTAGTGAGCCTCCAGGACATGGCAGAGGGCTGTTAATTTGGACTTCATACCACTGAGTGAAAAACCTCCTCTGTTTCATTGACTTCTGCTCCTGGCTAGCCCTGGCTGACATGGATTGAAGGTAAAAGCACCATTTTCACTTTTTTTTTTTACCCTGTCTTAGCCGGTGAGCGGAGCTGGGTCTTGCCTAGTGGCTTGACTCAGACACACTGCTGGGGGTATAGGCAGGCGAAATTCCCATATTTTGAGAGCCAGGATTAGGACTCTGTTAATCTAGCCACTTTGGGCCTGTCTTTTCGTCACTGCCATAGCATGGTTTGTACAGAACTGCACTGCCAGTGTACGGGATGCCATGGTGGGTACGGAGATTTTAGTGGGACCTAATTTTTAGCCTGGGACCCAGTGCCTGCAAACAGGACAGTGCTTCTCTGACAGAAAACCAGTAATTTACACAGTGTCACCTACAGTTGGGGACTGGCAACACAAGCAGAGGAATCACTACCTCTTGGCACCTTTAGCCCCTCTACCTGCTGCCTGTGTGGAGGGTACTATCTTGGATATGGTGGCTGCAGCTGGGCCTATTTCTTAGCTTAGGAGCCAGAACCTAGCCACAAGAGAGCGCTTTTCTACCAGAAAAGCAGTAGTTTACACAGTGTCGCCTAAGTCTGGGCCCTGTCAGCAGAGGCCAACAGGGCAGTAACATTGCTGTATTTTGAAGTAGTTTGTATCATCTGTGGTTGGATATAGAGGTGCTTAATTTGCCAGTTGGGAAGAGGGACCTCTACACCTGAAAACCTGACTGACTTGGGAAGTGGTCAGATACCTTTTGCTTTACATTTTAAGACAGCCTAGAGAAACATCTGCAGTCCATCCTCACAGTATCTCCTTCAGCCTCTGCTTACTGACAAAGCAACAGACACTTGTGGCATACAAGAAATCATCGATGGCTTCAGAAGGCTCGCAAACAGAACAGCCAAGGAGTTTTCCAGATGAAGAAACTTTTATGAAATTATCAGAAAGTGAATACAAAATAACTTTATACAGAGCCCTTCTAGACCTTATACAAAATGCAGCAGAACAAAAGGAAAAATTAAACAAGCTGCTCGATCTGATGCAACACCAGTACTCTGAAATCCAACAGATCAAGAACAAAATCAAAGACATGCAAACTTCCATTCAAAGCCAAGAAAATAGAATGGAACAAATGGAAAAAAGAATTTCTGACTTGGAAGACAGAGCTACTGATGCCAGCATCTATGAGCAGAAATCAGAAAAAAGAAACAAGAAAAATGAAGAAGCATTAAGAAGCATGTGGGACTCTATTAAGAGGAACAACCTTCGATTAATTGGAGTCCCTGAACAGGATGAGATACCAGAGAACACAGAGAGTGTTGTTATTGAGCTGCTGACAGAAAACTTCACAGAAATCATCAAGGAAGAGAATATAGACTTCTCAGATGCATATCGTATGCCACCCAATATAGATCTCAAAAGAAAGATTCCAAGACATATTATAATCAAGCTTAACAAAATGAAACATAAGCAGAAACCCTTAAAGGCAGCAAGACTCAAAGCAAAGCTAACCTTCAGAGGGAAACCCTGTGGGCTCTCTTCAGATTTCTCAGCAGAAGCCATGCTGGCACAGAGACAGTGGCATGACACATCAAAGCCTTGAAGGAGAAGAACTTCCAACCAAGAATTATATATCCTGCAAAACTATCTTTGAAATATGAAAATGAAATGAAGACATTCACAGATAAACAGAAACTCAGAGACTGTAAAAACCAAACCAAAACTACAAGAAGTACTGAAAGAAGTTCTTGGCGTTGGCTTAGAAAAACAAAACCACTAACTTTATATTTTAGAATGACACATTACTCAGAACTCTACTCATTTAGGGAAGGCTCCAAAGTAAATCACAGTTTTAATACTGAAAGAAGCAATCCAGTGATTATGAAAACTATGGTGCCATCATATTAAAAAGAGGGACATACTACAGTCATTATAGTCCTTCTAGATGGAGTGGAAAACGACAAGACAGGTAGTAATTAAAATTGAATTTATATATACTTTATTAAGGGGAATCATAGGGGCAGCTGTAAAGCACAACAAAGATGTATCATACCATTTCAAGAAATGTAACACAGGAGTCTCAACAACTACAAAATCAGCTCTCAAAAAAGGATAAAAATCAACTGACAAGAAAAAGAATGTCCCAGAACAGACTAATAAGAACAACAGAGAAAACATCAACACAAAAATAAACATATCACAATGGCAGCACTGAACACATATCTATCAATAATTACATTGAATGTGAATGGACTGAATGCTTCAGTAAAGAGATATCAAGTGACATCTTGTATCAAAAGACATGACTCATCCATATGTTGTCTACAAGAAAGTCACTTGACTTAAAGATAGAAACAAAGTGAAAATTAAAGGGTGGAAGAATATACATCAAGCTAACAATGAACAAAGAAGAGCAGGTGTAGTAATTCTAATCTCAGACAAAATCAATTTTAATGTAAAATTCACCATCGTGGACAAAGACGGACACTATTTATTGCTGACGGGTTCAGTACTCAAGGAAGACTTAACTATATTAAATATTTATGTACCTAATATCAGAGCACCTAAGTACATTGAAGAAACAGTGACTACACTCAAAAAAGAGTTAGATGACTCCACAATAATAGTGGGAGACATCAACACTCCACTTTCAATACTGGACAGATCATCTAGGAAAAAGCTCAGTAAAGATACAGAAGACCTCATTGCTGCAATTAACCAACTAAACCTCATTGATATAGAACTTTCCACCCATCAGCAGACAACTACACCTTCTCCAGTGCACATGGACAGTCTCCAGAACTGACCATGTGTTAGAACTTAATGCAATTCTTAACAAAATCCATACCATTGAATTACTGCAAAGCATCCTCGCAGATCATAAAGCCATAAAAGTTGGAATCAATAGCAGAAAAAACATACATAGAAAGTGGAACTCTTGGAAACTGAACAACATCTTGCTCAAAAAGCCGTGGGTTACAGAAGAAATCAAGGATGAAATAAAGAAATTCATGGATCCCAATGAGAATGAAAACACTTCCTACCAGAACCTATGGGATACAGCCAAAGCAGTGCCCAGAGGTCTGTTTATCTTCATAAATGCACACATCTGGAAGGAAGAAAGAAACCAAATCAAGGAACTAACCCTACAGCTTGAACAAGTAGAGAGAGAACAGAGGAACCTCTCAGGGACCAGAAGAAACCAGATCATAAAGATTAAAGCAGAGCTAAATGAATTAGAGAATAGAAAAACAACTGAAAAAATTGAAAAGACCAAAAGCTGGTTTTTTGAAAAGATCAACAAAATTGACAAACCACTGGCTAACCTTACTAAAGAAAAGCAGGAAAGGAAACAACCCAAATTAGAAATGAGAGGGGAATTGTCACCACAGATGCAACAGAAATCAAAAATATCATAACAGACTACTATGAAAGACTGTACTCTCACAAAGTTGAAAACCTAGAGGAAATGGACAAATTCCTTGATTCATACCACCTACCCAAATGATCACACCATGAAACAGAACAACTTAATAAACCCATCACAAAGGAGGAGATTGCAAATGTAATCAAAACACTGCCAATCAAAAAAAGCCCAGGGCCAGATGGCTTCACTGCAGAATGCTACCAAGCTTTGAGAGAAGAGTTATCACCAATACTACTGAGACTATTTCACAATATATAAAGGGATGGAATACTCCCAAACTCATTCTATGAAGCCAGCATAACCCTGATACCAAAGCCAGGGTAAGACCCAACCAAAAAGGAGAACTACAGATTGATGTCACTCATGAATCTAGATGCAAAAATCTTCAACAAAATTCTTACCAGTAGAATACAACAACATATCAAAAAAATAATCCATCTTGACCAAGTTGGATTCATTCCAGGGATGCAACATCAGAAAAACACATTAATTTAATGTGATTAACCACATAAATAACACAAAAGACAAAGATCACCTGATTTTGTCCATTGATGCAGAAAAGGCATTTGATCAAGTCCAACACCCATTCAAGCTAAAAACTCTTAGCAAAATAGGCATAGATGAAAAATACCTCAACGCAATAAGGGCCATTTATACAAAGCCAATTGCCTATGTCATCCTGAATGGAGAGAGACTGAAGGACTTTCCCTTGAAAAGAGGAACTAGACAAGGATGCCCCCTCTCACTTCTATTCAACTTGTAGTAGAAGTTCTAGCCAGAGCAATTAGACAAGACCAAGAAATAAAGGGCATCTGCAAAAAAGAAGTTAAAATCTCCCTGTTTGCAGATGATACAATTGTATATGCAAAGAATCCCAAAGAATCTATAAGTAAACTACTCAAACTGGTAGAAGAGTTCAGCAAAGTCTCAGGATACAAGATAGACATAAGTAAATAAGTATGATTCCTTTATACCAACAATCAGACTGTTAATGAAGAAATCATCAAATCAATACAATTTACGATAGCCCCTAAGAAGATAAAGTACCCAGGAATTAATCTACCTGGAGATATAACAGACCTTTACAAAGAGAACTACAAGCCCTAACTACAAAAAACTAAGAGAGACTTAGATAAATGGAAAAACCTACCCTGCTCGTGGATAGGAAAACTTAACATTGTGAAAATGTCTATTTTACCCAAAGCAATCTACTTATATAATGCAATCCCAATACAAGTTCCAGCGTCATTTTTTAATGAGATGGAGAAACATTTCACCAATTTTGTTTAGAAAGGGAAGAAGCCCTGGATAAGTAAGGTACTGCTAAAGAAGAAGAACACACTGGGAGGCCTCTCATTACCCGACCTTAGAACATACTACACTGCCACAGTGGTCAAAACAGCCTGGTACTGGCACAAGAACAGACAGATGGATCAATGGAACAGAATTGAGACCCCAGAGATGACACCATCTGCCTATGAACAGTTGATACTCGACAAAGGCCCTAAGACATTAAATTGGGGTAAAAACAGTGTCTTCAACAAACGGTGCTGGCAAAATTGGATATCCATCTGCAATAAATTGAAACAAGACCCATATCTCACACCTTATACAAAAACCAACTCTAACTGGATAAAAGACCTAAATATCAAGCCTAAAACAATAAAGCTCATCCAAGAAAAGGTAGGAACAACAATGCAAGTTTTAATACACAATGTAGAAAGACTTCAAAATCTGTCAAACCACAATCAACAGAAGAGAAAATAGATAAATGGGAACTATTAAGAATCAAACACTTTTGCTCATCCAAAGACTTTATTAATAGAATTAAAAGGCCACCTACAGAATGGGAAAAAATATTTGGCAACTCTATGTCAAACCAACGCTTGATCTCCTTAATGTATAACGTACTACAAAATATCAATAAGAAGAAGATAAATCATCCAATTAATCGATGGACAAAGAAGATCGACAGACATTTCACTAAAGAGGAGATCCAGGCAGCCAAAAAACACATGCGGACATATTCAAGATTTTTAGTTATTAAAGAAATTGAAATCAAGACGACAATGAGATACCATCTCACCCCAACAAGGTTGGCCATGATCCAAAAAACACAAAACAACAAATGCTGGAGAGGCTTTGGAGAAAGTAGAACTCTTCTATACTGTTGGTGGGGTTGCAAAATGGTCCAGCCTCTTTGGAAAGCATTCTGGTGCTTCCTTAAAAAAGTGGATATTGATGTACCATTTGACCCAGTCATTCCACTACCTGGAATATATCCTACAGAATCAAGGCCTTTCACATCAACAGGCACATGCACAAGAATGTTTGTCACAGCACAGTCCACAATAGCAAAAAGATGGAATCAACCCAGATGCCCAACAACAGAAGAATGGATAGGTAAACTATGGTATATATACTCAATGGAGCACTACGCAATGATGAAGGATAATGATGATTCCAAGAAACATCTCATAACCTGGTTTCAACTGGAAGACATTATGTTGAGTGAAAGTAGTCAGCGACAAAAGGACAAATATTGTATGAGACCCCTACAACAAGATCTCAAAAACAGACTTATGTATAGAAGAAAAGACTCTTTGACGGCTGCAAGAGAGAGAAGGGAGAGAGCACGAGGGAGGGAGGGTTTAGATTAGATAGTTGCTAGAAATCTGGTTGGGTGAAATCAGTGATACCACATATTAGAATCAAGAACAATATTAAGTGGACTTCAGCATAACTTGAATACTCTTTCCATTTTAACCTAATATTGCAAGGACAGAGTAGCTGGGGCAGGGGGCAGGGGACCATGCTTGTAAGTGAAATCGAGGCTAATTGGTTCATCTGGCATTTTGCTAAGTAGGCTCTCTGCATCCTACAGTGATGAGTGGTGTCTGGGGTCTTAAAAGCTACCCAGCTGCCATCCAAGGGCACAGCAAATGGTCTCAACTCAGCAGGAACGGGTGGTCACCGAGGATCAAAATGACATGGGGTAAAGACAACCCAGAAGATAGAGAGACCCACATGAGTGGGTGCCTACATCAATTTGGGACCGGAAGATCTGCATGGTGCCTGGCCACCACCAGTGATAGCCACAATGGAGCTCACTAAGTTGAGTCTCACTGGCAACACAAGAATAAAAAGGAGTGCACCCTGAGATCTCCACTAGAAGACCTCAGTTGATGGTCCAGCGATTTCGGGGTTCCCCTGGGAGCATGGCCCCTGGCCCTGATGCTGCCCTTGCCCATAAATCATAACAAAAGTCCACTCTTCGGACACAAATGGATTGGGCTTGGCTATGCAAAGTGACCATATATTGGATGCACTTTATGGTTCTATGAAGCTATAGGATATCATCCTGCTGACCTCTGGCTGGAGGAAGGAGAGTGGGTGGAGAGGAGGGAAAAGGAGACTGTTCCGATGATGAGACATGTACAGAGCAGAGACCAATAATGTGTTGTCACCGGACAGGGAGAGTAGTGGATGCTGCGTATAGGTGGGCATGTAAATTTATACGGTAATGTACATTTTCACTCAGTCGTAGTAAAACAAACAAACAAACAAAAAGAATGTTTTTGCCCTTTTTTATTACTAATGTTTGTTCTTGACAGGTATGGTTCTTCTGGTTACTTGCTTCTATATTCTATTAAATTCCTTTAGCCTCTTGATTCCATGAGTATTTTTGTTATTAATAATCTTGAGCTTTCAAAAAAGTCAGAAATAAAAATAAATGAAAACAGCATCCATTAAGAAAATAGCATTTATCTCGACTTTTCAATATTTACAATTTACAAAATTTATCATTTACAGAGTGGACTTAACTAGAAAGTTTCTGTATCTCAGACCTGGTGTAGAGGAAAGACCAATCACAGGTCAAAAACAAGATCAGTTTAACTGAAATTTGGGGAATCACTTTTTTTTCCCTACTATTGTTTTCCCAGAAACCCTGGTGGCATAGTGGGCTAATTGCTACATCTGCTAACTAAAAAGTCAGCAGTTTAAATCCACCAAGAACTCCTTAGAAATTCTGTGGGACAGTTCTACTTGGATTTATCGGGTCACTACAACTCAACATCAGTTGGTTTTGTTTTGGTTTATTGTTTGTCCTTCTATTGCTAAATGATATTCAAATCATTGAGATCACTGATTAGTAATACATACTCTAAAATAAAAACCAATGAATTTTTCTTCTACAGGGCAACCATTTTTTAAGTGCTTATTGATTTAGCCTGATTAATATGATGTTAATAAATAAAAAACTGGTGAGTTCAGTTAACTGATACCACAAGACCTAGAATTTAAGACAAGTCCACATTTTAGGCTTTTGGAAAGGCTGTAATGGTCATGGTGACACTACAGACAAAGTGAAACTGCTTCATAGAGTTTCCAGGGAGCTCCTCACAGATCGGAACTGCCAGCCTTTGTGTTAGCAGATGTAGCACTTACCCACTATGCCACCAGAATTGAATTGATGACAGTGGGTTTGGTTTTCTGGTTTTGGTCATGGAGGCTTTTACTCCACTACCTTTACAGTCTGTGACTCCAGGGGTCAGCAGACTACAGCCTACAGACCCAAACTGACCCACCACCTATTTTTCTACCACCTGTAAGCTAAGGTTGTTGATTTTACAAGTGAACATTTGCAACTTATTTTAATGTTAGAGAACACTAAACCCTCATTAAACAAAATTTTTATCTTCCCTAAGAAGAATTTTATTCTTCTCATTAGCAATTGTGTATTTTTAAAAAATGTTCTCAATTATTATTAGTATATCTTAAATTTTATCCATACAACAATTTGCTTTCTCTCTTATTACATAAGTGCCTACATAATATCCTCCCTGTTGCCTCTTAGCCTGCAAAACCTAAAATATGTGAAATCGAGCCCTTTATAAAGGAGCCCTGATTACATGGTCATTACAGCACTCAACTGCTAACTGAAAGGTCAGCAGTTCAAACCCACTTGCTGCCCGTGGGAAAAAAGATGTTGCAATCTGCTTCCATAAAGGTGTACAGCCTTGGAAACAGTATGGGACAGTTCTACTCTGTCCTGTAGGTTAGGTATGACTTGGAGTCAGCTCAACAGCAGTGGATTTGTGGGGGTATTTTGGGGCCCTTTACAAGAGAAAATTGCTAACCCCTGCATGAGTCCATCACCAAAGGCTGTAATCATACTACTGATAATCATACCATTATCAATATGAAATAAATTTTATGTCTACTCAAAATACTGTTAATAATTTTTAGCACAATTGTAATTTTCCTAAATTTGTGAATCTGTATACATGCATATACAGATTTTTTTTTTTCCTACAGCTCCTCTTATGTCTGTGAGATTGGAATTAAATGACATTATTTTGGTTCATCTCTATGTGAAAAACATGAAGGATCTCTCAACAATAAAGTTAGCACATGTGACCACATTCCAGTTGTCTACCTGCAAAGTATATAACTGTTACTGTCATTTGAAGAGAAAGTTGCCAAGTGATAGGTGACAGACACTTTTCTGATTGTCTCATTTAATCCTCAGTAAAGGTTCATGCTCCAATTTTTTCTGTCTCTAAAACCTGCCCTGTATCATCCTCACTCCCTCCCTTCCTTTGGTGTAATGGCATTGCTGTCTTTTACTCTGTGTATAGTTTTCATGTTTCCAGGTGTACTGTTGGAAACCTTAGTGACATAGTGGTTAAGTGCCATGGCTGCTAATCAGTGGTTTGAATCTACCAAGTGCCTCCTGGAAACTCTGTAGGACAGTTCTATTCTGTCCTATAGGATGGCTGTAAGTCAGAAGCAACTTGACAGCAATGAGTTGTTTTTTGTTTTTGTTTAAGAGTATTGTCACAGATTTCTTTTCCTCTCATATGTGCCTATTATTACTACAAACACTGGTGTCAGTAGTCCACAGAAGGAGACAGGTATTAATGGTAATTCTTGAGAAGTAATGGGATCTAGGATACAAAGCAGATGAAAATAGTATTGGTTTGTAGTGAGATCAGTGACACCAAAAAACAGTCTTCATGGAAGAAGTACGATCATTCTCTCGCTGCTTTTCTCTCTATTTCTATGCCTCTAGGCCACAGACATTGCTAATGGTTAAGATGGACCTGTTTCCTCATCAGTGAAATAAATTATTTTGGACACAATCTGAAACAACAAGGTTTCATTGTCTTACCTTCACAAGACTGACTTTGGAATTTACTAATATTGAATGATCTTGACCAATTATTTTTACATACTTAAGCTTCAAATTAAGCAAAGTGACTTTTCTTGTGTAATAGAACAAAGCATAAGGAAGATCCAAGTACGTATTTTTACAGAAAAGGTGGTTTTATAGGAAGTTTTCTGAAAGTAGATTTTTATTAATTTTGATGAATAACACGGTACTATGTTACACAGTAGCAAAATTAGACTAAAGATCATTTTAGTGAACAGAAAGAGTGAGCAGACTAATTTTCACATTATCCCATGCAAAAATGGTGAAGAGGTGAAAAGATCAAGAATTTGCTTTACTTAGTGTCCTTTGTTTTTCATTTTTTGAGTTTGTGGGTTCTCATCTTTGTTGTGATTTTTTTCTCAGCTCTGCTATTTTTACTTTCCAGAATTTTTTTTTTTTTTTTTCTGTTCTTTTGTTCTGGTAGCATCCCTCCAAATTTGTAGCACTACTCTAAATTTAATTTTAGAGTGATATTGCTACTGTCATTTGAGTAGAATTTGGAGAGGGACAAGAGCTCAATGCCTGAGTTCAATCAGCCACCTCAGACCACAACAGCGTAATCTTAAGATCTGAGGGAAGAAGCTTTCCATATTTATTACCTTGTTTTTTAAACTTGATTTCCTTTTCAGAGTGTGTGTAGAGACGATGCTGCCAGAAGAACTACTTCACTTAGTAGATTGCCTTGTCCACCACAGTGACTTGGAGATTGGTAATAGCCAACCCAAACAGATGCGGCAGGTTCAGAGTATTTCTCATTGGGCACCTGCTAGCACTGGACCATACAGTCAGTCCATCAAGGTTAGTAGATTTGTTTATGGTTTCCTTTGTTTTGTGGCAATCAACAGAATATGTAAAGTTGACTCTTTCCTAACAACAAAACTCACAACTAAAAATTTTGTCATATTAGTGATCCCAGGTAACATTGGAAAGAGGAAACTGGATTTGTCAGAAACAATAATTAATAACAGGAACTATACACACGATTTCAATAAAAAAGCTTATTGGAAGCAAAAGCTATAAGTGTTTCTTGGTAATGAGCTGAAAATAAGTAAATTTATTTTATAATGCAGTTTTTTAATATTTAAAGTGATTCATAGATTAGTTTTTACAGTGAAAAACATAGTATGATTCTTTTTTAGAGTCAGTATATGAAACAGAGATTTTATTTGTTTGCTTGCTTTGGTTATTGATGTCTCAATTAGTTAAATAGTGGTCAAAGAATATACTCTGTATGACTTTAGTCTCTTGAAATTTATTGAATCTTTATAGCTCAGAACCTGATCAGTTTGGTAAATGATCCATGTGCATTTGTAAATTATGTGTGTTTAATTACTTTTAGGTTCATCTTTGTATAAATGCCAATTAAGTAAGATTTATTAAACATGTTCTTAATGTTTTCTGTGTCTCTGGTGCTGGTTTCTTTCCTTGCTTGGCTAGTAATAGTGAGGTGATTATGTACATTTGCCCCCTTTAAGCTCCATCAATTTTTGCTTTATATATTTGAAGACATGTGAAAGGAAATTTAAAATAGTTTTACCTTCCTTGCAGATTTCTGTTTACCAAACGTGTCTGATCTAATAACAGAATAACTGCATCAGCCTTTTGTTAGTTACTGTTTCCCTAGTATCTTTTTTCATCCTACTTTCAACCACTTCCTATACTTATATTTAAGGAGTGTGTTATAAGTATCATCTATTTGCATCTTAATGCTATTTAAAAATATTTGTCTTCTAGTTAGAGCAATTATATTGAATGTAAAGCCCATTGCCATTGAGTCAGTTCTGTTTATTTGAGTATTGTTTCTGTTCAGAGTAGCACTTCTAAGGAGTGGCTGGTAAATTCAAACTGCTTTTTTATTAGCTGCCGTAGGTCTAATCACTGTGCCATCAGAGCTGCACAGTTAATCAGTAGTTACATATTTAATGTGTTTATATACATATATTTAATGTATGGAATTACTAATTATATATTAATTGCATTAAATATGTAATTTTTGATTACCAACATATTTATAATTATCCTCTACTTTCTCTTGTATCACTTTTTTAATATTTCTTTCCTTCCTTGCATTTTTAAGATTAATCAGGCATCTGTTATTATTCTAGTTTCCCCTTTATGGGGAAACTTTTACTGTATTGTAGTGTGCACTCTAAAGAATTCAACATACATCCTTGACTTATTATCGTTTAATATAACATTGTGAATTTAGCACTCACCAGACAATGCTAGAACCTTGCAATAGTTTTACTCCACATATTGCCATCTTTGTGTTGCTATTATTAAAAATTTTAATCCTACTTTTCTTATTGTCCAGAAAACATTATTACTATTTTGTACAATGAGTATTAATTTGTTTTTCCCACATTGTTACTCTTTCTGTTGTATTTCATTCCTTCCTCAATTTCTTTGTTTCCACTTGAGATTATTTTCTTTCAACCAGAAAAACTCACTGTATTATTTATTTTAGTGAAGTTAGGTAGGTGACAATTTTACTTGTTTTTTATTTGTCTGGAAATGGCTTTATTTCATTTTCACTTCTGAAGGCTATTTTTGTTGGGTATAAAATTCTAGGATAACAAGTTTTCCCAGCAACTAGAAGATGTGATTCTATTGTCTGTCTTTAATTATTTCAATTAAGAAGTCAGCAATCTTTTCTCTTACTGTAACTTTGAAGATAATGGATATTTTTCCTTGCAATTTTCTAGACTCCTCCCCCACTACCCTTATCTTTTTGATTTTCAGTAGTTTTACTGTCATATGCCCATATGTGATTTTCTGTGTATTACCCTACTGGGGACTTGATTTGTTTTATTTTGAAAATGTTATGTCTTTATTTCTTTGAATATTGTTTCTATTCAATTTTTCTCTCCTTTCTGCTGTGATTCCAGTTAGGCATATTTTTTTTTTTAACAGTCATGTATGGTGGCTATAATCTTTTCTATATTTCTATCTTTTTTATTCAACAGGTTTCAGAAGAAATATTTTCTACATCAATTATCCTCTTGTGTACTTTTAATATTCCATTTAATCTTTCTGTTGGGTTCTTGATTTTAGTTATCATGTTGTTTAGTCCTTCAATTTGCACTTGATTCCATTTATTTTTAAATAAATTTTAGCTCTGTAGAGTCTATCAGTTCTTCACCATGTCACATGATTTTTTGGTGCATATTGGCTGTAGTTCTTTTTACCCAATCTGATAATTTCAATAAATACATTTGTGGATCTGTTTTTCTTTCTTTCTTCTTCTTCTTCTTCTTCCTCTTGTTTCCTGTTTTGTGTTATGTCTATCCCTTCTATTATATTAACACCAGATACCATGTTGGAGAAACTATGGTGACTCTGGATGATGTTACCTTTCTGGTTGGCCAATATAATTTGGTAGATGACTATGTTCTAGGTTGCAGATTTTGTAATGCTCAATCTACTTGTGATTTGTCTCTCGTTCTAATATATGGACATTAGGATTCCTATTTCAGATCCTGAGTTTTTATAAAAGTCACTTCCTTATGGAAATTCCTGACCTCCGGTTTTATCCTCTTAGCAATGGAAGGGCTGTGGGAAGTCTTGCTCAGTCCTTCAATTGCTTTCTGCCATAGCTTCTTATTTGTCTGTTTTATAGAATTCAGTAATTCAATCTCTGATTTTTATTCATATCCTGTTTTGGGGTAAATATATATTTTGTGTGTTTATACTAGATTTTATAAAATACTTGCATGCATTGCAAAAAATATACTTTCTAAAAGTTAGTAGCTTTCCTTATCTTAGCATTAAAAAAAAAAAAAAGTTTTGTTTAGTCTGCTTTTCCCTGGTATCCAAGTAAAGTTTCTGTGTTTGCTTTCTTCTTTTTTCCTTTCTTACCCAGGCTTCAGACTTTGCATCATTAAAGTAGTTATTCATGTTTAGAATAATTATAAGATTATAAAAGTTAGCATTGGGAGGAACCCAAGATATCATCTACTGTTGGCTAACCTCCCACACAGAGCAGAAACGTTTCCTGCAGCATCCTTGGCATATGCTCATCCGGTCTCAATTTGGATATCTTCAGGCAAAGGAGCTCATCATTTCCTGAAACAATCCATTCTGTTGGACAACTCTATTTTAAAAATCCTTATGTTGAGCTAAAATATGCCTCTTTGTAACTTCTCATTTACTCATTGTTTCAAGTTTTCCTTCTGGAGTAAGTCAAAACAAGGGAACATTTCAGATAGCTGCACTCAAAGCAGATCTAAGTGGCATTTCTGTCTTTTTGTTTGTTTGTTTGTTTTCTTGTCCCAAAACATTGAACATACATGACTAAGCTTAGATTGACAATCATAATGAAGGCCGTCTATTTGATAATGATGAAAAATTATCTTTGTACAAATTGCTCTGACATTTTGAAGACACAACTTCTTTTGTGATTATCTTAAATTATAGAAAATGCTTTATAGAAAAAGTATAAAATTACAACCATCTATTTGCAAAAGCAATACTATGTAACCACTGTGGGAATGTGGAGACAACCAATTACAGTGATGTGATTGAAGTCCAAGGGTGTACATTTCTGTTTCCATTGAGTAACTGTGGACAGTGTTTTTAAAACCTGTTGTTTCTGAATTAAAGACAACAATCACATAGGAGCTAAAACTAGTTAAGTATTTAATATATGTAACTCATGTATCTTGTCTTTCTATTTAGGGTTGCTCTATATATAGGACTGCTATTTCAGAATCCTCTCAACAGCAGTGCACTTTGTCTCCATGTGAGGCTGAATTCTTTGCTCTGTAAGAGCTCTCTAACCCCTTTTAATATAATTTACAATCCAGACAAGACATTTGGAGAGTTAAAAATACTACTGGTAAATTACACTGGGATAATAGGCATAAACCAGAACTGTCCAGGCAGATCAGGATTTCATGGTCACTCCTCTTAAAACAATTCCTGTCTATTCTATCAGCTGATACTGTTACCCCCAAATTTATACATATAGGGCACATTGTTTGAAATAGTAGTAAAAGGTATTGCTAAAGGGTTATTATAAACTGTCTTGCTTATTATTTAAGCCCCTACCTACCTGTAGCCTTGTCTTCTTCGTGATTCCACAGTGTTAACTTTGCAGGCAAAACTTGCTAATTTTTTTTCTTAACCTATAAAAAGTGGTTGGCTGCTGATTAAAACTTTGAGTCTACCCAGAAGTGCCTTGAGAGAAAGACCTGGTGATCTACTTCTGAGAAGTAAACCATTGAAAACCCAAACACAATTCTACTGTGACACATGTGGGTCACTGTGAGGCGTAATTGACTCCATGGAGTCTGGTTTGGCTTTTTTCGTTTAAACGCTAGACTGACTGTGAACCTTTAAACAATACTTTATCAGCCCCTTAAGGCATTCTCAAAATATGAAACGAGGTGGGGTCAGAATTGTTGTATTTGTAAAATTTTCAAGGCTGAGCTCAAAGTCAAAGAGCCCTGCTGGTACAATGGTGCTAAGTTGCTAACCAGAAAGTTAGCAGTTCAAACCTTCCAACTGCTCCATCAAAGAAAAGACCTGGTGTTCTGTTCCCATCAAGATTACAGCATAGGAAACCCAATGGATCAGTTCTTCTCTGTCTTATAGGTTTGCTCAGAGTCAGAATCAACTCAGTGATGTACAGCAACAAAAACAAAAGGAAATGTTGGGGAACACCTAATGCCTCAGTTATTTTCCCAAAATTCCATTTTTGTAAGACTAATCCTGTGCTCCTGAAAGAATGCCCATCCTCATTCTAGGCAGATTTCTCAATCTTGGTTGCACCATCAAACAGGGAGTTTTAAAAATACTAATGACTGAACTCCCTTTTGATGAAACTGGTCTGGGGCGGAGCCTGAGCTGGAGGAATTTTAAAAGCTCCGCAGGTGATTTAAATGTGCAAAGAAAGTTGAAATTCACTTTTCTAAAACCACCATAACACAGAACAAAACATTGTTTTTCTAGCTGGAGTTCTAAGATTTGTGATTTCAAATGCTGGCATTAAAGTGCTATTGACAGCTAAAAAGTATAGCAAGATCATGCAGCTTACAGATATCCACACCTCTGGACTGATAAATCAGTCTGTGAAACATGATTAATTCTAAAACTTTCAGAATCCTGCCAGTCTGGTCAGAAGTTGGAGGACTGCTTCTCCACCTTGAACAAGGATGTCTTTCTTATCTCAATGTTATAGAAGGTTTTATGTTCAGAAAACAAAGAACTTGTTGAGTTAGTTCCTTTGTGCGATACACTGCAGGAGCTATCAAAGCCATGATTACAGAAACTGAAGAAAAACATGCCTGTTCCCTTTTTTAGTAAAAGAGAAAAACAGACCATGGAAATACTTCTGTTTGACTCTGTCTTCCCTTTTTCAGTCTTTAAAATGGGTTTTGAGACAGTGTTTATTCTTTTTTTATTTTTTAAGGAGGAGTTTCCTAAAACTAATTTTTGTTGGTAGTAGAATTAGATGTTATCATACAAAAGTTTCTCCTCTGTAGTAATAATACGTGTTAGCTGTCAGTTGTGTTGAGGAATATGCTTTTTCGTCTTGATATCAAATACTCTTTTTCCTAATGACTTTACACCATCATGTCTTCTTTCCTTCTTTTTTTTTTTTTTGGTATGTCTTCGTTTTTTTTTCTTTCTGAGAATGACTACATTATGTCTGAAAAAGATAGCTGCCAAATCATAATTGTGACCCATTTGTTAGGAGTTTCTGATTCTGTCTCCTGGAATGAAACGACTCACATGAGCCAGCTGCTCTCCGACTAGACACTGGCTGTAACCACACCAGAAGGCCGTACTGCCATCAAACCCTAGTTCTGAGAGTTAACAGTTTCCTCACGCTCCCCGCCTCTGTTGAGTACATTTAGCTGAGCTTGTGCATATGACTTCAGTTCATAAAAAGTTTACAAGTGCAGCTGGACTGCTTAGCATTTGATTGTTACATAAATAAGTATTTGAGAACATATGTAAACCTGACAGTGTTAGTACCAGATGTTCCAATAACGCCATAATGTACTTGGAATGTCCATTCTCACTTTCAGCTTGTTTACTTTGGCAGTATCTCTTTATCTGCTAACTTCCAGATAAGCACATATTTATTGTATCCATAGTGTTGATCCTCTTATTTTTTTCTTTAATGACATTTAAGTTACATTTATTACATGTAGTGTACAGGAGTACAAATAACATAGACATTAATATACCATGTCATTTTTTTATACATGTCTTCATAAAACACAAGACCTTTCAACTCCTAAATGTTTATGGCATCTAAAGAAGAAAGAAGTCTTCTCTGGACACATGTATGTACTCTTATCGCAGTAGGAATTTGCCTTTCTAATTGTGAGATTATCCACATATTTTCTTTCTCTTTTCACCACACAGGCACTTAAATTAAGAGATTTTAATCTACTGTGTAAAATTTTAGGGATAGCTTTCCAAATTCTCCTGCCTTTCTCAGATCTTGGCCACCTCTTCACAGCTAACTATACCCTGATCTAGCAAACTATTGACGTTCCAATTAGAAAAAAAACTGTGGATGTTCCAGAGGAGTTTTTCTTCCTTTGTGGTTTCATTTTGCAATTATTTCAAACTTACAGAAACACTGCAAGAATAAAAATGGTCTATATAGAAAAGCCAAACCTGTGGCCGTCAAGGCAATTCCAACTTCTCTGAAACTGTAGAGCAGAGTAGAACTTGCCCCACAGAGTTTCTATGGGGAGCACCTGGTGGGTTTGAATGGCCAGTTTTTTGATTTAGCAGCCAGGCTCTTAACCACTAGACCACCAGGGTTCCCAGAAAAGTACATAGAACATTTAAATACCCTTTACCCTGATTCACCTGTTGTGACATGTCGCCCCATTTACTTCATCAGATGAGTGAGGATATGGGCCTCTCTTCATCTTTCTCCTGTATACGATGCATATGCACACACATACGTGTGTATGTATGTACATGTATACATACATACACACACTTTTTTTTCTGAACTTATTTGGAAAATCTCCAAATGGCCTCTCCATTACTATATTAGTACTGTATGCATCCGTATTTCCTCATACCTGTCTCATAAAAACAAGACCAATTGTCTTGCATAATAACTGAATTTAAAATTAATGCAGTAATTTATTTTTTCCTACCCTTCCATTTGTATTCTTACTGACCTTGTGATACACTCTACAGCATTTTTTTACCCTTCCAATATAGAACTCACTCTAGGGTCAAGAATTACATTACGGTTCTTTAGTTGGCTTTGTTCTGGAATATTTCTGTGTAGCTACTCTTTGTCTTTTGTAGCGTGCTTTGCAGACTACCATTCCTTTTTTTTTTTTTTCCTCTTAATTTTGGATGATATTCACTCAGAGTAGACTTGGGTTATGCCTGAATACAGTGTAAGTGATGCTATTTATTTCTCAGGATATCCCATTTGGAGATACCCTATACCCATGAACCACTCATTGATGATGTTAGTTTTGAGGACCAGTTAGAATACTGCCTAATTTCTCCACTGTATGATAATTAATTTGTCTCTTGCAACTAATAATAAATCTATGGTGATACAATTTAATGTAAATATACTAGAGCACTGTTTTTAAATGTTTTGAAGTGATGTTTTATCACTATACTGTGAACATGCAAACTAGCAGTGCACTAAGGTTGGCCAAATTTTTTTTTTCAGCTTTTTATTATTCTTGAATTGATCCTTTTCCTCTCACTCACTTTGCTCTTACACTGCTTTAGTCATCTAAGGCAGCTCAATAGTATCCACTTAAACTTTACTCTTTGACCTGTAACAGTCTGTATCTTGCTTTTGGAGACAGACTGACTATAGTCGGCGTGTTCTCCGCAGGGCAGTGTGCTGAGGTGCTCATCAGGCTCTGGTCCCCATACCAGCCCAGAACTTTATAGAGCGAGGTAGACTATTTGAAGAGGAAGTCCAAATATAGTTGAAATGATAGCAAGTTACAAACCTGATGCTTGATTCTAAGCCTCAGAATGAGAGGTTGTGTGAGTCCCCAGAAGGACAATCGATCATGAGATTCAAAGGCAAGATGAGCAGGTTAGGAGACAAGCTGCAATATGTGTTAAGGGCAGCAGTTTACAGCTAATGCTCTGAGATTGATGGAGGTCTAGTTTTACATGAAAACATCTCTCTAACAGAGAAACAGGCTTGACAGCCCAAAAGAGCCTGATCCTGCCTTCTTTGGGCTTAGACTGAGAGAAAACCATAACTCATTGAAGGCTATGGCTTATACGAGACGAGAGCTCCCTTGTATGATCTTCTGGATCAGATCCTGAAATAAACTTCAGAGATAGAAGAGTCCAGGACCTCCTGCACTCATTGTCTCTGACTGTGGAGAGGTGGGTAGAGCAGAATCCAAACAGGGTAATAATAGCAAATAGTAATAGGAAAAAGGAGTAAAAGCCAAGTGGGTAATTCATTTCTAATATTCAGAATGGGCCTAGGATGCATGCTTCAGGTCTGTAGCATAAACGCATGGTACAGTGCTTAAAGGAAGAGAGCAAAGCAAGTTGACCACTACAGTTGTTTCCCTTGGTGAGGAATAGGTTTTCTTTATTTGAAATATTGTACAAGTTATTTTAAAAACCATACTGTTTTATATAAACTTTGAGATGACCTCCAAAGATACAGGAAAACAAGAAATGTGTATGAAGTTAGTAAGCCAAACCAAGCCAAGTGCCGTCAAGTAGGAAGTTAGTGAGAGTGGATCTAATTAACATTTTTATAGAATGAGCTGTAGATTTACTGGAGACTTACTAACAGGAAAAATACCAGAGCACCGGACTAGCACATCAATCATTTGAGATTGTCTGACCGTCCTGAAGAGGATATCCTGGCTACAGAAAGCACACTGCTGTCTTAAGGCTAGGGGCCCAGCTCAGAACATAGTAAGAACAAAAGATGAACAGATTTGAGAGGAACCAGCTGGCTTAAGGTGATCCAAAGTGCATGGATGTTAAAGGCTTGCTTTTCTAACAGTACCATTACCTAGGGCAAGAATAACAGAATAACCATTAAAGAAATTACAGAACTTGATTTACCATGTTGACCTTCCAGGTTTGTTTGTGTTTCTTTTCTGTCATGTTGATTTTCTCTCTATTTTAATGTTACTTTATTTTGTATCTTCTGTGTGATTTTGTAAGTAAAACTAGAGTTTCCTATAAAATTGGAGAGTTATATAGAATTCATCTTGCTTAAAAATAATGTGTAGCATCCTGTTGATGTCTTTAATAAGTTTATTAAATGGTCTAAGCACAATAGCCAAGAATCTATAATTTTCCTCTGTGCTTGCCTCAGAATTCATTGAACTGTAACACAAGTGGATTTGTGGCAAGTGGAGAGATGGCAGCTCTCAGGTCAGTTATGAAACTTCTAAAGTGGTAACTGAATGGACACAGGACTGATCCAAAAGCAAAAATCAGTGAGGTCTGAATCATGGCAGTAAGGCAGAAACTAAAAACCTAATTATTATGGAAAAAGTTTAACTTTGTTGTTGCAGAGGGGAGGGGGTGTGGTTCAAGTCATGAAAAATAGTTCTGCTTTCTTTAAGAAGGTGATCACTGTTTTCTATTCAAGAGTCTGAGGGTAAGGAATATTATTATAGTTGTTTGGTAAAATTAAGTAAGAGTCACTGTTTATCTTTAAAGATATTTAAAATAAAGCAGTATATATGGGAAATCAACAGGATCCCCCCTGACTCAGAGGTACCTGAGTGTATTGCATTAAACAAGTATGAACAGTTAATAAATACCTGTATGCATATCTCTGAAGCTTTGTTTAGTATATGGTTGGCCATGTGAAAATGCCATGTGACAAGTGTCTATACCATACAGGGAGATCTCTCCATTTGCTTTCATATGAAAACGTGAAAACAGTAACATATACGGGTCCTCTCTGTGTCTGCCTCTATTTTTATTTCTAGGGCATAGTAACAGTATAAAATCAGCAGAAGTACAAATTTGACTACCAAATCTGTAAGTACATCACGTCCATTTGTTATTTGTATTCAGGAAATGTGCTGCTGAGTCTATCTAATTTATCTGCAGCTTGCTGGCTTGTTTTTTTTTTTTTTTTTAAACTATCAAAATAGCTTCATGGAGATGAGCTTTGAAGAATGCCTTAAACATACTCTCTCTCTCTTTTTTTTTTTTTTTCCTTTCTTCTCAGGTTAGTGTCACTTCAGAAATGAAAACAGAAATAGGCACTTATATTGGAACATCAAGTGTAATGCTGGGTATAAACAGGCTTAGAATATACTTAACTGTCGTAATCCTTCCCGACACACATAGAGATGAATTGATAACTGGATTTGGCATTTCAAATATTTTTACCCAAGGCCATGGTTTTAGGATATTTTCTTGGAATTAGAGAGTTTAGAGATGAAAAAGGTGCCATTTATTATTTTCTCTTCCTGTCAGTTTAGGACTTCTCTTTGCAATCATGTCTATAATACTGGGCCTATCTGTTCTTAAATGTTTCACCTGTTGAAGATGTGCCATGAGAGGATGTGTTAAAATCTTAGATTGCATATTCCCATGGTTTAGACTGGATAGTGCTCAGATGAAGTCAGGCAAGGTAAATTTTGGAAGAGGACACAAGGCTTAGAATCAGAAGTAGTGGGTTCTGTAGTTAGGATTCTGCAGTGTTAATTGTCAATGATCGGGAGCAAATGGCTTCATGGCTTCCATTTCCCTGTTTCCTCATGTGAATCATGAGTTTGGCCTAGCCTGTAAGATTTCTGCACAGTAACACATGTTCCATCAGTTAAACATCAGTTAAGTATTTGTCATAGGTTGAATTGTGTCCCCCCAAAAATATGTGTAGCTGTGTAGCTGGACCATGATTCCCAGGATCTTGTGACTCTCCTCCATTCTGTGGTTTCCCTAAACTGTATGTTAAAGGATTAGGGTGGGGCTGTAAATTCCTTCATAGGATTACCTCCCTGCTCCACTGTAAAACGAGTTTCCCTGGAGTGTGGCTTGCCCCACCCTTAATCCTTTCATCCTATGAGAGATAAAAGGACAGAGAAGCAGGCAGAGACAGGGGAACCTCGTTACCATCAAGAAAGCAGCACCAGGAGAAGAATGCGTCCTTCAGACCTGAGGTTCCTGCGCCAAGATGCTCCCTGGACAAAGACTGATGCAATACTGGACTTTCCTCCAGAGCCAACAAGGGGAAAAGCCTTCCCCTGGAGCGGACACCGTGAATATGGACTTGCAACCTACCGAACTGTGTAAGAATAAACCTTCCTTTGTTAAAGCCATCCACTCTGTGGTATTTCTGTTAGAGCAGCCCTAGCTGACTAAAACAGTATTTAATCAAATTAACCACATCAACTGATCAGTTCAGCCAACGTATGTAAACCGTTTACATTACAAATGTAAGCAATCAGAAAACTGGCTTGTCATATCTGAAGACCTTCAGTATTTGCTTTCTTAATATTGAAACTGCTCTGCTGAATACCAGCAGTTTAAAAGATCTTTGTCTCAAACATGGTAATATCATGGCATTTTGCTGCAGGGTTTTTTTCTAAAATATAATCAGCTTACTTATTACCAAGCCATAAAATGTAAGTGAAAAAAAAAATTTATTTTCAGAATCCTACTTTCTCTTGGAAGTCAAGAAAGAAAGGAACTACCCCTTAAAAAAACAATAACCATACTCCCATTTGGAGCCCTAGTGGCACAGCAGTTGAGAGAGTGGCTGCTAACAGAAAGGTAGACGGTTTAAATTTACCAGCTGCTCCTTGGAAGCCCTGTGGGGCATTCTGCTCTGTCCTGTAAGGTGCCATGTTTCAGAACTGTCCCAGAAGCACTGGATTTTTGTCTGTTTCTTTTTTGTTGTTGCTGTTGTTGTTTTTTAATATTCCCATTCCTGTAAGAAAAACAGTATCCCACTGAAAAATAAATAGTCTTTCACCATTTTTTTTTTTTAAATTAAGAGTAAAAACTGATCGGAGTAATTTTCTCGTCACCAAATTGACAATGTGTTTCTTCTGTATCACCTGTCCAGAGCACTAGAAAAAGGCAAGAATGGTCAAACTTATTTTCTAATTTCTGTGTAGGAGACAGGGCCTGACTTCTATAAAAGGAGTTAACTCCTTAGATAACTGACTTTTTGGAAGCCTTAAATCATGGAACAAAAAACAGTTTCCTCAAAATAGGGAAACTCTAGGCTTGCTTTCACCATCTTGCTCCTGCACCGTTTCTCCAAATGGTATTATTTAATACATAAACTATTCCTAAGTATAACTCACAACTCTAATAGATGTAGTTCCATCAAGCTGTGAATTGTTTGTGTGTCAGAGGATGCTGTTAGGAGCATGAATCCAGGTGGATATTTAGCTGAAATGCTATGGGAAAAATAGGAAGAAAAAAAAACCTTCTTTGTTATGAATATGAGATAATTACTTTTCAAAAATCATTGCGATTGCAATCCAAGAAGGGGCCACAAGGTTTAATTGTGGGTGTGCTATTTACAGATTAATTAGGACATTTAACTTCATTTTTTATACCACAGAATTAATCCCATAAAAATTAGTGATCTCGAAGGAGTCAGTTGTCAGCTCTGACAGGATCTCTTTGCCATAATCTATTAAAATGCTGCTTTTATCTTGTCTTGCCTGTGTCATATTTTATGGATTTTTTCATAAACACTGCCTATACTTCATAAATGTCTCAATTTTCTAGTCTATTAACATTACTTCAAAAGCAATTGATAAAAGAGTAGGGCATGCATAAAATAATACACCAATAATGTGAAGTGCTGGAGGCAAGAACAGTGGGTAGGATCTGCACAGCTTGTGAGCTGAAACAATGAAAGGATGTTTTATCTACTACAATAAAGAAACAAATGATCATTTTTGATAGTAGAAAAAAGATTACTAGTAATTGGGTAGATGAAAAATGGGTTGCACAGGAAATATAGCATGTTATGAGAATGATAACTGAAATGAGAAAATAAACATCCCCAAGTATATATTCACATTATGGGGAATATTTTCCTTTTGGTTTGATTTGGTATTCAGTAGTAGTTATGATAGTTTTATTCTGTATGTAAGCAAATTTCCATATGCATGTGTTTTAAAAAATTTTTTCATATTTTACATATTAATTACAATAAAATTGGAATTAGTATTTTTTTATCTTTATAATTTTGGCTTTTCAGAGTTTTGAAACTTGTTAGATTTTCCTCTTAATGTATGAATGATATGTCTATAACATCCTCTTTATATTTATACAGTCCTAATATAGGATCTAGAAACCCTGTTGGCATAATGGTTAAGTGCTACAGCTGCTAGTTAGAAGGTCAGCAGTTCAAATCTACCAGATACTCCTTGGAAACTCTGTGGGGCAGTTCTTTTCTGTCTATAAGGCCTCTATGAGTCAGAATTGACCCTCAATGGCAGTGGTTAATATAGGACCTAAGCTGATGTAATGAAATGAGAATCTTATCTGGATTTTTACCACAAATATAATTCACAGGGATATAAATAAACTGAATTTGAAATTAGTAGTGATGTATTTAAATCAACCAAATGAAAAATAAGAGAAAGAGCATTGAGCATGTACAGAATTCCTGATTTCTCTCTGCTTTATTCTTCATATTTTACTATCTGATTGAGTTCAGTGAAGCCAGATATCATTGTAAGCTTTTATTTCAAAAGCCTGATGTTTTATCACTGGAATGATCAGAGATTCCACAGTGTTCTATAGTGTCAGGACAGCCCTAGTTTACACCTGTATTTAACAAAGTTCCCTGTTTTACTTTTGAATGTAGCCTGACTTAGAACACAAGGTACATGATCACCAATTAAACTGTGATCAAATGAACATTGAAAAGAATTTTTGAATGATACATCCAATTTAAATATCTTAAATATGCGTATTAGTTCTAAAATAATTAGTATGATTTGGTGCAAAGTTCAGGAAAGTCCTTTGTCTTGACTTACATGATTTTTTTCAGTTTTGTTTACTTGGAAACAAAACCATTTTGTTATTCCAGCAAAGAACTAATCTTGAGTAACTCCAGTGTGTCATTCAGTTCTGACACTTGGCAAAGTACACAAAGCACACTAAGAAGTGGTGGTTGAGTCATGGTAGTGATAATCTTATGCGGCAGGTAATATAGTTGAGTAAGGTACAGACCCAGAATAATGATCCTAGCATGTGTGACTGAGACTTTACAGGGATCAAGGAAATCATGATCACAGGGAGTCTTTAATTCACAAAATTTTACAAAGAATATTTGAAAGCCCCAATCAGATACTGTCCTAAGGAAATAGTTTTGCTGGTAATATCCAGACTTACCCCAAGGAACAAAAGACAATAAACAAAATAATTGTTAACCTGACTTGATTTCCACCATTCTCTCAAACCTGTTACTTCTTCAGTCTTCCCCATTTTAGGAAATGTTTATCCAGTTCAAATGTTTACCCAGTTCAAATAAAAAACCTAGCAATCTTCCTTTTCTTCTACTCATCACATTCCTTTACAAATTCTGCCGCCTCTACTTCCAGAACTCATCCAGAATCTTCCCACTATTTATATCCAGCCTTATAATCCTGGTCCAAGCTACTTCCATTCTTCTTCGTGGTCTTACATATTATCTGGTCTCCCTGCTTCTGTCTTGCCCTCTCTCTCACAATTTGTTCTACAAAGCCATTCAAAGTGATCTTTCAAAAATGTAAATCTGTTCACATAATTCAGCTAGTTTCTTTTAATTTTACAGTAAAATCTAAGCTCCTTATTGTCACCTGTGAGCCCAACGTGACTACTAATCTGCCCTGTCTCTTCTGTCCTTTTTCATGAACCCAACCACACTGCCTTTGATTTATGTTCATCCAGTGTGCCGTGTTACAGCTGCTGGCCAAAAAGATCAGCAGTTCAAACCCACCAGGCGCCCCTTGAAAACTCTATGGGACGGTTCTACTCTGTCTTTTACCGTCATTATGAGTCAGAATCAACTTGATGGCAGCAGGCTTGAGTTATTTTTTGGTTACCCAGTGTGCCAGGAATGTTCTTGCCTGCCATTGCCTCTGCATGATGGCTTCTGTTTGTCGTTTGTGTTATTGTCTTCTCAGATGCCTTCCCTGACTGTCCTGTGGAGTGTTATTCCTATTCTCCATTCGCTTCAACCCCTACCACACACCCTCTAGGGCTAGTTTAGCAAGAATGACTTTAAGCTAGCTTTGCAAGTGGCCTTTGTAAATGTCACAATGATAATGATAATTAGTGTTTTAGGCTAGGCTCTTTAGAGCAGCAAAAACCAATGAATTATGTATATGTATGTGGGGGGGGGAGGTATGTAAATAAACAGAAAGAGAAAGATTTATCTCAGGGAAACAGTTCATGCAATTGTAGAAGCTGGCACGTTCCAAATACATGGGTCAGCCATCAGGCTGGAGGCTTCTGACTCACATAGCTGCGGGAGCTGATGAACCCAAGAGCAGCAGATTAGATGGCTTATGGGCTGCAGAGGCTGATGAATCCCAAGATCAGCAGTAATACAGCAGGCTTCTGGTTCAAATCCCAAGAACCAGAGGTCAAATGATGATAAGCCAGATGCATAAGCCAGAGCAAGCGAAAGTCAGCAAGTTTTGCCAGAACATTCATATCTATTGATGCAAGCCATAACCCCAAGGAAAGTTGCCTTACAACAGATTGCCTGATCACATCATAGAGGTGATTACACTGGAGGCTAACTATATATTATATAAGTGCCAAACTACGCCAGTATATAACTGCTAAGGTAGGTTATTAATAACTGCTAAATCACTGAGAATCAGAATCAAGGGCTAGCCAAGCTGACACACAACCTAAAACCATCACAGCTAGTGTTGATTAAGCACTTACTGTGTGTCAGCACCACTGTGTGCTAATCACCATTATTGCATGAATTAACTGCTTCTCACAACAACCGTGTGACATAGATATGATTAATAGTCTCTGGCTATAGATGAGGAAACCACAACACAGAAAAGATAAATAACTCATTTGGAAAAACCAGATTTGATCATAGACTGCCTGGCATTTCATCACTATACTGTAGTTACTTCCTATGCAGTAGGGTGGACACTGCCATGTAGTCAGGGGAGACTTTAGGGGGGTTGAAGCAAACATCGATGCAGAAAAAGATAAAAACAGGTCACTACTCTTGGACAGAGACCAAGAAAGCATGAATGCATCACCACAATTCAGTATAAAGAGATCAAAAGCAGAGCCAGGCACCAGTATGTGGCAGACAACCACATAGTTGTATCGAGTAGGTAGCTGTTATGAGTCTGGAACTGAAGAAAGAGACAAAGGCTGGAGATACAAAAGTAGAAGTCACAGCACGTAGATGGCAATTAAAATCTAGGAAATGAGTAAAATCACCTGAAAAGAAAAATAAAGAAGTGAAGAGAAGGATCAACACCTAGAGAACTTTTATTAAGAACAGATAATCTCCTTTTGTGGATATGCTAAAGATTAAAAAAGAAAGAAATGGTGCCATTTTAGGAAGTAAAGAAAGTGTCTGAAGAATGAGCGAGAGGAAAGAAAGGGAGGAAAGGAGAGGAGGGGAGGGGAGAGGAAGAAAACAGCAGTGGGACAAATGTTGCCTTGAATAAAATATGATGAAGACAAGGAACTTACCTTAAGATTTGGCAACATAGAAATCGTCAAGGACAACAAGACTGGTTTCGACAGACTGTTGGAGATGAAAGCCTGATCGATGATGGTTAAAGGGAAATTTTAGAAGAGACAGTGAATGTAGAATACCACTTTCAGGGAGTTTTGTTAAAGGGGGACGGAAATAGGGCAATTGCTAGAGAAAATTTGTATCAAGTGAAGGTAGTCCTGATGGGCGATATGACAGCATATTTTTATGCTAATGGATATAATCCAGTAGAGTGGGTGAAAGGAAACTGGAAGCTACAGAAAAGAGAAATAGTAACTTCAGAATCTAAGTCATTGTGTTGGACAGAGGGGTGGGAACTAGTGTTTAAGTAGAGTGATTATCTTCAAATAGGAGCAGGGGTAGTTGTACTGTGATCTAAAAAGATGCAGTGTGTGAGTTCATCTGTAGATTTTGTGCTAGGAAGATGAAATGAGAAGGTAGATCATCAGTTTTGAGAAGATGAGGTATAAAATTATTTCTCAGGAGACTAGAAATTGAAAAATATAACTTTCTAGTTACTATGTAAATCATATAGTTATATATAGGTTATATGTGACTATATTTACCGTATAACTATAAGAAGACAATAGGATTTGGTGGCAATGAATGCCTACTTGAAATCTGTGATCACAAATTATGTGTTTTCCTCCTGTGACTTTCAGCAGCTTGAGTGTTCTCGGGTGCAGGTTTTGAAACTTGGACACAAAAAGATAGTAGAGCCTAGAATCTGAGTGAGGTAAGAATGGATGGGAATACATGATATATTGGGGCAGGGGGTGATAGTAAAAAGGAGTGGGATCAATGAACTGGATGTCTGAACGAAGTTAAAAAATTTGGAAGACGGGTAATAGAATAAGGCATCTGACTCGATGGCACTTGGCTTTGGTTTGGCAAAGTTAAGAAGTACTCCTTAGCAAATGGATCCGTGCTGTCCCAGTGGTTAAGTGACAGAACTGCTAAATCTGCAGTTCAAATCCACCAGCTACATTTTGGAAACTGTTGGGCTGTTCTACTTTGTCCTAAAAGGTCTCTATCAGTCAGAATTGACTCAGTGGCATTGGGTTTGATTTTTTGGCTATGTAATATGTAAGTGAAGAGTTTCTGTGACACAAAATTTACCTTACTATGTGAAATAAACTCTGATTTGTTTGTTTTTAAATTTTTTCTCTGTTGCTTAAAAGAAACAAGCTGGTTGTATCTTATTAATTGATTTTACAATTGCCAATGGACCAAAACTTGTGGTTGGAAAACACTGCTCTACTGACCAATGAAATGGGGTGATCGAGATGGGATAGAGATAAAGTTTGCGGGAAATGAAGAATTGAGAAGCCTAAGAGTCTACAGTGTTAGATGGATTGTTTCCTAGTTGTGGAAGCCAGCAGGGGTGAGGACAGGAGTAGTGGCATAGACGCAGACATTGAAATATGTGCTAAATTAGTCCATGAATGAGAGAAGCACCATGGCGATAGGTACTTGATAATGTTAAGGAGGGGAAGTAGGTAGGGTGTGGAGGCTGGAGGTTTTGAGGAGACAAGAAGGGTACATCAGCCTCAGGTCCTTCAGAATGTGTGACAGAAAAAAAAAAATCAGCCTCATTTGTGAAGACTTCAGGGAAAAACATATAGCTGGTGTATAGTCTGGCTTCACTGTAAACAAAAAGGGAGAAACATGTTGAGAGAAGGCATTGTCGACGTGAATGATTTTGTTGCTGGGAGATCCTGAAATTTGTGGGGCTCAGATAAGAGCTTTAGAAGGGATAGGAAATGGGATTAAATGAAAAGGCCTTGGGAAGCTTGGACTGAGATTAGCAAGAATCTGATTGGTCTTGACATTGGGGTGGTAGGTAATTAGTCCGTATTAACTTCCTTTACAGGACTAGTTTCTTTGCTAGTTTGTAGAGATGAGATGGTGGTGTTTCTCTGGAATAAAAGCAACCTCAGTGAGGGCAGAAGCCCTGGGGTCTTCTCTTAAATCCTAAGGTAGCTGGTGCAGCAACAGAAGGGGAGTTGGATTTATAAGGAGAGGCAAATTCACGAAGTTCTGTGATCTCACCATGCCTCATCCTGTGCCAGGAGCATAGCTCACTGCCCATCTTCTCTCCAGATCTCTGCATAAGCCTCTCATCCTCAGGAAAACTTTCCGAATCCCTGAACTCCCTGGCCAAAGTCTTATAAAATACCTTGTTCTTCATCTTTACCTGTATCTCACGGTTGTGGTTTTAAACTTACTCGTGGGATTATTTCATTAAGTTTGATTTTTAACCAGATTGGACTCCATGCAACCTCAAATGCGCCTGATTTGTTCACCACTGTATCTCTGGTGGAAACCCGGATGTCATAGTGGTTAAGTGCTACAGCTGCTAACCAAAAAGTGGGCAATTCAAATCTACCAGGCATTCCTTGGAAGCTCTACAAGGCGGCTCTGCTCTGTCCTATAGGGTCTCTGTGAGTCAGAATTGACTCGACAGCAATGGGTTTGGTTTGGTATCTCTAGTCCATTGCATAACCTATACTAGTGCTCAGCAAACAAAGTGAATGCATTAACGATGTCAGGGCTATCAGACACTGATTATGACAAAGAAGAGCAAGGCGAGGGAAGCTTTTTAGAAGTTGTGAGAAAAGATCTGCCCGCAGTTACTTACTTTTGAAGGTCAATGGCTCAATCTTCATCTTAAAGGGAGGATGCTATAAACCTAGTATCTGAAACCAAAGACCAATTTAAAAGCTGCATTAATGGCAGCAGTAATCCTCAGAGGGGTACGAGATGGAAATTACTGAGCCAAGCCAGCAAGCCTGAAAAAAAATTCTAGTATCCACCTCCTTCAAAGGGAGGCCCTGTAGGAACCCGCTTTTGATTACTCAAATAACAGCTGTTACAGCTAAGTATCTGAGGAGGTAGGGTAGAGCTGTAGGAGAAGAGGTGCTTTAGAGGTGAGGGTGGAATCAGAGGAAGGGAAGATAGGAAGTAGCGTTGCCGCTGAAGCAGAGAAACGATTGGTCAAATAGGAAGTCGATTCACGAACTGGGGCACTTTTAGGCATGTGGTCACACAGACCATTAGTTGGGAAAAGACAGTGTTAGTCGAAACTGGAGCTCTTTATGCTAGCAAGCGGCACCCGAGGCAAATGTTGTAAGACAGTAATATGAGTTTAGGTCATCTTGAGCAAAAGTCATAACACAGTTGAAGACTCATCTCTGGAGAAGATTTTTGCTCTGCTTCCGTTTTAATTCTACCCTAGTCAGGAGCACCACTGCCTCTGTTCTGCACCCAACCGCTTTATAAAGTGCATACTCTTCATCTGTCTTGTTAAGACCTGCTTGTGAGAAGTGATTTTTTTTTTTTTCCTTACTGGATAATCGTTCAATAGCAGAGTGGGACACCTCTGAGCAATCACTGAGTATCATCTTTCTAACAAAAAGGAATTCAGACTCACCTCTTGCAACTGCCATTAACTCCTTCAGGCCAAGAGGGCACTGACTAGTGTTTGGGGGGATGTCATTCACTGAAAGACGCCCTTGTGACAGAAGGCCTTCACACACATAAAAGAGAAGAACCATGTATTTCTTTTCCTTAGAGTGTTAGAAACAATTTAGATTAATTATGTGTTTTTTGTGTGGAAGTGATGATATGAATTTCAGTGGCGTAGAGGACAAGGAGATAAGCCTTACTTTTTTAAGTGAAATATTTCCAATTTAGATCCATTACAGTTACACAATGTCATTATGAGATAGGAGGATATAACTAAATTATTCATATTATAGTTTTATTTGTATTCCATTCTTTATTTTTCCTGTAAAATATCCCTATTTGTTATAAAACTAGCATGTTTTGTAAAGAGATTTATGTTAATTACACAGAAAGATGCCTTAGTGAGAATAGCAAATTCTGTAGTGAATTTCAGGGTTTTTTAATGTGTGATCTCTATGGTGCAGAATATTTCTTGCTAATGGCTCATGCTGTCCATAGATCTAGTGATCTTTGAACCCTGTGTTCGTTATTATGGCTATAGCTGTACCCAAATGGCAGCATATTATTAAAATATGAGGTAATGATTGAAGAAACTAGATATAATTATGCTTGTAAAGGAAAACAAACCTTCTAGGAGTACGTTTTTAGCAGCCAAAATAAGGCCTTTAAAATGTTATGCTCAAAGTAAACACGTTACGACAGATGAAAAGTGCCAGTATTCAGAGAAAGTGAGTAAGAGACTGAACACAGCAGCAAAGGTTATCTCAGGAAAAGTTGCTCACTTCCAAAAATTACTTTTTTTTTTAAATGGGAAGTTTCCTAGGATTTCCTTTTGATAAACTTGAAGGTTTTATTATTATCCACATAAATAAATGAAATAGAAAATCATTTTTATTTCAGCAAGCTCTAATCTTGAGGCTTCTGGTGAGTAGCATCATTATTTACTTTGTGGCATTAACTTAGTTCAGCAGGCCTCTTTCTGTATCATGAAGGTTAGCCGCTTAAAAAGATAGTGAAAACTAGTATTTTTCTTCAGCTGGATCAGTTTAAATATCATATTAGTCAAAAAATAACAATCAGGGCAAAAAAAATACAGCTATCAAATGCTCTCATATCAAGATGAAGAAAAAACATGTCTCACAACAGAGACTCAGACTTGGAGAGCTGGTCTTAAGCTAGATGTTCTTGTAGACTGTCCAAGAGTAGATCACTGGCCCACCGAACTTCTCTCTAGAAATTAACTGGTAATGAATTACCAGTTAAGACCAGGCAAGGAGCTCTGGTGGCACAGTGGCTAAAGTCCTTAGCTACTGGCCGGTGGTTCAAACTCACCAACTACTCTGCAGGAGAAGGATGTGGCAGTCTGCTTCTATGAGGATTCACAGCCTTACACATCCTGTGAGCCAAGTTCTACACTGTCATATGGAATGGACTCAACAGCACTGGATTTGGTTTGGGTGGAAGACTAGGCAGACAATTCACATTCGTAAAGTATTTTTAATGTACTGATAATAATACTGCCAAGAGTTTAGAAAGTACGTTTATTTTGGATATAAGTATAAAGACTGTATCTTTAGTATGATAACATTTTTCCCTACATACTTTATCAACAAACAATTTAGGACAGCATAGCCAGCCAAGTGTGTCAAGTCGGAGCTAGGACAGTATAGTTTGAAATTATGTAAATATTTAGGTGTTTGTGCTGGTAGTTCTCTTAACACTGGCCCTTGTTTTGGGGCTCAGTTCTGAAAATTCTTCTGAGAAAGACAAACAGTGTCCATTTGAGGAAGCAAGAAGGTTGGTGGTGAATCAAGTATGAAAGTGGCAGTGGCAAAGGTCATGGAATAAAAGGAGCGGGCCGTGAGAATCGAACAGAATTGCAGCAGAAGAGAACAGTGATAGTAAGAGATAGTAAAGACTATCCTAAAAGAGGAGGAAAAATGAGACTCTGAAAAATATGTGTATTTCATAAGCAGATTCCTCCCTGACTGCATGGTTTCCATTAACCTCTACCTGAAAATCCTCCATGTTTGTCTGCTCATTCACGAGCAGAAAGGCTGAGGTCTCTGCCTTAAGCTGTAAGGGGTCACAACTGCACCTTTTGTAGCTGAGGTGCCAGAGGTAAATCTTAGAAAAATGGGAGGGGAGCGCGGACAGTAGAAGATTATGAGAAAGCCTAAGCCATTAAATCAAATGCAGTTTCCTCTTCATAAGAGTGTATTATCCAAATGAGCAGAAAAATACAAAAGAAGAGATCCAAATCAGTAAAGATTCCACACACAAAAACAATTTAAGAGTGTGTAATGTTGAGGAATTTCGTCATCGTGTTAACATCTGCGGCTAACCATGTTAGAGGAACATGCTTCGCCTTTGTTGTCATTTGCCTGCACTGCTAACTCATGTTTAACATGGTTTTTCTACTTACTGTTGATTGTCGGGACATAGATCTATAGGTTTTCACTTTCAATTATTCTCAAATTATAAAACACTGTTTTAAGGCAATGAAGTTATTTTTTGCAATGCTTCTGCTTTCACCTCTAGGACTAGGTTAGTTTTTCTGCTAATGGTCTTGGAACCGTGGTGAATAGCTTTTCTGATTGCCAGTGAGTTACTTACCCAGTGGATGTGGTTTCTTTTAGACAAATCTACCTTGTGTTGAAAACTTCTAATAATTAACTTCATGAGAATGGAGTAGGGCTTGATTTTTTTTAAAACCTGTTATAATTAATTATTTGGGATTATGTGTGCTAACAATAAAAAGGTATTGCCTAAACCTGAAGTGATAAACACCTTAACCTTCCAGCAACAAACAGTACAGGCACACACGAAGGACAGATGCATGCAGTGGCAGAGGGTGGGACGGAAGTGGGTAATTATTTGTAGCAATGCTTTTACTGTTGTTCAAATGAGACAGACTAACAGTGGCAGCAGTCATTTTGCTGAATCAAAGTCCATGTTAGTCACATTATACACTGCCACAAAAGGTTGTTAAAGCTGGTATTAGCATGTACCACGGAGGACATTCGAAGGACTCGATCTGTCACACTAAATCGCCTTCTTGCCCTCAACCATTGAAGTCTCCAGCTTCTCTGACATGTTCTTTCATTAATGGCCTGGCCTTGACAACTGATCCTAATTGCCTCTGAACCGCACTTCATGTATTATTGGTGTCTGACTGCCCTGGTTCATGTCAACAAGCCACAGCATGCACAGGGTGTGCCCACTGCCTTTGCTGAAACGATGCTCACATCGTCATAGTCCTCCAAGGGGCTTGGGTCTCACTGGGAGTCAAGTAGAAAGCTAAAGATCTTCCTGTCTCGTAGTAATACTTTCTTGTCAGTTTGTGTTGCACAGTTACTACTAAGCTTATGTAAAGACTCACTGAAACATTAAAGCAATCATGCAACATTGCACTGAAGCACTGATGGAAATGCTGCCTGATACATGCCCTTGTTTTAGTAAATGGTAAAATGTGCATGTATTGTAAAGGCCTTTTCCACCTTTAGATAGTGTAGTTTCCATTCCTCTTTCTTTGATTATGAATTACAGTTTCGGTTTGATGTGTAGTAATGACTGAAAAAGGGCCTATAATATTATATAGTTTGTAGACAGTACACATTAGACCAGAACTCCCCAAAAATAAATTACTGAAAGTTCGACTAGGTTATTTTACTTTAACACTTTATTAAAAGATTGTTATCAGCTGCATTTTGTAGATGTTGTTAAAATAATCAATTTTAGTTTAGTACATTTATTAAAAAGTCTTTATTCGGGCATTTCAGAAGACACTTGAAAGGGCACAAAATAGTTTAAGATACATTTTCATTTACTCTTCTCCAGGATGATCCATTGGGTTTACAGCAGACAATTTAAAATCCAAACCATACCATTGAAAATGCTCCAGACATTTACTTCTCCCCCCGCCCGCGCCCCCATGAGTGGCCCTGTGATTTAAAATTTCAGTCATTCCTCTGGTGATTTTTTACAGTCACATCTCCTAACAATAATGCAAGATTCTTTCAATCTTTTCATCCTCTTTTATTTATTGAAGGCCGTTTCGTGGTGAGCCTGTTAAGCATGCAAGTTCTATCCATGATCATAAAAAATAAATCATAGAAGCTCTTTGGTGCTAGGTATCATTTAGCCTAATCTAGACAGTGACATTTGGGCCACTAACAGCATAATCATGGTTATTGCTACAAATTGCTCCATGTTTGAGTTTTAATGTTATAAGTAAATTATGCCACCGGATAAAATATATGTTTCTTTGGGAATTAAACATGTTTATTTCAGCAGTGTGGCTACGGAAGAGCACAGCGACTTTAGGCTTCTTTCATGTAGTAATACTGCCACCTTCTGAAATGTGAAGGAATTGCCCTCAAGGGTAACTCAGTGACCATTTGCAGTGACCCAGAAGCATAAAACTTCCAATCAAAGGTATTCACCTCTGGAAACTGGTTGTCGTTGTATAAATGATAAGTTCAATTTGAATTCCTAATTTTAAGTAGCTGCAAATGAATAAGGGTATCCAACAATCATAACATGCTGTGTCCTCTTTTCGTTTTATCCCCAGATGCCTTCTGATTTTCTAGACTGCAGCACTGTCTTGGTTGGTGGTGGTATGGAGTTTTCTGTCAGACAGCTCAGTTGATATAAAGTTAATTCTGGCATGGAAGTACACAGCAAGAGCAGTTGCCTGGCAGAAATGGGACAGTGGTGGCTGGGCTGGGGTTGTGAGAAGGAGATGGCAAACGTTGTTTTCTTATCGTTCAGCCCGACAGTATGCCCTTCAGCAGAACAGCAAGCCCTCCTGATTCTTTAGAATTAGTGAGATTAGCATGAAGCACGTAATTCAGGGTGATGGAATTTGTCATAATTTGCATTGTCCTGGAAAAATGCGGGTTGATAGAGCGATGCATCTTGGAGCATGTCATGTCCCACGGGCAGGTCACAGAGGAAGCTTGGCAGAAATAATTGTATGACATGTGCATCGGTTGCAAATGCTTCGTAAGTGATTTGCCTAAAATAAAACAAACAGAAAAAGGATAGGAAGGTAGAGAAAGTAGGGGTACTGTAGAAGCAGCTCAAAGAACTGGGCACGCCACTCTCTGGTATTGCATTTTCAATGATTACATGCAAATACATACAATGGTTTTAAAATCCCACAGCCTTAGAACCTTTTTCCGTGGTTCTAAGAGTATTATCTGGGAAAATATGTGTGTGTTCTTGCAAAGTTTATTTGTAGAAGCCCTTCACAGAAGTTATTAAGTATACTACATTAGGAAAGGATTTCTAAGAGATTGCTTCTGACCCTGATAATGTTCCCAAACTGCAGATAACAAAGGATAATCAGCATGTGGTTGACAAAACGAGTATGACAGTGTTACTTATCTACAGCAACGTTTCTGGAAATGGGCATGTGGAATTCAGACAGGCAAGGGGAGCATGCTTATTTAGCATGGCATAGCAAGAAAAAAAGATTCAGTGTCAGGAATTGACCATGGTTTATTTATGAAGGAGCACCTGACAGCAATGCCACTCTCCCTGATAATTTAGAAATTTCTTCTCTCCTAGAACACTGTAACTAGTGTTTGCAGGTTATGTTACTTATTATTTCAATATCTGCCTCTACTTCACAAAGACACTTTACAGTGTCACCTTTATTTGTCGTTCTTTATACATTTCAAACAAAAGATTAATGCTGGTGGTTCAGTAACACTGATCCTTTATGACAGCTGAACATTTGTGGGTTGAGGGTCTAATAAGAAAAAAAATTAAGAAAGAAGTTTAAGGAAAATGAACAAAGTAAAACCTTGTGAAGATGAGGCTGATGATAAAACTGTTTCTTCTCACAACAGTGTTAGGAAGAATGCTCATTTTTTTGTCAGATGGTTATAATTATAGAGTTAGGTTTTATGAAAACTAAAATTACCTTAGGGCACAGCTCAACATGAATAAATCTTTCAACACCAAGTATCTGAAAACATGATACACATGAAACTAATCACGCCATACAATTACAAGTAGATCAAGAAGAACTGTGTGAAGTTTTTAAAAACTATTATTTATTGAGTTCTCTAACATGAAAGTGACTCTGAAAAATGTTAGTTCAGACCATTTTAAATCATTTGTTTTTGTAAAAGAATAGCCTTTATATAACCTTCATATGTTTTTAAACTTGCCCTCCTGTCTGTGTTCTTCAGAGCTGATTTCTTTCACAGTTTTACTAATCAGAGGTAATAACCGCTTTGTATGTCAATGGTCCAAAAATAGGTTTTTTATGAATATTATTTCCCTAATATATACTCTGCTCACTCATGGAAAGTTCGGGGTTGTTTTGTTTGTTTTAAAATAAACCCTGTTTGCTGTGATGCAACATTGTAGCCCAATCTCAGTAGTGTCGCTATAAGTGAATCTTGTGTGCAATAGATGTTTCAGTAAGAGTTGGCATTGTAGACTACATTTTTATTCCATTTTATAATACATTTTAACTAATTTTTTTTCTTTGTCTTCTTTTCACTGGATACTGCGATACAAATTGTAGGCACCTGTTGCTTCTCCTGTAAAATCTCACTGTTCACAAGACATGTTTGGGGTGTCGGACAGTTTGTTAGACCATTTCTAGTGTTTTTTCCCTCAATGGCGAGGACGTAAGACGTAGGTGATCTTCATGTATTTCGGGAGCCTTTTAGCCTTTTTTTCTTTTTCTTCAGAAAATTATGACACATAATGCAAAATCTTATTCAAATAAGTATGTATCTCACCACCCACCCCTCAAAAAAATTTCAGTAAACTAAGTGCTTCAGTGATGTTTTCCATACAAAACTTCCTATATGGAATAAGCACGGTGATGTACTAAGTTGATCAATTTTTACAGTGCCTTTAAACTTTGGGATTCTGTCTAATGACTAGTAATCTAGACTAGTTAAATGCTGGTTTAACTCTTGATGGTTCATGAATTATTTAGTTATTTGTTCACTAAGTTAGTATGTGATCCTACTGCTTATGGTGTCGCTACTATGTCATATGAAGGGTAATTCTGAGACTGTATTTCCAATAGACTGGAGAGTTAAGTGAATTGGGAAGGCCCAGTCAACCAATTTAATCAAGAGATATTTATTGGGCAAAGTGCCTCCTCCAGAGTTAATGTCATTGCCATTCTGGAAATGAGTCTCAGAAAATACAGATAGCTAAGAGAATTAGCTCATTAACATGCTGTCATCACATCTGGACTAGATCCAGGTCTGGCGCTTGCTTGGAAATCCATTGCTGCTGCGTTATGAAAGTAACAGGTTAGCTCTCTGTTTTAAAAGAAGGGTATCTAGTTTGTGGTTCTTTGTCCATTTAGAACATGAATCAACCCAAGTCACTAATTTATTTGACAAAAAAAGATTGTATTTGCTCATGACAGGTGATTTTGGAAGGTTAACTCTTTGTTCTCCATTCTGCTTTCACTGTCTTATCTTCTGTAGTAAGCTTATGTCTCCAAGATTGTCGATGGTATTTGGGTTTTTTCCACTTTGATCGAGCTTCAGTAAGTACTTCTGTTAAGTCTTGCCATCATTTCATGTCTGTTCTTTAGGATCCTTTGTGGTGAACAAGTAGTTCTGGGGGAAAAAAATCAAAGATAAAATGATAATTGAGTAAGTAAAGAATGTCATAAAGCCAACACAGCCTGAAGGAACAGTGTGCCTCAGTGACACCTACTGTTGACATTCCAAGGAAGATAAACGGCCTTCTTGAGTAAACAAGGATCTTAACTAAAGTACTATCCAATGAATTCGGTGCTACTTATTTCTAAATATAAGAAGGACAGATTAAATAATTGCTAACAATCTGTATTGAATTTTTTATTTAGAAATTATTGCTTTAAAGACCAATGTTTGGTTACTACAAATTATTTGAAAAGCCGTTGGTAATAGAAAATGACTAAGAAAGAAGCAATCAAGGCTAAGACTAGAATACACTTAGTTTAGGTTTAGTTTTTTTCCTTCCATTTTCTACTGGGTTGATGATTTTAATGCTCACCAATGTATATAAATTTTGGAGGACTCAGCTATGGGATCCAGCTTGACGGCACTGGGCTTGGGCATCTGTGAACTTCCCTTTTATATCTGTCACGCACCTGTCATAGGTTTGCTTTTATTTAGTAAGAAAGTCATCATACTTGAATTTGGCTCGAACTTGCCATGCAAGCCCTCACTTTCTTTTACTAGGGCTACTAGGGGAAGAATATTGTTCCTTCTCTCATTCATTCCTACTATTCCAACTTCACACTCCCCCTAAAAAAGTGAGAGTTCCAACTGACTATTATAAAATAATCTACATGTGTCTATATATATATAGATATGTATAATTTATATTAATAAATAAATCTAAACCTATAAAATAAATAAATAAAACTGAGTTTTAAGACTTCTTTTTCTCTTCTTTAATTTTTAAACCATAGTTTTTATTGCTTAGAAAATTTTTGCAGTCTGTTAGTCTGTGATGTTAAACAAAGCTCCTTGGAGATTTCAGAATGAGACTTCAACCAAGTAACAGTCATTTTACCTTTTAAAAAAAAGAAGCATCACTTCATTTTCCTCCCATACCTGGTAATTTTATTCCTCATAGATGCTTCATAAGAATTTCATTTTGCATACATTATATGGAAAAGATATTATTTGTAAATATATGATACGATCATACTGTATACTTATTAGATTGGAATGTCATCCAGCTTTCAGAGTTTCTGAATGTGCATGGCAAAACATGCATGATGAATGAGAATTAGATGACAGTAGATATAAAGCCACCAGTTTGACTGTGGGACATGGTCAGATCACACTGAAGATGGAAACATGTCTGTTGACAGAACGGAACTGAAACCAGAAAGAAAATAGTGTCCTGTTGAAAGAGCCCTGGTGGCACAGTGATTAAGAATTCAGCTGTTAACCAAAAGATCAGCAGTTCAAAACCACCATCCAGTCTGCTCTAGAAAGATGTGGCAATCTGCTTTCGGAAACTACAGACTCGTAAAATCCTGCGGGGCAGTCAGCTGTCTCCTACAGATTCCTATGAGCTGAAGTCAGCTCAATGGCAATGGGTTGGGTTGGGTTTTTATGTCCTGTTGTCCCACAAAATTGGAAGAAAAATTAATGAACTCTGAAATGTATGCTTGATAAAAGAAGAAAACATCTCAAATGACCACAGCAATGATATACAGAGCCAGAAAACCCCTGGAGAACTGGTTCTCCCACAATCCATTTGTATTTCTAAGGAATATATTGTATACATAACCTACTGCCTTTGAGTCAGTTTTGGCTCCTACCAACCCTGTAGGATGGAGGAAAACTAATTCAGTTTCTAAGGAGTGCCTGGTAGATTCAAACTACCATTCTTTTGGTTAGCAGCCATAGTACTTAACCACCACACCACTGGGGTTTCCATCGTACGTATAGGGTGTCAGAAATAGTTTTTCAAGGCACTTAGAAGATGTGTCATGTTGTGTCTGCCTATATGCTATCTATCCATATAAAGGAGCCCTGGTGACACAGTGGTTAAGTGAGTAGCTGCTTACTAAAGATCATCAGTTCAAAGGCACCAGCCACTCCCTGGAAGCCCTATGGGGAAATCCTACCCCACTCTGTGTGGTCACTGTAAATTGAAACCAACTCAATGGCAGCATATTTGATTTGGTTTTTTTGGTTTACTCATATATAGGTAAACAGTTTTTCTCACTCTAAATGGTGGCTGTTCTCTTTGCTTTGATTTGAAGGTCTTTTGATGTTGGTGATGGGGTTGCCAAGGATCTTTACCTGGGGTTGCAAGTTAGGCAAGGACCACCTGAGTAATGAGTCGTTCAACAGCACCAAAGGAGCAGCAGAGAGCTGGTGACAGGAAGACATCTAAGTTTGTGCTCGGGGCAGTTCTACTCCGTGCTATAGTGTCACTGTGAGCTGGAATCTATGCAATGGCAAGTTTGGTTTGAACTTGGTCCTTGGTCCGACTAGGAAAGAAGGCTAATGCGATGCAGTCAAGAGCAAGAAAAGATAACCTGCCTCTCCAGGAATATGTGACTACTATACGAAAACACTCAGAATTTAAATGAGAAACAAATGAAAAATATTGCAACCATTCTTAACTGTAAGATCACACCTCTTAGAGAAACTGGTGAGGGCCAAGGGCCCGAAGATGTATAGACTGAGTATATATTCTTCATACCACGCCATGCACTTCGTGTAGTTTATATCGTTTAGTGCTTAGAACTGTTCTTTAAGATTAGCACTGTTAACTCCGTTTTCAAGTATGCAGTCTGAACTTTGGAGAGCTTGTGTAACTGGTCTGGAAGCACACAGCTAGTAACTGGTGGAGTAAGGATATTAACCTCAATTATGACTTTAAACCCGTGTTCTTACTATACAGAATTTTTCAAGTTTGTGGGGAGAAAGGAGCCCAATAAAAAAAAAAAAATTTAAGATTGATCTCTCTAAAAGGTAGGTGCAGAAACTAAGTCATGCATTATGAGTAACAAAACAAGCAAAGGGCTGGAAAATTAGTTTTATAAATTTATGAAGAGAGAGCAAAGGAATTGAGAATCATCCCGGAGAAGCAAGTATTATTAAGATGAGGTGACTATTACACTTTTGAATACTGTTATATTGTCTACAGTCACAAATGAAGCATCTTTGGAAGAAAAATGCTGAAGCTATTCTTTTAACTAAAAACAGTACACAAGGAAATGTATTTAAGAGAAGACAAGCAGGCAAACAAAGAAATGAAAAACAATTTGTTGCATGTGAGAATATTTTGACCACAGTATACTGGAAAATTGACATAAGCTGCCTTCCTGGCACCTCTGTCACTAGAATACATGTAGAGAAAGCCTGCTGTGTTTTTGTTGCTGCTGTGAGGTGCCACTGACTCATAGAGACCCTGCGTACACTGAACAAAACTGCCCAGTCTTGCAGTGTCTTCACGATTGTTGTCATGCTTGAGCAGCCACTGTGTCAACCTAACTTGTTGAGGGCCTTCTTTTTCACTGACTCTCTGCTGTAACAAACATGATGTCTCTCTTAGTCATCAAATGCTGCTGTAACAGAAGATACACAAGGGAAAGGCTTTAACAAAGAGAAATTTATTTCTTCACAGTAAAGTGGGCTAGGAGTCCAAATTCAAGATGTTAGCTGCAAAGGAAGACTTTCTCTGTGTCAGCTCTAGAGAACTTCCTGGTCTTCGCTTTTCCCCTGGTTTAATAACTTCTCAGGACCCAGAATCTAAAGGACGCAAATGTGCTTCTAGCACTGCTTTCTTGGTGAGATGAGGTCTCCAGCAGTCTGTTCTTCCTTTCTTTTTCTTTTCATCTCCTGAGACATAAAGGATGATGCAAGCCACCACCCCAGGAATACTCCCTATACACTGGATCTAGGATATGACCTGGGTAAGGCTGACACAATCCCACCTTGATCCTCTTTAACATGAAATTATAATCACAAAATGGAGGACAACCGTACAGTAGTGGGAATCACGGCCCGACCACAGTCATAGACGTACTTTTGGGGAGGGACACAATGCAATCCATGACATTGTCCTTCCCCGGGACATCACTGCTATTTCCTGATAGCAGACCCAGTGTCTCACTGTTCTTGCTTCTAAGGCGTGTTCTGGCTGTACGTCATTCAAGACAGATTTGTTAGTTCTTTTGGCAGTCGTCCTATATTCAAAAGTGTCAGTTCTTCTCTCTTTCTTCTTCATTGTCCAGCTTTCATATGGATATCAGGCAATTGAAAACACTGTGGCTTGGGTCAGGTACACCTTAGTCCTTAAAGTAACATCTTTGCTTCTTCATACTTTAAAGAGGTCTTTTGCAGCTGATTGGGCAATGCAATGTGTTGTTTTTCTTGACCGCCGCTTCTGTGGGTGTTGACTATTGATCCAAGTAAAAAAAAATCCTTGACAACTTCAGTCTTCTCGATTTATCATGGTGTTCCTTATTGGTCCAGCTGTGATTTTTTTTTTTTTTTTGTATTGAGGCATACTGAAGGCTGTAGTCATTGATCTTCATCAGTAAGAACTTCAAGTCCTCTTCACTTTCAGCAAGCAGGGTTGTGTCATATGCATAATTCAGGTTGTTAATGAGTCTGCCTCCAACTCTGATGTCCCATCCTTCTGATATCGTCCAGGTCCTCAGGTTATTTGCCCAGCATACAAATTAAATAAGTGTGGTGAAAGGGTACAATCCTGACACAAATATTTCTGACTTTCAACCATTCAGTAGCTCCTTGTTTATTCAAACAATTGCCTGTTGATCTGTGTATGAGTCCATCGTGAGCACAGCTAGGTGTTCTGGAATTCCCATTCTTTGCAGTTTTATCTGAATTTATTATGATATGATCCACACAATCAAATGTCTTTGCATAGTCTGTAACACACAGGTGAACATCTTTCTGATATTCTCTGCTTTCAGCCAGGATCCTTCTGACATCAGCAGTAATATTCCTCGTTCCACATCCTCTTCTGACTCCAGCTTGAATTCCTGGCAGTTCCCTGGTGATGTGCTGCTACAGCCACTTTGTGTGATCTTCAGTAAAATTTTACTTGTGTGCATTAATGGTACTGTTTCATAATTTCTGTATTCATTTTGATCACCTCTCTTTGAAATAAGTGTAAATATGGATCTCTTTCGTCTGGTTCGCCACGTAGCTGTCCTCCAATTTCTCGATCCATCCAAAGAGCACTTCCGGTGCGGCATGCGTTTGTTGAAACATGACCGCCGTTCTTCCATCAGTTCCGGGAATCCTGTTTCTTGTGACCGCCGTCAGTGCAGCGTCGACTTCTTCCCTCAGCACCTTCAGTTCTTGATCAGGTGCTACTTTCTGAAATGACTGGATGTCGATCTGGTTTGTGTTGTTTGTTTGGGTACAGTAACTCTGTGTATTCTTTCCATCTTCTTCTGATGCTTCCTGCATCATCCATTATTTTGGCCACAGAATCCTTCACTATTACAACTCCAGACTTGAATTTTTCTCCTGTTCTCCCAGCTTAAGAAATGCTGAGCATGTCCTTTTCTTTTGATTTTTCTAGCTTCAGTCTTTACACATGTGATTACAATACTTTGTCTTCTTGAGCTACCTTCTGAAACCTTCACTTCAGATCTTGTATTTCATCATGCCTTCTGTTTGCTTCAGTTATTCAACATTCAGTAGCAAGTTTCAGAGTCTTTTCTGGCATCATTTTGTTCTCTTCTTTCTCATCTTTTTAATGACCTCTTGTTTTCTTCATGTATGATATCCTTGATGTCATTATACAACTTGTCTGGTTTTCGGTCGTTTGTGTTCAGTGCACCAAATCTGTTCTCAAGATGGTATCTAAATTTAGGTGCGATACACTCAAGGTGGTACTTTGGATCTCATGGACTTGTAATTTTCTTTAGCTTCAGCTTGACCTGAAGTATCAGCAACTGATGGTCTGTTGTGCAGTCGGCCCCTGGCCTTGTTCTGTGCTTTTCCATCACCTCTTTCCAAAATGTAGTTGATTTGATTCCGATGTATTCCATCTGATGAGGTTAACATATATACTATATGGTTTAGTATGTGGTTTCTAGAAAAGAAACCACCAGCACCCCTCCTTTCTAACCTTGTACGCTTAAGTCCATTCTCTCTCGTCTGGGTGTGTATTGCTCCATCTGTCATCTGCCCCTTCTTTCTCCTCCCACTGACTCCTTCTCATAAGCCTCCAAAGGGTTCAAACCTCCTCATGATAAAAAGTTTAGTTATTCCACTGTCTGCTTCTCAAGATACAGCCCCATCACCTTTCCTGTCTTCACCAAACTTCTTACAAAAAGATACCCACAAAACCCACAGCCACAATTTCAAAAAGTTGAATACTGTATGATTCCATTTATGTAACATTCTTGAAATGACAAAACTGTAGAGATTTAAAACAGATTAGTGGTTGCCAGAGGAAATACAGTGCATAGGTTAGAGGTGGGGCTAGTTATGACTACAAAGATACAGCACAAAGGAGTTCTATTGTAGTGATGGGATGGTCTATATCTTGATTGTTGTGATGCTCATGCAAATCTGTACATGGGCTAAAATTGCATAGAACTACACACATACACACAAATGAATGAAAGTTGAAAAAGTAGTAGAAACTGAAGTCTATAGCCTAGTAAACAGTAATATACTACTGTCGGTTGCCTGTTTGTTTCTATTTTATTTGTTTTTATTTGTCTTTGGGACAAGCTGAATGAAGTGTACTATCAGGGATTGAATAGTGTCTCCCCAGAAATGTGTATCCGTTTGGCCAGCAATGATTCCCGCTATTGTGTAATTTTATCCCATATGTTATAAATCCTGCCTCTCTGAGGTTAATGATGGAGAATGGGCAGCAGCTGTGTCAGTGAGACAGAACTCAACCTACAAGTGTGCATTGTGTTGAGGCAATCTCTTGGAATACAAAAGACAGAAATGAGCAGAGATGGGGACCTCACACCACCAAGAAAGGAGTGCCAGGAGCAGAGCATGTCCCTTGGACTGGGGTTCCCTATACAGAGAAGTTTCTAGTCTGGGGAAGGAAGACTGAGAAAGCCTTCCCCTAAAGCTGACAATCTGAACTTGTACTTTAAGCCTACTTTCTGTAAAGAAATAAATGTCTCCTTGATAAGTCGTCCACTTGCAGCATTTCTGTTATAGCAACACTAGATGGCTGTGACATGTACAAGGATCTTTGTACTATTTTTACAACTTCCTGTGAGTCTTTTAAGACCCCACGTGGTGGAATGGTTAGTGTACTTGACTGCTAACTGAGAGGCTGGAGTATCCGTAGCTGATGGTCTGTTGCACAGTCGGCCCCTGGACTTGTTCTGTGCTTTTCCATCATCTCTTTCCACAGTAGTTTGATTGTAGGCTGGGGGTTTAAGCCCACCCTGAGGTGCCTCAGAAAGAAAGATCTGGTGCTCTACTTCCAAAGAAATCAGTCATTGAAAACTACTGGCACAGTTCTACTCTGACACACGTGAGGTCACTGTCGTGTACTGAATTATGTCCCCCAAATATCTGACAACTTCATTAGGCCATGATTCCAGTATCCAGTATCATGTCGACCTCTTTGTCATCTGATGTGATTTTCCTGTATCATAAACCCTACCACTCTGATGTTAGTGAGGCAGGATTAGAGGCAGTTATGTGAATGGAATAGGGCTCAATCCATAACGTTATGTTGTATCTTAATTTATTTGAGATATAAAAGAGAGAAGCAAGCAGAGAGACTGGGGGATGCCATTACTGCCAAGGAGTGTGTGCATCCTTTGGACCTGAGGTCCCTGTGAACTCCTAAAACAGGGGAAGATTTATAACAAGAACCTTACCCACAACCAGCAGAGAATAAAGGACTTCCCCTGGAATTTGCACCTTGAATTCAGACTTCTAGCTTCTTGGACTGTGAGAGAATAAATCTATTTCTTAAAGCCGTCCACTTGTAGTATTTCTGTTATAGGAGCACTAGATAAATAAGACAGTCACCATGAGTCAGAATCAGAACTCAACAGCAATTGGATTTTTGTTTGTTTCTTTGGGGAGTCTACAATTATGTCAAAATAAAAAGTCAAAAACTACCTTAGAGCTACGGTTTCTTCCATTCTTCCTTCAAAGCCCTGAAACTGAGCTGCATCCATGACTCTTACACTAAAGCTATACTTTCACTACTACCAGTGACCTCTTCACAGACTTCCACACTCCTGACTTTACTTCATTGAAATACTTCCTTTGATTTTCATGTCACTGCCCTCTTGATTCTCCTTCACTGACTCCTTCTGCCTATCTCCTAAAATAAAACTTCATCCCCTTCCTCCAACGCACCAAGCTCATTTCTCCCTCACTATCTTTGACCATGCTGGTTGCTCTGCCCACAAGGTTCTTCCCATAGGTCTTCACATACATGATTCATGAGTTGATTATAAGTTTTCAAAGGAAGTATGATGAAGTTTGCTCTTGAGGTCTCCTATAAACAAGAGCTGGCTTAAGGAAGCTAGTCTTAGATGCCCTTTGATTTTTGCATAATACATTACTCAGAATTGTAAATGAAGTGATTCTAAAAGACAGACGGTTATTTGTCTATTGTAATATTTCATTTCAAGAAACACCAATAATAAACTAAAACTAAACCCATTGCCTTCTACTCGGTTGCAACTCATAGCATCCCTATAGGACAGGGTAAAAGTTCCCCATAGGGTTTTCAAGGAGTAACTGGTAGATTCAAACTGCTGACCTTTTGGTCAGCAACTGACCTTGTAACCACTATGCCAACAGGGTTTCCCATTCACTGTCAGAAGACAGAAAAGTAGTAATTTATCTGTACAGCAAGTTAGAAGAACTAACAAACTTGTGACATTAGGAAGAGTCTCACCTGTTTCAAAATAAATACTATGAATAGTATTGAGAGAATTAATAGGATTTACATCCTCGCCACATATAGCTTAAAATAAAAATAGCACTTTATTATCTTAACACTGCTGTACATTTTATTAAATCTTTGTTTTTAAATTTGAAATGTGTGCTTTTATTTAGTATGTCTAAGATAAATCTATAAGTAGTTCTCAATGGCTATAATATGGAGTACACAACTTTGCATTTAGATCATTACTATTAGGTCTGATATGTACCATTGTGATGTGTGTAACATGCCCAACTCTATGTTGTCAGTGTATTTTCTCTACCTTTTGAATGTCTAGCTGTTTGTTAAGTTCCAGCTTAAAACTCTTCTCTCCCAGGATACTTTTTTCCCAGCCATGAACCAGAAGTGAGTTTCACGTACCATTAACCTACAGTGGAAAACCTGGTGGCGTAGTGGTTAAGCACTGCATCTGCTAACCAAAAGGCTAGCAGTTCAGATCCGCCAGGCATTCCTTGAAAACTTTATGGGACAGCTCCACTCTGTCTTATAGGATCGCTATGAGTTGAAATTGACTCTATGCCAGTGGGTTTCAGTTTCTTTATTTTACCCTCTAGTATCACTTATTGGTTAAGACTCTGGTTACCAGTTATAGAAGCTTACTTAAGCTATTTAAGCAAACAGTAGGAAATTTATAATGATGTATCTCTATCTCCTAGGACCATCTGGCACAATGGTTAAGAGCTTGGCTGCTATCCCAAAGGTATGCAGTTTGAATCCAGCACGCCCTCATTGGAAGTGCTATGGGGTAGTTCTACTCTATCCTATAAGGCTGCTGTTTCTTTCTTTTCAAGGGGGCTAGAACCAGGAGTCAGAATCATAGTAATGATAATAGCAAAAATTTTATGCCATGCTTCTTAGATGCTAGCCCCTGTTTCATAAACACTTTAAATATATTGTTGTTCAGTACTCATGAGGCCCCTGTAAAATCAGTGCTATTTTTATTACCATTTCATAGACAAAGAAACAGAAGCAGAAAAAGTTATGTAACTTGGCCAAGGTCAGACCTCTTATAAATGACAAACCCAAGTTTAAACCTAGCCATCTGGCAGTGATGCTCGTGCCTGAGAACAGTGAGCTAATTTGCCCTTCAGGAAGGCAGCAGGACTGCACTCTGCTGTCTCAGCTTCTATTTAGGTGTTTACTCTCTTGCTCCATCTCCTTGCAGCAGCATAGTTTCTCTTTCTTCAGTGTACTTGAAAGAATATGGGTTATAATTCTCTCAGTACCCATTCTTCAGAATTCTGCAACCAGTGTGGGTCAGCTTCACCCTGCGTAGTGTTTGACGGTTCTGATAGACGGAGCAGGAAGATAAATGATCACTATGAACTACACTGTGTCGCTTATGTTTGATGTGTGTTACTCTAACTGCTGCCATGGATCGTGCTGTCCCCACGTTTACTCCCCTCTGCATTTACTGTACTCTTCCCTAAAATGGTACCGATTCTGATGCTTTCCTTTGAAGCAAGTTTAATTGTTGTGTGGGTGTTTTTATTAAATGTTTTATCTTCTTACATGAGAAAGGACTTGCAGAGGATCTATTTTCTTCTTCATCTTCTTCAAATTATAAAAAGAAATTTATCTAAATGGTAAAGGGGGAAAAAAAGCCAGAAAGAGTGAGTGACATTAGTTGGTTTGTTTAAAACTATAGAGCTCTATTCAGAGCCCTGGTGACATGCTTGTTAAGAGCTCAGGCTGTTGTCTAAAAGGTCTGCAATTGGATTCCACCAGCTGCTCCTTGTAAAACTTACTGATCAGTTCTACTTCCTTATAGAGTTTACCATCAGTCAGAATTGCCTCAGTGGTAATGGATTTGGTTTTGGCTTGTTCCTTGGGGAACTATTTCTGATTTAGGCAGGATAGCAGCTTTGTGGGACTAAGAGTTCTTTTCAAAGAAGAAAGAAGCTTGGATGAACTAATGCTTTTGAATAGATGCCATAAGTTTTGCTATATCAGTGGTTTTCAAGGTATGTTCATACCTTAACTTTAAGTCATTCTCTATCTAATTGGAACTATTGTTAGATTAGTAACTAAATAACAAGAGATATGTAGGTAGTCTTGGCTTCAGCTCTCAGTTTTTCTGTGTTACATGCTGTGTGACCTTTGGCAAGCTGCTGAACTTCTTTTGAGTCTTCCTATTAAGCTATAAAATGGAAATGATCCTTACATAATAAAACTGCTATGAAAATTACATGAAAATATATTTAACTATCTTTTGTGTGTAAGAAGCACAACAATGTTGGCTTTCTTTCCCAGGTTTTTTTTTTTTTAATCAAGGGAATACAACCATAGTAAAAATAGCTAAAAAAAAAAAGTAGTGGTCTGGATCCTTCTGGAAACCCTAGTAGTGCTTAAATACTACAGATGCTAACCACAAAGATCAGCATTTCAAACCCACCGGGCACTCCCTGAATACTCTATGGGGCAGTTTTACTCTGTCCTGTATGGTCACTATGTGTGAGAATCAACTTGATAGTAATAGCTTTGGGTTGATTTTTGTTTTGTTTTGTTTTTTTGTTTTGTGACTGGATCCTTCTAAGAAATTGTCATCTCTTACATATACAAGAAATTTTACAGGAACTTTTAGTACTTCAGGTTGTCAGAGTGCATTAGAGAAACAACAGGACTTTCCCTACATGGCCTTAAAGAGATAAGATAGACAAGGTCTCCATTACTATGGACCAAATGCATCAATTAATTAAATACAACGACTGCATATAAATAATTATTGAAAAATAGCTGTTTGTATTATTGCTATAAATTGTAAATCTGAAAACTATGATATTCCATTCTGTTCTGTCCATAGTTTGGAAACCCAAACCCAGATGTTTCTTCTCACCATTGTCACAGTGTTTCTCCCACGGAGCAGCTGGTGTGTGCAGACTGCCAGCCTTTTGGTTAGCAGCCATTCATTTAACCACTGTGCCGCTAGGGCTCCTTACCTTTAATTTATAAGACAGGTGACAAGATACCCAACAAAATTAGCAGAACTGGATGCACTCTTTCACAGCATTGTTTCTCTGACAGTGAGTTTCCACTTCAACACAGCATAGACTGAAGATTTGCAGTCCCTTCCATTGTTTCTGTTTTCTGCCGTCTTTCTTATTTCCTAGTTGATGCTTATGGATGCCATTCTTTCAGTTCCTAACAGACAGCAATTTTGTCTCTTAGGATTGCTTCTTGTATTTCACTTAGCATTCTTAAGAGTTTAGAAATATAGCCTTAACAATGTGAAAAGGATAAAAGAGAGTTCAAGATGTAAAGTCATAAAATTTGGTAAAATACATTTATTCTTACTGATGGAAAGCCTTATTTTCCAAATAAGTCTAAGCATGACATCATGCTTCAGAATTTCAGGAGGTTGCACATGTTCTCCATACTCTTGGAGGTTTAAGAAGACCAGATATTTTATGCTAAGAGCAAATAATATCTACTAAATTGGGGAAGAGTGTGTAAAACAGCAGTGAAGATAAAAGTATACTGTCTTAAGAAACTGGAATTATTTAACTTAGAAAGGAATGCCTTCAAGAAAATTAAATAGTCTTTACATATATGAAAGAATTTCATACATGTGGCAATTCTATGTGGCGATTCTACCCTCTCATATAGAGTGGCTGTGAGTCAGAATTGACTTGATAGCAGTGAGTTTGAGGGGCAGGGGCGTGTATTTATTAGCCTGTCCGTCTTCATTAAGGTGACCCTCATAGTACGTTTTCTCTTTGTATTGCAGCAAAAGGCTTGGGGATCGATGTTAAGGAACTATTTTAAATGATCCATCAATATAAATATCCGATGAGAGATTTATATGATCAGAAAAGTACTTTCTGCATTGAAAACATTCACCTGGACATTCTTTTACATGTAAAATATTTTAGCATTCTTATTTTAATTCTCTTTCATTTTCTCTTGGCTAATGTCCTTTCTTGCCTTTCTTTCTACCTTGCCAACCTCACTTTTTCGATCTCATTTTCCTTTGCACATGCCCTAACTCTGGGTAGCCCAGTTTCTGACCCTATGTTCTTTTTTATGTCCCCTGTTAATTAGCCTAGGAAACCGTGGTGGTATAGTGGTTAAGTGCTATGGCAGTTCAAATCCACCACATGCTCCTTGGAAATTCTATGTGGCAATTCTACCCTCTCATATAGGGTGGCTGTGAGTCAGAATTGACTTGATAGCAGTGAGTTTTGGGGGCAGGGACGTGTATTTATTAGCCCGTCTGTCTTTAAAGAAAACCTTGGCGGCATAGTGGTTAAGAGCTACAGATTCTAATTAAAAAGGTCAGTATCTTCAGTCTATCAGGTGCTCCTTAGAATCCCTATGGGGCAGTTCTACTCTGTCCTATAGAGTCACTCTGAACTTGAACCAACTCAGCGGCAAAGAGTTTGAGTTTTGGTTTCGTCCTAAAGGGTTTATAGTATAACTTCACTCATCACTCCATGTATTTCTAATGCTATTGCCTTGCTGCCTTCTAATCTTACATTTCAAAAAATACAGTATTAAAAGATATCCTTTAGTCATCTCATATTCACCAAATTTAATCTGTGTCCACTTTTTAAAAATAACAAAGAAAAATTCTTTTTCCCCGCTGTTCTTCTTATTGCTCAAGATCACTAATCTTCCAGATTCTGAAAATAGGGATGCTCAAGCCACCCTTGAATACTTTGTCACCTTGTATCAAACAAGTCCTGCTATTTTTCCTTAAAATGCTTCTTGTCTTTCATCATTGTTCTCACCGTTGCATCTGACCTACTGCAGATATCTTTTATCTGATCTACCTATTTCCAGTTTTCCGCTTTCCTAGTTATTCCTGAGGAGACTTGATGACGCAGTGGTTAAACACTTGGCTGCTAACTGAAAGGTTGGTGGTTCAAGCCCACCAGCTGCGCCAAAGGAGGAAGGTGTGGGAATTTGCTTCCACAGACATTACAGCCTTGGAAACCCTATGGGCAGTTCTAGTCCGTCCTCCAATGTCATTATGCATTGGAATCAACTAAAAAGCGATGGGCTTGGTTTTTGGGGTGGTTGTAGTCTTCCTCACAGCAAAGCTTGGCTACAATGCTATTTCTTTCATGTAACTCTCCAAACTCTAAATCCCGACTTCCATTACATTGTCTCGATAGCATTAGAATCCTACTGGAGTATTAGGCTAAGAGATCCAGATCTAGCTCTCCACCAACTTCTTTTCCTCCTGAGGCTCGCCACAGAGATAGTTACACAAGGAAGTGGGAAACGGAGTGAAACGTAACGCTAGCAGGATGTCTGAAATCTTCAGATTAGGGTGTTCTAGAGTACTGCCAACAGTGGGAACTTAGGCCTAAACAAGTCCTCTCCATCTTAGATTTACTTCTCTGTCTTCTGCAATCCTACGCATGCTTACATTCTCAGAGTTCTTATTATCTCAAGTTCGGTGATGTATAAGCATGAGCAGGATTGCAGAAGACAGAGAAGAACAAAATGCAAGACAGGCAGTAAACTGGTAGCAATAAGTAGTTACACTGAGAACAACTTACCTTTTCTAACTGGTAGGTAAGAAAACAGCAACAGAGAGACAGAGAGCTAGCTGACCTAAGAAGAAAGCCCTACTGCTGCATATCTGGTTTCAGGGATGGGAGACAAGAGGAAAGAATAGTCACCCCCCGTAGGACCTTTCGGCCCACGTAAGTGAAAGCGGTCCAGTCCCTCCCAATCTGATGAAGAGCTCCTCCCTGCCCCCTTGCCACATTTTATGAAGTTTGCAAGACTCCTGTCAGTGAGCCCTTGACAGTCTTGCTTTTCACAGCTTTCAGGCTTTGGCTTTGTTTTAATCCTTAATATTTTTCACTGTAGGGTATGCTGTCCATGCTCTTTTGCATTTCATGGGTTCTGACTTTGGAATCATCTCACCCTTCATCCATCCAAAGCCTTACATTCTCTCAAAACCAAATCATTTCTGTCCCTTTCATTTACATCTTCTACTGCCATTCCCTACAATGATGACAAATTCCTCTGGGCATCTGTGATTCTTATAATTATGTCTATCCAGTTTTATAGTTAATTGTTCTCAACTAATTTTTAGTATCGTAGTAAATTGCTTGAGAACATGGAGTATGCCTTTCTTTTCTTTCCAGCTCTTAGCATACTGTTACATTATAGAAACACAGCACTAGAAAGAACCGTAACTGAAACCAAAACCCATTGCCATCAAGTTGCTTCTGACTCACAGCGACCCTGTAGAAGAGAGTAGAAAGGACCATGGATAACAATTCTAAATGTTTACTGGTTGATTGAGTAAATAATTAACTTTTGGGCTCTTAAATTGTATCTGCAGGGTATTATTAAATAACATCGTAATAAAAGTGGTTTAGTCATCTAGTACCGCTCTAACAGAAATACCATGAGTGGATGGCTTTAAAAAGAGAAATTTGTTTTGTCACAGTGTATTAGGCTAAGAGTCCAAATTCAGGGCTTCAGCTTCAGGGAATGTCTTTCTCTGTCAATTCAGGTCCTTGTCATCAGTCTCCCCCTGGACCGGGAATGTCAGTGCACAAGGACGCTGGACACAAAGGGCACACTGTTCTCCTGGCACTGCTTTATGGTTAGTATGAGGTCCCCAACTCTCTGCTTGCTTCCCTTTCCTTTATATCCCAAAAGATTGCCCTAAGGCAATACGGTCATACAGATTGAGTCCCACCTTACCAACAAAACAGCCTCCCATTATCATTAACATCAGTAACCTCTAGGGTCACTGTGAGTTGAACCTGACTTGACAGCAGCGGATAAAGAGAATCTGAAACCCTGGTAACATAGCGTTTAAATTCTGTGGCTGCTAACCAAAAGGTCAGCAGTTCAATCTACCAGGTGCTCCTTGGAAACTCTATGGGGCAGTTCTACTCTAGAGAGTCTATGGAGTCACTGTGCATCAGAATCAACTCTACAGGAGTGAGTTTGGTCTGGGTTTTCAACAAGCCTATATCCATTACATGTATCCTGGAGTGCCTATATTCAGTCAACTAATTATAACTGTAAACACAATGGTTTGAGTACAAAAATAGTAATCCATACATTTCAGTATCGGTAAGACAGCTGAGGGGTTTTGTTATACTGAGACCGTCACATTTTAATATTATTCTAAATTAGTGATAACGCCATAACTGTTATATGACAGCAATATAAGAGAGATTGTTTTTTTAAAACTTGTCAATGTACTTTTTTTTTCTCATTGGTTTCATCTTTTTCCTGTCAAGTGGTGAAAATTTTTATCTCTAAACTGAACTCTAACATATTATGGCAATACGTGTGTGTGTTTTCAAAGACAACAAATTAGCCTTAATCCAACACATCGAAGCTATGTAATTTTTTAAAAAGGCAGAGAGAGATGTCTTGCCGGGTGCTAACACCTTCAGAAGCCATCATTACAGCATAGCAGAGAAGAACTGTCCTGCAGATGGAGAGAGTAATGTGAAGATTCGCACCAGACCTTGTCCTTCTTTGCCTCTTCCCCGTGTGCAAAGGAATCTGTCAGATCTTACTCCATTCTTTGAAGAAATGCCTAAAGAATGTCAGTTCAGTCTGGCTACACTTAGGCATCATGTGGGAAGATTGTGGATGCCTTCAAGAAAAAGAGACACATTCTGAAAAATGTAATTTAAGAGTCATCAAAAGAAAGTATTTTTCTGTGACTGGGTTGAAAGTTTATGCCTTTTTCATAATAGAGGTATCTTAACATTTGTATTGCACTTTTTCTTTTGCAAAGCATTGTAGGATTAAATATTGTATTTGATTCTCATCGCATTCTAGACTTAATTTAAAGTTATATTGCTGTGTTTGTAATTAAAATAGCACTATTGTTTGGTCTGTGACTACTAGAACCTACAGCGTTCATTTGTTTCTTTTTCTAGTAGCTGTTATGGACTGTTTTTCACCACATAGACTGTAGGCAACAGGGCACAATTTAAAATGACATAACCTGAGTGGCTAGTGGTTAAGTGCTATGGCTGCTAACCAAAAGGTCACCAGTTCAAATCCACCAAGCGCTCCTTGGAAACTCTATGGGGCAGTTCTGCTCTGTTGCTATGAGTCACCATTGACTTGACAGCCTGGGTTAGCAATATATGGAAATCCAGTTAGCTTAGTGGTTAAGTGCTTCATCTGCTAACTAAAATGTCAGCAGTTCAAATCCACCAGGCACTCCTTGGTAACTCTGAGGGGAAGTTCTGCTTTGTCCTATAGGATTGCCATAGGAATTGACTTAACAGCAATGGGTTCTTTGTTCGTTTTGATTATTTCTTTAATTAATAGTTGTGGACATTGGAGCACGGACTTTCATTCAGGTATTTCTGAATCCAAGAGGACTCCCCAAACATGCTTTTCATGTGAATCTCGTCATCAACCAGTGGAAGCCAAACATCTCTTGTCAGCAAAAATGACCTTGACCTCACCAGGCAGAGCCAGGTGCTCAGCCTTTGCACTCTCAAAGCATCGTATGTGCTCATGGCACTATATTGAGAATTCAGTTACCATTGTACGTCATATTTATCTCTGCATTTGAGAAGCCTGACTCAGTGAATGTTTGTTCATGAGTAAATCCACAGATGAAAAATGAATATGTGCATTGTTCTGATCTGACAGCTCATTTAGCGAGCATTCTACACACCTGTTGCTGGGTTTCCTCCTACTGAATCTCGGCAGAAACTCAGCAGCATGACTCGGGGTTTCAGTATCTACTTAAGGAATTTCTCGACTCACTATAATGAAAACAGAAATAATAAACTTCATTTTGTTTTGTTTTTCAAACAACACTTGTAGACCAGTGTTTCCAGAAGAGAAAATCAAGACTCAAAGAAACTTGGTTATGATACAGCCACAAGGTAACATAGAGGAGACAGAGTCAGGTCAAACTAGAAACTTCAAATGCTATACTGAGCAAAACTTTGAAAATGTCTCAGGGCACAAATGGTATTGCTTGTAGTAGCAACAAGAATTTAGGTGAAATGAATGTCAAATTGAATCTAATCTCTGACAAGACACATAGTACTGAGAAAAAGAAACAAACTTGATTCTTTATCTTAAAGCATGCTAGAAACACAGTGCATTAGTTCTTTGAAATAAATTCTGCCCCTTACTCTGAAGGGGTGCAGGGAAGGGGAAATACAACCTTTAATAAAATGCTTGTTTTAGTACTTGTGTCCTTCCTTTTACCCTCAATAAAAAATGAAGTTTGTTTAGTATGAGGAAATTTTCTGTGTGAAAAGTCAGCATGTAGTAGAATAACAGGCCATTACAAAATTATAAGGCTATGTTTCATTTAAAATATTTCCTTGGTATGTTCCTGTTACATGTTCAAGGGAAACATGGGAGAATCTTCTGGAGTTAATTTAATACCTGGGTATTCCCATGTACCACAATCTCACTAGGGTGAAGATAAATGGAATGTTTATAAAATGATCTGAGATATCTTCATGAAATGTGATACATCAGTAGAATATTATTAGTAGTAGTTGTAATAAACTAGAGAATAAATTGCCTGTCTTAATTATCAAAGGTAGTGAACTCAAAACCCTTGAGAAGTCTCTCTTCATTGGAAAGTGTTCATGTCTTCTTTTCTCGTAGTGTCTGATGGAAATCTTACTTTTATCACTGAATTATCTGCATCAAGCTAAAGTGCCCCAAGACTCAAATATTTTAAAGAAATATTCCTATTTTGAGTTTAAATTTAAGTTGTCCAATGATTTACAAAGGCAAAAATTGCATGACGCTCCCGTTTCAGTTTTCTGCTTTAAAACATGGGAGTACAAGAGTAATCTTGTCACAGACACCTATGAGAGATTTCGGTAAATATTTCTCCACAGAGTCTGGCAAGAAAACAAATGTTAATACAATGAGGACATAACGAAAATCTTTAATAAGTGGCAATTCATTATGATTCAAAAAAATCATTTGGCAAATTTCAAAAGAGAGAGCGAGACACTTAGGACAAATTAGTAAATGTCAATTAGTAAACGTGTCCTGAATCACTATTAGACTGACAACATTTTTTGTTGTTATTTAAACTGGTTTATCTTATTTTAGAAGCAGTATGGAGATTACATGAAAAATATGTGATTGTGCTTCTTAAATAGGGAATTTGTAAGGACTCTAGAGGTTGCCGTGTACTAAATCTAAACTAAATCTTTAATGGGAAAACAAATGGCACAACATTGATCATAATAGAATCTTGAGTTACAAGTAATCTTTCTAACACATTAATTAGATGTGTTACACAAATCTCCCAATGTTAGACAAATCTCCCAAAGAGAGTGCAGCAGTGTTACACAGTAATTTTTAAGAGTACTCTTTTTATGGGCCTCCACTTCATATCATCTTTTACACGTAGGTGGTATTCATTTCTTTTTCACTACAGTGATTAAGTCTCTAGCTCAGACAGTTAAGTGTTCAACTACTAGCTGAAAGGCTGGCAGTTCAAACTCACCCAGAGATGCCTCAGAAGACATGCTTGTTTGTTTGCTTCTGAAAGGTGACACCTTTGAACACTCTACGGAGCAGTTTCACTTGGCACACATGGAGTTGCCATAGAGTCAATTCTGTGGTTACTAACAACAGCAACAGCCCTAGAATTAAATAAAACTATTTTAATGCATGTGTTGGACAACTTGAACTGAAAATATCCATTCTTTTCTGTGATTCAAAAGAAGAGTTTTCTTGTCCTAATAATGTCCTAGATTTATGTCACTACTTGATCAAGACACATCAGTTCATCTAAGAATTTCCACTGCAAATGAAGTGAAACTTTAACATTTCTCTCATTGATTAGCTTTATAGCCTCATTAACTAAAACATAATAATAATCTAAAGAAAGTTTCTGTAAAGTTAATGTCTAGTAATTTGGAGAAACCAAGTTCTGTATTTGGGACTGTATTAATGATCAAGGTGAAAGTGTTAAATACTGAAAAATTATCAGTGGCATCCATAGGGCATAGCATGAGAAATAATCATGAAGTAAATTAGGCTGAACTGCAACTAAGAAAGAGAGCAAAAAAGAATTTCAAGGGAAGAATGAAAAAAAGAAAAAGAAAAAAACTAAAAGCCAACAGAGACGTCTAGGTAATAGTGGATATCGGATGAGCTGAATGCTTACAGTTCTGCATGATGGCAGAGAGAGTGGTGTGATTATGGGCAGCATGCTTGGAGGCACGCCGTATCATCATATAGCATAGGAAAGATAAAAATCTATCTCTCAAAGCCTAGTGAAACTATATGAGGAATGTATTTGGAGCATCCCATTAAAGAGAAAAACTAAGTCATCTGGGTACAAGATGGGCTACGAAGGACTGAGCTATGCAGAAATAACTTCCAAGAGGAAATGATTTAATAGATTGTAGGATCTGACTTCTGGGAATTTCTTTTCATAAATCAGTAATCAAGACATGAATAACTATAAGGATGGGTAGCTGTTAAAATATTATATAGAAAAAATATAAAGTGAAAGAAATGACAGTTCTTTAGGAAAAATTAATGAATGTCACTAAGCAACAATTTTGCTCGACTCCTCTACAGGTTATGTTGAGGTCCTTAGGCCCAGTACATCCAGAAACAAAAGGATACTCGGAAGGAATTGAGAAGCTTTCTGAAATAGATTGCCTGAGGTCAGAGGCTAAAAAATAAAAACTGGGAGATAATATACTTGTTGTAAAGAAACTCTTCCTTTGAGACAGGGAACGATAAAAAAAGAAAGTAGGGAAAATAAATGAAAAACAGTATCTGAATTGTCATTAGCACTAAAGCAAGTTGCAGAAGCTTTGTTCAAAACCACTTCGTGTATCCTAAATTCACAGGAAATAAAATATTCCATGTAGGTAAAGTATTCAGGTAACTTAATTTAGTTAAATATTTTGTGTGAAAATCTTTTTAAAATACATTCCATATTCCCCTGCATGTTTAAAAAAAAAATGTACTGAAGATTTTGCTTATTCTTAATGATTTGTGGTCACATCGTGAACATCAATTACTTTGAAATAGTAATTCTGTCAAGGACTACTGAGGTTAATAAGGCTGTGTCTCCCTGCTCAGATTTCTGAGGGCTTGTATTTGCTTTATGCCACCCTTAGGCGTGCCTACTGGCTGCTAGTTGATCTGCTGTCGCTTCTTGATGTCATCCGTGGGCTGAGTCTAGTGACTCCTACCTGTCTCCGTTCCAAAGAAAAGTGATCCAGCAGAATGCAAAAATTATCAAAAAATTGCTTTAATGTCACATACAACTAAAATTTTTCTGAGGATCATTCAAAAGCAGTCACAGCAGTACATTGACGTAGAACTGCCAGAAATTCATACCACACTCAGAAGAGTATGTGGAACCAGGGCAATCACTGTGCTGACGTCGGATGGATCCTGGCTGAAAGCAGAGACCACCAGGGAGACGTTTACCTGTGTCTTATCAACTATGCAAATGCATTTGACTGTGTGGATCATAACAAATTATGGATCATATTGCAACGAACGGAAGATCCAAAACACTCACACTCATGAGGAGCCTGTGCGCAGAACAAGAGGCAGTCATTTGAACGGAACAAGGGGACACTGCATAGTTTAAAGTCAGGAAAGGTGTGTTTCAGGGTTATATCCTTTATTGTACTTATTCAATATGTCTGCTGAGCAATTCACCCAAGAAGCTGGACTGCATGAAGAAGAACAGAGCTTCAAAATTGGAGGAAGAATTGCCGGCAACCTGTTTTATGCTTATAACATGACCTTGCTTGCTGAAAGTGAAGAGGACTTAAAACACTGATGAAGATCAAAGAACAGAGCCTTCAGTATAGATTACACCTCAATATAAAAGAAACAAAAATTCTTCCAAATTGACAAAGAATAGTGAATGTACGATGAACGACAAAAGAACTAACAAATGGGTCTCAAAAGAAGTAATGCTGGAGCACTCCTTAGAAGCAAGGTGAGACTTTATCTCACATACTTGGGACATGTTATCAGGAGGGGCCGGCTCTTAGATGAGAAGGACATCAGGCTTGGTAGCGTGCCAGTGAAAAAGAGGAAGACCCTCAACAAGGTGGACTGACACAGTGGGTGCGACTGTGGGCTCAAGATTAGTGGTTGCACGGATGGCTCGGAACCAGGCAGTGTTTTGTTCTGTTGTGCATAGGGTCTCTGGGAGTCAGAAGCAATCTGACAGCAGCTAGCAACAACATGTGGACAGGAAAATTCAATAATAAATTTAGTGTAACTATAACTAAAGTGTGTTTTGAGGGGACATACGAGAAATTTTATTAAGATTGTATGAGCGTAAGTATGGGGCTATTTTAGGGCCCGTATTGATGGCTCTCTTCCTTTGCTGTGGACGGAAAGGTGGTGGTGATGAGGGTCTTGCTCTCTGGTTCTTAATGTCTGAGTTATGGATAGTAAACATTGTGAAAACTTATTTTGACGTTTCATTTATCAGTTAACTGAAATTATCAGTGTCATCACTATTCCAAATACATAGGGAAGCTCTAAAGCATGTTCTTGAAGCCAGTCCTGTGAAGCTGTGCTATAGAACTGAAATCTTATTGTCTATTTTAGCTTTAATTTTGATGAATAGATACTAACATTAATTACAGGAAAATATCACATGTCATATATATACATATATACCTACACACACGTACATATGTAGATTTATAGACACATAGACATACATAATGAGATGTGTTAAACTCAACTACTCCTAGTGGGAAGTATAGTATATATGCCTAGTCAAGCTTATAGCAAAAATTCTCCCTCGAACAATCACAGCTAGGCCAGTTCTCTTCCGTCAGTTGCCTCATTAATTTTTGTGGAAAGTGGAGCAATATGCATTGGATTGGGCTTACCTCTACAGAAACATTATAGACGTTAAAACACACCAAACAGAAATCAAGAGGGGTAAGTGAAGGAGACATGACCCCACAGGAAAAATGTAAGGGAAGCAAGAGTATGGACAATACAAGCACAGGGCCTCGGTGGTACGCCAGTTAAGCATTTAGCTGCTAACATTTAAATCCCACCCAGCAGCTTCATGAAAGAAAGACCTGGAGATCTGTTCCCATAAACATTACAACCTAGAAAACCCTGTGAGCCAGTTCTTGTCTTTCACATGGGATCACTATGTGTCAAAATCAACTCCAAGTCACCTAATGACAGCAACAAGGGAAGAAGAGACAGTTTTGAAAACTAAAGAAAATGTAAGAGTGTATTCAAGTACAAAAAGGAATCCCTGTGAAACCATGTCGTAACTGTAAAAAATGTCTAAATATTGTTGGGAGGTGGAATGAGTAACCATGTTTCAAAGAAAATTAAGTTCCTATTTTGATCAAATTTGGAGCCCCACTGACATAGTGGTAAAGAACTCAACTGCTAACCAAGAAGCTGGCCATCCAAATCTACCAGCTGCTCTTTGGACATCGTATGGGGCAGCTCTACTCTGTCCTAAGGGTCACTGTAAGTCATAGCTGGCTTGATAGCAATGGGTTTGGTTTTTAAGCCAAATATAGTTTTCTCACTTGTAAAATGAGAGAGTTAAACCAGATGATTTGTAACATCATTTCCAACTCTAACATTCTATAATTTTCTAGGGAGCACATTATGGTATATTGATTTAAAATTTGTGGAGCCAACTAAGTGCCCTTGAATTTTTGTCTTATACTAGCTATGACTATCACGGTGGCTGTCGTGTCCTTTGTTCTAAGAGAAATGCCTGTCCATCGCCACGTGGCGTAAACCACCCCCACCCGTCACATCGTCCATTTCTTTCTGGTCCAAGGGAGTCTCAAGGACAATCAATCCTTCAGTAATCCGATGGCCTCGTGAGGTGGTGAGGCAGAAACCAAAAGCAACAAGAATAACACTTTGCCCTAAAAGATGAATTGAGCTGGAAGTGGAAGCTAACGTGAAAAGAATGCATAGAAAGATATCATAAAATATGAAAAACAATTACTGATGTTCCTCGGGGGGCCAACGCTACAGCCCATGAGAAACTAGAACCTAGTAAGTAGAGGAAAGATCGGTGGTATGCCAGATTAGGTAGGCAACCATTTGGAAGATTCCTTTCATTGTTTGCCTTTTTGTTGTAACACATTTAAGGTTTTTAGCAGTACCACCACTCTATTAGTAGAGGTTTTAGATTACTGTGGCTTACTGACTGATTTACTTATTTGTAGAACTTAGAAAGCACACACATACACACACAAAGCTGAGACTAAGAAAATAGCTCACATTAAATGTTTAAATGTCATGAGGGATGTCCCAGCACAACTGCTGATAAAATTGTTGCGTTGCTGTTAGGTGCCATCGAGTCTATTCTGACTCATAGTGACACGTCTACAGCAGAACAAAACGCTGCCTAGTGCTACACCATCCTCGTCATTGTTCTGATCCTTGAGCCCATTGTTGCAGCCACTGTGTCAGCCCATCTTGTTAAGAGACTTCCTCTTTTTAGCTCACCATCAACTTTACCAAGCATGCTGTTCTTCTGCAGGAACTGATCACTCTTCATAATATCTGAAACGTATAAGATCAAGTCTAACCACCCTTACTTCTAAGGAGCTTTCTAGCTGTAATTCTTCCGAGATCAATTTGTTCATTCTTCTGGAAGTCCATGATATATTCACTTGCTTTGCCAGCACCATAATTCAAAGGCTTCAATTCTCCTACAATGTTCCTTACTCATTTTCCAACTTTCACATGTATCATATGAGGCAGTTGAAAACCATCGTGGCTTGAGTCAGGCACGCCTTAGCCCTCAAAGTGACATTTTGATTTTTACACTTTCAAGAGGTCTTTTGCATCAGATTTGCTCAACATTATATACATCATTCAGTTTCCTGACTGCTGCTTTCATGGGTTTTAGATTATGGATCCCAGTAAAATGAATTCCTTGACAACTTCAGTTTTTTCTCTGTTTATCATGATACTGCTTAATGGTCTAGTTGTGAACATTTTTGTTTTCTTTAAGTTGAGATATAATCCATACTGAAGGCTGTAACCTTTGGTCTTCCTTGGGAAGAACTTCAAATCCTCTTCACTTACAGCAAACAAAGTTGTGTGCCTTGCATAATGCAGATAGCTAATGAGTCTTCCTCCAATCCCAATGCTGCATATAGTCCAGCTTCTCAGATTATTTGCTCAGCATACAGATTTAATTTAAGTATGGTGAAAATAACACAATCCTGACACACACACCCTTCTTGGTTTTATACCACGCAGTATCCCTTTGTTCTGTTTGAACGACTGCCTCTTGATCTGTGTATGGCTCCTCATGAGCACTGTTAAGCCACCTGGAATTCCCATTCTTCCCAACATTATCTATAATTTGTTATGATCCACACAGTTGAATACCTATGAGTAAAGGTTTTTATAAAGGCCTTCAATCCAGAACAAGACTTGAGTTCTAATACTCGTGAGGTATTTTCCAGGGTTCACTTTCCTATAACATCTCTGGTAGGTTGTTGCCATCAAGTCAGCTCTGACTTATAGAGACTTTAAGTACAAATGAACGAAACACTGCCCAGTCTTGCACCATTCTCACGATTTTTGTTATGTCTGAATCCGTTGTTACAACCACTGTGCCAGTTCATCTTGTTGAAGATCTTCCTCTTTTTCACACACTCTCTGCTTTACAAAGCATGATGTCCTTCTCCAGTTACTGGTTCCTCCTTATAATGTGTTGAAACTACTTGAGATGAAGTCTTACCCTCCTCACTTCCAGGGAGTATTCTGGCTGTATTTTTTCCAAGACAGATTTGTTCATTCTTCTGGCAGTCTATGATGTTCAATATTCTTCATTAACACCATAAATCAAATGCATTGAATGTATACCTATTAATAAATGTGTATTTCTTGAGCTGAGGTTGTATAAAACCCAAAGACACATCATTAAAAGCCAGCCAAATATTCCCATATCTATTAAATATCTCAGTGACCTTTCAAAGTAGATCGAACCCTGTTTCATTGTGCATACGAAAATTCAGAGGCTGCAAGTGACCTTCCAGGGCCTTTTGAGTGTAACTGGTATTTTGCAGACCTATGAGAATGAATATGGTCAAAGTAACTGTCCAAGATAATATTTCTTTATTGTTATTATTATTATTATCATTATACTTTAGATGAAGGTTTACAGAACAAACTACTTTTTCATTAAACAGTCAGTACACACATTGTTTTATGATATTGGTTAACAACCCCATGACAGGTCAACATGCTCCATTCTCAAACTTGGGTTTCCTATTCCCTCCTGCCTTCAAGTCCTTGCTCCTGGGCTCATGTGCCCGTTAGTCTAGTTCTGCTTTATGGGCCTGTCCAATCCTTGGTTGAGGGTGAACCTCAGGAACAACTTCGTTCCTGAGATGAAAGATCTGGGACCATACCCTCAGGGATTTTCAGGCTGATAAAGCCATCAAATCTCATTTCTCTTTTTTGAGTTAGAATTTTGTTCTACATTTTTCTCAACTCTTTCTTGGATCCTCTATTGTGATCCCTGTCAGAGAAATCAGTGGTGGTAGCCAAACATCATATGCTTGTACTGGACTCAGTCTGGTGGAGGCCATGGTAGGTGCAGTCCATTAGTCCCTTGGGGCTAATCTTTCCCCTGTGTCTTTGGTGTTCTTCATTCTTCTTTGCTTCAGAAGAAGTGAGACCAGCAGAGTATCCTAGATAGACATTCACAGACTGTTAAGAACCCGGATGCTACTAGCTAAAGTAGAATATACAATGCTTTCTTTATAAACTTTTATGCCAACTGAGCTAGATGTTCCCTAAGACTATGGTCCCCACAGTCCTCAGCATAGCAATTTGGCCCCTCATGGAATTTGGATGTATCTGTGATGGCATAGTGGTCAGCAGTTGAAATCCACCAGGCGCTCCTTGGAAACTCTATGGCGTAGTTCTACTCCAACCTATAGGGTCATTATGAGTCAGACCCAACTTGACGGCAGTAGGTTTGGTTTTGTTTTTTTTATAGAGATTCCATGCCCTTGCCTTGTACAGTTATGTTGGCTTCCCCAGTATTATTTCCTATTTTACCCTTCACCAAAGTGGCCAGGTATCTGCTGTCTATTTAGTGTTTTTCCGTCCCAGATCTTCCCTCTCTCATAACTATTAAAGATTATTTTTGTGTGCGTGTAAACTTTTCCATGAGTATTTACAGTTGTGGTTTCATATGTTTGTCCTTTTATGATTGATGTACAGAATGATACTTGTTTCAATACATCATTTTCCCCCAAAATTACAAAACACTAATGCCCATGGCACAAAAAACTAAGTCATGTGGATGTTTATGGAGCTTACACTGTTTCTTCCCCTACTCCTGGTTCACTATGCTGATGCCATCTAGTGAAACTGAGCCTGCCCGTGTCATTACTAACACTTATGCTTAGTGACGAAGCCACTAAATTTTACAGTAATAGTACCTACTCTTTTCCCAAGTTACCAGCACTCGCCCTTATCACTCCCAAACCAGTGATGTTGTCTGTGAGGACAGAAGTAGCTGGCATCAGTCCCTCTAATGTCTGTGAACAGGCTCTTATTTTTAGTTTTTCTTTGTGCTTTCATTGCATATGTCTTACCTTTAAATTCTGGAATAATATATTCAAAACCATTAGCACCTCCAGCCACCACCCCCACCCCCAACATAACACACACAAACACACACACACACAAATGCCTGCACATCTGCCAGCATGTGTAACCCTGGACCAACTTTGTGAATTTCTATTTTCCTTCCCTTTGGGTCCAGATACGTGTTCTTTCACTTATGCCTCCAGCCTCCTGACTTTCTCATGTAAATGGGTGCTAGTGGACCTCACCTACTGGTCATGCAGACCTGTCCAAACCAAAACACCAAATCCACTGCCATCAAGTCAATTCCAGCACATAGTCACCTTATAGGACAGTGCAGAACTGACCCACAGGGTTTCCTAAGCTGTGAAACTTAAGGGAAGCAGTTTGCCACATTTTTCTCCCACAGAGAGGCTGGTGGATTCAAACTGCCTACCTTTTGATTAGCAGCAGAGTGCCCGAATCACTGTGCTACTAACAGTTAAATCTTACTGTGAACACAGATTCTTAACACCTACTTCTACATTACTAATTACTAATGGACCGTTTTCAGCTATATCCCTAAACCCTTCTGTAGATTATTGCTGATAATTTAAATAAGTTGCTTTTTATTTCTGAACACACAAAATATTTTCTTTTAGGCACATGGAGTATCTTGAGAATCCCCAAAAGTACATTTAAAAATATATCACTTGGGAGAATTGTACTTTACCTTTGCTGTCTTCAGAAATCAGTGTCTTCAGTCTCCTTATGAAAGAAATAGCAGACAAATCCAAATAGAAGATCAGTCTGCAAAGTACCTAGCCAGTACTTCCTGAATTGTCAAGATCATCAAAAACAAGAAGTGGCTAAAAAAGTGTCATACTCAAGAGTAGCCTAAGGAGACATGGTAACTAAATGTAATGTGTTATTCTAGATGTATCCTAGAACAGAAAAAGAACATTAGGCAAAAACTACGAATCTGAGTGAAAATGTGAACTTTAGTTGTAATAGTTTATTGGTATCAATACTGGTTCGTTTGTTGTTAACAGATGTACCATGATAATGGAAAATGTTAACAATAGCAGAAACCGAGTGTAGGGTATATGAGAACTCTCTGTACTATCTTTTCAACTTTTCTGATAAATTGAAAACCATTCTAAAATAAGTTTATTAACATAGATATATGTATATATAGGTATTAACATATATATGTGTGTATTTATATTACATATTATTTGCATATATACCAAAACCCAAATCCATTGCCATCAAGTTGTTTCTGATCAAAGTGACTCTATAGGACAGAATAGAATTGCCCTATAGGGTTTCTAAGACTGTAATAGACTTCCTCTTCTCTCTCTTATAGAGTGACTAGAGGATTGGAACTACTGACTTTTTGGTTAGCAACTGAGCTCTTAACCACTGTGCTGCCAGGGCTTTGTAAGTGTGGAGGGGGGAACATGAGTATAAATATATATTTAATACAAGTTATGTTGCTTTTATATAAATATATATTTATTTTGAATATATATTTATGTGTGTATATATTTAAATATATTTAATATGCATTCACATATATGTGTGTATGCATATATACATATGTGTGTATATACATTAATTATATATGCAAATGGAACAGTCTTCCTGTCACATATTTAATGTGTACACATATGTGTGTATACATTAAATATATATTTAAATACATACACACACATGTACAATCACTTCCTTGGTTTACATTATTGCCTAGCTGGACAAAGATGGGATACAACAGACCCCACTTTCTAGCATGTAATCATATCAGATTAACATTCACATTATTTAGGAGTACCACCACTCAACTAATAAATTCGTTATTTAGCAATAGACAATGATTTGTGAATTCAATGAAATTTTTTAATACAACTTTCGCTGAAGACGCTAAGAGTGAACTGACACATCCCAAACTCTCTAAGAGTGGTTTGAATAACGTCTAGTGGCTGCAGAAGTGAGGCCTAAAGATCAGAAAAAGAATCAAAGAGGTAAGTAATGTTTAAGCTATGGGAGAAACAGCTTTAGAAATAAAACCAGTGTTAATTCTCGAAGAGGTCACAGACATCTGAAGGAGTATCTTCAGGCTAAGAACTGTTGAATTTCGTATCATTTATGGCGAGATTTTTGGTTAGTACATCTTTAGACCTCATTTATCTTGACTCACTTTTGTTCTGTTGATTCTCAAACTGTTGGGTGATTGAAGGTCTTGAAGCATGGTTTCATTGCAGCTGGTCTATTTGAGGAGATCTGAGACGTTCCAGTGCAGGACTAGTATACAACCCTGATTTCATTATGTTAATATTTATTTGCTAAATATCGTGTCATAATGGATCATTCCACTGTCACAAAAGGGAGTATGAAACCATCGCATTTCACTTTATCTCTATTTTCAAAAGCCCCAAGTAACGCCAAATCGCTTTTCCATCACCTTTATACCTTATATTTTCTAGAACAGTGATGCCTCTAGAATACAATGTAAACCATAGTTGCAAATAATGTTGCAAACAAATTTTGCTTAAGGCACAAATCATCAGTGGAAGTAATAATCACCTCAAGATGCAACTTTTTTTTTCTGCCTTTTAAAATCAAGATGAAAGTAGGTCAATGAAATTTAGGATATTTTCAAGTATGTATTGTATTGTTTGCCAGTACCTAATTTACAATTACAGAGCTCCATGAATATTGAAATGATTCAGCTTCCCATTATAAATGTATGTGGCAGTTTGGTTGTTGATCAGTTTATGAAGTTAATGCAAATGGAACTGTCTTCCTGTCAGCATTTGAAATCTATAATGCAGTCATGTTGTATATTCAGGGACAGGCCATTGACAGTCAATTAACAAGTTTGATTGGTATGTCAACTCATTCTTTTGAATTGTTAATAGTATGTTAATAGCATTCATTTCTTTGTGCAGCCCCATTTGCAGCTTCACAGTTACAGCTATTTTTTATAATTCTGAGTAACCTAAAATAGTGCCTTAATAATAGATTATTAAACACCTGTCTAGTGTAGCTTAGGGAGGTTTTTCTAGACTGGGAGTTGGCAGTGGATCCCTTTGATATTCAAATCAACAAATGATAGCCTTTTTATTCAAAACGTAAATTCTTTTGATGGTGAGCTTGTTAAGAAATATTCAGCTCTAGTCTGACCTGATCTGGTTTCCCATGGAAAAGATCTGATGCCGTTTGAAGGTTCATAAATGGAATGCCAATGACAATTTGTTGTTGACGTTGCGCCGCCTCAGCCCTCAGATGCTGCCGGTTGATGCGCCGCTTTACCTTCGCCAAATAATCCTTGCAGGTAAATGATCTACGGACTGATCAGACGGTTTCAAAGCAAAGAGGGCTCTTCTGTGGTCTGGATTTTTAGGCTTGGAGGGGTACTTAAAAAGAATCATCAAAGTTGACAGATGAATCTTAAGACATAGAAGCATGGGAGAAAGCCGAAATGTGGGACTATTTTTTGAATGCCTAGAATATTATTTAGAGTTTTGAAAACCTTCAAATGTCGATCAAATCTGTTCCCCATAGCAGATTTATTTCTACCTTGGTTTTTGTTATGGTTGTTTTGTCTGTGTGCACAGGTTTACTCTCACTTTCCTGGGGAAGTTGATGAGACATTAAATGTATTATTCCCGAATGGTGCTTTGGAATAAGGTTGTGAGTTCATTTGCACAGTCATGTTTTATTCATATAGTTCCTGTACACCAGAATATAAGAATCTGCCATTTCTCTAGCCTAAAAAAAATTGTCTATACCAAGAAAGCAGTAAAAATGTTATTCCCTTTTCCCTCGTTCTTCACTCCTCTTGATGATGCTTTCTAGTACCTACTGTTTGTAATTAATTTCATCAGCAGAATTTCTTTAGGATAAAGAAAAAAACTGTCAAAGTAGTTTAAATATTCGGTTAATTTTTTTTTTCTATGCTTCAGGATCAATTTGCTTGTATTAGAAATTTCAAATTAGATGTTGCTTGAGAGATTGCAAGTCGAGCACCTTTGATATACAGATAAGGAACTGAGGCAAATAGTCATCACAGCTTGGTGGTTCCAACCTAGGTCTCTTTTACTCCTAATCCCAAGCACGAGGTTGCCCTGAGTCAAGAGTAGCTCAACAGCAGCTAACAACAAGGGTTTGCAATAGACTTTGTCATCAGCATTCCCATAGTGTTTTGTAATTCCCTTAGCATTTTGCTTTATAATTTATTAGCTTATATGTGATTGCTACCCGAAGTTTTCTGGCTGTAACATAAAGACCTTCATATGGTGGTTTAAGTTTGAGAGCTGTGCTCAACACTAGCAAAAAAAAAAAAAAAAGTATCTACAAAAAATATATATTTCTTAATATGTAACTAAAATATCTATAAATCAGAAGAGGAGGAAGTCAGCTACTGTCTTGGGGGCTTTATATGTTCACCCTCTGCCCTCAGACTGGACCGCAAAACTTACGACCTATCTCAGGATAGTAAATAGGAGGAGAGGAAAAGAAAGAGGTATGGAAAAATTAATTGAGAACAGATTTCATTGCATCTCCCTATCTAGCCATCTGGCAGTGTTTCTCAAAGTGTGTTTAATGGATTGCTAGTCCCACAAGATGCTGGGCTACTAAAACGTTCGGTAGCTAGAGTCAAGGCAAATATGCCCCTGAATGAGTGTCACATATCATAATGCTTCTTGGCGTAACAAAGACTGAAAAGTCCTGCAAGTAAGTTACTTGTTCAACTCCATTTAACTTGACATTTCTCAAACTAATTTGAACACACATTTTTGCTTGTTTGTTTGTCTTAAAGCCTATTAGCATCTCCTTCCATGGAAATCTGGGAGATGCTGGAAAATGGTGTGGAACATTGGTCAAATTATTTAATTTCTTGTGCTTTAATTTCTTCTCTGTAAATGAGGGTAATAATAGTACCTATTGGCCTACGAGTTGAATGAACTAATCTATATAAAGCACTTAGAACAATATCTGTCACATTGTGTTATTTATAAGTATTTGCTCTTAGTATTATTTATTAACAGTAATATTAGTGTTACTACTGAATCAGACTAATGCCATAGTTTTATTCATTTGGGTTTATGGGATATACATATGTAGTAAACTGAGTACAAAGCATTAGGGAGGGTCTAGAGATTCTAGGAGTGATTAGAAAAAGGCATAAATAAGGGGAAGCAGCACATAAGCTAATAAATTATAAAGCAAAATGCTAAAGGAATTATAAAGTGCCATGGGAATGCTGATGACAAAGTCTATTGCAAACCCTTGTTGGTAGTCGTTGCTGAGCTACTCCTGACCTGACTCCTGGCAAGCTCACACCGACTCTAGGACATTTCAAAGGTTTCTCTTACCAGTTGACAAGCTAGTGGATGTCAAGACAACTTATTATTTTAGGGAGAGTCCTGCAGTCTTGTAGAGAGAGAAGGAACAGCTTTACTGTCTGTGAAAGGGAATAGTGTGTGAGGAATGTGGGTAAGTATAGGATTTTGGAAACACAGAATATGTGGCAAACTAGGAAAGTCGACTGGAGCCAAAGTGGGAAGGAGCTTGTATCCAAGCTTATAAGTTTGATTTTTACCCTGCAGACAAAAAAGCAAGTAGAGAATTTTTATTCATGAGAATTTTTTTTTTTTTTTTAAAGAAAGATAACTTGATAGCTGGGGCCTAAGGGACAAAAGAGAAGGCAGGAAAACATGACAGGGCTACAGACTGAGGTGGTGGCAGTTCAGAATGGAGAAGATAAGCATGATTTAGAGATATCTGTTAGGTAAAATTAACAAGAATCAGGGGGGGGGGAATAGAAATAATGAAGAACCAGTAACTGGTATTTCAAGTTTAGGGGGTGATTCGATTTAATTCTATAAATAGGAGTCCCATGTTTTTCCAAGAGAAACTGTCCTGTGCCTCCACAGCCTGCCGGCAGTTTTATACAACCACCTTCTTCTTAAGGGGGATTAATTGAACATATATGTAGATTGCTTGGCACAACTTGTGAAAACTACTGGTAAACTAAGACAGAAGTGACTAACTCATTAACTAATATGGGAGTATATAGATAATGACATTTTTGAAAAGATATTAATGCCATACAGAACATTAAAAATCATAGTAAAAGTTGCTTCTTTATCTATGTGTTCACAAAAATTTATACACGGCTGTGCTAAAGTGCTACTGACCATTTTTATTACATTTATTATTCGGGATGCTTCCTCCTTTCTCCTTTCCCCCTTTTCCATTTAGACTTTCTTGAGGTCTGGATCGTTTTCATTCTTTATTTCCAGCGTCATTTACAATTGATACATGAAACCAAAAAACCCACTGCTGTTGGGTCTATTCCAACTCATAATGACCCTATAGGACAGAGCAGAACTCCTCCATAGAGTTTCCAAGGGGAACCTGGTGAATTTGAACTGCCAACCTTTTAGTTAGCAAGTGTAGCACTTAACCACTACACCACCAGGATTTTCAATTGATACATACCAAAACAACCAAACCTACTGCCATCAAGTCGATTCCAACTCATAGTGAGAGAGTAGAACTGGCCCATAAAATTTCCAGTGACTGCCTGGTGGGTCCAAATATGTTAACCTTTTGGTTGGTAGCTGTAGCTTTTAACCAATATGCCACCAGGGTTAGTAGGTGCTTAATGAATGGTTTGGACATATAATACTCTAAATGTCATTACCTTCATTCAGAAAATAAGAATACAAAAGTATTCAGTAATTTAGTTATAAAGTATCATCTAAGAACTTTTGTATGGTGTGCTACTTGTACTTTTAAAACCTGAAAATTATATTGGCTTGCAGTATAAATTTGAACTGCCTTATTACTTGAACACTGATGAAAAAGCAAACCTGAACTCTTAGTTTGATTATTATTTAATAGTTTCTCTAGTTTCTACAGTACCTCACCTCTTGGTGAAGGCATTTTAAATCACCTGTTTTAACAATAAGCCTCTCTTCTCTGTTGTGGGACCCCTTCTTGGCATGACCTTGTCTTTGAAGATACAGGAAGCTTTAGTCTTTTAGAGATGTTAAGCCACTAGGTTATATATTACACTTTTTATCAGAAGTTGGTTGACTGCTCATTCTACTACCTCAAGCTGTGCTTCTAAGTATTTTAATTTACTTTTATGTTGTGCCAGTTTTCCTAATTCCCTAACACATCACACAGACTTAAATGATAGCAGAAAAGACATTATCAGCTCCATATTCAAAACGGCATAAAAGTTCTTCTTAACTCTCCCAAATGAAGCATATTGCTTTGTACTAATCACTCTATTTAAGCAATATCAAGTTATAAATCTCACCTACAAAGGGACAAGAAGTAAAAGAATAACCAATATAAAGGCTGAAGAAGGTCTTAAAAATTTTAAAAGAATTTTGCATAAAACAGTTTACCCATGCCTAAACTACCCCCAGGAATATAAATTTGTACCACACATCACTTTAAGTATTTCTAAGATTTATTTTTATATTTAGGGAAGGAATGTATGCTTTGAAAACAGAATGTGGTCATGGAAAACTGTATTATTCCAAAACCAAGTACCTAACTTTTCAACCTATATATTTTTCTGTGAGCACAATCTTTTCTAATTCCTTATAATACTCCAACTTTTCTCCAGGTGGTAATTTCATCCACAGAAATAAATAGAGCTCATAAGAGACTGCTTGTTGAAAGGCCAAGTCAATGATCACTGTACCTGAAAGTATGACATTCTGTTATTCAGTAAAAGCAACACTGTGTTCAACCACTGCATAAACTTTTATCTTTAAATGGACCATTTCTTCTTCAAGCAATTATAAAAACTCCCAAAGGAAGGTCTAGAATTCTATAATTCTGTAATATAATTCTATAGTGGCCTCTAACCCTGTGAGCTCTCACCATCCTTATTCATTGCTAATTGTGACATTTCAGGCGTATTTTCATTTGAGGTATTATCAGAGCAAGGCAACTATAATGTATTTACTGTTAAGTATTACGTTTCTCATGTTAGCATGACTGGCACTATTCAAAGTTTCCCTATGCATATCCATTGCCATTGAGTCAATTCTGACACAAAGGGGCCCCGTAACACAGAATAGAACAGCTCCAAATGGTTTCCAAGGACCACCTGGGGATTTTAAATTACTGAACTTTTGGTTAGCAGCCACAGTATCTAACTACTAAGCAACCAGGCTTTCTAGAGCTTCCTTAGATTGGGTAAAGTTCTAATCCTATTGAAATATACTGAAATATACTCCTGCTGTTTAAATTAGTATTAATTTGTCACTTGTGTAGCATATATACATGGACTTCTAATACAATTTTTGTACATAAGAATTCAATCCCTGACAAACTATTATGACTTTGTACTCTTTATCACTGATTTTATACTGTTATCCACACTATTCACCTTTATGAGGAGTAAAATTTGTCCTATAGTTAACCACAGTTTCAGACTTGGCTCCATGGATGTGACCAAAAAAACCCAAACCCATTGTGATGGAGCCAGTTCTAACTCATAGCAATCCTACAGAACAGACTAAAACCCCTCTATAGAGTTTCCAAGGAGCATCTGGTAGGTTTGAACTGCCAATCTTTTGGTTTTAGCAGCCAACTCAACCACTGCACAGCAATCGAAACAATAGCAATTTTGATCTTATGGCTATTATTTGTTTATATATTTTTTAAAGTTCTAGTTTTTGATGCCTGGTTTCTTCTTACTATTATTTTTTCTTAATACACAGAAACTAGCAAAAAGAATCAAAAGCAATATTTCAAGAGGAGAAAAAAGATACAATAAAGATTTAGAAATTGCATGCATGTTACTTTATCTTTGAGAAGGGGGATCACTAGAGAAATAATGAAAAATCTCCCCACCCAGGTTTTTTCCCTTCCTCCTCCAAACTGAAGCAGATACAGTGCAGTCCTGAAGTTCTGATTAATTTGGGGGGCTAAAGAGATTCAGTTTCAGTAGGTTAAGAAATGTAGATTTATCTTGTGACTTGCTACAAGTTACTTGGTGGCAAGAAAGTGAGTTCCAGTAATGAAACCTGGCAGGCCAGGATTTGTGCTTCCCTCTGATGGTGTATGAAATTACAGCACATCATTCAAACAAAATCAATAATCCAACTTTTATGTCCTTTGCTAGACACAGTGAAAATTTTATTATTCTGCAATCATTTTATTCTTGCTGGATTAGGTCATGTGCTGTAGCAGGAAGAAGCAGCTCAAACAGAATGTGCAAGATCAAAACTTGTGTTTATACTAACATACAATATTCAGAGAAAGATGCTATAAAAGCCAGGCCTTTATTTCCATAAATCCCTACTGTCGTGTCTTGAATCGTATCTAGGTACTCAATTTTACCTTGGGAAAAAAAAAGACAGGCGGGAGGGAATTTTGCCCCTTGATGTGGAATGAGGAAATGGTAGTTTTCCTTAACTGAAGCAAATAGAATTAGCAAGAGACAATTGGTTTCCACATAAAAACTGCTGCACATGAACAAGGGGAGAAAATTTGACCATATTCCGCTCCTTCGACTTAGGGTTTTCTCCCTTACTCGTTTTCTTTGGAATGAGAGTATTTTCGTAGAAAAGACGGATTGTTCTTCGGGAAGGTCCATACAAGTGATAAAAACCAGATAATAAATTTACTTTAAAGCATCAGCTTCTAAAGTCCATTTGCACAGTCAAGTATGGACCAGGCCACAATCCAAGCTTGACCATTTTCTCCTTGTTACCACCTCGTTAAGCTCCCCGTGTCTAAGCCATGCCTCCTACAGTCACAGGGATGGAGTCACTAATCAAGAAGAAGGGGCTCATTACCGATTCTCGTTAAAGTCAATTGGAGTTTTAAAGCCAAATCCCGGCTGAAAATTTACCCCTTTAACGTTCAACACAGGTGAATGAATAAAATCGTTTAAATGCTTGTATTGCGGGATAGTGCAAATGTGCTCACCAAGGATGAGCAAATTGTTTACTGCAGTCTAGCACTAATCCCATTGCTCAGTAAAAGGCAGCCAGAGCCTTTAAGAAAACTCCTATTCAAAGGGAGACAGTGATGGATAAACAAATTGGAGATCAGTGGGGTTAAACTCTGATACAAGAATATATGGATTATCACGTGAATACGAGTCATCTCTGGTAAGGATATATAGGTGAATAAAATTAGCAAAGGATTGTTTGAAACACTGACAATTAACTGATCAGCAAGATATTACTTGAAAGATTGAATCATGAAATAAATTAATGTTCTGAAGTATGTTTTAACCTACTAATGAAACTTAGCTCTCAGAATATTTTAGTATTAACTCAAGAATATCCTGGGTCATACTCCTTAAGCTTTTGGTTTGTTTGTTTTGCAACTGTAATTTCTGGTAGGTAATACTGTAAAGTATTTTGCTGTGAGAAGTCCTTAAGTTAAAACATTTCAAATGCTTAATTTCACAAAAAGTTAGAATTGTTGATTTGGTTAAGAGAGTCTTCTACAGTTTTTTGAAATGATAAGCTGTATGGGAATAAATTTTCTAGGAATATAAAAGCAACTTTCCCTTGCATCAGATAAGACTACCTCTTGTCTTAGTCATCTACCAAACCGAAAAATGAACATACCCCTGTTGCGTTGATTCCAATTCATAGAAACCCTATAAGGCAGAGCAGAACTGCTTCTCAGTTTCCGTGGAGCATCTGGTGGATTTGAACTGCCAACCTTACAGTCAGCAGCTGTAGCACTTATCCAATACACTACCAGGGTTACCCTTAGTCATCTAGTGCTGTTCTAACAGAAATACTACCAGTGGATGACTTCAATAAAAAAAAGTTATTCTCTCATAGTCTAGTAGATTACACATCTGAATTCAGGTTGCTAGCTTAGGGGAAGGCTTTCTATCTCTGTTGACTGTGGGAGAAGGAAGGTCCTTGTTACCAATCTTCCCTTGACCTACGAGTTTCTCAAGTGTAGGGATCTTGAGTCCAGAGGACATTGTCATGGATTGAATTGTGCCCCCAAAGAGTATGTGTATCAACTTGGTTAGGCTACTGTTACCATGATTGTGTGATTGTCTACTGTGTGATGACATTTTCATGTGTGATGTAAATTTGATCACTATGACTGAAAAAGACAGATTAGTGACAGTTGTATTGGATCCACAATCAACACTCGTGGAAGCAGCAGTCAAGAAATCAAAAGATACATTGCACTGGGAAAATCTGCTGTAAAGGATCTCTTTAAAGTATTGAAAAATAAAGATGCCGCCTTGAATTCTAAAGTGTGCCTGACTCAAGCCATGGTATTCTCATTCACATCGTAGGCATGCAAAAGCTGGACAATGAACAAAGAGGACAGCAGAAGAATTGATGCCTTTGAATTGCAGTGTTGGAGGAGAATGTTGAATGTACCATGGACTGCCAAAAAAAAAATCTGTTCTGGAAGAAGTACAACCAGAGTGCCCCTTGGAACCAAAGATGGCAAGATTGCATCTTACATACTTTGGACATGTTGTCAGGAGGGATTAGTCCCTGGAGAAGGATGTCATGCTTGGTAGAGTGGAGGGTCAATGCGAAAGTGGAAGACCCTTGGCAAGAATGACACAGTGGCCACAACAATGGCGTTAAGCATAAAAATGATTGTGGACATGGCACAAGACCAGGCAGTGTTTCATTCTGTTGTGCATAGGGTTGCTATGAGTCGGAACCAACTCAGTGACACCTAACAACAACAGATTGATGAGGTCTTCAAGATTGGATAGTGTCCTAAGCCAATCTGTTTTGAGATGTAAAAGAGACGGGCCTACACACAGGGACCTCATACCACCCAGAAACAGTGCTAGAAGCAGCGGGCATCTTTTGAACCTGAGGTTCCTGTGCTGAATGCTCTTAGACCAAAGGAGGACAATGCGATACAAAGGACCTTCCTTCAGAGCTAACACAGAAACACTCCCCCTGGAACTGATGCCCTGAATTCAGACTTGTACCCTCCTGGACTGTGAAGAAGTGTTAAGCTTCTCTTTGTTGAAGCCTTCTATTTGTGGTAGTTCTATTACAGCAACACTAGGTGGCTAAGACAGGCGTGCTGCACTCCAGCACAGCTTTCTTGGTGGTATGAGGTCACCCTATGTCCCTGCTTGCTTCTCTCTTTTATACCCCAAAAGATATTGGCTTAAAACACAGTCTAATTTTGTAGATTGAGTCCTGTCTAATTAACATAATAACCCATCTCATTAACATCACAGAGATAGGATTTACAGCACATAGGAAGATCACATCAGATGACAAAATGATGGAAAAATCACACAACACTGGGAATTGTAGCCCAGCCAACTTGACAGATATCTTTGGGGGACACAATTCAATCCATGACAGCTCCATTATAAACCCAGAGACTAACCAAAGTTTAAACTAAATTTTCATTTTTCTTCTGAATTTCCCTTCTTTACTCCAGCTCAACCATTGGTCTAATAATATCGTAGAATTTAATATTTGTTCCTAGACTGCTTGTGGATTGGAGAATTATTTCCGGCTTTATGGCATCCTTAGTTACATTATAGACTCTTATATGAATTGTCTTTTTTTTCTAAGAGGACACATCATTCATATTTAAATCACATTAGTGACATGTACAATGTTTAACATCCCTACAAAAGTGTAATGATTTCATCTAAATTTTTCATGAGGGTCAAGATTCTTTGATATTGTTACTGTCTGTCAATGACAGTTGTTGAATAATGGAACATTGTAGCTGGAAGAGCCTTCAAAGTAATCTGGTTTTAGTGAAGAAAACTGAGGTCCCAAAAGTTTAATTGACTTCCTCAAGCTCACAGCAGCGACAGAACTGTAAGTAGAGCTTTGGTCTCCTGATTACCAATTCTGTTCAACCCAAGTCTCAGTGGCTTCACTGCCATATTTTATGCTATCTTCTTTCACAACTCCAAAATTATTTTAAATTTGTAAGTGATCAGTGTAAACAGATCACTTGGGGAAATTTTCTTCTAGACATAGGGGAAGAGTATCAGATCTTTTAGTTCAAAGTGTACCTTATCACTTTATCAGCATTTTCCCCTTTTCACCTGCTTAAAAATTGGAAGACGGTGATAATGGATGCATAAATGCATCATGGGATGAATAAATTGTGTGAGTTAGAGAAGAGAAAATGAATGTGTTCGTGAGAGAGCGAGCACATCAATCAGTGGTTGCATGGTGTTTGCACCAGGGTGTCTAAGGGATACTTCACCAATCAATCATTCAGGAAGTTCCCTCCAGCTTTCAGGAGAAAAAGATTTTACACTAAAACACTATAAAGAAAGCCAGTCATTTTAAAGAGGTCATTCAAGGGATTCTTCTAGTTCCCAGAGGAAAAGAAAGGAGAGGGAGTGCAAAATAGCATAGAAAGCCTATAGTTCAGAATTTTTTTAATGCCAATTTTAGTTATGAATCATTCCCGTTTTAAGATTCTACAGCATTAAACATCACTTAGTACGTCTCATTCTGAGCAATAAAAAAAAAAAAGCATTTGTACATAGCCTATGCTCTTTACTTCTATAAGAATTACAGTGTTAGAAACTCCATGGAGCATTTCTACTCCATCCTATATGGTTGCTGTAAGTCATAAGTGACTCCATGGCAATTGGTTTGGTTGTTGTTCTTTGTTTGGTTGATTGGTATCTATGGATATTGTTGGGTTTTTATGCCCTCAAGGGACTTAAAAGCTATAACATGTTTCCTTTCAAAGTTTTCATCATTAGTACTAAACTGTAATTCAATATTCATTTTTTCTTGAGCGTTAAACATCAAAATGTTCACTGGAAATATCTGTTTCATGAACCAGTCATCCAATGATGATTGTTCACATGCAAGCTCCTACATTAGCTGCTGCATTTAAGTAACATACAAAAGTAAGGCATAAAAATTTGTTTTGCAAAATAGGGAAGAATTAAGTGACAGAATTGTGTAGACAACATTTTCTATCCTCAAACTCCCAAGAAGATAAAGAGAACCACAGGAAAGTGAAAAGATGTGCCCAAGATAATTTCATTTCTGAATTACACTACTGGAACTTGGCTACCCAAATGGCCCAGTCCTGGGTATAGTATTTGCTGCTGAAGGTGGCCTACCATTTGCATAGCTTATTAAAACAAGAAACATACTGAAATGCATTATAAAATATTACCTGCTCATGAGGAAAGGCAACTACTGACACATAAAGTGATCTTGTAAACAGAAATCCTTGACACACAATTCTGACTGCAAGACTTCATTTACTGGTTAACAGTCACTTTGTCTATGATGAGTTTTCAAATCTAGAAACTGTAGGAAATGCCATGTAAGGGTTACTATCAAAGTGAAATCATAGGGGAAAACCTAAGCAGCCAAAAATTAACTAACAGTGTGTGGTTCATAGTATAGAGTTCGAAACTATGGCTTCTGCCATTTGTTAGCTATATGACCCAAGATTTCCCTTCCAAATTTGTAAAAAATTAAATTCCTCCTTTATTGCACTTAATCAGAGACAAAACTTTCCTTTAAAAACCTCTTTAAAAAAAAAAGCAAAAAACACTGCTATTGAGTCTATTCTAGCTCACTGCAACCGTAAACCTCTTAAGATTTTTTAAAATTTCATTACATTTGCAATGTTACAGATCTCACCTTGCAAGCTTTCCTACTTTGTATTTTATCGAAAGTATGATGTTTACTTGTGAAATTCAGAGATGATGATTAACAGGATATATTCAAGCTGTCAGGGAAAGCAGCACGCGAGAGGTCCAGGTCTTGGCGGTCTCCACTGGGCATTAAATTCCCCAGTTTGTCCTTGCTTGCTTCTGTGCCTAAGCTGTCCCTAAGCTGTCCCTTTCATGTCTCAAAAGTGATTGCCTTAATACACACACCCTGTACTGATGTAGTTTCACTAACATAACAAAGAAAAGTCTATTCTTAGGTGGGATAAAATCCACCTCTATCCGGATTAGAATATACAGCACATACATTTAGAGAGTGACTCCCTGTTTAAAAGAATGAAACTTTACTTTGCCCTGTACCAACCTCACTGTCACTGGTATGTTTTTGTCCATTGTTGCTGCCATTGTGTCTATCCAAACCAGGGATTTTCTTGCTTTGGCTGGCTCTCTGCTTTACGAAACATGGTGTTCTTCTCCAGCAATCAGTCCCTCCTGGTGACATGTCCAAAGTGAGCAAGGCAGATATCCTGGATCCATACTGTTTTCCTTGGCTAACTTTTTGAAGTACGTCATCAGGCCTATCTTCCTAGACCATCTTAGTCTGTGAGCTCTACTGGAACAAGTCCACTGTGGGTGCCCTTGCTGGTATTTGTAAGACCGGTATCATAGCAACATGTAAGCTACCACAGACAACAAACTGACAGGCAGCGGAATATGAATTATGGATACTTGATTGTCAACAACACTTAAGGCTTTGTAACACATAATTAGAATAAGGTACATACCTTTAAAAGATTACATAGCCCTGTAATTACTGCCTTTTAACTATCCAAAATTATCCTATTCAAAAAATTTCACCAAAATCCAATTCGAAACTTCCTATTTCTTAGCTGCGTATATTGACCCAGAAGTCACCTTTATAAAATGATATCATTTTTTTCCATGAATAGTGTAATGCTGACATAATATATCAGATGTGTGCATGTCATATTTACACGTATAATGAGATTAGGAGCATGAAACTTAAACCCAACAATCTGTATGGTTCTATATAAATAGCACATTAGAAAGCACTTAGTTATTTAATTCCATCTTATCACACATTAAACTAAGCATATGTGGTGGTGTTATTTCAGTACACTATTAGTCACAGTTTTCTTTTTTGTTTCTTTTTTCACTAAAAAATATTCATACTGCAAACTAAACTTAAAGGCACAATCAGTAATTTCTAAGTTGAATATCCTGCAACAGTAGTATATTTTCCTACAACACAGACAGCAATTTTTTTCAGTACATTTTCCTAAAACACAGACTACCGAAGTGTATATCACACATTGTGGGAAAGAATAGTGTTGTAAGCAGAGAGCTTAGTTCATAGGAATTCTAATATGAGAGACCATCACTGGTCAACACTAAGTGGTCTCTATGAATTTGAAGTTTTTAAACATTTTGCATTCTGGAGATCACACACACTCGTAAATGAATTTTTGCTAGGAAGAGTGAAATTTCAGTGCAGTAAAGCTCTTTGTTTTGGGGGGAAGTTGGTATAAGCCAAGTAAAAGAGATACTTCTTGTAGTTCTAATATTTATATAAATTTTTTTCTGACTACTCATTGACCGTTGTATATACTTATTGAGACTCTATCCTTGGATTATCTCCTGAGGCAAGGATTTTATACAAGTGATTTGTGAAAATGCAGGACAGAAATGGGAAAGGAACCAGGCATGGTGCTATATTGGGCAAAAGTCCCAAAGGTCGAGAAGTCCTAAATTCTGGAATGTAAAGCATACTGTAGAAAACCAAAAAACCAAACCCGTTGCTGTCGAGTCAGTTCCAACCCATAGCAACCCTATGAGTACAATACAACTGCCCCATAGGTCTTCTAAGGAGAGGTGAGTGGATTCAAACTGCTGACCTTTTGGTTAGCAGCTGAGCTGTTAACCACTGTGCCACCAAGGGTCTTTATATTGTATAGCTGTTCCCTAAAAAACAAGGGAACTCGAATTTCCTAACCCTGGATAGTCATTGAGAAACTTCCAGGCTCTTTGTCTGCTGAGGGTCCAGTGGTTCCAGTAACCCAACAGATGTGGCTTTGAAAGCTCACCAAAAGGCAGTAAATGCACAGAAATGGCAGAAGAGAATTCAAGGGGATCTGTTCAGGGAACAGGCATGGTCTGCCACACACGCTGTCTCCCAGATACCAGAGACAGAAGTAGAGTCTGGCGTAAGCTATGTCTTCCTTGGTATCAATAAAGCATATTTTGGTTTCAGGATACAGAATGCACAAACAGAACTGATGCCACTCCCTTCAGATGTAGCTTGATCCAGCAGTCCTGCAACAGCACCTGCTCTTTTTTTTTTTTTCCCCCTCAGCTCTTCCTCCTCTGGACTCACTGCATCCTGATATGACACCCTCCCTTCCCAGCAGCTCAGACTTCACCCCTCATGGACGTAAGCAATTCCAAGTGTTGTATCCCTGTGGTACCAAACAGAAGTAGATAAGGGGGAGTCTGTATCTCTATTTCCCCAGCAAATATACTAGATTACTTAAACTGGACAGGTTAGATCACAGGCCCAATCCTCCTCCAATTGTTACTGTCAAAGAGATGCATTGTTGTCATTTGCTTAAGCCTATTCCCATCCCTGGATCTGGCTTAGGTCAAGAGTGAAGTCAACATCATTCAAACATCATGAGTTAAACATTCAAGATAATCTTACAAAGGAAGAAGAGGAAAATGTGCATTAGCAAAGAAATTAACAAATAACCACCTTTCTCTTGTTCTTATTGTAAATTTGAATTAACTATTCTGAACCTTACAACTTTTAACCCACAGACATGGCAGTGTTTGAGCCAAGTTGTAAACAAAATTTGCTTCACATAATTGGCTTTGACTGGAAGGAAGGATAAAGAGTTCCTTGAAGTTACCCACTGCCTTTGAGGTGATTCTGACTCATAGCAACCCTATAGCATCAAACAGAACTGCCCTGTAGATCTTCTAGGAAGCACCTGGCACAGTCAAACTGCCCACCTTTTGGTTAGCAGTTGTAGCAGTTAACCACTACACCACCAGAGTTTCCTCCCACTGGTAGTCTGTGGTAAGTGAAATATGACCTATATGTCGTCACTAGCATCACAGCTATCACCACCCCACCCCCACAAACAAACTAAAGATTCATACTGTATTTAGTTGGATGGAACAGAGGTTTGCCATTAAATATGGCTTTTGGAATTTCCTACTGTTTCAGTATCTGAGGCAGGCCAGATGAGTAGCCATTCCCTCATTCATTCAGTTAATTTTAAGCTCCTAATATGTACCAGGAGCCCTAGTGGCTCAGTAGTTAAGAGCTCAGCTGCTAACCAAGAGGTCAGCAATTTGAATGGACCAGCCACTCCTCGGAAACTCTGTGGAGCAGTTCTGTTCTAACCTGTGGAGTCACTAGCAGAGAGGCAAACAAATTAAATATTTTAGTCCACCGTCTTGACTCTGCCCCCTACAAAAAAATTATTTAAAAAAAACAAAAAACATTACCGTCAAGTCAATTCTAACTCATAGCAAACCAGTAGCACAGAGTAGAACTGCCCCCGCCCCCGAGTTTCCAAGGAGCACCTGGCAGGTTCGAACTGCTGACCTATTGGTTAGCAGCCATAACACTTAATCACTACACCACCAGGATTTCTAAATACTATGAAGAAAGTAAAACAGAATGACTTGAAGTCAGTGAAGCAGATTGTTTATTTAAAGAAGTAACACTTGAGCTGAGAATTGATTGACAACCAGAAGCCATCCGTGCTAAGATCTCCAAGAAGAACATTAAGGCAGTGGAAAGAGTGAACATAAACATAAGAAACAGGAAAAAAAAAAAAAGACTAACACATTAGAAGAACAGAGGGAAAAATCCAGCATGGTTTGTGATGCGGGGAGAACCAAAACCAAACCAAACCCACTGCCATCAAGTCATTTCAAACTCATACCAACCCTATAGGACAGAATAGAACTGTGCCACAGAGTTTCCAAGCAGGATCTGGCAGATTCGAACTGCCTGCCTTTTGGTTTACAGCCATAGCGCTTACCCACTACAGCACCAGGGTTTCCAACGAGGGGAGAAATACATACATCTGGAAAGGATGCAAGGCTGGAGCCCATGCACAAGCCCTCTACATGGCTTTCTGAGGGTAATTAGCTTTTAGTAGGCGAGGTGGATGGATACGAGCTTGAGATGAACCTCAGATTCCTCCTGTTTTCGTTCTCCAGCTCCATTCTCAGAGCAGGAACTAGGCTCCTTTAAGCCTCTGGAGCATTCTCAAAAGCCCTGACAAAGCTTTCATGGTTTGTTCTGTAAAAGACTAATATTTTTAACCTTTTATTGATTTTTATGTTAGAATACCTTCACTTTTTTCTTACTTTACAACCTGTACAAACATACAGTATCTAGGTCTTTTATCTCTTTTAACAACAAAAACTATTTTATACCATTTTGTACCTTTTGATTCTCACTTAAGATTCCATGGACATTGTTTCATGTCTGCACATGTAGCTTCTCTTCACTCTTTTTTGTCTCTGTGTGATATTTCACTGATGAGTGTACCTTAATTTATTTCACTGATAGCCTATGGTTAAACACCTAGACTGTTTATAATTCTTTACTATTAAACATTTCCACGGTCAAGCATTCTTTTACAAATGTCTTTACATTCTTGTGCAGCAATTTATGTAAGATAAATTCTCCATGATGTAATTTCTGAGTAAGCATGAAAATTAAGACAAATATTGTCAGACTGACCTATGAAAATGTAAACCATCTCCCATACTTAACCAGTACTAGAATGTATCAATGTTTGCAAATCTGATAGAAAAATGTTGCAGAAGCTCTTAATTTAATTGTCAATAAACTGGGTTATTGCTCTTCATTCTTGGAATATTACTCTAGATTCTTTGCCAATTCTGGGTGATTACAATGTCCTTCTAAGATAGGTAATCCTTCCAATACCCACTTTTCTCTACCCTCAGGCACCAAACCTCATGGTTGTAAAACTGAACTTAGTCATTATCCACCAAAGAGACCCCTGTGAAATGTTACTTCAAGCATCTCACTCTCTGACTGCTACCCCTTATTTTGCCAGTTCACTCCCTGTAGCACTCTGATTGCACCATGACCTGTAGTTTTTATTAATCTTACAATCTCTTCATGCTTCTTCACCCTCTGTCCTCTCGTTCTTTTCAGTGGATCTCAAGGCCTGTTGCGATCACTTACATGCATTCATACTCACCTTCCCTATCCACCTTTCTTTCCCTCTGTTACATTCACCAACAAAAACCCAGCCCCAGTTAAACTCAACTCACTACCTAATCTTCACCTGCACCTGGACAGCTAACCGTGATTGAAGAACAACCCCAGCCATACTGACTGTTCTCTGTTTCCGTTTAGAAGCGTTTACCCTAACTGAGCACTTAGTGCTAACCCAACAATCTCACCATATTCCCTGATCTGTATATTTGCCAACACCCCTTAGTCACAATTTCCCCTTGTCTCAGACCACCAGCTCTTTTTCCCTTCTCTTGACTTTCTGATGATGACCTTAATTCACCGAGCTAGTGGAAGCAATTAGAGTAAAGTTTATATACCGCCACCCCACCCTGTCCATATTTAATTTTCTGTCCACATCTGCCTTCCTCCTGTTACTGCAGGCAAACTGTCTTTGCGAATGTCTAGGCCAATTTTGAGGCAAGAGAACTTGAAGTTGTAAACAGAGATACTGAAAACAATATAAGTGATTCTTGGCATGTTGGCAAGGCAAGATAGAGAGCTAGGTTTGTTGTTAGCTCTCATGCATGTTGGTCATGACAGCAAGTGTAATCTTATACTTCCTTTCATCACGCAAATGGAAGAGAGAACTTAAATTATTCAGCCTACTCCCTCACTTAACAAGTTGTGACTCAAAGATGTGAAATGGCTTTCCCAATGACACGTACCTTTAAAAAGAAAGGGGAGCAGTTAAAGGGACAACGGCAGGAAACGTAAGGGTAGTTTCACAAGCATTCTCTTTCTGTAGAACTTATCAAAATTAAATAAAAGGAGTAAAAACAGAAACGTGATCAATTTCATACCAGAGAAGAATCAAAATGAATTATCGAAATACAGAAAAATGTAAGCCAAATTGAAATGAGACGATAGAAGTCTACAGAGAATTCCTCTTATAGAGAGTAGTATATTGAAGGGATGAAATGTAAAGGAAATTGTTTTTAGGAAGGAACTTAACAGATATCTCCCAACTGTATCCTCAGTTTGGAGGGACAGAAACTGAAGAAATACGTGTCAATAATTCTGTTTGGAAGCATCAGTTCTTTAGTATTTCAAAAATCACCTGAAGCCCTAGTTAGAAAAGCTGCCAAGCTTGATCATCTCTGCCTGGATCTGGAAGGAAAGCATGAGAAATTGTTTCTACGGAGCAGTTGTCTTTTTCAGAAATAGCAAGCCACAGCCAACAAAGGCAGGAAAAGAGATATTTGACCAAGCCACGCAGGACACACAGGATTACGCTAAAGAAGGGCAGCAAAGTGAAGAGCAGAGTACCACCCCACCTGACTCCACTAATGTATCGAGCAAATGGAGGGGCAATCAAAAACAAAATTCCTTGACATATCCTCACACCCTCTTGCTCAACAGCTACGAGAAAAAACAAGTGATGTTGCACACTGGCATATGCCCACGATGTATGTTCTGACAGAGGACTCACTGAGATCTCAAGCATTCAGGAAGAAAACCAAGGGAGACTGAGAGTGAACCATCCCATTGAGAAATGAGACATATCAAATGAATTTTGCTCCTACCAAAAAGAAAACAGGATATACAAAATTCAAATAGAGAGGATACTTTGGACAGAAATAGACTTCAAAAAATCATGTAAAAATTTTTCAACTACTTTGCACTGCCTGTGAAATTGAAGAGAATGTGGACTTTATGAAATAAAGGAATCAAACATGACATAAGACAGGGAATAAGATGAAAAGCAGCTAGAAGAATTAGAGAAATGAATTGAGAGGAAAATAACACAAGGAAAAAATTCAAATATATTAGAAAAAGCAAAGGAGAGTGCAGCAACATAAAAAACCTACTGTTTTAGTTCTCTAGTGCTGCTTTAACTGAAACACCACAAGTGGGTGGCTTTAAAAAGATAAATTTTATTTTGTCACAGTCCAGTAGATTAAAAGTCCAAACTCAGGGTGTCACCTCCAGGGGAAAACTTTCTCTGCTAGCTATGGGGGAAGGTCCTTGTCATCAGTCTTCCCTTGGACTGAAAGCTTCCAGGGTGCGGGACCCTGGTCCTCTCTAAGGGATGTTATCAACTCCAGAGCAGGTTCTTGGTGGTATGAGATCCCCAAATCTTTATACTAACTTCTTTCCTTTAAATCTCAAGAGACTACCTTATGGCACAAAACCGTCTTACACTCCGAGTCCTGCCCTAGCAGTTCAACTGCCACCCCTCCACCCTCATTAACATCAGAGAGGCAGGATTTACAGGCTATACGAACCTCATACAGTACCAGGAATTATGGCCCAACCAAGCCGCCACACACATTTTCAAGGGGTCACGATTCAATCCGTGACACCTGGACAGTGATGGAGGACAGGAAGAGATCAGAAAACATCAAGCACTTCAAAATACCAAGTTAGATGTAAAGAACAATGGAAAATTAACATATGAAGCCTGGTGGCACATGGTTAAGTGCTTGGCTGCTGACTAAAAGGTCAGCAGTTCAAATCCACCAGCTGCTGCTTGGAATCACTACAGGGCAGTTCTATAGGGCCTGTCCTATAGGGCCACTATGAATCAAAGTCGAGTTAATGGCACACAGTATCAATCAATACATATGGTTAGTGTATGCTGACAAAAGCAATCAAAGTAAATGAAATCCACAAAATTGAAAGAAAAGTCTCCCGGAGTGAAAGAAGACCTGAATCTACAGATCAAGAAAGTTCAATCTGACTTACAAAATGTTTATAAAGAAGGACAAATATGGAAATACAATGTCTGGCAATTAAGTTTGGGAACTCATTCTATAAAAAAAAATGCTGCACACCTCATTGTTGAATATCACTACAGTCACCTTCAAAGCACTCCCTTTGAGAAGCTATGCACTGATGCTCCAGCATCTAGTCAACCCTTCAAGGCAGTTCTGGAACTCTTTTTCTGGCATGGCCATCAGAGCTGTCATCATGTTACCCTTGATGTCCTGAATGTCATCAAAATGCCTTCCTTTCAGTATTTCCTCTATCTTCAGGTAAAAAAAATAGTCATTGGGGGGTCAGAGTAGGTGAGTGGAGAGGGTGTTCCAATACAATTATTTATTTACTGACTAAAAACTCCCTCACAGACAACTATATAATTAGGTTCACGAACTTGCCACCGTGTGCGATGACCATTCCAGAAATAATTCCAAAATCGCTTTGAAGGGTGGACTAGGTGCTGGCATCAGTGTACAGCTTCCCAAAGGCAGTACTTCAAAGGTGACCGTAGTGATATTCAGTAATAATATGTGTAGCACTTAAAACAATCCAGTTCGTGAACATAAGTGTCAGACCTCCTATATGTCAAAATTATTAATGCTTAAGGGTGAAATAAATGATTTAGAAGAAAGAAAATGATTATATAGGTGAAGGGGGAATTTACAGGCTCAGGTATTTTTTTTCAAATTACAGATATGAAGGCAACAGAACATTGTCTATGGAATTCTCTGCCAAAAACATGGTTTTCACCAAATTTATGCAATTGAGAAAAACAATATACGTAAGAACTCAGGAAAAGCTTCACCTATGTTTGACTTCTCAGAATCTTAAGACACAATCCCTACTTCCATTTACAAAAATACGACGAATTAGATTCTAGAGTTGAAAGATTTAAACTGAAAACCAAACATAGTGACCCTAGAGGAAGAGGACAACTGCCCCATGTGGTTTCCAGGGGTTAGTTGGTGGATTCGAACTGCTGACATTTTGGTTAGCAGCTGAAGTTTTAACCATGTAATATTTAAGACATATTTAAGCTAAATGATTATTTCTTGTTTATCTGAACTCTGCCCTTAATCAGGCACTTTGTATTTCTAGTAACTTTAGATAGTCTGAAGAACATCCCAATACAGACATAAATAGAAGTAGTACATTAAAAAAAAAAATAAAAACCTCAAACAAAACAGAAGAAATCTGTAGATGACTAGAAACAAAATTGATAAAGCTGGGAATGTGGAAATCATTTGCTAGTCATGGTAGCCAATATGCTTTTGTGTGAGTGTTTAAGTATAGAAAAAGAGAGTGCAAACAAACAAAGGCTTAGAGCTGCATAAGATGAAGAATCAGATCTGAGGACTATGTAGAAATCTCTATTCAAGGACTCTTGAAGGGCTAAAATCTCTGAAAGAATGGAGTAAGAAAATATGCTAACCAGCAAAAGAATACAAGGAATTTGTCTCTCCTGGCTAGGGTACTATGGGAAAAGCAAAGCAAAACTGTCATGGACTGAATTGTGTCCCTCAGAAAATATGTGTAGTCATGCGACTGGGCCATGATTCCAGATATTTTATTATTGTCCTCTATTTTGTGGTTTTCCTGTGCTGTATGTTAAAGAATTAGGATGGGGCTGTAAATCCCTTCATAGGATCACCTCCCTGCTCCACTGTAAAGGCAGTTTCCCGGGAGTATGGCTTGCACCACCCTTTATTCTCTCATCTCATGAGAGTTAAAAGGAAAGGGGAGCAAACAGAGAATTGGGACCCTCACACCATCAAGAAAGCAGTATTGGGAGAAGAGCACATCCTTCAGACCTGTGGTTCCTGTGCCAAGATGCTCTCTGGACAAAGACTGATGTGATACCTGACTTTCCTCCAGATCTGACAAAGGAGAAAGCCTTCCGCTGGCGCAAACATCCTGAATTTGGACCTGTAGCCTACCAGACTGTATAAGAATAAACCTTCCTTTGTTAAAGCCATCCACTTTGTAGTATTTCTGTTAGAGCAGCACTAGCTAACTAAAACAAAAACATAGTTCCCTGGGAATGTAAATACACAGGTAACCTTTCCCTCAAACAAATTTGGAACTGAAATTGCATGATCAATTAGGATCTGGAAACCCTAAGCAGATAAATTAATTTCAGATACCTTCATCACCAATCCAAATATCAACTAATTAGTGAATGAGTTACTTCAGTTATATTACTGTATTAGTTACCTAGTGTTGCTCTAACAGAAATACCACAAGTGAATGAATGTAGCAAATTTATTCTTTCAAGATCTAGTAGGTTAGAAGTTTGAATTCAGGGTGCCAATTGCAGGGGAAGACTTTCTCTGTTGGCTCTGGGGGAAGGTCCTTGTCATCATTTTTCCCCTGGCTAGGAGCTTGTCAGCACCAGGTGCTTCTTCCTTGGTGGCGTGAGGTCCCTAGCTCTCTCCTTCTTCTGCTTCTCTCTCCTTTTATCTCAGTGTTGGTGAAGGTCACAGCCCAGAGAAACTCCTCACGTATCAGATCACGACTGTGACCCAAACAGTGTTTCATCCTACACTAATCCTCTGTAACATAACTTAATCTTGCTTCATGAACCACACACAGACTAGGATTTACAACACATAAGTAACCCTCACCCCTCATATATGGACTGGAATTACAGATTCCTTTCTAAAAAATAGAATATGAAAAGGGAGAAATGCTATATTTACAGCTAAGAAACATGGTAAACACTACTTCAGTCACATGGTCAAGGTTAACATCACCAGTGATATGTTTATTGCCATGTACCCCTTCGTATGATGGGATGAGAAGGATGCTTCCTTCTGTGGTATTCTTCACGATAACCCACCACCTCAACGTAATTCTGAGAAAATATCATATAAACTCAAATTGAGGGACATTCTACAAAATACCTGACCAGTGCTCCTCAAAACTGTGAAAGTCGTGGAAATCAAGGAAAGACTGAGAAACTGTCACACAGCACAGAAGATAAGAAGCATGATGTCTGAGTATAGTGTAAAATCTTGGAACAAAATGGGGGACATCGGTGGAAAGTCTAGTAAAATCGAATAAAATTTGGAGTTTAATTACTAACAGTGTATCATCAGTGTTAGGAGCTTGTTGTTGTTAGGTGTCATCGAGTTGTTTCTAACTACTAGAAATGCTGTGTACAACAGAAGAAAATTCTGTCTTGTCCTTCTCCATCCTCACAATCATTGCTATGTTTGATCTCTTTGTTGCAGGCGTTGCATCAACCCACCTCCTTTAATGTCTTCCATCTGCTAACTCTCTTCTTTACTGAGCACGATGTCCTTCTCCAGCGACTGGTCACTCCTGATAAAACATCCAAACTATGTGAGATAAAGTTTCATCATCCTCGTTTCTAGGGAGCATTCTGGCTGTACTTCTTCAAAGGTAGATCTGTCCATTCTTCTTGTAGCCCATAATATACTCAATATTCTTTGCCAAAAACATAATTTAAAAGCATCAGTTCTTTGGTCTTTGTTTTTCACTGTTCAGTTTTTGCATACATGAGTTGATTAAAAGTATCAAGGCTTGAGTTAGGCACACCTTAGTCCTCAAAGTGACATCTTAGGTTTTCAACACTCTAAAGAAGTCTTTTGCAGATTTGCACAATGTAATATGGCATTTGATTTTTTGAGTGCTGCTTCCATGGGCATTAATTGTGGATCCAAGTAAAATGAAATCCTTCACCACTTCAGTTTTTTCTCTGTTTATCATGATATTGCTTATTGGTCCAGTTGTGAGGATTTTTGTTTCCCTATATCAAAGTGTAGTTCTTATCGAGGGCTGTAGATTTTGATCATCATACACAAGAGTTTCAAGTCCTTTTCACTGTCCAAAAGAAGTGCTGTGTTATCTATACATAATAGCTTGCTAATAAATCCTCTGCAATCCCAATGCTGAGTTTTTCTTCAGAGAGTCCTCAGTCTATTTGCTTGGCGTACGGCTTAAATAAGTATGGTGAACGGAAACAACCCTGAAACACACCTTTTCCTGATTGTAAACCACACAGTATCCGTTCTTCTGTTTGAACACTTGCCTCTTGGTCTATGTACAGTTTTCTCATGAGCACAGCTAAGTGTTCAGGAATTCCCATTCTTTGCAGTGTTATGCATAATTTATGGCTCACACAGTCAAATGTCAATATTGTGTAGTCAATAAAACACAGGAAAAATGCATCTTTCTGGTATTGTCTGCTGTCAGGTAAAATCCATCTGACATCAGCAGTAATATCCCTCATTCCCTGTCCTCTTCAGACTCTGACTTGAGTTACTGGCAGTTCCCTGTAGAATTTCCCTTTACAATAGATGGAAGGGTATGTTGTGTAGCAAGTATAGTAAAATGTATAGTAAAATGTAGATGTATTGCTGCAACTGCTTTTAAATGATCTTCAGTAAAATTTTACTAGTATGCAATATTAACAATATTTTTTATAATTTCTACATTCTGTTGGATTGCCTTTCCTTCAAATGGGTACAAATACAGAGCTTTTCTGGTCAGCTGGCCAGTTGCCTGGCTGCTAAATTTCCTGATATAGTGCTTCTAGTGTTACACCTGTTTGTTGAAACATCTCAGTTAGTATTCCAACTATTCCTGCAGCCTTCTTTTTAGCCAGTGCCTTTAGTGCAGCTTGGACATTTTCTTTCAGTAACATTGGTTCTTTATCACATGCTACCTCCTAAAATGTTTGAACATCAACCAGTTCTTTCTAGTACAGTGTCTCTGTGTATTCCTTTCATCTGCTTTTGATGCTTCCTGTGTCACTCAATATATGCCTATAGAATCTTTCAAAATTGCAACTCAAGTCTTCAATTTTTTTTTTTTTTTACTTCAAATTGAGAAATGCTGAGCATGTTCTTCCCTTTTAGTTTTCTAACTCTAGGCTTTTACCCATTTCATGATAATATTTTACCATGGGTAATCTGCTAATACTTGAAATATCAGTTGCATAACTTTCAGTGTCATAGCAACATGCAAGCCACCACACTACAACAAACTGATGGACAAGTGGTTCTTTGATATCTTCATTTTGGAAAATGTACTGATGTGATTTAAAATATTAGCCTTGGAAAGGGATTGGGTAGAATATTTACAAGAAATATATGTGTTATCTTTGCAACTTTTCTAGAACTTTACTCATTCCAAAAAAAAGTACTCTAAAAATAAATCAAAGTAGACAAAATCTTTTTTAAAAACAATCTTTGTGGTAGATGGAAAGATATGTTGTAGAGCAAGTATAGTAAAATGCTAATGGTAGTGGTGATGGTCCAGTTGTTCACAGCAAAATTCTTCCTACTTTGCTCTATTATGAAATATTTCATAATAAATATGAGAAAGAAAACATTATAGGTACTATTAAGAGAAAAGTTAGCATAGTAGGGTCTAAATGAGCCTTCAGGATTTAATTCTGACTCCATTATGGTTTTCTAGACAAAATTGCCTTATTGTTTAAAAATACTAGCTACTAAACCATTACCATCAAATTCATTCCAACTCATAGCCGCCCTATAGGGCAAAGCAGAACTGCCCCATAAGGTTTCCAATGAGTGACTGATGGAATCTAACTGCTGACATTTCAGTTAGTAGCCAAGATGAACACCAGCCCCTAGAAATTAACTGTGTGTTACTGCATCACAAGAGAAATGCTAGCTGTGCTTGGTACTTTTTTAAACAGAACTAATGGCTGAGAGGTTGGTAGTTCATATTCACCAGGCGCTCCCTGGAAACTCTATGGGACTGTTCTACGCTGGCCTATAGGGTCTCTATGAGTTGAAACTGACTCGGTGGCACCTAACAACAGCAACGTGGTAGTAGGATTAAAACAACCACTGCCCTGGACTTGATCAGCATTCATGTTATGCTTTAGTATTGTTTATTTAGCATCCCAAACTCTATTTTTTTGTTACTCACTACAACATGATAATAACTTCAGTTTTGAATGGTGCACATTTCTCATTATGAATCTAAATACACAGAATTTGTTTGCTCTGTTTTCAGTCACTACACTGTGCTAGAATAGCATATTAAAAATAGTGTGACATATTTGTGTATTTTTCTGTATTAAAAGCCTCATGAAACAGTTATGAAAGATACACAGCTTTTGCTTTTGAAGTATTTCTTAAAGGAACAGTATCTCTTTTCCTATGTTAAAAAATACATTTTCAAATGTATCATTTGAGCCACCTTTAAACAGGAAAACTTATTCATAGAGGAGTGGAATCTGAAAGGAACAGAATTGTAAATTTTCAGTCATTGTGTCCAAATGATGGATTCTTAACCCAAAATAAAAGACTGCTACCTTCACCAAGTCAGATGTATTATAGTAAGCAAAAAGTAATCAGGAAACTCCTACAAAATATGGCTGCCTATTCAGCATAGAGACTGTTTACCTAGTCTACAGAATACATAAAGGGATGCTGCTTTATTACATGAGTCTCCACTTTGTGACTTAAAGTGACAATTTCTGATATAATGTAAAAAACTGTTTCTTTTCAAAGCATTTTCAATATCTTCATGAAAACCAGTAGTAACACCTTGTCTTTTAATAAGAAGGGAAACTTTGTGCTCTTGAAATGCTAATTGCTTTCTTAGAGGCCCAAATTGAAAAATAGTTTGTTGCATTTTATTATTTTGTCTAGAGTTTTAATATGGACTTTTTCAGTTCTAAGAAAATACACATTTTTTTAGCTTTATGATCACACTGCATTCAGTTGATTAACATATAATCTAAATGTGGATTATAAACTCTGATTTTATTTCTGAATTATATTTTTTCTTTTAAAGCTTTTACACATAGGAAATTTGAGTTAAAAATTTCACATTTCATATTTCAGTTTTACCACATTAGCTAACTAAATAAAAAGGTCCTAAGTAAAGGGTATTATCATATATTAAACTAAAAGTTGGCCACTTTGAAGCTTAAATCCGGTTAGAAAAAGATAATTTCTGTCTAACTTAATCAGCAATAGGTCTTTATTGCCTGAAGTATTAATTGATTAGGCTCTCATTAAGGTCAAACGTACACTTGGCTGACCAGAGGCGGCCAATTAGCCCCTTGTCAGCCATGCTTACTTACATTGACTAAACATAAAGGTAGTTATTTGACTGTCAAGTCAGAAGGTCAGTGAATCTTTTGTGCACTTTGTCCTCCAAAAGGGCAGCAATCATTCAGACACCAGAATGTATTCATAACAAAGACTTTGTTTATTACTTATTGACTTAAATCGCTCTTAGAAACAGGCATTTCATTCTCTTTCGACAAGTAATATATCATTTCTTTGGGAAATACTTAAGGTTAGGTTGAAATCCTATGGTTAATTATGTCTGAAGAGTTTTGTTCAGGAAGCAACTTGCACTTAAAACTCTAAATGACTTTGTGAAAAGAAGACTGATTCAGTGATGAGACCCCTTTACAATAAGACTTTTCTCCTCCTGGTAAAGTCACTTTGCTGTAATTGCAGCAAGCTGGAACAAGGTGGGGACACAGGTGCTGAAATGCCTCGGGGGCACCAGTCTCAAAGTTGAGTTTTAAAACCATATTTGACTCTTACCTTACTAAGGACAATGGTATGCTTTTTAAATACATTACTGCTGACTTGGGAGATTGGATGTTTGCATAGAACAAAAAGGAAATGAAAATTCAAAGGTTATACATAAACTTGTAATCATAATTTTCATCTATACTCCCAATAATTTTTATTGTGATATGAAGCGTTATATCTAGTTTGTACAGTACTTACATAACGAGTTATATTTGTTAGCATTTAATTTTATTTTACTTTCCTATTTATGCTTCACTATTTAAACCTTATATCATTGTCTCTCACATTTTCTATTATGAATTCAGATGCCACTGATAATTCCATGTATTAGATTTTACAGAGAAAATACACTAGTGTAAGTAAAGTTGTGCCTCCAGATAACTCTAGAAACCCAAGAGTCAGCCAAGTCTTTCCTTTACATTCTGTCTTACCCAAATATATATCTCATCAAGCGTTCTTTTCCATCAGATTTATGTGCTGAATATCAATAGATACAAATGCCCTCCACTCCAGCTCCACTGTCCAGCTCCTGCTTCACTTTAGCAACTTGTCTCTTGATTAAACTGTTATCTTCTTACTGGTGTCTCAGATGATTCTCTGGCCCTCTGTTGGCATAGACTCAACTATGATTCCTTCAGGATAATCCAAAATGACCAAGCTCGCTGCCACAGAGTCACATCTCCTTCAGGATAGGGCCAGTACATTTTCCTACCGTATTCCTACCACATAGTTCAGTGCCTGGAATACATGGGTAGTCAGTAAAAATTTACTGAGTTAATAAGAAATGAAGAACCATAATTACCATTATATTTCACATAAATGTAAAAAAAGACCCCATTAAATCAATCTTTCCATTACTATTAAATTATTGATTAATACCTCCTCAGACTATTGTTAAGAAGCAATAAGTTATAACCAATAGCACTGAATACGAACGCAGCAGAAAGTAAGGATGGAACAAAAAAATTACTACCAAAATTCTTGAGTAATTAAGCTCCCAGGACAATATAAACCCATTGATATTGAGGCAATTTCATAGCAACCGCATTGGCAGAGCAGAACTAACCCCTGAGTTTCCAAGGAGCACCTGGTAGATTCAACCTGCTGACCCTTTGGTTAGTAGCCAAGCTCTTAACCTCTACGCCACCAGAGTTTCCACTAAGACAACATAGGCATCTATATGCACTAAAAACATTTACTTTGTTTAAAGTGAGACCATATGATTTGTTTTTGATGGTTCAACATTAGATTGAAACGTGCTATTGATTGCCATCAAGTTGACCCTGCCCCATGGTGCCCCAGGTATGTCAGAGCAAGACACTGCCCAGTTCTGTGCCTTCCCCACTGGGATCTGTTGCAGATCAGACTGTTGTACTTCACAACATTTTCACTGGCTGATTTTCGGAAGTATGTGGCCAGGTCTTTCTTTCCAGCAGAAGCTCCGCTGAAACCTACTCAGCATCACAGTAACACAGCAAGCCTCTTGGCCAACGGGTGATGGCAGCACAGAAGGGGCATCAGCCCCAAATCAAACCCGCACGGAACCAGCACCAATGCTGTTGGTTTCAGTTAAAACTCACCGCTTCTGTGTTGTCTACCATGTACTGAGCACTTAAAATACACTACCTGTAGTCTTCTCAAGAATCGTACAATACAGCTTAGAAAACTCTGGTTTTACCGATGAGAAAACGGGTTCACAGCTCGAGTTTTTAGGGCTGTAGAATCCAAGCTCTTATCTACCACACTACTTGCATTCCAGTTTTCCTCTTTCTTGAGAATATTGGACAACTTAACATAGTTCTGAAACTCCACTAAAGTTTATATAAAAATTCTTCATATCCAGTATTGCAGACGAGGGGTATGTAGTAGAGCCAACGATGAGAAAAGCAGCAGTAAATATTGCAAGTAGTGTGACTTTGTAGTTAAGACTGCGTGGGCTTTGATATCCTACAGCTCTGCTCTTGAGTTCCAGGTCTACTTTTGTAACTGAGGGAGTTAGTTGAACTCTCGAAGTTTCAGTGTGCATATCTTTAAAATAAATATAATAATAGTTATGCAAATAAGGTTAGATTTTACAGGTAAAATCTTTATCGAGTAGCTCAGTAAATGGCAGGTAATGTTGACAAAGATTTTTACAAATAAATACTTTGCACTATAAGCATTTCTTAATCTTTGGCTGAATCTGTATACACTGTATTATAGTAGACAGTCTCTGAATTTCACATGAGACCCATTCCTTAGTTTCTTTATAAGAATTTGTGCGTAAGTCTCATGTTTTAATAGCTTCATGTGCAGCAAGTGAAGGTGGCTGTGGTGAAGAATTTGTTGCAACTAGGAGTGAATTCACTTGTGTCAAAATGAGGGCAAATTTACATAATTTTAAAGGGCAAGTACAAGTTGTCCATAAGTCAGAGAGTCATAACCTGGGAACTGCCTGTGCATTCAAAAACACTATCTGTTACTCTGAGACCTAGATGGCCATATAAATTTATGATTGGCTTAAAGATTTTCTGGTTATTAGTAACCATTGAGCTCACTCTGACTCATAGCAACCCCTGTGTATGAGGTACCTCTTGAGATAACAGTTTGTACAGGTGTTTCTTGATGTTGGTATATCTACTAAGTGGGCACCTGGCATGAAGGGTATTGACTGAGTGCATGACAAGCTATTCTGGTCTCTCACGACATTTCTCAAACAAAACATGAAGTGCATTCTCCCCCTTAGTGAATCACATGTTAACTGTTGTTGTGATAATTTAAAAACTAAATTCATAGAGTTTGCCTGTTTGAACATGAAACTCATATTTTCCTAGTTATACTACATCAGAGTTGGTGTTGTTAGTTGCCATTAAATTGGCTCAGACTCATGGCAACCTTCTGCATAACAGGAAAAATGTTGCCTGGTCCAGTGCCACCTTCGTGACCTTTGATATGTTTGAGTCCATTATTGTGGGTGTTGTGTCGGTCCATCTTAGTGTGGGCTTCCCTTGTTTTCACTAACTCTATGAAACATAATGTCCTTTTCTAGTGACTGGTGTTTCCTGATGACATGTTCAAAGTAAGTGAGCATAATTCTTGCCATCTTCACTTCTAAGGAGCATTCTGGTTATATTTCTTCTAAGACAGCTTTGTTCATTCTTCTAGCAATCTGTCATGAATTGAACTGTGTCCCCCCTGAAAGTGTATCTAGCCATTTGACTTGGCCGTGATTCCCAATATTTATGATTGTCCTCCACTTTGTGATGTTCCTGTGCTGTGTGTTAGAGGGGATTAGGGTGCGACTGTAAAGCCTTTCAATAAGATCATCTCCCTGCTCCACCATAAAGGGAGTTTCCCTGGAGTATGGCTTGTACCACCCTTTATCTTTTCATCCTATAAGAGATAAAAGGAAAGGGAATCAAGTAGAGAATTAGGAACCTAATACCACCAAGAAAGCAGCACCGGAGGAGTGTGTCCTTCAGACCTGAGGTTTGTAGGCCAAGATGCTCGCTGAACAAAGACTGATGCAACACAAGGACTTTGCTCCAGAGCCGACAAGGTGAAACGCCTTCCCTTGGGGTGGACATCCTGAATTTGGACTTGTAGACTACTGGACTGTGTAAGAATGAACTTTTGTTTGCTAAAGCCATACACTTTGGGATATTTCTGTTAGAGCAGAACTAGCTGACTAAAGCACAGTCTATTGTATATTCAGTATCACAATTCAGAGACATCAGTTCTTCTGTATTCCTCTCTCATTGCCTAGCTTTTCTATGCTTGTGAGGCACGCTAAGCACTGCAGTTATGATGATGTTAATTCATAATTGAAGAGACCTCTTGAAACAAATTCTCTGATGTGCATCAACCCCGTGTCTCTTCTGTTTCACTGTCAACTCCACGGCTGAAAAATCTTGAAGTTAAAGATGAGGGGATCCCTCCATCTTTTCCCATCCGATCTTAGGCCCATTTTGGTGAGAGTAGTTAAGAGAACAATATGGTTATTTTATTTAATAATATTTTTTATAGAGTCAGAAAGCTCTTACTGTTTTATTTTACTTATACATAAAACAGGCAGATAAAAGACAGATTCTGTTGCCTTCATACCCTTTATTGAGGTGATATAGACGATTCTATAGTCAGGCAGAGAAAGAAGGAACAAGGTGAATTTCACCATGCTGGAAATATGTTGACTTTGGGAATCGTCCACTCATTAGTAAACACTTACTGAATACCTACTGTGTGCTGATAGCTTGGACCCTGTGCTAGGTGTTGCGAATGTTATTACTGTCTTCGTTGTTGTGTGCTGTTAAGTTGATTCTAATTCATAGCCACCCTATATGACGCAGCAGAGTGGCTCCTTAAGGCTTTCTAGGCTGTATTCTGGTCTGCAGGTCTTTTCTCCTATGGAGAAATTGGTGATTTGTAACAACCAGCCTCTTGGTTAACAGCATAGCATTTAACCATTGCACTACCAGGGCCACTTGGGTGTTGATACTTTCCCTGTTTTCCTTGACTCATTTTCACTTATTCTTAAGTAGAAATACAACACTGATGTACACTCAAGATAAAATGCTGTCATTCAGCCCTTAATGCCAAGTTAAACTCCTTCTCACATACACTTGGAATGGTCATAGTTCACACTTAATGATTGGTATACAGTCTTAAAGGAATAAACTTCATATTTTACTGTTTTTACCCTGTCTAGAACAATCCTGTTTTATCTCATTATTAGAGTAGTTTTTCTAACCTTTTCAATCACATTTTATCCTGTGATAACAGCTACTGTTGCATTGTCTAGTTGTTGCCCCTTCTCTCTGGCTGTGTGCTTATATCTAAAATAAAGCATGACACTGTGGATTATCTATTTTAAGATATATATTTTTATTTATTTTAAGCAAAGGCATTGCATCAGCTGGAAGGAGAGGGGTACTCTTTATTCTTTTTTACCTTTTTACAGCTTCTAGTGACTTTTAGTATTTGTTGTCACTTACGAGGACCCTTCCCTTACCATTCATGACAGTGCTTCCAAAATGATTTCTTATTAAGTTCCCACTTTCTACTCGGCACTGTCACGGCCACATAGAACTTACATGCCATAGAGGGAGATAAAAAATCAACAGGATAAGGAAGATTAAGAATGAGAGTGGTAGAGAAGGGAAAACAGGGGTTACAATTAAATAGGGGGCTCATAGGCCTCGTTGAGAAGGTGTCATTGGAACAAATACCTAAGGAAGGTGAGGAATTCAGCTGAGCAGATTAGTGGGTTAAGTAATCCAAGTAGAGGAACAACTCATGGAAATACAGTAAAGTGGGATTGCTCAAGCTTTGTAGCTTGTTTGAGGAAGAGCAAGTAAGACCAATGTGGTTGGAGCTGAGTGAGCCCACACACAGTCAGGAAGGTGGGGTAGAGGGCCAGCAGCCGTGTCAGGCCTTGTTAGCCTTGGGAAGGAATTTGTAGTTTGCTCTGAATACACTGGGTAACCAAGAAGATTTTACAAAGACAGCTGACCTGATGTGGCTCACATATTAGAGGGTTACTCTGACACTGTTCTGAGTGTAAACTGTAGCTGAGCAAGAATGGAAATAAGTGGAACAATTAAAAAGTTCTTTCAGCAATCCAGGTGAAAAATCACAGTGACTAGAATCAGGGAGGTAGCATTGAACTTGGCGAGAAGTGGTTGGATTCTGGATATATTTTGAAAACAGAGCTGATAGGATCTCCTGACAAAAGAAAGAAGGAAACAAAGGAAACACTAACAGCATAGTATAGTAAAAGAGGAGGCAAGAGCAATACATATAAAGAGAAACACAAATAAGTTTAAACAAGTGCAAGAATGTGTGGTAAAACAAAAGATCATGTTCACAATGAATTACCTTTGTTGTGGTTCTTTCTTCATTATTTGTCTACTTGGTTGATATTTTTGGCAATGCTGTTAATAGTACCTTGACTGATAATTACAAAATTGTTGATATCCCTTTATTTTTTCTAGATTTGGTTGAATGCAAACAAGTGTTTTGAAATGTAAAGGCTTGATAATTTCTTCTTCCCCTAGGATGGTTTGAAACATAGCAAGTCTTATATCAGTCTTAGACAGAACTATCAAATTCCAGGAAAATGTAAGAATCCTAGGTCTAAGCTTCTCTTATGGATGCAATCGACAGATAGAAATAGCTGAACATGAAATACCGACTTCAGGCAACTTTAATTCAGTCCCACATTAGATTTTCATGGAATGTTTTTTACTTCCTTAAGTCAAGTACATAAATGTCTCTAATTCTTAATACCAAACCAAAAGCCTGTTGCCATCAATTCAAAAACACACACTAATGTCAAACAAAAATTGTTCTGCCAATTGTAATTACTAAGCCGAAAGAGTTGACATAGCGGTTAAGTGCTGCATCTGCTAACCAAAAGGTCTGTGGTTCAAATCCACCAGATACTCCTTGGAAACTATAGAGCCATTTACTCTATCCCGTAGGGTCACTGTGAGTTGGAGTTGACTTGACGGCAGTGGGTTTGTTTTGTTTTTTTGTTTTGTTTTGGTTACTTGAGCCTTCACATTAGATACGAAGATTAGAGGAAATACAAAGACACGTGTGTTTTAAGAGTTAAAGTTCCTGAGACAACTTCTTGGAAAGGTTTGGAAAGATTTTAAGGAGTGTAAAAATGACAGAATATTATTTCAGTTAACTTCATAGTCGAGCCTGGTTATATACTTTATCCTTTAACAGAAAATTGTATTTCTAATATCTCTCTGGGTACATTATTCCGACACTAAGAAAACTATTTGTAAAAGGGGTGTTGAATTGCCCAAACCTACCAGTTCCGACTCATGTCTGAATACAACCGTGCACCATGAAATTTTTCAGTGGCTGATTTTTCTGAGTTAGACCACCAGCATTTTCTTCCAAGGTGTCTCTGAGTGAACTCAAATCTCCAAACTTCTGGGTTAACATCTATTTACCTAAAACATTTCCACCACCCAAGGACTCCAGCTGAACTGAAGAGAAACTGTATTCTTTTAAATAACCTTTTCCTCTGCCCCTTGCATCAGAGAGTCTTAGTTTACTCAGCACCGGGTCAGACCAAACCCATCTTTATTTCTCAACTCATAATCATAGATCAAACATGTTGGTGCTGGCTCCCTCATCTGCTCCAGGTGACTGATGGCAAAATCTGACTGCTTTTCTTTCCATTTGTCTGTGAAGAGAGTTTTCCACTTTAAACTTCTGATTTAACAGAGAGAAAAGGTTTCAAAGAAAGTCAAACCCCCCTCCAAAAATAAAAAACAGTCATCCACAGTTTCCCACTGAACCGGAGCCAGAAGCTCTGCCAATTTTGCTCTCATATCTCCGAGCTATAGCCTGACCCTTCCTGTGACCAGTGGGGCTTGCTACACAAGATCTCTCTGGGTGCCTTTCTGAAAGTGCTATCTCTGTCCATATTTCAAAACACTCACAGATATTTTATCATTAATTAGTATTCATATTATGTCTCAAACAATCTGTTCAAGAATAGGGGAAGTGAACTAGTTGAACAGCTCTTCTGTTTGTCTCGTAATTAACATGGATGATGTACGTAGAACGAAGGCCTTATAAGGGGAGGAGGTGGACAAATGTTGGGTAGGTAACTCCTAAGACATTTAAAAGCTTACCTATCTTGGAGACTGGGCTTCTCCAGAAAATTGTACTTGGCAAACAGGGTGGGGAGACACAGGCCTCTTTAAAAATAGACTCAGGCCTCTTTGATTCACAGCCTCCTAGATTGGCTTTTCATCATGTTAACATGCCACTTGGGAGCTGGCTGGACTCCCTTGTGCAGTGACATATATTTCATAGTGTTTTTTTTTTTTTTAAACCATTTGTTCTTTCAACCACAACATGCTTTTCATTTCTCTTTTGAATCTGAGGGTGTATATATAGATAGATCAAAACAATGTTTTTAACATTCCAAACAATTCAGAAAGATAGTGGATGGGTGTCAGTTAATCTATTATGTTCTTCTTCTCCTCCTCCCCCTCTTCAGCTGCTAATCTTAGAACTTGTGTGCCAAATTGTGTAAGATATTCTTCCAATAGCTACATGTGTGACTCTTTTGTGAGCTCCACAGACAGTTACGAGGACAGATTTGGAGTTGCATATGGGACTGTCACATGGTTCAATTGCCTTGTCTTCCAGGCACTGTGATTTCTTTCACTGAGCTTTAATATTGAGGAAATTTAGTTGTGATGAAAGTTCAGAAAAGTCTCTGTTAAAGAATTTCAACAATGCAGGAATAGGAAGGATTTTTTTTTCCTACCCTCAGCAATCTATGTTTTTGCACTGATACTCACAGAACAGTTCAATGTTTATACTTTCTAATAATTGAGGGGGAGGGGGATTCAGGGCTTCTTTTGAAAATCAGGACAGTTAAGAGTCTTTATTGTCTTCCTTGCTCTTTTGGAGCAAGATCTAGTAGACATCTCCACAAAAAAAAGGAAGCAGATGCTTTGTAAAAAGGTCTCATAACTCATGTCCAATTATAGAGACTGATTTGCAGAAAAATGTGATCTACCAACTGTTAAAAGCCAAAAATCCTGTATCTTTAGTCTCAGAAATGGATAAGGTGCAAATCCATTTTCAACTTTGCAGACACTTGCTGAAATTTTTCTTTTGGGACCCAAACCCCATGTCCGCTCTCATCCTGTGAGGAATACATGGCCGTAAAATAAGGTCTTTCTCCTAATTTTGTTTCCCAGGTTTCCCAGGTATAAATGATATTCTCAGTATACCTGTGTTCAGTGAATTAGGACATATGATGCCGTACAAATGTTAATCACATATACTTACAGATAATTATTTTAAGGTCCAGTGTATATGGTTATTTGTCTTTTGATTAATTTCACCCTGTGAAACAAACATGGTGATTAATTTTCCAGATCTGCATGTTTAGTCTGTGTGTAAACTTCTCATCTTTGTTGCTCGGGAGACAAGTCTTCATTCAGAAATAATAATGATAGATTTCATTTGTTGGTTACCAGCGCTTAAAGTAATCTTCATATAATAAATTGAGATGTTTTATGTGTATTATTTCTAACCCTCAGAAAAATCCACCAAAGTAAATACTGTTATCTCTACCTTTTCAGTTGAGTAAGAACTTCATAAATAACTTGATTAAAGAAAGAAGAGTGTTTTTTTAGTTTGGTGCTTAATTTCCTTTTCCTATTTTAGGTTGAAGAAGTGTACCTTGCCGGGCAAATTGCGTTAGTACCTTGCACAATGAAGCTTGTAAGTGGTGGAATTACAAACAGAAGTTACCATGTCTTTAAGTCACACCTTGAAAATCCTGGAGGCTTCACACAGAGGCACTGGACTTCACCACATCTTGCTGCGTCACTAGCAGCAAGTTCATTGCCACTGCTCTGGCTACCTGGCAGAAGAACTTGAGAGCATAGGAAAATATACCTATAGTATCTATTTTATTTCTCAACTGCAAAAGAGCAATTTATGAAAAGGTTTTCTTCAGGCAACATCAAGTCTTTCTAAGCGCATTTCATAGGGGTTTGAACTAAATCTGGCATAATGAGGTTTGATTGAGCTGTTATGTTCTGCCTCATAAGTGGCTGTGCACAATTGAGAAAGAAAATTGCTTAATAGAAAGTTATAGTCATCACTAACTTTATCTTAATTCCCCAAAGCAGTGAGTTAAGAATTCTTTAAGAGCAGCTTAGAGCTCTTTGAAAATGCTGAAAAATACTCTGTTTAGAAATATTTCTGCCCATGTGCCGCACTGTACTTTTGGGGAATGGGAGTTATCTTTCCAATATTTTGTTCACTTGGGACAACTTTTATCTATCTCTCCAAGGACCTTTAAAAAAGGCCTCATCTTTCTATTCTTCTACAATATTTAATAGAGATTCTGTTTCTCAGTGTGAGATCTGGTTTAGGATTGTAATTCTTAGGGGTCCCACAGACTTTAAAATTGGTTTCTACAATACACTGAATTTTGATCACACCATTGTTTATACTATTGTGTTATCAAAAAATAAGAGATTAAAAATAATAATGTATTAAGCTGATGATGAGAATCTATTCTGGGAAGAACTTATAGGAATCTTCTTCGTTGACACTAAAATGACCTCGACAATGCAATTATTATTTGCAAATGATGAATTATCCACCCAGTAAACCCATGAATCTCACGTGAATAATATTAAAACTAATGAGAATTTAGTAAGATTACTAGATACATAGGAAATATGCAGAATATCTCTAACCTTCTAAATATCAGCAGTAACCAACTAGAAAAGATAGTAGGAAAACAGACCCCATACACAGTATCATCCAAAACTACAAGAAATTTTAGAGTTACTATGAATCAGAATCAGTTCAACAGCAATGGGGTTAGTTTGGGTTTTAGTTTATAAGAGAAACCGTGAATCTTTATAGCAGGATGAAGAAAAATGTGTATAGCCATGTTTCTGAATGGAAAATATTTTTAAAAAAGATACCTATCTTCTATGATTTTATTTTAAAAATAAACTAAATTACAATCAAGCTCTCATAAGGAGTCAATTTAAAACAGTACATCTATAGTAGACATGGAAGAATAAAGCAGGCAACAAAATTTTCACCTAAAGAAAAACAAGGAAAAGAAAGGAGAGAGAAGAAGGTGAAGTAGAAGACAGGAGGAAGAATGAGAAAGCCTTACACTGCCAAACATTAAAATATATTGTAAAGATACAATTAAAATCATGCAGCACTGACATAGAAGCAGATAATAACCAGTGGCTCAAAACTGAGATCACTCGTAAACTTCTGTGTGCTCATGTTTCTCAGTGGCTTTTGATCAAACAGGAATACAGAGGTCTTATGACCTGTCTCTGCTTTGGCAAACCTTACCTTGGTGACACCTTGTTTTTCATCAACACTCTTTCTCCTTTCCACACCTGTGACAAGGTGGTGTTTGCAAGCAGTGAGGACTATCTACCTCCTGCTTTGGTCACGACTTTTGTGGTTTTCCTAAAGCTAGTAGAAACTAAAGCTTGCATATCTGATAAGCTGTCTTCTCTCTGTAACTCCTGGGTCTCAAAAATTCCTGTGAAAGTTGGTTTCTCTAAATTATAGGAAAAATATTTCCTGGATTTGTACTTTGTTTTAATTTACTTTTGCTGTGGCTGACACATTTAAATTTTAGCTGTTTCACAGATTTTTCCTACTGGCTTCATTTGGTATTCAATGAAAACTAAAAATAAGGTGATATCAAATTTTAAATTATTTAAGCTAAACGTAAGTTTTAATATAGAATAAACATATTTGGTCACAGTGTATTTCCTCGCACTTATCCTCAGATATGGGTCCCAATTTGGAAAGAGTTTCACCAAGAAACAGTTCATACAGTGTCTTTTGGAGAGACTGCTGGTCATTTTTATAGAACAAACCAAAAGCCAACCCATTGCCATCAATTCTGTTCCAACTCAGAGGGACCCTATGGGACACAGTAGAACTGCTCCACAGGGTTTACAGGCCGGAGAATATGAACAGCTCAGCGTTTGGTTAGCAACCATGGTTCTTAACCACTGCACACCAGGGCCCTGGTCATCTTGATACACCTTGCAAAACAAAGACAATTTCTAGACATGCCAACCAAACTCAGCTTACAAGTAAATAGAATGCAAATTGCCACATCAGACAGAAAATATGGTGCTCCATCTAGTTGTATTTAGTTTCCTACGTAGTTAATGTCAGTTTGGATACGGCTTATAGTAATTTGTTACATGATCATCATACGTCTTTCTTTTGCTGTTGTTAAGAGCAGAATAAAATGAGTTTGGAGTAAAAAAAATCATTTTGCTGAGTTGAAATTTTTAGCCGATGTTATAAAACATAAGGTATGAGGTATATATTCAGTTTTGCCTTAAAAATGGCATGCTATCAGAAGTTAAATAATCATTTTATGATTTTCTATAAAGTGAAATAAAAGTCTTTTAATTTAAATACTCATACCTAAAAGGATATTTGAGTATGCTCTTGTTGGCATAATTAGTAATGAAAACACATTATAAAATGCTGTTGCACTCTTTCCAGAATATTTTTTGTTCTTTAGTTTTCTCTGAAGGTACTATAAGAGTATTAAAAATAAAAACAAAACCCAGTGCCGTTGAGTTGAGTATAGGACTGCTGTCTTTCAACTCACTGATACTTTTTAGAATTATAGTGTTGGTTGTTCAAACCTTACTAAGTTGACTTGACAGTTTCAAATCAAGTATCATTTTGTGTTTTTCCTTTCTCCATATCTTTTTAATGCCAGCATCATATATTATGGTGGTTTTATGAGCGGTTTTGCTACCTCATTCATCAGAGTAATGAATGAGGAAAGGAGCCATATTGGTTGTAGTCCGTTTGTGTTGGGTAGGGCAGATGGCATTATTGATAGATGGAAATATTCCAAATACATATAGTATAATGATATCACAGGGACTTTGAATTCTGAATTTTAATCTTTTGATTTCTACAATAGCTGGTAAATTGAGTAATGTTTTACAGCTACCGTGTATCCACTTAATCATATTAATGCGTGAATTTTAGCATGAATTATCTTTCAGTTAATAATTTAAAATAATAATAAGATGACTATTTCTACTTATAAAGCTTTGCATTTATTTATTTGATTTCTGACCAAGCTATCACTTTGGTCTTGAGAACTTTAAAGCTAAAAGCAGTATTTGGAGCAAACAATAAAAGTTAAAGACAAGATCTCAGCAGTTCTTTCCCAGTGACACCTTTGGCTCAGGGGAAACCATGGCAAGTAGAGAAAGAATGGTTAGTGTTCCAGGTTCTCTTTACATTTGCCACTTGTAGAAATTTTTTACCCGCAGTAAATTTCCTAAAATTGTTTTATATCATGACTGCATATGCATACATGTTCTGTAGTAAAATGAGTCATTCGTAGGCAGATTATTGCTGGTGTAGTATCATTAACGTGCTGTCTTACTAAATGTGTGGCCTTGTACCAAAATTATGCTAGCCCGAGCAGAAGTAAATGAAATCCAAGGTGAACAAAGACTAGGATGTTAGGTATATACTTCTGTATCGTTTAAACGTTTAGTGAAAGTGTGCAGTTAGTCATGCCTTATTTTTACAACTGCAAAGTTAAAAATGATAGATTGTATCACTTTAAAATTTCTATTACCATTGTTTTATTTTAAAAATGCTATTAGTTCTTATTATTAACGGCCTACTACATCTTTGAACACTGTCAGGTAATCTCTGACAGCACCTGCAAGTTTCATACTATTTTATTTAGAAAGCGATGTAACCCCCTTAAGAGTAGTGACAATGTTTTTCAAACTAAAAATCCAAAAACATTGTACAACAATGATTTTGTTTCTTTCTTTCAATTTCTGAAATTGCTATTGTGAAAAATGACAAATGCATAAAAACTAAACGGTCTGAGTTTAGTTAAAATTTATCTGACACCACTAAATTCCTGGTATCTGGCATCCTATTTTGCACATAGCAAGGGCTCAGTATTTATTGATCATGATGCTGATAAACAATGTGTACATGTGATGTACATTTATGATGAAAATTGGAAATAATAGTTCAGTTATATGTTTTCCAAGTGATAACATCATCCCTCTAACCAAATAGAACTTTATACTGAATTTTGATGAGAATGAGACATTTTAGAACTGTCTAGAAACAGGACATTAAAAATAGACTCTGATTTAGAGCAACGACAGTAATTGAATTTCTAATACCTTTGCAAATACAACTGTGCCAAATATATCCTGATGACTCCGGATATTCCCATTACTCTAGGACAGTTTCAGAAGCATCGATTAAAATGGCAGATATAATTTTTCTGACAGAAATTTCAGAACCGGTAACAAACCAAGAAAAAGACTGGTCCTAACTGAAATGATACATAATGTAAAACATTCTATATGTATTAGCCATCTCTTCCAAAAAAGAAAAAAAAAAGAAATCAAAGTCTAAATAATACAAGAAGGTCTGTGTGTTTCATGGCACTGTAAGGTTGCAATGAGTCAGAGTCGACTCAACTGCAATGGGTATTTTTTTTTAAGCCTTTTATTTACGTTGTGCTATCATATATATATGAGCTTGCTGATAAAGTTTGGGAATCGCTTTGAATTTTGCATTTACGTTGTAGCTTTTAACCTTCTCTCCTCATTTCTCAGTATTTTCATTAACTGTCTGTGTTTAACTCCCTCCCTCCCTCTTCCCTTGGTACTCACTCACTGAAGGACAGACAGCCGGAGACAGACAGACAGACCAGGCGTTACTTTGGATTACCAAACCGGAAAACTTCCTCCTAGGCAGCACGGCAGTGTGGCTATGTTGTTTTTCTGCTTGCTGTTAATGATCTTGTTTTAAGATGACTTTATTTCTCCTTTCTTATTTTATATTCTGCGTATTTGGAGAAATTTTGTGGTATCACTTTATTAATGGAAAAAAGAAAACTGTAATCTCCAGAAATGAGCTGTTTGGTTATCTTTATGTAGGGTGAATGAGTGACTTTTTCATTCTGCTTTGCTGCAGATTTTTCCCCTTGAAATTCTTTATCCAGGGTTTTAGACATGATCCCCGCCACCGCATACAAAAAGAAATCATACACTCTTAAGGCTAAATCTCAACTCTTAATTTGTGGTTTGAGAACTTTCCCAAATTGTTTAAGGATAAAATACATGCATTAAAATTGTGCTTTAGGTAAACAAAGCCTGTGTGGAAGCAGATTTTCTTCGTAATGTTTTAAGAGTGCTGGAACATATATCAAACTCACCTGATGTAAAAATTTAATGTTTTTAAAGAGAAAAGTAACATAAGACTGCTTAATATAAATTTTTAAATTTAATTCTGAGTCATTTAGGCTTTGATCCAAGCAAATTTATCAAGAAAAAGAAATTTTCTCTCAAGCCATCTAGTTAATTTCTGAAGGCAAGACAACGGCAAGTCGATCATGCTGGTGAATAAAGAAATCAATTGGGCACACTAAGGCCGTGTATGAGCTGAAATTCTCAAACAAAAGCAGCCTGTCAGCCATGGTGCATTTAAGTACAGAAAAGATTGATGTTTGCCAAATGTAAAATCAGAGAGAAGAAAATATGTTTTCAAGCTTAGGGGATTGCCAACAATGAAAAGGAAAATAAATAAAAATTTAGTTGTACAATATTGTTATACCTTGTCAAGGAAATGCTAAATGAAATCAGCCCCCCCTTTTTTTAACAACAAAAAACAAAACAAAACATAATGTTAAGATTTCCTCCAAAAGACTACTCCTGAATCTGATCATTAATGCAAAATGGGATTTTTAAAGGCACAAAATGATGGCTGACATTAACAAAAATTGTACAGTTAGATCATCAAAAAGCTCAGCCCTAGATTTCAGTGATCTCTTACTGATTAATTAATATAATCACTTATGTTGCTAAGAGGAAACTAAGAGTTTTGAAAAACATCGACATGAACCATGTGAGACTCAATCATAAATTCAATAGCTAAAATACTCATATTTCTGTTTATTTCTCCTGCAGTATCAGGTTTATGACATTTGTTTGGTAGCTAGATATTGTGTGAATGTGCAGTGATTTGAGTTATTAAAATACATTTCATTTATAAGCCACATTAAGAACATGCAGTGCATTCAAATAAATAGGTAGCATTGGGTCTTTCATCTCTGATCTGGTATATTTCATTTCCCTAGGGTTGAGGGTAAACTAAGATTTTATACAAATTTGAATTAATTGTAATGAGACTATTTAACGTAAGTCAAATGGAGAATATTACTACACTAGAAATGCTTAGGAATAATTTCCTTTTTTTTTTTTAAATAGAGTGCTCCACCATGGGGTTCAAAAAGATTACCGTGCCTTGTTTAGCAATGTTATATTCTCTTTGTGAATCTAACAAAATCTTTGGCAGTAAACAACACAAATTGTTCAAACGAATTTTAAAGAAACTAAGACATCTGAATCAAATAATAGTATATTTGAAATGCATGAGATCCTGTTAACAATATTTACTTAGTAGAAAATCAGAGATTTGTATATTTTTTAGTATTTTTGTTTAATTTCCATATTGGAAAGAGTGGGGGTGGATTGGGGTGTGGGAGTAGTACTTTATTAGCCCCCAGATATGGGAAAGGATTACCCACTGGTATAGCTATGTACCCGCAACAGATTTTTCTATACTATTTTTTCCCTGAAGCAGCGTTTTTACTTGGGCATCATAAGTGATTTTCCATCTTTCTCCTGAAGTGCTCAGGTGTATTAGCTCCATTCTCCCTCTCAGGATATTGACTTTTTTAAATCCAAGAGGAAATAAATTAGTTCTCTGTGCCAGTTGTTGTGGGTGTCTTCTCTCTTGTGTTTGAGCCATAATCATCTTTGCTCGACTAGATCAGCCTGTGAATGAGAACCGGTCTGTCCCTGAATGAGCAGCCACTGAAAACTTGATTATATGATATTGAATGGTACTGTGTCATCTAAGAGCGAAGCTTTCCAAAAGAAGGCAAATATTGATAAAACTCACTGAGTTCTACATGATATTCAGATACTGTTTTAGAGCTAAAATCTACCCAACAATTGCTCAGGGCCAGATTACCCTGTCTCAGGAGTGTCTGGTAAGTTGAATCTATGGAAGAGGCTGAAATGATACAACATTTTCTAGTACAGTTCTAAGTTTCTACTCTAAGTGGAAATGTGTTCATGACAGGCACATTGAGGCATGGAAGCATATTTTGAGTGTTCCAATAAATCCACTGTTAATTTGGGAAACAAGTGTTTTTTTACCTTAAGGATTATTAAAGAAGAGAAAGTCTTCCGTTTGGTAAACTCCTTGTAGTAACGTGGAAGTTTGGGGTTAAAATGACTATTCTTGCTCTTCCCATTACTATTCCAAAAACCCCAGCTCATGGCACCTCCATGAGAACTGTTCTCCATAAGGTTTTCAAAGTTTATGATCTTCTGGTACTAGATCACCTTGCCTTTCTTTCAAGGTGCCTCTGAGTAGATCCGAACCACCAACCTTTCATTTAATAGACAGTCACTTAGCTGTTTGCAACACCAGGGACTTCTGTGATCACCACAAAACCAAAGCAGCCCATTCCCTTCCACTTAGCAGTTACTATTGTTTGTTTATGTATGGTAAAGGCCATTCAATGGTGCCCAGAAAAATAATCATTATATTGTAAATAGCAGTGACAGTCAATATTTGGAAGAAGGCAATAGCACTATAATTTAACATTATTCTGGAAGTCTAGACAATTCATTAAGGAAATGAATTGAAATAAGATGTATTAGAAAAAAGGAGAACAAAACATCATTTTTGTATAATCATTTACAATACAGTTTAGATCTCAAGCACTCCTAATAGCCTACTGAATCACCTTGTTTCAGAAAAATATGGTAAGTTGGAATAATGGAAATGGGCTTAAATGACTTTTTCTAATAATGTTTCAGGTTCCTACCTTAAGTGGACATGTATTTACGTAGAACACATTCTAACATGAAAACATAAGACATTCCAACATAAACCAACTGAACAACTACTTGAAATTAAAAAGAGCTAATGTAGTAGGAAGCAAAATAAATAAAATGTTTAAAATTTTTCATTCCATCAATAATATCTTGCTTCGGGGAGTGAGGAAGGGAGAAATGAGTTCATGATAATAACCGCAGTTGCAAAATATTCAGTAATACCCTTAACAAGAATAATGAAAGACCCCTGTATGAAAGTAATCACAAAACTTGTCTGAGCATTATAAAAAAAGACAAGTAAATGTCAAGAATTATGCTTCTGGATGGTAATATGATAAAGAAGGCAATTAATGTGTAGATATCACTTAGCACATCAGTCAAAGTTCTAGCACAAATTATTTTAGGAGCATAAATAAATTATTCTAAAATCTTTAGGATTAGTAATAGCAAAGAACAATTTTAAAGATATGATAAAAGGAAAAGTGACCTATTAACTATGAAAATGTTTTCTAACACTTCATATTTAAAATGGCATGTTACCACTGCAGCTAGAAGCCACAGGTCATTGGAATGAAACAAATAAACGTAAAAATTATCCCTGCTATTTCTATGAACCAAATATGACAAAATACGTTCCAAATCATGTGAGTAGAATAACTCATTCCATGAAGGATGGTAAGAGATTTGACTAGAATTTGGTTATTCTGAGACGGAGATGTTTAATCTTGATTTCTGATTTATCTTCCTTGACTGGAACTTTTAAAACTAGAGTATTATTTTCAAGAAGATAGATTATCTTTTAAATTTCTATACTCGAAGCTATTTGGAATATTGATATTTTTAATGATATTCTAATATTTTTATAATCACTTTCTTGTTGTGGCACTGTATATATTCAATTTCTAAAAATCAATTTTGAGCAGACAACTTTCTTGCATGATGATTTTTGAAATGAAGGTCACTGAGCCTGTTATGCTACCATTTTCAAACTCTAGTAAAGTGCAGCTTTGGTAATCTTGAACTTGACACATTTCATGTTTCTTCACCTAAGGAAATCACTTTTAAATAAAAAAAAGAGCCAGATAGCTTTCTGAGACAAATAGTATTGCCTTGCATTTGACTCAATGGGTAGAATAAATGAATAATTTTATATGCAAGTGTCTTGGTTTGCTTACAACTTTCTGCTAAGGCTCCAGAGACCTTTAAGCAAAGGATTCCACCAATTACATTTGTTGTATATGTGTGTGTGTACATTTTTTTCAGAAAGCATATGTTAGTAGGGCTATTAAGCAATTAGCTCCATGCATATAGATAGTTCATTTTGCACGAAACCATATGATGTGACTGGAATTTATAGAAAACCATCTTTCTTGCCAGGAATCGAGGCTAGTTAATTCTCTAGTTTGGAGAAGTATGGTCTTATGGCAGCAATCTGTATCCTTAAAAAACTAAGAGCCTAGTATTCTATATTTTATAGCTTGAAAAAATCCATGAAATATAAAAATTCTGTTTTTATTAAATGAAGAAATTAGAAAGAGGGGGAAAAAAAACCTAAGTAAAGTACCTGGCTCTCAGTGCATGCCCAGTGTCTGTTAACTGGCAATGAAATGAAGCCAGCAGGGAATAAGGTTATTTTATGTATATGTATAAAAGATGTACCATGAGGTCTTACGTCCTTGTCACATTTGGCTGTGAGCTTTCTAGCAGTCTATGCAAAAAGGGAAATGCAGTCAGCGACAGAATCTGTAATGCCCATGAGATGAAAACAAACTGGCTGCTCAGGAGAAGCTCAGCTATTTTTAGGGGTTTAATAACTGTTTCCAGAATGACGGCATGCTGCTGAAATCCGAAGCATTTGGCAGGAGGTCACTTGAGTCTTAACCATCTTTACAGCAAACACTGTAAAGAGCTTCATGTGGCTGTTTTTCAGACCAGCAGCATGATATCATCGGAAACCTGACTTTAGGGAGGTGAAACACCACAGCTGTCTGATGAAGCACCTCAATTCAAAAATATATATGTACACTGAAATACCCAGAAGCCCCGAACCAGTGAACCTACTGGATACACTTCAGGCCCATATTCCTATTCCATGTGTAAAATAAGATTGATTGCTACCTTTTGAAGTTCTAGTTACCCTTGACAAAGATAGTGCATTACTGTCTTGTCTCATTTTTATAGCACTCAATATCATGCTAGATGCCTGGTAGTAGCCATTAATCAGGTTTGGGTTTTTTCTTTGTTTTAAACTTTTGGCGGGAGAGAAGAGATCTCAGATCATTCTAAAAATCCATGGAATGTCTATTGCGAGATTGGAAATTCTACATGATTGGCCTTTTGCAAATATTAAGCGAAATCCATAAATCAGAGTGATCAAATTAACATATTTTAGTAGAAGCAGCCATATGAAGCAAATGTTGACATTCTTTATGAAAGCTGCTTTTTCCCTTTACTGCTGCCATTTGTATTGTGGATTTCCCTGTTCGGCACTTAGTTCCAATTTTTTAAATGATCCATTTCAACACTAGACAGCAATATTCTTCCACTCACATGAGCTTTCAGTTGCATTTTATTGCATTAGAGATTGCAGAGCTCTTCTGTGAATTACAGTATTAGTATTCCTTGTGTTTTAGAGGACTGTGTTCACAAGAATTGTTTTGACTAATTCCAGGGATTCTTTGTTTGAGCCTTTGAAGACAAAAGTCCTGTGCGATTTAACCTTCCGCAGAAATGAGGTTCTGAATTCATTGCATGATTTCAAAAATTTGAAAAGCACAAAAAACAGTGAGGATTTCATTCAAGACATGAATTTAAAGATGTACCTGGCTGAAGATCATTTCAAGTAGCTACCAATTCACTTAAACACAGTTTCTGAGAACTTTGCTCATAACTTTATTGCTTGGAGCTCAAAATGCAGTTTTCATAGAAATAAGGCTATAAATTCAGGTCCATTCAGTGGATACTTAAGCACCAGCGCTATCTCTACCCTTCAAGAACTCACTTGCTGGTGGCGTGGAAAAAAAGGCAAGAACACAAATAACTCAGCAAACCTCTTTTCAGCACATTGTCAAGTGCCTTATAAGGCAAGCTCAGACATGGCAGAAAGCCACCATCAAATTTCAGAGTCAAAGAATTCATAAATTGTGGCAAGTTTATCCTAAACTACCCAGAATTTAGGTCATTTGTTCCAGTGTCTTAACCTCTTGTCATTTTTTTTTCCCCTCTTCCAGCATAAATATCTCATTTCCCACATCTTCCCACCAAATGAAAGGGCAGGTATAAAGCTGAGCTCCAGCTAGAGGGTAATCAGGCTTTACTGAATTTCTTCAACAGACAAACAAACAAAAAAACCTTTTTATTAAGTTTAATATCTCTACTAAGGGTTCCCCTATGGCCTAAGTAAATTACTGATATTCTTAAAAAGAAAAAAAACAAAGACAAATAGCCAAAGCTTTGGTGATGTTTACCTCTTCGTTCGAAGTATGTATGACGAAGGGCAAGCCACATACTAGCAGAGTCTTTGACACCATCTCATTTCCCTGGTGGTATTTTTATTTTGGGAGTCCTAGGTGGCAGACACGGTTAAATGCCAAACTACTAGCCAGGAGGCAGGCAGCTCAAACCCACTCAGAGGTCCCTGGGGGAAAGCCTGGCACTTTGCTTCTGAAAGGTTCAGCAACCTGTGGTGTAGTTCTGCTATGCACACGGAGGGTCACCGTGACTTGGAATCCACAGGAACTGGCGACATTCATGTTTTAGGATATACTTAGCATACCATTACATATTTGGTGATATTTCGAGAATTATTTTTAATATTTTATCTTAAATTCTGTGTTTGCATTTGAATACCAGTTTTCTTTCTCCAGTAGATCCCATTACAAACATTGTTGAATATCCTATCTTACTAAATTCAGGGTGCCTCTTATTTTATCAAAACTTGCATTTCTCTTCTGGTCTCACAAGCAGAGGTGATAATCAAAATATGTAACATCTGCTACAGCACCTCAGAAGACCCTGGATGGTGCAGCTGTTAAGTGCTCAGCTACTGGGCAAAACATTGGCAGTCTGAACCCACTCAGAGGCACCTTCAAAGAGAGGCCTGGTGCTCCGCTTGCAAAAGATCACAGCCCTGAAAATTTTATGAAGTCTGTCTGTTCTGCAGACATGAGACCAACTCGGCAGCAACAGCAAGAGCACAGCACTTGGCCAACAGCCCAGCAGCAGCCTGCTGGCACTCACAGGTTCTTCCAACTCTCCCTGACTCCCTTGTAGCCAAAACCACACGAAGGCTGCAGCTCCTGTAGATCACCAAAGAAGGAGCAAGGAGGGCCAGCCAGCCTGCAGGGGTCCCTGTGGCAACCAGTAGCAGTGCCCAGGACACCCAGGAATCAGTCAGACTTACAGCAAGGTCCTGGAGGAGAAGCCAGGTGGCCAGGACAGTTGTACTAACCTGGAAAGGAATTTTAAGATATTTTAATAATCTTTGAGCCTAACTGCCTATATTAGCTAAGTATCAAACCTGCTCACAATGTGTTGTACGGTGCTGACTCTATAGCATTTAGACAATTGTGTGAGATGAACGGTCATTTTTCACAGCCATCCAAATATTTTCTTGCCTCAGAAACCTAAATCTAACCTTCTGCTTCACATGTAGGCCCAATGCCTGCAAGACTTCTGATGTGTTTACACCAATTTTTCACCTTTCTAGTGTTCATTTTCTCTTCTGTACAGTAGTTTTATGACTGATGCTTCCACGCGCCCTTGCTGTGACGTTTAAATGAGATCACGCAAGTGGGGTCCTTAGTGTAGCGTCTGGAGTACAGTCAGTGCTAGCCACTAGCCACTTTTTACAAGATCTGCTATTAATGGCTTTCATAATCCTTTTGGCAGCTAAATGGCTGACCTGGGACATTTAGTAGAGGAGCACATGCTTGTGTGTTGTGTAAAAACAGAGACGACCAGAAAAACAGGTTACTATTGGCTATGGGAAGTTTTCTTGCTTTCAGACACTTCAGGGCTGTAAGTGCTCTGCTGACTTGAAGAAGTCTCAGTTTTCAGGGGGTAATGAAAGCCAGTGCACTTTTATTCCTAATGAGGACGGGGAACTCTCTCTCTCCTTCTGCCTCTCTGCAAAGAAGAACCTCAGACAAGCTCCAGGTCTCCTTGTCTTCATATATTATCTTTTCCTTTGACTTTTGCTCAAAACTGGGGAGTTGAGCACCAAAGTCAGAACACCCCAGGCTCTGTCTGTTTCTGGGCAACATGAATGAGAGTTCTGACATAAAAGAGATGGAACATTAGGAGGAAACAAATGAAAACGGATCCTAGAGGGCAGCGTAGACAAAGTGTACAAACTGCTAACAGGTAAATGAGTGTTTTTGACAAGGTTTTCTTGTGATCCTCTTTGACTGACATCAGACTCTTCATTTAAACCGTGTCTTATTAGGTGCTCTGAGCAAAAGTCAATTATCATCTAGATGCCTGATCAAGACTGTACATCAGAATAAGAGTCTGAAGGCAGTACCGTGGCAGACTGTTTGCTGCGAGCCTGCTTGAGCCGTGTCGGTTTCCTTTCCCCTCTGTCGTATTCGTCACATACATGCGTGTTCTGTCTTCCTTCTTGAAACTCTTCTTTACAAACGGATGTCATTGTCCAAGTTACATATTGGTTTATCAATGACTAATTACTTAACCCTTGTTCATGGTTTCTTCCCCATCCGTGAGGCAGAATAGGTTCCTCTGGTGCATTTTGAAAACTGCCAGTTAATTCTGTAATTGTGGTTTCTAAATCAAAATGGGTTATAGCATTCTAGCTCTAAAATTTCTTAGTCTGAGGAGTATGTGGGATTGACATCTGTCTTTGAAGGAGTCTTGTTTAGAGCACTTTCTTTCAGCTATTTCCATACAACTACCTTCATTATAGGAAAACCTAGTGGCACTGTGCTTAAGAGCTATGGCTGCTAACTAAAAGGTCAGTAGTTCAGATCTGCCCAGAGCTCCTTGGAAGCGGTTTTTTTTTTTATTATTATTGGCGTTGTTATTATAAAGGGAAAGGCCTGAAAATTTTCTTTTCTGTTTCAGTGGTGCTATTTCACGCAAAAATTTTATTATTTCAGATACTGATCATAGGGACTAGATGTTTTCAACATTTCAGCTCTGTCCTACAGGGTCACTGTGAGTTGGAATTGACTCTGCAGCAATGGCTACCTTCGTTGCAGGAGGTCCTGGTGATGTGGATATTACCAGCTATGGCTGCTAACCCAAAAATCAGCAGTTCAACTCCTCCAAGTGCTCCATGAAAACTCTATGGGGCAGTTCTACTCTCTCCAACGGGGTTGCTATGGCTGAGAAGCAGCTCAGTGGGAATGGGTTTGGTTTTTTCCTTTGGTACTTTTATTATTACCAGTGAACAGCTATTGTGAATATCTACCTAGATTAATAAATAGAAGTCAAAACTACAAAGGAGAGAACAGTGTGGAATAGATTTTACTCATGAAAAATCATTGCAGAAGTTAAGCAATATCCAAGTACCAGTAATTTTTTTTTAGTTTGCCTGTCTGTTAACTTGCTTTCTTCAGGAAATGAAAAATCCTTGCCTTTTTTTGTAGTTCGGATCATTTGGCAAACTAAAAGTTAGCAGGTATCCCCATTTCTTTAATTGAATGTCCTAATGTTTTACCTTGGTGTCGTTATTATAAAGGTAAGAAAAAGTCCTGGAACTTTCTTTTCTGTTTCAGTAAAGCTATTTCACACAAAAATTTTATGGTCTCAGATATTAATCATAGGGATTAGATATTTTCAACATTATATTTGCCCTTATTATTCATAATAATTTTGAGACGTAAGATAAGGATTTCCTATTGTAAATGTGTGACATGTTCTGCTGGATCTGTTAGAACTTTGACTATAATTCAACATAACACATACCTTACTGAGTTGCAGTCTCTGGTTTATATGTCTCTCTACTTCCCCTTTCCTCTCTCCCTCCCCTTCTCTAAGATTAATACTTTTTTATAAAACGAGAACCTTTCCTACCTTATTCTCATTCCTTGTCATCACACGAATTCTTGGCGTGATTCCTGGCAAGTAGTAAGTGCTCAATAAATGTTCTATAAATGCACGATGTCGATGTTACAGATGCCCACATAGTGTTGGGTTGCTATAAGTTTTCAGATTCATTGTTGTTGTTAGGTACTGTCAAGCTGGTCCTAACTCATAGTAATTCTGGGCACAGCAGAAAAGCTGCCCAGTCCTGCACCACCCGCACAGCCATTGTTACTCTTATCATTTTCCTGTCTCGTTCATTACTCTTGTCGAGTGGTGTTGATTAGTTATCTGTGTCTGGACATATACAAGAGGCACTGTTTAAATATCTATCTTTAAACTTAATGTCAAGCAGGTAAAATGGTTTCATCTTGTGAATGTGGTCACTGAAGCTCTTTTCTAAGCTTAGAATAGGACAATTGCCTACACGTGAGAGGAATAATGGTGACATTGGGAAGTAACACTGCCCCAAATCAAAAGCCCATTGCTGTCAAGGTGATTCTGACTCACAGCGACCCTATGGGTCAGAGTAGACCCTGTAGGCTAGAGTTTCGAAGGAGCACCTGGCAGAGTTGAACTGCCAACCTTGTGGTTAGTGTTTGTAGCACTTAACCAGTGTGCCACCAGGATTTCCGTGAATTGCCGGTAGAGGAAAAATAGAGCTTTTCTGCCTTCACATGGGACAACCACTACCTAAAATCGAGTGAGTCAGAGGAAAGACAGAGTAGGATAAGGAGGGAACTAATATTTATTAACACTGCTTTTTATCAGCCACTGTGCTGGGAACCGGACATGTTGCTTCCTGTAGTTTCGACAGTAGTGCTAGGCACTGAGTAGTACCATGCACTTTTTGTAGTGAGGAAATGAGGTCTCATGGATTACATTATGTCTCCGCAAAATATCTGTTAACTTGACTATGCCGTGATTCCCGATACTGTCCGATTATCCACCGTTTTGTCACTTGATGTGATTTTCCACTGTATGTTACCAATTCTGTCTCTATGATATTAACGAGATAGGATTAAAGGCAGTTAATAAGGCAGGACTCAGTTTATAAGCTTAGGCTGTGTCTTGGGCCAGTCTCTTTTGAGACGTAAAGGAGAGAAGTGGTGAAGGATAAGACTGTGCATAATACTGGGGAAGACCGCGCAGCCTGTTCGGGGTCAGGCAACGGAAGCTCCGCGGACAAGTTCAGACTCCCTTAGGCACTGAGTTACTGGGCTGAGTAGGCTGTGGGGACCATGGTCTTAGGGAACACGTAGCTCAGTTTTCATAACACAGTTTATAAAGAAAGTATTCTTCATTCTACTTTGGTGTGTAGTGTCTGGGGTTTTAAAAGCCTGTGAGTAGCCATCTAGGATACTGCACTGGTCTTACCACTTCTGGAACAGGGAAGAATGAAGAAATCGAAAGATAGTGGACCACTTGTATCACGGCCTCCACCAGACTAAGTCTGATACAACCAGACGGTGCCCAGCTACCACTTCCGACTTCTCTCACAGGGATCACAGTAGAGGGTCCCAGACAGACCTGGGAAAGAAAAATGTAGAACAAAATTCTAACTCAAAAAAAGACCAGACTCACTGGTCTGACAGAGACTGGAAAAACCCCAAGAGTATGACCCCAGGTTCCCTTTTAACTCAGTGATGAAGTCATTCTGGAGGGTAACATTTTAGCCAAAGATTAGACAGACCTGTAGGACAAAACAAAGCTAAAAAGGCACATTAGCCCAGGGGCAAGGACTAGAAGGTAGGAGGGGACAGGAAAACTGTTCACGGGGAACACAAGCTCAAAAAGGGAGAATACTGACTTGTCACGGGGTTATTAACCAATGTCTTAAAACAGTATCTATCTGTACTAACTGTTTAATAAGAAGCTAGTTTGTTCAGTAAACTTTCATCTAAAGTAAAATTTTAAAAAAACGAAGAAAAAGAGGAGTGAGCAGAGACATATCCGGACTTCATACTACCAAAAAAGCAGCACCAGGAGCATAGCAAATCCTTTGGACCCGGGGTTCCCGCAGCTGAGAAGTTCTTAGAAGACTGGTAACAAGGACCTTGCCTGCAGAGCCAACAGAGAGAGAAAGCTTTCTCCTAGACATGGTGCCCTGAATTTGAACTGGCATCCTACTAGACTGTGAGAGCATAAAATTATTTGTTAGAGCCATTCATCTGTGGTGTTTCTGTTATAGCAACACTGGATAACTAGGATGCAGGCTCAAGGAGGAATGCTAGGACTTCGGTTGGCTCTCTGCAATCTGTACACCATTTTCTTGCATTGTAACAGAGAGGATACTCACGTTTCACTCTTGCCGTAAGTCCTCTCTGTCATAAAGCGGGGTTTAAATCAGTTATGTAGATTATTCCCACCAGCTTTTTCAGAAGCTCCATTCATGTCGGCAATGGACTGAGTCAGTGTTAAGAATGGTCTTTGTTGTGGATGAGTGCAGATGCTGACTTGAGATGAACTTTGGTATATATGACTGTTCTGCCTCTGTGACTTTGTGTAAGTTACTTATCCATGCTAATATTTAATTCTATCATTTGTGAAATGAGTATATTCATAGAATTTTCAAATGTCAAGCATGACGCTCAAACTAGAAAGACCTTCAAAAAATGATGATTGCTTGGATCACTGTTTGAGTAACATGTTGCTTTGTTCTTCTTCCTGAAAGTCTACTTAAAGAAAGACTTGTCCATTAAAACCAAATAGAAAAAATAAAAGACTTGTCTTCAGGGAGAGCTTAGCTGATTTTATGACAAGGGGGATATACCTCAGGGGTATGGGTCAGTTTGATGTAAAGTCCCTTTGACACACAATGAAATACGGCATATTACATTGAGTTTACATTTTTGCTTGTTTTTTGGTTCATTAAATTGTGATTGATGGCACATCATGAAATTCATCAAAACTTCCAACAAACTGTTTTTGACGGAAAAGTTACAAAGATGCCCTCAAGGATTTGCAAATATATTTTAAATTATATACAATACCATAATAAATGCACTGCAGAAGTAATATAATTCCAAAGTTGGATTTTTCCTGGATTAAATCATAGAATGGACTTCTATAAACAAAAACAAAAAGGTAAGGGAAGATTGCATTTGAGGCTGAGTGTGAAGTTAAGTTGAAGGAGAACAGAAGAACCAAGAAAAGACAAGAGAGAAGAGAGAAGTTAAGGGAAAGTACAGAACACATGTAATGGAAGCCCAAGGAATGAAAAGCGAACAGTATGACATATTATTAATCTGCTGTGCTCTAAATTATATTATTTCATCTCTCAGTGGCTAAAGATATGTGGTACAAACACAGGAATAATGATAGAACAATAAGTGTAGCATGAATGAGAGCTGTTGAAAACATTAAAATCCTCAGTAACGACAAGTCATTTAAATGCAAGGTTTTGGAATAAGAATTATAACAACGAAATGGTAGTCTCATTGCTTACCTTAAAGTTAAAAGTTGACAGAAATGTCACCATCATTCATTTCTTATTCTGTCCTCTTCGTCAGTGATGATGATCATCAAATAGGAAAGAGCAGAGAAATAGCCACAATACTAACAATAAAAGCTGAAACCGAAGAGCCATCAGCGTCATTTCCAACTCATGGCAACTGCACGTATTTTTCAAAGTAGAATTGAGTTCCACAGTGTTTTCAGCAACCGTGATCTTTTAGAAATAGATCACTGGACTATTCTCCCTCACCACCTCTGAATTGATTCAAACCACCAAACTTTCAGCCAGTAGCCAAGTGCATAATCGTTCAGCCACCCAGAAACTCCAGTAATAACAATAGTTCCTTTTCATTGATATCAGCATTCTCATGTTTCTTTCAGTCCTAGGGGAATAGTTCTTCTAAGATCAGACTGGATAGAAATCATGAATTCTAACTGATCAAAAATAGGACTGTCCTTTTTCCAATTTCTTCTTTTTAATTTTAATTAAATTACCTTATAGGACTCCTTGAATCATAAAATATAGTAAATCAAAAACCATAAATGAAGAAGCAGATCTAAGGAGCAGCCAGATGACCCCAGTAATTATTGCCTGCCAAAAGCACCTAGACATAAACACCAAAGAAATTTAAACAGTTGTATTTGGCAGCTAGTACCCGACATATAAATGAATACTGCTTGTAACTCTATCCAATTCATTTTCAGAAGTTATACCAATTCATTCAGCTACTGGTGGTACATTTGTAATGCACATTGATTAAATCATTCTGAATGGACTCCCATGCAGAATTAGGTCATATTGAGACAGCATCCTGAAGAGGGAAGAGCATAGGCTTTAGAAAGACCTGGGTTTGTGAACAAACCAAAGTTATTAGCTATGTGTTACGGATTGAATTTTGTCCCACAAATGCATTTGCTCACTTGACTATTCTATAATACATAATACTGAGTGATTATACAGCATTTTGTCACCTGATGTGATTTTACTATGTGTTGTAAATCCTACCTCTATGATGTTATTGAGGTGGATTACCAGCAGTTGTGTTAATAGGCAGGACTGACTGTACAAGATTAGGCTGTTTTAAGTCAATCTCTTTTGAGATATAAAAGACAAAAGTGAGCAGAGAGATAGAGGGTCCTCCTACTTACTACCAAAAAAATAGAGTAGGGACCAAAACTAACCCTTTGGACCCAAAGTCCCTGCACTGAGTTGCTCCTAGACTGGGACAAGATTAATGACAAGGACTTTCATGCAGAGCTGACATAGAAAGAAAGCCTTCTGATGGAGCTCCCTTCCTGGATTCAGACTTCTAGCCTACTAGACTATGAGAGAGTAAACTTGTTTTTTGAAGCTGTCCATTGTGGCATTTCTGTTGTAACAACTCTAAATAACGAAGACACTGTAATTACAAACTGAAGATAGTAGAATTTCGTTATTAGTTGTCATAAGGATTCAATGAAATAATATATTTTATACTTTCTGAACTCAGAAATTTTCACGTGAAAATTGCAGTTTATTAGTAGCAGCTACCAACTGAAATGTCCACCAATGTTTTCAGCTCTACCTTCTGGGTAATAATCAGCCTGAAGTTTTTTGCTAATAAACGAACAACTCTTTTCCTTACAGCTATATGACAGGCTGCTGTGTCACCCACTGTCATAGTTAATGTCATATTGCTGTAGGCTCTACTTCAATAGTAATTAAAGCGTTTCACTGCCCTCGCTGTTTGGAAATAGCCACACTTCAGAACACCGTAATCCAGCTTGGTGAGTACCCCGCCATTGTCTCTTTCTCATAAATGATCAGTCAGCAAAACTGTGTTCTGACAAACATCTCTCCAATCTGTTGGTCTCACTGCTTTCAAGGACTTTGGAGTTATTACTCTTTTCTTCTTATTTGGTACTCAGTTGGAATCTAGGTAGCCTAGATTAAATTATTCCAAAAGGTAAACTTAATGCCAGCAATTGTCCATGTTTTACATACCTGTAGAATATTAGTGTTGTTGTTTGTTTGTTTTTCCTCAATCAATTGTGGATTGGACTTTTCTGCCACATTGGAACTGTATTTTTTTTGGTCAAGTTATATGTATTTTGTCCATTATACAGACACACACACACACACTTTCTATTCCACTTTCTTAGTCAATTTCTAGATAAAACCTAGAAGCAGAAATCACTGGAAGCTTTCTTTCATTTCTGTATTTCCAATGGAAAATCTTAGATTATGCATTGGATCTTTCCTGGAGATTGCTAAGGGAGCTTGATTACCTTTAAAGCAATGGAAAATATACACTAAAATGCTGACTCCACAATCTAACCTACAGTTCAAGGGCACACAACAAGTCCTCTGTGACTATTACCGTGGCTTCTGATGTTGCCTGTAACTTATTGAGTATGGAAAAATAACCCAGATTTCCAAAGGCATGATCTGACTGATACATGTCTTGGGATCAAATTGTGTCTGAAGATGCACAAAAATGTTTGCATTAGAGAAGACTTGTCAGGAAACCCAAGTTTCCTCTTTTACAATGGGAAATGGATCAAGCAATTTAGAGACATCAATCAGCCTCAATACATAGATGAACATTTTTTAGGTCAGCTTCTTCATACCGTAGCGATCCTTGCCATTTGAAGGGAAAAACTTAGCCCCTGCTTGAAGGCTTTAGCTTTGCTCCAGGCTATGAAACCAGTTCTGTCACTGTAGTGGAAGGACCATGAGTTTAATATATGGACTAGAATACATGTCCCTACTCTTGAAGTGGGGACACTTCTAAGAAACTTAGCTTCCTTTTCTTTCTTGGATAGATTTAGAGTAGTTTTCCTGGAACACTGCTAATGTCATTCTCCTCCAAAGGTCCTACTGTCAGCCTTGGCTGAATGAATCCACTGCAAAAAATAAATCTACAGAAACACAGTAAATAAACACAGAGCATCAGCTTTTAGAGTAATTTACAGAGTTGTGAGAATAAGGCAATAAATTTATTGGTTGTTACATTTACATCTGTTGCAGTTTGATTTGTTGGAAACTACGTGAAGTAGAATCTACAGTATACGTTCATTTTTCTAACAAATTATACCCCGACAACTATCCTGGACATCTAGAGTGTAGCAGGTAAATTCATACAGATGCTTCATCTCTCCAACAATATTTTGGCACATCTAAGTACTGTTTTTAGCCTTAGGAAATGATTTTAATTTCCAGAAAAGAATTATTAATGCAGTCCTACTAATATTCATATCTACTGGCATGTTAATTTAGTTATTAATTTAGATATTGCTGTGTTTCCTCAAAGATGATTACATTTCAACTTCCTATGCAAGGGAAGAAATCCTAGTTTAATGGTCTGAGATTGTATTTCTTGTGTTTCCTGGTTTTGGTGTATATCATAATCCATTTATGACTTTAGCCCTTCACGGTTATCTATTATCTCTTCTGAAACAGTCATCATACTGAAGGACAAATATTGTGTGACGTATTTAGCAAGTTTAGCTTGAGCAATTGCTGATCTTATCCAGATTCAATAACTTCCATTTGTCAAGAAGTTAATATTTTTAAAGAAGATAAAATGACTTTGTACCCTATAATTATTTTCTTATCAATTACATTTTTACACTCTCTTGATTAGCTGGCACTTGATGCTTAACTTTACGTTTTAGCTCCTCAGGGTCCTTTTAGACATTATGATTCCAAAGAAAAATCAAAAATCAAAGTGAATTCATAGTATTATACTTGAAACAATGGAAGGTACAATTGGGAACCAGCAGCTACGTGTTGTGGTATAGAACTGGCTCACAGCCTGGTGCCCAGGCCCTGCTGAGAAGGAAATGTGGGGGAACTGGCAGAGTTTTACTACATCTGCTCCCTGCTGCTAATGAGCTTTTAACCTGTTTTGTTCTTATTATCCTTACTGTTTAGATATTTTGCTTGCAAAATTAATTCTTGAGCTGGGAGAACACGTGAAAGAAGATAAGATTTGTAAAGTAAAGCTGTTTAAAAATGAACAGGTATCAGCAAGGGAGATTAAAGGCTCTTCTGAGTGGTATGGTTACTTAATGTCAGTTGAAGAGCAGAAGCTCAGGTTCCTTTCTCTGTCTTAGTTCTTCCTGAAAAATGTGGGCTACAGCTGCAGGAGGCACACCCTTTGCTTTACATTGTGCATCGAAACCAATGCTGTTTATACTTATCAGAGAGGCATAGTAGTACTCTGGGCCCTAAAGGCATTCCTATACCTCTAAGAGGTGCAAAGTGTTAGTGATCCGTGGCTCCTGAAAACAGTCCATTTCCACAAGTATTTATTATAGCCAAGTACCAGTGAGTGACCTGTCCCCAACAGCTTATAACCTAAGGCTAATCACCTAAAGAGAAACAAGAGTTCAAAGAACAGGAACCAAATACCCCCTGCTGTCAGCTCTATTCCTGCTCATAGTGACCCTATAGGTCAGAGTAAAACTGCCACGTAGAGTTCCCAAGGAATGCCTGGTGAACGTGAACAGCCAGACTTTTGGTTGGCAGACATAGCTCTTAACTACTATGCCACCAGGGTTTTCCAAAGAGCAAGAAGGCCCTAAAATTATTCTTAATGAGATTATAATGTTATTTGTGTAGCTAGGAAGGAGCCCCGGTGGTGCAGTGGTTAAGAGCTTGCCTGCTAACTAAAAAGTCAGCATTCAAAACCACCAGCCAGTCCTTAGAAACCTGTTGGACAGTTTTAATCCATTCTGTAGGGTTGCTATGAGTCAGAATTGGCTTGACAGCAATGGCGGGGGATGTAGCCTTTGAATCTTGCTATTTAAACAGCTTACCCACATACCTTTGTTCCTCACCTCAGCTTTCTAAGGCAATCAGACACATTTTGTTGTGCATTTTATAGATGTGAAGTGGAAACTTGAAAACATATGCCATTTATCATACCTGGATAGAAATTGTCAGTAAGCCAAAACCAAACCCATGGCTACTGAATAGATTTTAACTCGTAACAACTCTAAAGGACAGAATAGAATTGCCTGTTACTTTTTCCAAGGACCACGTTGTGGCTACAACTTGTTGACTTTTTGGCTAGCAGCCGAGTTCTCATCCACTGTGCCACTAGAGCCCTGGAATGGTCACCTGTTCTTGTTAGTTGCTGTCAAGTCAGTTCCAGCTCACAGCGACACTGTGAACAACAGAAGGAAACACTGCCCTGTATCGCACCATGTCCACAGTCATTTTTATGCTTCAGCTCATTTTTGCGGCCACTGTGTCAACCCATGTTGTCGAGGGTGGCGCTCCACTCCACCAAGCATAATGTCCTTCTCGAGGAACTGATCCTTTCTGACAACATATCCAAAATATGTAAGATGTAGTCTCGCCATCTTTGCTTCCAAGGAGGACTCTGCTTGTACTTCTTCCAGAACCCATCTGTTTGTTCTTTTGGCTGTCCACAGTACATTCAGCATTCTTCTCCAACACCACAATTCAAAGGCATCAGTTCTTCTGTCTTCTTTGTTCATTGTCCAGATCTGCATGCATATAATGAGATTGAAAATACCATGGCTTGGGTCAGGTGCACTTTAGTCTTCAAGGTGACACCTTTACTTTTCAGTTCTCTAAGGAGGTCCTTTGTAGCAGATTTGCCCAGTGCAATGCATCTTTTGATTTCTTGACTGCTGCTTCCTTGAGTGTTGATTGTGGACCCAAGTAAAATGAAATCTTTGACAACCTCAGTCTTTTCTCCATTTATGATGATGTTGCTTACTGGTCCATCTGTGAGGGTTTTTGTTTTCTTGATGTTGAGGTACAATCCATACTGAAGGCTGTGGTCTTTGATCTTCATCAGTAAGTGTTTCAAGTCTTTTTCACTTCCAGCAAGTAAGGTGGTGTTGTCTGTGAAATGCAAGTTGTTAATGAGTTGTCCTCCGATCCCGATGCCTTGTATAATCCAGTGTCTCAGATTATTTGCTCAGCATATGGATTAAAAAGCTATGGTGAAAGGAAATAACCCTGACGGACACCTTTCATGACTTTAAACCATGAGCTGTCCCTTTGTTGTGTTTGCACAACTGCCTCTTGATCCGTATACAGATTCCTTAAGATACAGATTCCTTAAGAGCACAATTAGGCATTCTGGAATTCCCATTCTACGCAACATTAGCTATAATCTATTTTGATCCACACAGTTGAATGCCTATGCATAGTCAACGAAACCCAAATAAACATCTTTCTGGTAATCTCTGCTTTCAACCAAGATCCATCCAACTTCAGCAGTGATATCCCTGGTTACACATCCTCTTCTGAATCCAGCTTGAATTTCTGGCAGTTCCTTGCAGTTGCTTTTGAAAGATCTTGAGTAAAATTTTAGTTGTGTGTGATAGTAACAGTATTGTTCAGTAACACTAATGGTCAGTAGGTTATTATAAATCAGTACATGATATTATTGATGGGAGAGTACTCTCATCCTCTCTAGATTTGCAGTGTCATGCTCACCATTGTATTCATTGTCTTCCTTAATAAAAATTAAGCTGAGAAGTCATTCTAGTTCTTGAATTGTTATTGTTAACTGCTGTGGAGTCAGCTCCAACACGTGGCGACCTTATACATAACAGAATGAGAGCTGCACCGTCCTCACAGCGGTTTCTATTTGAGCCCACTCTTGCAGCCGCAGTGGGGCTTCCTTGCATGGACAATTTTCCTCATTTATGCTGATCTTTGACTTTACCAGTTCTCAAATAGAAATTGGTCTATTAGGTTCCCCATCAGAGTAGCGCTTTATTTTTGGTAATAATACTGTTAAAAACATTCTGCAAAGAAAAGCAAATTTCTCTAGAACCACGTTTCTCAAACTGTTTACCCTTGAAAGTAAGAAAACATACTCACAGATGTCAAATTTGTGCCTGCATTACCTTTAGTATACTGTTACTTACACATGTAAAACTACATAGCTCTGAACTCTTCTACCTATAGTTTTTATATAAGTATATAGCCCAGACGTAAAGGTTCAGCAAAAGCAAGCCTGCAAAGCCAACACAATTAAAAGCAGTACTTTAATGCAGCACTTGCTGTAATTAATTTATTTTTAGCAACAAATAAAAGCATCTTCATTTAAGAAGGTAATCATTTTTATAGCCCTCTTAACAATATTGATTAATAAATAATATAACAAAGAATCCTTATTATGTATTTACTTCTACACACTGCTATTGAGCTACTGCAAATTAATACTTAAAGAAGTAAGGTCATGTGATTTATCACCTTTTCAAAACTACGGTGCTGACTCCTGTGGTACAACCTCTTTTCTGGCTGGCATGGCTGTATTGCAACCTGTCATGTAATGGCTCATTTCTCCCACTATTTCTGTCAGTGTGAGAAACCGTAAAACCCTCTTTTGAGCAGCATGTCGTAACATCGCTCGGCCTCTACTTGGCACAAGGGCATCATTCATGTGTTACGTCCGCCTCAGTTCTTTTCCTGTTACTGTAAGATAGTTCAGGTAGTGCATTACTTCACTGAAATATCACTTCTTGATGTCCAATTCTAATTTCAATTTATTAAATAACTTAAGAAACTCACGCCTTGTTGCATTAAAATATCTTTCAATGGTGCACTTTTACTACAAGGCAGGGGTTTTATCTTTATAACTGACAAAAGAATTTGAGGTCAATAATAGTGTGCCCAGGAAAAATGACAGCAGTATTAATGCCCATGTTTGCATATACTGGTGCCAAGTGAATGCCTTAACCGATAGATACTCTAGGTACGCTGGCACAAACACAGACTCCAATGTGGGCATAAACACATGTAGCAGTACCAGAGAATAAAGGAGTCATCTAGACAATCTAAAACTGTTTATATCATCATGATGCTATGAGACGGGAATTAGTGCTATCTCCATTTTACATATGAAGAAACTGAGAAGCCAAATGATTGTCCCAGGATTGCACAGCTGGTAAGTAAGTGGCAGAGCCCTGGTAGTCTAGACTGAGTATCAGTAGTCTTAATCAATGGGATTGACAGTTGAGAGAACAGTCGTGTCAACACAACTACATCCAATAGCTTCTTAAATGCATATGTTACCTAACTATATTACCTTTAATGAAAAATATAAGAAAGGAATTTTAATGGGTGTTTTGAATGCCCACTTCAGTGTGGACACAAGAAGTAGATGTTAAAAGTTTTACTAAAATATTGGTTTGAAAGGACAAGATACATTTTTTTTTCCAAGAAAATAACGTCGGCAAAATTATTGTTTGGTGAATCATATATAGTAAAAATCATTAGAGATTATGTATATATTTGTAGATATATATGTATACAAATAAGTAAGAAACCAAACCTTCTGCACAAAGTCAGTTCTGACTCATAATGACCTTATAGGATGGAGTAGAACTGCTCCAGAGAGTTCCCAAGGAACACCTAGCACATTTGAACTGCCAACGTTTTCTTTAGCAGATGTGACACTTAACCACCATGCCACCAGGGTTTCTCTTGCATGAATAGCAAACTGGTTAAGCACCCAGCTGCTACCTAACAGGTCAGCAGCTTAAACCCACCAGTGTCACCACAAGAGAAAAGATGTGGCAATCTCTTTCTGTAAAGATTACAGCCTTGGAAATCCCATAGGGCAATCCCACTGTCTTATGCAGTTGCTATAAGTTGGAATCAACTTGATGGAAACAGGTTTTATCTAGCCATCTATCTACCCAAACGGTTTCCTTATGTGTTTGTTATTAGTGTGTGTGTGTGTGTGTGTGTGCGTGTGTGTAAAGACAAGTGTCTTATTTCCAAGCCAAGCCAAGTGCCGTCGAGTCAGATCCTACTCACAGCGAAAGGCAAGCAAAAACTGAGACTCTGAAATTTCTTACAGTCGGTGTACATTAAAGCAATTTCCACTGGAAAATGTATTTTAAGCCTTTCTCAAAACTACACTTTTAAAATGTGGTACAAACTAACATCTATTAAACCTAAGACTTGGAAATTTTGACAGAAATGTCCTTCCCATCACCCTCTGTGTCTGGCCATAGTAAGCATTTAATTATAGGCTTCTGCTTTCACGATTACTAGAATGCAAAGGATATGAGGAGAGATGGATGCTTCTGGGAAGAACCACCTGACAGCAATTTCCCATATTAGTAGAATAATAAAATAAATTTGCAAATACAAATGCATTCAGCTCTTTGAATATAACTTTAAGCCAAGGAATCCTTATCACCAACATATTTATGCTGAATCACAAACTAATATCGTTCCTTCCGATCGGGTGTTGTAGGAATACAGAAAGCCGTTAGTCACCTTTACATGTAGTATGTCACCTGGAAAATATGATGGTCTGATTTGATTTAAAATAGATAGATTTATATAATGAAGGTTGGTAAGTAACCCAAATGACCACAGATTGCGTGGAAGACTTTAGGTTGTGAATGACAGCTGGAAAGACACCTGTGAAGGCTGTGAAAAAGAGGGAAGATGGCAAGGTTGCCTAGCGGTAGTAAAGCCCTTGGGTGCACTAGCCCTTCCTTCTTTTCCACGTCAGATGACTAGACAAGCCTCATTTCTCTAACGTGGCAGCAGTTTTCTTAGGTATAATTTGGAGACAATTATTTTAAGACTGTCTGTGAAGCATAGGGATAAAAGTTAGGATGGACACAGACTTAATTTTAATAGCTCCACCACAACGCCATACACAATACCTTACATTTTAAAAGGGCTTAACATACAAAAAAATGGTATATTTGGATTTGTGTTGTAGGGCAATCAATCACACAGAATGATTATCGCTTACTTTCTAGACATAAACTCCATCTTGCCTTAAATTCTCACATTTCTTCCCAGAGATGCAATGTCAACTGACAGAATGCAGGAACGTAAAGTATATGATTTGACAACCACCGACAAGGACTGCACGTATGAAAATTTGTCTCCGTGTTTGAGTTGACCTAAAAGAGTTTCTCTGGACTTATTTTCTCAACAGTACCGTAGTACTTTGGACGAACAAAATGGCCTTTAAGCTTGAAAGAACAAGGTATTTCTTTTCTGCTAGTGCAAAGCTTCACTATTTCATCTTTTCAAACTCTTTTACTGCACGAGGTGCAGAATGATATTGACAAGGGTAGAATTTATCTCCTCGAGGAGAAGGCAATGCTTCGGTTAAGTGCTAATATAACATTTATGTATTGGTGCCTTAATAACAGCCCCAGCTTACCTAATGAAAGTTGAAAGCAAACAGTACTCTCTGAGATTTTTATTATGACTGAAGTGACTGCAATTTGAGGCAAATTATCCCCATTTTTGTTCTCATATCAAAAACAGAGATGCTAAAGCAATTGCAACACGTTTGGTATGGAATTAGTTTCCACTCTCGTTAATCTACAAGGAAGAGCATTTTTCATGTAAACAGCGCACAAGGGTCAGAGAGAAGAGCTGTTTCAGTGAAAAATGCTTGTCAATAACTTTGTGAGTGAATTTTGAAATAAAGTGCTTGTAACCTGTCATTATTCCTTCCTCTCCAAGTTGAGAGCGAGTGGATGAAAATTGAACATGTGAACTGAAAGCAGGGTGACTGTTACGGCCTTATCGACTTCAGGTAAAATGACTGTTTTAACTTGTTATTATTTTTCCATTCAGAGGTCAGGCAATGCAGAGTATTACCGGCATAGACTGCAGTGTAAGCAAATTGGTATACAAAAAGGCTATTACCCACACTCACAGAGCAGAGGGAAGTATAAGTCACTAGTATCAAGCGGACTTTTGAGCTCTACAAACAAGTGAAACAAACAAACAGTGATTTGAAAAGGAATAGCATAGCTGTGTAAGGCATCGGACAGCTTGAGTTGTTGTTAGGGGCCTTCAAGTCGATCCCGACTGCTAGTAACCCTAGGACAGAGAAGAACTGCCCCATAGAGTTTCCAAGGAGTGCTGGTGGATTCGAACTACTGACCTTTTGGTTAGCAAACAAGCTCTTAACCGTTGTGCCACTAGGGCTTCATAAAGCAGTTAGGAGGCAGAAAACATAAACCGGTTTAAATAAGGGTGTGTATGTTCAGAAGGCAGGTAAGAAACACACGTTGTAGTGACCATTTAAAAAAAAAAAATCACGCGTTAATGATACTTGCTTTGCAAAAGAATTGTGGGACCACAGAACCCTGTTGACTTAATGATTAAGTGTTCGGCTGCTAACCGAAAAGGTTTGGACCCACTGGCAGTTACATGGGTGAAAAGAATTATACCCTAGAAAACCCTACGGGGCAGTTTTACTCTGCCCTGTTAAAGTTTCTATGAGTCAGAATTGATTCAACTACACACAGCACACACCACACAGAATGTTACATACTCATTTCTTCATTTTACCTTGATTTTTTTTCTTGTTTATTATAGGAGTGCTATTGCTGTGGATCACGAAGTCGGAATCGGGTCAGTGGCAACGGGATTTTTTTTACGAGTATCTTAAGAAGTCCCTGGATAGTGTAAATGGTTAAGTGCTCAGTTACCAGCAGAAAGATTGACTCTTCATTCTCACCGGGAGGAACCTCAGAAAACAGGCCTGGTGATCTGCATCCAAAAGGTCACAGCCCTGAAAACCCCAGGGAACAGTCCTGCTCTGCATACATGGATCTCCAAGAGTCAGAATCAACTTGAGGGCAACTAAAAATAATACCAGTGAACATCGTTAAAGTAATTAGCTGATGAATTTTCAGACATCTGTTGTGCTCTTTTCACAAGCAAAATATTGCTGTGGTCTTCCACAGTCTTTTCCCCTTTCCACAGAGTGGGGAGAAAAGGAAAAACCAGTGGAGCTTCAAAACACCAAATACCTTTGCTTAATTTTCTGGATTCTCATTTCTAGTTCTGAAGAATAACTTAAGAATTTACTGGCTGTATTAGGTTTGCAAGAAAAGCATCCCTTTCTCCAGGCAATCCAAGGACTACACAATGTATATGTTTAATGCTATTATTGAAACAGTTATTTTCCATTTCTGAAGACCACTTGATGTTTTTGTCTTTGTTATCAATATTGCCATTATAGACCCTATTGGTCAGAAAATGGGACTGACCTAGAATTTAAAAGAAGTACATAAGGTCTCAATCATTAGAAGCAAGTTTGGAGACAGGAAGGGTTATACGTATTTTTTTTTTCTTTCATTGTGGTTTACATGAAGGTTTACAGAGCAAACTAGTTTCTTATTAAACATTTAATTCATTGACTGTCAATCCTGCAACATTTCAACCGTCCTTCTGTCTCAACCTTGGATTTCCCATTTCCACTTATCCATCTTTCCTGTCCCTTCCTGCTTTCTTGTCTTTGCCCCTGGGCTGGGGTGCCCATTTAATCTCACATACGTGATTGAGCTACACGTATTATTGTTTGTGTTACGAGCCTGTCCAGTCTTTGATTGAAGGGCGAACATCAGGAGTGTCTTCAGTACCGAGTTAAAAGGAAGTCCGGGGTCCACACACTTGGGAATTTCTCCGGTCTTGTCAGACCAATAAGCCTGGTCTTTTATTTCTGCTTTTCTTTCATTTCTTTCTTTTTTGTGAGTTGGAATTTGGTTCTACATTTTTCTCTAGTTCTGTATAGAAGCCTCTGTTGTGATCCCTGTCAGAACAGATGGTGGTGACAGCCAGGCACCGTCTCACTGCACTAGACCCAGGCTGGCGGAGGTCGCAATATTTGTGGTCCATTAGCCCTTTGACTAGGTTTTCCTTCGGGGTATATACATAATTTTAAAGAAATGTTTATGTGACTATTCATTCAACTTCCAAATAATACAAAGAGTTGGTGTTCTTTTAATTCGAAATACATTTTCCCTGGGTTTAAAATAGCTGCAATAATGACCTCAGTTAAAAGTAATATGTTGACATTTCTTTGCTTCCTTTGCTCTGTTAATGCATTTATTTAAACCAATAACTGGCTGGACATTTTGCTAATCTTGATGATATGATAATTTTAGGAGACACAAAACCAAAAACAAAGAAAAGACAAATCTGTCTTAGAAAATGAACCCTTATGGAGCAGTGGCTAAGTGGCTGCTAACTAAACTGTCTACAGTTTGAATCCACCAACTGCTCCTTGGAAACCCTTTTGGGGAAGTTGTACTTTGCCCTGCAGAGCTGTGGTGAGTTTAATTAACTCAAACAGCAGTAGGTTTGCATTTTTTCTTTTCTTTTTTTTTTCTGATCTTAGGAAAAGATTGCTCAGTCTAAAGTGTTAAAAATGGATTGAAGAAGATTGGAGTTGGGAGACCATTTAGGAAGCTTCACAGAAATTTAAGCAATATATAAATAACAGTGACCTGAATTAAAACAAAAGCAAAGTAACAGAGAAAAATGGGCATCTTTAAGTGATTCTGAGGAGCTAGACATGACAAGCTTTGAGGACTGTTGGGAATGAGGTGGAGATAAGGAGCCAGGGAAGAGTGAGGAGGCAAGGGTAAGACCCAGCTCCCCAGCTATGGGCCACTGAGGGGACGGATTACATTTCCCAAGTGAGGAAGATATGTTTCATAGGGAAGTTGGCAAGTTCATTTTTTGACATGATGAGTGTTTAAAGCATCATGTTGTTTCATCCAGGATTTCTGTATTGATCCTCTCCTGTAGTCCCAAACTAGACTACAGAAATCATGTTGGTGGTGGTGGTATGCCATTAAATCTGTTCTGACTCATAGCAACCCGCTAGTACACAGTAGAACTGCCCCACTGGGCTTCCAAGGAGCAGCTAGTGGATTGCACTGCTGACCTTTTGGTTAACAGCATGGCCTTTAACCGTTGTACCAGCAGGGCTCCCCATTACAACTGGATGAAACAAATCCAACTACATATTAGAGAAATTACAAACATGATTTTCTTATAATATAAACATGGTATTCTTTACTCATAAAAGTCTTTATGGAATGCAAAAGTATGTGAAGAGTAAACTGTTTCCGAGAATTAAGGTATTGTAACTATTCTGAATCACAGTTTATCAAACTGAATCACAGTTTATCAATAGAAAGTACGCCACCACAGAGTCAAAGCAAATGAAGCTTTCTAGCAGCTAAAAGTTGATTAGAAGTAAATCTGTGTAAATCTGTGCAGGTAAATAGACTGAAATATTTTTGTATTTGCAGCTGTTTCCCAGGCAGACACTCAGTGTATTAAGGTTTGTACCCATATATGTTTTCAAACGTTGTAAAACTTTTTTCTTTTATCTCACTTAATTCTACCAAAGACATTAAAATAAATAAAGAACTATTCAAAATGCAGGCATGCATATCAAAACTCCCAGTGTGTGTTGTTACTTTGCACCAAAACCAAACCCACTCACTGTGGTCAAGTCGGTTCCAACTCAGAGCAACCCTATAAACAGAGTAGAACTGCCCTGTAGATTTTCCAAGATGTGCTTGCTAGACTTGAACTGCCAACCTTCTGGTAAGGAGCCACAGCACATAACCACTGTGCCTCCAGAGTTTCCCGTTGCTTCATAGTAGTCAACTATCGAAGGAGCTTAGGTGGCACAATGGTTAAATTACTCAGCAGCTAACCAGAAGGCTGACAGTTTGAACCCACCAGCCTCTCTGTGGGAAAACCATGTGGCAGTCTGCTTCAGTAAAAGCATACAGCCTCAGAAACCCTATAGGGTAGTTTTGCTCTGTCCTATAGGGTCACTATGAGTCAGAATCAACTTGAAGGCAATGGCTGTGGTTTTGCTATTCAACTATTGATTAATAAATAGATTATGAATTGAAGTAGCATACTTCTCCTTTATTTCAACTAATTTCCATTTCTTTATTACATAATCACTTGATTTACCAAACACTTATGTGTGTACATATAAATTATTCTAATAAGTTTCTGGAACACCAGCAGATCCATTCTGACATCAACATCCTGACTGTTATCTTTTATTTCTAGGAAAAGCATGAGTGTCTCAGGATTGCCAGTGATGTAGGCAGCCCCAGAGTAGTGGTGGTGGTGGTTCCCCATCTTCCCAAACATGTGCCATCAACTAGCACATCACTGCAGTGACAGATGAACCATTTAAAAGGAAGTATTCTGTACTGAAGGAGTTTTTGGAAGTCTTTCAAATTGAATATGAAGCTGAGGAGTCCAGTTCTGCTTCCAGTGCATCTATCTCTATGTCTTTAAGATGGACATCATCTTTAAGGTGGACATCCTTATCTAATTTAAACAGGACTGTAGAAGACCTGATGGCTATGTTTATACAAGCAAAGAGAAGACTCTCAGAAGGCAACCAAGCAGTGCCATTCTATTTTAGAATTTTCTATAAGAAAGGCAGTGTTGATGCTGAAATTCTGCAAGCAGGTAATGGGACTATTAGAAAGGTGGAAGGAGAGTACAGGTTGTGGAGGGACCCATATGTAGTTATCAAAGACGAGAAGAGATGGATTGAGAGAACATGGGCGGTTTTGGGCACTCATGCAGTCATTACTAGCGAGCATCAGATGGAAGATGTGAACCCACTTTCTTACTGATGATCTCAACATTCTCACGCCTTTTGTGTGAAGCTGGGTTTGAGTTTAAAGAAATGTAGTTTTTTCCTATAATTTTGATTTTCCAAACCATGTGTATGCTCTATACATACAACATTTATATTAGTGAATTGTTTATGTAAACAACACCTTGAAAACTATACCTTAGAGATATTTAAGGGATACCCTGTAGTGGTGTAGTGGTTACATGCTACATCTACTAACTAAAAGGTCAGCAGTTCACATCTGCCAGACACTCCTAGGAAACTCTATGGGGCAAGTCTACTCTGATATATATGATCAATGTGAGTCAGAATCGACTCGATGGCAGTGACCTAGACCAACCCCAAGGCAAAGCTGACTCCGTAGTTGCACGGATGAATGAGAGCCATTGTCTCATCTGCCAAACTGGCTCTACCTCAGAATGGACCTCCACTATTCTTATTCCAAAAGTGTTACACAGAAGAGGCTGTGATTCATCTACCCAAGAAACAGAAACAAAAGCTTGTGTACCTGGCACAGTTCACTGTGTGGCTGGAGACAGAAATGAAAGGTCTGATTCAAACAGTACATTTCACTCTCATCAAGCAAATCAGGCTCATCACACAGAACTTTTAGTCAGCAAATAGTTAATTTCCAATTTGGATATCAATCGGAAATTCTTACTCTTCCCAAGTTGATGAAACTTTGACTTTCATTGGACCAGTCTCCCATAAATGGGACTGACTGTACTGATGGAGAACAGTCAATTCCAATTCAGTGTACTATTCCTTTATAATATTAGCCTAAACTTTGTGCAAAGCACCCCAGTGGGTTTTTAAATGCAGTCCTACCTCAAGTCTTGCAATGAGAGCATTTGAATTCAATATTTGTAAATTGAATTGCACTTTGAGCACTTTATGGAAATTAGCTTTAAAAATGAATTCTTTTCTGTACCAGCTATTTCTAAAGAGCCTAACTACCTATTCACTTTTGTTTAAATACAAAATGTTCACATTTTGTTTAATACACTGAATAAGTTTAAGTAAGAAGCTTCTATAGATAATTTTTTATCTTTAGGTCTCTTGGTGATTGTTTCTTTGCAGACTGGAAAGAGTAACAATTCCATCACACCAACCTTGTGGATTATTATCTTTATATTACAGGGAAAAGAGCAAGTGACAGGAGGTTCTGGTCACCACTGCAAGATCGTTCACCTGTCTCCTTGGTAGATTGTTAGGCAAAGAACCCTTGGCATTTGAGATCTAGTTCAGCATTCTTTTCACTGTTCCAACATCTAATGGAAGAAGAAAGGGGAAAGAGAGAAGTGATTATTTACCACAAATGCCATTAGAAAGCCTGTTGGTGACTTTGAAATCAGCTCATAAAGGAAAAAACAGAAATTATACTAATAAATTAGGTGACTACTGAGCACAACTAAATCTTTTGGCAGCTTTGGAATTTTTCACAGTTTTACCATCTTTGAAATAAAATACACCATAGATGGCTATCACACACCATCATAGGAGAACTTTAGTTCAGAAAAAAATATTTATGCCTTCATAAAAAAATTCTGGAAATATCTTTTTTTAATTTGTATCCTACTATGTAAGAGTAGGGATCTATACATTTACATGTTTGTGAATATAAATATCAAAAGTAATGTACCCATATTAGCTAGTATAAATGTTGGTGCTCTGAGATCCCCATATCCTTTTTTTCCCTACTTGACCTGGAGCAATACTGGAAGGTAATTCAACTTGACATTTTTTATAGATTCAAAAGATAGAATGAAGAAAGCAATGAAAGTATAACAGAGAACAAGTTCCTCTCATTCAGGAATGAAGGAATGAACACAGAGCCAGGCAGAAGGGGTGGTTCTCTTAGCACCAGTTTTAAAGGGGGGGAAAAAAACACAACCTGATCAAATGTATTTCCTTTTTGCAGTTTGCCTACTTGATTGCTGACATCCCACCATCTCATCTATTCTTTGAATAAGTTATAGTTGTTTTGTTTAAAAAAGAAATTTAACATAAATTTAACTAGTGCCCTTTTGCGGTGGAGAGGAACTGTGCTGAGTTGTGCATTTTACTAATGGCGTTGGGTGCAGAATGAGTCATCACGGTTTTTATTCATTCATCCTTGGATCCTTTTAAAACTCTCCAAGGCCCTAATGAGCATCATCATTATCATCAGTAAAAACTGCTTTCTGGTGAAAAGGCAATAGGCATTAAATTTAGAGGCAGCATTAAATTATAGGTAAAGAAGGCTTGAAATAGTACTGTATGTATATTCCAGACACAATACAGTCAGAGTTCATATAGTGGCCATCAGGCAATCTTCTTTATAAAGTTTGTGATGAAATGCTGTTTTCTCCTTTAGTAGGCAACGTCATTTAGCTCAGGAGAAAATAGAGGCCAGTTCCTGTGCTCCAGTGTTAAATACCAGAAGTCAAAGTTACCAGCCATAACAAGATTGTTAATTTTAAATAACATTTTTAAAACATTATTGCTACCAAATTTAATATCAAGCATTTTTCCTACCTACCGCAGTTCCCCGTATGCAGTAAATACACACTGTCCAGTGAATGTGTCAAAAATCAGGGACAAAATTTTTGAGTTAAACCTTCTTGATTCCTTTCTGTCTCTGAAGTATTTTCATAGTCTTAAAACCTTGGTGACATAGTGGTTAAGTGCTGTGTGTGCTACCCAAAAGGTTGGCAGTTTGAATCCACCAGTTATGCCTTGGAAACTCTATGGGGCACTTTCTTTACGGGTTTGGTTTGTGTTTTTTTCAACTGTCATTTAGCCAACATGGCAGAGGCAATACTTCTCTGTGTAGTCTCCAGCCACAATGTTAGAATTGCTGTGGGCCAAATTCTGCCAATTTTGCTGTGTTAGTGTAGAATCTGAAGGTATGGGAAACTCAATACATTGTGAGAAATCCAGAGTGTCAGTATTTTTGGCAATCCCCCAGATCTTCCCTTATCAATGATGCCATCACAATAGGACAGTCCCTACAGTTCAGAAAATTACTGGGAAGAGAACAAATCAGAGAAGATGCGATCTTCCTTTCATAAAAACATGATGGGTTACTAATACATAGTGTTAAGAATTCAGAGCAAGCTAAGTTAGAGACCATTTTATCCTGTGAGTGGCCCAATACCTTAAACCCTGTGTCAGAGATCAGGGGTTGCCAAAGGTCCTATTTTAAAGTAGCTAGTGAGATATTTGAACTTTCTGCCTTGGAAAAAAAATAATAAAACTCTGTGTGTGTGCATGTGTGCGTGCGCGCTTGTACACCAGCCTCTACTTAGAAATTCTATGGGACAGTTCCACTCTGACCTATAAGGTCACTATATATATATATATGTATACATATATATATGAATTTCTGTATGGAACAAAACAATTACTGTGTAATGTAGAATATAACTTTTAGTATAGGCTTTTGTCAACAATTTCTTCCTCCACGTAAATATAGGTTGTTTTTCTTTAATTTTTTTTTAACCACAAGTGAAAGATAGCTTTTAAAAAAACAGTTGGCAATTTCTTCAGAATCTCAATGTCTTTTTTTGTGCAAAAATAGCAGTGACAGCTAACCATGGTCACATTTAGGATAGTAGCGGTGCTCAGCTGAGACGATGTCTGTTAAAGCAATTTTGTTCATTGTTGACTATTGTTAAGTTGTTGTTGCTGCTATTCTGAGACTTCCAGTGCCTTTATAAAGGCTTTTAAAGGGTGTAATTGGGGTGTCCTTCTTTATCATGCCCTGGCATATTTTGTTTTGTTTGTCCAAAAATTTCAAGACATGATTTAAGGGTATATCTAGTTTTATTGTTGAACTTTATTAATAGATTCTAACACTGGTGGCATAGTGTTTAAGTGCTGTGTCTGCTAACCAAATGGTCAGCAGTTCAAATCCACCAGGCACTCCTTAGAAACTTATGGAACAGTTCTACTCTGTCCTATAGGGCTGCTATAAGTCAGAATTGACTTTGTGGCAGTGTGTTTCATTTTGGGAATCTAAGCATATACAGAAGTAGAGGATGTTCAGGTATATTCACTTGTACTGACAGACTTAACAACTCTGGCTACAAAAAAAATAAAGGAAAATACTTTTGTACTTGATGGGAACCTTTGTTTCTGTTTCCTTTTGCAAGAGGAGGACACATCTCCCTTCAGCTCCTCTTTCCAACTGTTCTAGAGTGAAGGGAGTTCATACCTCCAACACGGCCAGCATTCTCCTGACCTCCAGGAGTTTCAAGACAGTTCAAACCTTTCCAAATCTTGCATACACTACAGACTTCTGAAGTGAAGTGGCAGTCTAGAAATTTAGGTTGTTCTGAGTTACAGACTAAGATTGGCTTGCTAAGTAGATGGGACTATCCTAATTACTGATCAGAATGACTTAACTAAATACATTTAAGCTAATTCAAGGTTTAAGCAGTGTTTGCAGTTTAAACAACTTTGGGCTCTGCATTTGCATTATTTTACCAAGATTTTAACCTTCAAAACAGGTTGAACTGAGTGCTGGAAAATAAAATTTCATGAAGCATTTGCAAGTATCTTTATGTAAGTTTGAAGTTCATTAAGTAGAAAAACTTGAGTTTCCCTACTGGTACTTACGGAATTCAGAATTCGAAAACCACAGAGCCTTTCCACTTATCAAAAGAGCTGAAAGACCTCTGCAACACTTAACCAGAGCAGGACAGTGGCTGAAGAGCGAGATAGAAGCCTGGCTGCAGGTAGAGCCAAGAAGAGTTGTCCTAGTGCAAGAACTGTATACTGAGTACTGCTTGCACTGAGCTGTGACTTGTTACTTCACTAATAAACCCAGTCATCATTTAAATAAATAAACAAATAAACAGAAAACCTCTGTCGTTGGTGATGTACCTAAAAACTTCACCACCATTTCCCCTTGCTGGCTAATTTTTATATAGTATTTTTGGCTTCTTAAACATGAGTTGAGTTCCTTCTGCATAGCTGAAAGCCCCACTGGGTGGCACAAACAGGAAGCCCTCAGCTGGTAAACACAATGTTGGCGATTCCATTCCAACCAGTAAGTCCATGGGAGTTGGGGAAAGACCTGGAGATCGGCTCTTGTCAAGTTACAGTTAAGCAAACCCTATGGGGCTGTTCTTTTCAGTCACTTGGGCCACTGTGAGATGAAAACAACTCAAGTGCACCTAACATCAGAAGTAAATCAAAAGGTGATTTCTGCCAAAGTGAACCATATAGTGACAAGAGACTTTCAGCTACACAAAACCAAACATTCAGTTTGAGAAATATGTATTGCCCTACAAAGATTAATATGACACAACTGCTGACCTCTTATAATCTGAGTCCTAAAATAAAGAGTGATCCATAATGCAGGGGAGCCCTAGTGGTGCAGTGGGTAAGAGCTGGGGGGATAACTGACAGATTTGCAGTTCTAGTGCGCCAGCCACCCCCAGGAAACCCAACAGTGCAGCTCTACTCTGTCTCACACTATTGCTCTGAGTCGGAATCCATTCAGTGGCAGTGGGTTTGGTTTGGGGGTTTTACGTAATGAAAGCATTAGATGAAGCCTCTCCCAATTTGTTTTCACTACAATATTTGGGTTACCCTAACAGTTCTGAATACCAGTCTGTAAGAAGATTAAGAGAAGATTTTTCGTGATCAGCCGCTTTTTACCGAAAGGATGGGCCTCATTTGGAAGGAAATGTTGTATATGTAAACTTACTAAGCAAGTAATCTGTGATAACAGTGGTGGTGTACTTTTTCCATCAGAAAAAGAAGGAAGGATAAGCTCTTTTCTTAAAAATCCATTGTTAAGGTCATTTAAATAGTAACCACCAGTAGGGGAATTAACACAGAATCAATTTTGCAGATATTCAGTTTACATCCAGTTCTCCAAAGGTGGCAATCTGAAAGACCAAAGTCTAGGATGATAATGATTATAGACTAAACATTTTATAAGAAGAGAACATCTTTGAAGAGTTGACATGATTGGCATTAACTGTCACACTGACAATACCCCTGACCTGTCCGGCCAAAGCCAGAGTCTAGATATAAGACACAGGGGGAAAATATTGCATTGTGACCTGTCTAAAATTTGGCTTCTCTCCTCACCAACAAAAATACCATGTTACAAGTGAAAGTAGAATGTGGGCAATGAACCATTTTTTTATTCCGAATTGTTAATTTAGGAAACAAAACTGGGAAAGTTGCTGACTGCCTAGAGGAGGGGAATTTCATTGCTGTTTCTTATGTTTTCTGTCAAGAAAATAATGATTTTGCCAAGTTTCATGGTTCAGGCATCAGAACTCTGGTACCGTTCCAAAAAATAAAAATAAATAATAACTAGTTAAATTAGTGTTTGGGGAAATGGATTAGATTGTAATGTATGCAAGCAATTAGGCAACACTGACTTGATTCACTGTGATGTCTAAAATGGCACTTTAAAAAATGGAAGTAGCTAAATTTGGCCCTGATAAAATATATAGCAGCAATGGGTTAGGAATTTCACAGTTTTGCCCAAAGAGTCCAATCAAACAACCCATATATTAGGTGGCCGTTAACATGCTGGCGGCTGAATTTTTTACATCAGTTTCCAAGGTTGCACAGTAATTACATCTACTGCGAGTCATTTTTGCAGCATATTTTATAAAACTTTTACAGGTTTGCTGGGAAGGGATTATTCAAAGTCACCTTTTATAGATTCTGCCGTGAATATTAGACAATCCTTTGAAAATGTTAGTGTTTACCACTTAAATTGCTTCTGGTTTAAGTGCACTTGGCATTTGAGAGTTTAGTATAGTATATGAGTGGAGCTTCCTTTTCTGTGTAGACCGTCTGTTCCCAAGCATTGCTAGTTTATGTTCCCGTTGAGTTGCTGCCAGAACAAAATAAATCCAGTTGCCTTTTGCTGCTCAAGGCCAACCTAGCAACCATGGAAAGAATTAGTTGTCATGAGCATTTGTCCTAGCATGGCACTAGAGTATGGTGAAGTTCAATATCATGGCCAGTACAGTCCGCAAAAGGTTTGCTCATTTGAACAGCTAACCAATTTAGATTTAGTATTTTGGTGAGTGCCCTTTTATTCTTATTCCCAATTATATCCAGTCAGTGCCCAGAGATATATTTGAGACTGTGATTTAACAAACTGCTTAGCATAACTTTTAGATCCATTGCTTATCAAACCAAACATGTTTTAATTTATTCTATTTGCATTAGTACATTTTCACAGCTGAGTGAAAAGTCATGATCGTTTCTTCATGTTAATATTTGAAACATCCATACTGTCTTATTTCAGAGATGGTCATGCATTCATTCCTAGAATATAAAAGCCAAGAAAGGAACATGCTAAGAAGTTGCCTTGGGGAAGGTGTGCATGTATTAGATGTATTTACCCGGATCTAGCTGGGAGACAATTTCAGTAGTAGATTTCAGGATAGAGAAAGCACAAACACAGTAAAGCTTGGACCCTTTAGAAAACTTAAAGCCCACAGGGAAGGGAATAAATTGGTCTTGTTTGCATTGGCATAGTCTTTAGGAGACCCAAATAAGAGGTGATCATTCTAGTTCAAATGATGTGGGAGACAGAAGATTAGGATTGTCATAGTAGCACCAGTCTCTTTCACGTTACTGTTCACTCAAGGACCCGAAAGCAAATGTCATTTTCTTTTCTGTCTTAACTTTACTTTTGTCATTATGAAGTGCAGTCATAAGCAGTCCTGTAAATCTCTACCTTTGTCACTTTGAAATCTTGCTTTGCCCAGAACTATTCTTGGCTGTTGTGGCCATTTGTTTATGTACTCCATCTCACACTTCTCTCTCAAAGGAGAACACATTTTTGAAAGCAGATACCAGAACTTTAAAATTCACAGATAGAAATTTATCTGTCTTTGGAAAACCTTTGGAACACTGTTCATTCCTTACATGTACATGTTCCTTGGCAGTCTGTCTGTCTGCTCGTTAGTGGGCACTCTGCTAGGCACTGGGGATTCAGTGGTAAACAAGACAGAGATACGGGCCTCAAGATGCTAACATTCCAGTGGAGGAGAAAACTGGTAACTAAACTTTTGTAAGTGTTATGGAGAGAAATACAGTAACTAAAAGAGAGAGAGAAACAATATAGTGGCTGTTATAGATAAAATGCTCACGAAAGGCATTTATGAGGGAATAGGACTTAAAGAGAGACCTTGAGGAGCAATCAGTCACTTTGATGTGGCTTCTCTCACCATAGCCTGTAATTAGGTGATACTATGCAAATAAGGTGCTTACGGACCGTTCAGGGGAATGGACAATACAAATACAGTACCTTTGTGTGGGGTGGCATCATATAAATAAGGTATATGGAGTCCTAGTGAGGAGATTGGTCAATTTTGCTGTCTACTAGGCTCAGATGCTTAAAAGCTTGGCTGCTAACCAAAGATCATAGTTCAGATCCAGCAGCCACTCCTTGGAAATGCGGTGGAGCAGTTCTACTCTTTCCTGCGATGGATTGGAATCCACCTGATGGCACCAGGTTTGCATTTTTTTAAGGCTTAAAATAAGCTATCTCAGAGGCAAAAAGGGGGGAACCTCACTACCACTAAGAAGAAAAGATGAGAGTGGAATGTATCCTTTGGAGCTGATATCCCTGCCCTGAAAACTTCATAGATCCAGCAGACACAGAGAGAGAGAGAGAGAGAGAGAGAGAGAGAGAGCTGTAACAAGGGAGGCAGCAAGACGTAGTAAGAAGCAGCAGCAGAGAAACGGTGACAGCAAAGGTAGAAGAACCAGGAGAGTGGCAGGAGATAGCACTGCGGGCTTCCCGGCCTGCGGAGCGAGAAAGCCGAGCATCTTTAAACAAGAGACTTGCTAGCAGAGTGGAGAGTCTCTGGGCACTTGGTTGAGCTATGTGTGCCTATCCGTGGAGTGAGAGAGCTAAGTATCTTCGTGTGGGAGGCTTGCTAGCAGGGCAGAGTGTCTCTGGGCACTTACTGACGAGCTATAAAGTTTTGTAACACTTGCCCAAGTGGGGCAGAAGCTGGACCAACCCCAAAGGCCCAAGGGCCTAGTAGCTGAGGGCCAAGGAGAGACCTGTCTGTGGGCCTGAATGACAAGAAACTGTCCTCATTGAAGAACCGTGTTCTGAGTGATTTCTGATTCAGTATGACACCCTGTTACTCCCCAGTAAACCCCATAACTGTAAGTATGCTCTGTGAACTTTGTATTGCCATAGCAAGAAATGATCAAATCCACCAAGCAGAGAGTATCAAGGGAGAGATGGCTGGTACCAGGGCTAGTAAAAAGGATGGAGAAAAAGAGGCACCTCTGACCTCCACTTCCTAGGAGTCACAGGTAAGTTGACACTGATTGTTTTTCTCTCTCCTCCTTATGAAATTAGAGAAGACCAGACATTCCCCACCGTGCCACTTTTACAGACCTAGGTGAAATGAAGGAGCAAGCCCTGCAAAGCTCTGAGAGGAGTGTCTCAGGAGAAATAATATTGTGTAATGAGATTATTGAGAGGGTAAAAATCAGTTTCTATGGCTGCTGCAGACTGTGCTGAGGGAGGTGAGAGGGCTGAAGGAGCGGGACCAGGACAACTTAATAGAAGGGAGGTTGTATAACAGTTTAGGTTAAAGATGGAGACACCTTGGGCTGCATCAGTAGCTCTTGATGTGTGAGAAATTGGTCAAGACTCTTGATGTCTTTTTAAGGAAGACCTGATAGGATTTGTTGGGTAATTTCTGTGAGAAATGTAATGTGGCAGGGAGTAAAGGTAGCTCCTGGAACCAGGTTTAGCAACTCTGGCCTTATCAACTGGATACATACCAAAAACACTTATCAAAATGGGAAAGGCTGGGGAGAAGCACGTTTAAGGGCAATAGGGAGAAGTCGCTTAGGCCACACATTTGCTCTTCTTTACATTATATATGCTAACATGCGCATCTACTAGTCAGGTGAACGTGAGTAGATAGATAGACCCACAAATATCTCAGGGAAAGTTCAAGGCTGGAGATACAAGTTTAGAAGGTATCAAAAGGGACGAAGTCATCTAGGAAGTTGAAGAAGAAAAAAATTCCAAAGACTAAAGTTCCTTTTAGAAGTGGAATAGTTAGAGGATCCAGAAAAGGAGAATAAGAACAATAGGCCCTTGAAGTGAAAGAATACTGGGAAAGTCTGGTGTCCCAGAAATTAAAGGAGAATTATGTTTGAAGAAGATGAGACAGCTCAATTGTGTCAAATGCTTCAGAATGCTCAAATAAAAATTATTAGCAAAGTTGAGATTTAACTAAAAAGAGAATGCTGGGAATCTCAGCTGGAATAACTTTTTGTGGCACACTGGAGAAGAAACCCTGATTGACATGAATGGAAGAGAGAAGGAGGTTAAAAAAGTGGAGGACAGACATGCAAGCCTTTTGAATTTTTTTGCTGCAAGGGAGAACAAAGAAACGGGAGATATCAGGTTTATAGAAAAGTAAAATGGGAGACATTACAACCTGCATTTTTTTGCAGATGGGAATGATTCTGCAGAAAGGGAGAAACAGAAAGGCAGGCTAACTATTCAAGTGAAGTTTTGTAATGGTCCAGGGGAAATGGAATTCATCCTTCAAGCAGAGAGGTCAGCCTTACATAGAAACGAGGTTTGCCTAGTGTAACGGAGGAGAGGACAGAGTACACGGACATAGGTCGGGGTAATGGGAACACGAAGGAGTTCTCTTTGATTTCTCCATTTTGTATTAAAACTGGAGGAATATCACTAGCCGAGAACAAGGAGACAGAGGTGCTGGAGGCTAGACAAAAAAGGAAAGGATGTGGACATAAAACAGTTATCTTAGAAACCAGAAGAATAAATTGACCAGCAAAATGTAGTAGAAATGCTGAAGGTCCATTTAAGACTGAAATAAACAAAAACACATGCTGTCAAGTTAATTCTGACACATAGTGACCCTATAAGATATAGAAGAGCTGCAGTGTAGCGGTTCCAAGGAGTGACTGGTGGATTCAAACTGCCAGCCTTTGGTTAACAGTAGCTTACTGTACTACGTAACCACTGCAGCACAAAGGCTCCACGGAATATAAAATTAAGGTGAAACCAACGAAGATTTCTCTGTTTAAAATGAGTCAGCCTGTGTTTTTGCCTTACTACCTTTGCTGCTAGGTGCAGGCGAGACGTAGGTGGACAACGGAGTTTAAAAGTTCTGGTGCTTTGTTAGATGAGACAAAGACAGAGAGAAAGGAGGTTCCTCACCCCCTCCCCAGCTATCTTTGCTAAAACCAGTTTCCCTGACTAAAACCCATTGTACATGCTGGTATGTAGGCGTTCAGTTTTTCTTCTTAGTCGTACCTAACTCAAAATCCGCAAAACAGCTTTCCTGACATAAGTACTATAATTTGTTCTGTCTCTCATTTATTTAATTCAGTTGAAGAATCTTTTTTTAATCCTTTTTACCAGCTTTTCTTACACAATACACATCAGCATAAGTTGTAGATAAATAATTATAGATGTTATTAATATTGGTCCTTTTCTGTTCCAAAACAATTTGTTGTAAGAATGTTTAGAACATATTAGTCATACAAGGTTTATTTAAAATGAGTCAGATTCAATTTAGTAAATGTATATAACTCCTAATTCCATGTAAACCATTTGTGAATTTAGTTTTATTGAGAGCCATAATGGAGATAACAGTTCACCTGTATAGTTCAGGTGATACTTAAAAAGCAGAGATCTAGCCTATTGTAAAATGGAATTTTCAGTCACATAAATTTTTCTCACTTCTGCTCTGCCATCCCGTTTACAAAGGCATTAGGATACAAACTGGGAGCCTACAGTAGAGAAATGGTCACTATAGGGATATAAAAAACACAAAGGTGTCACAGTTAGAGGCTAGGCAATGGCAGGTATCTCCTGTCCTTCCCCTACTTGGTCGGAATATTGTGATAATCAAGTATTACCTACGTTGGAATATTGTGATATTTAGGTATTTAGCTTAATACTGAAAATAAAATTTTTTTATGAGAAAAGCAGAGAAGTTATAAATCTACATGACCTAATGAGGAGCTTTCTGCTGGGTAAATATGGGAAACTACTTCGTAGATACCTTCAATTTTTGATTGTTATGACTCTGTGTCCAGGTCTGGAATTTAAGAAATTAGCTGACTCTGGAGAGTAAAAAAGAAAATATTTCCTTTTCTTTCTTCATTGTTCAACTTGTTTACAAGACCAATAATAGAAACAGATTCAGTGCGGACACCTTATTCATAATTACAGAGTAGGTATTCACTACAGGCATCCATTGTCTTAGGTCTTTTCATTAACTTGATGATGCATGTGGAGGATCACAAGCTCAGGAAGGAACCTCAGCACTGGGCATACTCAACAGGATTGAATGAAGAGCCAGAAAATAAGGCAATGGAGTACTAAAGCATGCTCTCTAAAGCCTGCTGTTTGGACAGTTTCATGTAAACTTGTCTGTTTGTTACTATTATTAGTGGTTCTTAACTTCTGAGGGGTGAGGGTGTTCAGGAACTCTTAAGAACCTGATGAAAGTTATGGCTCTCCCACTTCAATATGCACACAACAAAATTTTATGCATATACATAAAGTTGAAAACAATGCCAAAAGTTCATTGAACTCAAGATTAAGAATCCCTGCATTATATGGTCTTAAAAATGCAATGAGTTATTTATTACGTGAAGCTCTGAGATTGATGTAGAGCTGTAGTGATGTCTTAGGTACACGTTTTCTGTGAATCATCTTGATTCTCTTTATTAATCTGAAAGATCTATATACTGAAACAGAAAAATTAAAACAATTGCTGACTGGAAAGTTTATGATAATGTAAGAGAACACAACCATCAGAATCATTCCCAGATATTTTTAAGACCCCAAACTCTTAATGCACTCTTATCAGCCTCAGTCTCATCTTTTGCTATAGAGACTGCTACTCTGAAGCAGTTGTGTAATGGTTCTGGGTAATCAGTATTCCATCTACCAACCCCAAATTACAGCAGTGGTTGTCAAATACTTCAGAAGATAGTATTTTAAAATCTAGTTAGAAGAAGTATTGATGACTTTGAGTTGTGGTGTTGGAGAACGATGTTAAATGTTGAATGAACAAATCTGTTCTAGAAGTACAACCAGACTGTTCCTTGGAAGCAAAGATGACAGGACTGTGTCTTACATACTTTGGACATGTTGTCAGGAGGTATCGGTCCCTGGAGAAGGACAGCATGTTTGGCAGAGTGGTGGGTCAGCAAAAAAGTAGGAGGTCCTTGGCAAGATGGATTGACACAGTAGCTGTAATAATGGACTTACGCATAAAAACGATGTGGATGTGGCACGAGATAGGGCAGTGTTTCATTCTGTTGTACATAGGGTTGCTATGAGTTGGAACCAACTCGATGGTACCTAACAGCAACAGTTAAAAGAAACCTCTTTTTCAGTAAAATGTGCCTCTTCATGTTCTGTAACTCTGTAATATACATCTCTTTAGTAAATAGTTATTATAATACCTTGTTTCTACAAATGGAAAGCACCTACAACTCTATTTCTCTATTCATGACCCATTGGGGCTTTCCTGTGCATTAGACTTCATGTAACAACAGGATTGTTAGGGCAAAGGAGAATAATAATCAAATCAAGATCAATTATCCACATCTCCCATCAAAAGCAGCAACAATCTTTTTCAAACTGCTTGAGTTCTCATTCCTACTTCTTTATGTCCAACTTCAGATGTCCCTCAAATAAGTGCACCCCTCAGCCATTATCCCCCACTGCTCCATGCACACAAACACTGAAAGATCTTTAAAGAAAATTTTATTTAAACTTAAGAAGTGTTGGAGGTAGAGGCTTTTTAACCTTAAACTAAAATAGAAGATATTCTTGTAATAACTCTTCTTTTATACCACACTATCCCAATAGCCAAGCCAGGCCAAGTGCCATCGAGTCAGATCCAATAAGAGGACTTATATACTAACATTCTACATGCTAAAAAAAAAAAAAAAATAGTTTATGCTTTCAGATGTTTCTTATCCTCTAAAAGTAGCATCCCAGTCTTCTTCAGCTTGGCCATTTATATGTTCTCTCTCTTTTTGTGCAACATATGCCAAAAAAAAAAGTATAAAACTTCAGCTCCACAAACCAAGTTTTTTGCTTTTTAATTGGTTAAAAAAAAATCTGATATATAGCTTATATTTAATATGAGAAAAGTACGTTATGGTTTCCTTAAATTTGGACTGAGTTTCTGTAAGACAGGACACAGTCGTTAAGCATGCTGGAACCCATCAGTATTTCAAATGCAAACCTCATCACCGGTGCAAGAAGATAGATACTGTCTGAGTGTTGTCTGCAGACAGAACCTTGGTCAGACACCTAGCTTGCTCCCTATCTCTAAAAATGTAAATGTATAAGTGGCTCTGTAGTTTAATAACTTTTTGTTAAATATTAAACTATTTCAAGATGTGCCTAGAAAAATGTAGTCAAAATTGGTATGGGTCTCGTTTATTTTCAGCGAAAATGTGATTCAAAGTGATAATAGTGGCATCTCATAAAATATCATCTTTCTTATGGAAGAACATATGTTTCAAACAAGACTAAACTTCATGTGTAGTTACTTTGTTTACGAAGGTGTTCTAGTCTCCCTCGAACTTCTGCATGTACATCCAAGCATGAAAAATGTCACCTAAGCAATACGTTTCATGTAAAGATGACCAAGCCTGTGGCTAACACAATGTTTAAGACCTGGAGATGCAAAGTCTTCCTTTACCCTTTGTTGTGGGAGTTCATGGACCAACACTATGATCTGGTAGAAAGCAGAGGCTCAAGTGTTGAAAGCCCTTGTCCCATCTCTGGCACTTTTTAACTACATAAAGACAGATGAAATTTTTAACCTCACAGAGTTTCAACATGCTTCTCTATAAAACAGAGGGCAGTTTCAAGGGCTGCCGCCTGAAGATGTTGTGAAAATCATGGGGGATAATGGAAGTGAACATGCTTCAAGAGCTATGCTATGACTACAAAGGAAAAGAAAATCTGTATGCAAATTATGTATTATCTTATGATTTCTCTTTAAGTTATATGGAGTGATTTATAAACCCAGTCCATTTTAGTGGCTAGCTCTAACAGTGTATAATGATGCAAATAGGTTTGGGAAACGTGCACTGTAATTGTGAAGAAGAAAACCTGCACAATTTTTGTTTTGAATCTCAATTAATCTCCACCGAAGGTCACAGGCAAACCAGATCTGAAGGTCTCTATTTTCCTGCTTCATCTTGTCATGCCTTTAGATGTAGATGGAAGAAGCAACCAGTTGTAGAACTTCCAGTTTTCCAAAAAGCTCTGAGAGAAAAGAACATTTTTCTCATGTGGCTGCCTTATTCACATTATCCTGAATTAAGTCAATTTTTTTATTTGCAGCTGTCTTCCTCATCTCTTTATCTCAATCAAACTTGTGGGTGTCTCACTATAATCACCAACGAACTGTGATATTTCTGTGAGACATCTTACCACAGTGTTGGGCTGGTATGTCTCTAGAGCCATATAGGTTTTATAATATTAAGGCTACTGTGGGTAAAAGGAAGTTACTACTGTAATATTTCCAATTTCACAATAGTTCAGGCAGTATATCTTATTGGCATTCCTCTCAGTCATAATCAAAATGTAAAAACACAGCTCTTTTAAAAAGGTACATTGTTGGGGGGCAGAGTCAAGATGGCAGACTAAACACACATCTCCTCAAATGTCTCTGGAAACCAAGATCTGAACTGACAATTAAATGGAGCCTTCTGGACATCTAGTGAGCCCTAGGACATGGCATAGGGCTGTTAATTTGGACTTCACACCACTGAACAGAAAACCTCCTCTCTTTCGCTGATCCCTGCTCTTGGCAAGTGCTGGCTTTCACAGACCAAGGTAATTCGCCATTTTAACTTTTTTTCTCTGTCTTAGCTGGTGGGAGGAGCGGGGAGTTGATTAGCAGCTAATTTGAGACACACTGCTGCTGGGATCGGTAGGCAAAACTGCCATATTTTGAGAGCCCAGCTTGGACTCTGTACATCTCAGCACCTTTGGCCTCTCTTTCCACCTCCATGATAGAGTAGCCTGTATAAGACAGGTGGGGAGCTTGTGTGGCATGCCATCTTGTTCTACTGGGAGGCGTATATACCCATACAGTGGCCTCAGCTGTACCTAATTCCTAGGCTGGGAGGCAGCGCCTGCCTGGAAGAGAGAACTTTTCTGGCAGAAAAGCAGTATTCTACACAGTATCACCTACAGCTGGGGCCCAACAGCAGAAGCCAGCAGGGCAGTAGCCTTTCTGTATTCTGAACTAGTGTATACCATCTGGGGTTTGATATAGAGGTGCCTACTTTGCCAGCTGGAAAGAGGGACCTGTATAGCTAAAACCTGACTGACTTTGGAAGTTCTCAGATACCTTTTACCTTTCATTTCAAGACAGCCTACAGAAACAACTGCATTCCATCATCACAGCATCTTGCCCAGCCTCTATTGACTCACATGATGCCCAAAAAGCAACAGACTCTGGAGAAAAGCATAACCATGAAATCAGCCATGGCTTCAGAAGCCCTGAAAACAAAGCACCACAGAACTTCCCAGATGAAGAAACCTTTCTGAAACTATCAGAAGGTGAATACAAAAGGATTATGTAGAGAGCCCTCCTAGACCTTATACAAAATGCAGCAGAGCAAAACAAAGAAACTGAGCAAGCTGTTTGACCTGATGGAACATCATTACTCTGAATTCCAACAGATCAAGAACAAAATCAAAGACATAAAAATTTGAATTCAAAGCCAAGAAAACAGAATACAACAAATGGAAAATAGACTTTCTGACTTGGAAGACAGAGCTACCGACTCCAGCATCTATGAGGAGAAATCAGAAAAAAAGAAACAAGAAAAATGAAGAAGCATGTGGGACTATTAAGAGGAACAATCTACAATTAATTGGAGTTCCTGAACAGGACGAGACACCTGAGAACACAGAGAATGTTGTTGCTAAGCTGCTGACAGAAAACTTCCCAGAAATTATGAAGGAAGAGAATATAGATATCCAACATGCATACTGAATGCAACTTGATGTAGATCTCAAAAGAAAGACTCCAAGACATATTATAACGAAGCTTAACGAAACAAAACATAAGCAGAAACTCTTAAAGCCAGCAAAACTTAAAGCAAAGCTAACATTCAGAGGGAAACCCTGTAGGCTGTCATTGGATTTCTCAGCAGAAACAATGCTGGCACGGAGACAGAGGTATGACACGTTCAAAACCTTGAAGGAGAAGAACTTCCAACCAAGAATTAGATACCCTATAAAACTATCACTCAAATATGAAAAGGAAATTAAGACATTCTCAGATAAACAGAAACTCACAGACTTTGTAAAAACCAAACCAAAGCTACAAGGACCACTGAAAGAATTTCTTGGCTTAGAAGAACAAAACCACAAACTTTATATTTTAGAAGCAAATACAGGACACAGCACCCAGAATCCTGCTCAGTTAGGGACAGCTCCAAACTCAATCAAAGCTGTAATAGTGAAAGAAATGATCCAGGGATCATATCATGAAAACTATGATGACATCATATCAAAAAGAGTGATGTACTACAGTCGTTATAGCCCTTCCAGATGAAGAGGAAGTTGATAAGACTGGTAGTAATTAAAATTGGGTTTGTACATAGTTTATTAAGGGGGATCATGAGGGCAGACATAAAGTACAATAATGATGCACATATAAAATCACGAAACATGATGCAGGAGTCTCAACAACCATAAAAACAACCTTGCAAAAGGTGAAAAATCAACTCGAAAAAGGTGAAAAATCAACTCAACAAAGAAGAATGTCTCAGAACAGATTAATCAGAACAATAGAGAAAGCTTTAACACAAAAACAAACATACCACAATGGCAGCACTAAACACACACCTATCGATAATTACATGAACGAGAATGGACTGAACACTCGAGTAAAGAGACATCGAGTGACTTCTTGGATGAAAAGACACAATTCGTCCATATGTTGCCGACAAGAAACTCATCTTAGACTTAAAGATATGAACACATTGAAAATTAAAGCATGGAAGAATATATATCAAGCTGACAATACACAAAGAAGAGCATGTGTGGTAATTCCAATTTCAGATAAAATAAATTTTAATGTAAAATCTACCATCGTGGACAAGGATGGACATTATTGCCAAAAGGTTCAATAAACAAGCAGGACTTAACAATAATAAATATTTATGCACTCAATAGTAGAGCACAAAGAAACAGTGACTACACTAAAAAATGAAATAGATGACTCCACAATAATAGTGGGAGACTTCAACACTCCACTCTCAACATTGGACAGATCACCTAGAAGAAAGCTCAACAAACACACAGAAGACCCTATTGTGACAATTAAGCAAATAGACTTCATCAACATACACAGAACTTCCTATCCATCAGGAGACAACTACACCTTCATCTCCAGTGCACATGGAACATTCTCCAGAATAGACCATGTGTTAGGACATAAAGCCATTCTCATCAAAACCCATACCACTGAATTAATGCAAAGCATCTTCTCAGATCATAAAGCTATAAAAGTTGAAATCAATAGCAGAAAAAACATAGATGGAAAGTAGAACTCACGGAAACTGAACAACATCTTGGTCAAAAAGCCATGGGTTATAGAAGAAATAAAGGATGAAATAAAGAAATTTATAGATTCCAATGAGCATGAAAACACTTCCTACCAGAACCTGTGGAATACAGCCAAAGCAGTGCTCAGAGGTCAGTTGATCTCCATAAATGCACACATCTAGAAGAAAGTAAGAAACCAAACCAAAGAACTAACCTTATAGCTTGGATAACTACAGACAGAAAAACAGAAGAACCCCTCAGGCACCAGAAGAAAACAGATGGTAAAGATTAGAGCAGAAGTAAATGAATTAGAGAACAGAAGAACAATTGAAAAAAATTGAGAAGACCGAAAGCTGGTTTTTTGAAAAGAACAACAAAATTGACAAACCACTGGCTAAACATACTACAGAAAAATGGGAAAGGAAACAAATACACAGAAGACCCTATTGCAACAAAGGAAACAAATAACCCAAATAAGAAACAAGAGGGGATTTGTCATAACAGAGCCAACAGAATCAAAAATATCATAACAGTGAAAACCTAAAGGAAATGGACAAGTTCATTGATTCATATCACCTACCCAAATTATCACAAGGTGAAACTGAACAACTTAATAAACCAATCACAAAGGAAGAGATTGAAAAAGTCATCCAAATACCACCAATCAAAAAAGTCCTAGACCAGATGGCTTCACTGAAAAATTCTACTAAGCTTTTCAAGAAGAGTTATCTATAATACTACTGAGACTATTTCACAGTATAGAAAGGGATGGCATGTGAAGAGATTAATTCTATGAACCCAGCATAACCCTGGTACCAAAGCCAGGGAAAGACCGAACAAAAAGGAGAACTGCAGACTGATATCACTCATGAAATCTAGATGCAAAAATCTTCAACAAAATTCTTGCCCATAGAATACAACAGCATATCCAAAAAGTAATCCATCATGACCAAGTTGAATTCATACCAGGGATGCAAGCCCGGTTCAACATCAGAAAAACAATTAATGTGATCAACCACATAAATAACACAGAAGACAAGAATCACCTGATTTTGTCTATTGATGCAGAAAAGGCATTTGATAAAGTCCAACACCCATTGATGCTAAAAACTCTCACCAAAATAGGAACAGATGGCAAATTCTTCAGTGCAATAAGGGCCATTTATACAAAGCCAACAGCCTACATCATCCTGAATGGACAGAGACTGAAACGATTTCCCCTGAGAACATCAACTAGACAAGGATGCCCACTCTCACCTCTCCAATTCAACATTGTACTAGAAGTTCTAGCAAGAGCAATCAGACAAGATCAAGAAATAAAGGGCTTCTACAACGGAAAAGAAGTAAAAATCTCCCAATTTGCAGGTGACATAGTTGTATATGCAGAGAATCCTAAAGAATCTATAAGTAAACTACTCAAACTGATAGAAAAGTTCAGCAAAGTCTGAAGATACAAGATAAACATAAGTAAATCAGTAGGATTCCTTTATACCAACAACAAGATTATTAAGGGCGAAATCACCAAATCAATACCATTTTCTATGGACCCTAAAAACATGAAGTACCTAGGAACAAATCTAATCAGAGAAATAATGGACCTTTACAAAGAGAATGACAAGTCCTTACAACAAGAAACTAAGAGAGACTTACATAAATGGTGGAACCTACCCTGCTCATGCACAGGAAGGCTTAACGTTGTGAAAATGTCTGTTTTACTCAAAGCAGTCTATTTATATAATGCAATCACAATATAAATTCCAGTGACATTTTTTAATGAGATTGAGAAACAAATCACCAACTTTGTTTGGAAAGGAAAGAAGCCCTGGATAAGTAAAGCACTACTGAAGAAGAAGAATACACTGGGAGGCCTCTCATTACTCGACTTTAGAACCTATTACACGGCCACAGTAGTCAAAACAGCCTAGTACTGGCACAAAAAGAGACAGATAGACCAGTGGAACAGAATTGAGACCCCAGAGACGACATCATCTGCCTTTGAACAGCTGATATTTGACACAGGCCCTAAGACATTAAACTGGGGTGAGAACAATGTCTCCAGCAAATGGTGCTGGCAAAATTGGTCATCCATCTGCACTAAATTGAAACAAGACCCATATCTTACACCTTATACAAAAGCAACTCAAGTTGGATAAAAGTCCTAAATATGAAATCTAAAGCTCATCCAAGAAAAAGTAGGAACAACAATGGAAATTTTAATACAACACAGACAGATTTCTGAATCTGTAAAACAAACTGCAAACAACAGAAAATAGATAAAAGGGAACTACTAAGAATCAAACACTTTTGCTCATCCAAAGACTTTATTAATAGAATTAAAAGGCCACCTACAGAATGGGAAAAAATATTTGGCAACTATATGTCCGAATGATGCCTGATCTCCATAATCTATAAGGTACTACAAAATATCAATAAGGAACAGATAAATCATCCAATTAAGAGATGGGCAAAGCAGATGGACAGACACTCCTCTAAAGAGGAGATCCAGGGAGCCAAAAAACACATGCGGACATGCTCACAATCATTAGCTATTAAAGAAATTCAAACCCAAACTATAATGAGATACCATCTCATCCCAAAAAGGTTGGCCACAATCAAAAAAACACAAAACAACAAATGCTGGAGAGGCTGTGTAGAAACTGCAACTCTCCTACACTGTTGGTGGGATTGCAAAATGGTGCAACCTCTTTAGAAAACAATCTGGCACTTCCTTAAAAAGCTGGAAATAGCTATACCATTTGACCCGATAATTCCACTGCTCAGAATATATCCTACAGAATCAAGGCCATTCATGCCAACTGATGCATGCACCCAAGTGCTTATCACAATAGCAGAAAGGTGGAATCGACCCAGATGCCCAACAACAGAGGAGTGGATAGGTAAACTATGGTGTGTGTACTCAGTGGAACACTATGAAATGATAAAGAACAACGATGATTTTAGGAAACATCTCATAACCTGGTTTCAGTTGGAGGACATTATGCCGAGGAAAGTAGTTGGCGACAAGAGGACAAATATTGTATGAGACACCTATGATAACTTAAAAACAGATTCACACTATGTTGGCTGCAATGGTGGGGAGGGAGGGAGGGCAAGAGGGCAAGGGTTTAGATTAGATACTTGGTAGAAATTTGGCTGGGTGAAATCTGTGACAGCACACACGAGAAAGAAAATCAGTATTAATTGGACTTCAACATAACATGATTAGTCCTCCCATCTTAACCCAATATTGCAAGGACACAGTAGCTGGGCCAGGGGGCCAGGGGGCTGGGGTCCATGCTCTCAGGGGAAATCAAGGCCAGTTGGCAAAACTAGTGCTTTGCTAAGAGAGCCCTCTGCCCTCCACATTGGTGAGTGCTGTCTGGGTTCTTAAAAGCTGCCATCTGAGAGTACAGCAAATGATCCCCACTCAGGACAGATGATCACCAAGGACCAAAACGACATGGGGAAGGAGAACCCAGAAGACAGAGGGACCCACGTAAGTGGGTGACTGCATCGACATGTGCCTGGAAGAACCAGATGGTGCCTGGCCACCGCCAGTGACAGCTGTGATGGAGCTCATAAAGTTGAGTCTCACTGGCAACACAAAAATAAAACAGGGTGCACCCCAAGATCACCACTAAAAGAACGCAACTGATGATCCAGGGGCTTTGGAGTTCCCCAGAGAGCATGGCCCCTGACCCTGATGCTGCCTCTATCCACAAATCATAATGGAGGTCAACTCTTCAGACAGGAATGGATTGGACTTGGTGACACAGAGTGACCATATCATATGTGCACTTTATGGTTCTATGCATCTGTAGGGTGTCATCTGCTGATCTCTCACTGGAGGAAGGGGAGTGGGTGGAAAGGGGATAGGAGATTGTTGGGAGGATAAGATGCATGGACCAGAGAGGAAGAGTGTGCTGTCACACCAGGCAGGGAAAGCACTGGGAACGGCATATAGGTGGGCTTGCAAATATATATGAGAACATACATTTTCATTCAATTGTAGTTAGAAAAAAAAAGATACATTGTCTCACAGTGGGTGAGCATTCTTCATAGGCAGATAATTTTTGTATTTTCTGTTCAATATATGATGTTGGAGCACCTACTATGTGCCTGACAGTATGTTGAAAATGGGGGACCAAAAGCAATGGTAACAGTAATACTAAGTGCTGGTTGAGGCTCTACTTTGAAGCCAGATACAGGGCTCCATTCTTTTCATCAATAATCTCATGTAGCCCTCACAGCAGCCCAGAGAAGTAGGTATTATTGTCCCCAATTGACAGATGAGGGTAGGAGATTTAAGTTAAATAACCAGAGTAAGCTCACCATTCAACAAATATTTATGGACCACTATTGAGTCCAACATTCCAGTGGCCAGTGCTCTATAGAGTCCGAGGCCAAATGCAGGCAGGGGAAAGGATGACAAATATCATTCACGCATGAAAATACATCAGTCACACAAGAACAAATACACACATCACACAAGATAAAGTTGGGGCTAAGTGGGATCACGGTCTTTGATACAGAATCATGGACCTCGGTCTGCTAACACAAGCTTTATTTATAGGCTTATCAAGTAGGAAGTCAACGGGGCGGGACATTGCCAAAAGTAGTCACGATCTTTGTATTTTGATTGGTTACAGAGCCCAGGGAAGTTTTTGCCTTCAAACAAAGGACAGGGACATGCAAATCATTTTAACCTGAGACATGAACCCGTAAACAGTTTTAATAGCTCTAGCTTTGGGCCTATTATATTACAGATAGCTTAGTCTGGGCTAATAGCTTCAACGAATAGTTCTTATTATTTTGTAATTAGTTTGAAGGTGCCAAGCAGAGAGATACAAAACCTGGGGAGAGGGAAGAAGGGGCGAAGGGCCAGGACACGGTAGCTCCCAGCCCGCAGCAGACCATGTAAATCAGAGAAAAGCTGGCCCTTCCTCCCTCTGGGGATCTAGTAAAGATTGTCTAGAAGCACTCAGTTTTGCAGATTTTAAAATCCCAGTACCGGAAGATATGGCAGTAGGCTTCCATATTGATTACATGCTTGGAAACCATATGGAGTTGTTCTACTCCGTCCTAGAGGGTCAATGTGAGTCAGAAGCAACTCAACAGCCGTGGGTATGGTTTTGGTTTTTTCCTCAACTTTTACGTGGATTCTCCTGCTCTCTGTCCTTGAGTTTCAGTTTATGCTTCAACTTATATGTGAAACTTTCCCCTTCCCTGTTTTTCATAGCAGAATCCCTTGCATCAGGTTTTCATGTCATTCACAGACTTTTGAAAGATTTTGATGGGTCCCCTAAAAAAGGCATACATTATGCTTCTCATGGCTTCCATTTATTCCTTTCCTTCCTTTCTTTCTCCCCCCTTGCCTGTTACTTCCTTTCTCTTTTAACTTCTTTTTCTCTCTTTCCTTCTTCCTCCAAGACTTCCCCCCCCCTTGTTTCTTTCCTATAGAATCAGAGGTCTTCCAAAGTGGGATCCTGTTAAAAGTTTCTATGGTATATAGTTCGTAATGAGAGTATATCGCATACAAATATCATCTGTGCATTTATTTTTCTAGTCCAGTAGCATGACTAAAGAAAAGATAGGGTCTAATTCTACTGATGCCTAGGCAATAAACAGTTTATAATTTAAAAACTGTGGGGTAGAGGAAAACATAATTTGTTAAATATCTGTATACATGCTACCCTTTATTCTTTAAAATAATGTACAGGGGTTGGCACTGTTTTTCTATGAAGGACCAGATAGTAAATATTTTTGGTGCTATAGACCTTACAATCTCTATCACAAATACTCAACTCTGTCATCGTTGTATAAATGAGTGGGACTGTTTCACGAAAAATAATTATGGGCACTGAATATTGAGTTTCACATAGTTTTCACATGTCATAAAATATTATTCTGAGTTTTTCAACCATTTCTTAGTTCGCAGGTCATTCAAAAACGGACAATGAAGGCTACATCGTGGCATTGTTTATAGTTGTAAAGGAAACATTAAATCATGTCATATTTTGCTGCCATGCCCTAGCTAAGTCTTACAAGAGGTAAACACATCTACAAAAGAATGATACTCTTTCCACTGAGTACATGGAGCTTCATTTCTTACTCTTTCATCTCAGAAATGTAATATAATCTTTTTCCCGGGAAATAGGTTGTAACAGTCTGAGCAGGATATATTCTTTGGGCCAGTGTCTTGCAAAGCATGTGCCATGGAATTCAAAATGCCCTTAGATTTTAATGTGTTAACCTAAAAGGGGGAAAGGAGGAAAGCCTGTGATAAAAAAATTAGGTAAATCCTCACAGAAGCACAACTCAGCGTGTTGCCTTTTTATAGACGCTTAGGTTTTTCAGAGATTTTAATACGCTAATATCAATTGTGATTTTCTTTAAAAGGGTGACATAGTGTCAGTGTTTCCTAATTCACTAACCATGGAACTCTTCTTTCTTAAAGTATCTCAAAATCAAAAAACAACAACAACAACAAAAAACCCATTGCCAGTGAGTCCGTTTTGACTCGTAGCAACCCTCTACGACAGAGTAAAACTGCCCCATAGAATTTCCAAGGAGCACCTGGCAGATTCAAACTGCCAGCTTTTCGGTTAGCAGCCAAAGCTCTTAACCACTACACTATCGGGGTTTCCAAAAGCATCTGAAGGGGCTAATACTCTCACATCTAAATCTCTGCTACTCAAAGTGTAGTTTACGGACCAGCACCTTTGACGTCACTTGTAAACTTGCTTGAAATGTATAATCTCATGCCTCACCTTAACCTTAACCTAGGGTCGCCATGAGTCGGATTTGACTCGACAGCACTTGGCTTGGCACCTTAACCTACTGAACCAATATCCTCATTTTAATACAATCATTAGATGTTTTGAATATACATTAAATTTTAAAAACATCGCTATAGTAAGCGTATAGTTTCCAGGCAATGCTTTCATTTGAGCTAAATCTGTAGAATAGCACAGATCCAGAAGCTGAAGTAAACCATAATGTGAATTACTAGACATTTTGTTTACTATGAAACTAAAATCCACATCCATGGGGCAAATTTGAGTAATGCAAGCTAGTTACCTACATTTTCTTTTTGATCAAATTTCTCCGTTTCTGATTGCATTCTGATGTTTGCTTTTCTTTTGTTTGGGATGCAGGGTGCAGGAGAGAAGGCATAACAATTGAGATATAGTTATTGACTCCTAGTTCTGAATGTCTTCAAAATTTTTAAGGAAAACAAATCATTTTGGAGCCAAACAACAAAAACTGAAACTCATTGCCGTCAAATCGATTCTGACTCGTAGTGACCCTGTAACCCTATAGGACAAAGGACAACAGCCCCATAGGATTTCTAACAAGCACTCGATGGATTTGAAATGCTGACCTTTAGGCTAGCAGCTGAACTCTTAACCACTATGTCACCAGGTTTCCAATTTTTAATCGAAACACTAATTTAGTCATCATTATTCTTGAATGTATCTTCTCTCAAGGAGCATCAGAATCTGTGCTATTATTTGTATTACTTTGAATAAATGCAGTAATTTTCTACAAAAAAATCTAGCCCTTCTCCACAAGCTTGTGCATTTAGGCAGGAGTAACAGCTGAATTTGCCTGCTGTTTATCAAAAGTAGATTTTGGAGGGGTGTTGCATAAAATTCACTAGGCAAGCTCTGCCTTAAGGACATCTATTTATTGAAAACTTTCATGGTCCATGGTCAAATCGTTGTCCTATATTGGTGAGTGCTTATTATGAATAACGGCTGTGGAGCTGTTGTGTACTTCACTATTGGCAGATACTGTTTGGAAACCAAATGTGATTTGCAAATGGGCTCATATAAATTTTCATAGCAAACCACCAGTTCAAATAGCTAAGGAACTCTCTGTTGCTAGTCTCAATCCCCCACCCCCACGTTTGTTACTGTTACTAAATTGTACCATATGATGAGAAATATGTTCTGGATTTTATTCTCCAGTTATGACTCTTATCTGTCGTTCTCTCTCTCTCCCTTCCCCCTTCCTTCTTTCTCTCTCTCTGACATCTTAGAAAGAGTAATCTGATTTTAAAAGGTGGGTAGGAGGCACATTTGAAAGTAACATTCACATTGTCTCTCTCTGCAAAATTTCTTCCAGTTTCCAATTTGCTGGTCCCTTTTGTAAAACGGTTCAGGATATGAGATTAAAAAGTCATAAGACTCCCAGTGTACCAGATCTGCATTCTCCTCCGAGCAAGCCAATGAGAGCATTCTCCATTAAAGAGATGTGTGGGCTGTGGAGCCGAGCAAGTATCTGGGCCACATCCATAGTGAACAGGGACAGATATGTGTAATAATTCCTGCTCGCACCATGCAGTGGTGGCACTGAGAAGACGCTAACTCCCTCAATAATTCTTTTACACAACTTCTGTGAAATGAAAGTCTGAATGGTTGACCCTAGTTGTGTTTTATTGTGGAATGTTAAAGTGACGCTTGCTTTAATGTACATTCCCCTGACATTTAAGGTCCTCAATTGTTATAAAACACACTTGCTTGAGTGTTTCAGCCTAAGTTTCTATAAAACTGAGACCCTTTGAATGATTCTTGACCACTCCAAAGAAGTGGGTAACTAGCTTTCTCCATTCAGACATCTTCATTATATGGTAACAAACCTGAATTAGAGTTCCAATTCTAATTCAGGCTAAGAAGTATAGGCTACCGTATGACCCATGCTGATTCAATTAGGATTTTTGTCCTATTTCTGCTCACTCCAGTGTTTTCTGGTCTCACCTCAAATTCTTATGCATCTTTAAACCGTTTTTGATTTTCCCAGCTTGATGCATCTTTCTGTCTTTGAGTCTCTACAGTATGTTGTATCTCTGTCGGGGCACATATGATACTGTCTGCTTTGTGCTGTGTTTATCTGTCTGCTTCACATAAATAGCAGACTCTTCATATATTTCAAAAGCCTGGTGGTGCAGTGGTCAGGCGCTATGTTTGCTTACCAAAAGGTCAGCAGTTGAAATCCACCAGGTGCCTTGGAAACTCCACGGAGGAGGTCCCTTTTGTAAAACAGTTCTAGTAAAACAGTTCTAGTCTGTCCTATAGGGTTGCTAGGAGTTGAAATCAACTCAGTGTCGACCAGTTCAGTTTTCTTTTTTTAATGTGTGTGTGTATACATATGTATGTATATACACATATATATATTAACCATATATGTGTATGGTTGTCACAAAGATGACACAAGATATATACAATGTTCTTAGGACTGAATTGTCACTTTGTACATGCTATGACAGCACTGGCCACTAACATCATTATTACCATTATCATCACCATGACTTGTAATATTTAGAAGACTTTCACACTTTGAATTTGTTAAGGAGTTAGCATGGGGTTTTCTTCTATTTACTTTTATGGTTACATTTTTTACTTGTGAATATTTGACCTATTTAGTCTTTTGGCCTGATAGGTTGATAAGGTATGAATAATTTCACTATTATTTAAACCTTCTATATGATACGATAAAAGGTGCGATTCCACCTTTATTACATACTGCTTTCCTGTAGATATCATCAATCCCTTTCTATACCAGAATACAAATAACTCATAAAAATTTATACTGTATATCGTATCTGGTAGGTTTAGTTTCCTCTCGCTCTTCTTCCTCTGGTGACTCTTGCTTATTTGTTTTCCCAAATGAATTTTAGAGTTAACATGTATCATTGTTTGGCAGGCAAGGGGGAAGAATACCACCATCCGGTGGTCCTTGGAGGTCTGGAGATAGGATGTTATTAAGTCTACAAACCAGTATCTTTGTGTGGTTGAGTTTTCCTATCGAGGTAAATGATTTGTCTTTACACCAAAAGGTCCCAAATCTGCTTTTGTATATACCGGGAGGATTATTTCACAAGAGTCTCACACATTTCTTACAGAGTTTATTCATCAATATTTTACCTTTTTAGTACATTTTCATGAGATCATTTCCCTACTGTTATCTTCAAACTGGTTATTTGTATGCATGGAGGCTTTTTTAAGTATACTAATTTAATACTAGCTATCAGTGGCTCTGTGGTTAAGAGCTGTGGCTACCAACCAAATGGTCAGCAGTTCAAATCCACCAGCCACTCCTTGGAAACCCTATGGGTCAGTTCTACTGTGTCCTATAAGGTCACTATGAGTTAGAATAGACTCAAAGGACACAGATTGGTTTTTTAACAGATTTTTATCTTCCTGAACTTTCTTACACTGTACTAGTCTTTTTTTTTTTTCAGATCATTCTCTTGGATTGTTCAGTTAGATAATACCATTTAAAATAGTACAGTTCTGTATTCTCATTTCCTATTTTTGTACCTCTATTTACTTTCTCTTGCATCATTGTGCTATCTAATATTGTGTTGAATAGTTGGATCCTAGACATGGTATTAGATGCTATCAGTTTGGCAAAGGGATTTAAGGGGTAAGCCTTGAGGAAAAGAGCATTTAGGAATTCCCACGTTCGTATAGAGGAGAGATGAAGGTGTCCCGAATTAGACAAGTTGCAATAAGCATGGAGAGCACAGTGGATAAAAGCCATGGCTGCTCACCAGAAGGTCGACAGTCTGAACCCAACCATCTGCTCCTTAGAAGCCCTATGGAGGCAATTCTAATGTGTCCTATAGAGTAGCTATGAGTCAGAATTGACTCCATGGCAAGGAGTATATTTAGGGGGTATAATCACAAATACATGTTGATAGGATATGTGATGAGAAAGGATAGGAAGAATCAAAATGACGCCAATGTTTCTAATTTGAGAATACAAGCATGTGGTAGAAATACTGGAGAAAAAATAATCATCCCAGATTGTTAGGATCAAATGTGATAATGCATGTTTTCGTCAGCTAGTGCTGCTCTAACAGAAATACCACAGAGTGGATGGCTTTAACAAAGGAAGGTTTATTCTTACACAGTCCGGTAGGCTACAAGTCCAAATTCAGGGTGTCCACTCCAGAGGAAGTCTTCCCCCCTTGTTGGCTCTGGAGGAAAGTCCAGTATTGTATCAGTCTTTGTCCAGGGAACATCTTGGTGCAGGAACCTCAGATCTGAAGGACACGCTCTTCTCCTGGTGCCGCTTTCTTGATGGTGTGAGGTTCCCAATTTTCTGTCTGCTTCTCTTTCCTTGTATCTCTTGTAGGATGAAAGGATTAAGGGTGGGGCAAGCCATACTCCAGGGAAACTCCCTTTACAGTGGAGCACGGAGGTGATCTTATAAAGGGATTTACAGTCCCATCCTAATCCTTTAACATACAACATAGGAAAACCTCAAAATGGAGGAGAATCATAGGATACAGGGAATCATGGCCCTGTCACATGGCTATACCTATTTTGGGGGGACACAGTTCAATCCATGTCAATGTACATATTCAGGTGATACATAAACACATTCTATAAAAGACGTTAATGTTAAGAAAGAAACTGATATAGTGTCTGTTGAATACATGAAATCTATAGATTAAGCTATAATTAGCTAAAACGGGGAACTAAATTATACTGAGTTGTTAAAGTTTCTAAGGTAAGTGGAAGAAAAATAAGTGTTACTGTTAACTTAGAAAAGATGGTAGTGATAGATTTACAGGGTTTTTAACAATTTAAATTTTTCTGTTTTCTTCTTTATCCTGAGGTGCTGTGGGTCTTGTTATTGAACTTACCCATTATTTCTTCTGAAACAATTGCATTACAGTAAGAGTAGATAAATATAACCCTGGAGTCCTGTAGATCACTGCAGTGTTGGTTGCTTTAAACAAAAAGAAGTGCCAAAGGAAGCCGGTTTCTAGATTGCTGTTCTCCTGGGCACTGGTTCATCATTCAGAGCTGTCAAGGGGTCTTGTCACTCCCAAGCTTCTGTGACACGCAGGACTAATTGTTTGCAGCCCAAGGCATTGCATGTTCCACTTTCACAAGCTTCAAGACAAGCATCTTCTGAATTATCTGCTCACTGTAATTCTTCCATATTAATGGCACAATAATGTGTTTTAAATTCCTTTGTTTTATTAGTAATTCTCTCTCACCTGCTGGGGTTTAATCAAGTATTCACTGTACCCACAGATGATTCACATTATCTCAGACCATCTGTCTCAGATGTGACTTTCAGATGCATTTTGAAGGTACCGCAGTTTGGGAGACCTTACTTTAAAGAGCATTAAAAAAAAAATCTTAATCTTTGGTCCTGACCTTTCAAAAGTCCAAATATATAACATCTTTCCAAATTTCTTCTGACCTTAAGGACATGGCCACCTTAAAAATCCTAGAGAATGTGCTGGAATGTTTATATTATATTAATTATATTATATTATATTGTTGACTGCTTATCCTGTCTTTCTAACTAGATTGAAGACTCCCTAGGGCAAATACTGTCTCTTTTTTTCGACGGCACTTGGCCTGGCATGCATAAAATGATGCTGTGTGCATTAAGAAAAAAGAAAGAAAATCAAATATCTACTGCTAACATACTGAAGTACAATAGCATTGTGATTCAGAGAAAGGCCCGTGGAGCCTGGTGTTAAGCCCTTGCTCTGCTACTGAAGTGCTATGTAAATTTGGGCAAGATGTTTCCTCTTTCTGCTTATCAGTTTCCACATCTAAAAACAGGGGTAATATTGTGCCTACTAATAGGATTATTGTGGGGGAATAAATGGGTTAATAGGTGCCAAATGTTTAGAGCCATGTCTGGCATATAGAAAACCAAAAAACCCATTGCCGTTGACTCAGTTCTGACATACGGTAACCCTATGGAAGAGAGGAGAGTTTCCCTGGTGAGGTTTCCAAGGAGCAGCTAGTGGACTCAAACTGCCAATCTCTTGGCCAGCAGCTGTAGTTCTTATTAAACATTTCACCAGCAGGGGTCCAGCAAATAGAAAGCACCAAGTGTTTCTTGAAAGTAATGATAGTCTCTACTTAGCACTTCAGAGCTTTTAGTCAATAGACGTGAAACTGCTGTGCATAATACATACTAATCATTGTTTCCTCCAAAAAAAAAAAAAGACTGAAGAGCATCACTTTCCCTCCCCCCAAGTTAGAGTTCAACTCCACCAAGACATCTGTGAATAGACTAACAGTATTAGACTAGAGGAACTGTTTAATTAACTGTTTGGTGACATGTTGGATGATAATGATGGACATTCGTGTAATAAATACTGTTCAAATGGCTCTAAATGATTTAGTTTCCATATACCACCAAGGATGTCCTGGGTGGCACAAATGGTTAGGTGCTTGGCTACTAACTGAAATGAAAGGCTGGCAGTTTTAAACCACGCACAGAAACTGCAGAGTCCCAGTGGCGCAGTGGTTAGTCGTTTGGCTGCTAACCAAAAGGTCAGCAATTCCAGTCTACCAGTCTCTCTTTGGAAACCCTTATACAGAGTTCTACTCTGTCCCACAGGGTCACTGTGAGTGGGAATCCATTTGAAAACACTGGGAAGAGGACCTTACAGGAAGGTTCTTCTGAAAGATGACAGCTGTTGGCAACACTTGGGATCGCTGTTCCACACTGACACCCAAGGGCTCACTGTGAGTCAGAAGAGGCTCTACTGCAGCGGGCTAGTTTGTCTGTTTATGTACCATTGATATGAGGACCAAGCCAGCGTAAAGACACTGTCAAGACAAACAGTGCAAGATCTTCCAAGTGTACCTTTAGTGGCATCGTTAGTATCATTTCTGGGATAAGGTACTCCGTACAGTTATATGAGGAAGGAAAGGGGGAGGGGTGGCAAAGAAGAGAGAGCAGGACAAAGGTGGACAAAAAGAACTGTAAAAGGTCGTGCTGAAATAAGACAAAGGTTAAAAACGAAGTATTATCTTTTCCCACTCTGCACACATCTAAAAGATATTGTTTGAAGTTATGAGTATGAGAGTATTCAAGAAGAAAATAAGGAGAAATTACAAGTGAGAAAAGGAAATATTGATTTAGACATGAGGCACTCATAACATTTAAGCAAACTGTCTTGACACTCTTAGATTCTGATGCTTTCTTTTGGAAATATTTTGTGGTTCACGTATATTTTAAAGAACCAGATATTGAAGATTATGGCTATATTGAAGATTATTGAACTAAGAACATTTAAGATTCAGTTTCACAAACTTTCTTTGTTTTCTACACATTACAAAATTAATATATATTCAATGAATAAACTTTGAGTAAAGCGCTCAAGTATATATATACGGATGTATACACACACACACATAAATGTGAACACAAAACTTTAAATCCATTACATTCATCTAACCTTTATTACATTTTGGTGCTTGCCTTTCCAGTGCTTTGGGGTTTTTATTTTTATTTATTCTTGCATACAGTGACTCTGTAGGACAGGTTAGAACTGCCCCATAGAGTATCCAAAGAGCACTTGGAGAATTCAGACTGCCAACTTTTTTATTATCAGCCTGTAGCATTTAGTCACTATGCCACTGGGGTTTTTATTTGTATATACATTTATGAAATATTGCATAAAGCTATTGCAAATGGGATTAAATGTTTTATTATACTGCTTGTGTTTTAATCATTATTTTTTAAAACGAAGCTGTTTAGGAGAGGTGTTTTGTGTGTGTGTGCGTGTGTGTCTCAAGAAAAGGGCAGAGGTAGAGAGATGGGTAGATAGAGAAACAGAAATGTCTGCAGCCATCCTTTGCACAGTGCATAAATAAAAAACTGTTCTTTAATTTCTGGCTAGGAGCACTGCTTCAGAACTCGAAGCTGTTTTCATCTCTGTGTGTTCCAGTGAAGTCAAGAATTGTTCATTAACTGTTCGAGACTGGAATGCAGCAAAGCAGAAAATGACAAGCTTTGACAAACTGAAGGACTCTGCCACAGGCAGACAGCAATAGGAAACAAGCATTTTCTAAGGGCTTCCAAGCTTTCTGAAGGAGGCTACCAGCTTAAAGAGCGCAGCTAGAGCTGGCTGCCCAGATCGCCCTCTGTCTCTACAAGCTAACCAGCTCCTGACCAATATTTCCACTCCAACTTCTCTAATGGACAGTATTTGTCAGTGATTGGTTTGATGTCTCCACACCAGTGCATCCTGCATATAGAGGAAGCTTAATCGGTCTACTTAAAGAGCACTAGGAAAGCCAAAAATAAAACTCTAAGTGCCAAACAAAAAACAGCATGTCTACACTATTAAAAGCTAAACTGAATCCCCAGAAAGTACATGTACATACACATGTGGAAGGTAAAGGCTAGTCACTGTAACTGTAAAAGATGACAGAATTACAAGCGGTTTTGATTTTCTTTATGTGTTTTCTTTATTTTCTTTATGTGTTCTTTACACATAATATATGCAGAAAAAAAGAGTAGTATTTTTAATGAATAACCGAGAAAGAGATTAAAATATAATCCATCATCAGTTTAGGATTATTTTCCCATACTTAGATATCAACTAAATTCTATGCATCAGAATACTTAAAAATTCATAGCTAGAAAATAAAAGGAAAAGGACAAAAAATCACTAAAAACAATATTCATGATTATAGAAAAAATTTCTCAGTGTTTTTTTTTTTGTCTTTGTTTTTTTATTGTATTTAACTGGAAGTTTACAATTCAAGTTAGTTTGTCATACAAAAACTTACATACACCTTGTTACGTCTGCTCTCTCTGCGAAGTGACAGTGTGCTCCTCCCCTCCACTCCGTATTTCCTACATCCATTCAACCAGCTCCTGCCCCCTTCTGCTCTCTCCTCTTTCCTCGCAACAGGAGCTGCCCAGTTAGTCTCATGTACATACCTGAGCAAGATGCACACACTTCACCAGGATTATTTTATATCTTACAGTGCAGTCTAAACCTTGAAGAGCTGGCTTCAAGAACGGTTTTAGTTCAGAGCAAACAAAAAACTTTGGGGACATGTCTTCTGGGGAGGCTTCAGTGTCAGATCTTAAATTCTGGGCTTTTCACTAGAATTTCAGTTCTACTCCCCACTTTTCCCTGCTCCATCAGGGACTCTGCTGTGTCCCTGTCAGGACAGTCGTTGGTTGTGGTTTTTCTGGTGTCATGCTGATGTACTCTGGTTTATGTGGCCCTTTCTGTCTCTTGTGCTATATTTTCCTTGCACCTTTGATATTCTTCATTGTCCTTTGCTCTGATTGTGTTGGGACCAACTGATGCTTCTTAAATGGCCACTTGTTAGCTTTTTTAAGACCCTGATGCCACTCACCACAATGGGATACAAAACATTTTCTTAACCTATGTAATGTCAGTTGACTTAGATGTCCCCTAAAACCATGGTCCCCACATCGTCACTCCTACTACTCTGCCCTCAACGTGTTTGCCTGTATTCAGGAAACTTCTTAGCTTATGACTGAGTCCAGTTGTGTGTTGTCTTCTCCTTCACTGTGTGTTGTCCTTCCCTTCATCGAAAATAATTCTTGTCTACTATCCAGCTAATGAATATCCCTCTCTGTCCCTCCCCACCCACGTCACCATCAAAAAAGGTTTTCTTCTGTGTTTAAACCTTTTCTTGAATTCTTGTAATAGTTGTCTCATACAGTGTTTGTATTTTCTGACTAATTTCGCTTAGCATAATGCCTTCCGGGTTCACCCGTGTTATGGGATGTTTCACGGTTTCATCATTGCTTCTTATTGTCGCATGGTGTGCCGTTGTGTTACGGTACTGTAATTTATCAGTTTATCTATTGATGGGCACCTAGATTGTTTTCATCTTTTTGCTGTCACGAACCATTCTTCAGTGAACATGGATGTACCCGTATCAACTGGGATGACAGATCTTGTTTCTCTAGGATATATTCCAAGGAGTGCAAATGTGGGATTGTATGGTATTTCTTTTTTAAAAAGCACTGAATCGATTTTCAAAATGGATGTGCCTTTTGACATTCCAACCGCCCTCCCTGGTGGCCATCAAAAATTGTTTCTTTTTATGTGTAAACCTTTTCATGATTTTTTACAGTAGTGGTCTCATACAAAACTTGTTCTTTTGTGGTTGACTTACTTTACTCAGCATAATACCATCCAGTTTCTTCCATGTTATAAGATGCTTCACAGATTCATCTTTGTTCTTTATTGTTTCATAATACTCCACTGTGTTGTATATACCACAGTTTGTTTATCCAGTCATCAGTTGATAGGCATCTAGGTTGTTTCTTTTTGCTATTGTGAACAATCTGCAGTGAAAATGGGTGTGCATATGTCTATTCCTGAGCTGACTTTTATTCCTGTAGCATGTATTCCTAGGAGTGGGATTGCTGGAACATACGGTATTTCTATTTCTAGCTTCTTAAGGAAGCACCATATTGTTTTCCAAAATGGTTGCATCATTTTGCATTCCTACCAGCAGTGCGTAAGAGTTCTGATTTCCCTGCAGCCTTTCCAACATTCTTTATCTCCGGTTTTTTTGATTTGTACCAGTAATGCCAGACTATCTTGTTGTGGTTTTGATTTGCATTTCTCTGCTGGCTTATGACCACGAGCATTTACCCATATGTTTGTTGGTCACTTTCTTGTCTTCTTTGGTGAAGTGTCTGCCCATTTCCTTTGCCCAGTTTTTAATTGTATTATCTGTCTCTGTGTTGCAGAGGTATTGGATTCTCTTGTAGATTTTATATATTAGACCTTTGCCTGATTTGTAATAACCAAAAAATTTTCTCAGTCTGTATGTTCTCTTTTTACTCTTTTGGTGACATATTTTGATGAAAGTAAGTGTTTAATTTTCAGAAGATTCTAATGATCTACATTATCTTCTGGTGTTTGTGTGTTGTTGGTTATGTCTTGTATCTTGTTAATGTCATGTATTATGGCTTCTAACATTCATTCCATTTATTCCTCTATGAACTTTATAGTTTAGGGCTTTATGTTGAGATCTTTCATCCAATTTGAATTAGTTTTTGTATATAGTGTAAGGTATAGGGCCTGCTGTATTTTAGAGGTGGACATCCACTTTTCACAGCGCCATTTGTTAAAAAGACTACCTTTTCTGTATTTGATGGCCTTTGGGCCCTTGTTGAAGATCAAATGACCATAGGTGGATAGATTTACATCTGTGTTGTCAGTTCTGCTCCATTGGTCAGTGGTATCTGTTGTGGTAGCAGTACTATGCTGTTTTGACTACTGTAGCTGTACAGTAGGTTCTGAGGTCAGGTAGTGTTAAGTTCTTCTACTAAATTCTTCTTCTTCATTAGTGCTTTACTTATCTGGAGATTTGTCCCTTTCCATATAAAGCTAATGATGAGTTTTTCCATCTCTTTAAAGAATTTTGTTGTTATTTGGATCAGGATTGTATTTGTGAATCACTTTGAGTAGGCTTGTCATTTTCACAGTGTTGAATCTACCTATCCATGAGCATGGTATGTTTTTCCGTTTAAGTAGATCCCTTTTAGTTTCTTGAAGTAGCATTTTGTAGTTTCTTAGTATAGGTCTTCTACATTCCTGGTTACATTTATCTGCAAGTGTTTTATTTTTTAGGAACTATTATAAATGGCATTTCCTTAATTACCTTTTCATCATTCTCTTTAATGGCATGTAGTAACCCAACTGATTTTTGTATGTTTATCATGTTTCCTTCCACTTAGGGGAATATTTTTTTTAATTCCAGTAGCTTTTTCATAGAGTCTTTTGGATTTTCTATGTACAGTATCAACAAACCAAAAAAACCCACTGCCATGGAGTCAATGCTGACTCATAGCAATACTATAGGACAGAGTAGAACTGCTCCATTGAATTTCCAAGAAGTTCCTGGCATATTCAAGCTGCTAAATTTGTGGCTATCAGACATAGCACTTAACCACTATGCCAGCAGCATTTCCATGTACAGTATCATATCATCTACAAATAGTGACAGTGACTCCTTTTATATCTTTTTCTTGCCTTATTACTCTACTAAGACTTCCAGCATAATGTTAAATGGGAGTGGTGATAAAGGACAACATTTTCTTGTTCCTGTTGTCTCAGGGGAATGTTTTTAGCCTGTCTTCATTAAGAATGATGTTGGCCATTGGTTTTCCATAAACCAAACCAAAGACAGTGCTATTGAGTCAATTCTGACTCATGGTAACCTTATAGTTGCCCCTAATTATGTTGAGGAATTTCCCTTTTGTACCTATTTAATTGAGAGTTTTTATCAGGAATGGGTGTTGGACTTTTTCAAATGCCTTTTTTGCATTGATTGAAATGACTGTGTGATATTTTGCTGTGTTACATTGATTGATTTTCTAATGTTGAACCAATCTGTGCATACCTGATGTGAATCCTACTTGGTCATAGTGTATTATTATCATCATTATCATTACCATTATCATTTGATGTAATGCTAAATTCTATTGGCTAGAATTTTGTTGAGAATCTTTGCATCTATATTCATGAGAGGAAATTCTGGTGGCATAGCGGTTAAGTTCTATGGCTGCAACCAAAATAGCAGCAGTTCAAATCCACCAGGCATTTCTTGGAAACTCTGTGGAGCAGTTCTCCTCTGTCCTATAAGGTTGTTATGAATTGGAATCAACTCAACAGCAGTGGGCTTGGTTTTTATATTCATGAGATACTAGTCTGTAATTTTCTTTTTTTTATGGTGTCTTTGCCTGGTTTGAGTATCAAGGTTATGTTGGTTTCATAGAGTGAATTAAGAAATTTAATTTCCTTTTCTATGTTCTGAAATAGTTTGGGCGTTATTGTTGTAAGCTCTTCTCTGATTATTTGGTAGAATTCTTTGGTGAAGCCATCTGGGCCAGGGCTTCATTTTGTTGGGAGATTTTTTTTTATTACCTCTCTGAGTTTTTCTCTTGTTATGGTGAGCTCAGATTTTCAACATCACTTTGTGTTAGTTTGTGTAGGTAGTATGTTTCTAAAAATTCATACATATCCTGTAAGTTTTTGAATTTGTTGGAATCTAGTTTTTCATATTGTGTTATGAGTCTTTTCCTTTCTGTTGGGTCTGTTGTAATGACCTATAGTTCATTTCTTGCCTGGGTTATTTGCAGCTTCTGTTTTTGTTTTGTTAATTTAGCTGGTGGTTCGTTGGTTTTATTGATCCTTTTAAACAACTCACTTTTGGTTTCGTAAAAGCTTTCTGTTGTTTTTCTATTCTGTATTTCATTTGTTTCTGTTCTGATCTTTATTGTTTCCTTGAGCTTCTTTTGCTATCTGTATTTGTTGAGTTGCGTAGCTAATGTTTTACTTTTTGTTCATTTCTTCTTTTTTGGTGTGTACATCTACTGCTACAAGGTGATCTCTGAGGACTGGCTTTCCTCTATCCCAAAGGTTTTGATATGATGTATTTTCATTCTCCTTTGATTCTAGAAATTTTTTTTATTCTGTCTTTGATTTCTTCTATTACCAGGTGGTTTTTAAGCAGGGTGTTATTCAGTTTCCATGTGCTCTTCTTATTGTTAAATTCTATTATGATGACACTGTTGTCAGAGAAGATAATTTGAATTATCCCAGTGTTTGTGATTTTGTTAAGGATTGTTCTGTGGCCTAAGATATGGTCTATTCTGGAGAACATTCCATGTGAATTCAGAAAGAATATGTACTTTGCAGCTGTTGGGTAAAGTGTTCTATGTCTACAAAGTCAAGTTGGCTGATTGTACCCTTTAGCCTTGCTGTATTTTTGTTGAGCTTCTTTATAGACGTTCTGCTGTTTGTTGAGAGTGATGTGTTGAATGAAGTCTTCTACTATTGTGGGACCATCAGTTTCTCTTTTTGGTGATGTTAGGGTGTGTTTTATATATTCTGGAGCCCTGTAATTGTGTGCATAGATTTTATTATGAATGTGTCTTCATGGGCTTGTTTGCCCTTTAATCACTATATAGTACCCTTCTTTGTCTTTTATGGAGGATTTTGTTTTAAAGTCTGTTTTATCTGAGATTGGTATTGCCACTTTTGCTCTTTTTTGGTAGCTATTCACTTGATATATTTTTTTCCAATCCTTTGATTGTTAATAAATTTACATTTTTGTTTCTAAGGTGTGTCAACTGTAGACAGCATATGGATAGATCCTGTTTTTTTATTCATTCTGTCACTATCTCTTTATGGCTACATTTAAGCCAGTGTAATTATTGATGAGTGAGTTTATTGCTCTCATTTTAGGTTTTGTTTTGAAACTTTTTTTTTCTTTTTTGGTGCGACATTTCTTTGTTCTTCTTACTCTCCTGTGCTGAATTTCTTTTGCTGGTGGATTTCTTCTTCATTTGTTTTGTTTTTATTGGGGTTTTATGTTTTCTTCTTTATTTTGGTGAGTAGGTTTGTTAACTTTCTTTGTAGCTACCTTGAAATTTACCCTTGTCTTCCCAGGTTTAAACCAGTCTATTGTTATTTGTTATCACCTTGCTGTCCACTCCACTAGCAAGTTCTATACATACACTGTTTCTTCTTTTATTGTTCTGACATTTTTGTTGTTTAAAGATTGACCTTTCTTGCTCCTTGTAATTCTTTTCATTTTGGATTGAGAGTTCATTTCTTAGACTGATTTCCGGCTGATACAAACTTGCATCCCAGATTTAGGCTGTCGTCTGATATTGTTTGTTCCCACACTGAATAAATCCTTTTAATAATTCTTGCAAGTTTGGCTTGATTTTTACATATTATCCTAATTTCTGTTCATCTGGAAATGTCCTAATTTCACCATCATATTTGAATGAGAGTTTTTCAGAATACATTATTCTTGGTTGATAATATTTTTCTTTCAATGTCTTATGTATGTCATCTTGTTACCTTCTAACCTGCATGGTTTCTGTCACGTAATCATGCTTAATCTTATTTCTTCTCCTTCAGATGCAATTTTCTGTTTTTCTTGGGATGCTTTGGTTTTAGTGAATGTGTTTTTCTGTTTTTCTTTGTCTTTGGTTTTAGTGAATGTGATCATGATATGACTTGTTGATTTTCTTTGGTTATCTGTCCACTATGGGGTTTGTTGAGCTTCGCAGACAATCAGCTTTTCATCTTTCATGATATTAGGGTGGTTTTCTGTCAGTAAATTTTAGTGATCCTGTCTGTGTTTTCTGTTTTCTCCTCCTGTTCTGGAATGCCAGTCACTCATCAAATCTTGTTTTTAATTGTAGTGCACATAATTCTCAGGGTTTCTTCATTTTTCTTCATTCTTTTTTCTGATTTTTCCTCAAACAGTGTTGTATCTAAGTGTTTGTCTTCAGTTTTTCTAATCCTCTCTTCCATTATTTCAAACTTGCTCCTCAGTCTTCTATGATACTATCTATTTCTGGAATCTTGGTTTTTACCTTTTGGATTTCTGATTGTTTTTGTATGATTTCTGATGTGAATTTATTTTGAGATTTTGTTCCTGTATTATCTGCCTGAACTCTTGAATTTTTCGTGTGTACTTTCCATGAATTTGTCTACTTTTCCTCATTTTTGTCTACTTTTTAACTAGACTCTTGGACAACTCTGAATATTGTAGATTTTAATTCCCTGTGAGAGTTCTAGTGCCTTTTCTTCTCCTGGAAAGTAGTCTGATATTTTATTTCGGACAACTACTAGAACTATCCTGTTCTCTTTATTTATTTGTTTTTAATGTTTTGGTATTGTCTCCTGTCTTCAGGACATTCAGTAGTCATTTTCTTCATTTATTGATTGTAGACCTTTTTGTTTCATCCTCCTTTTTTTGGTTTGCTTGTTTATGTCACAGCAGATGGGTTGGGCATTCTTTGTGGTTAGTTTGTGGCCATGATACTTTTCACTACCTTGTCCAATAGGCAGGGCAAGTTGGTCAGTTATTGTGTGGCAAGTCAGTTATAGCTAAAGGGGAGGGCCTTGGGATAAGTTGTTTACAGCACATAGTAGGGCCAACAGGGAAGCTTAGCAATCACTGCCAACAGGTTCTGGCAGTCATTGTCTGTGCTGTACAAGGGTGTGATATTCATCACACAGTGCAGATAGGCAGGAAGGAAGGGGAGAACTTGTGATGTGTGGAGCTAAGATGAGCATGGAAAAGAGGAGAGAAAAACAAGAGCCAAGAATAAACAAAAAGTAAGTCCTAATGGAGTTTGCTCTTGGGGTGGAGAGATGAGAAACCAATAAATTGAGAAAAACAAGGGGGAAAAAAGAGGGAAAAGGAAAAAATAATGAGATAAAAATTTGGAGATGAAGAGAACAAAAAGCTAAAAATAGAACACAGGGGCAGAGACAAGATGGCATACTAGACACATGTCTCTCAAAATCCTTCTGGAAACCAGGACCTGAACCAATAATTAAATGGAGCCTTCTGGACACCTAGTGAGCCTTAGGACACAGCATAGTACTGTCTTTTGCTGACCCCCACTCTTGGTGAGTGCTGGCTTTCATGGACTGGAGGTACTTTGCCATCTTAACACTTTTTTCTCTGTATTGGCTGGCAGATGGAGCTGGGACTTGATTGGAGGCTGGCCTCTGATACACTTCTGGTGGGGTTGGCAGGCAAGATTGCCATATTTTAAGAGCCCGGCTTTGGACTCTGCACATCGGTGCCTTTAGTCTTTCTTTCTGCTTCTGCCATTGACTGGCCTGTGCCAGGGCAGGTGAGAAGCTTCTGCAGGATGCCAACTTGTTCCACTGGGAGGTAGATATATCCACACGGAGGGCTCAGCAGGACCTAATTCCTAGGCTGGGAGGCAGCACCTGCCCAGAGGAGAGCACTTTTCAGGCAGCAAAGTAGTATTCTACAGTGTCACCTACAGTTGGGGCCCAACAGCAGAGGCCAGCAGGACAGTAGCCTTTCTTCATTTTGAACTAGTTTATAACATCTGGTGTTGAATATAGAAGTGCTTACTTTGCCAACTGGGAAAAGGGACCTGTACACCTAAAACCTGACTGACTTTGGAAGTTCTCTGGTACCTTTTATCTTTCATTTTAAGATGGCCTAGAGAAACAACTGCAGTACATCCTCACAGCATCAATCCCAGCCTCTGTTGACTCACATCATGCCCCAAAAGCAACAGACTCTGGAGAAAAGCATAACCAAGAAATCACCCATGGTTTCAGAAGGCACCCAAAAGAAACAACCAAAGAACTTCCCAGACAAAGAAACCTTTCTGAAACTATCACAAGGTGAATACAAAAGGATTATATAGAGAGACCTCCTAGACCTTATACAAAATGCAGCAGAGCAAAACAAAATTTAAGCAAGCTGTTCTAACTGATGGAACAACAGTACTCTGAAATCTAACAGATCAAGAACAAAATCAAAGACATAGAAACTTCAACTCAAGACCAATAAAACAGAATGGATCAAATGGAAAACGGAATTTCTGATTTGGAAGACAGAGCTACTGACTCCAGCATCTATGAGGAGAAATCAGAAAAATGAAGAAGCATGTGGGACTCTATTAAGAGGAACAATTTATGATTAATTGGAGTTCCTGAACAGGACAAGACACCTGAGAACACAGATAGTATTGTTGTTGAGCTGCTGAAAAAAACTTCCCAGAAATTGCGAAAGAGGGGAATATAAATATCCAAGATGCATATCAAACACCTCAATATAGATCTCAAAGACAGACTCCAAGACATATTACAATCAAGCTTAATAAAATGAAACATAAGCAGCAACTCTTAAAGGCAGGAAGACTCAAAGCAAAGCTAACATTTAGAAGGAAACCCTGTAGGCTTTCATCAGATTTCTCAGCAGAAACAATGCTGGCACGGAAACAGTGGCATAACGCATTCAAAGCCTTGAAGGAGAAGAACTTCCAATCAAGAATTAGATATCCTGCAAAACTATCTTTCAAATATGAAAAGGACATTAAGACATTTACAGATAAACAGAAACTCACAGACTTTGTAAAAACCAAACCAAAGCTACAAGAAATACTGAAAGAATTTCTTAGCTTAGAGGAACAAAACCACTAATCTTATATTTTAGAAGCAAATACAGGACACATCACCCAGAATCCTACTCAGTTAGAGATGGCTCCAAACTCAATCAAAGCTGTAATAGTGAAAGAAATGATCCAGTGATCATATCATGAAAACTGTGATGTCATTATATTAAAAAGAGGGATGTACTACAATCATCATAGTCCTTACAGATGGAGAGTAAGTTAATAAGACTGGTAGTAATTAAAATTGGGTTTGTACATAGTTTATTAAGGGGAATTATAGGGGCAGACATAACGTACGATAATCATGCAACATATCAAATCAAGAAATGTAATACAGGAGTCTCAATGACCACAAAACCAACCATGAAAAAGATGAAATCAACTCAAAAGGAAGAATGCCCCAGAAAAGATTAATAAGAATAACTGAGAAAACATCAACACAAAAATAAAAATATCATAATGACAGCACTGAACACATTACCTATCAATAATCACATTGAATGGGAATGGACTGAACACTCCAGTAAAGAAACATCAAGTGACTTCTTGGATCAAAAGACACAACCCATCCATATGTTGCAGACAATAAACTCACATTAGACTTAAAGATGATAACAAATTGAAAATTAAAGGATGGAAGAATATATATCAAGCTAACAATACACAAAGAAGAGCATGTATGGCAATTCTGATCTCAGATAAAATAAATTTTAATGTAAAATCCACCATAGTGGACACTATTGCTGAAAGGTTCAACACACCAGCAGGACTTAACAATATTAAATAATTATGCACCCAATAGCAGAGCACCTAAATACATCAAAGAAACACTAACTACACTAAAAACTGAGATAGATGACTCCAAAATAATAGTGGGAGACTTCAACACACCACTCTCAATATTGGACAGATCATCTAGAAAAAAGCTCAATAAAGACACAGAAGACTTTATTGCCACACTGAACCAACTAGACCTCATCGACATATACAGAACTTTCTAACCAGTCCTCTTTCTTCTCCAGTGCACATGGAACATTCTCCAGAATAGACTATGTGTTAGGACATAAAGCCATTCTCAACAAAATCCACACCATTGATTTTATGCAAAGCATCTTCTCAGATCATAAAGCCACAAACATTGAAATCAATAGCGGAAAAAACATAGATAGAAAGTGGAACTCATGGAAACTAAACAATATCTTGCTCAAAAAGCCAGGGGTTGTAGAAGAAATCAAGGATGAAATAAAGAAATGCATGGATTCCAATGAGAATGAAAACACTTCCTACCTGTGGGATACAGGCAAATCAGTGCTCAGAGGTCTGTTTAGCTCCATAAATGCACACTTCTGGAAGGAAGAAAGAAACCAAAGAACTAAACCTACAGCTTGAACAAGTACAGACAGAACAACAGAGGAACCCCTCAGGCACCAGAAGAAAACAGATCATAAAATTTAGAGCAGAACTAAATGAATCAGAGAATGGAAAAACAATTGAAAGAATTGAAAAGACCGAAAGCTGGTTTTCTGAAAAGATCAATAAAATGGACAAGCCGTTGGCTAAACTTACTAAAGAAAAATGGGAAAGGAAACAAATAACCCATATAAGAAATGAGAGGAGAACTGTCATAACAGATCCAACAGAAATCAAAAATATCATAACAGAATACTATGAAAGACTGTATTCTAACAAGGAAATGGATAAATTCCTTGATTCATATCACCTACTCAAATTATCACAAGGTGAAACAGAACAATTTAATAAACCAATTACAGAGGAAGAGATTGGAAAAGTCTTCCAAAAAGCTCAGACCCAGATTGCTTCACTGCAGAATTCTACCAAACTTTTAGAGAAGCGTTATCTCCAATACTACTGAGACTATTTCACAGTATAGAAAGGGGCAGAATACTCCCAAATTCACTCTATGAAGCCAGCATAACCCTGGTACCAAAGCCAGGGGAAGATCCAATCAAAAAGGAGAACTACAGACTGATTATCACTCATGAATCTAGATGCAAAAATCTTCAAAAAAATTCTTGCCAATAGAATACAACAACATATTCAAAAAATAATCCATCATGACCAAGTTAGATTCATACCAGGGATGCAAGTCTGGTTCAACATCAGAAAAACAACTACTGTGATCAATTACATAAATAACACAGGAGACAAAATCACCTGATTTTGTCTATTGATGCGGAAAAGGCAGTTATCTTTTTCTTAATGACATTTTTAGTACCTTATAGATTACGGAAATCAGGTACTGGTCAGACATATAGTTGAGTCTCACTGGCAACACAAGAATAAAAAGGGGCGCACCCTGAGAATTCCACTAAAAGACTGAAATTCATGGTCCAAGGACTTTGGAGTTCCCCTGGGAGCATGGCCCCTGGCCCCGATGCCGCCCCTGTCCATAAATCATAACAGAGGTCAGCTCTTCAGACAGGAACAGATTGGACTTTGTGAAGCAGAGTGACCATATTTTGGGTGCAATTTATGGTTCTATGCATCTATAGGATGTCGTCCTGCTGACCTCTTACGAGAGATGGGGAGGGGGCAGAGAAGGGGATAGGAGATTGCTGGGAGGATAAGGCATGTATGGAGTGGAGAGGAAGAGTGTGTTGTCATTAGTAAGGGAGAGCAGTGGGAGCTGCAAATAGGTGGGCATGCAAATTTATGTGGGAATGTACATTTCCATTCAGTCATAGTAAATATATATATATATAAATTAAAATTAAAAAAAGAAAGAAAGAAAAGACCAGAGATTTGCCTCCCAGGCTGCAAAGTATAGTCTGTCCAGAAACAGTATATACGCCATACAGCACTAGGTAATCAGGAGAAAGGAAAAGAAGGCAAGCAATAGGGAGACAAGAACTGAGAAATGAAGAAAGACAGAAAGCAGAAAAGATAAAAAAAAGAATGAAAGAAAAGCCCCCCGGGATCCCATCAACAAGGCTGCGAGACTGCGGAAGTAAGTCCTAAGCCGTGCAACATACTGTGGCTAGAATGGGGCTTCCCAGTCACAAAAAGAAAAACAGACAGAACAAAACACACAAAGAAGTAAAACAAAGCAAAGCAAAAATAAATAAATAACAAGCCCAGAGGATCCCGTCATCAGGGCATCACAGGCTGGGAGAGTGGTTCCCAGGTGAGCAGTGCATCACAGCTTTCCATGAAGAAGCATAGACGGCACACAGAGACAAGTGTTCACGGAAACAGAGGGGGAGGTTGTGGGAAACTCAGAAGAAACTAAAAGAAACAGAAAAAGCAACACTGGCTACAGACAAATGGTACTCAGAGAGCTCGCAAGTGTGGGTGGGACAAATCCAGGTGGCGGTGGAAGCAGTTCTCTGCCTGCAAAGAGACTGCAGCAAGGGAGCAGAGGAGGCTAAAATAGAGGGACAGTGGAAAGGATGAGAATTAGGAAACTGTAGAATGCTGTTACCAGCTGATCACAGGCCTCCTGGGAGCTCCGTGACGCTGGTTTCCCGACTCCCAGTTCACTGGTTTCTGATGCGGGCAGGGTGAATTTAAGTGGCCCAGACACTGCACTTCCCAGCTACCCAGGAAGCACAGGAGATACAGCAGCGGGAAAAGGGTAGGAGTTGAGAAAGCATTTATCACTGATTAAGAAAGCTTTTGTCTCCTGCTGGGGTTTCTGTGAAGTTGCTGTCCTGGGCTCCCTGTCGGCTGCTCTCCAGTGAGAGTCCAAGATGCTGAATCCATGCTGCGTTAGCTGAAAAGGGCCTTTGAGCACATGGCAGCTCACTCTCCGTTTTCTGTCACTTTCTTATTCCATTCTGTGTTTTTGGCTGAGTGCTTTGTCTCTTCACTTGGCACTTTAGGTTCCAGGAGTGAAACCTGTCTCTGTTATATTTTATTTTTCAGGTCTTTGTTGTGGAGGGGTGGTGTGGTGTTCGTGGCTTCATGCTGGCTGCAGGTCCTTTATTTACTTAGTTATTAATGCTAACCATTTTAGTTAGGTTCTAACTAGGACAATAATTCAGTACTTTAATCCCTAAATGTCTTGATTTGTAAATATGGTCCACCTATCCCAAATGAGCAATTGTGAAAATTTTCTCTTCATTGCCACTGGTTTGAAATAAATCAACTTGAATTTTTAGAGAAAAGAGAAGTCTAATTCCCAGAGTTTATGGAAAAGATATTTTAACGAACTCTTGTTTTCATATAAAATATTGTACGTCTACAGGAGGCAGTAAAAAGTAATTATTTTTGGATAACACCCCTAAAATTAAGAAAATAATTAAATTTTTAATTTAAATAACACTAGAGAAACATGTGACCTAAAACGTCATTAGGAAGTTGGCACCTTTAGACTATCATGAGTAAAATAAGCTTCAAGTTTTCTGAAAAGTTTACCCTTTTCTGAAGAGAACTTTGTAGACTTCTGCGAATAAGTAATTTTCAAGTACAGTTAGTCCCAGAATTATCATTGTTTGGGAATTTTTCTTTATCATTTTTTGGGAGTTTTTCTTTTCCATATTATTGGAGTTTTCTTTTTTAAAATATATTTTTGGTTTTATTATATCAAATTTAAGTTAGTCAGTTCTTAAATGATTCTTAAAATGAGCCTTCTTTAGAAGAGAATGAGGGTGAGAGCTAACCACATTCACTCTGTATGGCTATAATAATTTTTATATTTAGACAAGTGTCTTAGTCATCTGGTACTGCTCTGACAGAAATGCCATGAGTGGATGACTTTAACAAAGGGAAGTTCAGTCTCACGCAGTCCAGTAGGCTAGAAGTCTGAATTCAGGGTGCCAGCTCCAGGAGAACGCACTCTCTTCCTGTTGGCTCTGAAGGAGGATCTTTGTATTGCATCAGTCTTTCTTCAGTCTGAGAGAATTTTGGCACAGGAACCTTGGGTCCAAAGGACGTGCTGTGCTCTTGTTGCTGTTTTGTGGATAATATGAAGTCCTCAAATCTTTCTTCCAGATTCTTTCCTTTGTATCTCAAGAGACTGTCTCAAGACACCAAACAGTCTATAGTTTGAGTCCTGCCCACCACTGCCCACCCCCCAGCACAACTTCCACCCATCCACTCTCACTAACATCATAGAGGCAATGTGGAGGAACATCACACATACCAGGAATCATGGGTCAGCCAAACTGCCACATCCATTTTTTAGGGAACACGATTCAATCCATGACAAGGTATATTTTAAGTGTAAGTTTATTTAAAGTTGAGTGTAGATGGGTTTAGCAGGCTGTGTATCAATCCTGGGCACCTTCATTTTGAATTTTCCTTTACAAGCTTCACCTGGCCTGTGAAATGTCATTGTAAGAAAAAAATCCCTAGAGTCATACCAACAAAGGCTATACAGCTAGGTTAGAAGACCTAGTTTGGAGGGCTGACACCAAATGGTAGATGATATCCACAAAGGATATCACCCCTAAAATTAAGAAAATAATTAAATTTTTAATTTAAATAACACTAGAGAAACATCTGACCTAAAATGTCATTAGGAAGTTGGCACCTTTAGACTATCATGAGTAAAATAAGCTTCAAGTTTTCTGAAAAGTTTACCCTTTTCTGAAGAGAAGATGCTAAGAGAGGGGTCTAGCAGTAGGAGAGAAGAGTTTATCCAGTATCTGCTCCCCTTATTCTCAGAAGTTATAATTTCCTCCACTTCTCAAGAATTTCTGTGTTATAAACTCTGGTCTGCATTCTCGTAAGGATCCCATTGTCTTTGAGAAGCCAAGGAAATTTGAAAAACTACAAAGTTGCTTGAAGTGTTGACTAGAACTCTGTCCTGAGGGTTCTGAGCATTTGCTTCATGAGGTCCAACACAACAGAGGTTGGCATGGCATTTGTGTTGAGATTCCATAAGGGATTAGAAGCCCAGAGAACCCCCAGCCATAATAGGGGGAAGTGTATCCACCCTTGCCCCACACTCTGGGCAGGACTCTCAGTCCCGACCCCTCCTGAGAAGAAATGGCCTCAGGAGACACACATCATCCTCCAAGCCCGGCTCTGCATCCTCTGACCTTGTTTCCTTCTTTGTTTCAAGCAGATTTCTGGCATCTGTCTGAGCCCTCAGTCTCTTTAAACTCACACTCGCACTTCAGCAAAACTGTTGTATCTTTATAACACTTTTAAAATGCAGAGTTTTAAAGGGTTTTCATTTCTTTTTTTTTTTTTTCCTTTGACTGGTGCATGTATTGAAATAGCTATATAGCTATAAAGCTTTGCCTGGTAATAAATAACTCTGGGGGGAAAAAAGAAATTTTTAAGATGGATATTCGGTAAAACTCCAGAATTATTGTGAAATCAGATTTTTATCTACCATTTTTAGAGCCCATTTGATTTATCCCAGCTTGGCATATTAGAATAGACATGGAGGATACAAACAGCCTGATAGTTAAAATTTTGTCTGCATATGAATCTCCTCTGGCTTCCTTCTCTGCCAGGAAAATTTTTCCTGTTGTCAGTCAACTGATCCTAATATCTTCTTGGAACAGAGCAAACATTTTAAAGTGCAAAGCAAAAGTCCTCCCCCAGCCCTGGGGAGAAACTTTTTTTTTTTTTTTCTCCTCCTTGAGCTGTTGATGTCTTCAAGAGAAACGACTTGAGCTGGCTCAGTCAGATGATACAGGACACATTTATAGCCATATAAAGGAAAATGTTTGAATACCAGTACCATTAATTTTATGTAAGGTTTATTTTGGTAACATTGTTTAAGAAAATCTGAGTCACAAACTGCACAGAGGCTAAGTCTCCCTTTAGCAACTGTCGAGTAGTTTTATGTCATTTTTATTTTTGTATCTTTTCTTTGAAAAAACCCTGTATTAGAATGCATTCTGAAATACGTTTATCAGCTTAGAAAGGAATTCTGGGCTCCCAACCACAGACTGCATTGCTTTTACTTCACTGTTTATTTCTAATTATTTTTGTAGAGTTTTAATGAGAATTAATCACTCTGAACCTAAAGAAAAGAATGAAGAAAGACATTGCCTTTTCTTAAACACTTTTAAAAGATCTTCTTTTAAAGGTAGACACAGCATCACTATAAGGATTGATCCAGAGTCTCTAATCTTTTGAGTTTCTTTCAACAATTCTCCCAGTGCACCTTTTTAAAAAACTATTGGCTACACATAAATTGTTAACAGGGTAGAAAACAGTTGTCAGGGAAACATTTAAAAAGATAGTAGTGAGGATCACTGAAAAGAGATTTAAACAAACAAACTGCTAAGTTAGAGTGTCTGTAAAGCTCTACATTGACCTTGTATTTGAGAAAAATGAGATACACAGTAGAAAGGATTTGTAGCTAGATAAGAAAGTGAGGGTAGGGTGGGGGGAAAAACAGGGAAGAAGGGATAAAGAATATTGGGTAGAAAATATAAATGCTTTTCAGCTTTAAAATTTTCAGTATCAATTTCAGTTAAAAGAAATAGTGTTTTAGATCTATTTAGATAAAACAAGTGAAAGGTGACCAAGATGTGAATACAAAGTTGCTTTATTTCAGAAGTAATCGAGATAATGTCTTATTTGAAATGTGTTTGGGCAATAATAGCTCTGGAGACTACTCCTAATGTTATACACTTTAGTTTTTTATGAAGGTTTCTAGGGAGAATGAACTGACTTGCTGAAAAATAATCATATTAATTAAATATCAAACTTTATATATACTCTAGAGATTTCGGAGTTTGGGGTGTGTGTGTGTGTGTGCATGTGTGTGTGTGAAATTTTGTGCCATATGCTCAATATTACTGGTATGTGTTTCTAACTTGTGCTTTCAAAGCAAGTACATGCTGTCACAGCATTTCTTCTGTGACTTTCTAAAGGAATATAATCTGTACATTTCAAGCGCTGCAGCTGAATCTAGCTCCTGTAGTAACATTTTAATAAAACTTGACTCCAGAATCTATATCATGTGGGAAATATCTTGGAACGAGAAGGCCCTAAGCATAAAGGAAATAAAGTCCAGTAGTATATACAACTTCAGTAATCTAGACATTGATCTTTGGTGGAAACAAATTTAACACTGGCAGAATATATATATATGTATTTGAAATTTATAAATGAGAATTTTTATTCAAGCCATTTGCCATTTGCATCAGTTTTCAAAAGTGTCCATTTAGCAAGCTTTAACATTTTGTTTTTATTTCATTTTATTCTGTTGGTGTTTGCAGCATAGATCAGTTGGATGGGAGATTGGTTCAAGGGGCTTTGGAACTCAAATTAAGTAACTTATTTACTAAGACTTTAAAAAAAAAAAACCCTATGAATAGGAATGGAAATTTAAAGAATGTTTTTTAGGAAAATTATCATAGATTTTAGTTGAGTTTGTTGAAAGTAATGCGATATAAACGATTTCCCTATCTTTTACAAAAATAATGCGTTTTTCTCTCTCTCCAGTACTGCCTTTTTGGCGAATTTGGATGATCAGTGGCTTACAAAGGAAACCCATTAGAAGTAATCATAATATGTACCTTTAAGTAAGCTCGAGTATTCAACTTGAAATTTGTGAAATGGAGAGAAGCGGTTTAACAAAAATGGTACCAATAGATCACAGTAATGGGCTGAAATCATTTAAATGATTCATAAATCTAATTATATTAGTGATTCGAGAATCTGTTTAAGTTTGGGTGGCATATATTCAAATCTCTTTTATATAGGTATTCAAGTTTATATTCTTATTGTAATCAAACCCTTAAAAATTAAAGAATTCTTGTCATTGTTGCTTTGCTAAGTTTCTAAACACTTGTCTCACTTGAAAACATGAATAAATTTCTACTTTATACTTAAAGATTATTTCATTTCTCTTTTACCTTTAGCAGTCCTTTGTTTGTTTCATAGATTTGTTATCTATGGCTGCTCTAAAAAATTACCACAAACTTGAGTGACTGAAGATAACATGAATTCATTATCTTACAATTTTGGAGGTCAGAAGACCAAAATGAGTCTCACAGCGATAAAGTTAAAATGTCAGGTGGGCTGTATTCCTTCAGGAGGCTCTATGGAAGACCCTGGAAACCCTGGTGGCATAGTGGTTAAGCACTATGTCTGCTAACCAAAAGGTCAGCAGTTTGAATCTGCCTAGTGTTTTGGGAACCCTATGGACTTATGAGTCGAAATCAACCTGACACCAGTGGGGTTTGGTTTTGTTTATGGAAGAATTTGTTCTTTTGCTTTCTTTGGCTATGAGATGCTGTCCTCATTCCTTTGCTCATGGTCCCATTCTTTCATCTTAATAGCCAGTAACATCTGGCCAAGTTCTTCTCACGTTGTTATCTGTTTGGTTCTTTCCTTCCTGCCTCCCTCGTTCTCTTAGAATGACTCATGCAATCAGACTGGGCCACTTCTTTGATTCAGAATATCCTCCCTATTTCAAGGTCAGCTGATTAGAAGCCTTAATTCTATTTGCAACCATATCTCCCCTTTATTATGTAACCTAATGTATGCGTGGATTCCAGAGGTTAGGCAGTGGACATCTTAAGGGAAAGGGTGTCGCTCCACCTACTGCATAAGGAGTCCCTGTAAATTAATAATTCTTGAAACTAGATAGTGAGCACATAAAAGTTCATCATAATTCTTTTGTCTATTTTTTTGTTTTGTTTTAGCTTTACCATGATAAAAAGTAAAGCTTTAATAAATTGTAGGAGTTTTGTCATCCAGCAAACTGTCTAGAAAATTTAAATATTCCAAATTCCATCAATACTTATTAGTATTCAGCTTTTTATGACGTTTTCATGTTTGCTTCTAGAGAGCTATCTGAAGAGATAAAATAATTCAAAAATTTTAAAACTGAAAAACTTTTAAATGCAGACATGCATTTTGCCTCTAGAAAACAGCCCTTCCTGAAATTTCGTGTTAAAATAAAAGATTTAAAATAATTAAATATATATATATATACTCGTTACAGAATGTTAGAAAACTTAGGCATAAGTAACTCTCCCAGAATACCTGGTCTGAGTGCCCTCTGACACATGACTTTCCTGCCAAATGATCACTTACTGACTGCTGGAATATCTCCAGGACTGGGGGTGAGGGGAAGTCGCTCCCTCCCAAGCAGTCTATTTAATCTTTAGATAGCTGTGATTATTGGGATTTTGTTTTATCTATATTGCTACGGGGAAACACTGGTGGCAGAGTAGTTAAATGCTGCAGCTGCTGAACAAAAGGTTGGCAGTTCAAATCCACCAAGGGCTCCTTGGAAACTACGAGGCAGTTTTATTCTGTCTATAGGGTCACTATGAGTCAGAATTGACTTGACAGCACTGAGTTTGGTTTGGGTTTTTTATATGGCTATGGAGAAAAAAATGTACCAATTCTATACTCCCAGATGAAAATAGCTTATATCTGACATGAGTCTCCTCTAAAAAACAAGTCAAGACTTGGCATCATGTCAGTTCATTCATCGTGACCTTAGAGAGCAGAAAACTGCCCATAGGATTTCCAAAGAATGACTGTTAGGTTTTAAGTGCTGACCTGTTGGTTAGCAGCCAGCTTTTAACCACGTCACTGCTGGGGCTCTCAGCCTCCTCTGATGGAGGCTGAATACCTTGAGATGCTCCAGAGATTAGCAGCAACCTGCACTTTGTAAAGAATGAAGATTGTCTCTTTGTGGAATACTCTAGTTTAGAGAAATTTGTCATATTAAATGGAACTTCCTTAAAAGATTCGTTCACCTGCTGGATTGAGTCATAATACACTGGGGAAATCTAAAGAAGACTGTAATCATGGCTGTGCTCCAGAAGCCGGTTCCATAGACTTTCTGTGTCTCTCATTTTCCATGGACAACATATTTGAACTGGATGGGCAAGTGATTGCTTCTAACGTGGGTCATCCCTTGACATGGCTTGGGTTGGCCCAGGAGGGTTAGGAGAGCTCGGAAGGGTACCACTGACTGAGGGGCTTGCAACCTGAACTTGAAGACTTCTTGCCAAATGAAAACTAGATGAATCTCTGCCTCTGAAGCTGATCAGCAGGTTTTTAAGACCAATTTTATCTGAAAAATTTTCGCAGCAAATAAAAGTCCCACTTCTCAGTTTTCTAGTGCCTAATTTGAGTAGACTCGCTGAGTAGCTTAAAAAGAAAAGACAGCACAAGCGGCTATGATGTTGTAAAATTTAAAGCCTTTAAAGCTTATTTTACACACTTTGTTTTGGCTGAAACACCTTGTTTCTAGAAGGACCTAAAGGGGCTGGAATTGTGCCATTAGATTTTATTAGACAGTAAGACGTACGGTTATAGACAGAGTTAACATGTGTATGAAATTGGTGAGAGAAATCAATTGACTGGAGGCCCAGCTGATGCAGAGAAGGCTCTCACTGCACAATGTGGTTTCTTGCCTCAGCTTTTGTCAACAGGCACTTAAACTGAACAGCTGAGTGAAAATATCAACCAGATAATGCCCTGGTTAAGACATTTTGTCCTCAGAGCCACTCAGTGACTTTTCTGAACCAAGGTCCCTCATATTCTGTGGCTTGCTGGACATTTTTATTGACTCTGGACATAGTACCTCCTGGTGTGTGTATATAGTTTACCTCGTTTTCAAAAAGGGTCACCTTTGGTTCCTCCAAGTCATAGACTTACTAGAGCACTTGAGGGTTTACCCAGATCATATGCAAGCCGCATACTGAGTAGCTATGAGCTATATTTACTCAAGTTGATTTTCTCATGAGGAGCTGGTGGCCTGTAGAGCTAGCTACAGGACACTTGAAACACGACGTTACTTTTTACCACTTCATGGAGATACCTACGAGGAGCAGTTTCAGGTTATTTACAGATATTATTAACTACTCCAGTCCCTGCATAAGGGTATCACGCTTGGTAAAGCAGAGGATTAAGGAGAAAGAAGACCTGCAAGAGATGGACCGACACAACAGCCCAGACAATGGGCTCAAACGGCAACAACTGTGAAGATGGTACAGGACCAGGCAGTGTTTTGTTCTATTATACACGGGGTTGCTGTGAGTCAGAACCAACTCAACAGCATCTGACAACAACAGCAGTTAACCTTTGTCTCTATAGACAGGAACTATTTGTGGGTCAAGAAATAAAATCAATGTAGATCATTCTCCTCACTCTGTCTCTGCTACGTATATAAAAATAAGTCAAATAACCGACACACAGAAACCCTGGTGGCATCATGGTTAAGAGCTATGTCTGCTAGCTACAAGGTCAGCAGTTTGAACATACTGTTGACTCCTTGGAAGCTCTGTGGAGCAGTTTCTGCTCTGTCCTGTGGGGTCTCTATGAGTTAGAAGTGATTCAACAATAATGTTTGTTTTTGTTTTAGAGCTAGTGTGGGTTGAGATAATCTTTCAACACAGCAGTTAACTTTTTTATAGCGTGTATTTTGTGTTTTTTTCTTCTGTACCTGCTTCTAAATAATCTTATAACTATGTTTGAATATAATCAATTAAACTTTTCTTATAACTGGAAATATTTGACCTATGTAATTTAAGTCCTTCAAGCTTAGAGTAACTTGAAGAGGCAGCTCCTTGCTCCAACTAGTCACTGTTAAAAATAAGAGCTATGTGTCAACCATTCTAAAACTAAAAGTTAGTACACCCACTTCTCCCTGATCAACAAGGTTATTACGTCCCAAAGACTGGGTCATTATGAAAAAGTTAGGCATTATGAGAAAACGGAGAATGACCACATCAGATCACAACATGGAAGGAGACATCATTAGCTTACTACCAGATTGCGTGGTTACCTGGCTGCCGAATTACATTATTACATAACTGCCAAACCACTGGGAATTTATAGGACAGCCATATTAGTGCATAACCTCAGCCATCCAAGCCAGCAAAACTCTTTCTCAAACCTCAGCATTTGATACTGTGAGACATACAACATTCGTGCACAAAGGCTTGGATAGTAGATTTTTTACTGTTGTCCCAGATGTAAAATGTCAGATAACAAGAAAGTCAATAAGTGAAGGAATGGGTATATATTTGTTGGATGTTTGCACTTTTAAAATGGTTTAAGAATTATGAATCAACCAGCAAGTCGTCTTATTTCACTGAATTGATATGCCACTAACAGGCCATTGTGACAAATGTTTAGGCTGTATAATTATTAAAGATAACCAGTCCATGAACATTTTTTATTAAGATTGTGTTCAAGATAAAATCATATCAACTGTGCTGTAAGAAACAGAACTTTAAGGCCTCTGTCACCCATCTACCCATCTGATTAAATGACTTCCAAAGCACTATTTTGGAAAATTCTGGCCTGTCCAGTGAGAACAATTTCAGCTCACCTCAGGGGGCAGTTTGGCCTTCTCTCCTTGGTTGGTTCTTAAATTTCCAGAAAAAGATATAAAATATCACTGGTATCTGCTGAGATTCACAGATGTCTGTTCAGCTGGCCTGATTCGTAGCCCTGTTATATCTTCTCCTTTGCTTTTTCCCACCCTGATTCTTAACTCATTTTATGTGTGATTTTTGTGTGCTGCTTAAAATCCTTTCTGTAACAGATTTCAGTAAGTGGATGAATGGACAGACAGAAGGAGTTCACCCACTTGGGAATGAACTTGAATCCTGCTCTGTAATGCTGTTGTTTCTTCACACACACTTCTGTCATCTTTCTAGCCTTATCGCTTGACATTTTCCATCACACTCCTCACACACCAGCATACTGAAGTAGTCACCACTCCCTAAACACACCAGTTCTTCTTTAGGACAAGTTCCTTAACTATTTGAAAACCTAGTCTTTTAGTAGAAAAAATGGAAACAACACTTACAGTATGGAGTGGTTTTAAGGGTAAAATGCATTAATTTGTGAAAAGACTGTTAACATAGTACATGGTACATAGTTGTTACTTGTGATGGTGTTTATGATTTTCCCAAAATCCTGAAATACATCCTTATTCATTTGATAAATTTATAGTTACTTTTCTCACTTAGACCCTTCCTAGCCCCTGTAGAGCAAATTAGCCTCTTCCTTCTCTGTACTTTAAAGTACTTTAATAGACCTGTCAATTTATCATACTGTGGTGACTTGTGTCTTGTTGTGATACTGGAAGCTGTGCTTACCGGTATTTCAGATAACAGCGGGGTTGTCCAAGCTGGACAGGTTCCAGTGAAGCTTCCAGACTCAGACAGATTAGGAAGAAGGATCTGGCAATCTTCTTTCAAAAAAAAATCAGCCAGTGAAAACCTTATGTATAGCGACTGAATATTATCCAATCTAGTGCTCGAAGATGAGCCCCAGAGACACCCAACATACAGCTGGGAAAGAACTGACTCCTCAAAGTAGAGTCAACCTTGATGGTGTAAATGGAGTAAAGTTTTGGGGACAAAAGCCAAAGTGTGACCTTAAATACAATCTGCAGCATTTAGGAACCATCTCAAACCAAAAGTGTTGTAGTCTAACATCAAGGACAACATACATGAAGAAAGCAACTGAAATAAACAAACAAATAAAACAAACCTAGTGCCACTGAGTCGATGTTGACTAATAGAAATCCTGTAGGGTGGAGTAGAACTGCCCCATAGATTCCAAGGAGTGCCTAGTGGATTTCGAACTGCTGACTTTTGGGTTAGCAGCCATAACTCTTAACCACTACCTCACCAAAGGTCATTAAAAAGATGAAACAAAAATCTGTGTCTGAAGAGGCTCTGAAACCTGCTTCTTAACACTGAGCAACTAAAGCAAATGGAAAATGATGAAGTAAAAAAACTAAACAGAAGATTTCAAAGGGCAGCTCTAGAAGACTGACATAATAAAATGTGCAAAGATCTAGAGTTAAAAAACTAAATGGAAGAATATACTCACCATTTCTTAAGGTGAAAACTACTGAGGAAAAAATCAAACCTTGAGTTGCAATACTGAAAGTTTCTATGGGCCAAAAACTGAATGATGCAAGAAGCATCAGAAGAAGATGGAAGGACTAGAGTCACTGTAGCAAAAATGAAAAGGTCAGTGTTCAGGCATTTCAGGATGTAGTATATGATTAAGCACCAGTGCTACTGAAGGAAGAAATCCAAGTTGCACTGAAGGCATTGGTGAAAGACGGGCCTCTAGGGAATTGATGGAATACCAACTAAGTCACTTCAACAAACAGACGCAGTGCTGCAAATGCTCACTCATCTATGCCAAGAAATTTGGAAGACAAGTGCTTGGCCAACTGACTGAAAGAAATTCATATTTGTGCCCATTCCAAAGAAAGGTGATCCAGTGGAATGCAAAAGATACAGAAAAATATTAACATCACATGGCAAATAAAATTTTCCTGAATGCTATTCAAAAACAGTTTCAGCCATATATTATCAGGGAACTATCAGAAGTTCAACCCGGATCCTGAAGAGCATGTGGAGCAAGGGATGTTATTCCCAATGTCAGGTGGATCTTGGCCAAAAGCCAAGAATACTAGAAAGATGTTGACCTATATTTTATTGGCCATGTAAAGCCAATTAACTTTGTGGATCATAACAAGTTGTGGATAACACTGTGAAGAATGGGAATTCGAGAACACTAAGTTGTACTCACGCAGATCCTATACACAGACTAAGAGGCAGTTGTTCAGACAGAACAAGGGGATACCACATGGCTTAAAATCAGGCAAGGTGTATGCCAGCGTTGTATCCTTTCACCATACTTACTCAGTTTGTATGAAAGTAATCACAGAACTACTTGAAGAAGGTGCCATCAGGACTGGAAGAAAGGTCATTGAAGAGCCTGCAATATGTAGATGACACAACCTTGTGCTCTGCAAATGAAGGCCGTTTGAAGCACTTACAAATGAAGTACAAAGAGCAGAGCCCTCAGTATGGGTTATCCCTTAACTCAGAGAAAACAAGAATACTCACAAGTAGACCCATCAACAACGTGATGATAAATGAAGAAAATTTTGACATTTTCAAGGATTTCATTTCACTTGGACCCACAAGTCCAGAACTCACACAACATATTTCACTGGGTAAATCTGCTGCGAAAGACCTCTTTAAAGGGTTAAAAAGCAAAGATGTAACTTTGCGGAATGAGGTGTGCCTGAAGGAAGCTGTGATCTTTTCAGTTGTCTCATATGCATGTGAAAGAAAGCAAGACAGTGAATAAGAAGACAGAAGAAAAACTGACACCTCTGGATCACGGTGTCGGTAAAGAATATTGAATGTACTGTAGACTGCCAGAACAAACAGATCTGTCTTGTAACAAGTGCAGCCAGAATGTTCCTTGGGAGTGAAAACAGTAAGACTTCATCTCACTTACTTTCGACATGATATCAGAAGAGGCCCACTGCTGGAGAAGGACACCATGTTTGGTAAAAGAAAAACCAAACCCACTGTCACTGAATCCATTCCAACTCCTAGGGACTCTATAAGGGTCAGCAAAAAAGAAAAAGACCCTGAATGAGACAGATTGACATGCTGACTGAACAATGGGCTCTAATATACATACTGTTGTAAGAATGGCATATGACGGAACAATATCTATTCCTGTTATACATGGCAACTGACTGGATGGCACGTAACATCATAACAATACACCCTCATTATTTTACATACTACATTATACTTTTATGATGCGTAACATCTTCCCATATTTATTTTCCCCACTAGATTGTTTAGGATGGAGGACATAGTCTCCTTAGCCAGGCCAAGTGCCGTCAAGTCGGATATACTTTCATTATTCACAGTACATGTAGCAATCACTTTCTTTTCCACCTCTCAGGTTTATTGGGAAGCACCTTTCCCATTGACAGTGCATACTGAGCCAACACAGGGAGCCTTTATGACTGTTTGAAACTGAAGAAAGAAGTGTGTATCATAAGTTAATGTTTTTACAGGGTATTGCATGAGGTTATGGTTAATTGATATTTTTTAGGAAAAAATAACAGATTTTTGGAAATTTGGTTTAACTGGTACACATACTTACTTCTGGACTCCAGGGACAGAATTAGGCATGTGCATATGGACCACTGTACTCTGAGGACAGGACTGTGGGATGGGCAAGAAAAAAAATCCATGCTACCTACCAAAAATTCAGACATACTCAATGGTTCATCATAGTTCTATTAATTAAAATATACGATATCAAAGAAAAATGTAAATCAGAAGATACCGAGTATGAAAATTAAGGGTATCCCTGTTGTTTACACAGAGAAGATCTTCAATATATGTTAAGGAAGGAAGGAAGGAAGGAAGGAGGAGAGGAATTGCGGAGAGAGAAGAGGAGAGGGAGGGAGGAGAGAGCAAACAAACAAATGGATGAATCCAGCCTTCTGGCAGCAATCCTGTCCTCCATCATTCCTGGAAGATCCCCAACAGTGATGCATCGATCTCATTTACAAATTCTGTCAGTGCACTGATTAACAGTTCCCAAGTTTATCACTCAGGGCATAAATAACTCTGGTTCTGCAAGATATTAATTCATTCGCAGTGACTAATTTGCCTCCTCCTTGATGATGATGCCAACTATTGACTAAGGCAAAATCCCTCAGCTTGCCAACTCCCTCCCCACTCAAAAAAAAAAAAAAAAATTCACTTATTCCAAAAATGGCTTATATAGGAAAGACACAGGCAGATGCTTTTGAAATTGACACAGAACAGCCAAAATTTGGGCCTTTTGGAAAAAAAGTCATATCCTAATGATTCAATTAGCTTCAGTTGTGAGGTTTGGTGAAGGCAGGAGAAATGGAAAATGAAAGATGAGGAAAGAAAGGTAGGTAAGCTTATTGATTTTCTTCATCACTTGCCTTCTCTTTGATGATTTGCCCTGTCTAGATTTCCTAAGTTACAAATGGAGGTTTATTATTGATCACATCTTTTTTATTGGAAGAAGAAAATAGAATTAACTATTAACTGAAAACGTTTTCTCACAAAGTGCTACAGTTTTTATTCCTTGATGAAACAAAGATCCTCTTTACAAACAGCCTTTTTTGAGATACTGTTCACTGGCAACAGAAATTATTCTGTTGAACAAGTGAGTGAAGCTTTCCCACTTTAGAAGCAAGTATATTAATCTCTGAAATGCTGCAATAGATAAATTTCCTTAGCTAGCTTGTCAAATTACTCTAGTAATAATAAAAAACCAAAGCCAAAGCCACTGTCAGTGAGTCGATTCCAACTCTTAGCAATCCTTATAGACAGAGTAGAATTGCCCCATGGAGTTTCTGAGGAGCACCTAGTGGATTTGAACTGCCAACCTTCTGGTTAGCAGCTTTAGCACTTTTAATTTTTTAGTAACAAGAAAGATTGCTGAAATTTGTCTATAGTGAACTCCTGTGTGGCAAGTAAAATGTAGATGAAGATACTCTATACACACATCCACATGCATGTACACATATGCGCACATGCACATGCGTGCACATATACGCGCACACACATCTCAGGACAGGGAATGATCAGATACAGATCAAGAAGTCTGCTCTTCTCTGTTAACTAAGGTTCTTCACCAAGCCACTTGGTTTGCAGGCCCCGACAAGAGCTGATTACTTCCTACCTTTGGAGCAGACTTAGCAATTCTGTAGTTTGTTGTAATTTCCCCTTCCTTCTCTCTATGTCTCCTCTTCCCCAAATCCCCAACCAATAAAGCTTCTGTGACTGACCCTACTGCACTCTTAAGCGCTTCACATCCTCAAGTAACACTTGTGCTTTGCACTTGTGTTGTGTTTGGCTTCTTTTCCTGGCTCCATTTTGGCTCTTTTGTCATTTTTCTTGCCTTCTCTCTCTCACTCTTTCTCTCCTCTCCACCTCCCACCTCCCACTCCTTTCCGTCTCCCACATTCATGCTACAGATGTGCAATTTCTACCCCTTGCAGCCCATCCTATACTCCAGTGCCGCAGTACATTCCCTAAGTTACAAGTTGGGGAAAGCTCACATTTCCTCGTCTCCCATTCTAAACATTTTGTAATGTGGCTGTAGTAGCCTATCTTTTCAGCCAGGTCAGCCATCTGGAGTCTTGACTGCCACCTTTCTCCTTCCAGTGTGTTCTTCCTCGTCATCCCTATATCAATAAAGGACATGACCACCAATCCAGTTGTTCTCATGAAAGATCTTGAGATAATGTTTTTCTTTTAGCTTGTGCTGGATTCCCCAGTTAGGAATAACCTTTGCATTCTCTATTGTACTCCCCACATCCAATTCATCACTAAGCCCCATGATGCTACTTCCATAACTTATGCCCAGTCTGACCATCGGTACTGCCTACTCAAGCCAACTGGGAAACTACAATAGTTCGTGTTTGATCTCCCTCAACTGCTCTCGCTTCCCTACAAGCTCAATTCTATACAGCAGCAGACAAGACCTTTTAAGACATAAGGTAGGTTTCATTATTCCTTTGCACTGACATTTCCTTCTTCTTCAAATAAAGTCCATACCCCTGCCTCTGTGTTTTCCGGCTCACTTGGACCTCAGCATTCACCACACTTACCGTCTCATCATCTCCCACTGTGCATCAGCCACACTGGCTTTCACTGTCTCTTTATACACATTCTCATCTCAGAGACTTCACACTAGCTATTCCCTCTACCTGGAGTGCTGTTTTTCCTAAAATTGGCATGGCCACTCCTTCTGTCATTTTTCTCTCAGCCTCCATGTCACTATCTTCCCAGACTACCCAATATAAAATAGCTACCGGGTCAATATCATCACACCTAGTGTAGCATCTCTCTGATATTTCTCTTTCCTTTTTATTTGCATGATTTGTTTTCTGTTCTATTCATTGCTGAATCTCCTTTCAAGAACAGCGCTTGGCTCTGCATAAGTATGTGTTTAAGGAATAAATGAATCTTGATTTATCTCTATGCTCTGTCCATAACGCTGGGTGGTATGTCTAATGGTGAAGGGTAATAGGAACAATACAAGAGGTGACGTGAAAGTAGGAATGGAGTTGAAATGTAGATAGGAAGAAAGGAGCAGTAAAAGAGAATGACCTAACTAACTGGAGAGTGGCATTCTTGTTAGTTGACAACAACAGACAAGATCAAAAAATACTCCACCCTCAGACTAACGAAGCTGGCATCAAATGTGATTCAAGCTACAAGAGCCTATTCTTAAACCAGAGACAACACAGACTATGATCTTCATGGGGGCAGGGTTGTCTATTTTAGTCCTTGCTGTCAGCCTGATACCTACAACAGTATTTGGAACACTGCGGATACTCTGTGAATGTCTGAGTGCGTATATGCGTGAATGAACGACTGGGCATAATATAAGCCCAGGATGCTTTACTTGGAAATAGTTTATAAGATCAAGTAGAGGTAAGAAAATTGTAGAACTCTTTAAACCCGTTGCCATCAGTGCAACTCTGATTTTTGGTGACGTGTTGTAGTAGTTAAGTGCTATGTCTGCTAACCAAAAGGTTTGCAGTTCAAATCCACCAGGCATTCCTCAGAAATTCTATGGGGTAGCTCTACTCTGTCTGTAGGGTCACTGTGAATCAGAATCGACTCAGTGGCAGTAGGTTTGAGATTTATGCGTTACAAAGTAGAATTGCTTCATAGAGTTCTCTTGTCTGTAATTTTAACAGGGGTAGATCACCACAGCCTTCTTCTATGAATCTTCTAGAGGGGTTCAGACAGTCAACTTTTCAGTTAGCGGTCAGGTACAAACAACTTGCACCACTGAAGGAAACTTGACTATATAAAAGTATTTCTCAGAATCTGGACCTTGAATGCATTTAAGTGATTTATTAAAATCCAGTGTCCTGTGACTTTCCTAAGGCCTACTGATACAGTGGCAGCAATGATGGGCTTAAGCACAAAAATGATGGTGGACATGGTGCAAGACCCGGCCATATTTTGATCTGTTGTGCATAGGGTCACTGTGAGTCGGAACCAACTCAATGGCACCTAACAACAACAACAACTGAATCATCTAGGACTTAGGCTATGAGTTATGAGTTATGAGTTTATGTTATGAGTTTCATATGTGCTTCCTCTAAGTCCACTGAAGCTGAGAACGACCGCCCTAGAAGAGGTAAGGTAGTGAAAGTTCTTGATGAGGGTCTACATTTGAGAGACTTAGTGAAAAACAACTTGCAGGAATTTTGTAAAGGAAAAAAATGGCCAAGTTTCCAACTTGGCAGGCAGAGAGAATGACATTGCTGTTGACAGAAAATAGGAAACTTGTAAATCAGTAGCAAAAGGGATTCTCATTTTAAAAGCTTATAAAGTAATAGATTTTCACCTTTTGGAAGGCAATGCTAGCCAAATATAAAGGTGAAGTGTGAAGCTAAGCTAAGAAAAATATGTGCTCCTCAAACCACAGAAGGTACCACACTGTAATAAACAGCAAAGTTATGCCTCCGCATTCTGCACTACAGTGGTGCTGAAGACAAATAACTCTCGTTTCCTACTGTCAAAACCTGTATTAAAGGCAAGTTACTCCTGTTTATTTCATAGCACAAGCATTGCATATGTCTCAATAAATGGTTCTTTGTGCAATAGATCCTTGAAATTGGCTTCCTACCAGATATGACATTGGAGCAATGCTAGAAAGCAGGAAAGGAACACCAGGGATCTAATTTGAGGAAAGATCTGAAAGCAAATGTCCCTTGTAAATAGTAACATTCTAGAAAGTTGTTCAGTGTTCCATCATTTGGATTTTATTCAGAATTCTTTGATTTTAGAATCTAGAATTCATACGTCTTTGCGTAAGAGTAGGCTTAGGTCAGTGAAAGCTACCCATAATAAGACATCTTAAAACATGGAACTGCTTCTCGGATGCATCGGCCTCAGTGCTCTTGTCTTGTAAAGAACCTGACATTTTAGAATAACGGGAATATCCATCATGTTGAATACTCAAAAGTAAGTTAACTCTTCCCACCATAATAGATAAGCATTTAATGTATATTTGTAGAATTTTTTTTTATTTTTCTTTTTTATCATGACTGAGTGAAAATGTACATTCCCATATAAATTTACATGCCCACCTATATGCAGCTTCCACTGCTCTCCCTGCCCGGTGACAGCACGCTCTTCCTCTCTGCTCCATACATGTCTTATCCTCCCAACAATCTCCCTTCCCCTCCTCTCCACCCACTCTCCTTCCTCCAGCCAGAGGTCAGCAGGATGATATCCTACAGATACATAGAACCATAAAGGGCATCCAATATATGGTCACTCTGCATTGCCGACTCGACGGCACTTGGCTGGCATTGCCAAGTCCAATCCATTCGTGTCCAAAGAGTGAACCTTTGCTATAATTTATGGGCAAGGGCAGCATCAGAGCCAGGGGCCATGCTCCCAGGGGAACCCCAAAACCGCTGGACCATCAGTTGAGGTCTTTTAGTGGAGATCTCAGGGTGCACCCCTTTTTATTCTTGTGTTGCCAGTGAGAGTCAACTTAATGAGCTCCTTCGTGGCTATCACAGGTGGTAGCCGGGCACCATCCAGTTCTTCTGGTCCCAAGTCAATGTAGGCACCCACTCATGTGGGTCTCTCTATCTTCTGGGTTGTCTTTACCGCATGTCATTTTAGTCCTCGGTGAGCATCCGTTCCTGCTGAGTTGGGACCATTTGCTGTGCCCTCGGATGGCAGCTTGGCAGCTTTTAAGACCCCCGACACCAGTCACCAATGTGGGGTGCAGAGAGTTCTCTTAGCAAAATGCTAGCTGTGCCAATTGGCCTCAATTTCGCCTAAAAGCATGGTCCCCGACCCCCTGCCCTAGCTACTTTATCCTTGCAACATTGGGTTAAAATGGAAGGAGTATTCAAGTTATGCTGAAGTCCACTTAATACTGTTCTTGTTTCTAATGTGTGCTGTCACCGATTTCACCCAACCAGATTTCTAGCAACTATCTAAACTAAACCCTACCCCCTCACCCTCCATCTCTTTCCTCCCTTGCAGCTGTCAAAGAGTCTTTTCTTCTAGACATAAGTCTGTTTCTGAGATCTTATCATAGGGGTCTCATACAATATTTGTCCTTTTGTCGCTGACGACTTTCACTCAGTATAATGTCTTCCAGTTGAAACCAGGTCATGAGATGTTTCCTGGAATCATCATTATTCTTTATCATTGCTAGTGCTCCATTGAGTATGTATACCATAGTTTACTTATCCATTCCCCTGTTGTTGGGCATCTGGGTTGATCCCATCTTTTTGCTATCATGGACTATGCTGCGATAAACATTCTTGTGCATGTGTCCATTGGTGTGAAAGGCCTTGATTCTGTAGGATATATTCCACATAGAGGAATTACTGGGTCAAATAGTATATCTATAAAACTCCAAGTTCCCCTTCTTAGTATCTAATCACTGTCAGAGAAGAAAAGAGGTAAAAGAAGACAGAAGTGTTAGAACATACCCAGAAATGTACTCAGGAGACCACAGCTTCACTGCACCCACTTTGGAGGCTCCAATTCATTATTTGAACAGAGAACAAGTGAGGGTTTCCAAGGACCACCTGTGGATTTGAACTGCTAACCCTTTGGTTAGCAACTGTAGCTCGTAAACACTACATCATCAGGGTTCCCAAAGGCAATAAGTCTTGCATTATTCTGCAAACCAGTCTTTTCTGTTTCTTCTGTAAGTTGAGTAAGAAGTAATGTTGACCTTAGTTTTTTAAAAGAGAGGGCAGGAAAATCAAAAAAGAAAGAAACCACTAGTCAAAAATTTATGCCACAAAGTCTGGGTCACACACAATTGGGTATAAAACCAAAAAAAGAGAAAGAAAACAAAACCCTCTGCTGCTGAGTCAAGTCCAACTTATAATGACCCTATAGGACAGAGTAGAACTGTTCCTTAGAGTTTCCAAGGAGCACCCGACAGATTCAAACTGCCAGTCTTTTTGATTAGCAGATGTGGCACTTAACAACTAGGCCACCAGTTTTCCAAGTTCAGTATAGACTACTCCAATGCATTCCTTTATTGTCCCTATCAATGAAGCTACGAGTTTGTATTGCCTCACAAAAAAAAGTCAAAGGCCAAGTATATTGAGATCTTTTTATTGCTTCACTTCTCAGAAAGATACATTCAGTCTTTCCTTTTCAGTAGATGGTCTGTATATATATTTTTACTACTCTTCTACCTGGAATCCTTAGATGGTGCAGTTAACATATATACTGCTAACCAAAAGGTAGTGGTTCAAGCCCACCTAGAGGCTACTCTGAAGAAAGCCTGGCAATCTACTTCCAAAAAATCAGCCACTGAAAATTCTATGAAGTACAGTTCCACTTCAACCCTCCTGGGGTTGTCGTGAGTCAGAATCATCTCCACAACAAATGACTCGTTCTCCTCGATGCTCCTGTGTTCCCCTTGCCCTCAAAAAGGGTGAAATGAACACACCAATGAAAAGATCACTTAAAACAGGGATAAGAATCTGCTTCAGAGAGTTCTTTGCATCATAGATGTCTATGCCCAGGGTGTCTTTTGTGTAGGAATTCTAGATCAAGAAACTGATGCCTGATCAAGAAACAGTTTGAACTCTGTAAAAGCATGCTAGTGGAACGATTGCTGAATAAATTCCAACTTAGTATTAAAAAGAAGGACTTTAAGGTTATTTGTTCATTGGGTCAATAAATATTTGCATGTACAACTTTATGTCTGCATGATATAAATCATATTTGATGTCAACTATCAGAAGCATGGAAACCCTGGTGGCAGAGTGGTTAAGTGCTACCTCTTCTAACCAAAAGGTTGGTAGTTCAAATGTGCGAGGCACTCCTTAGAAATTCCACGAAGCAGTTCTACTCTGTCCTAGAGTGTCGCTGAGTCAGAATTGACTCAGTAGTAGTGGGTACTGGGTTCTCAGAAGCATGCAAGGCTTCATCCAGCAAGGAGAAAAAAGCAAACTGATCCTCTGATTCTCTCAGCCTTTGGAGTATTAATTAGAATACTCCAAAAAAAATCACTGGAGCCCTGGCTATCCAGAGGATGTCCAATGGAGAGGCCAAGGTGACAAGAAAAAGAAGTGGTCCTCACCACAGGGCTCAGAGGGCTGGGCACAAATGGCAAGTCCAATGTTCCAAAAGAGAAAGATCTTTTATGTCCTTGGTTTGTTGTGGAATGGCTAACTTTAGAAATATGAAGACCCCTTCCCTTCGTCTTAACACTGTACTACTTCTATCATTTTTATCACTTTCTTCCACATGGATAAAGATCTATTCATACACTACAAGGAAAAATGTTTTCCTTCTCAAAAGAGATATATTTCAGTAGTGTTCTAAGTGTCAAGGACAACTTAGCTCAGAAGGCACAAATTAGGTTTATTTTAAAGCCTGTCTTCATATAAGACTAACTTGTGACATTTTATTTCACTCACATTTGGCATGAAAACAAGACACTTTATACTGAAAATATCTTTTTATTTTAGTGGACATTAATTACATTCACAGGCCTTTTGTGAGTAATGGATAGCACAATAAGTTTAGGCATATTTTATCATTTACCGAAGCGTTCTAATAATCAACTGTTCTTAGTGAATTAATAAAAATAAAAAAAAAACTAAAATTTAACGCTCTTTGAATATAATCTATGAATACTTACCTGCATTCTTCAGGGTGACTGAACTGATTGTGGGATTACCTGAAAACAAAGACCTCTTAACTTTGCCTCCCATTTAACCCTCCATTCGACAACAGCTAGTCAAATTTGCTTAGAAAGCAAAAATAAAAATAATATTTCATTCTCCACAGTCAACAACTGAAAAAAATTCTTTTTGTCAGAAGGCTGTATTGCCTTTTGTAAGGCATAAGAAAATGTGGCACCACAGACACAAATATGAGAGAAATAACCTGCTTTTCAGTAATTTAGTTTAAAAACAATTCTAGCTCATGTCTCAAATTCAATCTTTTATGTCGGGGGGGGCGGGGAAATGAGAGTAATTTACAGAGACATAGTACCTTGCACTAAATGTTTGAAACCCAGGACCTTCATCTAAAGTATAGACAGGTAAAGAAAGAATCATGTAGTAACAACTCTGGCACTCCCAGTCTGTGAACACCCGTTTTGCAAACATCAAATCTTGTGAATAAAGTGTCGTGTAGTCTCCTCACCCAGCTGCGAAAATGCTAAATTGCTGCCAGGATGGAAACATGCTAGCCTCCTTTATCCTTCCCGTTCTTCATCTTGAAGAAGACTGTGCCCAAATTTCACACAATATTTTAAGCATGCCTCTCTGAGACTGAGGGGCCTCTGGTCTGTCTCCATGTATTGAAAATGCTTGTGTATTAACAATCAAATGTTAAAATAGGATTACAAAATTTGTAGGACATTTTAAAAGTTCAATACTGTCCATGAATCTCACTGATAGCATGTCTTCTTAGGAGACAACATCTAAATTCGGCTCTCCTGGCTCTATCTATAATTAACTATGCTGTTTACGTTTGTGGTATAGTGGTTACGTGCTATAACTGCTAACCAAAAGGTCAGCAGTTCAGATGCACGAGGTGATCCTTGGAAACTCTACCGGGCAGTGCTACTCTGTCCTCTAGGGTTGCTATGAGTCGGCATCAACTTCATGGCAACGAATTTGGTTTTGGTTTTGACTGGCTTCCCACTTTCATTCTCTCGTGATTGGCTAACAAGTTTTTCTGCAACCAGTATTTCCCACCCTCAGTCTACCCACCGTGACGGCTTCTGATGTGATGTTTTTCAGTGGCCACTTGATCATATTGTACTTTCCAAGGGCAGGGCCCAGCACCTGCAGGGTAAGTCAGCTTCTGGCCGTGGTGACCCCACAGCCCCTCCCCTGCTCTAGCCGGGTCTCGCCCTCCGCTGGCACCTCCCAACGCATCTTTCCTGCCTCTGCCTCCGTGCTCTGCACACTTCCGTTTGCTCCCACCGCTTCCTGTGTCTGGATTGCTGTTACTCTCTCCAACTGCCCACAAAGCCCTTACATCTCCTTCTCCACTGACCCTAAGCCTTTGCTGAGCTTTCAGGCCACTCTGGCTGTCTTCTTTTTTAATCCCATTGTACTCCAGTCAGAGTCCTTGGGTGACGCAATCGTCCGCTAAATGACAGTTTGGCAGTTCAAGTCTATCCAGAGGTGCCTTGCAAATCTACTTCCCCCCACAAAAAATCCGTCACTGGAAACCCTGTGGTGCCCCCTAAGGTTCTACAGTTCTACCCTGACCTACCTGGCAACTGGTAGCCTGGTCACCGTTTCCGGAGTCCTTATCACAACTCATAGACTTAGTTTTTTTTATGTATTTGTCTCCCCAGGCCGTGAGGGAAGTTTCTTGAGGGCAGAAACTAGGTTTTATCCCTTTTGGTGTCCTCCGTGCCTGCAGCACAGACAGTCTGATTAGCATGTGTTATAATGTTACTACCATTTATATTGTTCAGTTCATGTGATTTGTCTTCATTTCTTTCCCGCCTACTGTCTTAGTCATCTGGTCCTGCTCTAATAGAAATACCACAAGTGGATAGCTTTAAAACGAGAAATTTATTCTTACACAGTCCAGTTAGGCTACAAATCCGATTTCAGGTGTCAGCTCCAGGGAAGGGCCGCCTCTCTCTGTCTACCCTGGAGGAAGGTCTTTGTGTTGCATCAGTCTTTCTTTGGTCTGAGAACATCCTGGGACAAGAACCTGAAGTCCGAGGGACACCCTCTGCTCCCAGTGCTGCTTCCATGATGGTATGAGTTTCCCACTCTGCTTGCTTCCCTTTCCTTTCATTTCTTGTAGGATAAAAGACAGTGCAAGCCACACTCCCGGAAACCTCCCTTTATATTGGAGCAGGAAGGTAGCCTGAGGAATGGTGTTTCAGTCCCACCCCAGTCTTCTTGAACATAATCCAGCCTATTAGGCACAGGCAGAGATTAGGATTTACAGTGTAGGAAAATCATAAAATGGAGGGCAACCGCAGAGTAGTGGGAATCAGAGCCCAGCCAAATTGCTACACACATTTCTGGGGGGAGCATAATTCAATACTTGACACTTACCATTCCATTTTTAAATTTTCAAAAATCACATCAATCTTGACTGATAAGAGTTAGAATAGTGTTATTTAAAGACATTTATCATGGATAAGTAGAATTTGTTTTGAAGTGAAATTCTACATAATATTTTAAAAGCCATCAGCTTCTAAATTTCTTGAGAACGTTAGCCTCTCTGTGACAATTTCCATGCAACTCTTAAATCCTCATCGAAGTACTTAAAAATCTGCTTCTCCTCACAAACACTGAGACAAGGAAATTCAAACTTTGTATTCAATTTTATCATTCGTTTTTGACTTCATTGCTGCAGTACTTTTTCGGCTACTTGTTCATTTCAAATGTGTAATATTTCTTCCATGTTGCAGATTAATGACTTCTATGGGCTGCCCTGCCAACCCTAGTACCATCCTAATAATTTTCTGTTGAGAAGTATGTTTTAAGATGCCGACAATCTGCTTCAAAATCTTTTTGGAACTCAGTATGTGTGTTGGTTGTGGATTCTCCACTGAGGTTAGGAAGCCTAATCTGGTCTGATTTGAATTATTCATTCGGTAAGCAAATGTTGAGTCACAACAGTTGTCCGTATCAGCGTCAGATTCAGAGGATGGGAAGGGGGATGAATTACGTCTCTGCCCTCGTGGGGTTTGCAGTCTGCTTGCAATGTTTTCTAGAAACCGGTGTGCTTTTCTTTCTGCTTTTGCAATATTGCCCCATGAGAAAACAGGTCAATTCTGTTTATGATCCTGGTTACACTGAAAGTTGTTACTATGAGAATAATAACAAGTTAATTGTCATACTTCTTAGAAACATTCCATAGGTACAAGAAATATTTTGTCTTGTTTGTTTCTTAAGTACTTATTTGAGTTTGAAATCTTCCTAGAATTTTGTCCCCCCCCCCCCCTCGGTAAATAAGCTGCCTTCTGTTAGAAAGAGATTTCTGACATTTTATTATTTTATACTATCTACACTGATCCTTGAACACTCTTCTGGAAAGATTTCTCAAACAATATGCTTATTTTTATAATCCTTCCATATCTCCAGTCTAGACAAGACAAGATCTACCCACTATTTGAGGTCTCACATATTGTCTTCTATCAAGAGAAAAGGATAATGGGTCTGGATATGTAAGGTCTTTAACAATGTACAGTTCTAAACATTTAATATGGGAATTAGTGGTCATAAATGGTTATCCTTTAATCAGATCAGAATTATTCTTGGCAGCTAATGGATGTATCTGTAAAATGGATTTGCCAATTGATGATGGAAAGGTTTCTAAAGATCTTTTAACATGAAATAAATAAAGCAGTAGATAAAGAGAAGATAGGTATATTTCATAATAATCACTCTGAAAGAGCTATTTCAAGTAATAATTACCCACACAGGGATGGGAAAATTTCTAATGGCTATAGCTGAGAATCACTTACTATGTAGCAAGATATGCTTGCTATTCCCTCAAGCTTAAAATGGAAACATTTCTTTAATAGGAGAATAATGTTTAATTTGCTCTCTCAAAATTTTTAAATTAAGTAAGTAAAATGCAGTGTCTACACTATGCAGTTTTACTCTGTATTTTTCTAAGGAATTTTTTTTAAATCTATCCATGTGGAAAAAGCTGTCCAAACAATATGTTCCATTTTTATTCCCATGGAAGACTTTTTCTACAAGACATGTCTTACCTTTCTTCATAAAGTTGTTTCTTTAATGCCACCCATTTCCATTCTTAGTGGTTTTGTTTTTCTGTCTCCAGTTTAAATCAGTTTGGAGTTTAAGTCAGTTTATACTTTGTAGCTTGTGTGACTGGGAAATCCTCCTCTAGGACGCTGGTCTCACTACCCAGAAGACAAATTGGGAGGTAGTCGAGGGGAGAAAATAGGTCCAGTCCTACTATTTGGAATCAAATCAAGGGAAGGAAAACAGGGGTCATCTTGTTTGCCAGGTCTTTCGTTTCTTGGTTTATTAATTCAACTAGTATTCGCTGAGCATCTTATCCGAGGTGGCACTAGCTCAGGGAACTGACATAAAGTCAAGAAAGTAGATACACAAAGAAAACTGGGGTTGTAGACACGGAAAGAAAATATTGCAAACGCAGCACCAGAAACAAAGGAATTTTCTCTTGTGGCCTTGCTGAGCTTAGGGAAAACAGTGTTGCCATTTGAATGAAATCATTTTAGTGCAGGAAGTAAATTCTGCGGTTTGTAAGGGTCCATGGTTTCTTTTACCAAGATAATTCTTCACTGGGTGTCAAAGGATAAAGCTGACTTCAGAAATTCCACATGGGGAGCTTCTAAAAACAGCCCACAGTATCATTTGAGAATATAAACCTCTATTTTTCTATCATTGCCCTGTTTGAATTTTTATTGAAAAGAGTGCATAAACTTTTGTCAATCATAAATTAAGTGTTAATAATTTTTACTGTTCTCGAGTGACTTCTGTTAAAAAGAAAACCTCTATATGTCTTCCAAGTACATATGGATGTGACACATCCATTGAATGTGTACCTGGACCCAGCAGAATCTTATGCAAGTCATCCAGACTTGTTTGAAACCAGGTTCCTCAGTTCAGGTGCCGTGGAACTTGAAAGCTACTGACTACTCGTGGCGATGAGCTTACAGTCTACCTCATGGGCCAATCAGAAACCCAGACTCAGAATCTTGCTCTGTTGGTCCTATGTCCAGCTCCTTAACTTTGGATCAAAGAGATCCTCTACCTTGCATTATCAAACTCCTTCTGGCTGACAAAATAGAGATACAGTTTCATTTTTTTTTCTCCCCCCAATTGAACAAATTCATAATGCTTACTATGTGTCAGACACTGTCCACAGAACTTTGGCCATATGGTGCCATTTAATTAGTGATTTGTAGTTTTTTTGAGGCAAGAATTAGAATCATGGCTCCTTTAAGCAGCGTCACTTTAGCCAGGGAGCAAGCCTAGGTGACCATCTAGCATCCATCTCTCACCGTCATGCATCCGCAGCCTTAATCAGCTTTGTTTTATGCTTAGTTCTCACAGGCACTGTTGTGAAGCTATGAAAAAATGCCTCAGAGAAGACCACTTGATAGGGTTGCTATAAGAAATAAAGGGGAAGCTGAGAAATTTGGGTGATTTTTTTTTTTAGTCAGAAAATAGAAATGTTGGATAGGTTAAGGCATGTTGAATTTGAGAGTGGATCAAAATGTGTAACATGAAATAATTCATACAGCCTTCCATGCAAAACAAAGGAAGCCATTTGGGGTAGAAGTTCCACGCCTCAGCCAATGTGGTGGTTGCCTGCCATGGAGAAGAAAATGCAGTGAAATCTGATTTTGTTTTCTTGGTGTTAGGAAGAGACTGTTGAACGAGAGCAAGGGAGTACCCAGAAATCAGAATAAAGTCAGAAAAAACATTCTTACACAGATGATATGATCAGGGATTCATGAAAATCTCTAAGTCTATTTTTACTGATTTTAAAAGTCTACCACACTGCTAATGTATTTGAATATTACGTTATTTTAATAGGGATAATGCAGACAGCAAAATGTAGCATGGCTTAAGTTCACCAAGAAAAACTAGATGGTGCTCAGCTGCCACTGCTGAAGATTCCGATCAGGAACATAATGGAGAAATCCCAGTAAAAAAGAAAAAAATGTGGACTGGAACTCCAAAGTCTTGAAGAGTCCAGGTTCACAGTTCCTATTCAGGTTGGAGGAGTTCCAGGCTCACAGAGCCACACCTCTAGAGATTTGAAACCATCCAGTAAAGTCCTCTTTAAACTAAATAACAGTTTAGCCCAAGGAGTAAAGATTGTCAACCTTGAGTATTGTGTTACTTTAAAAAACAAAAATTATCTATATAAAGCCAAAGGGTCAAAAACTATTTTAAAAGCTTAGATGAGAAGGTTGGTGGGTAAGGGAGTAGGGATGGGTCAAGGAGATTAGGTAAACAGAAGTGAGACAGCTAGAACAGAAATAACAAAAATTTTGATGCCACGTGAAGAATTAAACCACCGTCACTGATCATTACATCTAGAAAATATACATTTTCACTAAAAATAAAGTTAAAAAAAAACTTAAATGCAAATAGTCATTATCCTCACTACTGGTCTTAGTGAAAGCAGTTAAAACAAAAATGACATCCTTCTTCTGTAACTCTTATTTGCTGCTGCAAATCTCTTCAACAGTTTCCTTTGTTTCCAGTCCAGAGGGTCTGTAAACATATGTGCATTCTCTCTCTCCCTAGAAGCTAGCCATTGATTTTTCCTTGATAATTCATGGCTACAGATTCTTAATCATGAACTCTGTTTTGATGTCAGAAACTCAAAAGCAGAATTATCTACTGTGAAATGTGTTCATTAGCGTTTTCCTGTGCTTGTGGTTTTTGTTTTCTCATACAAGTTAGACTCGACGGCAAGTGGCTATACAAGTTAGAAACACATGACGGTTATGATCACAGTCTGTTAAGTTTTGATTTTGTAGTTTATATTCACAATTTTTTCTCATCCACAATTGTAGGGAAATAGCTTATTTAAATGATTGGGGATCTACTTTCCTCTCTTGATTATAGCATTGTCAATTGAATTTTCAGTTTGTTTCCTCGGTATTTTACTGTAACAGAGATAAATATGGTCCATTAGAAAGTCTTTGGTATGTCAACTCCAAAGTCCTTTCATCTTAAAAGACTAAGTATTTCAATATTCACTACTGCTATACATTTGTGAAAAATAACATCTGATGTTGAAGTGTGTATAGGAACCAAATGTCAAACAAGCTATTTAGTGTGTCTCTCATTAATAATAAAATTGTGATTTATTTTAGTGCTATGTCAGTGATGAAAAATGGGGGAAAACAAGGAATTAAAATAAAATATAGTAAAACTTTTTCCTTAAGGTATTTGTGAATTAAACTTTAGTCCAGTAATGATTTAGATTTCTTCAATAATATTCATGTAACTCTGAAAATAGATGTAGTCTTACATGTTGTGATGATATAATCAAATTAAGTGTACTTTCCTTATTCTGTGGTTATACCTATATTATTACCACTTAATACCAATAAGGCACCAACCACTGATGCCAAATATCAGAAAATTGATTTTTACCATATTCTGCAGTCTGAAACTGATCAAACATGTAATTAAGATGCATTGATAATGATAGGTGATTGGAATGTGAAAGTTAGAAACAAAGAAGGTATGGTAGTTGAAAAATATGACCTTGGGGATAGAATCAGTGCTGGAGATTGCACGATAGAATTTTGCAAGACCAGTGACTTCTTCACCGCCGACACTTCTTTCCACCATCATTAATGGCAACTGCAGACACAGACTTCACCAGATGGAATACACAGGAATCAGATCGACTGCATCTATGTAAAGAGTCCATGGGAAAGCTCAATATTAACATTTGGAACAAGGCCAGGGGCTGACTATGTAAGAGAGGCATTGATAAACTCCTAATGATGTGTCTGGACTTTGGAGAATACTATCATCATGAATTTTGTACAAAATATACAGATAAGATTCCCTATCAAAGGTATAGAGGCAAAATGTTCCTGACAAAGTCAGAACATTCTAGAACAGTTTTAACTTTTTTAATGCCTGTGAAAAACACCAAAGAATTCAGTTTATACCTTAGAAACCAAATCTTAGTTTTTCGTGATGACTTGGCTTTAGCGAGAGCACTGTTAGAAACTAATACTCCTTGTTTGATTGAGCATTCAGATGACCTTGCTGCTTTAAAGTGGAGGATATAAATTGTCTATTTCTGGAACTCTGCAAATACTCAAATAAAATGCATATCAGTTTACAAAATGGAAGGACTAGTTTAAGAAAGTAAATATGAGAACATTAACAAGAATCTAAGGTCTGTAATAAAGTGAGGCTGAAACTAAAAAAAAAAGAATCAGCTTTTGGATAATTATTGTAATAAAAGCAGAACCTTTAAAATGCAACAGCAATAAAATTTTATCTCAGGCTATTAGTTGGCATCCAGTGGAGACTCACTGATAACAGGAAGCCTAAGGGTGGTACAGAAAACCTTGGGGGTGTGGTCGTTAAGTGCTACTACAGCTGCCAACTAAAAGGCTGGCAGTTCTAGCCCACCAGGTGTTATTTGGAAACTCTATGGGGCAGTTCTACTCTGTCCTATGGGGTGCCTATGAGTCAGAATTGATTCAATGACAATATTTTTGTTTTTAAGAAGGGTATAAAAACTTTGGCAGCTGTTAAAATTGTCAAAAGTCTTTTTTTAACTTTCTTTCTGTGATAAATCCATTCTCCCACTAAGCTCACACCTGGCCTTGGGCCTGGTACAAAATTTCAAATTGGCCATTTCCCATGCTCTGGCACCTGAAATATTGATAGCTGTGAGTCACAGAATCATTGACCTGCATAAAACATCAAGAAACTGTCTGGCCTCCTGAACAGAAAGACACCTGAACCATTGATGATAAAATATCAGTTGTCTAATTTTAGAGATCTTCAGGGAAACCACTTTTTAATTTTTTTTTTCCTGTTCAAAAATGATTTAGTGTATTTATCTGTTACATTTTGTGGCTCCTGAGTTCAGGGCATAAACTATGCTTTATTTTGTTTTAATTGAACGAGATTAGAAACTTTTTCTTCAAAATGATCTTTTCATTATTTGATCTTTCAATGTGGTTGAACTGGTTTTAATATTTAAAACAAAACAAAAAGAAATTTCCCCCTAGGCCATAACCCTGCGTGGTAAATTCCAGCCCAGAGCAGCAATTTGTGATCCAGTGTCAGCTCCCAGAAAAGTGAGAGGAAATAGCGTTAATTGTAACGTGGGTACATTTTGGACAGGATAGTAACCACATCATTAAGGTGAATGTATGTTTAAATATAAAACTAACTGTATTTTCCTTTTCCAATTTGAGCACGCAAAACCATCTATCTTTGTAATCAGGGCCGAATCTATTTCATATTCTGGACTTGATGCAAAACTCAGAAGGAGAGTGAAAAAACATTACCTATCCAAGCAACAGATTGAGGCAAATTTTAATTGAAAAGAAAAAAATCCCACCAACTATTCATTTTAAGAGCGGAAGTTGCATTCAGCACACAAATCCTTCATTATTTTATACATGGAACTATATATTTAATGATTAAGTCTCTAAGGATTTCTTTGATAGAATAATCTAAATTTCTTCAAAAAGAAAAATAAATGTGGTTTTTAATTCCTTAAAGGACAAGTTACGAAGCATGTAAAAATATAACACAAGCCTTTAGCTTTTAAAACTGAATCTACAATTTGCCTATCCATCGGCTTGTTCATCTGGATATCAGTAGCGGCCAGACTTGATCTAATAAGGGCTAATTATGCAGTTGTTTATCAGCTCATTTGAAACATTTTGAGATTCAGTCTAGCTCAGCAAATTACTGTGCTTAAGGCAGTTCTACATTCTAGAAAATTATAATATCCCCACAAGGCAAAGAATTAATAATAAAAATCCTCTTTTGTAAAAGATTATCATTGCAGAGCAAATGGAGCAGATCTTCCCTACCCTACTGCATTTAATATTCTCATTTTTTCCCTGAAACTTTGATGGAGAGGCAATGAGAATATCTCTGTTTTATGAACTTATTAAGAGGCACATTTATAGAACTCGTACACTATATTGATTCCTGAAACTGCAGCACTGCTAAGAGCCAATAATCACAGAAGGGCGGGATGATTCAATTTGTCATTCCTAAATGTTTCTGAAACTCAGTAGAGCCCAAATTTTTGAGCAATTCAGAAAGCCTCCCATCGTTTAACTTCTCTTAGTTCAGTTTACTCATCTGTAAAACAGGGCTAATAACAAAAGACCAGCTGTGAGTGTTGTGAGGATTAAATGAGATAATACATTCAATGCACCTACTACGATGCCTGGCGTGTGATAAGACTCAGTTATGCTGGTTTGGGTTTATTAGGATTGACATTCCCTCTTGTGATTCACAACTCAAATAAAGATGTGTATGTTTAATTAGCCATTTGCCTAAGTAGCTATAGCGCTTCCAAATACAAAGGTTTTCATATCAGTTGAAAGTTTAAAATGAACTTTCTGCCCTAGCACTCTTTTGGCCAAATCTGCCTTGCCAAACTAGCATTAAGCCAGCCGGAATAGGCAGGATACTAGTATACAAGATAAATCACCTAGACTTCAGTTTGGAGTTATTCCAATCTCATAATAGTTGGACTTGATGACATAACATTTAAAAGAGAACACTTGGTGTCTCTTCCCTTGAACTGTGCTGAATATTGCTGAACTCTTCGTGAGTCAGATTTTGCCAGAGATTTTACCATCTTCCTTACCTCCACCTTGCATCACCGCACCATATTTTAATAAGAAAAAGACCCAGAAAACTCTCTAGATAACCTTCGCTGAAACGTACGAGACTATTCACTTTGTAGCATTACTTACACAGAATATATGTAACACTGTATTTTGTCAACCAGGATTACTTCTTGACATCCCAGTGAAATTCAGTGTGCTACATTTAGCTCATAAATGTAGCTGAAATCTGAAAAGTTTTTTGAGCAGATTTTATTTCTCTGTACCTATGAGGAATTCAGTTTACAAGTGTTCTTCAGAAGTCAGCTCTAAGGTGGAACTTTGGCTCTGATGATGGTTCAGTTTTCCCTTGCACTTCTTGGCTTCTGGATATTTCTGCCAGTCCTTACTTGGGAAAATAGCTCATGGCGTAGAGTATTTTGATTTGGAGGCCAAGCCAGCCAAGTGCCCTCGAGTCGGATCTGACTCATGGCAACCCAATTTGGAGGACAACAGATATATTCCATTAAGCTTTCTTTGCCCTAAAACGTGACAAGGAAACTGTTTATCTAAGCAGATGGAGTAACTGTCCACTATACTATATACCCAGATCTTGGCTTTATCCTATTATAAAGCGTTAATCAATTTTTCCTGAATTTAAAATCGCCCAGGGATCACCTCTCTTTTACTATTCCTAAAATCTTCCTAAGAACATGAAATGTGTAGCAGGAATTACATACCTAGAAGGATAAGATGGGAGCAGACAAATTAAACATTCATGTGTGATACAGAAGCTAACATCTATTTTAAAAAAGGACTTGCTATGAAGCAGTGACTTTGGAATGAAACTTTTACATATAGATTAATGAGCCTTCAGCCAGCTAGAGGAGAATGTTTTGAGCCCGTTCCATCACTGGAAGTTCTTTGTATGGGTTATTGCCGCACTGATGATTATAGGGTCGCCATGAGTCGGATCCGACTCGACGGCACTTGGCTGGCTGGCTGGCAGTTATTATAGAGGTGTTTTGAAAAAGCTAACCTGAAGGGCAAAGTGTCTTTCACCAAAGGTTTCCAGAATTCCAATCAAGCCCATTACCAGCATGGTGAAAGCACCACCTTTTCATCACCAGCATCACAGCTGTGGTCGTGCTGCTGTTACTGTTTAATGCCTGCATGTTCAGCATGCTATAATCACCATAATTTACCCTAACCTTGTGTGATTAGCAGCCCCAGTTGTGGTGAGAATTACACACCACTCACACAGCGACTGTGACCTTTCACCCCTTGTGGAATTGGCCAGAATTGCTTGGGCTGTGAGACAAAAACGCAGAAACTTGCGGGAGGATGCCTGCAGTCTCTCAGGCTGGGGGATACATGGAAAATTTCACTTTCCAGCTGTATATTCAGATCCCTGAGCAGCCGTATCATAAAAGTTCAGTTCCTCCCCCTCCCTCAGAAAGTGAAGTTAATCTCATCCTGGGAAGGTCTAGAAATAATTTTTTAACGTACTGCTGCGGTGGGCGAAAGCATAAGGCAAAGTGTTGTTTTTAATAGAAAGATAACAGTTGTTAAATTTCATTTGCGGGATCATCATTAGATTAACTGCACGTCGGACATACGAAGAAGAGGCTTGGGAAATTTAATGCTTCTTTGTTGTAGATTGAAGTTGGACTTGTCCTATTTGTCATTGGTGTCATTAGGGTTCATGTCACCTGTTGCAGTAGCACCCTTTGGTCACCTGGGTGCGTCAGGCGAACCCGCAGCCCTTCCCTCCAAGGCTTCCTGCAGCTCCTCTCCTCTCCCTTTGGCCACGGTAGAAGGCTGTAGCATTACTCCGTGAGGGGTTGTTTGTACTAGACCCCCTGACACTGTGAGGTGGTGAGGTGAAAAAGATCCCAAGGTCAAGGCCGTTGGCTGTGGACCAACAATGACGGTGGTGGGCGGGCCTGTGCTGCTGGAGGCGGGGCCACCAGGGCAGTGGCATCCCTAGGGTTGCTGTCACTAGTCACCAGTGTGGTTACTTGTCATACCCGTCCCTGTCAATCAGTGTGAACGCTGGGCTGTGGCATCCACCATTGAGTAGAGAGGACAGTTTCTACCGTGGCCAACGGCAGAGGAGAGGAGCTGCAGGAAGCCTTGGAGGGAAGGGCTGCGGGTTCGCCTGACGCACACAGGTGGCCAAAGGGTGCTACTGCAACAGGTGACATGAACCCTAATGACACCAATGACAAATAGGACAAGTCCACTTAATGACAGCAGTTGTCAAGCATAATCAGATAACTAGCCATCCTTCACATACAAGGAATACACTTCCTTCTCTGTGGTAGAATTCTATGCTTTGTAGCACAATGCTAATGCATAAACACTATACCAAAACCCATTGCTCTGGAGTTGATGCTGACTCATAGCGACTCTACAGGACAAAGTACTTCTACCGCCCCGTGAGGTTTCCAAGGGGTGGCTGGTGGATTTGAACTGCTGGCCTCCTGGTGAGCTCTTACCCTCTGTGCTGCTACTGCTCCATAACTGCTAAAAGAGGCTGTTATTTAATTTCATAGACCTTTCAGATGATAGCAGCAATTACACAAAATTAGAAAATTATTTCTAAAGAATAGGGCAGGATGAAAATGGCAAGTAGTGGATTTAAAAATATTTGAAAAGTAAGCATTTGCAGAATGTTGCCATTTACCACATACACTTTTGACCAAACTGACAAAAAGTAGCATGTTGAGTTTAATTTTCTTTAGCATGGTACAAAAGCTCTGCATTTTTTCCTAATTACCACTTTCCCAAGTCAGCTCAAATGGGAATAGACTCACTTGGTTCAGCTCAATTTCCACGGCTTGAGAGGCATTGATATCAAAATTAATTCAAAAATGAAACTTCATCAAAGAAAATCCTATTTGACAAAAGAACTGCTGGGCTTGAATCACAGTTGCATTTGCATTGCGCAGTCCCGTTTTTATTTTTATTGAATATGAAATAATGCCTAAGGAGAGGCTGAATACCCAGAGAGAGTTCATTTAAAGCATCCGGATAGTATCTGCCATATGCAAGTAAAGCAGAAGCTGTTTTTATGACATCTTCAGAACCTGAAGATTGAATTACAGTTTTAGTAATCACCAGTTTCCCTTCTCCAGTGTCACTTTTTGGTAATATATTGCATAGAAAAGACTTATGGTACCAGTTTTATAAGCTTGCAATAAAAATATAACAACTGTTGTATTAAATTATTTAAGTTGTAAACCATGGTGAAAAAAGGAAAAAAAGTTTTATCGACATGGAGACTGAAAACCAATTGTGATAAAGAGCAAAATGTATTGTGCTGATCCCTCCCAAGTTTTTCCCTGGTTTAGCATATTGTAAATCTTCAGGACACCTTTCAAGTCAAGGCCCGGGTTACATGGGTTCTTTTATTTATTGGTTATTTAGAGCTGGCCAGTGGTGAGAGAAAAATGGAACGTAGGTAGTTCTAGGTTACCAATTTATTTTAGTAGAGTTGTGAGGACAAGTAAAGTAAGAAGGAAAAGGTAATCAAGAGAGACTTAAGGTTAAGAAAAAGATGTTAACTCAAAGAAATCTAATAAATATTGTATGATTACGTTCCGCCAGACAAACCTAGATGGTAGAGATAGTCTAATCTTTCCAGGAATGTTTTACGTATCAGTTCATTTTATGAACAACCAGCACCTCTACTTTCTAGCAGACTATTCTTTGGCAAAATACTAAATGTTCTAGGCTGTTTCCCCAGCCTTCCTCCCCAGGTCTGTCGGGGCTGCTCTTCCAATGTCAGGCATCTTCCAGAATGCTCTGCCCATCAGGGCTTCTTTCCTCTTGCATTTCTAGTCCCCACTAGGGATCCAGAAATGTCCTCCAGCTGGGTTAGAATTGTGGCATTTTACATTCACACACTCCCATACCCTGTCTCTCTCTGCTTCCATGATTGCTGGAGATTGGAGCATAAATCATCATTTCCTAGCACACACACACAGATCAGAGGATCTGAATTTGTTTCTGTAAAGGAAATTAGAACAGGGAAAGCACCTATTCCTACCTGGTAAATCTAACCACAGTAACCCCAGGGATGCACAGTAATGGAGGTTTAATCAATTTTTCAGTGTTGTCCACAATAATAATCCTGGCACTCTTAGCTGCTACTACAGACATTTTTGTTTAATGTGTGTCATGGATTGAATTGTGTCCCCCCAAAAATGTATGTGTTGATTTGACTTGGTTAGGAGTTCTAATATGGTGCCCTTCCTCTCATGTGTTGTGAATCCTGCCTCTGTGATATTGATGATGGAGAATGGTTTGCAGTTGTGTTAGTGAGGCAGGACTCAAGCTTGTGGAATATAAGGGAGAGAAGTGAGCTGAAGAAGTTGGGAACCTCATACCACCGAGAGAGAAGCACTGAGAGCACAGCATGTCCTTTGGACCCGAGGTTCCTGTGTTGAGATGCTCTCACTGGATTTGGACTCAGCCAACCGGACTGTGATAAATTCTCTTACTGAATGGACTTACAATTTGTAAATGGTTTTGCAGCTTACCGGACTGTCTCAATAAAACTTCTCTACATGAAACCTTCCACTCATGGTATTTTCTGTTAGAACAGTACCTGGTAACTAAGACAATGTGTTTTTACCCTTCTCGCTTGCACTCAGGAGCAGTGAGACACCCATTTGTTCACTTAGATGGTGATAATATCACATTTTTACATAAATAACACATGCCTTCTCCTTGCTAGCCTTGCCCTTCCCCAGCAAGGTACTTCATAAGCAAACAAACACAGAGGGTGCACTTTATTTGCATAAAATTACGGTAGTAATAGTAATAGAAATTGTCAGGTGCTGTATGTTAATTTCTTTGATCCTTACAACATTCCAGTGAAAAAGGTATTATTCCGATTCTACAGATGCAGATGTTTAACTCTTGCTCAGAATCACATAACTAAGAAGTATCTGACTCAAAACTCACATTTTAGTCTGATTGATTCCAAAGTTCGCAGGCTAAATAGCTGTACTTATATTAACATGAAATTATTCCCTCTCTGAGTGATCATCGGCAAAAGGAAAGAGTAGGATTAGGAAGACACATGGAAGACCTCATGTGCCTCTATAGGTACTTACATTTACTCATTGCTTCATACATTTATTGAACACTGGTAATGCATCAGATTCTATTGTGTGGTCTTGGGCTATGTTGTTGTTGTTAGGTGCCATTGAGTCAGTTCCAACTCATAACAACCCTATGAACAACAGAATGAAACACTGCCCAGTTTGGGGCCATGTCCACAATCATTTTTATGCTTAAGCTCATTGTTGCAGCAACAGTGTCAATCCATCTTGTGGAAGGTCTTCCTCTTTTTTGCTGACCCTCCACTCTCCCAAGCATGATGTCCTTCTCCAGGGACTGATCCTTCTTGACAACATCTCCAAAGTATGTAAGATGCAGTCTTTCCATCTTTGCTTCCAAGGAGCACTCTGGTTGTACATCTCCCAGAACAGATCTGTTAGTTCTTTTGGTAGTCCATGGTACATTCAACATCCTTTCCAACACCACAATTCAAAGGCATCAATTCTCTGTCATCTTTGTTCATTGTCTAGCTTTCACTTGCATACGATGCAATTGAAAGATACCATGGCTTCGGTTGGGTGCACTTTAGTCTTCAAAGTGACATCTTTACTTTTCAATACTTTAAAGAGACCCTTTGCAACACATATTCCCAATGCAATGTGCCTTTTGATTTCTTGACTGCTGCTCAATGTGTCTTTTGATTTCTTGACAACCTCAATCCTTTCTCCACTGATAATGGTGTTGCATACTGGTCCAGTTGTGAGGATGTCTTGTTTTCTAGACGTTGAGGTACAATTCATACCGAAGGCTGTGATCCTTGACCTTCCTCAGTATTTCAAATCTTCTTTACTTCCAGCAAGTAACCACAGATTGTTAATGAGTCATCCTCCAATCCTGATGCCTTGTTCTTCATAAAATCCAGCTTCTCAGATTATTTGCTCAGCATATGGATTCAAAAGGTATGAAGAAAGGATACAACCCCAATGCACACCTTTCCTGACTTTAAACCACCAGTATCTGTTTGATCAGTGTGCATGACTGCCTCTTGATCCATATACAGATTCCTCATAAGCACAATTAAGTTTTCTGGAATTTCCATTCTCCACAATGTTATCCATAATTTGTTAGGATCCACGAAAGTGAATGCCTTTGCACAGTCAATGAAACACAGGGCAACATCTTTCTGGTATTCTCTGCTTTCAGCCAAGATCCATCAAACATCAGCAATGATATCCCTCGTTCCACATCCTCTTCTGAATCCAGTTTGAATTTCTGGCAGTTTCCTTTCAATATACTGTTGCAGTCACTTTTGAATGATCTTAAGCGAAATTTTACTTGCATGTGATGTTAATGATATTGATTGGCAATTTTAAAATTTGGTTGCATCATCTTTCTTTGGAATGGGCATAAATACAGATCTCTTCTAGTCAATTGGCCAGGTAGCTGTCCTCCTGGGAATATAAAGATTCTATTCTGTGTTTCAGGGGTATAAAGATGAACAACATATGTTTGCTGTCTTTATTATTTACTATTAGGGAAAATCAGGTGACTAACAGAAGTTCTGTATGATGTTTTAATTGGAGAGTATACAAAGCATTATAGGAGCATCAGGAAGAAATTATAGCCCAAGGAAGTCAATGCTTTCACTTAACTTCTCAGTGACTGTCTCCCCAGAAGGGAGACATCCATTCTAAGGGAGAATCCAGCATAACTGGAAGCTCTGTGAAAGTTACTGTCTGCTTCTTCTTCCATGAATGAAGAAGGAAACCATTCAGCTAGGTCAACTCCATCCACTTACTTAAAAATCAAAGGATCTTTTGCTTTTCTGCCACACCACCATCTTTACGAGCCAGAAGAACTCAGATCAATTTGGAGTAATTTTGGTTCAGCAATCTGGATTGGACGATAACTCTCTTAGGCTACTTCCTTGACATCTATAGCCCATAAAGGTAAATTACTTGGCTTAGTTTAGAATCTCCTACACCTTCCCATCCAACCCCCCAGCAATGGGACTTGAAATTAAGAAGTCACAGATATATGCACAGCTGTAACAAAACTACCAGTTCTCTAAGCTATCCCTTTGTACATGACCTCTGCTACTGAGTCATTCTACCTGGCTGGCTTCATTGTATGTATATGACCCACTAGTGAAGAACAACATTATCTCCCATACAGTATCCACAGATCACCATGGATATCTCTGAAAATAGTTAAGAAGGTGTCACTACTTCCCATTCTCTGTATTCTATATTAGTAAGAACTATTAACTTCAGTTCACAGCACAGAAGGGATTAGAGTTACCAGTCACTGTATTTGGTTTCCTAGATGTATAGTTTCATAGGAAAATTAGCAATTGAAAATACCTTAGTCAAGAAAAGTCAACGTAACTCTGTAAATCATCCGAGGTGGCTAGAATCTCTTTTCTTGGGATAACCAGGGTTATTACTCCTCTAACAAAGAATGATCAATATCTTTTTTTTTTAGTAGTTTGTGTGAAGGTTTACAGAACAAATTGCTTTCTCATTAAACAGTACATGTATTGTTTTATGACATTGGTTAACAATTCTACAATATGTCAGCACTTTCCTTTTTCGATCCTGGGTTCTCTAGTACCAGTTTTTATGTCCCCTCCTGCCTTCTAGTCCTTGCTCCTGGGCTGGAGTGCCCCTTTAGTCTTGTTCTGATGTACTGGTCAAATCTTTGACTAAAGAGTGAATCTGAGGAGTGACTTCATTACTGAGCTAAAAGGATGCCTGGGGGTATCTTCTCAGTGTTTCCCTAGTCTCTGTCAGGCCAGGAAGTCTGAGAATAATCAGTATATTTGTAGCACAAGTGTTTAATAATTTTCCTACTAAGACAGGAAAGAAACAGGTTGTTTGACTCCTAGCGACAAAAATCTAGGGAAATAGAACTAGAAAAAAATCTTGAAAATAAGTTTGCCTGACTGACCTTGAATAAAGGCGGCTGTCAGGAGCTTCAACTAGATTGAGGACTGAAGAGAAGAGGATACTCAGAGGGTTTCTTGGACCTACAGTGATAAGATCATTTAGTCAAAGACCAAAAACCAAGCCCAGTGCCAACAGGCCAATTTTGACTCATAGCCCCCCTATGGGACAGAGGAGAACTGCTCAATCGAATTTCCAAGAAGCACCTGTGGGTATATGTACATAGTACCCAGCAGATCATTATACACGCCTTAGTAGGGCTTTAAAGTGTTCTCAAGACTATGACCAAGTGAAGTATATGCATCTAACGTAGTAAATGTCATCCTATTGGTAAGGACCAGGACCTGGAGTTTCCGTGTAATGAGAAAGCATTAAAACATTATAACCTGCCCCGGCCCGCGGAACAAATCAACGAAGGAACGAGGGAGAGCCTGTGAAAGTAAAGCAGGAAAGGCGGAAAAATGGAAGGCAAGACAAGAATCTGATCAAGCCCCAATTTTATTATCAAAATGAGGTATATTTATAGAGGTAGGAATAAAGGGAGGGATCAAGTGACGTAGGGATGGAGTGACATTTGGAGTGAGGTAGTTGTCGGCTGGGGATTGGATATACATAGGACCAAGGCAGTGACATCAGGCAGGAAGTTTTTCCCGCGCGCGGGCCTTTTGAATTTCGCGGGCGCGGGCTTTTTCAAACTTGGCGCGCGCGGGCTTTTTCAGCCCTACAAGCTTCCTGTATGTCGGGGCCTGGGGGCTCACCCACGGCTCCCGACAATAACCTATACTTTAGAAAAGACCTGAAAGACAAACACAGGAAGGGAATGCCTCTAGAAAAGAAACATGTCTGCATTTTATTATATAAAGGTGGCTCAGAGCAACCAATCAGAGATCAACTGGTTTAGTTTGCAGGAAAATATCATGCAGAGATAAATATTCCACAGGTATAGTGGGCCTTGAAGATAGCACCAGACACTCTTTATCATAAACTCATTGCTATTGAGTCAATTCCAATTCATAGTGACCCTACTGGACAGAGTAGAAGTACCCCATAGAGTTTCCAAGGAGCTGCTGGCTAGTGGATTCAAACACCCGACCTCTTGGTTAAGAACCGAGCTCTTACCCACTGCTCTACCAGGACTCCTTTGGATACGTAGGACTTAAAATTATAGGTACAACCATGAATATTAACTAGAACTCATGATAATGCAATACCTTTTCACTTTACAACCACTGTCAGGCAGTAAGTAGTAATGTCTTTGAATATAAAGGAAATGCATGCACGCAAGAGACTCAGTTCATAGCACTTAGTTGTTTCACTCCAGCTGTCAAACACGCCTCTCAAAACTCCTTAAGTATTGGGAACAGGGACCTGGGGGTAAAAGCTCATAGCCAAGGACCTGATCCCTTGAGTCATCCAAATCTCAGATCTCTGACGATGTTGATTAATCCATGCTGACAAACCAGATTAGGATCAATAGAAATTACCTATAACAAGAAACAAATTGTGTGTTTAGTAAGTTTAGTGCAATTTTTGGTAGCTTTGAATTTATATGGAAAAGACCCTACTGGCTTTTGAAATAAAAATTCATACTATTTCAATGTAACATTGCCTTGGGTGATAATAAATTACAGCATTCTGCTGTCTCTCTGGGGTAATGTATGGTCTAAAAGAGTCTAATTTGTTTACTCTTATAGTGTGAGTATTTTTTAGAGACCAGATCTATTTTTATACTGTAAAAAAACCACAGAACATGTACCTTGTATACTATATTCATACACCATCCCTGTTTAAATGAAGCAGCAAATCACAACCAATTTCAAGCCACTTTACAATCTCAGCTCAAATTATGCAGTGGCTTAGAATAGTAAAAAGATGTCCCTTAAGTTGCTTCATCTTCAGGATACAGGAGACCTCAGGTGTCGGAGAGCTGCTGAGAGGCAAAGTGGATGAACCAATGAACCAGTGTTTAATTTATATTGTGCTTTTCACACAGTAAGATTATCTAGGCCTTCAGTACACCTACACAGGAACCCATGTGTGACATCTAACTCTTGACTTAATTTCCTTATGGACCATTTTTCTGGAAAGGAAGATGGAAAATTTCAGCCAGCCACAAATGAGCTGAGACCCACCAATCTCATTTCACATTTAGCAGGTGTCCCAGACCAGATTTGAAACCAAGCTACAAGGTGAAAAAAAGAAAATTCTTTTAGAGCTAAACAGAGTGTCCTACATAGGAGCTTACATCATTGGCTTACAGTGGATTTGTCTAGCATGTAGGAGCAAGCCTTGCCTCATAATAATTCTCTGTGGTTTAATACTTTTAAAACTCCCTTTATAGAAAAAACTGCTAACTTATCTAGTAGAAAGACCCCACTAATCATTTTGCTCCCAAGGAAGGAAAAGGTCTAGAGGCCATGGTTGAGGTCACAGATCTGGGAGGGGATATTCTAAGGTCTGTGCTTCATCAAAAGTGAAAACTACAGGAAGGTTTCACCTCTTAACCAGGTTGCTCTTTCTGTGGCCAAAAATAGACCTGCAGAAACCATTCTCTGCCTTAAATGGATAAAAAAAAAACTCCTTTGAATATTCACTAGAATCCTCAGCATTGCTGCATTTGTTAAAATTAAGGATTTTTAAATAGACTATTAGTGTTGGTTCTGAATAGCTGCACCACTGTGCCAAGCACACACAGGGCAGTAGGTGAAAGGGGAAAGAGCCCTTGTTTAATGGAATTTATATGCTATGTGAGTCTAAATTGTTTAGCTGCCTGATAGATTTTTTATAAAACCTAAAATACCATAAACTTAACAGATATTCAGGAGAACTGAAAAGCTGATCGTTTTATTTCTTCAAAGGTCATAGTTTTTTTCCCATGACATAACACCAAATAGCATGATAAAATGCCTGCAGTCTATCATAAATTATGGGAAGTAACCATTGGCTTTTCAGAATAGTTTGGGATATAAATACTTTGAGATTAACATTGTAGATGCTATTTACATGTGAGCAAGAAATACTGCCAAACTCATAATTATTCAGATAAATCGTCAATATACTATAAATTAAAAATTAGAATATTAGCCACACTTGGGGAAAAAAATGGTTCTAAAATTGCCTGATTTACTTACAAAATAGATTAAGCTGAAATTGCACAAATTTGAAAACCATTGAGTGGGTGCAGGATCATTATTAACAGAATCTGGTTGATTCTGGTTTTGGCTGTCTCCAGACTGTTAGTTTCTTAGTTCAGTGGAGCCAACTTATAGACAGAGTCAAGTCACTACAGATAAAGTTCCTGAGCCCACTGATGTGTTTACCAACCATCCTAATTTCATTTAAAACAAAGAGTGAAGTAGAAACAACCTTAGGAAGTCACAACCCTGGTGCCTAGCTCCTCTGCTCTCAGATCTACTTCTCCAGCCCTGACTTGTCACAGAGCTCCATTCCTGTGTGTTATCTATATAGAATACGTCTCCAGTTCAAGCTTCCTCAGCATCTCAGACATTGCAAACCAGAAGCCAGCAAACTACGGCCCAGGGGTCCACACTGACTAAGTGCTTATTTTTATATGTAAGGTTTTACTATAAAACATAGCCATGAACATTCATTTCTTTTTTCAAGGAGCTCTGGTGGTGCAGCAGTTAAGCACTCAGCTGCTAACTGAAAGGGTGGTAATTTGAACCCACCCAATGGCTCCGCAGAAGAGCTGGTGATCTGCTTCCATGAAGATTGAAGCCTAGAATACCTCAACTGCAGTTCTGTTCTCCCACACGGGACCACAACGAGTCAGAGCTGACTCAAAGGTACCTGAACAACCATGACAACATAGCTTCTTCTGCCCAACTATGCTGCAGTGTTAAAGTAGTAGAGACCATATGGCCTGCAAAGCCAAAAATATTTATTATCTGCGCCTTTATGGGAGGGGGGTGAACCCTTTACAAATACAAATGATTCAGTAACAAACCAAAGAAACCAAACCCACTGCCCTCAAGCTGGGTCCGCCTCATAGCCACCCTAGAGGTCAGAGTAGAGCCACCCCGTAGAGTTTCCAAGCAGCACCTGGCGGATTTGAACTGCCAACCTTTTGGTTAGCAGATGTAGCACGTAAGCCACCACGCCACAGGGTGTCCGAATGACTCAGTATCTTTTATAAAAAAAAAATGTGCATCTATTCCACTCCTTCTACCCTTAACTCTAATTCCAACCTTTATCACAACAGGGTCTTTTATTGCATAGCCTGCATTTTAGTTATTTATTGCTGCATAACAGGATTCCCAAAGCTTAGTTATTTAAAGCAACAGCCACTGCGTTATAGTTCATAACTTTATGGATCAAAAATTTAGGCAGTGCTCAGCTGGGCGATTCTTCTATACCATGTAGCATTAACCAGTTACTTATTAGCAGAGGCAGATTAACCAGTAAGCAAATTACACACGGGCTAAATTGTGTTTACTTACTCACCTTGGGTGCACAGTCTCACATACGTATCACCACATATGTGAGGAAATACATGTAGTGAAATCACATAGTCCTGTTACAGCAGACCAAATCCAAATACCAAATCCACTGCTGTTGAGTCAATTCTGCCTCATAGTGACCTTATAGACAGAGTAGAACTGCCCCCATCGAGTTTTCAAGGAGTGACTGGCAGATTTGAACTGCTGACCTTTTAGTTAGCAGCCGTAACACCTAACGAGTACGCCACCAGAGTTTCCGTTACAGCAGAAGATTCCTGAATTTTTTAGTTTCTCTGTTGATCATTTGCCTATTTGCACTTATAAATATTAGTTGCTCTCTGATAAAGATGTTGATAATAAAAGTCAACAACAGAGAAAACTAAAAAAACAAAAAAAAAGTATTTAACTTCACACCGACTTACAATGGAATCATCAGCATGGAAACCTGGTGTCCTAAGTCAAGGACTCCTAGCTTGCTACACTCCCTCCTGTTTGTCCCTCCTGTTTCTGTAATACAGAACTATGTACTGTAGGTTCCACTTTCTCCCTCCAAAACCAAAAACAAAAACCAGTTGTGTCTCTGAGGAGGTTTTCATTGTAACACATGTATCCAGCATGGTGAAAGGGAAATAAAAAGATAAAAAGCACCCTTAACTTCACTTAGAATCCTATCAAGGAGTGCGAATGACTTTGGTCATTTGCAGGAGGGAGTGTAGCAAGTTAGGAGTCCTTGACCTATGACAATAGGTTTCCATGCTGGTGATTCCATTGTAAGTCGGTTTGAAGTTACTTTTTTTGTTTTTTTTTAGTTTTCTCTGTTGTTGCCTTTTATTATCAATATCTTTATCAGAGAGCAACTAATATTTATAAGTGCAAATAGGCATTTATTTCCTGTACTAAATCTCTCGTGTTTGAAATATCTAGTTTAGTATTTAATTCTCCTGATGAGATCCCAACTAAATTAGTCTTCAATACATAGCACCTACTCAAAGCAGGGCAAATTTCTACCTCACTCCCTAGGCCCCATGTGCCCATCATGGTATTTTTGACCTGGATATGTGACATCATTCTTCAAAGCCCAGCTTAAGCTTCATCTTCCTCCAAAAGCCTTTCAACATCACCCTCATTTTTATTAATTCCACTATATCCTTCCTTGATGATTTCCAATGTGTGCATCCTCCAGTTAACATATTATTTCTTTAAGAGTACTGGTGCTTTCTTCTTATTCCTGAGAGTTCCCACCCCAGTGTCTGGACACACTAAACTCTCTGTAAATATTTGCGCTGGCTATTTGTTTTGGAAACCCTGGTGGCGTAGTGGTTAAGTGCTATGTCTGCTCACCAAAAGGTTGGCAGTTAGAGTCTGCCAGGTGCTCCTTGGAAACTCTGTGTAACAGTTCTACTCCATCTGTAGGGTTGGTATGAGTTGCAGTTGACTCAACAACAGTGGGTTTGGGGTTTTTTTGGTGGTTATTTGCTCCAATGTACCATCTTCTAGGTCTGACCCCATTTCTCTTAGGCATCAGGACCAAAGTCATTTGCACTCCTTGATAGGATTCTAAGTGAAGTTAAGGGTGCTTTTTATCTTTTTATTTCCCTTTCACCATGCTGGATACATGTGTTACAATGAAAACCTCCTCAGAGACACAACTGGTTTTTGTTTTTGGTTTTGGAGGGAGAAAGTGGAACCTACAGTACATAATTCTGTATAAAATAGCCTTAGAAGCCAGGATGGTGAGACTTCATCTCGCATACTTTGGGCATGTTGTCAGGAGGGACCAGTCCCTAGAGACAGATATGACGCTTGGTCAGTGAAAAAGAGGAAGATGGTCAGCAAAAAATGGTTTGAACAGTGGGCTCAAATGTAACAAGGATTGCAGGACTAGCGTTTGATTCTACTGCATCTAAGTCAGACCTGATACAACACTGGAATCTAACAACACGTGATACAGATACCAAATAAACATTAAATGGATTGTATAAGCCTGCATTATGATTAATGGGCTTGTGTCAGTACATGAAATGTATAACGATGACACAGTCCTTTGGAGTCTTTTATAATTCTGGTATATTAAATGAACAAATACAATATAATTTATATCTCTTTAAATAGAACAGAGCCATGGTGGCACAGTGCTTAAGAGCTTGGCTGTTAACCAAAAGGTGGGCAATTTGAATCCACTAGCTACTCCTTGGAAACCTTGTGAGGCAGTTCTATCCTGACATATATAGGGTCCTTATGAGTAGAATCAACTTGATGGCAACAAATCTGGTTGGTTTGAGGGCTGAAAAGAATCATAACTGAGGGGAGTGTTGGTTCCATAGGAAAAAGACAGGTATAATTAATTACTTTAAGATACAGTCTCTTAACTATACCTTACATATATTCTGAATTCATATTTTATTTTCCCCATACCATGCTAGAAACATCAAGAGTATTCAATAAATATTTTAATTTTCATGCTATTATCCTATGTGTAATAAAAATCAAATTAAACAGCTAATATTTCTGGCATCTAGCTAAGAAAGGGACTTTTTGGGGCAAAATTATTCAGTTGTGGAGGGTTATGTTTTGCAAAGTAAATTACAAATGAGAACACTTGCTGTAATACTTACTGCTTTAGGACCAAAAACAAGGTGTCTATTTTGAATCAGAACAGGACACTGTTTGAGTTTTTAAGATTAAATTTTACCTAACTCAGTGTCTGGTACTCCAAGATGATATTAGAAATGGTCTTGCCTTTTCTAACAGAAAAGTGTAATGACTGGCTAATTTTGAAAATGAATTTCTCCCCTGCTGCTGTTCTTAACCACAGAGACAGTCATCTGAATGCTTTACAAAAAAAGCCTCAAGCCTCCTTGTGTTTCACCTTTTCATTGCGCTGCCCATCATTTAGAGGGCAAGCTTGTTCCAGACAGCTTTAATTAAACTGTACCGAGGATGCAGAGAGACGTCAATGGAAATGATCCCTAACATGAGGCTAAGCATGTCCTTCACAGTGTTCTGTCCAGTTCAGTCACCTTCTAACATTTCAGTGGCTTCACATTCATGTAGCACAGACTCAATGTGTGTATGTATTTTTTTTTTTAAATCCATCCCATTAGTGGCCATATGCTCAGGCTTCAATGGATACAAAAACTGTCTGCAATCTGCCAGGGATTTAGGGACATCAATAATTTGTGAATAGTCATGTTGGTGTGGTCGAAGGGTTAAGTGCTCTGCATTCCAGGGGCACCTCTTTGGGGATTTGAACTCTTAGTTGACTGTTAGGAACCTTAACCCCCGTGAGGTTTTCGGCTACATGCTACTTGTCAGATCCATCCAGCTGTAGCTGAGAAGCATTATTAGCTCTGGGACTTTAAGATCTGTGTTAAGTACTGATAGCATGTGGTCTTTGGGTTAAAAAGCAGGGAGAGTATATTGTTGCCACTTCAAGGCAGCGTTCATGTTAAGCATGTGTACTCTCCCCTTGCCTATTCTTTTGTGCATTCCCTGTGAAGAGATAACACAGCAGTCTTTTGAGAGTTTGTATTTAACTTTTGTTCCCACAGGTTTCTAGTAAATTAGACTGCATCAGCCAAAGCAGAAAGATGACTGTCTCCTGAAAACAAGAGAAGGTTTGGCACCAAAAGGTTTTCTTGTATTCCCCTGTCCTCCCTGTGGTGGGGAGTGAGGAACGGTAACATGAATTATTTTTAAAGTTAATTCATTTAATTGGTTTTGCATAAAGATTTCTCAAATGAGTTGCTTTAGTACTGATAGCAACAGAGATCATGTAAAGGCTTTTGCTTGGCATGTTAGCCTGTAACATCATGTACACCTAAGGCTTGTCCATTTTGCTCTCTGTTGTAACTCCCACCCTTGGTACTGAGGGCAGTACCCTCAGGTAGGTACTGGTTGCCCTCAAGTTGGTCCCTACTCCTAGCAATCCTACGGGACAGACTATAAGTGTCCCCATATGTTTCTAAGGCCGTAATTTCTACAGAAGCAGACTGCCACATCTTTCTCCCTCTGAGCCACTGGTGGGTTCAAACTGCTAACTTTTTGTTAGTAGCCAAGTTCTTAACCAATGAGCAACCAGACCTCCATGCCTGGCAGATAGTGCTTAATAAATGTTTACTGGATGGATGGATGGACGGATGGACAGACAGATGGATGGATGGATGGATGGCTATAAAAAGAAAGAAAGCAGGGAAGAAAAGAAAGACAGATGGAAATAGTTGGAGAAACAGGTTAGTCAATCTGAACTGCTATTTAGTAGTTGCCCTCAGTAACATTTTTCTAAAAGCTGTTTGGGATCTGGGAGTGGATGTTTAGCGATAAAACACGTTTCAGCAGTTTTAATGGATATGGCTTGCGGAGCTAACTTACATTATTAGGATCTCTTAGTAATAATAGCACAGTTTTCTTGTTGGGTAAATGGTAGGAATATTTACATTTTGATGACAGTCTCCATCAGATTATTGTTTTTCTATCACACATCTCACTGTGGTTGGGTTTTAGTATGACTGAATGTAAAGTGTATTGTAGTTGGCTTTCTTAAGGAGAGTAGTGATTGTTAAGCAGAAAGATCTTTAGCCATTCTCTACTTGAATATCTCTCTGATCTTAAAGATAAAGATAGTTTGTCTAGTTTGCAGTTGATTTTCTGTGTGTGTTTGTTTCCAGTAATTCCAGACATCTTACCCTAGGAATACTTTACCCATCACTTAATTGTCCCTAGTTGACGTCTAGAAGGTCTTTTTAAACTTCTTAACTGCATAGTGAGGCCTCAGTGGACACCTAGATTGTGTCTGCTTGGGAAAATGCCAAGCACTAATGAGTATTTTGTTTAATGTAATGGAAACTCAAAGTGCATGGCTTCTTCCCTGACAGATCAATGCCCACTTCTGTTGTTTGAATGTATCTGTACATTCTACATTTAAGAAGAGAGGTCACAGGAGGGCAGAGCACTTAGTGTTCACCCAAGGAAGGACTTGAAGATTCAGAAGTTTTGTTTATGCAGAGCTCAATACAGACAGAAATTACTTGAATTCATGCCTTAGCTAGCTTTTTATTTTCAGATACTTGATCTTTTCTCTCCAACTCGAATCCCATCACCTTAAACTTTTTCATATTAGCCTCTTAACTTTAAAGAACGACAATAAAAGAATTATGTTGTGAAATTCCAGCCCAGGCAATACATACTTCTGTGTAATTGTCTACTTATTATTTCATGATTTATTTCATTATTATGTTTTGTATTGACTGTATGTACTTCAGTATTTTTTCAAGCATAAGCCACAATTTGTCTAATGCAAATTTTAAAGCAAATAATTAAAACTCTATTTCTTCATTATGTAAAAAGTCAAACTTGCTGAAAAACCTAACCTTAAGCAGCTCAGTACACCAAATGATCCAGCAAGTTAGAGTGAAGAATAATGATTTCCATGTGTTACTAACATCCTGCACAGAACTAAGTGGAAAGCATGGAGGGTGTTTCTGAGATTTCATTGAACCATATCTGAAGCAGGCTGAATAGATACAGAGCCCCCTTTGGTAGTATTTATAATTTATAGTCTCCTTGCATGGGCTACATAATTTTCAAAAGTAAAGATTTCAAGCTATTAAAAAAACTCTAGAGAGGTTTACCTCTCATCTAAAGATTTCATAAAAGGTCTGTGGAAATGGTAAGAAAAGAGAGATTTTCAATCCAGAGAATGAAAAAAGCCCTGAGACTAATTTACTTTCTAAACCTTGAGTTTAATGACTCACTTTCTTTTTATTTATTTCCAAGCCATCATCCTCCTTGAATCACACTACCCAGTGCCTTCAGAGACTCTGAAACTCTGCAAGCCTCCCCAAATTCAAGTTTATAATAGAAACCTTGCCTGACCCTTATAATTGTCACTTCACTGAAACATGGTCATGTCTAAACTAAGTTGCTTATTGCACCCAACAGGAAGTCCTTTGACCCTGAAGGATGAATATTGATCAGCCCTGCTTCTGTCAATACTTGCCTCTAGTGTCAGCAGTTTTTAATATGGAATGTTTCAGGAGCAGAGAGCTGTCTTAATCTACACATGCTCAAAGTGTTTAATTCCTATGCACTACAGTTTTTACCCAGGTAAAGAATTTTCTTTTCTTCCCTACTCCTGATTAAGGATTGAAGATTGGACATCATTGTGACTATGGTCTCAAACGTGATTGCAACCACAGGTTAGCTATCAGTGACTTTTCTGTTGGGTCCAAGATTCACATCAAAGTCATCGCAGACAAATGTTACTTTGAAGGAGATTTAAAGTAAATGTATTACAAATTCAACAACAGTAGCTGAACTATTTTTTAATCCTGAGATCATGAGGGAAAATGCTTTTAAAAAGAATATTCAAGTGCTTGCTTTGCCCTTGGATAATGCAATAGAAGGCTCATTTTGTTTTAAAGCTGTGGTATTTTTCAAATTGTCAAATGTGTATCAAAAACTTATTCTCTTGGCAAATTTTATGAATTTCAGTTCCGTTTTCTTGACAATTTAAAACTCAATTATCCAATTATAACTAAAGGTCATTAGTCTAATGTGGCAACTTCATGACAGTTTTAGTTACAAGAGAATTTCTCAGTTGAAAGAGGAAATTCTGCTGTATGAGAAAATTTTATTGTACTTAGAAGATGGATGGCACTGTGAAAAGATTTTTGTTTTCTTCACATACTTGTATCATTTATTAGTAAAAATATATGCTTAACATTCCTTTAAACCCCATTTTTATAAAATATAGTATTGCATGATCCCTTTCCCACTCCCCATTAATACTATCAAATTAACAGCAAATACCTCCTGATGTTACTGGATTTTCTAATCATTAGACTTTATCTTACATGTTTCTCTAGAGTTGCTTTCCTTTGTTTTATTTAACTTTAACCTGAGCATCACTTGCAGATCTAACAGAAAGCATTTTTCATTTTCAATTTGGTAAAAGTAGACTTTCAGTTAAGATTAAAAGACAAAAACCTGGGGACTTGGGAAATATTAGCATGAATTCCATTTGGTGTGATCATGAAGGGCTCATCGGGAAACATAGCACAGGGCCAGGCACAAAGGTTTCTGGGTTATCAGATCCATGTAAAAGTGTTGGTCCCCAGTCAGCTCCCGGAGAAACTGACTTGGCAGTGGTAAGCAAATGGACTTAACAACTGTTGATTGTGCACTCCTCCGTGCAAAGTCAATAGTGAAAACTCGTCTTTGTTTTTCACTTTAGGGTTCCAGATATTGCTAGAAGAACAGATGGAAAAGAAGACACCTTCACTGATTCTGGTATCTGTGACCCATTTACCCAGACGAGTGATTCTCCGCATGGCTTGCTGGCTTTAGAACGTAGGTCATCAAACATCACACTGAGACGCTGCCAAGAAGAGTGAGCTCTTTATGCTTGGGCTTCTCAGCATCCTCTGAAGTGTCTTGATGTCCCCGGTGCATAGCTGAACTGAGGGTTTTAATGCTATGATTCTCAGTACTTTGTTTAAGCAGTGAGACCCAGTGTAAGCTCTCTACCTGCTAGACACATGTGTTTTGCTTCACAGGTTCAAAATATTCCCTCTCAATACACATTCCTTCAAGCTCCCTGCTGAACTGAAAAGCTAGCTTCTTCTAACCCACTGACTGAAACTTGCAATGGACAGAGTTTTCTGGCATTGTGGTTTATCAGTTACATCAGTGTTATGGTTTCTTGTTCACTGACCAGAGCTGTAATTGAGAGTTCTATTTAGCATTCCACAGGATTTTGCTCTCAGCTTACTTCATTCCTGGTAGAAAGAGGGTACACTGAAACTCTTATAATTTATTTTGAGGTCTAGCACTTGGCAGGGGATGGTTTTTCTCTGTATTTGGTTGTTATTTTTGTCTACTAACATGCTAAAAAGGAGCCCTGGTTACGCACTTGGCTGCTAGCTAAAAGCTCAGCTGTTCAAACCTACCAGCCACCCTTTGGAAGAAAAGACCTGATAAAGCGCTCCTGTGAAGACGACAGCCTTGGAAACTCTGTGGGACAGTCCTCCTATGTCCTGCTGGGGCTCCTGTGAGTCAGAATCAACTTGACAATGCATGACAACCACGCCAATTTTATATTTTCCCTACATTATCTCATTCAATCCTCACAGTGACCCTCTAAAGCATAAAGAGGTAAAAACAGCTACAATAAGGATGAAGGGATAAACGAGAGAACCAGGACTTGAACTTAATCTGACGCCAGAGTCTGTGTTCTTAATCACTTCATTTTTACTGCTTCTTCAGGAATGGCCTTTCTGTAATTTAAATAATATAATGAGTTTTGTTTGTGTTTTGTTTTTCATTTGCTGCCACTGAGTTAGCCCTGAACTCATGGCGACCCTGTGCATGACAGTTACAGATCAGACCATTGTGATCCACTGGGTTTTCATTCGCTAATTTTCAGAAACAAAGTGACACACCTTTTAGAAGAATGAATTCTTAAAAAAAGAAAAAAAACAGACTCTTGGTCAAAATATTGTTGTGTTGTTAGGCGCCATCGAGTTGGTTCTGACTCATAGCAACCCTGTGAACAACAGAAGAACACACTGCCTAGTCACTCCCACAACTGTCTTTGTGTTTCAGCCGGCTGGCGCAGCCACCGTGGCAGGCCACCTCCTTAAACATCGGCTGTCTTTTCCACTGACCACAGTCAAATGGCCTCCTTGTTAGTGTACTGAAAACACAGCTCTGAGGTATGTGTATTTACTTTTAATTGACCTGTTAGTACAAAGGAGTAGAAAATGCAGTAATATTGCTGCTTTTTTTAGATATTTAACCCATCCTTCAATCCCTAACTGTTCAGATGCGTATTCTGCAGTCTCCTTCAGCTTTCCCACCACAACCAAACGGTTCAGTGGAGCCATCGGAGTAGATGTAGTCCGGGTTTATTTTGAATAAAGGGCGAACGCGACTTTTGGTATTCCCCGTGATATGTAAACAGGAAACAATAAAGATTCCTCTGGAAACTTCTTCAAGAAACGGTGTGCATTTCCAATTAATCTCATAACTTGCTTTTAACTGTTTGACAGTGATCCCTCATTGATAGACGTTATTTTAATTCAGATACCAGAGAAAGAGAAGCAAAAGCAAGAGTCTGGGATATACATCACTTTTTAGACACTTCTTACTTGCCTAGTCAGTGGGGTTTTTAAATTGCTGTATTGTGCTGTTTTGGAGGTGTCAAGACACATACCTCAGCTGCAAGACCTCTGTGAGTAACCATTATTGTCAGTTCTTAATGAATTACAAAATGCCTTGCCCCCCACAATCCATCAGATTAGGGACAGAGCTTATACAGGGTCTAGAACTTACAGGCTACCGATTACCTTTCAATTGTAGGGTCTCTGGAAAATGTCTTAAGCTTCCAGAAAACATGGCATTTATGGAGCAGTGTGGCTGGAAGAACTTGGTGGACTGAGAGAAGGAAGCTTGTGCAGTCTGGGGGAAAGTGTGGAAATGAAAGTGAAAAAGCAGGTGAGAGAATAAGGAAATACTGAGACAATGCAAAGCAACACACCGTGCTTCATTGCAGACAGTCCTCACCTTGAGGTGGGGTTCTGTTTCCATGACTCAGTCATAAGCTGGTTGTGACGTAAGTCAAACACCTCTCTTTTTTTAGCTTTCATTACTGTTGTTTTTATTATCAGTCTCTTTATAAATCATAACATTGAACATCTGAGGTTGATAACATCAGCAAATTATATGCTGCAACACTGTATATAGTACATATTAGTAATGATAAAACATGCCAACAAAAACAGGCAGTCATAAGCACGGTTGATCATAACTGAATATGATGTAAGTCAGGGATGACCTATATTGCCTACACAATAAAGTCCAAATCCCTTCATACAGCATTCAAGGCCCTGTATAACCTGATTTTTAAGGCTTACCTCTTTCACGTTTTCTGTATCTCACCATCACTCTCCATGTGTTTTCTCAGCCATGCGTGGACTTTCCAACATCAGTGCGCCTAGATGTCCTTCCTCCTCTGCCATCCACTTCATCTACTTGGCAAAGTCTTACCCGATTGAGTCTTTAAGTGTCACTTTATTTTTACGGGAGTTCCAAACGCCCCTCTCTCTCTCACCTCCCCTCACCGCACACAACACGCACAAGTGGTCACCTTCTCCCTGATCTTCTCTGGTTCTTCCAACATCTCCTTTATCATGTTGACATTTACAAGGGATCACATAAAATCTTTTAGTGATCTTGGTACACTCAGTCACACAACATTCAATCGACTTTTATTAATCTGTGTTGCTTTTTTGTATGGCCAGGTCAGTTCCTACTCCCAAGATTCTCTATAATGCTCCTCATCCCTCACATTCACTTCCAGATTGTTTTCCACAATAACAATGATGATGGCTTCCATTTCTGGAATACTTCATAAATTATCGAGCATGTTCTTATCCATTATCTCATGTATGATCACAGCAATAGCTGCAGCCTCTACACTGTTTCCACAGTGACTTCTTTAAAAGTAAGCCCTTCTGTGCCTGACTTTACTCATTCGGGCCCCCTGGTTCTAGTCCACGTGTTTATTTATTTTGTAAAGGGGCTTTTTTCCTTAATGAATTAACCGAGGATTGCTCCCAAATCTAGGCTTTCATACAGTTTAAATCATCAAGAGCTAAGTAAGCCCCAATTTTAGAAACACTAGTGGCATAGTGGTCAAGCGCTACATCTGTCACCCAAGAGGCTGGCAGTTCAAATGCACCAGGTGCTCCTTGGGAGCCTGATACACCAGTTCCACTCTGTCCTACATGGTCGCTATGAGTAGGAATTGACTCAGTGGCACTGGGTAAGCCCTAATTTCAGAAACTAAAGAAGGAAATAGAAAATCTCCTTTTCTGGCTTCATGAAAATGAGTAAGTAATACTTTTTGTTGTTTGCAGTCACTAAAAGCCTGAGTGAAGAATTAAAAAGTACACTGGCAACACAAGAATAAAAAGGGGTACATTGTGAGATCTCCACTAAAAGACCTCAATTGATGGTCCAGCAGTTTGGGGGTTCCCCTGAGAGCATGGCGCCTGGCCCTGATGCTGCCCTTGTCCATAAATCATAACAAAGGTCCATTCTGTGGACACGAATGGATTGGACTTGGCAACGCAGAGTGACCATATACTGTATGCACTTTATGGTTCTATACATCTATAGGATATCAGCCTGCTGCCCTCTGGCTGGCAGAAGGAGAGTGGGTGGAAAGGAGGGGAAAGGAGGCTGTTGGGAGGATGAGACATGTATGGAGCAGAGAGGAATAATGTGCTGTCACCGGACAGGGAGAGTGGTGGAAACTGCATATAGGTGTACATGTAAATTTATATGGGAATGTACATTTTCACTCAGTTATGTTAAATAAAAAAAAAAAAAAGTACACCTACTGGGTTCTTTAACTGGACAGACTCGGGCCAGGTAAAGAATGGAAATGGGTGCTTGCTGTCTACAAACTGAGCCCTTGGTCTGTCCCCAGGATCCACAAAACACCGGTTAGTATGAATGGCTCCTTTCGAAGAAAACAGTCATTTGTTAACTTTTCAAAAAAGTCTTCATTACAGGCTAACATGACAGGAGTGTATGTATCTGAGTATGTTGACAGAGACATTTTGTTGATGCTAGGTGCAATCAATTTCAACTCCCAGCCACCCAGTGTGACACATGTCAAAAAGGATAGCTGCCCCATAGGGTTTTCTAGGCTGTGACCTACACAGGAACAGATTGCCAGGGCTTTGTACATAAGGTCACCTTCATAGCGCCCAAGAATCCCCTGCCTGCCATGGGCAGTACAAAGGTGCGTATCATTTCTGTGAAGACTAAAGGACTCCCCATTCCTGCCTTCACCCTCGTAGACCACTCTCATGCGGCACCTACAGGAAATTCCAGAAGCAGGACACAGGATTCGACTGACCAAGGTTCAGTCTCATTATTCAGGAGGCAGGTCACTTTCCTTTGTTCTCTTTTCACTATATGTTAAAAAAACAAGGAAATGATGCAGAGATTCAAGAAGGGATCATAAGATCACTCCTCTAAGAATCATGTGCCTTCCCTTTTTGAGGTAAGGAAATTCTAAATCTTTCCAGGAGGGAGAACCACTTTTGAAATATTCTAGAAGTTCAGGTTGCTGATTTGGCCTGACCAAATCAGTAGTCGTTTGCTCTCACCCGTCTCCCTTTCACCTCTTCAGGCTGTCATAGAAATAGCGGGTATCAATACAGTCATACGATCCTTGTGTGTGAATAGATGTAAACAGCCAGGAAACAGTGCAGCCGTCTTTTGACACACTTGTTCTAGTGAATGTCTTCGTTTTAATCAGAGTTTCCAGACCCGCTGCCAAAGAACATCTCCCAGAGACGCTGGTCATAGACCCTCTGCAGCCACAACACGGCTGTCAGAAACCCTCAGTGGTGGAAGGAGAAGACTTTCTGATTTGAAATGTAAGGAACTATTGCCATGAAGTGACAGGCCTTCCTATGACTAATTGACTGGCAAGGTTCTGCGGGTCTATACCTAAGTATTTAAGCTTTGCTTCCAAAGTCTGTGTTGTTTGTTTTTCATTCTGTTTCTTTGATTTTACTAACCATCGTGCTCTTCCCAAAAGAATTTAGGATTCAGCAATTTTAAGTATCAAAATTAGTGTAGGCAGATGACTCTTTCAGCATCCAAAACAAAAAGTATGTTAAAAGACCATGTCAGTGCACAAAGTTGTAGAAAGTTATGGGAAAGTGAGCATTTCTTTTAATGAGCCTTGATTGTGCTCTTGCTTAAGTGTATCAGGCTGTGAAAATACCTATTAGCATATTTTTTCCTGATCTGTGTGGTGTGTGTGTGTGTGTGTGTGTGTGTGTGTGTGTGTGTGTGTGTGTGTGTGTGTGTGTGTGTGTCTGCCTAGCGGGTCTCTCATTCTTTCTCCCAGCTCTCCTAAGAGTTCTTGCTGCTGCTGCTCTATCAGGCAGAAAGAGACATGGACAGACCAGGCTAAGGGAATAGAGCTTACAGACAGCAGAAATGAATTTACTAACTTTGATGACAGCTTGTAGTGTGTCCTTACCACATACATGGCTGGGCTGCCATAAAGCCAGCTGAGCCGATCACCCTAAATAGGTTAAAAGATGACATGGAGAGACTTTAAGTAGGACTGATCTCATTTTTTCTTCTCACCAGTTCTATAGTTGGCTATTTCATGTGCTGATTTGTTATACCACATAGGGCTGTCTCACAGTGCTTGCCAGCCTCCTGAAGTCCTGATAGCAGCGGAAACTGTCTCCTGGGAATGTCTAAGACAGGAGGGCTGAAGCAGCTCCTCTCCTTCAAGGACACTCTCTTCGATCCATTATCTCCCACCCGTGTGCAACAGTCTAGTCTATCAAAAATACAGTGACTGAATAAAACTCTTATTTTAGATAATGAATGCACTGATTTAATCAAGGGTTTATGCTACATGGTATTATGGTTCCCTAAATGAACACTGAAATCCTAAAATGGGAGAACTTATCATTGGTCTAGGTTAAATCATAGCCATTTCCTTCAAACTGCCTACTCTAACCTCATACCAACCCATTTTTAAAAATCCATTATCTTACAGAACTGCTGGTTTCTTTCTTTCTTTTTTTTTTTTTAGCTGTATTAAAGGAGCCTGTTTTTTCCTATGATAAGTACATCTGGCATCAGGCAAACAAATTATCACCAAGGACAACTGACTTATTTATGATGGTTTTATATTCTCATAGTTCTTACAGATGGATCCAGGTTGACTTTAGCCTACTTTTCAGAGAGAAATCTTGAAATCTTGCACTCCTGCTATCTTTTTATTTTTCAGACTCTAGAATATATTTGGCACATCCTAAAACTTGATTAAAAAATAAATACAACAACAGCCAAAAAACACATGCGGACATGTTCATGATCTTCAGTTATTAAAGAAATTCAAATCAAGACAACAATGAGATACCATCTCACCCCAACAAGATTGGCCATGATCCAGAAAACACAAAACAACAAATGCTGGAGAGGCTGTGGAGAAAGTGGAACCCTCCTACACGGTTGGTGGGGTTGCAAAATGGTCCAGCCTCTTTGGAAGGCAATCTGGCGCTTCCTTAAAAAAATGGATATTGATATACCATTTGACCCAGTAATTCCACTACTTGGAATATATCCTACAGATTCAAGGCCTTTCACACCAACGGACACATGCACCAGAATGTTTATCGCAGCACAGTTCACGACAGCAAAACGATGGAATCAACCCAGATGCCCAACAATAGAAGAATGGATAGGTAAACTGTGGTACATATACTCAATGGAGCACTACGCAATGATAAAGAATAACAATGATTCCAGGAAACATCTCCTAACCTGGTTTCAACTGGAAGACATTATGTTGAGTGAAGGTAGTCAGCGACAAAAGGACAAATACTGTATGAGACCTCTACGATAAGATCTCAAAAACAGACTTGTGTATAGAAGAAAAGACTCTTTGACAGCTGCAAGGGAGGGGAGGGAGGGAGGATGACCAGGGGGAGGGTTTAGTTTAGATAGTTACTAGAAATCTAGTTGGGAGAAAGCGGTGACAGCACACATTAGGAACAAGAACATTAAGTGGACTTCAGCACAACTTGAGTACTCCTTCCATCTTAACTCAATACTGCAAGGATAGAGTAGCTGGGGCGGGGGGCGGGGGACCATGCTCTTAGGCGAATTCCAGGCCAATTGCCACAACTAGCGTTTTGCTAAGAGAGCTCTCTGCACCCCACATTCGTGAGTGGTGTCTGGGTCTTAAAAGCTGCCAAGCTACCATCCAAGGACACAGCAAATGGTCCCAACACAACAGGAACGGATGCTCACCGAGGACCAAAATGACATGCGGTAAAGACAACCGAGAAGACTGAGAAACCCACAAGAGTGGGTGCCTACATCGACTTGGGACCAGAAGAACCGGATGGTGCCCGGCCACCACCAGTGATAGCCACCATGGAGCTCACAGAGAGGAGTCTCACTGGCAACACAAGAATAAAGAAGTGCATCATGAGATCTCCACTAAAAGACCTCAATTGATGGTCCAGCGGTTTTGGGGTCCCTCTGAGAGCATGGCCCCCTGCCCTGATGCTGCCCTTTCCCATAAATTATAACAAAGTTCCACTCTTTGGACAGGAATGGATTGGACTTGTCAAAGCAGAGTGACCATATATTGGAAGCACTTTATGGTTCTACACATCTATAGGATATCATCTTGCTGACCTCTGGCTGGAGGAGGGGGAGTGGACGGACAGGAGGGGAAAGGAGACTGTTGGGAGGATGAGACACGTATGGAGCAGAGAGGAATAGTGTGCTGTCACCGGACAGGGAGAGCAGTGGAAGCTGCATATAGGGGGGCATGTAAATTTATATGGGAATGTACATTTTCACTCAGTTATGTTAAATAAAAATTAAAAACAAAAAAATAAATAAATACAACAAGAGAGAATCAGATGCTTAGGTTCCATCCATCTAGTGCCCCTTCTACAGCTAACTGCCTAGGAGTAATTATGAAACAGTGTACCAATAATGACTTTGAAACATTTTTGTACTTTCAATTCTTCTTCCTCCCTAAGTGCATTAGGTACATAGACTCTTGTGTTTACGTCTTATTCTGAGTATCACATTTTGGCTAAGTATAATGGGAGTATGACAAGTCAAACCGCACAGAAGAATCTGTTGCCTGCCTTTGTAAAATCTAACAGTCAGTACATTTTTCAAAGCAGTCTGAAGTTTTGAGCCACAGGGAATGGAGGCAGTCTGTTTTCTGTAACAGTTTTGCTTCCTGAGTTAGAGGCTAAGCCCATCATCTTCTGCGATCATCTTTCTGAGGTAGCATCTCCTAGTGGGCTGCCTCTTAGCTGTTTATGGAAAATCTTAGCTGCTATGTTGAATATGCCATATTCATGCTTTAAATTTTCACCTAAGGCCCCAAGGTAATTGACATGTTTTTAATAACTCTAATACACCAATCATTTATCAGATATACTTCAAAACAGAGAAACTATCAAAACATCCTGAAAGATTCATTAGAACTTCTTTCTTTCTTTTGTTTGGCAGACATAAGAGTTAAGTGTGTGTCAACTTAATAATGAGACGAGAAATGACAAAATGCTTTACGGGCTGAGAATCAAAACGATGGCCATTCTAGTCTGGTGTCTGCTGCTGTCTTGCTTAATGACTTGCAGTAATGTTTACGCCTTATTTTTAACTACCCTTCCCTCTGGCCAAAACCCAGAACAATGTCTGTTGAGTGTTTTGAACCTCTGAGACAGGGCCCTAAGTGAGTTCAAGTCTTGCTTTACTGTCAAACTGATACTGATTCATGGCAACTTGCAATACTAACACGGGGTTATCTTGCCTGGATTCAAATCCCAGCCCCACCAAAGCTACTGCTTTATCTTGGGTTACTCCTCTATTGAAAGGCATGAGTTGGTCTTTTGCTATTACGTATGCTACTGTAATGAACATCTTTTAATGTACAGATATATTTGTGCACTTATGTCAGTCTATCTGTAGGGAGAATGACTGCAAGTAGATTTCTTCAAGCTAACATTAGATAAATTTTGAAATTTAAAATGCTGCCAAAGAGCCCTTTAAGAAAGTTATACCAAATTTACACTCTACCTACAGTGTATGGAGAGTTCTATTTCTCACACCTTTCTCTGCACTGTGAACTAGGAATTTTATCCTTTCTTTTCTTCTTCTTCAGCAGTCTCACAGGTAAGAGCTGGAACTTCATTTTAATTTGCACTTAATTTTAAGTAAAGATGAGCATCTTCTTATATTTCATTCATTATGGTTCTTTTAGCTGCTGTCAAACTGATGTTAACTCATGGCAGCTTTATGTACAACACAACAAGACAGTGCCCAGTCCTGTGTCATCCTCGAAATTGACAGTAGGTTCAAATTCATCACCACAGAAATTGTGCAAATCTATCTCAGTGAGAGTCTCTTTCACCCTTAAAACGAAAATAAACCCACTTGCTATCTAGTCAATTCCAATTTATAATGACCCTACCGACAGAGTAGAACTGCCCCACAGAGTTTCCAAGATGCACCTGGCAAACTTGAAATGCCAACCTCCTGGTTAGCAGCCATAGCATTTAACCACTGCAGCACCAAGGTCTCCCCCTTGCCCTTGCTGACCCTATGTGTCACCAAATATGACGTCCTTCTCTAGCACTTTAGCTACCTGATGATGATCCAAAGCAACAGAATCGGACAGTGTTCTATTTTGTGATCCATAAGGCTTTCTTTGGCCAATTTTTGAAAGTAGCTCACCAAGTCTTTTTCCTAGGCTGTCTTAGTCTGGAACTTCCACTGAAATCTGTCCCTCATAGGTGACCTTGCTGGCATTTGAAGTATTAGTGCCTTAGCTTCCTGCATCAGAGCAACATGCAAGCCACCATAGTCCAACAAATCGACAGAGGAGTAGTGAAGCCATTTACTTGCTTATATATATATATATTCCCAATTTTCTACTGAATTTTTGGTCTTTTTCTTTTTGGTTTGCAAAGCTCTTGGTAGATGCAGATTAATATCTTTGTAGAAACAGAAAATTTGAAAAGCAATTCTGCTTAATTTCAGTCATGGCGAATACTTATAAATGTGAACTTCTATGGCCATTAACATTATTAATTAGAAAAGGGTAAAACTTCCCCAAGCATGAACAGTGATAGGTTGTAGCTGTATACTACCTGAATTGTTACCTCAACAATCATTGAATGCATCCATGTTTCATGCAAAGGCATATAACACATGCCCTCGTCCTTAAGGAGGTCATACTAAAAACACAAGGCATGAAATAATGATAATAAAGGAGTGAGCTCTGTAGACCTTAAACACTCCAGGAGGTGAAGAAAGAACACTCACTTCAGCTAAGAGTGGTTAAAGCATATTACTGAAAAGAAAGCAGGGGCTTGACTAGGCAGAGACAAAGAGTCAGAAGTAAAAGGTGGGAGGCAAGTGAGAAGAGCTGTAACTAGACAAGGGTCAGTTGATCAGAGGCTTTCCTGGGGGAATAGTGGGAAAGTTAGATACATACAGGTGGGTCAGAGTCAAATTGCTGCAAGCCCTTATCATCTGCTTTAGCTTGGATTTTATGCTGTAGGAGCTACTGAAACATTTTCTGGAAGAGCACTAACAATAAAAATGAATTTTTAGAATGATCATTTTGACACACAAATAATGAATGGACGAATGGAAAATACTAGGTTGAGAAAGAGCGTGACTCAATACTTTCTGTGTAACAGAATCAACCTGAGTTTAGCAAGAAAGTGCTTTGTATTTTCTTCAATTTATAGTGCATGAGGTCAAACAATTAAGTGTCAAACATAATTGTTCTAAGCGCTAATCACTGTGGTTACTCTGAAAGTCCTCCCTTTGGGAAGCCACACACTGATACCATTCCCTAGTACACCCTTCAAAGCAATTTTGGAACTCTTGCTAGAACGGCCATCGAGCACGGTGGCAAGTTCAGGAACTGAATTGTATAGTTGTTTGTGAGGGAGTTTTTAGCGAGAAACAAAGAACTGTATTGGAACATTCTTCCGACTCACTTGATCTGGCCCCCAGTGACTTTTTTCTTTACCTGAAGATAAACAAAACATGGAAAGGACAACATTTTGCTGCCATTCAGAGCATCAAATGTAATACAACAACAACTCTGATGGCACTTCCAGAAAAAGAGCTCCAAAGTTGCTTTCAAGGGTGAACTAGGTGCTGGCACCACTGCATAGCTTCCCAAGGGAAGTACTTTGAAGGTGATCCAAGTGATACCCAGCAATGAGGCATGTAGCACTTTTTCTTGGATGGGTTCCCAAACTTAACTGGCAGTTCTCATACGCAGGTACTACAGAAGAAATGTTACATAAAGTTGTCTTAGCTAACAAGACTGATCGGAATCCAAAATTCTTGTACATTGATCTTTCAATGTAGTACCTTTTTTCTAAATCCGTAATTCAGCTTTTGTACCCCTCCACTCGTTCTGAGCTTTCCCTTATTGGATCTGGAATTCCTGCTGATTTTCCTGCGGATGTGAAAATGCCACACGTGCTATTGTCATTACACGTTACCTGTCATCTTAGTGAATAGCTTTATTTACTTTTGTAATTTGGAGGAATGTGGTGATGGTAGAAAAAGCTTAGAATAATGAGAAGAAGGTGTTTGCTCTGTAGAACTAGAAATTCTTTCCTTATTTCATTTTCTTTACATGTTGGTAAGGGTTAGATCATTGATTTGGGTCCGCTGCACTAGAATATACAGCATTCAATCAACAGGTATTCGTTGAGCACCTGTAATATGTTAGGCATTGTGCCAAGTGCTGGAAACGGTGTTTAAAAAATAGACTCAGTCTGTATTCTTATAAAGCTCACAAATTAGTAGGATGCGTGAATACAAAGTCCATGTGAACAAAGCCCACAATCCACTCCTGTTCCTCACATGTGACAAAGGACAGGGTCCTTCCCCTGAGAGTTGCCTGCATGAACAACACAGTCCCATTCAGCCCCATCTCAGCTTTATTTGTGTACTAAGGTAGACAAGGTCAAATATAATCTACTTCTGATGGGCATAAGATGATAGGATTTCAAATAATTGATAGCTATTAAGCTTACCGCAAAATATTAAACGTGCTAGCGGCTACGAAAAGCACCGGAAAATAAATCATGGAACCAATCCACAAAGTACAGAGATGAGTCAACACATATGCAAATGCAAACTTTCTAATGCAATGATAAGTACTGAACAGATGACACAGATAATAGGTGCTATGGAGACTTACAAAAAGAGGTGTCACTTCCAGAAAGGGTGAGCTTTGTGTTGGGTCTTGAATGCTAGGTAGGGTTTTCACAGAGGAGATAGTATGTGTCATGTGGGAAAGGCTGCTGAACTGCTGCTGTTGCCAAGGAGAGGAGGTCAGTACAACCTGGTGGATGCAGAAGGAATGGCTCAGGAGCTTCAGGCACAGCTGGGGCCATAGCTTCTCACATTTAAATTGTTCTTTCTCCATCTTGCTCTACTTTACTCTGCAGAGACTTCCATCTTCAACTGACTGAGTCCACATAGTAGCCCTGGGAGCTCCCGACTCACACCCTATTCTCTTAACCACCCTAGCACAAAAGACAACTTTCCTTTCCCAGTAATGCTCACTAGACTCCTGTGTTGCACTCTGATTGGGCCACCTTGCTTTGTTTTTCCATCTCTGCACTGCAATCACTGTGACTAGGAGGACAGGGTGATCTCTTCACTCATTGGCCAGGCCAGGGTTATATGCCCACCCTTGGAACAATGGTCAATCCCATCCGAGCCATATCAGACCAACAACATGGAAAAGGTGGTTTCACAGAGAAGAAAATTGTGAAAAAATCATCATCATCATCATTCCACACTGTATAATAAAGAACATAGTACAAGGTCTGAAAATTAAGTTCATGAACATCCTAGAAAAAGTGCTACATACCTCACTGTTGAATATCAGCTGAATATCAGTATGATCACCTTCAAAGTACTCCCCTTGGGAAGCTGTGCACTAATTCCAGTACCTAGTTCACTCTTCAAAGCAATTTTGGAACTCTTTTTCTGGAATGGCCAGCAGAGCTGTCACAGTATTACCTCTGATGTCCTGAATGGCATCAAAATGTCTTCTTTCTAATATTTCCTTTGTCTTCAGGTAAAGAAAAAAGTCACTGGGGGCCAGATCAGGTGAGTCAGGAGGGTAATCCAATACAGTTATTTGTTTACTGGCTAAACACTCCCTAACAGACAACTATACAATTAAGTTCACAAACTTGCCACCATGCCACCGTGTGCAATGGCCATTCTAGAAAGAGTTCCAAAATTGCTTTGAAGGGTAGACAAGGCACTGGCATCAGTGTATAGCTTTCCAAGGAGATTACTTTGAAGGGGACCTTAATGATAGTCAGCGATGAGGTATGTAGCACTTAGAAAAATTAAGTTCATGGACTTAATTGTCAGACCTCTTAAGTACCAGGTAGTATTCTAAGCAAATGTCAGGTACTGTTTATTCCTCCTAACATCCCTGTAAAGTAGATAATTGTGCTATCCTCATTTTCAGATGGAAAAGTTAAGTAATTTGCTGTGTGGCCAATTTGTAGAGCAGGGAATTGAACACAGGCAGTCAGACTGCAGAGTCCCTAAAACTCATTGACCTCAAGTCATAGTGACCCTATAACACACAGTAGAACTGCTCCATAGGGGTTCCAAGGAGCAGCTGGTGTATTTGAAATGCCAACATTTTGATTAACAACCAAGCTCTTAACCACGGTGCCACCAGGGCTTAACTTTTACAGATGCAGAGAACAAGCCGAAACTCAGACTCGAGAGTGAACACAATAATTTAGGAAACAGTGAAAAGACTAGCAATTCAGAGAGATGGTAATTTTAGTCTATTCTCACACCCAGAGAGCTGGTAGACAGGCAGTACTAGCTAAACCAAGAAGTCAAATTCTGCCCAGACCCAAGCAACGACCAGCGGAACTTCCAGAGGGAATGCAGTGGGCACCACAAACAACGGAACGTTCCTTGAAGGCTATGCCAACCAACCCTGTGGTCACCTTGTGGTTCACACTTTGATAGCATTTACCAAGGATGATTTCATAACTAGGTCAGATTCTCTCTCTCTCTTTCCTTCTCTCTCTCCCTCTTTCTCTCACTTTCAGACATCAGCCACAGAAGACATACAAATCTCAGTTAAAACCAACAATGCGTTTAAGGCCCACGTGCATAATCAGGTGGTTGGCCTGACACACAGTGAAGTTGCGGACCCAGCCTTGAGCCTTTGATGCGCAGTTCCTGACGCAAAGGAAAGCAAGCCTTGTCAACGATCACACAGTATCACAGCACAGCACGTGTACTAAAGAAGAGAAATGGATACATTAGGAAAAGTTCCCTTTTCTTCCTTTAATATAGAATATACTACCTTCTTTTCATATTAAAATGGGAGATCTCTTCAAATAAATAAAATTCAGCCTATAGGCTTCATAAAACTAACTTAGTATTTTGACAGGGTCATTTTCCTGATCCCTGCAAGCATTACTGGCGTTAACTTGGAACTCCATCATGATTCTCCTTCATGGTATAGAGACAACACTACTTCTTCTTCTGTTTTCTTAATTTTCCCTCACTTCTTCCCCCATTTTCTCTTTGGCAGGTGTTACCTCTGTCCCCTCTGTCCCCCTCTGGGAGGGACATAGAGGGACTGCTCCAATGTCTTTGGCTGCAGGAGGTCCAGACACTACTGCCTTCTCTCTCCATTCTTTGGTGAAAATCTCTTCTTTGCATGGCATTCGAAAACAGGCCAAGTGCCCAAGGCCTGCCCTTCAAGAAGAAATCCGAATGATCCTTACAGCCTTTCTTTGAACTAGTCGAAGATTGTGCAACTTGGAGCATTAACCTCATTGCTGTTGAGCTGATTCTGACAGATTGCAGCCCACGGCTGTCAGAGGAAAACTGTGCTGCACAAGATCTTCCGTGGGCAGTTTTTCAGAAGTAGATGACCAGGCCTTTCTTTTGAAGCACCTTTGGGTGGGCTCTAGCCTCCAACCTTTCACCTGGCTGTGAGCATGTTAACCATTTCACCGTGCAGAGACTCCTAATTTACAGTGAGCGTCTTTAACTGGGCCTGGAGAGGTGCTCACCCTCAGGCCACAGTGGGCAGAAGTCCAGCAGATGTGTAAGACTGCTGTTTTCTTTTGTGGGTCTTATGTCCCAAAGAGCTGTGAATAGTGATTTGAGGCCCCTAGAATTTGGTAATAAAACAAAACCTCTTTTTTTAAAAAAAACAACATTTTAAGGTAAATGAGCATTTGGAAACCCTGTGAAAAGGTGATTTGAGGCCCCTAGAATTTGGTAATAAAATAGAGTCTCTTTTAAAAAAAAAAAAAAAATTTAAGGTAAACGAGCATGTGGAAACTTCAAAATATGCTTTGCACATAAGAAAAAAAATCAATGACAAGTGTTTTACTCCTGTAATTATCTGTTTTGACCATTGTTAATGTTCTAGAAATCATCTCTAAAACTATTTGTATTTGAAACATTAGAAAAACAAACCACTGCTGTTAAGTTTATTCTGACTTATAGCAACCCCATAGAACAGAGTAGAACTTCTCCACAGGGTTTCCTAGGAGCCTCTGGTGGATTCAGACCGCAGACCTTCAGACGGGGCCTTAACCACTTAACCACTCTGCCACCAGGGCTCCGTTGGAAATACAGAAGAGTATAAGTAGAGAAAGAACACTTCTTTAATGCAAGAATTTGCTGTAATTAACAAGAAGTGTGTTTACGCTTAATGTGAAGTGGAGTTCCAGGAAACGATACGCAGCGCCATGTGTGTCTGTGCAGATAGGCGTGCGTTCTTGTTCTGGTGAAGGCTTCACAGCCTGAGTCAGGTCTCACGGGGGCTTCATGAGAGCACTGCCAGTTGCCCTCCTGTCACTTCTGACTCAAGGCAATGCCAGGTGTCAGAGTTGCCCCTCGCTCCATGAAGTTTTCAGTGACTGATCTTTCAGGAGGAAATCACCAGGGCTTTCTTCTAAGATGCCCCTAAGTGGACTCAAACCTTAAACCTCTGCATTAACCTCTGAGCGCACTGACCATGTGCATCACCATCAGAGAGCCTCCCTCGTGCCAGGAAGCATTCTCATCGCACACGTCTCCCTCTCCTTCCCTCACCACCTCCCCTTCCCTCTCTGTGCTACTAATTTGCTCTCTCATGCCAGCTTCCTCTTTATCCCGTCTCATACTAACTGTACTTTTTTCTGACCAAGCAAAACTGCGTACAAGAAAATCGTGGGAGCTGATGCCTGGCGGTGGTGGTGGCAGGCAGAAGGAAACAGTGACCTCCAGGTGAGCCATAAGGAGGACGGAGAGCGCCCTTGTAGCCAACACTGGCCAGCATCTCCAGGAGAAGCAACAGCCGGCAGTCCAAGGTGCAGCCCTGCGCTCCAACTTCTACCACCCTGAGGATAAGCTGAGAGAGGCTGGCAGGGGACAAAAGGAATTGAGTAGTAGCTTTCCCTGAATATTTTACTATATCTTTTTTTCCATTCAGTTTCATTGCATTTTATTTTTTATTTTTGTATTTGATGTTGTGGCATTTTTTTGTCACTTACCTTAGTCTCTGTCTCCATTATAACATCCCAACACTCTAATTGGCTTTGCATGGGACAAACAGGAGGTATTGCTTCTGGCAGGAGAGGATTTTCTGTCCTGTTGATTGATGGATTAATTTTTATTGAGCACAGTGTGCTACCAGCAGAACCAAAATTCAAGAGAAAAATTCTAGCTCTAGGAGTTTATGTTCTAATGAAAAGTGAAACAGACAACATATTTAAACCTCCTGGCTTCTTTTTCTTGCTGGCATTTCTTTCTGTTTCTCACCTGCAAGACAAGTCTACCTGGGCCAAAAGTAGATACTGAGGCAACTAGAGAACAATTTAGGTCCCAGAAGCATGCTATTAAAAAAAGAACTGATTGGACCAGATGGCCGACTGCGGAAAGATTTCCACTACTATATTTCAGTATTATGTTTGTTGAGTGGCTGCTCAATTCTAGATACTGAAAGAGTCAAACTTTTTTTTCTCCAGATTCTTTTGGTTCTATCCTTATGTCAAACTAGATTAAAGAAAGTAATGTTCTAAGCAGGGTGACGATGGCTGCACAACTTGAACAATGTAATCAGTGTCACTAAATTGTACCGATGACATTGTTAAAGTAGAAACTGTTGAAGTGGATGTTTTAGTCATCTAGTGCTGCAATAACAAAATTACCACAAGAGGATGGCTTTAAAAAGAGAATTTTTACTCTGTCACAGTCTAGTAGGCTAAAAGTCCAAATTCACGGGTCGGCTCCAGGGGAAGGTTTTCTCCGCCCCCTCTGGAGAAAGGTCTTTGTTGTCAATCTTCCCGGGTTTGGGGCTTCTCGGGTGCAGGGTCCCCAGGTCCTTTCCAAAGGCCGTGCTCAGCTCTCGGCACAGCTCCTTGGTGGTATGGGGTCCTCAACTCTCTCTGCCAGCCTCTTCCCTTTACATCTCAAGAGACTGCCTCAAGGCACAAAACAATCTTACGTGGTGACAACTGCTACACTGCCCTCAATAACATCACAGAGGCAGAGTTTACACCATATAAGAACAAGAAACCATGGCCTAGGCAAATTAATGCACAATTTGGGGGGGCCACAATCCAATTCATGACAGTGGAGTATGTCTTCCTGTGTATATTCTTGACAACAACAAGAAAATAAATTAAAATCTGGAAAAGAAAGAAAGAAAATAGCATTCCTGGACTACATAGAAACATAACCCCTTTCACTGAAATATGCCTCATTATTATACGGCTGAACTACATGAAGGTCTGAAGATCTTTAATCACGTGAAGAAGGCTTCATTATCCTCAGTATCCATCATCTCAGGATCCATATGGCCATTTTTTCATTCATTCCCTGCACTCCCATTCAAAAGAAGTCTCCCTTGTCTGACTATTCTGGCATATTTTATCAAACAGAGTAAGCTAAGGAACCAGAGTGTTTTCCTATTTGCTCAGAGCAAAATTTAGTGCTCGAATGAGCTAACTGTTCCATCTCTGGATCACTTACAATATTTCTGAGCCACCATTTCTCCGTCTATCAAATGCAGCATATGAGACATATTTAACATTCCTTCCAGATTTGAACCGGCCCTCACCACACATGCTTTCTGATGTCCTTTGTATCCGTATCTAATGATAATATAAGCTGCATAAAAGCAAGCACCATGTCTGTTGCATCCACCAGTAGACCTCTAATTCCCAGTACATACAGAGATTCAGAGAATATATTTTGAAAATAAATCACTCTATGTACCCTATGTGGATTTACTGCACGAACTCTAAAAATTCTTTCCTTTAATACAGTACCTGTGGAGTTACAGCTAAAATTCTGCCCTCTCTTTTTCCTCTTTTTTTCTCTTCTTGAACCTATTCTCTTACAAAACTTGCCCAATAAAGAAATAAGCCACTATAGGAAATATTAGTGACAACAGCAACTCGAAAGATTAGATAGGAACCCTAGGAAGTAGTCTGTTTGTGTTAATGAGGAAAGGACAACTCAGAAAAGACAGGTGAGTATGAGAATGGTTGCACAACTCGAAGAAAGTAATCATTGTCACTAAATTGTACACGTCAAAATGGTTGCATAGCTGTGTATGTTGCTGCGTATATTCTCAAAGCCAAGCTAAATGTTTAGGAAAAAGAAAAGAGATAAAACAGAGAGATCACAGAAGTGGCATGCATGTGAACAGAATGGGAGTGGAGACGGAGCTCTGCTTGGCCTGGCTCAGGCTGCCCACAAGGAAGTGAATAAAGGTCCCTGTACCCAAGAAGTCCCTGTACTCACCAAGTGGCAGTCTACCTAACGACATACAGAATAAACAAAACCCCTTTCTCTCTAAGATAAAGATGTTTAAGTACTCCCTGAGCAACAGCTCTGATGCTACAGAACAGGGCAGCGTGAACCAACCACAGCTCCCATAGGCCTCACAGGTGCTGATCTCTGCTCCCTGCAGGTGCCCACGCGGTGGGGAAAGAATCCCTCTGCCTTCTACAGGGTTAACTGTCCTCAGCTTACCGTTTTCTACGAATCAGGGATCTTTCACCAAACTTAAAGCTTACTCAAAACACTGAGGTTCTGTTCGTGAATAGCTAGGGTGCTAAGGGGTTGAAGCATGGGGAAAGAATAAGAGAGGACAGGAAACGGGAGACAGGAGGAAAGGTTTCCTTTGGAAACTGTTCTCCCTCGGAAATTCAGTCCTCCACGGGTTCCTTCAGGTACATTTCGTAGGCAATCCTGCCCTCTAGTGGCCACGATGGATAAGCACAAGGTTTGATCATATAAACTCCCTTAAAACTCGGATGTTTCAGATTTTGGATTTTATATACGGTTCTAACAGTACCATTTTTTTTTCTTTCATTTACAATCAGAACGGGAAAAAATACTTTTATTATATACAGATAAAACATTTTCGTATATTACCGTAGTATATAGTTTTACACATTATATACATTGTTTATATGTTAAAACCCACTGTCACCGAGTCAGTTCTGACTTAAAGCGGGCCTATAGCACAGAACTAGTACTCCTCTATAGACTAAGGAGCGCCTGGCAGATCCGAACCGTCAGCCTTTTGGCTAACAGTTGTAGCATTTCACCACTGTGCCTCCAGGGTTTCCATGTTACATGTTATTGTAGATTATGTATTTTTATATGTATACTATTTTCATATATTACCATAGATGATATATAGTGTGTACATATATATACATATATATAAAGCTCTTTTATATAGAGATATATGACGTCTGACAATTAGGTTTGCAAACTTGCCACCATGCGCTTATGTTGACAGCACTGTACACACAACTCAGCCAGGTTTCATAACCTTGACGTATCAGTATCTCGCAACTGTGTTCTTACTGACGTGTGGCAGTGTCTTGCCGAGTGGCGTTCATTATTTTTGTTGCACTTTTTGTGTGCTGTTGTGAGAATGTTGGAGTTTGAATTAGAGCAATGAAAAACATTAAATTTCTTGTTAGACTTGACTAGAGTGGAAGTGAAAACAGGGACATGTTATTCCAAGTTTATGGGGATAATGCTACGAAGAAAATATCAGTGTACAAATGGAGTGAAAGTTTTTCTGAGAGGAAAGCGTCACCGATGAAGACACGTCAGGATGGCTAGTAACAAGAACTGAAAAAAAATCACTGCAAAAATTCATCAAATTGTGCATCAGCATTGTCAGCTGACTGTGAGAAGCAGAGCAGATCAAGTAAAAATCTACAGAGAGACAGCTGGGAAAATCTTCACTGCAAATCTTGGTGTGGGCAAGGTGTGTGCAAAATGGGTCCCGAAGGAGCTCACCAATGAACAAAAGCAAAGGAGAGCTGAAGTTTGCCAAGACCCAATGGAGAGGCAAGACAACGCTTTGCGCCATGTTATCACTGGTGATGAAACACAGATGTACCAATATGACCCTGAAACAAAGCATCAAAGAGCACAAAGGAAGTCAGCCAATTCTCCACAACCCAACGAGTGCCATCAATCCAAATCGAGTCAAAGTGATGTTGCTAGCTTTTTTTTTTATATATATATCAGAGGGATAGTTCATTATGAATTTGGACCAAACGGACAGACAGTTAACCAAGTTTACTATTTGGAAGTGCTGAAAAGGCTGCATAAAAATGTTAGACAAAAATGACCCGAACTTTTCACCAACAACTCTTGGCTCTCACATCACGACAATGCACCAGCTCACACAGCACTGTCCGAGAGGGAGCTTTTAGCCAATAAACAAATAATTGCATTGGAACACCCTCCTGACTCACCTGATCTTGCCCCCAGTAACTTTTTTCTTTACCTGAAGATAAAGAAATATTGAAAGGAAGACATTTTGGTGCCATTCAGGGTATCAAGGGTAATACCACAACAGCTCTGATGGCCGTTCTAGAAAAATAGTCCCCAAATCGCTAGGTACTGACATTGGCGCATAGCTTCCAAAGAGGGGTTACCTCAAAGGTGATGGCAGTGGTATTCAGCAATGAGTTATGTAGCACATTTTCTAGGATTAGTTAGTTCATGGACTTAATTGTCAAGCCTCGTATATCAAAACATTTGCCATTTCAACATTTTTTTACACAAAAAAATTCAGCGACATTAACTACGTTCATCATGTTGCACAACCATTACCACTACTGATGTTTCTAAATTTTCGGTCACCCTAACAGAAACTCACTGGTCCCTAAGCAATGACTCCCTCTTCCCCTCTAACACCCCTTTTGTTGTTAGTCGCCATGGAGTCGATTCCAACACATGGCAATCCTGTGAATGCAGAGTAAAACGGCTTCTAATAGTTTCCTTTCTTAATGATTTATTTTATTGCTGTCGTTGAAGAAATACACAGCAGAACATACACCAAGTCAACGTTTTCTGTCTGCAGAATTTATTGACAATGATTACACACTCACCCTCCTCAACAGATTATTCCTCCTCCATTAACATAAACTCTCTGCCCTGGTAAGCTTCCTATCTAACCTTTCCAACTGCTATTGTCAATTTGATCACATACAGTTTTTTAAAAGAGTATAATGTTCAAGATAAGCATTCTTCACTAATTAAGCTATTGTTTGTCCTAAAGAAGACTTCCGAAGGTATTTTTGGTTTAAGATTTAATGATTATCTCAGGGCAATTGTTTCAGGAGTTCATCCAAGATGATGGCTTCAGGAAGTCTGAATACCGTGAGTGGGCCTGTCCTAGCCAGGCAGTCTTTGAGTTGAGCTGAATGATAGTAATAAGCCAGCCATCTAAGGACATAAGGACGAGACTCCCCAGTAGAAGGAGCATTCAGAGTGAATTTCCACTTCACTTGTTTTCTGCTGGGTCCTGAAGTAGCCAGTGTCTGAAGTGCAGGAGAAGCGGCCAAGCTTCTCAAGGTCACTCCTATGGCCACGGCCAAGTAGGTTATTGGAAGGACCCAGAACTGCACGCCTACATGGAAGGGTCAGGAAGAAAAGGAAAAAGTCACAGGGTTTCTTTTAACAGAAATTATGCTGCAGGGTAAAATGCCATTTTTTATGCTAATGTGTCATTTCCATACATTTGCTCATTCAGTAAGTATTTGTGGATTGTAACCTTGCCGTGTGTTAGAGTCTGTCAAGTACAAGGAAAGGCTATGAAACAGACAGACCCAGGGCCCACCCCGTGCGACCCAGGGCCCACCCAGTGAAAGATAGTGATGAATGAAAAGGCAAAGTGTAACACTGTTCCAACGTCATGATAGGGGAAATACAGAGCGGAACATACAGGAAATACACCTGGTGCCTCAGGGAAGGTTTCTTAGAGGTGGTGCTACAGATACAGATGGGCAGAGCACCAAGTTTGTGAGAGTCAAAACAGGGAGAAAAGAAAAAGATGAGGCTTGAGAGGTGAGAAGAGTTCATAGCACAAGGATCTTACAAGCTATTGCAGAGAGACTGGACTTCAGCTGGAGGGCAACATAAAGCTGCTGAAACACTGAAAGTAGCCAAATAATACGATCAGTTCTACAGATGTGTGAAGAATGGCAGCAAGATCAGCCAGTAAGACTGACAAGGAAAACGTTGTAGTTCAGATGAGAGAAGGTGGTGATTTGAACCAGAAAGCAGCCATTGAGGAGGAAGAGATGGATGCGTTCAAGAGGTATTCGAACAAGACTCATATGATTGTATCTGGGGTTGGGGCTTAGAAAGGGTAAAATTATGGTTCCCAGATGTCTAACTTGAACCACCAAGTGGATGGCAGTTCCATCGCTAATGTAGGGGCATCGTTATGGAGACAAGGGAGTCCCTGGGTGGTGCAAATGGTTAAGTGCTCTACTGACAGCTGAAAGCTCACTGCTTTGAACTCACATAAAGGCATCTCAGAAGAAGTCTTGGTGGTCTCCTTCCAAAAGGTAATAACCCTGAAAATATTATGGAGTACAGTTCTACTCTGCAATACATGGCATCCTCTCAGTTACAGTCAACTCAATGGCAAATGGTTTGGTTTGGTTTTTTAATTCTATTTTGCTGTTATTGTTGAGAATATACACAGCAAAACAGACACCAGATTTCAATCATTTCTACACATATAATTCAGTGACCAGGGTTACATTCTTGGAATTGTGCAACCACTCTCTCCCTTTCTGAGTTGTTCTTCTTAATTAACATAAACTTACTATCCCCTAAGTTTCCTATCTAACCATTCAAGTTGCTGTTGTTGCTTTGATCTCATGTAGATACCCTTTTTGACCAGTTAAACTCAACTATTTCCCAATTTTAAGAAAACTTTACAGGATATTTTTGGTTTAAATTTTAAAGATTATCTCAGAGCAATAGTTCCAGGGGTTCATCCAGCTCCTCTGACTCCAGAAAGTCTAGAATCTATGAAAATTTGAAATTCTGTTTTGGATTTTTCCCCTTTTAATTAAGATTTTTCTGCAGAACAACTTAGTAAACCGATCACAAAGGAAGAGATTGAAAATGTCATCAAAACACTGCCAACCAAAAAAAGTCTGGGCCCAGATGGCTTCACTGCAGAATTCTACCAAGCTTTTAGAGAAGAGTTATCTCCAACACGAGAGACTATTTCACAGTATAGAAAGGGATGGAGTACTCTCAAACTCATTCTATGAAGCCAGCATAACCCTGATACCTAAGCCAGGGAAAGACCCAACAAAGAAAGAGAACTACAGACCAATATCACTCATGAATCTAGATGCAAAAATCTCCAACAAAATTCTTGCCAATAGAATACAACAACATATCAAGAAAATAATTCATCGTGACCAAGTGGGATTCACACCAGGGATGCAAGGCTGGTTCAACATCAATGTGATTAACCAAATAAATAACACAAAAGACAACTATCACCTGATTTTGTCCATTGATGCAGAAAAGGCATTTGATAAAGTCCAACACCCATTCATGCTAAAAACTCTTAGCAAAATGGGCATAGACAGCAAATTCCTCAACACAATAAGGGCCATTTATACAAAGCCAATTGCCAACATCATCCTGAGTGGAGAGAGACTGAAAGACTTACCCTTGAGATCAGGAACTAGACAAGGATGCCCACTCTCACCTCTCCTATTCAATATTATGCTAGAAGTTCTAGCCAGAGCAATTAGACAAGACGAACAAATAAAGGGCATCTGCATCAGCAAAGAAGAAGTTAAAATCTCCCTGTTTGCAGATGATATGATTGTACATGCAGAGAACCCCAAGGAATCTATAGGTAAGCTACTCAAACTGACAGAAGAGTTCAGCAAAGTCTCAGGATACAAGATAAACGTAAGTGAATCAGTAGGATTCCTTTATACCAACAACAAGACTGTTAAGGAAGAAATTATCAAATCAATATCATTTACGATAGCCCCAAGAAGATAACGTACCTAGGAATTAATCTAACCAAAGAAACAACAGACCTTTACAAAGAGAACTACAAGCCCTTACTACAAGAAACTAAGAGAGACTTAGATAAATGGAAAGACCTACGCTGCTCATGGATAGGAAGACTTAACATTGTGAAAATGTCTATTTTACCCAAAGCAATTTATTTATATAATGCAATCCCAATACAAGTTCCAGCATCATTTTTTAATGAGATCGAGAAACAAATCACCAATTTTGTTTGGAAAGGGAAGAAGCTCCGGATAAGTAAGGTACTACTAAAGAAGAAGAACATACTGGGAGGCCTCTCATTACCCAACCTTAGAACATACTACACTACCACAGTGGTCAAAACAGCCTGGTACTGGTACAAGAACAGACAGATCGATCAATGGAACAGAATTGAGACCCCAGAGATGACACCATCTGCCTATGAACAGTTGATATTTGACAAAGGCCCTAAGACATTAAACTGGGGTAAAAACAGTCTCTTCAACAAATGGTGCTGGCAAAATTGGTTATCCATCTGCAATAAACTGAATCAAGATCCATATCTTACACCTTACACAAAAACCAACTCCAACTGGATAAAAGACCTAAATATCAAACCTAAAATGATAAAGCTCATCCAAGAAAAGGTAGGAACAACAATGGAAGTTTTAATACACAATGAGGACAGACTCCAAAATCTGTCAAGGAAACCACAATCAACAGAAGAGAAAATAGATAAACGGGAACTATTAAGAATCAAACACTTTTGCTCATCCAAAGACTTTATTAATAGAATTAAAAGAACACCCACAGAATGGGAAAAAATATTTGGCAACTCTATGTCAGACCGATGCCTGATCTCCATAATCTATAAGATACTACAAAATATCAATAAGAAGAAGATAAACCATCCAATTAAGTGATGGGCAAAGGAGATGGACAGACATTTCACTAAAGAGGAGATCCAGGTAGCCAAAAAACACATGCGGACATGTTTACGATCTTTAGTTATTAAAGAAATTCAAATCAAGACGACAATGAGATATATCTCACCCCAACAAGATTGGCCACGATCCAGAAAACACAAAACAACAAACGCTGGAGAGGCTGTGGAGAAAGTAGAACCCCATACACTGTTGATGGGGTTGCAAAATGGTCCATCCTCTTTGGAAAGCAATCAGGCGCTTCCTCAAATAAATGGATATAGATATAACATTTGACCCAGTAATTCCACTACTTGGAATATATCTTACAGAATCAAGGCCTTTCACACCAATGGACACATGCACGAGAATGTTTATCGCAGCACAGTCCACGATAGCAAAAAGATGGAATCAACCCAGATGCCCAACAACAGAAGAATGGATAGGTAAACTATGGTACATATACTCAATGGAGCACTACGCAATGATAAAGAATAACAATGATTCCAGGAAACATCTCCTAACCTGGTTTCAATTGGAAGACATTATGTTAAGTGAAAGTAGTCAGCAACAAAGGGATAAATACTGTATGAGAGTAACCCAATATTGCAAGGATAGAGTAGCTGGGGCAGGGGGCAGGGGACCATGCTCTTAGGCGAAATCGAGGCCAATTGGCACAACTAGCATTTTGCTAAGAGAGCTCTCTGCACCCCACATTGGTGAGTGGCATCTGGGGTCTTAAAAGCTGCCAAGCTACCATCCGAGGACACAGCAAATGGTCCCAGCTCAGCAAGAACAGATGCTCACCGAGGACCAAAATGGCACGGGGTAAAGACAACCTAGAAGACAGAGATACCCGCAAGAGTGGGTGCCTTCATTGACTTGGGACCGGAAGAACCGGATGGTGCCCGGCTACCACCGGTGATAGCCACGATGAAGCTCACTAGGTTGAGTCTCACTGGCAACACAAGAATAAAAAGGGGTGCATCCTGAGATCTCCACTAAAAGACCTCAACTGATGGTCCAGTGGTTCTGGGGTTCCCCCTGAGAGCATGGCCCCCGGCCCTGATGCTGCCCTTACCCACAAATTATAACAAAGGTCCACTCTTTGGACAGGAAGGGATTGGACTTCACAATGCAGAGCAACCATATATTGGTTGCACTTTATGGTTCTATACATCTATAGGATATCATCCTGCTGACCTCTGGCTGGAGGAAGGAGAGTGAGTGGAGAGGAGTGGATAGGAAGCTGTTGGGAGGATGAGACATGTATGGAGCAGAGAGGAATAGTGTGCTGTCACCGGACAGGGAGAGCAGTGGAAGCTGCATATAGGTGGGCATGTAAATTTATATGGGAATGTACATTTTCACTCAGTCATGTTAAATAAAAAAGAAAAAAAATGATTTTTCCATAGAATCTTTGATGGAAATATCCAGGAATTATAGCCAGGCACTATGCAGTTATTCTGTTCTCATGGCAAAGGAGGTTAGTTGTTGATGGAGGCAATTAGCCACACATTCCATATCCTCCACCTGTTCCTAACTCAGAAACCCTGGTGGCGTAGTGGGTTAAGTGTCACATCTGCTAACCAAATAATCAGCAGTTCAAATCCAACAGGTTCTCCTTTGAAACTCTATGGGGCAGTTCTACTCTGACCAATAGGGTCATTGTGAGCCAGACCTGACTTGACAGCAGTTGAGTTTGTGATTTTTTGGTTCCTGACTCTTTTTTCCTTTTGCTCCAGGTGTGTACAGCCCTGTTATCAGGTCAAGCTCTTAAGAATCCAACTACTTAACAATGAACTAAGAGATAAATCAGAAACATTAAACACGTTATTAGGCCAACCGCTGGGATGTCCCATGAAGCAATCAATTACCCTAAGCCTCCAAAGCAAAGAACTACATGGCACGAGCTTTGGGGTGTATATAGCAGCTTCAGCAGCAGCCCTCTTTATTGTCACACAACTTTTGCCAACAACTACGTTTTGTTGTTGTTGTTTAGTTTTATTATTATTATGGGGCATTGGAAGTGCTCAGTCATCTATACCAACAAATTCAGAGGTCAGCTAACTACGAATGCACCTATTCCCAAGAAAGGCAATCCAATGAAATGCAGAAATTATGGAATACTATCACTAATATCACATGCAAGTAAAGATTTGCTCAAGATTATTTAAAAGTGACTGCAACAGTAAATAGACAGGGAACTGCCAGAAATTCAAGCCAGATTCGGAAGAGTATGTAGAACCAGAGATATCACTGGTGATGTCATATGGATCTTGGCTGAAAGCAGAGAACGCCAGAAAGATATTTGTCTGTTTCATTGACTATGCAGAAGCATGCGACAGTGTGGATTGCAACAAATTACAGCTAACACTGTGGAGAATGGGAATCCCAGAACACTTAATTGTGCTCATGAGGAATCTGTATATGGATCAAGAGGCAGTTGTGCAAACAGAACAAGGGAACACTGCATGCTTTAAAGTCAGAAAAGATCTGCATCAGGGTTGAATCTTTCACCATACCTTTTCAATTTGTATGCTGAGCAAGTAATCTGAGAAACTGGATTCTATGAAGACCAAGGTATCAGGACTGGAAGGAGAATCATTAATAACCTGCATTATGCAGATGACAAAACCTTGCTTGCTGGAAGCAGAAGATGTGAAATGTTTACCAAGGAAGATCAAAAACCACAGCCTTCAATGTGGATTGCACCTCAGCATCAAGAAAGCAGAAGTCCTCACAACTGGACTAGCAAGCAACATCACAACAAATTGAGAAAAGATCGAGGTTATCAAGGATTTCATTTTAATGGCTCCACAGTCAATACCCATGGAAGCAGCAGTCAGGAAGTCAAAAGACACACTGCATTGGGAAAATCTGCTGCAATGGACCTCTTTAAAGTATTGAAAAGTAAAGATGCCACCTTAAAAACTAAGGTGTGTGTGACTCAAGCCATGATATTTTCAATCACATAATATGCATATGAAAGCTGCACAATGAATAAGGAAGACAGAAGAAGCCTTTGAATCACGGTGCTGGAAAAGAATACTGAACATACCATGGACTGCCAAAAGAACAATAGATCTATTCTGGGAGAAGTATGACCAGAGTGCTCCTTGGAAGCAAAAATAGCAAGACTGTGTCTCACATACTTTGGACACATTGTCAGGAGGAATCAACCCCTGGAGAAGGACATCATGCTTGGTACGGTGGCGGGCCAGTGAAAAAGACCAACACACTCCACAAGATGGACTGACTGGGTGGCTACAACACTAGGCTTAAACATAAAGACGACTGTGGTCACGGCACAGGACTCGGCAGTGTTTCACTCTGTCTTACACGCAGTCACTAGGAGTCGGAACCCACTCCACGGCACCTACTAACAACATGGGGCAAATCTGGCAAGAAAGATAATGAATGTCTTTCGGACGTGTTGTGAAATATATCTGTAGGTCAATAAAGTGGAAACGGTCAAAGTGCAGTTGGTTATGTGGATTTGAAGCTCCGAACTACCGGCTAACGAAAAAGATTCAAGTGTTATCACCATATATGGTAAACAGTACTTGAAGACATGAAAGTACCTAAGATTTCTGGGTGATTTTGTAGGTAAAAAAAAGAAAGAGAACCTATAATAGAATCTTATGGGACAGCACCGTGCCAAAGGCAAGCAGAAGAATGCGGACCCGCACGGGAAACTGAGAAGGAAGAGAGACAACACGGTAAAAAGACAAACTTTTCTAAGCCAAAGGAAGAGCATATTTCAAGGAAAAAAGAGTGACTGACTGCTGAATTTTAATGAGAGCAGAGAAATGTTCTTTGGATTTAGCACAAAGGCTGTCATTGGTGATGTTAGTAACATCAGTGTCAATGGAAGTAATAAAAGTAGAAGTCAAGTTGTTGTAGGTAAAGTGGTCAACAGAAGACAAAAGCAGAGATAATAGCATAGGCAATTCTCATAAAATTTTATTATGAAAGAAAAGTAAGAGATACAATGACAACAGGAAAGAAATGTGGAGGCAAAGAAGGTGTTTTTGTTCTGTTTCATTTTTAATATATGAGACTTGTACATGAACATGTGCTGATGGAAATGAAAGGGTTTTCATCTTCATTTTGTAGAGCCTGTGGAAGTTAGGCAACTTGTCCAAAGTCATACAACCAGCAGAGGTGGAAATCAAACCTAGGTCTGTCCAGTTCCAAAGGCCTCATTTCTAACTATAAACACAAAGAATAGATAATTCTAGAAATTACTAGATCAGAAATAATACACCAAGTAGTACCAGAGGGAAAAGTATAGATGGTACCCTGAGCCTAAGATGAAATCATAGCCTTAGCCAACACCTAGGTTTCAGCCTAGTGAGATCTTGTCCAGAGGACCCAGCTTACCTATTTGAATAACTGACCCACAGAAACTGTGAACAAATACATTTGTGTTGTTTTAAGCCACTACATTCATAGTAATTTGTTAGGCAGCACTAAAAAGCTAATATACTGCTTTATTCACAATAGCTAAAAACTGGAATCAACCCATATACCCAGCAAACAGAGAACGTATAAGTCAGTTACAGCATATTCACGAAGCGGAGTACTACAAAGCAGTTAAACGGAATGAAGTGCTGATACATATCGTGACTTGGATGAATTTCAAAAACATTATGTTGAGTGAAAGAAACCAGACACGAAAAGACTGTGAGTCTACGATTGTCTTCCATGATTTCATTTGCATGGTATTTACTTATTTTAGCTGCTGTCAAGTTATCTTCAACTCAGGGCAATTCCAGGTACAAAGAACACAACATTTTCCAGTCTTGTGCCATCTTCACAGAAGCTAGGATGCTTGAGCCCATTTCTAGGGCCACTGTGTATTTTGAATGCCTTCAGACTTTAAGGCTTATCCTCCAGCACTACAGCGGACAACATTCTATTATGATTCATAGAGTTTTCATTGGCCAATATTCATTTTCATTAATTAATATTTATAAGTAGGTCTCCAGGCCTTTCTTCCTAGTCTGTCTTAATCTGAAACCTCCACTAAAATCTGTCTACCATGGGTAACCCTGGGGGTATTTGAAATGCTGATGGCATAGCTTCCTGCATCATGGCAACATGCAAGCCACCACCCTACAACAACATGACAGACAGGCAGTGGATATAAGATTTAAGAACAGGTAACAGTTAATTGATGGAGACAGAAATCGGAACTGTGGTTATGTGATGGAGGGAGGATTCATTGTAAAGAGCATAAGGAACTACCTAGGATGACAAGAGTGTTTTATGTCTTGATTGGGATGTGGGTTACATGAATTTACTCATTTGTTAAAACTCTTCCAATTTTTCTTAAGATCTATACATTTCACTGGATGTAAATTGTTCCTCAGTTTAAAAATAATGATAATTACAAAAAAATAAAATAAAAAGCATGTATAATCTATCCCATCCCCACTTAGCAGACCAGGAAGGTGAAGCTAAAATACTGGTGTCTATAATAAGCTGGCACAGCTTACTAGTGATAAATCTCAGCTCTAGAGGAGTTCCGAGCTCTCTGTCTTCTTTTACTCAACCTCTCATTGCATTTCCACATGGTTTAGAGCACATTTGGAGTTGGAAAGTACAGCATATTCTTAATATGACAGCTGACTGGCTTATTACTACCTAAATTTCCTTGATGCATATGTTCTTCTTGTTGTTAGCTCCTTTCCAGTTGGTTCTGACCCGCAGCAACCGTATGCCCAACAGAAACCCTTGGCCCAGTCCTGCGCGTCCTCGTGATGGTGGTCATGCTCGAAGCCGCTGCAGCAGCCACTGTGTCAATCCACATCTTGAAGGTCCTCCTCTCTCCCACTGACCGTCTATTCTAACACGGAGGATGTCCTTCTCCAGGAACCGGTCCCTCCTGATAACAAGTCCAAAGTATGGGAGACGAAGTCTTACCGTTGTGGCTTCTGAGAGATTTCTGGCTGTACTTCTTCCAAGACAGCTTTGTCATTCTTTTGGCAGTCTGTTGTAAATATGACTGTTTTAGGCAGCTAGGGCTGCTCTAACAGAAATACCACAGAGTGGATGGCTTTAACAAAGAAAGATTTATTCTTACACAGTCCGGTAGGTTGCAAGTCCATATTCAGGGTGTCCGCTCCAGGGAAAGACTTTCCCCTTGATGGCTCTGGAGGAAAGTCCGGTATTGCATCAGTCATTGTCCAGGGAGTGTCCTAACGCAAGAACCTCTGGTCTGAATGACGCGCTCTGCTCCTGGTGCTGCTTGCCTGATGGTAGCGAGGTTCTCAAATTGTCCTTGGTTCTTTTTCCTTTTATTCCTTGCAAGCTAAAAGCATTAAGGGTGGGGCAAGCCATACTCCAGGGAAACTTCCCCCATAGCAGGAATTCACAGCCCCACCCTAATCCTTTAACATACAGGTTAGCAAAACCACACAATGGAGGACAGTCCCAAGATACTGGGAACCATATCCCAGCCACGTGGCTGCACACATTTTTGGGGGGACACAATTCAAACCATGACAATGACTATACATCTTATACTCATAAGAACTCTTCCAGGGGCTAGCACAGTCTCTTAGAAACACGGCTTACCAAGAAAGAAGGCAAATAAGTACAATCCCCAAGATATACAACATCCCTCCCTCCCATATATTACATTTCTAGTAAAAATTAGTCAAAGAAGCGTTATTTTCCACTCAATCTAAGTGCTACTTCCGTGGATAATTACTGCTGAAATTATCTTCAAGGAAATTAATGTGTTGTGGTTTTGTATCCACAAGTTGAATAAGTACAATTTGGATAATTAAGGGAATTTTTGAAAATGAAAAATGTAGCCACAATGAAATAGAAGTTGACTGTATACAAAATTGTGTAGGAGAGACGGTCAATCAACTTCCGTAACACAAAAATCTGAAGCCTATGTCATCATCAGATTCAGTGCAGTGACATGTTTTACAACACACAAAGGAATTAAGTGGGTGAGAGGTGTTATCCAGACAGGAAAAATCGCTAGCACCTACCTGAGCATCTCCTAAATAAACCTACCTCCACCCACGTTTCTGTCTTAGATTCAGCTGTGGGTGACCAAAGCAAAACAGATTGTTCAGTTCAAGTAGTAAGTGCACATGTACCAGTATTGTGACCTTAAGCAAATTATTTAACCTCATTAAATCTGTTCACTCATTGTAAAATGTGGATACTTGCAATACCTATTTTGGGAAAACAGCTTTCTATGGATTTCTCATGTTCCTGCATGTCTTGGCTGTGGCCAACTTGGCCACAGTTAGGGCAAATATTGTGGCCTGGGTACAGGTCTTGTGAGTCTGGAATGAATGAATGCAGAACAGCCATAAACAGCTGGAATGTATGACATCAGACCCTGACAAAGGATGGGCCTGGCCCCCTGAATGCGACCTAGATGCCCACCCTGGCCTAAGTGCTTTACCCCCTGAAGAGCTAAATTCACCCAAGGAAGTGGCCTTTGTTATGTTAGTTAGACAGGAAGACACCCATTTACTTTGTGGGGAACTATCCACACCCTCTTCAAGTAAATGCTTGCTTTAGTGCACATACACCTGTTTTGTTCACTAAATAAACGGGAGCTGCACAATGTCCAAGAGTGGGTGCTAGGGCGTCAAAGATACTGGCTTCCCTCCTCAGCACCAGTGTTTCGAGTGTGGCATCCCTCATCGACATGGATTGGCCACGGGCAATACAGACTCACGGAACTGAACACTTACAAGACACTCACTGCCTATTGTTCTAGATTCTCTTTTCAAGGATTTTTTATAGCAAAGGGCCTTGGAAGACAGTGTCTACCTCCAGAGTGAAATTCAGGCACACTGCTCATTATAGAAGGGTCAGTCTCCCGACACTCATGGTTCGATTCCTGTGTTACTCTCCACTGTCTGTGCTGGTACAAATCTGATCCCATCTGCATCACTCCCATGGGATTCTGGGGCCAGAAACACTGCACAAATATGCTAGTGCTCATGCCACTTGTCAAGCTATGAGTCATACAGTCCTTTGACTCTGACCCAGAAGTCTTGTGTCTTCTGTCAGCATCCAGAAGCTAGCAAACAAAGTGAAATCTCAGAATTCAGAAACTTCACAGCTCATAGCTCCTGACAGATTTAAGGATTAAATAACTGCTCATTTAAACTGCTTAGTACAATTCTAAGTGCTAGGTACGCCCTCAATAAACATTAAATTGTGTTGCAACCGTCAAAATGTGAGTATACTCCTGGGAGTACCACATAAGTAAAAATGCGTATATACATGAGATCCCACTAACAGAAATTCAATCATGTAGATTAAGGCTTTGTATTTCCACGTGCCAGTGCCCAGAGGGAGCTAACACACATAACTGTTCTTGGCCATCAAATCACTATCGACGTTTGTTAATAGTTAATAGTTATTTTTGACAGCAGAGCCTGGTCAAGGAAAACTTAGAAGGCACATATCTTACGTGATTGTGAGGAAGATTTTGAGCATGGGTGATAGCTTGGATAAACAAGCTTGAATAATGAATATCTGAGTCACTGAAGCATCTGTGTGCTCAGATTAGCCCCACAAACTTGGCAGCCAGTTTATCCATACTTTACAACTGAAAAGAAGCTCCATCAAAAGTCGACAACAGAGAGAAACAATAAAGTAACAAACTTTCAGGCCCATTTTGTTGTACACTGAAAGGCACATTTTGGCAGACAAAAAGGCTCAGTGCTGTGTCATTGTCTTCAATGTTTCGCTTAATATTTCAGGCATTCTGACTAAATGCATGCCTTTCGTGGCTCTTGCTGCTATGCAAAAGAATGTGTATAAAAAGACCTGTCCATTTAAAAAGAGAAAAAATCCTTAAACCATTAATGCATCCTTAATACCACTTGCATTTCTACAAGAGACAACTTGGGTCATTGTCCTTCCCTCTTTTCAAACCCAGTTCTTCTCAGCATTTCCTTCTCTTCTCTCTGAGCTACAGGATTGAGTTCCAGACTCCTATGCCCATTTCTCTGACACACAGTAGATCTTTCTGAGCCATGATGTGTCTGCCAGGATAAGCACTGATGCTTTCAGCTATTAATCACCTTTCTTCCTCCAAAGCCTCCCCTCAATAACACTAATACACTTATTTTAGTATTCCTATTCTTTCCCTTCAGCTGACAAATATTTCTCTATACTCAAAAGTTGTTTTGTTCTGTTTGGTCCGTGCCACATCAATTTCTTTCTGTTTTGTCCTTTCATTTCGTCCACCTCTTTCATCTCTCTGGGCTGATGGGTTGGAAACCCCAGGATGATTAAAAGGAATTTCTAGAACGGTTGAGGAGACTAGTAATAAGGTTCTAAACTGGAGAGTACCAGTTGCAAACTGAATACTTCTTATGGTATTTTTATTTCTTCTTTGCCTGCCCATGAAGATAAGTGTTTTAATAACCCTCATCATACAGATGGGAAAACTGAGGAGTGAGAGGTTAAGTAACCCATGAAAGAAAAACCCAGATGGTAAATGTCAGGGCCAAGATTGCAACCCACACATTATCACTACAGAGCCCAGTCTTACCACTGTATCCACTGAAAAACCAACACCAAACCCAATGCTGTTGAGTCAACTCCAACTCACAGCAACCCTAAAGGTCAGAGTAGAACTGTCCCATAGAGTTTTGCAAAAGAACGTATATAAAAAGGAGTGGATCTGAACTGTCAACCTTCTGGTTAGTAGGCGTAGCACTTAAGCACTATGCCACCAGGATTTCCTTGTATCCACTGTATCTCCTAAATTCAGATCTAAGGGCTGAATACGAATTACTTAAATAAACAAAAGAGATGGTAAGTTATTTTAGGCATGGAGCACAGTACTACACAAAGGCAGAATATGTGAACCAGAGTACCAGGTTTGGGGGACTATAAAGGTCACAGGAAGGTGACTGAAAGCAAACAACAGAGTAACAGACTCCAGAGACCCAGTTATAACATCATTTGTAAAATGCTTATCCACTGTTTGTCAAGTTGATTCCGACTCATGGCTACCTTATAGACAGAGTAGAACTGCCCTGTAGGGCTTCCGAGGAGCACCTGGCAGACCTGACCTGCCAGCGCTTCGGTTAGCAGCTGTAGCACTTAACCGTTGTGCCACAGGGTTTCCCGTAAAAAGCTTAGAATTCGTATTTGGAAGACTTAGGTTGTTGTGACTGTTGCCATCCTTGCTAGCAAGTTCATCAGCTTCTCCAAGATTCCATTTCCTCATCTGTAAAACTGGGATAGCACACATTTTACAGTTTAGCAGCAAAGGTTTAAGAGATAACATACAAAAAAGCTTTTTAAACTTCAGAGTCCTGTGCAATTATCTTTGCCTTTTGCCTTCTCCCTGCTCTGTAATGGTAAGTAGGTTTCAGAACAGAGACTCAGGGAGTCACGACAGGAAAATGGACATAGTGAAGGTCTGGAAAAATTCTTGCAGACAGTCTTCAGTGTAAGAGTTATTTTTTTCTAACTTAAAGTCTGGGAGGTTTATGAGACCCATCCAATCCAGGCAGAACAGAGAAAATGGTTTTGCCAAAGGCATTTAGTCAAGCATTTTTCTACTACAGGAAAGCTGCACCTTTAACCTTCAGTGTTTTATGGATTATATGAATTACGATAGGAACAAAAATGACTAAAATAAAACAACTCCAGACTCTATAACTTAAACACTGAATTTTGAGAAAATACAGAGGGCCTTTGGAATTCGTGTATCAGCTCTAATAAAATGAGCTGGCACAGGATGTGGGACCAGCATAGGACATGGACTGGGGTGGAAATAGTAGTGAATGAATAGATTATGCCATAACCAGTGAACAGGACAAGATCTTAAGACCAATCCAAGAGCCATCTCCCTCAACCACCCTAAGTTTCAGCACACATCATAACTTGTAGCCACTTGCCAGCCATGCAGCCCTAGCTGGTTTAAAAAAAAGATCTGCCACATTTTCAAGTCTCCTCTCCATCCCAAAGGCTCTGTTCTAGACACTAAGGATTTAGCGGTAATTGGGACAGGCAAGATCACCGCTCTCACAGAGCTTACATTCTAGGGCTCAGTTTGATAAGGAGTAGGAGTAACTCATATAATAAACTAGACAACTTCAAACAGAATGCTAAGTGACAAGTATGAGATTCTTGATAGTATTTGTTAATTGGACGGATAGATGGTGAGTGAGACCCAGGATTCTCTCAATAGACTGAACACCTTTGTGCAACAAGGCATCAAGTCACCTGCCTTCCACGATAGTGACATTTAAAACATTTATTCAAACTCTTCCCATCATTTAGCCAACAGTTCTGTGCTGGCACAATGTTAGACACTAGGCACACGACTACAAAGTGTATCCAAGACATACAGGTTATGGATTGACTTGTGTCCTTGAAGAGTTGTCCTGAAGTCTTGATCTGGTTCCAAATGTGACCTTGTTTGAAAATTGGACCTTTGAAAATGTTATCAGGTAACATGATGTTATACTAGTTTGGGGGTCCTAATTTAGTTGTGGTCATGTCCTTATAAAAAAGAAGAGACCCAGACAAAGAGATGAAGCTGCCTAGCAAACCAAAGAATGTATAGAATCATCAGCAGCCACCAGAAGGTAGGAGAGAGGCATGGAACACATTTTCTCTGAGAACCTTCAGAAGAAATCAACACAACTGGCAGCCTGATTTGGACTTCTACCCTCCCAAACTGTAAAATGATGAGTTTCAGTTCTTACAGGCCACCTCATTTGTGGTATTTTGTTATGGCAGTCCTAGGGAATTAATAGACAATAACCCTTTCAGTGAAGAATTCTCTTCTGTGGACCATTCTATCTTCTACCAGTTTTGCTTGCCTTCAGATTTACCTTGAATGGACCTTCTGCCATGAGAAACATAATGGGTTCTATGTCAAAACGTTTACAGAGCCCTGATGACCCAGGCTCCCATCTTAGAGAAGTGCAGAGTGGCACTCACAAAACAGGTTGCTCCATTGCCCTCGGAATCTCCTGTTGAACTGGTAACAACTAGAAAAGTCAACCAGGCAGAGAGTGTACTGAGCAGGTCTCTCCCAAACACACACACATGTGCTGTTTAACCTGTGACGGAAAGACCCAACTACGGAATGCACCAGAAGTCTACAGGTCTAACCCTCTATAAAGTGGAGTCAAAAATTACCACAGAGGAAGGGTGTTATTGGGTGATGTTTCCATAGAGCAGGGAGGAGTTCTGGGTCTCTAGCAGGTGTGTTACCACTAGATCTCTCAGGGCCCACAACCACACATTAAACCCCCCTGTGGTCACGGCGACCAAAAGTGTTACAGACTGGAGTTCCTCCTTTGAGTTTTCTTGGCTGCGATTTTTACTGAAGGGAAACACGGGTCCATTGTTCTATGGCACTGCTGGGTGAGTTCAAACTGCCAACTTCAGCCAGTCATTGCCACTGAGTTGATTCCAACACATGGCGACCCTATAGGTCAGAATAGAACTACCCCATGGAGTTTATAAGGAAGACCTGGAAGATTTGAAATGTTGACTTTTTGGTTAGCAGATGTAGCACTTAATCACTATGCCACCAGAGGCTTCTTTAGGTTATTTAATATACATACATACATATATACATATACATATCTATATATACACTATTGCCATCAAGTCAATTCCAACTCTTAGCAACCTTATAGGACTGAGACCTGCCCCATAGTGTTTCTGAGGATGAGCTGATGAATCTAAATTGCCAATCTTTCGGTTAGCGGCTGAGCTCCTAACCATTGAGCTACCAGGGCTCCAGCTTTAGGTTATTAGTCAAGTGTAAACCATCTGAACCATCCAAGGACCTCCAAACACACATGGACACACACAAATAATTAGGACAGCTTTGACTATCTTATTATCAGTGTTTAAGAATGAAGAAGTATCAAATTTGGCTTGTGTTTAGTGTCATTTCCTTTCTAAATCTTGTATCTTTGGAAAGTCTAACCTTTCTTCCCAAGACAAAGGCTCTGACCCAGGTATCTGTTTAGTTTTCTTTTTAAATTTTTATCCTTTTAAGTAAAGAATGCTCATTAACCAGGGAAAACCATTTAATTTGTAGTTTCAAATTGTAATAGAGAAGGTAGAATTTGCGAATTGTTTGAAGATTTGGAAGGTGGAGAAGATCCTGGACGAGTAGCCTGAAAGCCTGAAACAAAGATGATGAGAAATGACAATAAATCCATCCCCAGAGGCTGAGTAGAGGGCAAATGGAAAAACACAGCACTGAATACAAAAGAGTTCACTAGGTCTGGCTGAAAATTGTTGTCAATTTCCTCCCTCCAAGAAAGATGCTTTAATATGCAAGAATAAAAGCATGTGCCAAATGAGGTTGCAAACACTTGCAAATGATTATCATTGCACTGCTCCCCCTCTTTTGAGCTGGGTGTTGATAACAAAAAGAGATCCAAACAATTTTTAAATTAGAGCAATGAAGTCTTCAGGAAGAAAATCAAGCCATAAATCTGAGACATAAATAAACAAGTCACCATTTTAGACAATGTTCTTGAAACAATAACAAAGCACATCTACTTGAAGTTGATGGATTAAAGTTGCAAAACGGACCTAGATTCTACTTCTTTCCCCTGACTTGGGTCACCAGTAAAGGACTATGATAGCTGTTCTCCTAACCTCCAGCCTTCCCTCCTCCCTACCATACACTTGAGCTTTCCCAGAGGCTAACATGTCTGTATCTTTACAGTATGCCAAAATATCACAGTCTCTTTGGCTTAGTGTCCACTGTGGATTCAAAAAGACAGCAAATTGAGTTTTCTAGGTATGCTTTGTTTTGATTTCTTATTATTCCTCTTCCCTAAATGTAGGAAACCCATATGCGTCAATTTGGTTTTGAAATTTGCATATATCATCATGGGTAACAGTGAGAACAACACCGTGACAAATGCAGACTGTATTCTTTAATGTTGTCAGTGTGGACTCTGGTAACTGTTGGGGAGGGGCCATTTTTGTTTAGTTTCAGCTACAAAGAGGATGGAGAATGATGTAAGCTCTTCTTTAAGATGGGAAATTCTGTCATGAACCCTAGATCCATTGCTCTGGACAGCAACCCTGACCCTGAGTTGGAAACTCAAGTGAACTAGATATATCCCTGTATAGATGGGAGTCCCCTTAACACAACCATTGCTCCAAGCCAGTATCTCTGCATCAAACCTTAAGTAGCAGAACAAACCTTGTTGAGATAGGCTTGTTCTGAAACATGCAATTGAAAATTATCAAAGTGAATGAAGCCTCAAAACAAAAAAAAAGAAACCCACTGCCATAGAGTCAATTGTGATTCATTGTGACCCTACAGACAAAGTAGAAAAGAGACCTTCAGGGTCAGCACTGTTTGCAGTGTTCACCAAAGTGTGTGGTGTTGGAAAAAAGTTCTATAAGTAATATCGTAAATGAGTGAATGTACCTTTATCTTCATCAAACATCTAATAAAACATCAAAAGTTGAAATCACCACCTTATAATAAAGTTTTCAACTTTCCTCACTAATGCATGGTTTGCTGGCATTCTTGATGGCAGATGACCAGAGTCTTCTATTCTGTACCTCTCCCTTGCCTTTAATAACCGAAGGATTCCTCACCAGTAAGCAGATATCATATATCAGCCTTGGTTTGGGTTGATAATGTTTATTCCCTAGTCTACTGCTATTATGCTCACTCTCTGTGGAAGAGCAGTGGCATGTCTGAGGTTAGAGAAACAAAGGACTGGAAAATTTACAGATCACCTAATCATCCTCTGAATCATAAAATGTCCAAGATGAAGTATGGATGCTTTCTTGGTTTTTCTTCCTTTCTTTTCTTTACCTTTTTTTTTTTCTTTCTTTTCTAAAATGCCTTGTTTGGAATATGGGTGCTGTATTGTTATTTTACTAAGAAAGGAAGCTTTCATATTTCAAAACATTATTGTACTTGATAGAGGTAATAAAATGGACAGATCCACTAATAGTTTATTTCAAATTTCCAAAGCCTTAAGTATTGGTTCACATTTTCTGAGCTGATTTCCAGGAAAACAGAGAAGATCTACAGTGCAGGAAACCTTATCAAAAACATCAATCACTGTGTTCTCCTCTCCCTATACCAGTGGTTCTGAAAAATTCTTCTCCCAAACTAATTGAATCTGGGAGAAAGACCCAGGTCTTAGACTTTTAAAATCACCCCAGGAGTTTCTACTGTTAAATCAAGTTTGAGAAGCACTCTAGCCTATCACATCCCCTTTTGTTATGCAAAACAATACAGTTCTATCAGTCTTGCTGGTGCAATGATTAAGAGCTTAACCCACCAGCTAACTGTTTCTTGAAAACCTTACGGAGTAGTCCTACTCTGTCTTGTGGGATCACTGTGAGTCAGAATTAATTCAACAGCAATGGGTTTAGTTTCAGGGTTTGTTCTAAAATGTTACCCCCATGCACTTTAGCCTACTGAGCAAACCAAGATTCATGATTAAGATCCATCCTCCTTACAAGGCTGTACAAAACCAAACCCAGCCCAATCCACTGCCATTGAGTCAATTCCAACTCATAATGACCCTATAATACAGAGTAGAACTGCCCCATAGAGTTTCCAGGGAGCACCAGGGGCATTCAAACTGCTGACATTTTAATTAGCAGCTTTAGTGACTAACTACTATGTCACCAGGGTAGGTAAGTGAAAAACTAAGTTTTCTTCATAATGGACCATTTTCTTCCAATCATGTGTGGAATCAGTTTCTCTTAGAATAAGCATGGCATATCCACTTTTACTTGGTCCAGGAGGCAGAGCACCCAGCCAGGAACTCTGTGGGATTTTACAATTATCCTTGGACTATGACTTGAAAGATGTACTCATAGATTATCTTGCAGGGAAAGGATTTGCACTTGTTATTCTGTTGTTAGATGTGGTAGATAAGAAAGCAGAATTAAGTGCAGTGAACCAAAGGTGTATCAGGTCAGAAAATTAAGTTCTCGAATTCATCCTAGAAGAAGTGCTACATACCTCATTTCTTTTTTTTTTACTTTATTTTTTTTATTGAATATGACTGAGTGAAAACGTACATTCCCATACAAATTTACATACCCACCTCTATGCCGCTCCCACTGCTCTCCCTGTCGGCGACAGCACACTATTCCTCTCTGCTCCGTACATGTCTCATCCTCCCAACAGTCTCCTTTCCCCTCCTCTCCACCCACTCTCCTTCCTCCAGCCAGAGGTCAGCAGGATGATATCCTATAGATGTATAGAACCATAAAGTGCATCCAATATATGGTCACTCTGCATTGCCAAGTCCAATCCATTCCTGTCCGAAGAGTAGAACTTCATTATGATTTACGGGCAAGGGCAGCATCAGGGCCAGGGGCCATGCTCCCAGGGGGACCCCAAAACCGCTGGACCATCAATTGAGGTCTTTCAGTGGAGATCTGAGGGTGCACCCCTTTTTATTCTTGTGTTGCCAGTGAGACTCAACTTAGTGAGCTCCATCGTGGCTATCACTGGTGGTGGCCGGGCACCATCCAGTTCTTCCAGTCGCAGGTCGATGTAGGCACTCACTCATGTGGGTCTCTCTGTCTTCTAGGTTGTCTTTACCACATGTCATTTTGGTCCTCAGTGAGCATCCGTTCCTGCTGAGTTGGGACCATTTGCTGTGCCCTCGGATGGCAGCTCGGCAGCTTTTAAGACCCCAGACGCCACTTACCAATGTGATGTGCAGAGAGCCCTCTTAGCAAAGCACTAGTTGTGCCAATTGCCCTTGATTTCGCCTAAGAGCATCGTACCTCATTTCTGAATATCATTACAGTGACCTTTGAAATATTCCCCTTGGGAAGCTATGCACTGACACCAGCACCTTTTCTAGGATCAGCACTTTTTCTTAATTGTCAGGCCTTGTCTGATGACATTTATGACAGACATTCTAGAAAAAGAGTTCCAAAATTGCTTTGAAGGGTGGACTAGGCATTGGCATTGGTGCATAGCTTCTAGGATGAGCTGGCGAACTTTATTGTCTGAACTCATCTAAGTACTGCTGCACTGTTGGTAGTGGCCACATGCCGGCAACAACATGGTTAATATAGCAACAGTTAAATACATTTTTTCATACAAGAACAATTTACAGGAAAATGGAGAAAAACCATCTTCTAGTCAAAAGGAAAAAAAAGAAGGAAGGATCAAATGCCACTTGGGTATGATTAAAATTGGACATAGGAGAAAGTAGGAAAACTTCTGTATCTCAAAGAAAGCTACTGTCTAATTCTAGACCAGTCACTTGGTCTTTCTATATATGGTTTACGGGGCTGTCACATACAGCACCTCTTGGGATATGGAAGAAACAGATACTGAGGTGAGTAGGCGGAGTGACAGCATTAATTTATCACACAGATCAGGAGACTTTTAATAATGAATGCTATCCACAACAGCTGTACGCAACAGGCACAAGCCAGGATTATCCTGAGGAGACCAGGGCATGTTATTGTCATTACTGTGTGCCACCAAGTCAGTGCCAGCTCATAGTGACCCTATAAGACACAGAAGAACTGCCTCACAGAGTTTCCTATGCTGCAATACTTATGGCAGCAAATTTTGGGGTCTTTTTCCCATGGCCCTTTGGTGGAGAGTGGTGAGAATTAAGTGGACAGGTGGAGGGTAGTGGGATTCAAGTGGACAGGCAAAGTGACCAGTGCTTTCCCTTATTACACAGCAGTCCCTGTGCTTTAGGAATTATCATTAACACAAATGGCTGGCTGTTAACTCACTATTCCTGTAGCATTGCTAAGGTAACAGATACCGTGGTAAGGACTCAAGGGAAGATTCACAAAGATATCCACAGTTCATGGGTGGAACTTGATTAAAATTTTTAAATAGTATGCTTCCTTTAAATATCAGTACTTTAAGTCAGATGATTCCACCCAACACTAAAGTTAATTTGTGGGTAGTAAATTAGACAAATTTAACAAGGAAAGTTATCCAGCGAGGGAGAAAATTTGTATTTGTTGAGCCAGAGCAGTCTCTTGCTCTTGTGTAGGATGAAGTCATAGATTGAATTGTGTCCCCCAAAAATATGTGTATCAATTTGGCTACACTATGATTTCCAGTATTGTGAGGCTTTCCACCATATTTTCATCTGATCTGTTACAAATCCGGTTACTATGATGTTAGGTATTAGCTCTATCTATATTGGTGAGACATGCAAGATTAGACTGTGTCTTAAGCTAATCTCTTTTGAGATATAAAAGAGAGACGTGAGCAGAGAGACATGGGGACCATATCCCAGCTATAAAGCAGTGCCGGGAGTAGAGTGCCTCCTTGAGACCCAGGGGAAGATGGACAACAACGACCTTCCTCCAGAGCTGGCAGACAGAAAGTCTTCCCCTAAAGCTGGCATGCTAAATTTGAACTTCCAGCTACTGGAATGTGGGAGAACAAACATCTGTTTGTAAAAGCCATCTACTTGTGACAGTTCTGTTACAGCAGCACTGAATGACCAAGACAGGTAGGGAGTGGGAATCACCCTCAAAAAATGGTAATCTGTGAAATATCATCGGAAGAAGAGATGCACAGAAATTGCTTTAACAAAAGAGAGTAACAAAAGGGGACAGAGGAAGGGCAGGGGCATGCATTGTTTCTCCTTATGCATTAGAACTGCTTTTCTTTTACATTTTTTTTCATTAGGGCCAACAGCAGTATGTAGTCATTTCCTTCTGTGAGTACCTCTACAGCTTAACGGTACAAACAACTAAGCTCTGGACTACTAACCAAAAGACTGGCAGTTCAAAGTTATGCAGAAGCACCTTAAAAATAAGGCCTGGTAATCTCCTTCTGAAATGTCACAGCTTTGAAAACCATATGAACAGTTCCACTCTGTACACTAGGGGTCACAGAACCAACTTGACAGAAACCAACAACAATCTGGTCATTGCAGGCCAACAGAGAAATGAGCCGTATTTTAGGAACAGCCCACAGCCCCCACAAGGTGTGCTCCATGATGCTGACCAGTTTCCCACTATGCGCCCCTCCCACTCTCAGGGTACCCCCAAAAGTGGCCAATACACACAGCACACCCCCCTTGTACCAAACTCCTCCTGCCCAGTTTTGACACTGGTAGTTTTGTTTTGTGTCTAAATCTGGAACAGAAGTTTGACTTTCGGTGCCCTATTTAAACTACTTACTGTCCTTGCCAGATGTCTCATTTCAAGCACTTAAAGCATTTGTCTGAGAAAATACCAGATGTTTAAACATCCAGCATTTGAAAATATGTCCACTTTTTTCCCTAAAAGATAATTTTTAATTTTATTGTAGTACCCCAAATTCTCAAATATTTCCAACATTCTGTGCTTGTCCTTGTTTTAATATCCAAATAAAAATTACTCAGGCTGCTGAGAAAGATCAGAGTTCCCCTGAGGCTTACCAGGGGTTCAGGTTCCGTTGCTATCTCTCACTCAAAGAGCATGGTGCCCACTAAATTCTTGGAATTAGCTCACCACCTCATCACTTGCAAATAGTGCCCTGTTTCCCCCGCACTCAACCTCTTTGCTTAATTCCTCTAAAGCACCATTCACACGAGGCTGTTGTGCATGCCAAATATTACTAGCTTGGGGAATTCATTCATTCATTTAGCAAATGTTTGAGGACTTGCTGTAGATGAGGCCCTGTCTCAGTTCCTGGAGATCCAGCAAGCAAAAGAGACACCGCTCTCCATCCCTGTAGAGCTTACGTTGCAGCGGAAACACTCTGACAATAAACGGAGTAAATAAGACACTATACAGTGCACCTTATCGTGATAAATACACAGAAAAACAAAGCTAGGAAGAGGCTTAGGGAGCAGCAGGGGAGAGCTGTTGATTGTTTTAAAAAGAATAGTCGAGATGTCTTCCTTGCTCAGCCTCTACACTGAGTAACACCCCAAACCTGGCCTCTTCTGGGAAACAACTAGCATCTGTAATAACATACCTGATGGGCTTTACTAAGATGGATGAGGACCACTTCTGGAAAGTTGGTTACCCACTGGCCTAGCTGGCAGTCTGCAGCCTGACCATCTTCAGTGAGACCTATTTATTCTTCTTCTTCATCACACTTTTCCTCTACCTCCTGTCCTCTTTAACTCCTCTCGCTTCTTGTTCCTCCTCGGCATCCTTTTCTTCTTTTTCTTTTTCTCTAACTATTCCTTCCAAGATGAAGTCTGTTGATTCAACTTATTCAGTTGCCTCTGTCCTTGCAACAAAGTTTAAATAAAGCTGACATTTCTTGTAATCAATTTGTCTCAGGAGTTCCTTTCATCATTTTTTTTTAATTGCACAGAACTAAATTCTTCTTTGGTTCATGATAAACAACATAAAATTTGGCATTTCTAATCCAGCAGCTCAGTGTAGAGGGGTTGGAACACTGGACAAGCAGGGCCAAGGCCAGAGGAAGACACAGCCAAGGACATTCATCTTAACGTTCTGTCCCGATCTGTGTTGTGATTACTAACCTCCTTCTCATCTCAGCAAATGACAAACCCATACTTCTAGTTGCTCAGACACAAAACACAACCTCCAACACTGAAACCACAGGAGATGGAGATGGAGATGGGGTAAGGAAAAGGTATTCAACTGACTACTGCTTGAGGGGCTCTGAGAGTGGACAAAGCAGGTGAGGTGACACAGGCAAGGAAGCTAGGGGACCATGAGGAGCAATGAGGGCCATTCCCTAAACGCAGCTCATTTCTTGGGAAGTTTTCCATGTGCAGCTAATAAATTAATACACATGTCTACTGGCTACTGGCATTGCTGTAAAATCACATTTATAGCTTAATTCAAAGATATTTATACTATACAATCCTACTGTTGCTCAGAAGTGCTGCTTTTATATAACTTTCATGTTTCTCAACAACCTTTTAAAGACACAGTTGACAGCTTTATTCCAAAAGGACTGATCACCTTAAATCAAGTATAAGGAAAAGGTTTTGTTAGGAAAAAAAAAAGAATAATTTTTTGGCACAGAAGTTATATTCACATGGAGAACAAAAATTGTTCCAAACCTGGTCTGGAGCAGAAATTTTTTGTAGAATATAAGTCACATCTCCTTCTGGGAAGTTACTGGCATTGCTGTTAAATGCTTCAGCAATTTTCTTATAGACCTAAATGAGGTTAAGGACTTTTGGGAAGCCACGGACACTCACCCAGCTGAACAATTGACCTAATCACCTTTAACAAAACATTATTTTTTCTTGTACTAGTTTAACAATGATTAAGCATTCATTTTTCACTTTTCCTATAAAATCATCAAAGGGAATCTAGAACTGGCATGTTTAAAGGCCTCATCTCTTAGAACTAGTTTGAGAGCAAACTTTGACCAATTCTTATAGTCATTTTGTCTAAGTTGTTTTAACAGCATTTAGGAGGAAACGCTGGGTTTGTTTTATTTTCTCCTACTTCACATAGTAAGAAATTTCACTGAAAAGTATTAGAGATACAGAAGAGTCCTAAAGACATGGAAATAAGACTTTTTAAAAGCTCTGAGTATATTGATTGACTGCCGGAGGGAGGAAAACCTGGTGGGAAACTTGTTAAATGCTATGGCTTCTAAGCAGAAGGTTGACTTGGAATCTTCCCGGCACTCCCTGGAAACCATGCGGCAGTTCCACTCTGTGCTACAGGGTCACTATGAGTCAGCATCAATTTGATGGCAGTGGGCTTGGTTTTTTTTAAAGATTGGAGAGACCTTTCTTCTTTAGGTAAAGTGATTTAAACTTGGCTTCTCTCATGGAATGGAGGATCTTGCTTCAGATTTTAGCTTTGAGTACCTTTAGGGAACAGTGTCTCTTGAAAAGTAGAAGTTAGATTAATATTAGGTTTTGTTAAATGAAATGTTTGTGGCAAAACAAAAGCTAGGATCAAGGATAACCTGTGGAAGTTAATGAATCTAACAGGTAAAGATTGAGTTCTTTAAGAAGAAAACTTTAAAATTTTAATTTAAATGGTAATTTGAAAAATATGCTTCATGCAATGAGAAGTGAAAGATTAATTCTTAGAAAAAAAATTTTAACTTGATAAACACAGATTGAATGAATATATAATATAATAAGGTGATAAATCAAAACCAAACAGATGGTGAAATTGGATTGCCAACTTTTTGGTTAGTAGCCAAACTCTTATCTACTACACCTAAATTTCCCAGATCATATATGTAGAAATATATTTTCTAGAAAGCTATTTTTATAGTGTTTGTGCAATGTTTTGTAGAAATTTTCTGGAAACTCTGTAGTCATCAAGGAAAAATATATGAACTTTCAAATGTAGATAGTACAGTGGGGTTGAGCCCTCTACTGTGGTCTTTGAGGATGACGGATTGTGTCAAATGGCTGTGAATGAGACCAACAGAACTTGAGATGTGTGCAGTGCCAACACATATGGAACCTGCCGGAAAAAATCTAAATCCTCAACCCATCTGCAAGAGTTAACCTAAAAATCTCCTAGCAGGGTTTATGCTGACATGCAAAACAGTAGGCTCATCTTGGAAAGCCAGCCCAGGTTACGTATGCCGATTCATCAGCCTTGAGTCCATCCCGAAAGGGAACAACACTCCTGAATTAAAGAAATAAGTACTAAGGACAACTACGGACCAGGCCCTCCTCCACTTTCCCTAGTGTCAGGAAATGCCAAGAAGGATGACAAGTGAGCAAACTCCTAAGACACAAGACACATGATGCTGAAACCAGAAACATAAGAGTGAACCAGACAAGTTGAGCATGCTAACTCCTATCGACTAAGACTTCAAAAGAGAAATAAAGAAGGGAGGAAGAAAGGGAGGGAGGGTGAGAGAGAGGGTGAGAGAGAAAGAGAGAGGGAGGAAGAGAAAGAGAGAGAGGGAGGAAGGAAGGAAGAGGAAAGGGGAGGGAGAGAGGCAGGGAGGGAGGGAGGCAGGGAAGGGTGAGAGGGAGGGAGGCAGCTTTCAGGGCCATTGAGAATGCACTGCTGAGCACATGTTACAGGACTCCAAGGTCCCTTGCTCTTCCTCAGGGAGTGCTATCAGACGTGGGAGGTGACTTGTCAAAGGCATTATTACCTCTCTCTCTCCAAAGGAGGTGGGGAGCAGATTCCAAAGCCTTTCTCACCACAGCCCCTGCCAAGGGGCCAGTGTTGTTGCTAATGGCCCTCTGTAGCTGAAGCATGCTGCTTGAGTCTTGGTAGTTGTGTCTTACCTGCTGAAGATTTGTTGACCACACAGCTCAGGTTTTCACCTTCATGGAAGCAGACGTCTGCAGAGACCTAGGCAGCCCTAGCGGTTCATTTATAACAGCTGCAGTACGGACCATTTGGTGCTGAGAACACAGAACACTCACAATTTAGTAGTAAGAGCTGACTTATTCAATATATCAAAATGTAATATGATAAATATCTGAGAACTATATAATTAAGAAGTAGGTGTTGAGTGTGTAGTACCTTCGGTAGATCCTTGTTGAAGTTCATATATGTCCTTCTTTCTGACATTATTACAGCCTCTCTTCCTCTTCTCAGGACTATAACTTTTTCATCTGAATCACAGTGCCTGTCACTGTTTCTAACTGATGTTTTAATGACAATTAAATAGACAATGTTATGTAAGTGCTCTGATAAATAAAAAAGGCAACATAAATACAGATAGATATGATTGTTTCCTTGATGCAGTTAGTTACATAGAGAAGTCCTTTTAAAATTAACCCAATTGAAAGATGTATAAACTTGACAACTCTTATTTAATAAAAACACCACTGAGAAAAATGTAGGTAGTATATCAAAACATCCAGGCAAAAAGAATCACTAACTTCACAACCTAATGGTCAAATTATTAATGATCCCTCCCTTTGTAATCTGACCTTATTCCAAGGAAAATTGTGATTTTTTTTAATTGTTCTAATAATCATGTTATGATTTAAAAAAAAAAAGTTAAAGAAGTCACCACACTTTATCCTCCAGATATATTTCCACAGTGGAAGTAAATGATAACAGAGTATTTGCTGAAGACTTTCCACTTGGCAAACACAGCAGGCAAAGAGGTGGCAGCTGAGCTCTGTCAATGAGAAACCAATTTGGGTCAAAACAATATAAAAATTAAACTACTGTACTGTATCAGAATATGGTAAAATGCTTTTAAATCATAGCCTTCACGATTTACTGAAAAGAAACAAGTGGTTTATTACAAAGAGGAAAGTAAAGAAGAAAAGAGTAGTAGGAAGAGGCACTAATGATAGAAAGATTGAAGAAATGATCATGAAACCAGCTAATTCATTCCACTCTTGCCCCTCTACCCGATTACATTTAAAGGGAGAACAATAAGCTGTATTAGTTTAACTCTTTTTCTCTTTTAACACGGGAGGGATTCTAAAAAAAGAAAAGAGACAGATATGAGTAAAAATAAAATAACTGATAAAGAAGAGTAAGAGTTTGAAATGAGAGAAACATAAAGAAAGGACTAAAGTAAGACCACGTGCCAAAAATAATGAAGGCCTGAGAGTAGACATGACTTATCTGTGTCTTTGTGGACAGAAATTTTGAACTTCAAAATCATTAAACAAATATATCTTGATGTTAAGAAAAAAAATTCAGTTTCTGTCTGGTCAGTTCCAATTCATGGCTACCCCACATGAGTCTGAGTAAACTGCGTTCCATAGTGTTTTTTCAATGGTGGGTTTTTTCAGGACTAAATAGCCAGATTTTTCTTCGGAGTTGTCCCTGGGTAGACTTGAACCTCCAACCTTTTGGTTAGCATTCAAGATCCATATATATTGAAGTCTGGAGCAACTGGGTTGAGGTTGTATTTTCAGAACAATAACAACTAATTTTATATGGTGAGACAACTCATCTAAAATTGAGAATGGCTCAAACTGTTGGAGTTAAGCCATCCTAGGCTTTTAGAAATGAAAAGGAAACAACTGGCTTATAGATATCATCTCCAAAATTGGCATAAAAATATCTGTGGGCCACAGAGGCTTTGTAAGAACAAAATGTATTGTTGTACACAAAGCACCTGTAGGGACTGGATACCTAGAAAAATCTCAAAAGTTGGATTTCAAGTGAAGATTTCACTTAGGATAAAGATTTGTGCTTGTATTACTTTAATAACTAGGGTCACCATGAGTCGGATCCGACTCGACGGCACTTAGGTTTTTTAATGGATCAATGCATAAACATTAATTTGGGGAAAATGTTAATTTCCTAATACCTTCACCTTTAAGGTACAAAACTCTACAAAGTAAAAGTCACTTCAATAAAGATGCTCAAAGGAATGACATGAGTATTTCTTCCTGGTGAAAACCTGTCCAAGATTCTCTCTGCTTTCAGGGAAAAACCTGTCCTTGAACTCAGTTCCTGTGGCAGGCCCTTTACAGTCTTTCCTGCCAAGAAAAGATTTCAACCTTATACTTTATAGTATTTATATAAACACCACAAGCAATAATGCTATCTCTGTAATTTTTTTCTCTCAGTCTTCCCATAAGAGGAAAGAATGAAGATATAGACCAGTTACCATGGAATCCAATATAGCTTATGGTGGCTCCATGTATATCTAAGTAGAACTGTGCTGCAGAGGGTTTTCCATGGCTGATTTTTCAGAATGACATCACCAGGGCTTTCTTCTGAGGTATCTCTGTGTAGACTCCAGCCTCCAACCTTTCAGGTAGCAGCTGAGTGAGTTAACCATTTGTACCACGCAGTAACTCTTGACTGCAAAGTCAATGCTTATATATCTGCCTTCCTAGACTAAGCAGCCCGGGTGGTGTAGTCGTTAAGGCGCTTGCCTGCTAACTGAAAGGTCAGCAGTTTGAACTCACCAGTCTTGCCGTGGGAGAAAGATGCAGCAGTCTGCTTCCGTAAAGATTTACAGCCTTGGAAACCCCGTGCGAAAGTTCTACTCCATCCTGCGTGCTCACTATGAGTCAGAATCAACTCGACAGCAATGGGTTTGGGGGTCTTGCTAGATTAGAATTATAAAAATAAATTCACGATGGTAATTTCCTCAAAGGAAAGAGTCAAAAATGTGCCAAGTAATTTAATTTTAAAAGGGACTTCAGACAGGAAATCAGGGGCTGGTTTGCGGGTGACTCGAGGAAGGCCGAGCGGGGTGACGAGAGCAGCTATGCCGCAGCACCGCAGAACTGGAGGGGCCAGCCCGGCAGGGGATGCCTGTGAGCCCTTTGTAGAACAATGTCGTCCTTTCAGGCTTCTACTGTCAGTCCTCTGCTCTGGTTAATATCATCAGGGGAATCCTTGCCTGACAGAATGTAATTTAGGATCTATTAAATATGATTACTTGGCCTTGAAAATGATGAATATTGGACAGAATTACAGAATTGCTTTACAAAAGAAAGGTCTCTTTTACATCCTTTCTTGTGGAGCCTAAAATGAAGCCTGGGGAAATCCCTCCGAGGGGTTGTGGCATTTATAGGTTAGGTTTATGAAAAAGAGAATTGATATTCATATTAAAAACTGTAAAGATTGAGCAAGGTGAAGCTAGCGAGCCTGCAGACAGAAGTGACGTGTGTCTGAAGGGTGAGTGGCATGTTGCCTTCCGCCCCTGATTTCCTTGCTTTAATTATATTAGTAATGTGCAAGTTGACATGATTCGAAACTAGCTCTTTGGGTTTTTCATTCAAATACTAGTCCCCAGTGACCCCTTTTTATGGTACTCCTGATTTCCAATTATATAAGTGTTCATAGCTGAAAGGCTTCAGAGTTCATAGCTGGGCTTGCTTTGCAGGTGGCCTATGCTTGAGGTTTTATTAAATTATATTTTGTTCCCGATTATAAAAGTAATATATAGGTCATTGAAAAACACTGCAAAACATTGCAAAGAATAAATTACAATCACTAATAATTATGGCTACCCAGAGACTGCCATTAACATTTTGCTGGATACTTTCTAGGCTTTTTTTTTAAATGCATATATATCTTCCCATTTTTTTATTATTTGATTGATTTAATACTGTATATGCTATTTGGGATCTTTTTTTTTTTTTTTTACTTAAGACTATATAGTACCATTATATTCCCATATTTTAAACTATTACTCTACAGTGAGATTTTAATGATTATATTAAAAAAAAAAAAAAGGCTGTCCAGTCAATTACAACTCATAGTGACCCTACTGAGCAGGGTAGAAATGCCCCCATCGGATTTGAACTGCTGACTTTTTTGTTAGCAGCCATAGCTCACCTAGCTCTTAACCACTGAGCCACCAGGGCTCCAGTGGTTATATTAAACCCACTGCTGTCAAGTCAATTCTGACTCATAGTAACCCTACATGACAAAGTACAACTTCATAGTTTCCAAGGAGCACCCGGCAAATCTGAATTGTCAACCTTTTTGTTAGCAGACATAGCATTTAACCACTGCACCACCAAGGTCTTCATGAAAAAAGCCTTACTGTTTCACAAACCAAGAGATGCCACAATTCTTGTAGAAAAGTAGCCTAATAACTAGAAATATGTACTCAGAATATAATCATACATACATTATATACCATTAATTTTTAAACTGATCTTCAACTGACGGACATGAGGAATACCTACTTACAATTGTGCTAACATTATCAGAGAACTCTGAGTATGCTGCCATCTGAGGTACACCAAACGGTCTCAACTTAGAGCAGGAATGGATGATCTCCAAGGACCAAAACGACACGGGCAAAAGAGAACCCAGAAGACAAAGAGACCCAGATGAGTAGGTGACTACATCAATATGTGACCAGAAGAAGTGGATGGTGTCCAGCCACAACAAGTGATAGCCATGATGGGGCTCAAAAAGTTGAGTTTCACTGGCAGCACGAGAACAAGAAGGGGTACACCCTGAGGTCTCCACTAAAAGACTGCAATTGATGGTCCAGGGGCGTTAGAGTTCCCACGGGACCATGGCCCTTGGCACTGATGCTGCCCCTGTCCATAAATCATAATGGAGGTCAACTCTTCAGACAGGAATGGTTGAGGCTTGGTGAAACAGAGTGACCATATCATGTGTGCACTTTATGGTTCTATGCATCTATAGGATGTCATCCTGCTGATCTCTTACTGGAGGCAGGAGACGGTGGAGAGAAGGGGACAGGAGATTGTTAGGAGGATATGACATGTACAGAACAGAGAGGAGGAATGTGCTACCACCAGGCAAGGAGAGCAGTGGCAGGTGCACACAGGCGGGCATGCGAATTTATACTGGATTATACACTTTCACTTAATCATAATAAAAAATTTTTAAAAAACTCAACAAATTGCTACATCCTGTGGTTTGTGAGACAGTAAGGCTTTTGTCAATACACATTGATATGGATCTGCTAGAAGCTATGAGTCCGACCGACTCCATGGCAGTCGGTGCGATGTAGCCAGTTCTGAAAACATAAGACATCATCCTACCACTCAAGGAACTCCTGTTATATTAACCAGTAGAGAAACTAACACACAAATTACTACAATGATGTAATGGGATGCATGCAATACTAGAAGGATCTGTACAGACTCTGGAGTCACAGAGTTAATTGTGCCACCATGAGTGTAAGACAGTTTGAGTCCCTGAGATGAGACTAAAAGGATGAAAATGTTTCCACAAGGAAAGAGATGGGTAGGTTTATGCACATGTATTACCTTGTCCCTTGCTTTATGATTAGACATTTTTCTTCGATTATTAGTACAGAGGCACATAATAACACAGAGTCTCTCAGTACAACATTGAAAACATCTCCTGGATGTCTTAGCCAGTTACTTCATCATCCTTTTGTCAAGTCTGCATTCTCTTTAAATTGACCAAACTGTCGATCATCTTCTGCTGTGCTTGTTGTTAAATGGGTTGATAACAATTCATTATCAGTCAACAAACACTAGCTACTTGATGATTTAGTGGATGGCAATGTTAGGTCCACGGGGGCAGCTCATCCACCAGGTAATATAAGCACAGTGCTTACCTTACATATCAAATCGTCTGTAGTCAATGATTTCATATGGATTTCACCACATCAAAGACGTGAACTACGAATGAACAAACAAGCACGAGTAAGCCTTTGCTCATCTTGTTTATTGGGTCTTCCACCCCTCTCAGGGACTGTACATCTGAAGAGGCCTTGATTCTACAGGAAAGTGCTGTGGGGTTGCACGAAAGCAGATTATCAGCCATACCTGGAAACAGAGTCTTTGATGTGGTGAAAAGATATGGAATTGTTCTCTACAGATGATCTGCTATGCAGGGTAAATATTGTGCCACCGGATAATGTGTCCCAGTGTTGGGAACCCTAATTCCAGCAGATGACAGTCACATAGGTGCTATCCAGCAGGGCTCTGCCCAATGTTGGCACATCCTGAGACATTCATCTCCAACTACAGTGTACACAATTCTGTTTTAACTACTGTGTTTTTCTTTCTATCGAACTACACCTACAGTAATATTTTAAGAGAAAAAAGGTAGCTGCTTATTATCTACGCTGGTCACTTCCCCAGCGAATTTGGTTAAAGAGAATTTCTAGAATGATACTGACGACTTACTAAGATACTGAGTCATCACCCAGTCTTAATCTCCTGTAGGTATGGATTTAACATAGATTCCTGAACAATATAATCTCTACTTTTCAGTTGGCATTGATGACTGTGAACAACTGATATACGACAAATTTATTCAGAAATCATAGTTGCTTTCAGGTTCCTGATCAAGTATTTTGTGAGCTCTCTTTTAATCATCAACTGAATTTTGGAAAGGAATTGTGACATTTCTCTAACTTCTTTTTTGACAATCAGATGGTAAACGCCCTGCTGTCTAGAATCCTAAGTGACAAGCGCCTTGTTTGTTCTTCACTGGTAAGTATTGCAGGGTTATTTGAAACTTCTTGTTCGATGACATCAAGTTAATTTTGACTCATAACCACACTATAGGACAGAGTACAGGTGCCCATACAGTTACTAAGGACCGCTGGTGGTTTTGAACGGCTGGCCTTCTGGTTAGCAGTCAACCTCTTAACGACTATACACCAAATCTTTCCTTTTAAACCACACTTGATTTAAAACAAGAACAAAACCATGTTTGAAACCAATGATAATAGATCAATTCTTGTGTGGTTTTAAAAAATCAAACAAACCTGTTGCCATCAAGTCCACGCCAACTCACAGTGATTCTATAGGACAAGGTTTCCATGAAGTACCTGGTGGACTTGAACTTTTGGTTAGCAGCTGTAGTTCTTAACCACTACACCACCAGAGTTTCCAACCTCATTTTCTGTGATAATGTTTTATCTTGGATCTTCTTCATAGCTTTAGGTTCCTTTAACGTTGATATTTCTGCCTGGCAAGAACTTTCAACGGTATCATTTTCCCTTCTTTTAGACTTAAACCCTTTGAAGCCTGCAGAGTTTTGCTGTCTAAGAAAAGACAAGCAGAGTTGCACAAACATTTGGTATTTATTTGCACAAATTCAGGGCTACATGAGTTAGTTCTGCAGGACTTTCCAGCTGTAGGGTTCTATTTGCGTAATGGCAGAGTGAAAATTACAAATTGTAGTTGTCTGAGTTTCATCTGTATTATGTCGGGGGCAAAAACCATTAAATCCATCCTGAATCAGATCAAACAGAACACTCGAAAGATTTTTAGTAGAGGTGAAAACTTAAGTCAGTTCACTGAATTGGGAATTATGGTTGTCAGTGATTAGACAGCAGTCATGGAAATGAAAGTTTGTTTTTTAAAAAGAATGAAAATTCTCCCCAGGGCTTTTGTATGCCCTCACACTTAGGTGATTTGCTGGAACCTTTGCACTGAAGCACATCACTGGCACTGGGGAGTCCAACTCTGCAGAGTCATGTATAATCACACTTTTGCAGTGGCCCTGTGTGGGGGCCTCTCACACAGTAAGTCATCTGTTCCCTACAGAAATAAGAGATCATGGCAACTGGCAAACTCTGTTGTGAGTACACACAGAGAGGAAAGCAGAGCTTCTGTAAATGAATCAGCTACTTTCCAAGTTTGGGGAAATCTCCATGTTAGTTACTCAGGAACAAACTGAGCCCTTGGTCAACGCAAAATTGAATCTAACAGCAAATTATTCAAAAGAAAACAGTGAATAAAAGGAGTGACTTTTTTTTCCTTGCACCCAAAAAATGTGTCTATCTTCTTGAAGTTTATATACAGTTACATAGAGTTGCCTTGAGTATTCCATTATCATCACACATATACTGCAAATCCAGAAACTAACCCACTACAACCGACTTAAAGCAGTTTTGTTCTCTTCCAAAGCAAAACTAGATAACAATGAAAATAATAAGAAAACTATTATCAACATTAGGGTGATGATTATCTTTCAGCTGTAGCCTCTTCCATACCTCTCTGTAAATGCCAGATCTCACCTCAATAGCCTGTTCTTTGCAGATGCTTCTCCAGTGTTGAAGGGACCAATACTAAATCTTGCATCTAATAATAACAAAAGCTAATTACTGCAGAGTAATTACTATGTATTGGTCCAAACTCCTAGTGTATATACTCCCAGCATGTACATCTCTTCCCACTGCACCTTACCACCGCAGCTTCTACACTGTTATCAGTCCAGTTTGCAGACAAGTAAAACAAGGTACGAAGTGGCTACGTGACAGCTCAAGCTTACAGAACCAGTGAGTGGAGGAGCATGTACTAAAAATTAGGTTGTCTGAGAGATACCTGTCACTCAGTAAGGAAGAAAAGCCTAGTCTTATATAGCAACCAGGAAATGAAAAGGTTTTTCTTCTGCTGTATAAGAACTTTAACAGAATTGTTCCTTAAAAAAAATTTTTTTTTGAGAAAGCAGGAGATGCACACAAAATTCACACGGCTAAAATTTGGGAGGAAGGGGGGAAAAATTCTCCCCGAGCAGTGACCTTTGTTGCTAAGATTTGAATCAGAAATCCATTTTTACAGCTCAATTATAAACTGCTAAACCCAGGCATTAATATAATAGAAATGTTGACATGACCTTAATTCCAGAGGTGCAGAGGGTATAATTGAATTTAAGAACAATGTATCTCATCCATTAAGTCATTAAATAGATTTTAATAATCTGACACATTTGGTAAGTACTACATCAAAGTGGTTAATAAAGGCGTGCAAATAAAATGAGCTTTTAGTACTAACTACTGTGTTTTAGGTTGTGTTTGCCAAATATAACATTGAATTACAATACAGTCATTTAGGAAATGTTGTGGCAATATGTTTTAGAAGTTTCTGAACATGATGCCAACAGACAGAGATGTTAGTATCTACAGGATATTGCCAAGAACATATTGTGTAATTTATATAGTTTATATTTACAGTTTTTTAAATCAAACCTAATCAGAAATAAGTCTTTTGGTTCCAATATTCCAGAGTTGTCCTGGTTGTGCAGTGCATCTCGCCAAGTAAATGCAAAATTTGGAGTAGTCCTCCACATATAAATGTACATTTGGCACTGTTGAGGAAAAACATCCAGATGTTTGGCATCATATAGACTAAACCTCAACCCAATGCCTAAATCCAAGTGAAACTGAGAGCCAAACACATATTCGGGGAATTTAATCAGTTGGGCTCAGTGTAGTTTCAATAGAATAAAACAAAACCACAATCCCTCTCTTTTTTGTCAGTGGCAGGTTTGAAAACCTATATTTTCTATTAATGTCATCTCAGTTCTCCATTTTAACCTGACTGCTCATCAAGCAACAAAGTGTAACATATCAGTGCAATGGAGAATCCAGTAGAACAAACCACATCACAGGTGAGGCATTCACAGTTCCAATAATCATTTTAATCAGATATGCTAGTATATCTGATTATATCAGATATGATCTTAATTCTGAAGGTAAAGAGGGTACAATTGAATTCAGTGTATATACGTATATATATATACAAACATGTATGCATGTATATACATACATAGACATACATGTATGTATACCTATGCACACACAAACACATGCTGCTATAGCACATGAGTTACCAATAAACTAAGAATATAACTAACAGATTATCTAGGTAAGAGTTGGTCACAGTATTTTCAAATATATTCAAATGTCTTATTTTAAGAGTGCATACAGGCAGCAAGGTACAGATATGAATATGTGCATACATATAAAATAATACATAACCCAGTGACCCGGAAATTGAAAACATGAGAAAGATGCAGCAGTCTGCTTCCTTTTAAAGACTATCACCAACACTGCTATTGAGTGAATTCTGACTCATAACAACTCTACAGGACAGAGTAGAACTGCTGCACAGAGTATCCAAGGGGCACCTGGTGAATACGAACCGCTGGCCGTTTGGCTGGCAGCCACATCACTTAACCATCCCTCCAACAGGGTTTCCTCTTACAGCCCTGGTAGGTCTACAGGGCAGGTCTACTCTGTCCTCTGGAGTTACTATCAGTGGGAATAGGTGTCTTGTATAGAAATGTAGATAAAAACAATGAAAGGTTTAGACTGGTAACTGAATTAGCATGGTGGATTGGTTACAAAATTGGTTCCAACTTCCCTCCCCTTCTTACAATGTGTCTTTACAGCTCCTCCCATCAAGACACAGACTTTACTTACCCTCACCATTCCCATCCCTTGAATCAGGATGACTTAAAGCTTGCTTGGCCGGTAGAGTGTGCTAGACTAATAGGATGACAGTTCTGAGCCAAAGTTTCAAGAGACTTAGGCACACACATTCTCTTGCTTGGGTCGCCATGAGTCGGATCTGACTCGACGACACTTGGCTTTTATTCTCTTGCTTCTCTTTTCTTTGCTATGAGAGCAGATCTGTGGTAGCCTGCTGAATGACGAGAGACCATGGAAAAGAGAGCCAAACCAGCTCAGCTGACCCTCCAGTTAATCACGGACTCATAAGCAAGCCCAGCTAAGAACAACTGAAGCTGGTGCAGACCAGCAGAACCCACCCAACCTGTGGATTGATGAGAAATAATAAAAGATTGTTATGCAGCAATCAATAATTGATTCAGTTAATGCCAAGCAGTACTTTTATAGAAAAATTCTATGCAAGTATTGTGGTTGTATCTAAATACTAACAATGCTTGAATTTGCATTTAATATTTTTTCAATACACTATCACAACCTTGGTTTGTGGCATAGGTAAGAGAGAGACAACTACCTTTATTTTAAAGATGAAAAAACTGAGCCAAAGCCAAGTGCCATCGAGTTGGATCCAAAAACTGAGGCACAGACAAATTAAATCACCCAATTGGCTACTGCTGAGGCAAGGAATAAGGGTAAGTTTAGGTCAAAGAGTAGAGTCCAGTCTCCTCTCTCTAAATCCATGTAAATTTCCAATAATCCTTGTAATCCCAACTGAATTCACTGTGAATTATAGCATTTGACCTAAAGGATTAAAAATATCAGCATCCTGGCAACCAGTGAAACAGCCAATTTGGCAAATTCTGTCCCCACCAACAGGAAAACTAGGCTATCATTGCATCTAATAAATCTCCTAAAATAAAAAATGAGAAAATCACCCCAAAACCCATGATTTACTATTCATTGTTGTTATCAAGGGTGTTGTTGAATGTCTTGGGCTTCCATGGTGTTTCCCTTTCATTGAGAAGAGCAGGGAGCAGGGAAAAACTCACGTCTCTTACTTTGTTGCCAACCTTTGGACTACTTCATAAACCAATTAAATGAAACATTCAGGACATACCAATCTTTTCACTGAGATAACCACTGAACAATCAATGATAATTAAAAAAATCAATTGCTCTTCTGTAGTAATTAAATTTGTCCACTTAGACATAATTGATATTGTTCGCAACTAATTACCAAAGTCAAGGCTCTGAGGGACTTTTAGGGACTAAAAGAATTGAGCCAAAGATTCTTCCTAATTTGAAATTGGACTAAATGATTTTTTTTCAACTAACCAAGTCTTCCCTAGAAACACAGTATTGAACAAACTCAAATGCAGTCAGGAAATCAGTAATTCATTCGGGGCAGTTTATCACAGCACCTAGTTTAGTACTCAGTCTGTGTGAGATCATGGGTGACTCTCTTAACCCGTATGTTTTCATTCCCTCACACGTGAAATGAAAAGAATAAGAATTACTACCTGATGGAGTTGTTGCCAGTATGAAGTAAGTTAACATTAATAAAGATGTTAACAGTTACTGTAAGCCCTATGTTATATTGTTGCTATTAGTTACCTTGGTATGATTTTTAGAAACAGCAATAAGACAGCCACTAATCTCTAGTTTATCCTATTGCTCTACTCTCACTTGCACCTAATGCCTTTAGGCATTTCACGTTCAAAGCTTCCTACTGCCTATTTTTATATTATGTGATCCTATTAACTCTCTTAAGGAAAAAGAAATGGCTAAAATAGGCAAGTTGGCAAGTAGCATATCCGACTACAAGTTATTAAGCCAATACACCCTCTCCCTCTCAGGAGCCATTCAATTCTCAGCACTAGAGGACAGGAGTTCGTAATAAATAAAACAATGTGATCTTACCACTGACATTTAGCATGTGTATGAGTCGGCTCCAACGGCACTTGGCTATGTTCACTTCAAAAGAAGGCAGAGCAATCTACCAAAGCCCTCAGGTGGCCTAAATGACCTGTTAGCAAGTTACATGGATACGCTAAAACCAAAAACCAAGTCCACCACTGCTGTGTTGATTCCAACTCACGGTTACTCTATAGGCCGGCTGGAATTGCCTCATAGAGTTTCCAAGGAGCGCTTGGCAGAGCTCAACTGCCAACCTTTTGGTTAGCAGACATAGCACTTAACAACTAAGCCACCAGAGTTTCCATAGATGTGCTAGTACCTATTTATTCTGGTATTCACCACAAAAATATCAGGGAAATCTCTAATTAAGTACACTAAATGCCTGACTCTTAGAGCTGGAAAGTACTTCGAGAAGCTATTAGCCATTGAACTAACACCCAGGTAAGAATCTATGGACCATACTGGTAAGAACCTTTCCAGAATCTGGAGAGAGCTACTAAACTGTTTGCCACATTAAGATTCCTTTTTCCAAAAAAATATATGTAAGATGTATGGCTTCAGCTTAAGTCATATTGCATGGAATGAAAACAGCCGGTAAGTATCCTCACTCACGCAGTATTTCCTTGAATTCTCTCCTCAGTCCTACATTTTTGGGATTAGTATTTCCTAGTGCCAACAGGACCACTTTATCTGAATGGCTTCCACTGATCCTATTACCTGGCTTTCCATATGACACTAAATTAAAAATAGCCTATACACTCTGATTCTGAAAGTATATAGCAATCATGACTTGGACTTTGCTATTAGATACACCTTTGACAGCTTTTTGAAATACCTATCAATCAAACAACAGTTACGCAGAAAAAACCAGCTCAGAGGTCAGACACTTATCTATTGCTGTTGCCAGCAGTGAATTAAGCTGTGTGGCTGAGAATCAGAAATTTAACCAGAGAGCCAGCAACAGATCCTAGTAACATTGTAGCTCTTAAGTAAATGTGGAATTAAAAAGAAGTATGAAATACATGAATAAAATCCAATCAAACACAGACTCTTAGGTTTATAAATACTATTTCTTAAAATTAAGAAGCTCTGGCATAAAACAATAGGAAATATCCTGATGTCAAATGTAAGAAATCAGAATTTGGCTTTTGATGGCATTAAAATGGCATTATGGAGTGTCTATTTCAAAACAGCACACTAAGTACATACACCTCCTCCCAATGTCATTAGAATTCATACATTGTTAGAAAACAAGAAAAGGAGCCAGCAGCTGACCAGAAAGTTTAATATTAGAGAAAAAAGATACAATAAGACTAATAATAGCAGAGAGGAAGAGTGTGCTGTCACCGTGCAGGGAGAGCAGTGGACACTGCATATAGGTCAGCATGCAAATTTACATGGGAATGTATATTTTCATTCAATCAAAAAAAAAAAAGACTAATAATAGAGAAAACAGTAATTTGTAGCCCAAATCACCAAAAGTAAGAGAAATCTTCCCATAGGAAAACTTGCAAGGGGACCAAACTGCAGGCCAAGATTAAATCTTGTCAAGATTAATCACTAATTTGATGGTGGATGGCCCCCACCAAAGGTAGCTGTGATGGGGGACACAATGTAGAGTCCCTGAGGTAACACAAGAAAAAGAGGTGTGCAGTTCAAGAACTCTACTAAAAGACAGGAATTGATGGTCCAACAGCCTGGAGGGTGCACTGGGAATACAGCACCTAGACTTGCTGCTAGCCCTGACTTGAAACCAATACTGAGGTCAACTCTTCAGAATGGACTGGACTCGGGGACACAGTGTGAGCATGTGGTCTATGTACTTTACAGTTTTAAACATTTACAGGAGGCTGTCCTACTGGTTTCTTGCTACAAGCAAGAGGAGGGGGTGGACAGGAGAGGATAGGTACTCATTAAGAGGATACTAGAAGAGTGAAAAGGAGGAATGTTCTGTCACTAGGTGAGAAGAGCAGACAGAGTTGCAGGTAGGTGGGCATGAAAAATGGATTTGGATTGAATACTTTCACTTAATCATAATTTAAAAAAAGATTAAGCACTAATCAAGCTTATAAATTTTAAAATTTCACTGAGAATAACAGGAGAGGTTGGGTCCCTTTTCTTCTTCTGTCCTCCATCCAACAGTAATACCCCTGTTATAATAAATGCAAGAAGATTTATTAAAGATTTGAAAACACCCTTGACTGGAGAAGCTGTTCAATCTTACAGAATTAACAAATGCTTCCAAAATGGCAGAACTGCAACCTTTTAAAGGCCAAGAACAAAGAACGTGAGGTGCACTCTGTTGACTGGACACTACAAACATAGATTAACACAATGCAGGTTTATTGGAAGTAAGGGCTGGAGAGGTTACAGGATATTCCTATCCTAGAAACAGCTTGCTAAAGTGAAATTTTTCTTGTCAGCAGTTGTCTAGGAGATCCAGATTAACAGTCAATGTCCAGGCCTTCTTCCTGAGACAGTTTCAAGAAAGTCATGATAGCTCCTGGGAAATAGTTTTTCATTATTTTCCCAGCTTAACAACAGAGAAAAGCGAAAAAGAAAAAAACTCTCCATTTCTGTTCAGTTACATGCCTTAAAGAAGGAGTCAGGAGTTTGCATACATCAAAAGAAAGGCAAGAAGATGCAGCAGGGTCTCCACCTGAAAGCAGCTGTTTTTACCTTACCAAGTACGTCAGTTTATTTGTTCTTACCCCCTTCACTGTAAGCAAAACATATAAATCTGGCATATCATTTTGGCTCCCAAAAGAAAACCACAAAACTTTTTTTGAAAGATCCTGCTGGCTTTCAAAAAGTAGACAAAGAATTCAGGAACCAAATATATATATATATTTATATATATATAAAAGGACTGCCAGTGAAGTTCACAAACTCATCCTAGAAGAAGTGCTACACGTCTCATTGCTGAATATCACTACAGTCACCTTTGATGTACTCCCCTTGGGAAGCTATGCACCAGGCTAGCACCTAGCCCACCCTTCAAAGCAATTCTGGAACTCTTTTTCTGGAATGGCTGTGAGAGCTGTCGTCATTTTACCCTAGGTGTCCTGAACGGCATCCAAACGTCTTCCGTTCAATATTTCCTTTATGTTTGAGTAAACAAAAAAGTCACTGGGGACCAGATCCGGTGAATACGGAGGGTGTTCTAATACAGTTATTTCTTTACTAGCAAAAACTCCCTCACAGATAACTATACAATTAAGTTCATGAACTTCCCATCGTGGCACTGTGCACCATGGCCAACAGAGCTCAACAGCACCTGAGGCTGTTCTCTAAGGTGTCTCAAAAGACAATTTTTACACCAAAGTTTATATGTCATTTTGGCAAGGTTTGTCTAATGTTTTTAAACAGGTAGCCCACAAACAATCATACTCAGCATAAAATAACCACTAAAAAACTCTTTATTTAACTATAGGCTTGTATGTTGGACACATAGACTCGGATTTGTATATGTATAACAAACCAGAAAAAAAGAACTTACATAAAAACTTTCTAATGAGTAGAATCAGCCTGTCAAGTGCACCGTGACCAAGGCAAGGAGCAGGGAAGAAAGCGGCAGCTGCAAAGTGTCAGGCAGCCTCCCCAGCTGTGGTTAACAAGCTGGAGGCCATGTCACAAGAGTATGAAAAGGAGAGAAAAACCAAAGCCACAGGAGCAAAGGGGCTCCACATCTCTTCAGAAAGAGACCAGTGTAATTAAAAACACTCACAGATTACTTTGGTATCATTGCATTAGTTATGTCAAGCTCTCAATCAAAACAAGTGGTTTTGACATGGAGAAAACATGAAGCAAGGTATTAGGGTCAAACAAGGCCATACATGTGATAAAACTGCATAGTGCCTCCCACTGTCTCCACATTAGGGCATATATAACCCACTGAAGTATGAATAGAATAAGATTAAATGACTAGGGAGCATCAAAAGAAGATGGGAGGAACATGCAGCGTCATTATACCTGAAAGAACTGCTTGATGTTCAGCCATTTTAAAAGGCAGCATATGATCAGAATGGATGGTACTGAAGGAAGAAGTCAAAGCTGCATTTTGAAGGCACTGGCAAAGAATAAGATTCCAGGTATTGATGGAATATCCACTGAGATGTTTCAACAAACGGATGCAGCACTGAAAGTACTCATTGGTCTATGCCAAGAAATTTGGAGGGCAATCAACTGGAAGAGATCAATATTTATGCCTATTCCTACCAAGAAAAGTGATCCAACCAAATGTGGAAATTACCAAACAATATCATTAATGTCACACGCAAATAAAGTTTTGCTCAAGCTCATTCAAAGGTGACTACAACAGTATGCTGATGGGGAACTGCCAGAAATTCAAGCCGGATTCAGAAAAGGGCGTGGAACCGGGGATATCATCACTGACGTCAGATGGATTTTTGGCTGAAAGCAGAGAATACCAGAAAGAAGTTTATCTGTGTTTCATTGACTATGCAAAGGCATTTGACTGTGTGGATCATAAAAAATTATGGGTGACCTTGAGAACAGGAAGTCCATAAGATTTAATTATGCTCTTAAAGAATCTGTAAATAGACCAAGAGGCAGTCATGTGAAAAGAATAAGGGGACACTGCATGGTTTAAAGTCAAGAAAGACGTTTTTCAGGGTTGTATTCTTTCACCACATCTTTTCAATCTGTATGCCAACCAAATAATCTGAGAAGCTGGGCTATATGAAGAAGAATGAGGCATCACGTTTGAAGGAAGACTCATTAATAACCTGCATTATGCAGATGACACAACCTTGCTTGCTAGAAGTTGAAGAGGATTTTAAACACTGATGAAGATCAAACACCACAGCCTTCACTATGGATTGCACCTCAGCATCAAGAAAACAAGAAGTTTTCACATCTGGACCTGTAAGCAACATCATGATAAATGGAAAAGGGATTGAGGTTGCCAAGGATTTAATTTTACTTGGTCCACAATCAACACCCAGGGAAGCAGCAGTCAAGAAATCAAAGAACACATTGCATTAAGAAAATCTGCTACAAACGACCACCTTAAAGTAGTGAAAAGCAAACATGTCACCTTGAAAACTAATGTGTGCCTGGCCCAAGCGATGGTATTTTCAGTAGCATCATATGCATGTGAAAACTGCACAGCGAACAAAGAAGATGAAGAATTGATGCTTCTGAATTGCAGTATTGGAGAAGAATGTTGAATCTACCCTGGATAGCCAACAGAACAAAGACATCTGTTCTGGAAGACGTACAACCAGAGTGCTCCTTGGAAGCAAAGATGGTGAGAATGTGTCTTACATACCTCGCACATGTTGTCAGTCCCTGGAGACGGGTATCATGCCTGGTAGAGTAGAGGGTGAGGAAAAAAGAGGAAGAATCTCAATGAAATAGGTTGACACAGTGGCTGCAATGATGGACTTACACATAAAAATGATTGTGGGCATGGCACAAGACCATGTAGTGTTTTGTTGTATTGTACATAGGGTCACTATGAGTTAGAACTGACTCAACAGCACCTAACAACAACAACAAATTCTGAATAAGCTCTCTGAATTGTACTGGTGTTAATGTCTTAGTATTGACATTGTTAAATGTTAGCACTGGAAGAGGCTCACAAGATGGTACTTGGGATTTGCCTGTTCATTTATTTGCAAACTCCCATGAATCTGTAATTGTCTTAAAGTAAAAACATCATCTTTAAAAATTCTAACTGGCATGATCAGAGAAAGTTAAGAAAACACTGATTCCATTAAACAAGAACAGATAGTTATGAAAAAAGACAAAGCAATCAGAGGCAGAATATGACAGAATATGAGAAACATGATTTTTGAACTTTGAACGCAATAAAGACTAAGAGTAGCTAACACTCAGATGTCTGAAAAACAAAATGAGCAATGCTACAATCAACCTGGTAATCGGGAAGATAAAAAAAGGAAAATCTTCTGTCACATAGAGAATCAAAGAAACAGAAAATACATGGAAAAAATCGAGAAACAATGGGATATAGGAGAAATGTCCAGGAAGTTCAACATCTCTTTGTCCTAAGACAACAGAGGGGGAAATGACTTCCAAAAGAAGAGAAAAGAGGAAGAAGAAAAGATGGAAAGATAGAAACTTTGTCTGAGCTTAAGAAAATTATCTATCTTCAGGATAAAGAGATTGACTATAATAACTGAATACATAAGGGAAAAAATAAAATTGAATCTATTTTCTCACTCAGAGAGAAAATAGATCAGAGATTTAAGAATAAAAAATGAAATTATATAATAGTAAGTAAAAATTAGAATAAATTCTTCTATTATCTAGGGATAAGGGAAATTTTTCGTAAGTATGACTCAACATCAAAAAGTATTCAAAGGAAGATGGATAACTTGAATTATACACAAAATTAAAATAATGTGGGTTTTTTTTTTTGTTTGTTTTGTTTTGTGTGTGTTTAATTTTTTGGATAGTTTGTTTCTGGTACAGCCAAAAATTATACCAGAAGCAAAGGAAAGCACCCAAAACCAAAACTAACCTGTTGCCACCCCTGGACTCTAACACATACTAAAGTAGAATTGTATAAAGGGAATCTCATAACCTGTTGATTCACCACTTTGGAGTCGATTCTGACTCATAGCAACTTTACTGGGCAGAGCAGAACTTCCCCATAAGGTATCCATGGCTGTGATATTTATGGGGAAACTCCAGTGGCACAGTGGTTAACAGCTACAACTACTAACCAAAAGGTGAGCAGCTCAAGTCCTCTGGGTGCTCTGTGGAAGCCCTATAGGAAAGTTCTGTAGTTCTCTGTCTTATACGGTCACGATGAGTCAGAACCAACTCAATGGCAAAGCAAGTTTATGTGTGTGAATTTTTATGTGAGCAGACAGCTACATCTTTCTCCCTTGAAGTTTGAACCATGGCTCTTTTGGCCTGCAGTCAAGAGCTTGGTCACCTGAGGTCCTTAAGGAAAAGACATCCCACTAACACTCACATACACACACACACACACACACACACACACACAGAGTGAAAAAAACAAATAGAACTGTTGAGGTGAAGTTGATTCCTATTCATAGCAACCCTATAGGACAGAGTAGAAGTGACCCATAGGATTTCCCAAGAGCTGTTGGTAGATTCAAACTACTGACCTTTTGGTTACTAGCCAAACTCTTAACCACTGAACTGCAAGGGCTCCCTTTATATATTAGGAATTTTAGTTCTTTTTCTGTGCTATAAATTGTGGGATTTTTAACCCTTTGTGATATGTGACAGATTTTCCCCTCTCAGACCTTTCATCAAAGCCCGGTGGTCCAGTATTTAAGAGGCCAGCAACTAATGAAAAGGTCTGAGTTCAAACCCACCAGCCTCTCCTTGGAAATCCTACAGGGCAGTTCCGTTCTGTCCTACAGCATCTCTATAAATCTGATCAACTCACAGCAATGGGTTTCATTTTTGGAATATACAGAATCTCTAAAAATATTTTTGAGAAGTTATATACCATCTATCATGTTAAAAGAAAGGCAAAAACTCTAAAGATATGATCAGACATTTCACAGGAAATAAAATGTAAATTGCCTTTAATCATATGAAAAGATATGCAACTTCACTCATAAAATAAAGCCAAGTTAACTGTACACTGGGGTACTATTTCTCACCTTTGCTTTTGGCAGAAATTCCAAATGTTTGAAAATACACTCTAGAGAAATTATGGGAAATCATATACTCATCTATATTGCTGGTTAAAATACAAAATTGCATAGCCCCTATAGAGAATTTGGCAATATATAGCAAAAAATACATATTTATTTACACTCTGACCCAGCAATCTCATTCCTGTTAATCTGCTTAAAAATACAGAAGACATATATATATATATATATGTATATATATATATACACACACACACACACACATACAGGCATATGTGAACAAGGCTATTCATTAAACACTTATTTGTAATAGTAAAATATTGGAGGCAACCCAAATGTCCACCAATGAATGGATCGGACAAAAGGAATATCCATACAATGAAATACTAGAAGAAATTAACACTGTCTCTACATATTGCTATGGACTGATCTCCAGATTATAATATTAAATAGACAGGAAAAAAGTAAAGGGATGGAAAATATATTTTGTTTATCTGAGAAAGGGAGTGGAATACAAATAACTATTTGAGTACTTCACTAAAACAATTGGGGTCAAGATCTGGCCGAAGATAGAAATCTACAAGAAGAATTTCCTGAAATAGCTTTTCAGACATCAACTATGTTCAAATTCATGAGTTTATAAATTATAAAACAAAATCAGTCAACCCCGATAGAAGACACAATGCAGAGTCCCTGACATAGCATAAAAAAATAAAAAATAAAAATCTACCTCATTGGTTACTGTCATGAACTGAATTGTGTTCCCCCAAAAACAGGAATAGCCATGTGGCTGGGCTGTGATTCCCAGGATCTTGTGATTGTCCTCCATTTTGTGGTTTTCCTAAACTGTATGTTAAAGGATTAGGGTGGGGCTGTAAATCCCTTCATAGGATTACTGCCCTGCTCCCCTGTAAAGGGAAGTTTCCCTGGAGTATGGCTTGCCCCACCCTTAATCCTTTCATCCTATGAGAGATAAAAGGACTGAGAAGCAGGCAGAGAATTGGGAAACTCTAGCAGTACCGGGAGAACAGCGTGTCCTTCAGACCTGAGGTTCCTGCGCCAAGATGCTCTCTGAACAAAGACTGATGCAATACTGGACTTTCCTCCAGAGCTGACAAGGGGGAAAGCCTTCCCCTGGAGTGGACACCCTGAATATGGATTTGCAGCCTACCAGACTATGTAAGAATAAACCTTCCTTTGCTAAAGCCATGAGTCGGATCTGACTCGACGGCACTTGGCTTGGCTTGGCTTGCTAAAGCCATCCACTCTGTGGCATTTCTGTTAGAGTAGCCCTAGCTGACTAACAGTTAATGTAAGGGATACGAGAGATTCAACTCATGATTCTTACATGTGATAATAAACAGAAACCAATCCAAACCAAACTCACTGCCATCAAGTCAATTTTGACTCATAGTAACCCTACAGACAGAACAGAACTGCCCCATAGAGTTTACAAGCAGTGCCTGGCAGATTTGAACTGCCCACCTTTTTGGCTGGCAGCCACAGCACTTAACCACTAGGCCACCAAAGTTTCCAATAAAGGGAAAGTACCAAGCAATTAACTTGACTTTCTGTACTGTATTGGATACTGCAGTGCATCAGCCAGAGTCCCTTTCATGACTGAGATACTCCTTTTCCCAGCTGCTAGGAGTGCTCACTGCTGAAGACTCTAAGCTGAGCCCCACACCAGGAACGGTCTATGGGAATTGTCTTACCCAAGGTTACAACATCTCCCCAGGGGCAACCCACAAACAATGATTAGTTAATATAATAGCAAGATGGGAGTAGACAGTTACCACCTTAGCTTTGAAGGGCTATCTCAAGTTCGAAGCTCCCTGCCCCCCAAAACTGGCTGAGTTTTTTAACTGCAACTCCAATGCAGTTCAAGTTCTCTCTCCGCTCAGTCCCAGCTTCTCTCATCTCTTAGTACTGTTGTGCCTGACAGTTCTCCCCTGACACACAATCACTAGAGTCTGCTTTTCAGAGAACTGACCTATGATACCATCCCATATGGAATACATCTCAGAGTAACAAAAGAGTTGATAAGAGAAATTTCTCTTAATAATAAATGAAGGAAGAATGATACCATAAGCCAGCCAAGCCAAGTGCCATAAGAATAACACCATTTAATAATGAGTGTTAACAGAGACAGAAAACTGGATATCATGGGCATCTTGTTGGAAGTACATACCACTACATTTCCATATTCTTGCAAAAAAAAAAAAAATGAATGAAACTAAAATCCCTAGGTCCAATTACCAATTTATAAGAAATACAAGGACAGAGAATTATGTTAAATAGTACTATAGGGATGAAATTAGAAAAATCTATAACATAGGAGATTTAACTGGAAAAATAACCAAGTTTCTTCAACAAATATTTTGCAAGCAATTGAAAGGAAAAAGAAGAGGAAGGGGAAAATAATCAAGAAATTACTATAGTTGACAATACATGGCTTCTGATTTTATACATATATATATTATGAAACAATCAGGAAAATCTGAACCCTTATTAATTCAAGGAAATGCTGTCAATTTTTTAATGTAATTATGATATTACAGGTTTTTAAAATGATCTTTATCTTAGTGGGTGGAGAGGAGGGGAAAGGAGGCTGTTGGGAGGATGAGACATGTATGGAGCAGAGAGGAATAGTGTGCTGTCACCAGACAGGGAGAGCAGTGGAAGCTGCATATAGGTGGGCATGTAAATTTATATGGGAATATACATTTTCACTCAGTCATGTTAAATAAAAAATTAAAAAAATATAAAGAGAGATCTTTATCTTCTTTCACGAAATGCAAATGAAATGATTTGATGCCTGGGATTTACTCTGCAATAATTGATGGAGGGAATAGAATAGGTGGTAATGGATAGAAGTCTGGAATAAACAGCATTGGTTATGAGGTTATAATTATTGCAACTGAGTGATAATGCATGGAAATTCACAATACTATTTCTTCTTTGATATACTGTCATGGATTGAATTATGTCTCTCCAAAATTGCGTGTTTCCAAAATTGCGTGTCTCCAAAATTGCATGACCATTCTGTGATGGTCATGAGCGGAGATGGAAGGGAGAGGGGTATTCATTAATTAGATAATTTATAATCATTTTAGGTGAAGAGAGAGACAACACACAATAGAAGACAAGTCAGCACAAATGGTCTAAACCCGAAGCTTAGTAGTACTCTAAATAAAACCAAACACTTCAAGGAGCAGAGTGGCAGAGTTGAGGGCCTGGGGACCACAGTTTCAGAGGACACCTAGGTTAACTGGCATAACGAAGTTTATTAAAATGTTCTGCCTCCCACTTTGGTAACTGGCATCTGGGTTCTTAAAAGCAAGCAAGCAGCCATGTAAGAAGCATGAATTCATCCCAAACTACCTAGAGCAAGGCAAAAAGAAGCACATTGAAGACAGAAGGAAGTATGAGTCCAAGAGACAGAAAGAGAGCCACATATACCAGAGATAAAATCAACATAAGACCAAAAGAACTAGATGGTGTCCGAAAACTGTCCTTACAGGAAACTTGCCGACGCTCATCACCCACAAAGGCCTTTGTGAACAAAGTTACAGGTCTATGTGACAGGGGCAGAGGCATTTCACCAGTGACATATTTCTGGCTCTATATTTTTCATCCTAATTAAACTCTCCTCAAAAATACCCCCTCATCTCCTGGCACAAGGACAAACGCTGAGCCCGGGAACGCCTAGCCTGGGAACGCCCAGCCCAGGAATGCCAAGGCTGATCCAGCCCGGCTGACTTCCCCCAACTGCACACCCCCACCCATGTGAAAAGAATTACCCTTCTTAGAACAGTTTAAGAAAGGCACAGGGTGGGGGATGGTAGGTGTTTACTGTCTCCACAAGAAGAGATAAAATAAAGAGCAAAGTAGGAACAAATAGAGATTATAATCTTTAGAACCCTCCTCCTGAACCTTTTAACCTTGAGGTATAAGTAGGGCTGATTGAGCTCGGGGCACAACTTTGTGTTCACTGTCAATTATCACCACAACACACCTGCCTCGGGCCATCAATCTGGAAGGCCTTGACAATTAACAAGAAAAAGACCACAAGGTTTCAGTTTCAAGTTAGCCAATAGCTTGTGTGGTCAGGGGGCTGGGTGAAAATCAAGTCACTTCAACTATAAAAATAAAGAAAGACAGCCCTTTTTGGGGCTGCCATTTTTCTCCAAAACTCTTTCCTGTCTCTCTCAATTCATTTTCCTTGCCAATGCCTTTCCCTCCCTCCGTGGGGCTCCCCAAAAAGATGTCGGGGCTGGCTCCTGGCAGAAACTCAATAGAGTTCATGAGAGTGGGAGAAATATAGGATGAAGAACTTGGGCTCTAGTAAAAAGACCAGATTTGGAGGGGCTGGCTTGGCCAGAAGACATGGACCTAAGACTCTGTTAGCGCAGAACTGAAACATTCCCAAAGCCAATTTCCGAGACAAAAATTGAACTGGTATATAAGACATAAAGTGATACTTAAAGTGAAGAGTGTGCTTCTTGGCCTTGGGTAGATGCAGGAGACTAATCAGGCAGCTCGTGTCCAGAGGCGAAATGAGAAGACAGAGTGGGACAGAAGTAGGTTAAATGGACATGGAAAATACACGGTGGAGGGGAAGAGTGTTCCCATGGTATAGAGAGAGCATCTAGGGTCACATGGCAAAGTATGTGTAAGTTTTGTCTTGGTCTTCTACACTTTGTAAATCCTAGTCTCTGCCTCTGGTTAATGGGGCATGTTAAAGAGGATTAGGGTAGTTCTGTAATACCTTTAAAAGGTCACCTCCGTGATTCAGTGTAAAGGGAGTTTCCCTGGGCTGTGGCCTGCACCAACTTTTATCTACAAGAGACAAAGGAGAGGGAAGTAAGCAGAAATTGGGAACTTCATACCACCAAGAAAGCAGAGCCAGGAGCAGGGTGCTTTATTTAGACCTGAGGTCCCTGTGCAAAGATGCTGGGGAAGACTGATGCAATACAAGCACTCTCCACCAGAGCTGACAGCTGGTACCCTGAATTTGAACTTCTAGCATACTGGGCCGTGAAAAAATAACCTCTTCTAAGCCATCTTGTGGTATCTCTGTTGTAACAGCACTAGAAGACTAAGATACATTCAGAATTTTTCATTTAAAAAAACGTAAAAACAATCTGTGAACAGAATGAATGAAATTCAGTGGTGATTTCTTTATCCATTTTTTTTGTCTTCCAATAATATGGGGGTAATACACATTATTGAATTATAATACAATAAAGGGACCATCTTAATTTTTAAAAAAATCTATTAATTTTTGAGTTGAAACAAAAATCACAAGAGATACAAATAATAAATAAATAACACCCACCCACTGCCATTGAGTCAAATTTGAACTCATAGCAACCCTATAGTACAGAGAAGAACCGCTCTGCAGAGTTTCCAAAGAGCGCTGGTAGATTTAAATTGCCAACTGTTTGACTAGCAAACATATAGCACTTAAGCGCTGCAACACCAGGGTTTCTGAGTAAACTAAATCCTACTCCTCTATGTAAAAGCATGAGTGGACAAGAATGGCTATTTTGAAGGGAAATGGAATTTTAAGGGAACTAAATGGTAATACTCAACCCCTTTAAACAACATATTCTTTAAAATTCTCCAGAATGAATATTTCTATAAAGCAACGTTTTATTTTTTTCACTATGAAATAACTAGAGTAGAACTAAGGGAAAAAGAGAGAGCGGTCTTCCAATGTGCATTGCCACTTAAAATGTGGGATCTGCAGTTGAAACTGAATTTCTGATAAACAGTGAATAATTTTCTAGTATAAGTGTGTCCCAGATTAGTTTTATTTGTTAAATCAAGCAGCTATAATTCCAATTCTTTAACTGATTTTTGTGGTTGATCTTTTTGTCCTACCCCCCTTTTTTTCTCACCACCATTTTATTGCTTGTTCTAAAATGTTCTCCATATGGTACTTCATTAAAGCAGCTATTATTTAAAACCTCTCATCTTAAGAAGCTGGGGAGATTTCCACTAAGAGATGACAGTTCTGGTAAAAGTATTTAATTCTGAGATCTCAAAATACCAGCAGAAATGATTCCCTAGAGAAAGAGGATTCTGGAAAGTGTTTCTGACAGATCTACCACATTCTCATAACCTTCCATTTTCCTTGAAATAACACTCAAACTGTATTAATCAACCAGATAACGGCAGTGGGGAGTGGGGAGTTTAAGGGCACCCCTGTACTGACCGTGCTGACTCCACTAGACTTATGGTGTGAGGTGCGAAAAACGGGAACCAGAGGGCGGCCCCTTAGCCCCAATCACAGCTCTCTAGAAAGGAACCACATCTATCCTCAGTCTCCACTAACGGGGGCTCCTCATATTTGTGTTATTTTTCAAAGTGTTTTCCTAAACTTTTCTTTTTTACTTGGAAAGGCTCTTGAAGAGGTTAAGCAACCGGCCAAGCTTACACACCTGGGTGACTCCTGTGCTCCTGATTTTCATCCTGGGATTCTTGTCACAGTAATTTGGGTAAGGTTGACCTTTGGTGAATTTAGGGACTCTATACACTAGGGTTGCTGTCAACTAGTCACAGTTCCAGTTTGAGCTCTTGGCCCTACTGAGAGGCTAACTATGTACATAGCCTCGGACTCACAGCTTATTGAATCACTCAACCAGTATTTAACGAGCACTGGGCTAGCCAGCCAAACCCACAGTTGTCATCGCTATGAGCTAGAATCAACTCAGTAGCAATGGGTTTGGTTTTCATGGTTCGGGCTAGCTAGGGGAACCTTGGTGGCATGGTAGGTGATAAGCTCCTAATGAAAATGTCAGTGATTCAAATGTGCCAGGTGCTCCTTAAAAAAACTCTATGCAGCAGTTCTGTCTATAGGGTTGCTATGAGTCAGAATTGACTCAATGTCATGGGTTGAATTGTGTCCCCCCAAAAATGTCTGTGTTAATTTGATTTGGCTGTTGAGTCCCAATATGGTGCCCTTCCTCCCATGTGTTGTGAATCCTGTTTCTGTGAGACTGATGATGGAGAATAGGCAACAGTTGTGTTAGTGAGGCAGGACTCAAGCTACAAGCGTGTGGAATATAAGGAAAAGAAGTGAGTAGAAGAAGCTGGGAACCTCACACCGCCAAGAGAGAAGCACCGAGAGCAGAGCACGTCCTTTGGACACGAGGTTCCTGTGCCGAGATGCTCCCGTGGGATTTAGACTCAGCCTACTGGACTGTGATAAATTCTCTTACTGAATGGACTTACAATTTGTAAATGGATTTGCAGCTGACTGGACTGTCTCAATAAAAGCTTCTCCTCATGAAACCTTCCACTCATGATATTTTCTGTTAGAGCAGTACCAGGTGACTAAGACACTCACCCACAATGGGTTTGGTTGGTTTGGTTTGGTTTGGGGGCTAGCTAAGAAACAGGGGTGGACATGAAAAAAAAGATCCCAGCCTTCATGGTGCAAGGGAAACTAGGCACTAGATGAGCACTAACAATGAGACGGGATACATGGTATGATAGCACACTGTGAGAACAAAGACTAGGAGTCTCGAATCTTTATGTCGAGGAATCCTCCCTGAGACAGGGATGCTGAAGTGGAAACCTAACAGACGAATAATAATAAGATACAGGAAGGGAAAGATGATGAGACAGAGAGCAGAAGAGTGTCCCAAACAGTGCAAACAGATGTGCAAAGACCTGGAGGAGAGCAGAGGCAATGTGTGGAGTCCTGTGAGAGACAGGGCAGAACCAAAGCATGCATGGTATGAGCCAGGCCAATAATTTTGTGCCGCTTCAAGCTGATATTTTCCCTATAAAAAGCCCAATCCAAACCCACTGCCATACAGTCTGACTCTGGCAACTCTATTAAAAAAAAAAAAAGTTGCCATTGAGTCAAATCTGAGTCATGGCAATCCTATAGAACAGAGCAGAACTTCCTTCCCCATATGGTTTCCAAGGCGCATCTGGTGGATTCAAACTGCTGGCCTTATTATATTAGCAGCCACAGCTCTTAACCACTATGCCACCATGGTTTCCAGCAACTCTATAGGACAGAGTGTTACTGCCCCATCAAGTTTCCAAGGCTGACATCTCTATGGAAGCAGACTGCCACATCTGTCTCCAGAGGAGTAGCTTGTGGGTTCCAATCACTGACCTTTCAGTTAGCAGCTGAGTGCTTAACCCCTGCACCATTAGGGCTCCTGCCTGCTGAGAACCAAAAAGCAAACCCACTGCTATTCAGTCCATTCTGATTCATAGCGACCCTACAGGGTTTCCAAGACTGTAAATCTCAACTGACACAGACTGCCCCATTTTTCTCCTGGGAATCAGCTGGAGGTTTCTAACCACTGACTTTTCTGTTAGCGGTCCACAACCTTAACTACTCACCTCCAGGACTCCATGTCTGCTGAGGAGAATAAAACCAAACCCACTGAGTAGATTCCAGCTAGAAAGGGGACTAAAACTGAAGCCACAGAAAATAGTCTGTATGTTTCGCACCCTTACCTCAAGCCCCATCTCAAACACAAAGACCTTCCCAAACAGCAGGCCATCTCTCCTGATGGCTGGATACTGTTGCTTCTCGGATGATCAGAACCAATTTGATTTTTCCTTGGACGCTACACTCAACACACAGAAGGAGCTCTGAAGTGCTTAATATCACACATAATGGGCCCCTCTAATGACTGGAACAATGATCATGACACATCCTTTCATTATTAAGAAAGAAACCATACATGAAGGCATGCATCAAATTTTCCTTTAATGTAACTATTTAGATTCTTAACACATATTTGTCAGAGTTCAGAGCTTTATACACACATTTTTCCATCTTTTTCACAACAGACTTATCACTTAGGCCAGAGCACATTGCTTCTACTGAAAACATCTATTCCTGATTGTATAATAAGGATAATTTCATTAAACACCATTTTGAAAACAGTCTATAAAAAGGGAATGAAGACAATCTCTAAGTTTTACCACCCAGAGACAGTAAATTAACATCTTGATGTTTTTATTTCAAGTATTTTGTATGCATGTTTGCATTTTGTATGAAATTGATGTAATTCAGTAGATGCAGCTTCTGTTTCATACCTTTTTTTGCTTTACCTCACATTGTGACTTTTTACTGTATTGCTAAAATTTTTCACAACAATCATTTGTAATGTTGACAATACGCTAGTGTATAAATATTCTATCATTTATTTCACTGCTGTTGGTCATTTAGGCTTTTCCCCATTTTTTGTTGTGATAAATATTAAGAACTGGATTTCTTACTGACACAAATGGCTTCCCTCAGAATTGAGACTAGAATCCAAATTCTGCACTCCAGTATAATTATCTTTTTCATAGACCACAAATATTAATCTGTTGTAACAGTATCAATCAATGCTTAGATTATACTTGCCACTTCAACACATTTTTAACTCCTGGTTTTTATGTTTAAAACAAATAAACTGACAGTGTGGGAAGCTGTGGATGCAGCTGATATACAAGGACTGCCAATCAAGCTCATGAACTCATCCTAGAAAAAGTGTTACATACCTCGTTGCTGAATATCACTACCATCGCCTTCGAAGCACTCGCCCTGGGAAGCTATGCACCAGACACCAGTGCCTAGTCCACCCTGCAAAGCAATTTTTGAACTCTTTTTCTGGAATGGTCCATCAGAGCTGTCACTGTATTTACCTCTGATGTCCTGAATGTCATCCAAATGTCTTCCTTTCAACATTTCTTTTTCCTTTGGGTAAAAAGTCATTGGGGGGCAGATCAGGTGAGCAGGGAGGGTGTTCCAATATAGTTATTTGTTTACTGGCTAAAAATTCCCTCACAGACAGCTATACAATTAAGTTCGTGAACTTGCCACCATGTCCCTGTGCACAGTGTCCATTCCAGAAAGAGTTTCAAAACTGCTAAAGGGTGGGCTAGGCACTGGCAGTGGTGCATAGCTTCCCAAAGAGAGTACTTCCAAAGGTGATCATAAGGATAATTCAGCAATGAGGTTTATAGCATTTAGAACAATTAAGTTGTGGACTTAATTGAGAGACCTGCAGAGTTACAAAGGGGAGTAAGAGTGAAGGAGTAATTCAGAGCCAACCCCAACCCCCAGCTTCCTCTCTCATCCCTACCTCTTCCCACTGCACTGACTTTTCACCACTTGAGACATCCGGTGCTGGTGACATCACTTACTCATTTTTATTCATAATAAAGCTTCTTTGATGCTCAACATCCCAACTAGTACATGGTCTCTGCATTTTAGTGCTTCTCCTCCCTTCATTTGATTTCCCATCCATCTTTGTCTCTCGCCGTCTTTCTCTCTTTCACCCTACACACACACCTCTGTCTTCGATTTGCAGTTTCAGCAGAAGCTGTTGGTATTTGCAGCTCTGCTCTATCAGAGTGTTGAAAAGAAATACTCACAGTAGAGCAATCACCCCGTGACCATCCTTCTGCCTTGAGCCTTAAGGTTTTATTTCAGAGAGATCCAGCACCAGACCATAGAAAGCACCCAGTTTTGTCTAGAAGACCAAGGTTTTGGCTGAGTGCTATTACTAACTTGCAGTTTGATCTTTCGCAAATTGCTTCTCTCCCTGGTCTCTTTCCTTTTTTATTAGATAATGTTGATGATTCCTTCCAGTTTTGACACGACATATTTTCAGAACAGACTTGTTCTTCTAATTATTTTTCTACATCTCTTGAACCTCACCTGTTTAAAAAATCGTCTTTTTAAGCTTGCTTCTTTCTGGCCATCAAATATTTTTGCCTCCAGTCCTTGTATAAGTCCAACACAAGAAAAACTGCCTATAGGTGAGTTCCATTCCTTCCTTCGTTTTCTGGGTAGGCAGTACTTCTCTTGATCCAGCCAGTCCTGCATTTTAGAAGACCCTACTCTGGCTCCCCTTTGGCCATCCTTTCTCCTACAGGGCAATGAGTCTCTGTGATAAGAGGATTCACCCACCTGTAGACTTCATTATCTTTTCTAGGTCAAGATCCCTCTACCCAGAAAACCCAGAATTCCCTGCTTGCAAAGCCCTGAGCCAGCTTCCAGGCTTTGCTGAAGCATCTGTCCACCTCTGTCCTCTAAACAGCAGACTGACTGCTCATGGCTGGTCAAAAGATGGCTGTTTGTGGAACGTTTGTTTGAAGGTGAAGTCAGATATCTTAGATCTGTGGAATCGAGTCTACACATTTACACTCCAGGCTCTTTGAGGTTGGTAAAGAAAGGGGTTGAGCCATAAGCCTAAAACCCATTGTGTTGAGTCGATTTTCACTCATAGCAACCCTACAGGATAGATCCCAAGTGTCCCAAAAGGTTTCCACGGAGCAGCTGGTAGATTCAAACTGCTGACCTTTTCGTTAACAGCTATATCTTAACCACGGTGACACCCGGGCTTCTGAGCTATGGGAGAAAGAGTAAAAGACATGCACATTTGCCCCAGCCCACAAATGTTGGGAATAAGCCTACCTGTGGAATATTTTGTCTTACAAAGAAAGGCCCACAGCAGTTACCAAGAGTGACTCTTTAAAGGCTGAGTTGAGGCCACAGAGGAAGACACTATGCTTGAGATAGCGAGACATCAGGGAAGCTATTGATCTTTCATCTTTGATTCTAGCTAGATGCAAGTTCTGAACACAAAGATTAATTTATAATTTCTTATCTGGACATCATATTGCCAAACTAGAGTTATCACCTTGTGGGTACAAAGGGCAGTATTACTTTAACAGTCATAATAATGACAACAGATTATTGAACCTAACCTGACTCCCGTGTTGAAATTTTTCCTGTTTGTGTTGGCCAATTTTCCCTTAAAGCCAATTGAAAAAAAAAAAAACTGTTGTTTCACTTTGACCTAGTCAACCTTTGGAAACTCTGCTGGCATAGTGATTATGTGCTATAGCTGCTAACCAAAACTGGCAATTCAGATCCACCAGGCGCTCCTTAAAAATCCTATGGGGCAGCTCTACTCTGTCCTACAAGGTCACTATGAGTCAGAATCAACAGCAATGTGCTTTTTAATTTTTTTAGTCAACCTTCAGTTAACAAGCACGCCTGAGGCCAGAGGTGTAATAAATATTCTATTAAACATCATATTAATATCAACCTTTGATTATTTCTCACATCACAGCCTTTCCAGTATTAGAAGCTGTGATCTTTCTAGGACTAGGAGTCATCAATTTGGTTCTGTACATTGTATTCACATGATATTTCACAAAGATCAAGATGGGGAAGTACATGCCCTTTACAATGGTTTTATTTGTGGTTCCGTTTCAATCAAAAAATTAGCTCGGGAAAATTCTGCTCCTGGATGACATTGATCAAGCTATTTCCCCTTTTGGGGACTCAATTTCTTTAAAATGAAGGGGTCAAATTAGATGATCTCTAAGGCACTTTTCAAGTCTAAGATTTTATGATTGTCTATGATTTTATAAGCAGTTATGCCTAGAGCTATTTAACAGAGAAAATTGCAGACTGTGAAAACCTTTAGGACTTATTGAAGAAATTAAAAGATAATTCATCAGGAAATGGGATCAAGTGAAAGAGCAAAGAGGATAGGTAGTTGCCTGGGAGAAAGAAAAGAAATGAGAGCTCTATCTTTTTTACTGTTCCTGCCCAAGAAAAAGAATCAGGGGAGCTTTGCCTAACTGAGGCAAAGCAAGTTACAAAATAAACACACATGTAAAATACCTGATTACAAGTCTGCTACAACCACTTTTCTAGTGTTTTAATCAAAGTCTGAAAGGATGCATACCAACTGTCCGTGGGTACTTCAGTGGCTACCCATAGCATGCTAATTTCCACCCTCTCCTTCAGCATCAGAAATCTGCAAAGCCCTACAAACATGAGTCTATGTTGAAGCTGGGATTGAAAGCTGCTGTCAAGTCTTCATATTATCTGAGTGATGATTTGAGAAAGTAAACAGCTCTGTTGTGAAAGTAAATCTGGAGACAGGAGAACACTCTACTTGGTTTGAGTGCTCAACCTAAAGTGCCAGTCAAATAACCCAGAGACTAGGGATGCCTGCAGTAAGAGTGGCTCCTTAGCCCTGTAACCATGTTAAGAGATAACAAACTTCAGATGTATCTTCAAATGTTTTGCAGTTCATCAAAATGCAAGAAGTTGTAGGGGTGGGGTGACAGAGAAGCAGCAATAAGAGTCCTGTAAAATCTCAGATTCTGGTTAACCAGTTTTTCAATAAATAAAAAATTGTATTTTTAATAGTTGTAATATTAAAATTAGAAAACACAGAACACTTACATCCCACTGCCTCTGAGTTGATTCCAACTCAGTGACCCTACAGGACAGAGGAGAACTGCCCCATAGGGTTTCCAGAGCTGAAATCTTTATGGAAGCAGACTGTCTCATCTTTCTCCCAAGGAGTGTCTGCCACATTACAACATAACCTTGTAGTTAGCAGCCAAGTTCAGTGCCCTGCCACACAGGGCTCTCTCTCTCTCTCATTCTCTCACTCCTTCCCTCTCTTTCTCAGTGAGATATGTCAACGAATTTCCTGTTTTCTTCTCTTCAAAAAGTCACAGAATTCCTGAAAAGACAGTTTTCAATGTACTTAAGTTTCTGAAATCTGACTCAATACCTACTACGATGTATTTTTTGCAAATCAGCTCCTCTTATTATAATATTGCATTCAGCTTAACAATGTGCCAACTACCATCTGAGAAGATGACTTAATAACTGTACGTTTTCCTTTTTAAGCTGAATAAAATATCATTTCTCATTAAAAGGTTAGACATCCAGAACAGACCACTGAAATATAGGACCTCTATAAGCACCAAATCAAGAAACTTCTACAGTAACAAAGATGATGGAGGCAGAAGAGGAGGCTGGAAAGAAGGAATGGGTTTTGACATGAAGAGGCTTTTATGTCAGGCAACGAGTACACACTCAGTTGTCAATGGTGGGAAATTGTAACAAAGAAGTTTAAATATGGATGACGTAGTGTCATGGATTGAATTGTGTCCCCTCCCCCTGACAAAAATATATGTCTCAATTTGGCTAAGCCCTGATTCCCTGTATTCCATGATTGTAATTTTGCCATTTTGTCATCTGATGTGATTTTCCTATGTATTTTAGATCCTATCACTATATGTTAATGAGATAGATTAGTGGCCATTATGTAGATAAGATCTGCAAGATGAGATTGTACTTTAAGCCAATCTCTTTTAAGATATAAAAGAGAGAAGCAAGCAGAGACACAGGAACCTCATACCACCAACGAAGCAGTACTGGGAGCAAAGCACAACCCTTGGTCCCAGGCTCCCTGCACCCAAGAAGTTCCTAGAGCAGGGGAAGATTGATGACAAGGACTTTCCTCCAGAATTGACAGAAAGTCTTTTCCTGGAGCTGACACACTGAATTTGGACTTCTAGTTTACTAGACTGTAAGAGAATAAACTTCCGTTTGTTGAAGCCACCCACTTGTGATACTTCTGTTATAGCAGCCCTGCATAACTAAGACATACGGTGAGATGTCTGTTTTAGAAAGATCACTCTGGCTACAATGTGGAGGTTGGACATGGAACAGAGGAGGGAAAGCAAAGAGGTGTGACAGGTTAAGACTAATAACTACTACTAACGCACAAGGTGACACTGGAAGGAACATGGAGGAAGCAGGGGAAGCACATGCTAGGCACATGGAGAGGATACAGGTAACTGTTTCAGATACCATCTCTGCACTTCTTAGTAAGCTGCTTCACAAGGTTTTTGCCAGCCCTAAGGATGCATTTCATTGTCAGCTGACCAAGAGTGATAGCCTTCTCGGCTTTTGGAATCATAGATTTTTTTTTTAAGAGGGTCAAATAAGAGTCCATAGGTTTAAAACAGTTGTCATCTTCAGAACTAATGTGCTTCTGATGCAAGTCATGGTGTGTTCAGTCACCTCATATGCATGTAAAAGCTGGCCAAGGAATAAAGAAGACCAAAGAATTGATGCCTTTGAATTATGGTGTTAGCAAAGAATGTACAATAGACTGTCAAGAGAATGAACAAATCTGTCCTGGAGGAAATATAGCTAGAATGCTCCTTGGTACAAGGGATGGCAAGACGTCGTCCCACATCCTTTTGATATGTTATTAGGAGGAATCAGTCCCCGAAGAAGGACGTCATGCTTGGTAAAGTAGAGGGTCAGCAAAAAAGAAGACCGTCAACAAGATGGATTGACATAGTGACCACAGCAGTGAGCTCCGACGTCACAACAATTATGAGGATGGCACAGGACCAGGCAATCTTTTATTCTGTTGTGTAGAGGGTTGCTATGAGTCAGAACCAACTTGATGACACCTAACAACAACAGGGTTAAAGCTGCAGTAGTTACTCAGCTATTGTTGTTGTTGTTAGGTGGTGTTGAGTCAGTTCTGACTCTCAGCAACTCTCTGCACAACAGAACGAAACACTGCCTGGTCTTGCACCATGTTCACAATCACTTTTATGCTTCAGACCATTTTTGCAGCCACTGTGTCAAGCCATCTAGTCAAGGGTCCTCTTCTCTCTTTTTCACTGACCCTCCACTCTACGAAGCATGACACCCTTTTCCGGGGAATACTGATCTTTCCTGACAACATGTTCAAAGTATGTAAAATGTGGTGTCGCCATCTTTGCTTCCAAGGAGCACTCTGGCTGTGCTTCTTCCAAAATAGATTTGTTTGTTCTTTTGGCAGTCTGTGGTATATTCAGTATTCTTCTCCAATACCACAATTCAAAGGACTCCAAATCGTCTTCTCTTTTCCTTATTCATTGTCCAGATTTTGCATGCATATGATGTGACTGAAAATACCACGGCTTGGGTCAGGAATACCTTAGTCTTCAAGGTGATATCTTTACTTTTCAATACTTTAAGGAGGTCCTTTGCAGCAGAGTTTCCCAATGCAATCCATCTTTTGATTTCTTAACTGCTGTTTCCACGGGTGTTGACTGTGGAGCCAGGTAAAATGAAATCCTTAACAAGCTCTATCCTTTCTCCATTTATCACAATGTTGCTTACACACCCAGCTGTGAGGAGTTTTGTTTTCTTGATATTCAGGTCCAATCTATACTGCTGTCACCCAGCTAGTTAACATTAAAACCTGGGCTGTTCTAATTCTATGTAGTGGGTTTTGTTTTGTTTTGTCTTGTTTAATTGACGCACTGCCATTCTGTTCATTTGAAATATGATGACGGTCCATATAAATGTGTGTGTAAGTTTTGCAGAAGAATATATACAACCAAAAAACAAGCATGTTAACTATTGCTTTACTTATTTAGAAGGTTCTTTTATGTCTCACTAAGTTTTAATAAAACTAAGACCTCAAAATTCGTAGTGTTAGCAAAATAGAAGTTTGGTAAAGTTAGACCAGTTATTTACACACAGCTTTGGGAGAACTGACATATATAGTAGCTATATGACATATCTCACAGGCCAGTCTGTCAAACTGAGACACAACATTTTTACACTTGATTGTTTTTTCATCTCTTTCCAATAGTTTAATTGTTTCCATATGCTTGCTTGTGCTTTAAGTCATATGCATTTGGTGAATCTTAACATATCACAAACAAGTGCAAGTCTATAAAATAAAATTTATCTCCTTTTCACCAACCCCTCCCCGCACCTTGGTGTGTTCTCCAGAGGTAACCACCTTTAATAGTTCTGTATATATTCTTCCAGGTTTTTTTTCTATTTGTATCAAAACATGACTATATGTTATAGATATATAAAAACAAACATCATTTCTTGGGTGGTTTTCATACAAAAATGGCATAATACTAGCAGAATCTTATGCATCTGTTTTTTTTAATTACTAATTCTTTCCCACTTAATGTTTAGTAATACGTATAAAGAAACCCTATCCTATTTAATACAATCCCAGACCCAGGCCTTCCTGTGCTTTGCTGCTTGAGCAACCAACCCAACCTCCACAATGCAGCCAGACATCAAACTACATTATCCCCACTTAAAACCCTTTATTACGATTTCCTACCATTTACAAGTGAGTCCATACTCTTTGCCTGGCATAAAGGCCTCTTTATGCCACGATCCCTGTCCATCTCTCTGTTCTTCTTACTGGCCTCCATATTTAAGGTGCCACCAACTCCCACCGCATTCCCCACATACAAAACATTCCAGCCATATGGAAAACTGAAGTTCACTATATGCAAACCTGAATTCTCTTACCAGAAATCCTTATGCCTACAGGTGTTTCAGAATTCTTAATTGTTTAGAAGTTATCCTACACTTATATTGTATATTATGTAATATTCAAGCAGGGTCTAAGGCATTAACTCGCTGTCAAACACAATGATATTTCTGTAGCAAACCAAAATAGTCACAGTGAGTGTGATCTGGTCAAAAATGGCTTCAGGTCAGTTTATCTCTGGTTTCACCACTGGGCCAGCTGACTTCTTTGGCCCCTACAGATCTATTACTCACCCTTCTCCACACTGCTCTGTGGCCTGGGAACCTGCACTTAATTGTTGCCAGGTTTCTTACGGGCTATGGTGGATACAGAGCCTAGCAGACCATCCAGGGGTTACTTTCCTCTCCTGAAGGACATGAACACTCACTCTTGCTCTTAAACACCACTCTCTTCTTCCCAGTTCAACAAACAATTCCCTCTCCCCATCTCTTTTTGTGCAGAGGCAAATAGCTCTGCCAGGGTATTGTACTTTCAAAAGTCCTCACTCACACCTTTGTAAGTAATCAAATTATCCCAGATGGAGAAAGCCATCTGTTTCCTTGATGGGAAACTGAACAACGACTAAGGAAGACCAAAGAATTGACACCTTTGGTATTGGCAAAGAATGTTGACTATACTATGAACTGCAGAAGAATGAACAAATCTGTCTTAGAAGATGTACAACCAGAACACTTACTGGCAGCAAGGAGCTTTGCTTTGGACATGTTGTCAGGAGAGGCCAGCTCCTGGAAAAGGACATTACGCTTGGTAAAGTGAACGGTCAGCAAAGAAAAGGAAAACCCTCATTGAAATGGATTGACACAGTGTCTGCAATAATGGGCTCAAACACGGTTAACACTTGTGGAGACAGTGCAGTTCTGGGCAGTGTTTAGTTCTCTTGTACATGGGGTTAATGAGTAGGAACTAAAAACGACATGTAACAGCATCTGTTTCCTGATGTGTTGCTGACAAACATACCTTATAAATGAGCTGAGATTGCAGGAGGTCAGGTTTTCCTGGCCTAGTGGGTTAAGAGAGTTTTCAGCTTTTAGAACTTTTTTCTATTTTCTTTTCTACTCTGGCCCCTAGAGTCGCCATGAGTCAGATCCAATTCAATGGCACTTGGCTTGACCTTCTCTTTTTTATTTTTTTGAGTTTCAGATAATATATTGTGAACCTGTATAGCATAGTGTTTCTTTTTTCTATTTAACGTACACAGCTCTTTCTTCCTTCCCTTTCTTCCTTTAAAAACCATCTTCCCAGAACTCTTCATGGCTGAACCATTCACTGACCAAACCCCTCTAGACTGCCTTATGATACACTAGTCCTGAACACTTAAAAAGTCTGTGAACACAAGGCTTGGAAAACTGGTGTGAGAACAGAGCTTGGAGGGAAAAATCCCACCCAGGGAAGTGATGCACACACAGGTACTATTACTGTTACATATGTTAATATGGATTGGATGAAAGATCTAAAATTTCTTAATATTGCTCCATAGTTTGAGAAAGCAATGAGTTCTAAAGTTCTTTTGATAATCCCCTCCCACCATAGACTTACACAAAAATTTTTGCAAAATATTCACCTTTCTATGTATAGTGCATGCTGGAACTGTTTATTCTAATCTAGTTTATGTTCTTGGCTTTCTAATCAAAAGGTTGGCAGTTGTAACCCACCAGTGGCTACTGAAGGAGAAAGATATGACAGTCTACTTCCATAAAGATTACAACCTTGGAAGCCCTAGGGGGCAGTGCTACCCTGTCCTATAAGGTCACTATGAGTTGGAATCAACTTGATGGCACTTAATTTGTTTGTTTGCTTGTTTTTGGTTTTGGTATTCCAGTATATGTCATTTTGTAAGAATGTTAATAACAGTTAATAACAATCCACTAAATGGATTTCATTCCCTAGGAATGCGTCGTGCTATGCACACTTTGAAAGACACTGAGCTAGACAACGTTTGTTCACCAATGCTCCCAAAATTCATCATGCAAAGAACCAAAATGTTAACTAAGATTTGAAATGCAGTTGAGTGTTTTTTGTCATTCACATGTTGAGTGTTCCTTCTTCCCACTTACAGTGGCTTGTTCTGCATCAGAGCAGGAATTCCTGCTGGATGACATTTGGCTGAAGCCACAAGATGTGCTCCGAGACAGAAACCAGAACAGCTGCAATCACTTAGCCTATTTTGGATATTTGGTCACCTTATCTGAGATTACATGTGAACTCACTTTTTTTTCCAGTTCTCTGAAGGGAGCTTTATTGTATTACTTCAAAAAAGAATTTTTTTTTTCTGTGCTGTTTAATGATCTGGGTTAATTTTAATAAGGTTTTACGAAATGTGAGCTGGTGCCAGGAAAATGTGGATCAATTATTGCCTCCCTAGAGAAGGTAGTGGCACTTTTAATAATAGAGTCTAGTAAAAGTATCTACATTTCTTTTAGGACTTTTAAAAAACAAAACAAAATATGAGCTGGGTAGGATTTCCTTTATGAATGTTAAACTACAGGGAATTGTAGGGGGAAAAAATGTTCTAATTCAGCTTTTTTTATATATCTGGCAATCAGATATTTGTTTGGTGTCCTTAAAAGATAAAGAGTTAATTATATGGATGTCATGCATTTGGAATTAAAGTTAACTAAACGTCACAGAAGTCTAAAACCGTAATAGATCAAATGAAATCATATTTATCTCTCTTGTAAAAGTCCAGAGATAGACAATCCAGGATTGTCACAACTCTGTAATGCCACAGGACCAGGATCCTTTTCTGCAACATACTACTGGGATTCCTGTCAGTGGACACAGATGCCAGTCAGCTAGGAGCAGAAAGGGAAGAGGAAGGGCCTGGCCCCTTTCCTTAAAGACACATCCAGCAAATTGTACCTACCACTTCCGTCTTACAACCCACTAAACGGAACATAATTGCAGGGCTGTTTAGCTGCATGGAAGGCTGAGAAACGTAGTCTGTATCTCAGGAGTCCAAGAGGCCAGCTAAAAAAGTCGAAGTTCTCTTACAAAGGAAGATAGCAAAGAGAGAGCTTGAGGGACAATAAGCTGTTATTTCCACAAATATGCGGTCTGACATTTAAGTATGTGAACTAATCCTAGAAAAACTGCTATATACCTCATTGCTGAATATCACTATGGTCACCTTCAAAGTACTCCCCTTGGGAAGCTGTGCACCGACACCAGCGCCTAGTGCACCCTTCAAAGTAATTTTGGAATTCCTTTTCTGGAATGGCCTTCAGAGCTGTCACCAGCACATTACCCTTGATGTCCTGACTGTCATCATACTGTCTTCTTTTCAATATTTCCTTTCTCTTCGGGCAAAAAAATAATTCACTGGGGGCCAGATCAGGTGAGTAGCTAGGGTGTTCCAATACAGTTATTTGTTTACTGGCTAAAATCTCCCTCACACACAACTACATAATTAAGTTCGTGAACTTGCTACCATGCCCCCCCACACAATGGCCATTCCAGACAGAGTTCCAAAATTGCTTTGAAGGATGGACTAGGCACTGGCATCAGTGCATAGCTTCCCAAGGGGAGTACTTCAAAGGTGACCAATGATATTCAGCAATAAGGGTATGGAATAGCACTTACAATAAATTAGGTTCACAGACTTAATTATCAGATGTGCGTGCGTGTGCGTGTGTGTATAAATGATTTGCAATTTGGGGAGTTCTTAGTCATAGGGTAAATATGCTCCTGGCCTAGGAATCTCAGTAACTGAAGAACAGAGTTTTGTCAGCATTAAAGGAACTGTAGCAGATTGTTACCCCAAGTCAGGAAGAAGGTGAGCCAGCACTTGAGCAAAAATGAGTGAGCTTTAACAGAGCCTTGTGCCTTTCCTCACCCTTCCAAGTATGAAAACAATAGGCTACTGCTCCATTTATGCCTTCCAAATAGTATCCCAAAATGTCTCTTGTGATCACTAGCTCCCAAACCCTGAGCTACAATTCCAGTTTAGCTACACAGACACAGTGCAAATCCTCTGCATCTCTGCCATTCACTCCAGCAAAGCAGGAGAGATCATTTTAAAACATAAATCATACCACTGACCTTGTTGAAGTCTTCAGAATAAATCCTCTTGAATCTAAAACACAGTCCAAACTCTTCACCTTAATATACAGAGCTGCACAGGATCTGACCCTCTGACAGCATCGTATCTCTCTGCGCTCATTTCATTTTGCATCACTTGCCCTAGCTTGCCATTCTTGAACCATGGCACCTCTACCTGTACCTCAAATACAAGGTCATTTCTCCCTGAAGATCTTTGCACTAGCTGTCACAGTCGCCTGAAACACTCTTCCCACTGACCTTCACATCACTAGCCATTGGTTTTTCTAGAAACTGTTAAAGAAACTACATTCTATATGCAATGTGTTCTTGAGCTAGGCCGCCTCGGAGCTTAGCCCTTTTAAGAGACATTTGCTCAGGCTTATCCTCACACACCAAGCAGAACAGGCCACAGATTGTTCTGAAATTGTCCTTGACCAGATAACCACAGAATGGCCACCGGTGGCCTACAGTGGTGTTTAGCAAGTTTTCAGCTCTACACTAGCACTTTAAGTGAACAATTAGCTCATTAAGTGCAAAACACAGGAAAGCATCCTGCCTCAGAATGGAGACTTCACATGCTAATGAAGGAAAATCAACCTCTTCCTCCAACCCTGGGAAGTGAATCCTAGTGTAAAGAAAATGCATAGTGGTCCTCAAACTCTAGATGCCTATGCAAAGGTTGATCCTGAATATTTGTGATAAATTTATATTTCCTTGTAAAAGACAGCCTCTCTGAAGCTGTCTCCTGAGAAGCGTTAGAGGCAGCAACCCTGACTCTTCCTTTCCTTGTACCTTTTTGCTCTGCCATCCTGGCCTCTTGTTTCCTCTCTGTGAAGAGCTGCACCAAGAAAAACCTGGGATTTCCACTCAACAGTATCATTGCCGAAAGATGGTGGAGTCTTTCTTTACACTCAGGTTTCAGTTCCAATGTTGCCTCCTGCGCATCCCTTTCCTAAGAACACTTAATCTAAAGAAGCCTTTCTAACACCTCAGTTTTCTTTCATACATCACCTTGTCACCTCTTTCCACTACCAGAAATTATCTTGTCTCTTAATTATCTCCTGCTTTTACAGCAGAATGTAAGTTCTAGAAGAGCAGGGATGGATTTGTCTGTCTTGTTTCTCCGCTTGGTATATGATAGTCTCAATAGATTGTTTTTTATGAATGAATAAAAATGTTTGGAGTGATTATGGATTCCTATCATGCCTATTTCTCCTACTTAGTCAGGGACTCTAGTAGAATAGATGTCAAACTTGGACATGTTATCGGGAAAGACGAACGTCTAGAAAAGAACATCATTTCTGGTAAAGCTGACGCTCCGCTAAGATGGAATCCATCAAGGAGATGGATTCACACAATAGCAATAACAATTGACTCAACATACTAACCATCAGGGCGATAGAGAAGGATCAGGCAGTGTTTTGTTCAGTTATTCATAATCAGAGCTGACTAGATAGTAACAATAACAGCAATTAGGATCCCTAGTGAATGCTATATACCACCAGAAATAAAGACATTTTCAGGTAATGCAAAAAAGGAGAATTCTGTTTTCTGTTTTTTTTTTATTTTAAAAAATTCTTTTTTTTTATGATTCAGTGAAAATGTACAACCCCATATAAATTTGCATGTCTGTCTATGCGCAACTCCCCCTGCCCTCCCAGTCTAGTGACAGCACATTCCACTGAAAGGACCCCCAACAGGGGAGACCCCTCCTCAAGTCACAGGTGACGGCGTAACCCCAATCAGTCACGAAGTCTGCAGCTTGATGCAACAGCAAGAGGCTTTTATTCTAGCGCGCTGGGGCTCAGTCCATACTCTTGTCAGAGTAGAGGGAATGGGCCCCGAACAAGAAAAGTACAGAGTATATAAAGGCAGGGTCTTACATTCTTGGGGGAGGTGGGGTTGGGGAAGGTTCCGCGTGGGGTTGGTTTGTATTAGCTCAGGGCTAAGGCGGATATTTCGGGTGCATTTACTTCCTAGTATTTCTGAAACTAGCCTTTTTGGGTAAGTTCCTTCTTGTTATTCCCGAAACCAGCCTTCTTGGGTAAGTTCCTAGAACTCTGAAGGGGGATTGGTTCTATACTGTCCTGTTGTTTCTAAAACTAGTTCTTGTGGTTAGGGAAGTGGCCCTTCTCGTTTTCGTTCAACAGTCAGGAATGTATGGGCTGAGTGCTCGGGGCGGGGGGAGGGGTAACTAGAGGAAAGTTGTAAAAAGATCTTTTTCCTTGTAACAAATTTTTCCCTAACATTCCCTCCTTTTTCTTGTGTGAGAATCTTCTGGGGGCCCAATCTTGGGACCCTTAAGGTGTGGCTATTTCTCTAGTTTCTACCTGCTGGTACTGTGGTCTGAGGACCATAATTTGTACAGCACTTATTCTTTCTCTTACAAAAGTTATTAGTTTGTTAATTAAGCAAGGTCCAATAGTTAATAAGAGGAGGAGAAGGAGTAGGGGGCCTAGAAGGGTGGACATTAGGGTGGTCATCCCGGGGGACCAGGAGAACAGAGACTCAACTGATCCTAATGAGGTCCCCTATTTTCCCTGATCCAGGGTGCATTGGTTTCACAGCCCTATGTATAACAGAAATAATCATTTATTCCTCCACATGATCCATAGACATTAGCCCTGGGACAGATGTAAAATTGTTTCTTAGCCAGTTGTTGCATGAGGCAATTAGTAGCCCACCCCCACCCATCAGCATGTATACATCCCCCAGTATTTGAGAGTTCGTGTGCACGAATCAGGTATGCGTCTTTCTTAAGCTGTGAGCCTATAGAACCCCCACAAGGTCACATGAATCGAGGTGAAAAACTGGTGAAGTCACCTCGGGAGGGCCAAGGTTTCTTGGAGTCGCCTCAGAGCCACTATGTTGTCGCACCCTCCATTGAAGGTAGATGGGAGTGATAGACCCAGGGTCGGATCCTGTCAACCTCGACGGCAGTGGGGGTGCCAGGATTACTGTGTAGGGTCCTTTCCAATGGTGCTCCAGAGTCTCCTTTTGGTGTCTCAGGACCCAGACTAGACCCCTGGCTGAAACTGATGTGGCTTTACAGGAGGGAGATCGTGGAGGCATCTCGACAAGGGGAAAAGCAGATCTTGAGTTTTCTGCAGGGCCTGGAGGGACTCAAGCAGATCATGATTAGAAATTTCAGCAAGTATGTCATCCCTTGGTTTAGGGCAGAGGGGTGTGGCCTCCCGAAAACAATTTCATAGGGCGTAAGGCCTTGGGGGTAGGGAGAATTACACACACGCATTAAGGCAAAGGGAAGCAGGGCCGTCTAGTCACCGCCAGTTTCTAGGGTCAATTTGGTTAAGGTCTCTTCAAGGGTCCGGTTCATCCTCTCTACCTGTCCTGAACTCTGCGGGTGATAGGCACAATGTAGTTTCCAACTAATCCCCAGAACAGATGTTACTCCCTGAGAGACTATGGCCACAAAGGCAGGGCCATTGTCTGATCCTAGCATCAACAGAACCCCAAACCTAGGTATGAGTTCTTCCAGGAGTTTTTTCAAACTATTTGTGCTGTCTCTCTCTTAGTGGGAAATTCCTCAGTCCAACCAGAGAATGTGTCTATGAAAACTAAAAGGTACTTATATCCATATCTGCCGTGCTTAATTTCAGTGAAGTCCAGTTCTCAATGTACTGCAGGCATAGTGCCTCTTTCTCTCTTACCTTGGTGGGCCTTACCAGAGCTGCTTGCATTAGTGGCTTGGCAGGCTTGGCAGGTATGTGTTATTCGTTCAGCGAGCCGGGATAGTTGGGGTATTTAGTACCTTGGAGACAGAAGTTCCTGGATTTTTGTTGCTCCCAGATGGGTGGTCTGGTGGATCTGGCGGACGAGCTTCTCTCCCAATTTTTGAGGGAGAATGGGGAGCCCTCCCGAAGTACAATGTCATCCTTTCTTCTCTTCTAGGTGGGCTCTTCGGGAAGGGTTGGCTCGGCTCGAGGAGCTGGATAGAATTGAGCTCCAGGAGGCTGAGGGCAGCTTCCTTAGCGGCTCGGTTGGCTAGGTTATTGCCTCGGGCTTCCATTGTTTCAGCCCGATGATGTGGAAGGCATCTCGCAGCCACTGGTCACGGGCATTGTGCGTCTGGGGCACAGTGAGGGGTGGCGAGTCAGGGGACAGGCTGGCATCAGGAGGCTCCTTGTCATCTGAGAGGCCGGATCTGGTGGGCAGGAGCTGTCAGAGTGCAGGGACAAGGACAGATCCTGGCACGGGCTCAGGTCTTGGCACAGGTGCTTATAGTCCTGGATTGACTTATACAGACCTCACAGCTGGCACAGCAGCGACATGTCCAATTGTCGCAGTCCCACCTGTAGGCAACATCTCCTTGTACAGCACCGCTAATGTAGTGTCAAGGTTGACTGGGCAGCGTGGAGCGGCGAGGCCGGCGATGGGGCCCACGTTGGCAGTGCCAGCGCTGTGTCAGGGTCTGTCCGGAGCACGGGCTGTGTGGCTCAGCCCGTCACGGATGCAGCTGTGCTGGCTGTAGATGTGCTCCAGCTCCCACCACGAGCCCCCGCTGGCATTGAGAAGGCTGCTGAGGCCACACAGCAGCCCGGCCAGGGAGCAGCCCGCACCACCTGGCACCTTGGCTGAGGGCAGCCCGTTGTTCTGATGTTCCAGATGGTAGGGCTCGTGACCAGAGGACCCGATCTCCGGCTACCACCGCTGCCCCTGTGTACCTGGTGTCGTCCCTGATAAAACTGCTCCCGTCAGTGAACAGAGTGAGATCAGGGTCCTGCAAGGGAACGTCCACAAGATCTCAGTGAAGGCCGTGCTGTTGGCTAAGCACCTCAGTGCCGTCTTGCGGTTCAACCTCCAAGTCCAGATCAGGCAGCAGTGTGGCTGGGTTGAGGGCTGAGCTAGAAGCAAACACAACTCGGGGCTGATCTAGTAATAAAGACTGGTAGTGGGTTAGCCAGGCATTGGAAATCCACTTATGAGGCGGGCTACGCAAGACTCCCTCAATGGCATGGGGAGTAGTGATGGTCAGGGGCTGTCCCATAGTCAGTTGAGCAGCGGCCGCAACAATTCTAAGACACCTTGGCCATCCTGAGGCCACTGGGTCTAGCTGTTTAGACAGACAGGTCACTGGCCTTTTCCATGGGCTGAGTGTCTAAGTAAGGACTCCCTTGGCTATTCTTTTATTTTCATCAGTGTATAGTTGGAAAGGCTGTTCCAGGTTGGGTAATGCTAACGCCAGTGTCTTCAGGAGTGACTTTTTTATAGTCTGGAAAGCCTGTTCTGTTTCTTTAGTCCATATAAAATTCTTTTCCCTTCCTCGGCTCAGAAACTCAAGTAAGTCGCCTCCTGGACATAGACCTGTGTCTTTTTAGCAGAGACTCGATATCCCAATTTCTCCAAGAGAGTTAACAGGGACTTGGTGTCCTTTAAGCAAGTGTCTTCATCGGGTGCCCCGAGTAGTAAGTCATCTACATATTGTAGAAGGGAAATGTCAGGCCATTGATGCCTGTACTCACGTAAGTCCCGATGAAGGGTCTCATCAAAGATGGTGGGAGAGTTCTTGAACCCTTGTGGCAGGCAGTCCAGGTCAGCTGCCCGCTGAAGCCTTCTTCTGAGTCCTGCCATTCGAAGGCGAAGAGTGGCTGACTCTGCGGGCTCAGGGGTATACTGAAGAATGCATCCTTTAAATCCAGCACTGAATACACCTGGTGTCCTGGTGACAGAGAGCTCAGGAGAGTATACGGGTTAGGACTGGTCTGGAGTCCAGCCCTCCTGCCTTCTTCACCGGCAGGAGGGGAGTATTCTAGGGTGACTGGCAGGGCACCAGTATTCTATGTTTTCTGAGTCTTTGAATGTGGGGCCTGATCCCTCTCTTCGCTTCTGGCACAATGGAGTACTGTTGCACCTGAATCGGGCTGGCAGATGGTATTAAAGTCACTATAACCAGTGGTGGGTGTTTGGCCAGTCCTGGGGAGTTGTTTTCAGCCCAAACCTGGGGAATCTCTTTGATCAATTGATCCACTGATATCACGAGGATAGAGCAGGGGCCCCTGTCAGAACCATCATAAAATCTGTATTCTTCCTCTAAAGGGGCTATCACATTGACTTGGGGTCTCAGGTAAGCATGATCCCCAGCAAAGTGGATAGTCGCCTGCATTTTTGATAACAAGTCTCTTCCAAGTAAAGAGCACGGTCATTCAGACATTACTATAAACGAGAGGGAGACAGTCTTAACTCCCAGATCTACCTTTTGTTCATCAGTCCATGAGTAGGCATTAATCCCAGTAGCTCCTCATGCTAGGGTTCTGGTTTCAGTTATGGGTCCTAGGGGTTCAATTAGAACGAGTTGCTAGCCCCGGTGTCGACCATGAATTCTACTGGCTGTCCCCCTATTTTTAAGGTTACCCTGGGCTCGGGGGCGGGGCCAGTGAGCCCTGATGCCCTCAGGCCTCTAGGTTAAGAACCTTTGGAGGGGGCTTTCTTTTGGGGCACTCACCCTTCCAATGTCCAATTTCCTTGTAGTAGGCACACTGGTTTCTCTGCAGGGGAGGCTTTCCTGGCTTCCTTGTCTGACCGGTTTCTTCTCCCAAGGGCGCAGCGGCGCGTGGCCTCGGGCTTCTGCCAGGAGGATTCTGCTTACCTTTTTGGCTTGTTTGTCTTCTGGTAGTTCGCGGTTATTGAAGGTTTTCATAGCAATTTCCATCAGTTCAGATAGATTCTTTCCCTCGAATCCTATTTTTTGTATTTTTCCCTCAGTCGTTCCAGAAAGGCTGCTGGGGATTCTGAGGGTTCCTGAATTACCTGTGTTACTTTAGACAAATTTGTGGGGTGCCCAGCGGCAGCCCAGAGACCCCCCATAAGAATCTGGTGGTAGACAGTTAGGCGCTGCTTACCTGCAGTGGTGTTTGGGTCCCAATTTGGGTGGGTCAGGGGAAAAGCGTGGTTAATCTCATCTAAATCACTCGTAAAGTTTCCATCATCTCCTGGCACCTGTTTTCTGGCTAGGGAAACAATCTTAGACCTCCCCTCAGTGATAAAGAGGGCTTGGAGAAGTTGCTGTATGTGGTTTCTAAGAGGGGTATCAAGGTAAAAGGAGTATAGACCAACAAGGGGGTCCCAGCCTCAGTCATGTGCCCTACAGCTCGCAAGGGGAAAATTTGCAGCCACGCAGGTGGCCGCCTGAGGAGGTCTTGCCAAGCAACAAGGTATGATATTTGGTTAGGGTGACCCAGATCACCAGAGATGACCTGAAAAACAGAATGGGTTTGTTTAATGTCTAGGGATCTCGTGGGTGGCCATCCAGTACCAAAGGCCGGCCACTCCAGATTACAAAGTGTGTGGAGTTTTCTGATCGCACCTTGCCGAAGTCTTGGGCTCGTTTCTGGAAATCTGAAAGTGGTTAAGGAATAGGTCTACGGGTGTTACAGAGTGAGAAGAAGATTGCCCCATGGTGGCAAAAGTAACAATCAGGACAAACAACACAATCAAACAAACACAGACCGGTCACAGAAGAAACAAAACAAAAACCAGCAAAGGAGCCCTCTGGTGGCCATCCAACGCCTAGCGCTGGCCACTCAGAGGCGCAGAATGTTTGCCACAGGCGTTTCTTCACCTCTATTGATAAGTCATGAGAGCGAGTTTTAACATCCAGCCAATGAGCTAGAGTAAGATTAAGAGGAGAGGACGATGTCTGTCCCATGATTTCGAACCAAACAAACACGGATAAGAACAAGAATAGGATAGGACAGGACAGAATTAACAGCCAACGAACGGGTTTAGTTTTCCACAAGAGGACAAGGGAGTCAGACGGGCGGTAATCGGGATTCCACATCCAAAAACTGAACCCAAATCAGCAAACAACAGCCAGGCTTATTTTTACACCAAAGGAAGAGGGAGTCAGACGGGCGGTAATCGGGATTCCACATCCAAAACCGAACCGTATCCTCATCCTTCTTATAGGAGGCAACCAGGCATCCCTGGTCCCTCTCTCTCCCTGGGGCGTCCCCCAGGGTGCAGTTTGAGACCCTTCAGGCACGTCTACTGGCCTCCGTTTGTTCACCCTCATGGTGAATTCAAACAACTGCAAACCCAAAACCTAAGCCAGAAGTCTAAGTGGTCGTTGAAAAATGAAACTAAAATAACAACACAGACAAAAGGGGCTGGACAGACAGACAAAGCTAGCTTGGTACCTTACCTCCAAGAGCGACTTCGAGACTGAGGGGTGGTCGTCCATCCCGGACAAGCCCCCAAATGAAAGGACCCCCAACAGGGGAGACCCCACCTCAAGTCACAGGTGACGGCATAACCCCAATCAGTCACGAAGTCTGCAGCTTGATGCAACAGCAAGAGGCTTTTATTCCAGCGCGCTGGGGCTCAATCCATACTCTTGTCAGAGTAGAGGGAATAGGCCCCGAACAAGAAAAGTACAGAGTATATAAAGGCAGGGTCTTACATTCTTGGGGGAGGTGGGGTTGGGGAAGGTTCCGCGTGGGGTTGGTTTGTATTAGCTCAGGGCTAAGGCGGATATTTCGGGTGCATTTACTTCCTGGTATTTCTGAAACTAGCCTTTTTGGGTAAGTTCCTAGAACTCTGAAGGGGGATTGGTTCTATATTGTCCTGTTGTTTCTAAAACTAGTTCTTGTGGTTAGGGAAGTGGCCCTTCTCGTTTTCGTTCAACAGTCAGGAATGTATGGGCTGAGTGCTCGGGGCGGGGGGGTAACTAGAGGAAAGTTGTAAAAAGATCTTTTTCCTTACAACAAATTTTTCCCTAACACCACCTCTCCATTCTATACCTGTCATATCCTCCTAACAGTCTCTTATCCCTTCCTCTCCACCCTCTCCCCCACCTCCACTAAGAAGTCAGCAGGATGACATTCTGTAGGTGCCTGAAACCATGAAGTGCACACACGATGTGGTCATTCTGTGTCGCAAAGTCCAATCCATTCCTGTCCAAAGAGTTGATCTCCATTATGATTTATGGACAGGGGCAGCATCAGGGCCAGGAGCCAGGGGAATTCCGAGGCCCCTGGACCATCAATTGTGGTCTTCTAGTGGAGAGCTCAGAGTGCACCCCTTTTCACTCTTGTGTTGTCAGTGAGACTCAACTTTGTGTGCTCCATCACCGCTATCACTGGTGGTAGCCAGGTACCATCTGGTTCTTCTGGTCACATGTTGATGTAGTCACCCAGTCACATGGGTCTCTTTGTCTTCTGGGTTCTCTTTCCCCCATGTTGTTTTGGTCCTTGGTGACTGTCAGGGACTGAATTGTGTCCCCCCGAAAATATGTGTAGCCATGTATCTGGGCCATGACGCCCAATATTTTGTGATTGTTCTCCATTTTGTGATCTTCCTATGCTGTATGTAAAAGATTTAGGGTGGGACTATAAATCTTTTCATAGGATTATCTCCCTGCTTCACTGTAAAGGGAGTTTCCCTGGAGTATGGCTTGCCCCACCCTTAATCCTTTCTTCCTAGAAGAGATAAAAGGAAAGGAAAGCAGGCAGAAAATTGGGAACCTCACACCATCAAGAAAGGAGCACCAGGAGGACGGTTCATCCTTCAGACATGAGGTTCCTGTGCCAAGATGCTCCCTGGACAAAGACTGGTATAGTACTGGACTTTCCTCCAGAGCCGACAAGACGGAAAGCCTTCCCCTGGAACAGACATCCTGAATCTGGAGTTGTGGCCAGCGGACTGTGTAAGAATAAACCTTCCTTTGTTAAAGCCATCCACTCTGTGGTATTTCTGTTAGAAGCACTAGCTGACTAAAACAGAGATTATCCATTCTTGCTGAGTTGGGACCATATGGTGTACTTCAGACGGCAGCTTGGCAGCTTTTAAGACTCCAGACGCCACTAACCAATGTGGGGTGCAGAAGACTCTCTTAGCAAAATCCTAGTTATGCCAATTGGCCTTGACGTCCTCTGAGAACATGGTCCCTGGACCCCCGCCCCAGCTACTCTGTCCTTGCAATATTGGTTAAGATGGGAGGAGCACTCATGTTTATGCTGAAGTCTAGTTAAAACTGATCTTCTTTCTTTCTTCTTTTTTAATTATGATTGAAAGAAAATGTAGATTCCCATATAAATTTGTATGCCCACCTACATGCAGCTCCCACTACTCTCCCTGTCCAGTGACAGCACAGTCTTCCTCTCTGCTCCATACATGTCTTATCCTCCCAACAATCTCCTATCCTCTCCTCTCCATCCACTCTCCTTTCTCCAGTAAGAGGTCAGCAGGACGACATACTATAGATGCACAGAACCATAAAGTGGACACATGATATGATCACTCTGTGTCACCAAGTCCAATCCATTCCTGTCCGAGAGTTGACCCCCATTATGATTTATGGACAGGGGCAGCATCAGGGCCAGGAGCCATGCTCCCAGGGAAACGCCAAGGATCTTGAATCATCAAAAACTAGTCTCCTTTCTAACGTGTGCTGTCACTGATTTCACCCAACCAAATTTCTATCAACTATCTAATCTATACCCCACCCTCACTCTCCCTCCCTTCCCATCCTTGCAGCCTTCAGAGAGTGTTTTCTTCTGTGTGTGAGTCTGTTTTAGGTTCCTATTGTAGGGGTCTCATACAATATTTGTCCTTTTGCTGCTGACTACCTTGACTCAACATAATGTCCTCCAACTGAAACCAGGTTATGAGATGTTTCCTAAAATCATCATTGTTCCTTATCACTTTATAGTGTTCCCTTGAGTACATATACCATAGTTTACCTATCCATTTCTCTGCTGTTGGGCATCTGGGTTGATTCCATCTTTTTGCTACTGTGTACTGGGCTGCAATAAACATTCATGTGCATGTATCTGTTGGTGTGAATGCCCTTGATTCTGCAAGATATATTCCAAGCAGTGGAATTATGGGGTCAAATAGTACATCTATTTCCAGCTTTTTAAGGAAGTGTCAGACTGCTTTCCAGAGAGGTTGTACCATTTTGCAATCCCACCAACAGTGTAGGAAAGTTCCAATTTCTCCACAGCCCCTCCAGCATTTGTTGTTTTGCACTTTCTGGATCATGGCCAACCTTTTTGGGTTGAGATGGTATTTCATCGTGGTTTTGATTTGAAATTCTTTAATAGCTAGTGATCATAAGCATTTCCACATGTGTTTTTTGGCTGCCTAGATATTCTCTTTAGAGAAATGTCTGTCCATCTCTTTTACCCATCACTTAATTGGATTATTTATCTTTTTCTTATTGATATTTTGTAGCACCTTATACATTATGGAGATCAGACATCAGTCTGACGTATAGTTGTCAAATATTTTTTCCCATTCCCTAGGGTCGCCATGATTCGGATCCGACTCGATGGCACTTGGCTTTATTCTGTAGATAGTCTTTTAATTCTTTTGATAAAGTCCTTGGATGACCAAAAATGTTTGATTCTTCTGTTGGATGTGCTCTGTGGGTCAGATTTTGAAGTCTGTCTATATTGTGTATTTAAACTTCCATTGTTGATCCTATTTTTTCTTGGATTAGCTTTATCATTTGAGATTTGATATGTAAATCTTTTATCTAGTTTGAGTTGGTTTTTTAATACGGTGTGAGATACAGGTCTTGTTTCAATTTTTTGCAGATGGATATCCAATTTTGCCAACACCATTTGTTGAAGAGATTGATTTTTAACATGTTTAACATCTTAGGGTTTTTGTCAAATATCAGCTGTTCCTAGGAGGATGGTAGCATCCCTGGGGTCTCAATTTTGTACCATTGATCTATATGTATCAGGCTGTTTTAATAACTGTGGCAATGGAATAGGTTCTAAAGTTGGGTAGTGAGAGGCCTCCCAGTGTGTTCATCTTCAGTAGTGCTTTACTTATCCGGGGTTCCTTCCCTTTCCAAACAAAGTTGGTAATTTGTTTATTGATCTCATTAAACAACGTCACTGGAACTTGTATTGGGATTGCATTATAGAAATAGATTGCTTTGGGTAAAATAGACATTTTCACAGTGTTAAGTCTTCCTATCCAAGAGCAGAGTAGGCTTCTCCATTTATGTAAGTCTGTCTTAGTTTCTTGTAATAAGGTCACATAGTTCTCTTAGTAAAGGTCTGATATTTCTCTGGTTAGATTTATTCCTAGATATTTTATCTTCTTGGGGGTTATAGTAAATTGTATTCATTTGGTGATCTCTTCATTAATAATCTCATCGTTGGTGTAAAGGAATCCTACTGATTTACTTATGTTTATCTTGTATGCTGACACATTGCTGAACTCTTCTGTCAGTTTGAGTAGTTTACTTATGGTTTCTTCAGGATTCTCTGTGTATACAATCATATCATCTGCAAATAGGGAAAGTTTTACTTCTTCTTTGCCAGTGCAGATGCCCTTTATTTCTTGATCTTGTCTAACTGCTCTGGCTAGAACTTCTAGTAGAATGTTGAATAGGAGAGGTGAGAGTGGGCATCCTTGTCTAGTTCCCGTTCTGAAGTGGAATTGTTTCAGTCTCTCTCCACTCAGGATGATGTAGTTGGCTTTGTATAAATGGCCCTTATTGCTTTGAGGAATTTGCCATCTATTCCTATTTTTCTGGGAGCTTTGGCATGAATGAGTGTTGAACTTCCTCACAAACCTTTTCTACATCAATAGACAAAATCAGGTAATTTTTGTCTTGTGTTACTTATGTGGTTGATCACATTAATTGTTTTTCTGATGTTGAACTAGCCTTGCATTGCTGGTATGAATCCAACTTGGTTGTGATGAATTATTTTTCTATACATTGCTGTATTTTATTGGTAAGTATTTTGTTGAAGATTTTTGCATCTAGGTTCATGAGTAATATTGATCTATACTTCTCCTTTTTGGTTGGGTCTTTCCCTGGCTTTGGTATCAGGGTTATGCTGGTTTCATAGAATGAATTTGGGAGTATTCCACCCTTTTCTATGCTACAAAATAGTCTCAGTAATATTGGAGATAACTCTTCACTAAAAGCTTGGTAGAATTCTGTGATGAAGACATCTGGGCCAGGGCTTTTTTTGGTTGGTAGGTTTTGGATGACTTTTTCAATCTCTTCTTTTGTGATGGGTTTATTAAGTTGCTCTGCTTGACTTTGTCATAATTTTGGTAGGTGATATGAATCTAGGAATTTGTCTATTTCCTCTAGGTTTTCAAATTTGTCAAAAGCACAGTCTTTTGTAGTATTCTGTTATGATATTTTTGATTTCTGTTGGATCAGTTGTGACATCTTCCATCTCATTTCTTATTTGGGTTATTTGTTTCCCATCCCATTTTTCTTTAGTACGTTTAGCCAATGGTTTGTCAATTTTGTTGATTTTTTCAAAAAAATAGCTTTTGGTTTTTTCAGTTTTTTCAGTTGTTCTTCTATTCTCTAATTCATTTAGTTCTGCTCTAATCTTTATGATCCGCTTTCTTCTAGGGCCTCGGGGACTCCTCTGTTGCTATCTCTGTACTTGTTCAAGCTGTAGGGTTAGTTCTTTGGTTTGGGTTCTTTCTTCCTTCTGGATGTGTGCATTTATAAAGATAAACTGACCCCTGAGCAGTGCTTTTGCTGTACCTCATAGATTCTGGTAAGAAGTGTTTTCATTCTCATTTGAATCCATAAATTTCTATATTTCATCCTTTTTTTTAAATGATTGAGTGAAAAATGTACATTTCCACATAAATTTGCATGCCCACCTGTGCACAGTTCCCCCTGCTCTGCCTGGTGGCAGCACACTCTTCTTCTCCATTCTATGCAAGTCATATCCTCCTAACAATTTCTTATCCCCTCCACTCCACCCTCTCCCCTACCTCCAGTAAAAGGTGAGCAGGATGACATCCTATAGATTCATAGAACCATAAAGTGCACACATGATATGGTCACTCTGAGTCATCCAGTCCAATCCATTCCTGTCCAAAGAGTTGATTTCCATTATGATTTATGGACAGGGGCAGCATCGGGGAGGGGCTATGTTCCAAGGGGAACCCCAAGGACCCTGGACCATCAACTGTGGTCATTTAGTGGAGCTCTCTGGATGCACCCCTTTTTATTCTTGTGTTTCCAGTGATACTCAACTTTGTCAGCCCCATCACAGCTATCACTGGCGGTGGCTGGGCACCCTCTGGTTCTTCTGGTCACATGTCAATGTAGTCACCCACTTATGAGGGTCTCTCTGTCTTCTGGATTAAGTTGGGACCATTTGTTGTATCTGAGATGGCAGCTTGGCAGCTTTTAAGATCCCAGACACCACTCACCAATTTGAGGTATTTCATTTTTGATTTCTTCTATAACCCATGGCTTTTTAAGCAAGATGTTGTTCAGTTTCCATGAGTTCCAACTTCTATCTATGATTTTTCTGCTATTGACTTTTAGGGCTTTATGGTCTGAGAAGATGCTTTGCAATATTTCAATAGTACAGATTGTGTTGACATTTACTTTATGTCCTAACACATGATCTGTTCTGGATAATGTTCCATGTGCACTGGAGAAGAAGCTGTAGCTGTTTTGCTGATGGATAGAAAGTTCTGTATATGTCTATGATGTCTAGTTGGTTAATTGTAGCAAGAAGATCTTCTGTGTGTCTTTGTTGAGCTTTTTTTCTAGAAGACCTGCCCAACATTTAGAGTAGAGTGTTGAAGTCTCACACTACTATTTGGAGTGATCTATCTCCTTTTTGAGTGTAGTCAGTGTTTCTCCAATGTATTTAGATGTTCTAGTATTGGGTGCATAGATATTTAAAATTGTTAAGTCCTGCTTATGTGTTTTACCTTTCAGCAGTAAATAGTGTCCATCCTTGTGCACAATGGTGGATTTTACATTAAAATCTAATTTATCTGAGATTAGTATTGCCACACCTGCTCTTCTTTGTGTATTGTTAGCTTGGTGTATATTCTTCCATTCTTTAATTTTCAGTTTGTTCATATCTTTAAGTCTAAGGTGAGTTTCTTGTAAGCAACATATAGACGGGTTGTGTCTTTTGATCCAGGATGTCTCCTGTCTCTTTACTGGAGTGTTCAGTCCATTTACTTGCAAAGTAATTATTGATAGGTATGTGTTTAGTACTGTCGTTGTGATGTTTTTTGTGTTGATGTTTTCTCTGTTGTTACTATTCCGTTCTGGGATATTCTTCTTTATAAGTTGATTTTTCACCTTTTTTGGTGTTGGTTTTGTGGTTGTTGAGACTCCTATGTTACATTTCTTGATTTGATATGTTGCATCTTCATTGTGCTTTGCAGCTACCCCTTTTGATCCCCTTGAATGATCTATGTTTAAACCCAGTTTTAACTATCATGAGTCTTATTAATTTCCTCTCCATCTGGAAGGACTGTAACTACTGTAGTACATCCTTTTTTTAATATGATGATATCATGGTTTTCATGATATGATCACTGGATCACCTCTTTTAATAATATAGTTTTGATTGAGTTTGGAGTCTTCCCTAACTGAGTAGGTTTCTGGATGTTGTGTCCTGTATTTCCTCCTAAAATACAGAGTTAATGGTTTTGTTCTTCTAAACCAAGAGCTTCTTTCAGTATTTCTTGTAGTTTTGATTTGGTTTTTACAAAGTCTCTGAGTTTCTGTTTATCTGCAAATGTCTTAATTTCATTTTCATATTTGCAAGATAGTTTTGCAGGATATATAATTCTTGGTTGGAGATTTTTCTCCTTCAAGGCTTTGCCTCTGTGCCAGCATCCCCATTGTCTCTGTGCCAGCATCATTTCTGCTTAAAAGTCAGATGAAAGCCTACAGGGCTTCCCTCTGAATGTTAGCTTTGCTTTGAGTCTCTGCCTTTAAGAGTTTCTACCTATGCTTTTTTTTGTTAAGCTTGATTATAATATGTCTTGGAGTCTCCCTTTTGGGGTATATATTGAGTAGCATTTGATACACATCTTGGATATCTATATTCTCTTCTTTCATAATTTCAGGGGAATTTTCTGTCAGCAGCTCAGCAACAATACTCTCTGTTTTCAAGTGTCAAAAAATGAGGATTTTTACATCCCCTTTAAGTGTTACAGGAATGACAATCTGGTTGTAGGAAATAATTAATGAAAAGGTTAGAGGCTACAGAATGAGGAATATATGTGGTGACAAAGATACAGTGAGGAATACATGTTTCTGAGTAGTTGACTGCTGAGCAATACTTGGCTATGTGGTACATTCTTGCATTGGTAAGTCAGACTTTGGACAATTTAACAGCAAAAATGAGAAATGACCTTCGTATATGTATTAGCTCATGGCGACCCTAGGAGCCAGGGGATCTTACTCGATGGCACCTGGCATGTGTTAGCACTTAAGAAACGTTTGCAACCAACCGTTCTACATAACTGTTGGAAAGCAGTCTGGAAAAATTAAGCTTGTTGGAACAAGTTGCTGTAGGAAATATTTACAGCAAAGCACTACAGATGAAGTTCACCTTGTGATATCTTTACTACCCTTTGCTCTTAAAGACTTTAGTCAAACCCAAAAACCAAGCCTGCTGCTGTTGAGTTGATGCCAAACCACAGTGATCCTACAGGACAGAGCAGAACTGTCCCATATTTTCCAAGGAGCACCTGGTGAATTTGAACTGCTGACCTTTTGGTGAGCAGCTGGAGGAGCACTTAACCACTACACCACCGGAGTTTCCAAAGACTTCAGTCAAGAGGGTGGGAAAGAGAGAAAAAACTGGCTATAGAGGGGAACTGTTCAAGCACCAATTCACTGTACAAGGGCTGGCAGAAATGGAGATTCAATTTATCTGCATGAGTTTAGATACAACATAAGTGGTTCCATACTTTGAGTCAGAAGGCATACCAGTAAAAGTTCTGGGGCCTTAAAAAGAAACAGTGATTATTGGTTTTCTATGTAATAGAGAAGCCAGGACATAAATTGGAGATTGGTAATCTCTTCTATATTAACCTCCTGGAGTCTTACAGCCACCAGGGCAGATTTAAAACTCAAGGCGCTTTCTGGATGTGGGACAGAAAAGGGAAATGCCTGTCTGTCTCTTCTGTCTTTCATGCAGATAGGCATTTTGTGGTAGAACATACCTAGGAGAAGGACCCTATCATTGTCCTCCGGAAATTAAGATTCAGCAACAGGTGCAGCGGCACAGCATTAAGTTCTTTTGATCCTGTAAGAAGAAGAGCTTGGTAGATACAGCAGCTCCCCATTCCCTCTTGGAATGGGATGCTACTACCTAAGTATACCCCAAAATCCATGAGGCATTGTCACAAATGGAAAAACTCTATGGAAGAGGGAGGCTAGCCTGTAGCTGGAAGAGGTCCAACTACCATAAGTAAAACACAGCTGTATTGTGCTCTACCTTCTATCTCAACTCATCACTGCCCCTTCATCAGCTACCCTGCCCTCAGAAGTTGTGTAGCAAATATACAAGAGGCTGCAAATACTTTTCAAGAGAGAATACATGATGAGAGGAAGTGCCTTTTATTCACTTAAAATCTTCTTAGAAAGGAAGGGCTAACTTTGTTGGTATTTGATAATTCTTGAGGGTAGAAGCTAATGCCTAAGGAATCTAAATTTTAGTGGGTTATGCTGCATGAAGAAAGCGGATGGATTTGTTGGTTTGTTTTACAAATGGAAGGAGAAGCAGAGAGAGTAAAGATAAGAGAGGTAGGGTAGTTGAGTTGCCTCCAGATTCCAGACACTTTCAGAGGAAGTCCTTGTGGTGCAGAAAATTCCTGTTGTGTGTGGCCTTCCCACCTCCCACTCTAGTGACTGGGCAGGACTGTGCTGTACAGTAATTGAGACCTACCAAGAGGATTAGTCAATTTTGCTTTAAAAGAGAGACAATTCTAGAGCAGAAAACAGGATTCCACCACCACTAAGGAAGAACAAACAGGAGTATTGAGAGCATCCTTTAGACCCAGTATCCCTGCACTAAGTAGTTCCTGGAAGCAGGAGAGAGAGAAAAAGACAGCTAAAGCCCTGAAGATGGTGAGAAGTAGTGGCAGCATAGACCTGGCAGCAAGAAAAGGCACAGTGGGCTTCCTGGTCTACGGAAAAAGAAAGCTGAGTGCCGGTGGGGAGAAGCCAACGGCCATGGAGTGGTGTGCCGGTGAGCACTGTTGGGAAGAGGCTGTCATGATAGAAAAACTGTATCCTGAGTATTCCTGAATCTCAGTTGTAACTGCTACTTCCCTAAGAAACTTCATAATCATGAGTATGATCTGTGAGTTCTGTGTGGCCACTTGAGTCAATTATCAAACACAGCAGACAGGTAGTGTGGTGAGGACAGCTGGTGTCAGAAGTAGTAAAGATAGTGGAGCGGGATGTTTGTCTGGCTTCTACTTCATGGGAGTCAACGTTGCACTGTTGATCTTGGCTCTCCTTCCTCCTTGTGGGGTTGGAGAAGGTCAGATACTGCCCTCAAACCATTTTTACAGTAATATTCTCAAGGACTCCTAAATCTTCAATAAAGTTTTAAAGAATACTTAATGTGAATGGAATTTTTTTCTGGAAACTGATGAAGAAGCCAAGTTCAATAATCAATGTGTTACTGCTAAAAAAAGGCAACCCATAGCCCTTGAAGTTAAGTACTACAGAAGAAGACATCAGTAGGAGCAGACTCACATGCATCATGAAGACTCTTAAAAGCCACAGAATTGGATTTTCATCCATGTGATCGAAATATTTGATCAGCAGGGAGTCTCCGTGAACAGACTGGTGATTCTGATTTTGTCCCCTGCACTTTATTATTCATTCTTGTGAGTGAGGTTTTCAACAAACGTGGGCAAGCCACACCTATGCTGAAAACTCTGCTGTGATTTCTCCCGCTGTTGCTACCTGTCGTCAGACGGCTTCCACCTCGTAGTGATCCTTGTGAACAACATCACAAAACACTGGCTAGTCCTGCACCATCCTGACAATCATTGCTGTATTTGAGTCCACTGTTGCAGCCCTTGTATCAATCCATCTCATTGAAGGTCTTCTTCTTTTTATTGACTCCCTGCTTTACCAAGCATGATGTCCTTGTCCAAGAACGTCCCTTCAGATAACATGTCCAAATTATTTGAGACTTAGTTTCAACATTCTCTCTTTTAAGGAGCATTCCGGCCAACTTTTTATAAGACTTATTTGTTCCATGAGTCGGATCCGACTCGACGGCACTTGGCTGGCATGGCTATTTGTTCCTTATTCTAGAAGCCCAGGCATATTCTCCACTAACACCATAACTTAAAGGCATCGACTCTTCTCCAATCTTCCTTTACTTCTTGTCCAGCTTTTGCATTCATATAAACCAAATGAAAATAACTGGCTCAGGTCAGGCCCAACTTCGTCCTCAAAGTGACATCTTCACATACTAACACTTTAGAGAGGTCTTCTATAGCACATTTGTCCAGGGCAATGCAGTTTTATTTCTTGACTGCCGCTCTGATGGTGTTGATTGCGAATCCAAGTAAAATGAAAAACTTGACAACTTCACTCTTTTCTGTTCGTCATGATGTTGCTTATTTGTCCAGTTGTGAGGATTTTTGTTTTCTTTATGTTGAAGTGTAATCTACACTGGAAGGGTGTAGTCTTTGATCAGTAAGTGCTTCAAGACTCCTTTGCTTTCAGTCAGTACACAAGGCTTTGTCATTTGCATATCACAAGTTATTAACAAGCCTTCCTCCAATCTTGATGCTATATCCTTCTTCACACAGGCCAGCTTCTTGAATTGTCTGCTCAGCATACAAATTGAGTAAGTATGGTAAAAGAAGACAACCCTGACACACACCTTTTCTTGATTTTAAACCATGAAGTATTTCTTTGTTCTGTCCAAATAACTTTCTCTTGGTCTACGTACAGGTGCCACATGAGGACAATGAAGTATTTTGGAATTCTCATTCTTCACAATGTTATCCATAATTTGTTACGATCACACAGCTGAAGGCCTTTATGTAGTCAATAAAACATAGGTAAACATTCTTCTGGTATTCTTTTCTTTCAGCCAAGATCCATCTGACATCAGCAAATATCCTTTATTGCACATTGTCTTAGGCTGGGTTCTTTAAAAAAGCATAAACACTAAAGCATGCATGCATGTGTGTGTGTGTGTGTGTGTGTGTGTGTGTGTGTGTGTATTCTTATAAAGGAAATGACTCATATGGTTGAGACTCAAAAGTCCTAACTTATCTGTGGGTCAGACTGGTGACTTCTCCTGACTGTTACACTTGCAGAGGCTGATGAACCCAAGATCAGCAAGCCAGACAGCAGAAAACAGGCCTCTGGCTTACAGGCTGTGAAGGCCAACAAAGCCCAAGTAAGCTGCTGTTTCAAGTCCCAAGAACTAAAATTAGATGAACAACCGCCCAGCCTGTAGGATGCAGAATAAACAAAAGCCAGCAAATTTTGCACGAAAGTCTACTTATATGAGACACAGGACCACACTCCCAAAGAAAATCCCTTTCAACTAATTGGCTGTTCATAACATCTCATTATAGGGTGATTACATTACTATACAGATGTCAAGCTACACCATAATTGCCAGATAGCAGGATCACACACCAACATAATCATCACATACCTCCTCCTATAAATCCAGCTTAAATTCCTGGCAGCTTCCTCTTGATGTACTTCTGCAAATTTTTGAATGATCTTCTGCAAATTTTTACTTGTGGGTGACATTAATATTGTTGATAATTTCTGCATTCTGTCTGATGACCTTTTTTCGGAATGGGCACAAATATGGAACTCTTCCAGTTACTCAGCCAGGTAGCTCCCTTTCAGTTTTCTTGGTGTAGATGAGTGAACACTTGCAACATCATGCTTGTTTCTTGCAACATCTCAATTGGTATTCCATCAATCCTTGGGGCTTTGTTTTTCACCAGTGCCTTCAGTGCAAGTTAGACTTCTTCCTTCGCTATCTCCAAAAATGGTTGAACAATGGTACAGTGACTACATATTTCTTCCATTTTCTTTTGATGATTCTTAAGTTGTTATCATTTTGTCCATAAAATCTTAATATTGCAACTCAAGGCTTGAATTTTTTCTTCATTTCTTTCAGTTTAAGAAATGTCAAGGTTGTCTTCCTCTTTTGGTTTTCAAAGTCTTTGCACATTTTATTATAATACTTTACTTTGTCTTCTCAAATTATCCTTTGAAATCTTTTGTTCAGCTCTTTAGCTGATTATTTCTTCCTTTTGGTTTAGCTACTCCATATTCAAGGGCAAGTTTCAGAGTCTTTTCTGACACTGGCCTTTTCTTTCTTATTTTTTTAATGATCTTTTGCTTTCTTCTCATGGCGACCTTCATGCAAGATGTCCTTGATGTCATCTCACAATTCATCTGGTCTTTGGTCATTAGTGTTCAACGTGTCAAATCTGTTCTTGAGATGGTCTATAAATTCAGGAGAGATACATTCAAGTCCAGTCCGTGGCCTTGTTCTGGCTGACATATTGAGTTTCTCTGTTGTAGTTTTCCACCAATGTAGTCTATTTGAGTTTTTGGAGAGGTCCATGGGTACAGCTACTGTTTGTGTTATTCAAAAAAGGCATTTGTGATGAAGAAGTGTTTGACGTTATACAATTCTATCATGTAATTTCCAGCATTGTTTCTATCACCAGGGACCTATTTTCCAACTACTAATACTTCTTTGTTTTCAACTGTCATATTCCAATCACCAGTGATTATCAACTCATGTTGATTGTACGTTTGTTCAATCTCAGACTGCAGAAGTTGGTAAAAATATTCAATTTTGTCATCTTTGGCATTAGTGGTTAGTTTATAAATTTGAATAGTAGTAATATTAACTGGCTTTTCTTGTACGCCTACCAATATATCTTATCACTGACAGTGTTGTATTTCAAGATGGATCTTGAAATGTTCTTTTTGATGATGAATGAAATATTATTCTACTTCATTTTATTATTCCCCACATAATAAACCACATGAGTATTCATTTCAAAATGGCCAATACTAGTCCATTTCAGCTAACCGGTGTCTCGGATGTTGATCTTTATGTGTTCCATTTCATTTTCGATGCCCTGCAATTTTCCTTGACTCATATTTTGGACATTCTACATTCTGATCACTTATGGATGTTTGCAGCCATTCTCATTTTGAGTCATACCACATTATCAAATGAAGATTCTAAAAGCTCTACCCCAACTCTCACATTAAGGTTGACCTGACTTTTAGACAGAGGTTCTTCTCAAGTCATTTTTTCAGCACCTTCCAATTTGAGGGGTTCTCTTCAGGCACTATAACAGATAATGGCCTTCTGCTGTTCATAAGATTTTCACCCACAAGTTTTTCAGAAGTAGACTGTCAGGTCCTGTATCCTAGTTTGTCTTACTCTGGTAGCTCCAGTGAAATCTGTCTACCACAGGTGACCCTGCTAGTATTAGACATACCAATGGCATAGCTTCCAGCACCACAGCAACCACAGTACAACATACTTCCAGCATAGACGAGCTACCACAGTACAACAAACTGACAGATGAGTGGCGGTCCCATTGCCTACAGGACTGAAAAAAAAGAAAACCTTTGAGAGGCATTTAAGGCCTTTACAGCCTTCTTGCAAAGTGCCTGGTGGCTATCACTGCTCTACACGCGTTTTTGGAATGAATGACTATCCTGCCATTTTCCCACCATCTCAACATGCACTTTACATTTTAGCAATATTGAATTACACATAGCTTCTGATTTGCCATGTCCTTTCAAAGTGCATCTTCTGTGTTTGGAACGTCCCCTGCCTCATTTATCCCTCCCACAAAAGCACACCTTCATGTAGACTGAATTGTGTCTCTCAAAACTACATGCTGAAGCCGTAACTCCTGTACCTGTGAATGTGGTCTTGTGTTTCAATGGGGTAGTACAGTAACTACTAGGGTAGCACATCATTACAGACCCAAGTCAGTTACTGTACTATCACATTTGACATTCCTTTGCCTCTACATGGAGTCCCTGGGTAGCACAAATGGTTAAGTCCTTGGTTCCTAACTGAAAGATTTAGTGGTTCAAATCCACCAAGAAGCATTTTGAAAAATAGCCCTGGCTACCTATTTCTGAAAGATCACAACCACTGAAAACCAGGTGAAGCACAGTTCTACTCTGTAAAATGGTAGCAGTAGCATCAGAACCTGTTTAATCAGGAGAATAATGTAAATGAAGATCAGCCCAAGGCTGATCCCCGTAAGGCGGAGGTCAGACACATGAGTTCTGACAACTAAGTTTGTGAACTCATCCTAGAAAAAGTGCTACATACCTTACTGCTTAGTATCACTACACTCACCTTTGAAGTATTCCCTTTGAGAAGCTATGCACTGACGCCAACACCTTGTCCACACTTCAAAGCAATTTTGGAACTCTTTTTCTGGAACGGCCATCAGAGCTGCCATCATCATATTATTACCCTTGATGTCCTGAATGTCATCCACATGTCTTCCTTTCACCATTTCCTTTCTCCTCAGGTAAAGAAAAAAAGTCACTGGGGCCAGATCAGGTGAGCAGGGAGAGTGTTCCAATACAATTACTTGTTTACTGGCTAAAAACTCCCTCACAGATAACTATACAAGTAAGTTCACAAACTTGCCAACATGCCACCGTGCACAATGCCATTCCAGAAAGAGTTCCAAAATTGCTTTGAATGGTGGACTAGGCACTGGTGTCAGTGCCTAGTTTCCCAGAGAGAATATTTCAAAGATACTGATACTCAGCAATGAGGTATGTAACACTTAGAACAATTAAGTTTGTGGACTTGTCAGACATTATATGTGTACTTTCCAAACTTTTTACCTGTTCTGACATGAACTGTCCCTCCCATGGTACTCTCTACTTCTCTTCTCAGTTTGAGAGTCTGTTGTAATGGCCATACAGAACTCAGACTGTACTTACAGTTAAGTCATTTATTAAGGAAGCAACAAGGTAAAATTCAGGGTCAGAATCAGGAAGAGTGTAGAAAAAGCTTGGAAGTCTCCCCTGAAATGAAGTGCACATCTCTCCCTTCTTCATTGCAGGACAACTCTCTTAGGTCCCCTCAGTCATGCAAGCAAGCAGGCCCTTCTCTCTGCTGTGCAGGTCTCTTCTCAGCCCCCTAAGGACAGGTCTCCTCTTGCTCAACCTCAGGACAGGCTCCTCTTGGGCCCTTCAGGACAAGCCTCCTCTCAGCCCCTTCAGGCAAGGCCTCCTTTAGTCCATGCATACCCCTTTCAGCCACGCATGCCTCTCTACCTTCGGCCTCCCTGTCATTAGCCCAACTTATAGCTGGTATACCAATTTGGTACAGTTCTCTAAGCTGCTTGCCCAGCAGCAGGTTTCTGGTGTCAACATCAGCTCTGCCATACTGTCTCTTGTATGCATCTCATTGTCCTTAGTGTTATAGCCATTGACGTGTGTTACAGCTCTTTTAGGAGGTTCTTTGTCCCCCCTTTTCTCTCTTGTCTCTTCTCCTTCTCCACCTCTTCCTTCCCTTTTTTTCTGTCTCCCCGTCTCTGTAAAGTTGGCTACATATATAAGCACACTTACTCAACATCAAGCATGGCACCTCCAACAGGGCCATGAACCAAACAACACAGCTGACCTACAGTCTTGACTGCCAATGTTGGGATTCATCAATCTTTGAAGCCTGTCAGCAAGAGTCCTACTCTTTGACCTACCAATCCTAGGTTCACCAGCCCTTGTGGCTACATAAATCAGGAGACTTCTCTCTCCTGACCCATGGACTTGGGACATCCCAGACTGTGGCTACATAAAACAGGAGACTCCTCAATCTTGACCCATGGACTTGGGACATCCCAGTTTCTGCAACTACATGAGCCACTTCCTTGACATAAATCTCCCTCTCAATAAACGTGTATATATTTACATACCTTACTGGTTTTGCTGCTCTAAAGAACCCAGCCTAAGACAGCAGGTTATAGTTAGTTTACTTGTATATTGACAGTCCCTTCAATGTTAATAAACTAGATAAATCATAGGGCAGGGTGCAGCCCAGAGACAACAGGAAGTATCAAAACTCAGATTGTTTACAGTTTACCCAGGAAATGCCAGTCAATCTGGGGTAAAATAAACTCTCTGGGGTAGAAAATTAGGACAAACTCCTTAGGATTAAGAGGGAAAAAAAACAAACAAACTGTCAAGCTATTTTCCCAAAGAACTAAGTCCCGCTGAGAGAGAACAGGATTTGAAGCGTTTATTGATGAAGATCGAACACCACAGCTTCAGTATGGATTGCACCTGAACGTCAAGAAAACAAAAACCCTCACAACTGGACCAGTAAGCAATATCACAATAGATGGAGAAAGGATTAAGGTTGTCAAAGATCGCATTTTAGTTGGATCCACAGTCAGCATCCATGGAAGGAGCAGTCAAGAAATTTTAAAAAAGTATTGCACTGGGAAAACCTACATCAAAAGCCCTCTTTAAAGTGTTGAAGTTCTGATAAAGAAGTCACCTTGAAGATTAAGGTGTGCTTGATCCAAGCCATGGTATTTTCAGTTACACTATATGCACGCAAAAACTGGACAATGAATAAGGAAGACAGAAGAATTGACGCCTTTGAATTGTGGTGTTGGAGACACCTAGATAGTTTGGCTGTTAACCAAAAGGTCACCCGTTCTAATCCATCAGCTGTTCCTTGGAAACCCTGCAGGACAGTTCTCTGTCCTACATAGTCACTATGAGTCGGAATTGGCTCCACAGAAGTGCGTTTTACCGGTCAGGAATGGCATTCAGTTTTGTTTCACTGTGAAGCCCAGGCCCCTGACCACTATATTAAGTTTGCCCAAGCTGTACGCAGCGATTAGGTCAGTCGTGCCACAGAACGCCTCTAAGTCGTGAATTTTCATTTTATCACCAGCCCTTTGCGTTAAATAGAACTAGCTAAAGGCGTTTAAATCTTGACGTACCAGTTTCCAGTCGGGCCTTGAGCACAGGATACAGACTAGTAGAGGTTTAGAAGCGAGATACAAACTGCACCCTTTATCATGCGAATCATCTCTACCCACTGCACTTTTCGTGCGGAGTGAGCTGCTTTGGGCTTGGTAGCTTGCCTTTACAGCCTTTTCCCGCACCCAGCGAGCCCCGCCAAGGCTCCCGCGGTCCTGAAATGGAGCCCGCGAGCCTGTTTCCACCCGGACCGCGTTCCCGGGGGCGCCTGAGAGCTGCGCCTGCGCGCTCAGCCGGTCGCCGCGCCGGCCCTGCGGACGTGCTTTCGCTGCTTTCGCGGCGCTTGTGCCTGAGATGCGTGGCTGTCGCGTCCGTACCAGCTCCAGGTGCGTAAGAGGAGTCCAGTAACCCGGGTTCCAGGTGGGGCGACCCCCGTGGAGGGTCGGACCGGCCTCAATCCCGCCAATGTGCCCAGCGGCCCAGAACGGGGGCGGAACGACCTCAGCTCCTTTACCTAGAGTGCACCTGACAGGGAGCAGGAATCTGGGTGGAAGGTGCAGAAAGAATGTTTTTTCCCTGTTGAGGGTCGTATGACAGCAATTTTGTTTCTCTGGCTGCGGCCAAAGCAGTTTTCACAGTTGTTCTTCCTTACCTGATGTGGAATTTTGCGGTCTCTGGACTCCAGCTCGGCCCCTAGGTGCGTACTGGCTGTGAGCAGTTAGGGCGAGGACCACCTGTCGGGGTCTTCTGTGCATCTGAGAGGGTGGGGTGTAGGTCCAAGGGCAACGGAGTGGGCGGAGGAAACTGGAAAGAGGAAAACGCTGTGGTGAAGGCGCTGGGGATTACTGCCCCGCTGAAAGTTTCTTAAGTATCCCTCAGATCTTTCCCTTCTTGTTTGAATACTGTTAGTGAAGACTAGAAAATCAGCAGCCTTCCAGCCTTGCGGCAGCGCTGGACTTCACTGAGGTCAGTTTTTTAGAGTCTTCAGGAATGTGTCTTACCCTTGTAATTTTCTGCTGAGTATAGATTTACTATTTCACTGTTTCCAGTTTACCTTAGTAAAAATCAGCCTTGTTTTGCCATTTAAATGTTATTTCCAAAAAAAGGGAAGAGAAAACCAGTTGAAAGAGGATTTGGAGTGCAATTAAAAGTGTGTCCTTAAGTGAAACGCCAGCAAAATGCAATACTGTAAACTGGCTGTGCACCAGCTCTAGTGTGGGGAGGGCAGCTTCCCCAGGAGACGTGTCAGGCAAAGTCTTGGAATTGCCTATGGTTGGGCTTGGAGTCAAGCCTCTCATTTCCTCTTATAAGTCTCTCTGAAAAGAGACTTCAATAATGTTTCTAGGGAACACTCCTGAAAAACAAAAAAACCACCCTAGAAAGTACACATGTCACAGTTACCTCTGATTATAACTGGAATTAGCCAGTTCCTTATTATACAAGGAACCCTGGTGGTGCAATGATGAACCCTCGGCTGCTAACCAAAAGGTTGGTGGTTCCAACTCACCAGCTGCTCTAGGGGAGAAAGATCTGGCATTCTCCTTCCAGTAAGGTTGACAGCCTTGGAAACACTATGAGTCAGTTAGTTCTACTCTTGTCGGGTCACTGTGAGTTGGCATCAACTGATGGCAGTGAGTTTGGTTTTTTGGTTTACGCTTATATACTACATGGAGGACGGCAGTTGGAGTGGTAGGGATCCCTGAGCTGATGCTTCTGAACAGGAAATAGATCACTACTTGCCACTAATGTTTATAACAGTATGGGGCTCCCAGTGAGTGCTTTCCCATGTGGTGAGAAGGCAAGTCATAGTAATTGTTGTTAGTGCTAGTGATAAGCAGCTATATAGGAACTTTTTGGCAGAGCAGTAGGTGGCTAATTCCAGTTACAATGAGAAGTAACTGTCACATGTATAGTTTGTATGGTGGACTTTTTTCCAGGAGTGTTCCCTAGAAACATTATTGAAGTCTTTTTCCAGAGAGACTTAAATGGAAATGAGAGGCTTGACTCCAAGCCCAACCATAGGCAATTCCAAGGCTTTGCCTGACATGTCTCCTGGGGAAGCTGCCCTCCCCACACTAGAGACTTGGTGCACAGCCAGTGTACAGTATTGCATTTTGCTGGAGTTTCAGTTAAGGACTCACTTCTCTTACCCCTGCCACAGCCAGCCATGCTTATAAGTATATCTGCATTCATGATTCGCGTGCCTCCATTGGGAGACCTCCTTATGCATGACACTCTTGTGAGGGACCTCCACCAAGACCTAATTTGGGGTCTTGGCTGAATCACTTTTTGACACTTTGACACAATGCCTTTCCATTCCATCTCCATTTTATTTCTGGCATCCCTCCTTTATTACCCTTCCCCCGGGCAACTCCTTTACAAAAAAAAAAAAAAAACCAACTCTTCCTGTTTAGCCATCTGTGAGGGAGGAATTCCTGCTCTAGAGTTATGGGCATGGTTGAACATACAACACCTAACACTGGATAGGTGAGATCAGCATAGTTTGTTAGTCATGTATACTCACACCTCTGTGGAGAGGGACACCGAACAGCACACAGGGGTTCCACTTTAAGGAACTGAGTGAACAATCAGGGACTGGGAGAAGTAAATTTTGTAGTATCAGGGGGTACCCCTGCTTTATCCACTAATCAAGGATAAGCAGGAACTATGCCTAGATCCTAGATTAGGAGGTTTGTTTGGCTAGGAACTTAGCTAAGTAACAGAGTAAGGAGGGAACCTGCAATTAGACCACTCAAGGCCCTCTGGGTTTTATCATGTTAAGGCAGCATGTAATACTGGGCCTTAGCATCAGCCCGTCTACAACACTGCACAAGCAGGAGCCTTTTGTTCAGCGCTCCTAGGAAATGAAATGATTTTCTGCTTGTGCTCATCTGGTGTTATTCCATGAGGAAAAGTAAAATACTGGGGAGCTAGCATCTTTTTTTTTTTTTTTTGCCACTTATTTGTACTGTTACAATAAGTGAATAAAAACATGAAGACTTGATTGTTACTTTGTTTTTGGCTCCCTGTCCTAATTGATCACCTCAACACGTGGTTGTCCACTGGGAATTAAGTAAATTACCAAGTTCTTGGGCAGTTTACTGGATTCATGTCTTTTTTTTAATTTAGTATTACTGAGTGAAAATGTGCACTCCCATATAAATTTACATGTCTGCCTATGTGCAACTTCCACTGCTCTCCCTGTCCAGCAACAGCACAGTATTCTTCTCTGCTCCGTACATGTCTCATCCTCCCAATCATCTCTTTCCCCTCCCCTCCACCCACTCTCCTTCCTCCAGCCAGAGGTCAGCAGGATATCCTATAGATGCATAGAACCATAAAGTGCATCCAATATATGGTCACACTGCATCGCCAAGTCCAATCCATTCGTGTGTGAAGAGTGGACCTTCGTTATGATTTATGGGCAAGGGCAGCATCAGGGCCAGGGGCCATGCTCCCAGGATTCATGTCTTAATTTTAATGCTCCTGCTCTGGGTGTGCATGTTTACAGACTTTGGAAACTTTGGAAGTTGTTCTCCTGTAATTTTGCAATCTCATTGTAATGAAAAATGCATACTCATAGCATGAACAGTTGATTGTTGCTACGATGGTATCTGCTTTATAAAGTGTATTTTATAAATTAATATAGTGACTTGATGGCACTTGGCTTGGCATAGTGACTTGTAGCGAGATTATTTTATATTGTGTGCATCTGTGTCACATAATATTTAATGTGGGCCAGTTGAAGAAAACTGAACAGTAGTTTTCCTTAGTTATTCTGTATTATCCTGAGAGTCCTGATCTTTATCACCTTAATAGGTTACTTGACCATTTGGGATAAAGTTACTGATTTGTTGTGTTAATTTGTCAGGCTAGCATTGTATGAAGAAATATGCTATTAACAGCATTCATAAACTTTTTAAACTTCTTCCTACAGAAGTTTCACAAAACGTTTACCCTTATTACATGTTATATGTTCCAATATTTTCTCTTCTAGTTTATTAAATAAAAATGCTGATCATAATCCATCAATTTCAGAATCCATTGATAGTTGCCTGCAGTTTGAAAAATACAGCACTGGAAGATAGGTGCTCATTAAATAAATTTTTGTTTCCTTTGCTTTTAATTCAGAATACTGAAGAGAACCACAGTGGGTGCGGTTGTGATTTTGTGTTTAAGGTATCTTCTAAGAAAAAACATTACACAGTACATGTGTTGGATATTTGCCAGATCATTTAGCAAAGGAACTCTAACTTTCTGGTAGACTTGTCAACTCGCTGATCTCAACTAGGAGATAAGTGGTAGAATGAACCAGCTACAACAGTATTATTTTAATCTTTAATGTATTTAGGAGTAGTCCAGTAATAGGGGGAAAGATGAGAAGACAATTAGCTTCTCAGAGAAAAGAGGGTAGAGTGTCGTGAAAATACCTGTTAACATTTTTGTATGTGCCCTACATACAAAGGTCTATAGACAAAGCCTTCTTATCTTTTTATTACCGTGAGACCAAGTAATCTTTGTATTACAGTGCCTAAGAAGTGAAACCAGTCACCTTTTACTTACTTAGCTCTTTGTCTACTTTATGGCCTCAGTACTTTTAGGAATTCCACCCCCCAGAAAAAGTAGAGAAGAGAAATAAAAACTGTAAATTTGATCAGTATATTATCACATAGTTAGAAACTCTAAAAATGCTGCTAAGTAGATAAAGTTTTAAAATTTGGTTAGTGTTAAGCTAAAATCATACCTTACTTTATATATTTCATGAACAGTTTTGACATGTATTATCTCCATTGATTCATACAACCTGGAATAGTGAACAGGCTAGGAGGCATTTTATAGGTAAGGGGTCTTTTTTCCTTCTTCCTGCTAGCTAGATCAGCCAAGACAATCAACAAGTGGCAAATTCAGCACTAGAATTCTGGTCTTCAGGAACATTTTCTCCCAGTTGTCTATACGTTGCCCATATTAGTCTAAAGAAGTAGTAATGGAGAGTAAACAGTGTTAATGGGACTAAGAAAACCCAACTTTGGTAAATGAAACATTCCATTCATTTCATATCATATCCCTAGTATGTTACAACTTAATGTAAATGAATCTTATTTTTAGTATTTAAAGTCTTATACATTTTGCCGTTCTATCCCATTTAAAACAAACAAAAAAAAAGCAGTTACATATAGACAGATTACTTAGCAGTGAACTAGGAAAATCAGAATACAAAGTCTATTGAATGTCAAATTCAATGGAGTTCCCTTTTAATACAGCATGTCAATTAATTAGAATCTTGCTTGAAAGCTAGATTTTGAGGTATTTCTTTAAAAGACTCATTTCTCTGTGTGTGTGAGATTAGTTTTATAATCTAAAGTATTCTTCTGAAATAGTGATTAACTTACTTTTAACACAGGAAAAGCCCAGATTCTACTTTAGCCTAGGGATAAATTATTTCTTTTCATATGAATAAAAAAATTTTAATAAATTTTTATTTTTAATTTTTAGACATCTGTGGAGTTTAAGAAAGCTATGGATCTCATCAGAGTTTATCAGTGAAGAATATAATGGCTGAAAACAATTTTAAAATGCTCAAGATTCAACAGTGTGTAGTAGCCAACAAACTACCTAGAAACAGGCCATATATCTGCAATATTTGCTTCAAGCACTTTGAAACACCATCAAAGTTAGCAAGACATTATCTTATTCATACTGGTCAAAAGCCCTTTGAGTGTGAAGTGTGTCATAAAACCTTTAGGCAACTAGTTCATCTGGAACGACATCAGTTAACTCATAATCTGCCTTTTAAATGTAGCATTTGTCAACGCCACTTTAAAAATCTGAAAACGTTTGTGAAGCACCAACAGCTTCACAATGAAACCTACCAGCATAACATTAAACAGGTTAGAAGATTGGTGGATTCCAAACAAGAAAAGCCAGTTTATGGAGTATATCGAACTTCTACCCCAGAGGAGAGAAGGATGTTACACCCATGCTCTAAACCTGATGTCATATACAACCCTACGAAGAGAAGAAAGACCATCCACGCATGTACAATCTGTGGCAAGATGTTTCCATCACAATCAAAACTTGATAGGCATACACTTATTCATACTGGTCAGAGACCTTTTAAATGTGTCCTGTGTGGTAAATCTTTCCGACAGTCAACTCATTTAAAAATTCACCAACTCACACATTCAGAAGAAAGGCCTTTTGAGTGTTGTTTTTGTCAAAAAGGATTTAAGATTCAAAGCAAACTTCTGAAGCATAAACAAATCCATACGAGGAATAAGACTTTTCAGAATCTTTCATTAAAAGTAAAGAGTCCGGAATCATGCATGATGCCTAAGATGCCTAATAAATTAAATGCAGAGCAGGATGGTTTTGGAAATGGTGATACTGGTGAATCTGAGAATAACCCACTTGATGTCCACTCTGTTTATGTAGTTCCTTTTCAGTGTCCAGAGTGTGAAGAATGTTTTGAATCAGAGCAGATTCTCAATGAACACAAGTGTCTTCCTGCCAAAGGTGGCAAAATTCCAAGCAGGCTCAAAAGAAGTTACAACTATAAAGCCACTGTTAAAAAAACTCTGGCCAAGCTTAAACGTGCTGGGGGTAAGAAATTAGATAACTTTCGATCTGAGAAAAAAGTATTTAAAACTAGTGTCTTGAAAAATTGCAATCTTATTTCTGGTGAGCAGAGCTCCGAACAAACTCAGAGAACACTGATGGGTTCTCTGGGCAAATATGGAACATATAAGACAGTTGGCACTAGAAAGAGAAAAACACTGACTTGGCCATTTTCTTGGCAAAAGCAGTGCCAGAACCAAAATGTGGGGAAGAATTTGAAAGGTGTCCTTACAACAGAAAGCATGTTAACTATAGATAATTCAGTAAACAATAAAGATGTATCTGTGTGTGGTTTACCTGGTAAGGAATTCTTTGAGAATTGTGAAATGCTTCCATGTAGTTTTTCAGTTCCAAGTGGAAACATCCATACTGGACATAAAGTGTGTCCTTGTGACAAATGTGAGAAAGTATTTCCTTCTGTATCCAAACTCCAACGGCACTATTTAATTCATACTGGACAGAGGCCTTTTGGCTGTAACGTTTGTGGGAAATCTTTCAGACAGTCTGCTCACTTAAAAAGACATACACTAACTCATGTTGAAAAGATTCCTTGTAGACGATCTCTTGGCCAAGTAGAATTTGAAAATTACAACAAACTTTTTAGTCATACAGGTGATACTGTTAACTGTAGTGCTTCCCAACAATATCAGACTCTTGGTTTCCAAAAATATGAGGTCTCAGAGTCAAGTCAAATGTCCGAAATAAAAGTTAAGGCCGAATCAGAGGATATCCATCTTGGTACCCACTGTAGGAACAGACAGCCCTACATCTCCAGTGCCTGTCTAGAATCAGAACAAAGTCGTCACAGTCATCGTTACAGCTCTTCAGGGCGTACTGAGCGGAATGATGGCCTCCTTTACCAATGCAGTGTCTGTTCTAAAAGTTTCAGGTCTCCATCTAAACTGGAAAGACACTATCTTATTCATGCAGGGCAGAAGCCATTTGAATGCTCAGTTTGTGGCAAAACATTCAGACAGGCTCCTCACTGGAAGAGACATCAACTTACTCACTTCAGAGAACGACCACAAGAGGAAGCAGTTGTCCTGAATTCAGTCATGTAGCTAACAGATGATTACCAACACTTTTGTGGCTCTATGGTGATTTTCTTCCTAAAACCTGTATCATTTAAGATGGATTCTAATCAAAAGGTCTACATAAGACTAAATGATTTTATAGGCAGTTGTTTGTCCTGCATGATAATACACAGAAAACTAGTACAATTTTTGAGAAATAGCCAAATTAATTTTTAGAGGTAAGCATTTATTTGAATATTACAAGCAATATACTTTGGCTGTATAACTCCATGATATTTTATAAATGACTTGGCCTCATTCATTTGTAGCAAAATTCTGTAAGATGTGCTGTCTCTTTTTAAGACACACTCAAAAGATCAAGAGGCAAAAATTGGTTCTTAGCTACAATAAATAACCCACTGTGTTTCATTTGTTTTACAATTAATATGAAAGTAGCTCAGATTCCAGTGCAGATTTTTCTTGAGTTAAAAAAAAAAAAGATAATAAAAGTAAAAATGGACAAGAAAGTTATAGCACTGTTTTCATTAATGTCTTCAAAGCCATTTATGTTTAGGGTTTTGTGGTAGTTTTATCTCCTTTTACTCAGGAGATGAGAAGTATTGGGGTCCCCCCCGCCCAAGCTGCTGTTGTCTTTACCGAAAGATTTTTCAAAGTAGGATAGAGGCCAGGATGCACCTGTCTGCATTTACCATGTTCACTTGCTGGAACATTTTGCAGGTGCCATAGTCTTAATAATTTGTGTGCACTTTCATGTTCTCAGAGGAATAAATCATGTATTTGCTTGCTAATGGTTGAGAACAATATATGCATAGTTAAGATTGTTACCTAGAGACCTACATCTCCATAAGACTTGTATTTAATAAAACATTTAATGCCTCTTTAACTGAGTAGACCTGTGACTTCCTAAATTTGTAAGGCTTGATCAAATAACAGTGGTCTAGTTGTAGTTTTTATTCCTCTAATGCTAAAAAAAAAATTATTTTGATCTTTATTATTTTTCACTTAATAGGGTAATTCACTATTCCTTTGCATATTTATTATCGAGATTGTTATTCTAAATCAAACTGTCATGATGCGGGAAATACTTCATTTAATTCTAAACTATAAAGGATTTATCACAATCACAAGCTGCCCTTAATATATGCCATTGTATATAAAATGTTTAATGACAATTTCTGGAAATAACCATTATATTTCTACAAAAGGAAGAATAGATGAGTATATACTAGCACACTTAAATGTAGTGAAAAACCTATTGAGAATATGGATAAATGAATAAAATTTCAGGATAGGTGAGGAGATCTGTTTATTTCTTAATGCAAGTGAATTCTAAGTAACTTGGTTTTAATTTACAGAGAGGAAAAATGATGATAGGTAAAATGCCTAATAGTGTGCAAATGTGCCTTTTTTTAAATATTAAGATACGAACAACCAGCTAAAGCAGAAAGTAATTACATGCTTTACATAAGAATTGCTCTTAGGTTTTCTAGAAATACTGCCTTCTAGTGCAGCAAGATGATGGTTTACAGAATTTGCTTTATGCAGAAATTTCAGGAACACTCCTATTACATAAACAAAGTAACTAGTTCATTTTTCCAAGAATGCTCAGATAAATATTCAAGGTTTTTGTTTTGTTTTTTAGTATATCTGAAATTATGTATTGGGGCATTTTCCTAAGCTATTTATGTAATTTTATTTGAAAGAAATGTCATATATTCCTTTTTCAAGTGACACACAGAATTCTAACAGTGTTGTGCTTGTATGAGTCTGAGACTTTATTTGCCTAAGTGATATTACTATACCTTTTTTGACTAAGCCTTTTTTAAGCTGTTTCATATTGAAAGTTGAAATATTGTAAAATTTTTGTCAAAGATGTACTGTAGTGCTGTTTGAGTACCTGTAACAAAATGCTTATTTACCTTTATTATTATTGAAAGCTTCTTGTGGAAACTTTATAGGAATGAAAATAGACTGTACATTATATTAAGATGTTAAATAACAGTTTGCTGCATGTTACAACTGTTAGTATTGTTGAATCAATTACTTGGGTTTTCTTAGAACATAATCTTTATAACTATCTTTAAAGAACTCTAGAAATTTTTTTTTGTTTGGGTGCTTCCAGGCCATGGCATGATTACTTACTAAAGTAGTTTGATTGGCTGAGTTAGTGGAATTACTGTTTCTTGTTTTGTACTGTATTACAGCCTACCATTTTAGGGGTGAAAATGTTTCTGTGGTAAGAGGTATCATGGATGGTCGTTAAATCCTTGAAAAATTAAAATTTCAGAATATTTTTAAAATAAAGTTTCAAGTTATACAGTTTGGAATTTTGTTGTTGTTAAATGAAAAACCACATAATCCTGGGCAAAGTACGGATTGCCAGAGACTTCCCTGAACCACTCCAACCTGTTTTCTATTCTGAATTCCTAACAGTAATATATTTTACTTTCAGATGGTATTTCTTTGACAGTTCCTTATCACCTACAAAAGAATATGTTAACTCCACTGCATGTTGTATGATTGGCTTACGCACTCATCCTCTCTGGTTTTCCTCTCCAGAGTTGTACTTAAATATTAACCTAGTTCTTCTAATACATATCATCATTCTTGTTACTCTTTTTTACCTCTATATTGTCTTTTGTGTGTCACTGAGACAATTCTGACTCATAGCAACCCTATAAGGCAGGGTTGACCTGCCCTATAGAGTTTCCAGTTCTTTTCTGTTGCAGAGCTTTTGGTATATTCGAAACACTGACCTTCTGTTTAGGTGAGTGTTCAACCTTTGTACCATCAGGGCACCTTCCATCTTTTCTACCTTTTATTAATAAAGTTAGATGCAGACTTGCACAATCTTTGTTGAAAGAAGAAATGCAGTTGAGTCTGGCTTCATTATTACTAGAGCTACATGTTCAATCTATGTATGGATTTGGGAATGTGTATTCCCGTTCAGTAGGTGTTCCTTCCACCTGAACAATAAAGCAAGCAATACCTCTACTTCAAGCCATCTAACATACAAGAAGTCATTTTCCAAAAATATATTTCCAAGTAATATGGCATTCCACAGTACACTATCCCTTCCCTAGCTTTCAAGATATATAACACTTCAAGGCTTATCATCCACTATCTGCTGTTTACCAGAAATAACTTTGTCAAAATCTAATCTTTAAAGACTCATAAAAGCCATTTTGAAAATCTCATCTTGCCTCCTGTTTTATAAACCCTATATTTGGAAATAGGTCTTCCCTCTAAAAAAAAAAAAACAACTCACCGCCACTGAGTCAGTCTCACTCATAACGACCCTATCGGATAGAGGAGAACTTCCCCATTGGGTTTCTGAGGAGATTCGAGCTGTTTGCCTGATAGACTCAAACTGCTGACTTGTTGGTTAGCAGCTATAGCTCTTTAACCATTACGCCACCAAGCCCCAAACCAAACCCACTGCTGGTGAGTAGATTCTGACTCTTAGTGATCCTGTAGGACAGAGTAGAACTGCTCCATAGTTTCCAAGGAGTGCCTAGTGGATCCAAACTGCTGATCTTTTGGTTAGCAGGCATAGCACTTAACTATTATGCCACCAGGTTTTCCAAACTGTCAACATAGTACTATACATAAAAAATCTGTTGTATTTAAAATTGTGATCATTCCTGTGAATTTTTATTTGTAGCTCTATAAACAAATTTTGTACAACAGACGTAGGAGATGCTAAAAGGGAACTTTGCATTTAATCTCCGCATCTAAGACACTTCCTTGTTTATTTTTTTTCTTCTGGATTGTTACATTGTAGAATTGAAAAGTTACAACAGATGAATAAATGTAAAATAAGTTTTCCCTCCCTGTCTTTTCCCCAAGTCCTTCCTGGAGGCAACAGTGTTACTCCTTCCTTCCTTGTGTTCATCAGGGGAGAGTTAGCTGGAACTACATGTTTAATTTATGTATGGATTTGGGAATGGTGTGACTTCCCATTCAATAGGTGTTCATTCAACTTGAATAAGAAGAAAACTAGCAATCCAATTAAAAATGGGTAAAATATTTGAGCAGAGATTTTCCCAAATAAAACTTACAAATGGCAGATGAGCCCAGAAAAAGCTACTCTACATTATTAGTCATCAGGTAGATGCAAATTAAAGACACAGTGAGACAGCAAGACGAACCTTTTAGAATACCCAGTGCCATCAAGTTGAATCTGACTCATAACGACCCTATAGGACACAGTAGAACTGCCGCATAGGGTTTCCAAGGAGTGGCTGGCAGATCTGAACTGCCAACCTGTTGGTTAGCAGCCATAGCATTTAACCACTATGTCTTTCAGAATACCTAAAAGTAGCCGGATATATAAATTCAGTTAACCCTAATGTTATAATTTCCATAACATAAGACAGCCACTAGACTACAATATCTGTAGATCTGAGCAAGTCTAGCAACCACAAAAGCTATTATTGTATACTGAGCAGCCACCCATGCCAAGTACTCTGAACACTTTAATATCTGAATTCTTTAATATCTCCCAACAATGGAAAAATAGCTTTATTAAGCTCAATTCTATAGTCAGAGAGAAACAAATTCATGTAGAATATTAGAATTAATAATAAATTTTTAAGGTGATTTGGGTCGCCATGAGTCGGATCCGACTCGACGGCACTTGGCTTGGCTGGCGTCCTGACATTACATAAGTTATTAAGTGGTGCAGTTGGCATTTGAATTCAGGTCTGCCCGGTTTCAGATTCTTTGTTCTCCCTATTACAAAATGCTGCCCTTTCATGATTACTCAGTATTAGACATTTTTGGATTCACACAACTTACAGGCCAAATAGTAACACTTCATGGACTTGACTAATAACTGCTAGTCACTCTGAAACAACAGTGTGTGGCCCTAGGGGACTTGCACAGGGCATCTTATTATCTATATTTTCTAAATGCTTGGTAAATGTGAGTCACAAAGTGTTAACGACAACTATAGAGGAAATCCTTAACAACACAATTCCTAGAATAATTTACATGATATGGTTTAGTATTGTGGAAAATCCTATACAGTGTATCCTAGGTCTTATTAAGACTGTTATAAACTCTTTTCAACAAACATTGCTATTTATATCATTCTTTTGAAACCTGAAGGGCCTTAGGGCACACTTAGTCCTTTGGACAGCTCCCTTATGTAAGAGTAAGATAAAAATCACAGTCACATACTTTGTTAGCATCAAAACCAAGTTAAGCACTTATGATGCTTAAGGTTGTGTGTCAAGTTGGCTGGACCATGATCCGCAGTCATAATGTAGTTTGGCAGTTATGTAATGATTTTATCAACTCTGTGATGAGATCTCCTATCAATCAGTTGTAAGGGACTTTCCTTGAGCGTGTGGCCTGCCCGCAGTTCCAGACAGATGTTCCATTAAGGCTCTGGCTCTCAATCTTGTATCTGGATCCTCATCATCTGATCTTTGGTTCTTGGGACTTGAACTAGCAGCTTACTCACCAGTCTTGGGATTCGTCAGCCTCAGTAGCCTGCAAGTCAGTGTCCTGCCATTTAACCTGCTGATCTCAGTTGGTCAGCTCCTGCAGCTACATTAGTCAGGAGACGCCTATAGTCTGATGCCTGATCCATGGCCTTGGAACTTGCCCCTCTCTACAATTGTGAGCCATTGCCTTGATTTACATATCTCTCTGTCTCTGCTCTCTTTCTCCATGCACATACAACACTGGTTACTGTTTCTGCTTCTCTACAGAACCCAGCATAAGCACTTTATGCAAAAGTTAACTAAAAATGGATCATAGTCCTAAAACTATACAAGTCCTAGAAGAAAATACAGTTGAAAAATTATGTGACCTTGGATTAGGCAAGGATTATTTTCTTAAATAAAACACCACAAGCACAGAAAAATAACGGATAAATTGGACTTCAAAATTAAGAATTGGTACTCTTTGAAAAGCTCTGTTACAAAAAGATAGAAAATATTTACAAAGCCATATATGAACGATAAATTTCCTGTATCCAGAATAGGTAAAAGTGATGCTCAAAACTTTTAATAATAAGAAAACAAGCAATCTGATTAAAAAGTGAGCCAAAAATCTGGCCACGTCCTCTACAAGGATATAGGAATGGCAAATCAGGACATGAAAAGATGGTTAACCGTTAGTAACCGTTGTTAGGTCGCCTTTCAGGCAGTTTTGACTCATAATGACCCTATGTACAACAGAATGAGACAAGGCCTGGTCTTGCTCCATCATCAAAGTCACTGCTATGTTTCAGCCTACTGTTGAGCCATTGTGTTGGTCCATCTAATCAAGGGTCTTTCTCTTTTTTGCTGACTCTCTACCTTACCAAGCATGATGTCTTTTTTCAGGGACTGGTGCCCCCTGATAACATCCAAAGTGGTAAGAATGAGTCTTGCTATTCTCGCTTCTAAAAAGCACTCTGGCTGTACTGATTCCAAAACAGATTTATTTGTTCTTCTAGCAGTCAATGGTACATTCAATATTCTTCACCAATACCATAACTCTTCACTCTTCTTTATTCATTGTCCAGCTTTTTGCATGCACGTCAGGTGAATAAAAATATAATATCTTGGGTCAGACACACCTTAGTCCTCAAAATAACATCTTTGAGTTTCAGTACTTTAAATAGGCCTTTTGTAGTATATTTGTCCAATGCAATATGTCATTTGATATCTACACTGCTGTTTCCATGGGTGTTGATTGTGGATCTAAGTAAAATGAAACCTGTAACAACTTCAATCTGTTTTCAGTTTATCATGATTTTGCTTATTAGTCCACTTGTGAGGATTTTTATTTTCTTTATGTTGAGGTGTAATCCTTACTGAAGGCTGTAGTCTTTGATCTTAATCAGTGTATCAAGTCTTTTCGATTTTAGCAAGTCTGCATTGTTTGCATATTGCAGGTTGTTATGAGTGTTTTTCAGATCCTGATACTGTGTTCTTCTATATATATCCCAGTTTCCTGGATTATTTGTTCAGCATACAGGTTGAATAAGCATGGGAAAAAGATACAACCCTGATGCACACCTTTCCTGATTTTAAAGAATGCAAGATCCCCTTGTTTTGTTTGAACAATTATGAGAATAATTAAGTGTCCTGGAATTCCCATTCTTCACCATGTTATCCATAATTTGTTATGATCCACACAGTTGAATCCCTTAGCATAGCCAACAGAAGACAGGTAAACATTTTATTGCTATTCTCTGCTTTCAACCAAGATTCATCTAATATCGGTGATGATATCCCTCATTTCACATGCTCTTCTGAATCTGGCTTGAATTTGTAGCAGGTCCCTGTTGATGTACTACTGAAACTGTTTTTGAATTATCTTCAGCAACATTTTTGACTTGCAGGTAACATTGGTCATTAGGGAAATGAAAATTAAAACACAATGAGATACGTTACCCATCTATTAAAATGACGTAAATCAAAGACTTGCCACACTAAGTGTTGGTGAGAATGAGAAGAAATTAGAACTCTCTGTGCTACTGGTGTAAACCTTGGTGGTGTAGTAGTGGAGTGCTATGTTTGCTAACCAGAATGTAGGCAGCTGAAATCAATCAGGCACTCCTCAGAAACTCTATGGGGCAGTTCTACTCTGCCCTATAGGATCACTATGAGTCGGAATCAACTCCACAGCACTGGGTTTGTTTTTTCACTCCTACTAGGATGAATTAAAATGATAAACCACTTTAGTAAACTGGCAGTTTCTAAACTGCTAAATGCCTACAACATGATCCTGCTATTCCACTCCTAGGCATGCGTTCAACAGAAAAGAAAATACATTTCTATATAAAGACTGTTTTACTCAGCTAGTGCTGCTCTAACAGAAATACCATGAGTGGATGGCTTTAACAAAGGAAGGTTTATTCTTATACAGTCTGGTAGGCTACGAGTCCAAATTCAGGATGATTGCTCCAAGGGAAGGCTTTCTCCCTAGTTGACTCTGAAGGAAAGTCTGGTATTGCATCAATCTTTGCCCAGGGAGCATCTTGGCACAAGAACCTCAGGTCTGAAGGACATGCTCTTCTGGTGCTGCTTTCTTGACGGTGTGAGGTTCGCAATTTTCTGCATGCTTCTCTTTTCTTGTATCTCTTGTAGGATGAAAGGATTAAGGGTGGGGCAAGCCATACTCCAGGGAAACTCCCTTTGCAGTGGAGCAGGGAGGTGATCCTGCGAAGGGATTTACAGTCCCACCCTAATCCTTTAACACACAGCACAGGAAAAGCACAAAATGGAGGACAGTCACAAAATATTGGGAATCTTGGACTAGCCACATGGCTACACATATTTTGGGGGGGACTCATTTCAATCCATGACAAAGACTTCCGTATGAATGTTCATAAAAGCTTTGTTTATAATTGCCCCGAACTGGAAACCCAAATATCCATCAATAGATGACTAGATTAACAAACAGTGGTATGTCCACACAATGGACTGTTATGCAGAAATAAAAAAGTAATAAATATGGATGCATAAGACATGGATGAATCTCAGAATCATCATGTTGAGTAAAAGAAGCCAAAAAAGTTCATACTGTAAAATTTCATTTATATAAATTCTCTAATAAGCAAGCTAGTCTATACATCTGTGACAGAAAGCAGGGCAATGCTTGACCAGAAAGAAGTTAGTGGGAGCAGGGAAAGAGAGCGATTGCAAAAGGGTATGTAGACACTTCTAGGGGCCCTGGATATGTTCATTATTTTGACTTTGATGATGGTTTCACGGATGTATGTATTTGTCAAAGCGTATCAAATTTTATCCTGAATATTTGCAGTTTACTGTATGTCAATTTATACTTCTATAAAACTTTTACCCCCCCCAAAAAATAGTTAAAACCAGGCCCCCAGATGCCTAGTCTATATTTCTTTTTTCACTGCAGCGCTCTCTGGGGTTGAAAAAAAAAAATCTCTATTCCACCAGCTCACTAACAAGAAAAACCCACTTGCCTCAATCCAGCCACCTGTGTCTTCTGTCTTCTGCCCACTAGGGGGCGGGGGCGAGGGAGGTCGATGTCATTGTTCCTCCAGGTCACATACAACACCTGCTTAGACTTCCGGTCTCGCTCAGTTCCGCTTCCGGGGGAGCTCACTGGCTACCGTTCTTAAATTCTCTGCTGTTCTGAGAGCAGAGCGTCGTGTGGCTAACCGGGTCCGGCAACGCTGGTTAAGCCGCTTCCGAAGCCCGTTCGGGGAAGTGTATGCGGCTCACCGCTGCCCAGAGCGGTTATTTCGTTTTCACCGGAACGGAGGGCGTATGCTACAATGGCGACCCCTGCGCAACCCAAGAAAATCGTGGCTCCTACGGTCTCCCAAATTAACGCGGAATTCGTGACCCAGGTTAGTACGAGAACGATTTGTTGTCTGCAGGGCGGAGGATGAAGGCGTGAGTCCCCACGCTCTGGGGGTAAGACTGGTACTTTTCTAATGACTGGGAGCGCTCAGTAGGTATTCGCTCATGAATTGATTCACTTAAGTCTTTTTTGATTTATGTGCTGTGTGCTGCATGGTTTCAAGGAATTCACAGTCTAAGCGCGACAAACTCATAAAAAGAAAATCACTGTGTGAGTTTTGCTGTGTTGGAGCTGGCGGCAGGAACAGTGTGTTCAAAAAAGAAATCTCGGAGTCTACCTGGAATTGCTGTCATAAAGGTTACACAGTAGAGATGATTCTGGACTGAGTCTTGAGGGACGAATGGGCCTTTTTCTAGCAGTAGAGTTAACTAGGTTTTTGAGGGGAGTGACGAAGAATCTGATAAGATGCCTATTCCGAATAGATTAATCTATGCAGAGATTAATTTTGCCTCTGTAATCATTTATTTAGAACCTGTTTGCAAGCCACCAAAACCTGACAGATGGCTTTTATGCTGCTATATCTGTTTCCTTTTTGTCTTAAGTAAAGTTTAGTTACAAATCTATGTTGTCACAGCTATATCAAGTGAGGAATGGAAAGAATATTTGTTCTACCTAAAATGAGGGAGTATGGTGGAAGGCGCTGTATTCCTGGAAGTAGCAGCATTTGAGAGGTCACAGTTTAAGTGGTGTTTGAGAGGTCATAGTTTAGGCCCTAAGGAGAAGGAAAACCTGGAGGAGAAAAAAAAGAGACATGATATATACTTAATAAATATTTACTGGATCATCAGTCAAGCAGAAATGTACAGTAAGCAGTTTCTAAAGTGCACCTGACCCAAGCCATGGTATTTTCAGTCGCATCATGTCAGTGTGAAAGCTGGACAGTGAGCAAAGAATACAGAACAAGAATTGATACCTTTCAGTTGTGGTGTTGGAGAAGAATGTTGAATGTACCATGGACCACCAAAAGAACAAACATCTGTTCTGGAAGGAGTACAACCAGAGTGCTCTTTAGAAACAAAGCTGGCAAGACTGCATCTTTCATACTTTGGACATGTTGTCAGGAAGGATCACTCCCTGAAGAAGGACATCAGCTCGGTAGAGTGGAAAGTCAGCAAAAAAGAGGAATACCCTCCATGACATGGATTGACCCAGTGACTGCACCAATTGCCTTAAGCATAAAAACGATTGTGGATGTGGTGCAAGACTGGGCGCGTTTTGTTCTGTTGTTCATAGGGTCACTATGAGTCAGAACCAGATCAACAGTACCTAACAACAACAACATTGTTTACGATAGAACTTACATATTTATTTGCTAGTCCTTGAATCGGTGGTAACAGATTAGTCTCCAGTGTGTTACGGAGAAGATGGCTGAGTTTGTGTGATGTCTGTAGAGAGCTGAGTTATGTAGTGACACCACAGAATAATTAGGGGTGAGGTGAGGATTTTCTCTTGGCTTGGAGAGTGATTGGCAATTGAGAAGGTCTCTATAGTGTTTTTGTTTTTTGTTTTTGGTTTGTTTTCAACTTTTTAAATTTTTATTAATTACAGTAAAAATAAAATTTCTAACATCTATCAATTATCTCATCTATGATAAACCCTCAGCCCCCCACCCACCCATGTAGCTAACACAGTCATTTTCTTCTGTGGATAATTCTTTTGTTAAGTCCTTATAACAAGGGTCTCATCAAAATACGTCCTTTTGACACTGACTGATTGATTTCACGAAGCATGATCTCCTCATGCTTTTTCCCTGTTGCAGTGTTGTACCTCTTGAGAGGCTAAGTGTGTTTACTGTGTTAGATGCTTAGCTATAGAAGCAAACAAGACATTGGTCCCATCTTTTACATGTTCCTGTTCAGTGGGTAGCAGAAATAGGTAAGCAATCAAATAGTGATAATACAGAAAGATAAGTCTATAATAGAGTTATTTACAAAAATGAAGAGGATAGAAAACTGATTATTACCATTACAAAGGGTTAAGGCTTTACAGATAAAGTAACAATTTTTACTTTATTTCGTTAATTCTTCCATCCATCCAAAGAGCCCTTGTGGCACCCTAGTTAAGCTGTAAACTGCTAAACAGAAGTTTAGTGGTGCAAACCCTCTAGCCACTCTGTAGGGAAAAGATGTGGCAGTCCGCTTCCATAAAGATTTACAGGCATAGAAACCCTATGGGGCAATTCTTCTCTGTCCTGTAGGGTTATTATGAATTGAAATCTGCTAGATGGCAATGGGTTTAGTGTTGGGGTTTATCCATCTATGTGTCCATCAAATATTTGAATATTTGCCAGATACTATGAAATTCACCTTTTTATAAACATGCTAATGAATCCCTATTCTTGGCAGTTTTCCATTTTTGAAGAGACTGTTGTTTACCTTAAAAAAAGTCAATAAAGCCGTGTTGTTTCTTAAATATTGTACAACCGATACAGTATCTGGAGATACTGTATGCATATATTTAACAATTACAATTTCTAAGTAAAATCTAATCTGATGAAATATAAGATACTAGCTAATTTATTCTGTAGAGTAACTGGCCAATAAACTATATATTTTTTCACATTTGTATGCATAAGAGTGTGGGCACTGCTCATTTAAAGGTTGGTTGTTTTACACATCAGCATTCGTGAAGATTTTGGATCTGGTTTTTTAATGCTGGCTCAGCGGTTGTCTGTAATCTTGGACAGTTTACTTAATCTTCTGGACTTGGGTTTTCCTAGAACTGTGCTGAGAATATTCAGCTGTTATTATTAATGAGGCCATAGTGCTTTCCTAGGAGTGATTGGAAAGATGTGTTTTCTTTTTGCCATTATCACTGTGTGTACAGGGTGGTGGCAAGTGCAGAGTACCACTAGCATTTACTTGGTTGGGGCCAAGGATGCTAAATATAGCCTGCATGCCCATTGAGTGCCCATAAAGGAAGAATTACTCTGTCCTCAGTGCTGATAGCGCATCTTTAGAAACAGCTTGTCACTAAATGATCTTAGTCTTCCAGCTGTACGGTGGTATGAATCTATGACTTATGGTTTATACTCTTCACTTTGCAGTTGGCATGTAAATACTGGGCCCCCCACATCAAGAAAAAGTCACCTTTTGATATAAAAGTAAGTATTTTTCACTCGTAACATACATTTTAAACAAGTATGCTTTTTGTATCTGTTTTTTAGGGTTAATTTAGAAAAGCTTTCCATAATTTTTTAAAAAGTTAAAAATGTAGTTTTCTGATTATCGAACCAGTAATAATTCATTTAGGAAATAAGAGTCACCACCTGGAGATAATCTCTATCTGCTGTCCTTTTGTTATATTTCCTTCAAGTGTTTAAAAAAGGTGTGTGTATGTAATTTATTCAACCATTTTCATCTTTTAGTCTTCTTATTAAAACTTATTTATTATAATTTATTAGTATAATTGACAATATTTGAACATCTTTTTAAATACATAGGAATTTTCACACAAAGTTTTGACAGTTCATTTGAATTGAACTGTGATGCTTTTGGCATCTTCGGTAAAACTGAGGTCCTTAACCCAGCAGTTCATCCTTTATTTGAGCTTGAATGTTTCACTTATTTTTGTTTTACCAGTTAATCCCATTTGATTATTCCTTAAGACGATATTCATAAACATAGTTTACATTAGTTTTTGCAAAATTTGTCTGTCTTTTTGTATACTAAGCATATAACTATGTAGACATATATCCATGTGTGTATTTTTTGGCCATGTTTTGTCAATAACAAAAGATCCCAATGGTGCTGTCAGATTGAACTAAACTCGGCTGGGGTGAGGGTTTTAGAGATTTAACTCATATCCAGATCATTTTAGTAGTACTGCTTGTGATAAACTCTGGTGATACAGTGGTTAAGCACTTTGGCTGCTAACCCAAAGGTTGACAGTTCAGATTCATCAGGTGCTCTGTGGAAATCCTGTGGGGCACTTCTGTCCTGAAGGGTCACTATGAGCCAGAAAGACTCAGTGACAGTGGGTTTTGGTTATAGACTTTGTTTTATTATTGGATTTTTGATAAAAATCAATGACAGAAAATTTTATCTAGATTGAACCACACATGTTTGCATTGTCTGTGTGTGCTGCCACTCACAAACATTTATTTGACAAATACACTGTGGGCAATTTATACTATTGTATACTATAAAGTACTACCAGGACATGTTAAAACATTTCATATTTTACAGTATACTTTCAAACTTAGTACCCTAGTTGCACAGTGGGTGAACTAGAACTAGAACTAGACTGCTGACCAAAAGTGTGACAGTTCAGATTCTCCAGCTGTTTTAGTCAGCTAGGCTGCTCTAACAGAAGTACCACAGAGTGGATGGCTTTAACAAAGAAAGATTTATTCTTACACAGTCCGGTAGGTTGCAAGTCCATATTCAGGGTGTCCGCTCCAGGGAAAGACTTTCCCCTTGTCGGCTCTGGAGGAAAGTCCAGTATTGCATCAGTCTTTGTCCAGGGAGCGTCCTCACGCAAGAACCTCTGGTCTGAAGGACGCGCTCTGCTCCCAGTGCTGCTTGCTTGATGGTAGTGAGGTTCTCAAATTGTCCTTTGTTTCTTTTTCCTTTTATTCCTTGCAAGCTAAAAGCATTAAGGGTGGGGCAAGCCATACTCCAGGGAAACTTCCCCCATAGCAGGAATTCACAGCCCCACCCTAATCCTTTAACATACGGGTTAGCAAAACCACACAATGGAGGACAGTCCCAAGATACTGGGAACCATATCCCAGCCACGTGGCTGCACACATTTTTCGGGGGACACAATTCCAACCATGACATTCCACCGTTTGACAACCCAAAAATCACATCACAAAACATTTAACACATTCATCTCCCCATAGCAAAATTATGTCCATCCATATAGCAGAAGTCTTAAATCAGTTCCAAGTCCAAAATACAAAAACTCTTCTACATCTGTGAAACTTAGAAGGCATTAACAGGCAACAGGCAAGTCAACAGAACACATTACATTAGCCCTCAAAGCTTTGGAAATACTCTTACATTTTCTGAGACATTCTACACAACAGCAGTGCTCTCCAGACTCTAGGTATCGGCCACACTCTCAGATTTCTGAGTGGAGACCTCCAGCCCCGTGCTACAACTCTGCCTTCAAGGCCCGCTTGGACAGAAACTCTGTCCCATTGGCTTTAGGAGCACCCTAAGCCCAACTGAGTGGCAATTCCACCCTTACGAACACAGCACGCCATGGTTCCACCCTTTCAAACCCCTGAGGTCATGGCCATACCTCTTGAGACTGAGGCAGCTCAGCTTCTCACGCCATGTCTCTTCAGCTTCAGCTTCCTATGGCCACATGGCCCGGGCCTCAGGCCCACATCTGCCCTGCCGGGCAAGTGTTCCAAAGCTCTGTAGCTCCACTGGTTTAAGTGCCCGGAGGCACCCCACTCTTGCTGGAAAGCATCCTGCCCAAAGGCACTCAACTCTCTCACTCCGTGGGTCAGCAAGGCCAGCTCCACCGATTCAAGTGCCCAGAGGCACCCCGTTCCGCGAGGAAAACTCTGCGCAGGCACTGACCTCTCTCGGTCCACGGGTCGGCTCCAGCGCTGCCTCTGGTTCTGCTGCTGCCGCTGCTGCCGGTCCTCTGTTGTTTCTCACCATCTGCACCTTCTTCATTCCTTCTGAATCTTCTATCCATTTGCAGTTTCAAAGTGGCTTCCACATTTTAGGTATTTGCTAGAGCAGCACCCCACTCCCACGGTACCAATTCTGTTTTAGTCAGCTAGGCTGCTCTAACAGAAATACCACAGAGTGGATGGCTTTAACAAAGAAAGATTTATTCTTACACAGTCCGGTAGGTTGCAAGTCCATATTCAGGGTGTCCGCTCCAGGGAGAGACTTTCCCCTTGTCGGCTCTGGAGGAAAGTCCGGTATTGCATCAGAGGCCCATGGTTGGAATTGTCCCCCCAAAAATGTGTGCAGCTACGTGGCTGGGATATGGTTCCCATTATCTTGGGACTGTCCTCCATTGTGTGGTTTTGCTAACCTGCATGTTAAAGGATTAGGGTGGGGCTGTGAATTCCTGTGGGGGAAGTTTCCCTGGAGTATGGCTTGCCCCACCCTTAATGCTTTTAGCTTGCAAGGAATAAAAGGAAAAAGAAACAAAGGACAATTTGAGAACCTCACTACCATCAAGCAAGGAGCACCGGGAGCAGAGCGCATCGTGAGGACGCTCCCTGGACAAAGACTGATGCAATACCGGACTTCCCTCCAGAGCCGACAAGGGGAAAGTCTTTCCCTGGAGCGGACACCCTGAATATGGACTTGCAACCTACCGGACTGTGTAAGAATAAATCTTTCTTTGTTAAAGCCATCCACTCTGTGGTATTTCTGTTAGAGCAGCCTAGCTGACTAAAACACCAGCTATTCTTTGAAAGTGCTGTGGGGCATTTCTGCTGTGTCCTGTAGTATTGCTGTGAGGTGAAATTCATGGCAGCCAGTTTGGTTTTTATTATCACTTAGTACTACTGTTACTTCTACTACTGCTACTACTACTACTGACTACTATTGAATAACTTACTAATGTGTCTTTAGATGTATTGTCTTGCTCATGTTGGGTAATGTATATTATTAGATCCATTTTGTGGAGTTGGAAACTGAGCCTTAGAGAGATCAGGTACTTGCCCGAATTTCTTAGCCAGCATCACTGGAAGTGGATGATTTGAACAGGCTTCCAGCTCCAGAACCTGAGTTCTTGCATATGATAACTCAGACAAATGGAAGTCCTGACGCTTTATCATATATATAGCAGAACATAATGGATAGTATTTTCTTCTATTATATCTCCATACTTTACTTAGTGTCTAGCTTTTGAAACTACATTAGCATACTTTTAGATAGAATCTGGTAACATTTATATACTTTAAAATTAAGTTTTTAAAAATAGTTTGACCTTGTAAATTTTTATTTTCCTTAAAATTGTTGCAAACACATCATTTTAATGATTTTTTTTTTAAGAACTGTTTTTATGTGGATATATTATCTTTTTCTACTCTTTCTGTTTGGAATCATTTCAGTAATTTTTTTTTTCTTTTATTGTGCTTTAGTTGAAAGTTTACAGTTCATGGCAGTTTGGCATGTGGAAAGCTTAACACACACATTGTTGTGTGAGCCTAATTACTGTCCCTACACTATGACAGTACATTCTTCCCCATCCTGTTATTTCCCATGTCTGTTCAATCATCTGTCTTCTTCTGCCTATCATCTCACCTCTGAACAGGAACTACTTAATGTCGTATATCCTGTTGAGCCAAGAAACATACTCGTCACAAGTATCATTTTATGTCTTCTAGTACGGTCTAATGTTTGTCTGAAGAGCTGGCTTCAGAAATGGTTTTAGTTTTTGGCTAACAGAGAGTCTTGCGGGCCATTTCTGTTGGGGACCCTCTAGTCTGTCAGACAATCAAGTCCAGTGTTTTTACTAGAATTTGAGTTCTGCACTCCAACCTTCTTCTGCTCCTGCTCCTTCAAGGACTCTTTGTTGTGTTCCCTGTCAGGGTGGGGATTGGTGGCAGCCGTCTAGTTCTTCTGGTTTCATGCTGATGGAGTCTTTGGTTTATGTGACCTTTCTGTCTTTTGGGCCTGTATTTCCGTGGTGTCTTTGGTGTTCTTCATTCTTCTTTGCTCCAGGTAGATTGGGATCAATTGTTATTTCTTAGATGGCTACTTGCTGGCTTTTAAGACCTCAGATGCTACACATCAAAGTGGGATGTAGGACTTTTCTTAATAAACTTAGTTACACCAGTTGAGCTAGATGTCTGTCCCCTCAAACTATTGTCCCCAGGCCCCCACCCCTACTATTCTGTCCCTCGAACTGTTTGGTGTCATTCAAGAAACTTCTCAGCTGATGATTTAGTCCAGTTGTGCTTTCTTCTGTGTTGTGTATTGTCCTTCTCTTCGTTTAAAGTACTACTTGTCTGCTCTCCAATTAGTGAATACTCCCCTCCCTTCCCGCTCTCATAACCATCAAAGAATGTTTCCAGTGTTGAAACCATTTCTTGAGTTCTCATATTGGTGGTCTCATAGTGTTTTTCCTTTCACCACTGAGTAATTACTCTCAGCGTGATGCCTTCCAGATTCCCCTGTTACGAGATATTTCATACATCTGTCATTTTTCTTTACTCTTGAGTAGTATTCCATTGTATGAGTATGCCATAATACACCATTTGTCTACTGATAGGCCACCAAGATTGTTTCTGTCTTTTTGCTGTTGTCATCATGCTGCAGTGAACATGAGTGTGTGTGTATCTGTTTGTGTAATAGCTGTTATTTCTCTAGGGTGTATTCTAAGGAGTGGAATTGACTGGATCACATAGTATTTCCAGCTTTTTAAGGAAGCTGCAGATTGATTTCCAAAGTGGTTGTAACAGGTTACATTACCACCAGCAGTGGGATAAGTATTCCAGTCTCTCTACATCCTGTCCAACATTTATTATTTTGTGTTTTTTTGGATTAGTGCTAGTCTTGTTGGGGTGAGATTGTATCTCAGTTGCAGTTTTGATTTAAATTTCTCTAATGACTAGTTATTGTGAGCATTTCCTTTTGTGTCAGCCACTTGAATGTCTTATTTGGTGAAATGCCTATTCGTATCCTTTGCCCATTTTTAAATTGAATTTTTTTGTTGTTGTTGAGATTTTGCAGTATCCTGTAGACTTTAGAGATCAGATGCTGTTTAGGTTTGTTGTATCCAATTTTTTTTTCCTAGCATCTTGGTTGCCTTTTTACTCTTTTGATGAGTGTGTTTGATTTTTAAGAGCTCCCAGTTATCTAGTTTCTCTTCTGGTGTTTCTGCATTGTTAGCAGTGTTTTGAGTAGCAGTGATTTATAATAGCTTTCTTATCAAACAAAATATTTTCTATATTTTCAGGAATCATAAATCATCAATTGAGGGTCTAAAATTGTTTGAGATACTAAACTTTTTTATATTTTTGAAAACAGGTCATTGAAGATATATATGAGAAAGAAATTGTCAAATCAAGGTAGGACAACTTTTGTCTTATGTTGGAATTGAGGTGGACCAAAATGGACTTTGTATGAACTTCTAAACTTAGTGCATTTATAACTCAGAACTTTTTTGTTTTATTTTCCTTTTTTTCATTTGCTTTTCAGGGAGTTGATGACCAGAAAAGTTTATAATCTAAGTGCTGAAGAGTCATAAATTTTTTATTTGCCTTCTAATTACTGGCTCAGACTAGAGGTATTAAATTCCTGTGAAACACATTTGGGTTTTGATGTTTATGTTTTAGTTGCTGGTTACTGCTGTAGCAGAAATACCATGAGTGTATGGCTTTAACAAAGAAAAATTATTCTTACAGAGTTCAGTAGGCTATAAGGCTGAATTCAGAGTGTCCGCTCCAGGGAAAGCTTTTTCACTTTTTGTTGGCTCTGGAGGAAGGTCCTTGTGTTACATCTGTCTGCGTAGGGAACATCTTGGCACAGGAATCTCAGGTCTGAAGCATGTGCTATATTGCCAGTGCTCTTTCTTGATGGTACGAGATTCCCAACTCTCTCCTTGCTTCCCTTTCTTTGTTATCTCTTGTAGGATAAAAGGTGGTGCAAGCCACACTCCTTTACATTGGAGCAGGGAAGTGGCCTTAGGAAGGGTGTTACAGTCCCACCCTAATCCTCTCTAACGTAATTCACTATATTAACCACAGGCAGAGATTAGGATTTACAACAGAAGAAAAATCACAAAATGGAGGGCAGTCACACAATACAGGAAATCATTACCCAGCCAAATTACTACACACATTTTTTGGGGGGACACAATTCAATCTGGGACCATTTATTTCAGTTCAAACAGTACTAATATTCTTACAATTTCCTGGTAAGTCTTGTTTTTAAAAAGTGTGAAAGTAAAATATACGTAATAACAATAAACAAAAATGTAAAATAATAAAACAAAATAATAATAAAATAGTAGAATCAAATAACTAAGTACATACATAAGTAAGTAAACTAGGTTAAGGAAGACTTAATCCCTTATTGTTTGTTCAAAATTTAAGTGCACTGATCCTTTTCAAAATTTAATTTTGAACAAGCAGTAAGAAGGGATTAAGTTCTCCTTAACTCACTTTACTTATTTAGGTATATATCTGTTCCTCTCCATCCTTCCCTTCTCCCTCCATCTCTCTCTCTCTTTTTTTAAATACTAAAGTGTTTATTTTGTACATTGTGGACAGCATCACGCTGTCCCCCACCCCAATTTTACAATATATCATGAGCATCTTTTCATATCTTCACCTGGAAACATATATTGAGTGAGTATTTTATAGGGTAAATGACTAAATTTTTTTTAATTGTACTAGATGAACATTTACAGAGCAAACCAGCTGCTCCTTAAATAATTAGTACACATACTGTTTTGTGACACAGGTTGCCAACACACGACATGTCAGCACTCTCCCTCTCAATTTTGAGTTCCCTTTTACTAGCTTTCCTGTCCCCTCCTGCATTCTTGTAAATGACTAAATATTTAATATGGAATAGAAATATTTATGTTTTAAATGTTACAGGCTTTAAAAAATCTCAGGTTTGATATTTTTGTGTTAGACTCACTTGATAAATATTATGAAGGAAAATCAATGACAGTGTCGAAACAGGATACAAGTGATTTTGTTTTGTTTTAATAATTCATGAGCCTGTAGAGGGAGGTGGCCAAAGGCCATATTAAAGATTTTATTTTTTATATGAAGTTGAAGTAAGGGCCAGAATTATTGTAAGCATGAGGAAGATATTTTAAAACGATAGTTTGGAGGATAAGATGCAGGAAATTAGTTGAGTGAGTATTGTAGTAATCAGGTTTAGGATAGTGGTGGCTTGAACTAGTATGGAGAGTTAGGATGGGGAAGAGTTGCCAGATTTGAGACAAACAGAAGTGAGACTTGATGGGTCAATGTAGTAGATTAGGAAATCAGAGAAATTAAGGATGACCCTTAAGTTCTGACATAAATTTCTGGGTGCTGGTGTTCTTGTTGGGTGATCAGTTGTGCCATTACTGAGTTTGCTGTTGTTGTTGGGGATGGAATTGGGGGTAGATCATTAGTTCACTTCTAGATGTATTGAAATCTAAGTAATTAAGTAGTTGAGCATCTGGGTGTCCCACTCAACAGAGAGCTTAACCTTTTGTTGGGGGGAGACAGAGAAGCAACATAGAGATATGATATAATGTAAGGAGAGATTGAGTGCTGTGAATTCAAATGAAGTGGGATTGGGGATAATGACAGAAGCTACTGTGTTAGAAAGGGCTATCAGCCAAGTACTCTGAAGAGATAGTGTTTGAGTAGGTATGTAACAGGACTTGTCAGTCTTAGTATGGGTGTTGATGAAATTGCCTGAGGAGACATAACTAAAGATGAGTGAGTAGATAAATTTTAGGGTCCTTTTTTCTTTTTGCTAAGGAATGGAAGATTATCATATCTTTCTCCTGCAGCTACTGAGCACTGGTGGCTTCAAACCCCCTGACCTTTGCCTCGGCAGTTGACTGTGTAACCATCGTGCCACCAGGACATCCAGGAAATTCATCACTTCGTTCCTAATATTTTTCTAGTGTAAATGATCAGTTACTTTTAGGACGTCAAAATTTGACAAGATCTTGAGAGATTATATTGCCCAGTCACTCATATAAGGTGTGGCAAAGTTCATGATTGATTCGTATTTACTTTCTTTGCCATTCTCAGATTTAGTAAGTTTGTCTCAAATATTGTAATCCAAGTTTGATTTTAAGCTATTAAAAGAATAAAAATGGACATTTGTTGAGGGTTTACCGTGTGCTGAAATCTAATCTAAGTACTTTGCACATGTTAATACGTTCATCCTCGCAAGAACTCTGTGGACTAGTCAGTTTAAGATGAGGAACTCGAGACACAGAGGTTAAGGAACTTGTACCACACGTTTCCCAGCAGGAACAGGCGTTGTTGTTAGTTGCCATCAGGTCAGTTCTGACTCATGACGATCCCCTGTATGCAGAGCAGAGCTGCACCATAGAGTTTTCAGGATTGTGACTTGTCGGAAGCAGATCATCATGCCTGTCTTCTGGGGTGCTGTGGGTGGGTTTGAGCCACCTTTCAGCTGGTAGTCAAGGCCTTTGGCGCCAGTCAGTAACTGATTTTCTGGCTCTTGCTTAGTACTTTGTTCTTAAATAGGACAGAGTCCGTTGCCCTCTAGAAATTTCTTAGCTTGCACATTTCGGTATGATTATCTTTTTGTGTTTATGGATTACATTGCCAAAAATCCCAAGTGGTTTTTATGCCTAAAAGAGAAGGGTAATATTCTTATATAAAGAAATTTACTTTCACCAGAGTATATTTTTTATTTGAAATGCTTTAATCCTTTTATTTTGAAATGTAACACAGAAAAGAGTTTAAAACAGAAATGTATTGCTTTATGATTTTTTTAAGGCACAGCTGTAAACCCATCACCCAGGTCAAAAACCAGCAGAACACTGCCAGCATCCCAGAAGTCTCTGCTTGCCCTTTTCTTTAGTGTTTTAACCATGTATGCATACGTGCAAACTTGAACATTTAGTTTACTTTTCCTTTTTTTTTTTTAATTTTAAGTAAATGAAATCATACAATACGTACTCTTGTTGCTGGCTTCATTTACTGTTGTTGATAATTTTTTAATAATGCATTTGAAAGTAGGGAGTTTATTTCAAGCCTTTCTCAGCTTCTCAGGAAATTTTTTTGGCTTTTCTTCCGTGGCTGTAAGGGGACTGCTACACCGGTAGAGCTTATGTTTCTCACTCACATAACTGCATCTTAGGAACAGAAGAAGTAGAATTCCACTATATTTGCTCCCTTTTTTCTTAAGTTTAATGGTGCAGTTAATAGACCTGGTGTGTTACCATAAATTATCAAACTTTCAGAGGTTTAGTGAAATGCATGAGACGTTTTTGGTGCAGTGTGGCACAAAGCAAGCACGGCCATCTAAACTGTCTCACATTGTAAACTTTCACTTAATCCCAGTTAAAAAAAATAGCTTTCCCCAAATCTTTGAAAACATTTATGTTTTCATTTTCACTTACATATTTTTTAAGTTTCTTCTGTAATGATTTGTAGTCCTTAGACTATTTTTATGTCTTCATATGTATATCATTAGCTAAGCTCTTCACTGTCACTGTCTCAGAGTTCGCTGGCAGAAGCATGCAACTCCAAATGTGATGGATGGATGGATGCTAAGATTGCTAAAGAGAAATTGAATGTTTTTCTGAGTGTCGTTCATATATCTTCATTTATTTTTCCACTTGTCCAATCACCCAGAAGAGTTGACCACTTTGCCTCCTTATTTTATGCATAGAAGCCTGGTCCCAAAATGCTGAAAGGTCTGTGCCAAGGTAATACCAAGTCAAGACTAGAATGTTACTCTAGATCATGAGCAAGGGTTTTCTCTCCTTCATTGTGCAGTCCTGTTGGTGACTAACAAAGTTGTTTTTTAAAAGTTACAAATGATTTTTAGTAAGAATTTCCATAACAGACTTGCACATAATCTCAGGAATTGGAAAAACTTAACTGTATTGAACTTTTGTCTGAAAAATTAATTATGTGTATGAAAGTATGTGCTATTTAAATATTGTTTAAGAGAAAGGTCATTTCATTTCCTAAGGTAGTACTCTTTTAGTAATTATCTGATGATACAATTGTTATTCCACTTATTTATTTTTGTTTTTCAAGTAAGAAAATTAGGTATTGTAAAAGGTAATAAAGATGGAAGGTCAGGCTTTGTGAAGAAGGTGACATTTGGAGGGCAGTTCTCCTTTATGCAAGTGGAAAAAAATCCTTAACACAAATGAGTCAGTAAAAGGTGTTTCAGATTTAGTTTAGGCAAGAGATTGTTATGTTGTAAATTGCTGGTAAAGTATTCATTCCTGTCTTGCTTAATTTCTTTAATAATAAAAACTTTGCCCAGCCTTGTCTGATAGTATACAAAAGACTTAGTACAAAACAAAGAATGTAAGCTATCTCAGTTTTTGAAACTTGATTACATATTAAAATAATACAATAAAAACCTGTGAGAGCCAGAGCCTCTGTAAGACAGAAATGTGTTAAAGATGGATAACTCTAATGTTTTTCAGTAAAATGAGTGATAGAAAAGTGGTATGACTGTACCCTATCAAACATTGAAAGCTTCTGGGACATGGAAACACCAGGCAGTTCCATAGACTTCTTGCTTGCACAGGTTTTATAGTATTTTGGATGTATTTGAGAAATTGAAACAAAACAAATTCTAGCAACTTTAATAACTGTGCATTCTTTGTCTGAACAGTCTATGGAGTGTAGTGCTGTATTAGGAAAAAGAAGCCTGTTGTGAGATCCGTTAAGCCATTCTGGGCCCAGTGGGCACTGAGTGAATACTGTTGTTAACACGCAGTTGAAGTGAAATATCAACAGCCTGAGATGTAAGATTTGTCAGTGAAGATGTCTTGTCCACTCTGTGGTATTGCTGGCTGTAGATACCAGCAGTACTTTGGCAGTTTTGTGTTTTTGTGCTGTTGCCCAGTAAAACCCTCATTTCATTCTCCCTAAAGTTCTGTAACATTGCTTTCTCGCTGGAACTGTGTAAGAGATCAGAAATCAGTGAAATAGAATTTTGACAGGATAGTGGTCTCCTGGGGTATTATAAATTCATAATGTTTACATGCCTAATTTTCAGATCTGGAAACCTAGCGGCCATGTTCTGGTTTGGCTACTTTATTTCCTGTATGGAAAATGATGAAACTAAATTAGTGGACATTTGAGTCTGCCTTTGGAGAGATACCCCATGACTACAGCATCATTCATTCACAGAAAACAAAGAACTTCTACTAAAGGAGACAGTCTAATGAAGTGAAATATTTTATAGTCCCTTTACAATTTTCTAATATTTTACTTTCAACATTGAGATGAAAAGCCATGCAAAATTTCTGATTCTGACATTTGCAATATAGATATGTATGGCCCAGATGGTTTTAGATGACTCTTCAGCAGAATGTTTTATTTGAATATTAACTGTAAAAAATGTTGACCAGTGCTAAGAAGTTGAAACAGGCTGGTTTTTGACAGCTTTGATCTTATATTATGAGTACTGATGAACATTTGTGTTTTCATTGAAATTATTTTGTTTTATTAATCTATATGTTTGTTTTCTCAAGATGTAATTGCGGTGATTATGTTTGTTACATGAGTATGATAAAATTTCACTTAAATTGTTCTTGAGCAACTTTAAAAATGAAAATACTCTGAAACAAAAGAGATACAGGAAAAATTAAAAGTAAAATTTACTTAGTTTCAAGGCACGTTAACATATCCTTATTCTCATGTGGATTAATAATTAAAACAAAATATTTCAAATTATATTTGCATTAATAAGTGAAATGTCTACATATGCTATTAAAATACATTAATTATTTTTACCTTTTAGGTTTGCCATCAGAAAGATAATGCTTCTGGAATTTAGGTGAGTTTAAAGGTTTTCTTTGATGAAGGTAAAGATGACAATAATAATTTAACTTTTGGCTATATTTTCTGGATAATTTTGAGTGTAGTTAAGAAAATAATGTTAAATTTGTGGAGATAATTATTTTTGTGATTGGCTTGCTTTAGAATATGTATATGATAGTCTGTTTTTTCAAAGATGATTCCTTGGGTTAGTATAACTCATTTGGAGTTGTTTCACGTTAGTTAATGTATGGTATGCTGAGTAATTTATGTACTCAGACTTGAATCCTCCAGTGATCAGTGACATTAATTTGGAGTGAAATTTACAGCTATATGTTTTCTTCTGTCAAGTTAAATTGTCAGTTGGACTTTGTCTCTTTAACCTTATTCTTACCTAGCTGCTTATAAGTATCTCAAACAGAAAAGAATATATACATGCTGTTTTTCAATTATAAAACTGACATTCTCTTTGTTGTTGTTTGATGATAGAAGCAGTTACCGCTTGTTTTAGTCAGCTAGTGCTGCTCTAACAGAGATACCACCGGTGGATGGCTTTAACAAAAGAAAGTGTATTCGTACACTGTCCAGTAGGTTATAAGTCCAATTTCAAGGTGTCTGCTCTAGGGGAAGGCTCTCTATCTCCTGGCTCTGGAGGAGAGTCCTTGGTTGTATCAGTCTTTGTTCAGGGAGCATCTTGGTACAGGAACCTCAGGTCTACCGGTGCTGCTTTCTTGATGATGTGAGGTTCCCAATTCTGTCTGCCAGATTTTTTCCTTTATATCTCAAGAAACCGACTCAAGGCACAAAACAGCCTTACACATTGAATGTTGCTCTACCAACACAACTGTTGCCCATCTACCCTCATTAATATCATAAAGGCAGGAATTCCAACATGGAGGAACATCACATTGTGTTACAGATTTTTAGGGAACACGTTCAATCCACGACACTGCTGAATACGTGATTTGCCCCAGGCACTTTGTTAAGCATATCGTATACAGAGCACTCACAGCAACCCTGACAAGTGTTATTCTCTCCATTTAGTGGAAGAGGAAACTGAGATCACAGTGATTAAGTAGTTTGCTCAAGATACTACAGCCAGTGTCTGATGCCCAAAAGACTGATTACTTAGAGATTGGTTGTACACTTACCAATTATAATAATAGAAAAGATAATGGAAATGGAGTAGTACATGATTTTTCAGCTTTTCTAAGCATAGAAAAGCTTAGAGATCTGGTCTTGGTCTCTGTATTAACATCAATTCCCTATGTAACACTAATTAAACTTAACAAAAATGGCAGAATAAATAGATGATTGTATCATTTTTACAAAGAGGGAAATTAAAGTTCATAGTTACTAAGTAACTGATGAGTTGAATATCTTCTATATGCAGAGGATTATGTTATATGCTTTAAATACATCATTTCATCTAATATGCATAATAATCCCAAGGAGATCGCCCTCATTTTAGAGAGAAAACTGTCTGGCCTGTGAAGACATAATGTGCTTTTCAGGAACAAAGATAAGGATCAGGGTGACGCTGATATAAAATTGAGATGAAATTGTAGTGTCTTTGCAAATATCAGAAACCAGAAGAATTGTAGAAGGGAGGAGAAAGCCAGAGAACAGAGAGAAGGCATCAGTGATAGTATAATACTTTAATAACTGAAAAAGTAAATTTTCATTTTTTGTGAACTTTAATGTGATCTGTTTCCAGGAATGCTGTTTCTCTGTGCCAACCTCCAGATATAAATAATCTAAAGTTTGTAGTAGAGGTAATTGGTGGTGGTGTATAGCTAGATGGAAAGTGAGATAACATGGAGAAGATGATTAGCTGTAGGAGAATGATCAGAGAACAAAAGGGTTATGGGAGGGAGATGTTTACGTTTTTGCTACAATTACCTGAAACAGAATCAAGGAATTACTGAAAAAAATCCTTGAATTTGGAGGAAGGAAATACAGTTTGGAGTTAGAATCATAGCTGTCTTCTTGGGCAAGTCATTAACTTTTGCTCCCTCAGTTTCGTCCATTGAAAAATGAAAAGAATAAGTGTGGAGCTTCACTGTATAATAGATAATATCAAGATGAAAAATTACTGTCATTTTTAGAAATTACTATATTATTAATTTATTACTAAATATTTTTAGTAATCTATTGCTAATCTATTATTACTGTTATTTATATTATTACTAACATATTAGTAATTACTGTAGTCATGATTAGTAATGTTAGTAATTACTATAATACTATTTATAGTATTTATAAAATAAAAGTATTTTAATAGCATTACTGTTTATATTATTATTACTAATACATTAGTAATCTATTAGTAATGAATTACTATGTTAGTAATATAGTAATTTATAAAATTTTTTATTTTTATTAATTAATTTTTATTAAATTTATTACTAAATTTTTATGAATTATTATTGGTAAGCCAGTGATAACCCTGAAGCATCTGGCAGAAACAAATACACAAATACTCTAGTAGGATATGTATTTATTTCAGCTATACCACAAATAATTGCTAACAGTCTGGTGAAGGTGAGTTCACCGTTCTAAAATATAAGGTACATTAGGGTAATAATTCACTAGAACAAAGAATCAGTTGAAAAAACAACAAACAGATCCTATTATGAAGTTTAAGTAATTAAATAATTGATATACAGTCAAATTATGTTTAAAATTATTATGACATAAAAGGAAATATGTGAGCAAGATGAGTGACAAATTTGAAATAAATGGAAATAAAAATTCATTAAAAGTAAAAAAAAACTTGGAACAACAATGGAACAACAATGGAACAACAATATACAATGAGGACAGACTCCAAAATCTGTCAAGGAAACCACAATCAACAGAAGAGAAAATAGATAAGTGGGAACTATTAAGAATCAAACACTTTTGCTCATCCAAAGACTTTATTAATAGAATTAAAAGAACACCCACAGAATGGGAAAAAATATTGGGCAACTCTATGTCAGACCGACGCCTGATCTCCATAATCTATAAGATATTACAAAATATCAATAAGAAGAAGATAAACCATCCAATTAAGTGATGGGCAAAGGGGATGGACAGACATTTCACTAAAGAGGAGATCCAGGCAGCCAAAAAACACATGCGGACATGTTCACGATCTTTAGTTATTAAAGAAATTCAAATCAAGACGACAATGAGATAGCATCTCATCCCAACAAGATTGGCCATGATCCAGAAAACACAAAACAACAAATGCTGGAGAGGCTGTGGAGAAAGAGGAGCCCTCCTACACTGTTGGTGGGGTTGCAAAATGGTCCAGCCTCTTTGGAAAGCAATCTGGCACTTCCTTAAAAAAATGGATATCGACATACCATTTGACCCAGTAATTCCACTACTTGGAATATATCCTACAGAATCAAGGCCTTTCACACTAATGGACACATGCACCAGAATGTTTATCTCAGCACAGTCCACGATAGCAAAAAGATGAAATCAACCCAGATGCCCAACAACAGAAGAATGGATAGGTGAACTATGGTACATATACTCAATGGAGCACTATGCAGTGATAAAGAATAACATCTCCTAACCTGGTTTCAACTGGAAGACATTATGTTGAGTGAAAGTAGTCAGCGACAAAAGGACAAATACTGTATGAGACCTCTACGATAAGATCTCAAAAGCAGACTTGTGTATAGAAGAAAAGACTCTTTGACAGCTGCAAGGGAGGGGAGGGAGTCAGGGTGAGGGGGAGAGGCCTTAGTTTAGATGCTAGAAATCTGGTTGGGAGAAAGCGGTGATAGCACACATTAGAAACAAGAACAGCATTAAGTGGACTTCAACATAACTTGAGTACTCCTTCCATCTTAACCCAATATTGCAAGGATAGAATAGCTGGGGCAGGGGGCAGGGGACCATGCTCTAAGGCAGAATCGAGGCCAATTGGCACAAGAAGCATTCTGCTAAGAGGGCTCTCTGCACCCCACATTGGTGAGTGGCATCTGGGGTCTTAAAAGCTGCCAAGCTGCCATCCGAGGACACAGCAAATGGTCCCAACTCAGCAGGAGCGGATGCTCACTAGGGACCAAAATGACACGCGGTAAAGACAATCTAGACAACACAGAGACCCACAAGAGTGGGTGCCTTCATCGAATTGGTACCGGAAGAACCAGATGGTGCCCGGTCACCACCAGTGATAGCCACGATGGAGCTCACAGAGAGGATTCTCACTGGCAACACAAGAATAAAAAGGGGTACATCCTGAGATCTCCACTAAGAGACCTCGGTTGATGGTCCAGTGGTTTCGGGGTTCCCCTGAGAGCATGGTCCCCGGCCCTGATACTGCCCTTACCCGCAAATTATAACGAAGGTCCACTCTTTGGACAGGAATGGAATGGACTTGGCAATGCAGAGAGACCATATATTGATTGCACTTTATGATTCTATACATCTATAGGATGTCATCCTGCTGACCTCTGTCTGGAGGAAGGAGAGTGGGTGGAGAGGAGTGGAAAGGAGGCTGTTGGGAGGATGAGACATGTATGGAGCAGAGAGGAAGTGTGCTGTCACCGGGCAGGGAGAGCAGTGGAAGCTGCATATAGGTGGGCATGTAAATTTATACGGGAATGTACATTTTCACTCAGTCATGTTAAATTAAAAAAAAAAGAAAAGTAAAAAAAACTCAACAAATTAGTGGATTAGACAGCTAAAGAGAGAATTGGTAAATTGGAAGATACATCTGAAGAAAGTAACTAGAAAATAGTGAAGAGAAATAGGGATGAAAAATATAAAGAAGATGTTAGAATGTAAGTGGCTAAAATGAGAAGATCCACTTGGAGTTCCAGAAGAGACAAGGTACGACTACAGGAGACACAGTTTTGAAAAAATGATGGCCAAGAATTGATGAAGCATATCAATCATGTAGATTCAAGACTTAACAGCAAATCTTTTTTTTATTATGATTGAATGAAAATGTACATTCCCATATAAATTTGCATGCCCACCTATATGCAGCTTCCACTGTTCTCCCTGCCTGGCGACAGCACACTGTTCCTGTCTGATCCATACATGCCCCATCCTCCCAACAGTCTTCTTTCCCTTCCTCCCTACCCACTCCCCTTCCTCCAGTAAGAGGTCAGCAGGATGATATCCTATAGATACATAGAAGCATAAAGTGCACCCAAGATATGGTCACTCTGCATCGCCAAGTCCAATCCATTCATGTCTGAAGAGTGGACCTTCATTATGATTTATGGACAGGAGCAGCATCAGGGCCAGGGGCTATGCTCTCAGGGGAACCCAGAAGTCCCTGGACCATCACGTGTCTTTCAGTGGAGATCTCAGGGTGCAGCCCTTTTTATTCTTTTGTTGCCATTGAGATTCAACTTTGTGAGCTCCATTGCGGCTAATGCTGGTGGTGGCCGGGCCCCATCCAGTTCTTCCAATCACGAGTCGATGTAGACAGCCAATCATGTGGGTCTCTGTCCTCTGGGTTCTCTTTCTACCATGTCATTTTGGTCCTCGGTGATCATGCATTCCTGCTGAGTTGGGACCATTTGCTGTACCCTCAGATGACAGCTTCGTAGCTTTTAAGACCCCAGATGCTTCTCACCAATGTGGGGTGCAGAGAGCCCTCTTAGCAAAATGCTAGTTGTGCCAGTTGGCCTCGATTTCGCCTGAGAGTATGGTCCCTGGCTCCCCACCCCAGCTACGCTATCCTTGCAATATTAGGTTAAGATGGAAGGAGTACTCAGGTTATGCTGAAGACCACTTAATATTGTTCTTCTTTTTAATGTGTGAACAGCAGATCTTTAGCAGAGCAATAAAGACAAGTTGAAGATCTTAAAATCAGCTAGAGAGAAAATACAGTTACACATAAAAGTTACACAGAAGTTGATTTTACACTTTTCAATTACAATAGAAATAGAATGCCACTAGTACAGAGATTAAAAAAAAGAAATGCTGTTTAAATTCTTTACCTGGCTAAACTCTTATGAAATAATGCAGTTTCAGGCAAAGATCGATTAACGTCACCAAACTTTTGCCGACAGAAGTGTGTGTGTGTGTGAGTGAGATTAAGTGAAATTATACAGTCCAAATCAATTTTGCATGCCCACCTGTCTGCAGCTTCTTCTGCTGTCTTTGCCCACTGACAGCACACTCTTCCTTTTCCTTCTATACTTGTAGTATCCTCTGAACAAACTCCTGTCTCCTCTCCTCCACCCTCTTCTCTCCCATATAGAAAGAGACCACCAGTAGGAAAGCATCCTATAAATGCATAGAACCATAAGTACACACACCCATATGTCACACTGTGTCCCTGAGTCCAGTCCATTTTTGTCTGAAGAGTTGACCTCAGTAGTGTTTTCTGGTCAGGGGCAGCAGCAGGTCTAGGGACCATGCTCCCAGGGAATCCTTCAGGCTGTTGGACCATCAGTTCTGGTCTTTCATTAGAGTTCTTGAGCTGCACCCCTCTTTTTATCATGTTGCCACAGGGACTCTACTTGGCATGCGCCATCATAGCTGTCTGCTGGTGCCCAGGCACCATCTGGTTCTTCTGGTCACATGTTGATACAGTCACCCATTCACATGGGTCCTTCTGTCTCCTGGGCTCTTTTTCCCACATGTCTTTGTTGTTCTCAGTCACCATCTGTTCCAGATGAGTTGGGACCACTTCGTATACCTCACATGGCAGCTTGCTCGCTTTTAGAACCCAAGATGCCACTCATCACTATAGGGTGCAGAAGACTATCTAATCTATGACCAACCCTCTCCCTCCTTCCCCACCGTTAGTCTTGTCTTCTGTAGATAAGTCTATTTTTTGAGTCCTTACGGCAGAGGTCTCATACAACATTTGTCCCTTTACAGCTGACTTATTTCACTTAGCATAGTGTCTTCCAACTGAAACCAGGTTATGAGATGCTTTCTAAAGCTAGTGTTCTACTGAGTATATGTACCATAGTTTTTGTATTTATCTTGCCAACAGAAGTTGTAAAACATATAATTAAGGAAGAAGGAATTTAAATTATTGTTATTTTAAATATTTTATTGTGCTTTAAGTGAAAGTTTTCAGTGTAAGTCAATTTGTCATTCAAAATCTTTGGTGCACATTGCTGTGTAACTCCAGCTGCTCTGCGCACACTATGACAGCACAGTCCTCCTTCCCATCCTGTATTTCTTGTGCCCATTCAGCTAGCTCATCTCCCCTTCTGCCATCTTTTCTTACCTCTGGGCAGGAGCTGCCCAGTTAGTGTCATATATCTACTTTAGCCAAGAAGCACACTCTTTGCCAGTATCATTTTCTGTCTTGTAGTACAGTCCAGTCTGTGTCTGAATAGATGGCTTCAGGAATGGTTTCTGTTCTGGGCTAATAGTCTGGAGGCCATGTCTTCCAGGAACCCTGTGGTCTGTTGGATCATTAAGTCCGGTCGTTAATAGAGTTTGAGTTCTGTACACTCATTTTTTCCTGCTCTGTCATGAACACTGTTATGTTCCCTTTCAGAGCAGTCATTGGTGGTGGCCAGGTACCGTCTAGTTCTTCAGGTCTCATGCTAATACTGTCTCCAGGTAATGTGGCCCCTTCTGTCTGTTGGGCTCAGGAATTTAAATTTTTACATGAAGAATTGAAGCTCTGTCCCTTTTATTTATGAAAGAGTACTTTAATGTCACTTGAAACATCGTGACCATTGTTGTGAAAAAAAATCTTAATTTATTTTTGTACTTTCCTTACATTGCAAGATGGATTGTCAAAGATAGACCCAGGGAACACCAGTAGTAATAAGACTTTGAGCCATAAGAGGAAGTAGAAAAACTATAGCACTATAGTAGTTTCCAAAATCTTTACGAGTTTGTGTGTATAAGAGACAGAGCATGAGAGAGACAAAGAGATCGAGCATGTGTGTATTGATGAGAGAGATTGAAAGTTCATGCATGTAGGGCAATGTAGAGAGGGAACAGAAAGTCTTGCTTTTTCTGTTAGCACTCAAGAGTATTATACAGCAAAGTAAGTGTTGTTGTTGTTGTTGTTGTTAGGTGCCATTGAGTTGGTTCTTTCTGACTCACACTGACCGTAAGTACAACAGAAACAAAACACTGCCCAGTCTTGTACCATGTCCACATTCATTTTTGTGCTTCAATCCATTGTTGCGGCCACTGTGTCAATCCGTGTCATTGAGGGTCATCTTTGTTTTCACTGACCCTCCACTCTACCAAGTGTTATGTTCTTCTCCAAGGACTGATCCTTCCTTACAACATGTCCAGAGTCTGTAAGATACAGTCTTACCATCTTTGCTTCAAAGGAGCACTGAGTGTACTGCTTCTAGAACAGATGTGTTTGTTCTTTTGGCAGTCAGTGGTACCTTCGACATTCTTCTCCAACACTACAATTCAAAACCACAATTCAAAGGCGTCATTTTTTCTTCTGTTTTCTTTTTTCATTGTTCAGCTTTCTCATGCATAGGATATGATTGAAAATACCATGGCATGGGTCAGATAAACTTTAGTCTTCAAAGTAACATCTTTACAATACTTTGAAGAGGTCTTTTGCAGCAGATTTTCCCAATGCAGCATGTCTTTTGATTTCTTAACTGCCTCTCCCCGGGGTGTTGATTGTGGACCCAAGTAAAACAAAATCCTTGACAACCTGAATCCTTTCTCCATTGATGATGATGTTGCTTACTGGTCTAGTTGTGAGGGTTTTTGTTTTCTTGATGTTGAGGTACAATCCATACTGAAGGTGTTGGTCCTTGATCGTCATCAGTAAGTGTTTCAAATCTTCTTCACTTCCAGCAAGTGAGGTGGTGACGTCTGCATAATGCAGGTTGTTAATGAGTCGTCCTCCAATCCTGATGCCCTGTTCTTCGTGTAAGCAAGCTTTCTTGATTATTTGCGCAGCGTACAGGTGAAAAAGGTATGATGAAAGGATACAACTCTGATGCATACCTTTCCTGACTTTAAAGCATGCAGTGTCCCCTTGTTCTGTTCACATGACTGCCTCTTGATCCATATGCAGATTCCTTAAGAGTGTAATTAAGTGTTCTGTAATTCCCATTTTACCCAGTGTTAGCCATGATTTGTTATGATCCACACAGTAAAATGCCTTTGCATACTCAAAGAAACACAGATAAACATCTTTCTGGTATTCTCTGCTTTCAGCCAAGAGCCATCTAACATCAGCAGTGAAATCTCTCGTTCCATGTCCTCTTCTAAATCCAGCTTGAATTTCTGGAAACTCTTTGTTGATATACTGTTTTAGTCGCTTCTAAGCGATCTTTAGCAAAATTTTAATTGTGTGTGATGTTAACGATATTTGGTGATTTCTGCATTTGGTTGAATTACCTTTCTTTAGAATAGGCATAAGTGTGGATCTCTTCCAATCAGCTGGCCAAGTAGCTGTCCTCTAAATTTCTTGGCAAAGACAAGTGAGCTTCTAGCATTGCATCTGTTTACTGAAATAGCTCAACTGATTGGAGCTTTGTTTTTTTGGCACTGCCTTCAGTGCAGCTTCAACTTCTTCCTTCAGTACCTTCGGTTCCTGATCATATGCTCCCTCTTCGAAGGGCTGAATGTCGACCAGTTCTTTCTAGTGTAATAACTGTGTATTCCTTCCATCTTCTTTTGATGCTCCCTGAGTTGTTTAATATTTTCCCAGCAGAATACTTCACTATTACAATGTGAGGCTTGAATTTTTTCTTAAGTTTTTTTCAGCTTGAGAAATGCAGAATGTGTTCTTCTCTTCTGGTTTTCCATTTCCAGCTCTTTGCACGTGGTTTTATATTATTTCGTTTTGTCTTCTGGAGCTGCTCTTTGAAATCTTCTATTTAGGTCTTTTATTTCACCACTCCTTTTTCCTTTAGCTGCTTGATGTTCAAGAGCAAATTTCAAAGTCTGTTCTGACATCCACTTTGGTCTTTTTTCTTTCCTATCTTTCTAATGAGCTCTTGCCGTCTTCATGGATGATGTCTTTAATGTCATTCCATAATTTGGTTTTCAGTCATTAGTGGTCAACACATATATCTGTTCTTGAGATGGTCTTTAAACTCAGGAGGGCTGTACTCAAGGTCATACTCTGGCTCCTGTGGACTTGTTCTAATTTTCTCTAGTTCCAGTTTGAATTTGCATCTGATCAGTTGATGATCTGTGCCTCAGTCAGCACCTGGTCTTGTTCTGACTGCTGATATGGAGCTTTTCCATCGTCTTTTTCCACAGATATAGTTGATTTGGTTCCTGTGATTCCATCTGATGAGGTCCATGTGTACAGTCACCAGTTGTGTTGGTTATAAGAGGTATTTGCAATGAAGACATTGTTAGTCTTGCAAAATTCTATCATGCGATCTCTGGCATTATTTCCATCCCCAAGGCTGTATTTTCCAGCTACTGATTCTTCTTTGTCTCCAGCTTTTGTATTCCAGTCACCAATTATTATCAGTGTGTCATGATTCCATGTTCAGTCAATTTCAGACTGCAGAAGCTGTTAAAAGTCTTCAATCTCTTCATCTTTCGCCTTAGCAATTGGTGCATAAATTTGAATAATAGTCATATTAACTGGCCTTCCTTGTAGGCATATGGATATTATCCTATCACTAACAACATTGTACTACAGGACAGATCTTAAAATACTCTTCTTGATGATGAACGTAACACTTCCTCTGCGAGTTTTTGTTCCCAACATAGTGGAGCATATGATTATCAGATTCAAAATGACGAAGACTGATCCCTTTCAGCTCACTAATACTGAAGATATCCATGTTGATGCATTCTGTTTTATTTTTGACTATTTCCAATTTTCCTAGATTCATACTTCTTACATTCCATGTTTCAAATATTAATGGATGTTTGCAGCTGTTTCTTTTCATTTTGAGTCATGCCACATTAGTGAATGAAGATCCTGAAAGCTTGACTCCATCCATGTCATTAAGGTCAACTAGTCTGGGGGGGCAGCCCTTCCCCTCTTGTCTTCTGAGTGCCCTCCAACCTGGGGGGCTCATTTTCCAGCACTATATCTGGCAGTGTTCCACTCCTATTTATAAGGTTTTCCCTGACTAATTCTTTTCAGTGGTAGACTGCCAGGTTCTTCTTCCTAGTCTGTCTTAGTCTGGAAGCTCAGCTGAAACCCATCTGCCATATGTAATCCTGATGGCACCTAAATACCAGTGGCATAGCTTCCTGCATCACAGCAACAGGCAGGCCTCCACCGACAGACAAGTGGGGGCTGCTCGCTCTGTCCTTACCCTCCTTACCTGACGCTGTTACCCTCCTTTGCAGACGCTGTTTCCCTCCTTACCTGATGCCGTTATTCCTCTTAGTTGATGCTGTTTCCCTGATACATCAGGTAAGGAGGGTAACAGCATCAGGTACAGTAAGTAGTTGATGTTTGTAAGTATCTTGCATCATAAGAAATGGCTAAGATATGTTTTGGAAATAAGAAATACTTAAATTTGTTTAGAGTGTATTTTCATCCTAATCTTAAAATTAGAATTTTTGCACCTTTAAGGGAAAGTGCTAGTATCTTGAAAACTGATTTATGTTGACTAGATTGCAGATTAAATATCTAAAGCTTCTTTTTGAGTAACTCCTGTCCAGAGGCAAGATGAAAAGTCAGAAAGGGACAGGAGCTGGTTAAATGGACATGGGAAACACAAGGTAGAAAGTAAGAGTGTGCTGTCACATAGAGATTGCTGCATCTAGAGTCACATAACAGTGTATATAAATTTTTGTATAAGAAACTAACTTGAATTGTAAACTTTCACTTAAAGCACAATTTTAGAAAAAGGGAAAATAAAAAGCTTCTTTTTTGTTAGTTTCTCGAAGTGTGTTTGTCGTGCTGTGAGTTAATGTCAGACATATTTGTCTTTGAAAGTACCCACCATTTCATTTGTTTTAGAGCTGCTAGTTGTCAGTGATTTTCACCTCATGAAGAGTCTTAGGTAAAGAAATATCCTGTGGTGTGGTGATGATAATCACGTATGTCAGTGACTTTTGATGTCTTCCTAGTTGAGAATATAAAACTCTCATTTTATGAAGACACATTTTTCTGCGTACTAGTTTATAGTAGGTAGCATTGAGCTAGATTACAGGTAAATTGGTAACACATTCTCAAATAATTAAATATTCAGCTTTCTAAATGTTTTCAGAAAGTTTTGAATACTTTTACAAGTGAGTGACAGATTACAGTGGGTGGTGCTAACTAATGAAATATTCCGTGCCTTTTCACTCTTCACAGTCAGTATCTTGAAAATTACCTGTGGATGAATTATTCTCCAGAGGTGTCCAGCAAGGCCTATTTAATGTCAATCTGCTGTATGGTGAATGAGAAATTCAGAGAAAATGTCCCTGCGTGGGAGGTAACAAATTTAAACCACTTTCATGCTGTGCCCACTTAAGCCATTACAAAGTAGCAGAACATTTTACTGACAATCAATAGTGCTTTTAGAACAGCACTTTACCTAATAATATATTTTGAGAGAAGAGTGGATATAGGAAAGACAATAATATCACTTTTCTTTTGTTTTAGTGCTTTCTTTAAATTTGCTGTGAACTGAAAAATTTTGCATGCTGAGTTAGTTTTGTACTTTGAGCTAAAAACTAAGAATAACATGGGTTATGAAGTTTTACTTATGTCAGAGCTAACACGAATAATTGCAAACAGCTAATGTTCAAATGAAATAATAATGTCTTGTTTCACAACAGGGAATATACATATGTAGTTTTACTTGAAAAAAATATTGTTTCCAAAGTCAAGGCAGATGTTTATAAAATATAGTTGCCATTGTTTCTTTGTCCCTTATTTGGGGTATCTTTTCCTTTTTTGAAAAAACTGATGGTTGTGTTGATACAGTAGAGGCTTGCTCAGTGGAAATTCAAGATCTAGCTTTTCTTTGGCCATCATAAAATGGTCAGCTTATAGAAAGACTTTGTTCACTGCCTGAGTTTAAAGGAAGAAAAAGCACAGGTACTTTTCATCTGCTTTAAGGCTATGATCTCCAAAGAGACAAAGTGTTAAATTCTTTAAGTAAAACTATAGACTGTTCTCTCAAATATTCATTAAGTGACTGTCATCTCAGGACAGTTTAGAGCCCAAAATAAACTGTGAGGGTCCTCCTGTGCCTTATTGAGAAATCCTCATAATTTCCTGAAGTTGCTTCAAGCCACTAATATAGGAGAAGAAAAGGAGAAATATTTGAGCCAGAGAGTGACCTGATTGGTTTTGTAGATTATAAGACACACTTCAATGATTAGCCTTGAAATAGAGGATTGGTAAAGATTAACAAAAGAGGAAACACAGATTTACGAAGTAAAATCAATTGGGTTTTAGAATTAATTTGAAGTGTTTAGGAAAGAGAGTTTTTTTCAACAGCTTCCCAGGTTTGGGCTTCCAGGTATAGTAGATAGTAGTGCTGTTTACCAGGATAGGTAATAGCAGATAGATAAGTATATTGGAAGGTACAGAACTGCTGAGTTGAGTTTTAGAGGTACTGAGTGTAAATTACATTTAGAATATCTAGATGAAATTATCTGGTAGACAGAGGAATCTGAGTCTAGACCAACTAGAGAACTCTAGACTAAAGATGTATATTTGGAATCAGCATATGGTGATTGAGACAGTGGAGAAAAGAAGAATGAAGAGAGAACTCTAGTGGTTCTGCCATTTAAGTGGCAGACAAACTGGAGAGATTTCAGCACACTGAAAAGGAGTTGAGTGATGTTGAGGAGGGTCCTTTGGACTTGACAGCCATACAGCTTCTGGGGAGTGGTGTAGCTGGAAGCTGTTTTTAGAGGAGTGAATGGTAGAAAAGGAAAGGTAGTTTAGATCACATGTTTGGAGCATGTATCTGTGAAAGAAAAGAGGTGTGCCGGTAGCTAGAAGGGAAAAAACCCATTGCCGTCTAGTTAATTCCAACTCTGTAGCAAAGGAAGAAAAAAAACCCACTACTGTTGAGTCCGTTCTGATGCATAGGGACCCTATAGGACAGTGTAGAACTGCTCCATAGAAGTTACAAGGACTGCCTGATGGATTCAAACTGCCGACCTTTTTTTGGTTAGCAGACGTAGCACTTAACCACTGCGCCACAAGAGTTTCCCTAAAAGGGAGGTGCTGTAGTCCACTAGTGCCACTTTAACAGAAATACCACAGGTGGATGGCTTTACCAAAGGAAAGTTTATTCTTACGTAGTCCAGTAGGCTACAAGTTTGAATTCAGGATGTCTGCTCCAGGGGAAGGCTTTCCATCTTTTCTCAGCTCTAGGGGAAAGTCCTTGTGTTGCATCAGTCTTTAGTCAGGGAGCGTCTTGGCATAGGAACGTCGGGTCTGAAGAATGTGCTCTACTCCCAGTGCTTCTTTTTTGATGGTATGAGGTTCCTAAAGAACATAGAAGAACAGAACACAATACCAGAGATGGTGACCTAACTAAATTGCTACACAGGTTTTTGGGGAATCAATCTATGACAGGAAGTTAGGGTGAACAGTGGCTTAAATTTAAGTACTTTTATTACTTACATGTTAAGAATAAACAGCAAATATAAAATGGCAGAGGCTGCTTTTGAGATTAACTAGAGTGGGAGAATTACAGTTTTTGTTAAAGACAGTGTTATTTCTTTTATATAAGTCAGAAGAGTTAAAACATTTGAAATACAAAAATAAAGCCTAAGCTAAATACATGTATAATCCACAAAGAAAAACTAAAGAAATTAAAATCACTTTTTTATTTGCTGAAGTTTTCTGTGATCCTGTTATATTCCTGCCAGAAACCTGTTTGACCTACTACGGGTAATTATAAATAAACCTTAAATTCTGATATTTAATACATATACAAATAATCTTTCTGTTATCAAGTGGTTTTGTGAATAGACTACTAAAACCTGTCAGTATTTCTTTAAGGGGGAAAAATAGTAAGTCAATTCAGAAATAAATTTAATTCTTTCCCTTTGTAGATTTTTAAGAAGAAACCAGACCACTTCCCTTTCTTTTTTAAGTGCATCTTGAAAGCAGCATTAGCTGAAACTGATGGGGAATTTTCACTTCATGAACAGACGGTGTTACTGCTTTTTCTTGATCACTGCTTCAATAGTTTGGTAATTTTACGTTATATTTTGGTAGAATTTTCAGATGTTACTGTTCTTCTTTGTTTAGTTTGTCAAGACTGCCTGTGTAGCTAACTGTCAGTCATGGTAGTGGGGAATGCGGATAATGCTGAAAGTATGATTGCAGCACTTTCTCAGTAAAACTACTTTATAAGACTTTGTCTTGAGGACACTGATTTTGGCTAATTGCATATGATCTCCCAGAATGTGGTGTATACCAATACATTTTTATTCTTCATAGGATAGATTACCTTCTGGAACAGTAAATATTTATAGTGATTCACATTTCCTTTGTATATCTGAATTTATGTAAAGACAAGTGCTTCTGAATTGATGGTACACTCAGACCCATGCAGTGAAAGCATGGAATTCTTTTTTATCCAGGATAATGAATCTTAGTTGTCAGCATCAAATAGAGGATTGTTATTACATGTTCCTTGTAAATAAACTTTAAATTCTGATATGTAGTGCATAACTGCCTTATGGGAAGTTTTGTTAAGAAAAATTATGATGCTTTCAGTAGTTTAGACACTGGAGGCCATTATTACTTCTTAAACATTTATTAAAATGCACATAAGTAATTGTAAATAGACACAATTCCCTATCAGAAATCCAACAAAAACAAGATTTAATTAGTAGTTTAGCAAGTTTAGCTAACTTGCTGTTGCTGTTAGGTCTTATTGAGTTTGTTCTGACTGTCACTGATCCAGTATGAGAGAGGAGAACTACTGCGTAGGTGTCTTAGGCTGTAAGCTTGATAGGAGCTGATTGCCAGATGCACTGAGTGGTGTCAAAGCACCAACCTTTTGGTTAGCAGCCAAGCACTTAACCACTGTGCCACTCACTGGGCATCCGTAGATACCTGCAGTAATTCCAGTGTTTCAGATTTTCTGCCATCTTAGCCAACTTAAAAACTAATTTGTTAATTGAAATACTGTCCTTTTTATTTTTTTAGTATTGAATGCCTTCATAGTAAAAGAAGAGTAATTTGAAACTGTTGGACTTAATACAGGTGGTATGTGCCTCATGTAATGATTGAAGTAGAAAAACTGGTACATTTATTAACTTTTCTTTTTAATGCTTTAAACAGGAAGTAGATTTGATCCGGAGTCAAGTGCAGCAGCTTATCTCTCTTCCAATGTGGATGGGTTTGCAACCCGTAAGTATCTAATTTCAGAAATGTCTGTATTATATATGAGTGGAATGTGTGTTTTTAATTCTGTGCTTTTAACATAGATGTAAAAGGTATAGATAAAATTCCTTGTCCTGCTTAAAAAATTTATGTGTAACATTTTTACAGATTTAAAGTTTTTATGTATAAGCTAATACATATTTCACCTAATGATAGTATTGTAAAATATATATATTGAGCTTGTTGAGTATGGAGGGTTAACTTTGCACAGTATTATTACTATCCTTATGTATGTCTTTGGATGAGACTAGATGCAGACTATTTATTTTGATTTGCATGTGCAAATCAAATGTTTTTATTTGCTGAAGTTTTCTGTGACCCTCTGATATTCCTGCCAGAAACCTGTTTGACGTACTACTAATAATTGTAAATAAACCATAAATTCTGATATTTAATACATATACAAATAGCATTTCTGTTATTATGTGGTTTTGTGAATAGACTACTAAAACCCCATCAGTATTTCTTTAAGGGGAAAAAATAGTGTAATAATACAGCTATGGGAGAAGGTCTGGATCACATTTAATAGTAAGAGTTGGGTGTTTTCATCAAATCCTTATTGAATGGTGTTTATGTTCTTGTATCAAAGCCAGATAAACAGCTCTTAGGAAGTAAAGTTAAAACTATCAAATTTCCATGGAATACTTTATTCAGAATTCTCTTTCCTACACATAGATGTGTTTATGCGTGCTCAAGTATACAGGCTGCTCTGCCCTGTAGGGTCACTCTGAGTCAGAATGGACTCAGTGGCAGTGGGCTTGGGTTTGGTTAAATATATGGCATGTGTGTAGGTACCAGTTGATGGGGATGAAAACAGCAGGTGCATATAAACAGTTAATATTAAGTTAAAAAGTAGTAAGTGCCATGAGAGAGAATACAGTATGATGTGGTCATTTCCCTGTTTAGTTGTGATGACTGCTTTTATGTTCATTGTTACAGACATTTTTCAGGCTTAAATGCTTATGTTCCTAAGCTTTAATGCTTGTATTCTTTTTAGACTTAATTCTTTATGTTAGAAATAAAAGATAATTGATTATTGACCTTAGAATCTTTGACTAGAAGAGTTTTTCTTTTTTGCATTAAGGAGTATTAAATTTGAGTAATTTTTCAGAATACAGTTATTAGTGTCCTGGTTTTTAAGTTGGTCATGTTGCTCTCAGGTTTTACTACACTGCTCTGTGTCATAGCAACATATTAGAAGACTAATGCTTGATCCAGCCTTTATCTGTGTAAAATTTGAGGTTATTGGCATTTAAAAGCATGTCTCTTTTTCAGGCACGATTGGAATTGGAATTAAAAAAGACACCCAAGCTAAGAAAATTCTGGAACTTAATTAAAAAGAATGATGAAAAGATGGATCCAGAAGCAAGAGAACAGTATGTTGGCAAAGCCTCATTCCACGTAATTTTGTTGTGTGGGTTGTAAGTCCTAGAGGATGTTGACTGTTTACCTCTTTATATAGCGCTCAGGTACTAAGTGCTTTTACTTAAGACTATTATAGACATTTTTCCAGGAAGGTCTCAAAGAGAAGGCATCTTACCTCCATACTTTTCTTCTTTCTGTGCTGTTAATAAACAAGTATACATGTATCATTGACCACTGTTCTTCTCCTTGTGTATACTCCACGGTCTTGCCTTCACAGATAGTTCACAGTATTCGTGTAATCTTCAGACTATCAATCCGGTTTTTCTTTCTTATTCTCTCTTACATTTAACAGTGACTTTGACAGACTCCAACCATAATTTGTTCATTTCGTTAAGCAAATAATGAGTGTGTATTATTTTGTTAGGTGCTGTTCTAGGCATTGGGGATATAATAGAGAACAAGACAAAAAGTAATTCCTCATCTTGTGGTGCATACATGCTAGCTGAAAGACAGAAATAGGAAAGAAAACTAGATAGTATATTAGGTGATACAAGTGCTAAGGAGAAAAGTAGATACAGGGACTGGGTGCACAAGCAAGGGTATGTGTCTATGTGGGGTGGGGTAGCGGGTGATGTTTGTGATGTTTCTGAGTGGAAAGAACAGGAAGTCCTCACTCAGCATGAACATCTGAGAGAAGACCTGAAAGAAGTGGCTTTCTGAGAAGAGAACATCCCCGGTTGAGAGATCCTCAAGTGCGTAGGCTTTGAGGAAGGAGCATTATGGTGTGAGCAGAGCAAGGAGGTCACCATGGCTGCAGCAGAGTAAGCGAAAGGATGAGCTCAGGGAGGTGACAAAGAAACTGATGGTATTTGTGCAGTGTAGACCACTGAAAGGACTGTGCTTTTAGTGTGAGTGCAGTGGGAAGCTGCTGAAGAGTTTTATCCAGAGAAGTGATATGATTATGTTATAGGATCACTGTAGCTCTTCTGTGGAGAATAGCCGCTTCTCCTGACAGAGGTGCAGATACATGAGGAAATGCTCACGATGCTAGCCATTACAGAGATGCAAATCAAAACCACAGTGAAATACCATCTCACATTAATGCCGTCAGTCGAAGAAGCAGAACATAACAGATGTTGGAGTGGCAGCGAGACTGTAACTCTTATGTATTGGTGTTGGAAATACAAAATGGTACAACCATTCTGGAAGACAGTGTAGCATATGATCCCAGAGGTGAGGAGGAGACAGGAAAGCTGGTGATGGGTAATCCAAGGTTGTGAAGGAGAGAGTGTTGACATGTCATGAGTTGGAGACCAGTGTCAGGCGGTATAGTGGTTAAGTGCTATGGCTGTTACCCAAAAGTTCAGCAGTTCGAATCCACCAGGCACTCCTTGGAAACTCAGTGTGGCAATTCTACTCTGCCTGTAGAGTTGCTATGCATAGTCAGGATCGACTTTTTTGGTTTTTTGGTTTTATTAATTATTTAATGAGAAACTTGTTTGCTGTGTAAACGTGCATCTAAACTGCAATACAAAATTTAAAAAGTGGAGAAAACAAAAACAAACAAACGGACTGACAAGGATGGAGGCAGGAAGACTGAGAGGAAATAAATGGCAGTAGGCCAGGGAGATCGTGGTAATAGTGAAGGTGGTAAGAAGAGGTCAGATTGTAGATATATTTTGACAGGATTTTCTATTGGGTTAGATGTGGAATAGAGAGAAAGAGAATACTCAAGGATGATTCCAGGGGTTTAACGTGAGTAAGTGGAGTTGCCCTGTCCTGATGGGGGAGAGTAGAAAATAGAGATTTGGGGCAGTGTTCAGGAGCTTAACTTTGGATATGTTAGGCTTTAGGTAGTTATTAGACATTTAAGAGGAGATACTGAGTAGTTAAGAGACTCCTGGAGAGTGGTCTGGTGCATCATATATGCGTTCTATACATTTGAAGGAGCACTGGTAGTGCAGTGGTTAGGTATTGCTGTTACCTAAAAGGTCAGCAGTTTGAACCTACCAGCTGCCACATGGGAGAAAGATGTGGCAGTCTGTCTCCATAAAGGTTACAGCCTTAGAAACCCTGTAGGGCAGTTTGGCTCAGCTCTGTGGTGTCTGTATGTTAGAACTGATGTGATGACACATAACAAAAATGACATTAAAAAACAAAAAAGAAAACCAGTGCTGTTGAGTCAATTCAAAGTAAGACTGCCCCACAGATTTTGGTTTTTGGATTATCTCTGTATATCTGTACATAAGAAAACAAATTTTAGGAGTTATCATACCACCAAAGAAGGAAGTGTAGATATAAAAAAGATGTCAATAATAGTTTCTTATTGCTGTATAACAGTTATCACAGGTTTAGTGGCCTAAAACAGCACAGTTCAGTTTCTTACAATTCAGAATCTGATGTGGATGTCACTGGGCTAGAATCAGGCTGTCAACAGGTCTGTGTTCGTTTCTGGAGGTACTAGGGAAGAATCCATTTCCGTGCCTTTTCTAGCGTCTGCATGCTGCCCACGTTCTTTCAGTTAAGGTTCCTATACATCGTTAATTGCAATGGCCAGTCAAGCCTTTTTCATTTCACTCTAACACTGACTGTACCTCCTACTTTTGAGAACCTTGTGATTATACTGTACCCACCTCAGTAATGCAGGTTAACTTCCTTATTTTATGACCAACTAATAGTCTTATATCCCCTATGCCAGATATTGTAATGTAATATGTGTAGGTTTGAGGTTTATAACACAGGTATCTTTGGGGGAGCGCCAGTATTGTGCCTTCCACCTTGTTGAAGGTTTGAGCCGTGGCAAGGGCACACCAGCACTGACGAAGTCGGGAAGATGAAGAACGAGATGGAGAAGGAGCATCCGAAGAGGCAGAGTGAAATCTGGAAGAGTTCAAGTTCTTTAAACAGGAGGAGAAAGTACTTTAAGGAGAGAATAATTGACTTTCAGATGCTGCTCATACTTCAAGTAAGATCAGTAAAAATCTAGTTTAGTCTATAATTCTTTCAATAGGACTATGGAGACAACTTGAGGAAGAGGAGTCTTTCAGATTTAGCAGCATGGTGGAGATCAGTGATGACTTCAGCAAGAGCCATCTCAGTGAAGTGGGTTGGTATAAGTTCAAGAGATAATATAGGGAGAGAAATTAGAGGCAGTGATTAAAGACAGCTTTTTCAAAGAGCTTTCCTGATAAGGAAAGAACAGGTGGTGATTGGAGAAAAAAATTAGTTTGTTTTAATTGGAGAAATAATAGTATACTTGAGTGCCAGTGGGACTAATACAAAAGAAAGAGTAGAATGGATGATGTAGAAGAGAGAGGATGAGAATTAATGGAGTGAAATCCAGGAGAAGTGCAAAGATAAATTATTGACCTGTGCTAGGAGCCCAGGTAGTGCGTCCTTTGGAACAGGGATGATGAGCACAGATGCAGGTAGGTAGGAGGATAGGTTAGTAGGGACTAGTTGAAATTTATTCTTACTGTATCTGCTTTTCAATGCAGTAGGAGGTGAAAGCATCAGCTGAGTCTGAAAATGGACCAGGAGGAATTGGAGATTTGAGGAAAGCAGAAAATGTATAGCTTAGAGAGTGGGAAAATGAATGGACTAAGAAATAGCTAGAGTGATACTGCCTTTAGAGATCATTTGAGGTTGGTCAGATATTTAAATGAGGGTTATATGCATGTTGGTGTGTGTTTCTCCAGCCATGTTCACCTGTAGATAGAGGCCTATAGTAAGTAATTAGAAAGTTGGATGTAATTAGGTTTCAGATTTAATCACATGAGCATGATGAAACCTATCAGCGGAGTTGAGGATGAATGCAAGAAAATGGTGAAACTTGATCATGTAGTTTAAGCTTGTTAAGTAGGGAGATGAGGATATGAGAAGGTGAGGCACAGTGGAAAGATGATGAACTCCGTGGATTGTAAGTCTAAGTAAAATAGACAGTGTGTTGTTGGATTACTTTGGGAGTGAGCCTGAAGAGATAGGAAATGGTAGTCAGAATATGGGATGCTTAAAATTGAGAGGGTTTCTAATTCCTGGTCCATATAAAATCTTGTATAACCAATAGAAGTTAGTGGCTGAGATAGGGCATAAGACAAGATCATTAGTAAAGAACAGTCCAAGGAACTGAGAAGCCAGGAAGTTGGAAGGTTGTTTTATGTGGATACTGAAACCACCACCAACAATCATTGAGAATATTGGTATGGGAGAGTGATTGTAGCCAGAAGCTGAGCTCCTTGTGGAAACCCTGGTGGTATAGTAGTCAAGTGCTGTGGCTGCTAACCAAAAGATTGGCAGTGTGAATCCCCCAAGTGTTTCTTGGAAACATACGGGGCAGTTTTACTCTGTCCTATGGGGTTGCTATGAGTTGGAATAGCCTGAACGGTGGTGGGTTTTTTGGTTTTGGTTCTCTCCTTGTATGAATGTGTCCTTCATTCCTATATGGTGAATTTCTTCAAACTGTTTTCATTCTTCAGGGTGCTGGTAAGGCTGTCTGTACGTTTTCCTGTACTCAGCTTGCGTTGATCACTCTTCCCTTTGTTCCATCAGTGTACCTTCTTCTAAATCTGTGTTATGCTGTTCTGCCATGGTGATTTGTGTTTTGTTGTTACCTCTCCATCAGACTGAGAACAGCTTGAAAATGGGGGTGTTTGTTCTTTTTATCATCTCTGTTTAACACAATCTCTGGAAAGTCATAGATGATCAGTAATTGAATTTTGTTAAATTGAATTTACAAAGAAAGACCAAAACTGTATGGTGTAATTCCCCTCCCATATGAAGAAGCTATGTATTCAAATAATGTTTCAAATTTCAGAGAGAAATGGAACATCGGAACAGTGTAAGAAAGGCGTTCACCGCTGGAAAATGTACTTTCAAAATAATTATTTTAAAAATAATCTGGCAATGTAATCTCTGTTTTTAGAGCCTATCAAGAAAGACGATTTCTTTCACAACTCATTCAGAAGTTTATCTCAGTGCTAAAATCAATCCCGCTTTCTGGTACGTGCCTTCCTTTACTCCATTCACTCATGAAGTTACCCTTCAGATGTCCTTATAGTGTTTACTTACCTCTAGTCTAACAACTGCTGTTAGGATGATTTTTGAAGTGTAATTACAGTGTGTGCACTCTGCTTTTCAACTGTGTTACCAGCCTGGTGTGTAACTGCCTTAGTGGATTATTTTAAAGGCACCAGCTTGGTTATTGAAATGCCTGTTTATTTAGCCCAAATGTGTTTTGAGCTTACATGTCAGTCCCTGCACAAGGTGCTAGGATAAAGTGCTGAGCAAAATGAACACAGACCCTCTCCCCATGGCGTTTATAGTAGGATGCTAATGTGTGTTCTCGTATGAAATCAAGTACCGATTGGTGGGGAAGAAGAGAATTGTTTTTTTAGTATGAGGTAGAAAATGAATGAAATCAGAAGTATAGAAAGTAAAATGGAAAAGGAATTTCTTTCCTAGCCGTCCACATTTACATAAGTATATGCTAGGTTTGCAAGAGGATTAAAGAAATGAGCCAGTTTAGAGAAGGTATGAATATAGATGGAGTATGTACTTGGCAAATGGGAAGCTGACTTTTCAAGGAATAATGTCGTAGCTTCATTTTATAGGGTTATGAAAATACTGCATGCATATCAATTGCTGTAAAGGAATTCTGCATAGGATGATTTGAAGTGTTAGGGCTGTTGTCAGAAGTAGGGGCAAAAACAATGAAGAACAAAACAGCCCAGAAGCAAACGCCAAGGCTGTGTCTGTGTCTGAGACTGGAGTAACCAAGTGTCGGTTATGGACACTGCTACTCATTAGGGCCCAGCTAATGTAAAAGCATGAAATTCCATCAACACCAGAGCTCAGAAATTGAGCATCAAATTTTAAATAGGCCATTGCCAGTAATTTTCTCAAGCTATAAATAAAGATACAGAATGCAGAATTTGCTCCTTCTTTTAGATTTGGACAAAAATATTTTCTGTGCAGTAACAAGGAAAAAAGATAACAGCAGAGGGCTGTTTTGAATGGACTTAATGAAAAAGTTACTCCTTTAATTTCTTCCGTTTAAGCAGCTGCATGTCCTAGACGAGTTTCCAGAAAACTTGGATTCTATTTCTGACCTAGCCCCTAAATAGCTGGACACCTTCATCAAGTTGTTTTCTCTGATTCTCAGTTTGTCACATGGAAAATTCTTGTCTAAAATGAATGTTATCTAAGGTCTTTTTCAATTATTAAATTGTGTGGTTATTTTAGAGTCTATAGATTATGGGCATATGTTAACTGCAAAATTTCCAAATTAACATTTCTGTGTATTAGTCACAAAAATATTCACATGAAGGCTTTTGTTTTCTAGTATTCTACAAATAAATTAAAAAGATGGATTTATTTAAGCCTTTGTTGGGTGCCTTCTCTAGGTTTGACACTGTTGGTCCCTTTTGGAAGTCTTTAGACTGAAGCAGCAACAGGGACCCTACAATTTTCTCCTTTTTGATCAAAATAATCTTGGCAGGGTGGTTTTAGCTGGTAAAATGGTAGACCATTTCCTGTTATTAGGAAATAAAAAACTTGCACTCTGCAAGTAAGTCATGCAGTGTCACAAGGCTATAATTACGTAAAAATGAAAATAAATATTTTTTTAAAATAATATACTGGGGGGCTCAGAAATAGCATAAAGTAAGACAGTAATCTTAAAAAAATATTTTATTGCTCAGTGTATCACTGGTGTTTTAATATTCACAGGAACAAATTTAGTGGAGAAAGTTCTTAAAAATCATCCCTCTGGTTAGTTCGGTGTGTATCTTTTCAGCCATTTTGTATACATTTTAAAGATGTGCACACGCTTGTGTGTGTTTATACACATGTACACGCATATATGTATGTGTTTAGGTGGTTGACATAACTTGTAGGAGTATGTGAAGACAGTAAAGGTAAAGCAAAATTAGACACAAAATTGCCATTCTTGTTTTTTCAAAATCTGATTATTATTGATTATTTTTAAAAATTAATAATTTAACAATAGCTTTTCAAGCCTGGTTTTTAAAAGGGGCTTCTGACCATTGCTGGGTTTATAATTTCTCTTATAGAGTTCAATATAAAGATATATATGAGATCCTTGCTCTGAGTGACAATAGGATCATAATGAATAAACACAATAAACACAAATGACCTTGTTTAAATAATTAAATAACTGCCAATTTCAAGATGTAGCATACAGAATAGTGTAGGCAGAAAATTCTAACATGCTTTGTCTCTCATTTAGAACCTGTCACTATGGATAAAGTTCATTACTGTGAAAGATTTATTGAACTTATGATTGATCTGGAGGTAAGAAATTTGCGGTCACTTCTCTTTATAGAACCATTAAGGGGGCTAAGACTAAGGCTAAGACTGTATTTGAAATATTTTTGTACCATCTCAAACTGGTCTTTGTATTTAAGGTGTTGCCTGGAGAAGAAAGTCATGAGTGACTGGCCCTTGAGATTTTCAGATGATTGTCCAGTCTGACATGGACTGTACTTAAAACAGAAGAAGACTGTTTAGTATACTTAATAAATACAAGTCCAGCGATGACAGTTTATTTTCTATTATATTTTAATACTCTTCATGGAGTTTTTGATAGTGACTGGTGCCCTAGGTTTATGACTATCTCTTTAATAATCTCACTTTTTAAAAGGCACCTAATATTCTTGATGAAGAAAAGTATAGTTGTTGTCAATTTTATTTTGTTTTTGAATTTGGAGTTTTTAAAAAGGATTTCATACTATTGGGTGCAGAATTTTAATGGAAAGTCTGAATAGTTTATATAGTTCAGATTGAGTTAATTTCTGTTTCCATTTTTAATGCAGGAAGTTCAAAGAAAATTCTTTCTGTTCCATTTCTAGAAAGGTAGGGGTAGTTTCCTGAAATGAGTATTAGAACACTGGGCTAGTAGTTGTTGCCATGAAACACAGATTTAAGCCACCTGCCACAAAAACCAATAGTGAGACAGGTAAAGTAAGTGGTCAAGAGGTTTATTACATGTCAGCATGTAAGGGATGGGGAATTCTGGTCCTCAGAGCCTGTCTGACTTCTTGAGGCGAGCTAAGGGTTTTTAATGGATAGATAAGGGTAAACGTGTGGGTATTTAGGGGTGTGTGAAGGTCAACTGGGTGGAGGTCATCTGATGAGGAAATGTATGTCAAGAACTTGGTAGTAGTACTCTGATGAGGAGATCAAGAACTGGGTGGAGGTCTCCTCATGAGGAGATGTGAGTCAAGAACTGGTGGTAGTTGCCTGCTGCCTCCGTCTGTTGGATGACTCTAAGGAGAAGGCTACAAAGTTTTTATCTTGGTAGCTAAAGAAACAGAGTTAGTCTTGATTGCCTACTTCATAGTCAGCTATGTATCTATTTTTGCATGGGGCATTTGTAAACCTTGGTGGCACAGTGATTAGGTGATACTGTACCTAATCAGAAGACTGGCCATTTGAATACACGATATACTGCTTGGAAACTTTTTGGGACAGTTCTACTCTGTCCTATAGGGTCACTATGAGTTTGAAAAGCTTTTTATATCCACTGCAAAAAATCTCTCAAGATTTAATAAAAATCAAGAATTGATGTATTTGAATTATGGTGTTAGCAAAGAAATATTCAATACACCACGAGCATTCAGAAGAATGAATAAATTTGTCTTGAAAGTGGTACAGTTGGAGAAGTATTCCTTAAAAGTAAGGATGGTGAGACTTCATCTTAGTTACTTTGGGCATGTTATCAGAAGGAGCCAATCCCTGGAGAAGGACATTGTGCTTATTAAAGTATAAGGTCAGTGAAAAAGAGGAAGAGCTTGCATGTGGTAGAGTGACACAGTGGCTGCAACACAGGGCTCAAACATAACAGCAATTGTGAGGATAGTGCAGGACTGAAACAACGTTTCATTCTTTTATACATAAGCTTACTGAGTTGGAACCAATCCAGTGGTACCTAACAAGAAAACCTAAAGAGTTGTACCATGTCCAAACATAGAGAGAGCTATTTTACAAGGAAGGCAGCCTTGTTGCTTTTGTTCTTAGATCTTAGCTTATTAAGTCTGACATTCTTTCCAAGCAGTGCCCAGATATTTTTGTACCTAAGGAGTCATTTTTGGTAAGGTATCAAACAGGAATAGTCTCTCTAGCACCAGGCTCTAGCCAAGATTGATAGCTAGCCAGAAATAAACTGTAGTAGAAATGCTCCGTTTCATATTGAATCAGAAAAGGTCACTTAAAGTGAGGATGTGTAGGTTGAAACTTACAAAAATAGTATAAATATTTATTTTACTTTAAAATAGAAACAAATTTATTTACAATATTATAAGGCTGAGACATTTTCTTTGAGTGTGGATCTTCTGATTAGAGTTCTGTATATGTTTTATGCATAAATAATAGTCTTAAAATATCACCCCTAATCTCCATTTACGTTTCTTTACAGTGAAGCCAGAACTTAAAGTCAGTTACCTATTTAAACTTTGAAGTAATGCCAGAATTTAACATCATCTTCTCCATTTGAAACAACAGAGGCATTTTGAGGTTTTTAAGTAAATGCAATCAAATGAAAATAATTGAAATTTTAAAAAAGGTGGTAGTATATTATTCAGTTATTTATAAGAAACCATGTATTTGACTTCTTAAAATGAGAGAAGTCTTCTTGAATGATTACCTCCATATTAAACTTGGGTAAAAATGGCAAGAATTTGAGAGGAAGAAAGGTCATCTTACATATATTGAACCAATATTCCTAAATCAACTCCCTATTTTCAGTCACCAGTGATCCATTATGTATAAAGACCCGTCTCCTATACTGTGAAAGACTAAGCACTCAATTGTTGTCACACCCTCATACACAAATTAGTTGGCTACAGCATACTTTTTAGTTAGAAATGGTCCAATAAGACAGCCAAATTTTTTGTTTCATTTTTCATTCACTATTAATTTTTAAGTTAACTCAACAAAATATAAAGAACATACCATAATCCAAAACACTAAACAGAATGGTATGTTACAAAAAAAAAAAGATACCTAGACCCAGTAACTAGTTTCCATTGTGTTGACTCCATGTGTTTCGAGTTAGAACCGTGTTCTATAGAGTTGTCTTGGTTTTCATGGCTGTGATCTTTCAGAAACAGCATCTTCTGAGGTGCTTCTGGGGGAGGTTAACCTGAACTTCAGGTTGTTGAACTCTTTGCACCAGTCAGGGACTCCTTTAGACATAGTACACAAACTTCTTGCCATTGAGTTGATTCCAACTCATAGTGATCCTATAGGACAGAGTAGAAATGCCCCATAGCGTTTCCAAGGAGTGCCTAGTGGATTGAAACAGCTGAATTTTGGGTTAGCAGCCGTATCTCTACCACTGTACAACCGGGGTTTCCCTGGATATAGTAGGTACGCTCAAATGGAGTACATTCTTAGAGTGAAAGGAATGTTAGCATACAAATGACTCTATCAAAAGGGAGAAAATGGCAAAAGTCATTTAAGAAATCTAAGAAATAAAGAGGCAGGGCCAAAATGTTGGGCTAGATACAGGTCTCCTCAATTGTCTCTCAGAAATAAGGCCTCTACTGATAATTGAATGGAGCACTCCAGACACCCAGGGAGACCTAGGATATGGCAGAGGGTTGTCAGATTGGACTACGTGCCACTAAATGAAACATTACCTCTTTAGCATGAGGCAGCCCAAGCTGAGCCCCACTCTTGCTGACTCACCGTTTGGGCGGTCTGCAGGTACTGATGGCTTTTTTTGTTATCCGGGAGGCAGGGGATGGTCATGAGCCAGCAAATATGCTGAACTGCAGTGCTAAAGTAAACAGCAAATAGGGCAGCAGACAGTGTGTGGGATAGCCACATTGTGAGAGCCCAGCTGCTGACTGAGGACACCACTGCCCCTCCGCCCTCTTTTCTGAGCTCCACCATAGATTCTGCTGTTTCACGGTGGGAGGAGTGGCTCAGCGAGGACACCATCTTGGTTGGCTGGGAGGTAGAGTCATCCAACCAGCGGACTCAGCAGGGGCTAATTCCCAAGCTGAGGAGCAGTGCCAGTCTGGAAAACACTTTCCAGCAGAAAGGCTATATTTAGCAGCGTTACCTTATGGATGTGGCCTGGCTGAGGATGGCAGCAAGGCTGTAACCCCCTCCCTACTTTGAACTATGTCATAGCATCTGGGGACAACTTATGATACGCATCCACTGTCAGCTGGAAGGCAAGGCCTGCCACACCTGAGTGCTTGACTAATTTTGGCAGCTGTCAGATAGCTCCCAACTATTTAAAATAAGAGTGCCCGGAGAAATAACTGCTGAGTGGCCCGGTGGCATCTTTTCCAGCCTTTATTGACTCACATTATAGGGTTGGTTGAAGGACCAGCCAGGGGGCAGAGCCAGCCAGCCCAGAGAGTCTGCTGGGGGCAGTCACTGGAGTACACCAGAGGGAGCTGTTGACCAACTGTCTTCTCAGAACTATACCTCAGCTCTTGTTGAGGTAACACCAGATTAAATAAACAGCTTCTAGAGGGCCTAAAAACAACAAACCATTCCTAACCATTCAACGAAACAGTCCACCATGGCTCTGTAAAATTCTTAAAATAAAGGAAAAAAAAAACATTTCCAAATGAAGAAGTCCTGAAACTATTGGAGGTCAAGTACAAAAGAATTACATATAGAGCCCTCCTACAGATGATAAACAAATGCAGCAGAGGAAAATGAAAAATTAAGCAAGCTATCCAAACTGATAGAACATCAACCATCTGAAATTCAGCAGATCAATAACAAAATTACGGAAGTGGACAATTGAAAGCTAAAAGAGCAGAATTGAGAAGATGTAAGTTAGACTTAGTAACTTTGAGGAGAGAGTAACTGACACCAGCATTTATGAGGAGAAGTCAGAGAAAAGAAATAAGAAAAATGAAGAAGCATTAAGAAACATGTGGGACTCTATTAAGAGGAATAATCTAGAAATAATTGGAGTTCCTGAACAGGATGGGATAGGTGAAAACACCAAGAGTACTGTTGAGTTGCTGACAGAAAACTTCTCTGAAATTATAAAAGAACATAGATATCCAAGATGTATGTTGAAGGCCACATAATCTAGATCCAAAAGAATGATACCAAGGCGCATATTATAATCAAGCGTGATAAAATGAAACACAGATTCACTTAAACGGATGGAGGCTCAAAGCAAAGCTAACATTTAGAGGGAAGTCATGTGAGCTGTCTTCTGACTTCTCAGCAGAAATGATGTTGGAAAGGAGGCAGTGGAGGAGTGAAGGAGAAAAACTGCCAACCAAGAATTATATAACCTGCAAAATTGTCTTTCTTAATATAAAGATTCGTGGTGGCCCTTGGCTGGCTAATACAAAGATGATAGTAAGTATCTTCAGATAAACAGCAGCTTAGAGACTTTGTCAAAACCAAACCAAAACTACAAGATTTACTGAAAGAAGCTCCTTGCTGAGAAAAACAAAACCATTAAGTGTATATTTAAGGATGCAGTGCAGGACACAGCATCCAGAATCCCACTCAGTTAGAGAAGTCACAATATTAAAAAAGCTACAGTATTAAAAGAAGGGAACCAGTGAACATATTAGAAAAACTATGACACCATCACACTAAAAGAGGGATAAACTACAGTAGTTATTGTCCTTTCAGATGGAGAGGATATTAAGAAGATATAGAGAAGTTAAAATTGGGTTTAAATTTGGAATATTAAGGGGAACTACAGGAGTAGCCACAAAGCAAAAGATCAGTGCAACATAGTAAAACAAAAAGTGAAATTCAAGAGTCTCAAAAAACACAAAACCAACACTGAAAAAGATGAAAAGTCAACCCATAAAGAAGAATGACCCAGAACAGACTATTAAGAGCAACATAGAAAATGGTAACAAAAAGTAAATACATCAGAGTGACAGTACTAAACATATACCTATCAGTAATTACACTGAATATAAATGAACGCTAAATAGACAAGTGCCGTCGTGGATCAAATGACAATACACATCTATGTGTTGCTTACAAGAAACACAACTTGAACTCAAAGATATGAACAAACTGAAAATTAAAGGATGGAATAACATATACCAGCCCAACAACATGCAAAGAAGAGCAGGTGTGGTAATACTAATCTCAGACAAAACAGATTTTAATGCAAAATCCACCACTGTTGACAAGGATGGTCACTATTTGTTGCTAAAAAGTTCAATACACAAGCAGGACTTAACAATATTAAATATTTATGCATCCAATGCCAGAGCATCTAAATACATCAAACTAACACTCGTTGTAAAATGAGATAAATGACTCCTCAGTAATAGTTGGAGACTTCAACACTCCACTTTCAGTAATGGGCAGATCATCCAGAAAAAGGCTCAGTAAAGACACAGAAAATCTCATCGCGACAGTTAACCAATCAGACCTTGTTGACATATACAGAACTTTTTATCCATCAGCAGATAGATACACCGTCTTACCCAGTGTACATGGAACACTTTCCAGAATAGATCATGTGTTGAGGACATAAAACAAGTCTCAACAAAATACAAACCACTGAATTATTGCAAAGCATCTTAGACCATAGAGCCATAAAACTTGAAATCAGTAGCAGAAAAAAAACAAGAGAAATTGGAACTCATGGAAACTGAACAACACCTTGCTCAAAAAGTGATGGGTTATAGAAGCAGTCAAGGATGAACTACAGAAATTTATGGACTCAAATGAGAATGAAAATGCATTCTACCAGAACCTGTGGGATACAGCCAAAGCAGTGTTCAGAGGTCAGTTTATCTCTCTAGTTGCACACATCTGAGAGGAAGAAATGACCAAAGCAAAGAATTAAAACTACAACTTTCACAACTAGAAATAGAGCAACAAAGGAGCTCGTGAGGTACCAGAAGAAAACAGATCCTAAGCATTAGAGCAGAACCAAATGAATTAGAGAATAGAACAACTGAAAAAAAAATTAACAAAACCAAAAGCTGGTTCTTTGAAAAGGTAAACAAAATTGATAAACGACTGGCTAAACTTACAAAAGAAAAACAGGAGAGGAAACAACCCAAATAAGAAATGACATGGGAGATGTCACAAGAGACCTAAACTGAAATCAAAAGTGTTATAACAGCATACTACAAGACTGTACTCTAACAAATTTGAAAACCTGGAGAAAATGAACAAATCTCTAGATTCATATCACCTGCAAAGTTATCACAAGGCAAAGCAGAACAACTTACTAAACCCATCACAAAGGAAGAGATTGAAAAAGTCGTAAAAAAAAAACTACCAAGCAACAAAAGTCCTGGCCCAGATGGCTTCACTGGAGAATTCTACCAAACTTTTAAATAAGAGTTAACTCCAGTACTACTGAGACTATTTCACAGCATAGAAAGAGATAAAATACTCCCCAGTTTGTTTTGAGAAAGCAGCATAGTACGAAAGCCTGTGAAAGATCCCACAAAAAAAGGAAAACTACAGATCATCTGTGAACCTAGATGCAAAAATCTTCAACAAAACACTTGCCGATAGAGTTCAGCAACATATCAAAAAATAATTCATCATGACCAAGTTGGATTCGTACCGGGGATGCAAGGTAGATCAGCATCAGAGAAACAATGAATGTGATCGACCACATAAAACACAGATAAGAATCCCGTGATTTTTGTCAATTGATGAAGAAAAGGCATTTGATAAAGTCCAACGTCCATTCGTGCTAAAACTTCTTAGCAAAATAGGAATAGAAGAGAAATTCCTCACAGCAATAAGAGGCATTTATGCAAAGCCAACTGTTTCATCATCCTGAATAAAGAGAGACTGAAAGAATTCCCCTTGAGAATGGGAACTAGACAAGGATGCCCACTCTCACCACTCTACTCAACATTGTACTAGAAGTTCTTGCCAGGGCAATTAGACAAGACAAAGAAGTAAGGGCATCTTTGCTGAGAAAGAACAAGTAAAAATCTCCCTATTTGCAGATGATATGATTGTATACACAGAAAATCCTAAAGAATCCATGAGTAAATTAATTGAAATAAGAGTTCAGCAAAGTATCAGGATATAGGATAAACATCAGTACAGTTCCTTTATACCAACAAAGAGCTCATTCAAGAAGAAATTACCAAATCAATACCATTTAGTATAGCCCACAATGAGATAAAATACCTATGAAGGACTCTAACTAGAGAAAAAAGAAACTTACACAAAGAGAACTGTTAGACATTACTGCAAGAAACTAAGAGAGACCTATGCAAATGGAGAAGCCTACCCTGCTCATGGATAGGAAGACTAAACATTGTCAAAATTTGTATTTTACTGAATGCGATCTACATATGCAATGCAATCCCATTACAAATTCCATTGACATTTTTTAATGAGATGGAGAAAGAAGTCACCAACTTTGGAAAGGGAAGAAACCCCAGATAAGCAATGCACTACTGATGATGAACACACTGGGAGACCTCTCACTATCCAACTTTAGAACCTGTTACACTGCCAGGGTAGTCAAAACTGCCTGGTACTGGTGCAAAAAGACACGTACAGACCAGTAGAACAGAGTTGAGACCCCAGAGATGCCACCATCCTCTTGTGAACAGCTGATGCTGGACAAAGGGCCTAAGATTATAAACTGGGGTAAAAGCAGTCTCTTTAACAAATGGTGCTTGCAAAATTGGATATCCGTCTGCAAAAAATTGAAACAAGACCAACGTCTCACACCTTACACAAAAACCAACTCAAAATAGATCAGACCTAAATATCAAACCTGAGATGATAAAGATCACGCAAGAAAAAATAGGATCAACAATGGAACTTTTAATACACAGCTTAGACAGACTTCAAAATCTGAGAAAGCATGATCAACAGCATAAAAAAATAGATAAATAGGAACAAGTCAGAATCAAACAATTTTGCTCATCCAAAGACTTTGTCAAAAGAATTAAAAGACCACCTACAGAATGGAAAAAAATGTTTGGCAGTTATATGTCAGATCGATGTCTGATCTCCATAATTTACAAGATAACTGCAAAATATCAACAAGAAAAGTGTAAATAACTCAAGTAAGCACTGGGCGAAGGAGTTGGACACACACTTCACTAAAGAGGACATCCAGGCAGCCAAAAGACACATGTGGAAATGCTCATGATCATTAGCTATTAAAGAAATCAAAATCAAAGCTGCAGTGAGATACCATCTCACTCCAACAAGGTTGGCCATGATCCAGAAAGCACAAAGCAACAAATGCTGGAGAGGCAGCAGAGAAATTGGAACTCTCCTACCTGCTGGTAGGATTTCAGTATGGTACAATGTGTTTGGAAAGCAATCTGGCGCTTCCTTAAAAAGCTGGAAATAGATATACCGTTTGACCCAGTAATCCCATTGCTTAGAATATATTTTACAGAATCAAGGGCAGTCACATAGATACATGTACATGAATACATATGGCAGCACAGTCCACAGTAGCAAAAAGATGGAATCAACCCAGATGCCCAACAACAGATGAATGGATAAGCCATGGTATATATACTCAGTATAACACCATGCAATGATAAAGAACGATGGTGATTTTAGGAAGCATCCCATAGCGTATTTTCAATTGGAAGACATTATATTGAGTGAAATCGGTCAGTGGCAGAAGGACAAATATTGTACAAGACCTCTACTATAAGGAATTAAAACTTAAAACCAGACTCATGAAAAGAAGAAAAGACTCGGTGGCAGCAAAGGAGGAGAGGAAGGGAAGGAGAGGGTTGGTTATAGATTTAGATAGAAATTTAGTTGGGTGAAATCAGTGACAGCGCACATTAGAAAGAAGATCAGTTTAACTGGACTTCAACATAACCTAAAAACTCTTCCGATCTTAACCCAGTACTGCAAAGATAGGGTAGCAGGGTCAGGGAGCTGGGAACCATCCTCTCAGAGGACATTGAGGTCAATTGGCGTGACTAGCCTACTGCTAAGAGTCTTCTGCACCCCGGGTTTGTGAGTGGCATCTGGGGTCTTAAAAGCTAGCAAGCTGCCATCTGAGGTACACCAAATGGTCCCAACTCAGCTGGAATGGATGATAGCCAAGGAAGACAATGACATGAGGGAAAAAGAACCCAGAAGACTGAAAGACCCACATGAATGGGTGACTATGTCAACATGTGACCAGAAGACCCCAATGGTGCCTGGCCACCACCAGTGATAGCTGTGATGGGGCTCACAATGTTGAGTCCCAGTGGCAACGTGAGAAAAGCGAAAATGTCACCTTGAGAACTGAGGCGTGCGTGACCCAAACCATGATGTTTTCATTCCCTTCATATGCATGTGACAGCTGGGCAATGAATAAGGAAGACTGAAGATGAATACACACCTTTGAATTGTACTGTTGGGGAAGACTGTTGTTTGTGCCATGGACTGCCAAAACCATAAACAAGTCTACTTTGGAACAAGTACAACCAGAATACACCATAGAAGCAAAGATGATGAGACTTTATCTCACATACTTTGGACATGTTATCTGGAGGGATCAATCCCTAGAGAAGGACATAATGCTTGGTGAGGTGTAGAGGATCAGTGAAAAAAGAGAAAGGTCCTCAACAAGATTGATTGACACAGTGGCTGCAACAGTGAGTTCAAGCATAGCAACAATTGTGCAGATGGTGCATGCCCTGGAGAGTATTTCTTTCTGTTGTGCATAGGGTCCCTGTGCATCAGAACTGGATCGAGAACACCTAACAACAACATCAGTAATAACAGCCAACTTTGAGATCCTCATTCCTAGCATTGCCAGTGACTGATTATAGCCACTGAAGATTGCAGTAGCCTCATCTGTACAATAAGAACATTTGATTTGGCCAGTGTTTTTCTTCGTATGCTTGTCACAGTCTCAGAGTGTCTCAGCATTGCCTGGTTGCCTGTCATGGTAGGGAAGTTTCGGAAAAGGAGGAAGAAAGCATTCTCCACTTAGGGGCCCCCATTGGAATAATTCCACTTTTAATCTATACACGATATAAACTGGGATTTCATGAAGAATTTTGTTTAAAAGCTACTGGCTGAGATGGTCTTTGAGGTTCCTTTCAGTGCTGAGTTTAATTTTCAAGGTTATCGTAACTTGTTTTGCCATCATTAGTGTTTTTAAAGCTAGAAATATTGCAGAGTTTATTTACAGCATTAACCAAGAACCCTTGCTCTGTACATAGTGTGTCATTTGGAAAGTTAGAGGGCACTTTTATATGATTAACACCACTGAGTTCAGGTATTAGTAGACTTCCCATCTAGCTGCAGAGAAATGTTTCTAACTTACTGCTTGGTGTTTTTTCCCTAGGCCCTGCTTCCCACTAGGCGCTGGTTTAATACCATTCTGGATGACTCGCACCTTTTGGTTCACTGTTACCTTTCCTTTCTTGTTCATAGGGAAGAAGATGGTCACCTTTTTTCCCAGGTAAGCACTGGTAAATCTGAACACACAGTTTTATTTTCTAAACTGATTCCTTTGCCACATGGCTGGGAGTACTAGCGTACAGCACAAAGTTGTCTTTCTGAATACTGAATAATGTCCATTTTAATTAGGCACATTGAAGTCAAATCTTAATACACAAAATGAATGTATTCTTATAAAGGTGGCGTCTAGTAATTATGATGTTTTATTAATTATATGTGGTTTTATTATTGGCCTAAATTATGATTTGGGGGATGTAGCCTCACATCTTCACATACTTACATTGTTAGCTGTAAAACTAAAGTTGTGATCCATACAACTGGAATATAATTTCCAGTACCATGCATCTCTCTTTCATAAGATGTTGATGATAACAGAGGCCAGTGACAGCATGGATGTATACAAGGTTTGACAATTAAGTTCACGAACTTAATTGTTCTAAGTGCTACATATTTCTGCTGAGTATCACTGTGGTCACCTTCAAAAGACTCCTCTTGGGAAGCTATGCACCAACACCAGTGCCTAGGCCAGCCTTCAGAGCAATTTTGGAACTCTTCCTGAAATAGGCATTGCTCACAGTGGCATGGTGGCAAGTTGGTGAACTTAACTGTATAATTGTCTGTGAAGGAGTTTTTTTTTTTTTCCTCAGAGTCCATGGGGGCATTTTATTTGTATCTGACTATTACATCCTTAGAAAAAGAATCCCAGGATTTTCCCTCCTGTGTGTTTTTGTCTTGCTTCCTCATGGTCCATGATGCCAGCTGAGGTCGTCAGTACAATGAAACCAAACTGACGGAATGGCAGCAGATTATTCTGCCACTTTTCCAAATCTTTGAGTTGTACATCAAATCTGGGGCTGATCACTCCACACTTGTTTAACCTGCCTGTGAGGTTCACAACAATTTTCCCAGCTCTGTGATCATCGATGATTTCAAATTCACCAGTGTAGCTATGCTTCATCATTACAGTCAGAAACCGTACGATGACTTTGGAACACAGCCTGATAAGAACCTGGCGTTTGCCTCTCTTCTTGGCATTATTGATGCTCTCAAGAGCGTGAGCCAGGACATTCATGTACACCATTAGGGCGGCTCGGAAAGATGGCGGAAAAAGGAAAAGGGTGTGAAGGAGTTTTTAACCAGTACATAAATAACTATGTTGTAACATCTTTCCTGCTCACCTGATCTGGCCACCAGTGACTTTTTTCTTTACCCAAAGACAAAGGAAATACTGAAAGAAAGATATTTTGATGACATTCAGGACATCAGAGGTCATATGATGCACAGCTCTGATGGCCATTCCAGAAAAGGAGTTCCAAAATTGCTTTGAAGGGTAGATTAGGCACTGGCATTGATGCATAGCTTCCCAAGGGGAGTACTTCGAAGGTGACACTAGTGATGTTTGGCAGTGAGGTATGTAGCAGTTTTTCTAGGGTGAGTTCATAGACTTAAGTGGCAGTCCTCGCCTGTCTTTTGCCTTGGATAGGAAGGCAAATGCAGTTAGTTTGTTGCCTTTGATAAGAAAGCTAGAGTGTTAGTGCTTTGTGTGTCCTCCATGCTTCTCTGCATTCTTTTAATGCTTATCTTTCAGTGAGATAATTGGAAGTACACTTGGTGTGTGTGTACGTATTCTTTTATGAATTGTGTGTCTTGTACCTGTGAGCATTCCTTTTTTTCTTGGTTTTCAAAATTTCTGTTCAGTGATTTGCCATATGCATTAAACTGTATTAAAATCCTAACATTTCATCTGCCATCAATTAAAGCACATTTGATGACTAAAGATTTGAAGTGAGTGCAGCCAGTAGGTGCCGAAATGGTGATGCTGCTGCTGCACAGGAGAAGCAGTGGCACCTCACTGACAGTAGTAACAGGAACTAAGCCAACAGAAGTGCTTGATGGCCATGGAGACTTGAGAGGAATGAGTCACTTAGCTTGGCCCACCTTAAATGTTTTTCCCTAGTAGAAGCAGCCCGTAGAGGGGACTATCTCCCCTACTATGAATTCCAGAATCCTCATTCAGAAAATTCTTGTCATTGGTGGCTTAAGTACCTCAAGGGCCACCTCTAGTTGTAGGTTTAATTCATCTGTAGTGATATAAGTACAGGGAAACCCTGGTGGTGTAGTGGGTTACGTGCTACCACTGCTAGCCACAAGGTTGGCAGTTCAAATCCACCAGGTGCTCCTTGAATACTCCAGGGGTCAGTTCTACCCTGGCCCCTAGGGTCACCATGAATCGGATCCAACTCGATGGCACTTGGCTTGGCAGTGATATAAATAGATTTTTTTTTTCCCCATTAAAATGTGTGGCTTGCTTTGATTTGGTCCTTAATGTCTAAGCATTGCGTTTTCAGTTTAAGCTCTTCTCTGTAAAAAGAGATCACATTAAACAGACTATTCTTAATTTATTTTTAAGGAGCATACTTTATTCTCAGATTAGTGAAATATGTTTTGGGTATATTCAGAAATGTTTTTCAGCATCATTAAAAAGGTATATGGACTTATTATTTATGTTAAATCATGTTTGTTCATGCTTTCTTATTGTTAATGTTCTTACGGTTTATTAATTTAAGTGTATCCTTTCAGCTTTTAGACATGCTGAAGTTCTATACTGGCTTTGAAATTAATGACCAGACTGGAAATGCTCTGACAGAGAATGAGATGACCACAATTCACTATGATAGGATCACTTCTTTACAGGTAATTGAAAGGCACCAGAGCCTTCGCTTATGCTCTGAAAGGTTGGGTCATGCTATAATTTAGAGTTTGTATGGTGGAGATAGAAAAAAGGTACTGATTTTAATGATACTGCTACCTTAATTTTTTTTAATATTGCTAATTCTGATGTACTCATGAACAAAATTGATTTTCTTTCATAGTCCCTTTCATATTTGATACTCAGAAATATTAATTACTAGATCATTTGGGTGCATTTAAATATTGACTCTCCTGTCAATTTTATTTTATGAAAGACTATTTCAGCATATGTTAAGTTATGTGTATTTTCTACATTTAGAGGTAACATACGTGTAATGGGACTGAAATTTTCTAGTATTGTTCATGTATGTTGTCTATTCCTGATCTTATCTTGCTCTTGAACAGTAATTTTTCCAGTGGTAGAAAGAAGCTTTTATTTGCCATTTTACAGTAAGTCTTTCTGTTTAGAAGAGTCTTCTGGGAGTACAGACTCAGTCAGATTTAGGTTTAAACTTCCTTGCGTAATCTATTTCATTCTTTGTCAAGAAGTCTTTGCTTTCCGTCTTCTTCTGAAAATGGCATCTGGGTACATGATGACACTAATATAGCCTCATTATTTTGGACAAGTGATCTATATGCCATCCCAGATCAGATGTCTCTCTTGCTTTTCTCTAAAAATGAACATTTTTGTCCTGTGTCTGTGCTTGAAGTGACCACAGCTGATATGGCTTGTTTTGTTGGCACAGGCCAGACATAATGGTTGCATTGGCTGTCTCCCCTGCTGAGGACGACCCACCCTTGTTTATGTTGTTGCAGTCAGCCAGAAGTCTCCTCCTGTTCATCCCTGGCTCCGACAAAGCCTAATCTTAGGCTTAGGTTGCAAGGTCATTTTGTCAGTGTCTAGAAGCAGTCCTGTGAGTCGGAATTGACTGTGGCAACTGGCAGTGATTCCATGGCGCATAAAACTTGTTACCTTCTGTGTCATCTACCACAAAAAAAGTCCATTGCCGTCAAGTTGATTCTGACTCACAGTGACCCGGTAGAACTGCCCCACAGAGTTTCCAAGGAGCACCTGGTGGATTTGAACTCCTTATGTTTTGGTTACCAGCTGTAACGTGTAACCACCACACCACCAGAGTTCCCATCATCTACCATGGGACGGGAACTTCTAGCTCTTTTTTCTGGTACAAGTACATAAGAAAAGACTAGAGATGTTTATCTCAGACAGCTTTATGAAATTGTGCTGGTACCACTATTTCTGTTTTCTCACAGCTTACCCCTTGTTAGCCGGGGGTGTTACTCTGTCAGGTCCTCTCTTTGCAGAGTTCCAGGGCGTAAGTACGTTGATTTTGATTCCTTGCCTCAGGCTGTCTCTGCAGTGGAATTTCCCTTGGAATGTCTTCATAGCCTCTTTAGGCCGGTTCTTGATAATGAAGTGGGTGTCTTGTTGGTTTTTGATAATATTCTTTTCCTCTGTCCTGTCAATAAAGATGACTGACATGGCCATTTTCACGTATATTCAAAGTCAAGTTTTTGAAGTAAAAAAACTGAACGGTGACTCTTTATTTTGCATTCTTGCTGGAACCAAAACCAAAAACAAGACCCATTGCCATCTAGTCATGTCTGACTCATAATGATCTTATGGGACAGGGTAAGACCTTATAAGGTTTCCAAGGCTGTACTCTTTATGGAAGCCGACTGCCACACGTTTCTCCTGCAGAGCCACTGGTGGGACCTTTTAGTTCGTAGCTGAGCGCTTAACAACTGGGCCACCAAGGCTCTAGAAAACTTACTTTTTCCCGTTATGCTGGATGCCTGTGGCTGAATAAGGTCATGGCCACATGTAAGAAGCATGTAAGAAGGGAAGCCAAAGCAGAGTGCCATCGAGTCGAATCTGACTCATGGCGACCCTAGGGAAAGAGTATTAATATTCTTTTAAAAACATCATTTCCATGATACAGTATTATCAGTTATAAATGATTATGTTAATGTATAGGTATTAATTGGTGCAATTTTTGTTAATTTTTTTTAGAGAGCTGCTTTTGCACATTTTCCTGAGCTCTATGATTTTGCCCTCTCAAATGTGGCAGAAGTAGATACTCGGGAATCCTTGGTCAAGTGTTTCGGACCTCTTAGGTAAGAAAACATTAAAGGAAAACTATTCTCTGTTCTAATTTTTCTAATTTTCTTTGTTGCTTCTAATCACGTTTATAATTAATTGCCCTGTATTAGGTAGTATTGTTGCCCCATGTCTAGAATTAGAGCTTCTCTGTGGTAGGTTGGCATCTTTGAGTTACATCTTTTCGTTTTTGTAAAATTTGTATTTTTATGACTTACTTAGTTTTTCTAGATTTTACATTTTTCTGTAAGTAGAACACAACCGGAATCCTGTTAGTCCTAAACACAAAACAACAGAAACCAATTAATCTTTATTACATGTGATAATAGAGGTGTGACTTAACATTTTTACATTTATAATTTATAAAAGCAGTAATAGACTTAACATTTTTACATTTATAATTTATAAAAGCAGTAATAATATACTTCTAAAAAGCAATAGCAATGAACGTGTATTTACTGTGTGATAGGCCTTCCACTAAATAAGTTTGTAAATAATTTAATCCTCGAAACATTCTTGTGATGAGTACATACCATTTGCATATAAACAAACTGAGGCGCAGAATAGGTAACTTGCCTAGGTCACACAGCAAGTAAATGGTCGAGACAGCCTTTAAACATAGGTTGTCTGGTTTCAGAGCTTATGCCCTGTCTTCTCCTTGTTGTCCTTAACTGGTAGGACAAATTATCTGTAGTTCATTGGTCATTTAAAATGAAGTAAACTGAGGTTGATTTGCTTGTTTATTTTGCTATGAGCATTTAATAACTTAAAATAACGCCAGAAGCCCTGGTGGCACAGTGGTGGATAAGAGCTACAGCTGCTCGTCAGAAAGGTCAGAAGTTCAAAGCCACCAACTGCTCTTTGAAAATCCTGTTGGACAAGTTTGGGTTTTTTTTTTTTTTCTTTTTTAAATATGGTGATAGATCTATTTCATTCCCCCCCCCCTTTTTTTAATAGCTGTTTAGAATTCCATTGAGTGGCTCTCCCAAACTTTTTAAAATTGTTTTCCCTATTGATGGATCTTTAGCTTTTAAATATTTTGCTATTGCAGACACTCTGCAACAAGTATCTCTCTTCTTTGTTGTTGTTAATGTAAAAACTTTTGGTTATACTTTTCAAGGGCAGGTTGACTGAGTTAGGGAGACAGTTGTTTAAAATGTCTGTGTTTCCTTAAGAAGACAAAATTGAAAAAACCATTGCCATCATTAATTCCAAATGTAGCCACCCTGTAGGACAGAGTGGAAGTGCCTCATAGTATTCCTACAGAGTGCTGTTGGACTCCAACTGTAGATTTCTTTTTAGTTAGAAAGGGCTCTACTGATTGACACTTAGGCCAGTAGTAGTGCATGGAGTATATTTCTCTCCCTACCAACACTAGGTAAATTAGTCTTTACCAGTGTTGCTAATGCTAAAACATTAGTAAACACAAAAAGCTCACTTTGCTTTCTCTGATTTTACTTGGGAAACTGAACATCTTCTTTTTTGCCATTTGGCCTTCTGAATATTTCTTACTAATATCCCTTGCTGTTTTATATTCTGTTGCTTGTCTTACAGATTTTTAAAGGAGTCGTTATATATTCTTAAAATGTAATCCTAGTTTGTGTTGACGTGCATTCTAGTTTCTTACTTTTTAATTTTGTTCATGATATCTCTTGTTACAGATACTACATTTAATCTGTAACCAGTATTTATTTGTAACAGTAAGAAGTACCTTAAGTGGAAGGCTTTCTCTACTATAAGGTTATAAAAATATTTTCATATATTTTTAAAATACTTTCATAGATTTCAGCAGGGTTTTTTTTTTTTTTTTCTTTTTCTCTTTTTAACTTTTAATTTAGTTACATAATCTATCCAGGGGGTGTATTTTTGCCCCCGTAGTTGCTTTGCATGCTTAATAGTTACTGAGGATCCCAAAGAATTTTTGTTTATATGGATTATATCACTATTTAGTAGATTAGAAATTAAAACTGAAAATGATTTGAAAGTGAAAACTATTTCAAAGGAGCACTTGGCAGATTTGAACTGCCAGCTTTTTGGTTGGCAGGCATAGCACTTAACCACTACAGGCCACCAGGGTTACCTATTTGCTAATACATTCTAAAATATCAATAAAAATCTGTTACATTTCAGCATACATGTTGTTAATGAAAAATGTGCTTTTGAAAATGAAAAAATAGTACCCAGTAAGAAGATTGGCATTGTTTTACATTTTTGTAAATCTCTTTATACCTGGCTTAATTTGTGGATCAGCTTCAGGATTCATTTTGCTGCAAGGTGACATTTTAGTTGAAGTAAATGAAGAAAATTTGTTCCTTACACGACTATGTGGATGGAAAGGGGAAAAAAGCATGTTTTAAAGACTTTTTAACTGATTGGGAATATTATTTTTTGATACTATACTGGAACTCAACTAATAATTTTCTTGAAAGCTTGCTTTACTATAGAATCTGAAATCACATCAAAGAACCCTCTACAATTAAAATCAATGGATTTTAAAGATAAAGAACCCATGGATGAGACAACTTAATAATATCAGGATCTGAGCGTTTCCCAAGTTTGTCTCTATAGATATAATGCAGTTCCAGTCAGAATTTCAGCAGGATGCTTTTTAGAAGTTTACAAGCTTATTTTACAATTTATATAGAAAGAGAGAAGAGCTAGAATAGCCAACACTATTTTGAAAAAAAAGTGAAGTTGGCCAATTTGCATTACCTGATTTCAACACTTCCTGTAAAGCTATAGTATAAGACATGATAATTGACAAAAAAAATGAACACCTAGATGAATGGGACAGAATAGAGAGTCTCGGAGTAGGCCACATGTATATATGATTAACTGATTATTAGCTAAGGTGCCAATGCTATTCACTGAAAAAGTATAATCTTGTTACAGTGATACTGGAGCAATTGGATATCCATGTGCAAAATAGGGGGGTTGATCTGTACTTCACTTAATATACAAAAAGTAACTCAGAATGCACCATAGACCTAAGTGTCAAAACAAAAACTTCTTGAAGGCACTGTAGGAGAAGATCTTCATGATTTTCTGTTATGCTAAGATTTCTTCAGACACCAAACTATAATCCGTAAAAGAAAAAAACTGATATATTAGACTTCATCAAAATTTAAATCGTCTAAGCCCTGGATAAGTAAGGTACTAATAAAGAAGAAGAACACACTGGGAGGCCTCTCATTACCCGACCTTAGAACATACTACACTGCCACAGTGGTCAAAACAGCCTGGTAGTAGTACAAGAACAGACAGATGGATCAGTGGAACAGAATTGAGACCCCAGAGTTGACACCATCTGCCTATGAACAGTTGATATTCAAAAAAGGCCCTAAGACATTAAACTGGGGTAAAAACAGTCTCTTCAACAAATGGTGCTGGCAAAATTGGTTATCCATCTGCAATAAACTGAATCAAGATCCATATCATACACCTTATACAAAAACCAACTCCAAGTGGATAAAAGACCTAAATATCAAAACCTAAAACGATAAAGCTCATCCAAGAAAAGGTAGGAACAACAATGGATGCTTTAATACACAATGAGGACAGACTCCAAAATCTGTCCAAGAAACCACAATCAACAGAAGAGAAAATAGATAAATGGGAACTATTAAGAATCAGACACTTTTGCTCATCCGAAGACTTTATTAATAGAATTAAAAGAACACCCACAGAACGGGAAAAAATATTTGGCAACTCTATGTCAGACCCATGCCTGATCTCTATAATCTGTAAGATTCTACAAAATATCAATAAGAAGATAAACCATCCAATTAAGTGATGGGCAAAGGAGATAGACAGACATTTTACTAAAGAGGAGATCCAGGCAACCAAAAAACATGCGGACATGTTCACAATCTTTAGTTATTGAAGAAATTCAAAACAAGACGACAGTGAAATACCGTCTCACCCAACAAGATTGGCCATGATCCAGAAAACACAAAACAACAAATGCTGGAGAGGCTGTGGAGAAAGTGGAACCCTCCTACACTGTTGGTGGGGTTGCAAAATGGTCCAGCCTCTTTGGAAAGCAATCTGGCACTTCCTTAAAAAAATGGATCTAGATATACCATTTGACCCAGTAATTCCACTACTTGGAATATATCCTACAGAATCAAGGCCTTTCACTGCAACGGACACATGCACAAGAATGTTTATCGCAGCACAGTCCATGATAGCAAAAAGATGAAATCAACCCAGATGCCCAACAACAGAAGAATGGATAGGTAAACTATGGTACATATACTCAGTGGAGCACTATGCAGTGATAAAGAATAACGATGATTCCAGGAAACATCTCCCAACCTGGTTTCAACTGGAAGGCATTATGTTGAGTGAAAGTAGTCAGCGACAAAGGAACAAATATTGTATGAGACCTCTATGATACGATCTCAAAAACAGACTTGTGTATAGAAGACTCTTTGACAGCTGCAAGGGAGGGGAGAGAGGGAGGGTGAGGGGGGAAGGGTTTAGTTTAGATAGTTACTAGAAATCTGGTTGGGAGAAAACAGTGATAGCACACATTAGAAACAAGAACAACATTAAGTGGACTTCAGCATAACTTGAGTACTCCTTCCATCTTAACCCAATATTGCAAGGATAGAGTAGCTGGGGTAGAGGGCAGGGGATCATGCTCTAAGGCAAAATCGAGGCCAATTGGCACAACTAGCGTTTTGCTAAGAGAGCTCTCTGCACCCCACATTGATGAGTGGCGTCTGGGGTCTTAAAAGCTGCCAAGCTGCCATCCAAGGACACAGCAAATGGTCCCAACTCAGCAGGAACGGATCCTCACCGAGGACCAAAATGACATGCAGTAAAGACAACCTAGATGACACAGAGACCACAAGAATGGGTGCCTACTTCGACTTGGGACCAGAAGAACCAGATGGTGCCTGGTTACCACCAGTGATAGCCACGATGGAACTCACAGAGAGGAGTCTCACTGGCAACACAAGAGTAAAAAGGGGTGCGTCCTGAGATCTCCATTAAAAAACCTCAATTGATGGTCCAGCGGTTTCGTGGTTTCCCTGAGAGCATGGCCCCCGGCCCTGATGCTACCCTTACCCATAAGTTGTAACGAAGGTCCACTCTTAGGACAGGAATGGAATGGACTTGGCAATGCAGAGTGACCATATATTGGATGCACTTTATGGTTCTATACATTTATAGGATATCATCCTGCTGACCTCTGGCTGGAGGAAGGAGAGTGGGTGGAGAGCAGGGAAAAAGAAGGCTGCTGGGAGGATGAGATATGTATGGAGCAGAGAGGAATAGTGTGCTGTCACCGGGCAGGGAGAGCAGTGGAAGCTGCATATAGGTGGGCATGTAAATTTATACAACAATGTATATTTTCACTCAGTCATGTTAAATAAAAAAAAAAAAATTTAAATCTTCTGCACTTTGAAATGCATTATTAAAATGAAAAGACAGATCACAAACTGGGAAAAAATGTTTGTAAGACATATATTTGATAATGGACTAGCATCCAGAGGTCTTAGAACTTAAGAAGACAAAAAATAAACAAAAAAAATGATGAGAGTTGATTATAAACTTCACCAAAAAAGATAGGTAGTTATCAATAAGCCCATGAAAAATGCTTAACATCCATAATTATTAGAAAAATGCAGATTAAAACTACAATGGGATAACACTACCTATCCATTGGAATTGTTGATTTGTTTAAAAAAAATACAAACAGTATTACTGACTTTTGACAAAGATGTGAAACAACTAAAACTCATACTCGTATTGCTAGTGGGAATTCAAGGTGGAATAGTCACTTTGGAAGACTCTGATAATTGTTTATAAAGTTAGACATGCACTTCATACAACCCAGCATTCCCACTTACAGATATACTGAGGAGAAATGAAAAGCAATGTTCACACACAAATCCACAAAAATGTAAATAATGGTGTCATGGATTGAATTGTGTCCCCCCAAAGTATACATGTTGATTTGATTTGGTTAAGTGGGCCAGTGTGGTGCCTTTCCTCTCATGTGTTGTGAGTCCTGCCACTGATGTTAATGATGGAGAATGGTTTGCATTTGTGTTAGTGAGGCAGGACCCAAGCTGTAAATTCGTGGAATATACGGGAGAGAAGTGAGCCGAGGAAGTTGGGAACCTTGTACTACCAAGAGAGAAGCACTGAGAGCAGAGCACGTCCTTTAGACCCAAGGTTCCTGTGCTGAGATGCTGTGACTGGATTTGGACTCAGCCTACTGGACTGTGATGATTTCTCATAGAGAATGGACTTACAATTTATAAATGGATTTGTGGCTTACTGGATTGTGTCAATAAAGCTTCTCTTCATGAAACCTTCCACTTGTGGTATTTTCTGTTAGAGCAGTACCAGGTGACTAAGACAAATGGCTTTATTGATAATTACCAAAAACTGGAAACACCACAGATATCCTTTGACTGCTGATTGACTAAATAGACTCTGATTCATTACTGTAATGGAATACTGTTCAACAGTGAAAAGGAACCAACTATAGAGATGCATAGCAACGTAGGTAAATTTCACATCCTTTCTGCTGAGTGAAAGAAGATAGTTTCGTAAGAATAGAAAATGTATGATTCTGTGTATTTGGTTTTTCTGGAAAGGGCTAGATTACAGAGCTAGAAAACAGTAGTCATTGCTGTGGGCTGCGAAGGGCAGAGAGCTAATTATAAAAGACATTATTTAGGGATGATGAAACTGTTAAGTATTAGCAAGCTGTCAAGCTCATGGTACTACATGCAAATTTCCAAAAACTCAGATTTTTTACTTGGAAGTTCACATTTTACCCTTATCACAAATATTTTGATTTTCTCTTTCTAAGTGAAAAATGTATGTATTCCATTCGTTTTGAGAAAATCTTTCAAAGTGAATAGCCATGGTTTTTCAAGCAAAAATTATGTTCCATGAAACAGTCCAAACTTAAAAGCCAAATGCTTTTCCATGATACAACCATCATAGTTCATAATTCAGCAAAAGTGCTCATGTGTATTTTCCATTTTGCCATGCAGCATATTAAGAAAATAACAACAGGTCTACAGGACTCTGAACTTATTGACAGTAACAACTTTATATTGCGTTATCAAGGACAATCTTAAATGAAACTTTTGTTTTTTTTAACTATATGGCAATAAAGACTACTCTGTTTACTCGTAGGACAGATGGTTGCAACTGCCTTGATCCATGCTGAGGTGCCAGCAGTTTACCCATTGTTTATTTTGCGTTGTCAGTGTATATATAAAGACAGTCAAAACAAAACAAAACAAATAATGTCTTAGTATTTAAAAAAAAAAGTGTTCTTGGCACATCCTTTGGGAACCCTGTATTAGAGTTTAGTTTTCATTGTTAATTTTTCATACGTGCTGCCTATATTGCAAAATTGTATTGTTTAGGTAAAAAAAACTTGAGCTGTCTCTAGAATTATAAGTTTCAAAAGTTAGTAAAATTGTTAAAAAATATTTTGACCTGAGTATTCTTTATTTTGCAGTTCAAATACGCTCCACCAGGTGGCATCATACCTCTGCTTGTTGCCAACCCTTCCAAAAAATGAAGACACGGATTTTGATAAAGAATTTCTGCTAGAATTGCTGGTAAATATCATAGTTCTTTGAATTTTGCATGTGATTTTTTTCTTTGTTTTTGAGTCATTTTTGAAGATGTAGATCTGGTAAAGTTTTCTTATGGACTAAAGACAGAGAATTCCCACCTATTTTGGAATTATTTGATTTTTGTCAGATTTCTTTTTTCATCTCTTGAATTTCTTTTGTCAAGTCTTTCACCTTGTAAAATGCTGAACAGCATAAATTCATTCTGTTAGCAAATATTTTTTACAGCTTCTGTGTAGGCGCTAGACTTAAAAGCTTAAGAGCTTTTAAGCATTGAAGACATGTGGCTAGCTGGCACCATTTCTGTCTTTAAGGTAGTCACAGTCATAGACACATACTCTTACAGTACATGTAAGTTTATATATATAAATGTTTATTTTAAAAGGGATACCTAAATGTAGTACCTTGTATTGTAAGTTATAACTTTATCATTAAAAAGTCTCAGAGATGTTGACTTAGTCATCTAATGGAGCTATGAAAGAAATAGCACAAGTGGATGACTTTAAAAAGCAAATTTATTTTCTCACAGTCTAGTAAGCTGGCAATGCAAATTCAGGGATTGAAGTCTAGGGGAAGGCTTTTCTCTCTGTTGGCTTTGAAGGAAGGTCCTTGTCACCCCTCTTCCTTAGACTAGAGCTTCTCCAAGCAGGAACCCCAGGTCCAAAGAGTGTACTCAGCTCCCAGCAGTGCTTTCTTGGTGGTATGAGATCCCCAGCTTTGTTTGCTTCCTTTTCCTTTTATCGCCTGTAAGATAAAGGGTAGTACAGTCCATACCCCCAGGGCAACTTCCTTTACTTTTACTTTTTACTTTCCCTAATTCTCTTTAACCACAGGCAGAGATTATGATTTATAACATATAGGAAGATCACCAAATGGAGGACTACCACATAATACTGGGAATCATGGCCTAACCAAGTTGACACGTTTTGTTGTTGGGGGACAAAATCCATGACAGTTGTTTAGAAGTAGAGTAAGTTGTAACTGATTTGGTAGTTTAGGAAGTATAAGGAGTGTCTCAGTTTTTTTGGAAGATGAGAAGCGTAAGTCCCAAACTAATACGTTTTTGTTATCAGTTTTTTAAGTTACAATGATACATCATTTTATAAATTTGTATACTGAGGGATACAAAGTTAAAAAGTGGAAGATGTATCTTTTTGACTCCAGTTCTGTCCTCCATACAGTGCTTCCATCTGTGTCCTTCTAGCTGCTTTTTCAATCATGATTTTTATTTATTTGCTTTTCATTAATTATAGAAGCTCTGTATTTTTACACAAGTGACACGTAACTTCTACATTTGTTTGTAAACTGTGCCTTCCACCTGCAAGGTATGTTTGTAAGTGCCGCTATGCCAAATTATTTTTGAACATGTTATACAAAATATTATTATAGTATGCTTATGAAAATACTTTGTGCGGGGAGGTGCTACTGGAAAACAGACGTAGAAGGCACACATTATCTGTGTAAAATATGATGTCTGAGTACTCTGGTGCTGTTTTAACAGGAGTACGTCAAGTGAGTGGCTTTAACAAAGAGGAATTTATTTCTTCAGTGTAAAGTAGGCTAAAAATCTAAATTCAGGCATCAGTTTTAGGGCAAGGCTTTTGCCCTCTGTTGGCCCTCTCATTAGTCATTCCCCAGCCTAAGAGCTTCTCTAAATAATGACCCTGGGTCCGAAGGATGCCCTCTGCTCCTGGCCCTACTTTCTTGGTGTTACAAAGTACCCCCTCTCTGCTGCCTTCCCTTGTCTTTTTATGTCTTCGGGGATAAAGGTGGTACAGGCCATGCTCCAGGGAAACTGTGTTGAATCAAGGACGTGACCTGGGTAAAGGTCTTAGAATCCCACTCTAATCCTTAACGTAAAATTATAATCATAAAATGAGGGAGAACCACATAATACTGGGAAACATGGCCTAACCAAATTGGTACATATTTTGGGAAGATAATTCAGTATATAATTCAGTATATGACACACAGTAATACTTGAGTACTTTTTAAGTAATAAGGAAATGTATAGTCCCAAGTCACAGTCTTCTAGAACTTTTTAATACACATTTACATGTAAATACACACAATATAAGAATCCAGTTTTTATATAAAAAACATAAATTTGATCATTCTTGATTGTTTTGCAGCATGCCTTTTTTTCCTATGTAAGAAAATGTTTTCATGTCCAGTGTGCTTAGTAGTTTGTGGTTAGTTGCCATTGAGTCAGTTTGGACTTACGACCACTGTGTACAGACAAAAACTGCTTCATGGAGTTTTCAGGGTGCCAGTGGGTGCATTTAAACCTCTATCCTTTTGGTTAGTAGTCTAGTGCTGAACTATTGCAACTCTCAAGGACTCCTTGAGTAGTGTAGGGAGACTTTATTTTTAATCCTGGTATAAAATTTCATAAAATAAATGAGTACTTAACCATAGCCCCACTGATAGATATTTATGTTGCAATTTTTACTATTAAAAATGATGACGCTATCCTTGGACATGCCTTTTTGTGCCTTTATGCGAGTATTTAGGAACAATGCCTAGAAGTAGAATTATTGTATTGAAACATGTACTTATTTATGAAATGCTGCCACGTTACCCTACACAAGGTATCTGTTCCTCCCCACATGTTTAGTGTATCTGAGTTGTTGACAGCATTGACTGTTGTCATTGTCCCTGTTTTTTGCCAGTCTCTGAGTAAAAACAGGAAAAATGACAGTTGTGAGTTTTTGATTCTTAACTGCCGTAAGGTTGATCAACTTTTTGTATGCTTTAATTTTTTTTGGCATCTTTAAAAGACATTCACTGTGCCAGTGTGTATTTGAGCTTTTTATACAAATATGGAACCATATTGGACGCTCTGTTTTGTGACTTACTCTCCAAGCTACTTTTAATACGTGGGGTAAACTGAAGTATACCCCTTCCCTGTAGGAGAGAAGATGCTATGCTGATTCTGAGGGCAGTGACAGAAAACTGTTTGTAGCATATCTCTTAAGCCTAATAACAGGTGTTTAACTATCATTAGAGAAATCCTTGGGAACAGTTTGCAGATTAATTCCAGTAAGAAAATTCTTTGCCATCAGTTTAGTTTCTTGCATTAAGTGCGTGTCTTAGGTCACCACCTTCGCCTTCCTCCTTGCAAGTCATTTTTCATTGTGTGGAGTAAAAGTGCTTTCTGAAAATTCCTTGTGGTGTTTTCTGACAATATAAAATCTCTCAGAAATCAGATTTTTGGGATTAATAGCAAAGCCTGACCATAAAAAGAAATCCAAATGTTTTTCAGGACTGTAATAGAAAATGAGACTGAGTATAAAGCTGATCCTGTATTTTTTTAGATCTTGTAGCTAAAATTTCATCTTTAGTTATACCCAAAGAAAAGAACTGAAAAAATGTATAGTGTTGCATTAACCTTCATTTCATTCCCTTTCCAAAGATTTTGTCGGGGCTTTGGAGTCTTCTGATATCCAAACTGTGATTTGGAAAGTTGAAATATGCAGATTATTGAAATGATATCACATCTTCTTTCCTAAAATAATTATCTGTACTGAAGACACTTTTCCAGGAATGTGTTATTGTTTTAGCATCTGTTAATTAGGTAACAAATTTTCTTTTTGTATTTGAGGTAAATTATTATGCTATTAACAGTGGGTGAGTACATAGAAGATCGAGTCCAACACTCTCATTTTACCAAGTAGAAGACAGGCCAGGGAATTAATGAACCTTCCCAAATTTCAGAGCTAGTTAGTAAGGGAGTGAAAACTATAACCTGAGACTTGGGATAAGCAGCTCTTGGCAAGTGCCAGGATTGCTGACATTGTTTTATTACAATATTCCATTACAAGTTCACAAATAGCCTAAGAGGTGCATGACATTTTATTTGTTTTCCTGAAAAGGAAGTTCTAAGCCCAGTGAGGTTGAAGTAACATGTCCAGGTTTTCATATAGCTCATAGTTAGGGGACCTGGGATTTGAACTCAGGCCTGTCTGATTCCAAAGTCCATCATACCTTTCATTCTGCTGTTTTTTAAGTATGGAGAAAATGGAAAAAGAAAACAAACAAAACTTTTGTTAAATGCTACAATAACTGAAAGACATGAAACTTCTTATCCCACACTGTCTGTGGAATTCCCCATGAATTATTTTGACTGGAAAAGGATGCTTTTAACTGTCTGCATGTACCTGTGTACTTACTTTTAGGTATCTCGCCATGAACGACGAATTTCTCAGATTCAGCAGCTAAACCAGATGCCTTTGTATCCAACTGAGAAAATTATATGGGATGAAAATATTGTCCCAACTGAGTATTATTCTGGGGAAGGTAAGGTACAAAAAACAGATACATTTTTGATCCAAAATGATATTTTCTAGTGTGTTCATCCACTTACTTCACCGGATTTAGCTGTAAATGATTTTTCACTCACCCTCATGAGTGCATGTGACAGTACCTTCTGACACATTTTGAAGGCATGTTGCAAGACATTTCAGGAAACGTTTGAACAGCCTCATTATCTGAAGAAATATAATTTTATTTATTTATTTATTTTGAAATATAAATGCTTTAAAGACATCACTTGACAATGTATATTTATTTTGCTTCAGAGTTATCTTGTAACCAGAATTCCAGTGAAATTGTTATAACTTTACTGAAATTGTGCTCAATTTCAGAATAGGCAAATGCACTATCTTTTTATGTTCCTACAATGGTTAATACATTGTTTTCTGACTTTTCTAATTTGTTCACACTGCTGACCTTGATGGACCATATGTCTGTGGTCTTAACTCTTGGACTTTGCTATTAGATGCTGTGGACTGGGTTCCAGCTCCCAGTGACCCAGTGTTGTACATCAGAACAGAATACTGCCCAGTCCTACACCATCCTCACAGTCATTGTTATGTTTGAACCCATCATTGCAGCCTCTTGGTCAGTCTGTCTTGTCGAGGATTGTCCTCATTTTAGATGACCCTTACCAAGCATGACATTCTTCTTCAGTGACTGGTCCTTCTTAATAATATGTCCAAATGTCAGGAAACAAAATCTCACCATCCTCGCTTCCAAAGCAGACTGTGGCTGTACTTCTTCCAAAACAGACTTGTTCATGCTTCTCAAAGTCCATGGCATATTTGATATCCTTCGCCAACACCATAATTCAGAGGCATCAATTCTTTCTCAGAATTCGCATACAGAAAATACCGTGACTTGGATCAGGCACACCTCAGTCCTCAAAATCCGTCTTTGCATTTTAATAGTTCGAAGAGGTCTTTTGCAGCTGATTTGCCCAGTACAGTGTGACACTGGATTTCTCGACTGATGCTTGCGTTGGTATTGATTGTGGAGCAAACGAAAATGAAATCCTTGACAACCTCAATCTTTTTGCCGTGTATCATGATGTTGCTTACTGGTCCAGTTGTGAAGATTTTTGTTTTCTTTGATATGTAGTCTATACTGAAGGCTATTGTCTTTGATCTTCATCAGTAAATGCTTTAAGTCCTCTTCATTTTCAGTAAGCAAGGTTGTGTCATCTGCATATCTTAAGTTATTAATGTGTCTTCCTCCAATTCTGAAGCTATGTGCTTTTTCATATAATTCAGCTTCTCTGATTGTTTAGTATACAGGTTAAATAAGTATGATGGAAGAATACAACTGACACATGCCTTTCCTGACTTTAAACCGTGCAGTGTACCCTTGTTCTGTTTGAATGACTGCCTGTTGGTCTGTCTATAAGTTGTTGATGAGCATCACTGCTATTCTGGAATTCCCCTTCCTGACAGTGCTAGCCGTAGTTTGTTATGGTCCACACAATCGAGTGTCTTTGCATACTCAGTAAAACACAGGTAAACATCTTCCTGATATTCTCTGCTTTTAGCCTAGATTCATCAGCAATGATATCCTTCCTTCCACATCTTCTTCTGAATCTGGCTTAAATTTTGGCACTTCTCTATTCATACACTGCTGCAACAATTTTTGAATTATCTTCAGCAAAATTTTATTTCCATGTGGTACTGATAATATTATTTGATAATGTCCTCATCCTTTGGATCACATTTTTAGGAATTGGCAGAAATATGTATCTTTTCCATTTGGTTGGCCAAGGAGCTCTCTTCCAAATTTCTTAGCACAGACAAGTGAGAGCTTTCGGCATTGTGTCTGTTTGCTGAAACATCTCAGTGGTGGTTCTGTCATTTCCTAAAGCCTGTCTTTTCACCCATGCCAGTGGTGCAGTTTGAACTTCTTCCTTCAGTACCATTGGTTCTTGATCATATGCTGCCTCATGAAATGATTGAATATCAACTTGTTCTTTTTGGTACAGTGACGCTTGCTGCATCATTTAATTGTTTTCCCTGTAGAACACTACACTATTGTGACTCAAGACTTGAATTTTTTCTTTCATTCTTTCAGCTTGAGAAATGTCAAGCATGTTCTTCCCTTTTGGTTTTGTAACTCTAGGTCTTTGTGCATTTCATTATAACACTTTACTTTGTCTTCTCGAGCCACCCTTTGGAATCTTCAGTTCATTTTCTTCATCATTTCTTCATTTTACTTTTGCTGCTTTACATTCAACAGCAAGTTGCAGAGTCTCTTCTGACATCTGTTTCAGTCTTTACTTTCTTTCCTGTCTTTAATGACCTTTTGGTTTATTTGTGTATGATAATTCTTAATGTCATCCCACAACTGACCTGGTCTTTGGCCTTAGTGTTCAGTGTGTCAAATCTGTTCTTGAGATGGTCTCCAGATTCAGGTGGGCTATTATCAAGGTTGTATCTTGGCTCTTACAGACTGAAGTTTCTTCAGTTTCAACTTGAGGTTGCATATGAATGGTTAATAATCTGTTCGGCAGTCAGCCCCTCAACTCTGTTCTGGCTGATAATATTGAACTTTTCCATCATCTCTTTCTGTACATGTAGTAAATTTTGTCTTCTGTGTTTTTCATCTGGTGAGGTCTATGTGTACAGTCACTGTTTGTGTTACTGAGAAAAGGTATTTGCAGTGAAGAAGTTATCACTCTTACAAAATTGAGTCATGTGATGTCTGGTATCATTTCTGTCACTAAGGTTGGTAAAAGTCTTAATTTCCGAGCCTTTGGCATTAATGATTGTTGGTTAAATTGGAATAATAGTTGTATTTATTAACTGGTCTACTTTGTAGGCATATGGATATTATATGATCACTAACAGTATTGTACTTAGATTTTGATGGTGCATGTGATGCCATGTGTCTTCAGTTTGTCATTCCTAGCATAGCAGTCCCTCATTGACTGTCTAGTTTAAATGACCAATAGCTCATTGTTGCCTAGGCTGCCAATCTTTATGTGTTGCATTCCATTTTTGATGACTTCCAATTGTCTTAGATTCATATGCCATATATTCCAATTCCAGTTATTAATGGATGTTTGCTGTTGTTTGTTTTCTTTTTGAGTTATGTCACATCAGCAAATGAAGGTCCCTAAAGCTTGATTCCTTCCATGTCATTAAGGTTGATGCTGCACTGAGGAGGCAGTTCTCCGTTGTCATGTTTTGTGTGCCTTCCAACCTCATAGTTTGAGTGCCTGTCTTTCTCCAGTGTTCTGCTGCTGTTCAGAAGATTTTCACTGGCTGGTGTTTTCAGAAGTAGATTACCATGTCTTTCTTCCTAGTCTCTGAGTAGTTAGTCCCTAATAGATAATAGGAAACCCTAGTGGCATAGTGGATAAGTGCTGTGTCTGTGAACAGAAGGGTTAACTGTTCACATCTGCCAGGAGCTCCTTGGAAACTCTATCCTGTAGGGTCACTGTGAGTCGGAATTTACTCAGTGGCACTGGGTTTCTTTTTGTTTTTTTCTGGAGTTTTTTGGTAATAGATAAAACATCACTTAATATTTTACCTTCTTAACAATCAAAAAGTACATTTTGGTTATTGTCCAGTGGTACTGTTCTGAATTTAAAATGTCTTTTGTTTAATAGAAAATGGTACTTTGTCTGCACACCTGTAATTAGTTAAGTGGGAAAAGAACACCTTTCAGAATTGAAGGTCTTTGTACCTCTGGTAGAGTGAAAACACTTTAAAACATTGGTTGCCAGGTGGTTTGACTGTCACTTTGCTGTTTTATCAGAGAGTTGGCCGTGTTGCACTTTTTATTCTTTATTAGCCGTAGAGATGTGCTTGTGAGACCTAATTTCTAGTGCTGTGAAGTAGGCAACAATCAAAGCTATAGCTGCATATTGTGCAAGCCTTTTTCCAGCTTCAAATAAAGGAAATGGGACAAATTTTAAATAAAAATTATAAAGCAAGTCTTAAGTTTTTTACTTTCTTAATCTTTTTTATTATAAAAGAAAAAGATGTACAAAGACATACAAAATACAGAGCATGGTGAATGGGACAATACCATGTAACCCTTGTGACCGCCAGGCAGCTACCCTGGGACCCCTCCATGTGCCTTACCTGGTTGCACAACTCCTTCCTTCTGTCCGAAAGAAAGCATTTCCTGACTTTCATAATATTTCCACTTTTGTTGCCAAAGTGTGCATTGCCAGTTGCCTGAGTCAGTCCTGGCTATATGTTTAGGGTCCCTTTTACTTCACAGGTTACCCCCACATCTTTTTCTTTTTGTCCATTGAAGAACCTGAGTTGTTTACCTATAGGTTTCCCATGCTCTAGATTTTTCTGCGTGAATAGTCATGATATGCTTCAGCTTACTCCTCTTTTCTTTTATTTTTCATGTAAACTGGTGATTGGTTCCAAAGGTTGATCAGGCTGAGGATTTTTCACTATGGCAAGACCATAGACGGTGATGCCGTCTCTCACTGGGAAGTGTGTAATGCCTCGTTGTCTCTGTTTTTGTGATGTTAGGTATCACTGGTGCCTAATGTTTAGATTTGTTAATTTGTTGAGTGTTGCAGCCCAGATGAAAGGTGCTGTTTAAGTTAAGCACCATAAAGAATCCACATCGTAAGCCCAAGTTTTCCTCTTTCATATAATGAGTAATTCTCTATGTTGCTCAGTAAGAACTGATTTTAGTGTTTACAGCTATTTAAAGAGATCAAGGTATTCAGTATCGATTAATATAGTTCTTTTGTGATACATTCCTTTTCTTAGAGTGTTAGTAACTGTTTTTTAAGTTGGAGAAGACATTGATTGCCCTAATAAGAAGTGTTTCCTTTACCACTAGAATATTTATTCTGGGCAAAACTAGGATATCCTCTGTGGATGCCTTTGGAACAGGTGTTTCATTTAAAAGGGCATCCAGAATCATTTCTAGGTTACTTGCATTTTTATATTTCGGTGAGTACAGTAGTGGTTTGTGTGTGTGTGTGTGTGTGTGTGTGTGTGTGTGTGTGTGTGTGTGTTTATAGTTGTGCACATGTGTATGTATCAACAATGAGCCAGTATCTGTTACCTGGGATTCTTCAGCTTCAAGCCTGAAAGATATAGATTACAGATCAGAATTAACCAAGGTAAACTGCATGAAGTTTTTATACACTGTTTGGTGTTTCTTGCATTTAGGATCGTTATTGCTTCTGGCTCTGGTAGGTGTGATAAGGATGATGAAAATAGGATTTTCCAGTAGAATGTGTTTTGAGAGTCTTTTTTTTTAACCTTTCTGACATTGCTGCTGACTTCTCAGGTGGTTACTAGCCAAGGGAAGGAGTGTTAAGTGAGGGTAATAGCCAAACCTTGTTCATTGATTAGTCAGAGAAGAGGCGTATAATTCCGAGAGTAGCTAGTCTCTAGTAACATACAAATGACGCCTGGTCCTTGAAGTGCAGTCAGAAAAAAGACATAGGCTCAGAGGGCAGCAGTCATCATTGGACGTCAGTGTACCCAGTGTGATCTGCTCAGCTTTTCCCTGTCAGTTTTGTCGTGAATCTAGCTTATAGTAGGATTAGTTACTTGAAGATTTGTCATGACTTAGGTGATAATGGAAGAATTTTTAAACTGTCTGAGACTGTATTAGTTTTAGGTAACATTGGATGCCTTTAAGAAGCATTGTTTGCATATGAATCTTTGATATGCAGATTACATATGCTAGTGAAGCTCATTCTTTACCCTGAATTCTTGATAGCATTGTTTTACTTGATTCCAATTTTAGGGTGAAAATAAAAATGATAACATGTATCAAACATGGTATATTTCAGGCATCATTAAGTTAGGTTATCATATTTGTGGTACTTTTTTTGTAAATAGAATATATGTGTGATTAAAAGAGTAGTTCATACATGGGTGTTATCTTTGTTTTCAGGTTGTCTTGCACTTCCCAAGTTGAATTTGCAGTTTTTGACCCTTCATGACTACCTCCTCAGGAACTTTAATCTCTTCCGCTTAGAATCAACGTATGAAATTAGGCAGGACATTGAAGACAGTGTCAGCAGAATGAAGCCCTGGTTAGTACGTTGGTTCTGCTCTTAATGAAGTGATTGAGATACTTTTGTCAGAAACCTGTTGAGTGTATTTAGCAATAGTATACCTGGTGTGAAAATGCCCTCCAAAATATGTTTACCATTTGAAAAGTTATTTGATGTGAATTAAAATATATAAAAAATGTTGTCTATACATTATGAATCTGGATCCTGTAGGGGTTGGTACTGGAGACTGGAGCTGAAGGAAAAGAAGTGATTATGCTCAGGGAGGGAAGAGAAAAGTGTGAAGGGGATTAGATTGGACCTTAGTCATAGTGTGACTGAGACAGGGTATGAGTTGACCAGCAGACGAGTGCAGGGCAGGATAGTTTAAGTCCTGGGAGAAGTTTATGTTAAAGGAGTATTCCACTACCCCAGCTGCTCTTCTGATTGTCTCCAGTAGTTTCACTCAGCCTCTCTCCAGAAGAGTTGTCAGAAGTGTGAGCTCCTGACCATTCCATGGGGAGTAGTGCTGAAAAGTGTTCTCTGGCACTTCACCCATAGATTATTTGAAGACACTAAATTATCAGGATTTACTTTGGGGGCCAATTAAAAAAAAAAGTTGATTCTGATTCATAGCAACCCTTAGGACAGATTAGACCAGCCCCATAAAGTTTCCAGGGAGTGCCTGGTAGATTTGAACTGCCAGCCTTTTGGTTAGTAGCTGTAGTAGGTACCAGTATGCAACCAGAGTTTCCACTGAGGCCAATGAAGTAGATCTGATTATTTCAGGAATTCTTGTGCTTAAACTCTACTCCCCACCTGCTATCTGATGTCTAGAATTTCTTTAGCTAATAAAGGTCTTTATTGTAGTTAGTTGTATGCACCTGTGCATTACAAGATTTGTGAAGGTTAATTTTACACTGTTAGACATGTCTGACTCTGGGTAAATGCTCTTCATTCCCAAATTTAGTCTAAATATGAAATTGATGAAAATAAGTTATGTATCAGAAGTGGTTGCAAATGGGTAAAATTTATTCTATGGAATCATTTTTCATTACATTGCAGTTACATCGTATTTATATAAACAGTTATACTGCAGTCTTTATAAAAAGCATAATATTTTTTTAATGTAAACTGATTCATGTATCTTCCAGACTTTTCTCATTAGTAATTATAGAGCTATACAGATATCGTGATTATGATCTGTTTTTTTCATTCCTGATTTTTATTTCATACACAGTTCTATTTTTTAATTAATTATTATGTGAAAAGTTATTCCGGGTGACCCTATAAAACACAACATTAGAGGAAAAATATTTTTGACTTAATAATTATTTAAGTCAAATTATTTTGCTCAAGTTATTTGCCTAATTTTTGGACCCTGGGAGAGTGCTTAATCAGAAAGTTTCCTTACAAGTTTTGGTTACTTTGAGTTTATATGCTAAAATTCTGGGCCTGATTTAGGCCATTTTGCAAACTAGGGATTTATTAACCAAAAATTCAGATGGAACTCACTTATATTTTACTTAAATGCCAAATAAAACAACCATATAAGAGTACTTACAGTATGTTATTAAATGAAAACTTCTCTTTTTAATTACACCATTTTCAGTAAAGAAAATATCACTTTTGGAGTTGCTTCATTCAGATATCTGATAAAGAAAAATTTTACTCCCAATTGACCATCATTGAAAGCTGTTAAAAATAATGAGATCTAAAAGGGCCAGGGTGCCTTGTTTTAGTTTCTCTTTGATGATACTAATTGCTACATTTTTTTTTTATTGTGACATAATTATGTAGGATGTAGAGTTCTGTTTTTTAAATCTTTATAGATGTTATTTTTGGCAGTGCTTTCTACGTCTGTAGTGGTACTGTAGTTTTTGTTATGGATTTTCCAAATAAGTTATTTGATAAAAACTAAATCACTAATTGGACTAAAATAAGGAAAAGAATGGATGGTAGTGGGTCTATTGTAACTAGTTGATTGCCCTCCCCCAGTTATGATAGTGTCTTTTACATGATGTGAATATTATACTGTAAAGCAAGGTGTTTGCTTATTTTGTTTTTTAACTTTGACTTGTTCCAAAATGCATGTGAAGCAAACTATAGACTTACACTGTAATAAAGTAATATATAAGCAGTCGAGGCTATCTTGAAGAAAAGAAGGATAGATACTTAAAATCAAATTAATAGTATTGCATTATTTTTTCCTTGAATTAAGAATGCATGTATATACAGAGTGTTATCTTTTCTGCAAAAGAGGAAGGATATTCCTACCATCTGTACTCTCTATGTCTTGGAGCTCGGATTTAGAAAAGAAAAGAAAAAGTTTGGAAATAGATGTTACTAATGCTAAGGCTTAAATGCTAGCTAATAAATATTCTTATTTACTAGTTTTTACTTGCCCACAGTTGGGAGACAGTTCTGTGTTGTTTCATAATTATCCACTTCTTTGGTTTCCAGGCAATCTGAGTATGGCGGTGTGGTGTTTGGTGGCTGGGCACGAATGGCCCAGCCCATTGTGGCTTTCACTGTAGTCGAGGTTGCCAAACCCAACATAGGTGAAAACTGGCCAACCCGAGTTCGTGCTGATGTCACTATCAATCTGAATGTCAGAGATCACATCAAAGATGAATGGGAAGGTAATTTTTTATTTCAAGAGGCAAATTACCTTTCACTTTCTTTTAAGTGGACTTTCACTTAGAGCATCAGCCAAGCACTTTTATTAAACATTATATCCTTTTAAATGTTTACGAAATTTTGTCATTAGAATTTGATTTAAAAATGTCAGTTGTCTTTCTAATTGTTATTACTAAAAATACTAAGTATACAAGAATTACTAAATATCTTAGCATTTCAATAAGAAGTATAAAATGTTGTGCAAGTCACAATGTTTTGAACATTATCGTTTATAAAGCTTTGATAGTATTTTAGGTCTTAAAATTAGTAACTTAATAGTTACAAGTTTGTAGAATCAATGTGAAAAGGATAAAAACATCAGTGTTCATCAAAGGAAGGAAGAACAACACACATAATGTACACATGCCATGCAAGTGATGAAACTGATAATTTCCAAAAGAAAATAGCTAAAGTGAAGAAAATGGGATGCACACAAATTGTGGTGAATGCTAAGCCAAGTGTCATCGAGTCAGATTCGACTCATGGCGACCCTAGAGGCCAGAATAAAGATGCAAAAATCAAAAGTAGGCACCCTTAAAAGGAATTTGAGGGGGGAAGAGGTCGTAGTAAAACAACTCAGAAAGAAATAATAGCAGCTTCTTTGCATAAAGGAAGTCAGATTAAAGAATCAGTGAAATCAAGTGTACTGGAGAATAGAAAATAATTGCAATTTCTTTACTAAGCAAAAGTTTTATGGAGTGGGGTCTACATCACAGTTTTATTTAGAAGCAAATTGAAGTACACTGAATAGTAATATAGACAACATGCTAGAAATGGCACATGAACTGAGTTTTAATTAGCATTTTTATATTTTTCTCCCAGCTGTCTGTGAGTGCTTCTATTTGCTGCCCTGCTGAGAGAAACAGTAGCCAGTAGGTTTTATCTCCTCCTACCTTCTTGGCATTCCAGAAGGAAAGGGATAGGCTCTTAATGGATCAGTTTTCAGAAATTATTGCTCTTAGTATGGCTGTTTATATCTATAGGGACCTGATTATATTTATCAAAGAATTCTGAAGGCATCCAGCAACAAAAGTGGCCACATGTTTAACAGATGGTCAATATAAGGGGTACAGTTTGTGACAGATTGTCATTGTGACTCTTGTATCCTTCAGAAGAGTTCCAGTCTGGTGTATTACACATCTAGAATAATACATAGCTTTGTTATAATTGGAAACCCTGGTGGAATAGTTGGTTAAGTGCTACACCTGCTAACCAGAAGGCTGGCAGTTGGAATCTAGCAGGTACCCCTTAGAAACTCAGTCAAGCAGTTGTACCCTGTCCTGTAGGTTCATTATGAGCTGGAATTGACTCAGAGTCAGTGGGCTTGGTTTGAATTTTATTATAATTGGTGAAGCTCAGGCAAGATGTTACGGAGCTGGAGAAGGTCGTGTATCTGTTATCCCTTGAAGGTTAATGAGGTAGTAAACACAGTTTTACACAGTGGATGATAAACTGTGATAATTTATCAGCTATCCTCAGAGGTAGTACTGGTTGAAAATAACATCAAGTTCCTTTGTAGGAATTTAAAGATGACAGGGAACAAAAGCATGTTTCATGGGAATCTCTCCATCGTAACTTGAGGGCTACTGTCAGAAGACAATCAGTTGTTGTTCGTTTTTTCTTTTCTTTTAAACATAGCCCTCTGGCAAAATGAGAAGAAGAATGGATAGGTTTTGATGAACAAGATAGGGGGTGAGGCTATTGTGGGACATGTGATTACTATGGAGCATAATCTGAACAGAGATGTTTTCTGGGAAGCCAGCACAAATGTTCAGGCCCTGTGTTGATCACAGATAAAATAACAAATAGAAAATGGATGGCAAAAACATGAGAGAGGGGTTCTGTAAACAATAATGTTGTCTTATAAAAACAGAATCATTTTAAAGATTTTACTGTAAATATAAAGAAACATTCTTCTTGCCCCTTCAAGAAGGGGTGGTGATGCTCCAATCCTTGTCTTCTGCATAACCCCATTTAAGAATTAAGGAGACAGAAATGGAACCAAAATGCTGGGTTGTGCTCCAGGAGGCACAGCTGAGGTGAAGCTAATGTAGATGGTTGAAAGGAAAAGGTAGATGAGCTCATTCAAGTACAGATTTTTTTAATGTAAATTAAGATATGTGACAGTGAAGTGATTCACTTTAGGCAGTTATCCCTCAGTGATGCTAAAGCTAAGAGGATGAGAATTTGCTAACAAAAGACTGAAAAGGTCTACATTGATGGGGACTAAATGACTTCTGAGGCCTCTTTGGCTATAATGATTTGTACAGGTTGGAAGCCATTCAAGCAGTACAACTCAAAACCATTCTCTTTGGTTCTCATGCTGCTTTGCATCGAATTTGTTGGGAATAAAGCCACTATTAGGAATCATGATATTTCTAGCATTACCCACACTTGACACTCCAAACTAACAAATGGTCTATAATGGTCCCTATACTATTAGTCACTCACACTAGTGATTGAATTTAGTTCTATGCCTTGTTTCCAAGGTATGATTGTTGAAATACACACTTACATCATACAGGGGCTAACAAAAAAAAAAGAGAGACAGATGAAGGTAGGTGGTGTGGCATCACGTGATCTGAAGTCTGATTCAGTGTCCTGTCTCTTCTGGTCCCTGTATTTTTAATCAAGTTTTGAAACTGGTTGAGTCCATTATTTGGTCTAATGAGTGAGTAGCTGTAGACTTTGGCACAGGTTTGTTTCTTGACCTTTATTTACAAACTTTTTAGTCTTTACCGACTGAAACTATATATAGTCAGTCATCTTTGTCAAGGTGTTATCTATAAATATGCTTTTGTGCCTTGATGAATTATTTTTCAGTTAACTCCTTTAAATGATACATAATTAAGCTGTCACTGGAATGATGCTGATAGTTTATAAATTCATGTTAGAAACCTGTTAATATGATAAAAGTAAATTATAAAGAATCATCTTATACAAATTATAAATGTGAGCAATTTCTAGAACTAAATTATAGGGAATATAAAGGAATAAATTTAGAAGAAAATATAAAAAATGAAAATTATAAAAATATGAAGAAAAATTATCATCAAAAATAAGCATTAAAGATTATAGGAAAACTCATAAACATGTCGCAATGCAAATGTAATTATTGATCACCTCTGATGTTTCAGTTTGTTTTTTAATTATCTTTGCTGCAAAGACAAGATGTGAACTTGCTGACAAAGGACTGAAAAAGAAAATGAAATTCTGATCAGTGAAAACACTTATGTTTTGCCAGGCCTTCGCAAGCATGATGTATGCTTTTTAATTACTGTGCGTCCCACAAAACCTTATGGTACTAAGTTTGACCGGAGGAGACCTTTCATCGAGCAGGTTGGCCTGGTTTATGTCAGAGGCTGTGAGATCCAGGGCATGCTGGATGATAAAGGACGTGTCATCGAAGATGGTATGGCTTTTGGGAAGATACATTTTTCTGCTTTCTTTTTGTTTGTTTTTTATCTTCTTAGGCAAATGCAAATGTGTAAAATGTATGTGGGATACCTACTGCCCAGTTTTATAAATAGGTAATATGATGTCAAACTTCTGTACTAGATAGTAGAAGGAGAAAGTCTTCTGAAATCACATTTATTCAAAACTTTTATAATACTTGATAATACTGTTTTAAGATAGTCTCTCAAACAGTTCTTGTATTGTTGAGGCTTTTTTGTGTTTAGTGAAGTATTTGCCTACTATTTCCTTAAGTTTCACTGAATTGGTTTATTATAACACTGGTTCTCGGTTGTTAACACTACTTTCCTGTATTTGGAGATGGCTGGTGTATTTGGGTTGTCGAATGACTGGGCTAGGAATGAGGAGTGATAAGTTACTGCGTTTAGTGGATGGGGGCCAGGGGTGCTGAACATCCTGCGATACTCAGAACTGTCTGGTGGAAAGAACTGTCCTGCTTGAGGAGCCAGCACGGCCGTAAGAGGGCTGGGGAACTCGTTGATTTCCTATGGTTATCACTAACTGTTCCTTTGGAATTCTTTCTTGTGTTGCCCTGACTCTGTAATTCTTGTTATTAAATTACGACCATATCCATATTCATTGGTAATTTTATGATTTAGTCACTAAATTCCTCTCGAACTTTTTTTTTAAATTGTGTTTTAGATGAAGGTTTACAGAACACATTTGTTTCTCATTAAACAATACAAATACTGTTCTGTGACACTAACTGCCAAACCTGTGATGTGTTAACACTCTCCCTTGTCAATCTTGAGTTTCCACTTTCCAGCATTCTTGTCCCCTTTTGCCTTCTAGTCCTTGTTCTTGGGCTGGTGTGCCTATTTACACAGTTGAGTAATGTGTGTTATTGTTTGTTTTGTGAGGCTTTCTAACCTTTGGCTGAAGGGTGCATCTCAGGAGTGGCGTCATTACTAAGTTAAAAGAGTATTGGAGGCCATACTCTTGGAATTTCTTCAGTCTCTATCAAACCAGTAAGTCTGGTCCTTTTTATTGTGAGTTTGAATTTTGGTCTACATTTTTCTCCAACTCTGCCTGGGACCCTCTGATGTGATTCCTGTTAGAGTGGTCGGTAGTGGTAGCCAGACACCATCTAGTTGAGCTGGACTCAGTCTGGTAGAGGCTGTGATGGCTGTAGTCTGTTCTTTGGACTGATCATTCCCGTGTGTCTTTGATTTTCTTCATTTTCCCGTGCTCCAGACGGAGTGAGAACAGTGGAGCATCTTAGATGGCCACTCACAAGCTTGTAGGCTCCAGATTCTACTCAACGAAGTAGGATGTAAAAAACTTTCTTTAAAAATTGTGTGACGCCAGTTGCTTGAGACTGTGGTGTATGGCTCTTAGCCCAGTAGATCATTCTCTCCGGGAGTTTGGATGTATCTATGTGAATCTGCTACGACTTTGCCTTAATTAAGTTGTGCTGACTTTCCCAGTGTTGTCTACTGTCTTCGTCTTCCCCAAGGTTACTTCTTTTTCTGTTATCTAGTTAGTGTTTTTCCCACTTCTATGTAGTAACCACCGAAGATTGTTCCTGTCTGTGTGTAAACCTTGTCATGAGTTTTTATAATAGTGGTCTCATATGGGAGTCTTTGTTTTGTGACTGACTTATTTCATTCAGCCTAATGCCCTCCAGATTCATCCATGTTTTGAGCTGTTTTGGAGATTCATAAACGATGCATAGTATTCCACTGTGTCTGAATACCATGGCTTGTTTGTCTGTTCATCTGTCACTGGGCTCTTAGGTCTTTCTGTCTTTTTGCTGTTGTGAGTACTGCTGCAGTGGACATGGATGTGCGTGTGTCTCTTCACGTGGTGGTTCCTATTTCTGTAGGATATATTCCTAGTAAGATTGCTAGATCTTCCTCTTGAAACTTTAATCAGCTGCTACTTCTTGAATTTCAAAACTGGACCTTTACTAAATTGTTAATGTATAGGCGGCTCTTATCACTGGAATAAAATAGGAGAAGGAGATGAAAGATAGGTAGAATAAGTATAAGGCTACATGATGGAAGTACAGTGGAAGGCATAAGACAAAAAAGAGGGAAAGCAGAGGGCAAGTTAAAACACATGTATTTATTGATCAGACAGTATTTATTGAGTACTTACTACATGTAGGAGTTATGAGAGACTAACAGAAAATAAGATCTTATTATTGAGGGCATGTCCAAATAATTACTGTTGAGCGTAGTCCTAAATATTACATAATTGTTAAGGGAAGAAATAGTAAAAATTGAGAAGGATGAGAAAATACTTTGCTTGTTGGAATTTAAAATGAATGAGGAGAGAGGGCATTCCAGTTATCAGGAAATGATAAGAGTAAATCTGGACAATCTTCTCACAGTTTCTACAATAGGAATACTGTTAACTTTCTTTGATATCATGAAACTGTTTTTTATTTCATTTAACACACTTTTTCAAAATGTCTAGGACCTGAACCCAGACCTAATCTTAGAGGAGAGTCAAGGACATTTAGAGTGTTTTTGGATCCAAACCAGTATCAGCAAGATATGACCAGTACTATACAAAATGGAGCAGAAGATGTATATGAAACTTTCAATATAATAATGAGGAGAAAACCAAAGGAAAATAACTTTAAGGTAATATTAGGTCTGTGTAACTAAAAGTGCTGTGTTGTAATTTGAGTAACGTTTAAGACACAAGTATGGGATGTAATTGGAGCTCCACTGGCACAGTGGTTCAAAACTCAGCTGCTACTGAAAGGTCAGTAGTTTGAATCTTTTCAGCTATTCCTTGGAATCCCATGGGACAGTCCTGCTCTACCCAATAGTGTTTTCTAGAAGGTGGAAGCACCTTGATGGCAGTGGGGGTATTGATATGGTTAAGAAAAACACTTGTCAAAAAAATAAAATCATTGCTTTTATCTAATTCTAAACATTCCTTAAAATTCTCTCTCTCTCTTTTTTTTTAATTATGATTGAGTGAAAATGTACATTCCCATATAAATTTGCGTGCCCACCTATATGCGCCTCCCACTGCTCTCCCTGCCTGGTGACAGCACAGTCTTCCTCTCTGCTCCATTCAAATTCTTAACACACAGATTAACTGTAAAATCTTATGGAAATCTATTTGCTAAATCTGTTTTTCTTTTAAGGAGTTTAAAGACTAAAAACATAAATTAAATATAAATTAAACTACATGCTTACTTGCCTACTGGAGTATCCTTTATAAGTTAAAAATAGGTGTATTTCCAAATAACTTTAAGAATAAAGTTGTATGTGGAACCTCAGGTCTCTGAATTGTTCCGTGTTATGGTGTATTTATACCTTACTCATTTGTGGGGAAAAGGAGATTTGGCAGCTAAAGAATTTTAATTTTTTAATAATTTTAGGGGAAGAAGGAATGCAAGTAAAGGAATGTTTTTTTAAAAAAAGTATTTGAAACTAAAGCATGAATAGTTTAGCAGTTGATACGTCCAACTTTGGCATAAGAATCGCTTGCTTTTCTCCCTCCACCGATTACAGTGCCTATCTTACACTTGATTGACTTTGTTATCCATTGCTATAATAAAGAAGAGAAAGCCTCGTGAACAAAGGAACTCAGCACAAGCTAAGTAGTACAAAGAGTGCCCTGTAGTTAATCGTGTTATATACCGTTTGCTTTTACTGACCTGCGTACTGAAGAAATGCGTATATTTTGTGGTTGTGATAGTCTTTAGAATTAATATTACTTCTAGTGATTGTAATTAGAATTCTACAATATTAGGGCAGTTCTCTGCCTACCTTCCTTTCCTTAACAGTAACGAAATGATTTTCTAGGACAAAAGGTATGTTGTGGTATTTCTACAGTTTCCCCGAACCCTCACCGTCTCCCCATGTTGGTTGCAGCAACTCTGGCATTTCAAAACAGCTGCAGTTCTGTTTTCATAGTCCCCAGTCCTGGAATCTGCAGCTAATCGAATGATTGTGTAATAGTAAAGACAAAACAGAGAAGAAAAGTAAAAAGGAATGAAAGAACTTTCATGTTGAAGAAAAGGTTTTAATGCTAAATTGATTAAGTGAGTTTATTGTAGTCTCTGACTGGTTTTCCTCAGACCTAGAGCTTCGGATTTTCTGTCCTGTTATTGGAATTTCCTTCCTAGGCAAAAAGAGTTACAATGTTCCTTTCATTACAGAAAAATTGTGGCTAAGGTATTGTTTTGAGGACAGTTGTAGAGAAGAAGAAACTGCTCGTACTGTTAAGGAGTTTATGATTTAACAGAGGAAACACATTTACATGAATAGGTATACACATTACATAGCACGTTAAAGAAATAGCTATAATATTCACGTGTTTGGGAATTCTGAAGAGCCCTCTTGGCACAGTGGTTAAACACTATGCTGCTAACAGAAGAGTTCCAACCCAGCAGCCAGTCTGTGGTAGAAAGATGTGGCAGTCTGCTCCCATAAAGAATACAGCGGCTCTCCTCTGTCCTCCCAGGTCTCGGTAAACCTGCTCGACTGCAGGGAGTTTGAGTACTGGGATTCTGCCTTAAGAATAATTATGTAATCAGTACGAAATAAGTACTCTGGGGCTTTCTTTCATAAGTAAGTGTTAATATGTGAGCCTTGAAATTTGTTTTGTTCTTTAAAGGTTCTTTTTAGTATTTGAAGATAAGTGATTATTTGTTCACATACAGATTGAGTGAATAAGTATGGTGAAGTGCTGATCTAACGCTGCCATTGCCTTTTCTGGTTTGGAACGAGGCGGTATGCATGACTGCCTTTTGATCCATAGTATGTAGTATGTGCGTAGTACTTACTGAGTGAGTGAAGGGTGGGCAAGTCTGAGAGTTTCCAGATTTTACAGCACTTAAGAAGTCTCACATTTGGTTAGTTTTCAGTAAATATCTGAACTGAATGTGAAACATTCCGTATATTTACTGAAGGTTTTATTAATTCTTATGTGCCAAGTATTGTGCCAAGTTATATCGAACTTATAAAGATGAATAAAACACAGTTAATACCTTTGGAGCGCTTAGACTACTAATAAGGAAAGTTAGAAATACAGACAAATAACTTTGATAGTAGATTAGAAGATGCCAGATGTCATGAAGGAGTCAGATAAAAGTGTCCTGACAGTTCAAAGGAGGCCATGAGGTTCTGATCTAAGGTGGGAAATGATCAAGTTTTTCTTTTGTTATTTCTAGTGTTTTATTAGATACCTAGACAGCATCCCTCATTTATTTCCTTTCCCTTTTCTATTTAACATAGCTTACCCGAATCTGGGTCCTTGCTTAGACTTTTGCTATATCCTTCTTGTCTCTACCGTTAGTCTCCTCGTGTTTTGTTTCTCATACAGTTTCTACTCCAGTATAGCACTGTTTATTTCTCTGTGCTTCTCAGAAAGCTTCTGGGACTTTCCATTAATGATTAAATCAAAGCTCTTTTACAGATCCTTTACCTGAGCTAAATTGGAATGCTGTTTTCCCCCATGAAGTCTTTCCTAAAGCCAAAAAGTCCTGTATCCATGTCTCTCCTGTTTCTGTCATATTCTGTAATAATCTCTACCATTTGCCCCATGTTGCTGCTTTGTATTGTCGTTATAGACATACTTTATTTCCCTACTAAAATGATGATTTTCTTAGAGGGTAGAGCCTTTGTGTTTTTCTTCATCTTCATCATTATGTGAATATAACCATCTGTCCATTCACCCGTCCTTCCTTCAGCTAGTTAAGTCTCTGCATGTAGGAAATTACAGTCTAGAGGGAATAAGACAAATAATACCAACTAACAAGGTACATGAACAAGAGAATTTCAAGCAGTGGTAAGTGCCAGAAAGTTAAAACAGGCAATGTGATTGAGTGTGATAAAGGTATACTGTTTTTATTTATTTAACAGCTGGATTATAGAGCATTTATGATATAAAAATGATTGATCTAGTTGTTATATAGAATCAGTAGCCTAGCCTCCTGATTGCCTACGTAGGATAGATCACTGTGTTGAAATGGTGATTGGAAATTCTAGGAATTTGCCTTGCCTAATATATATAGTAACTACTTTGATTTTTAAATTTGACTTGTAGTTGACATTTCCTTCATTGTTGTAATCTTACTTTTTTTTGTTTATAACTGCTTATTTTAATGTTTCTAAATTGAGATATATTTTGCAGTTGAGGCATTAATGTGCTTGTGATATATATATTCTTAGTATTGATGGATTGTAGAAGATAGGGGGTAAAAACTCGGGGAGCTTCTAAGAAGGAGGAAGCATTTTCTACAGTGTTTTTCTGTAATTGTATAGGCCCACACTGGATTTTCATCCTGTCCAACTGGAATCAAGTGGTAGACATTCTGTCTAAATGAACTGCTAATGGATAAACTATTCTTGCTAAGTTTAGTCTTTTGTTTAACTCATTGTGTGGTATCAGCTGAAAACATAGCTGTAGATTCAGTCTAGCCAAGCACCTGTCAGCAGAAAATAGCTTCTTGGCCTGAGACAGTCAGGAATGCTGGATTAGTGCAGCCGGCTCTGCGTGCCAGTGAAGTACGAATGTTGGAGATGTCTCACTGACACGGTGCTTTTCTGTCCTTTATTGACAGGCTGTGCTGGAGACTATTCGGAACCTGATGAATACTGATTGTGTGGTGCCTGACTGGTTACATGACATCATTTTAGGTTATGGGGATCCAAGCAGTGCACATTATTCAAAAATGCCTAATCAGATTGCCACCCTTGATTTCAACGATACGTTTCTCTCTATTGAGCATTTAAAAGCCAGCTTTCCTGGGCATAATGTTAAAGTTACTGTGGATGACCCAGCTCTGCAGATACCACCTTTCAGGTAAGGTCAGGACTGACTGTGGTCTGTTTGAGCATTTTGTAGTCAGTCCCAGGCCATCACGACTATTAGTTAAAGTAATTTTGAGGTATTGTATCAGGACATTGTATTGGCAGTCCCAAACCTCACCATACAGTAACTGAGATATACTTACTTTATTTGAATCTGTTTTTCTAATTCTTGCTACAGAATCTGTTTCAAGCACCACAGTAAAAGTAGCCTCATACCTTATCATGGGTCAGTAAATACTTATTGCCTGAAAAGTCTCATAGCATTTGACTGAAGAAACATGTCATTTCATTTTGTGTATTCCCTAAAACACATGGCCATGTGATATTGGGCTTTTCGTTTTTAAAAAAAATACAAAATCTTTGTTTTTTTAACCTTGCTTGCTTTTACAAGGCTTAAATATTTGTAATATAGTTACATTTGATGTTACATGAACTTGGGTTTTAAAATTGGAGTAGAAATAGAACAAGTACCCAGTGCAGTGAGTGGATTTCTGTCCCCTGAGTTCTTTCTTGTGGAATACTGAGACAGTGCACCGTGACCTGTGGTTGTCGCCTAGGGCTTGCTTAGTTGGAAAGTAAAACACACAACTTTCAACTTGCTGTTAAATTAAATATAATAATTTTGCCTATTAAAAAAATTATATCCTTTGTACCACCCAAACACAATCTTCCACTATATTTGCTGTAATACTAATGACAGAACCATCCCTCTGGTCACCCCATCGTGCAAGTTCAGCGTGATTTTTGACTGCTTGTACTTTGACAACTCCTGCCGTGTCTCAGAGAGTCTGCGTTAGAGACACCTTTTTCCCTTGACATTCTCGACTGCTTCCTCTCAGTCTCTGTGATGACATTGTCTTCCTGCCTCTCATCTCCTCACCAAAACCTGCTGCATGCCCTGTGGCTGGAGCCGTTCCTGTTCCTTGCTAAGAAGCTGACTGTATTGCTTGTCAAAATAAGGGCTGACTTCTTGGTTCTTAGGACTTTCTGTATTATCTGTATTTTTCAAATGTAAAGAAAAACTACACAGTCTTCTAAAAAGTGTCCATAGAGAATTAATTTTTTTGTTTAATTTTAAAGAATTTAAGAGTTCATTGACTTCCCTTAGGTATTTGTAAAGTGACCTCCTGAGGTATTTGTGACTCTAGGCTAAGAAGCGCTGCCTTAAAGGCTTCGTTTTTCCGGTGTGTCATAACAAGGCTCTAGCACATCTCTTTATCCTTGTGTTTTCCTGCTCTCCCGTAGAGTGGAGCCTGTGATACAGTGGTTAGATGCCCGTCTGCTAACCGCACGTTCAGCAGCTCTAACCCACCAGCTGTTCTGTGGAAGAAAGACATGGCAGTCTGCTTCCGGGAAGGTTTACAGCGTTGTAAACCCTATGGAACAGTTCTACTCTGTCTTACAGGGTTACTGTGAGTTGGAATACATTTGATGGCAGTGCTTTTGAGTTTGGCTAGTTGTACTAGAACTTCTGCTGTTACTTCTTTCTTCCTGGGGTGTCGTGTCTTCCCATCTGTGTATGTCCAGGTTTTTCTAGGCTGTATCTTACGTGCTGCCTCTCCCTTGAAGCCGTACATGATTGAATGATGGACATTGTATAAAGCACTTTACAGTACATGTGACATAGTATGTAAATTTTTCTTCTTTGGCTCTCCTTTAATCAAATAATCATTATACAATCTGAACACCTTAACACTCTATTCATAAATAATTTTAATGCTTGTAAATCTACTTTTCTCAGAATTCATATGCTGATAATGAGTGTTTTTGGCCAGCAGTTCTTCCTGCTCATCTGGTTTTCCTCCATACAATGTTATACATAAGATAGGTGCTCAGTAAACTGTTGTAAATGACAAAAATGAACAAGGATTTTGGTCTTGTAGGATAACTTTTCCGGTAAGAAGTGGAAAAGGGAAAAAAAGGAAGGATGCAGATGGGGAAGATGAAGACACAGAAGAAGCAAAAACCTTAATTGTTGAACCTCACGTTATTCCTAATCGGGGCCCTTATCCTTACAACCAACCCAAACGGTAAGTGTACTACCTGTGGTAAATGTATTAATGAATAAGAGCTTGCTATTTGAAACACATTCGTAGTATTTTTAAATTTTCTAGTTCTTTGAAGACTCCAGGAAGCTTCTCTTTTGATGTCCTTTTTCATTCTTTCCTGGTACTCAGGTGTTTTGGGCCGTTGTGTAATCATGATATTTCAAAAAGAAGCATTTTCAGGTGCTGTGAGAAGTAAGGAGCCCTAGGGGCAAACTGATAAAGAGCTTGGCTCCTAACCAAAAGAGTGGCATTTCAAATCTACCAGTTACTTTTTGGAAATGCTATGGGTTAGTTCTACTATTCCCTATATAGTCTCTGTGAGTCAGAGTCAACTGGAAAGCAACAGGTTTATGAGAAATAAATATTAGAGAAATTTAATTTGAGGAAACCTACTTCAAGACCTAACATGTAGCAGCATTCACATGTGTGCCATATGGCTAATAAAGTGACATTATTCTTGGTAGTAGGTTGAGAACCATGGCTTTGACATACCAGATGAGGTCTCAGATGAGCTAAGTGTAATGAGTTATAACGAGTCTTTGTTTTCACAAAATTTATTCAGTTTTAGTTGGTTCATGGAGAAGGAGGAAGGAGGGAGGTCTTTTAGAAGGGACTGACAGTACAGGACAAATACAGAGCAGATGTTTAGACCGCTAATCATTGTTACCTAGCTATTTACAAAATATCATCTGCATTTTTAACCAACATTTCATCTACTTTTTTTATTTGCAGTAATACAATTCAGTTCACTCACACACAAATAGAGGCTATCCGTGCAGGAATGCAGCCTGGGCTGACTATGGTAAGAAAAGTATTGTCATGCATTCTGTTAAATTCAGACTACAAGTAAACACCAAATCTTCAGAGTGTGACCTATTTGCAGCACAAAAACCCAAGTGAATTTAAGTGTTTATAAGTAATTATGGCATCTTAAATAGATGGAAATCTTGCTGTTTGTTTCAGTGCTTATAATGAAGTTTTATTGGAACATTATATATCATCTATGGATGCTATCATAGCAGAGTTAAATACTTGCAACAGAGATTGTGTGGCTATACAAAGCCTAACGTATTTATTATCTGGCCCTTTATAGAAGAAGTCTATTGACCCCTAATTTAAAAGTGTTTAATTTGCAGTTACTCGGAGGTTTTCCTCTTCCTCTTCCAGTTAGTGATTTCTAAGTCCATTATGGTCAGAGAACCTACTTCGTATGATTTAAGTTTCTGTTCTGTTTTTTAAGTTGTTACGATTTGTTTTGTGGCCCAGGATGTTATCTCTCTCGGTGAATGTTTCATGTGCACATAAGAATATGTGTCCTGCTCTTGTTTGGTGGAGTGTTGTCAGTTAGATGCATTTGGTTGATAGTATTGGTTTATTCTTTTCTCTGTTTATGGGTTTTCTACTTACTGTTTCTGTTACGGTGGAAAATCAGCAAACAGAAGAATGAATCAACGCTGGTAACCAAATGAATCTAACCGACAGTTGACGAACACTCCACCGAAAAAGATGAGAATATATACTCTATGTTTGCTGATTTTACACATACTATTCCTGTTAGCCCCCACATGTCTGCCAGTTTGCTGTGCTGTGGCATGTTCCTGTGATGCTGAAAGCTATGCCACTGGTATTCAGATATGACCAGGGTCACCCGTGTCAGACAGGTTTCAGCTGAGGTTCCAGACTGAGGCGTACTAGGAAGAAAGACCCAACAGTCTACTTCTGAAAAGAATTAGCCAGTGAAGGACTTAGGAATAGCAACAGACTATTGTCTGATGTAGTGCCAGAAGATGAGCCCCCAGGTTGGAAGGCACTCGAAAGACAACTGGGGAAAAACTACCCTCTCAAAGTAGAGTCAACCTTAAGGACGTGATGGAGTAGAGCTTTTGGGACTTTCGCTTACTAATATATCATGACTCAAAATGAAAGAAACAGCTGCACACATGCATTAATAATTGGAATGTTGGATGTGTGAAATATGAATCTAGGAAAATTGGAAATCATAAAAGATGAAAAGGAATGCCTACAAGAACTGCTAGTTAAGTTCATGAGTTTGTCCTAGAAAAACTGTCACATACCTCATTGCTGAATATCACTACAGTCACCTTCAAAGTACTCCCCTTGGGTACTAGTTCACCCTTCAAAGCAATTTTGGACCTCTGTTTGTAATGGCCATCAGAGCTGTCGTCGTGTTACCCTTAATTTCCTCAAAGTATTTTCCTTTCAATACTTCCATTATATTTGGGTAAAGAGAAAAGTCACTGAGGGCCAGATTAGGTCAGTAGGGAGGGTATTCCACTACAGTTAGTTATTTGTTTACTGGCTAAACACTCCTTCATAGACAACTATACAATTAAGTTTGTGTACTTGCTACCATGCCACCTTGTGCAACGGCCATTCCAGAAAGAGTTCCAAGTTGCTTTAAAGGGTAGACTAAGTGCTGACATCAGTGCATAACTTCCCAAAGGTGTATTTCAAAAGTGAACATAGTGTTTGATATTCAGCAGTGAGGTATGTAGCACTTAGAACAATTAAGTTCACAGACTTAATTGTCAGACCTCATATACTTTGAAGATTTGTGGATAGGCCCATTTACATTGAGGTTTGTTATGTCTTCTTGTTGAATTGACCCTTTCCTCGCTATGTATTGAAGTCTGCCTTGTCTAATGTTAACATAGCTAGTCAGCTTTCTTTTCATTGGTGTTTACATGATCTGTCTCTCCTTACTTACAGACATGGTTAGGTTCTAAAGACTAGCTTGTTAAGCAAAGTCAGTATTATGAAGAAAATACAGGTTGGCCGCATCAGATCACAAAATAAGGATGACTACATCCTTTTACTGCTGCTGGATTATATCATTATATGACTGTCAAGGCACTGAAAATCACAGCCTGGCAAAGTTGACACATAACTTTAACCATCAAAACCGATGTTACTCTTGCCTTGCAACTTTGGCAGTTTTTACTGCCAGACACATGCCATTAATGCACAAAATTATGACTTGTCATAAATGGAAAATGTTAGATAACAAGATAGTAAGTGAAGAGAGGTATACTGTTTATTTGGTGTGAGTTTCTTGTAGACAGTATATAGTTGGGTCGTGTTTTTATCCATTGTGACAATCTTTTTTTTAATTGGTATATTTAGATTATTTACATTTAATGTAATTTTTTGTTTATTTGGATTTAAACCTGCCATTTTATTTTTTTGTGCTTTTCTTTTTGTGTTTCTGTTTCTCCCTTTCTGCCTTATTTTGGGTTGGCTGAACAGTTTTCAGTGTTCTATTTTATTTGTTGTGGGTTTTTAAGAACACATCTCTTGTATAGTTTTTTACAAGTGGTTGCTCTGGGGAATTACAGTATGCATACTTAAATTAATATTTTTGCACTTAAATTTTAATGGAGGATCCTTACCACCATATTGGTCCACTTTACTTCCCCTTTTATATGGTAACCCTAGTGACGTAGTAGTTAACAGCTAAGGCTGCTAATCGTAACCTTCAGAGTTTCAGTCTACCACATGCTCCTTGGAAACCGTATGGGGCAGTTTTGCTCTGTCCTGTAGTGTTGCTATGAATCAAGATTGACTTGATGTCAGTGGGGTTTTTTTTTTTTTTTTTCTATGCTAGAGTTGTCTGTGTATTACATGTACATACACTGAAAACACCATTAGGCAATCTTGGAATTTTTGCTTTCAACCATCAAATATACTTCAAAAAGCTTAAAAGGAGAGTAATAGTCTATTATTATCTTTACTTTGATATTTACTATATTTCCTGTTCTGCTTTTGTTCTTGATATCTGAGTTTCCTCTGGTGTCACTTTTCTTTCTGTCCAAAGAGACAGAAGAACTTCTTTTACCATTTCTTTTAGAACAGATCTACTAACAGTGAGTTATCTTTGTTGTCCTTTATCTAAAAAATGTATCTAATTTATCTTCATTCCTACAAGATATTTTCACTAGCTGTGGATTTCTGGGTTAACAGTTCTTCTCTTTCAGTATAAATGAATAATTTATAAGAATCAGCACACAGCTGGTTCTTAAGAGGCAAAAGTTAAAGATTTCCCACAAATCCGGATTCTGCACACTACTTTACCGCTGCCTCACCTCTAGCATCAGTTACTACTGCTTGGCTCAGTACTTTCCTTCCTGCCTCTGCGTTACATAGTTCATTGCAGCATATCCACAGAACTCCTGGACCATGCAGCCCATGTGGTTGCAGGGGTTGATGCTCCTAAACCTGCAGGTTAAGCATCAGGCTGCTGGCTCACAGGCTGTGGAAGCTGAAGAATCAGGTCAAATGATTCTGTAGCCACAGGGCTGCAGAGCCTGGGAATCTCAGAATCAGCTGGTCAGATGGTTGACCGCTAGTTCAAGTTCCAAGAACCACAGGTTAGATGATTGCAACCCCTGTGCAGGCTCCAGATGCAGAGAGAGGGTGGCACACCAGGGCATCCCTGTGTATGTCTTGGATACAAGCCACACCCCAGGGAAGGACGTAACTTGAGTAAGGGTGGGTGGGAACTTGAGTCATGCCTTCCTTCAAGGCTATGACTCGATACACCCCACACTAATCCTGTCTCATTAATGTGTAGAGGTTAGGATTTACAACACATAAAATGGAGGACAGCCATACGATGCTGGAAATCATGACCTAGCCACATTGACACATATTCCTAACCATCTTAGGTTTCATATACCTTATTTGCATAGTCCCACTCAATCAGTGTGTGTGAGTCACAAAGACTGTTGCTAGAAGGGCCTTATTAAGTAATTGCGTTGCTCAGTACCTTTTTATTTATTGTGATTGAGTGAAGGTGTACGATCCAGTTTACATTTGCATGCCCGCCTATGTGCAGCTTCTACTGCTCTCCTTGCACAATGGCAGCATACTCCTTGTTTCTGTTCTATACATGTTACATCCTCTTAACCATCTCCTGTCCCCTCTTCTCCACCCTCTCTACTCCTCTCTAGTAAGGGGCCAGTAGGATAACATCCTATAGATGTATAGAACCATAAAGTGCACACATGATATGGGCACTCTGTGTCGCCGAGTCCAGTGCATTCCTATCTGAGGAGTTGACCTCAGTAAGGATGTATGAACAGGGGCAGCGTCAGGTCTAGGGGCCATGCTCCCAAGGGGAACCCCCAGGCCTTCAGACCATCAGTTGTGGTCTTTCAGTGGAGTTCTCAGGGTGCACCCCTTTTTATTCTCATGCTGCCGCTGGAACTGAACTTTGTGAGCCCCGTCATGGCTGTCACTGGTGGTGGCTGGGCACCATGTGGTTCTTCTGGTCACATGTTAATGTAATTACCCATTCACGTGGGTCTTTCTGTCTTCTGGAATCTCTTTCACCCCTGTTGTTTTGGTCCTTGGTGATTGTCTGTTCCGGCTGAGTTGAGACCATTTGGTGCACCTCAGATGGCAGCTTGCTAGCTTTTAAGACCCCAGACGCCACTCACAAATATGGGGTGGAGAAGACTGTCTTAGCAATAGGCTAGTTGTGCCAGTTGTTCTCAAGGCCCCCTGAGAGCATGGTCCCCTCACTCCTGCCCCCACTTCTCTGTCCTTGCAATATTGGGTTAAGGTTGGAAGAGTTTTCAGTTTATATTATCATCCAGTTAAGTTGATCATCTTTCTAATGTGTGCTGTCACTGATTTCACCCAACCAAATTTCTATCAACAGTCTAATCTATAAGCAGCCCTTTCCCTCCCTCCCTCCCCTCCCTTGCAGCTGTCAAAAGAGTCTTTTCTTTTGTATATGAGTCCTCATAGTAGAAGTCTCATACAAATTTGGCTTTGTGCCCGTCACTGAACATAATGTCTTCCAGTTGAAACCAAGTTATGAGATGCTTCCTAAAATCATCATTCTTCTTTATCACTGCATAGTGTTTCATTGAGTATATATACCATAGTTTATCCGTTCATCTGTTGTTGGGCGTCTGGTTTGATTCCATCTTTTTGCTATTGTGGACTATGCTGCAGTAAACATTCAGAGTACTTTTAAAATATTACTCCACTTCTTTCTGGTTTCCATTGTTTCTGATGAGAAATCCAGTCATTTGAAAAATGCTTCACTGTATGTAATTTGTCATTTTTCTCTAGTTGCTCTTAAGATTTTTTTGTCTTTACTTTGTAGTCATTTGATTATGGCATATCTGAATTTGGATTTCTGTGAAGTTGTCCTGTTTGAGGTTCTCTGAGCTTCTTGAATTTGTAGGTTTATATGATTTTTTGTCAGGTTTGGGAAGTTTTCAACCATTACCTCATCAGTTATATTTTTCTACACTGTACTCATTTTTCTGTCTGTCTGGTGCTCCCCTGGTGTGAATGTTGGACTTTTTGGTATTATTCTGTAGATTTAGGATGCCCTGTTTTCTTTCAGCCTTTTTTCTGTCTGCTGTTCAAGTTGAGTAGTTTCTATTGATTTATCTTCAAGTTTACCAACTCTCTTCTGTCCATTCTGTTACTGAACCCATCTGGTGACTTTCTAAATTTTGATTATTTTATCTTTTGGTTTTAAAATGTTCATTTTCTAAAAATGGGGTAATTTAGTAGGTGGCAATGTGTTTGTCTTTTGTTTAGGTTGTGGGTCCACCTGGTACAGGAAAAACGGATGTGGCAGTCCAGATCATATCCAACATCTACCATAATTTTCCAGAGCAGAGGACTTTAATTGTCACTCATTCTAATCAGGTAAATGGCTATATCTGTGTTGGGTAGGACGATGGAGGAGAAGGACTGGGAGTGGAGATTTCTTCATGTCTGATAACTTCCTCATAGGTACCGCAGAACACTGGAAAAGGCCAGTTAGTATAGTATTTGCTGTTGAGTTATTCATGAATTATCACTGGTCATGCATAGCTTATACTGAGAAATTCATAAAAACATCTTTTTATTTCCTCTAGAGAGGCATAAAATATGGAAAAACTAAGAAGAATATTTGAATGGTGATCAAATATTTGGATTACATTAAATTACCCTTTTTTTCTTTCATGATAAACTAGAGCTTTTATTTTGAGATTGGAAACCTTATTGGTAGTAATTTCATTCAGTATAATGTATTTTACTAAAAGAACTAATACTGGGTGGATTTAAAACCCTCGTGAAGTATACCTATGAATATGTGTGTTGCATGTAAGGCTATAAGTCTATGTGTTAGCAATGTGTAAACAAAACTAAAGCAATAAAAACAAATTCCTTTTTGAATATACGGACTAATAAAACAATCTTTACATCTCTTTGTGTGCTTGGTAGTCACTCAGACTATTTTTAGTTGCATATTTTTTATAATTGTGACATGCTGTATATACTTGTGTAGGGTAAATTTGGGGACTTTATCTTGATAAATGAGAAAATTATGGAAAAAATCTTTTCCTTCCATTTTAAATTCTTAGCATAAGCAAGAAATAAGTCTTGCATTGATTATTGACTTTATGTAATATTTCTGATTTTTCATAACTTGATATGACTTCCTATAGTATGTTTTAATTTAATGATAAAAAATATTATTTTGCAAAATTAGTAAAAAAAGCTTCATTGTTTGCTAAGGTTCTCCGTGGTCTTTTGATAATCAAATCCTTCTCATTGATGTTCACCAAATTGTTGACTTTTCCCTTCCCTTTCTGTTTTATTGACCGGATCTTCATTTGCATACAATTCAAACAGTTTGTTAACAATCAGTCTAGTTGACAACGCAATCTTGCTATTTGTTTCTGGTTTTAAAAAGTTGTTTTTTCCTGAGATTGAGATGTGCAAATCTATGTGGTTCTGGAGTTTCCTACGTGGTCAAAATCTGCTAGGGTTTCTTAGTTTTGGATGATGAGTATCAAGTCAGTTTACTCGGTTTCTGAGTTCTAATTACAGAATTTTGAAAACATAAGATTTCTGTGTTATGTAACGTGTTTATGAGATGATGTTGACTTCATGGGTAGAAGTGGATGCCAGTGATAAATGTGGAGCAATGCTTAAAGTGGAGGCTTAGTTTTAAACAATACCTTTGTTAGTGTGTCTTTCCATACTGTGAAACTTTTGTTGTTCTGCCTGGCCCTGTAACTGCAGAGGTCTGGATTTGAGGGGCCCCTAAATGTGAACAACATTGCAGAGGTACAAAGAAGTGACATTTAAATGACTTTCATCAGAATAATTTGCCATAAATGAGTACTGTGCTTCTCACTGTATAGAAAACTTAAGGATTTCAGTCTAGGATTTGAATGATTCACTTTATCTTTCTACTCGGGGATCCTCTTGATGTATCCTTCCTACACACTTACTGCCTGAGAGTTCTTTCCCAAATGCAGAAACTTTTGTAGTTTTCTGCAGCCGGTAAAAATGCCATTGAGTGAAACAACACTCAATATGACTATTATTTTAGGAGTTGTAACTACTTGGAATAGCTGAACCAAAGCCTTTCTCTTTTCACAAGTTAGAAGCAGAGGCTTAATGAGTAGACGATTTTTACAGTTTCAAGTTACTCATTTGGCCAAGTGTACGTAAGTGGCAGTTTCAGAAATCAGTAGAAATACTCCTTTGTTTACACTGTAAGTGTCCTGATACAAGACCTGTTTCCTTTCTGTGTTTCAGTGTTGGTTCTTACCTGACTGCATAATCCTCCTTTTTTCCCATCCTTCTAAATGTTATGTTTTTGTTGTTCAGGAAGCTTGCTGATTGCTTGGTACTCACCAGCATTGTATTTGTTTTGTTCTCCAGGCCCTGAACCAGTTGTTTGAGAAAATCATGGCTTTAGACATTGATGAGCGCCATCTGCTGCGTCTTGGTCATGGAGAAGAAGAGCTGGAGACCGAGAAAGATTTCAGCAGGTGAGCATGTAGGGGTGAGTTTTGCAAAATCTTTTAGCCGTCTGTTCTTTTCCTTTATTAAACACTAGGAGAAGAAAGTGGTGAATAATCTTATGTAATTCTCAAAGGATCTAACATAACCTGCTTAGGTTATAGTGACTGAAAACCCTGGTCATGATGTTCCTCAGCTTCAAGTCCATGTTTCTACCTTCATTTCCTAATGGTAGCTCCTTCCATGAGGAGAGCTGTCTTGTTTACCTTTTAAAAATTATAGATTGCCATTTGCTTTCTTTTTGTTGAGGTAATTTTAATGTTGCCAATTTACGTTCCTCAAAACCGGGTAGCTTTAGATGATTCCTTTTTCACATTTCACCCACACCTTTAATCTGGCTTATGTTTTAGCCACCCACTAAGAGGTTGATATATTTAATGAAATTCAGATTGAAAATAATGATAGTATAAGCTTTGGAGCGGTATTATTTCAGATACTTATTGACAGTTGAGCTGGACTTTTACGTTTTGTATTACGTATCACACACTGGCTAAAATTTTGTAACTTAAAATTTCTTCTGTTGGTATTTTAATTTTTGTCCTTCACAGTTGCTTTATAATAACTCCATTTATGTTTGAATCTATTTTTAAAGCCTAATCTTCAGACCATAGAATAACAGCTATATATATTTAATACAGTCTTTGGCTGTTGAACATGACCTTTGACTAAATTGATCATAGACATCAAAGAAGTAAAAGAGTGTTAAATTATTATGTTGCCTCTATTTTGAGTTCTTGTAATGCAGAGCTCACTGAACTCCAGTTAGCTTATTAAAGAGCAGTTTTATTTCAGAAGGAAAATAACAAAGCATGGTGAGTTATTTAGGGCTCTGAATTCTTAATTTTGGATCGGTCAGTGTTACTTCTCAGATTTTCCCATATGTAAACCTCATACTAAAACTAATTTACCAAAGGGAGTTAGACTGTGAAATCTAATAATTCAGAATTTAGTGTTAATGAAATGCTGAATACTGTAATTATATTGTAGTGGAATTTTTAGTTCTCAAAGAATATTGTGATACTATAGTAGAGTGACTTTAGATGCTACCAGGTTTCTGGGAAATATGATTTTTGCTTTTGGAAACATAAACCAAGCCCTACTTTCCGTTAGTATGTACATACTTGTTCAGTGAGGCCTATCCTTTCATGTTGTCTCTCTTTGTGATAATTAGAAAGAATGGGGTTTATTGTTTCCTGATAAAAGTAATACAGTTTTTACTAAAGAATATTGTAAAACACAGTGAAGTAGTGCAGAGGGACTGTATCATTTGTAATGTCACTGTCCCAAAATAAACTTTTGTAATTCCTTTTGCAATAATCAGTTGCAGTCTTGCTATTATTTATAATTTAATGTATTTCTTTCTAAAGAAAATATTAATTACATCATAAGGATTTTTGTATTAGGTTCTTTGTAAGCATTCCTTTTTTGTGTTACAGAAATTTGCGCTGTAGAAAGAATTCTAAATTATAAATAAACAAATAGAAAAATGTTACTTGCTAATGTTTATATCCTCATGAGTTGAAAAATTCTCGCAAACATCAACAGTGTCGTATCTGTTTTCTGCTTTTGGTCATTCCTTTCTGCCTAAAGGATGAACCTTTGAGTGTTTAGTGTAAATCTTTAAACATGTAAGCAGCATTGATTTAACTAGTGTAGTCTTTTCTTAGTGGAAGAAGGTTATTACTGTGGAAAAGGTAATGCATAGGCTTTGGATTCCATTCCTGGCTCTTCTGCTTTCTTAACTATTTATCTCTGGGCAAGGTACTCATCAAACATCAAATTTCTTATTTATCAGCCTGCTAAGATCAAATACCAGGCTATATGCTGGAATCTGTAGAGGACAAGAAATGATTAAATGTATTTCAAAATTGATTTTCGAAGCATTTAATACTAACTTGTATGACAGTGTGAAACAGTGCTACGCAAAGTAGAAAATCCGTAAACTATTGTTGTTAGTCTGTCACAAAATAAAGAGTTTGTGCCAGAATGTGACATGTACTTACACTGTTCCCTTCTTTTTAGAATTCTGGTGATAAGGGGGGGGGCGGGGCGGGGCGGGGAAGACAGGTAAACTAAGTGATGTAGCTGATTTTTCTTCGTCACAGACCAGCAACAGATTTGCAGGTTAGCATTAGTCCATAAACTATGTTTTAAGTAACTTCAGTATAAAGTAACTGAAGACTACCACTTGTGGTTAAATATCAAGTATGTTAGAAAACTGTTTTTTTTTAGCTTGGCTGTTTCCACTTTCCGTTTTTCTTAACTATTTTGCTGACCCAAAAAAGCAGGGGTCTGAATTGTTAATTTTGAGTCAAGTCACTCACTGTCACCAATTTCACTCCAACTCTTAGCAACACTATAACACAAAGTAAGACTGCCCCGAAGGGTTTCCGGGGAGTGCCTGGTAGATTGGAACTTCTGGCCTTTTGGTTAGCAGCTGTAGCTCTTAACCATTATGCAGCCATTTTGCTGACAGTTACCTTAAAAGTCTCTTCATTTTACAATTCTGCCTTTTTGCTTAATTGAAATGTGTAGGTATGGACGAGTTAATTATGTCCTGGCTCGAAGAATAGAACTTTTAGAAGAAGTAAAACGACTGCAGAAGAGTCTAGGGGTTCCAGGAGATGCCTCATATACTTGTGAGACTGCCGGCTATTTCTTCTTATATCAGGTAAGAGATTAAGGGTTTTAAAAGCATAATGCATTGTACGTGGTCCCCAGCTGGAAACTGGGATTGATTCTTGAGATACTTGAAAGCAATTTTTGTTGGGTAGATTAAAATATATACTGTTGTTGCTAAAGCTATAATTTTGAATGTTTGTATTTTGTATTGTTTTCAATTTCCTTTGCTAAATAACTTGGATGACTCATTTAATGAAAGGCCAGTGTTGGTACTTTTTAAATTCTTTCTTTTCTTTCTTGCTACTGGCAAAGTTTCCAGTCCTTTTTTTTTCTATGATTACTACTGCTGTAGAAGTACAACTGAATATTCTAGTTACTCAGTGATAACGAAGGACAGTTCTGTTCTTTTATTATGTGTATTCATCAGCTAATGAAGAAAAGTACGTTATCCTTGAAAACTTCTGGAGTTAAGTAATCCCTTAGAACTCAATTGTGTAGTGACATTTAGAGTGCCATTTGACTTCAGTTTAGGGGTATGTGTTCACTTTTTCTCAAATTAATTTGTGTGGTATGAAAACCTGTTGGAAAAAGGGAGTTAACCTCAATGAAAATAAACTTTAATGCCTGTTCTATTAATAATTTTAAATAAATTAAGAAGTCATTAAAACATGATGATTTGACATAACTTGTCCTCTGAATTAATACCATTGGTATATTTTAGGTAAAAATCATAACAGTGAAATTTTGAAATATATATGAAAAAGTAGACTTAGGCTCATTTTAAGTGGCTATGCAGACTACCTGAGTACCATTCACAATGAACTGATTTAATGGTTTCTTGTGAAAGAAAGAAGCATGCTGAAATGTCTTTTGGGCATAAAATCACTAGTTTATAAGTGAAAACTGCTTTTAAAAGTAGGATAAATAATGTGTAAATTGTGGAGATCTGTAATAAATTCCAGGAAAAATAAAACTGAGATTTCACAGCGTAGGTCAATCATTTTTGTTCTTCTGTGTATATAAGAATCACATTGGAAAAGCTGTTTAGAAGGAAAATTCGTAAGAGATTTTCATTCTTAGATTTTCATTCATGGCATGCAGGAGTCTACATTTTTATTTAGCTCCTCAGATACCTGCCTAATGACCACATTTTGAGAAATACTAAACTTAATAGTAGAAGATTACGTGGGAGAATTTTTAAAAATTGAAGTAGGGACTGACTGTTATTAACATAGCTGACATTATCCAGCAGTTCCCATTGGGTTAATTCTGCCTAATGGCAACCTCATGTATATTGGAGGAGAGCTGTGCTCTGGAAGATTTTTAATGGCTGGTTTTTCACCAGGATTTTTTTCTGAGTCACTACCAGGTGGACTTGAACTTCCAACATGTCAGCTGTAACCAAGCATTTGCACCACTGAGGGACTCTAACTGACATTCTATCTGTGTATATATTATGTGCTCTTGAGTTGGTTCTGACTCTTACCAACCCTAGAGGATGGAACAGGATTGCCGTCTCAGGTTCCTAAGGTTGTAATCTGTATGGAAGCAGATTGCCCCATCTTTCTCCCATGGGACAGCTCGTGGGTTCAAATTATTGACCTCTTGGTTGGCAGCTGAGGGCTTAGCCATTGTGCCACCCATGCTCCTTAGCTGACGTTATGGAAGGATATAATTAAATTATATGGCAAAAGTAGTAAAGTGAGCTTTTAAATATGTGCCGAGTTTAACCAAAAGTTCTTTATAAATGAATTAAAGACAATTTCAAAAATTATAAAGATCTGTGAGAAGGGTAGAAAAGAACCAAATTCATTAAAAAGCTGCTAGAGCTAGAGTTAACCATATATGGAGAGAAACTGAGATAGTAAAAAAAAAAAAATTAGTTTCTTTACCCAGAGAGCTTTTTTAAAAATAGGATCAGTAATAAACTGTCTTGAATATACAAGGAGAATCTGTAATGTCTGAGATAAAGTTCACTTTTGTGCATTTCACTAAAGAGCCTTTTTTATCATCATGAAGGTTATTTTTATAAAAGAAGAGTTATCTGCTGGTGACTTGTATGAAAGTTAGTCATTTGGGGTGAAAGACTGCATGTTTTTTCTCCTTTACCTAAAATGAATGTATTTTTTACTAGCTTTCTTGTTTTTTTAAACATAATAATTAGTTAGAATTTAACCTCAGGTCCTTTCCCTTGTAGGTAATGTCTCGCTGGGAGGAGTATATCAGCAAGGTGAAGAGTAAGAGTAGCGCATCGCCAGATGGTGCGGACATCTCCACTTTCTTCCCTTTTCATGAATACTTTGCGAATGCCCCTCAGCCCATTTTTAAAGGCAGATCTTATGAAGAAGACATGGAAATTGCTGAAGGATGCTTCAGGCACATTAAGAAAATTTTTACCCAGCTCGAGGTAAGGAATCTCATGTCTGTTAACTTTCCTGTAAATGTGTTAAGTTTAGGTTATGTGTGTATGTGTATTACTGTTTTTTTTTTTGTTTTTAATTGTGACTGAGTGAAAATACACATTCCCTTATAAATTTGCATGCCCACCTATGTGCAGCTTCCACTGCTCTCCCTGCCCTGTGACAGCACACTATTCCTCTCTGCTCCACACATGTCTCATCCTCCCAATCGTCTCCTTTCCCCTCCTCTCCACCCACTCCCCTTCCTGCAGTCGGAGGTCAGCAGGATGATATCCTATCGATGCATGGAACCATAAAGTGCACCCAATACACAGTCACTCTGTCGCCACGTCCAATCCCTTGCTGTCTGAAGAGTGGACCTTCATTATGATCCATAGACAAGAGCAGCATCAGGGCCAGGGGCCATGCTCCCGGAGGACCCCCGAAGCTGCTGGACCATCAATTGTGGTCTTTTAGTGGAGATCTCAGAGTGCACCCCTTTTTATTCTTGTGTTGCCAGTGAGACTCAACTTGCGAGCTCCATCGTGGCTATCACTGGTGGTGGTGAGGCACTATCCAGTTCTTCCCATCCCAAGTCGATGTAGGCACCCACTCACATGGGTCTCTTTGTCTTCTGGGTTGTCATTTTGGTCCTCGGTGAGCATCTGTTCCTGCTGTGTTGGGACCATTTGCTGTGCCCTCGGATGGCAGCTTGGCAGCTTTTAAGACCCCAGATGCCACTCACCAATGTGGGGTGCGGAGAGCCCTCTTAGCAAAACACTAGTTGTGCCAGTTGGCCTCAATTTCACCTTAGAGCACGGTCCCCTGCCCCCTGGCCCAGCTACTCTGTCCTTCCATTATTGGGTTAACATGGGAGGAGTACTCAAGCTATGTTGAAGTCCACTTAATATTGTTCTTGTTTCTAACATGTGCTGTCACAGATTTCACCCAAACAAATTTCTACCAACTATCTAATCTCAACCTTCTCCTCCCATCTTTCCTCCCTCCCCTCCCTTGCAGCCATCAAAGAGTCTTTTCTTCTGTGCATAAGTCTGTTTTTGAGTTCTTGTCATAGGGGTCTCATACAATATTTGTCCCTTTGTTTCTGGCTACTTTCACTCAACATAATGTCTTCCAGTTGAAACCAGGTTAGGAGGTGTTTCCTGGAATCATCATTGTTCTTTATCAGTGTATAGTGCTCTATTGAGTATATATGATATAGTGTACCTATCCATTCCTCTGTTGTTAGGTATCTGGGTTGATTCCATCTTTTTGCTGTTGTGGACTGTGCTGTGATAAACATTCTTGTGCATGTATCCATTGGTGTGAATGGCCTTGATTCTGTGGGATATATTCCAAGTAGTGGAATTACTGGGTCAAATGGTATATCTAGATCCATTTTTTTAAGGAAGTGCCAGATTGCTTTCCAAAGAGGCTGGACCATTTTGCAACCCCACCAACAGTGTAGGAGGATTCCACTTTCTCCACAACCTCTCCAGCATTTGTTGTTTTGTGCTTTTTGGATCATGGCCAACCTTGTTGGCACGAGATGGTATCTCATTGTAGTTTTGCTTTGAATTTAATAACTAAAGATCGTGAACATGTCCGCATGTGTGTTTTGGCTGCCTGGATCTCCTCTTTAGAGAAATGTCTGCCCACCTCCTTTGCCCATTGCTTAATTGGATGATTTATCTTCTTCTTACTGATATTTTATAGTACCTTATAGATTATGGAAATCAGGTGTTGGTCTGACATAAAGTTGCCAAATATTTTTTCCCATTCTGTAGGTGGCCTTTTAACTCTTTGTAATAAAGTCTTTGGATGAGCACAAGTGTTTGATTCTTACTACTTCCCACTCATCTATTTTCTCTTCTGTGGATTGTGGTTTGTTTGACAGATTTTGAAGTCTGTCTGTGTTGTTTACTAAAATTTCCGTTGTGCTGTTTTCCTTTTGCGGCCATTGGAGAAGCACTAGCAGCCACAATGAAGTTCAACCCCTGTGTGACCTCTGACTGAAGCAAAAATTGCAAAAGGCATTTTAGTGCACCTTCTCACATTCGCAGGAAGATTCCTCCCCTCTTTCCCAGGAACTGAGAGAGAAATACAGTATTCGGTTCATGCCCATCCGAAAGGATGATGAAGTTCCGGTTGTGTGAGGACATTACAAAGGTCAGCAAATTGGCCAGGTTGTCCAGGTTTACAGGAAGAAATATGTCATCTGCATCAAACATGTGCAACGAGAAAAAGCTAACGGCACAACTGTCCATGTGGGCATTCACCCAAGCAAGGTGGCTATGACTAGGCTAAAACTTGACAAGGACCACAAGAAGATCCTCCAATGTAAAGCCAAATCTCGCCAAGTAGGAAAGGAAAAGGGCAAATACAAGGAAGAAACAGTTGAGACGATGCAAGAGTGAAATAATCTTATATACAGCTTGCATTAAAAATGTCCATAAACAAACAAACAAAAAAAACTTCTGTTGTTCCTACTTTTTCTTGGATGAGCTTTATCATTTGAGATTTGATATTTAGGTCTTTTTTCCAATTTGAGTTGGTTTTTGTATAAGATGTAAGATATGGATCTTGTTTCAATTTATTGCAGATGGATATCCAATTTTGTCAGCACCATTTGTTGAAGAGATTGTTTTTACCCCAGTTTAATGTCTTAGGGCCTTTGTGAAATATCAGCTGTTCATAGGCAGATGGTATCATTTCTGGGGTCTCGATTCTGTTCCATTGATCGATCTGTCTGTTCTTGTACCAGTACCAGGCTGTTTTGATCACTGTGACAGTGTAATAAGTTCTGAAGTTGGGTAATGAGAGGCTTCCCAGTGTGCTCTTCTTACTTAAGTAGTACTTTACTTATCCAGGGTTTCTTCCCTTTCCAAACAAAATTGGTGATTTGTTTCTCCATCTCATTAAAAAATGACGCTGGAACTTGTATTGGGATTGCATTATATAAGTAAATTGCTTTGGGTAAAATAGACATTTTCACAATGTTAAGTGTTCCTATCCATTAGCAGGGTAGGTTTCTCCATTTATCTAAGTCTCTGTTAGTTTCTTGTAGTAAGGGTTTGTAGTTCTCTTTGTAAAGGTCTGTTATTTCTCTGGTTAGATTCATTCCTAGGTACTTTATCTTTTAGGGGGCTATAGTAAATGGTATTGATTTGATGATTTCTTCGTTAGCAGTCTTACTGTTGGTATAAAGGAATCCTACTGATACACTTACGTCCATCATGTATCCTGAGACTTTGCTGAACTTTTCTGTCAGTTTGAGTAGTTTCCTTATAGATTCTTTGGGATTCTCTGCATATACAATCATATCATCAGCAAACAGGGAGATTTTGACTACTTCTTTGTCGATGCAGATGCCCTTTATTTCTTGGTCTTGTCTGACTGCTCTGGCTAGAACTTCTAGTACTATGTTGAATAGGAGAGGTGAGAGTGGGCATCCTTGTCTAGTTCCTGTTCTCAAGGGAAACTCCTTCAGTGTCTCTCCATTCAGGATGACGTAGGCAGTTGGTTTTGTATAAATGGACCTTATTGTGTTGAGGAATTTTCCATCTATGCCTATTTTGGTAAGAGTTTTTAGCATGGATGGGTGTTGGACTTTATCAAATGCCTTTTCTGCATCAATGGACAAAATCAGGTGATAGTTGTCTTTTGTGATATTTATTTGGTTAATCACATGAATTGTTTTTCTGATGTTGAACGAGCCTTGCATCCCTAATATGAATCCAACTTGGTCATGATGGATTATTTTCTTGATATGTTGGTGTGTTCTGTTGGCAAGAATTTTGTTGAAGATTTTTGCATCTGGATTCATGAGTGATATTGGTCTGTAGTTCTCCTGTTTTGTTGGGTCTTTCCCTGGCTTTGGTATCAGGGTTATGCTGGCTTCATAGAATGAGTTTGGGAGTACTCCATCCCTTTCTATACTGTGAAATAGTCTCAGTAGTATTGGAGATAACTCTTCTCTAAAAGCTTGGTAGAATTCTGCAGTGAAGTCATCTGGGACTGGCCTTTTTTTGGTTGGCAGTTTGTTGATGACTTTTTCAGTCTCTTCTTTTGTGATGGGTTTATTAAGTTCTGCTTCACCCTGTGATAATTTGGGTAGGTGATATGAATCAAGGAATTTGCCCATTTCCTCTAGGTTTTCAAATTTGTTAGAGTATAGTCTTTGTAGTATTCTGGTATGATATTTTTTATTTCTGTTGGATCTGTTCTGAGCACTCCCCTCCCATTTCTAATTGGGGTTATTTGTTTCCTTTCCTGCTTTTCTTGGCCAGTGTTTTGTCCATTTTGTTGATCTTTTCAGAAAACCAGCTTTTGGTCTTCTCAGTTTTTTCAGTTGTTTTTCTATTCTCTGATTCATTTAGTTCTTCTGTAATGTTTATGATCTGTTTTCTTCTGGTGCCTGAGGATTCCTCTGTTGTTCTCTCTCTACCTGTTCAAGCTGTAGAGTTAGTTCCTTGATTTGGTTTCTTTCTTCCTTCCAGATGTGTGCATTTATGGAGATAAACAGACCTCTGAGCACTGCTTTGGCTGTACCCTGTAGGTTCTGATAGGAAGTGTTTTCATTCTCATTGGAATCCATGAATTTCTTTATTTCATCCTTGATTTCGTCTATAACCCATGGTTTTTTGAGGAAGATGTTGTTTAGTGTCCAAGAGTTCCACCTTCTATCTATGTTTTTTCTGCTATGTATTTATACTTTTATGGCATTATGATCCAAAAAGATACTTAGCATTAATTCAGTGGTATAGATTTTGTTCAGAATTGCATTATGTCCTAACACATGGTCAGTTCTGGAGAATGTTTCATGTGCACTGGAGAAGAAGGTGTAGTTGTCTAATGATGGGTAGAAAGTTCTGTATATATCCATGAGGTTTAGGTGGTTAATTGTGGCAATGAGGTCTTCTACATCTTTAATGAGGTTTTTTTCTAGATGATCTGTTGAGTATTGAGAGTGGAGTGTTGAAGTCTCTCACTGTTTTGTGGAGTGATCCAACTCTTTTTTGAGTTCAGTCAGTGTTTCTTCAACATATTTAGGTGCTCTGATATTAGGTGCATAAATATTTAATATAGTTAAGTCTTCCTTGAGTACTGAACCTTTCAGCAGTAGTGTCCATCTTTGTCCACAATGGTGGATTTTACATTAAAATTGATTTTGTCTGAGATTAGAATTGCCACACCTGCTCTTCTGTGTTCATTGTTAGCTTGATACATACTCTTCCATCCTTTAATTTTCAGTTTGTTCCTATCTAGATCTCAAGTGAGTTTCTTGTAGACAATGTATGGATGAGTCATGTCTTTTAATCCAAGATGTCACCCGATGTCTCTTTACTGGAGCATTCAGTCCATTCACATTCAATGTAATTGTTGATAGGTATGTGTTCAGTGCTGCCACTGTGATGTGTTTATTTTTGTGTTGATGTTATCTCTGTTGTTCTTATTATTCTGTTTTGGGACATTCTTTTTTGTGAGTTGATTTTTCAACTTTTTCAGAGCTGTTTTTGTAGTTGTTGAAACTCCTGTGTTACATTTCTTGATGTGGTATGTTGCATCTTTGTTGTGCTTTATGGCTGCCCCTAATATCCCCCTTAATAAACTATATATAAACCCAATTTTAATTACTACCAGTCTTGATGACTTCCTCTCCATCTGGAAGGACTATAATGACTGTAGTACGTCCCTCTTTTTAGCATGATGGCACCAGTATTTTCATGATCATTACTAGATTGTTTCTTCCAGTATTTAAGCTGTGATTGAGTTTGGATCCTTCCCTAACTGAGTAGAATTTTGGATGATGTGTCGTTCTAAAATATAAAGTTAGTGGTTTTGTTCGTCTAAGCCAAAGCCAAGAACTTCTTTCAGTATTTCTTGTAGTTTTGGTTTAGTTTTTACAAAGTCTCTGAGTTTCTGTTTATCTGGGAATGTCTTAATTTCATTTTCATATTTGAAAGATAGTTTTGCAGGATATATAATTCTTGGTTGCAAGTTCTTCTCTTTCAAGGCTTTAAATGTGTCATGCCACTGTCTCTGTGCCAGCATGGTTTCTGCTGAGAAATTGACGAAAACCTACAGGGTTTCCCTCTGAATGTCAGCTTTGCTTTGAGTCTTGCTGCCTTTAAGAGTTGCTGCTTATGTTTCATTTTGTTAAGCTTGATTATAATATGTCTTGGAGTCTTTCTTTTGAGATCTGTATTAGGTGGCATATGATATGCATCTGAGATGTCTATATTCTCTTCCTTTATGATTTCTGGGAAGTTTTCTGTCAGCAGCTCAGTAACAATACTCTGTGTTCTCAGGTGCTTCTTCCTGTTCAGGGACTCCAATTAATCAAAGATTGTTCCTCTTAATAGAGTCCCACATGCTTCTGAATGCTTCTTCATTTTTCTTGTTTCTTGTTTCTGATTTCTGCTCATTGACTCTGGCATCAGTAGCTCTGTCTTCCAAGTCAGAAAGTCTTTTTTCCATTTGTTCCATTCTGTTTGCTTTACTTTGAATGGAAGTTTGTATGTCTTTGATTTTGTTCTTGATTTGCTGGATTTCAGAGTACTGGTGTTCTGTCAGATCAAACAGCTTGCTTTATGTTTCATTTTGTTGTGCTGCATCTTGTATAAGGTCTAGAAGGGTTCTGTATATAATCCTTTTGTACTCATCTTCCGATGATTTCAGAAAAGTTTCTTCGTCTGGAGAACTCCTTGGTTGTTTTGTTTGGGAGCTTTCTGAAGCTATGGGTGATTTCTTGTTTGCCACAATTGTCTGTTGCTTTTTGGGTCCCATGTGAGTAAGTAGAGGCTGGGAGAGAAACTGCGAGGATGGACTCCTGATGTTTGTCTAGGCTGTCTTAAAATGTAAAGCAAAAGGTATCTGACCACTTCCCCAGTCAGTCAGGTTTTCAGGTGTAGAGATCCCTCTTTCCATCTGGCAAGGTAGGCACCTCTATATTCAACCCCAAATGATTCAAACTAGTTCAAGATACAGCAATACTGCTGTCCTGTTGGCCTCTGCTGACAGGGCCCAGCCTTAGGCGAGACTGTGTGAACTACTGTTTTCTGTTGGAGAAGCTCTGTCCTGTTTGCAGGTGCTGGCTCCCAGGCTACGAATTAGGTCCTGCTAAAATCTCCGTATCCAACATCGTGTCCCGCACATGGGCCCTGCTGTTCTGTACAAACCACACTGTGGCAGAGATAAAAAGAGAGGCCCAAATTGGCTAGGTGTACAGAGTCCTAAGCCTGGCTCTCAAAATATGGGAATTTTGCCTGCCTATCCCACCAGCATTGCGTCTGAGACTAGCCACTAGGCAAGACCCAGCTCTGCCCACCAGCCAAGACAGAGACAAAAAAGTCACAATGGTGCATTAACCTTCAGTTGGTGAGAGCCAAGGCTAGCCGGGAGTGGGAGTCAGCGAAGTTGTTTTGTTCAGTGGTATTAAGTCCAAATTAACAGCCCCATGTCATGTCCTGGGGCTCACTAGGTGACCAGAAGGCTCTATTTGATTATCAGTTCAGGTCTTGGTTCCGGGATGGGTATAAGGAGACATGTGCTTATTAGTCTGCCATCTGCTATATTACTGTTTTTAATGAAGTGTACATGGAATGTTTGGAACCCACAGAGTGAATTGTTACTTGTATGTGAGATTATTGACATTGTTTATAATTTTACTTCAAGAGACAGTAAAAAATAGGAATTGGATCTTTATTATTATGACTTTTCTGTTGTAAACATCTTAGTATTTTTCTATCAAGGATTTAAGAATGATTTTCTGAGTTAGAATTTGAGGCAACCACATGGCCATTCTGAATCCATAGGCCCTGTGACCTGTAGGCAGCAAGTACTGTTCCCTTCTTAGCCAATGTGATCGATACTGATTATTAAGGTGAAATAAGAGTTTTTCTTACACAAATGGGGTGGAGAAGAAAGTCTGGAATCCAGGGGCATTCTGAGTTATACCTCTGGGTTATAGCATGTCATAGACTGCTCTGTGGCAAACATCCTTGGAAGACCACGGCAGTCCTGTAGGAATCTCGCAGAGGTTTGAGTTCTTCAGTAAGAAGGGTTAGGATTACTTCAGGTAAAAAGGATGAAAGACTTAGATGAATGATTGTATCCCTGCTTCCTGGGATCTAGCACATAACCGTGTTCAGTAAATATCTCATGAGTATATGGCATGTATGGGAGGTTGAATGGATGAGCAGATGGTAGGTACCAAGTGATATATGTAGTATGTTAATAATAAAAGTTCCAGACCTGCAAGATAATATTGTGTTTATTACACAAACAAAAAGCAAAAGGATAAAACCACACTCAATTCATTGTAGCAGTTGCCTTGGAAGGGGATGAGGAGAAAAATACACAAAAATTGCCTCCCATGTATCTATAGTTATATTATTTTTTTAAAAAAAAGTTAAAAAATCTGATGTAACTATGATATAATGTTCAGATTTAACAAAACTTTCTATTGGGTAGTCTGCTTGGGCCTGTTCACTTCTCATATCCATGTATTGCCTGTCCCCTGCTCTCATCTTGGAAGGAGCCCCAGCCATAATTGCAGGTTTAATATCCCACCCTCCTGTGTCAGCTGACTTCTTGGCAAGGCTTAACCTATTAGATGTGGCATGAGTTGAAGAAGTAGAGAAACTAGGGTGTTTTTCCCCATTCCCTTTGGCATGTATTTTATCTCCTTCATAGCCCTACCGACTTGACGGCAGTTGGCTGGCTGGCTCATAGCCCTAACTTCTACAGAGCTAAGTCGCTGTGGGTCTAGCTTGTTCTGTAACCTTCATAACAGCATTGCTGTGGGTAATATCTGGGTTACTTCCTATCACCTGGCTAGCTTTTCAGCTGTGCCATAACCTCTGTAACCAATTTCCTGCGTTAAATTCTTTCTATTGTGAATATATTTGTTATGAATGAATTGGAACATATTAGAAGTAGTTTCTGTTTTCCTGGAGTGATTCTGACTGGTACAGGTACAGTAGTGATTCATATTTTATTTAGTATTCTTGTTTTTATTGTAAATATTTTGCCTTCTACACAAAAACAGTCCCAGTTATAGTTTCAGTATCAGCTATTGTTTGAACCCAATTAGTACCTAACTAATAATAAACCAGAATTATGATTTATTAGGCCTAGTACCAAGAGATATGGTATCATTAATTTCTTAGAGTTAAGTGTGATTGGATTACTTGAATATTTTTATTTTCCTAAATAAAATAAAAATATTTTATTTTTATTTTCCTGAAATAATCTCTTATCCCTTCACCCCCCACCAATTCCCATAGGAATTTAGAGCTTCTGAACTGCTACGAAGTGGACTGGACAGATCTAAATACCTGCTGGTAAAGGAAGCTAAGATCATTGCCATGACGTGTACTCATGCTGCCTTAAAACGACATGACTTGGTCAAGTTAGGTTTCAAGGTGAAGTTTATTTTAGTTCTTTAATGTGTTATCCTCTATTCAGGTGTTAGGTTTTTGTTTCTTTTAATTATCAATGTCATTTCCATTGGGGAGTGACTCATCTCTTGTTGAGGTTTGCATTTATAACTACTTAAAAATGTCTCTTTTTAAAAGCAGATTGTAATAACAAATGTTTATATGCTTAGGGAACTCTAAATCTAATTTATCTAAATCTGTTTATTGGTAATGCTCATTAAATAACAATGTAACCATATGTTATTTAACCAAATTCTAATACTTGTTAAGTAGATTTATTGTCACTAATTATCATATACCTGTTAAAAAGCTTGTCACTAGGCTATGAAAATAACATTGTACTGTGGTTTTCATGTATTAGACATCTCTGTGCTTGTGTTGTTCATGTATTAAGCGCACATCCAGTATCTAGTTATTTGATCAACCGAGTAAATAAAACGCCTTCTGTGTGCAGATTAGAATATTCTTACATAGGGTCACCGTGAGTTGGATCCGACTCGACAACACTGTGTGTTTTTTTTTTTTTTTTTGGAGAAATTATAATGACTGCATCACATGGTTACAATGGGAGCAAAGGTAGAAGGCATGATATCCCATTAGCCTGTGACTTAGTTGAAGTGGAGCATAATGATAGGATAATGAGTTGGAATTTTTAAAATTTGTGCTGTAGCTAACGATACGGGCTTAAACTCAGTTTTTGATGTTAACTTTTCTGCAGCTGATCTAGTTGTTGTTTAAAATGAAGTGTATGCTGGTTTAAATTCAAAGTGAACAAAAACATTTGTTGACAAAAGCAGCTGATAATTTTAAAATGTTATGAGCTCACTGGAAGATAGGTGCTAAGTAAATTCTAAGAGATACAGCTGTGAATATCTTGGATGAAAGGTTCCTCAATTGCAAGGTAGAACAAATATGATAATTTATTAAGAGGTAGTGTGAATTTATCCAGGTGGTGTGAATTTATCCTGTTGCAGATTATTAGTGAGAATTTTTCACCCAAATGTTTTGTTCTTATAAAATACACCTTCAATTTGATATTAAATCTTGAGTTTAATAACAAAAGAAAATGAAAAAACTGATTAACATTTTATCTTTTAAAATGCATTCTGAAACATTACTTATTAATATCAAATGTGGATTAATCATTTTCTATACTTACATCATGCTGTACATCTAAAAGTAGTCAGCATGAGTATTGACAGTATCCCTTAGGATTTTTATATTTTTAATTCTGAAATTCTGCTTTTATCGAACTTAAATGTGTATCTAGCTTAAGAGTTTAAAAATCTTGCAGAACTGTCAAATCTAGTACAGCTACCAATTCTAGAAAAATTAAATACATTTTGGAAAAATGAGTAACAGAAATTATAGGACATATAAAAAATTAGTTCAAAAGAGTGAGCAAGCATTAAGAATAAATAATAACTCTTCCACCTCCAGAGAAAAGAAATATGCAACACCTAGCATTACCAGGAACTGGGCTAGAGACTAGATTAGTGGGAAACTGCATTAAACAAGTAAACATGCAGGTTGTAATGTGCAGTCAGACAAAGGAATAGAATACTGTGAGATTAGTTTTAGATGCTCACATTAGAGAGTGCCTCATAAAGTAGGTTTTAAGCTGGTGCCTTAAGACCTAAACAGACAAAAAAAATGAAGAGATACACAGCGTGTGCAAAGGAGCTGAGGCAGAAAAGGCTTTGCTGTTTCTGGGAAACTGACAGACATTAGTGTGGCATAAGCTTAGTGAGTGAGAAAAAGACGACTGCTGAGGTAGGGGAGGAGTGCAGGGGCCAGTGTTCTTTAGAGTCATGCAGGCCACGTCATGGGATTTTTTCCTGAGACAGTGGGAAGCCACTTAGGGGTTTGAAACCTAGAGGTGATAAAATCCTGCAGATGCTGTGTTGGTGGTTTAGAGGAGGGCAGACAGGAAGTGGGGAACTAGTAATTAGTTTGCTGACAGTCAAGTGGGACCCAGGAGTAGAGTTGGAGTGTTGCTAGAAACAAGAAGCATAAATGAGCTCAGAAGGTAGTTTTGAAGGTAGAGTTGGTGTGCTTGCATGATGGATGGAATGCCCAGGGCTGAGAGACAAGTACATTACAGAGTGCAAATAGGATTCATGAGGGAAAAAATACTACCTCAAGATACCACCTAGAATAACAGTACCAACGGCAGTGGCCTCATACACAGTTAACTGCTGTGTATGTAGAACTTAGATGAATTGAAAAGTATTGACAGTATAATCCAGGAAACATACATGAGATCTCCTCAAAGTTGAGTTGTGGGTTTAGAATATTTCTCTAAAGTATTCTGAAGTCTAGAAGACTTCAGTTGGTGAAGTAGGGACACAAGGATAAATAAGACCATGGGATTTTTTGTTGGAGTAATTTGTATGTTATTTTTATCTGAAATCACTTGGGTCTTTCTGAATGGTTGTTATGGTTATGATAGTAGCTGTTTGGATTTTTAGCTGTTGTTTTTGACAAGTTTTCATCTTTTGCCCTTAGTATGACAACATTTTAATGGAAGAAGCTGCTCAGATTCTGGAGATAGAAACGTTTATACCTCTTCTTTTACAGGTAAAAAATTTAAGATATGAGGCAAATAGGAAATAAGTTTTTAAGAATTGTAGGGGCAGTGTCAGAAAACGCCACATTTTAGGGTGCCAGTTGCCACAATTGTGCATTATCCTCAATGTTGTTATATTTGGTATTCGGTTTTAAGTCTCCAAACTTCCTATAATCTATTCACTGGTTATTTAGTAGCTTGTATTGTCTCTGGGAGGACTATTTGAAAATTTGTAGTTTATTTCTATGGTTTTGAAAAGACTTGGTAACTGTAATTAAGATAATTACATTGTTAAGCAGTTTGGAGAGTAGCTTCTTTCCCCTTACTTTGTTAGCTGTTTCTAGAATTGTTTTCCACGAGCCCTGAGTACATTGCTTTTCATGTGCTCTGAGTAAATTTTTGACCTAAATCATATTTAAGAACGGTTCTTACAATACAGTTGTCTTTACTATTGAAGTATCAACAACAAAATGTGGAATTCTAAATTTAAGAATAGAGACACTTCTAATGACAAATAGATTAGGTTCTAAAAATTGTTTTATAAGCCAAATTATTTGGAAGTTGCAGTGCATTTTATCATGATATGTTTCATGGTACAAGGAGATGTAGAGTAGACAACTGAAGTAGCTGGGTAGGGAGTTAAAGAAGATCGTTTTTTACTGATTTAAGGGACTCAGAACTGGGTTGGGGCCTGATTTTGATATGAAGTGCCATTGCCTGGTGCTGAACCCGAGCCTTGCTGACCTGGTAAAGGAGGGTAGTTCCCTCCTTGCCTTCTCAATCCCTGCGCCATCCCTTGCCCAACATCAGCCGAGAGCAGTGGTGCCCAAACCTAGCTCACAAGTCATTCTATGGATTTAACAGATTCGTGTGCGTGCAGCTGGTAACTATAGAGAATTTGTAAGCTAATAGTACAGTTTATATAGAGTAAGACACGTAAGTAATAACTGGGAAACAAAATTAAGACTCTTGCCTTTTCCTCACTTTTCTAGAATCCTCAGGATGGGTTTAGCCGGCTGAAACGATGGATTATGATTGGTGATCATCACCAGCTACCTCCAGTCATTAAAAACATGGCCTTTCAGAAGTATTCCAACATGGAGCAATCCTTGTTCACTCGCTTTGTTCGTGTTGGGGTTCCCACTGTGGATCTAGATGCCCAAGGGAGAGCCAGAGCAAGGTAAAGGAGAAAAAGGGAAAGTGAATCGCTCCCATTTAAGGACACCATTTTAGCAACTCTAGTATTTGTAAGCATCTTTTATGTAGGCTTCTTTGGTATACAGGAGCTGAATTTACAAATGCCATGCAGGTTGACTGAAATAAGTTATTTCCTTCATGCTATCTTTGAGATTCTTTTAAGTGACTAACAATTTAAGGGCTTTTCACTGCTTATACTCCTTTCTTAAGGTTCCCAGAGGATACATGATTGTTACAATTTTGAAAACTGAAGCAAAGTTAGACTGAGAGCATGTAATTCTTACTTTATACAAAGCACACGGGTGTTGTTTTAATAATTACATCAGTGTTTTCCACAATTTACAGTCTTTCCTGATTTTTTTTCTTAAGGAATAAAGGTGGCAGAGACCAATGGAGGTATCATTTTTATAATATCAACACTCCTCTGACCCTTGGTTACTTGAAATAGAGTGGCTATGGTTGAAAAGGCATTATTACTAAAAAAAGTGGCCAGAAAAATGAGTCCTATGAATATTAAAAAGGAAGCATAATTTCTTTGAAAACCCTTTATGTACAGTAAAAGGAATTTTACATTACTCTTCTTTTTGGGGGGGGTTGTTTTTCGCAAGCTTGTGCAACCTCTACAACTGGCGATACAAGAATCTGGGAAACTTGCCTCACGTTCAGCTCTTGCCAGAGTTCAGCACAGCAAACGCTGGATTGCTCTATGACTTCCAGCTCATTAATGTTGAAGACTTTCAAGGAGTTGGAGAATCTGAACCAAATCCTTACTTTTATCAGGTAAGATAAAACGTGAAACAGTTAAGCTTACTTTGCACTTGCCTGGCTGAACTACTACCTAAAGCAGTGATGACCAAAGGATTTGACTAGCTATTGAAGAGAAGGAAAATTAGGCCCCCACCTCAAACACAGCAAAAAAAATGAACTTCAGGTGGATTAAATGTATATAGGTTCTTTTAAGTTATAAACATACTTTAAAGTAAATAATATTGAATGTACAATGTTGAGCTAAGATCTTCCAAAGCTTGTTACCAAAAGCAGAAATCATGAAAACATTGATTGATTTGAAAGTAAAATTTATTACCAGCATCTACCATTTCATATATATGGATGTGTGTATATGTGTATTTGTCTTTGTGTGTGTGTGTGTATGTATTAAAAAAAAAAAGTATGTCTTATAAATCACTTTTTAAAAAATCAGCAGCCCCCAACAGAAGAATGTGGTAAGGACAATAATACAATTTGCAAATGAAGATACAGATTTCTAGCAAGTATCACTCAGTGGACTGTCATTTACTTGACAAAATTTAGTGTTGGAGTATATTTAGGGACATTCTACACTTCTGTGATACTAGTGGGGAAGTACTTTGGGGGACAAATTTGGAAATATGTATTAAAATTAATGTTCCCACTTCTAGGAGTTTATCCTAAAGAAATATAACTGGACAAGTGTTTCAAGAGTTATATGTAAAAGTATTCATCATATCCTGTTCTTTATTGCAAATTATTATGGAAATGAGAAACAATTTAAATACCTATTAGTAGGGATTGATTACATTATTGCTTTTTCCATATAATGAAATGCTGAATAGCTACTGAGAATGGTAACAAGATAATTTTGCTTACCGATAGGAAAAATGTGTGTTTTATTAAATGAAAAAAGTGAAATTGCAAAGCAGTGTCTACAGTGTTCCATTTTTAAAAAGCAACATGAAAACATGCATATGGAAATAGACAGTCTGTGTCAAAGTAATCTGGCAAGATATGCTCCAAAAGACAGTAGCATTTAGGGTGATTCTCAATTTTTTGTTTTATGTCTTTATAGAAAGATAACAACTTATGTTGTTATGTAAATTAAGATTGTGAATTACACGTAAGAAAACCTACATCATTGGCTAAAATGTGTCTGTATGGCTCCGACCGCTTGTCGGTCGGTTTGTCATACTGTGGTGGTTTGTGTGTTGCCGGGGTGCCGGCAGCTGTGCCATCGGTATTTCAAACACCAGAAGAGTTAGCCATAGTGGACAGGTTTCAGCACAGCTCCTAGACTGTCAGACTGACAAGCAGGACCTGGCAGTCCACTTCTGACAAAACTGGCCGGTGAAAAGGTTATGGACAACAGCAGAATATTGTCTGATGTAGCAGTGGAAGATGAGCTCCTCAGATTAGAAGACACTCAAAATATGACCAGAGAAGGGCTGCTTCTTCTAAGTAGAATTAATTTTAATGACATGGAAGGAATAAAGCTTTTGGGACCTTCATTTACTGATGTGACACAACTCAAAATGGGATTCGCTACAAATGTCCATTAATAATCAGAACATGGAATATATGAAGTCTGAATCAAAGAAAATTGGAAGTTGTCAGAAACAAAATGGAGTATTTCAGGATTGTTATCTTAGGCCAGAGTATGCAGTGTAAAAACTGGACAGTGAAGAAAAATAACCAAAGAAGAATTGACACCCTGGAATTGATTTGGAGAAGAATTTTGCATGTACCATGGACTGCCAAAAGAATGAATAAATCTGTCTTGGAAGAAGCAGAGCCAGAGTGCTCCTTAGAAGCCGGGACGGTGATGCTTTGTCTCATGTACTTCGGGTGTAGTATCAGGAGAGACTGGTCCACGGAGGAGGACATCCTGTTTGGTAAAGTCAGAGGTCAGCAAGAAAGAAGACGACTCTTGACAAGATGGATTAACACATTAGCGTGAACAGCAGGCCCAAACAGCAGTGATCATGAGGACGGTGCTGGCAGGGGCCTGTTCCATTTTGTTGTCTGTGGGGTCACTCTGAGCTGGAACTGATGTGACAGCACCTGGCAACAACAACAGTTACAGCTCAGGAAGTTCTCATTTTCCTGCAGATACTGTGTTTTTTTAAAATCGAGTTACTCTTCATTGGTATACTTAGAACCTGAGGATAGATACGGCCTTTAAGTGACAACTTTGAAAATACTAAAATTTGACTCAAATTAGTTATAACTTGAAAGGCTACCATGTATTCTACCAGTGTTTCTCATTGTTTTTATTGCATATCATTTTTGAACTTTACTTTCAGTTACTGGGTGTTACTTGTACTGTACCATAGTATTGATCTGCAGCATTGTTATGTAGATTATCTATTTTCTTACTCATTTAGCCCAACTCTTGAGAAAAATAACTACATCTTGAAGTAACTTGCTGTTATTAAAGAAATTTTTGAAGAGTTAAGTACATTTTCTTCCCATGTAAAAGCATTCATACATTTAAATGATAATATTTGAGGACTTAGTGTCTGAAGGAAAGATGATGAATAGATGGATAAATGAATAAAAGGGACCAATTTGCCATTTTTTTATTTGTGATTAAGTGCAAGTATGCAATCCAAATTACTTTTGTATGCCTGCCTATCTGCAGCTCCATCAGCTGTCCCCCCACAGTGACAGCACATTCCTCTTTTTGCCGTTGTACTTCTAGTATCCTCTTAATTAGCACCTGTCCCCTCCTCTCTACCCTCTTCTCTCCCATCTAGAAAGAAACCAGTAAGGCAGCCTCCTATAAATATATGAAACCATAAAGTACACATGATATGGTCACACCATGTTCCCAAGTCCCATCCATTCTTATTTGAAGAGTTGACCTCAGTACTGGTGTCTGGTTAGGGCCAGCGGCAGTTCCAGGGCCCATGTTCCTCAGGGGCCCTCCAGACTGTCGGACCATCAGTACTGGTCTTCTAGTAGAGTTCTTGAGCTACACACCTCTTTTTCTCACGTTGTCCCAGGGAGCCTACGTTGTGTGCTCCTTCACGGCTGCCTTTGGTGGTGGTTGGGCACCATCCAGTTCTTCTGGTTTCATGTTGATACAGTTTTCTGTTCGTATGGATCTTTCTGTCTGATTTGCCATTTTATACTTGAAGTTTTGGAGAGTTCTAAAATGTTTGTTAAAATATATTTCATGTTGTTTTATTGTTAATACTTCATGTCTGCCTTTTGAGCAAAGTCCCAAATTGGCCAGCACTCCACTTTCCCATGAAAAAAGAAGTTTCTCCTATTTGTGGAGGACTCAGTGCATCAATGGTGCCAAAAATAGGTGTCTTGAAAGCTAAATTTCAACCCTAGATTTTGTTATGGCCAGTTTCATATTTTCCAGTTTGTTCTTTTACCTAGATTAGAGCTATTGGTTACATAAATTGTAGTTTACTACTGATACACAAAATGGGAAAGATGTATATAAATGGTGGATCCTTTTCCCTTCTGTCTTTTGAAGAACTTTGTTGTTGTTTGGTGCTGTTGAATTGTTTTCAATTCCTAGTGACCCCATGCAACAGAGTAGAACTGTAGAGGTTTTTCTTGGTCATAACCTATGGAGGCAGATCACTAGGTTTGAACAGGCAGTCTTTGGGTTAGCAGCTGAACACTTTTTACCATTTGTCTGTCAGGTCAGGGCTACAAAGAACTAGAAAATTTAGGTGACAGAGATAAGTCAGGCTGTGTGACTGTAATCAAGAATCAGGATATAAGTGATTTTTCTGCGGATCTTCCTGTAATTTTCTTTACATGAAACTCATCTTCCACTCTTTGTTTATTTACTTATTTTTTTATGTTCTGATTTGAATTTTTTTTCATCTAGTACTTTGAATGTGTTTTCTGCTGAACTAACAGCCTACCTTTCAAGTTCAGCTAAGCCACTGGTTTTAAGTTCCCATCAGCCTTTAACTAGAGCCTGTAATAGAACGATAAGCCGGACGGGCCGTTTGAGGCTTTATCCTCTTCCCACTTAAAGTGGTAGGGTAGATATGGCAACTATCGGTAGGAGAACATAAACAAAAAACAAAACAGCATTAAGAAGCATAAAGAAGAAAGAGCATTATACCCAGTAGCAGAAAATTTATTACTTTTTGTTGTGACTGATGTGGTCCCAGGAATATTACGCCTTTAAGTTGCTGTTATTTCATGATTGTTCTGTAGATTGCAGATACATTATAAATGTCAAATAAAAATAATTATATTTTATTTATTGTTAAAATAGGATAAATCATCTGTCCGTTTTATAAAAGGTTGTCTTATTGCCTAGGTTATTAACTCTTCACTTCCTGTGGTGTGTTAGAACAAATTGCTTGGTTAATTATTATCTCTGTAAAAATTAAGACCCAAAGGCAACACATTCTGCTTATGTTTACACTACAGAATCTTGGAGAGGCAGAGTATGTAGTAGCACTCTTTATGTATATGTGTCTACTTGGTTACCCTGCTGACAAGATCAGTATTCTAACAACATACAATGGGCAGAAACATCTCATTCGTGACATTATCAATCGACGATGTGGGAGCAATCCATTGATTGGAAGACCAAATAAGGTATGAGTACAATATTTTTTCTTATTTGTCATGTTGGTAAGATGGAAAGGCGTATCTTTTGTTACAAGCGATTTATATTGTTGCATTTTGTTTCTTTACTAGCTGACTCCCTTTTTAAGATACATGTAGAAATGAAATAACAGAGATTATAAATAATTCTCGGGCAGTCCTTCTGATTAGCTTACTGACATTCCGTGAACTTCTGTATCAGTGAACATGCTGAAAATAGTTTTGTTGAAGTGATCAAAAATAAATGTTTCTAAAACTTTTTTATGAGTAAAATGGTTGTGAATTCACATTATAATTTGTGTACTGTTAGAGAAATACAAACAACGGTGTGATTTGTATGTTTTTTTAATTGTATATGGAGATGTGTTTTGCCTTGGGTGAACAGAAGGTTGTAGAGTATATTCAGACCTTAGGATTATTTTTTGTACTTTTTTTTAATACAGTATGAAGGAGTAATATCAAAAAAAGAAGGTGCTTGATTTTATTAATAAAGGGTTAAATAAATTAGATAAAATAACAAAACATAAATGCAACATTATTGAGAAAATTAGCACTTGTGTACATGGCCATGTAACTCAGCTCTTTTACCTTTTCTTGGAAGGTGTCTAAAAGCAAGAAGAGAAAATGGGAGGAAAAGGGCATACCCTTCACTTTTAGTGAGATGCCCCAGATCAGGTGCCTAGGGTTAGGCAGGAAACGTGGGATGGGGGGAGAGAAATGAGAGGACCAGTCTTGAAAGTGCTGGCAAAAATAGACTTTCTGAAGATGAGACGCATACTCTGAAATGTAGATGTCAGCTCCTTGTCATTCAGCAATAGTTGTAGGATTTGTAGTGAACAGAAGCTCTCCCAGTTCCAGATTGGTTCAAAAAGGCCTACAAATGAGCTGTATTGGCCAAAAGTAGCTTGCCTGTTGACCAGCAGAGGAAAAATGTCCTTTGGTTTTAAAGACTATTCAGTCTTTGTAAAATAGCCCTGCTCACCCTAACCTAAACTCGTGCAAATAACTGATTTAAAATGTTAATTTATTCAAGGATGAATAGTAAAAGAGAACTAACACAAGAGTGTTTATATAGGAAAAAAATGAAAGAGCATCAAAACATATTAGTAAACAGTATGCATGTTCCCCTAGAACAGTGAAGAGTTGTGAATAAACATTTTGCTATGAATTTTTGAATACTGATGAAGGAATCATGGCTCAGAGGTAAGGCTACAAAGCAGAAATGCATGAGTTTAGTAAGAGATGCAACAAGCTAGAAGAAAATGAAACAAAATCATAAAAATGAAGACAAGGTTGGAAGAAGTATAAGGAGAAATAGACACTGCAAAACCCATCATAACCTATGTAGAGAATATGAGAAATTAATAACTTAAAAATATAGAAAGTTTAAAAATAGGACCTCAGTATCAGAGTCCTGTCCTATGTAAGTAACAGAAAACCTTAACTCAGTTAAAAAATAAAGAAAATTTCTCTCTGTCATAACACCAAAGTAAAAAAAATGTGGTTCCAGAGTTGGGTTCCAGTGTGGCTCGAAGATGTCATCAAAGTCACATGTTTTCTAGCATCTAACACCTGTAGCCGAGTGTCCGAGATCAGCACTATTTCTGAGAAACGGTCAAGGGCACAGTATTTGAGTTAGATCTACGTTAGACTAGCAGACTCTGAAAATAGGAAACCAAAGAATTTGCCAAAAGAAAAGTGAAAATACTAGGTATTCTTTTGCTCAAAGGGAGAAAAAACAGTTTTCATGCAGAAAAGACTTGTTAGTTAGAATCAAGATTTGGGAAATTACATGTATGTTTGAAGGGGCTTAAGAGAGGTTATCATCTTAGAATCAGCATTGCAGCTAAGCTCTCAATGTTTAATGCCTCTACTAGTTGTACAGTCATTTCCAACCACAAGCTCATCTTCTTAGAACTTTGGGACAATCTGAATAGGGTGGGCAAAACCACATGTTTCTGTGGAGTTGCGTATTTCTGGGTCAGGCACTTTGGATATTTTACTGACGTGACAGGCTGCATTACCTGACAGAAGTTTTATATAGAAACTTAAAATGGGATGAATTTGGCTCACAATGTAGTTGGAGCCTTTCATTCTTCCAAATGCTTTAAGTTTTAGTACTGTTTGTCAGATATCACCAGAGACTCAGGTTTATTTCCTCCTGCTCTGCCATTCTCAGTATCCATCCCCTTTCTGTGACAAGCTTTTGTCACGGTCAGGCCAGCAGCAGAATCTTCAAGTATAGCATCTTCACATACAAACAAAGAACTTGTATCTAGAATATATGAACTCCAATAAAAGTAATTATTAAATAAGACAGTCCAGTACAAAGTTAGCAAATGATATTAACATATACTTCACAGAAGATGACATGTTAATGACCAGTGAGAACGGGAAAACATACTTTTCACCATTATTGTCAGGAAAATACAAATTAAAACTACAGTGAGATACCTCCACATACTGAGTTTAAAAAAAGAAAACCACTGCCTCCCAAACTGTTTCATGTCTATCCTTTCCTAACGTGCTCGGCGTCAGGCCTCCTGCAACCATGTTCCACGGGGAACTCTCTGTTCCCCGATACCTACCTTTATAACGTTCACAAAACATTTCTTTTTAAATAAACTTTATTTAGGTATAAGTTATACACAGTTTGGATTCAGGGGTACCCCATGTGTTACAGAAAAGAAGTGAGCTGCGCAGTTACCTTGGCTGTAATCTCTGCAGAAGCAATCCCAGGCCTTTCTTCTGCTGTGCTGCTCAGGGAGGGGCTGGTACGGACCACCAACCCTTCAGTTAGTAGTCAAGTATAATCATTTGTTCCACCTAGACTAGAATGACTAAAATTTTAAAAATTGATACTATACTAAATGTTGACAAGAATGTGGAACAGGTGGAACTCTGGAACTGGAATATGGATGGTGAATGTATAAACTGGTATAGAACTTTGGAGAATAGTTTGACAGTTTCACTTAACCATTTGACTTAGCAACTTCATTCTTTGAAATGAAAATATATGTCCACAAAAACTACTTACACGTGAGTAATCGTGAACTATCCATTCAGTACCACTCAGCAATAAAAAGGCCTAAACTTCTCATGCATGTAGCATGAATGAATCTCAGAAACGTGATGAGTGAAAGAATCCAGACACAAAAGAGTTCATATGTTATGATTCTGTTTTATGGAATGGTAGAACCAGCAAAAAAACAAATAATCTATAGTGACAGAAAGGAGGTCAGTGATTGCCTGGCAGTGGGGATAAGAGAGATTGAGGATTTGACTACAAGGGGAATTAAGTGAATTCTTTTGGGATGATTAGAAGTCTGGATTGTGATGTTGGTAACATGAACGTATATATTGTCGGAATTCATCAAGTTATAGAAACAATTAAAATGGATACATTTTATTGTGTATAACTTATACCTAAATAAAGTTTATTTAAAAAGAAATGTTTTGTGAACGTTATAAAGGTAGGTATCGGGGAACAGAGAGTTCCCCGTGGAACATGGTTGCAGGAGGCCTGACGCTGAGCACGTTAGGAAAGGATAGACATGAAACAGTTTGGGAGTCAGGGGGCTGACGGCTATCCCGAGCCGAAAACCCAGAGCAAAGTTTTATTACAGCATTTATACTCTTTTGGTAACTGGGCATACAAGGAGCTATAACCTACAGTAACTGAGTCAGTTGGGCACAGTTTCGCTCATACATTGTTCTCCATGTCCGGGCCAGGGGCCTGGAGATGTTCCCAGATCGCCTCTAGGTTACAGTACACAAACAGTACAAGAGGTTACACAGAGCTGAAGTAACGGTTCAGCATCCAAGATGGCTGAACTTAGGTCAAGAGTGTTTAACATGATTTCCCACAGTAGGGACCTTGACTTAAGGTTTACAGAATTAATGAAAAAGAGGTAAGTACTTAAATGCAACAAAAAGGACTGTGAAGATGTTTTTGCCAGAAGAATGCTATAGGAGAATCCTAGAGATATGCTAATAAATGAGCATGCTGAAATATATAGCTGGGCATCAATCTGGGATGATAGTTAACAAGCTAAACATGGTCCCTGCTTTCATGCAGTATGGTACTTTAGCAGGGGAAAATTACTAATGCTATGAATAATTATTTAATGAGAATTATGACAAGCAAATGTAAAACAGAATGCTATAATGTGAATAACATAAGGACAAAGCCTAGTCTGGTTACTGTGTGTTATGACTTGATTTATTCTCTCAGTTCCAGGTGTTTGGTAATGTTTTCTGTAGGATTCAGATGAGGAGAGGATGTCTGTTAGCATATTATTTAAATGATCTCTGGAGATTTCAGTTGTACTCCTAAAAATGAACCACATTTCCCTTTCTTCTTCCTAGGTGACAACTGTTGACAGATTTCAAGGTCAACAGAATGATTATATTCTTCTGTCTTTGGTACGAACCAGGGCAGTGGGCCACCTGAGGTATGTAAGAAGTAAGGTTCTTTGTATCATTGAACTTTACTAATTACTTTGGCTTTGCGTTTCTCTGCTTTGGTAGATCTAATTTTGGGGGTTTTGTTATTTCAATAATAATTGTTAAGACAACTTTTGGTGCGCTCTATTAGAATGTAAGATTAAATTCCTTTTATGGTTAACCACTGCTATTGCTACTGAATTTTTTTGACTCAAGTGATTGATTTAGTAGTTTTTAGTAGCAGTAACATGTAGAGATAGCATTGTCATGAAATTCAATATACATATTCTAACCTGCTGGAAATTTAATGTCAAGAATTAAAGGAAGTGAAGTGTCAAGAGTTTCTCTGGAGTAATTTCTCACTGCCTGGGGTTTCTGAGTGTTTCCACACCACACAGCCTTTCAGCTTCAGTGTTAAAGGATAAAGGAGCCATTTGTTCTCCCAGGATTAAGAATTGTCAAAATAAATAGTAAATCTGTTTTTGTCATTGACTGTGATATATTCATGTGCTAGAGATTTATGGGAATAGTATCTCTTATTATAAAGCAGCCATTTAGTTTTATATAAACCTTTATCTCATATAACTTGGCTAGGAAAATTATAAGAACAGTTTTTTATTTAGTGGATATAAAAATAAATTTCTCCAAGCTTTTATAACATTCTTACTAAGTCAAGATCTGTTCGGAGCTTAACCCAGAGATCAGGTTCCATTAGACTGGTAACTTTCTTGTAAGAATAAGCAAAGATGTAATGTTTCAAAGAATTGCTTTCAAGATTTCAGTATTTTAAAATACAATTTGTTTTGGCTTGTTTATTTGTATCTCAACTATGTATCTGGAGACTTAACTTTTCAAAAAAACACCTTTTCCACATGAAGATTGGTAACTACTGCCTAAATGGGCTATCATTATGGTTTACGTGATAACGTCTCTCAAAAAATCAGTTTGAATACTGCACTACAGCGCTGAGGCTCAACAGGAAAAGTTTCCTCCGAGGAACCAAAACACCCCTGTGATAGCACTGTATCTGCGGTGCTGGGAAATCCAGCTCCCTGTTGGCTATGGTAGGCACAGCAGTGCCAGGTTGTGATCTCTGTGATGACCACCTGGCAGAAGAGTCCTCCACCCACACAGTTTGCCTCTTAGAGGCTGAAGTGTATTGTTCCCTCTTAAATTTATCCTGAGTATGGAAGGAAGATGACTACTCTCCCCCCCTACCCCTCATTACTTGCTCTAGAAATGGACATAACCCACTATGCCACCAGGATTTCGCATGCAGGGCGTATAATTTCACCTGTTTTCTACCAGGTCTTTGAAAGTGAAATTGTGCACTATAGACTAGTTAATTAAACCCAGTTAAGCCCGTGCATACCTTGTTTACTGCTTAATCCACACCTGCAAGAGGACATGTTATTACATCCTTCTGGATGTGAAGGAACCAGACCAAACCAAATGCAGTGCTGTCGAGGTGATGCTGAATCACGGTGACTCTACAGGTAGAGTAGAACTGCCCCATTGAGTTTCCAAGGAGTGCCTGGCGGAGTCGAACGGCTGACCTTTTGGTTAGCAGCTATAGCACGTAACCACTTTGCTGTTTGTGGTGTAGTGGTTAAGGGCTATGTCTAAGGTCAGCCGTTTGAGTCCACCAGGCGCTTGTTGGAAACTCTGTGGGGCAGTTCTACTCTGTGCTATAGGGTCGCTATGAGTCAGAATCAACTAAAGACAGTTGGTTTGGTTTGGGTTTTTGGAAGTGAAGGGAAAAACCAAATATAATGATACAGTGATTACCATGAAACCAATAGCTTAGGTCACCTCCCTCCAACCCCTCCTTCTTTTCCCCTCCAGCAACATTAAGTTTTAACCATAATTTTATTTATAACATTTGTATGAGAATCCACGCTAAGTACTTTTGGCACATACATTCATTTGTCATTGTGGGAACCACCCACCTACAACATGACCCGTTAGAGTTCTAAGGAAGTGCAAAGAAAACAAAAAACGCTTTGCTTACAATAGCCTAGAAGATGGTATTTATGAATCCAGTGCCTCACTAATGTAGAGGAAACACACTAAAAAGTTTTTTCCAAATTCCTCCTGCCCAAATGAGCATATCTTAATTTTTACATGGGGGAGTGTGTCCCCTCTGTACCCACATATATGCTGATTTTATATACTGCTGTCACAAAGTACCTCCTGATAAGGGACACTAGGTTACTGTCAGGGCCATAAAACACCAGAGAAAATGGGGCTGAATTAGAATTACTCCTAAATATTTTACATTATACAGAGACAGAAGTCCTGAGCTAAACATTCCAATTCCTGGTCACCAACCACAGACTTACTCACACTTGCTTCTGCATGTACTAAAGCTCTGCACACTTAGACCAGAGATGATCAGCGTAAGTGGTAGGCTCCAAGGCTTGTGCAAAGCAGTGTTCTACGTGCAGCCCCTCATATTTCACAGTCAAGAGGGACCCTGTGCCCTCCCTGTCACTGGGAGCAGATAGAGAAGTGGGGTTGGCCAGGTGCCCTGCAGTGCACGCACATGTTCAGAGACAGAGAAAGTCGTTCTGTGTGCAGAATAGGGGGAAGGCCTGGAAAGGTCTGGGAAAGAGAGCAGGCCAGTTTCCAGTCTCCTTGTCAGAGAATGTTCTGGACCTCGTATCTCCATTGTGCAACTCAGATAAGAGGCTTAGAGGCAGACCACTCCCCAAACACTGGTTCACTGGTTGATACATTGTGTTGTAAACTTAGTTCTCTGCAACACTCTGTAACATTTTCCTTCAGAGATTAAAAGTAATTTACCAGACTTTATTATTCTTCATGAAAGTCTTCACACTTATAGAGTACTCACAAATTTCAATAACCATCTAAAATCATCTCAAGGGGAAAAAAAACCCAAAAACCTGCTCTCTGCATTTGAAACCAAACTTTCTGTTCTCACTAAAACACATTCTGTGTAATTGTTGTTGTTTGGTACCATCAAGTCGGTTCCTACTCATAACGACCCAGTGCACAACAGAGTGAAACACTGCCCAGTCCTGTGCCACGCCCACAGTGGTTTTTAAGCTTAAGCCCATTGTTGGAGCCACTGTGTCCGTCCACCGCCTTGAGGGTCTTCCTCTTTTTCTCTGACCCTTTACTAAGCGTGATGTCCTTCTCCAGGGACTGATCCTTCCTGAACAACATGTGTAAGACACTGCCTTGCCGTCTTTGTTTCCAGGGAGCACTCTGGTTGTACTTCTTCTAGGACAGATCTGTTTGTTCTTTTGGCAGTGTGTGGTACATTCTCTATTCTCTTACACCACAATTCAAAGGCCTCAAATCTTCTTCTGTCTTTCTTATTCAATGTCCAGCTTCTGCATGCATATGATGCTATGAAAAATACCGTGGCTTGGGTCAGATGCACTGTAGTTTTCAAGGTGACATCTTTACTTTTCTGTGTAATAATGAGGTGAAATTAGACCGAAAATATAGACCCTCTTGTAAGTTTACAGTGACTCATTCATCTGAGGGTAGGATTCCCACTTTGGGCACAAGAGATCTGGGTTCAAATCCCAGATGAGCCCAGCCTTTGTAAACACTGGTGGCATACTGGTTAGGTTCTGTGTCTGCTTAATCACAAGGTCAACAGGTCAGATCTACCAGGTGCTCCTTGGGAACTGGATGAGGCAGTTCTGTTCTGTCCTGTAGGATCACCATGAGATGGGGTCCACTTAATAGCAGTGGGCTTGTGTATTTGTTTCAAGTCCTTTTTAAAAAACTTACAGCTTTTTTTAAGAAATGGATTAAAGGAAACTGACATTACTCATCAGATAGCTGCCACATATATTGTCAGTAATCATTCGGTTTGCCGTTTTTAATCACTGTTGATGTGAACCTGTAGAGTGCTGACTGATTGTAGGCAAAGCCTTGAGCTTGGGTACTGAAGTAAGTAAGGAATAAGGCATGGTATTATTACTTCATATCATATATTTGTGTATGTATTATGTATAATTATAACTATGAACAGTGTGGTGGCAGTTGTCTAGTATGTAAAATGACCTGATGGAGGCTGCGAGTTTGGCAAGTGCGGACTGAGAATTTGGAGGAAGGGCTTGTTTAGATTGATTCAGTGGTGATGGCAAAGTAAACTGAGTGCTGAAAACTGAACTGCACTGTAGTGTTGATGTAGTTACTTTGGCCTTTAATAAGTGCGTTGGTTATTTTGGATCCCCTCCAGCTCCAGTCAGAAACAGGTTAGTAATAAAGGGTTACCTTTTTACTTCGTTTATTAGACTCATCATTGATTAACAAGAGTCCCTCTGTCTTAGTAAGTTTTTAGGAAGCTTAGCTTTTTATTTCCATAGCTTAACAGCAATATTTGGTGGTATCTATTAGAAAAGAAAAACAAAGTTGTGCAAGTAAGTATGTTACCAGTATTGAAGTGTGTTTATTATTTTGTTTGCTTCAGGGATGTCCGGCGCTTAGTGGTGGCCATGTCCAGAGCCAGACTTGGACTTTATATCTTCGCCAGAGTGTCCCTTTTCCAAAACTGTTTTGAACTAACTCCAGCTTTCAGCCAGCTCACAGCCCGCCCACTTCATTTGCATATAATTCCAACAGAACCTTTCCCTACTGCTCGGAAGGTAGGACTTTTCTTTGCTGTACAGTTCAGCATTCACCTGAGAGGGAAATGAGGATTCTCATAGGCGACCGTATTAGCTGGGACCATTGTCACATACCTAATTTGGTCACTGAGTTAAAGTGCTTCCTACACTAAGGGATTGAATTCAATTTTTTTTATCTAAAAATAATTTCAGCTAACATTTATTGAGTATTGAGCACTTATCAGGCAATTTGCACTTCCATGCCCATTATCTCATTTCATCTGGGAAACAGGAAACAGCCCTGTTAAATAGACGTCTTTACTTTACATGCCAAGAGATGGAGCGTTAGAGAGGTAAATAGTTCGACCACACATCTAATTGGTGCAAGATCCAATTTTTCAAAATCTAAGCAGTTAGACTCAGAGTCCGTGTTAATCATTGTACTGGGCTGCTTCTGTTTAGCTTTGTAAGGACAACTTCCCTAACTTCTTGATGAACCCTGAGAATCTTACAGTCTGAGAAGTGGGGTGGGGATCCACAGAGACTGGCTTTTCCCTGACCCCTGCTACCTGGTTTCTAACGTCCTTTTATACTGTTTTCCGATCCCCACTCTTCATAAGTAACCAGTCTCTTTACTTTCTGGTTTATCCTTGTATTCCTTTTACCACAGAGGAGTACAGATACCTATGTATTTTCTTAATATTCTTTCTTACGTGTGAAGTGCGGCATACTTTTCAATTTGGTGGTTTTCATTTAACAAGTATGTCCTTAAATGTTCATGATACAGTTCTCCCCCCCATCTTAAAGAAGATAAATTACATGTCTTTGTTTTATAATAATGCTAAATAATTATTTGTTAGCTGCCCACTCACCCCCAGAGTTTTTAAATGCTGCATTAAGGGAACCAAAAAAAATAAACCACCTACGGCCGTAAAGTCAATTCTGACTGATAGCAACCCTATAAGACAGAGTGGAACTGCCCCATGGAGTTTCTAAGGAGCCCCTGGTGGATTTGAACTGCTAGCCATTTGGTTAGCAGCTGTAGCTCTTAACCTCTGTGCCACTAGGCTTTCCATAATGAGGAGTGGAACCTTGTTAAACCTTGAATGTCACTTCTGGAGTGTGGACATCTGAAACTCTCAAGTTCTGTCTTTTGTGGACTCATTGTTAAACATGCAGATTCTTGGCAAGGGGTTTGTGCTAGAGCCCAGATGTCTTCCTGTTTCCCCAGTTCTCATGGATTCAAACCCCTGGGGTTGAGGACTGACATCTCCCCATCCTCTGCTGTAGAGATAGGGGCGGGTAGAAGGGTTGAGCAGCTAGCACTGTGTCTCGGGAGAGTAACCTCCTAAGAAAGCTACCAGAAAACAAGACAAAATCTTGTATGTTTTGAAGACAGTATTTCAGAGTTGAAGACCTAGCAATAGCATGGCATTCTCTGCACACACAAGTTGTAAGCATTGCAGAAAGTGACCATTATCAGAAGGAATATTTGCATACTGGCAACAGAGCCATTCTGGCTAATTCTCAAAAATACTATTTAATACACTATTTCTGACTTTATGTGCTTTAAATAAAGGGGGAGACATTATAAACATTTTAATAATGGTTAGTAAAATGATCTTTGTTCTGGAGTAGTTTAGGACGAAGTAGAAACCTTGTAGTTTTTCATTTGCTGCTGTGCGAACAGAGCCTTGGTAGCTCAGTGGGTAAGAGCTACGGCTAACCGAAAGGTCGGCAGTTGTCTACCAGCCACTCCTTGGAAGCCCGGTTGGAGTAGTCCTGTTCTGACCTGTGGGGTCGCTGTGAATCGGAATTGATTGAGTGGTGATAAGGTTTTTTAAAAATCTTGCCTACATTGACAGAGCAATGTTTCTCCGAGTATTGTCAGAAACTGTTTTCATCAGAGTCGTCTTATTCTACCCCAGACCTCCCAAATCTGCATCTGTGGAGAATAGAACATCTGCAGTTTAATAAACTCCTCAGGTGGTTCTGATGCCTGCCGCAAAGTTCGCACTTGAAACTACTAGATGCCAAACACTTTTAACATACACTTTATTGGTAAAAAAAAAAAAACAAAAAACAAAAAACTCTTGAACATTCACTCCAACCAACAGTCTATATATGATATAGTAGAAAATTTTAACTTCCTATTTTTTAGAAAATATAAAGAGGAAGAATAATTTAGAATGGTTCTAAATTATCTTCTGTATTCCCTTTGGTACATAAGTAGTGTTGAAGGCCAGTACTTTAGACCATGTTGATTTTTCTCTGTATATGTTCAAATGATTATTTGTCTCTTATCAGTTCTTCTACATAGCTTTACCGACAGAAATCATATTTTGTTGGCCAACATTAAATTATATTAAAAACTTGTGACTCTTTACTCTCCTCAAATCTAAGGCCACTGCCATCCAGCCAGTTCTGACTGATGGCAACCCTGTACTCCTAGACTCTAGCATTTCTAAATTTGGTTTGTATCCCTGCTCTTCATGAAACCTGTATTGTACTCCTGTATTTCTTAGGTCTTATATTCTGTCTTCTATATATTCCGTCTTCTAAATACTAACAGCATTCATAGCTAAGGTAGAGACTTGGGCTTCAGCTGAGATGCTGGCTTTTAGGGTGTCTTACTCTACTTTGTTTTGCCTTCTAGAATGGAGAGAGGCCATCTCATGAAGTGCAGATAATAAAGAATATGCCACAGATGGCAAACTTTGTATACAACATGTACATGCATTTGATACAAACTACACATCATTATCACCAGGTGAGTTTTCTCTGTTTTATTTTTCTTGGTGTAAGAATTGTCTGTTTTGCAGAATAAATCTTTAAAGTGTATAAATCCTTGTAGAAAACCAGCTAAACAAAAATTAACTGTTACTATTTATGTAACATTCCAATTTGTTGAACATCTTTATGTAGATATGTATTTGACATGCAGTAAATGGCACGTGTTGAAAGTATGCAGTTTGATAAGTTCTAGCTTAAGTGTTTATCTTGAAATCCTCACCACAATCAAGATAAAGAACATATATCTCCAGGGGCTTCCTTGTGCCTCTTGGTAATTCCCATGCCTGTCCTTGACTACCCCTTCCCTCAGTGTCCCTAGCAACTAGCAGTCTGCTTTGTGTTACTATAGATTAGTCTCCATTTTCTAGAAACTTATATAAATGTTATGTAGTAGATACTCTTCCCCCCCACCCACCTACTTTTATTCACCATAATTATTTTGAAATAGATTTATTGTGTGTGGATAGTTCTTGCCTTCTCACTGCTGAGTAGTATGCGATTGTGTGATATGTCAGGATGTGCTTGCCCATCAGCTGTTGAGGGACATTTGCACTGTGTCCAGTTCTGGGCTATTTTAGCTAAAGCTGCTCGGAGGCTTTCTCGTACAAGTCTTTGGTACATGCTTTCACTTTTCTTGGCTACATACCTAGCAATGTAATGACTGGATATTATGGTAGGTATGTTTTTAATAACTTTTTAAAAAGCTACGGAACCATTTTTCTGAATGGTTGTAGCATTTTTTATCCCCACAAGCAGTGTATGAGGATTTTGATTGTTCAGCGTCCTCGCCTGCACTTGGTATGGTTGGTCTTTTCTTATTTCAGCCATTCTAAGAGGTGTATGGTGGTCTCCTTGTGGTTTGGATGTGCATTTCTTTAATGATTCTTGATGTTGAGCATTTTTTAATATGGTTATTTCACATCTATATATCTTCTTTGAGGATGTGTCCAGATTTATTGCCCACTGCGTATTTTTATTACTGAGTTTAGAGAGTATTTTTTAAATGTATTTTGGCTATGAATTCCTAATTAAATATTGCTTTACTGATATCTTTTCCAAGTCTTTTAAGTTGTCTTTTTATCTTCTTAACAGAATCTTTCCACAAGTTTTAAAAATTGTTATGAAGTTCACCTTATCAGTTTGTTCTTCTATAATTCATGCTTTTTATGTCATCTTAGCCTACTCCAAAGTTATACAGATTTTCTCTGATATTTTCTTCTAGAAGTTTTTACTTTTAGGTTTGACTTTTAGAGCTCCTGAGACATTTTAAGTTAATTTTTTATATGGTACATAGTATGGGTTGAGTTTTATTCTTTTTTATATGACCATCCAGTTTCAACACCACTGGCTGAAAAGATTGTTGTTTCTCTGTTGAACTGCTTTGTCATCTTAGTTGAAAAATCAGTATGCCGTATATGTGTGAGTTTGTGTCTAGGATCTCTTCTGGTCTATTGGTCTGTGTATACTTTGGCCAGCACCACATTACCTTGATTATAGTAACTTTATAGTAAATTAGAAATTAAGTGTTGTGAGTTCTTCAGATATGTTCCTTTTTAAAATTGTTTTGGCTGTTCTAGTTCCCTTGCTTTTTTACATACACATTTTGGAATCAGTTTGTCAGTTTCTGCCTTCACTCTCCAAAAGCTTAGACTTTTGTGTAGGTTTATTTTGAATGTATAAATCAGTTTGCAGAGATGAACATCTTAATAGTATTTAGTCTTGTATTCCATAAATGTAGAATCTCCAGTTTTTTAGATCTCTAATTTTCTCATCAGCATTTTGTACTTTCAGCTTACAAGCTGTACACACATTTTGTTAGCTTTATTCCTGAGCATTTTGTACTTTTGCTACTGTTTTAAATAGCAGTTTAAAGAATTGGTTTTTCAACTATGGTTGCTAACCCAAAGTTGGCAATCTGAATCCACCAGGGGCCTCTGGGGCAGTTCTTCTGTGGCATGTGGGGTTGCTGAGAGGCAGAATTGACTCGATGGCAGTGGTTAGTGGATTAACCAGAAAGACAGATCCCCAGGGGGAGAGGCCGAGCCTCAGCTCTGCATTGCCGTGGGGGGGGGGGGGGCAGGCCCGGCACCTGGAGCTGCTCCAGTTTTCTGATCTGAGTGAGGACAGAAGTCTGTCTCTGGGCTCCCTCACTGCCATGCCCTTGCCTCAAGGCTAGGCTTCTCCTTCCCGTTCCACAGGGTTAGCTGGTCTTTGCTTGAGTTCCTGTGGCAATTAGTCGGTAGCAGCCTGTGTTTTTCACAGAAATGTTACAGCATAACTAACAGCCTCTTTTCAAATAGTTTTCCTCTCTGAAGACTTAATATGTACTTTGATCATTAATATGTGGCGTACAAGTAGGCATGTTCTTCGGAATCGGTGAAACCTAAGCTGCTGTTGTCCTTGAGAGTTACCACGTGTTTTAGAGAACAGCTCTGGAGTGAACAGTATCTGTTAGGAACATGATGTTAACTTAAGAGCTTAGCTTCATAAATCACAGCATTTTTTTCATTTGAGTTCACACTACATTGTCGTCTTTTTTCCATTAGACTTTATTGCAGCTGCCTCCTGCTATGGTAGAAGAAGGTGAGGAAGTTCAGAGTCAGGAAACAGAATTGGAAACAGAAGAGACCACACCTGTTCAAGGTGACATCTTGCCCACTTCAGCAGATGCCCACTGTAGTCAAGAAAGGTCAGCCTCTGAAACTGAGACCACCCCAGATGTGGCTGAGGCCATTCCGGGTCGAGCTGAAGCCGCCCCCCGTGAAACAGTCACCTCCAACCCCGAAGCCACACCTTCTCCAGCAGAGACCACTGCCGCTGTGGGAACGTCTGTAACTGCACCAGTGAAAGATCATGTGGCTCAAGATGACACACCTGCTCCAGCAGAAACCACTGCTGCTGTGGCAGCATCTGTAACTGCACCGGCGAAGGATCGTGCCACTCAGGGTGACACACCTGAGCCAGCAGAGACCAAGTAGCCAAATGGAAACCGTGGCGAGGAGGACATTCTGTTCACAGAGGTCTAAGTCAAGTTTTACCTTCGACTTCTGTGCCTGCCGTTTCCCACGGCGCTAATTAAAATGTTCATTCCTTATTTTTATAAACTAATTTCAGCGTTTGTCTTCTTGGATGTACTTTTTAAAAACATCTATGTACCTGCAAACACACACTCTCTAGTTTCATTTGTTCAGTCAGAAGGGCAGAGACGTGTAGTCATTTCCATGGTATTTTGATCATTAACAGATTGTGTCTGTAATCTTACCTGCATTAAAAAAGATTTTCTATAGAGTGCACAGACATATAGGGAGCTTCTCTAAAGAAAAAGAATATATTGAAATTAACCATGAAAGCTTCAAGCATTGTCCAAATGGGGAGAAGACCGTTTCTTCCATTGTGTCAGACACTGAAGTCCTTCTTGCTTTCCTCTCGCCTTCCTGTGCTCTCTTCTTGATGCGGAGGCTGCAGTGGCCGCAGAGTACAGCCTTGTGTAATCCGTCAAAGAGATTTTATGCAGTTCCTTCCCCCAGATTTCAAGGCACTTCCAGAGACCACCGTATTGGCTGTTTAACTGCCAATTTTTAGAGCCACTGCCACAAACCTGCAGGAATAGGGACCAGGAAGCAACATTTTTAGCAGTGCTCCACACCGCTCCCGTTTGGGGTGCTGGCGAAGTGCCTCAGGCAGGGCTGGTGAGGCTGAGCCAGGAATGGTAGGTGATTCAACCGAGGAGGAAGAATCTGGCAAATAGATCTGGGTGGGAAGCAGCAGACAGTCCCAACAGTCAGCAAACAGCCCTTGCGTGCAGGGGGGATTCTCCCAATCCAGAGGCACTGAGTTGATACTCAAGTATGGTTTGCAGACCAGCAGTATCACCATTTTATGGGAAGTATGTGAGAAATGCAGACATTTGGGACCTACCCTAAACCTATTAATTCTGAATCTACATTTTAACAAAGTCTTTGGGTGATTCACATGGACTCTAGAAGGAATCACCATGCTGAGATTATGCTGCTGTCCACATAAATGGAGTAATAATGTTACATTTTTAATTAGTATGACTAATGTTTTCTGACAAGGAATGTTTGCTTGTATCGCCCCTGGGCCTGGTCTGGTACCCAGAGCTGTAAGAAAAAAAGAGACCGATACGTGTATATGGGGAGGGGTATGTTACCTACCAGTTGATCATCTGCTAGAGACAGCTACTTAGGGAAGTATTTCTTCCTAAAGAGTTCCCTCTGTTACATTATCTGTAGGTGTGACAGTGTCCAAGGAACTTGCAAAGAAATAAATTGTACAAGAACTGCACGATGACTTTGAAATACTTCTATGCTGACATTTTGAAGCAATAACTTATAATTTAAACCCAGAAAGTCTGGTTAAGTCAATGAGATTTATGAGTGAATAATGTTTGCTCAGCTCTACCAGACTGTCTTGGAAGTGATTTAGACTCTGATCTACTAGTCTGTCGTACTAAACTAAAACCAAGCCAAACCCAGTGCTGTCGAGTCGATTCCAACTCATAGTGACCCTACAGACAGAGTAGAAATGGCCCATAGAGTTTCCAGGGACTGTCTGGCTGATTTGAACTGCTGACTGTTTAGCTAATTAGCACTTAGCCACTATGCCACCAGGGTGTGTCTTACTACATGGGAACAATTCCCTAGGTGTTGAGTGATGTCTTAATTATCCAGTGCTGCTGTAACAGAAATACAAGTGAGTGGTGTTTAGTTTCTCACAGTTGAGGTGGCTAGGTGAACAAATGCAGGGTGCCAGCTCTAGGGAAAGGCTTGCTTTCTTTGTTGGGTCAGGAGAAAGGTCCTTATCTCTCCTGAGCTTCTGCTCCTGGGCAGTCTTAATGTGGGTTGGCATGTCTTTTCCCCCCATCTCTGCTTGCTAGCTTGCTGGTTTAATCCCCTTTCTGTTTCAAAAGAGATTGACTCAAGATTACACTAATCCTGCCTCATTAACATCACAAAGACAGTGTATTCCCATATGACATAACCATAGGCAAACCTGCTGCCATCTAGTCAGTCCAACTCACAATGACCCTATAGATAGATAGAGTACAACTGCCCCATAGAGTTCCCAGAGAGCACCTGGCAGATTTGAACTGTCAATCTTCTGGCTAGCAGCCGTAGCACTTAATCACTACACCACCAAGATTTCTACCATAGGCCTAGGGGTTAGGATTTACAGTCTGTGTATGTTTTAGGGGGAAGCAACTCAATCCATTAACAGGTGAAGAGAGAAAATTAAAATGATGGTATCGTGCCAAACCAAACCTGTTGCTATCAAGTCAGTTCCAACTCCGAATGACTCCATAGGGCAGTAGAGCTGCCCTGTAGGGCTTTCAGGGAGAGGCTGGTGGATTAGAACTGCGGACCTTTTGGTTAGCTGCTGAACCCTTTAATCCTGTGCCGTCAGGTCTCCAAACCTACTGCCGTCGAGTTGATTCCAAGTGAGCAAAATATCAAGGAAACTACACTAGGGAACCTAGGCCTCATGGGATACAGCTGTTAGTTACTCGAGGCAAGATCTAAGCAGATAGTCGATTACGTAATTTTTCTGATTATAAGAATTTGAAAGCAGGTGTTGTGGGCATCTGTATGAGGAGTAGCCCTCAGAATTATTTTCATTTGTGAATATACAATGTCAGGCTAAACAAGAGGGAAAGAAGCTTTACTGTATTACAGTCTTTCCTGGAAAAGATTAAGTTTTCTCTGTACCCTTTAGGGAATACAAATCATGATACCTACCAGCCAAAATAAGCAAACTGGTATGTTGTTTTTTCAAATACATACACATCCATTTGTCTAGATGACAACTACACTTTCTTACGGATTCTCTGTAACTCAAAAGTTCATTTAGCTTGGAAGATAGGTAAGTCCTTTAGCTTTGCCAAAGGAGTTTTAGAAAGGGTGGTAGGGTGGGATTATTTTCAGTTGTTTATTGGCTAGAAAGGCAGTTGAGTCACAGCTGACTAAAATCCTGGGAGGGTTTTTAAAGAACTGTATGAGACCAACTTTTATTTTAAATAATGAAGAAGCAGAATCAGAAAGACAGACTTAACCAGAGTGACAACTGTGGTAGAGTGGAGTAGTATCCAAGTCTGCAGTCCCAGGACATTATTATTATAATCGGGTACATATGAGCGATTGTTTCATATATTCAAGAGTTCCATATTTAATTTGGGATTACTGCAGACACAGGTGCTGCAGCCATGTGACTTTCAGAATGATGTCATTGCTTTCCATCCTGTTTTTTTATCTGAATATGTCATGATTTGGGCATCTATTTTTAAAAGGAAACAAATTTGCAAGCCGAGATAATGAGTATGAAATGAAGCAATTCAAGTATTTTGACTTTTTTTTGTAAAATGCTGAGTTAAGAAAGTCTGTTACCAGCAGTTGAGAATAAATACTTCCATTGATTTGAGCAAGTGAATGAGCAGATCTGAACATGAGGATTCTGGAAGTTGGGGTAATGATAGAAGTTGAGACACACATATACTCTGCTTCCAGAATAGGTTGGCTGGCTCTACATAAATAAAAAGGATGGAAGTATTTTTTTAAACAAGTTGCATTACTATGCATGTTGTACAACAGATATTTGCTCTTTTAGTTGATGGTAAAGGACTGCAGAACTTGAAATAAGTTGAGATATTTTGCTAGGTATTGACAGAATGGTGTAAACAGGCCCCTTGTGCTATGTGAAGTGAAGTTTCTTGTGATCAGGATACAGGATGATGTAGAACAGATAAGGACACACTCAGACCTTGTTCGAATTTTACCTTATTTGTTTACTAGTTGTTTGACCTTGGACAAGTTTCATAGCCTTTCTAAGCTCCAATTTTCTTACCTACAAAACAAGAAATCTTTTTTTGTTAATGGTATAATGGTTATAAAGATATCTAGCACAGTACTGTCAATATTTGTCCCCCTTTCTGTTTTGCCCCAAGCTGTGGGACAGTGTAGGATATTGCTTATCAGTCATCTGACTTGGGTGTGAGAGGTGCTTAGCCAGTGCTTCTCTATCCAGGGAGCATGGACGAAGAGGGCACCCCTGGGTGGCAATTGACCTTTGAGGACCTAATAAGGATCAGCTCTACTGACTGGGAACCTCTGAGCCACTCTGCTGTGGCTTGGAGGGTAGTCTCTGATGGAGACCAAAATTCTGACAGAACCTCATAAGCAGAGAGAAGGCTCTAGGTACTAGCGTTCTTCTCTGATCCATGGGGCTGATAACTTCTGTCAGTTCTCAAGCTTTTATTCTCCTCACAAATTGTCTATATTGTATTAGCTTCATGTATTGAATGAAGTTTTATCTGTTCATCTTGCAGTCGCTCAAATAATATTTTTAATGATTTGTCAGTTAGCCAAAGCCAAGTGCCGTCGAGTCGGATCCGACTCATGGCGCCATGAGTTGTCAGTTAAGACAAGTTAAAAAGAAAAAAAAAAACCTTGACCCTCTTTCATAGGCTAGAAAGAACAGTTAAAGGCAATGTCTTGCTTCCTGTGAAAAATGCTTGGCAGTTAGCCTTTGTAATTATGAAGCAATCATGTTAATAGATGTTTCAGAATAACAGCTCTGCAGTGCCAAGTATGAAAATTAAGATGTGAGATAATTTTTCCTTCATCTGCTGGTGGTCTTTAGTACCCTAGAAGGGGTTTGAATTAAATGGGATTGAGGAGCTTTGGACACTTTAGTATTTCCTTCTTGAAAAAACCCCCGCCTCAGCCCGCTGGAGAGTCACCGCATGCAGCGTAGTGCCGGCTGACTTACAAGTGTGCCGGTTAGTGCTCTGTCTTTTGGCTTGTACTTAACTTCGTTAGCTGGTTAAACTTTTGCAGTTACAGAGATGCCTGATTTCATTATTCCCTAACATACAGAAAACTGTGGAAGAATACCCTGTGAAAAACATGTTTCATGGTCAAATACGTTTTGGGAACACAATAAATTGTTATTTCTCTTTTGCACAATCACAGTGCATTTATTAGCTAATTAAAGGTGCTGAGAATTCCTGCTAGTAAGAATCCCGTTTAATTTTGTTTAACCTAGCATTTCCCAAACATCTTTGACCATAGAAACCATCCTTCCTTTGTTTTCTATTAATATACCTGGAGGAATGATCTCTTGAGAACACTACCTAGGAACCACTGTCTTTCACATTAGCAATTGAACTTGGACACTCCTTTAGAAAATAAGGTCTTAATACATTTTTTTCTTTCTGTAAATAACAACACAAACATAAATGAAGAGTCAACTAGGGGTAAAGTGATTTTTACAAAATCTTAACCCTATCTTAACCCAACATCGTAAACACAGAGTATGTATACTTTCATTTTTTATGTAATAAAAAAAAGAACAATTTAAAAAAAATGTCGTGTCGTGTAATCTGTTGACTGCCATGCGGTATTAGTAGCGACATCCTGAAGCTGCAAATGAGTAGAAGTTTAGTCAGTGTACCATGATGTTCCCTCGTAGGAACTTCCTAAGAAAACGTTACTGAGTATTTGGTTTACGTTGTAATTTTAAGCTCCAGCGTTTCACACTTAACTTCTCATCACATTTCTCACCATGCAGTGAAAGAACAGGTTAAATTTGTGATGAGCCTTGTTTTCTTGGTTCCTACAGTTTTGTTCCCTTAAAGCATTGACATTCCAAAACAGGAAGGAATTATTTAGCATTGCCGACAGGAGTTGGTCAGAGGTAGTTGGAAAAAAATTAAGGAAAGTATAAAAACTCAAAGATGGAAGACAAGGGCTCCCAGACTCTTAGGCCAGCACTGAAACCGTTGCTGAAGCCAACTCTTCAGACAACGATTGGACTGGGCTCTAAGGCATAAAATGACGCTAGTGAAGAGCGTGCTTCTCGGCTTAGGTGGCTACATGAGACTAACTGGGCTGCTCCTGTCCAGAGGCGAGACAAGAGGGCAGAGAGGGACAGCAGCTGGTTGAGTGGACACAGGAAATAACCAGGACAGAAGGGAGGAGTGTGCTCTCACAGTGTGGGGACAGCAGCTAGAGTTATCTAGCAATGTGTGTGCTTTTGTATGACAAATTAATTTGGATTGTAAGCTTTCTCTTAAAACACAATAAGATATTTTTTTAGAAAATGAAAGAAAACTTCCTTTTACATGGATATGTAATACAGAAAACTCTAAAAGTTAAGTTTTCCAGCAGATGCTGAATTTTCCGGGAATGAGTGCCCACACCATTCCCTTCCCCTCCATCTGTGACTCACATTGTACCCTCACTCCACACTTTTTTATCTCATTTTTGCAATTAATCTAACTGCCAGAACCTCAGAGGGAGCTGCTTATCCTTGGAGATAACTGGTTTACAATTAAAAAAAAAAAAAGTAGATCTTTTAAGAAGCTGAATTTACTAACATTTTTCAAAAAGTCAAGTTTTGGATGGAAACTATTCATATAAAATACCATCTTTCCTTTAGCTTGTTTGTTTATTTTGGCCACTAGCAGTGCCTGCTGTTAGTGTATTTTCATCACCTACTTTGTTTCTGTTACCACCTCCCCATGCTGGTTTCCTCCAGTCTCAGATTGCCTCCGGAAGAGCAGTGGGATAGCAGTTATCCTGGTTAGTTTACATCTTATTTTGGCTGTTGACTTCTTTTGCAGAAGTGAATTGAGTATAAAAAGTTGAAAGATGTCTTTGAAACAATCTAGCTCTTGTGCATTTGTAGACTCCTGACTGTCTGCTGTGTGTCAGGCAACATGTTGGAAGCTGGCCCATTGGTTTACCAACCAGAACATCTTCCCTGGGAGAAGTTGACCTGAGACTAGAACCAGTCTTTCAGGCAAATCCCTTACCATGCTGGTTTTTATTACTTTGAGATGTATCAAAGCCGAAGCAGCAACACTTACACTTCCCATGTGAGTAAAGGAAGCCTAACAAAAGATTATTTTTAGGTAAGAACACTAGAGGTGAAGCTAAGTTTCCAGAATCCAAAAAGGAAATCACAAGTCTGTAGACAAGTATGCTTCAGTATTTGCAGTGTATAACACACGAGTGAGTGAAAGCCAAGTTAGTACTAGTTGGAAAAAGATAACAAGGAATACCTAATGGGAAAGTACTAAGGAGCATTGTCTACACCTGCAGAATGCTAATTAAGCTGTTTTGTTTTTAAACAAAGGCAGAACAGGCTAAATAACAACAAGTTATAAGAGTATGGTACCAAGACCTGCACTGTATATTACCATAGCACATCAGCTGGTCCTGTCTTCCTGTTTTCCTATCACAAACCAAACATTAGTGCATTTAGGAACTGAGAAGAAGGTTCATGGGAATTAAAAAGGTCCCAGAAGTAAATGCTTTTTCCAAGTAAATTTAAGCAAGACTTTTGCTTTTATGCAATTACGGAAATAAATTGTTATTTATTGTTTTAGAAGCTCTACTGCAAATCTTGAACTATTAAACTGAAAGAATGAGCACCTCTGAGCATGTGGAGAGTAAATCTCCCAGGCAGAAACAAAGTCCCAGTTTTTGGTAAAAGACTCATGAATCTCAGCTGTCATTAATACTTCAGGATGAAACAAAATCTTGAAAATGACATGTTTAAAGTAGGTCACCAAGATCAACTTATTAAAAACCATTTTAGAAGTAAAATTTTAGCCATCTTTCTAATGTAGTAGTTTTCAGAATCCAGCGTGCATAGTGAAAAGATGGATACAAGTGCTCACTGCACGCACTACTCCCAGTGACTGACACAAATAGTCCAGGATAAGACCTAACAATCTGAATTTTTAACAAGCAAACTCATTATTCCTGATGCCAGCCGTGAATAGACCACTTTTTCAGCTTACAAGGTCTGGGAGTTAGTCTGCAAACTTAATTGTTCCAAGTGCTACATACCTCACTGCTGAATATCACTATGGTCACCTCCAAAGTACTTCCCTTGGGAAGCTATGCACCAATGCCAGCACCTAGTTCACCCTTCAAAGCAATTTCAGTACACTCTCTGGAATGGCCATTGCTCACAGTGGCACAGTGGCAAGTTTATAAACGTATTTGTCTAGTTGCCTGTCGGGGAGCCGGTCAACAAATAACTGTATTGGAACACCTTCCTTACTCACATGGTCTGGCCCCCAGTAGCTTTCTTCTTTACCTGAAGATAAAGGAAATATTGAAAAGAAGACATTATGATGACATTCAGGACATCAAGGTAATACCATGACAGCTCTGATGGCCATTCTAGAAAGAGTTCCAAAACTGCTTTGAAGGGTAGACTAGGTGCTAGCATTGGTTCATAGCTACCTAAGGGGACTTCCTCAAAAGTCACCATACTGATGTTCAGCATTGAGGTATGTATTTCTTTTCCTAGGATGAGTTCAAGAATTTAATTATAAGACCTCATAAGCAGCTTTTTATTGAAATATACTGCATAGTTAGAAAAAGTACACAGGCCCTAAACAAACAACTCAATACATTTTCATAAAGTGAACATCACTGAAATCAAGGAATAAAACAACACCAACTTCCCAGAAATTCCCTGTTGGATTCCTTGCCAGTCATTCAACCCACTGCTGTCCAGTCAATTCTGACTTGTAACGGTGCTGTAGAAGGGAGTAGAACTCTCCTACAGAGTTTCTAAGGCTGTAGATCTGTACGGAGGTAGACTGCCACACTTTCCTCCTGCAGAGCGACCAGTTGGTTAGAACCACCAATCTCATTTTGGGCAGCTGAGCTCTTTAACCACTGTGTCACCATGGCTGCCTTGCCAGTCATTACTACCTGTCAAAACAATCATGCTGTCTTCTGTCACCATTAGGTTTGCCTGTTTTTGAGCTTAACGTTATGGAATCACACAGAACATAGGTTTTTGTGTTTGATTCTCAAACTGATTTCACTGTGGGATGTGAGGTAGGGATGAAAATTGATTTCTTTCCCCTCATGTGAATATTCCCTTAACTGAGCACTACTTGTTGAAAAGGTCATCTCTTCCTCCACTGCATCTGAGTGACATCTTTGCCATGGATCATGTATTTTGGGTTTAGTTTATGGAATCTCTTGTTTATTTTCCTTTTACTATGCTAGCATCTATTTTAATTACTGTTAACTTTATAATAAATCTTGCCATATATATATTTAGTTATATACTTCTTCACAATTACTGACCATTCTTAAATCCTTGTATAAATTTTAGAATCATCTTGTTAGTTCTCACACATGTCCACAATAATCTGAAATTTTTTATTGGGATTGCATTGAATCTATAGATCAGTTTGCAGACAAGTGGAATCTTTACAATCTAGGAATATGGAGTTTCTCACCATTTATGTAAGTCTTCTTCAATCTTAGTTTAGTGATGTTTTATGGTTTTATATGGAGAGAGTTAGACCATCTTTTGTTAAGTTTATTTTTTGTTAAGTTTATTTTTAATCCTTTGGTAAATGGTATTTGTCACGGATTGAATTGTGTCTCCCCAAAAATGTGTGTAGCAATTTGGCTAGACCGTGATCTCTGGTGCTGTGTGGTGTTCCTGTATGCTGTTAAGCCTACTTGTATGATGTTAATGAGGGAGGACTGGTGGCAGCTGTGTTGGTGGGGCAGGACTCAGTGTATGAGATTGTATTGTGCCTTGAGACAACCTCTTGGGATACAAAAGAAAGGGAAGCAAGCAGAGAGCTGGGGGACATCATGTCATCAAGAAGCAGTGCCAGGAGCAGAGTGCATCCTTTGGAAAGTCCTCAGAAGCTCCCAGTCCAGGGGAAGATTGATAATAAAGACCTTCCTCCAGAGCCAACAGAGAACGTCTTCCTCTGGAGAAGATGCCTAAATTTTGACTTGTATTCTATGACAAGACAAAATTTCTCTCTTTAAAGCCATCCACTTGTGGTATTTCTGTTATAGCAACACTAGGTGACTAAGACAGTGTTTCTGTTATGCTTTCTAATTGTTGCTAATCTAGAGAACTACAGTAGATTTTGTATCTTGACCTAGGATGTGTCAACTTTTTCGAATTCTCTTATTTCCAAAGTTTGACCAGAAATTCTTTTGGAATTTCTGCATATGTAAGTATGTCATCTGTGAGTAATAATAGCATTATTTCTCCTTGTTCTATCTTTATACTTTATTTTCTTTCAATCTACATGTCTTTCCATTTCTTTTCCTCCCTTAATGCACTTTGGAGGACCTACAATACAGTGCTGAATGGGAATGGTGAAAATGGGCATCTTTGTATCTTCCCAGTTTTAGAAACAAAGCTTTCAGTATTTTAGTATTAAGTATAGTGTTTGCTACAAGATTTTGTGGATATTTTGTGTCTGATTTAAAGTGTTTCCTCCTGTTCCTAGGTTGCTACAAATTTTCATTGTGAGTGGATGTTGTAGTCTAGTAAGTGTTTTTTTCTGTATCTATCAAGAAATTCTTTGCTTTTCTCATTTATTCTATGAAGATGATGATTTTCACAAATCCATTTTTCTATGAATTGATTTTTCTTCCAGTTCTGGGTCACATTGCTACTTTTTCACTGCCTAGTAATTTTTTTATTGGATGCTGGACATTACAAATGCTACCTAGCTGAAGGTTTGGTTTTTGTTGTCTTCCTTTAAAGAGTGTCGAAGTTTGTTTTTGCAAGCAGTTACTTGTGGACTACATCTATCATTTGATGTTTGCTTTTAATCTTTGTTGTTGCTATGTGGCATCAAGTCAACTCTACTCATGGCAGCCCTCTGTGACAGAATGTAAACTTCTCCATAGGTTTTCTAGCTTTGATTTTGCAGGAGTAGATCACTAGGTCTTTTTCTTGAACAGTTACTGATGGGTTCAAACCCACCAGCCTTTTGGGTAGCAGATTGCTTAACCATTACTCCAGAGCTAATTTAGCTCTGTCACAAAGCTGTAAGCTTTCAGAGCTGTGCAGACCCTGTTGAATGCCCCACATCATCAACAAGGTTCTGACCACTGAAGCTGATAGAAATGTAAACATTTCCCAGCCTTTGGGACCTCTGAGAATTATTTAGCTTATGGCTCCCAAGTAATTATTCTTTGCTTGATCTTATAATTTCACAGTACACATGTGAAGATGAATATTTAGTTTAAGTTTTGAGGGAGTCCTTCTTCAGATTTTTGGAGCTCTTTCTGAGTGTAACTCCTCCCAGACACTCTGCACAAATTCCAGAAACCTTAACCTCCCTAAGTCCTATGTCCTAAATTCAGTCAAACTGCTGGGCTTAGACTCAGACTCTCCCTCAGCGGGCTGCTGCTGAGCTTAGACTTGGATTCTCCCTCAGTGGGATGCTGCTGAGCTTAGACGCAGGTTCTCCCTCAGTGGGCCGCTGCTTGAAAATTGCCTGCCAGGAAAATCATGCACCTCACCTTGTTTCTTTTCTTTCTCTCAGGGATCAAAGACGTATGCTGCTTATTGTTCAATGTCTGAAAATAGCGACTTCCTGTATTTTATCCAACTTTTAGCTGATTGTAGTAGAGTAATGAGCAGAAGTAGAAGTCCTCACATTCATTTTTTAAAAAAATAAGCAACCTTACGTTTTTAATCTTGTTTTAAATATATTGCTGTATTAAGTTTACTAATATTTTGATTAATATTCTTGCATCTGTGCTTAGGAGAGAAATTGGTCTATGATTATTATCATTATTATTGTATTATCCTTATCACATTGGGTATCCAGGTTACACTAATCTCATAAAATGCATTAAACAGTGTTCCTTCTTCTGTTTACTTGAAGAATTTGTATTAATTAGTGTTTAATTTGTAAGCATTTTGGAATAATTCACCAGTGAACTCATCTCTAAGCTTGGAGATTACTTTGTAGGAAGGTTTTAAATTTAATTTCTTTAGTAGTATAGGACTATTCTAATTTTTGTTGTTTTGGTTTCAGTAAATTGAGCTTTTCTAGGAATTGGTCTATTGGGGCTGAATTTTAAAATTGATACTGTCATAAGTAATGAAGAATTTCTTCATAGCAAGGCTTAAGTATATCTCATACTTTCCATGTCAAATTTTTGCCAACATTCAGTTCAAATTGTTTTCTAATTTCCATTGTGATTTCTTCTTTGACCTATTTTTTTTTTAAGAAGTTGATTACCAACCGTGTGAGGGTTTTCCCTGTCTTTTTGTTATCAATTTCTATCTTTTTTTTTTTACTTCATTTTACTGTTGGTCAGAAAACATACTTGATATGCTGACAATCCTTGGAAATTGGTTATGCTTTTATATACATGTCCCAAGTGCACTTGAAGACATTGTGCAATTTCAAAGTTACAAAAGATTGCATCAGTTACATTAAGCTTCTTAATGATTTTGTTCAAATTCCGTATATCTTCATATTTTTTAATGTATTTGTTCTATCTGTAACCAAGACAGATGAATTAAAAAAAAAAAATCTAGTCTGATTTTATATTTATTTTTCCTTCTAGTTCTATCAAATTTTGCTTTATATATTTTGAGGCTATTTTAATAAAGGCTGACACTTCAATCCATTTGGGGACCAAGTTGTCCTAAGACTGTTTTTAAGTCTCTGGAAAGGCTAGTCTACCTCTGGCTCACACTCATTCATGGAATATAATCTTCTAGGGGTTCCAGCTGAGGGCCTAGTGTATTTCTTGGGACTAGTCCCTCTTGGAAAACTCTGAACTCAGTTTTCGTTTCCCTAGCATTACAAAACTGCCAAACTTCTGCTATGCTTTTTCACCCCTTTTCTGTTGGGTGTTCTGTCCTGAACACCCTAATAAGCAAATAGCTTGACCGAAACTGGTGCAGATGTTGGGCTCACTTTTTTCGTACCTCTTTTCTCTCCAGGGAAACCCTTGTGGCGTAGTGGTTAAGTGCTACATCTGCTAACCGTAAAGATCAGCAGCTCGCATTTGCCAGTCTTTCCTTGGAAACACTATGGGGCAGTTCTACTTTGTCCTATAGGGTTGCTATGAGTCGGAATTGACTTGATAGCAGTGGGTTTTGTTTTGTTTTTTCTATCCAGGATCTTGAGTTTACAAGTTCTAACTGACTTGTCAGCTTCAAACATGAAACTGCAATTTTTATCTGCCCCTGCCCCACCCAAAGAAACCCAGCCCGTTGCCACTGAGTTTATTTCTACTCATGGCAAACCTGAAGGTTAAACTGCAGAACTGTGCTTCATAGGATTTTCTGGACTGTACTTTTTATGAAGCAGATTGCCATGCCTTTTTTGCAGGGTCCTGTTGGTTAAGTCTGAACTGTCAACATTCTGATTAGTAGCTGCATGCAAACTGTTTGCACCACCCAAGGACATTTGCAGCTTCATCAAATTACCAAGAGCTGCTGGTCTCTCCGTTCTCCTGCACCAAGAATATGCAAGAGTCCCGGTGATAACATAGTGTGCAAAAGTTGGAATCACCTTAGCCAATTTTTTTCCCAAGTCCTGGATGTTGCAGCATTTCCTGTTGCCTTCCAATAGATTTTTTCTTTAATTGTTCTTGGTAAATGTGTTGGTCAGGATTCCATCGTAGCAGGACCGTGGGCAGCAGGAGGGTATTTTGAGAAACAGTGATTTATTACCTTATTGTGTCTATTTTTGTAACATCACATTTCTCTCACTGAACTCTAAGTCTAAAGAATAACCATAATACTCAGCTCGTTCCTGATACCATTTGGCTTTTTCTTCACAGGAACCTCTAAATTCTACCTGCAGGCTCACCCTTATCGCTGATACCTGAGCACTCCTGAGAGTTACTAGGAGAAGGGGAAACGAAGTGAACGTAGTGATCCACAGCTTCAGGTCATCTCTGCCACCTGTCACACTCAGGTTCTCTGCAATACTAGGCTAACGCAGTTACAGTTTTGGAGACTTGAAGCAGTATGGTTTTCAGGACCATCTTTGAGAAGAATAATACAAAATTAGAAATAGGAAATCAGGTTTAAGGTCTTGGAATGGGCCATGCAGGGGGGGAGCTTTGAAACTTAACCTTCATTGGCTTCATACTAACTGTGCCTGGTTCAAGTTTAAACTTTCCGTTCCTAGCTTGCCTTCTGCCTCCTTAAGTGGTCTCTTAAAGAGCAGTTACTCAAGATGCATGTACTGCACATAAAGTTTGGACTCTGGCTGTGGTTTTGAACTTCAGTTGACTGCTGCTCCAGCTGGCCTGGCTATATCCTTAGAAATAACAGGCAGGAAGAATCATAAGATACTCTATAAAGTGAGGCTTCCAAGCCAAGAGGAGGCTCAGTAATCGATGTCACATTGAAGACTGATTTTTCAGACCACACGGTGATGGTGTTTACCATGCGTTGGGTTTAACTCTTTGCCGTGTCCCCTGTTTTACATGCTTTATTTCATGTAATCTTCTCAATAACCCTAAGATGTGGGTATTACTTTAGAATTGTCATTGTACAGATGAGCAAACTTTGTCCATTCAAAAAATGAATAAGTGAAACAACCAGGCTTCATGTTTTGACTCTTCTGACCTGCTACGAAATCTAACCATCTTGTAATTTATCTCAAAAGAGTGGCTGCAACAATGGGCTTAAGCGTGACAGTGATTGTGGGCATGACACAGGACCTGGCAGGAATTCGTTCTGTTGTACACAGGGTTGCTATGGAGTCAGAACCAACTTGACAGCACTTGACGAGCAACAACAACTGAGAAAGGTTTGTCACTTGAACTATTTTCTGTGACGATATTAGAAAAGTTGCTTTATGGTATTGAGATTAGCATATGGATAAACATCTTTTTTCCCTTTCTGTGGAGATAATGGAAACCCTAGTGACATAGTGGTTAAGTGCAGCTGTTGACCAAAAGTTTGGCAGTTCAAATCCACCAAACACTCCTTGAAAACTCAATGGTGCGGTTTTGTTCTGTCCTGTAGGGTTGCTATGAGTCAGAATCGAATTGATGGCAATGGGTTTGATTTGGTTTATGGAGATAATCAACTCTTTAGTTACTGTTAAAAGTAGCTGTCAGTTTTGCTTCAGGCAGTCCCTCGTTGGGTCAGTTACTGTGGTAATCATTCTTATTGAAACTTTTAAAAATTTGCTCATGAGTCCAAAAAGGCCAAACCCAAACCAGATGCCATCAAGCAGATTCTGACTCAAAGCGACCATATGGATTCTGACTCAGTGACCCTATAGGACCAAGCAGAACTGCCCCATAGGGTTTCCAAGGAGTGGCTGGTGGGTTTGAACTGCTGACCTTTTGGTTAGCAGCCAGACTGTTAACCACTGTATCACCAGGGCTCAACTTGTGAGTCCAGTGTTAGGGAAATCTCTGACGGCATTTTTTTTTCCTAATTTGTGCCACAGAGTACTTTAAATTAGAATATCAGAGACCTAAGTGCTCATAATCATTTTATTATTTATTACCAGAAGTTTGCCATTCCTCAAGCACAAGAAGAGGAACTAAAGAGATTGTATTTCATCTTAGTGGGACCTGGAGCCATATTATCCCCACTTGTCAGCCCTGCGTAAGTAATTCAGAAGAAGAACACTTACCAGCGTTCAGCAGACTGTTCTTTAGAGAAGGCCTGGTTGTGCAAAACTCTGCCAAGTTTCCCATTAGTTATGGAGAAAAGCCATTTGTATTCTGAAATTGCAAACCAGCCAGGCAATCACCACACAGAAATAGCCCCATGAAAATAAAGCAGTGCTATATTTGAAGCCTTAATCATGTGTATTTATAGACCTGAGTTGAGTTCTGTTTGAAAATTTTCACATTATACAGTAACATTGTGATCACCAACAGGCTGAGAGGGTGAGGGGATGGGACCTTTTATCCACAAAATGTTCTGAGTAATGGGGAATTAATCACAAAGAATTTTTGTGTCTCCTCTTTGCTGAACATCTTTCAAAAAGTGCTTTCGTCAGCTCTTCATGAAAGCCACTTCTGGGGTGTTGAGGTAGGTGGGGAGTGAAATGTGTTTTCACCAGATTCAGTCTTTGGGCTTAGGGCCCTGTCCATATTACAATGAAACTCACTTGGGTTGGTGACAATGCCAGCTATTAGTCATTCATGACTTAGTATTAACGCATTTGTGAGATCATCTCCTGAGAGAAATTTGGAAAAGATGGAAGGTACCTGGCGTGAAAGGGAAATTTCACCTGTTTTAAGATACTGCCCAGGGCCGGGCCTGTTATCAGTAGTCTGCCCTTCTTCAGTGAATACAAGTTACTTATCTCTGATGACCTGGCACTTTTTTGGTGGGCGGGTGCTGCAGCTCTCCCCTTATGGAAGGGCCCATCTTCTTGCTCACCTTCACACCGGCTTCTGTGAGGCTCGTTTTATCCTGGTCTCCTAATCACTCGTGCTGGGCAGGGAAGGCTCAGCTGAGCAGACGTTTGAAGGAAGTGAGGAAGGGAGACATTTGGATGTCTGAGGAAGCATATTCTGGGCAGAGGGAACAGCAGTGTAACGAGGTCCCCGAGGACTCTGCTCAGGTGCTGAAGGGGAACGAAGGGGCAGCAGAAAGACAGGAAAGCAGCGAGTTCTGGCACTGACCGTTGTTGAGATTAGAAAGTTTAGAGTTGTCTTTGACTTCCTTCGCTGCCTCCATCCCCCGGTCTAGTCCTTCTTGAGTGCTCGGAAACATTATCCAGAACTGTGACCTCCTTTCCATTCCCGTTACCTCCGCAGCTGCTCTCCCTGACTCAGGGCTTTTTCTCTCCAAATCCACCCTCCACACTGCCATGAGAGTTAGCCTTTTGTGTCGCCTATCTGATCAGGTCATGGCCCTCTTTAACATCTTTGGTGGTCCCCGTTTCCTGTGTGAGCACTATCCAGCGGAACTTTCTGCACTGATGGAAAGGTTCTGTTAGCTGTGCAGGCCCGAGTCCACAGGTGCATTTGAAATGCAGCTAGTGAGACCGAGAAACTGAATTGTTTCCTGCGGTAAATATATATGTAAGAAAACAGTTGCCACTTTAACATTCCTGACATGTACAATTCCGTGGCACTCATGTTTATCATACTGTTTAATCATTACCATCTTCCGTTTCCAAAGTTTCCTGTCTCCCTTACAGAAGTGCAGTGGCACTAAGTCCCCTTTTCCCCTTCCTTCTTATCCGCTGGTAACCACTAACAGACTTTTGTCTGCATACACTTGGCTACACGTGCCACGACTAAGTCTGCAAACTTAGTTGTTCTAAGTGCTACAGATCTAATTGTCAAGGATCACTACAGTAACCTTCGAAGTGCCGCCCTTGGGAAGCTATGCACTGATGTCTGTGTCTAGTCCACTCTTCAGAGCAATTTTGGAACTCGAAGGGGACTGTAGTGATATTCAGCAATGAGGTCTGTAGCGCTTTTTCTAGGACGAGTTCATGAGCTTAATTGGCAGACCTCATATTCTAGATACGTCACTTAAGTGGGATCATGTCATACTTGTCTTTTTGTGATTGACTTATTTTACTCAGCATAATGTTTTCGAATTTCATTCAGGTATCAGAAATTCACTTCTTTTATAGACAAGGAAAATTTCGTTGTATGTATGTACCACACTTAGAAACTAAATTTCTAATTTAATTTTAGATAATTTAAATAGCCATATATAGCTTTTAGATATAATGCTTGACAGCGCAGGGTTTCTGTGATTTTTGATCAGTTGGGAAATTCATACTTCCCTTTGGGAGTCTAATGAAAGTTCTGAGCGATCTTCCTTTAAAAATTCACCTGTAATATTTGGCCTAGAACTGTAATGATTTGTGATTCCATGGATCCCAAGAAGTCTGGCTCATGGGGTAAAGGCCAAAATCCTGAGCTGGCTTTGTGTGGTCCCATTACTAGAATGGGGAAGCTCAGATAGCATGTGAATAACATCTAAGATCTCAAGCTAGATTGAATGGCTTGATTGTCCTGAGCTACTGGAAACAGTCTGGTTGGAAGAATAAATAATGATCAGCTAGTCCAGGAGGTTAGTATTAAATGTTAGGTGGCACAGCATCAGGTATTAAGAGAGCAAGGGACAAACTAGAAATGTAGTGTAGAGTGGAGCAAGGCAATGTGGTTCACACTGGAGGTCGGGAGTGAAGCGAGACAGTAGCTGCCAGGCTCGGACCATGACACAGTTTCCAGGAACAGAGCTGAGTAATCCAGCCCCATCTCATGTGCTCTGTGCCCTCTTCACACTGGGCTAGTCCATCACTCTTCTGCAGACAGGAGGTCCAGCAACTAAGTCTGTGAAGTTAATTGTTCTAAGTGCTGGAATTTTGCAACTAAATGCTAATTTGGGAACTCTGTCTGGAATGGCCATTGTGCATGGTGACATGAGGAAAGTTTGTGTACTTAATTGTACAGTTGTCTGTGAGGGAGTTTTTAGCCAGTAAATAAACATATTGGAACACCTTACTCATCTGATCTGGGCCCCAATGACTTTTTTTCTAACTAAAGATAAAGAGAATATTGAAAGAAAGACATTTTAATGACATTCAGGACATCAAGGGTAATACAACAACAGCTCTGATGGTCATTCCAGAAAAAGAGTTCCAAAACTGCTTTGAAGAGTGGACTGGGTAATGGCATCAGTGCATAGCTTCCCACGGGGAATACTTTGAAGGTGACTGTAGTGATATTCAGCAACAAAGTATGTAGTACTTTTTCTAGGATGAGTTTCCAAACTTAGTTGTCAGACCACATATATCATATCTTTGTTCACATGGCCTCTGTCATGGATTGAAGTGTGGTTCCCCCCCAAACTGTGTCTAGCACTTTGGCTAGGCTGTGATCCTTGGCATTGTGTGATGTTTCTGCATGCTGTATGTCTTACCTCTATGACTCGACGGCACTTGGCACTTGGCTTGATGTTAATGAGGAAGCACAGGAGGCAGTTGTGTTGGTGAGTCCGAACTCAGTGTGTAAGACTATGCTGTGCCTTGAGACAATCGCTTGACATACAAAAGAAAGAAGCTAGCAGAGAGATTTGGGGACCTCATACCAGTTGCAGAAGCAGAACTCTCTCCTTTGGAAAGGACCTGAGATCCCTGCATGTCAGAAGTTACCAGGCCAGGGAAAGACTAATGACAAAGACCTTCCTCCAGAGCCAACAGAGAAAGCCTTCCCTTGAAAGTGACACCCTGAGTTTGGACTGTGAAATAAAAAAATTTCTATTTTTAAAGCCATCCACTTGGGGCATTTCTGTTACAGCAGCACTAGATGACTAAGACAGTCTGTTTTGCTAAAATGCTCCTTCTTGTTGGCCAAGCAAATTCTTTATTCTCCTCTGTGATGGTTCATCTGCTCTGTGATGCTTCCCCAACTCCCTTCCATGTAAAATCAACTACTCCTCATCCATGTTTTCCCACCACCCTCTCTTCTAGCCTTCTCTTGTGGAATGGTAGTTTGGGAGTCAAAAGGAAAAAAAAAAACAAACCAAATTTGTTGCCATCAAGTCCAACTCTTAGCAACCCTGCATGTTTTCCAAGGAGCACCTGGTGGATTTAAACTGCTGACCCTTCGGTTAGCAGCTGTAGCTCTTAACTACTATGCCACCAGGGTATTAAATTCTAGTTCTTCCACTTACTTCTGGGGTGAGTCTTAACCACATTGCTTTGGTCTCCTCATCTATATAATCGAGGTATGGTACTTCCCTGTGTCATTGTAGTATGTCAGGATATGAAAATTGAGTGATGCGGCACCAGGTACATACTGGGATCTCAAATAATAGCTGTCATTACCACTATTACTATTATCTGCTTGAACTGTAGCATTACTTTAGTTCTTTATGGACATTCTCTATGCTCTAGACCAGAATCCCAGGCAGGCTTCCTCTGTCAAGCATGTTAGAAACCTCCTAATACAAAAGAGCACCTGGCTTGCTTTAGTAGTCAGAAAGTTCCAGGAAGCATTTATTTGGCCCTAAAGTTTTAGGGCACCCTTAGGAAGTATCACATCTTTCCATGAGACTGAGCAATAGTATAATAAATATGTGCCGTCCTTTTATCTGCTTTGCATGGTTTTAATCATTTGAAAGGATTTGATCAAGAAAGTTTCTTCTCAGTCTTGGTATTATGCAAACCCTCTGCTTTTGTCTCACGTGGATTTAGCAGACCAGTGTGAGAAAACAGAATGCTGAGGGAGAAAGACCCAGAGCAGGCGTAGTCTGAGCGGGGAAAAGACCTGAAATGATGATGGTAACAACAACAATAATAATAAATGTCTACTATGATCCGACTCGACGGCACTTGACGGCACTTGGCTTTGGCTGGCACTATGCATCAGATACTATGGTATGTGCTTTGCATAGGTTGCATTTAATTTTCACTGTGACCAAATGGTACTATTACATTTTCTGTTTTACAGATAAGAAAATTGAGGTTTCCAGAATTAAGATAGATGTCTGAGGTTCACAGTCGGTAAGTGGGAAAACCAAGATTTGAAACAGGAAACTTGAGTACTAAGCCTCAGTAGGTTCATGTATGGAGGTACTGCCCATAACGGAAGACTCTGGATGATGGGACAGGGGAGAGAGTGGTTCACTACAGACTCTGTGCTCCAAGAAACACCAGGGAGTCTCTAGGGGTGTGGAGAGGGTCCTGCCCAGAGAGAAATGGAGCTGAAAGTGGCACAAAAGCCATTTTTGTATCTTAGTGAAACTCACATGTGGATGAGATGTCTCATTTTGGCTTCTTAAATGAGTGAAAGTCCTCACTCGGCCTTCTTAAATGCATTCATGAAGGGCTGTGACACCTTAGGGAAATCCTGGCGGCATAGTGTATAAGTGTTACATCTGCTAACCAAAAAGTCGGCCATTCAAATCCACCAGGCGCTCTTTGGGAACCCTATGGGGCAGTTCTCCTCTGTCCTATAGAGTTCCTGTGAACTGGAATTGATTCAGGGGCAGTGGGTTTGGTTTTGGTTTATGGTGCGTTGGAAGGTGACCTGTGGCACAGTAGTTAAAGCACTCGGCTGCCAACTAAAAGGTCAGTAGTTTGAACCCGCCAGCTGCTCCTTGGGTGAAAGATGCGGCAGTCTAGTTCCATGAAGATTCACATCCTTAGGAACCCAGTGAGGCCAGTTCTAATCTAATCTGCAGGATCGCTATGAGTTGAAATTGACTTGATGGCAGTGGTTTGGGGTTTTCTTTTGGTGATGTGTTGTCAGATTCTCACATATCGCTCCTGGGCAAACTACATCTGTCCTTTGGCACTAGTGTGGCAACATTTTGCACAGTAACTTATAAGAGGAGCGTTCATCTTTCAGACCTGTGGTACTTGTAAGAGAGAATTGTTTTTACTAGTAAAAATGTAGCAAGTTCCCTCATACCAGTTCTGAAGGAAACAAAACAGTTACTCCTCATTGGTCTGTTTTTTTTCCTTCAGAAATAACTAGACTTTTGGCTTCAGAAAAAGATGAATGACTGCCTGGTGCTGACTCACAGCTCAGCTGCAAGTGCTCCTGGCCAAAAGCTCTGACAGACATTCACACAGTAGCGGCCTCCTTGCTGGGATATGGCTGTTCAAAGGCCTTTCTTCAGCTTCTGGCTCATGGCCCAGCCTCTTCCATGGGTCTTTTTTGCTTTTCCTCATCATTTCTGCAGTGACTTCTCTGTGAGGCTTCTGAGCTCCTTGCAGCCCTTCAAACTTATCACAGTGCCCTCATCCTCACTGAGGAGGGTCTTTCCCTCCATTTGGAGCTCTGTTTGTTGTTGTCAGTTGCAGTAGAGTCAGTCTCCAGCTCGCCTTGACCCTGTGCTCCATGGAACAAAACACTGCCTGGTCCTGTGCCACCCACTGATTAACTGTGAATCTAATGGTTGCACACTGATCCATAGGATTTTCGTTGGTTGATTTTGGGAAGTAGATAGTCAGGCCTTTCTTCCCCATCTGTCTTAGTCTGGAAGCTCTGCTGAATCATGTTCAACATCTTAGCAACATGCAAGCCTTCACTGATAGGCAGGTGGTGGCTGCATCTGAGGTGTATTCGCCAAAAATTAAACCTGTGTTTCCTGAATGGAGGGTGAGACCACAAGTGGTCCCATCCACTTGAGCCCAGGTTTCTACATTGTTGAACAAGGCACAGAATCATTTCTAATCTCTCTTTTCCATTCGATACCCAACTTGACCCAATTGAAATTTTTCTTTCTCCTTCATCTACTGTCACAGAGAAGGCATCTACTACCATTTATGATGGAGAATCTATAGACAGCAAAGTCTGAATCTCATCCACCTTGATTTGACAAGACCCTTTTGGGTCATTCTAGCCCTGAGCTGCTATGATTAAATCTTTCCTAGCACTTCAAACAAATAAGATCTTTAGCCATTACAGATTAACTGCAACAGTTAAAATTTGACCGCTAGAAGAGAAAACCCACTGTAATAGAATTGATTCTGCCTCATAGAAACCATGTAGGTTACAGCAGAGCTGCCTCATAGGGTTTCTAAGGAGTGGCTGGTAGATTTAAACTGCTAACCTTGTATCTAGCAGCTCTTCACCACGGTGCCCCCAGGGTTCTGCTAGGAGAAAAGTGGTGCAAACACTGATACAGATGCTACCACATGGAGTGCTGCCACTAGAAAGCTCATCAGTTAAGTTTATCTGCTCGCATGTTACCACCTCCATTTTTTTCAATCCTTGGAAGCTATCAAAGCCCCATTTAAGAACTCAGTAGGGGTGGTTCATACACCTTTTTGTTTGGAGCACTTTTCCCGGCCTTCTTGGAGCTTTCTATGTTGCCCACTGTTGGCATTAATCATGGCCCAGTAAGCTAACGACTCTCATTTACTTAAATACAGTGATAAGCACAACAAAATATAGAAATGGGACATTTATAGCTGGATACCTTAGCTTTTCTTGGGAACATTCATGCATTCATTCAGTCATCTACCCATCCACCATCCATCCATCCATCTATCCACTGATCCATCTATACCACCTATCCACCCACCCATCCATTCATCCATCAATCCAATCATCCACCCATACCCCCACCCTAGACCCATCCATCCACCCATCCATCCACCCATCTATCCACCTACCCACCCCCCCATCCATCCATCATCCATCCACCCATCTGTCTACCCACCCACCCATCCATCCATCCATCCATCTGTCCATCCATCTCTTTATTTACCTCATCTGAAAAACCAAAGAAATGGCATACAATTTCCAGATTGCTGTCCTTCCCACCATCTTTAGAAAAGATAAAATAAAACCAGACAAGAAGCCCTCCCATGGCCTCTCATTGTTCTATTCTGCTTATAGTATGATCTATACAATTTTGGAAATAATTAAATGAAAGTTCTGTGCTCTTGTTGCTTGAACAGAAGTTTCTTCAAGCAGAAAGAGAGTTTTATAAGGAAACTATATATTAAAGTTTTTCCATGTCTTTGTCCCATGAAAAGAGAATGAAACCTACCCTAATCCCAGCTCCAGAGAAAGAGAAGACCTATATCATTAGGTGAGAAATAGGAAGCTGTGGGATTATTCAGGTTAACAAGTAAAAAGAGCAATGCTTGAAGGCAGTGCTTTCAACAAATGTATACTGTGAAGACCAAACCCTGAAACCATGGTTCTTGAAGAAAGGACCAGTGTCTACATGCAGATGCATGCCTGGGTGACAGAATGTTCTGTGCCATGGAGATGGAACAAACACAGAGGCTGTTGTCTGCTCACACTGTTCAAAGCTTTCCACCAGCTTCTCGGTGAAGTATGAGTTCCCTAAGGTTTCTCCAACATATTGTCTTAAATGGGGTGGTTTACCACAACAAAAATTTGTTCTCTCACAGTTCAGTCTTCAGATAGAAGACTGAAATAAAGGTATCAACAGGACCACACGTCCTTCCAAAGTTATGGCTCCAGCCATTCCTTGGCTTGTGTCTGCCTAGCTCTGATCTCTGCCTCTGTCTCCATCTTCACAAGGCCTTTTCCTCTTATCCATGTCTCTCTTCTATCTCTTATATGGATACTTGCATTGAATTTAAAGTGTGGGATGATCTCATCTCAAGACCCCTCACTTAATTACATCTGAAAACCCTTTTTCTAACTAAGGTCACATTCATAGGTTCTAGGAGTTTGGATATGGATATATCTTTGGTGGAGAGGGACTACCATGCAATGTACTAGAAATCACAATATGAGACTGATACCCCAAAAAACAAACAACCTAGGGCAAATATTCCATCTATACAATGGACTAGTACTCAGAAGTAAATAAGAATGAATTACTAATATGTACAACATGGATAAAATTACAAAACATTATGCTATGAGAAAGAAGTAATATTCAAAATTATATATATATTATTCCACTTACATAAAATTCAGAAACAAGCACTCCTATGGTGACAGAAGTCAAGACAGTAGCTGTCTATGGGACAGAGATTGACTGGAAGTGGGTACCAAAGAACTTTCTGGGTGATAAAAATACTCTACGTCTTGACTGGGAGTGTAGCTTACATGGGTACATATATTGTTTTTCAAAATTCAAGTTACACAGTTCAAATTTGGAATTCTGAGGTAAAATGTACAGTACTTTTAAAACACAAAAAAAGGTAAAAATTACTCAAACCTACAAGTTACTGAGAAGGAAACTATTTTCTAGAAGAGTGGCTACATCGGAACACAGGCTCACCTCTCAGATTTTTAGTTGCCTCTATAGTCTTGGCATTTCTAGAGATTTTCCTTTCTTACAGAGACAGCTTGAAGCTCATAGCAAATATTGCTGTATTTTATCTGGATTCCTAGTTGTTTGTCACAGAAGGTTTTATGTAATCCCAATACACTATCTGCTAGAATTATTTACTTTATTTTTAGAATATGATAGGTCCAGAACAGTTAAGATTACATAAACTAAAAGAAGAAGAATCCACAACACTGGAAGTTCTAAGACATGGCTTAAGCAGATGATAAAATCTCACTAACAGTGCACAAATAGCAGAACAGAAAATAGATAAATGGGAACTACTAAAAATTAAACACACATGTTCATCCAAAGATTTTATCAAGAGAGTAAAAAGACTACCTACAGAGTGGGAAGAAATTTTGGCAGCCAGGTACTGGATCAACATCAGATCTCCATCATCTGTAAGGTATTACAAAATATCAACAAGAAAAAGACAACTAACCCAATTAATCAATGGGCAAAGGAGATGGACAGACACTTTGCCAAAGAGGACATCCAGGCATCCAGAAGACACAGGAGGAAATGCTCACGATCAGTCGCTATTAGAGAAATCCAAATCAAAACTACAGAGATATACCATCTCATCCCAACAAGGATGGCAATAACCCAAAAAACGCAAAACAACAAACGTTGGAGAGGCTGTGGAGAGACTGGAACTCTCCTATATTGCTGGTGGAAATGGAAAATGGTACAACCTCTTTGGAAAGCAATTTGGTGTTTTCTTGAAAAGCTAGAAGTAGAAATACCATATGATCCAGCAATCCCACTGCTTGGAATATATCCTACAGAATAAGGACTGTCACATGAGCAGATACATGCACACAAATGTGTATTGCAGCACTGTTTGCAATAGCAAAAAGATGAAATCAACCTGTGTCCACCAACGGACAAATGGATAAACAAACTATGGTATATATACACAACAGAACACTATGCAATGATAAAGAACAATGATGATTTTAGGAAATATAACCTGGAATCAACTGGAAGACATTATACTGAGTAAAATCAGTCAGCTGCAAAAGGACAAATACTGTATGAGGCCACTATTATAAAGACTTACACACATCAGAAAATACTCTTTGATGGCTACAAGGGTGGCAGGGGAACAGAGAGAGTTATTCATAGATTAGATAGCTGATAGGAATTTGATTAGGTGAAGGGAGTGATAGCATGCAGTAGAAGGCAAGTCAGCATAACTGGATTACACCATAAGCTAAAAGGTTTTCTAAACTCAGTCCAAAAATGCAAAGAACAAAGTAGCAGAGACATGGGCCTGAGGACCATGTTTTCAGGAGATATTGAGTCAACTGGTACAACTAGTCTTTTTCTAAGAGTGTCTTCTCACCCCATATTGATGAGCGGTGTCTGGGTTCTTAAAAGCCAGCAAGCCACCATCTGAGAGACATCAATTTGTTCCAACCCACCTGAAACAGATGAAATCTAAGAACATCAAAGACAGGAGCAAAAATGAGCCCAGGAGACAGAAGGACCCACGTAATTGGAAGGAGACTACATCAGCACAAGACCAGAAGAGCCAGACGGTGCCCAGCCACCAACAAGGACAGCCCTGACAGGGAACACAATGTAAGTTCCCTGAGGTAGCATGAGAAAAAGGGGTATGGAGATCTTGAACTCTATTAAAAAAAAAACAGAATTGATGGTCCATCAGCCTGGAAGTTTCCCTGGGAGCATGTTCCCTAGAGTTGCTGCTATCCCAGACCTGATATCAGTACTAAAGCCAAAACTTCAGACAAAGAATGGACTGGACTCGGGGACACAGAGTGATGCATGTGGTGTGTATACTTTCTGGTTTTCTGTATGTATATATATATATGTATGTATATATATATATATGAGGCTGTCCTACTGGTTTCTTTCTAGACGAGAGAGAGGGTGAAGTGGAGGGACAAGTGTTGGTTGAGTGGATAATGGAAGAGTGAAAAAGAAGACTGTGTTGTCACAGGGTGTGAAGACCAGATGAGTCACAGAGAGGCAAGTATGGAAAACTGATGTGGATTGTAAACCTTAACTAAATCACAGTAGAAAACTTAAAAAAAATTGCATTAACCCCCCAAAAAACACTACTCCCCAATAAAGAAGAAGAAGAATACAGTTTCATTTGTGGCATGATTCAAATACCTCTAAATGAAATAATGGAAGCCTAGCGGCACAGAGGTTAAGTGTCTGGCTACTAACCAAAAAGTCAGCAGTTCAAATTCACTAGCCCCTCTCCTTAAAAACCCTGTAGGGTGGTTCCACCTTGTTCTATAAGGTTGCTATGAGTTGGAATTGATTTGTCAGCAACAGGTTTGGGTTTGTTTTAAATACAATGATTCTGAATAGACCACCAATTGCTCATATGCAAGTTTAAGCTGAATGTAAAGAAAATTAAATCCCCGAGAGTAAAATGTGACCTTGAATATGCCAAGCCAAGCCAAGCCAAGTGCTGTCGAGTTGGATCTGACTCATGGCGACCTTGAATATATCCTACCTGAATTTGGAAACCATCTGAAGAATAGATCGGATATATTAAACACTAATGATGAGAGACTAGATGAGTTGTCTGATAACATTAATGGTATCATACATGAAGAATGCAAAAGGTCATCAAAAATGCAGAAAATAAAGACCAAAATGGATGTCAGAAGAGACTTGGAAACTTACTTACATTAGCTAAAGCAAAAGGAAGAAGTGATGAAATGAAGGAACTGAACAGCAGATTTCAAAACGGAGCTCAGAAAGACAAAGTATTATGATGAAAGCTAAAAGTGAAGAACATGCTCAATATTTTTCAAGTTGAAAGAAATGAAGAAAAAATTGAAGCCTCAAGTTGCGATATTGAGGGATTCTATGGGCAAAATATTGAATGACACAGAACGTATTGAAAGAATATGGAGGAAATACACAGTCACTGCACCAAAAAAAATTTGTTGATGTTCAAACATTTCAGGAAGTAGTATGTGATCAAAGACTAATAGTACTGAAAGAAGAAGTTCAAGCTACACTGAAGTCATTAGCATAAAACAAGGATCCAAGAACTGAGGGAATACCAACTGAGATGTTTCAAACAAATGGATGCTGTGCTGGAAGTGCTCACTCATCTGTGCCAAAAATTTGGGAGATAGCTGCCTGACCAGCTGACTGGAAGAGAGCCATATTTGTGCCATTCCAAAGAAAGGTGATCCAACAGTACGCAGAAGTTATCAAACTATATTAATAACACACATATAAAATTTTCCTGAAGACAATCCAGAAACAGTTGTAGCAGTATGTCAACAGGGAAGTTCTGGAAATTCATGCCAGATTCAGGAGAGGGCATAGAATGAAAGTTATCATTGTTAGACATCAAATAGATCCTGGTTGAAAGCGGAGAATGCCAGAAAGTTGTTTACCTGTATTTTATTGACTATACAAAGGCATTTGACTGTGTGGATCATAACAAATTGTGGATAACATTGTGAAGAATGAGAATTTATAAAACATGTAATTGTACTCCTGAGGAACCTGTAGACAGACTAAAAGGTAGTCACTGGAGCAGAACAAGGGACACTGCATGGTTTAAAATCAGAAGAGTTGTGTGTCAGCATTGAACCCTTTTACTGTAATTATTCAATCTGTATGCTGAGCAAATAATCCAAAAAGCTGGACTATATGACATCAAGATTGGAAGAAGTCTCATTAACTGCCTGCAATATGTAGATGACATAACTTGGCTTGGTGAAAGTGAAGAGAACTTCAAGCACATACTGATGAAGATCAAAGAACACAGCCTTCAGTATAGATTACATTTAACATCAAGAAAACGAAAATCTTCACAACTGGAACACTAAGCAACATTATGATAAACCAAAAAGAAATACTGAAGTTTTCCAGGATTTCGTCTTACTTGAATCCACAATCCACACCCAACGAAGTAACAGTCAAGAAATTTACGGATGCATTGCATCAGGCAAATATGCTGTAAAAGACCTCTTTAAAGGTTAATAAACAAAGATATCACTTTGTGTGCTATGCCCAAATCATGTTATTTTTAATCACCTATATGTATGCAAAAGCTGGACAATAAATAAGGAAGACTGAAGAAGAATGAATGCCTTTGAATTACTGAGTTTACCATGGACTACCAAAAGAACAATGCAAAAAGTCTCGAAATCAGTGTAGTCAGAAGGCTACCTGGAGGCAATGACAGCAAGATTTCGTCTCACATATTTTGAACATGTTATCAGGAGGGACCAGTCCCTGGAGAAGGACATCATGCTTGGTAAAGTGGAAGGTTGGTGAAAAAGAAGACCTCAATGAAATGGATTGACACAGTGGTTGCAACAAGGGACTGAAACATAGCAACAATTGTGGGGATGACACAGACCAAGCAGTATCTCATTCTGTTGTACATAGGGTTACTCTGAGTTGGAACCAAGTCCATGGCACCTAACAACAACAACAAATGCACTAAAAGTCAAAGTTAGGATCCCGATTACTATTTGCAGTCAGCCACGTTGTGCACTTGTGATACTTAGAAGTTCTTCATTGACTTTGGGAATTTCCCGACGGGATAAGTTTAAACTTCCCATGATGTCGCACTGAAATTCTCATTTGCACTGAAATATTTAAAGAAGAGAAAATTACACCCAAACTGTGATAACTGCATCACTTATGTGAGAAGTATTCTTCTACTGATGTCATGTGTTAATCAGGATGTGAGATTGAAATATACTTACTTCAGTAGTGGAGGTTTTCCCACATAGATGTGTGTGTATTTACATATTTGCATAAGACATTGTAGTTTGTATGTATGTACATTTATTAGCAAAATTTCATATACATATAATAAAAAATAAACTCATTGCCATTGACTCAATTCCAACTCATAGTGACCCTATAGGACAGAGTAGAACTGCCCCATAGGAGCAGGTGGTAGATTCTAAGTGCCAACATTTGGATTAGCAGCCATAGCACCTAACCTCTATGTCTTCAGGGTTTCCATATATATGTGTGTGTGTTTGTATGCAATATATGTATGTTGTTCCATGAGATAATTATGTTTCATGGATTCTATGATATATCTGTCCCCTTTTTTTAACATTTATAACTACTGTAACTATTTTACAGAGAGGGTTCTTATTTTCCAAATATCTGTTATTGCATCAATGGTGTATCTCGCAACCGACAAACTCCTCAATACGAAAGTATGATATGCATATATAGAGAATTGGGACTTGAAGGTCAGACACCTACATGCTTATACTTACTAGACAAGTGGTGAATTATGCACAGAAGCAACATTTTTCTTTCTGTCAGATTGTGTTTTCTGGGGACTATTTCAAACATACTCTTGAGATAGCCTAAACCCAGAAAAATAAACTTGAAAAATATTATAATAATTAAGCATGATTAAATCAGTCTAGCCAAATTTTCAAAGCAGTTATCCAAATGGAACAAAAAAAGTCATCAGTTTTATGGCATTCCAAATGACATGTGGATTGGATGACTCCAAGAGAAACAGTGATATGGAGAAATAAGCCGAGTGCATTTTAAAACTTTGCAAATTTGGGAACTAAATCTGTTTAATGATGGTAAGTACAGTGTCTAGCATATAGTTTATATCCAAATATCTATTTGATGACTGAAAATACTTTGTCAACTTCATTTACTTATCAAAAGAATAAAATGATTTCAATCTTTCAGTGTTTAAAAAAAAATCAGTGAATCATATTCCTGTGCAATGCTGTTAATTTACCTGGTTCAGTTATGAGCTGAGATGCTTTTTCTGTTATCTTGTCTTCACACTGTCGGTTGTTAATAAGTGCAGATATAGATTAAAGTTGTGGAATGCATGCGTGCTGAGAGACGCACTGGAAGAATCTGGTGAAGCAGTGGTCAAGTGCTCAGCAGCTAACTGAAGGGTCAACTGTTGGAAACCAGCAGCCACTCAGTGGGAGCAGGATGCTTCTGTAAAGATTTACAGCCTTGGACAGGGTTGTGAGGAATCTAAACCGACTCCACAGCAATCGGTGGATTAAGACTTGATTTAATTTAGAGCTTTCTTTCTCCGCCTTAAGTTAGAAATGGTGGCTGAAAAGCTGTTGAAATCATTAGCCAGTTTGTTTCTCAATACCAACTTAAAGTGTAGGTTCAGTACAGCCATAGTCAGGCAACAGAAAATAAAAGTTGATGAAAATTAAGCCTGGGCAATTGGAAAACACTAATTCTAAGTGGGAAGCATAACTGTAGCAGACTGTAGGCGGTAGCTTTTCTTATTTTGTTTTTTTTAGCACTGAATACTCCAAATAGCTTCCAAATTAGCATATCACAAATAAAATCATACGCTAGAATGACATAACTTCAGTCCTCACGGCTTTGTACATAAATGTAGGGCCTTTTTAGCGTAATATTTGATGGAATTAAAGCCAAGCCCAGGGCTATTGAGTCGGATCCCACTCGTGGCCACCCTAGGGGCCAGGGTAGAACTGATGGAATTAAACATGGGAGTTAAATTTCCAGTAGTGAGCTACCAAAAATAAAAAATTTCTGCCTGAAGCCAGCCATCTTTCCTAATCTGTTGCTTGCAAAGCTGTCATTCTCTGATTCAAGTCAATTCAATTTGTTCATTTCCTACCATATTTCCAAATTTTTGCTAATAAGGAGGCAACTATTAGCCTTGATTCCTTCCCTACTTCTACATAATCTTTTGGGGTTTATTTTATTCCAGAAATACTAAAGTAAGACAGATATGTATCCAATTCTCTGTTTTGGAAAGAGCTGGATTTCTAGCAAATAGTTCATGGTCTTGTCTTTTACTAGAATTCCTCTTTTCACCAGTTGTATAATCTGTGTAGTGACAACATTATTTTTAATCTAGTTTGGTAGAGTGTAGCACATGCTGCAGAAAATATGGCTCTTTTTCTTTCTTTCACTGACTAACAAACCTGTTGTTATTGAATCAATTCCAACTCATAACAATCCTGTGTGTGTAAGAGTAAGGCTTTCCATGGCTTATTTTTTCAAAAGTGAATTGTCAAAACTTTCTTCCAAGGAGCCTGTGGGTGGACTTGAACCATCAATCTTTTGGTTGGCAGAGAAGTGCAATAATTCTGATCGACCCAGGGTCTCCACTCTTTTCCTGCAGTCCTGCCTAAATGTTCTTTGCTATGTGGCTGTCCTCATAAATGTGGATTTTCACACAAGTTAAATACTTTTTGAAAAATGCAGTTCTGTTTCTCTTACATTATTTTCAACATGTTCTAGTTATTAAATTTATTTCAAGAAGCCCATGAAACCTGGGATGTTATTCCAAGTTCATTTAGTTTATTGTTCACTGGTATATGAAAATGGAGCCCTGGTGACTAGTGGTTAATGCTTGACTACTAACTAAAAAGCAGTTTGAATCCACAAGCTGCTTCTTGGAAACCCTAAGAGGTAGTTCTACTCTGTCCTATAGGGTCACTATGAGTGGGAATCAACTCTATGGCAACGGGTGGTATGTCAAAATAAAGATCACCCAAGTGAAAAGAAACAAAAGCCATGTAGTCATAACCAGGGAGTTGCCCTGACTGCCTGCATTAACCACTCAACTTATTCACTGCCATCAAGTTGATTCTGACTCATAGTGACCCTGTAGGACAGAGTAGAACTGCCCCATAGAGTTTCCAAGGAGCACCTGGTGGATTTGAACGGCTGACCTTTTGTATAGCGGTTGTAGTACTTAACCACAAGGCCAACAGGGTTTCCCTGCCTTCACCAGAGATTCAACAACTGACAAGAGGATGGCAAAGGTTGATAGTAAAAGTAAGAGAAGGTTCCAGGTGTGCTCTGATTGGACATGATTGGCATAGGGAAGCCAAACGTGGGCCAGCAAGAAGTGGGATATCTTATGTGATTGTTTGGAGTATATTTCCTTTCTCTGGTTGTAAGAGAAGGGATAAAGGAGCTGGTGGTTGATGACTAAGTTCTGACCATTGTGTGTGGATTGCCACAGATTTGTGAGTCAGAGTTCTGTTGTCATGTACGGTTATTGTTGACTTGTACATTCAGTTTCTCAAGTGTCAGAATGTTCACTTAGTGGCTGTCTAGACTGGCATCCTCGAGTGGTGCAAGCAGTTAATCTTCTCAGCTGTTAACCAAAAGGCTGGGTGTTAGAGTCTACCCAGAAGCTCCTCAGAAGAAAGGCCTGGGATTTACCTCCAAAAAGCAACCATTGAAAGCCCCATGGAGCACAGTTCTACTCTGACACAGATAGGGTCACCATGAGTCTGAATTTGGACCAGACTAAACAATGGCTGGTAACCGGGTGGATTCACAGGAACACGTCAAACCCATTGTTGAGTCAATTCCAACTCATACTATCCCTATAGGACAGAGTAGAACTGCTCCATAAAGTTTCCAAAGAGCAGCTGGTGGACTCAAACTGCTGACCTTTTGCTTAACAGTCAGGCTCTTAATCATTGTATGACCAGGGCTCCAAGAACAAGTTAAGACATAAGAAATATAAAATTAGGACAGCTAATAGAGCATTCTGGTATCGGGCAGACAAATTCTACATAGTGGATGATGGACTAAGTTCTTGCATAAGGGAATAGATAGAATAGCCCCTCTTTCAACTCTAAGATTCTCAAGATTCTGTCGTATTGTTCTCATCAAAGAAATCCAGCCATAGAAAGGAGGGAGCCAGAGGAACAGAATTCAAGGCAGTCTTAGCCTCTAGTGCCTGGAATACTACCTGGCACAAACTGGATAAACGAATGAATGAGAAAAGAGGAAGCACAAACGCATCCACCAACTTATGAGAAGAAGAACCAGTATTGGATTTGTGGTGTACAGTTCCAAGAATCAGGGCCAGAATCAGAGTACTACTAGTAGAATAAGGATACGAGGCCTTGCTTAATGCTGGGCTATTCTAAGTTCCTCATAATTAGAAATTATATGGACCCTGAGCCACTTTATCTACCACTGTGGCTGCCTGGTAGACAATATCACAAACCAGGAATCTACCGTTAGGTCCAGTGCCCACTTTCCTCCCGGAAACTGTTGAGATTGCATTTTTCGTTCTGTTCTTCCTCCCAGAGCTCTCACCCTCATCCCCAACACACATATCCTTGCTTCCTTTTTGAAACTTTTCTGTGTATCCAGGGGCATTTCTCATTTCCCCAGTTCTTCAGATCTCTTCTTCAAATCTCTGCCTACCACCTCCCCTCAGGACTTATGTCCCTGAGGTTCACTGCCCCCTGCTTTCACAGGGACACCTGCTCTTCTCTTTCTCTGCCCAGTCTTGTCGCCATCGCTGCCTCTTCATTTTGTAGGGACCCTCCTCTTTTGAAACTTGGATCTTTAAGCTATAATTTCCTCTAGTCTTCCTCTAAACCTGTCATTACGCTATGTAACCCTTTAATGTATTCCAGTTCCTGTTATGACCAAAATCCTTATTAAAGCCTTGTAAGGCCCTCAGTGAGCTGACTCTTTGCCAACAATATCAACTTTATCTTATGTCACACTCTTATACTCTGTGAGCTCTGGACAGAGCCTACTTTCAATTCCAAAATGCATCAAATTCCCTCCCACTCTACAACCTAGAATCTTCTAAGACCTAGAAAGATCTTTCTCTCCTTTTTCGCCAAGTGAATTCTAACTCATTCTCAAGGCTCAGCTCAATGATTTCTCAAGGAAGGCTTTCCTGACTAGACATTCAGCACCCCCGTTCCTCTGTATTTATCTTCTTTGTTCAATGTCCAGCTTTGCATACATATGATGCGATTGAAAATACATGGTTTGATTCAGGCTCAATTTAGACATCTATTTTGAATATTTTGAAGAGGTCCTTTGCAGCAGATTTTCCCACTGCAACACGTCTTTTGATTTCTTAACAGCTGCTTCGGTGGGCATTGATTGTGGATCCAAGTAAAATGAAATCCTTGACAACCTCAGTCTTTTCTCCTTACTGATCCAGTTTTGAGGATTTTTGTTTTCATGATGTTAGGTGCAATCCATACTGAAGACTGTGGTCCTTGGTCTTCAGCAGTGTCTCAGTTTTTCTTCACTTCCAGTAAGAAAGGTGGTGTTGTCTGAATAATGCAAGTTGTTAACAAGTTGCCCTTCAATCCTGATGCCTCATTCTTCTTCATAGAATCCATCTTCTCAGACTATTTGCTCAGCATACAGATTAAGAAGGTATGGTGAAAGGATACAACCCTGACGCACACCTTTCCTGACTTTAAACCGTGCAGTGTCCCCTTGTTCTGTTCACACAGCTGCCTCTTGATCCATATACAGACTCCTTAAGAGCATAATTAGGTGTTCTGGAATTCCCATTCTCCACAATGTTAGCCATAATTTGGCTGGTTTTCCATTTCCAGCTCTTTGCTCATGTCGTTATAATACTTTCTTTTGTCTTCTCAAGCTGCTCTCTGAAATCTTCTGTTTAGGTCTTTTACTTTACCACCCCTTCCTTTTGCTTTAGCTGCTTGATGTTCAAGAACAAGCTTCAGAGTCTCTTCTGACATCCAAATTTGGTCTTTTCCTTCTTTCCTGCCTTTTTAATGGCCTCTTGTTCTCTTCATAGGTGATGCCTTAGATGTCATTCCACAATTCGTCTGGTCTTTGGTCATTAATGATCAACACATCATGTCTGTTTTTGAGATGGTCTTTAAACTCAGGGTCATACTTTGGCTCTCATGGACTTATTCTAATTTTCTTCAGTTTCAATTTGAATTTGCATATAAGCAATCTGTGCCACAGTCAGCACCTGGTCTTTTTGGACAGCTGATATGTCTTTTTCCACAGATGTAGTCAATTTGGTTCCTGTGTATTCTATCTGGTGAGGTCCATGTGCTGTTACTGTTTGTGTTGGTTAAAAATGGTATTTGCAATGAAAGAGTCACTAGTCTTGCAAAAATCTATCATGCCATCTTCAGTATTATTTCTATCACCAAGGTTATATTTTCCAACAGAGCCTTCTTCTTTGTTTCCAACTTTTGCCTACCAGTCACCAATAATTATCAATGCATCTTGGTTGTACGTTTGATCAATTTCAGACTGCAGAAGCCAGTAAAAATCTTCAGCCTCTTCATCTTTGGCCTTAGTGGTTGGTGTGTAAATTTGAATAATGATCATGTTAACTGGCCTTCCTTGTAGGTGTATGGATATTATCCTATCACTGACAGTATCGTACCTCAGGACAGATCTTAAAATGTTCTTTTTGATGATGAAAGCAACACCATTCCTCTTCAAGTTTTTGTTCCCAGCATAAGTAGACTATATGATTGCCAGATTCAAATGGCCAAAATGGGTCCATTTCATCTCACTAGTGCCTGGGATGTCAAGGTTGATACATTCTATTCCGTTTTTGATGATGTCCAATTTTCTTAGATTCACACATCATACATTCCATGTCACCATTATTAATGGATGTTTGCAGCTGTTTCTTCTCATCTTGAATTGTGCCACACCAGCGAACAAAGACCCCAGAGGCTTACTCCGTTCACGTGGTTAATATTGACTTTACTTTGAGGTGTCAGATCTGTCCCAGTCATCTTCTAAGTGTCTTCCTATCTGGGGGGCTCATTTCTGGCACCATATCTGACAATGTTTGGCTAGTATTCATAAGGTTCTCCGTGGCTAAGTCCTTTCAGAAGTAGACTGCCTCATCTTTCTCCTAGTGTGTCCTAGTTTGGAAGCTCAGCTGAAACTTGTCTACTGTGGTTGACTCTGCTGGTACCCAATCACCAGTGGCATAGCTTCCTGTGTCACAGCAAGACATATTATACAGTCACAGTAATGAAAAGAGCCTGATTCTAGCATAACAGTAGACATAGACCAGTGGAATAGAACTGAAAGTTGTCTTAGTCACCTAGTGCTGCTCTAGCAGAAATACCACAAGTGGATAAGTTTTAACAAAGAGAATTTTTTTTTTCTCACAAAAAAGTAGGCTAAAGTCCAAATTTAGGGTGTCAACTCCCGGTGAAGATTTTCTCTGTCACCTCTGGAGGAAGATCCTTGTTGTCAATCTTCCCCCAAATGGGGAGCTTCTGAGATACAAGGACCAAAGGATGCAATCTGCTCCCAGCACTGCTTGGCAGTGTGAGGTCCCTAACTCTCTGCTTGCTTCCCTTTCCTTTATCCCAAGAGACTGCCTCAAGGCACAGTACAATCCTACACATTTAGTCCTGCCCCACCAACACAACCACTGTCCCTCCTCCCTCATTAATATCACAGAGGCAGGATTTACAACAAATAAAAACATCACACAACACCAGGAATCATGGCCTAGCCAAATGGCTACACACATTTTTTGAGATCACAATTCAATCCATGACAAGAGTCCAGAAAGAAACCCTCATCTATGGTCAACTGATTATTGACAAGCATGCTAAGTGCGTTCATGGGGAGTCTCTTCAATAAATGGTACTGGGAAAATTGGATTTTCGCATGCAGAAAAATGAAACTGCCACACACAAAGGCAAACTCAAAATGGATTACGCACCTAAAATTATGAAATCCTTAGGAGACCAAGCAGGGGCATGCTGTGAGGCCTAACTTTCGACAATGCATTTAGTAACAAAAGCACAAACAGTAAAAGACAAGATAAATAAATAACACCTTATAAAAATGTTGTTCATCGAAAGATTTTGCTTTTAAAAAAAAAAGACAAGCTACTCACTGGGGCAATATCTTCAGAAATAATATATCTGATAAAAATCTAATAGTAAATATATATATATATAGTAACAACTAAAAGACAACCCAATTACAAAATGGACCAAATACTTTATAGATAATTCACCAAAGAGAACTTTCAAATGGCTACCAATCACATGTTAAAAAAAAAAGAAAGAGAAAAAGATCAGCATTACTAGCTATCAGAGAAACGCAAACCAAAGCTATAATGAGATAGCATTTCACCAGGCTCTCCTTGGAAACACTATGGGGGAGTTCTACTCTGTCTATAGGATTGTTGTGAGTCAGAAATAGCTTGACAGCAGTGGGTACAGAATGACTAAGATTTAAAAAATAGAGAGAGAAAAAATAACAAGTGTTGGTGAGGATGTAGGAAGACAGAACCCTTATCTACTGCCAGTGTGAATGTAAAATGCTACAGATGTGGAAAACAGGAGGGTCATTCCCCAAAACACTAAAAATACAACCACTATACAACCCAGCAATTCCATTACCAGATATATACTCAAAAAAACTTGAAAGCAGGAACTAGAAAATAGACTTGTGCACCATTGTTCACTGCAGCACTATCCATAGTAGCCAAAAGATTGAAATAACCTAAATGCCTATCAACAGATAAATGGATGAACAAAATGTGGTACATATGTAAAATGGAATACTATTCAGCCCAAAGGAGAAGAGAAGTAAATGCTACAGTGAAAATACAGCCTGAAGACATTAAAACAAACAAAAAACTAAACCTGTTGCTACTGAGTTTATTCTGACTGATAGCCACCGGTTAGACAGCTGTAGCACTTAACTATTATGCCACCAGGGTTTTAGGCTGAGTGAAATAAGCCAATTACAAAAAGACAAATACTGTATGACATCACTTATAAAAAAAGAACAGAAAACTCAAATATACAGAGATCAAAATTTATTAGTAGGTGGGGGATGAAGGGGGTGAACAAAAATGTAAAAATCACATTGATACAAATAGAGTTGAACAATTGATTATGTAGTAACTGTCAATAAGTTATACACATGTAAAAAGTTGAATTGGCAAAATTTGATAGATATATTTACAACAACAGCAACAACAACAACAAAAACAGTTCTTGCCTAGGCTGTTTATGTACAGCCAAACACCTTAAGAGATATGATTCTTTGGTTTGGAGATTTGGGATCACAGTTTCATGGGACATCCCAGTTCACTACCCTAATAACATATTTAGTGTTCTGTTCTACCTTCTAGTTTGTTCTGTAGTGTCTGGGGTCTTAAAAGCTTGCAGTTTAGCCACTAAAGGGGCCAACAATTGATCTTTCTTCACCTGAAATAACAGAGGAAAGAGAATCAGGAATAGCAGAAAGATACAGATTGTGTGGGTAATTACCTCCTTAAAGACCTGTCTCCTTTGTCAGGAGACCAAAACTGGGTGGTGCCCAGCTACCATTACTTGCCAGGGGCCAGCCTCGAGAGGGTCTGGGATCACAAAGGGATGGGTGGCGTTGGTGAAGAAATGAGACTCAGACAACCAGGAATCTGGAGGTCAGCAGCTTGTTAAGGCCTGTTTTTCTTTATTTTTATACAATCAATGAGGTGACTGCTCTTTGACCACATAAGCTGTTGGCTAATAAGGAACTGATACCTCGTGGTCTCTTTTCATGTTAATCATTAGGGCCTTCTAGGTAATGACCCGAGACAAGTATATTGTGATTATAATCAACAGTGAAAACAAAGCTATGCCTTGAGCTCAATCAGCTCTATCTATGCCTCGAGGTTAAAGGTGCAGGAAGAGGGATAGGCTCATCTAAAGGTTATTATCTGGCTGTCTCTATTTGTTCCTTCTTTGCTCTTATTTTATCTCTTCCTGTGGGGACAATAAGCGTCTACCGTCCCTGACCCTATGTCTCTCTTAAGCTGTTCTAAGAAGGGTATTTCTCTAGTGTTTACTTATTTGCCATACCAATTATAATAAACTTAGGAGTCTATCCATCTTCCTGATGCAGGGAGTGGGATGTCAATATCTAAGGGCTGTGTGAGGGGTCCTCCCTGGGGAGCTTCCCAGGGCCTTCCTGCAATCTTGTATTTCACCTGTGGAGGGGGATGTGCGGTTGGGGGAAGCCAGCGGGGCCGGGCTGGCCTCTGCGTTCCCGGGTTGGGGGTGCTGTGTCAGGATTCATTAAGCCAAGGGGGTTGTAAAACCCTTCTTAGAAGGCATCTTCCTTAGTCCTCATGCTGGGAGATGGGAGGGTACTTTTGAGGAAGGTTTAATTAGGATGCAAAATATTGTCAGGGGGAGTACAGCCAAAAATATGCCAAGCGTGAGATGCCTCTGCCTGCCATCACATAGGCATGTAGCTTTGCTTACAGGGGCTTCTGTGGGTGACGGGCCTCAGTAATTACTTAACGTTTCAATCAAAATTTCAGATTCTCATGGACACCAGACTTTCTGGAACCCTGGAAGGTGGATGAACCTCTAAAACTATCATCCTGAGATAATCTTTAATCCCAAAATATCCCCTGATGTCTTTCTAAAAGCAAACAGTATTTGAGTTTCAAACCTCCAAAAAACCAAACCCATTGCTGTTGAATTGATTCTGACTCATAGCAACCCCATAGGTTAGAGTAGAACTGCCCCATAGAGTATCCAAGGAGTGTCCAGTGGATTTTAACTGCTGACCTTTTGATTAGCAGCTGTAGTACTTAACTACTATGCCATTAGGGTTTCTTATTTGAACTTAATAAAAAAAGTTCTGCCTTAAGCATTGTGCTCTTTTAAGAACGATATGCAAAACAAAAACAAACTCATTGCTCTAGTGTTGATTCTGACTCATACTGACCCTGTAAAATGAAATAGAACTATCCCATAAGGTTTCTAAGGAGCAGCTGGTAGATTTGAACTGCTGACATTTTTGTTAGTAGCTGTGCTCCTAACCACTGTACAACCAGGCTTTGAAGAACTATCTATGTGGGGTCCAACTGACAACAGCAGGAGGGTGGAACCAAGATGGTTGTGTAGACAGATGCTTTCTGTGGCCCCTCTAATAACAAAAACCCAAGAGAACAAATGATAGTCTAGAAACTAGGTGCTTATGATAGTCTAGAAGCTCTAAACATCAGAGGGAAAGTTGAGAAACTGGGCTGATCAAAGGGGAAAGGAGAATAGTGTTGGAAGTACATAGGATTCGATAGATCTAACCTGCTGGGAATCAGCTGCACAGCATGGTAGGCCAGCAAGCAGGTTAGTGGGCATGCCCCTCAGTGGAGGTGATTGGAGAGTCAACTTGTACCTCCAGAGCAACGGAGTGACAGCACCAGATCACTGAAAGCTAAGTCACTGCATGTAACCTACCACACAGGTGTAGTGGAGGTGATTGGAGAGTCAACTTGTACCTCCAGAGCAACGGAGTGACAGCACCAGATCACTGAAAGCTAAGTCACTGCATGTAACCTACCACACAGGTGGAGCTGAATTTTTCGTTTGATATGGGCCTGTCTCCCTGCTCCTGGTACTCCTCATTCCTTCTCTAAACTTCTCCTGGTGCTAGAGCCTGACACCATTAACTGAGCTGGAAGTTAGACTTTTCAAGTCCACCCTGAGCCATTCTACTTCTCCCTTATGTGATTTGTGCCTGGCTCTGGAGTCTGATGCCATTAGCTGAGCTGGAAGTAGAGCTCCTGAAGCCTGCACTGAGCCGTTCTCTGAGGCTCAGAGAGTGAAGCAGTTTAGTAAACTTGGAGAAGGGGAGAAAGAGAAAAAATAATATTTATTTTTTTCCTTGTCAACTCCTCTAAACTGAAAAATCAGGGCAAAAATGATTCCTTCACCTAGATTTGGAACCAAGGGGATAAGCCAACCTGACAGACAGGGATGGCTGTTAACACCCTGCCATTCTCCATGCCTTCAGCTAGACTCCTGTGCCTTAACCAATCACCCATGCCCACCTAGGACAGTAGGAGAGAGCCTGCACCACACAACTGGTGACTGACCACCTAGAAACTTGAGCTGAATCCATAGCAGACATAGCACTTAACCACGGTGCCACCAAGGATTCCAGAATACAGTAGGTAAACATAAATAACTACAATTTACTGATGGTTGAGAAACACTGGCCTATATCAAAGGACCCAAAGGGCAGACCATGGTCTCTTCAGAAAGCTCCCAAAACAAAGAATCAAATTTTCCAGAGGAAAAGATTAATATTTAGAACTCATCAAGAGATGAGGAAAGAGATAAGACAAATGCAGCAGAGCAAAATGACAAATAGAACATGCTGCAAGAAAGCATTGAGTGGCAAGAATTGTTGTTGTTGGGTGCCATCTAGCAAGTTCTGACTCAGTGACCTAATGCACAACAGAACAAAACATTGCCCGGTCTTGTACCATGCCCACAATTGTTTTTATGCTTAAGATCATTGTTGCCGTCACTATGTCAATCCCTCCTATTAAGAGTCTTCCTCTTCTTCACTGACTCACCACTCTACCAAGCATGATGTCCTTTTCCAGAGACTGATCCCTCCTGACAACATGTCCAAAGTCTGTAAGATGCAGTCTCACCACCTTTCCCACCAAGGAGCACTGCGGTTACACTTCTTCCAGAACAGATTTGTTTGTTCTTTTGGCAGTCCACAGTACATTCAATATGCTTCTCCAACACTACAATTCAAAGGCATCAATTCTTCTGTCTTTCTTATTCATTGTCCAGCTTTCACAAGCATATGATGTGACTGAAAATACCACAGCTTCGGTCAGGTGCACCTTAGTCTTCAAGGTGACATTCTTACTCTTCAATACTTTAAGAAGGTTCTTTGCAGCAGATTTTCTCAATACAATGCATCTTTTGATTTCTTTCTCTGCTTCCATAGGCATTGATTGTGAAACCAAGTAAGATGAAATCCATGACAACCTCAGTTCTTTCTACATTTATCACGATGTTGCTTACTGGTCCAGTTGTGAGGATACGCTGACAGACACCTTCCCCGGTATTATGAAAATTGGGAAGGTATCTATCCAGGACACTCATTGAACTCCACACAGGGTAGATTCCAAAAAGAAGACTCCAAGGCATATTATGGTCAAGCTTACCAAAACTAAAGACAAGGAGACACTTTTAAAAGTGACTATGGATAAACAAAAACAACCTACAAAGGAAAGTCTGTAAGACTAAGCTCAGACTACACAGCAGAAACCATGCAAGCAAGAAGGCAATGGGATAACATATACAGAACCTTGAAGGAAAATAATTGCCAGCCAAGAATTACATATCCATCTAAATTGTCTCTCAAATATGATGGCAAAATTAGACATTTCCAGGAAAACAGAAATTTAAGGAATTTGTGAAAACCAAACCAAAAGTATAAGAAACAAAGGAAATCCTTTGGTTAGAAAACCATTAACACCAGGTAAGAGTCCAAGACCAGAACACAGAACAGAGAAACTGGATATCAATCCAAATAGGGGAAACATAAAAAAATAAATCATAGACAAAACACTGAAAATAGGGAAACAGAGATGTTATTATGTAAACTTTATAATAAGAAAGAGGGACCCAAAAAGAAAATGTATTCATGGATCTTCCATGTGGAGACGAAGTCAAGGTGAAATAAAGAAATTAAACAGTCGTGCAAATAAAAAAAATGGGTAAATATTAAGGTAACCACACAAGAAACTATCAAGCTTATGAATCAAAATAAAAAATAAGAAAAGCATGAAGTCTCAGCAAATACAAAAACACCAACATTGGAAAAGATGAAGAGAAAACATATAAATAATAAAGACTCAGCACAGAAAATTTAATGGAACAAAGGAATTGTTTATAGAACACACACAAAAAGACATCAAAATGACAGCTTTAAACTCATAACTATCAATAATCACGCTTAATGTAAATGGATTAAATACACCAATACAGAGATGGAGAGTTGCAGATTGGATTTAAAAAATGACCCATCTATATGCTGCCTACTGGAGACACACCTTAGACTCAAAGACATGATCAAACTAAAACTCAAAAGATGGAAAAAATATATCAGGCTAACAACATTCAAAAAAGAGCTGGAGTGACAATATTAATTCCTGACAAAATAGACTTTAAAGTAAAATCTACCACACTGGATAAGGAAGAACATTATATAATAGTTAAGGGTAGTACTTCAGGAGGACATAACCATATTGAATATCTTCATACCCTTTGACAGGGCTCCAAAATACATAATACAAACACCGTCTGCATTGAAAACAGAAATAGACAGATCTGTAATAATAGTAGGAACTTCACCGTACACCCTTCAGTTAAGGACAGAACATTTAGAAAAAACTAAATAAAGACAGGAAAGATCTAAGTGCCACAATCAACCAACTTGACATCATAGACACAAAAGAACACTTCAGCCAAGAGGAGCCCAGTATACTTTCTTTTCCAGTGCACATGGAACATTTAGCAGAATTGGCTACACATTAGGCCACAAAGTAATCCTTAACAAAAATCAAGTATTAAAATATTACAAAGCATCTTTTCAGACCATTAAGCCATACAAGTAGAAATCAATAACAGGAAAAAAAAAAAAAAAAAAGGAAAGAAAATCAAACACATGAAAATTGGGTTATGGAGGAAATCGAGGGTACAGTAAAGAAATTAATAGAATCAAATACAGATGAAAACATATCTTACCAGAATCCATGGGGCACAGCAAAAGCAGTGCTCAGAGGTCAATTTATCTCAATAAATGCACACATCTAAAAAGGAGAAAGGGCCAAAATCAAAGAATTAACTCTACAATTCAAACTAGTGGAAAGAGATCAGCACAATTCCCCAGGCACCAGAAGAAAGCAAATAATAAAAATTGTAGTAGAACTAAATGAGAGAATAGAAGAACAGTTGAAAGAGTTAACAAGACCAAAAGCTATTTTTTTTGAAAATGTCGACAAAATCAACAAATCATTGACCAAACTGACAAAAGAACAACAGGAGAGGAAGAAAATAACTCAAATAAGAAATGGGATGGGCAATAACACAACAGACGTAATTGAAATGAAAAGAATTGTAACAAAATACCATGAAAAAATGTACTCTAATAAATAGCACAAAAGACAAGAATCACCTGATTTTGTCTATTGATGCAGAAAAGGCATTTGACAAAGTTCAACACCATTCATGTTAAACAACTCTCAGTAAAATAGGAATAGAAGGGAAATTCCTCAGTATAAAGGGCATCTATGCAAAACCAATAGCCAGCATTATCCTAAATGGAGAGAGCTTGAAAGCATTTCCCTTAAGAATAGGAACCAGACAAGGATGCCCATTGTCACTACTCTTATTCAGCATTGCCCAAGAGGTTCTATCTAGAGCAATCAGACAAAATGAAGAACTAAAGGCCATCCAGATTGGTAAGGAAGAAGTAAAAGTGTCTCTGTTTGCAGATGATATGGTCTTATATACACAAAATTCTAGCGAATCCAAAGGTGGGTGACTACCAGAACTAATAGAAGAGTTCAGCAAACTATCTAGATACAAGATAAACATACATAAATCAACTGGATTCCTTTACACCAAGGAAGAAATGAATGAAGGGGAAATCACCAAATCATTGCCATTTACTATAGCCCCCAAGAAGATAAAAATATCTAGGAATAAATCCAACCAGAGATGTAAAAGACCTATACAAAGAAAACTACAAGACTCTACTGCAAGAAACCAAAGGTAACCTATGTAAGTGGAGAAAACTACCTTGCTCATGGATAGGAAGACTTAACATCGTGAAAACATCTAGTCTACCCAAAGTGGTCTATAGATACAATGCAATCCAAATACAAATTCCAATGTCATTTATTTTTATTTTTATTTAACATAACTGAGTGAAAATGTACATTCACATGTAAATTTACATGCCTCCCTATATGCAGCTTCCACTGCTCTCCCTGTCCGGTGACTGCACACTATTCCTCTCTGCTCCATACATGTCTCATCCTCCCAACAGTCTCCTTTCCCCTCCTCTCCATCCACTCCCTTTCCTCCAGCCAGAGGTCAGCAAGATGATATCCTATAGATGTATAGAACCATAAGGTGCATCCAGTATATGGTCACTCTGCATTGCCAAGTCCAATCCATTCATGTCTGAAGACTGGAACTTTGTCATGATTTATGGGCAAGGGCAGCATCCGGGTCTGGGGCCATGCTCCCAGGGGAACCCCAACTGCTGGACCATCAATTGAGGTCTTTTAGTGGAGATCTCAGGATGCACCTCTTTTTATTCTTGTGTTGCCAGTGAGGCTCCTCTCTGTGAGCTCCGTCATGGCTATCACTGGTGGTGGCCGGGCACCATCTGGTTCTTCCGGTCCCAGGTCGATGTAGGCATCCACTCTTGTGGGTCTCTCTGTCTTCTCGGTTGTCTTTACCGCATGTCATTTTGGTCCTCGGTGAGCATCTGTTCTTGCTGAGTTGGGACCATTTGCTGTGTCCTCGGATGGCAGCTTGGCAGCTTTTAAGACCCCAGACGCCACTCACCAATGTGGGGTGCAGAGAGCTCTCTTAGCAAAACGCTAGTTGTGCCAATTGGCCTGGAATTCGTCTAAGAGCATGGTCCCCTGTCCCCCGCCCCAGCTACTCTATCCTTGTAGTATTGAGTTAAGATGGAAGGAGTACTCAAGTTATGCTGAAGTCCACTTAATGTTGTTCTTGTTCCTAATGTGTGCTGTCACGGCTTTCTCCCAACTAGATTTCTAGTAACTACCTAAACTAAACCCTCCCCCCCTCGCCCTCCCTCCCTCCCTCCCCTCCCTTGCAGCTGTCAAAGAGTCTTTTCTTCTATACACAAGTCTGTTTTTGAGATCTTATCGTAGAGGTCTCATACAGTATTTGTCCTTTTGTTCCAATGTCATTTTTTGGATGAGATGTAGAAACAAATCATCAACCTCATATGAAAAGGGAAGATGCTCCGATAAGTGGAACACTACTGAAGAAGAACAAAGTGAGAGGCCTCACACTACCTGCCTTTAGATTCTATTACACTGCCTTAGTAGTCAAAACAGCTTGATGCTGGCACAAAACAAGATACACAGATCAATGGAACAGAACTGAGAATCAAGACATAACATCATCCACCTACGAGCAGCTGATATTTGACAAACGTCCAAAGTCTCTAAATTGTAGAAAAGATAGTCTCTTTAACAAGTGATGTTGACGTGACCAGATATCCATCTTCAAAAAAGTGAAACAAGACTGATACCTCACACCATGCATAAAAACTAACTCAAAATAGATCAAAGACCTAAATACAAAATCTAAAACCAAAAGATCATGGAAGAAAATATAAGGATAATGCTGGAAGCAGTAATACATGGAATAAACAGATTACAAAATATTATTGACCATGCACAAACAGCAGAAAAGAAAACAGATAATTGGGAACTTCTAAAAACTCAACACTTATACTCATCCAAAGACCTTATCAAAAGAGTAAAAAAGATGACCTGAGTGGGAAAGAATTTTTGACTATCTCAAATGTAATCAGCATCTAATCTCCATAATCTACAAGGTTCTGCAAAACCTCAGTAAGAAAAAGAAAAATAACCCAACTAAAAACTGGGCAAAAGATAAGAATGGACACTTCCCCAAAGAAGACATCCAGGATGCTTAACAGATATGTGAGGAAATGCTCACAACTGGTAGCCATTGCCAAAGCCAAGCCAAATCAAAACTACGATGAGATACCATCTCACAACAACAGGTTGTCATTAATCCAAAAATGCAAAATAATAAATGTTGGAAAGGTTATAGAGAGACTGAAGCTCTTCTAGACAGCTGGTGGGAAGGTAAAGTAGTGCAACCTCTTTGGGAAGCAATGTGGTACTTTCTTAAATAGCTGGAAATAGAAATACCATATGATGCATCAATCACACTATTTGGAATATATCCTAGAGAAATAAAGGCTCTTACACGAACAGATACATGCACAAGAATGTTTATTGCAGCACTGTCAACGATAGCAGAAAGACGAAATCAACATAGATGCTCATCAACAGATGACTGGATCAACTGTGGCATATTCACACAATGGAGTACTATGCAGTGATAAAAAACTGATTATTTTAGGAAATATCTTATAACTTGGAGTCATCTGGAAGATATGCTTGAGTGAAATTAGTCAGAGGCAAAAGAACAAATAATGTATGACACCTTTATTATAAGGACTTAAGAAAGATTGTAAGAAGAGGAAAAAGTAATCATTGATGGTTACAAGGGTAGGGAAGGAGGAAGAGGAGCACTGACAGGTTAGATAGTAGATAGGAACTGGCTTGGGTGCAGGTAGTGACAGTGTGCAGTATAAGGAAGGTTAGCACAACTGGATTACACCAAGTGCTAAAAGGGTTTCTAAATATAACCCAACATTATGAAGGACAGAGTAGCCGGGAGAGGGTTCTGGTGACAAGAGTTTCAAGGAACATCTAGGCTAATTGCTGTAACTAAGTTTTTTTTTCTTTTTCTTTTTCCTAAAGAATATGTTCTGCATATCTCTTTGGTGAGTGGCATCTGGGGTCTTAAAAGCTAGCAAACAGCCATCTAGGTAGAAATGCTCCCCGATCCATCTGAAGCAGAAGAATAAAAAGGACATCAAAGATATGAAGGAAAAATGAGCCCAGCAGACAGAGGTGCTGTATAATCCACAGACTACATCAGCATGAGACCAGAAGAACTAGGTGGTCCACAACCACTACCAGTGACTGCCCTGAGGGGAACACATCATAAGTTCCTGATGCAGCAGGAGAAAAATGGATGTGCAGAACTGGAACTCTATTAAAAGACCAGTCTTGGTAGTCCAGCAGTCTGAAGGGTCCCCTGAGGACACGGTCACTGGACTCTGTTAATCCAGAGCTGAAACCAATGCCAAAGCCAACTTTTCAGAGAAAGATTGGACTGGTCTATGAGACATAGAGTGATGCTGGCGAAGAATATACTTCTTGACTTAAATATATAAATAAGGTTGCCTGAGCAGCTCCTCTCTAGAGATGAGATGAGAGGAGTTGGCTGACTAGATATGAGAAGTATAGGGTGGAAAGGAGATGTGTTCTGCCATGGGGTGGTGAAAGTGTCAGAGCTGTTAGAGTTGCATAGTGGTGAGTATGTGAGGTCTCATATGGCAAATTGATTTGGAGTGTAAACTTTTTTTTTTTTATTTAACATAACTGAGTAAAAATGTACATTCACATGTAAATTTACATGCCCCCCTATAAGCAGCTTCCACTGCTCTCCCTGTCCGGTGACTGCACACTATTCCTCTCTGCTCCATACATGTCTCATCCTCCCAACAGTCTCCCTTCCCCTCCTCTCCGTCCACTCCCCTTCCTCCAGCCAGAGGTCAGCAAGATGATATCCTATAGATGTATAGAACCATAAAGTGCTTCCAACATATGGTTACTCTGCATTGCCAAGTCCATTCCATTCCTGTCCAAAGAGTGGACCTTTGTTATAATTTATGGGAACGGGCAGCATCAGGGCCGGGGGCCATGCTCTCAGAGGAACCCCAAAACCGCTGGACCATCAGTTGAGGTCTTTTAGTGGAGATCTCAGTATGCACCTCTTTTTATTCTTGTGTTGCCAGTGAGGCTCCTCTCTGTGAGCTCCGTCATTGGAGTGTAAACTTTTACTTCAAGTACAATAAAATATATTTTTAAGAAATTGACAACAGCCATTTGAAAAATTGGATAGGAATGTTAGGTGCAATGAGTTTATGTTAACAGGGGAGGAACAACTCAGAAAATGAGGGGGGGAATGGTTGTGCGACTCGAAGAATGTGACCAATGTCGTTTAATTGTACATTTAGAAATTTTAAAAAAAAGACTACTGACATTGTGATAAATGTATGTCACTGAACAATTTGTATAGAAATTGTCTAGTGGAAATTGTGCTTGCTGTGTAAACTGTCACCAAAAACTCAATAAAATATTTTAAAAAATGAAATGTCTAGTAAATTGAGAATAACTTAAGAAACTTAAAAATATGTATTTTTTCTGTTCCTTTTAGCCATTTCTGGCATTTTATTTGTCCTAAAATATATCAGAATTTTACAGAAATTTATGAAAAATGTAATAGTGAAAAAGATTTAAAAATGTTTTCGCTCAACATTTTAAATTTGAAAATCTTATTTTTCAACATTATATTTTCCTTTCTGATTTGGATTTGCTCTATTTCTTCTTTAAGGAAACAAGAACACAAACCAAACTGCAAACAAAATAATCCATTTTCAGTAGTAAAAAATCTACTGTTAATTCAGACTCATAGTGTACCTCATGCCAAACATGTTACCATCAAATCGAGTCCAACTCGTAGCAATCCTATGGGACAGAATACAACTTTCTGCATAGGGTTTCCTAGGCTGTAATCCTTACTCCCTTTTCTTCACCAGCATGAATGGTGACCATACACGTGGACCATGGTGTTGGTGAAGAATAGTGGATATACCATGGACTGCCAAAAGAACAAAGAGATTCGTCTTGGAAGTACAAGTACAAGTACAAGTACAAGTTGAGTGCTCCCTGGAAGCAAAGATGGTTAAGCTACATCTTACATACTTTGGGCATGTTGTCAGGAGGGATCAATTCCTGGGGAAGGACATCATTCTTGGTAAAGTAGAAGTTCCACAGAAAAGAGCAAGACCCTTGACAAGATGGGTTGACATAGTGGCTGCAACAATGGGCCCAAGCATAACAGTGACTGTGATCATGAGGCACGACAGAGTAACATTTCAGTCTGTTGTACACAGTGTCACTGTGAGTCAGAAAAAACTAGACTCAGCAGACCTAACAACAACAATCCGTAACTCTCCTGCTGAGTGACTGGTGTCAGCAGACAAGTGCTTAATCACTACGCCACAAGAGCTCATATGTTTTTTTGTTATGGGTAATAATAATACATAGTGTTATGGATTTAATTATGTCCTCCCAAAATTGTGTTTAACAATTTGGCCGGGCCACAGTTACCAGTATTGTGTGGTTGTCCTCTGTTTTGTGATTGTAATTTTTGTATATGTTGCAAATCCTAATCTCTGCTTGTGGTTAATGGAGCAAGACTGGATTTTGTTAAACAGTATTAGTTTGGGACAGTAACACCTTGCTAAGGTTGCATCCCTGATCCAACGCAAAGAGAGTTTCCTTTGAGTATGGTCTGTATCCTGTTTTATCTCTCAAGAGATAAAAGGAAAGGGAAATGAGCAGAGAATTGGGGATATCATGCCACTAATAAAGCACTGCTTGGAGCAGAGCATATCATTTGGACGTCAGGTTCCTATGCTGAGATACTCCCAGACCCAGATAAGACTGATGCATGGCAAGCACTCTCTAGGCCTGATGGAAGAAGACTTCCGGAAGTGATACCCTAAATTTGGACTTCTAGCCTACTGGACGGTGAGGATAAGACACGTATGGAGCAGAGAGGAAGAGTGTGCTGTCACTGGGCAGGGAGAGCAGTGGAAGCTGCATGTAGGTGGGCATGTAAATTTATATGGGAATGTACATTTTCACTTAGTCATAATAAAAAAATAAAAATAAATAAATAAAATTGCTCTTTGATAAAGTCATCTCCTTGTGGTATTTCTGTTACAGTAGCACTCAATGACAAAGACGTGGAAATCTTTATTAGCATCTCTGAGATTCCCTCTTCTTTGCCTTTTTTTAAAAGTATTTTTTATTGTGAGTTAACCACAATTTTACAGTCTGTATCATGTTGCCATATAACACCCAGAACTTTCACCCCAGTCTATTCTAGCTGCCACCTCCCACGTGACAGCTAGCTTCCCCATTAGTTTGGCACCACCCATGACCTTTTGAGCAAGGTCTGGTCCTCCCTATTTATTCAACTCAGCTCCAGTGAAAAGCCTCTTAGAGAACTCCGTGTACTTGTTTAAGGGTTTGTTCACCTCCAGTATCACTGTGTTATGTATACTCCAGCTCAGTCTTTGTCTGGAAAGCTGGCTCTGGTGTTGGATGCAGTTTGGGGTTACAGAGTCATGGGGCCACACTCCCAGGGGACCCCTCATTCAAAGGGACCATCAAATGTCGTCTTTTGGTAGAGTTCCAGCTTTGCCTTCCACTCCATCACCCACTGTATCCCGAGCTCCATTTCATGTACCCCATCTGGGCTGTCATTGGTGGTTGCAGGGTACCATCTAATTCCTCTGGTTACATGCTAAAGCAATCTGTGGCTCACATGGCCTCTTCCACCTAGTGGGCTCATATTTTTCTCCTGTCTTTGATGTTCACCATTTACCCCAGGTCCAGGTGGATTGGGACCATTTGGTGCTATTTAGATGGAAGCTTCATAGGTTCTAAGACCCCAGTCACCACCCAGGTAGTATGTGGGGCAATGTTGTGAAAGAGCGAGAGAAAACCCTTCAGTGTGCCGGTTAGTCTGCATCTGCCCTGAGAGCGTGGTCCCCGGATCTCAGACCCTTTTTCTCTGTCCTTCCAAAAAGGGGGTCAACGTTAAGAAGACAATTTGGTTTTGAGGTTGAGTAGCTGTGGGTACCCCACTTCTAGTGGGTGCTGACACACTGTATACCCAAGCCTAATCCTAACCACTATCTTAATTGTAAAAAATCCTCCTCCCTTCCTCCTTCCCCACTCTTGTAACCATGAAATATTGATTTCTTCTGTGCTGAAATGATTTGTTGCATCTTCATAATAACGATCTCATATAAAATTTGTCCTTTTGAGTCTGGCTAATTTTGCTCAGATAATTTCTGCTAGTTGGTCCCATGTTCATTGTATTTCTCTAGGCCATCATCGTTTCTTATTGAATAATATTGCATTGTATGAATATACCACAGCTTGTTTAACTATTCATCTGTTGATGGGCATCTAGGTTGCTTCCAACTTTTTGCTATTGTGGAAAGAGATGCAATAAACATCAGTGTGCCTGTATTGTTTTTGAGTGGTATTCATTATTTCTTTGGGATACATTCCAAGGTGTGGGATTGCTAGATCATATGTTGTTTCTATTTCTAGTTTTTTTAAGAAAGCAAAACGATTTCCATAGTAGCTGAACCATTGTACAGTCCCACCAAGAGTGCAGAAAAGTTCCCGTCTCTCCACATCCTCTCCAACATTTATTGTTCTGTGGTTTTTTTTTCATTACCACCAGCTTTGTTGGGGTAGGATGGTATCTCATTGTGGTTTTGATTTGGATTTCTCTGATGATTAGTGATTGTGAGCATTTCCTTATGTATGTGTTGGAAATCTGTATGTCTTCTTTGGTGAAATGCCTGTTCATGTCCTTTTTCCATTTTTTAATTGGGTTATTTGTCTTTTTCTTGTTGGAGTTTTGCAGTATCTTGTAGATTAGAAGATTAGGCAATGGTCAGAAATGTGGTGGGTAAACATTTGTTCCCATTCTGTAGGCAGTCTTTTTACTCTTTTGATAAAGGCTTTGGATGAACATCAGTGTTTAATTTTTAAGAGTTCCCAATTATCTGTTTTCATTTCTGATGACTGAGGGTTGATGGTGGTTTTTGATAGACTTTCAATGCCGTGGGTTAGGGCTTCCAGTGTCTTCCCAAGGTTTCCTTTCTTTGCCCTCTTAGAATTAATTTTCCCTTCACTTGATAATCACATAATGGAGACCTTATTTCGGACATGCCTTTGCAGCTGTAAGAGAGCAAGACATCATCCATCAGTTCCATTAGTTCATGTTATACAAGAAGAGTCTGTGTCATATTTTTCTTGCCTCTGTCTTAGATCAAAAATGAGTCCCTCAAAGGTCTCTCAATTAGCCTATGTTTGAGGCAGTTCATGGTTGGCTCCCCCTACTGCCAGGAGATGATGGACTCCGTTCTCTCTTATTGATCCTTTAATGTGTGGTGTTTGCTGTAGCCCAACTACCACGACGCTTCTCCACCCACATTAACATTACCTGAGGAGCTTCTCTAGAGTCTCTGGGTGACAAAAATGATTTGTGCTTGTCTACTAACCTAATGGTGTTGGTTCAAGCACATCTAGTGGCACCTCAGAAGAAAGGCCTAGCAGTTTCTGTAAAGATTACAGCCAAGAAAAATCTGTGGATTAGTGTAATGTGTAACACTTAGGATCATCATGAGTAGAAAGAGACTCAATGGTAATGGGATTGTTTTTTTTGGAGGTGTTGGGGAAGGGAATGGACAGCTAATAAAACTGCTAAAGCCCAGGGATTCAGAGTTAAAAAAAAAATTCTGATTTAATTGGTCTAGCATGGGAGCCTGCTTGGATTTTGATAATTGAAAACATCTCCCTGCTGACTCTACTTTGCAGTCAGGCTTGAGAGTAATTTAAGTAAAAGGGGCTCTAAAATCTAAAAACCAAACCTACTGCCATCGAGTTGATTCTGATTCATAGCAACCCTTTGGGACAGAGTAGGACTGACCCACAGAGTTCCAAGGAGTACCTGGTGGATTCAAACTGCTAACATTTTGGTTAGCAGTCACAGCACTAGGAAGACTGTAAATTCCATCTTTTGCCTCTCTTTTTCAAGGACTTGTTTCCTGATACTTTCTTCTCCTTCTTCCCTATTATTTTTTTTTATTTTTTATTTTTGTTTTTGTGTTTTACATGTCCTCTGAGACCTGTTGAAAGGTGAGCAAAAACAGGAAAATTACTTAAGGAGTCCTGGTGGTACAGTGGTTAAAGCAATTGACTGCTAACTACATGGTCAGTGGTTCAAAATCACTAGCAACTTTGCGTAACAAGTTATAGCCTTGGTAACAGTGTGGGGTCACTATGTGTTGCAGTCAACTCCATGGCAGTGGGCTTGGTTTTTATTTATTCATGTGTTTGTTTACCTATTTTCTTCCTTCTTTTAAGCAACCATTGAAGCAAAAGTTCAAGTTGAAACAGGAGAGACAGAGAAAGATTAAGGTTGATTTTAGGCAGCTGAGAAGTTAAAAAAATTCTTATTTTAAGTTTGGGGCTACTGGTTTTTAGACAATGGAATTTTTATTTGAAGTTGAACTCTTTAGTTTGTAGTCTTAAGCCTTTTTTGTTCAGGTTTGTGTGGTCTTAAGCATCTAGACTGTGTCTTAGATAATCAGAATTCCCCACAATGTCTGGTTTTCAGTGGCTGAATAAAGAGTTAATGTAGACAAGACCATTATTTTGTAGTTTGATCCCCATCACAGTCTCAGATGCTCAGAAGAATAGAGATACCAATGATTTTGTTGCTGTTGCTGAGAATAGAGACAACAGAACATGCACCAATTTAACCACTTCTACATGATTACATTCTTAAAGTTGTACAACCATCCTTACCCTCCTTTTCAGGACCGTTCTTCACTCAGTAGCATAAACTCTCTGTCCGCTAAGTTTTCTATCCTTCTAGTTGCTGCTGCTACTTTGATCCCATACAGACGGCTCTTAAAAGAACAAAGTGCTCATGGCAGACATTCTTTGCTAGTTAAGCTAAAGGGAGACCAAAAATTTTATTCCATTCCCCTCCTCCTATTGTCATTGAGTTATGAGATATATATAAAGGGAAGGGAGAGAAGAAAGAAAGGCTTAGGAAATTAGGGTGGGGTGGGCAGTGCAAGAAAGAGAAAATGCACAAGGAACAAGTCCTACCTCAGGAGTTGTCTGCCTGTATGGGAGAAGAATAGAGCCAAGGGGCTGTGGGTTGAGTTCAAGGCACTCCACACGCTGTTCAATGGGTGGTGTTATTTCCTATTTGCTCGTGAGGAAATCATGGCTCAGAGAGTTTACATAACTTTCGTAAGTCAAGCATTTTTTGTCGAATCAGAATTACATTCCTTCTCTGACTTCTTTTATCTAACACTTACAATGACTGCTTAAGTCTGGCATTACTAATCCTGCAGCCTGGAGATTCTGGTGGTGTTCTGGTTAAGAGATATAGCTGCTAACCAAAAGGTCAGCAGCTCAAATCCACTGGTGCTCCCTGGAAGCCCCTATGAGGCAGTTCTACTTGGCCTTATAGGTGAAAGACCTCACAGCAGAGAGAGAGAGTTCACTAGCCCTTCTCCCGCCCACTTTCTTTTTTCTTTTTTAACAGAATAAAGTTTTAAAGAGGTGGAATAACCTACCTGAAGATAACACCCAAACCAAACTCTCTGCCGTCAAGTCAATTCCCACTCGTGGTGACCTCGCAGGACAGAACAGAACCTCTCCATAGAATTTCCAAGGCTGTAACTCTTTACAGAAGCAGACTGTCACACCTTTCCCTCATTAACTTTTTGGTTAGCAGCCAAACACTTTAACCACTGTGTTGCTAGGGCTCAGTACCTGAAGATACACAATTATTAATAGGTAAAAATTGGATTTGAACCCAGGACCTTCTCATTCCATGTTCTCTGCCCTTGATATGATACTGCCTCAACTCTTAAGGAGCCATGGTGACATAGTAGCTAAGCATTCGGCAGCTAACCAAAAGGTTGGCAGTTTGAATCTACCAGCCCCCTTGAAAACTCTATGGGGCAGTTCTATTCTATCTTATAGGACTGCTATGAACGGAAATTGAGTTAACAGCAGTGAGTTTGCTTTCATAGTTTTGTTCATATGCTAAAATTGGGAGATAGTTGGGTTTATATGACCCTAAAGACTCTGTTTTTCTAGTAATGACACAATGAAGAGGAAGAGGGGGAAGTTTGCAGCACAGAGAAAAGAGGGTTTGTTAAGGAATGGACTTAGAAAGGAAGAGAGACACTGTGCTTCTAGAAGACTGGTTGATATTTTTGAAAACTGTTTTCCTGAGGCAACCTATGTAGTGCTCCATACCTGACTCTGAGCAAAGGGAAAAAGGGAGAAAAGTCATGATCTCTGTCCTTGAAGACTCAAAGCCAGCCAAGTGCCTCAAAGATGGATGTAAATAGATGTGTGCATGAGAACACAAATGGAAAAGTGACACCATATAAATAGACTCAGTTAAAAGTGTACATGTGCTAAGGGACTGCTAAGACTGGTTTGAGGTCCTGGAATCAGGAGGTGTTAGCCTAGGAAATGAATACAAGCTGGGAACAGAGGTGGGCTGGTGGGGAAGAAGAAGGTAGCATCAGGAAAAACACTTTGAAGGTGACTCAGTGAGGAGTAGAGATGAGTTGGCTTTGCCAAGATGAGATGCAGTCAAGAACTTGAGCCAAGGTATGACAAAAGGTGAGGATAGTGGTGTCAGAGAGGTGAAGGGTTACATGGTTTGTGGAAGTGAAAGGCTACAGGCTTCACTAGAGTTTTCAAAACTGTTGAGTGTAGATGCAAACCCTAGGGCAACAAGGAGAGGTTCAAGGACTGGTTCAGGATGATTGTCCAACCAATGCTGGAAAGCAATCATCTAGTCTTTGGCTGTTCAAAGTACAGTTCTTGGATCACCATTTGGGAGCCATTAAAAATGCAGAATCTTAGTGTCTCCACCTTCCTGATTAGGTTCTGCATTTTAGCAAGATCTCACCATAGACTTCTTGTCAAAACAACAACAGCAACAACAACAAAAAAATACAAGTGTGTGACTTTAAAGAACAGGAATTTATTGTCTCACAGTTTTGGAGGTAAGGAGTTGGAATTCAGGAGCCTTGGTAAGGCTAGATTCTGTTTATTTGTGTGGGCTTTAGAGGGAAGATTCTTGACTCTTGCAGCTTGAGGCTTTTCTTGAGGTTTCTTGGCCTCATGAAGATGTATCTTCACTCAGTGTCTATCTTCCCACTGTGGGTGTCTGTGTCTATTCTGCTCCTTTTGTAAAATACTACTCGGGAGGAATTAGGTTTAGGATACAATCTACTCTAGTATGATCTTGTGGACATAATAAAGAAAATAACTATTTCCAATGGGCCCACATTTACAGGTATAAGGGTTAGATCATCAACACAGCATTTCTGAGGATACAATTCATTCCATAACACAAGATAATTGCATATATATCAAAGTGTGTCAAATACTGATCTGAGGGCTCTTGTCTGGAGTGTAACTATAGAGAAAAGCATGGCCAGAAGGCTAGAGCACTAGAATTTTGTTGAAGAGAGCAGAGGTTCTTGCACACTTTTTGTTGTGCTCCCCTAACATTATCCAGCCCCACCAGAACACTGAATTTCATGGGAGATAGAAGGTGAGCCCTATCACATGAAGAGTGAAATATGCAGCTAGGTGTCCCCCAGATCTGCTGTAATTGTTGAAATGTATTTCAGCAACTTGCCATGGTTTTTGTTGACTCATGCTGACTTACATGCAACAGACCAGAATATCTTGTGGTCCTGTGCGATCTTCACTATCACAGGGTCCACTGTTGCTGTCACTGTGGATTTTGAGTACCCTCCCACCCAGAGTGCTCATTGTATAGCACCATATTGGACAGTACTATGTTTTGACTCAAAATTTTTATTGGCTAATTTTTGAAAGTAGATCAGTGGGCCTTTCTCTGTAGGCTGTCTTCCTCTGGAAGCTCCACCGAAACCTGTCTGCCGTGGCCAATGTTGCTGGTATTTGAAATACCAGTGGCATAGCTTCCAGCATCACAGAAAAGTGCAAGATGCCACCGTAAGACAAACTGACTGACAGGTGGTATGCTACGACCTTATTGTCAAGCACAAAACTCTCTGCCAAGGCCAGAGCCCAGAGGACCCTGGGAACAGTTGGCTGAAGAATGAGAAGGATGCACACAACAGAGCAAACGACCCAGAGAACTACAGCCAGCTCCCAGGGCTGGTGAGTTCATTGTGAAGTCAGCTCTGACAGGAGTATTTATACCGCACAAAGCAGCAAACACTACAAATCAAGGCTTTATTATTCTGGTGAGCCAGTTTATCAATGTATTGGTGTGAGAGAAAAGACAGTTCAGAGAAGAAAAAGCTCTAAAGTTAGCATGTAAAAAACATGGAAGGAGAAATTCCGGAGAAGATAGGGCAAATGAGGTCCTAGGAAATGAAGCTAGTGGAGCTATGTTGTTCCAAATGCCTGGCAATGACTGGAATTCACCCACTAGCCTGATTTCTAAAACTCCTTTTCACAGGTCTGGTTCAGGAGAGAGAGTCTACTGGAGGTCTGAAGAGAAGGTGGAAAGAATGTAATGATGAGCTGACTGTTGTTGCTGTGTGCCATTGAGTCATACAGCTCATGAACTGACTAGAGAAATATATAGAGGGCTGGACGGTGCTGAGATCTCAGTGTTCTAGATGCTCTTTTGGATAAAATATTCCTATCAGTTATAAACTGCTAGGGTATAATTCTAGAGAAGGTGGATGGCAGGTTCATCTAGGGTTGGGTTTTATGTCAGTCACATGTTTATTGCACTTAATTGTTACTGTCTTTGCTCATTGATTATAATTAGGCGAGGGCTAGCTGTACAACAGACCATCAGTTGTTCACTTGCAAGCTGAAGCTGAAGCTAGAGAAAATTAAAACAAGTACACAAGAGCCAAAACACAACTTTGAGTATATCCCACTGAATTTAGATCACCTCGAGAATAGATATGATGCACTGAACTGTAATGATTAAAGACTGGATAAGTTGTAGGTTGAATCAAGGACATCATACATGAAGAAAGCAAAAGGTCATTAAAAAGATAGGAAAGAAAGAAAAGACCAAAATGAATGTCGGAAGAGGCTCTGAAAGTTGCTCTTGAACACAGAGTAGGTTAAGTGAAAAGAAGAATGATGAAGTAAAAGAGTTGGACAGAAGATTTCAAAAGGTCACTCGAGAATCCAAAGCAAAATCTTATAATAAAACATGCAAAGACCAGGAGTTAGAAATCTGAAAGGGAAGAACACACTCAGGATTTCTCAAGCTGGAAGAGCTGAAGAAAAATTTCAAGCCTTGAGTTGGAATTTTGAAGGATTCTGTGAGAGAAGTGTTAAATGACACAAGAGGCATCAAAAGAAGATAGAAGAACCCAAAAAGTTTGGGACTAATCCAAAAAACACAAACCAACAAATGTTGGAAAGGCTGTTGAGAGACTGGAACTCTTCTACACTGCTGGTGGGAATGGAAAATGGTACAACCTCTTTGGAAAGCAATTTGGTGTTTTCTTGAAAAGCTAGAAATAGAAATACCATATGATCCAGCAATCCCATTGCTTGGAATATATCTTACAGAAGTAAGAGCTGTCACATGAAAAGATACATGCACATGGATATTTATTGCAGCACTGTTTGCAATAGCAAAAAGATGGAATCAACCTAAGTGTCCATCAACAGATGAATGGATAAATAAATGATGGTACATACACTCAATGGAACATTATGTAATGATAAAAAACAAGGATGATTTTAGGAAACATCTCAACTTGGAATCAACTGGAAGACATCATGCTGAGTGAAATCAGTCAGCTGCAGAAGGACAAATACTGTATGAGACCACTACTATAGGACTTAAGAAAAGATTTATGCACAGAAGAAAATACTCTTTAACGGCTACAAGGGTGGGGAAAGAGGGATCGAGTTATTCATAGATTAGTCAATAAAAATTCAGTTAAGTGAAGGGAGTGACAGCTTGCAGTAGAAGGCAGGTCAGCATAACTGGACCATACCATAAGTGAAAAGGTTTTCTAAACTCAACCCAACATGTCAAAGAACAGAGTAGCAGGCGAAGGGGTCTGGGGATCATGTTTTCTGAGGACATGGAGGTCAGCTGGCATAACTAGTCTTTTGCTAAGAGAGTGTCCCGCATCCCATAAGAGTAAATAGTGCCTGGGGTCTTAAAAGCCAGCAAGTTCCCATCTGAGGAACAGCAATTTGTGCCAACCCACCTGGAACATCTTTCTCTTTCCATCTCTTAATTAGATGGTTAAATGCAGTAAATAATCTATATCCCTAGTATCTCTGCTTCAGTTACATTGCTTTTCTGTCCTTAGTTTCCATTGGAAATGTCTCAAACTTTCCCACTTCTTTGGGTTTTTGTGTCTTGTCTTGCTGGCCAACTCCACTCAGAACTTAAGACCAAAGACTACTTTCTCCAGAAGGCCTTTTTGACCATTCCAGCAATATAGTAAACTCTTTCCCTACTCAACACTGATTGTCTGGATAAAATCCTTGGGAGTGGGGATTGTGATTTATACTTTTTCAGATAAGTATTAGGAGTTGCAATCTATCCATTGCAGAGTTCCCACTGTAGAAACTTTTGGCAGTCTACAGTGGCTTGCAAAAGGGCACTTGATAAAAATGAAGCACGTTTTTCCCCCTTCACAGATTTCTCCACTGTCAAGTTTCTCAGTAACCTTCTAACTGCACCTGCTCTATGCCAGTTAGCATTTTGCTCTGTCTCTTTGCTGTTCTAAAACATAACGTTGATACTGACCCATGTGACAACAGCAATGGCACCAGTGCCATTTGTGTCATTGGGTCGGCCAGCTCAAGCCAGCAAAAAAGATCAAATGACTGGTTCCAATCGAAATCTCCTTTGCTTTTGGATTATCAAAGTGCATAAAGTCTAATGCCAGTATTGAAGAATGATGTGTATTTATAACGCAATAGGGTTTGCCTTCCTGAAGTAAAATGAAAAAAGAAAAATCTTGATATTTCCAAATGACCATTTAGTTGACCAGCATGGGACATAGATTTGAGGACTGGAGAGAAGGGAAGAATATGGTATTCCCAGCAACTTTCTGTGACCCTGCCAGACGCCCAGGACAGCACAGTCAGAAGTCAGGTAGACTGTGGATAACATGTGGGGCTTTTTCCCTGAAGAGAGCACTTTATGCCTCCAGGTGCGCCATGAAGCTCTCGGGTTGTCATTTCACACGTGGACGTGACTGATCTCCAGGAGTGCTTCTAATTATTACTATGATGTTTATTTTCCTGGCCTTGTGTCAACTGCATTTCTTTTCATTTATATGAAATAGGATACATTAGGAGAAATTTGAAGACTTGTTGACACTTTAAAATGAGAAGAACTTTGCTTGTGAGTTTGTGATCCCCCCCCTTTTACACAGTCTTAAATCAAATATCTCAAATTCACTTTGGAGGTGCATTCACGTCCTACTTTCTACTAGAGAAAATCCACAAATCAGCACAGGATAGAAACCTGACCCTGACTCTGAAGGCAGGATAGAGTGACAAGTCCAGCATAGCTCTCTGGTACTCTGATTCCCCTCCTTTGTTTGGCCAAGATTAAGTTATTTTCCATTGTACTGAAACAATGTCATACAACAATTGATGAAGCCCGTAGCAGTAGCTGAATATCCCTTCATCCTCTCCCCTAATATACCCAAACAAAAACAAGCAAAAAATCCACATCATCCAGTCTATTCTGATTCATAGCGGCCAGTAGGATTTTCAAGGCTGTAAATCTCTGTGGAAGGAGGCTGCCAAAACCTTTCCTCTGCAGAGCTGCTGGTGGTCTTTTTATTTTTTTATTTTTTTTTAGATTGATCCCACATTTATTCCTACATTTTTTAAAATTGTGATTAAGTGAAAGTATACAATCCAAATCAATTCTGCATGCTCACTTGTCTGTAGGTCTATCTGTTCTCACCCAGTGACAGCACATTCCTCCTTTTCACTCTGTACTACTAGTATCCTTTTAATGAGCATCTGTCCCCTCCTCTCAACCCTCTTCTCTCCCATCTAGAAAGAAACCTTCTATAAATGTATAAAACCATAAAGTACAAACACCGTAAGGTCACATTGCGTCATCAAATTCAGTCCATTCTTGTCTGAAGAGTTGACCTCAGTACTGATTTCAGGTCAGGGTCAGCAGTCTGTCTAGGGACCATGTTCCCAGGGGACCCTTCAAGGTGTCAGACCATCACTTCCTGTCTTTCAGTAGAGTTCTTGAACTGCACAATTCTTTTTCTCATTTGCCTCAGGGACTCTACATTGTGTCCCTCATCATGGTTGCCTTTGGTGGTGGCTGGGCACCATCTGGTTCTTCTGGTCTCCTGCTGATACAGTCTCACATTCCTATGGGTCCTTCTGTCTCCTGGGCTGTTTTTTCCTCATGTCTTTGTTTTTCTCGGTCATCATCTGTTCCACATGAATTGGAACAATTTGGTGTACCTCGGATGACCAAGTGCCGTCTAGTCAGATCCAACTCGACGGTACTTGGCTGGCTGGCAGATGATAGCTTGTTAGCTTTTAAGACCCCAGACACCACTCACCAATATGAGGTGCAGAAGACTCTCTTAGCAAAAGACTAGTTATACCAATTGACCTCAATGTCCCTTGAAAACATAGTCCCCAGACCCCCATGCCTGGTACTCTAGCCTTTGAAATACTGGGTTGAGTTTAGAAAATCTTTCAGTTTATGCTGCAGTTGAGTTATGTCAATCTGTTCTCTACTGTGTGCTGTCATTGCTTTAATCTAACTAAATTCCTATTGACTGTCTAATCTAACACCAGCCCTCTCCATCCCACACCATCCTTGTAGCCATCAAACATGGCTGTACGGCATAGGTCTCATACAATACTTGTCCTTTTGCTGCTGACTGATTTCACTCAGCATGATGTCTTCTAGTTGAAACCAGGTTATGAGATGCTTTCTAAAATTATCATTGTTCTCTGTCATTGCATAGTGTTCCATTGAGTACATGTACCATAGTTTGTTTATCCATTCATCTGTTGATGGGCACCTAGGTTGATTCTGTCTTTTTTTCTTTTTTTTTTTTTTTTTGCTTTTGTGGATATTTCTGCAATAAACATTCATGTATATGTATCTGTTTGTGTGACTGCCTTTAATTCTGTAAGATATATTCTGAGCGATGAGATTGCTGGATCATATTGTATTTCTATTTCTAGCTTTCTAAGGAAGTGCCAAATTGCTTTCAAAGAAGTTGTCCCATATTGCATTCCCACTAGCAGGGTAGGAGAGTTCCAGTCTCTCCACAGTCTCTCCAGCATTTGTTGATTTGTGTTTTTTGGATTATTGTCAGCCTTGATGGGGTGAGATGGTATCTTATTGTAGTTTTGAGTAGGATTTTTCTAGTAGCTAGTGCTCATGAGCATTTCCTCATGTATGTTTTGGCTACCTAGATGTCTTCTTTGGTGAAATGTCTGTCCATCTCTTTTGCCCATTGCTTAACTGTGTTATTTACTTTTTTCTTGTTGACATTTTGCAGTACATTGTAGGTTATGGAAAACAGAAGTCAATCCGATATGTAGCTGCCAAATATTTTTTCCCATTCTGTAAGTAGTATTTGAACTCTCTTAATAAAGTGTTTGGATGAACACAAGTGTTTGATTCTTAGCAGTTCCCGTTTATCTATTTTTTCTTCTCTTGTTTGTGCATTGTTGGTCAGATTTTGTAGTCTGTCTAATCCGTGTATTAGAACTTTCATTGTTGACACTGTTTTTTCTTGCATGAACTTTACTGTTTTACTTTTGATATTTGATCTTTGACCCATTTTGAGTTAATTTTTGTGTAAGGTGTAAGATATAGGTCTTATTTCAGTCTTTTGCAGATGGATATCCAGTTTTGCCAACACTGTTTGTTAAAGAAACTGTTTTTGCCCCAGTTTATGACCTTTAGGCCTTTGTTGAATATCAACTGTGATAATTCTGGGGTCTCTATTCTGTTCCATTGGTCTACATGTCTCTCTCTCTCTTTTTTTTTTTTTTTTTTTTTTTACCAGTACCAGGCTGTTTTGACTACCATGGCAGTGTAGTAGGTTCTAAGGTCGGGTAGTGTCAGGCTTCCCACTGTGTTCCTCTTCTTCAGTAATGTGTTACCTATCTGGGATTTCTTCCCTTTCCAAAGTTGGTGATTTTTTTCTTCATCTCATTAGAAAAAAAGGACACTGGAATATGTATTGGGATTATATTATATATGTAGGTGGCTCTGGGTAAAATAGACATTTTCACAATGTTAAGTCTTCCTATCCATGAGCAATGTAGGTTTCTCCACTTATGTAAGTCTCTTTTGGTTTCTTGCAATAAGGTCTTGTAATTTTCTCTGAATAGGTCTCCTATTTCTTTTGTTAGATTTATTCCTAAGTATTTTATCTTCTTGGGGGCTGTAGTAAATAGTATAGATTTGATGATTTCCTCTTTGATGGTCTCTCTGTTTAGTTCCCATTCTCTGGGGGATTTGTTTCAGTCTCTCTCAATTCAGGATGATGTTAGTGGTTGGCTTTGCACAGATGCCACTTACTGTGTTGAAGAATTTCCCCTCTATTCCTATTTTGCTGAGAGTTTTCAACATGAATGGGTGTTGGACTTTGTCAAATGTCTTTTCTGCATCAATTCGCAAAATCAGGTCATTCTTTTGTGTTATTTATGTGATTGATCATATTAATTGTTTTTCTGATGTTGAATCAGCTGGTATGAATCCCTGGTATGAATCCAACTTGGTTATGATGAATTTTTTTTTGATATGTTGTTACATTCTATTGGCTAGAATTTTGTTGAATATTTTTTCATCTAGGTTCATGAGTTATATTAGTCTGTAGTTTTTTTCTTTTGTTTTGCGGGATCTTTCCCTGACTTTGCTATCAGGGCTTATGCTGGTTTCATAGAATAAATTTGGTAATACTCTGCCCCTTTCTATGCTGTGAAACAGCTTCAGTAATATTAGAGTTAACTGTAGTCTAAAGGTTCAGTACAATTCTCTAGTGAAGCTTTTTGTGGCAGGACTTTTTTTGGTTGATTTTTTTTTTATTACTTTCTCAATCTCTTCTTTTGTGATGGGTTTATTAAGTTGATCTTCTTCTTCTTGTGTTAATTTTGATAAGTGATATGATTCTAGAAAGTTGTCCATTTCTTCTCAGTTTTCAAATTTGTTAAAGCATTTCTTAGTATTCTGTTATGATATATTTGATTTTGATCGGGTCTGTTGTGATGTCTCCTGTTTCATTTCTTATTTGAGTTATTTGTTTCCTCTCTTGTTTTTCTTTTGTAAGTTTAGCCAATGTTTTATCAATTTTATCGATAAACAGAAAAAGGTGTACTTATCTATTGTTGGGTAAAAAGTTCTGTATATGTTGATACTGGCGCTTTTCAACCACTAATATTTTAGTTTATAGTCAAGCAGCTTAGCAACTGCACCACCAAGGAAATATGCACATACCAAAAAATTTCAACAGAATATAGAGATGATTTGCCACAGAGGGGGAAAAAATCTATCTCAGTTTGTGTCTCAGAAAATTTATAATCCTTTTGGTTGTTTTTGAAGTTTGGCAAAGCAGTAAGTTCGATTTAAGCATTTAAAAAATCAACCAAATTCTTTTTTAAAAACAAAAATTTTTGTTTAATATAACTGAGTGAAAATGTACATTCCCATATAAATTTACATACCCACCTATATGCAGCTTCCACTGCTCTCCCTGCCCGGTGACAGCACACTATTCCTCCCTGCTCCATACATGTCTCATTCTCCCAACAGTCTCTTTTTTCCCTCCTCTCCATCCACTCTCCTTCCTCCAGCCAGAGGTCAGCAGGATGACATCCTATAGATGTAAAGAACCATAAAGTGCAGGGTGCACTCCTTTTTATTCTTGTGTTGCCAGTGAGACTCAATTTAGTGAGCTCCATCACGGCTATCACTGGTGGTGGCCGGGCACCATCTGGTTCTTCCAGTCCCAAGTTGATGTAGGCACCCACTGATGTGGGTCTCTTTGTCTTCTGGGTTGTCTTTCCCCGATGTGATTTTGGTCCTTGGTGAGCATCTGTTCCTGCTGAGTTGGGACCATTTACTGTGCCCTTGGATGGCAGCTTGGCAGCTTTTAAGACCCCAGATGCCACTCACCAATGTAGGGTGCAGAGAGTCCTCTTAACAAAACTCTAGTTGTGCCAACTGGCCTCACTTTCGCCTAAGAGCATGGTCCCCCGCCCCCTGCCCCAGCTACTCTATCCTTGCAATATTGGGTTAAGATGGAAGGAGTTCTCATGTTATGTTTAAGGCCACTTAATATTGTTCTTGATTCTAATGTGTGCTATCGCCAATTTCACCCAACCAGATACCTAGCAACTATCTAATCTAAGCCCTCACCCCTCCCTCCCTCCCTCCTCTCCCTTGCAGCTGTCAGAGTCTTTTCTTCTATACACAAGTCTGTTTTTGAGATCTTATCATAGAGGTCTCATACAATATTTGTCTTTTTGTCACTGACTACTTTCACTCAACATGTCTTCCAGTTGAAACCAGGTCATGAAATGTTTCCTGAAGTCATAGTTGTTCTTTATCAACCAAATTCTTAAAGAGATTTGTCCGTTTGCTTTTTAAGCACTTAAAAATCAAAATACAAAACTTTCTTTTCAAAGAATGATAGAGAATAAAATTATTTAAACCATTCCATTTCCTCAAATAGTGAAAATAAATTGAAAAAGAATAACAAAGTAGGAAGACTCATGCTTCCTGATTTTAAAACACCATATAACTACAGTAATCAAAACAGCCTGGTACCTGTGTAACAACAGATGTACAGAATAATGGAGTAGAATCAAGTATCCATACATGAACCTACACATCTACTACAGTCAGCCAATTTTTGACAAGGGTCCTGAGTCCATTTGATAGGGGAAAAAAGAGAGTCTCCTCAATAAATAGTGCTGGGAAAATTGGAGTTTTGCATGTAGAAAAGTGAAACAGAATCCTTGCTTCTCACCACACACACAAAACAAATCCAAAATGATTTAAAGACCTAAATTAAAAAACAAAACCCATAAAACTCCTAGAAGAGTAAGAAGGGGCCTAACCTTCAACAATGGATAGTCTAACATAGTAACAAAAGCACAAAGAACAAAAGACAAGATAAATAAATGTAACTTCATGAATACTAGAAAGTTTAGTTCATCAAAAGACTTTACCAAAAAAAAAAAAAAAGAAAAGAAAGAAAGGGAGGGAGAGAGAAGAAAAGACAAGCTACTGACTAGGAGACTATCTTCAGAAACCATATACCTAAAAAGAATCTAGCAAAAAAATTCTATATAAAATCTAAGTTACTTAACAACAAGAAGACAGACAAATCATAAAGTGGGCAAAGGACTTGACATTTCACCAAAGAAGACATTCAAGTGCCCACAGATGAAAAGATGTTCAGCATCATCAACCCTTGGAGAAATGCACATCAAAATGACAGTAAGACACCACTTCACTCCCACTAGGATGGCCAAGATGAAAAATCAAAACAAATAAGCAAAAAATATCAAATGTTAATGAGGATATGGGAAATCGGAACCATTATCCATTGCTGGTGGGAATAAAAGGTGGTATAGTTGCTGTGCAAAACAGTGTGGCAGTTCTTCAAAACACTAAAAATAGAAGCACCAAAGGATCCAGCAAGTCCACTCCTAGGTGTGCACCCAAAAGACTGGAAGCAGAAACTACTGTTGTTTATTGTAGCGCTATTCACAATAGCTAAAAGGTAGAAACAACCTAAATGCCTATCAACAGACGAATGGATAAACAAACGTGATACATGCATACAATGGACTACTACTCAGCCAGCAGGAGAAATGAAATCTTGACATATACTAATGTACTGATGGAGCTTGAATACTTTATTCTGAGGAAAATAAGCCAATCACAAAAGGACAAATATTATATGGCATCACTTATATAAAAACACAGGAGAAGGTAAAAGTGTAGAGACCAAAATTAATGTTTATCAGGAGTAGAAAGGAGGAGGGAAAACAGATGAATGTTGATTGAAAAAATCACATTGATTAAGGTTGTACAGCTGGTTATTGAAATGGTTGTCAAGAAACTGTACACCAGTAAGAATCTGAATTGGCAAAAATCATGTGACACACTTACAACAGTGACCAAAAAAAGAAAAAAAAAAAGTAACTGCTGAGGTCGTTTATGTACAATCAAACACCTCATGGGATTTGGTTCCTTGGTTTGTTGGTTTAGGACCAGGGTTTCACGGGACAATGCAGTTAACTGGCCTAATAACATGTTTAGTACTTCTGTTCTGCCTCCTAGTTTGTGGTGTAGTGCCTGGGGTCTTAAAAACTTTTAAGTAGTCATCCAAGCCACAACAACTGGTGTCCATTCTCCTGAGCCATAGAGGAAGGAGAGTCAGGACTATGGAATGCGTGCTAATTGTGGCTAAAGAAGAATTTCCGTCTTTGCCATGAGACCAGAAAGAACTGGATGATGCCCAGCTACCACTACTTTGATCAAAGATTCCATGTAAGTTTCCTAATCAGAAGGGGGGAAATGAAGAACAGAATTTCAAATTTCTGTGGATTCCAAAGCCACAGAGGGTGGATGAACGCCTGAAACTATTGCCCTGAGATAATCTGTAAACCTTAAGCCAAAAATATTCTCTGGTATCATCTTAAAACTGACTGAATAGTAGTTTAGCTTAACTAGAGGGGGAAAAAAAGGTCCGCCTTGAGCTTATGCTCTTTTAAGAATTATCTATATGAGGTCAAATTGATGGCAGCAACTAGAAAGATTAGATAAGAACCTTATGTTGATGTTAATGAGTACCTTTTCATGTTTATTGACTGGGTATCCTCTTTTGTGTAGTGCCTATTCAAGTCTTCTGCTCTTTTTATATTCTAGTGTCTGTGTTTTTTTGTTGATTTGTAGGAATTTCCTATACTTTCAATCCTTTGTTAAATACGTAAACTATCTTCTTCTCAAGAAATTGCCTTACCTTCTAATTTTTTAAAGTTGAATCTTTATTGAAAAGAAATTTTTGTGCAATTTATCATTACTTTCCTTTGAAGTTAGTGTTTCCTGTTTAAAAAACGTTTGCCTATCCCAAAGTAATTGGTATATTATTCTACATTACATCTTAGGCACTTAATTTTCTTAACTTATACTTTTAGATCTATGCTTCACTTAGAATTGCTTTTTACACATGGTGTAAAATAAAGATGTGTGGGTTCATGTATGGATACTTGATTCTACTCCATATATTTATGTGTGGGCCAGTTACTGGGCTTCCCGTTTGTCTAAAACAGTGCCATAATGACCCTCCTTTAATTATCATGACCACATAATAAAACTTGATATCCAGTAGTATATGTTCTTCACTTTGCTCTTCAATGTTATGTTAGATGTTCTTGGTCCTTTGTATTTCTACATAATTTTATAATCAGCATCTCTATTTACACACACACACACACACACACATAAACACACTCTGCTGGTAATATGATAGAATTTCATTTGGTGTGAATTGATACCATTTTTATGTTGAATCTTCTGACTCATGAATCTGCTGCTTTGTTCCAAATTAACGTATTTGATCTTGTCTTGTAATTAAAATAATCTACATTCTAAGTCCACTATGCATCTGTCTATTTGCCACACTATAGATGCTCGTGTGTTGCTGTGATGCTAAAATCTATGCCACCAGTATTTCAAATATGACTAGAGGCACCCATGGTGGACCGCTTTCAGCAGAGCTTTCAGACTAGGAGAAACTAGGAAGATAAGCCTGGCAATCTACTTCCAAAAATAAGCCAATGAAAATTCCATGGATACCAAAAGAATGTTGTCTGGTACAGTACCAGAATATGAGACCCTGGACCAACTTGATAGCACTTGGCTTGGCTGGCAGGATGAAAGGTACTCCAAATACACAGTGCCTGCAGCAGTGGATCTAAGCATGTAAACAAACATGAAGATGGCTCAGGGGCAGGCAACATTTTGTTCTGCTATGCATGGGGTTGCCCCAAGATGAAGTCAGCCCCAGCAACAGCATATTCTCAGTGCCTGCTTAGTTGCTCGTTCTGTTTGTAGGTAGTTCTCCTTTCATTTCCATCAGACTATATTTACATTTTCTGAGATCATGTTATTAGTACTATTATATCTTCCTGTTAGATTAACACTTTTATCTTTATGAAATGTTTCTTTTTATTTCTGGTAATGCTTCTTGTCTAAAAGTTTACCTTGTCTGATGTCATTTACAGCTACATCAGTTTTCCTTGGTTCTTATTTGCATAACATACTTCTTTCTATTATCTATTCTTTCAACATTTTTGTACTTTTATATTTAGGTGTACTGCTAGGATGTATTTCATAACCTAGTTTTTTGTTTGTTTTAATCCAGTCTGGCAATCTTCCTTTTTTAACTGAAATATCTAGTATATTTATCATAATGTAATTACTACTGAACTGGACTACAATCTACATTTTACTTTATTATATTTGGTCGACCTGTTTTAAATTACTTTTTGCTTTTTTTAAATTATGTAGTTTTATTACCTCATTTTTCCCTTCTGTTAATTTCTTAGTTATATGTTATTTTAATCATCTTTTAATGGCTTTCCTAGATAACAGAATTTTTATTTTTGCCTGATTATAGTTTCAATGGCGATGTCCTCCCATGCAGTTTTCTACTTCCCAGATGATGCAAGCACCTGTGGACTACTAAGATAGTCTTATTCTTACCTCTTTGATGGTAATATGTCTTTCTTTGGTTGTTTGGTTGTTTCTTCTTCTTTCATTTTAAACAGTTTTATACAATGTCCTTAATCTGGTTTTGTTTGCATTTATTCAGTTTAAAGTTTGCATAGCTTTTGAACAGATGAGTTGCTGTCTCCTTTCACTTTTGGAGAATGCTTGATCATTATCTATTAAATATTGCTTTTGTCAAATTTTCTTTTTCCTTTCCTGTCTGGACTCCAGTTACTAGTGTGCTCAACCTTTTCACTGCATTCCATTTGTCTTTTTTTTTCCCTGTATTTTCCACACTTTTGCTTTCTATGATTTAGTCTGGATCTATTCTACTGAACTGTTTTACAGCTCACTAATTTTCTCTTTAGCTGCATCAGTTTCCTTTTAAATTTGTCTGTTGAGCCATTAATTTCTATTGCTATGAATATATATTTGAAGTCTAAAACCTCCATGTGAGTTTTTGAAATAGATTCTGATTCTTTGATGAAGTTCCCTATTTGGCCATTATTTCCTTGAACATACTGCATGGTTTTTAAAAACATGTGTGTTAGAAAACTTCAATGTCTGAATCCCCTGATAGCCTGTTTGCATAGTCTGTTTTTTCTTATGTTTTTTTTACTAAAGTATTTTTAAAATTAAATGCCAGATATTATGTATAAAAAGTTACAGAAATAATTTAAAGATCTATAGGATATTATCTTCTACAAAGGGATACAGTTTTTTATTTTACTAAATTTTTTGACAGTCAAGCAAAAGCCAAACACTTTATTTTGGATTTGAACCATTTCTCTGCTGGGAGCCAGCCTTGGCAGGGTCTGGGATCATGAAGAGATGGGTGGCGTTGGTGAAGAAACAAATGAGACTGAGACAACCAGGAATCTGGAGATCAGCAGCCTGCTAGGACCTGCCTTTCTTTATTTTTTTTATAATCAATGAGGTGACGTGATTTCACCTTGGTCTTTTGCCACGTAAGCTATTGGCTAGTAAGAAACTGACACCTCGTGGTCTCTTTTCATGTTACTTGTCAAGGCTTTCTAGATAATGGCCCGAGGCAAGTATATTGTGGTAATAATTAACAGTGAAAACAAAGTTATGCCTTGAGCTTAATCAGCTCTTTTCATGTCTCGAGGTCAAGGGTACAGAAAGAAGGGTAGGCTCATCCAAAGCCAGCTGTCTCTATGGGTTCCTCCTTTGTTCTTATTCTATCTCTTTCTGTGAGGATAGTAAGGATCCACTGTCTCCCACCCATAAGCTGTTCTAAGAAGGATATTTCTTTACTATGTACTCATTTGTCATACCAATTATAATAAACTTGGGAGCTATCTATCTTCCTAGTGTAGGGAGTGGGTTGTCTACATCTAAGGACTGTGTGGAAGGTTGTCCTTGGGAAGCTTCCCAGGGCCTTCCTGTAATCTTGTGTTTCACATGTGGAGGGGGAAGTGCAGTTGGGGGAAGCCAGCGGAGCCAGGCTGGACTCAGTATTCCTGGGCTGGGTGTGCTGTGTCGGAATTCATTAAGCTGAGGGGGTTGTAAAACTCTTCTTAGAAGGCATCTTCTTTGATCCTTGTGCTGGAAGATAAGAGGGTATTTTTGAGGAACATTTAATTAGGATGCAAAATATCATCAGGGAGAGTGCAGCCAAAAAAATATGTCAAGGGTGAGATGCGTCTGCTAGCCATTGCATAAGCGTGTGGCCTTACTTACAGAGGCTTCTGTGGGTGACGGGCCTTGGCATTTCTCAACTGGATTTTAGTATTTCACATTCCTTCCTGAGGGACATTTTGGCACACTACAGAATTTGTAGTTAACAAATGTAGTCTACGTACTGTCAGTCATCACGCCTAAAATGTCATCCTTTACAGGTCTCAGCTGAAGACCTAGACTCTTTCAGAACTGCTCTCCTTTAGCAGGCCCTGTACTCCAGTCTGTATCTTCCCTCCTCCAGCCCTGTGGTATTGTTTAAATCTCCGCCAAGTTTCTCAACTTCTTGGCTGCTATTTATCCTTAGTTTCTGCTCTAACTGGAACCCCCGATAGTGTAGTGGTTAAGTGCTACAGCTGCTAACCAAGAGATTGGCAATTCAAACCCACAAGATGCTCCTTGGAAACTTTATTCTGTTCTATAGGGTCACCATCTGGTGGAATCGACTCAACAGCAGTGGAGTTTTTTTTTGTTTATTGTATGTTTGTTTTCTGCTCTAACTGGAATTTATTCCCTCTCTCTCTCCACAAACTGTTATAAATGCCTAAAGGGAAAAAGCAGCAATAAATATTGGGGTCAACTCTGCTTTCCTTCTTTCTTGTACTTTAGCCTGTGATGTCCTCTTTGCCCTGATAGCCCTTCCAGGTTTTTAAGTTGTTCTGGATGGGAACATGTCAGGCCAACATGACTAGTGTAGAAGTTTATGTCATTCAAATTTAAGTGCTCATTGACAATACTGAGTCAGAGCAATTCCTGAAACAGGAATGGTTTTCTGTGAAAGTCCACTGTGTTAATCTTGCTTTTAAAATTTCAACTACTCAGTTGTTTAAACTGAGGAAGTACAACATGAAGGTCAGAGAAGTAGCTACAATTTTAAAAATATCTTCTTCTAAAATGAAATGTTTTGCTTATCTTATACGTTGAGTGGATTCTTGTAGCAACCAAGTACTGAAATAGTTCAGATTTTGAAACAGATCACTCAGATATTCTTTAGTTTGAATTTTCACTCCTGTGAAAACTTAAATGGTAATTTTTATTTCTTTTCTCAATCTGTTTACCATTCTAGTTGATACATGTAAAACAATGTATTATAAATTTAAGCCAGAAGTTTAAAATAACTTTAAAGAAGTCCTAGACAAGGTACTATTCTAAGAAATAAGAGAAGAGTAATTATAAAATACATTCAGTTTATACTCATGGGACTCAGAATCAAGCTCCACTTGGTGACAGCTTCCTTAACATTTCATATTTTACAGTCTTGGCCACCAAAGACTATAATTCCATAGGTTTGAGGTGAGATCTAGGATTTCTAAATGATTCCTTTGTATGTGATCTGAAGATACACTTTAAGAAACATTGTTCTGTATAGTTTTTTTTGTGCTTGATCAAGTATTATAACATATATACATATCTTATCAAGTCATATTGATAATGACAATTTACCACACTGAATACAGTACAAAGCTCATTTCCATTTAGATCTTTTATCCTCCTTTACTTTTAAATATGATTGTCTTAAGTATATACTCTAATTACATTGAGATCACATCAGATGATGCTATGATTTTGCTTCTACCATCAAATATACTTTAAGTAACTCCTGAGAGGAAGGGTAGTCTGTTTATTTGGCACAATTTTCATCCGTTTCAATATACTTCTTTCTTTTCTGCAGGCCAAGCCTTCTTCTATTATCATTACCTTTGTGTTTTGAGAATTTCCTTCAGCCATTCTTTAAGGATAGGTTTGCTAGTAACAAATTTTCTTAGTTTCCCTTCATTTGAGAATGTATTCATTTCACCTTGCATCTTAAAGGATACTTTGGCACATATAGAATTTGCAGCTAATAGTTCTACTAACTGCAAAATGTTGTTCCACTTCCTTCTGGCTTACATGGTTTCAAGAAGAGAAATCTCATTCTAATTGAAACTTCCCTACAACTAAAGTATTATTTCTTTCTGGCTGCTTTCAAGATTTTTTCTTTGTTTTTGGTTTTCAGAAGTTTAATGATGATCTATCTTGGCATCAACAGGAAGGATTTCTTTGAAGTTATATTATTTGGATTTTTCTCAACTTATTATGTAGGTTTATGTCTTTCATCAAAGATGAGAAGTTTTCTGCCACTATTTCTTTGAACACTTTTTCATTTCCATTCAGTCTTCTTCTGAGACTTTGCTGATAGTTACTCCTTTCGTTATCATCTCACAGGTCCCTGACACTATCTTTTCTTTTCCCTTTCTGTTGTTCAAATGAGTAAATTCTATTGCTCTGTCCTCAAGTTCATCAAGTCTATTCTTTGTCATTTCCACAGTAACTATTGAGCCCATTTAATGATTTCATCTTCTTTTTTTTAAAAAAAAAAAAATTTTGCTTAGTGCATTTTTTAGTTCTATAATTCACATTTAGTTCTTTTTTATAGCATCTATTTCTTGATTAGCACTGTATATTTTTTAAAGTTGTTTCAAAAATTTTGCCCTTATTTAATGAAGCATTTTTATAGTGGTTCCTTTAAAATACTTTGCAAATAATTCCAAGGTGTGATTTGATTCATCTTGGTGCTAGTGTCTATTGATGGTTATTTCCTCATTTGTGTTGTGATTTTGAATTGTATTCTAGACATTTTGGGTGTTACGTTATGAGACCTGGGTCATATTAAGTCTTTTTGTTCATTTTGTTTTAAGTGAAAATGTATAATTTGAGTCAGTTCCTCATACAAAGACTTACACACACTTTACCATGTGACCCTAGCTGTCCTCCCCACACTGCAACACCAAGCTCCTCCCCTCTGTCTCATACTTCCTGTGTCCAGTTAACCAGCTCCTGTTCTCCTCTGTCTTCTCATCTCACCTCTAGACAGGAGCTACCTAGTTAGTCTCCTATATCTATCCAAGCAAAGAAGCACACCCTTCACCAATAACATTTTATGTCTTATAAGCTAGTCCAATCTTTATCTGAGGAGTTCCTTCAGAAATGGTTTCAGTTCTGGGCTAACGGAGAGTTCAAGAGCCATGTTTTCCAGGGTGCCTTCAGTCTGTTAGACCATATCGTCTTGTCTTTTTGCTAGAGTTTAAGTTCTTCATCCCACATTTCTCCTGTTCCGTCTGAAATTCTTTGTTGAGTTCTCAGGAAGGGCAGTATTTGGTGGTAGCCAGGCTCAGTCTAGTTCTTCCGGTCTCACATTAATGTAGTCTCTGGTTTATGTGACCCTTTCTGTCTCATGGGCTTTTACTTTCCTCGTGTCTTTGACGAACTTCTTTCTCCTTTGCTCCAGGTGGGTGACACCAATTCATGCTTCTTAGGTGGCCACTTGCTAGCTTTTAAGATGCCAGATGCCACTCATCAAAATGGGATGCAGAACATTTTAATAAATGTTGATATGCCAGTTGACCTAGATGTCTCATGAAACCAGAGTGCCCAGACCTCTGTTCCTGCTGCTCTGTCCATTGAAGTGTTTGGTTTTATTCTGAATACTTCTAATCTTGATGTTTAGTCCATTTGTTTGGACTTCTCCTCTACTACGTGTTGTCTCCCTTCACCTAAAATAATTCTTATCTACTATCTAATAAGTGAATACCCCTTTCCCTCCCCACCTCATAACCATTAAAGAATGTTTAGTTCTGTGTTTGAAACTATTCTTGTGTGCTTATAATAGTAGTTTCATCAATGTTTGTCCTTTAGCAATTAACTAATTTCACTCATCATAATGCTTTCCAGATTCTTCCATGTTATGTTTCCCAAATTCATCATTGTTCTTTATCATTGCGTAATATTCCATTGTGTGAGTATACTGTAGTTTGTTTATCCATTCTTCTGTTGATGGGCACCTGGGTTGATTCCATCTTTTTGCTGTTGTGGGCAGTGCTGCCATGAACACTGGCATGTGTGTATCTATTTGTGTGGCATCTCTTATTTCTCTAGGATATAATTCAAGAAGTAAGATTGCTGTATTTTATGATATTTCTGGAAACCTTGCTGGTATAGTGGGTTAAGTGCTACATCTCCTAACCAAAAATTCAGCAGTTGATAGCTGCCAGGTGCTCCTTGGAAACTCTGTGGGGCAGTTCTACTTTGATCTCTAGGGTTGCTAAGAGTCAGACCCAACTTGATGGCAGTGGCTTTTGTTTTTTGGTTTATGGTGTTTCTATTTCTAGTTTTTTTAAAGAAAGTGACACACCAATTTCCAAAGTGGTTGTACCATTTTACAATCCTACCAGGAGTTCACAAGCATTCTAGTCTCTCTGCATCCTCTCCAACATTTATTAGTGTTTTTTTGATTAATGCCATCATTGTTGGGGTGAGATGGTAACCAGTTGTGGTTTTGTTTTGGATTTCTCTAATGGCTAATGACTGTGAGTATTTTTTTCTCACATATCTGTTACCTGCCTGAATGTCTTCTTTGGTGAAGTATTTGTTCATATCCTTTGCCCAGTTTTAATCAATTATTTATCTTTTTGTTTTTGAGATTTTGCAGTATCTTGTAGTTTTTAGGGATTAGACACTGATTGGATTTGTTACTGGCAAAACTTTTTTCTTTGTAGATTTTTTCTTACCCATTTGATAAAGTCTTTGGATGAGCATATGTGTTTCATTTTTAGGAGTTCCCAGTTATATGTTTTCTTGTCTGGTGTTAGTGCATTGTTAGAAATGCTTTTTAGTTTGTTTATGCTGTGTATTAGGTTTCACAACATTGCTCCTATTTTTTCTTCTATGATCTGTATTATTTTAGATTTTAGATTTAGATCTTTGGTCAATTTTGGATTAGTTTTGGGGCCTGGTGAGAGATAGGGGCCTTTATAAATGTATATTTTTGCATATGGATGCCCAGTTATGACAACACCGTTTGTTAAAATGACTCTTTTCCCCAGGTTACAGACTTTAGACTTTTGTCAAATATCAGCTGCTCACAGGTGGCTGGTTTTATGTCCGAATTTTCAATTCTGCTCCTTTGGTCTATGTGTTTGTTATGGTACTAGTATCAGGGTGTTTTGATTACTGTGACAGTGTACTAGGCTTTAAAGTCAAATAGTGTGAGGCCTCCCGCTTTGTTCTTCTCCTTCTGTAATGCTTTATTAATCTGGTTCTGCTTCTCTTTCTGTATGAAGTTGATGATTTGTTTTTCCTTGTTATTAAAAAATACCATTGAAATTTGAGATTGCATTGAATCTATACAATGTTATGGGTAGAATAGATGTTTTTACAATGTTGAGTCTCCCTATCCATGAGCAAGGTACTTTTTCCACTTACATTGGTTACTTTTGGTTTCTTGCAGTAGCGTCTTGTAGTGTTCTTTGCATAGGTCTTTTACAACTCTGGTTATATTTATTCTAAGTATTTTATCTTCTAGGGGGCTATTGTAAATGGTGTTGATATAGTAATTTCTTGAGTTTTGTATGTTTCTCTTATATCCTGATATTTTGATGAAATCTTCTATTAGTTCTAGTAGGTTTTTTTTGTGTGGATTCTTTAGGGTTTCTGTGTATAACATTGTATGATCTGCAAATGGAGATACTTTGGCTTCTTCCTTACCAATTTGAATGCCCTCTATTTATTTTTCCAGCCTGATTGCTCTGGTTAGAACCTCTAGCATAATGCTGAACAGTAGTGGTGACAAAGGACATCCTTGTCTGATTTCCTTCTCAAGGAGAATGTTTTCAGACTGCCTATATTTAAGAAAATATTGACTGTTGGCTTTGTATAAATGTCCTTTACTATACTGAGAAATTGCCCTCCTGTTCCTATTTTGCTGATAGTTTTTAACATGAATGGGTGTTGGCCTTGTCAAATACCTTTTCTGCATCAATTAATACCAAGTAGTTCTTTTTCTTTTAGCAGCTAGTTCCACTGTTGAGGTGTTGAGGGTTGGATTGGTATGTATAGTTAACTTTTCTCTGGGCCCTGCCAATACCATACTGACAGAAGTGGTATACTACATCAATCTGCCTAATTGCAGATATGTAAGTGAGAAGAAAGAACAATTCCTCCTTTGCCCTGCTGATACCTTTCCTGTGAAAGTGGAATAATGACTTGTACCATCTTGTTGCCACCAAACAAGATGTAAGTGCAGCTCCCTACTGAGTCCCATTGTCACTAGGGGGAGGGAAAGCAGAGGGTTGACTCACACAGCTTTGTTGCTGCAGAGTGGGCAGAAGCTCAGCTCCCCACTCAGCTCTGCTAAAACTGTGGGAGAGGCTGTGGGAGAAAACAGAAGGCCAAGTAGACTGGTCTCGCAATATCTCATTCTGCTTGGTTGTTGCTGGCTTAGTGTGAAGGCTCAACATCACACTGAGCACTGCAAACACCAGGGATAGGGGCTGAAGTAGAGTGTTGGCTAGTCCCAAACTGCACTGCATTTTTAGATTCCATTGATGTCGTGTGGGGGCAGAGTCTTAGACTTGCTGGAACCTGTTGAGCCTATCCTGATGGGAGAAACCAAGCACTGCCTGCTTCCACGGGGTGGAAAACAGAAATTTATCTCCTTTTGCTTAGTCGTTTAGTGCTGGTGAAATAGAAACACGCAAGTGAATGTATTTAACAAAGAGAAATTTACTATCTCACAGTCTAGTAGGCTAACAGTCAAGATTCAGGGCATCAGCTCCAGGGGCAGACGTTCTCTCTGTCGGCTCTGGAGGGAGGTCCTTGTCATCAGTTATTCCTTGCTCTAGGAGCATCCCAGCACAAAAATCTTGGGTCCAAGGGACATATTCTTCTCCCAATGCTTCTTTCTTGGTGGTATGAGGTCCCTACTATCTGCTCATCTCCCCTACCTTTGATCTTTTGTAAAGCAAAACGTACAAACCCTGCACCAGGGAAATTCTCTTTACATGAGGTGAGGGATATGAACTTAGTAGGTGGTATTATAGTACCACCCTAATTATATTTAATAAAATCCAATCTTTCTCCATTAACCACAGACACTGATGAAGATTTACGACATATAAGAGTATCACAGTCATAAAATAGAGGACAGACAATTGTACAATACTGGGAATCATGGTCCGGGCAAATTGATACACGCATGTGTTAGAGGACATAATTAGGTCTGTGACATCCCTGTTTAGTCCTACAGTCACAACTGTGCAAGCAAATGGGAACACATCCACCTATTTCTGAAGACGCAAGGGGTGGGGAGGAAGATCAGCTGAAACCATGGGGAAGAGAGACACAATCTTTCCATTATTTGGTTGGAGTGGGGCTGATGTTGCAAGAAAAAAAAAGTTTTCCATTATTGGTTCATTCTTGAGTCCTTTGATTGGGGGAACATGCTTTTTTCATGGAGTGGGTGGGAGTAAGAGAGGCTTTTGGTTTGTGCCTGTTTGCTGTTCTATTTTGGAGGCTTCTGTAGTGTCCTGTCTGGGATATATGTGAAGCTGATTAGCATAAAGAGTTTGTGCCAACTGCTAGCCTAAATGTTGGTGATTTCAATCTATCCACTGGTGCCATGGAAGCAATTCTACACTGTAATACATGAGGAGATATGAGTTGAAACTGACTCAACAGCAATAAGGTTTTTGTTTTTTGTTTTTTTTTTTCTTGCTCATTCATTTGTTTAATAAAGAAACCCAGGAATTCACTGCCACATTGTTTCTCAAGTCCTGAGATCCATAGGAAGCCATCTTTTTTCTACCTTTCGGAGTTTTTCAATGCTAGTTTGTTGTGCTATGGCCAAAATCTTGTCATCGTAAGGAGGACTATCTGGGAGAGATGGGTCTACTCCATTTGGCCAGAACCAGAAGTCTGGTCTTGATTTTTAGCAAAAACAGATAGACAACAAGTATATTAATACCTATGATTAATTCATATAAGCAACTTTTCAGAACGTTACAGTGTTAGCTTAGCCAAACGTTTTAATGTTCTGCATCAGTCATATTTGTCATACCACAGTTTGTGATGAGAATTAGGTTTCAAAATGAAAATATGCTTTAAATAACTCCTAAAACATCAAAAAAAATCAAATTATCTTCTTCATAGTTTTGTGTGGGTGTGTTTAGGTGAGTTTAATTCTCTGCAGTAATGGAAGTTGTTTTCAGCTTAGCCAGAAATCCAATCTGTAACCAGTTTGACTAAAGGAGATTTTATTGTACATAGAAAATTTGGAGCAGAGTTGATTATACCCCAAACATGAAGACATATTTAAAAATAGCACTCAGGGGAGAATATCTTTCTTCAAATATATGGAGGTAATTGTATAGAAATCTCCACCAGGTCTAGCCAAGTGCCATTGAGCAGAGTCCGACTCCACTGGGTAAAGAAGACAAAATTGAATTTTGTCTTAAGTTTCAATAGCAGGATGTTAAGTAAGATTCCTTTCTTCCTTTCTTAAAATTATAAAATTAATGTGAAAAAATACATACGTCTGAAAAAATATTCAAGCAATATATAAGGACAAAATGAAAAAAAACCATGTATCAATCTCTTCCTCCTTACCCTTCAACACTCTCTCCACTGTTAACAGCTTGATGTGTTGGGTTAGATTTTAATGACAGTCTTGTGCAGTCAAAAGTTCCTACACTCCTTGGAGATTTTCAAAACCAGTCACGGGAGGTAATTTGGGGGCAAAGGGAGACGAGCTTTCTTTCAGATCCCAAAGCCAAAGCCACTGCCATTGAGTCGATTCCGAATCAGAGCAATCCCGTAGATGAGTTAGAACTGCCCGTAGAGCTTCCAAGGAGAGCCTGGTGGATTTGAACTGCTGACCTTTGCCTTAGCGGACGTAGTGCTGAACCACTACACCACCACGGCTCCCAAGCAGGTTTCAATTCACAAACAATAAGATGTAGCAACTTTTTAACACGGTGGTGGCATAGTGGTTCAGTGCTACGTGTACTGACTAAAAGCTGAGCAGTTTGAATCTGCTGGGATCTCTGGAAACCACGGAGCAGTTCTAGTCTGTCTTATAGGGTTGCTACGGGTAGGAATCCACGGCCCGCGACATGTTTTGTTTTTGATACTCTTTAACACACATGCACATTTTTCATTTGAAACGACTATTGGTGGTGCCTCCAATTGTGTGCTTATTTCTGACTTTATGTGGGACTTGAACATCATCTTCATAGAAGTACAACATTGGACACATTTCAGTATTTGTTAAACACACTGGAGTTATTCCAAGAGTTATTCCAACATACCTGTTTTTGTTTTCTTCATTAACAATATAAATGACTAAGCTATAAAATAATTTCACAAATACAACACAATATACTAAAGCTTAATAACATTATTTTTCCTCAATATTTTCTTGTCTTTGAAGTCACTACTGCCTTCAGTAGTCCTGTCTTCTCTAATTTCTTTGGAAAATTATGTCATATTGATGAGCACTGAGGCTGGAAAAGAGTCTACTAATCAATTAGAGTTTATAGGCTTAGCTAGAAACCTGTGTATGAAGACTTCCTCAAGTGCCGTAATGGGAAAAATTCTCTCTCTTTGTTTCCAATCCCCCTCTACCCAGCCTTGGTTTAAGGCCTGTCCTGGTGGTGTAATGGTTAAAAGCTACAACTGCTAACCCAAAGTCTGGCAGTTTAAATCCACCAGGTGTTCTGTGGAAACCCTATGGGGAAGTTCTACCCTGTCCTATAGGGTTGCTATGAGTTAGAATTGACTCAACAGCAATGGGTTTGTGAGGCTTAGTATACATCATTGTGGTGGATGTCTGAGTTTGTGTATTATGTTTTCTTGGCAGGCAGGCACTGTCTCATTTATTTGGACATTTCCTGCTATACCTGGTACAATGCTGTGAGCAGAGAAGGCATTCATTAAATATTTTTTGAATGAAGATATTGAATAAATTACATTTTTAGTCTAAAAAAGCCACATTAACCCACAGAACTCTACTTTCCCCTTATTCATATTGACTTTTGCACTCTAAGTATTGCTATATTGATTCTATTTAGTTAAAAATTACATTTTTTCAAATTGATGAGTTTATTCATCAGAAATGTTTTGCTAAGTTGTTTGCAGAATGAGGGTCTCAGACCATGTTTGAGTTTCCACAGAAGTGAAAGAAAATCTTGGCTCTCCCAGAGAAATTGCTTGTAGTTCTTTGTTCAAAATCAGTCCCTGAGAACTAAATGTCTTTTTGGTAAATGCTGAGAATTTAAACAATTTTCAAAGTGACCAGGTAGGGTAAAAGATACTTTGTTGGAAATAACACATGCTCTAACAATAGGGTGCTATATTTTCTGAATGTGCCACATTTCTTTGCAAAAGTTATATACATATCACATTCTCAGTGTGATGACATTCTGAAATGTTATGTAGATCTTAACGTACAAATATCTGAGAAAACAAAGAACATTTGTTCGTTCTTAGCTGCTGGCCTACACTACTCTTGAAATTTTCAAAATCGTGTCTATGAAATTGTAACTGAATCATATTGCTTTGAAAGATATGTTTGACCTATCCTTATGGCATCTATACAGCATGCAGGAAACAGAAGCAATAAACTCACTCATGACTGATTCCTAGATTCTCATTGACTTCTTCTAGGTGAGAGAGTGGGCAAAGTTAACATTTAACATGTCATATTTAGTCACAATAAGGTGTCATTTCCAATAAGAAAAATCTGAGTACATAAAGATATGAATTGCACAATGATATTTTATGGTTTGATATTTAAGCCTGAGGTGTGGATATCTCTAGAAGCAACCAAAACATTAGAGCTATCCTAACACACACGGTTTCTGCCTTTTCTGTTTTTGCCTTTTCTGTTACGATTAGGAGGTGGAGTGTTGCAAGTGAAAGTAGTTTAAGGTTTTTCATCACCTGCCTACTCCCTCTCCTTACCCTTGCACACTGCCTTGAGACAGTAGCTTAGTGATGTGACCCTTGGGTGGACACCAGAAATGACCAGATATGAACAGTTGAAAAGATCAAGCTTGATTTTGGATTCTAGGCTTTGTCTCTGCATCTTCATGGGTAGGGCTCTGGACTCTGCTCTCCTGGAACAAAGGACACAGGAAGAAGATGGCTATACCGTTAGTGGGGAGATGAGCCCATGTCATAAATCTTTTTGTGGCAACTCTAAATATTAAGAAATATGAAACAGCAACTAGAATCTCTCCCTGGGAAATTGCATATTTTGACAAAGCTTGCAGAAGTTTTCTGGAACAGAGAGCATCCTTCTTGTTTATCCCTGATGAATTTTCTCACATTGTTGTTGTGGGCCGTCAAGTCGGTTCCAGCTCATGGTCACCCTATACAGGACAGAGTAGAGCTGCCTCATAGGGTTTCCAAGGAGTGGCTGGTTGATCTGAGTTACCCTGTGGTTGGCAGCCTGAACCATTAACCACTTTACCACCAGGGGTCCATACTCACCTTAGATCGACCGGATCATTGAAGGTACTTTTTAGATGACGTAATGCTTTGTTCTATCGTATATTTTGGATCATGTTCAAGGTTGTTCTATCTCATCATAGTTTCATGGCTGATTCTTCAAAGTTCTTGAAGGTTGACTCTTCTTTTTAAAATGTTGTAATCCCTAGGCCTGCTGATCTGTGTGTGTGCCAATGGCTGCATTCAAGTATCAGTTGAGAAGACATTTTGGCTGTTTGCATTTTGAAAACACAGTGTCTGTCTCCGTTGCCTGTTTAATACAGACACAGGCAATACACAAAGTCTTTATTATTATTAATTTATGACATTAAATTATCAGCCAAATTTATGAAGGCAAAATGAGCTGATTATTTCTAGTCCTTTCTGTGAGGACTTTGGAAATAAGGACCATAAAACATCAGTAAAGATTTTCCCTAAAATAGTGGCTTTCAGACACCCCGTATAAGAACAAGGCTTCAATGTATTTATATGCTTTAGTTTTATAATTGTGAGTATATCACTGTTGTTCTTAGATTTCAGTTTTGAAAGTGTTCAACAGCTGAGTCGGAAACTAGAATCCACCCTTAAAAATACAGAAGCAAGATACGAGTGGTATAATCCTAAGAGCAGAGCCAACCCCAGTTCAGCAGTCTTTGGCTCCAGCTGTTGAGAAGAGATCATTTAGATTATAACAGCAGGACCAAGAAATGCTTTTAATATGAATTCCTTGCATTGCATGTCTCTCTTTGAAGAACAAGTGGACATTCTTACAAACTACCAGAATAGGAGGCTGTTTGTCTTTTCTCAGTTCAGCAGCTGTAAGTAGATATGGAAGCCAAGGTCTCATGAATTTTGTGTTACATTTTGCTTCAGTTAAGGACTTTAAGAACTTGCTGATTTATGTCATTTTCTTTTACTTTTCCATTTACTATTTCTAGTTTAGCACATTAAGCATATATTATTCTTATAATGGATGCACATCCACATGTGGACTCAGGTAATAGCCGAGAAGGCATTTTGACTGTTTTCATTTTGGAAGAATAATCTCTGTTTTCTTCATCTGCTTAATACAGACAACTAGCATTAGGCAAAGTCTTTATTATTATTAATTCATGGCACTAAATTAGCAGCTATGAAGGCAAAATAAATAGATTATTTTAGATTGCAGGTTACATTTGCTGTGATCTTAAGAGGAATACAAAAAGATCAGAGACTTCACAGGTAGTGAATACTTTCATTAAGCGTACGGTGCTGTACTTGGGGTGAAAGGAACCTACAGACATATGCGAGTCATCTTGAACTCTCGGTTACTGGTACAGAGATCATTCTGGGCTCCATTTTGAAATATTTTCCCTATGGTTCCCATAGTTTCATTTTTTATCAACCTGTCTGTCTATATGGAGTCCCTGGGTAGTGCAATGGTTAGGCGCTTGGCTACAATCAAAATGTTGGTGGTTTGAATCCACCCAGAAGCATCTCTGCAAAAGACCTTTTGATCTACTTCTGAGAGATCACGTCCTACAGAGCACAGTCCTATTCTGATGCACGTGGTACCATCATGTGTTGGAATTACCTTGCTGCTGATGATATGTTTCCATAAAGATTACAGCCAAGCAAACCCTATGGGGCAGTTTTACTTCATCACATGTGATTATTGTAGGCCAAAATTGACTTAATGCCACACAATATCTGTCTATCTATCCATCCATCCATCTATTCATCATTTGCTTTCTTTTACAAAATATCTGTCTTCCTACTAAGAGAAAAATAAAAGTTAAAATTGAACAGTTTAGATTAACTAGCAAAGAATGTCTGCCTTGAGCATGGTGCTCTTTTAAGACCTAAGTGTGTGGGATCAGACTGACAACAGCATTTGTCAGGAAACTTATGGGGCAGTGTGTTTATATTAATAGGGGTGGTACAAGTCAGAAAAGGAGGGTGAGTATGGTTACAGAACTTGAAGAATGTAATCAGTGTCCCTGAATTGTACAGAATTAAATTGGTATATGTTCTGTATGTTCAACAACAACAAAACTTAACTAATTAATTAAAACAAAAAAGTTAAAATTGAAAGAGAAATGGAAATAAAGTTGGGTATGCAAAATAACTCTTAATCAAAAATGTCACTTCTGTCAAGTCAATTCTGACTCACAGCAACCCTATAGGTCAGAGTAGATCTGCCCTACAGAGTTTCCAAGGAGCAACTGGCAGATTTGAATGGCTAGCTTTTTTATTAGCATACAAAGCACTTAACCACTATGCAACCAGGGTTTCCACTGATGTAAATCATGACTAATAATCATGTTAACAGTTGGGCCACACAAGGTTTTCTGAGGCTTTTCTTGGCTGTCAGCACAATGGAAACCTGGTCAGTCACTTGTCTGAGGGTTCACAGAGCAAAACAAAACCAGTCACTCATAGAAGTGCTGCTGTTCTTGTTTACAAGACCAGATGGAAATTCTTCTAAAAGCCTCATAAAGAAGACACTGTGTACTCTGATGAACACTGTGACAATGTCCTTACATATAGGCTGTGACCTATTTCTTGCACAGTTCCTCAATATAGGCAGTTCAGTAAAAATGAATTCTCCAGCCAACCATCAGTCCGTCTTCATCTATAAGTTTCCCATGTTGCCCTATATTAGTATAAAGTCTAGGACAGTGCTAAGTAGGTGTCAGTGATTGTTACTACCATTATTATTATCATCAGGTGTGTGCCTGCTGTAACTGGGAAGAGAAAGTCCACACTTGGTGCAGGTGAGCGGAAGGCTGTCTGGAATCCCTCTGAGCTCTCATTTCCCACCTCCTACACATGCCCTCTAGCACCTCTGCTAGCTGGAAACATGACCAGGCTTGAGATGGAGAATGCCACATTTGGGCTCTCAAGGAAAGGTGGGCTCACTCCAGGTAATGCTGGAAAAACAGAAACTCCATACATAGAGTTATTGCTAGGGCAGGGAGCAAGCCAAATCTGAGCTAAGAGGAATACCTTTCAAGCAAGAACATGGATTTCATTCTTGAAGGGCAAACTCCTTTTAAGGAATTAAAACATCTACCTAGAAATCCTTTGTGACTTGCCCAACTCACACCAGGATAGGGATTAAAAACCCAGCCTTTAGGTAACTAGACCCAGATAACCTCAGGATCCAGAAGAATCTCATCTCCCTCTCTACTTCCCTTGTCTTCTATCTCAGAAATACATTAAATGGTTCACCACAGTTGGTCCTATCTTGTCAGAAGGCAGTGACTTCTGGAATCTGTAGAGAACAGAATCCACTTGGGGGTCTTCTACACCACCCCTCCCTGGGGGTTAATCTCTTTGGTGGTTGCATGTAAAACACGGGATAGCATGCGGCAGAGATCAGCCATGCTTTGGTATCAGATTCTGAACACCAGGATGTGTGGGGGCCTTCATCCCTTGCAGTCACGTCACTTTCTTCTTTTACTGAAAACTGAAACCCAGCTCCAACCAGAGGGCAGTGGGGGTGAACAAATGGGTAGGGAAAGAAAATAGAAAGATTTAGGAAGGCTGGCTCCCCCAACCCATGGTCCAGCCTAGAAAGAGTCACTCTCTCCCTCCTAGCCCATGAAATGCAGGAGGGATGGGAAAGGACGAAGAGGGCTCCTAGGGAAGAATTAGGTGTGGCTCAGCCTGTTTTGTGGCTTCTTTGTGAACACTGGCACACCTCCGAATGGAGGAACAGCTGAGATAAGCGACTGCTAATCCCCCAGTGCTGGGCAGGAGGCTGGGCTGCTCCCTTCCGGATCTCAGCAGATGGTGGATGAGACAGGCTTCCCCTGAGGCAAGGGCAGCGGGGACTGTCCCACCTTCTGTTCCTTTGGTTTGCCCTGCACGTGTCCCTCATGCCCTGACCCTGTCTAGAAGGGCCTTGCTGGCCTTTAAGAGCCGTGGGGACACACCCTGGCTTTACTGTCCCCCTGGGATGCAGAAGGTCAGCCAAGTTGGACTCTTGCCAGCTCTGGCATCTTGGTCAGCATCCAGCAAAGCTCTGTGGAGCTGGGGGAGACCAGCCAGGCAGTGCTGCCTGTTTCTTAGTCTGAATCACCTGGAGAAGAGGAGCAGTGGCATATTTAAATGCAGATTGTATCTTTTAGGGTGGAAGCTGGGAACGCGACTTTCTGTTAGGCATCCCAGGTAATTCAGCTACAAGTAACTCTAGCATCAAGCATTCAACCTGGCTTGGGAAGAGGATGTGGAATAAGGAATATCATTGCTGCGTCAAACATATGTTGGCTTAAAGCAGAGACTACCTGAAACATATTTACATGTGTTTACTAACTATGCAAAGGCATTTAACTGAGTGGATCATAACGTATCATGAATAACATTGCAAAGAAGGGGAATTTCAGAAACAGTGTGGTCATGAGAAACCTGTACACAGACCAAGAGGCAGCTACTCAAATAGAACAAGGCGATACTGAACGATTTAAAGTCAGAAAAGTGTGTCACTTCTCTCCATACTTACTCAGTCTGTATGCTAAGCAAGTGACATACAAAGATGAATGGAGCATCAGGTTGCGAGGAAGATTCGTTAAAGACCATCAGTACGCAGATAACACAACTTTTCTTTCTGTAAAGAAAGGCGTTTTGAAGTCTTTACTGATGAAAATCAAAGACCACAGCCTTCAGTATGGATTAGACCTCAACATAAAGAAAACAAAAATCCTCACGACTGGACCAATAAGCAATATCACGATAAATGGAGTAAAGGTGAAAGTTGTCAAGGGTTTCATTTTACTTGGATCCACAATCAATGACCATGGAAGCAGCCGTCAAGAAATCAAATGATGTGTTGCCCTGGGCAAATCTTCTGCAAAAGGCCTTTTTAAAGTGTTGAAAACAAAACACAAACAAACCAACCAAAACCAAAGGTGTTACTTTGAAGACTAAGGTGTACCTGACCCAAGCCACGGTGTTTTAGATCACCTCACATGCATGTGAAGGCTAGGCAGAGTCAAGAAGGCTGAAGGAGAATTGAAGCTTTGAGTTACGCTGCTTCTGAAGAGTGCTGACTATACTACAGACTGCTACAACTAATCTGTCTTGGATGAAGTGCAATCGAAAGCTCACTAGAAGCAGGGATGCTGAAACTTTGTCTTGTGAACTTTGGACACGTCATCAGCAGGGGCCAGTCTCTGGAGAACATCGTGCTTGATACAGTAGATGCCAGTACAAAAGAGGCAGATCTTCAGTGAGATGGATTGACACAATGACTGCAAAGATGGGTCAAGCATAATGAGGATGGCACAAGATTAGATAGTGTTTCATTCTGTCATACATAGAGTTGCTATGAGTCAGAACAGATTCAACAGCACCTAACAACATATTCTAGCATCACATTCTGAGAAAGAGTAGTCCAAGTAGACAGGAAGGCATTTGGGTGAGAAATGCCATGGGCTTGAAGTCAGGTTGTCTGGGTTTGAATTCCGTGTGCCATTTGCTCATCTATATGAGCTCAGGCAAAACAGGTGTAGTGGTTCCCACCTTAAAAGATATAATTCAGTCTTTATCAAACTGTGGAGTCCCTGAATGTTGCAAACGGTTAACCCTCTAACCAAAACATTGGAGGTTTGAGCCTATCTAGAGGTGCCTTGAAAGAAAGAGTTGGTGATCTACTCTGGAAAGAGCAGCCACTGAAAATGCCGTGTCACGCCGTTCTTCTCTGACACATGTGGGTTGCCATGAGTGGAAACTGATTCCATGGCAACGGGTTTAACTGCTTATTAAGACTGCAGGACACAATCATTCCTGTGCCTTGACATCGATTTAAACTGGTACAATTAGCATTTTAAAATGAAATTGCATGGCACAGAAAACGTATTTTAAAAATTTAAAGGCAAATATTGTTTCATAAATCTTTGGTGTCAGTCCTCCACTGACCTGCCCGACCCCCATAGGGCACACCGATCCAGTCATGGGTAGGCTGGAATGGTCTCTGGAGCTCTGGAAGGAGTGCAAAGGATTTAGGCCATCCACTGTGGTACTCAGTGATGCGATGGATTTCCCAGGAGCCTTTGCACATATGATAGTAAACGGCGGAATCTCCCATCAGCCACTTGCAAGTAGAGGCTGTCTCCCACACATGTTCATGAGCTTCAGTTTTATCCTACTTTAGGAACAATTAAGTGAGACTTCTCACTTAGGCTTTCTCTGAGCCTCCCCTCAGACCCCTTTTGGTGACATATACTGAAACTATCTCTTCAACTTTTCTGTAATTGCCACGGAGGATGAGTCCTGCTCTGTTTTGTCTAGCATGGTTCTTGGCTGATACACAATTGTTGAATCAATGAAGGAGTGAAATTGACCTGATTCTTCAAAAGTGCAGGCTGCTGTCTCAAAATGTGTCCTTATTACTGAATAGTAATGCTGACGGCTGCTTTATATCTTCTGAATGCCTTTGATCATTTCACTCTAATTATTATAATAATCTTAGAGGGAAATTATTGTGTCCTTTTTCAGAAGAGAAAATTGAAACTCAGGAAGGTTAAGTGACTTGTCCAAGGTCAAACAGTAAAGTGGTAGAGACAAGAGCAACCCTTTCCCCGTTTCCTTATTTCTTTCCCATCTGCCTGGACCAAGGAAGCTTGATTATTTTGCACTCATTGTTAAATGCCTATTGTGCTGCCAGGCACCATCCCAGCCAGGCCTCTCACCTGGCTCCACTGCACAGCTGTCCCCGGACCAACCCAAACATGGTTGGGGAGCTCAGGGGGACGCCTAGCATTCCCCGGTATGGACAAGTATCTCTAATCAGCAGGCCTCCTCAGCATATCAATCTGAGACCACTCTAGAGAGGGATGCCTGTGCCCAGTTTTCTATTTTTAACTGGTGTGAACTTGAGGGAAAACATAAGCCTTAAAAATCAAAGTGCCAGTCAGGAACTGAGAATACAGGGCAGCCCAGGGCAAAGAGTAATCTTTGCTCTTCAGTCTTCTTAGAAGGATATTCCTCTCTCCTCACTACATGCAGTCTTTCCTTTCCTTCCTCAAAAACCATATGACCTTTCAAAATATATTTCCCAAGAAGGAATCATTAATCAGTCATATATGCCTGTATTTCTTGCACTTCCATGTATATGCAGTGAATCTGAAGCGGTGGTCTTGCTAACACACAGATCCTGATGCAGCAGTTTGGGATGGTGCCTAAGATTCTGCTGATGGATTACATGGATCCTGCTAGTCACCAGACCATGCTTTGTGTAGGTTTACATTTGTGTATGATTTAAGTTGCTGTTACCATCCTGACCAGAGTACACACAGACCCCAGACTGTGAATGTCTGACTCATATACAATTTGTAGTTACAAATCAACTTCTGTAAAGCGTATTAGATTAGAAATCCAAGGTACACACAGTAGTTGATGACAAACAGGTGCTACTTTGAGACACATCAAAACATTATTATTCCCAAAAGTAAAGATGAAAAAGCATAAGAGAGAAGAAAACCAGGTGAATGGACATAGAGAATCCGGAGTGGAAAGGTAAAGGGGTGCTGACACATTGCTGGGGCTGCAACCAGTGTCACAGAACAATCTGGGTATATGTTCTTCAATGAGAAACTGATGAGCACTGCAAACTTTCACCTAAAACACAACAAAATTTAAAACATTCCTACTGTTATGTTACTGTGCTAAAGACTCTTTAGCTAGGAGGGTGTCTTTAATGAGCTTCATGCAAAGAACACAGACTACGGACTCAGATGAACATTTTGACGTTAGATACCAACCTTACCTAACTGTTCTGATTTACACAAAAATTCAATTTAATGACAGATTTAGGAATGGAACTCATAATCCAGGGACTGCCTGTATTTGATTCTTCAGTCTTGTCTTTACTTCAAATGCAGGCCTTTGCCCCAGGTTAAAAGGCGCAAGTTTTCACAAGCAAGTGGAAAAGTTACTTTTGACCTTTGTTTCTTCATTCACTTTGATGGCAGGGAATCCTTTTCTGGCTTGAAGATGTGAGTCTGAGTTTGAGCAGACACTGCTTTCCTGTCCCTTCTCTACTATAGATGAGAGATACCTGGTATCTGGCCTGGGGTAAACTGGGGCCCTTCTCCAGCAAGACTGGACCAAGTTCTTGAGCTACAGTTCAGACCCTGCCCTTCTCAGCCTCTTTTCTAGGCAGATCTTGAGCCATGCATGGGTTGAGGACTGAGGTGGTTAGCTAATCTCAGCTTCTGACCTGGAGGGGTGCAGCCCCAGCTCCCTAAGTAAAGCCACCCAGGTTTGTGAGGACTAGATCCCCTGTCCCAGGTGCCCTTTGCTAGCCATCCATTGCGCTGCTGGGGTGCCCTTTGTGTCCATGAAGACAGCCAGGGCTCTGCTCCTCCAGCTCCCAGTCATGGAAGATGAGAAACTGCTGTCGTTCCTCTGCTGCCCTGGCCCAGCTGTCGGGACCCCTCAGCAGGGGGCAGGACGCCAAGTCTTCCCACTTGTAGGTATGTGGCTGATTTTCCTCTTAGGCTGGTGGGCTGGGAGCAACAAACCCATAGCACATCCAGGGCGCACCCAACCTAAGAAGGGGAGGTGGTGGGTTGGCGTCATTTTGTCTTCCCCTACCCCTACCCCTCACCGCCTGCTCCTCCCTAGTTCCCTATTTGGCTATCCCCCCGCCTGCCCCCTCCCCTTCCTTACATGGTCTGGGGGGCCCCCCGGCTGATCCTCTCCCCTGCCCTTGGCTCCATGAATGGCCTCAGCGCTCCTCGAGGGTGCAAAGGCGACCAAATAAGGCAAGGTGGCCGGTCAGGGCCCCCCACCCTTGCCCCTGGCTGCTCCAACTGACCCCGTCCATCAGCGCCCTATAAAGCGGCGCGCCCTGCGCCCCATGCCTCACACTCGGAGCCAGCTGTCACCGAAGCCCCGCCGAGCCCGACCCGCGGACGCAGTGAGTCAGCCAGCCCCTGCACGCTTCCTCCCCGCCCGCCCTACACTCAACCGGGTCGACCAAGACCGTCCTGAGCCAAGGCTCCGAGCTCTTGCCCCCAAGACTTAACGTCCAAACTCCTAGATTAGTTCTAACTCGCCCTGGACCTCAGTCATCTCAGGAGAAGGGCAGGCGCGCAGAAGTGGAGCCCTCTACGCCCCCACCGGCAGCCGAGGCACCGGCGCTGGGGGCGTGGTAGGTTCCCGGTTTGTGAAAACAGGCGAGTGACGAGCTGAGGAGGACTGGGTAAGGGCTGAGTGCTCCAGGCGCTGGAACTGTCCTTTCCCTGTACTAAAGGTAGACTTCTGGCCAGAAAGCGTGCGTGGATTCTTCACCCTTTCTCTAAGCACTCACTAGCACCACCAGCCCGCCCACTTTAATCTGCTTTGAAGCTCCCTACCCTACCCCTTCTTGGTTTGTCCCAAAGGGGAGAGAGATGCAGGCGTTTTCCCGGAGGACCCCTTCCCCTCTGCCCCCTCCTCTGGAGGCGCTGCGGCTCCGCAGGCACTGAGTGTGGGCCACTGTGCTCCCCTCATCCTGCAGACCCCGCTGAAGTTGTGCCAAGATGTGCGACGACGAGGAGACCACCGCCCTAGTGTGCGACAATGGCTCTGGGCTGGTGAAGGCTGGCTTTGCGGGGGATGACGCGCCCCGAGCGGTCTTTCCCTCCATCGTGGGCCGCCCGCGCCATCAGGTAAACGTCCCTCTCTCCTGGACTCTGGGGCCCGCCTGGAGTAGCCCCCAGCCCGCCTCGTGCCCCTTCCTTTGACCTCCTCAGAGCAGCACTCTGGAAAATGACTCACCTGACCCTCCTGTTCCCGTGAAGAGTTAGGTCAAATAAGGAAAAGATGGCTAAGCTTCACACCCATGTCCGGACAAGCAATACCCACCTCAACCCACATACCAAGGAATGTGCCCTTTCCCAATCCACTGCAATTACACATTTCTGAAAGAATCCAACTCCATGGCCTGAAAAGCCACCAGCTTCTCTCCACTCCCAAACTTCTGGATTTTTAATCCTCATGTCTTCTCCTCTACTTTGGTACCCTTCACTTCCCTCGCCTCCCTTTTCAGTCCTGTTGAAAACGTAAAATGATGTAACTTCTCCCCACCAACCAGGTCCCAGTTGAAATTCCTCCCTCTTGTTCCCAGTTTACCGTGCTCCCCAAAGATGTAATCTGATCTTCCTGGCTGTGGCATTTTTAGAATCCAGGCATGACGGTGTCATGGTGATAGTGACATACCACCTTGTTTATTAAAAGAAATGCATGCACGCTGGGTCTGTAGCGTGCCTATCCAGGCCAACTAGCAGGGCAGGAATGCTGCATTCCTCAGTGTCCATGACTGATGGCTCCTCAGGGCCGCTCTGGGCAGGCTGGATTTCACCGTCGTAGTGATAATGGCGTAGCTGTCCATCTTGTTATGTTCACTTGATGAGTGTCAAAAACTTTCATTAGCAGAAATACAATATGTCATTAATTCTGTCATTCTACAATGCAGCCATCTATATTCTGGTTGACATGGGAGATGAGATTACTAATTTAATGAGGGTATTACAGTACAGTATTTTTAAAACAAGATAAGGAACCTGCTTCTTCAGGGATATAGATTCCTCCCCCTACCCCCCATGTCCCAGTGGTATTCTGAACAATAGAATTTTACCTCTTTTAGAGGAGGGGAGGGTATAAGATTGATTTTAAATGATTCTAAATTGTAAAACCCAACAGTCATTCATTATTGATGGTATTTATACTAGACCTGGTAGTGAGATACAAATCGGTACTACAACAATTGTATTACTAACATGATGGAAGCTTGATTTGGGCATCTTTTTTCTTCAAATAGGGAGTTATGGTGGGCATGGGTCAGAAGGATTCCTACGTAGGTGATGAAGCCCAGAGCAAGCGAGGTATCCTGACTCTGAAGTACCCCATTGAGCACGGTATCATCACCAACTGGGACGACATGGAAAAGATCTGGCACCACACCTTCTACAATGAGCTACGGGTGGCCCCTGAGGAGCACCCCACCCTACTCACTGAGGCGCCACTGAACCCCAAAGCTAACCGTGAGAAGATGACCCAAATCATGTTTGAGACCTTCAATGTCCCCGCCATGTATGTGGCCATCCAGGCGGTGCTGTCCCTGTATGCATCTGGCCGTACCACAGGTATGCTTGGGCTGTAAAGGCACTTACTGGTTAGTCACATGACCAAGTGCTTGACCTGACTGTGAGTGAGTCTCTCCAGTTGGGAAGGGAATGGTCTCTGCCTCTCTTGAGAGAGTAATAACGGTAGGACCCTAGGTAAGCTTCGGAGCATGCCCATTTCTTAAAGCTGGAGTACTGGGGGTGCGAGTCCTCCCTTATTGCTTGTATTTGGTGTCACACATAAAGGATCTGCAGAAGGTAGCACCTTGGAATACAGCTGTCATTTATACCATCACAGCCCCTGGGCAAACATCTTCAAAGAAAATCCACATTCCCCACAGTGTCTGAGTGAGAAACAAACAAACAAACATATAGATAGACCTCTATCTCTGTCTCTGTCCCTATCCCTGTCTTTATATAAGTTAGATAGGGAGAGAGACAGAGAGCGGGGGGGAAAAAAAAGCCTGGATGTCTACAAAACAAAAAACAAACCTGATGCCGTCAAGTTGATTCTGTCTCATAGCTACCCGATAGGGCAGAATAGAACAGCCCCATAGAGTTTCTAAGGCGCGCCTGTCGTATTTGAATTGCTGACCTTTTGGTTAGCAGACGTAGCACTTCACCACTACATAACGTGCTAATAATGGCTGATACAAAAGATGGCCATTTCAAAACATCTGGGGGAACTTTTCTATAACAATATTTAAAAGGATGAGCTGTTGCTGGCTTCAAATTTAGTAGCCACTAGGCTCATTTTTTATTTTTCATGTGTTACCCAAAGCAAACCCACTGCCTTCAAGTCAATCCCAACTCATAGCAACCCATTCACATGTTAGAGATCTGGTATTATCTAATCAACGCCCAGTGCTCACCACCTCTCTTAGCAGAGATTGGATACAGGCTTCGCCACGGCTAAAGCAGCAAGTTTTACAGTGGTTTGTCTGTTTGTTTCCTCTGACAGGCATTGTTCTGGATTCTGGAGATGGTGTAACCCACAATGTCCCCATTTATGAGGGCTATGCTTTGCCCCATGCGATCATGCGTCTGGATCTAGCTGGTCGCGATCTCACTGACTACCTCATGAAGATCCTCACTGAGCGTGGCTATTCCTTTGTCACCACTGGTGAGCGAGTCTCTGTGTGTATATGTGCATGTGTGTGTGTGTGTGTGGTCTGCCACAGATGTGTCTACTTTTTCCTTTGCCCAGCAAATCCGCCTACCTTCCCACAACTGACTTCATTCTTCAGAGCTTGACTGAGAAACCCTTTATTTCTGCAGCTGAACGAGAAATCGTCCGTGACATAAAAGAGAAGCTGTGCTATGTTGCCCTGGATTTTGAAAATGAGATGGCCACAGCTGCCTCTTCCTCCTCCCTGGAGAAGAGCTATGAACTGCCTGATGGGCAAGTCATCACTATTGGCAACGAGCGCTTCCGCTGCCCAGAGACTCTGTTCCAGCCCTCCTTCATTGGTGAGTTGTAGGAGCTGGTGCAGAGGCACAGTTTCCCTCTGGAAATCTAGGGGTCTCCCAGAATGATCTGTTACAATCAGGAAGGATTACACAGTCTCAGAATTAAGAGAAGTCATCGCTTGGAGTCTCACACAGCTCAGTCTGAAGTTTTGATGTCTCATTAAAGGAGAATCAGTGTTCTGCTCCAGTGATACAGTAAGAGATGGCATATTGACTTCACTTCAAAATAAAGGATGAGACAAAATTGTAACTGACTATCACGTGTCTCCAGGAAAGGCAGGGTAGTTAGTCAAGAGAGCTGACTTACTCCAAGAAGTTCCAGTTACCAAGCCGCTGGAATTTTTTTGTAAGTTACTCGTCACTGAGTGCGATGGTCCTACTCCTAGTAGTAACTGGGTATGCCTGTACTGCCGGATATCTCTGATAGGGGATGACTTTTAAGAGGAAGCTTGTTAAGCTCTTATTTTATTCCATACATAAAAATTGCATTAGTTTAACTTATGTATGTGTCTTGTCCTTTTCCAAAGCGTTCTCCCATCCATCTGATGGTTCCAGAACTGTTTGCTCCAAACAGGCTGCTAAACACAGTTGTTCATTTCTTGGCAGTCTGTGCTGGATTAAACTGTCAGCACTTTTAGGAAACACCTGTTCCACAGATGCCCTGGAGTATATTGTATAGGGGAACATATGTTTCAGAGACAAATGGTGACACAGGAGTCTTGTTCTGTTCCGTCACCCTGGCCTGAGCGTGCTGTGATTATTTTTTTCCTAACTTGTTCCTAGGTATGGAATCTGCTGGCATCCATGAGACTACTTACAACAGCATCATGAAATGTGACATAGATATTCGCAAGGACTTGTATGCCAACAACGTCTTGTCTGGAGGCACCACCATGTACCCCGGTATTGCTGATCGTATGCAAAAGGAAATCACCGCCCTGGCTCCCAGCACCATGAAGATTAAGGTAGAGAATGTCTGTGGGTGGAAGAGCTGTGGCAGGTCTTGGTGTTCCAAGCAGATCTGGATTCCCAGTTCCTTTCCTCCACACCTAACTTCCTGTCCCTATACACTTTAGCTTTGAGCTTTTTTAGTATCTGGGTTTCCTAACTCCATTCCCAAGACAGGAGTGGATAAAAATGTACCCGTGGAGGGAAAAAAACCCTTTGAACACATTTTAAATGTCCCCAACACTTGGGCTAGCTTCTACCCCACATAGTTGTGTGTATGTTAATATTGCTCCATTATATTCTAGTTTAGAGAACTTGGGAAATTCTTATTTTGTAGAGTCTTTGTCAATGGAAATGGTGAAGTAGGGAAAAGTTTACAGTATTCATCTTGGCCATGTTGTTTTGTAGCTAAATTAAAAGCTAATGTTTTCTTCCATACATCTTTCTAATGTGTTGCTTGCTCAGAATGGACTTGGAAGTCTGCTGTTTTTTTGTTTTTTGTTCTTTCTCTCTCTCTCTGTAGATTATCGCTCCTCCTGAGCGTAAATACTCTGTCTGGATTGGGGGCTCCATCCTTGCCTCTCTCTCCACCTTCCAGCAGATGTGGATTAGCAAGCAAGAATATGATGAAGCAGGCCCTTCCATTGTCCACCGCAAATGCTTCTAAGGTGCCTTCCCTCTTAGTCCATGTAACATTCAGGATGACAGTATTATGCTTCTTGAAGTCTTCCAAACCACCCTCCCCCATCTCGCATCAATCATTGTACAGTTTGTTTACACATGTGCAATTTATTTGTGCTTCTAATATTTATTGCTTTATAAATAAACCAGACCAGGACTTTCAACCTACAAGAGCCTTTTGTTTCTTTTTGGGAGTGGACATGATATGACTCAAGTGTTTGCTTGATTCAGTTTGTAAACTCATATATTGGAGGCTTTGCCGTCATGAGCCATGTACAGTAGTATTACATCTCATTTTATACATTATACTGTATAGCATTGCAACACCATAAAGTTCATCAGATGAACTAGTGTGAGCTTTAGCTGTGAATTAGAATATTAAATTGTAATTTTACACTTTGGAACAGAATCAGGAGTATATTCTACATCTGAAAAGCAAATTTACAATAGGTTGGTTCCCATATAAGCAAGAAATGGAAGCAGAGAAGGCAATTCTATAAGATGAGTTACTTTTGGAGGAATAAAACATTTGTATTAGCATATGTTCTGTTTCTGTCACTTTGCAGAACACACACACATATTGATAATGAAAAAATCAAAGATTATAGTAAGTGATTTGGGTTAAATTTTTCCTTTCTTTGGACTCTTCAGACATCTTCCTAGGGGCTAGGCGTGTTAGTGGTGAAGCACTGATGCCAGCTGACAGTTGAGTCCAGCTTCCCATTACAAATGTCCTCTAAACAAATGGACACCGCTGGGCATGTTCAAAACCAGTGAGCGATCACTGCAGTCAACAAATCCTTCTGGGTAACCATGAAACAGAGGTCCTCAACCTTTTCATTTTTTTGCATTCTTGGGACTTCGGTGAGGTGACATGAAGCCTATGAAGCCCAGGGGGGCAGGGGGACAGGGACTCTACAATAGTCACCTCACTCCATGCTGGAGTTCTCTTTGCAAAATACGGCAGACACCATCCGGAGGAGTTATGCTCTGTCCTTGAGGGACTCATGTACACAGTACCTAAACCCCCAATGTGCTAATGAACACTGCTACCTTTTGGGAACTAGGGGTTGCCTGGGAGGCCTCAAGGAGGTGTGGACACAGATCTGGGTCTTGAAGAATGGTTTAGAGTTAGAAGAAGTGAGGAAAAAAACCAAGAAACCAAACCCATTATCATCAAATTGATTCTGACTCATAACAACCCTATAGGACACAGTTGAACTGCTCCATTGAGTTTCCAAGAAGCACATGGTGGATTCAAACTGCTGATCTTTTGGTTAGCAACTGTAATTCTTAACCACTGCACCACCAGGGTTTATAAGTGACAAATAGGAGAAATGTGAGCAGAGGAGAATGGGGACAGAGGCCAGGGTACTAGACACAGTGCAGGATGAAGAAGCAGAAGAGACATACTGGTGAATTTTAGGAGATTAAGTTAGAAAGGTAGATTTCAACCTGATTGCAGAAGCCTTGAAATTTTTCACTTGCAAATTAATTGTTCATGGGCTGTTAGAGCCCACAGAGACATTTGAATGGTCTTATTTCGACTTTATCTATTGACAGGGAATAAAGACACTAAGAGATTAAGCAACTCATACAACATTATGTAGTTTATTTGTGGAATAACCCAGCCAGGAACCTAGATTTTCTGACACCTATAGCATCACTGTGAGTCACAATCAACTTGATAACAGTGGGTTTGGTTTATTTTTTAATCTGACAGTGAGAAACCCTGGTGGCATGATGTTGAAGTGCTACATCTGCTAATCAAAAAATCAGCAGTTCGAAACCACCAGGTGATCCTTGGAAACTTTATGAAACAGTTCTGTTCTGCCTATAGGGTTGCTAGGAGTTGAAATGGATTTGATGGTAATGGACTTTGGGTTTTTAATCTGATGGTAGAGCTCTGATGGCACAATGGTTCTGAGCTCAGAGTACTAACCAACAGGTCAGCAGTTTGAATCTACCAGCTGCTCCTTGGAAACGCTATGGGGCAGTGCTACTGTGTACTATAGGGTTGCCATGGCTCAAAATTGACTCAACAGCAATGAGTTTGATTTTGCTTTGAATCTGATGGTGCTTCTAAAACAATCTTGTCTTACTTTATTTACAGTCTATCAAGAGTGACCCTATCCCGTCTCACAGCCTTTTGGGAAGTTGGTGTCAAAGTCTGGGCTACTATGGGCTTGTCAGACATCCTTACTAAGTTGCTACTGTCATTATAGTTCCTTGCCTTATGTGTCTTTCTCTTTATACAGAAAGGTGCTCTGATGGCACAGTGGTTAAGCATTCAGCTGCTGGTTAAAAGCTCAGTAGTTTGAACCTGCACAGAGGCTCCGAGACAGTAAGGACCTGGCAATCTGCTTTCATAAAGCTTATAGCCAAGGAAACCCTATGGGATAGTTTTACTTTGTAACATGGGGTAGCAACGAGTGAAAACTGACTCAGTGGCACCTAACAAAAATGCACAGTGAATAATAGGTTTTAGTTAAAATATAAATGTACAAAATCCTCCGTAGATTTTCTTCTCAATTTGTAATCAAAAGGATGTTTTTAATAATTGCTATTGCCCCGAAACACTATTTCTTCATTTTTTAAGCCAAAGTAATTAATTGTAACTATGCAAATGTGTTTAGATATTTAAGAGACTAGATTTAGAGGGAAAAAAGGAAAATTACTGAAGAAAATGGAATATTTTGGGAGGTAGGGCAGATTTGCTAGATCCAAGGCCTCAAAAAATGTCTCTGGTACCCCATTTTTCTCTCCATTTATTGGGTGACATCTCTTCTACATATTGAACATGATAGCCTACCAATTTACCATACCCTGAAGCAAATAAGTATCTTTCTATATAGTTCCGGGATAAGTTTGAAGGAAGTCTCTGCATCTGGCCAGGTACAGGAACTGAGTCATACCATCTCCATCACAGGTAATAATATCATTGAGTGTGGGAGAGGTGCTTCCAAAAGAAGGGAAAAATATAGCTCAAATGTGTCATTTTCAATGAGCTAGAGCGAGAGAAAAATTATGTAGTTTGGAGCAGAAGGACCAGTCGCTGGAGGGCTCCAATATTTATATTCAGGAGTTTGATTTGACTTGATAGGTCTGAGATGATAGTGACTTCCCTCAAAATGAGGATATAAGATGAGAATTTTTGGATGATGGTGTGTGTGATTGGCCAGAAATGTTTTTTAAAAACCCAGTGTGGCCCAGAGACCCTGGAACACAGCGATGTCCATATTACCAGATTGGTCAACTTTTGAAGAGGAAATCACGAATAAATCAGATTTGCTTTATGGCTAACATGATATAATGCCACATATATTTCCTAAAACATCAAAGGTTGCCTGTATTCACTTCACTGTCTTCCAGGATCTTTCTATAAGGAATCCCTCCTCCAGGCAGAACTTGACTATTGCCATACCAGCCAAGCTCACCCTCTTTGAAAAAGGCTTAGAGGAGGCTACAAAAACATTCTGGTTACAGGTGAGCTTGTTGCTAGAATGTGTTCCTTGCAGTTCACTCACTAGCCATAGGTACAAGCAAGACTGACTGTGAGGATAAAGTGCTTTAGTTCAAACAAAGCTGTCTTGTGTTCTTATCATTCTGGGCCCTTTTACCTTGATGATGGAGACCAAAGAAGTGGTGCTGAGTCAGGAGACAGTTAAGGAGGTGTGGCCTGCATGCACCCAGCAAGTCTGTTGGTTGGTTTTTCTGCAGCTTCCACAGGAATCAGAGATGGGGAGGGGAGACAAAAGAAAACTAGACCCAAGGGAAGGTTGCAGTAAATCTGAACTCAATGTGGCATTGATAGGAGATGACAAGTAGACCCAAGAGTCAAGTGCAAGTGCACAGAGCACAAGGAACTGAGTCAACAGGTTTGTGTTTAACCTAGGACTTGTGGAAATTTTGAAATACTACTGAATAGCCAATAGGGTGGGCATCATGTAGTGATAGTGCAGGCTTCCTGTAGAAAAGTTAAAAGCAAATCTGCCTAAGGCAAAACCTTATAATTCCCCCAACATGTCTTGAATTCTGGAGTATATTGCTTGAATATGTTTCTCATCCCTTGATGCCAGATACTAGAAACACTTGCTGTAAGTCTCCAATGTTGAACCTTACCTGCCACTTCCTTACTACCTTTGGAGAGCAGAATTATGCTGATTAAGATACAAGTAACTTTTGTTCTCGGAATAAGCTAGAACGAATCTTTCTGCCAGAAAGCACATGTTTAGTTTAAGAATTTCCTCCACATAATATTTTTTTAGATTAACTTGAAACACTGATGTTGCACTGGCTACGGGTAGAAACTTTTTTAGTTCAAATCTTAGTTTTGCCTCTGATTAGTTGAGTGACCTTATGCACATCACTGAGCCTCTCTGAACCTCAGCAAAGAGGGATTAGCTAAAATTTACAGAGTTGTGATCTTAGGGTTGTGAAATGAATGTAATGATAGCCTATACTTAGAACACTCAGCACAGTGGTCAGTACAAACAAAGGTTCATCACAATTTGCTTCCCTTTCTTCTCCCTTTCCTTTCTTTCTAGGATGGACTTTGGAGGCTGAATTGGGAAGGGATGGATAGAGAGAAATATATTAGACTGGATCTTGATAGACATATTTCTGGAGAGGTGGGTACACTGAGTCTTTCTTGAGCCAAATAACAAGAATAGGAAAATTGAAGGAATAGAATGTTTGGGAGGGAGAAAACTGGTAAAGAGGATTTGGAGGAGGAAGTGAAGGAGGGCAAAGTGGAAAACAAAAATTCTTTCGCGGGGCCCTGAAAGACAAACTAAAGAGAACTGTGGTGTGGGTTGGAGGAGCAGAGGCTGTGTCTGTGTGTGTGTGTGTGTGTGGAGACTGTGTGTATTTGCATGCATACGTGCATTTCTGCACATAGTACTCGCAGGAACAATCGAGAGAGAGCTAGGATGTTGGCCATGAGTGTTTTCTTCATGTTCTTCATCTCCCCTCATCCTCTTCGTCCCTCCTCTCATCTCTCTTCAGTAGCCTGGCTTTCCTCTCTTCACTTTGTGTCTATAGAATCAGATTAGGTGCATAAACAGACTCACTCCAATAAAGCTGACATGAGAGAAGGTGACTCCCCACGCGGACTCTTTCAGTGAAGTACTTCTCCAACCAACTGGGCCCCTCGAAACATGGCCCCTTAGGGAGAAATATTGCCCTTACTCTCACTTATCTGTCTAGCTTTGCAGAACATGCCGGCACTGTGCAGTTTCTTCTGTTTTCTTGAGGGCTTGGGTTCTGTATGCGTGACTTTTTAAAGCTCCTTTAGTATCAAGGAACAGAACATCCCTCAAACTAGATCAAGTTAGTGAGTTTGTTAAAAAATAAATAAAACAATTCCTAGAACCTGAGGATAAGAAGTAAAGTTGGGCCTTGTAAATCAAACCAAACCCACTTCCATAGAGTCAATTCTCACTCATAACAAACCTACAGAACAGAATAGAACTGCTCCGTAGAGTTTCCATGGAGAGCCTGGTAGATCTGAACTGCTGACCTTTTGGTTAGCAGACATAGCACTTAACCACTAGGCAACCAGGCTTTCCAGGACCTCATAGGAAACAAAAAGTTAAAACTAGGAAGCTGCTCTCGTCTCACACACCGTCATACAGCCTCCCACTAGGCATGAGCCTACGTCGGTAGGGCTGTTTCAAGCATAGTTCTAGGACTGATGGGACCAGAGAGAGATACATATGTGACTTGAGGACTTGTAGTTTTTTCTTGGGCTCTAGTTGGAGCTAAGAGGAACAGACACTGCCTTTAGTTGTCTATGGTATCTGGAACTGATGCATAGTGGGTGGTTATCATGATGGGTTGAGAAAGCAAGCAAGTTAAAACCTGTGGTGAGAAATGCAGTTGTTACATTTCAGGAAGCAAACATGACTACTCACACCCATTTCTTACACCCTCTGTTCAAGAGACTGTGTGTATGTCTGCGTAAGGTATTTATTATGTGAGGGTTTAAGTAGAACAACATTACAACCCTTGTCAGAAACTTAACTCAGAATGCATTCAAACTAAAGTGTGAATGATTGAGTGCAACTCACGCTATCATTCATCCCAGAGGGTTTGTATTTAACTCCAAATGAATGAGGTGACTGTGGTGGGATTTCAGCTATCTTTAAGCAAGTGGGAAGAACTAATATGGGTGCCAGGTTTCTAAAAATTTATTCTACTCCTTAGTATATATGACTCAGGGTTTTAACTCTATCGCTTAGATCTTTATTTTTCCCCAGACTAGCATTTAGATGTCTGAAACTCAGAGCCAGATGTGATGGCCTGCCATCCAGAAAGGCCCTTGTAGACAAAGTCACGAACTTCTGTAAATCACAGGCTGAAGCATCTCACCCGTGACATGTTTTTTAGCCTATTACTCTGACAATATTTTGCTTCTTAATTAAATTCTCCTAAAAAGATACCCCCTCCTAATATGAGGATTAAGAAGGATGCCTTCTAAGAGGGGCTTCACAACCCCTCGGTTTATGATATTATATTGGGACAACCTGACCATGAACTTCTGGGGAAAAGAGATCAGAGGAATGGATTTCAATACAACATGCCTAATATCACTGAGGCCTGTCCAGCCTCACTGGCTTCCCCCTAATTGCATCCCCCCCCCTCCTTTTTCTCCACATACACAGGTTTACAAGCTAACCCTTGAAAGGCTTTCCAAGGACAATTCTCCACATAGCCATTAAAACTACACAAGCATCTCATTCCCTGCAGCAAAAAAGACAAACTTCTGGTTCTTTATAGTTGGTATGGCAAACCGATAACACTAAAGAAACATCTTTCTTAAAGCAGCTGGGCTTGATTAGGGGATAGCAGACACTTACTATCTGCATAGGAAGATGTAAATAAAAACTTAGAGAAACAATTGGAGACAGCCAAATGGTGAAGCCTTGAGAAGTTTATGCTTCTGTACCTTCCACTTTGAGGTATGAATAAAACCATTAATTGTGTTCACTGACATTTATTACCATGAACAGCTGGTTTAGACCACTATTCAAAAAGGCCTTGACAATTAATTAGAAGTAGAAGACCACAAGGGGTCAGTTTCTTGTTAGCCAATAATGTTAGGCTAGTTTCTTGTTAACCAATTGTTTATATAATGACGAAAATAGGGTGAACACTACATCACCTCACCTATAAAAAATAAAGACGGAGAGCTCTCGACACACAGACTCTCTTGCTCTCTGGGTCGGGCTGCCTTAAACCAGAAAAGTCTTTCCTGTCTCTCTTTATTCATTTCCCACCGATGCTTTCCCTCCCTCCATGTGGGACCCTGAAGAGTGTTGGGGCTGGCTCCTGGCACCCAGAATTGCTCAGAAGCTCATTTATAAGTATTTGAAGGCCTGTCATCTGTCATAGAGAAAGTACAGATGGCAGATGTCTCTCCTTTGTTTTGCACTAGTACCCAGTGTTTGACTTTGCTGAGGACTTACTACATTCAATTATAATTGTTGGTATACTTATGAATCTCCTCTAGACCACAGAGTTTTAAAGAGCAGGACTGTAATTTAAATATTTATTTACTATTGCAAGTTGCTCTATGAGTGTCTGCTGAATTATGTAGGACATTGGCAGTATCTTCGTTACATTAAAGATGCTTGTGAAAGGTGCACTGACATCTTATTCTGTATAGCTTAGCTTAAATATCCCAAAGAATCAAGATATTTTCTCTTTTTAGCAGAACCATGATTTTGATGCTGGGCTTTTAGGTAGAGGAAGTTATTCCACTGTCGTAACTTATTGAGAGGCTAGCCAGATAGGATGAACAGTTGTCCCCTAGACAATGGGTGAATAGAAAGCAAGCAGGGTTATTTGCCGGCAGTGTGATGGGTGGTGGGGGAGTGGATTGAGGGACTCTGGAAAGTGACTGTCAGAGGGCAGGTCACACGGACTATGTAAGAATTTTAGATTCGGTTCTAGTTAGAAACTAAGAAAGTTGCTAAAGAGTTGTAAGCACGGACGTAATGTCCAAAATGTATTTTCAAAGATCATTCTAGGTTGCTACGTGGACGCTGGATTGGAGAAGTGAAGGAAAACACCGCAGACTCTACGTTGCCACTCCAGATCTAAAGCGCAACCAGGCAAATCTGCAGTGCTCTCTCAGGTCTCTCCTGGTTTCTATCTAGTGAAGAGGCCACTAGAAAAAGGGAAATAATAACTAACATAGATTTCTCCATAAACATCACGTCTTTTGATTGGAACCTGAACACACAGTAGCACATGGAAAGTAGCTTTTATTACTTACAAAAAGAAGTGGACAGCGTACAGCAGATAAGCAGTCCCCCTCAAAAGCTGTCTGGAGAAGAACGATGCCCTTCCCATGCACAGCCTGCTTTGTGTCATGGGTAAGAGACTTAAATACTGCAGTCTGTTACACTGTACATTTCTGGAAACTGTTCTGGCAGAATTCTTCTATGTCAACCCTGGGGACACACTGAGGGACACGACGGGAGCCTACCGTCTCTTGGTCTTCCATAGTCAGGTAAGCCCACTTAGGCGGGCTGTAAGTGGAATGCTGTGGGTGCTGGTCATTAGGCAACAAAGAAAACTTCCTCTCCTAGCAATTTTATACCCCAGCCTAAGGCTGACCAATTATCTCTTTTCAACCTTTCTAACAAAAGCCCTCATCCAGCATGCCCTCCTGACTTCCTGAGGAAGGGAAGTAGTTAAACTAGAACTGCATCTTTTTAACCCTACTAACAAAGATCAGAGGAAACCCCAGTGGCACAGTGGGTTAAATGCTACAGTTGCTAACCAAAAGGTCAGCAATTTGAATCCACCAGGTGCTCCCTGGAAACTCTATGGTGCAGTTCTGCTCAATTCTGTAGGGCCGTTATGAGTCGGAATCGACTTGACAGCAGCAGGTCTCATTTGGTTCACAAACATTAGACCTCAAACAAGGAGAGAAACAGAGAAAACCGTGGTCCCCAGCCTTGTGTGAACAACTGTCTCCTCACAAACAGCAAGACTGGAGGCAAATAAATCACTAGGAGGCTTTTACACCGATGCAGGTAAGGCCACAGCTTGGACCGGCAGTAGCTGTGGAAACTGAAGTATGGACAGGATAGAGATGTGTGGGTAAGCAGCAATTACAGCATATGCTGGTGGCTTGGATGGTGTCTTAGTCACCTGGTACTGCTCCCAAAGAAAATACCACAAATGAAAGTCTTCATGAAGAGAAATTTTTATTGTCACAGTCCAGTAAGCCACAAATCCATTTACAAGTCCATTCAATAAGAGAAGTTATTACAGTCGGTAGGCAAAGTCCAAATTCAAGGAGAGCTTCTCGGCACAGAAATCTTGGGTCCAAAGGACGTGCTCTGCTCTCGGTGCTGCCTTCTTGGTGGTGTGAGGTTCCCGACTTCCTCTGCTCACTTCTCTCCCTTATATTCCACAAGTTTGTAGCTTGAGTCCTGCCTCAGCAACACAGCTGCTGCCCATTCTCCAGCATCAGTTATCCCAGAGGTTGTAGTCACAACACAGAGGAGAAATGGCACCATACTGGGACTCCTAGTAGAGTCAAATCAACACATACATTTTTGGGGGCACACAATTCAATAAATGACAGATGCAGAGAGGAAGAAGAGGGAGGCTACACAGATTCTGGCTTGAACAGCAGTGTGAGCTCTGTGTTTACAAGGGAATTCAAGGCACTTCCAGGTCTACATCAGAAAGAGGGAGCGGTGAGGTAGGCAGATGAGATGGGGAACAGAACGTTACCATCAGGATTCCATCGTGAGTGAGCAACATCCCTCTCTGTTTTGAAGAGTTATATTTTGAATGTAGGACTTGGTGGTGCCCTGGGGAAAGAACAGCAGAACACTCAAGGCAGGGCTGATAACTGCTTGTTTTTTAGTGTTTTTAGAGATCACTAAGCCGGACCAGATGATGCCAGGCACTGGTCCTCCTGCCCTGGTAACCAATTTGAAAGGAAGACCACAAAACACAGACCAAACCGTCTCACTAAATGCTTCTGCCACATTCCTTGTGATTATCTCATCCTTGCACCTGCAAGCTGTGTTGCCAGCCTCTCTGGTCTGGCCAGGGACAGGCAGAATTTAGAGAAAGCTGTTTCCCTCTGTCTCTTGTATATCGATTATGTAATAAACCCTCTTGGTTATTCATCTCACCTCTGTCTCAGTATTAGCTTTGCAGCAGGTCGCACAAATCCATGTTTTATAGTAACAGTGGCTTGTTGATAGGATTTGTGCTGAGTCTCATGGTGGATGTGAGGGCCTGACAAAGGTCACTTAGGTTATTCAACTACATTCTATTTTCTGTCTTACTGAATCAGACTAAAGGATTACATTCCTCCTCCTGTCTCTTCTTCCCCCTGTTTCTTACTCTCCCTATCTGTGAGGATATAGAGTTGATTGAGACCTCAGAGAGAGGTAAAATAAATTTGGATAGTTTACTCTGCTGGATTATCCTGTGACAAATCTTGTATTGTTTGCTCTGTTTAATTGTCCTGTGGCAAACATTTGGGTCTGCTCTGTTTGATTGTCCTGTGACAAACTTTAAGCCTGTTCTGTTTGATTATCTTGTGACAAACATTGGGGTCTGCTCTGATTGATTGTCCTATGACAAACATTTGACCTGCTCTGTTTAATTATCCTGTGACAAACTTTAAGTCTGCTCTGTTTGATTATCCTTGACAAAACTTTGGACAAGTCACACTGTTTGTTAGATATAATGAAATCTTGTGACTTCTGAATATTGTTCTGTGACAAACTCTCTCTCTTTTGAAGTCTGATCATAAAAACCACTAGAAACATAACTCGAGCAGGGTAGTTTTGGGCCCCTGTCTCCCAGGTTGCTAGCAAATCTGCCAAGAAATTATTCCTCGAACCCCATGTTGTCTCTAAATGTTTTGGCTGCAGAGACAGGCAGATGAACCCAGATTCAATTTGGCAACAGGTCTTACAAAAAGGGTTAAGTTTTGCTGAGAAAAAATGGAGGAAAATTATGTGGGCCAGCAGAGGCATATTAATTTGGGACAGGACTAAGGTACCGGGTTGCAGAAATCAGGTAGATCGGGACCTGGTTTTGGTGACCCAGGTGAGCTATGTTCTTGCTTGTAAAATACAAATAATGATAAAACCAAGCCCACTGCCATTGAGTTGCTTCTGACATAACAGCCCTACAAGAATAGAACAGAGTTATCCACAAGGTTTCCAAGGAGCATCGGGTAGATTTAAACTGCTGAGCTTTTGACCAGCAGCTGGAGTTCTTAAACACTACCACACCAGGGCTTCAGCACCTTTCATTCGAATTGACTGTGAGTATTGCTGTTGCTAGTTGCTGTCACTAGCTGCTTTCAAGCAGATTCCTATTCATGGTGACCCTAAGTATGTCAGAACAAAACTCCTCTGTAGAGTTTTTGATGCTGTGACCTTTTGGAAACAGGTTGGCAGGCCTTCCAAGACACCTCTGAGTGGGTCTGAACAGCCCGTCTTTCCAGCACTTCATTTGCCTCACCCAGGGGCTCCTTCTGTGAGAATTAAGGAGATAAAATTGGCACTATGCTGAAGACTCTTCACATAGTAGGACTTGTATTAATACTCTGTAATCATTGCTACTGACACTCTTATGGGCTAACTGGGTCAGATTGGGAAGAACTTGAAAGACAACCACAGGAATTTCAATTTGGTATGAGAGATATGTGAGCTTTGTTTATGACATTTTCTGACAAGAGAAGTGGTCCACCGAAATGATGTTCAGCTAGATGAATTCTGGCAGTTGTGTGTAGAATACTATGCAGGAAATCCTTACTAAAGAACATCACCATCCAAATGTCGCTAGAAAACTCAGGGAGCAATACTCCAAATACCAAAAATGTAGAACTGGTTTCTCTTCTGTCTTTCAGAGGAGAGACTGACCTACATAGCTTCCTGAAGTAAGAAAAATATGTGGCTTCATGATATAGGGTTTAAAGAGTTTGATTAATATTTACCATGACCATACAGTACATGGTCTTTTATCTAAATGGACTTCCTGAATTCTAAGTGTAGCAAGTACTTTTCACACCACTTTGAGTTTCCTCTCAAGTCAAACGAACTTATTTAAAAACTGTGTAAGTTTTACAGTGAGGAAAGCCCTATCCCTTCTTATATCCCTTATCCTAGTGTGTCAGTGCCATTGTGTTATAATAACTGGTTTGATTTTAATACATAAAAGGGAATTTTCATCACTGAAATATGCTATAAAGATTCCAGTTTTTAAAAAGAAAACCGTAGGATGGTGGGGACAAGGGGTTCAGCAGAAGAACTTGATGAGTGTTTATTCCAAATATAAATGTTAACAGGGAGGATAAAAAAGATCAAACATACATCCAGACTCCAAGAGAATGAAATAGATCTGAGGAATCCATAATCTGCAAATACTCTGATGTTGATGTGAAGCCTCTATCAGCCTGGAAAAGGTCCCTGCCCACCTAAATTGTGAATGAGAAATAAACTGTTAAATTAATTGCTGTCTAACCCAATCCATTCTGACTGTTATCATCCACTTTGGACATTCACCCCCATGTCCAGACTTTAAAAATAAACAAACAGGTGATCTGATGCCTGGTGAAAAAGACATTTAAAATAATAACTGCTATTCAGAGTTTGTCTTACTTTAGTTGGAAGGGATGTTCAGGGTATCCAAAGGGCCATGTTATCAGTCATTGGGTAATTTTATTTCATTGTGAAAGCAAGATATTTTCTTTTTTTGCTTTGGAAATACAAATGAAATAGAAAATATATCTGAAGTTACTGCAAGTACTCTGTGCGTCTGGTTGGTTCAATGGGGATGACAGTATGAAAGTCACAATTCAGGGTTTCATGCAGTTCATTTTTGCCAAAGTTTACCCTAACCGGCTCATGACAGATTTAAAAAAAAAAAAAAACAACAAAAAACGTTTGTTGATACATAATTCACATATCATACACTTCACCCATTTAAAGTGTATATAATTTAGGGGGTTTTAGTTTATTCACAGATACAGGCAAATATGGTTGTCAATTTTAAAACATTTTCATCACTCTGCAAACCCCATATTCTTTAGCTATTGTGCTCTGTCCCTCATTTCCACCAGCCTCTAAGCAATTATGTCCTAGTCATCTAGTATTGCTGTAACAGAAATACCACAAGTGGATGGCTTTAACAAAAAGAAATTTATTTGGTCACAGTACAGTAGGCTAAATGTCCAAATTCAGGGCATTAGTTCCAGGAGAAGTCTTTCACTGTTGGCTCTGAAGGAAGGTCCTTGTCATCAATCCTCCCTTGGACTGGGAGCTTCTAAGGTACAGGGACCTGGTCCAAAGAACATACTCTGCTCCTGGCACTGCTTCTCGGTCGTATGAGGTCTCCAACTATCTGCTTGCTTCCCTTTCCTTTATTCCCAAGGGATTTCCTCAAGGCACAACACAATCTTATACATGAGTCCTGCCCCACGAGCACAGCTGCCACCCATTCTCCCCCATCGACATCACAGAGGAAGGATTTACAACATACCACACAATCACATCTCACAATACCAGGAATCATGACCTAGTCAAATTGCTGCACATGCTTTTTTGAGGCTCACAATTCAATCCATGGCAAACCACTAGTCTACTTTCTGTCTCTACAGATTTGCCTGCCCTGGGCTTTTCAAATATGTGAATCATATGATACGTGCCTTTTATGTGTGGCTTCTTTCACTTAGCACCACATTTGCAAAGTTCATCCATGTTCTAGATGTATCTGCTTAATAATTAAGATATTAGGTATAATTATAGGTTTTTTTTGGATGATAGCATACAACACAAAGATACTCAGATACAGGAAAGACAAAACTTGTTGTTCCTAATAGTTTCAAATGAAAAAAAGCTGGTAGGAGGGCCACACAGGAAGTTATACCTGGAGACAGGTAATAGCAAGTGGGAGCTGTAGCAGATGGCTTTTGTATGCAAGTAGAGTGGGGTTAGCTAGGTTTAATGGGCTTTCTGAGGACGGGGATAGTTCTGTGGGCCTAAGGAAGAAGAGGTTCCCCCTGAATGTTAGATCTCTAAGAGAACATGTTACCTAATTGGGGTCCATGCCCTGAAGAAGTAGAGCCAACGCAGGCTGTTCTCCACAGAGTCTCAAAAGACAATTTTTACAGCAGAGTTTATGTATCATTTCAACAAGAAGTACTTCATGTTTTTAAGCACATAGCCCACGGATAACTGTATACATCACGAAATAGTCACAAGAAATTCTTTATTAAACTACAGATATCTATGTCAGACCCCTGGGCTGTAATCTGCATATTTATAACAGACAAAGACAAAATTTATGAAAAAATTCCTCAGCTAGTGAAACTATCCTGCCGAGTTCACTCCGAGATAAGGAGCAAGAAAGAAAGTTGTGGATACACAAAACGTCAGGCAGCCTTCCTAGCTGCTGTTTTCCAGACTGAAGGCCATTTCTTAGGAGAGTAAGGAAGAGGAGGGAGACTAAAGTCACAGGAGCTGGGGGGGCTCTGCACTCCTTTGGAAAGAGGCACGTGCAGAGGCCAGAGTAGCTGGTGCGGTAAAAAAACACTTAACAGATTATTTAGAGTATCATTATGCATTAGTTATGTGAAACTCTCAATTACATGTTTTGAAAAGGAAAAAAACATGTTGCAAGGTATTAGAGTTACAACCTCTTATGTGTCATGTTGCCCAGCAGTGTTGGAGCCTGATAGGGAAGTATTTGGGATTTAGGCTTGGCAAACTGCCTGCAAAAGGGAGTTTAGAGTTCTTAGCTAAAAACTCAACTCTGTCACTAATGAAAGAACAAACAATCCATTTAAGAAATGGGCAAAGAATTTGAGTAGTGCAAAGAAGATACACACATGGGCAAAAACTTACCAAAAGAAGCTCAGCATCATTAGACTCTTTGTTTATGCGATTTCTTCTGTGTGTGCATCTTTCCTCCTCACGATATAGAATATCATTTGCATAGAGAGGTCTCTTCCAGTCCCTCCCATCCCCATTGTACTGCTTTGTTTCCATCCTAGCAAGCATCGTATTATTTTTTGTTTTAAATTAGCTTTATTGAGATGTAATTTATATATAAAATGCATTCATTTTAGACATACAATTCAATGAGTTTTAGAAATGTGTATGTACAGTCACCACAACCCAAGCACATTTTATCACTCTCACCATTTCTTCTTGTTGCTGCAACTTTATTCCTCTCCACCTCAACTCTAGGAACCACCGGTCTGCTTTCTATCACTATAGATTAGCTTTGTATGGTATCAACTTAGCTAGCCCACTATTCTCAATGGTTTGGCAGTTGTGTAATGACGTAATCACCTCCATGATGAGATCTGCTATGAGCAGTCAGTCTGTTGAAAGGAAATTTCCTTGGGAGTATGGCTTGTATCTAATATACGAGGACATAGACTTTTTGGCAACGCTTGTGGGCTTTTGCACTGCTCTGGATGCTGCATTTGGCACCTCATCATCTGAACTCCAGTTCTTGGGACATCAGCCAGCCTGCCATCTGACCTGCTAATCTTGGGTCCACCAGCTCCTTCAGCTGCAAGAGTTGGGCAAAGCCTCCAGCCTGACAGCTGACATCTAAACCTGGGACTTTTTAGCCCCTGCAATTATGTGAGCCATTTCCTTTACAGAACTCTCTCTGTATACATGAATTACACACATCTATATATATATATAAGTATATGCATATATACCCTCTAGTGAACCCAGCCTAAGCTACTATGTCTGTTTGGGAATTTTGTACTAATCATAATTGTTTCTCAATTCTTTTCTGTCTCTACTACTAGACTTTTTTTTTTTTTAAGTCAGCATTTCTCAGTGTTTGGCATGATAGACAGTTCCAGAATAAGTGATTCCCCAAACATATTATTTAACAACGTTGGTTTAAAAAATTGAGCCCTCTAGATATTTGACAGTCATAGTGAGAAATTACTTGTGAGGGTTAATAAACCGGGGTCTCTTATTCAACTCATTTGCTTTCTCCCCTTGCTTGCCCTACCTTTCTCATTATGACAGTGTTAAAGACAGCCTTCAGTGAGGGAGAAAGTCACAACAGGGGTCACATGTCTTGGCCTTTGGGAAAACAACACGTCATCATTTTGAATAAATAGGTAGGAATAGCCTCATGTAATTATGATTTGAACTTTGTTGCACTTAAGAAATTAGTGCTTGACATATTTTGTAGATCAAGACATTTCTCATGGCAACTTGCAAACCCGTGCCTTTGATAACAGGACACGAGATCAATCCAAATCATATCTTCACTTCTGAAAATGCATTCAAAGCACATGTCCTACTAGCAATGCCATAAGAGCTCTATTAATTTTTGACACAATATTTCTCTTACTACAATAGAAGCAAACCTTGGATCATGTAATTGCATGTGTTTCTCCAAATGTATTTAAAACCATGAACTGGCAACTCTTACTCATGCATAAGGGAAGAAAGAGCCACGTTTGGCATCTGTTTTATGGATGGAGAAACTGAGGTTCAGATGTCCCTTTACTCGAAGCATTTCCTTGCTTCCCTTGCATCCATTCATTTCCCTTTGACTATGTGTGCATCCTCCTTCAGCCAAAGTTCTAAATCTCTTTCTCTCTCAGCTATCTAGGGCACATGAGAATTAACCTACTCATGTAGATTACAGGGCCCCAGGCCTCATTAACCTTAATGTTGAAAGAAATACAGCTTTTGTGATAGGAAAAATGGAAATACACTGCTACTCAAGGCAAACAGCAACATTTTCATGAGTTCAGGAAATGGAGGTTTTGCAGGGTAGTTCATTTAATGCAAATATTAGTTCCCAGTTAGTAAAGATTCCATATATATAATGCTCTTGGATTTGTGGACCCATTTATAAAGCCAATGGAGCCCCTGGGTAGTGCAAACAGTTAATGTGCTTAGCTGCTAACTGCAAGGTTAGAGATTTGAGTTCACTCAGAGGTGCCAGGGAAGAAAGATCTGGTGATCTATTTCTAAAAAATTATCCACATGAAAACCCAGTGGAGCACAGTTCTAATCTGATATATATGGGGTTGTCCTGATTTGGAGTTAGCTCAACAGTATCTGCAGCTTTTCTGTTTGTTTGTTTGTTTGTGTTTTTTTAAAAATAAGCATGTAGAAATCTGATCTCTGAGGTTGTTTTGTGATAGATCAAGATAATTTTTATCCTGTATTTTCTTTTAAAAACAATTTTTATTGTGCTTTAAGTGAGCTTACAATCCAAGTGAATTTGTCCTATAAAATCCCACACATAGACCTCTATATAACTCTAGCTGCTCTTTCCACCCTGTGACATCACACTCCTCCTTGCCAACTTGTTTTTTTCTGTAAACGTTTAACCAACTCTTGTCCCCACCTTTCTACCATCCCATCTCACCTCTGGACAGGAGCTGCTCCAACAGCATCATGAGTGTATTTAAGCCAAGAAGCATACATTTCACCAACATCATTCTATGTCTTATAGCCCAGTCTAATCTTTGGGGATTTGGCTTCAATACTGGTTTCAGCACTGGAATAGCAGAGAGAGTTCAGGGACCATGTTCTTAGGGGAATCTCCAGGATGTCGGACCATTAGGTTTGGTCTTTCAGTTGTGTTCTAGATCTGCACCCAGATTTTTCTCCCATTTGATCAGGGACTCTATGTTGTGTTCTGTGTCAGGGCAGTCATTGGTGGTAGCTGGGCACCATCTAGTTCTTCTGGTCTAATGCTGGTGTAGTCTCCCAATCATATGGCCCCTTCTGTCTCCTGGACTCAAGTCTTCCTCATCTTTCATGTCCTTCATCATCCTCTGCTCCAAGTGGAAATTTTGTATTTTCTTGCTGTCCTTTGAATTAATGATTTTGTACTGAAATTCTCCACACCGGGTACTAGATTGCTATTGCTGTTTGTCTTCAGTTGAAGTGTATTTTCACTTCTCCTACCACAAAAGCTGAATTTTTTTTCAATATTAAGGTTAATGAGTACCTTTATCGGAAGACTGAAGAATATACAGTTCATTCCTAAATACTGAGTCAAGCCTACCCTACACTTCCTCCTTTACAGACATTAGCCCCTCTCTCTGTACCCTACCTTGGTTTGACTTTTCTTTAGCAGGATTTAAGTACTGAACAAAAATCAACCATGTCCTCACACCTTGTCTTTAATAGATGTTGCCTTTGTTGATGACAGTGTGTTGAGAGAACATTTGGGAGGGATGGCCAAAGGTGTATAGGTCAGGTGTATACTAAAACAAACTCAAATGCACTGTCATCAAGTTGATCTTATTCCACAGCAACCCTATAGAACAGAGTAGAACTGCTCTACTGGGTAATGGGTAATGATGTTTCCAAGGAGTGCTGGTGGATTTGAATTGCTGACCTTCTGGTTAGCAGATGTAGCAGTTAACTGTTAAACCACCATGGTTTCTGAGGACAGGTGTATAGAACACAGTATAAATTCATAACCCTGACATGTTAGAGGAATACTTGAGGATAGACTGAATGAACCATGGGGTGTAGTGGTAGAAAAATGCTGAATCAGTTTAAATTTAAAAACAGCTTATTAGGGCAAAACAGCATTTTGCAAAAACAGGTAAAACACAGTGTCAAGACACTCCTGTAGTGACACAGAAGCTTAAGGAAAAAACAGCACAGGGAAGAGTAGAGCTAAAACATTTGTGATTGGTTGACATTTACAGAGTTTAGAAGAGCTCTTAGGATAGGGTCATGGAAAAGTAATAGGCTTTGTAAGCATTCCGGCACAGGTTGGAAAACCACTTCCTGAGCGGGAGAAAAGAGTGAATTTTCATTTTCTTTTTTTTTTTTTAATTTTTATTTGACATGACTGAGTGAAAATGTACATTCCCGTATAAATTTACATGCCCACCTATACGCAGCTTCCACTGCTCTCCCTGTCCGGTGACTGCACACTATTCCTCTCTGCTCCATACATGTCTCATCCTCCCAACAGTCTCCTTTCCCCTCCTCTCCGTCCACTCCCCTTCCTCCAGCTAGAGGTCAGCAGGATGATATCCTATAGATGTATAGAACCATAAAGTGCTTCCAACATATGGTCACTCTGCATTGCCAAGTCCAATCCATTCCTGTCCAAAGAGTGGACCTTTGTTATAATTTATGGGTAAGGGCAGCATCAGGGCCGGGGGCCATGCTCTCAGAGGAACCCCAAAACCACTGGACCATCAGCTGAGGTCTTTTAGTGGAGATCTCATGATGCACCCCTTTTTATTCTTGTGTTGCCAGTGAGACTCCTCTCTGTGAGCTCCATCGTGGCTATCACTGGTGGTGGCTGGGCACCATCCGGTTCTTCCAGTTCCAAGTCGATGTAGGCACCCACTCTTGTGGGTCTCTCTGTCTTCTCGGTTGTCTTTACCACATGTCATTTTGGTCCTCAGTGAGCATCCATTCCTGCTGAGTTGGGACTATTTGCTGTGTCCTCGGATGGCAGCTTGGGAGCTTTTAAGATCCCGGACGCCACTCACCAATGTGGGGTGCAGAGAGCTCTCTTAGCAAAACGCTAGTTGTGCCAATTGGCCTGGAATTCACCTAAGAGCATGGTCTCATGCCCCCCCCGCCCCCCGCCCCAGCAATTCTATCCTTGCAGTATTGAGTTAAGATGGAAGGAGTACTCAAGTTATGCTGAAGTCCACTTAATGTTGTTCTTGTTTCTAAAGTGTGCTATCACCACTTTCTCCCAACTAGATTTCTAGTAACTATCTAAACTAAACCCTCCCCCGCACCCTCCCTCCTTCCCCTCCCTTGCAGCTGTCAAAGAGTCTTGTCTTCTATACACAAGTCTGTTTTTGAGATCTTATCGTAGAGGTCTCATACAGTATTTGTCCTTGTGTCGCTGACTACTTTCACTCAACATGATGCCTTCCAGTTGAAATCGGGTTAGGAGATGTTTCCTGGAATCATCGTTATTCTTTATCATTGCGTAGTGTTCCATTGAGTATATGTACCATAGTTTACCTATCCATTCTTCTATTGTTGGGCATCTGGGTTGATTCCATCTTTTTGCTATCGTGGACTGTGCTGCGGTAAACATTCTGGTGCATGTGTCTGTTGGTGTGAAAGGCGTTGATTCTGTAGGATATATTCCAAGTAGTGGAATTACTGCGTCAAATGGTATATCAATATCCATTTTTTTAAGGAAGCGCCAGATTGCCTTCCAAAGAGGCTGGACCATTTTGCAACCCACCAACAGTGTAGGAGGGTTCCACCTTCTCCACAGCCTCTCCAGCATTTGTTGTTTTGTGTTTTCTGGATCATGGCCAATCTTGTTGGGGTGAGATGGTATCTCACTGTTGTCTTGATTTGAATTTCTTTAATAACTAAAGATCATGAACATGTCCACATGTGTTTTTTGGCTGCCTGGATCTCCTCTTTAGTGAAGTGTCTGTCCATCTCCTTTGCCCATTGCTTAATTGGATGGTTTATTTTCTTGTTGTTGATATTTTGTAGTATCTTATAGATTATGGAGATCAGGCATTGGTCTGACATAGAGTTGCCAAATATTTTTTCCCATTCTGTGGGTGTTCTTTTAATTCTATTAATAAAGTCTTCAGATGAGCAAAAGTGTTTGATTCTTAATAGTTCCCATTTATCTATTTTCTCTTCTGTTGACTGAGGTTTCTTTGACAGATTTTGGAGTCTGTCCTCATTGTGTATTAAAATTTCCATTGTTGTTCCTACCTTTTCTTGGATGAGCGTTATCGTTTTAGGTTTGATATTTAGATCTTTTATCTAGTTGGAGTTGGTTTTTGTATAAGGTGTAAGATATGGATCTTGATTCAGTTTATTGCAGATGGATAACCAATTTTGTCAGCACCATTTGTTGAAGAGACTGTTTTTACCCCAGTTTAATGTCTTAGGGCCTTTGTAGAATATCAACTGTTCATAGGCAGATGGTGTCATCTCTGCGGTCTCAATTCTGTTCCATTGATCGATCTGTCTGTTCTTGTACCAGTACCAGGCTGTTTTGACCACTGTGGCAGTGTAGTATGTTCTAAGGTCAGGTAATGAGAGGCCTCCCAGTGTGTTCTTATTCTTCAGTAGTACCTTACTTATCTGGGGCTTCTTCCCTTTCCAAACAAAATTGGTGATTTGTTTCTCCATCTCATTAAAAAATTATGCTGGAACTTGTACTGGGATTGTATTATATAATTAAATTGCTTTGGGTAAAATAGACATTTTTACAATGTTAAGTCTTCCTATCCATGAGCAGCATAGGTCTTTCCATTTATCTAAGTCTCTCTTAGTTTCTTGTAGTAAGGGCTTGTAGTTCTCTTTGTAAAGGTCTGTTGTTTCTCTGGTTAGATTAATTCCTAGGTACTTTATCTTTTCTGGGGCTATCGTAAATGGTATTGATTTGATAATTTCCTCCTTAACAGTCTCGTTGTTGGTATAAAGGAATCCTACTGATTTACTTATGTTTATCTTGTATCCTGAGACCTTGCTGAACTCTTCTATCAGTTTGAGTAGCTTACTTATAGATTCCTTGGGGTTCTCTGCATATACAATCATATCATCTGCAAACAGGGAGATTTTAACTTCCTCTTTGCCAATGCAGATGGCCTTTATTTCTTCATCTTGTCTAATTGCTCTGGCTAGAACTTCTAGCACAGTGTTGAATAGGAGAGGTAACAGTGGGCATCCTTGTCTAGTTCCTGATCTCAAGGGAAAGTCTTTCAGTCTCTCTCCATTCAGGATGATGTGGGCAATTGGCTTTGTATAAATGGCCCTTATTGTGTTGAGGAATTTGCCATCTATGCTCATTTTGCTAAGAGTTTTTAGCATGAATGGGTGTTGGACTTTATCAAATGCCTTTTCGGCATCAATGGACAAAATCAGGTGATCCTTGTCTTTTGTGTTATTTATGTGGTTAATCACATTAATTGTTTTCCTGATGTTGAACCAGCCTTGCATCCCTGGTATGAATCCCACTTGGTCAGGGTGGATTATTTTCTTGATATGTTGTTGTATTCTGTTGGCAAGAATTTTGTTGAAGATTTTTGCATCTAGGTTCATGAGCGATATCGGTCTGTAGTTCTCTGTCTTTGTTGGATTTTTCCCTGGCTTAGGTATCAGGGTTATGCCGGCTTCATAGAATGAGTTTGGGAGTAGTCCATCCCTTTCTATACTGTAAAATAGTCTCAGTAGTATTGAGGATAACTCTCCTCTAAATGCTTGGTAGAATTCTGCCGTGAAGCCATCTGGGCCCGGACTTTTTTTGGTTGGCAGTGTTTTGATGACCTTTTCAATCTCTTCCTTTGTGATGGGTTTATTAAGTTGTTTTGCTTCATGTTGTGATAATTTGAGTAGGTGGTCTGAGTCAAGGAACTGGTCCGTTTCCCCTAGGTTTTCAAATTTGTTAGAGTACAGTCTTTCATAGTATTCTGTTATGATATTTTTGATTTCTGTTGCATCTGTGGTGACAACTCCCCTCTCATTTCTAATTTGGGTTATTTGTTTCCTTTCCTGCTTTTCTTTAGTAAGTTTAGCCAGTGGTTTATCAATTTTGTTGATCTTTTCAGAAAACCAGCTTTTGGTCTTTTCAATTTTTTCAATTGTTTTTCTATTCTCTAATTCATTTAGCTCTTCTCTAATCTTTATGATCTCATTTCTTCTGGTGCCCGAGGGGTTCCTCTGTTGTTCTCTTTCTACTTGTTCAAGCTGTAGAGTTAGTTCCTTGATTTGGTTTCTTTCTTCCTTCCAGATGTGTGCATTTACGGAGATAAACAGACCTCTGAGCACTGCTTTGGCTGTATCCCATAGGTTCTGGTAGGAAGTGTTTTTGTTCTCATTGGAATCCATGAATTTCTTTAATTCATCCTTGATTTCCTCTATAACCCATGTTTTTTTGAGCAAGATGTTGTTCAGTTTCCAGGAGTTCCACTTTCTACGTTTTTTCTGCTATTGATTTCAACTGTGATGGCTTTATGATCTGAGAAGATGCTTTGCAGTAATTCAATGGTATGGATTTTGTTGAGCATTGCATTATGGCCTATCACGTGGTCAATTCTGGAGAATGTTCCATGTGCACTGGAGAAGAAGGTGTAGTTGTCTGCTAAAGAGTGAATTTTCTGAGAATTGGCTGACCTCCAAAGACACATGTTTCACACCTGTACTAGTTGAATAATCTCTTTGCATCATCCACAGGATTTTCCTCTTACAGCTTCTGGACAGGAAGAATAAAGTGAGAAAAACCACATTTTTCTATAGAATTTCTTGTTTCTAGGCCAAAAGTACAGTGGAAAGTTTCATAGAAGTGACAGGGTAATTTATATGGCAGAAGCTTCATTTGGAAATTTAAAATGGAGTGAGTTTGTTTTCCAATTTAGAGTCTTTAATTCTCCTAAATGATTTAAATTTTAATACTTTTTATCACTACCCCCTTTTGATCAAGAATTTGATTGGGAACTCTGATGGCACATAAGAGTACCTTTTCTGTGTGGACTTTGTTTATCTAGAAGTGGGATGGTTACTTTGCTCTTAGCAAGGCCTCATCATCTAGGGCCGGTTGGTTTCATGTTGCCTGTAAAGAAGTAACCTATCTTCTGAAAGAGTTCAGTGGTTGCTTCTACTGAAGTGGCTGCTTATACTGAAGTTACTTCAAGACAAATGATGAGGCTTTGAGGTCACCAGATCAATAGCTAGGCACCACCATAAGTATCTTTAACTTTCCTATGCTATTATGAAAGAAGGCAAAGAACTAAGTGTCAGGTTTAGGATTATCATGTAACCAAGCTTTTTGTCAAATTTTTATAATATTTTCTTCTACCTATCTGGAGATAATATTACAATGGGTATAAGTATGAAAAAAATTATAAACATATCAGTTGTAATTCTTACCAGTCCTGATTATTATAAAACACAATGGCTGTTTGAGTAAAGTCAATATAAGTATAAATAGTCCATATTATTTGTTTTATTTCTTTGATAAGCACCTCAGTCTTCTTTTTAACAAAAATTACTATTTTTTCTTTAAATAAGACACATATGATATTTAGCTTAAGTACTTATAACTCATAGCAACCCTATAGGGTAGAGTAGCACCAGCCCCTAGCATTTCCAAGGAGCATCTGGTCAACCCAAACTGCAGATCTTTTGGTTCGCAGTCATAGCTGTTAATCACTATACCACCAGGGTTTCCTTTTTTAAATAAAACACATTTTATATAATATTTACCTTAAGTTACTTATAAAAGTATTGCTTTTAAGATTTTACTTTTTTTGGTGCAGGGGGATACAGTGCACAATACTTGTATGGTATTTAGGATTGTGCGTCAGCTTGGTTGGGCCGTGACTCTCAGTGTTTATGTATGATAGCTCCCACAATTGTATCTGATATGAGTCGTCAGTCAGTTTAGAAGGCTTTCCTTGGACATGTGGTCGGCATTCATATATAAACAGACGTCTTTGTACTTTGCTTGCTCTGGATCCTGTAGCTGCCTGCTGTTTGTCTGATCTCTGCTTCTTGGGACTTGAGCTATCAGTTTATCTGCAGATTTTGGAGTTCATGGATATTTTTACAGCTTGAGAGTGAGGACCCTGCTTTCTGACCTGTGGATCTTAAGTTCATCAGCCCCTGCAGCTGCATAAACTGAGAGAAGACTCCATCCTGTTCTATGGACTTGGGATGTTCTAGCCTCTACAATCCTGTGGACTGTTTCTTTGGCATAGATTTCTTTCTAGGTATGTGTGCTTTGCTGATTTTACTGTCGGGATAACCCTGCCTGAGACAACTGGGGAAGTCAGCACAACTTCAGCAAGGCAAGGTCATGGAAGCTTCATGAACACGTCTGAGCTCCCTGAGGGACTGAATTACTGGGCTTATGGTTGGGTACTGTGGTCTTGTGGGACATATAACTCAATTGACATAACAAAGGTTATAAACAAAATGTTTTATACTCTGCCTTGGAGAGTAGTGTCTGTGGTCTTAAAAGCTTCTAAGCCACCATCTGAGATACTCCACTGATCTAACCCTGTCTGGGGCAAGGGGGAATGAAGAAAACCAAAACCACAAAGGGAAGATCAATCTGAATGACTAATGGACCACAACTACCACAGCCACCACAGGACTGTACAACTAGATGGTGCCCAGCTACCACCATCGACGGTTCTGACAGAGATCACAGTAGAGGATCTGAGACAGAGATAGAGGAAACTGTAGAACAAAATTCTAACCACCTCCCCAACCCTCCCACCCTCTGGACCCAAAGGGCCCCTGAACACTCTTTTAAGCTAGTACTGAAATCACTGCTGAGGTTCACTCTTCAGTCCATAAAAGAAAATGAGACCAAATAGCCACACCCAGTCCAGGACAGGTACAAGAAGGCAGGAGAGGACAGGAAAGTTGATCATGGGGAACCTGTGGTCAAGAAGGAGTAGAGTGTTGACATATTGCAGGTTGGCAACTGTGGTGGTTAAGATTGTGTGGCAGCTTAGCCGGGTCTTGTCAGTTGTATAATGTAGTGATTACTCCCATGATGGAATCTGGTGGGGTGAGGCCTGTGGTAGGTCATCATCCCCTTAGCTTTTGTCTTTCTGCCTTCTGCTACCCACTTCCCTCCTGTTCATCTTGCCAAGATTTTAGTTTCTTGTGGGTCTAGCAACTGTCTCTGTCTTGTCTTCTGACCCCTGGTTCTTGGGACTCGAGTTAGCACCTTACCTGTTGATCCTAGGATTCATAGATCTTCACAGCTTGCAAGTAAGAGTCCTATTTCCTGACCTGTTGATCCTGGGTTTGCCAACACTGGGAGCTGTGTGAATCAGGACAAACCTTGTTGGCCTTGCTTGCCATCTTGAGATCTGTCAAATTTCATAACCTGTGAGGGGAGGCACTGCTCTCCAACTTGTCAACCTTGGGTTTGCCTCTACCTTGATCCAGGACTTGGGACACTTCAGCCTCTACAATTGTGTGATATAAGCCTGGGTATGTTGGAATCAAGTTGACAACAGCGGGTTTGGTTTTTGGGTTTTATACACACACACACACACACACACACACCCATGCACATACACACGAGATCTGACAATTAAGTCTGTGAAATTAATTGTTCTCAGTGCTACATACCTCACTGCTGAATATCACTACAGTCACCTTTGAAGTACTCCACTTAGGAAGCTGTGCTGTGATACTAGCACCTAGTCTACCCTTCAGAGCAATTTTGGGACTCTTCCTGGAATGGCCATTGCACATGATAGTACGGTGGCAAATTCACAAACTTAATTGTATACCTGTCTGTGAAGAAGTTTTTAGCCAATAAACAAATAACTGTGGTAGAACACCCTACCTACTCACCTGATCTGCCTCACAATGACTTGTTTCTTTTCCCAGAGATAAAGGAAATATTGAAAGGAAGACGTTTGGATGACATTTAAGACAACAAGAGTTTACATAATAGTTCTGATGGCCTTTCCAGAAAAAGAGTTCCAAAATTGCTTTGAAGGGTGGACTACGTGCTGGCATCAGTGCACAGCTTCCCAAGGGGAGTACTTCGAAGGTGAACATAGTGATATTCAACAATGAGATATGTAGCACTTTTTCTAGGATGAGTTCATGAATTTAATTGGCAGTCCCTCATGTATATACATATATACATCTGTATGCTTTACTGGTTTTATCTAGAGAACTCAGCCTAAGATAGCAACCAATGTCACAGAATACGTTTATTAATTGCTTAATGAGAAACTAATTGCTCTGTAAACCTTCACCTAAAACATAATAAAGAAAAAAAGGTTTTGTTTTTAAAATTGACATAAACATATTTCAGTCAAAACAAATTTGTTTTCATCAATTATGACTATTTATATAAATGCTTATTTATGATTAAACTAATCAGAGTAAGTTCTTTGAAAAAAAGAGAGAGAGAAAAAAAAAAACCCATAAACTCACTTACATTCAACATCACATAAGAGCAAACACAGGGGAATCTGGTTTCTTTAAAGTGATTACTGAGATTCTAAATTACTTCAAGTATATTGGGCTCATAGTGTTTGAACAGGAAATCCTAAACCAGTGTCCTGATAAGGGGAACTTATTCATTTAGGAAGTTAAGAATACATGGAAAATTTTGTCTTCCAGTCAAATAAAGGTGTTAGCAAATGTCTTGATTATCTAGTGCTGCCATAACAGAAAAACAAGTGAATATGTTTTCATTTATTTATTAAACTTATTTTTTCACTGTGTTTTGAAAGTGTACAGTCTCTCACACAGAAACTCACACACGTTTTATTATGTGGCCCCAGCTGCTCTCCCCACATTGTGACATCATATGCCTCCTCTCCACTTTGTATTTCCCATGTCCAGTCAGCCAATTCCTGTCCCCATCTGCCTTCTCATCTCATCCCTGGACAGGAGCTGCCCAGTTAGTCTCTATCTAGTTGAACCAAGAAGCACACTCTTCCCTAGTTATCATTTTACATCTTATATAGTGGTTCGGTCTTTATTTGAGAAGTTGGCTTCCAGAATGATTTCAATTCTAGGCTAACAAAGAGTCCAGTGGTCATGTCTTCCAGGGACCCTCCTTTCTATCAGACCATCAAATTTGGTCTTTTTACAAGAGTTCGAGTTCTGTGTCCCACATTTCCCCTGCTCTATCAGGGACTCTTTGTTGAGTTCCCTGTAAGGACAGTCATTGGTGGTAGCCAGGCACAGAGACACTGTTGATGTGAACATAAGTTGATTCCAATTTTTGCTATTGTGGACAGTGCTGCAATAAACATTGGTGCTCATGTATCTATTTGTGTGACAGCCCTTATTTCTTTAGGATATATTCCTAGAAATGGGATTGTTGGTTGTACTGTCTTTTGATTCTTTTGGTGAAGTCTTACAATAAACACAAGTGTTTGATTTTTAGGGGTTCCTGGTTATCTGTTTTCTCTTCTGGAGTTTGTCCATTGTTAGTAATATACTGTATTCAGTTTATGCTGTGCATTAGGGCTCTCAGCATTGTCCCTATTTTTTCTTCCATAATATTTATCCTTTTAGACTTTACATTTAGGCCTTTGAGCCATTTTGTGTTAGTTTTTATGCATAGTGTGAGAAGTAAGTCTTGTTTCATATTTCTGCATGTGGATATCCAGTTACGCCATCAACATTTGTTAAAGAGAGACACAGTCTTTTCCCCAGTTTATGGGCTTTGGGCCTTTGTCAAATATCAGGTGCTCATAAGTAGATTATTTTATGTCTGGATTCTTAATTCTGTTCTTTTGGTTTACGCATCTGTTTTTGTATTAGTACCAGGCTGTGTTGACTACTGTGGCAGTGTAATAGGTTTTAAAGTCAGATAGTGTAGCCTTCCCCCTTTGTTCTTTTTCATCAGTAATTTGACTTATCCAGGGCTTCTTCCTTTTCCATATGAATTTGGTGATTTGTTTCTCCATCTCATTAAAAATGTCATTGGGATTTGTATTGGAATTACACTGTATCTATAGATCACTTTAGATAGAATACACATTGTCAGAGTTTTGAGTCTTTCTATCTGTGAGTAAGGTAGGTTTCTCCAGATAAGTAGATATCTTTAACAACGTGAAATTTATTCTCTTAAAGTCTGGTAGGCTACAAATCCAAATTCTGGACATTAGCTCCAGAGGGAAGCTTTCTCTCTCAGCTCTGGAGGAAAGTCCTTGTCATCAATCTTCTCCAGGCCTAGGAGCTTCTCTGTGCAGAAACATCATGTCCATCTGCTCCTGTCACTTCTTTGTTGATGGTATGAGGTCCCATTGTCTCTCTGGTCATTTCTCTGTTTTGTTTCTCAAAAGAGTTTGGCTTAAATTGTAGATTAATCTTATAGCTTGAGTTTACATAACTGCTGTCAATCCCATCTCATCGACATCATAGAGTTAAGATTATGACATGTAGAGAAATCATATCAGATGACAAAATAGTGGAAACTCATACAGCTGTGTATCGTGACCTAGCCAAGGTGACAGATATATTTGTGGAACACGATTCAATCTATGACATCAAGTACCTTAGTTATCTAGTGCTGCTATAACAGAAATACTACAAGTAGATGATTCTGGCAAACAGAAATTTATTCTCTCACAGTTTAAAAACAGATGTTTGAATTCAGGGATCCAGTTCCTGGGGAATGCTTTCTCTCTGTTAGTTCTGGGGAAAGGTCCTTGTCATCAATCTTCCTGAGGTCTAGGTGCTTCTCAGCACAAGGACCCTGGGTCCTAAGGACATGCTTGGCTCCTGGCACTTCTTTCTTAGTAGCATGAGGTCCCTCCTCTCTGCTCACTTCTCTCTTTTCTATCTTAAAAGAAATTTACTCAAATTATAGCCTAATACTGTAGATTGGGCCCTGCCTTATTAACATAACTGCCTCTAATCCTGCCTCATTAACATCATAAAACTTAGGATTATAACACAAAGGATAACCATATCAGACTACAAAATGATGGACAACCACAGAGTATTGGGAATCATAGCCTATTTAAGTCGATACACATTTCAGGGGGATATAATTCAACCTATGACAATAAAGTTGCAACAAGGTTGTTGGTTTGTGGTTTAAAGACTGTAGAATTCCTCCATAACAGGTCATGATACCTGGCTTCATTCTTTTAAAACTAATTTATTTTACTGGTGTCATGGATTGAATTGTGTACCCCCCAGAAATAGGTGTAGCCATGTGGCTGGGCCATGATTCCCTGTATTCTATGATTGTTCCCCATTTTGTGGTTTGGCTGTGCTGTATGTTAAAGGATTAGGGTGGGACTGTAAATCCCTTCAGAAGATCACCTCCGTGTTCCACTGCAAAGGGAGTTTCCCTGGAGTATGGCTTGCCTCACCCTTAATCTTTTCATCCTACAAGAGATAAAAGGAAAGAGACGCAGGCAGAGAATTGGGAACCTCATACCACTAAGAGAGAACTGAGAGCAGAGCACGTCCTGGACCCAGGATTCTGTGCCAAGACGCTCTCACTGGATGTGGACTCAGCCTACCGGCCTGTGATGATTTCTCATTCTGAATGGACTGACAATTTATAAATGAATTTGCGGCTTACCAGACTGTGTCAATAAGCTTCTCTTCATGAAATCTTCCACTCATGGTATTTTCTGTTGGAGCAGTACGAGGTGACTAAAACACAGGCTATGCATGGAGTAAGAAACCTCAAAATTTTTCATTGCTACTCTGAGAAAAAAAGAGAATTGGGAACCTCCTACCATCAAGAAAGCAGCACCGGGAGAAGAGCATGTCTTTCAGAACCGAGGTTCCTGTGCCAAGCTTCACCCTGGACAAAGATTGATGCCGACAAGGGGAAAGCCTTCCCCTGGAGCAGACATCCTGAATTTGGACTTGTAGCTTACCGAGCTGTGTAAGAATACACTTCCTTTGTTAAAGCCATCCACTCTGTGGTGTTTCTGTTAGAGCAGCCCTAGCTGACTAAAAGGGTTGGCAAAAGGAACTGAAATATGTACTAAAAGATCTTTGCACTTAGAATACTGGAAGTAATGTTCCAGCTGTTTTTGGATAGAGAATGAAAAATTAGAAGAAAATCTTTTGTACAGTTTTAAAATTAAACTGATTAGTAGCCACATATTACCTCTGTTTACATGACACTACTTTGGAAAATTCAGACACTATCTCCAAGGGCTCTGAATACATCACTTGCTGAAATGTCAGATTTTAGCCCTGACACACAGACCCTAAGTCTAAAGACTCACCTTCTGAAACCCCAAATCTCAGTTTTGAAAATCTCAAATTGTAGCGTTGAAGGCTCAGCTTCTGAAGATACTGTTGCTGAAAATGTTGACGTATGTATAGATAGCGAACAGAAAGCAAAGGAAAGAGAAAGAGAAGTGTTTCAGTCAGCTAGGGCTGCTCTAACAGAAATACCACTGAGCGCATTGTCTTAGCAAAGGAAAGTTTATTCTTACACTGTCCAGTAGGCTAAGAGTCCATATTCAGGGTGTCTGCTCCAGGGGAAGGATTTCCCCCTTGTTGGCTCTGGAGGAAAGTCCAGTATTGCATCAGTCTTTGTTCAGGGAGCATCTTGGGGCAGGAACCTCAGGTCTGAAGGATGCGCTCTTCTCCCAGTGCTGCTTTCTTGATGGTATGAGGTTTCCAATTCTCTGCTGGCTTCTGTTTCCTTTTATCTCTTGTAGGATGAAAGGATTAAGGCTGGTGCAAGCCACACTCTAGGGAAACTCCCTATACAGTGGAACAGGGAGGTAATCCTATGAAGGGATTTACAGTCCCACCCTAATCCTTTAACATACAGTACGGGAAAATCACAAGAGGGAGGACAATCACAAAATACTGGGAATCACGGCCCAGCTAAATGGCTACACACATTTTCAGGGGACACCATTCAATCCATGACAGTAAGTGACAGGAAACTTTTAGGGAGGCGGTTTTACTGTCTTTCTACCTTGGATACCTTTTGGTGCCAATCAAAAAGGTAATTTGTATTTTCTAATTTACTGTGCAGAAAAAATTAGTTTAAACATGTCAAAAGTTCTCCATATGGGTTGAATATCATGTTTTTCATAAATGCCATTCATCCTTTAATCTATTTTTCTCTTTTAAAGAGAGCTTTGTGAAAAGTTACCATGGCTTTCCCTACTTTTCTCTCACAAAATTAGTCCTTGTCTTTCTCTCACAAAGGTATAATAGGTATGCATGCAAATTATCTTTTTAAAACCTGCTCCAGAGACTTGAAAGGTGGACAAGAAGACCTAAACTCTCACCCTGAACTTTCTGGCAGTACATAAGATATCTTCCAGGGAAATGAAAGCACATAGCAAGGCCAAAACTTAATTGCCCAGACCAAAGACACAATCTTGTTAAGTGAGGCACAGAATGGAAAAAGTAGTGGACAGAAAACAAAGAGATAAAAATTTGTCCAGCTAGGAAATAGAACTAGTGAGCAGAAAATAGAAAAACAAAAGCAGAGAATCTCAGCACAAAAATGTGGAGATTGTTGTCTGAGAGGTACTCACTTAAGCATCTCCCTAAATCTTACAAAGTTTCAGAACCCAAAGGATTCCACTGACCAAGCCCCAATTTCCCAGAACCTCAGGAGGACAGTCTAGGAGAAATGCCACAGGAGATGCTCCTTTGGATCCCATTTCTGACACCAAAATTGTAGTTTTGTTGCTGTTACACGCCATCAAGTTGGTTCCAACTCACAGTGACACCATGAACAACGGAACTGCCAGGTCTTGCACAATATCCACAGTCATTTTTATGCTTAAGCCCATTGTTGTGGCCACTGCATCAATCCATCTGGTCAAGGATCTTCTTTTTTGCTGACCCTCCATCTACCAAAGATGGTATCCTTTTCCGGGCACTGATTCTTCCTGTTGATATGTCCAAAGTATATAAAATGCAGTCTTGCCATCTTTGCTTCCAAGGAGCACTTCTTGGTTGTACTTCTTCCAGAACAGATCTTTCTGTTCTTTTGCAGTCCACAGTACATTCAACATTCTTCTCCAACACTACAATTCAAAGGCATCAATTCTTCTTCTGTCTTCTTGGTTCATTGTCAGTTTTCGCGTGTGTATGATGCAATTGAAAATACCATGGCTTGGGTCAGGTGCACTTTAGTCTTCATGGTGACTGTCATGGATTGAACAGTGCCCCCCCCCCAAAAATGTGTGTAGCCATGATTCCCAGTATTTTGTGATTGTCCTCCCTCTTGTGATTTTCCTGTGCTGTATGTTAAAGGATTAGGGTGGGACTGTAAATCCCTTCATAGGATTACCTCCCTGTTCCACTGCAAAGGGAGTTTCCCTGGAGTATGGCATGCCCCACCCTTAATCCTTTCATCCTACAAGAGATAAAAGGAAAGAGAAGCAAGCAGAGAGTTGGCAACCTCACACCATTAAGAAAACAGCACTGGGAAAAGAGCGCATCCTTCAGACATGAGGTTCCTGCTGTTGCCATGGTACCGTAGAAGTCATCCCCCTATATGTTAAAATTGAGGAGTCATGTCATTCTAGGTGCAGGTTTCAGCTGTTCTGGGCTGCATTTATTCACACAACTTTGATGCAAGTGTGCCTTTAATCTGTCTTCCTAAATGATACAAGGAGCTCTCCTTCCTCCCAGTGATGGAATGTGATGTCTGTTTTCGTAAACTTGAAGCCAGGATAAGAGTGAATCACAGCCAGTACCCCCTCTACCTGGGAAGTATGGCTACATCTCTTCTCTGCTTGCCACACAGTTGTTGTGGGTTTTTTTTTTACCCCCACCAGTGCTAGTGATTCTTCACTTGGCACTGAGACCAGTGTCTCTGCATAGCAGGGAAATCCAGAGCAAAATCTAGGTCTCTTCTGGAGTCACCAGCAATCAAAGGACAGCAGTGACAATCAGATATCTAGGGAGAGGTCGCAGTCAGCAACATTGACCTAAAGTCATTTTCTGCTGCTTGGAGAATTGGTAAACCAGAGAAAGCTAAACTCTATTCAAATAGAATTTCAACTAGTCAGATATTCCACACTGCCATTTGATTTTTAGCAGACTGGGCTAGATTCTTATTTTCTCTTTGGTTTAGGTTGTTTTTATTTTTTCCTGTTCTTACCACATTGAATTTATAAGGGTTCAAAATCAGCTTCTTCTGGTATTTGTAGTCAGTATATTTCTTTAGGAGGGGAAAAAAGCCCACACAGCCAAAATAACCAACTCACTCCTGACTTGAAAATCCATCCGGTAAGATGCCCTCCAAACTGGCTATGAGAGAATCAACATAATGCAGACATGTTGAGTTACATGTGGCAGGTGTTCAATACAGATATACTACTTTCATTTGATAATGGGCTTATTATATTCAGGACTCTGCTATTTAAGAATACAGATAAAACTTTCAATGGGAAAAATGAAATTGTGGGATCACCACATAACAGTTGGAGAAATGAGCGCACACATTTACTTTCATTCCCTCCAGAAATCTCACTTCTTTGACAGCAGAAGGATTTTTAAGTAAACATAAATCTATAAGGGCAAAGAGAACAGAAAGCTGTAAGCAGATAGACAAGTGATGATGAGTTACTAGTCAGCTGTAGAAAAAGCTGAAGAGCAATCTGTTTTATGCAGCAGAACCCCAAAGGATTCAGTAACTTGGGATGAAGAGGGGGTAAGGATGTAGCTAAAAACTGGAGAATTGTTTGAAAGTCTGTTGAAGAGGAAATTGTAGATTGGGTTATGAACTGAACTGTGTTCCTCAAAAATGTGCATCAGCTTGGCAAGGCCACAAATCCCAGTATTGTGTGGTCACCCACCGTTTTGTCATGAGATGTGATTATCCAGTGGATTGTATATCCTAACCTCTATAATGTTAATGGGCAGGATTAGAGGCAGTTATGGTAATGAAGCAGGACTCAATCTTTAGAATTAGGTTGCATATTGAGTCAATCTCTTTTGAGACGTAAAAGAGAGAATCCAGCAGAGAGGAGATGGAACCTCATAACATCAAGAAGGGACTGTCAGGAGTGGAGCATGTGCTTTGGACCCAGAGTCCCTGTGCTTAGAAGCTCCTAGACTGATGACAAGTACCCTCTCCCAGATAGAGTTGCCATTTTAATGGGCTTGGAGGGTGGAAGGCCAGGGCTGAAGGGCCTCTGCTCAGAAACCAGGGACTGTGGTCCCTACCCACAGTTTGGAGGGCACAGCTGTTGTCTAAATGGTCTCAGAGAACAGAAGAGTATTTGCATGCCTTGAGAGCTAATGTAAATTGTTCTGCTAGGGTTTTGACTTGTTCAGTGCTAATTACCCCCTCTGCCTCCAATTTCTCTCATTTGTAATGGAAATATCTACTATGTTCTTTTTCCATCACTGTACTTTGAAAGCAGATAACTTACTAGACTTCACAGATGAACAGTGCTTTTGCCTCAGAATGGAATCCGCACTTCGAGTTAATTTAAGACTTTCAGGATGATAGGACAGGGTGAATATGTTTTACGTATGTCAAGGACATGAATTTGGAGGGACCAAATGGTGGTATGTTGTGGACTGAATCATGTCCTCCATCCCCCCAAAAAGTTTATCAAGTTGGCTAGGCTATGATTCCCAGTATTGTAGTTGTCCACTACTTTGTGGTCTGATGTAATTATCTATGTATTGTCAATCCTAACCTCTATCCTATAGGGTAGCAATGAATTGGGATCAACTTGATGTTCACAGCTACAGCTATAAGTATGGCTTTAATGAGGCAGGATTATAAATAGTTAAGTTAATGAGGATTAGGTTGTGCCTCTTTGGGGATGTAAAAGAGAGAATGAAGCAGAGAGATAATAGGACTTCATACCACCAAGAAAGAAGTGCCAGGGTTGGAGTGTGGCCTTTGGACCTGGGTGTCCCTGCACTAACAAGCTCCTAGGCCAGGGAAAGATTGATGACAAAGAACTTTCCCCAGTGCCGGCAGATAGAGGAAGCTTCCCTGGGAGCTGCCACCCTGAACTCAAACTTCCAACCTCCTAGACTGTGAAAGAATAAATTTCTATTTTGCCAAAACTACCCACTCACGGTATTATAGCAACACTAAATAAATAAGACAAGTTCTACTATCTTTCCTGTTCCTTATAGCCAATTAATTTCTGTCCACTGCACTGGCAGAAAATTGAATATTTTACCTCTGGAAAGTGTCTCTGGGCTGGGGGAACATAAGCCATGGTTGAAGGTGGGGCATAATATTTCCAACAAAGTGATTAAGTGACATCTATATGCTGATTGTTTGAACCACTGGCCATCTTCTACCACCTGACTCTATGTCTGTGCCCTCTGTCATGAACTGAGCTGTGTCCTCCTAAAAATATTTGTCAACAACGATTCCTTGTATGATTGTTCTCCATTTTGCGATTGTAATTTTATGTTAAAGAGGATTGTGGTGGGATTGTAACACTGTTGCCTTACGTAGGTTATATCCCTGATCCAATGTAAAAGGAGTTTCCCGGGAGTGGGCCTCGCACTGTCTTTTATCTATCAAGAGATAAAAAGGAAAAGGACGCAAACAGAGAGGGTCATCTCGTACTACCACAAAAGTAGCCCTGGGAGCAGAGTATGTCCTTTGGACCTGGGGTTCCAGTGTAGAGAAGCTCTAAGTCTGGGGTAAGAATGATGAGAAGGCCAACAGCAAGAGAGAGCTAAAGCCTGAACTTGGGATTTTAACCCACTTTTGACAATGTTACACTGTTATTCATGAGGTTTAAGTCTTTAAGTCTTTTCAAAAGTAGACTGCCTGGTCCTAAAGAAGACAAAAGAAGGATTAATGCCTTTGAGTTGTGATGTTGGAGAAGAACACTGACTGTACCATGGGCTGCCAAAAGAACAAACAGACCTGTTCTGGAAGAAATACAACCAGAGTGCTCCATGGAAGCAAGGATGGTGAGACTACATCTTACATACTTTGGACATGTCATCAGGATGGAATAATCTCTGGAGACGGACATCATGCTTGGTAGAGTGGACGGTGAGAGAAAAAGAGGAAGACTCTCAACAAAATGGATTCACACAGTAGCTGTAACGGTGGGATTAAGCATAAAAACAAGTGTGGGCATGGCTCAGAGTGGGGCAGTGTTTGTTCTGTCACGCACAGGGTCACCCTGAGGTAGAACCAACTTGATGACACTTAACAAAAGCAACAAGCCTACTTTACTCTGAGGAAAGATATTTCTCTTTTTAAAATTAATCCACTTGCGGTATTCCTGTTATAGCAGCACTAGGTAGTTAAGATACTCTCCAAGCAGGACACTAGTGGATTCTTGTCTGCACAATCTGACCAGCCCAGGAGGAAAGATTAAAACAAACAAACACAACTAACATCAGGGATTTCCTAACTAAATGGCCAGTAAGATACTCTATCCCAGGGTTTCTCAATCTCGACTGCACTGACATTTTAGATTGGATAATTCTTTGTTGTGGGGCTGTTCTGTGTGTTGTAGGCAGTTTAGCAGCGTCTCTGCCCTCTAGGTGCTCCTGTAGCACCCTCCTGCTCTGGCCATAACAGTCAGCAATGTCCTCTGCTGAGAACTATTCCTCAGCCCTAGTGGCACAATGGTTAAACACTCAGCTACTAACCAAAATTTTGTTGATTTGAACCCACCCAGTGGCTCTGTGGAAGAAAGACCTATGCTCCTGTAAGAACTATAACCTTTACAACTCTACATGGCAGTTCTACTCCTGTCACCCGGGGTCTCTATGAGTTGACATTGACTTGATGGCACACACATCAACCACAGCCTGTACTCTGAAGTCCACACTTAACAGATACCTCTGGTACACTCAGCATTTCCAATCAGTTTCTCGGTGCCTCAATAAGCTGACAACCAAAGAGCAGCAGACACCTGAGCAAAGCCTCTGATGTGAAATATGGTGATCAGAACAAACTTTTTTTGAAAAAGCAAAAAAATAACTTACAAGAAACACAGGCAGCCATGTGGCTGGGCCATGATTCCCAGTATCTTGTGACTCTCCTCCATTTGGTGGTTTTCCTATGCTGTATGTTAAAGGATTAGGGTGGGACTGCAAATCCCTTTAGAAGATCACCTCCCTGCTCCTCTGTAAAGGGAGTTTCCCTGGAGTATGGCTTGCCTCACCCTTAATCTTTTCATCCTGCAAGAGATAAAAGGAAAGAGAAGCAGGCAGATAATTGGGAACCTCATACCACTAAGAGAGAACTGAGAGCAGAGCACATCCTTTGGAACCCAGGATTCTGTGCCAAGATGCTCTCACTGGATGTGGACTCAGCCTACTGGCCTGTGATGATTTCTCATTCTGAATGGACTTACAATTTGTAAATGGATTTGCAGCTTACCAGACTGTGTCAATAAGCTTCTCTTCATGAAATCTTCCATTCATGGTATTTTCTGTTGGAGCAGTACCAGGTGACTAAAACACAGGCTATGCATGGAGTAAGAAACCTCAAAATTTTTCATTGCTACTCTGAGAAAAAAAGACAATGTCTAGATTAATCAATCAATCTATGATTACCAAAAATAAGAAAAAGCCCACGCTTCTGTCAAGTGGATTCTGACTCTTAGCAACCCTAAAGAGCAAAGGAGAACTCTCCAGTAGGGTTTCCAAAGAGCAGCTGGTGGGTTCAAACCACCAACCATCTAGATGGCACCTGTTGCTCACTGTAATTCTCCATCACTGTGCCACGAGGGCTCCAAATGACTAGAGCAATAAAAAAAAAGAAAGGTGGGGGCAGGGATTGCACAGAGAGTTGAGGAAATCCCTCAGAAAGAAAGAGTTGGAAGGATTAAGAGGAAGATAAAAATTAGACAAGTAGTCCAGAGGACCAAGTTTCAACTGAAGACGGAAGAATGAGGTTTATTCAGTCAACAAATAGTGAGCATTTATCACAGCTACTGTGGATACGGAGACGAAAGATAGAACTCTTGACTTCAAGTTCGATTCCCACAAGGGAGACAACAAGGAAGCTGATGGTGCCGTGTACAGATGCTGGGGGAGCACAGAGGAGGGACTCTAACAGACTATTTACTGTATGCAAATGGAATCCTCCTAGCAGGCTAGTGATGCTCAGTATTTTACAGTAGAGGAAGCCAAGGCTAGAAAGCTGAGCAGTGTAGCCTAATTACTGAAAACTAGCTACAGAGCAGAATCTAGGCTCAAATCTTTCATTTCTCTGACAGCATTCTCTTCTCACAAACATGTGCCCCTGTTTAGGGGCACCAAGCCTAAATAAACAGGATGAGGAAGAAGTCAAAGTCAGAAGGGATTCTTGGAGAAGATGCCAGAGGGGAAATTGATGAACGGATTTAGCTGGCTGTGGAAAAGCCTGGATATTTAACCTCTCCCTTCTGGGCTGCTCTGTTTAGGAAACCTCACTTAGGAAACACTGGAGTGCCTATTACACGCTGGGGTCCATGCCAGGTACTGAAGGGTATGAGAGACCAAAAACAAGGCAAAAACAGTTCCTGGTGAAGATAGCCTATTACAACACAGCCTGGTAAACAATACCGGGATGTGCATCTAAAACAAACATGCAGGGGGTGGGGCAGAGAGGCACGGAAGTGTTCTTAGGGAGCATCCCTGCATTGAGGCTTCAGGGACAGGCAGGAGTCAGGAGAAGGCTGCAGCCAGGAAAAGCTGTGCAGAGGGCACAGTATATACCATGCCCTGTGACCAGAGTGTTGTAGCGCATTTGGGGAGCTGCAACAAGTTTTGCTTGGCTGAAGCTTAGGAATTTTTTTTTAGTGTGACAGAAACATCTTTTTGTTGTACTTTAGACAAAGGCTCTCATTAGACAGTTAGTACCCACATTGTTTTGTGACAGTGGTTACCAGCTCCGTGACATGTCAACACTCTCCCTTCTCGTCTTTGGTTTCTTTATTACCTGCTTTCCATCTCTTCCTGCCTTCTAGTTCTTGCCCCTGGCTAGTGTGTCCCTTTAGTCTCATTTTGTTTTATGGGCCTGTCTGATCTTTAACTGAAGGATGAACCTCAGCAATAACTTCACTACAGAGCTAAAAAGGTGTCCGGGGGCCATACTCTCAGTCTCTATCAAGCCAATAAGTCTGGCCTTTTCTGTGAGGTAGAATTTTGTTCTGTGTTTTTCTCCAGCTCTCTCTGGGATGCTCTGCTGTCATCCCTAACAGAGAAGTAACTGGTGGTAGCCAGGCACCAACTGGTTGTGCTTGACTCAGTCTGGTGGAGGCTGTGGCAGTGTGGTCCACTAGTCCTTTAGATTAGTCTTTCCCTTGGCTTCTTGGTTTTCTTCATTCTCCCTTGCTTCTGACAGGGTGAGACCAGTGAAATCTCTTAGATGGCCCTCTCATGGGCTTCTAAGACCCTAGACAGTACTCACCAAAGTAGAATGCAGAACATTTTCTTTATCAACTATATTATGCCAGTTGAGCTAGATGGTCCCTGAGACCATGATCCTCCCAGCCACCAGTCCAGCAATTTGGTCCCTCGGACAGTTTGGATGTGTCAGCGGAGTGAAGCCTGAGATTTAAAGAGGTACTATGAAAGTGAAGAGACAAGCAAGAGCCAGTTCAGTGTGTAAGGCCTTGCATTCCATGCTAAAGAGTTCAGACCAATTTTTTTGAAAATATTATTATTTTTAATGGTAAACCATAGATATGAGAGAAGCGTTGGACTTCACGATGGAGAAAGATTACTTTGGTGGTAGTACGAACGATGAATTGGAGGTGAGTATGACTGGGGAGACATGGGGCTCAGTTAGGAGGATAAAGAATTGGAGAGGAGATCATAAGTGGCCTGAACTAGGGGAATGGCAGAGATGAAGAGAGGCAGAAGGCTTTGAGAGTTGTACAGAAGTGTTTTGTTCCCAAGGATGTTCAATTAGCAGGAACTCTTACCAAGATTTTTGCCCAAATTCCCCTCATAGTACTGGTTTGGAACCTGTGAGAGCAGGAAGTTCTATCTGCAGCAGCACTTTGTCCACTATGTGCCACAGTTCCCCAACTGAGGTTAGAGTAGGGAAAGAGATTTGGGGCCACTGTGTTAGAGGCATTGCCAGGAGACATAGGGGATAGTTATTATTGGTGGAGGGGTCAAAATGTAAAAGGAGAGCAGTGCACAAGAGGATGGTGCACTGGGGAAAGGTGCAGTGTTCTGTACGGTTAGAGTGTAGGGAAAAGGATATGCAATAAGGCTAGACAGGGTGTTATGGGATAGATGCTGAAGAACCTTCCCATAGGCCTGCTGAACAGCCACATTTTTCCCAGGAGGCTATAGCACAAAAAACACCCTTCCTGAATCAAAAAGCAAACCTGCTGCTGTCAACTGACTCAATTCTGACCCATAGCAACCCTGTAGGACAGAGCAGAACTTCCCCATAGGGGTTCAAAGGAGCAGCTGGTACATTCACGTTGTTGACTATTTGGTTAGTAGCTCAGCTTCTTAACTACTGTGCTCCTAGGGCACCAAGAGGCTATAGGAACCTCAAAGAACTATAAATAAGTTGGCTAGATTTCATTTTAGAAACACCATTCCATTCACTGATATTCATAAGATTTTCATAAATGTTGATACCCTAGACATTAGTGAGCCAAAATGTATTGCCATTTTCAATTGGACAATCACGTGACCTACTATGCCAGAAATAACAACTTGAAGAGGCATGGTGTTGCATTCATTATGAAAAGGAACATTTCAAGATCCATCCTAAAGTACAACACTATCAGTAGTAGGATAATATCCATGTGTCTACAAAGAAAACCAGTTGATATGACTATTATTCAAATTTACACTCCAATCATTAATGGCAAAGGTAAAGAAATTGAAGATTTCTACTAACTTTTGCAGTTTGAAATTGACTAAATGTGCAGTCAGGATGCATTGATAATCACTGGTGATTGGAATGTAAAATTTGGAAACTAAGAAGGATTGGCAGTTGTTAAATATGGCCTTGGTGACAGAAGTGATGCTGGAGCTCACATGATAGAATTTTGTAAGACCAATGACTTCATTGCAAATACCTTTTTTTCACCCACGTGAATGGTGACTATACACACGGACCTAGCCAGATGGAATACACAGGAATCAAATCAACTACATCTGTGGAAAGCGAAGATGGAAAAGCTCAGTGTCATCAGTCAGAGGAAGGCCAGTGGCCAATTGCAGAACAGATCATCAACTGATTATATGCAGGTTGAAGTTGAAACTGAAGAAAATTACAACAAAGTCCACAAGGCCCAAAGAACAACCTTGACTACATCCCACTTGACTTCAGAAACCAAGTCAAGAATAGATCTAAGCATAATGACTGAAGACCAGATGGGTTGTGGAATTATATCAATGACATCTACACGAAGAAAGCAAGAGGTCATTTAAAAGACAGAAAAGAAAGAAAAGAGCAAAATAGATGTCAGAAGACACTCTAAATCTTGCTCTTGGACATCAAGCAACTAAAGCAAAAGAAGGAAACAACAAAGTAAAATAACTGAACAGAAGATTTCAAAGCATGGCTTGAGAAGACAAAGTAAAGTATTATAATGACATGTACAAAGAACAGAAACACTGGTGGTGTAGTGATTACATGCTACGGCTGCTAATCAAAAGGTCAGCAGTTTAAATCTGCCAGGTACTCTTTGGATACTCTATGGGACAGTTCTATTCTGTCCTATAGGGTCAACTCGACAGCACTGGGTTTGGTTTGGTATGAAAAGTGGGAGATAGAAAATCAAAAGGGAAGAACACACTTGGCATTTCTCAAGTTGAAAGAACTGAAGAAAAACTTCAAGCCTCAAATTGTAGTAGTGAAGGGTTGTATGTGTGAATATATTAAATGATGCAGGAAGCATCAGAAGAAAATGGGATGAACACAGAGTCAAAATAGAAAAAAGAACTGGTAAGACATTCAACCATTTAATGAGGTAGTATTTGACCAGGAACTGTTAGTGCTGAAAGTGGACATCCAAAGTGCACTGAAGACATTGGGGTAAAAAACAAGACACCTGGAGCTGAAAGAATGTCAGCTGAGATGTTTTAACAAACAGATTCAGTGCTGGAAGTGTGCACTCATCTATGCCAAGAAATTTGGAAGACATCTAGCTGGCCAAGTAACTGGAAGAGATCCATATAAATGCCTATTCCCAAGGAAGATGATTCAACTGAATGCAGAAACCATTGAACAGTATCATTAATATCACATGCAAGTAAAATTTTGCTGAAGATCATTCAAAAGTGGCTGAGCAGGATATCAACAGGGAACTGTCAGAAATTCAGGCCAAATTCAGAACAGAATGTGGAACCAGTGCTATCATTGCTGATGTCAGATGGATCCCGGCTGAAAGCAGAGCATACCAGAAAGATGTTTACCTGTGTTTCATTGACTATGCAAAGGTATACGACTATGTGAATCATAATAAATTATGTATAACATTGCAGAGAATAAGAATTCCAGAACACTTAATTGTGCTCATGAGGAACCTGTACACAGATCAGGAGACAGTTGTTTGGACAGAACAAGGGATACTCAGTGATTTAAAATCAAGAAAGGAGTGCATTAGGGTTGCATCCTTTTACCACACCTATTAATCTTTGTCCTGATCAAATAATCCCAGAAGCTAAACAATGTAAAGAAGAAGGAGACATCAGGATTGGTGGAAAACTCATCAACAGCCAGCATTATGCAGATGACACAAGCTTGCTTGCTAAAAGCAAAGGGAAGTTGAAGCACTTACTGATGAAGATCAAATACTATACCCTTCAGTATGGATTGCACCTCAACATAAAGAAAACAAAAACCTTCACAACTGAACTAGTAAGCAACATCATGATAAATGGAGAAAAAATTTAGATTGTCAAAGATTTTGTTCCATTTGGATCCACAGTTGACGCCCATGGAAGCAGCAGTCAAGAAGTCAAAAGATGTATTCCATTAGACAAATTTCCTGAAAAAGACCTCTTTAAAACGTTAAAAGCAAAGATGTCACTTTGAAGATGAAGGTGGGCTTGACTCAAGTCATGTCCTTTCAGTGGCAACATATGTGTGTGAAAGCTGGACAGTGGCTAAGGAAGGTGAAAGAAGTGACGCCTTTGAATTGTGGTGTTGTCAGAGAATACTGAACATACCATGGGCTGCCAAAAGAACGAACAAATCAGTCTTGAAGAAATATAATCAGTGTGTTCACTGGAGGCAGAAATGGCTGAGGTATGTCATGTATGCCTTGGACAGTTTGCCAGGGTGGATCAATCCCTGGAGGAGATCATACCTGGTGAAGCAGAGGGTCAATGGAAAAGAGGAAGACGCCGTATGAGAAGGACTGCCACAGTGGCTACAGCAACGGGCTGGAGCATAAACACGGAGCGTGGGGAGGACCGGGCAGTGCTTCAGTCTGTGGTACACAGGGTTGCTGTGAGGCAGAACTGACTTGACAGCTCCTTACAACACCACCAGCTACGTTAGCAGCGTGATGGATGTTTTAGAAGATAAATAAGAAACAAACAAACCTCACTGCTATTAAGGCAATTCTGACTTCGGGAGACCCCTGGTGTTTCACAGTGGAGCTGTGCTCCACAGGTTTTCAATCCCGAAATCTTTAAGAAGTAAACCACCAGGCATTTCTTCCATGGCAACACTAACTGGGTTCAAACCACCAATCTTTCGGTTAGTAAACCCACTGCCGTCCAGTCCGTTCCAACTCAGAGCGACCCAGTGGAGTGCAGTTCTACTCTGAAACATGCGGGGGCTCCATAAGTCACTGAGTTGATAATGACTCATCACAACCCTACAGGACAGAGTAGAATGGCCCCATAGAGTTTCCAAGGGGCAGCTGGAAGATTTGAACTGCCAACCTTTTAGTTAGCAGCCATAGTACTTAGCTACTACGCCACTAGGATTTTCACTTAGCAGCTGGGCAGAAATCATTTGTGCCATCCAGAGACCTTAGAAGATAAATAGAAAAGCTCTTTTAAAAGGCTTGGGCTAAACAAGTTATGAGTAGAAAAGAGAACTGGAGAATTCTTTTGAAGATATTGAGGAGATAACGGATCATAATGATTTGAAGCATAGGTGAGGAAGCAGCAAGAGAAGACTCCTAGATTTCTTTATGCCTTTTAATGCAACAAAGGTGACATAAAAAGAAGTAGAAAGAGTGTTGTATCACTCAGGGCCCCAGCAGGAAATACGTGTTTCACTCAGCTACAATTGTTGAAAAACTTGTCAGCGAAGGAACTTTTTAGAGACATGTCAGCAACTTTAAAGGAACAGACATTAAGATACCTAATGTCTAGCAACAGTGGAAAGCTTCTCCCACCCCAATATTTCAAGGGATAAGGAGAAGAAATAAGATTACCAGAAAACTTGAGAATTGGAGACTGGAGAAACTGCTGTCTTGGATAAGAGCTCTGCCCCAACTTTTGCCAAAGCAGGGAGGAACAAACGCACTGGCTGACCTCTTGCTCTTTCTACCCTTCAGTAATTTTGCTGGGATCCCCTGTTGACTGAAACAAAATGCAAACTCCAAGTTGCTCTGGGAGGCCAGTCTCCCAGGACAGAGAGCAGAGCTGAGAATGGCAGAGCGCAGCTAGGGGTATGAGAGGGTAATGGAGAAAAAGGGTACGGCGTATCTTCAATACTTTGACTTTTAGATGCCTGTGCAGAGATCTCTCATCAGCTGTGTCCTCTACAGATCTGCAGCTCAGCAAAGGGTTCTGGACTGCCGGTAGGTCTTTGTGAGGCATCTTCCAGTTTTGGTGATGACCTATTCATCCTCCCCAAGAGTGGTCATTGTTGTGTGCTGTTGAGCCAATTCTGACTCATACTGACCCTGTATGACACAGTAGAACAGCCCCATAGGTTTTGCTGGGCTGGAGTCCTTACAAGAGCAGATCACCAGGTCTTTTCTCCCACAGAGCCTCTGGGGGGTTCATACCACCACCCTCTTGGTTAGCAGCCAAGTACTTAATCATTGTGCCACTAGGGCTTCTCCAAGTTGTTAGGGAGACGATATATGATATTAATGGCTGACTTAGTTATCTAGGGCTGTTGTAACAGAAATACCGTATGTAGATGGCTTTAATAAACAAGAGTTTCTTTTCTCATGCTCGAGTAGACTAGAAGATCAAATTCAGAGTGTCAGGTGCAAGGGAAGGCTTTCTCTTTCTGTGTCAACTCTGGAGGAAGGTGCTTGCCATCAGTCTTCCTCTGGAGTAGCAGCTTCTCCATACAGGGACCTTTCGTTCAAAGAAGCACTCTGTTTCCAGAGCTGCTTCCTCGGTTGTGTGAAGTCCCCATTTCTCTGCTCACTTCTCTCATTTGTATCTCAAAAGAGACTGGCTTAAGACACAATTTAACCTTGTAGACATCATCAACATAATTGCCACTAATCCATCTCATTAACATCATAGTGGCTGGATTTACAATACATAGGAAAATCATGTTATATGACAAAATGGTGAAGAATTACACAATATTGGGAATCATGATCTCACCAAACTGACAAATACTTTTGGAGGACACGACTGAATCCATGATAATACCTTTCAATGCAAATACATTAAGACACCAAACAATGTAAGGTGGTGATATTGCTGATGCTGTTACTGTAATAATATTGCTGAGAAAGGAATTTTGATAAAGAAGTGAACACTTCTGGGATAACTAGAACCGGGATGAATGACTAATTCATCAACTAATGTTCCACTCCTTTAACATACACCCTTGTTATGTTTACCAAGAGACCACACATGTACACATTATAACATGCTGCCACCACATAGATCATTTTAGAAATTCACCTGCAGCCTGTCACTTGTTTTGGGCTGGTGAACTTGCTGATCAACATCCTTCCAAAACCAAGCTCATTGCTGTCAGGTTGATTCCAATTCACAGTGACTGTATAGGACCGAGTACTTTTGCCCTATAGAGTTTCTGAGGAGTGGCTGGTGGATTTGAACTGTTGACATTTTAGTTTGCAGCTGAATTGTTAACCACTGCACAGCCAGGGCTTCTATTAATATCCTTAGTGAGAGCAAATCCATTCTTTGAGGTGACAGTTTCATTTGGCAAATAGTCAAAAATATTTCAGAATCCACTAATGAGAATAAATTAGGCAATCAGGTGTACTTTTCAGGTCAAGAGGATTTTCTTATATGGCTAATAAGCATCTCTGAAAGCAACCGGAAAGAAAGAGCCTCAGAAACAGTTTGAGTTATGGAACCACCTTTAGAGTAAATTGATATTATTGAAAGGAGGCAACAGAAACCCTGGTGGTGTAGTGATTAAGTGCTACAGCTGCTAACCAAGAGGTTGGTAGTTCGAATCCACCAGATACTCCTCAGAAACATTATGGGCAATTCTACTCTGTCCTACAACATCATTATAAGTTGGAATTAACTCGGTGTCAGTGGGTTTGTTTTTTTTGAAAAGAAGACAACAAGGAACTGTGGTGGTGCAGTGGTGCACTTGGCAACTAACTGAAAGTTTGGGAGTTCAAACCCACCAACCACTCTTCAGGAAAAAGATGTGGCATTTGGCTTCAGTAAGGATTTTAGCTTAAGAAATGTTATTGGGTCATTCTACCTTGTCCTACAGAGTTAGATCTGAGTTAGTAACAACAGGTATAAGTATTTTCTTACTGACAAGAGTGTTGATCTCCTGAGTCCTATTTGACAGCTACACCATCTTTAAACAATGTTGTTCAAAACAAATGGCCAAAGTCACAGAATATTGCCAAATATTAATGTTTCAGCGTGCTCTTTCTTCTGCACAGAATCCTTCCCTCAGTCTGGACTTTACTCTGGCCTCTGCTGAACTGTAGAACTCAGGCAAAATCTAACTTTCTAAAGATTTAAAAAAAAAAAAAGTATGCTCAGGAGGCCTACCTTCTCTGCTGGGGGTCCCACTCTAGATGCTGGAGACAGCCTTCCACAATTTGTTTGATGGACCCAGCCTCTCCAGCCTTGTCTTAAATCGGCAGAAACCTTGCAATTCCTGAAATGTGTTCCTTTCTGCTATCCCAAGGTCTGTTCATTGCTGTTCTCCTCCTCCTCCTGTCAGAATGCTCCTTGTCTGCACCTTTCACTTGAGTTACTGCTACTCTTTCTTCAGATCTCAGCTAAACAAAACCTTTCATCCCTATTCTTCCTACAAACTAGGTCAGCCCCTCTTCATATACACTAGGGCTGCTTACCTTAGAGCTATCCATTAATAGCACTGTTTACCATTTTAAGATTATTTGATTACTATTTGTCTCTCTTACTAGATTTTAAACTCAGTGAAGTCAGGGATCACATTACTTTATCTCACTACTGTATCCCAATTTGTCTCCCTGACATATAATGAGTGATGCATGAATCTTCACTGAATGAATGAATATAAAGGCCAAAAATCTATATGTGCAAAGATTAACTATGAATGAATTGGTAGAACTGGGGTTCAGCAATGTGTGTATACATACTGTAGATATAAGACCGGACTTCACAAGAGTGTTCTGTTGAAGAGACTTGTCCCTGCCTGAGAGGGACTGGAGAAACTCTTCAAGTATGGTCCCTGGATACTCTTTTAGGTGGGTAATGAAGTTACTCTGAGGGTTCACCCTTCAGTCAAAGATTAGACATGTCTGTAAAGTAAAACAAGACTAGAGAGGTACATCAGCCTAGGGGCAAAGACAGCAAAGTTAGAAATAGGGAACCTAGGGTCAAGAAAGGGAAGCATTGATACATCACAGGGTTGTTAACCATGAGAAGCCAATGTGTTCTGTATATCTTCATCTAAGGTAGAAAGAGAAAGAGACAGAGAGAGGAGTCCCCTTACCCCAGCCTCCTCTAGTCCACTGTCCAATGGCAGAGTAATGTAATCCAGGCATGTGACTTTCTGGGAATACCTTGGTGGTGCAAATGGTTAAACACCTGGCTACTAACTGAAAGGTTGACAGTTCAAACCTGCCCAAAGGCACATTGAAAGAATGTCCTGGTCATGCACTTCCAAAAGATCACAACCACGAAAACCCCTAGGAACGCAACTCTATTCTGCGACATATGAAGTCACCATGAGTTAGAAGAAACTTGACGGCAACTAGGTTTTAACAGTGCTTTTCTTACTCTCTGACTTGCAGCAGAGACAAAGCTTAGAGAAATCAGAGGAAGGAGCAGCTAGCTCAGCCGTTCTTGAATATTAACTGTAACAATGTTCTTACTAGTATAAATTGTATAACACAGATTGCAAAGTGAAGGCCACTAACAAGTATTCGATATAAAAAATTCTATGCATTTGACTGAAATATTTATGTGCTAGCTACTGGGTAGCAAAATTTAAATTTTCTTGGGAGCAATAGAACATTTGAATTATATCCTTACCTTAACAGAAGAGTATCCACCTCCTCATGAAATAGAAAGACCGACTTAATCATTGACATCATGACAAAAAGTGACGCTGGAGAACAAAACACACGGCTGTTCTTCTTGTGCTCTGAATAGAAGATGTAATCGGATGCAATCATTTCATTAATACACACATGGCCTTGTAATGGGAATACAGAGGACCAGATGGCCACGAACAAACTGAGATGAAATGAGATGGGTGTTTGCAGTTTAGCAACTAACTACTTAGCCTGGGTGGATTATACTAAGTACTTATAGAACCACAGGAACACATTTTCAGAATGAAATTCTGGTTTTATATTCAGAAGCACCATTCCTCGTAACCAGGAGGAAGCGTTCTTTACTCGGGCCCTGATGTGCCCAAGTAATTGGTGGAGTATATGGATGTACTAGCGCTCAAACTTGACTGTATGTTGGACCCACCTGGAGAGTTAAAGACCAAACCAAACCAAATCAGTGAGTGAGTATCATCCTCAGAAGTATTGACTTAATTGGTCTAGAATACCGCCTTAGCATTAGAGTTTTTCAAAGCTCCCCAGATGATTCTAAGATGCAGTAGTTTAAGAACTTTGTGTTAATGTAATTCCTGTGTTTCCACAAGTAGGACCACTTTATAGATCAATAAAAGGAGCAATAGCCTAAGTGATGTGATTTGGGAATGTTCAGAGCATCCCTTGTCCCCAAATAGCTATTCTTTCCATCTATACAGTACATGGAAAACTAACTAGAAAATTTCATTTCTTTGAATGAAGGCTTTGCAACTTAAATGAGGATAATTCCTCTGAGAGGGATAATACATTAAGTGGTTATCAGTTGTTAACACCCTGGTGTGCGTTGGTTTATCGGATTACTTTCCTTCATGGTGCTGGAGGGAGGACTCGAAAGTGGGTGGAGAATGACGGTGGATGGTGGTGGGAGACACAAAGGTCAAAGGGACGTGAAGTCAAGGTGAGTTCAAGGTATGGGAGACGTGGTTGAAGGCAATCTGTAGTGAAGGTGGAATGATGAGTATATGCCAAAAAGAAGATCAGTGTGTGGGATCTGAAGGTCAGAGAACGCAGCGAACCAGATCAAACAGGCAAGCTGGAGTTCATGTTCTCAGCAAACCCTTACCTGCTTTTCAAGGGAAATGTACAGATGGTCAGTGACAGCTAGCAAGCAGCCCCTTTCCAGCTGCACCCCAACTCCAGAAACGAGGGGCTTTCCACATGACACTAAGATCTCGGTGCCATAAAGTGACTGGAAGGCAGGAAAATTGATAAGAAGTGGAAAAAATGCTTTAAGACTGAGTAATGCCCAAGACCCAGAGTCCTAGCAAAAACTGAAGTTGACTAGGATTCAGGAGGTTTCTTTAAACCAGGCAGCCAGGAGAATCCATACGATTAGGAAAACAAGGAAGAGCCTTGCAAATAAGCTCCAAATCTTGATGGAAGTTTCCTTTAGGGACAAATAGTAATTCTGCATGACATTGTCTTGGCTATAGATGTGAAGTACTGAACTGAAGTTGGAGGATGCTCTAACTCTGAGCGGTAGGGTCTGAAGTGTAAAAAGTGCAGGATGGGCGCAAGGGGAAATCACCTCTACTCTCCCAGATTAACACTTTGTCAGGACAGGTCTATATCCTACACTGCAGAAAGCATGGCTGGGGCTCTGGGTGGGCAGTGACAATGGAAGTGCAACCAGACGGCAGATGAAGCGGGTGGCCAGACCCCAGGCAGGCTTTCTTCTGCACTGTAGCTGAATGATTTTTCAATAGAGTTGACTGAAAAGAAATCTCTTCTTGCAAGTTTAATGAACCCCCCTGGGAAGCTGCCAATGTGAATGGGAATCACGACTTGACATAAAAATGAAAGACTGCATGTCAGCAGGGATGATTTGATTCTTAATAGAGTGTTAATTTATTTGCTGTGATTTTACACCTCTGCTTTGGCCACAATGCCATACTACGTTAATCCCTAATATATTTACTACACATAGATATTGTCTCTCTATACAAAGTGGGTGGAGAATGGAGAATTTATACACAGGATTTTTCTTAAAGGAACATGCACATTTTTATTCAAAGGACTAGGGCAGAAAACGCTTGATTTGAACACACCCTTAGTGTTAAAACACGACTTGGAATTTGGGTCCGTGAAACTGCAGAATATCCTTGAAAGCTACTAATTTGGGGAAGCCTCAGGCCCTCAGAAAGCCACTGTATTTAGAGCTATTTACAATTAGTGGGTCTGGTAGCTTTACTGCTTTAGGAAATAGAACTGCAGACTTTTGTCTGAACAGCAAAAACAATACATTTGAATGGGAGCTTCAAGACAGGTAAGGAGACACAACAGAAAAAAGAAAAATCACTTCTTCACAGCTCTTCGGAGTGGGTTTCACTTGGTACATATGCTCTTCTAAATCTCACAAGACAGGTTGGGTTTGCCCTTCTGGAAGACAATTTGGTGGCTTCATTAGGAAACAGATGCAGGTAGGCCACTGGGAGAGGAAAAGCTCAGTTAATCCTAGCTGTTTGTGAATGAAATGTGGAGGACTCTAACACAGAGACCAATCCCAAATGGAATTCACTCCCTCCCAAGCCACATAAATCCCAAGAGGTTACAGATGCTGGCGCATCCTGAGGCGGATGCAAGCAGGGCTGTGATCGGCTTCCCAGTGCCGCCTCTCTGACACTGCGGTCCAAGCCCTGCAAGTTCAGTAGCACCCCTGTGATAGTTCAGCAGGTGTTGGGGCCACAGTGAGTGAGGGCAGCACTGTAGTGACAGTAGGAGGCCAGTGCTCAGTTGGAAAACTTTCTGCTGGGGACTCTAGGCTGTCCAAGTATGCAGGGACTTTCACTTAGCAAAGGGAACCTTCTCTTGTACTTTAGTGTTACTCATGGTCAAGGAGGAAAGCCAGGACCGACCGCTACTCAGAGGATGTGCAGCGTTTCTAGACTCAGGGGACGAGAACGTCAGACAGAGTAGCTATGCTCTTCCTTCAATAAATGTTTGTGTTTCTACATGGTAAAGGACTTCGGAAAACACTACAATATATCAAACGTGATCTCTGCTGCAAGAACATTTATGGTCCAGTGGAAGAAGAGTCTGAGTACCTGGGTGAAGAAAGGAGTTAATATGCTTAACTGCTGACACAAAGGCTGATGGTTCAAGTTTACCCAGAAGCACCTCAGAAAAAAGGCCTGGCAATCTAAACAGTCGGCCACTGGAAACCCTGTAGTGGGACACAGTTCTTCTCTGACACCCAAGGGGTCACCAAGAGCCAGAGGTGACTCAGTGGCAAGTTGTTTGGATTTTTGGTTGGGGAGAAGTCAGCAGATTAACTTCCATTCTCATACCTTGTGCAAAGACTTTGTGAGGTTTTATTTACCAAACATTTAAAATACAGGCTCCATGTATATAGACTTTTTGTGTGTTTATCTACACACACACAGACAACAGACACACAGTTGAGCCAGAAAAACTGAGAGGTTCATTCAGGAATCTGTGGTTGAGAAGAGAATGAAGTTCCAAGAACATGTGAGAATAAGGATATGTTATGCATCTGTATCTATAACTACGTAGTAAATTGGATCATTGCTAGCATACATTTCCTCTGTGTATTAGAATACTCAACCATGTGCCACACGTGCCTCTATTGTTCTTCTCACTAGAGGTGGAGAACGTTTTCCTGAACCATTAAAATTGCTCTTGGGTAAAACATGCATTTGCAAAGTCCAAAATCCAGGTATTGCAGTAGGATGCTTCCAGGTGACTATGTCCTTATGATCCAAGTCACCTTAATTCCCTTTTACTCCCGAGGATCACATTTTCTGTCATTTAAAATTACTTTGGTCCTCTATCTTAGGACTCTTAAACACTGTTTTTTTGTCATTGCTTCCTCCTTAGCTACCTGCATAATTTTAGACAAGCCACTTAATCCTTTTGGGACAGTTTTAACACCTATGAAAAGAGGCCCTGGGGTTTCCTACTGTCTCATCTCCCTTCCTCCTCTAATATTAATGGAAGAAGAATTCTCAAACTTTGACTGTTACCAGAACTACTGGGAAGAAATTAAACTTTAAAGAACAAATGATTGACTTTTTCCTCCAAAATATGTGTTGGAATCTTCAACTCTAAACTTGTAGAAGTAATCTCATTTGGAAATAGAGTCGTTTTGTTATGTTAATGAGGCCCTATCTGTGTAGGTATGTTTTAAATCCAGTGGCTTTTGAAATATAAAAAGCAGACAAGGCACAGAGACAAGGGAACACAAAGTGGAAAAAGCAGAAGCACGTGAGAAGATGGTCAAGAAACCAAGGAACACCAGGGTTACAGAAACTGATACAAGAATCTTCCCTCAAAGTGACCAAAGACAGAAAGTTCTCCTAGAGCCAGTGTCCTGAATTTTTACTCCAGGCTTTCAAAACTGTGAGAAAAGAAGTGTCTGCCCTGTAAAAGCCATCCACTTGTGGTATTTCTGATACAGAAGCATCAAGAAACTAACTAATACAGCAGGTATGTGGGTCTCACTCTCATAGATTTTAATTGAGCAGTTCCGGGGTGAGACCTCAGCATTCCTTGATGATCTAATGTACAACTACAGTGTATTCTATGAGTATGCTAAGAAAGTTCCATTGTTTTTCATCCAAACCCATTAGCTCAGTAGAGTAGAATAGATTTTACGTAAACCAGAAAGAACAGTTTCAGTTTGACTTAAATGAGGATCTTCATTAAGAAGAGAATAGAGACAGTCACGATCTATGGGGATGAGAGATAATGCCCCAGGAAAACTCCTAGTTATCGGGATCCTTTTCACACTTAATGTAGCACTATCAGAAAAATTATTAATTGGAAGTGGAGTTGATTCCGCTCAAAAAAAGAGGCACAACAAAATAAGTGTAAAACAGTTTACAAACTTTGTTTTTTTTAATTAAAAGAGCTAATAGATTTCAATATACAATGGTGAGAATAGGATTTGTATTTAAAATCAGGTTACTTAGCATCATAGTGAGGGCATTGCTGGCTCAATGGTAGAATTCTTGCCTTTCATACAGGAGATCTGGGTTCAATTCCTAGCTAAATGTACTTCATGTGTAGCTACCAGCTGTCCGTCAGTGTAGGCTTGAGTGTTGCTAGGATGCTGAGCAGGATGCAACAGAGCTTCCAGACTGAGATGGACAAGGAAGAAAGGCCTGGCAATCTGCTTCCAAAATCCAGCCAGTAAAAGCCCTGTGGATCAAAATGATCCAGTCTGGAAGTGATCACGGGGATGGCACAGGACTGAGCAGTGTTTCTTATTGTTACGTACAGGGTTGTCAAGAACCAGAGTCTAACAGAAGACAGCTAACAACAACAGTGTAATAGACTTAAGTCTTTTAAAATATAGGCTTCACGTATAGACTTATTTGTGTGTTTATCTACACACACAGACAGACAGACACACAGAGACACACAGATACACATACACACACGGTCTGACAAGTAAGTTCATAAACTCATCCTTGAAAAAGTGCTACGTACCTCATTGCTGAACATCACTATGGTCACCTTGGAAGTACTCCTCTTGGGAAGCTGTGCACTGATGCCAGCGCCTAGTCCACCCTTCAAAGCAATTTTGGAACTCTTTTTATGGAATGGCCATCAGAGCTATCGTCATATTACCCTTGATGCCCTGAATGTCATTAAATGTCTTCCTTTCAATATTTCCTTTGTCTTCAGCCAAGAAAAAAGTCATTGGGGGCCAGATCAGGTGAGTAGGGAGGGTGTTCCAATACAGTTGTTTACTGACTAAAAACTCCCTCACAGACAACTAAGCAATGAAGTTCGCAAACTTGCCACTATGCTATTGTGCACAATGGCCACTCCCGAGCAGTCCTAAAACTGCTCTGAAGGGTGGAATGGACACCAGCATGGTGCATAGCTTCCCAAGGGGAGTACTTCGAAGGTGACCGTAGTGATATTCAGCAAAGAGTTATGTAGCACTTAAAACAACTAAGTTTGGGATTTAATTACGGGACCTCATATACATATATGTTCATGTGTTGAATCTCTACAACACATTAAAGGCTATTTCAGAATAATAAAGGAATGACCAACAATTCAGTCATAACCTCTAAAAACCAAAAATGCATTGCCCTCAAATTGATTCCGACTCATAGTGACCCTATCAGCCAAAATACAACTGCCCCATAGAGTTCCAAGGAGCAGCTGGTGGATTTGAACCGCCAGTGTTTTGATTTTCAGCCAGACTCTTAACCATTGTGTCACCAGGGCCCATTGTGCCTGGAAAACTGCATAGTGGGAACATTTAAAATGTATTTACTGCAATTTATGTCCTTGGGGTTGTTGCTGGGATTATCTCAGACATCACAGACCCATATGAGGTTTTTGTCACTGATCAAGAAAGAGTAGGTAAGACACAGAGAATCTTTCTGTGTAAGCAAAGCTTTATTAAAGAGGCTCGCCAGCGGAGACCAGGAAGGCCTACTCCAGTGTTCTTGAATGATTTTGGGCAGTGTTCTTATAAATGATTTTTGGGAACCCTGGTGGCCTAGTGCTGTCTCTGCCAACCAATAGAGTCGGTGGTTCAAATTCACTAGGTGCTCCTTGGAATCTCTATGGAGCAGTTCTACTCTGTCCTACACGGTCGCTATGAATCAGAATCAAGTCAGTGACAATTAGTTTGGCTATAAATGATTTGGGGAAGAAAGGGTCTCATGTTTGATTCATACTGGAGGTAGAGATTTCCAAAAACAGAGTCGGTAGCAAAGGTTCTGGAAGGCACTGGCAGGACTTATTATGGGATGTCGCACATGTGTTGTCCTTTGAGGCCTTGGTTCTAATGCTGACATCAGCTTTATGCCCTTACGCACCTCTGCTGGAAGGTCACAATAGTAGGGGCTCCTGGCACTACTGAATAAGCTTCTGGAATCATTAGATTCTGGTTCTTCAAACTTGTCTGCAGAAAAGGAGGAAATACAGGGAGCTGGGCCTATGGGATCAAGACAGAAACTTGAGAAAGCATATGAAGTCAGAGCTGGGGATCACCATTCCATCTAGTGGCCAAATGAACAATAAAACATCCACCCATCCCCCGCTTACACAGGGCCTCCCTGCCCAGAGGGAGACTATGGACTGCCTAAGCCCTGATGTTTCATTTGCACCCTTCTTGTCTCCAGTTTGGGGCAATTCTTGACTCCTTTGCAGTGCAACTTGCTTGCTTGGGATAAATGTGTCTCAGTCCACCCTAGCAGATGTTCACACTGACACTTCTCACGTTGAAGCTGAAGTGTGTGCCCTTGAACTTCAGTATATGCAAAAGTGCATTGTGAGTGGACTCACACCCACTCCTACTGCCCTTCTACCCAGGCCCTGGCCACCAGCTACCCACTTCTGTTACTTGGGAACTAAAGCCCATCATAGTGTAACTTATGTGATACACATGGGTGCTATGGTCCCCGTGGATAATTAAAACAGCACTGTACCCCAGGATGAGTTACCAACGCTTTCACCGTTGTGTTCTTAAAACGATGACAAATACTAGGTGCACTTTTGTGCATTTATATGAAACACTCTCAACTATTATGTTTCTTAATACTGACCCCTGAGCTAATTAGCAGCCTGGTGCGATTGTTTCAATTTTCAGGAACCAATTAAGCAGTTGCTTCAGACAGAAATGACAACAACATGTAAATTTAAAAACAGAAACCAGAATCAGCTGGTTAGGGGAGAAAGCCAAGACCAGCCAAGACCGGAGAAGGAAAGGCGGTGTGTGTGCGCGAGAGGGATTGGTGACTGGCTGTTATTTCTTCTACCAGAATATTGGGCCTCCTAAAGTTCAGACTAGGCCACAGTTTGCAAGGAAGACCCTCCACCTTGCATAAGCAAAAAAAAGAAGGGAGAAAAGCAGAGTGTCTTGTTTCGCCTAGGGAGAAATGAGCCCTTTAACCACCACCACCACCACCACCATCGCAGCCACTGCACTGGCTCGCACGCAGCTGGGCATCTGTTTGGTGCACGCGTGTCTGGAGCTTCATACCTACTTTTACGTTTCATCCTAAACAGACTCTCATGGAGTCATCCTCATCCCAGCATCAGATCCACGGAGGCACCGCTGCAGCTTCGCTCCCAGGCTGACAGTTCTCCCCACGGGAGATTAAAAAGCGCCTCGCTTGCCATCCCCCGCTGCCACCCCGATCATCCCTCCTGCGTCTCCATTTAAAGAGGGAATTGTAGTCGTCTATCCAAAGGCAATCAATGAAAGGTGAGGGCTGTATGAGAAAAGAAAAGATAAACTATTTACTCAAGCCCCTCCCCATTTACCCACGCATCTGCTCCGGGCTCCCCTTCTTCTTGCCAGGGGCTGCCGGTCAGGTGAGGTTACCTGGGCTCTGCTATTAGCCCCGAGGGGCGCTGCGGTTCTTCCACTGGAAGTCGCACCACTCCCCGCCGGGCCCCTAGGACTCTTGGCCCCTCTCCCCCCGCGCGCGTTCCCTGCCCCTCGGGCTCAAGCGCGCAGCGACAGTCGCACGCTGCACTCGGCTCCCCTCCGCGGACCTGGCGTGACGCAGACGGAGACTACTTAAGGGCGGATTAGAGGCGGCGGTCGTGGATTTCCGAGCCCAGCAGCCCTCTCTGCGCGCTCCGCCTCGGCCTCGCAGGAGACAGCGCAGGAGTGCCCGGTGCCCACCCAGGCGCCAGGCGCGGGGGCTGGTGCCCCGGGCCCTCCCCGAGATCCTAACTCCCAGCGGTGATCAGTGCCCAGAGACCTCTCTCTGGCCAGCTAGAGCTCGCGGATCTGCAGTCTGCCAACCCTGCCCCGCCCCTCGCCCGGGCAACCGCGGGATCGGGACCCGACCCCTGACGGCGCTCGAGGTTCGTGCCGGCTCCGCGGACCGCGCCAGCTGCCCCATTTGTCTGGACGCACTTGGATTTCTTTTCTCTATTTCCCTCTTAAGTACAATAAAAGGGAGAGGGGATTTTTATTTTTATTTTTTTAAATTTGTTTGATTCTTTAACGGGGGGGCAATTCGCTCCCACTCGGGAGGTGCGGCCCGGGGAGGGGCCAGGAGCGGGAACGTGCCCGGTGCTGCCCAGTCTTTGTCTGCTGCCTCCGGATGCACAGCGATGGGGGAATGGACCATCTTGGAGAGGCTGCTGGAAGCCGCGGTGCAGCAGCACTCCACAATGATTGGGAGGTAAGGCGCTGGGCCAGCCTTCAGCGGACACCGTCGGGCGGCCCCTGTGGGAGTCCCTTCTCACCTCCCAGATCAAGCCCCAGAGTCCCCAGTTCGGTCTCTGCACCCTCCCTATCGCCTTTGGTCCAGTAGCCTGCCGGTGCTCGGGCTGTTGAGGGATCACCCGATGCCCTGTGATGGCTCCCCTCCTCCACCTGCTCCTGATCAGCACCCGCATCCCTCCCCTATGAATTACCACTGGGGTTCACTCTTCCCTCATCAGAAAGAGTTGCTGGCTCAGCCTTGGTCCCCCACTCTCCAGAGCCAATCTCCATCCGGTTCCCTAAATAGAATCTACAAGGAAGGAAGGACTGTATTTGGACAGAGAAGGGCAAGTGGGGAGATGGATTTGTCTCTTCTGAGCAGATGTATGTCTTCCTAATAAATGTTTATTGAGCTAAACTGAACAGGGCGTTAAAACTTACAATTTCAAGAACCCACATACCCAACTGACACGCACACACGCACATAATCATAGATATCTGCATTATATAAAGCATTCAGTACAATACTCATGTTGGAAACAAGCTGAATACACACGTGGAGTTTGCATACATTGTGTAGATCTTGCAACATGCACTGTTTTGTACAGGTGTTCTGTGTGCCTCAGCCACATCTGCAAAGAAGATAGATGTGTTTATGTCTCTGTGTATTCCATATGGATAGATGAAATCTTTCTCTTGTAAATTCTCCACGTCTACTGTATGGAGACATGTATTCCTGGGATTCTTGTAATGTGAAGTGTTTCTAGCCTACCAGCATTCAGAAAGAGAAGAGACAAAAGGGTTACCCAGATCCACTTTCCCACAGGGGTGGACAGCTTCTGGGTCGAGGACCCTGTAGTCGCCAGAGCAGGGAAGGGAGGAGCTGGGGGTTCCTAAGCCAGTGACTCAGCCCATGAGAACCTCTCTCCCTCCCTCTTCCTTGCTCAGGATCCTGTTGACTGTGGTCGTGATCTTCCGGATCCTCATTGTGGCCATTGTGGGGGAGACAGTATACGATGATGAGCAGACCATGTTTGTGTGCAACACTCTGCAGCCCGGCTGTAACCAGGCCTGCTATGACCGGGCCTTCCCCATCTCCCACATACGCTACTGGGTCTTCCAGATCATCATGGTGTGCACCCCCAGCCTCTGCTTCATCACCTACTCTGTGCACCAATCTGCCAAACAGCGAGAACGCCGCTACTCAACTGTCTTTCTAGCCCTGGACAGAGACCCCCCTGAGTCTGTGGGGGGTCCTGGAGGAACTGGGGCTGGAGGCAGTGGTGGGGGCAAACGAGAAGACAAGAAGTTACAAAATGCCATTGTCAATGGGGTGCTGCAGAACACAGAGAGCACCAGCAAGGAGACGGAGCCAGATTGTCTGGAGGTCAAGGAACTGGCCCCGCATCCCTCCGGGTTGCGCACTGCGTCGCGATCTAAGCTTCGAAGGCAGGAGGGCATCTCTCGTTTCTATATTATCCAAGTGGTGTTCCGAAATGCCCTGGAGATTGGGTTTCTGGTGGGCCAGTATTTTCTCTATGGCTTCAGCGTCCCAGGGTTGTACGAGTGTGACCGCTATCCCTGCATCAAGGAGGTGGAGTGCTACGTGTCACGCCCAACAGAAAAGACTGTCTTTCTAGTGTTTATGTTTGCTGTGAGTGGCATCTGTGTTGTGCTCAACCTGGCTGAACTCAACCACCTGGGATGGCGCAAGATCAAGCTGGCAGTGAGAGGGGCCCAAGCCAAGAGGAAGTCAGTCTATGAGATCCGCAACAAGGACCTGCCCCGGGTCAGTGTTCCCAATTTTGGCAGGACTCAGTCCAGTGACTCTGCCTATGTGTGAAAAGTAGATCTGGGGAAGATCTGGAGGATGACAGTAGCCCCAAGGCACATGACTGCTTGAGGATGGGAAATCTACCCTCCTTTACAGGATTCTCGCCATCAAGATGTAGCATAAGTCTGGTGAAGAGATCTCCCATCAGTGGGAAAGGAGAGAAAGTAGAACCATTATCACATGTCACAACATTGACCCTACATAGACAAGCAGGTAGAGTGATGAGATGGATGGGATGGGCTTCTTTGGCCCTTGCTTTTCACGGCCCAGTCTGATCCCAGCAACAGCGGACTTGCGCAGCCACCACGTAGGACTGAGTTCTGCTGAGCTCTGTATCCTGGTAAATGGTGTGAGCCAAATATTTTATTGGTACACAATTTGTGACCCGCCTCAACAAACTCCTTCATCCTGAGCTTCAGGACAACCATCCTTGAGGCATCCTTCATGTACCTCCTCCATCAGCATGCCTCTCTTCCTCAATCCAGGATAGCATGCCAGCTTTTTCTAACTGTGGCCTCACAGTATACTAACACAGTTTCATCTGCCAGATAGACAGAATTACAAGGGGTTGCTTTTTGGAGGATGGCCATGGCAGAGCTTTGCATTAAAGCCCCCATCAGACTGGCCGCTAGTCGTTATGACAACCTTCGGAATGTCTCAGTATTTCCAATTTTCTAACTCAAAACTGCACTGGTGCTGTTTATTAGGGGTGAGGGATGGGTGGGAGGGAGGGAATCGGCAATATGCAACTTCAACACTTGTGTGCAATGGTTGTGGCACTATTAGGCATGTGGTTATGAACTTCAGGATATTTCTGCCTTCCAGCTGTGGACTTTGGATAACATTAAAAGGCTCTCTCTCTCTTCCTTTTTTTTTTTTTTTTTTTAATATAGTGAGGGTGTTTACCCCAGCCACAGAAACCCTGGTGGTATAGAGGTTAAGAGCTGGTAGTGTGGTTCAGTGCTGTGTCTGCTAAGCAAAAGTTCAGCAGTTTGCATCTGCCAGGCACTCCTTGGAAACTCCAGGGAGCAGTTCTCCTCTGTCCCATAGGGTCACTATGAGTAGCAATTGACTCAATGGCAGTGGATTTTGGACTTAAGTCGCAGAATTTCTAACTGGTGTATCTCACTTATTTTCTTACAGTTTTATTGTGCAACACAGCTGCACTTCATTTTGCCATGATTTGAACTTAACTGTGTGCTCACACCAGAGACCTTAATCAGCACATGTCAATCCTAATTTACTGTTTTATCAGTTATTTTTGAAACACAGACACACATTCTCTGTCTCTCTCTCTCTCTCTCTCACACACACACAGAATAACTGGCTTTAAAAAAACAAAACAAAAAAACAAACCTGGAACTAAACACTATTGGCTAATGTGTTTACGATGCTTCTTTGAGACATATACCAAAGGTTCGAAAACCTGTTGCTTTGGACTGTGAATATGTTTCCTTCTCTCTGCTCTTATTAATTTAAGTGCCATACTGTACCTTTCACTGCCACTGTGTATTTAGTTAAAGCGTTGGCCAAGAGTGACATTTGGGTAATGTTTGTTGATGAAGCTCTGTTTCCTTCGCATTATTGTTATGATTTTTGATTTAGATATGGACATGCTGTAACACATGACGAAGGATTTATTTAAAATAAAGTCCTTGCCTTTTTTTTGTAAAGTGGGAGGAGTCTTCATTTTTGTATTTTGGTCATGGTTCTCTTTTTTAAAATAGGTGTTTGAAAACTTCACAACTAACAGAACGCTGGGGCCAGGAAAGGAACAAAGGATGACTAGCACTTAGGGGATGAATCTGTAACATTGTTGCCAAGGAGTTGATTCCACTCCTATGTAGTGACTCTCTAGAACAGAGTAGGACTGCCCCATGGCTTTTCCAAGGAGCAGCTGGGAGTTTCAAACTGCCACTGTTTGGTGAACTAATAGCTGACTTCTTCACTGTAGAGCCTCGAGGACCCCAAGGGGTGAACAATAACATCCAATCAATCAGCAAGGAACAGATGAGGAGAGACAGGTGCTTTCTATGAAAGCTTAAAATAATGTGGTGAGATGTTCACATAGCGGTATTTACTAACTCCTTTTCTATTTTAGTCCCAAATTTCTCTGCTTGTCTGAGGATGCGTTCTTGTAATACAGGTGTCAGCAGTGTATCCTATTAATTCATGCCAGGAACAGAATTGTACCCCTTTCCACCACCCTTTTCCTGCCATGAGTAACTGTGTATCTTGGGGCATACTGTGCTATACATAATCTCTTTGCAGCCTGATGTTTAAAATGATGCCACCTCAGTAATCACATGGGATTATTTAGATCAGCACTGCCCAACAGAGGTTTCTGTGATGGTGGAAATATTCTGTCTGTGTTGTCCAGTATGGACAACTAGCTACATTGTTTTAGTTGTGTGAGTTGCTATTGAGTCAGTTCTGATTCACTACAACCCCTTGTGTGCAGAGTAGACCTGCTTCAAGGAGTTTTCAAGGCTGTGACCTTTTAAAAGGAGGTCACCAAGCCCGTCTTCTGAGGTGCCTGTGGAAGGATTTGAACTCCCAGTCTTCCAGATAGTCACCTCGTGCTTAACCATTTGTAACACTGAGAAACTATTTTATGTGACTATAAAAACCAAACTTATTACTGTTAGGTTGATTCCAACACCTATGATCCCATCCAGCTTTTAAAATGTGACTAGTACATCTGAGGATTACCAGTGTCATTTAATTTGAATTAATTTAAATGTAAATACCCACATATGGTTAGGTGCTACTGCATTATACAGCCCAGTTCTGGGCTTTTAATCAAGCATTTCTTGTTGGATTCTTTCAAAGATGACTGATTTTTTGCTTGTGTCATAAAATTTTACTTTTTAGCCACAGTATTTTACTATCTTTTTTCTTTTCTTTTCTTTTTTTTTTTTTTTTGTGCCTACACATGCTATCAGTTCAGTAGCCTCATGTTCTTCCTTAATTTGTTAATGCTGCTTACCTCCTGGAAACCTTGGTAGCATAATCGTTAAGAGCTACATTCACTAATCGTAAGGTTGGCAGTTGAAATCCACCAGGTGCTCCTTGGAAACTCTATGGAGCAGTTCTACTGTGTCCTATAAGGTTGCGATGAGTTGGAATTGACTTGACAGCAGTGGGTTTGGTTTTCGGTTTGGGTCTACCTTCTATTTCCAGTGAACACCTGATTTTAACATTGCAAAGCAGCTACAGAATTTCCTGGATGACTGGTTCTTACACAAAGTTGTTGTCGGCCTTCACCTATGGTAGTGCGGATGCTAAATGTAGAATCGAAGTATGTTTATTTCAATCTGTCAGTTTCTATCTCCAGTAGAAATAGGCAGAGGAGGATGGTGATTCTTGGGCAAAGGCGGAACCTCATCTGTTTGGTGTCTGGTAAGCTAAAAATGTTTTAAGACACCTGCCAGAGATGGAGGAAGAGTGTTGCTTGAGAGCTCTCAGCATATGCTTGGGTGTGAAAGAAATAAGAATCTGTGTGGAAAACAAGGGCTGTTGTATTTATACCTTTAATGTGAGATTAGAAAAATGGTAGTATTTCCCAATCAAAATGTTTCCCTCATCAGTGAGGCTGATCTATTTCAGTTCTTTACTATTTCCAAATATCTGAAGATGGCAAGATTTTTAATTCACTTGTCAGTAATGGAGACGGGAACTTGCCTCCCTCTCAGCAGTAGAATCATCCCTTGGAATGACAGATGTGGGTAAGCCACTGCTTCTCTTGCTTTCTGTTTAATAAAAGAAGTATACTGATGGTTTGATGTTTCATGTAACTGTGTAATGGATGTGACCTTAATCTACTTTGTAAGAGGACAGTGTTGATATAGTCCCTTAAATTTAAGGACACTTTGGTGAAATACATGCCCTCTTGGTACAGTGTGTGTGTGTGTCCACATTGGTTAGGTAGTAGAAAACAATGTATGAATTCAGTTTAAAAGTTTGAATAATAGAGGAACTGAAGTTATTTAGCCTGGACAAAATAAAAGCTGAGTTTCAGGATTTGCTAAGTCCTTAAATATTTAAGGAAATTCTGGTAGTGTAGTGGTTAAGAGCTGTGGCTGCTAACCAAAAGGTTGGTAGTCCAAATCCACCAGGCACCCCTTGGAAAATCTATGGGACAGTTCTACTCTGGTACTACAGGCTTGCTATGAGTCAGAATTGACTCAGTGGTAATGAGTTTGGTGTTTTTATGGTTTAAAGTATTTAAAGTGTTAAAAAATGTTAGGGATAGCAAGTATATCCTTCAGTTTCAGAAAATAGAGGAAAAAGACTAGGCTTAAAGTAGTGGAGGTGAGCTGTAGGGATAGTTATGGAAGTACTAGAAGAAATATGATTTTTTGTTCACCTTTGCCTTTTCAGGGCTGTTTCTTCTGCCAAAAATACACTTCCCACATCTCTTTTCACCAGGCTTTTTCCTCTTCCCCCACAAGAAATGAGCTTAACTGTTCACTGGTCCAGGACCTTATTATCAACTCTCCTCTGGGCCGTCTTCCTGTTGCCCTGTCTGTCACTTCCAGCATGGGGATGAGAAATTTCTAGATCAGTATGTGGCTTCTTCAGGGTAGCGACTGCAACTTAACCATATGTGACATTTATTGCCCCATTACATGGGCAATGCTTTCAGAGAGACAGGTGTCTCAGTCTTCCATCTGGGAACAGTTTATAGACTCAGAGTATGTGGAAGCTAAAAAAAAAGTATTATGAAGTTGTTACAACAAGCCCTTTATTTTGCAGATGAGGAAACTGAAATATCAAAAATCAAGATAATAAGCTTCTTGGAGAATGGTGTAAACATTCCTCTTGGAGAATTGTAGTATTTAGTAAACAATCTGATTGGTTTTAATTTCTTTATCTCTTTTACTGTTTGAAAGCTTTGGTAGCATATTAGTTAAGTACTATGGTGGCTAACCAAAAGCTTGGTGGTTTGAATCCACCAGGCACTCCTTGGAAAAAAACCATATGGCAGTTCTACTCTGTCCTATAGGGTTGCTGTTAGTCAGAACTGACTTGATGATAGTGGGGCTTTTATTTTTATGAGTATTTCTAAATCTTTAAGTACCCCTGTGGATAGGGAAAACACTGATGGTAAAGTGATTAAGAGCTCAGAATGCTAACCAAAAGTTTGCAGTTTGACTCCACCAGCTACTTTTTGGAAACCCTGTGGGGCAGGTGTACTCTGCACTATAGGGTCTCTATGAGGTGGAATCAACTAGATGGCATACAAGAGCAACATAGTTATGGGGACTATTATTTATTTTGCAAGTAGGGATACCCTCAAGAATGAAAATCAGAGGAGTTGACTAAATAGAAGGAACTGTGGTGGTGCAAGGATTAAGTGCTTGGCTGCTAACTGCAAGGTCGGCAGTTGGAACCCACTAGCTGCTACATGGAAGAAAAGACCTGGTGGTCTCATCTTATTAAGATCTTGGACTGGCAAACTCTACGGGCAGTTCAACTCTGTCATATATGGGTGTTAGGATTTAGAATCAAGTCAACGAAATATAACAACAACAAACACTGAATGAAATGTCCAGCCACTGGGTGTAAAATGAATCTGTCCAAGGAAACCCAAGTTGTGTAAGACTCCTTAGATATGACTATGAAAAGCTATTGAGCGTCTGCTACAGGGCCTGGAAGTTAAGATACAAGAATAATAGCACTTAATTCTTACTCTATGTATCAGAACCCAAAGCACCCAATGTAAGTCCCAACTCCTGAAAAAGATTGTCTAAGCAACTTGTCCAACAAGTAGGTGAGAATTTATGTCAATAAGATCAAAAAATACTGATAATTGATGAAGGTGAGTGAGTGTTGGATATAAAGGGGGCCATTTAATATTCTCTTTATTTTCATGCATATTTAACATTTTCCCAATTAATTCTATTTTATTTTTTTCGAACTTTCTGTAAGAGACTAAGTCAATTCAAAGACAGCTGTCTTGATGGAAGTATTTGGCAGAGGCCAGTAGTGGTGAAAGGTTATACAATCACTGATAGACTGGATACAGGGAACAATGCCTAGTTAAGGGTTGTTAAACTTCCTCTGTTGTTGTTACTCATGGCAGCCCCATGTGTGCAAAGTACAGCTACTCCATAGGATTTTCAAGCTGTGATCTCTTGGAAGCAGATAACTGGGCCAATCTCTTGAGCCACCTCTGGATGTGTTTGAATCACCAGCTTCTTTGTCCTTTCATCCTACCCTGGAGTCCAAATTTCTACTAGAACTGGCTGAAAGTCAGTAGGCTTTCTCAAGGCTAACAGCTGGACACATTTTCCAGAAAGGGCTATTAAGCTCATTGAAGTCTACTGGGAACTTGCTAGGACATTTTATCAGAAATGCTAATTGCTTCCCCAAAAGAGGAGCTAAGTGCATCAACTACAAAGATTGCCCTAGTTCTGGTTGGATCACCTTTGTTCCTCTGGTTATGTTCTGAGAACAGAGACGATAGAGAGACTAACTCTCCATGGAGATTCAAGGAAGGGTTCCCTAATGGCATGGAGCCTGAGTTTTCTTCAAGTAAGATTTATGACATGAAGAAGTGCAGTAGGGCCTTCCAGAAAGGGCACTATGTGTTCAAAACATGGATCTTAAAAGGAAAGGTAGAGTGTGGGGGAGCAGATAAAGATAAAGATAAACTTGTCTCAGAAATGGGCCCCTTGGAGGGAAATGGAAGAGAAGTGAAAAGACTGGCAAGCCAGATGGTGAAGAGCATGTATATCCAGCTCAAGAAGGTAGGTTGTGACTTGTGGAGAAGTCGGGGGGCAGGTGTTGTCACAGAGCCCTGTGGAAGGGAACAAAAGCTTTATCTTTAGGGGGTAACTAGTTTCTCTGCAGGTGGTGGTCAGCATTGGGGTTGATGTGGTGCCTTCATTAGAAGGGAGTTGTGACAGTAAAAATAAGAAATAATGAAAGTTCAGAATAAGTTCCTGTTGCCAGGATGGGATGGGAGAGGAAAAGGGAGGACTTTTTCAAAGTTAAATGTTTTTTAACTTCAAAAGTAATGAATATTATAGCTTTAGAAGACAGTACAAAAGGGTACAGAAAAAAGGTGGTGATCCTCTTTATCTGCTGAGTCCTCTGTTTCCTCTTGGTAATTACTGATGATCATAGATAAGTTTTTCAGATGAGGTGGGGCTGGACTCTAGAAATGTTTATGATGAAGAATTGAGGATGCTTAGAGACTGACTGGGAGGGTGTGAGAGATGGTTTGTTAAGTTTTATGATGTGGTTTCTCTCATGGGAGCCCAGATGGGTAGTGACAATTTCCTGAAACATTTGATCCAGTTCTTTCGCATGACCGCTTTTCTGGGGATCACTCAAGGTCAGCACTACACCGGTGTGAGTTGAAACAGTTGAAACTTATTGAAACAACAAATTGTCATTTCTATAGCAATGAGAAAATGACTATCAGGCAGTACTAAGTCCAGGGTTTCTCCAAAAGAGACCATGGTTATTGTGCATGAAAGCATTTAGCACATAACAAGTGCTCCATCAGTCACAGATGCATCTGAGAACCAGGAGGCCGATAAATCAAGTCGTTGACTTGGACTGATTCAACTCAGAGGACCTTTCAGTAGTAAAGTGCAGGAGATAGGAAAGGTCATGGATCGGTAGAGTGGACAGCTGCCTGAACTGACCTAGCCGAAGTAGTGCAGACAGAGGGTCATTTACTTAGATGACCCGGGACTTAAGAATCCAAATCTCTGAGTGTGGACTGTAGGGATCTGCACTTCTAAACAGTTGGTGCTGCTTCTATGTAGTAAAGATTTAGAGCCTGTAGATTAGAAAGTTGGGCGAGTCTCGAACAAACACTCCAATTACAGCGCTTCTCGGCTCTGGCTGCATATGCTAATGTCTTGGCTACCCCTCAGACCACTCAGAACACGGTAGCCCAGGTATCAACTTTTTATATCTTACCATTCATAGAGGATACTACTGATGTACAGTCAAGCTTAAGAACAACTGAGTCAAAAATATTAACATAAGATCATGAGAATCAGATATTTGAAGGGGAAATTTGGAAATGAGGAAAGGGGATATGCAAAGTTCTTATAACAGCTATCCTTGTTTGAATTGCACCTGCAGATGAGAAATTATAGATGGAAGACTAACAGCAATTTCCCGAGATTTGGCAGTGGAAACAAGAGCCACCCTGGGAGTTAGAGAAGAGAAGAGGAGGAGCCCAGGAAGAAGGTTGAAAACAGCTAAGTTGGAAAGGCATGTCACAAAGTTACGGGAAGTAGAATCTTAAGGAAGAAGCCTTGTTATTAGTACTAACTGCCACAGAACCGTTAGATAAAAGACTCAAAGGTATCCTGTAGATTTGGCAGCTGTAGAGTCAATGTCAATCATTGTGAAAGTAGTTACACTGAGGTAAGAGGGTGAAAGTCTGTGGGTTGCTGAGTGAATGGGAAGTGAGAAAGTAAAAACAATGATCTCAGGCCGTCTTTCCCTAGATACTAGACCTCGTTAAGGCTGGATGGAAGTAAGTAAAGTAAGAGTAGCTACGGGTAAATTAGCAGGGCTGGTCCAGCCAGTGCTCTGATGACCAGGCGTGGTTAACCAACTTTGTGACTACTCAAAGACTTATTATTTTTTAAGCAAACTGTACATTAGCTGAAGCAGAAATAATTGAATCTAGTCTACATGAGTAGTTGTGCCCAAAATGTACCCACTGAATTTAGTCCACTGTGGATCTTAACCTCTATGGACAAGGACAAAAGAACATAGAAACCTCTAGAAGGATGCTGGTGACAAATCTGTGACTTTCCATTATGACTCAGATTGTATTCTGTCTCTGCTGTGGCAAACAGAATTGTGAGAATTAGACCAGTTCTTCCTGATAGCTATTGCTAAGAAATGGGGTGTCCTCTCACATAGGTTTATTTAACTTAGCATAAAGGATCCATCATCTATAAATATATTGCAACTTCCCGACTCCAATACTGACTCTCTAGAAAGGCCCAATAGCAAATGCTATCAAGCAGTAGGAAGCCTTTCAATTCAACTTATTGGTTTCTTGAGCATTGATGGTGTACAAGACCTTGAATTGGGCATTATAGGAAATATAAAGACAAGTATGAAAGAGTATTTTCTTTCACAGTGCCTGTAGTCAACCTGAGGTATCTAATATCGAGTGCTGAGCAGGGAAACGTCACATTTACAGTGTATATAGATGAGTTTCTATACCTGTGTGTAGAAAAACTTCACCAAGGTGGTACTGAGCTAGATCTTCTTGAAGAGAAGTCTCTGGGTGGTGCAAACTGTCAATGAAATTTACTAATTGAAAGGTTGGAGGTTCAAGTTCACCAAGAATTGCCATGGAATAAAATCCTGACAACATACTTCTGAAAAATCAGCCATTGAAAACCCTATGGACAGACAGGTTTGCAATGAGTTGGAAACAATTCCAGAGCAACGGGAACCAGTCTGGTACAAACTTCACAAAAAAGAAGTAGAGGTAGATGAGTCTGACAAGCGAGCTGGACCATGCTGGCACCAGGCATAGGAGACCACACTAAATTTCATGGACAGTGGGAACACACACCTTTCAACAAATCCCCTAAAACAGTCCTTTTGAGCATTTCCAGGACCCCAGGTATCAGCCTCACATTCCCTGTCTGACCGTGCAGAGGCTCCTTGACCCCATCTCAGGATAAGCTTTGATTTGGAAAACACATTTCAATCTCAGCAGTGGGGGATTGGAGCAAATATCCAGGGTGATGGTTGGGGATTTGGCAGCATGGCCCCGTTAACATTAGTGGGAGTTAGTCTGCTAAATCCCAGACACTGAACAGAATCCTCATGTTTAGTCACCATGATGACCTTTCTACTGTAAATTGATATAATATTTTAGAATTACTTAGAACCGATTAGGCTTTGTAGATCTCCCTGCCCTAAAAGGAAAATGTTTCTGAAAATTGCTGCTGTGTGTACTGAAATGTCCATATTTCTGGGCAACCCTGGCCAGTAGGAACATATGGGCACGTAAATATGGAATGGGTGAATTTTGACATCTCTGAGACATTGGATCTGGGAAACTTGATCTGTTGTTCCTGTCTCCAGGTGGGGGCCATTGTTTCTACACATGACTATCTCCTCCAAAGAACTTCTTTTTTGCACAATTGTACTAAAGACAAACAACAACAACAAAAAAATCGTAGAACTTATATGAAATCTGAGTGGTTTAAATATTCTATTCCTGATCTCAATAATAGCAAATACGTGCGCCATACTTTACATGAATTATCTCATTCAATCCTTGTAACAGCTCTAAAAGGAGAGTGCTAATTAAAATTACACTCATTCTGAAGATTAGGAAACCAAAAACATAGATCTTAAATCAGTCTGACTAGGTCATATAGCTGGTATGTGGTGGTGTCGAGGCTGAAATGCAGACGATGGGATATTCAAGCCAAGTTTAACCACTCCAAGATGGTGCCTTCAAGAAAGCTGTGCTAAATAAGCTATCAAGAAACCCAGGACATAGGTCTACTGCCTTGCTTTCAATGAATCATTTATTGGAACATTGTTCCTATATCCCTGTTAGGGATTGAATTGTACCCTCCCAAAAAGATATGCTGAAGTCTTAATCCCTGTGCCTGTGATCATGACCTTGTTTGGAAATCTGGTCTTTGAAGATGCAACCAGCTAACATGAAATCAGACTGGAGCAGGTGGGTCTTAATCCCATCTGGATGGTGTTTGGTAAAAGAAGAGAACAGAGACAGAGAGAGACCGAGACTGAGGTTGAGACAGAGACAGAGGAAGGATGGTTGTGTGATCGGGGAGGCAGACCATAGCTGCAAACCAAGAAACCAGTGATTGGCAGGATCCAGGGAGAGAAGCCAGGGAGAGACAGGAAACAGTTCCTTTCCTACAACCCTCTGAAGGAATTAATATGGCTGATACCCTGATTTGGACTTCTGGTCTCCAAAACTGTGAGACAGTAAATTTCTGTTCTTTAAATCTATCCACTTCATGGAATTTTATTGTTTTACAAACGTTTTTACAAAAATAGTACACTCCCCCCTGAAGTTTCTTTTCTTGGTGTGTCTCTGAACAGCACCGGGATGTGAAACTCTCCAAGAGTGCTGTGTTGTGGTCACTTTCATCTGTCTGTGCTTCACAAGTACTTGTTAGTCGAATAAGTAAATGAAAACATGGAATCATAGAACCTTAAGATGAGTGTGAAAGGAAGCATCTTGGACATCTCTTGCCCTTCTTCAAGAAATGATCTTCTTGGTGGCTTGGTGGCCATGTTACAGGGGTTATGGATGGAGTTTAGGCTCTCTCAGGTCATGAAGAGGACCCCTGACTCCCACTCACCTTGCGTACAGTGTCCGTGCAGGCCCTTTTCTCTCCTTTATGCAAGCCTACGTGTTCCCTGTGCTGTGTGCTCTTTGCTTAACATTTCCCAATAATGGCCTCAGAAGCTTATCTTCTTCCCCATTTTTACCAGCAGTATAAGCCATCTCAAAGAAAGCACTATGCAAATGCAGTCTTTCTTTTAGCAACTATATATTGAATACATAAAAACTTGTATGTGTTCAGCTTTCAGGTAGACACAAACAGTAGAGAAGTCAGGGAAGAGAAAACCAAAGGTGGCAGATTGGGTCTGACCCTTTTGTACAGGAAAAAGAAGCAGTGGTGAGGGTTAGTCAACAGCAGATGAAAAAGTACAAACAATAGAGTTCTAGAGCCTTCTTCCAAAGAAGCAAACAGACTACATAATCTGACATTGTTAAGGTAAATGATACATTAAAATATGTAAGAATATAACCTCAGCTGGTGCTGTAGGCCAAGAGTAACCTGGGAACCTGAACTGCAGGAATATTTTCTCGCCCTTTCTAGAAATTTAAGTTCAATCGTAACCTCATCTACTATTTCTTTAGTCATGTGAATAGTGGTAATGATAAAGATAACAGCCGTGAAAGGGATAGTCAACATTTGAAACCTCTTCCTTATGTATTAACTTATTTAGTCTTTACAACTTGCGTCTGTAGAGTGGGAAGAATAGACAGAATGCATAATAATCATTTTTCTTTTGAGGAGCAGTACCTCAGAACTTGAGTTCTGGTAACTTGATCGAAACTAGTTAATTTTGACTTGAATTAGAACCTAATTTTATGACTTACAGTTCGGAGCACTTTCCACTCAGCTTTTTGATTCATCAGATGTTAAATATTAGACAGTTAATAGCCCTGGTGGTGCAGTGGTTAAGGCTCTGAACTGCTAAATGCAAGGTCAGCAGGTCGGAACCACCAATGACTCTGTGGGAGAAAGATGTGGCAGTCTGCTTCTTTAGAGGTTTCCAGCCTTGGAAACTCTGTGGGTTCTCTCTGGGTCAGAATAGACTAGACAGCAGTGAGCTGTCTATAGAGAATAAAGAAATCTAGACATGTTACAAGGCAATACAGGCATTCTTGAAAAAAAAAAAGTTTTCTATACTTTTGTAAAGAGGTTGTGAGGAGAAGTGGCAAGCCAGTCTTTAGGGGAAGATTTGGGGCTTGGTCTCTTGGGAACTGTGATTTGTTTAGTGCAGTGAAAACACAGTGCTTCTTCATGATGGCAAACCAAGTAGAAGATGGAGTGAACTCCCTGGAGACGTGGCTGGGTCTGACATGTGACCCTCTCCTTAGCTAGTTCTCATGATTCAAAAGACAAGGGAGGAAACTAAAGGCAGCACTCTCCCTTTAGAAAAGAAATCACATTCATTTTCCCCTAATTAGAGAAATGCTCCTTAAAAGTGAGAACAGTGAGGCTTCATCTCACATACTTTGGACGTGTTGTCGGGAGGCATCAGTCCCTGGAGAAGTACTGTGTACTTGGTAAAGTGGAGCGTGACTAAGGAAAAGGAAAACCCTTAATGAGACGGGGTGACACAGTGGCTACAACAGTGGGCTCCGGCGTAACAAGGGTTGTGAGGGTGACTCAGCCCACAAAGTCCTTCACCCCTCTGTACGTAGGGTTGCTATCAGTCCGAAGTGACTCAGCAGCAACTAACAACAACAATTACATATTCAAGGCAGAGAAAAGCATAATGAAAAATATCCTGTCATTCAAAGAGAAACACTGGTAGCTTGTGGTATCTGCCTGTTTTATACCTTATAGAACTTCTATTAGATAGATGGATGGGTAGACACGGAACCACTGATGTGGGGTTTCTAGTGATATGACAGTGTATTTAACATTCTGTAGCCACGGCCCCCTTTTTTTACTTTTACTTAGAAATAGCTTGCTAATATTTTTCATGTCAGCAACATGCTTCTGCTAGTGGTAAATTTCCCAAGAGCAATTTCCTGTTTTTGAATATTTGGATTATTACCACTTTTCTCTATCATATAAAATAGTGGAGTGAACATCTTTGTGCACGTACACATAGCTTCCTTAGGATAACTGGATTACACAGTAAAAAACCTTCCCCGCCCCCCCAGCTGTTGAGTCAGTTTCAACTCATAGTGATCCTTTAGACAGAGTGAACTGCCCCCCAGAGTTTTCAAGGAGTAGCTGGTAGATTAGAACTGCTGACATTTAGGTTAATACACCGCTAGGGTTTCCAAGGTACTTATTTTTGGGGGGGTAGAAATGGGACATTTTTCCAAATCCTCTTCAAATAGTCAATATGAGAATGTCAGTAGTTAATGGGAATGTCAAGAAACAATTTCTGAGATTCTGATAAAACTAGCTTGTAAGAGAGAAATGATCAGAAAATATCAAATGTGGTGGTGGAGTAGAAAAGGATGGAGAGAAAATACTTCCTTGGGCTTCTATTTTCAACTGAGAACACTCATTTAAGAGTGTGTGTGTGTGTGTGTGTGTGTGTATGTGTGTGTGTATGTATATGTGTTTCTGTGTCTGTGTCTGTGCTTAAGATGGAAGTTAACTCTCCAAACACAAGGTGTCAGAACAAAGACTCTGGGTGGCTGTGATCTCATGAGACTGAAACAAATATCTTGGTCCAGGTGTTGAGGGTGACTGTAAGACTCAGCCAGGTCAGCGCAGACTCCTGGAGAACTATAAATGATGGCAAAGGGATGAAACCGCAAACAGATAAACATTATTAAATTCTGGAGGCTAGCTCATACAGTGAGTCATGAACTAGCCTTGGCTAAAGGAATCCTATCACTGGAGCTACACTGAGATTTAAAAACCCAGCTGGTGAATCACAGGGACAAGGTAATCATAGAGGTGTCACTCTGTCTCAGCCGCAGAGCTTTTACGTGCTTCCTGTCAGGCTTGTACTGAGGCTAGACCCAAAATTTCAATGGCTGAGCTGGACATAAATACAAATTTACACAGGCGTCTTTCCGTTACCGGGTGGCACGCGTCTGGAGATAAAAAAGCAGGCTAGAAGGACACATGAGATAGCCAGTCCTTATTAGAAGGAGCCAAAATTTCCAAAGGAACCCTTTTCTATCAAATTACTAAGTTTGTTTAAGCAAAGGTACATCAGACAGAAATAGCAGCTGCCTTCTCTGGGCCTGGGTGCTAATGAGCGTGCCAGGCATTTATTCTTCACCTTGATATATTTGCTTTCCCTACCACACCTTGCTCTGGCACTCCTAGGGTCTCAGGGTGTTGAAACAGAGGGTGGCAGGTGCTTTCCCAGGTGAGAAAATGCAGTGATGTAATGATTTCTTTTTTAAGGAGTGAGGGGAGAAGGGGTGAGTGATGGGTAGAAAAGGCAGTATTTTAAGGAAATTGGGACACAAACTATAACTTCACTTCTCTGCATGCTTCGTGGGGGTAGATTTCAGTACTGGGCCATCTAGCATGTGCTTGGTGGCTCTGCAGGGTGCCAGGCATTAACTGCGGAAAAATTGGAGGATGACAGACAGCTGGAGCGTGGTTGCACACACAAGCTTTGGAGTCACACTGGCCATTTGGAGTAGTGGTAACCCACGACAGTAGTGATGTTCCATGATCAGCTCTCTCTGATTAAACTTTAGTGTTGTTCTTTCTACAGGTATTTACGGAGCCCTGGCTGTGGGTCAGGCTTTGAATTAGCTTCTTAGCTCTTTTACTTTCTAGTTGTGCAATCTGGGCAGTGACTCAACTTTGCTAAACCACCTTTTCCAGATCTGTAAATGTGGGATAATAAAAACATCTACTGATCGGGTTGTTAAAAGTTTTCACTTTATCACTAAAGAACCTTTCACAGCATCTGATGCCACGTGATCAATAAATGCTACTGATTTATTATAATAATGATTATTGCTATCAGTGAACTCTAGGTGATTGGGTGTGGCCATTGGCACACTGCGTTGGTCATAGCCCTTTCTGTAAGATGACACTGACAGAAGAGAAAAGAATGTGGAAGTGGGGCAGTGCTTGGGCAAAGAACTCTGGTGTCCACTCACAGTTTTGTTTCAGGCCAGTGTCATGGGTCCACTGATGTGGAAGCAGACGATGAAAAATAGGAGTTTGAGTGCTTATTAAAAATTTTACATGTAATAATAAACACATTTGGTAACAACAATAACCCCATAAATTCCATTTTAGAGAACAGTAAGCGAAGGCCTAGAGAGACTACAGAATGCTAAGTATGATAGGAACTCATTTCTGCCTGCATATATTTGCATGTGGAAAAGTCTGGAAAGAATATCTCTATCTTTGAAAGATAGAATTTGGGGAAATTTAAATTTGACTTTAACTTACACATTTCCTACAATTGGATTTAATTTATAATATTTAGATACACCTAATAGCACATTTATAATGCATTTGATTTAAAATCTTTTGAGAATGTGAGCTTACTCTGTTTAGAGGGACGTATGGGATTTAGCACTCTCTGTGGTTTAATCCTGCCCCAGTCAAAAATCAAAGCCATTGCCATCCATTTGATTCTGACTCACAGCTACCATATAGGACAAAGTAGAGCTGCCTCATAGTGTTTCCAAAGAGTAGTTGGAAGATTTGAACAGCTAACCTTTCAGTTAGCAACCAGGTTCTTAATCACTGTGCCCCAAGGGTTCCACGACCCTGCCCACAACTTTGTAAGTCATTCGTTCATGAAAATGTTCCCAAACACCCGACTTGCAGGTATCAGTTTCCCGCCTAGACCTTGGCTGATACAAGCACCAGGCAAAGCCCTGGTAGTGCAGTGGTTAAGAGCCATAGTGGCTAACCAAAGCATTGGCAGTTCGAAACCACCTTATGGGGCAGTTATGCTCTGTCTTATAGGGTTGCTGTGAGTTTGAACCTACTCCATGGCGACGGGTTTGGTTTGGTTGTAGTACGTGCTGTGCACTGTGCTAAGCACTTTGTATGTATTATTGTTAATACACCGTTCTTGGAAAGAAGGTATTTAGACCCAGTTTACAGGTGGAAAAATGGAGGTGGGGAGGCTACCTTGCCCAGAGCAGTGAAGAGTTGGGAGTATCTCATTTTTCTCCCCTAGGTTTGGTAACAGGCTTAGAAAAGCAGAAGCCGGTGGGAGGCCTCACCTCTTGGACAATGAAAGGGCATGAATTTTCCTCCCCAGGAACAATCCTAGAAATATCCTACTTTTTTGTGAGGGTGGGTAGGAAGGGAGTGTGGAGTGTAGATTGGGGAGGTGATGGTAGGTGTGAACCTATGCTGATATTCACCAGGAAGGACTGCAAGATGACTGAGATGTTGAGGAGGAAATAATGGCAACACATATCCCACAAGTATTTGAAATTCAAAAGATGTCTCAACCCTTGTCCAAACTTGCCCCAAACAATGCTGTTTTGGTAAAAAAATTACCTTAGGTTTTCCCCACTGCAGTTTTTTTTTTTTTTACTTCCTACTCTGATTTTATGGTGCTTTCATCTTTACTTTCAGTTAAGAGAAAAGAAAGTTCATTGTAAGTTCTTTCACCCCAAAGATGAAGTTTTAAAATTATTAATCTTTTCTTTTCTTTTTTTTTTTTAAAAAAAAAGCCTTAGGAAAAGTGCAGTGTTTGACCCAAAGAAAAAAATTGCTGATGATGGAATTCTAGGTGTCATTGAGGAAGATATTTTTAAGAAGGATTTTCAAACAATAATAAAAAGGAGACCTCCGAGTTTTTAGTATGAAACCATTCAGCTCTCTCATAGACCCCCGGAGTTGGAATGGACGTTGCGTGCAGCTAGCCCAGCCTCTTGGTGTACATTTGAAATCCATGCACAGCATCCTTTCCAAGTGACGGCTCACACGAGTGGTGAGAAACTGGTTCCTTTTGAGGCAGTCTGCTCTCTTTGAGCACCTCAGGTTGCTTGAACATTCTTCCTTATATGCTGAGCACAAATCAGACCAGAGCCCAGTAGAAAAGTTATTTTTGTTCTCTGGTTTCTTTCTATTCACGTCTACTGAGCGGACTTACTACCTGAGGTAGAGTAAACGGCCACGTGCTTAAAAAAACAACAACAAAAAAGTTCTGGATGAAATTGTTGCCACTGTGATGCCTGATACAATGTGCCCAGTAGGGAGGAAGAATTATAAATTTCAAGGATTTTGAATTGGAAAAGGCAAGGCAGAGAGATGAGTGCTGAAGTGTCACGGGACAGATGTAGTAGATTCACAGGTCATCTGTCTCTTTGTTAGAAACAAAGAGTTCATTTAGAATAAATAGAAACAACCAACAGATAGATAGAAAAAGCATTATCTCCTCACGCAAACAAGCAACAATAACGGTACCAGGTTCACGTTTGGGAAAAAAAAATTTTTTTTTTTGCTTGTTCATTCAGATCAAATTGGTATCAAATAACCACAAATTCCATATGTTGCTTTTTCTGTTTCGGTTGCTAGGCACAAGGAATTCATGGCGAGCTTGCTAAACAAGCCTGACACATTGCAGCACACGAATTACAAACAGCGGTAGATTCTTTTCAGTGGTGGCTGTCATTCAGAAATGGATCCTGAATGAAGCTCTCCCTCTCAGGAGAGAGACCCCGGATTTCAGGCTGAAAGAAGGGATGACTGGCTGCGGGATGCAGGTCCCGAGGGATGATGCAGAAGAGTAGGAGAAATGAAAATCCTTTATGATTACATGGCACTTTTCTGTGAACAAAACATCTGCCCATTCGCAGCCATTCATCTTCCCCACTCCCCCGGGGCATAAATAAGAGGACTGGCAGCTCCCTCCGTCTCAGAAATAAAGCCTTGGGCATCCAAGCTATGTGACGGGAAGAGAAACCCCAGCAACGGGAGTCTCCTGAGGGGGACTCCAGCTCATCCTGGCGGTTCAGGGGCTGTGCTTGTTCAGTCTGGGAAAATGCACTCGACCACCCCGCTGAGTCCAGCTAGTTCGCTTCCTGTCTTGGTTTGCTCGCTGCAGAGCCAGTGGTGCTTACATAAATGTCCTTCTGTCATGAGGGAGAGGGAGAGGGAGAGAGACAGAGGAGAGGAGAGGAAACGGCAGCTGTCAGCAGTGTGTCGGGCTGTGGACCCGCCATCTCGCTGAGCAAAGCTCGGGTCAGCTGCACCGGTGTCCTGGCTACAGCTCTAATCAAGGGTGATGGCATTGTCACCGGACTCAGGATTGCTTCTTGCCCTTAAAGAGGACAGGGAAAGAGGGTCCCTTAGCTGTTACCAAGGTGTAGCCTGTGAATCATTAACCAGGAGGACAGGGACGAAGTGAGGCTAAAACCAATGAATCCTGATACTGAGGCCTCTCAGGACGGTACCTCGGGTGGTAATATCAGATCATTAATCTTACCTGGTTACCGCAAACATACAATATGCTTGGGTGGCAGAGGGGAGCTGCTTTTTACATTTTTTTTAACTCTCAAGAGTCTCCCCAAATTTAACATTCTCCACTGGTGATCTAATCCATCTTCCTACCTCTGGACAGATGTGTGGAGTGTTTGGCTCTTGGCAGCTAAGCCTCTGGAGTTTGATGGTGTTTCTTTTTAATTTTCTGCAGTTCTTAGTGGAAGGCAAGTGCACAGCCACACTGCAGGCCTCAAATCCTCTTTTCTTTTTCCAGAGGAACCATTACTCAAATGACCACCAAGAATCAAGAATACTGAATGTGAGCAATGGTTGAAACTGGTGGACCAGTTTATGGACATTCATTGTATTACCCCACCCCCGCCCCCTGCTGTTTGAAAACTTCCATAATAAAAAGTTAAAGAAAAAAGCACTAAGATGATTGGACTAGACTGAACGACAGAATGGAAGTCACGATAGAAGCTGCGCAGTCAGTCTGGCCTGAGATCAACTTCCAGCCCTGCTGCTTTTCGGCTGTGTAATTGGATCTGCTCAGTAAACTTCTGGAGACTTCACACCCTTGTCTGTAACGTCAAAGAAAGTTGGCTACCTCACCAGGTTTCTGTCAGCATTAAACGAGATAATAAGATTTTCTTAACACGTGATAGAGAAAATCACCTCAGAAGAAGGAATTTATTATAAGGATATCAGCATATTTCAGGACCTACAGATAGGAAGAATACGGCCCAGTCTCAGGAGTGAAATGAAACCAGAGACCCTAAGGGCATCAGGACCATACTTGGCTTCCTGTCTCTAGGCTCTTTTCTTGTCTTTTGCTGCAGGCCACATTTCTCTGTTTGGAGTCCACACAAATGAAAAGGTAGCCCTAGATGTTAATAGCAGCTCACAAGTTTGCATTTCATCATTTTAAAAGAGCAACCTGGTCCAGATGTCCTCATGTGGATTCTATGATTCGGGGGGCAGTCTTTTGCCTGCTGTCTTGGTTATTTACTGCTATTGTAACAGAAATACCACAAGTGGACAGCTTTCTTTTCTCACAGTCTGGGGGCCTAGAAGTCTGAATTCAGGGCTCTAACTGCAGGGGAAGATTTCGTTCTGTTGGCTTTGAGGGAAGTTCCTTGTCATCAGCCTGCCCCAACCCAGGAGCTTCGCTGCACAGGGACCCCGAGCCCAAAGATGTGATGTGCTCCCGGGACTTCTTTCTCAGTGCTCTGAGGTTCCCATGTCTCTCTGCTCTCTTTTTTCTTTTGTGTCTCAAAAGAAGTTCATTAAAGACACAGGCTAATCTTGAGTCCTGCCTTGCTAACGTGTTGTTGTTTGGCCTCATCAGGTTGGTTCCATAGTGACCCTGTCTACAATGGAGCAAAACTGCCCGGGCCATGGCTGCAATCATCATTATAGCTGAGTCCATTGTTGCAGCCACTGAGTCAGCCCATCTTATAGAGAAGCTTTCTCTTTTTCATTGACCCTCACTTTACCTAGCATGATGTCCTTTTCCAGGGACTGATCCTTCCTTGTGACAAGTCCAAAGTATGTAAGATGTAATATTGCCATTTTTATTTCTAAGGAACACACTTCTTCCAGGAGAGATCTGTTTATTCTTTTGGAAGTCCATGATATACGAATATTCTTCCCCAACACCACAATTCAAAGGCATCAGTTCTTTTGTCTTCCTTCCTTATTGTCCACCTTTCCCATGCATATGATGCAATTGAAAATACTATGGCTTGAGTCAGGCCCACCTTAGTCTTCAAGGTGACATCTGTGCTTTTCAGCACTTTAAAGAGGAATTTCACAGCAGATTTTCCCAAAGCAATGCATCTTTCAGTTTCTGGACTGATGCTTAGATGGGCTTTGATTGTGGACCCAAGTAAAATGAAATCCTTGACAGCCTCAGTCTTTTTTCTGTTTATCATGATGTTGCTTATTGCTCCAGTTGTGAGGGTATTTTTCTTTTTTTTTTATTATGATTGAATGAAAATGTACATTCCCACATAAATTTGCATGCTGACCTACATGCAGCTTTCACTGCTCTCCCTGTGCAGTGACAGCACACTCTTCCTCTCTGCTCCGTATGTGACTTACCTTCCCAACAGTCTCCTGTCTTCTTCTCTCCACCCATTCCCCTTCCTCCAATATGAGGTCAGCAGGATGACCTCTTATAGATGCCTAAAACTATAAAGTGCCCACACAATATGGTTACTCTGTGTCACGAAGTCCAATCTATTGCTGTCTGAGGGTACTTTTCTTGATGCTGAATGCTTTGGCTTTTGATCTTCATGTAAGAGTTTCAAGTCCTCTTCACTTTCAGCAAACAAGTTCATGTCATCTGCATAATGCAGGTCATCAATGAGGCATCCTCCAATCCTGATAGCTCATTCTTCTTCATATAGTTTGGCTCCTTGGATTATTTGCTTGGCATGTAGATTGAATAGACATGGTGAAAGACTGTAACCCTGGCGTACACCTTTCCTGACTTTTAACCATGCAGTGTCTCTTTGTTCTCCTTGAACAACTGCCTCTTGATCTGTGAACAGATTCCTCATGAGCACAGTTAAGTGTTCTAGGATTCCCATTATTTGCAATGTTATCCATAAACTGCTATGATTCACATAGTTTAATGCCTTTGCATAGTCAATAAAACACAAGTAAACGTCCTTCAGTATTCTCTGCTTTTAGCCAGGTTCCATCTGACACCAGCAGTGCTATCCCTAGTTCCACATTCTCTTCTGAATACAGTCTGAATTCCTTGCAGTTCCCTGTCAATATATTGCTGCAGCCACTTTTGAATAATCTTCGGTAAAATTTTACTTGTGTGTGATATTAATGACATTGTTAGATAATTTTTACATTTGGTTGGATCACCTTTCTTGGAAATAGGCATAAGTATGGATCTCTTCTGGTCAGCTGGCTGGGTAGCTGTCTGCCAAATTTCATGGCGTAGATGAGTGAGCGCTTCCAGCACTGCTTCTGTTTGTTGGAACATCTCAACTGATATTCCTTCCATCACTGGATCTTGTTTTATGTTGGTGCCTTGAGCACACCTGGAATTTCTTCCTTCAGTACTATGAGATCCTGATGATATGTATGCTACCTCTTGAAATGACTGAACATCAATCAGTTCTCTTTTGTATAATGACTCTATGTATTCCATTTATCTTCTGTTGATGCTACCTGCATCATTTAATATTTTCCCCAAAGAATCCTTCTCTATTGCAACTTGAAGCTTGATTTTTTTTTTTTTTTTTTTTAGCTTGAGAAATGCAGTGCATGTTTTCCCTTTTGGTTTTCTATCTCCTGCTTTTTGCATATGTCGTTATAATACTTTACTTTGTCTTCTGGAGCCAACCTTTGAAATCTCCTATTCAGTTCTTCTACTTTATCATTTCTTTCTTTTAGGCTACTGAAGATTCGAGAGCAAATTTCAGAGTCTCTTCTGATTTCCATTCTGGTCTTTTCTTTCCTGTCACTTTAATGACCTCTTGCTTTCTTCATGTACAAGGTTCTTGATGTCATTCCACAGTTTGTCTCGCCTTTGGTCATTAGTGTTCAGTGCATCAGATCTCTTCCTGGGATGGTCTCTAAACTCAGGTGGGATATACTCAAGGTCGTACTTTGGCTTTCATGGACTAGTTCTAATTTTCTGTAGTTTCAGTTGGCACTTGTGCATGTGCAATAGATGTTCTGTTCCACAGTCAGTCCCTGGCGTTGTTCTGACCAAAGATATTGAGACTTTCCATCATCTCTTTCCACAGATGTAGCTGATTTAATTCCTGCGTATTTCATCTGCTGAGGTCCCTGTATATTGTTGCTATTGGTGAAAAATGATATTTGCAATGAAGAAGTCACTGGTCTTCAAAATTCTATCATGCAGTCTCCAGTATCCTTTCTTTCACCGAGGCCATGTTTTCCATCTTCTGATCCCTCTTTGTTTCCAACTTTTGCATTCCAAGCACCAGTACTTATCAATGCATCCTGATTGCATGTTTGATCAATTTCAGGTTGCAGAAGGTGGTAAAAATCTTCAATTTCTTCATCTTTGGCTTTAGTGGTTGGTGTGTAAATTTGAAAATAGTAGTATTAACTGCTCTTCCTTGTAGACATATGGATATTATCACTAACAGCATTGTACTTCAGGATAGATCTTGATATGTTCTTTTTGACAATGAACAGGAGATAATTTCTCTTCAATTTGTAATTCTTGTCAAAGTAGATCACATAATTGTCTGATTCAAATTGGCCACTACCAGTCCATTTTAGCTCACTGTGGCCTACGGTATCGATGTCTACGTGCTCCGTTTCATTTTTGATGATTTCCACTTTTCCCAGACTCATACTTCTTACATTCCACATTCCAATTACTAGCAAATGTTTGCAGCTGTTTCTTCTCATTTTGAGTCTTGTCACATCAGCAAATGAAGGTCCCCAAAGCTTGATACCACCTATGTCATTCCGATCAACTCTATTTTGAGGAAGCAGCTCTTCCCCAGTCATCTGTTGAGTGTCTTCCAACCTGAGGGGTTGAAGATGATATGTAGGTACTGTATCAGACAACGTTCTGCTGCTATTTACAAGGTTTTCACTGGCTAATTCTTTTCAGATGTAGACTGCTGGTCCTTCTTCCTGCCTCGAATACCTGCCTCATTAACTTCATAGAGGCAGGATTTATGACACATAGGAAAATCACATCAGATGACAGAATGGTGGACAATCACACAACATGGGGAAACATGGTTTAGCCAAGTGGACACACATTTTTGTGTAGCATGATTTAATCCATAACACCTACTTAACTAAGAAGCCCATTCTTGCATGCAATAGTGAGGACCAATTGCTGACACCATGTGTTGTTAACATAGAAGCTTCCTTGCTGGCCATATGGATGGAGTTGGTAGGAAGAAATTCTGAGAAAAAGGGCTAGCAGTCTCCAAACAGTGGTCAAAGGTGGGATGGTGGTGGTGCTGGACAGATAAAATTATAAGAGTCCCTGTGATGGTTGGAATTGTGTCCCCCCAAAAATGTGTGCAGCCACGTGGCTGGGATATGGTTCCCAGTATCTTGGAAATGTCCTCCATTGTGTGGCTTTGCTAACTGTGTGTTAAAAGATTAGGGTGGGGCTACGAATTCTGCATAGGATTACTTCCCTGTCCTGCTGTAGGGGGAGTTTCCCCGGAGTGTGGCTTGTCCCACCCTTAATGCTTTCAGATAAAAAGGAAAAAGAAACAAAGGACAATTGAGAACCTCGCTACCATCAAGCAAGCAGCACCGGTAGCAGAGCGCGTCCTTCGGACCAGAGGTTCTTGCGTGAGGACGCTCCCTGGACAAAGACTGATGCAATACCGGACTTTCCTCCAGAGCTGACAAGGGGAAAGTCTTTCCCTGGAGTGGACACCCTGAACATGGACTTGCAACCTACCGGACTGTGTAAGAATAAATCTTTCTTTGTTAAAGCCATCCACTCTGCGGTATTTCTGTTACAGCAGCCTAGCTGACTAAAACAGTCCTCTTCAAAATGCAAAATGCTTATAATACAGTAGCTGATAAAGTGTTAACTAGCATGAATTTGAATGAAGCCACCTTCATATACTCATTGCGAAGTCTTACTTTAACCCATACAGCAGGAAAGAGGAGAGAACAGTAGTGGTAATTAGTACTTCTTTCCCTCACTCCAGAGTGCCTACTGCCTGTCAGGTGAAGAGGGTACAGCAGTGAAAAAGGAGACAAACATCTCTGTCCTCGTGGAGCTTCTAATGGGGTCACGTGATAACAAAAATTAATTAAAATACACTAAGCAGGTTGGGGTAGGAAGTGCTAGCGGGTGTAGTCTTAAACAGATGGCTGGTAAGAAAGCTACATTTGAGCAACTACTTGCAGAAGGTTAGGAAATGAGCCATGTGACTCTTTGGGAAGATAGCATGCCAGGTAGAGTGAAGAGCAAGTGCCACATCTGTGAGCCACCAAAAACAGCAATAAGGCCAGTGCAGCTGAAGTGGAGAGAAAGGAAATAAGGAAATGTAGTCAGACATGTAGAAACCAACAGCTTTCACCCTGACCTTCAGGAGTTTCCTGCTCGAAGAAGAGGAGAGGTGCAGTATTAAATCCTAATGTTTGATGGCCAGATCATCAGTCTCATTCATTCTTTAATGATCCGTACACAAACTATTTCTAATGGGTGACAGTGTGTGCTAAGTCTAAGACAAAGGTCTCCACGCTGCAGAAAATTCTACTTCCTTGAGCAGTTTGCTTGGTACACCCTATGGGTTTACATTAAAATCCTGCATCCTTTGATTGTACAGAAACCCTGGTGATATAGTGGTTAAGTGCTATGGCTGCTAACCAAGAGATTGGCAGTTCAAATCCACCAGGCACTCCTTGGAAACTCCAGGGGATCATTCTGTTCCATCCTATAGGGTCACTATGAGTCAGAATTACTCAACGTAAGTGGGTTTATTTTTAGTTTTTGCTTGGAATGCCCTGTGGTGTTACATTAAAATCCTGGTTTCCCTCTTCTTAATTGATTAACGTTTTAGCTCATTAAGCACCTCCTAGCAACTTCCCTGACTCTGTGTGGTTTAACTGAACATTTTCAGAATATGTGATGTATGAAGTTATATGTCGACCCTCTTGTGCCTGCATAGTGTGATTAAAAACTTTGCTGATGTAACCTGTATGAACTTCCTACTTGTGAACCCTTTAAAAGTCACCTCACCCCTCACTCTCACCAAGCAGTCCTGGCAGTTTGAACCCCAACTTTTCCTTTCTTTACATAATGAAATAAAGGCATCTTTCTACTATCCCACCTTGCTTTCTCATTTATTGGCTAAGGTGAGTCACACCAGGCAGAACCTTGGGTTTCTAACCAGCCACATTTCATTTTCTCACACTGTAGGAGTAGTGGAAAAACCATGGACAGGGTTGAAAAATGGAGGCCCGGTTACATGGATATCCCAGCAGAATCCTCACTTCCAAGGGGCCGTTCTTTAATCAAGCAACTGTGATAGTTATACAATGCTAATGACACAATTGTAATTTATATTTGGGAATAATGAATGTCGTTTTGCACACGGATGAACCACTTAAGGAAGAAAACACAGATCAATAGTTCCAAAAAGAAATAAAAGTTTAGTAACAATTAAAAAAAACTATAACAATTTCCAAAATGGCAATATACTAATCTTTTCAATGTGTTTAATTCTGCACATTAGTTGAGATAGTTGATATAGTGCCAGAGGAGAAAGCTTCTGTTATGTGATTGTGTACCATAGACAACCACACTGAGTGTTTTGAACAAGGACATTAGTTAATAAATACTAAGGAGGAGATGACAAAGGCAAGCTAGAGTTCCTGTAAGAGAAAAACCAGTTGCTATTAAGTCAATTCTGACTCACGGTGACCTGTGTGTATCCGAATTATGCTCCTTAGGGTTTTCAGAGGTTGATTCATCACAAGTAAATCACTAGGCCTTTCTTCCAAGGTACCTCTGGGTAGGCTCGAACCTCCAACCTTTCAGTAAGCAGCTGAGTGCATTAACCCTTTGTACCACCCAGACAGCCCTTCTTTATTCCCGAGAAATCAGTAACAACTCAAAGCTCATGCTGCTGGGCTCTTCTCTTAAGGCCATGATCTGTATAGCTTAAGGGTATCCTCTTGTGGGAAATGCCGTTTGCTTCCGAGCCTTCAACAGCTAAATGTAAGAAAGAACATGGGACTAAATGGATGAAGGAGCCCAGAAGTTAAAGCACCTGTCGTGAAGCAGCTGGGCAGAATGAAAGCGAAGCCAAGTGCTGTGGAGTCGGATCCGACTCATGGCGACCCTAGGGGCAAATATAATTTAGACAGAGGAAATGAATTACGAAGGAGGCACAGCAAATCCAGTCCTCGTGAAGGAGGTGGTCCAGAAAAGAACTGGAGGATCGAGGAGTACCATAAGCCTCCTAGTGGATCTAAACTAAACAACAAACCCACGGCTGTCAAGTTGATTATGACTCATAGTGGTCCTACGTTAGTAATAAAATTCTCTCTCCTTTAATACGTGATTCTAATGAGCATAACAGGAAATTTCTTTTCATAGTTTGCAATAGGTTATGTCTCAATTTAAGAAGAGCAATTTCAAACAGGCAGTTTGCATCTGTCTTTATATTTACGTAACAAAATGTACAAGCAAACCCCCAAATACTGGCAACATTGAGAAATACGATGAGGCAAGGGAGAGGAAATAGAGTATTTCTTCTGTGACTTATTCATATGTATATACTTTGGAATGTTCACCCACTACTTGAATTTGTCTTTCTAATTGTGAAAAAGACAAGGGTAACTATTATGTCCTTCTGTACATACTCTATACAAAGGACAGGTGATTTGGGGGTAAAATACACCAGACCACCATATGTAATGTAACAGATGTGCCTGCGTCTCTCTCTGCCTTTCTCTGTCTCTATCTACTTACCTGTCACTTATCTACCAATCAAATAAGCAACAGAAGCACATGTCACAATATTTAAATGTTATGTCTCCCACTGTGCCCTCAGTCACTCCCGCTAGAGGCAAGAAAACATTATATGTTTTAGGCATACGTACAATATATGCAGTCTTTTGATTAACAGTGAAAACTCTGCTAGTGTCATGGCTAAGTGCCACAGCTGCTAACCAAAAGGTCAGCAGTTCAAATCTGCCAGGTGCTCCTTGGAACTGCTCTATGTGGCAGTTCTACTGTGTCCTATAGGGTGGCGATGACTAAGAATCAACTCAGTGGCAATAGGTTTTATTTATTTATCTGGCTTTGGTTAACTGTGACATATACACTGTTCTCATATTGCCTTTTTCATTTAATACAGATATGGTTCCATATTTAGTAAAGTATCTTATTTAAAAAAACCTGCATAGTATTATTCATATAGTAATGTTCACAGTAGTATTCATTATTTGATTGTATGTTTGTGCTATAATTTATTCTCCTAGCAATGGATTGGAAAACTTAGTGGCGTAGTGGTTAAGTGCTATGTCTACTAACCAAAAGGCTGGCAGTTCAAATCTTCCAGACAGTCCTTGGCAGCTCTATGGGGCAGTTTTACTCTGACTTCTAGGGTCACTATGAGTCAGAATTGACTTGGCAGCAGAAAGGTTTTTTTTTGAATAATGATTTTTCCACCATTTCTAAGCTTTTGTCACACAAACAGTACTCTACTTCTGGGCTTTAGGCATTACATAAAGACATCCAATTTAGAAACTGCTCAATTTGTTGATTGATAATGTTTAATAGTTAAACTGAAAATGTGGAGTGACAGTCTTCTGACTCAGCTTGATTTAATGAGGCGGAATGAAGCACTATCTTTTTCTACTGTGTTACCACGAAGGAGATGAATGGTGTCAGGAGGGAAGAAGAGAAACTTTTTTATTTTTTAAAGAATATTTTATTGTGTTTTAAGTGAAAGTTTACACAGCAAACGAGATTCACATTTTATAGTTTCAGTTCAAATTATTTCGTTACATTGGTTACACTTTTCACATTGTGAAAGCATTCTTATTTCTGTTCTAATTATTCCATTTCCCTTAATCTAGCTTACTTGCCCCCCAACCACCACCTTTTCACCTTTACCTTAGGGTGTATACTGACTGTTTGATCTCATACAGAAGATTTTATATATGTACATGAACACAGTACTCACCAAAAACTCAAACCTGTGGCCGTTGAGTGTATTCCAGCTTGGACAGGGTAGTGACCGGTTAGGACAGGGTAGAACTGACCCATAGAGTTTCCAAGGAGAGTCTGGTGGATTTGAACTGAGAACTCTTTTGTTAGCAGCTGTGGCTCTTAACCATCACACCACCAAAGTTTACACAGTACTCACAGATGATGTCTATTTTATAAGCCAATCTGTTATTTAGCTGAAAGGAAACCTCTGGGAATGGCCTTAGTTCAAAGTTTGAACGAAGGGTGATAGCCTCAAGGATCAGGAAGTTCAGACTTTTTAAAAAGAACTTAAGTTTTGTTCTACACTTCTCACCCGTTCTATGTGGGACTATCTACCGTGGCCTGGTCAGATCCGTCCGTAGTGGTAGCTGGGCAGCGCTGATTCAAGCGGTCTCAGGATAGACGAGGCCATGGCACTAACAGTGTAGACTGTTAGCCCTGTGAAAATCCTGGTGCCGTAGTCGTTAGGTGCTACGGCTGCTAACCAAAAGGTCAGCAGTTCAAATTTGCCAGCTGTTGCCCTACTTCAACTTGATTTTGCTGGAAACTACATGGCTCAGAGTTAGGAATTTGTGTGAGATTTGGAAGACAGAACCTACGCAGCAGCCATTACTTTCAGAAGGTAGTGTTTTTATATGCTGATAAAAGCAGAGGTGGCTGGAGGATTGCAGCTGATTCCTGCTCTTCTCTACTCTGCTTCCAGGTCATCTTCTCAACTTCTGGCCCTGCTGACTGCAGTAGCCTGGGCGCCGAATAGCCCTGGTTGCAGAGCAGTTAAGAGGTGGGACCGCTGACCAAAAGTTTGGTAATTCAGATCCATCAGCTGCTCCTTGGAAACGTTATGGGGCAGTTCTACCCTATCCTATAGGGTTGCTATAAGTTGGCATCAGCGTAAAGACAGTGGGTTTGACTTGAGTATGGCACCCCTCCACATGCTCCTCCTTAATGGTTCTACTCTGGTGACTGAACACACACATTGTTGTTTTATTGTTAGATGCTGTTGAATCAGTTCTGACTCATAGTGACCCTATAAACAGTAGAATGAAATACTGCTTGGTCCTGTGCCATACCCCAGATTGTTGTTATGCCTGAGCCCATTGTTGCAGCCACTGTGTCAGTCCACCTTCTTGAAGGTCATCCTCTGTTAGCTGACCCTTTACTTTACCAAGCATGGTGTCCTTCTACAGGGACTGATCCCTCCTGACAACACATCCAAAGTATGTGAGATGCAGTCTCACCATTCTTGCTTCCAAGGAGCATTCTGGTTATACTTCTTCCAGAGCAGATTTATTTGTTCTTCTGGCAGTCCGTGATATATTCAATATTCTTCTCCAACACCACAATTCAAAGGAGTCAATTCTTCTGTCCAGCTTTTGAACGCATATGATGAGACTGAAAGTACTGTAGCTTGGGTCAGAGGTGCACTTAGTCTTCAAGGTGACACTTTTACTTTTTAGTACTTTCAAGAAGTGCTTTGCAGTAGATTTTCCCAATGCATATGCATCTTTTAATTTCTTAACTGCTTCTTCCATGGCTGTTAATTGTGGAACCAAGTAAAATGAAACCCTTCACAACCTCAGTCCTTTCTCCATTTATCATGGTATTGCTTACTGGTCCAGTTGTGAGGAGTTTTGTTTTATTGATGTTGTGGTGCAATCCATACTGAGGACTGTGAGTTTTGATCTTCATCAGGAAGTGTTTCAAATCTTTGTCACTTCCAGCAAGCAGGATTATGTTCTCTGCATAACATGGGTAATGTGCCTCCTGAACCCTCATTCTTCTTCCTATAGTCCAGCTTCTGGGATTATTTTCTCAGCAAACAGACTGAAAAGGTATGGTGAAAAGATACAACACTGATTTTAAACCATGCAGTGTCCCCTTGTTCTGTTTGCATGATTGCCTCTTAATCCATATATAGATTCCTCATAAACACAATTAAGTGTTCTGGAATTCCTATTCTCCACAATGTTATCCATAATTTGTTATGATCCACATAGTCAAATGCCTTTGAATAGTCAATGAAACACAGGTAAACATCTTTCTGAATTTCTCTGCTTTCAGCCAAGATCCATCTGATATAAGCAATGAAGTCTCTGATTCCATGTCCTCTTCTGAATCTGGCTTGAATTTCAGGCAGTCCTCTGTCAATACACTGTTGCAGTTGCTTTTGAATGATCTTGAGCAAAATTTTGCTTGTGTGTGATATCAATGATATTGTTTGATAACTTTTGTATTTGATTGGATCACCTTTCTTGGGAGTAGGCATACTTATGAATCTCTTCCAGCTGGCCAAGTAACTGCCTTCCACATTTCTTAGCATAGATGAGTGAGCACTTCTAATGCCGTATCCATTTGTTGAAACATCTTAATTGATTTTCTGTAAATTCCTGAAGCCTTGTTTTTCACCAATGCCTTCAGTGCCTGTTGAACTTCTCCCTTCAGTACTCTTGGTTCCTGATCACATACTACCTCTTGAAATGGTTGAGCATTGACCAGTTCTTTCTGGTATAATGACTGTGTATCCCTTCTATCTTCTTTTAATGCTTCCTACTTGGCTTTTCGGACTTCCCCAAAAGTCACCACATGTCTACCCATGCTAGAGCTTCCATTGGATTATTTAGTGGCTGTTTCTTGGGTTCTCGAACTCTACCCTCCGTGCCTTGCGCTGTTCTTCCCACAGTTGTATGTGGTCTCATTTCTTTTTTTTTTTTTATCTCTCTTTCTTAAAAATTTTTATTTAACATAACTGAGTGAAAATGTACATTCACATATAAATTTACATGCCCCCCTATATGCAGCTTCCACTGCTCTCCCTGTCTGGTGACAGCACACTATTCCTCTCTTCTCCATACATGTCTCATCCTCCCAACAGTCTCCTTTCACCTCCTGTCCGTCCACTCCCCTTCCTCCAGCCAGAGGTCAGCAAGATGATATCCTATAGATGTATAGAACCATGAAGTGCTTCCAGCATATGGTCACTCTGCCTTGCCAAGTCCAATCCATTCCTGTCCAAAGAGTGGACCTTTGTTATAATTTATGGGAAAGGGCAGCATCAGGGCAGGGGGCCATGCTCTCAGAGGAACCCCAAAACCGCTGGACCATCAATTCAGGTCTTTTAGTGGAGATCTCATGATGCACCTCTTTATTCTTGTGTTGCCAGTGAGACTCCTCTCTGTGAGCTCCATCGTGGCTATTACTGGTGGTGGCTGGGCACCATCCGGTTCTTCTGGTCCCAAGTCGATATAGGCACCCACTCATGTGGATCTCTCCGTCTTCTCGGTTGTCTTTACCACATGTCATTTTGGTCGTCAGTGAGCATCCGTTCCTGTTGAGTTGGAACCATTTGCTGTGTCCTCGGATGGCAGCTTGGCAGCTTTTAAGACCCCAGACGCCACTCACCAATGTGGGGTGCAGAGAGCTCTCTTAGCAAAACGCTAGTTGTGCCAATTGGCGTGGAATTCGCCTAAGAGCATGGTCCCAACCCCCTGCCCCAGCTACTCTATCCCTGCAGGATTGAGTTAAGATGAAAGGAGTACTCAAGTTATGCTGAAGTCCACTTAATCTTGTTCTTGTTCCTAATGTGTGCTGTCACCACTTTCTCCCAACTAGATTTCTAGTAACTATCTAAACTAAACCCTCCCCCCCACCCTCCCTTTGACAGCTTTGCAGCTGTCAAAGAGTCTTTTCTTCCATACACAAGTCTGTTTTTGAGATCTTATCGTAGAGATCTCATACAGTATTTGTCCTTTTGTCGCTGACTATTTTCACTCAACATAATGTCTTCCAGTTGAAACCAGGTTAGGAGATGTTTCCTGGAATCATCGTTATTCTTTATCGTTGAGTAGTGCTCCATTGAGTATATGTACCACAGTTTACCTATCCATTCTTCTATTGTTGGGCATCTGGGTTGATTCCATCTTTTTGCTATCGTGGACTGTGCTGCGATAAACATTCTGGTGCATGTGTCCGTTGGTGTGAAAGGCCTTGAATCTGTAGGATATATTCCAAGTAGTGGAATTACTGGGTCAAATGGTATATCAATATCCATTTTTTTAAGGAAGCACCAGATTGCCTTCCAAAGAGGCTGGACCATTTTGCAACCCCACCAGCAGTATAGGAGGGTTCCACTTTCTCCACAGCCTCTCCAGCATTTGTTGTTTTGTGTTTTCTGGATCATGGCCAATCTTGTTGGGGTGAGATGGTATCTCATTGTTGTCTTGATTTGAAGTTCTTTAATAACTAAAGATCGTGAACATGTCTGCATGTGTTTTTTGACTGCCTGGATCTCCTCTTTAGTGAACTGTCTGTCCATCTCCTTTGCCCATCGCTTAATTGGATGGTTTATCTTCTTCTTCTTGATATTTTGTAGTATCTTATAGATTATGGAGATCAGGCATTGGTCTGACATAGAGTTGCCAAATATTTTTTCCCATTCTGTGGGTGTTCTTATAATTCTATTAATAAAGTCTTTGGATGACCAAAAGTGTTTGATTCTTAATACTTCCCATTTATCTATTTTCTCTTCTGTTGATTGAGGTTTCTTTGACAGATTTTGGAGTCTGTCCTCATTGTGTATTAAAACTTCCATTGTTGTTCCTACCTTTTCTTGGATGAGCTTTATCATTTTACGTTTGATATTTAGGTCTTTTATCCAGTTGGAGTTGGTTTTTGTATAAGGTGTAAGATACGGATCTTGATTCAGTTTATTGCAGATGGATAACCAATTTTGTCAGCACCATTTGTTGAAGAGACTGTTTTTACCCCAGTTTAATGTCTTAGGGCCTTTGTCGAACATCAATTGTTCATAGGTAGATGGTGTCATCTCTGGGGTGTCAATTCTGTTCCATTGATCGATCTGTCTGTTCTTGTACCAGTACCAGGCTGTTTTGACCACTGTGGCAGTGTAGTATGTTCTAAGGTCGGGTAATGAGAGCCCTCCCAGTGTGTTCTTCTTGTCTAGTAGTACCTTACTTATCCAGGGCTTCTTCCCTTTCCAAACAAAATTGGTGATTTGTTTCTCCATCTCATTAAAAAATGATGCTGGAACTTGTATTGGGATTGCATTATTTAAATAAATGGCTTTGGGTGAAATAGACATTTTCACAATGTTAAGTCTTCCTATCCATGAGCAGGGTAGGTTTTTCCATTTATCTAAGTCTCTCTTAGTTTCTTGTAGTAAGGGCTTGTAGTTCTCTTTGTAAAGGTCTGTTGTTTCTCTGGTTAGATTAATTCCTAGGTACTTTATCTTCTTAGGAGCTATCATAAATGGTGTTGATTTAATAATTTCCTCCTTAACAGTCTCGTTGATGGTATAAAGGAAACCTACTGATTTACTTATGTTTATCTTGTATCCTGAGACTTTGCTGAACTCTTCTATCAGATTGAGTAGCTTAGTTATAGATTCCTTGGGGTTCTCTGCATATACAATCATATCATCTGCGAACAGGGAGATTTTAACTTCCTCTTTGCTGATGCAGATGCCTTTTATTTCTTCATCTTGTCGAATTACTCTGGCTAGAACTTCTAGCACAATGTTGAATAGGAGAGGTGACAGTGGGCATCCTTGTCTAGTTCCTGATCTCAGGGGAAAGTCTTTCAGTCTCTCTCCATTCAGGATGATGTGGACAATTGGCTTTGTATAAATGGCCCTTACTGTGTTGAGGAATTTGCCGTCTGTGCCCATTTTGCTAAGAGTTTTTAGCATGAATGGGTGTTGGACTTTATCAAATGCCTTTTCGGCATCAATGGACAAAATCAGGTGATCTTTTGTGTTATTTATGTGGTTAATCACATTAATTGTTTTCCTGATGTTGAACCAGCCTTGCATCCCTGGTATGAATCCCACTTGGTCATGATGGATTATTTTCTTGATATGTCGTTGTATTCTGTTGGCAAGAATTTTGTTGAAGAGTTTTGCATCTAGGTTCATGAGTGATATCGGTCTGTAGTTCTCTGTCTTTGTTGGATCTTTCCCTGGCTTAGGTATCAGGGTTATCCTAGCTTCATAGAATGAGTTTGGGAGTACTCCATCCCTTTCTATACTGTGAAATAGTCTCAATAGTATTGGGGATAACTCTTCTCTAAATGCTTGGTAGAATTCTGCCGTGAAGCCATCTGGGCCCAGACTTTTTTTGGTTGGCAGTGTTTTGATGACCTTTTCAATTTCTTCCTTTGTGATGGGTTTATTAAGTTGTTCTGCTTCATGTTGTGATAATTTGGGTAGGTGGTATGAGTGAAGGAATTGGTCCATTTCCCCTAGGTTTTCAAATTTGTTAGAGTACAGTCTTTCATAGTATTCTGTTATGATATTTTTGATTTCTGTTGCATCTGTGGTGACAACTCCCCTCTCATTTCTAATTTGGGTTATTTGTTTCCTTTCCTGCTTTTCTTTAGTAAGTTTAGCCAGTGGTTTATGAATTTTGTTGATCTTTTCAAAAAACCAGCTTTTGGTCTTTTCAATTTTTTCAATTGTTTTTCTATTCTCTAATTCATTTAGCTCTGCTCTAGTCTTTATGATCTCATTTCTTCCAGTGCCCGAGGGGTTCCTCTGTTGTTCTCTTTCTACTTGTTCAAGCTGTAGAGTTAGTTCCTTGATTTGGTTTCTTTCTTCCTTCCAGATGTCTGCATTTATGGAAATAAACAGACCTCTGAGCACTGCTTTGGCTGTATCCCGTAGGTTCTAGTAGGAAGTGTTTTCGTTCTCATTGGAATTCATGAATTTCTTTAATTCATCCTTGATTTCCTCTATAACCCATGTTTTTTTGAGCAAGATGTTGTTCATTTTCCAAGAGTTCCACTTTCTATCTCTGTTTTTTCTGCTATTGATTTCAACTGTGATGGCTTTATGATCTGAGAAGATGCTTTGCAGTAATTCAATGATATGGATTTTGTTGAGCATTGCATTATAGCCTATCACGTGGTCAATTCTGGAGAATGTTCCATGTGCACTGGATAAGAAGGTGTAGTTGTCTGCTGATGGGTGGAAAGTTCTGTATATATCAATGAGGTTTAGTTGGTTAATTGTGTCAAATGAGGTCTTCTGTATCCTTACTGAGCTTTTTTCTAGATGATCTGTCTAGTAATGAGAGTGGAGTGTTAAAGTCTCCCACTATTATTGTGGAGTCATCTAGCTCTCTTTTGAGCGTAGTCAGTGTTTCTTCGACATATTTAGGTGCTCTGACATTAGGTGCATAGATATTTAATATAGTTAAGTCTTGCTTGTGTACTGAACCTTTCGGCAATAAATAGTGTCCATCTTTGTCCACGATGGTGGATTTGACATTAAAATTGATTTTGTCTGAGATTAGAATTGCGACCCCTGCTCTTCTTTGTTCATTGTTAGCTTGACATATGTTCTTCCATCCTTTAATTTTCAGTTTGTTCCTGTTTTTAGGTCTCAAGTGAGTTTCTTGTAGACAACATATGGATGGGTCGCGTCTTTTGATCCAAGATGACACTCGGTGTCTCTTTACTGGAGCATTCAGTCCATTCACATTCAATGTAATTATTGATAGGTATGTGTTCACTGCTGCCATTGTGATATGTTTATTTTTATGTTGATGTTTTCTCTGTTGTTCTTATTAGTCTGTTCTGAGACATTCTTTTTTGTGAGTTGATTTTTCACCTTTTTCAGAGCTGGTTTTATAGTTGTTGAGACTTGTGTGTTAGATTTCTTGAAATGGTATGATACATCTTTGTTGTGCTTTACAGCTGCCCCTATGAACCCCCTTAATAAACTATATATAAACCCAATTTTAATTGCTACCAGTCTTGTCGACTTCCTCTCCATCTGGAAGGACTATAACGACTGTAGTACATCCCTCTTTTTATTATGATGACACCATAGTTTTCATGATGATTACTGGATTGCTTCTTTCCAAATCAAAGCTGTGATTTACTTTGTAGCCTTCCCTAAATGAGTAGAGTTTTGAGTAGTGTGTCATTCTAAAATATAAAGTTAGTGGTTTCATTCTTCTAAGCCAAAGCCAAGGACTTCTTTCAGTATTTCTTGTAGTTTGGGTTTGGTTTTTACAAAGTCTCTGAGTTTCTGTTTATCTGGGAATATCTTAATTTCATTTTCATATTTGAAAGATAGTTTGGCAGGATATATAATTCTTGGTTGGAAGTTCTTCTCCTTCAAGACTTTGAATGTGCCATGCCACTGTCTCCATGCCAGCATGGTTTCTGCTGAGAAATCTGACGAGAGCCTACAGGGTTTCCCTCTGAATGTTAGCTTTGCCTTGAGTCTTGCTGCCTTTAAGAGTTGCTGCTTATGTTTCATTTTGTTAAGCTTGATTATAATATGTCTTGGAGTCTTTCTTTTAAGATCTATATTGGGTGGCGTATGATATGCATCTGAGATGTCTATATTCTCTTCCTTCATGATTTCTGGGAAGTTTTCTGTCAGCAGCTCAGCAACGACACTGTCTGTGTTCTCAGATGTCTCACCTCTGTTCAGGGACTCCAATTAATCAAAGGTTGTTCCTCTTAATAGAGTCCCACATGCTTCTTAATGTTTCTTCATTTTTCTTGTTTCTTTTTTCTGATTTCTGCTCATAGACGGTGGCATCAGTAGCTCTGTCTTCCAAGTCAGAAATTCTTTTTTCCATTTGTTCCATTCTGTTTTCTTGGCTTTGCATGGAAGTTTCTATGTCTTTGATTTTCTTCTTGATCTGTTGGATTTCAGAGTATTGGTGTTCCATCAGATCGAACAACTTGCTTAATTTTTCATTTTGTTCTGCTGCATTTTGTATAAGGTCTAGAAGGGCTCTGTATATAATCAATTTGTATTCACTTCCTGATGCTTTCATAAAAGTTTCTTCATCTGGAAAACTCCTTGGTTGCTTTGTTTGGGAGCCTTCTGAAGCCATCAGTGATTGCTTGTATGCCACAAGTGTCTGTTGCTTTTTGGGTCCCATGTGAGTATATAGAGGTTGGAAGAGGTACTATGAGGATGGATTGCAAATGTTTCTCTCGGGTGTCTTCAAATGTAAAGCAAGGGGTATCTGACCAGTTCACAAGTCAGTTAGGTTTTCAGGTGTAGAGGTCCCTCTTCTCATCTGACAAAGTAAGCACCACTATATCCAGCCCCAGATGATAACAAACTAGTTCAGAATACAGCAATGCTACTGCCCTGTTGGCCTCTGCTGACAGGGCCTAGCCTTAGCCAACACTGCATCAAGTACTGGTTTTGTGATAGAAAAGCGCTCTCCTGTGGGCAGGCTCTGGCTCCCAAGCTAAGAATTAGGGCCAGCTGCAGCCACTGTATCCAAGATGGCGTCCTCCACACAGGCAGCAGACAGAGGGGCTAAAGGTGCCGAGAGGTAGTGTTTCCTCTGCTTCTGTTGCAGGGCCCCCAGTGCAGGCAGCACTGTGCAAAATCACTACTTTTCTGTTGGAGAAGCGCTGTCCCGTTTGCAGGCGCTGGCTCCCAGGCTAAGAACGAGGTCCCGCTAAAATCTCGGTACCAACATGGCGTCCCGCACCCTGACCACAGAGTTCCGCACAAACCCCACTGAGGCAGCTACAATACAAAAGGCTCAAAGTGTCTAAATTAACAGAGTCCCGAGCCTGGCTCTCAGAATATGGGAATTTCACCAGCCTGTCCCCAAAGCAGTGTGTCTGAGTCCAGCCGCCAGGCAAGACTGAGCTCCGCCCCCCAGCCAAGACAGAGGGAAAGAAAGTCACAGTGGTGCGTTTACCTTCCGTCCGTGAGAGCCGGGGGTAGCCAGGAGCGGGAGTCAGCGAAAGAGAGGAGGTTTTTCGCTGAGTGGTATGAAGTCCCAATTAACAACCCTGTGCCGTGTCCTGAGGCTGATTAGGTGATCAGAAGGTTCTGTTTGATTGTCAGTTCAGGTCTTGGTTTCCAGAGGGATATGAGGAGACGTGGGCTTAGTCTGCCATCTTGACTCCACCCCTGGTCTCATTTCTGTAATAAATCACTTAATCCCACGATGATCATCTCAGCTCTCCTTTCCTGACTGAACCCTGAGTAGTACATTAAAGAAATGCAAGGCACAACTACCTTTATCATTCCTGAAATACCTTATCCAGTTCTAGGCTCTATCATGTAAAAGGCAGATGAGAAAAATTGAGTTACAAGAAGATGGTGGTAGCTTCCTGTCTACTTTTAACTAGGCTATAAAAAAAAAAGATGAATTAGACACCCAGGTGATTATTCTGGAGTTCTTCAGAAAAAGTGTAAGTTTTCAGCTTGGGATTACTTAACTGTGATCCTGCTTCAAATCAAAAGGCGGAATAAATGGCCCTGAGAGTGCTTTCTAGTATAGATGTCATGCCACAGCTGCAGAAGACTCAAGAAATGCCACATTAAGTCAGTTCACTGGTTTCAGCACATCATTCTTTTTCTGCCAGCAGCCCCAAGAGACATTTGTGAGATGATAAAGTTGTACTCCAGTATTGGACCTAAAGGTGAAGAATGCCCTCTAGCAGTCTTTTCCAAATCTTGCTAATATTCTTTCCTCTACCTCCTCTCTGATACTATTGGTTATTATTTAATTGCAGTTGTTTGGATGACAACCTTGTTTCCCTACAGAGGGTTACTTGTGAAAATTCAAGTCCTAAAGTTAAATGTTTTCAAAATGACTTTGCCACCACAATTACTTAACTTTGCCTGTTATTTTCTCCTAAACAATGTTATTTTTCTTTTCTGTGAGGCCTACTGTGTTGTCCATTTCTTCCGTTTCTTAAGACATCCAACTTCATCTGTTCAAGCTGAATATTACAAAGTTTCTCCTTCTCATGTTATTGATAATATCCTTACGACATCATTTTATCTTAAATGTAACCTCAAGAAGGAGAAATGGTTCCAGACAGGTAGACACTTGTTCAAATGTTATATTTTAACAACATAAAATAGCCAAGCCAAGTGATAGTAAAGAAATAATTACAACAACATGAAGATGCTCTTTTGAAAGGCTAAGAATTATTCAAAATTACTACCATTCGAGTGAAATAAGAAATTTCTTTATATCTTCGTATTAGAGGCCATTGAGGTTATAGAGCTACTCATGTAAACATTATTTCAAGGATGATAAGTTCCTGACTATCTTACAATGGTTGTCAACTACTTAAATGGACCCCAGACTTCAGAAAGTGGTCATAACAACAGAATGCTTAATTTACTGAACAAATATCATTATACTACATGCAAATAAAATTTTGCTGAAGATAATTCAAAAGTGGTTGTAGCAGTACATCAACAAGGAACTTCCAGAAATTCAAACTGGATTTAGAAGAGGATATGTAAAGATGGTTATATTGATGATGTCAGATGGATCCCGGCTGAAAGGAGAGAATACCAGAAAGATGTTCACTTACGTTTTATTGACCATGCAAAGACTGTGTGGACCATAACAAATTATGGACAACATTGTGAAGAATGGGAATTCCAGAACACTTAATTTTGCTCATGTAGAACCTGTCCATAGACCAGGAGGCAGTCATTTGAACAGTACAGGAGATACTATTTGGTTGAAAATAAGAAATGGTACATGTAAGGATCGTATCCTTCCACCATATTTATTCAATCTGTATGCTGAGAAAATGATCCAGGAAGACAGACTATATGAAGAAAAACATGGCATCAGGATTAGAGGAAAACTCATTAATGACAGTGATATGCAGACCACCCAACATTGCTTGTTGAAAGTAGAAGAGGACTTGAAGCATTTACTGATGAAAATCAAAGACTAAAGACTTCAGTGTGGATTACACTTCAACATAAAGAAAACAAAAATCGTTACAACTGGACCAATAAGCAACATCATGATAAGTGGAGAAAATGTTAAAGTTCATAAGGATTCACTTTACTTGGATTCATAATCAACACCCATGGAAGCAGCATTCAAAAATCCAACTATGTATTGCATTGGGCAAATCTTCTGCAACAGCCCTGTTTAAAGTATTAACAAAGATGATACTCTGAGAACTAAGGTGTACCTGAACCAAGCCATTGTCTCAGTGATCTAGTGCTGCTGTAACAGAAATAGCACAAGTAGATGGCCTTAACAAAGAGAAATTCATTCTCTCACAGTCTAGTAGGTTACAATTCCAGATTCAAGGTGTTGGTTCCAGGGGAAGACTTCCTCTGTCAGCTCTAGAGGGATGCCCTTGTTCATCAGCCTTCCCTTGGTCTGGGAGAATCTCAGCACAGGAACCTCAGGTCCAAAGGACACACTGTTCCTGGCAGTGATTTCTTGGTGGTATGAAGTCCCCCTGTCTCTCTACTCACTTGTCTCTTATATCATAAAACAGATTGGTTTAAGATGTTATTTAATTTCACAAATTTCATCAACACAACTGTGGCTAACCTCTTTCATTACATCATAGTGACAGAATTGACAACACACAGGCAAATCACATCACATGACAAAATAAGAGACAATCACGTAATACTGGGAATCACGACCTGGCCAAGTTGCAGATAATTTAGGGGAACACAATTAAATACATGACACCATCGTGTTTTCAATCACCTCATATGCATGTGAAACCCCAACAATGAGTAAGGAAGACTGAAGAAGAACTGATGCTTTTGAATTATGATGTTGATGAAGAATACTGAATATACTGCCAGAAGAATACTGTGTACACTTCCAGAAGAATGGACAAATCTGTCTTGGAATAAGTACAGCCAGAATCCTCCTTAGAACTGAGGATCACAAGACTTTGTCTCATATACCTTGAACACGTTATCAAGAGGGACCAGTATCTAGAGAAGGGCATTGTGAAAGAGTGGAAGACCCTCATTGAAACGGATTCACACAGTGGCTACAACAATGGGCTCAAACATAACAACGATTGTGAGGGTGGAGCAAGACTGGGCAGTGTTTCATTCTGTTGTCAGAACCAACTGGACAGCACCTAACACAATACAAAAAAAAAAAAAAAAAAACACCAAAAACCCAAATCAACTGCCATCAAGTGGATTCTGACTCATAGTGACTACACAACAACAATAGTTCTTCGAAAATAAGAATGCTAACATGCTGATGTATCTTTAATGGATAATTAATCCTTTTTGATGTTGCTTTTCAGTGCTGAAGATGGCTAAATTTACTTATGGCTGCACTGACAATAACTCATCTCTTTTCATTCCTGAGGGGAAATGTTGTAATGAGAATTCACTATTAAATAAAGCATGTACTTTATAATTTTTTTTCTTTCTGAGAAAAAGAGACTGATCCTAGTTGGAATGACTTTCTATGGAGCAAATAAGAAGTTAGACCTAAATTTAGAACCTTGTTTGTTTTAACATTTGCTTTCCGTTCTGTGGCAAGAAAACTAGCCCAGAGTGTACACCAACAGGAAAGTAGCTATGTCTCAAATAGATAAGTACCATAGATGTAAAAATATCAGTGCTGTGACTTGTATACTTTATAATGTGGTCGGTCCTTTAATCAGTTTTTTCATCTGTCCACTCAGTGAATGTTGTTCTTTACTTTGTACAAGATACTGTGCTATGCATTATCTGCTCTCTCCAATATGGTAGACATTAGCCACACAGAAATTTTCTTGTGTAAATTAATTAAAATTCAGTAAAATAAAAAATCCAATTCCTCAGATATATTATCCATGTTTTAAGTGCTCACTAGTCACATGTAGCTACTGACTACTATACTGAACAGCACAGATGGTAGACAATTTCCATCATTGTGGAAAGTCCTATTGGAGAGCTTTGGTGTAGAAGTATAAGCTGGTATATCACAAAGGTCTTGAAAGTCCTTGCAGTCTGGTTGTGGAGACTTCATATTTGTAAATAAAAGGAGTGCAATTATTGTATTATTTTGCAATACAAGATAGCAATCAAATAGTCATTTGGGGGCATGAACTATGTGCCAAACCAAACCAAACCCATTGCTTTCAAGTCGATTCCAAATCCTAGTGACCCTACAGGTCAGAGAAGAACTGTGCCATAGTGATTCCAAGGAGTGCCTAGTGGATTTGAACTGCTGACCTTTTGGTCAGCAAATGTAGCAGTTAACCACTAGACCACCAGGGTTTCCAAACTACACGCCAGGTATGCTACATTCTTTACACATGGCAGAATAAAAATATGTGTTTGTATTTTCACCCCCTGTCCTCACTAAAGAGAGTCCTGACTTTGCTCCTGTAGTGTTTTCCTCCTTTTCCACACTCTAAAGTGTGTGGGGGATTGTGTTCTGCCATTGCCAGATCTGCAGTGCTATACAGATTTACAAGAATAAGGAGAGAGATACAGAACTGCAGAGGGAAGAGGAAAAGGTGGATAAGAAGGTAAGATTCTTGGGGAAGAGTCGAGATGGCAGACTAAGCACACGTCTCCCTATATCCCTCTGGAAACCAAGACTTGAAATGATAATCAAATGGAGCCTTCTGATCACCTAATCAGCCCCAGGACATGACACAGGGCTGTTAATCTGGACTTCATACCACTGAGCAAGAAACCTGCTCTCTTTCACTGACTCCTGCTCCTGGCTAGCCCTGGCTCTCACAGACTGAGGGTAAATGGACCATTTTGACTTTTTTTTCTCTGTCTTGGCCGGCAGATGGAGCTGGGTCTTGCCTAGTGGCTAGCCTCAGACACACTGCTGGGGGTATAGGCAGGCAAAATTCCCATATTTTGAGAGCCAGGATTAGGACTCTGTTAATCTAGCCATTTTGGGCCTGTCTTTTTATCACTGCCACAGTGGAGTTTGTACGGAATCGCACTGCCAGTGTGCGGGATGCCACGTTGGGTACAGAGATTTTAGCATGAACTAATTCTTAGCATAGGAGCCAGCGCCTGCAAACAGGACAGTGCTTCCCCAACAGAAAAGCAGTAATTTACACAGTGTCATCTACGGTGGGGGCCCTGCAACAGAAGCAGAGGAATCACTACCTCTCGGCACCTTTAGCCCCTCTACCTGCTGCCTGTGTGAAGGGACCATCTTGGATACGGTGGCCGCAGCTGGACCTAATTCTTAGCTTGGGATCCAGAGCCTGCCCACAGGAGAGCGCTTTTCTACCAGAAAATCAGTAGTTTATACAGTGTCACCTAAAGCTGGGCCCTGTCAGCAGAGGCCAGCAGGGCAGTAGCATTGCTCTATTCTGAACTAGTTTGTATCATCTTGGGTTAGATATAGAGGTGCTTACTTTGCCAGTTGGGAAGAGGGACCTCTACACCAGAAAACCTAACTGACTTGACAAGTGGTCAGATACCTTTTGCTTTACATTTTAAGACAGCCTAGAGAAACATCTGCAGTCCATCCTCACAGTATCTCTTCCAGCCTCTACTTACTCACATGGGACCCAAAAAGCAACAGACACTTGTGGCATACAAGAAATCACCCATGGCTTCAGAAGGCTCCCAAACAAAGCAACCAAGGAGTTTTCCAGATGAAGAAACTTTTATGAAAGCATCAGAAAGTGAATACAAAATGATTCTATACAGAGCCCTTCTAGACCTTATACAAAATGCAGCAGAACAAAAGGAAAAATTAAACAAGCTGTTCAATTTGATGGAACACCAGTACTCTGAAATCCAACAGATCAAGAACAAAGTCAAAGACATAGAAACTTCCATGCAAAGCCAAGAAAACAGAATGGAACAAATGGAAAAAAGAACTTCTGACTTGGCGTGAGAGCTACTGACGCCAGTGACTATGAGCAGAAATTAGAAAAAAGAAACAAGAAAAATGAAGAAGTGTTAAGAAGCATGTGGGACTCTATTAAGAGGAACAACCTTTGATTAATTGGAGTCCCTGAACATGGTGAGACATCTGAGAACACAGAGAGTGTCGTTGCTGAGCTGCTGACAGAAAACTTCCCAGAAATCATGAAGGAAGAGAATATAGACATCTCAGATGCATATCATACACCACCCAATACAGATCTCAAAAGAAAGACTCCAAGACATATTGTAATCAAGCTTAACAAAATGAAACATAAGCAGCAACTCGTAAAGGCAGCAAGACTCAAAGCAAACCTAACAGTCAGAGGGAAACCCTGTAGGCTCTCGTCAGATTTCTCAGCAGAAACCATGCTGGCACAGAGACAGTGGCATGACACATTCAAAGTCTTGAAGGAGAAGAACTTGCAACCAAGAATTATATATCCTGCAAAACTGTCTTTCAAATACGAAAATGAAATTAAGACATTCCCAGATAAACAGAAACTCAGAGACTTTGTAAAAACCAAACCCAAACTACAAGAAATACTGAAAGAAGTTCTTGGCTCTGGCTTAGAAGAACAAAAACACTAACTTTATATTTAAGAACGACACACTACTCAAAACTCTACTCATTTAGGGAAGGCTACAAAGTCAATCACAGCTTTAATATTGAAAGAAGCAATCCAGTGATCATCATGGAAACTATGGTGCCACCATATTAAAAAGAGGGATGTACTACAGTCGCTATAGTCCTTCCAGATGGAGAGGAAGTCGACAAGACTGGTAGCAATTAAAATTGGGTTTATATATAGTTTATTAAGGGGGTTCATAGGGGCAGCTGTAAAGCACAACAAAGATGTATCATACCATTTCAAGAAATCTAACACACGAGTCTCAACAAGTACAAAAACAGCTCTGAAAAAGGTGAAAAATCAACTCACAAAAAAGAATGTCTCAGAACAGACTAATAAGAACAACAGAGAAAACTTCAACAGAAAAATAAACATATCACAATGGCAGCAGTGAACACATACCTATCAATAATTACATTGAATGTGAATGGACTGAATGCTCCAGTAAAGAGACATCAAGTGACATCTTGGATCAAAAGACATGACCCATCCATATGTTGTCTACAAGAAACTCACTTGAGACCTAAAGATAGGAACAAACTGAAAATTAAAGGATGGAAGAATATACATAAAGCTAACAATGAACAAAGAAGAGCAGGTGTGGCAATTCTAATCTCAGACAATATCAATTTTAATGTAAAATCGACCATCATGGACAAAGATGGACACTATTTATTGCTGAAAGGTTCAATACACAGGCAATACTTAACTATATTAAATATTTATGCACCTAATATCAGAGCACCTAAGTACATTGAAGAAACAGTGTCTACCCTCAAAAAAGAGTTAGATGACTCCACAATAATAGTGGGAGACTTTAACACTCCACTCTCAATACTGGACAGATCATCTAGAAAAAAGCTCCATAAAGATACAGAAACCTCATTGATATGTACAGAACTTTCCACCCATCAGCAGACAACTACACCTTCTTATCCAGTGCACATGGAACATTCTCCAGAATTGACCATGAGTTAGCACATAATGCAGTTCTCAACAAAATCCATACCACTGAATTACTGCAAAGCATCTTCTCAGATCATAAAGCCATAAAAGATGAAATCAATAGCAGAAAACACAGAGATAGAAAGTGGAACTCTTGGACACTGAACAACATCCTGCTCAAAAAAACATGAGTTATAGAAGAAATCAAGGATGAAATAGAGAAATTCAGGGATTCCAATGAGAATGAAAACACTTCCTAAAAGAACCTATGGGATACAGCCAAAGCAGTGCTCAGAGGTCTGTTATCTCCATAAATGCACACATGTGGAAGGAAGAAAGAAACAAAATCAAGGAACTAACCCTATAGTTTGAACAAGTAGAGAGAGAACAACGGAGGAACCCCTCAGCCACCAGAAGAAACCAGATCATAAAGGTTAGAGCAGAGCTAAATGAATTAGAGAATAGAAAAATAATTGAAAAAAATTGAAAAGAACAAAAGCTGGTTTTTTGAAATGATCAACAAAATTGATAAACCACTGGCTAAACTTACTAAAGAAAAGCAGGAAAGGAAACAAATAACCCAAATTAGAAATGAGAGGGAGTTGTCACCACAGATCCAACAGACATCAAAAATATCATAATAGAATACTATGAAAGACTGTACTCTAACAAATTTGAAAACCTAGATGAAATGGACAAATTCCTTGACTCATACCACCTACCCAAATTATCACAATGTGAAGCAGAACAACTTAATAAATGCATCATGAAGGAAGAGATTGAAAATGTCATTGAAACACTGCCAACCAAAAAAAACCCCGGGCCCAGATGTCTTCACTGCAGAATTCTACCAAGCTTTTAGAGAAGAGTTCTTTCCAATACTACTGAGACTATTTCACAGTATAGAAAGGGATGGAGTATTCCCAAACTCATTCTATGAAGCCAGCATAACCCTGATACCAAAGCCAGGGAAAGACCCAACAAAGAAGAACTACAGACCGATATCACTCACGAATCTAAATGCAAAAATGTACAACAAAATTCTTGCCAATAGAATATAACAACATATCAAAAAAAAAATCCATCCTGACCAAGTTGGATTCGTACCAGGGATGCAAGCCTGGTTCAACATCAGAAAAACAATTCATGTGATTAGCCACATAAATAAACAAAAGACAAGAATCACCTGATTTTGTCCATTGATGCAGAAAAGGCATTTGATAAAGTCCAACACCTATTCATGCTAAAAACTGTTGGCAAAATAGGCATAGATGGAAAATTCCTCAACGCAATAAGGGCCTTTTATACAAAGCCAACTGCCCACATCATGCTGAATGGAGAGAGACTGAAAGATTTTCCCTTGAGAACAGGACCAGACAAGGATGCCCACTCTCACCTCTCTTATTCAACATAGTACTAGAAGTTCTAGCTGGAGCAATTAGACAAGACCAAGAAATAAAGGGCATCTGCATCAGCAAAGAAGAAGTTAAAATCTCCCTGTTTACAGATGATATGATTGTATATGCAGAGAATCCCAAAGAATCTATAAGGAAACTACTCAAGCTGATAGAAGAGTTCAGCAAAGTCTCAGGATAGAAGATAAACATAAGTAAATTAGTGGATTCCATTACACCAACAAGGAGACTGTTAATGAAGAAATCATCAAATCAACACCATTTACTATAGCCCCTAAGAAAATAAAGTACCTAGGAATTAATCTAATCAGAGAAATAATACACCTTTACAAAGAGAACTACAAGCCCTTACTACAAGAAACTAAGAGAGACTTAGATAAATGGAAAAGCTTACCCTGCTCATGGATAGGAAGATGTAACATTGTGAAAATGTCTATTTTACCCAAAGCAATCTAGTTATATAATGCAATCCCAGTACAAGTTCCAGCGTCAGTTTTTAATGAGATGGAGAAATAAATCACCAATTTTGTTTGGAAAGGGAAGAAGCCCTGGATAATAAGGTACTACTAAAGAAGAACACCACACTGTGAGGCCTCTCATTACCTGACCTTAGAACATACTACACTGCCACAGTGGTCAAAACAGCCTGGTACTGATACAAGAACAGACAGATCGATCAATGGAACAGAATTGACACCCCAGAGATGACACCATCTGCCTATGAACAGTTGATCTTTGACAAAGGCCCTAAGACAATAAACTGGCATAAAAACAGTATCTTCAGCAAATGGTGCTGACAAAGTTGGATATCCATGTGCAATAAACTGAATCAAGATCCGTATCTTACACTTTATACAAAAAACAACTCCGACTGGATAAAAGACCTAAATATCAAACCTAAAATGATAAAGCTCATCCAAGAAAAGGTAGGAACAACAATGGAAGTTTAATACACAATGTGGACAGACTCCAAAATCTGTCAAAGAAACCAGAATCAACAGAAGAGAAAATAGATAAATGGGAACTATTAAGAATCAAACACTTTTGCTAATCTAAAGACTTTATTAATAGAATTAAAAGGCCACCTACAGAATGGGAAAAAATATTTGGCAACTCTATGTCAGACCGACACTTGATCTCCATAATCTATAAGATACTACAAAATATCAATAGCCAAGCCAGCAAAATATCAATAAGAAGAAGATAAATCATCCAATTAAGCAATGGGCAAAGGAGATGGACAGACATTTCTCTAAAGAGGACATCCAGGCAGCCATGTTCACGATCTTTAGTTATTAAAGAACTTCAAATCAAGACAACAATGAGATACCATCTCACCCCAACAAGGTTGGCCATGACCCCCAAAACACAAAACAACAAATGCTGGAGAGGCTGTGGAGAAAGTGGAACCCTTCTACATTGTTGGTGGGGTTGCAAAATGGTCCAGCCTCTTTGGAAAGCAATCTGGCACTTCCTTAAAAAAGTGGATATTGATGTACCATTTGACTCAGTCATTCCACTACCTGGAATATATTCTACAGAATCAAGGCCTTTCACACCAACGGACACATGCACCAGAATGTTTATCGCAGCACAGTCCATGATAGCAAAAAGATGGAATCAACCCAGATGCCCAACAACAGAAGAATACTCAATGGAGCACTACACAATGATAAAGAATAATAACGATTCCAGGAAACATCTCCTAACCTGGTTTCAACTGGAAGACATTATGTTGAGTGAAAGTAGTCAGCAACAAAAGGACAAATACTGTATGGGACCCCTACGATAAGATCTCAAAAACAGACTTATGTATAGAAGAAAAGACTCTTTGACAGCTGCAAGAGAGGGGAGGGAGGGAGGGTGAGGGCAGGAGGGTTTAGATTAGATAGTTGCTAGAAATCTGGATGGGAGAAATCGGTGATAGCACACATTAGAAACAAGAACAATATTAAGTGGACTTCAGCATAACTTGGATACTCCTTCTGCCTTAACCCAATATTGCAAGGATAGAGTAGCTGGGGTGGGGGGCAGGAGACCACGCTCTTAGGCAAAATCGAGGCCAATTGGCGTTTTGCTAAGAAGATTCTTTGCACATCACATTGGTGAATGGCGTCTGGAGTCTTAAAAGCTGCCAAGCTGCCATCCGAGGGCACAGCAAATGGTCCCAACTCAGCAGGAACGGATGCTCACTGAGGACCAAAATGACATGGGGTAAAGACAACCCAGAAGATAGAGACCCACAAGAGTGGGTGCCTTCATCGACTTGGGAGCAGAAGAACCAGATGGTGCCCGGCCACCACCAGTGATAGCCACGATGGAGCTCACAGAGAGGAGTCTCACTGGCAACACAAGAATAAAAAGGGGTGCACCCTGAGATCTCCACTAAAAGACCTCAACTGATGGTCCAGCGGTTTCAGGGTTCCCCTGGGAGCATGGCCCCTGACCCTGATGCTGCCCTTGCCCGTAAATCATAACGAAGTTCCACTCTTCGGACATGAATGGATTGGACTTGGCAATGCAGAGTGACCATATATGGGATGCACTTTATGGTTCTAGGCATCTATAGGATATCATCCTGCTGACCTGTGGCTGGAGGAAGGGGAGTGGGTGGAGAGGAGGGGAAAGGAGACTGTTGGGAGGATGAGACATGTATGGAACAGAGAGGAATAGTGTGCTGTCACCGGGCAGGGAGAGCAGTGGAAGTTGCATATAGGTGGTAATGTAAATTCATACGGGCATGTACATTTTCACTCATAATAAAAAAAAAAATAAAGAAGGCAAGATTCTTGCCATCAAGGGTTGGGAGAAGAGTTGGTTGGAAGTCATGAAAAGAAAGGTTAGGAGTAGCTGTGGCATATAAGAGAAGTGTGTGGGCAAAAGGAGCACTGTAAATTGTTCATTGTGGAATATATATTACATCTAGGCATACAGATGTGTGAGTAAAAATTGATTTATTTTGAAACAAGTATTTTTGTATTAGACTGTGTTTCTTTGCCTGTTACACTACTTTGGGACCACATAAGCCATTGCTATAATAAGACTGTACTATCATTATTCTCATTAATTTAACCTTTACTACTTCTCTGCAGGGTAGAATATCATCATTTTTACTTTATTCATGAGCAGCTTGAAAGTCAGAGACGTTAAATAACTACCTGAGGTCATACAGTTAATTAGTCAGCAAAGTCATATTTGAACCTAGGCATGAGCGACTCCAGCACAAAAGTCTTTAATTGTTATGGTTTATAGTCTCGATACAAGAAATATCACAATGCCAAGAAAGCAGTATGGACAATAGCGAGAACTATGAAGCCAGAAAAAATAGAGATTATAGTAACCTGAAGTGACTAGAATGTGCTTCATGAAGAAGGTGAAATAAAAGATGCCCTTAGAGGAAGAGCAGGAGGGTTTACACAAGAAATGGAGAGGGATGTAAAAAAGAGTAAATGAGGCATATAAAACAGCCAGGGATTCTGACTCCAACAGAAGGCTGTGTGTCTGATAGTGACATTCTAGAAGATGGACCAAATTAGGAGATGGATGGACGGATGGACGGATGGACGGGCGGACGGATGGATGGATGGATGGGTGTTGCTGTGTTGTTAGGTGCCATCGAGTCAGTTCTGACTCACAGTGACCATATGCACAACAGAACAAAACACTGCCCGGTCTTGCACCATGTCCACAATTGTTTTTATGCTTAAGCCCATCATTGCAGCCTCTGTGTCAATCCATCTCATCGAGGGTCTTCCTGTTTTGCGCTGACTCTCCAGTCTGCCATGCATGATGTCCTTCTTCAGGGACTGATCTCTCCTGACAACATGTCCAAAGTATGTAAAACATAGTCGTACCATCTTTGCGTCCAAGGAGCACTCTGGTTGTACTTCTTCCAGAACAGATCTGTTTGTTTTTTTGGCAGTCCATGGTACATTCAATATTCTTCTCCAACATCACCACTAGGGAGAGAGAGAAAGCTTATTCATCTGGTACTCCACTAACAGAAATACCATGAGGGAATGACGTTCGCAAAGAGAAGTTCATTCTTACACAGAAACGTAGGCTAGAATTCTGAATTCAGGGCGCCAGCTCCAGGGGAACTCACTATCTCTCTGTCAGCTCTGAAGGAAGAACCCTGTGTTGCATCAGGTTTCTTTTGGTCTGAGAGCATCTCAGCACAGGAATCTCAGATTCAAACAATGCACTCTGCTCTCTGTGCTGCTTTCTGGATGGTATGAGGTTCTCAACTCTGTACCTGCTTTCCTTCCTTTGATTTCTTGTAAGATAAAAGGTAGTTCAAAACATACTCCAGGGAAACTGGATTAGTAAGGGTATTGCAGTCTCACCCTAATCATCTTTTAACATAATGCTATCTATTAACCACAGGCAGAGATTAGGATTTATAGCATAGGAAAATCACAAAACGGAGGACAATCACACAATACTGGAAATCACAGCCCAGCCAAATTTTTACACACATTTCTGGGGGGACACAAGTCAATCCATGATGATACATGACAGGTAGGTAGGTAGGTAGGTAGAGAGAGAGAGAGAGAGAGAGACAGACAGACAGACAATAGAGAGCCCTGGTGGCATGATAGTTAAGACCTAGTTTGGTAACTGAAAGGTCAGAGGCTTGAACTCACCAGCACTTCTTTTCCCTTTCAGCAAGGAATTTACGTTACCTGCGTAACACTGGTTGTTAATGATTCTTCCTCCAGTCCTGGTGCCCTGTTCTTCATATAACCTGGCTTCTCAGATTATGTGCCCAGCATACAGATTGAATAAGTATGGTCAATGGACACGACCCTGACACACACCTTTCCTGACTTTAAAGCACACAGTGTCCCCTTGTTCTGTTTGAATGACTGCCTCTGGGTCTAGGTACAGGTTCCTCACGAGCACAATTAAGTTAAATGTCCTGGAATTCCCATTCTTTGAAATGCTATCCTTATTTGTTATAATCCACACAGTTGAATGCCTTTGCCTAGTTAATAAAACAAAAGTAAACATCTTTCCAGTGTTCTGTGCTTTTAGCCAGTATCCAACTGACATCAGCAATGACATCCTTTGTTCCAAGTTCTCTTGTGAATCTGTCCTGAATTTCTGGCAGTTCCTTGTCAATGTACTCCTGCAACTGCTTTTAAATGATCTTCAGCCAAATTCTACTGTGTGTAATATTAATGATATTGTTTGATAATTTCTGAATGCTATTGCATTCTCTGTCTTTAGAATGGAAGCTGTCTTCCAAATTTCTTGGCATTGACTAATGAGCACCTCCAGGGCTGTGTCCATTTGTTGAAACATCTCATTTGGTATTCTGTCAATTCCTGGTACCTTGTCTAGGGTCGTTATGAGTCAGACCCAACTCAGTGGCAGTGGGTTTTGTTTGGGTTTTGGTTTTGTTTATTGCTGATATCTTCGGTGCAGCTTGGACTTCTTCTTTCACTGCCATCAGTTCTTGTCTTCTGAAATAGTTCAACATCAGTTATTTTTCATACAGTGATACTGTGTATTCCTTCCATCTTCTTTTGATGCTCCTTGCATTGTTCTCTATTTTGCCCACAGAATCCTCTAATACTGCAACTCGAGGCTTGGATTTTTTTTTTCTTCAGTTCTTTCAGCTTGAGAAATGTTGAGCATGTTCTTCCGTTCAGTTTTCTATATCAAGGTCTTTGCACATTTCATTATAATACTTTACTTTGCCCTTTGAAATCTTGTGTTCAGCGATTTTCGTCATTTCTTCCATTCCCTATAGCTACTCTACATCAACAGCAAGTTTCAGAGTCTTTTCTGCCATCCATTTTGGTCATGTTTTTCTTTCCTGTCTTTTTAATGAACTTTATGTACTCTTTCCTTGATGTCATTCCACTACTTGTCTGAGCTTCGGTCATTTGTGTTTAGTTAATCAAATCTGTTCTTGAGAAGGTCTATAAATTCAGGTGTGATACACTCAAGGTCATATTTTGACTCTCATGGACTTGTTTTAATTTTCTTCAGCTTCAACCTGAACTTGGGTAGGAATAACTGATGGTCTATTCTTCATCAGTTCTGACTGGTGATACTGAACTTCTCCACCAATGTAGTTGCTTTGATTCCTGTGTATTCCATCTGGTGAGGTCCATGTGTATAGCCACTATTTATGTTGCTTAAAAAAGGCATTTGTGATGAATAAGTCACTGGTCATACTATCTCTAGTGTCTTTTCTATCACAAGGGCCATATTTTCCAACTACCTATCCTTCTTTGTTTCTGATTTTTGCATTTAAATCAGCAGTAATTATTATCTTGATTGTATGCTTGGTCAATTTCAGACTTCAGACATTGGTAAAAATATTCAGTTTATTTAATTTTGGTGTTAGTGGTTGGTGCATACATTCAAATTATAGTCATATTAACTAGGCTTTCTTTAAGGTACATGGGTACTATCTTATCAGTGACAGGCATTGTACTTTGAGTTAGATCATGAAATGCTCCTTTTGATGATGAATATGACACTATTTATCTTCAATTTGTAATTCCTGGTATAGTAGATGATATGATTGTCTCATTCAAATTGACCAATACCAGTTCACTTCCACTCACTAATGCCAAGGACCCTGAGTCGGATCCAACTCGAAGGCACTTGGCTGGTTGGCTAATGCCAAGGATATCAATCATCATGGATTCCAATTCATTTTGACAACTTCCAGTTTTCCCAGATTCATACTTCATGAATTCTACATCCTACTTATTAATGGATGTTTGCACTTGTTTCTTCTCATTTGCAGCCATGCCACCTCACCAAATGAAGGTCCAGAAAGCTTGACTCCATCCATATGTTCAAGGTTGACTGTACTTGGAAGTGGCAACTCTTCCTCAATAGTACACTCAGTGTCTTTCAACCTTGCCTGTCAGTTCATTGTACTGTGGGGGCTTGCATGTTGCTATGATGCTGGAAGCTATGCCACCGATATTCAGATACCAGCAGGGTCACTCAGGGTGAACAGGTTTCAGCTGAGCTTCCAAATTAAGACAGACTAGAAAGAAGGACTCAGCAGTCCACTTCTGAAAAGAATTAACCAGTGAAAACCTTAGAATAACAGCAGAACATTGTCAGATATAATGCCAGAAAATGAGCCTCCCAGGTTACAAGGCACTGAAAAGACAACTGGGGAAGTGCTGCTTCCTCAAAGTAGAGTCAACCTTAATGACACAGACGCGGTAAACACTTCGGGATTGTCATTCACTGATTTGGCACAGCAACTCAAAATGAGAAGAAATAGCTGCAAATGTCCATTAATAATTGGAACATGGAATGTACAATGCATGAATATAGGAAGACAGGAAATTGTCAAAAATGAAACAGAACACATAAACACCAATATCCTAGGCACCAGTGAGCTGAAATGGACCAGTATTGGCCATTTTGAATCAGATAATCATATGATCTACTATACTGGGAACGAAAACTTGAGGAATAGTGGTGTTGCATTTATCACCAAAAAGAACATTTCAAGATCTGTCCAGAAGTACAATACTGTCAGTGAAAGGATGATATCCACAAGTCTAAAAAGAAGGCCAGTTAATATGACTATTATTCAAATTTACTCACCAACCACTAAGGTCAAAGATGAGAAAATTGAGGATTTTTTATCAGCTTCTGTAGTCCAAATTTGATTGAACATGCACTCAGGATGCATTGACAATTACTGGTGATTGGAATGCAAAAGTTGGAAACAAAGAAGAAGGAACAGTAGATGGAAAATAAGGCTTTGGTAATAGAAATGATGCTGGAGATCACATGATACAATTTTGCAAGATCAACGATTTCATTGTATATACCTTTTTTTCACCAAAACAAATAATGACTATATGCATGGATCTCTCCAGATGTAATACACAGGAATCAGACTGACTGCGTCTGTGGTAAAAGGTAGTGGAAAAGCTCCATATCAGCAGTCAGAAACAGTATCAGGTGCTGACTGGCACCGACCATGAATTCTTCACATGCAAGTTCAAACTGAAATTGAAGAAAATTAGAACAAGCCCATGAGAGTCAAAGTACGACCCTGAATATATTCCACCTGGGTTTAGAGACCATCTCAAGAACAGATTTAATGTGCTGAACACTGATGACTGAAGACTAGATGAGTTGTGGAATGACATCAAAGACATCACCCATGAAGAAAGCAAGAGATCATTAAAAAGACAGGAAAGAAAGAAAAGACCAAAACGGATGTCAGAAAAGACTCTGAAATTTGTTTTTGAACCTCGAGTAGCTTAAAAGGAAGAAACAGTGAAGTAAAAGAAATGAACAGGTTTCAAGAGCAGCTCAAGAAGACAAAAGAAAGTATTACAATGACATGTGCAAAGAGCTTGAAATAGAAAACCAAAAGGGAAGAACACACTCTGCATTTCTCAAGCTAAAAGAACTGAAGAAAAAAATTCAAGTCCCCAGTTGCAATAGTGAAGGATTCTACAGGGGAAATATTAAATGACCCAGAAACATCAAAAGAAGATGAAAGGAATACATAGAGTCATTATACTGGAATGAACTGGTCAGTGTTTAAGCCATTTGAAAAGGGAGCACATGATGAGGAACTGATGGTACTGAAGGAAGAAGTCAAAGCTGCGTTGAAGGTATAGGCAAAAAACAAGCCTCCAGGAATTGATGGACGATCAGTCGACATGTTTCAACAAACAGACGCAGCACTGGAAGTGCCCACTCGTCTGTGCCAAGAAATCTGGAGGACAGCTACCTGGCCAACTGACGGGAAGAGTTCCATGTTTATGCCTATCCTCAAGAAAGGTGTTCCAACTGAATATGGAAATTACTGACAATATCATTAATATCACACACAAGTAAAATTTATTCAAAAGCAACTGCAACAATAGATTGATAAGGAACCGCCAGACTCAGAAGAGAACGGGAATTCCAGAACACTTAACAGTGCTCTCCAGGAATCAGTACATGGATCAAGATGGAGTCACGCGAACAGAACAAGGGGACACTTCATGGTTTAAAGTCAGGAAAGGTGTACATCAGGTTCTGTCCTTTCACCACAGCTTCTAAATCTGTATGCCAAGCAGATAATTCAAGAAGCCGGAATATAGGAAGTATAAGGCATCAGGATTGGAAGACCACTCATTAACAACCTGTGTTATGCAGATGACACAACCCTACTTGCTGGAAGTGAAGAAGATTTGAAACACCTACTAGACAAAATCAAAGACAACAGGCTTCAGTATGAATTGCAGCTCAATTTCAAGAAAACAAAAATCCTCACAACTGGACCAGTAAACATCAAGATAAATGGAACAATGATCACGGCTGTCAGAGGTTTCATTTTACCTGGTTCCACAATCAATGTCCATGGAAGCAGCAGTCAAGAAATCAAAAGACACATTACACTGGACAAATCTGCTGCAGAGCACCTCTTGAAAGTATTGAAACGTAGTTATCGTCTTGAAGACTAGGGTACCCCTGACCTAAGCCGCAGCATTTTCAATTGTGTTATATGTGTGTGAACACTGGATAATGAATAAGGAAAACAGAAGAATTGTTGCCTTTGAATTGTGGTGTTGGAGAATATTGAATGTACCATGGATTGCCAAAAGAACAAATAAATCTGTCAGGAAGAAGTACAACCAGAGTGCTCTTGGAAGCAAAGATAGCGAGACCACATCTTACATACTTGGGACATGTTGTCAGGAGGGATCAATCCCTGGAGAAGGACATCAGGCTTGGTAAAGTAGAGGGTTCTTGAAAAAGAGGAAGACCCTCAAGGAGATGGATTGGCATAGTAGCTGCAGCAATGGACTTAAGCATAAAAACAACTGTAGACACGGTGCAGGACTAGGCAGTGTTTCACTCTGTTGTGCATAGCCTCGCTGTGAGTCAGAACAGACTAGATATTAGCTAAATACAACAACAAGAAAAACCAACCTGAGGGGCTTATTTTTTGGTAAGATCTTGAACAGTTTCCACTACTATTTATAAGGTTTTCAACTGGCCAGGATTTCTGAACTAGACCTCCACGTCCTTCCTACTGTGTGTTAGCAAGGAAGCCTGCTGAAACCTGCCCACCATGAATAATCCGTGAAATACTGGTGGCATAGCTTTTATCCTCACAGCCACATGTAAGCCACCAAAGTACAATAAACCAAGAGAAATTTCATATTTTCCTCCTGACTCTCATTCTTCTGTTGCTCTGGAAAAATAGAGACCAACTATTGTGTCCTGGCCCTGCTTACACACCCTTAAAACTCCAGGTACTACATAACAAACTAAGAAGTAGAACAGACACACTAAATGTGTCATTAGGCCAATTAACTGGAATGTCCTACGAAATCATGAACCTAAACCTCCAAACCAAGGAACCACATCCCATGATGTTTGTTGTACATAAGCAGCCTCAGTAGCTACACTTTTTTTCTTCTGTCACTGTCATAGATATGTCTATCATAGACTTTTTGACAATGCAACTTCTTACAGGCATACAACTATTTGACAGCAACTATAATAATCAACTGTGCAACCCTACCCTGAGTCTATGTAATATTTCCTCACCATTAACTGCACCTTTCCCCTTTCATCCCACCCCTGACAGCCACTAATAAATTTTATTTTCTATACATTTGCATTTTTATGTAAGTGAAGTTATACAATATTTGTCCTTTGTGATTGACTTATTTCACTCAGTATAGCATCTTCCAGTTCTGGCTATACTGCAACATGTGTCAAGACTTCACGTCTTCTTCTGACTTGGTAATATTCTAATGTATGTATGTATGTGAAAGTATATACCACATTTTGCTATTTATTTGTTGTTTCCACCTTTTGTCTATTGTGAATGGTGTTGCAGTGCACACTAGTGTACAAACAGCATAACTAGGTAACGAATGAAACAGAAGTAGAAGTAATAGAATTTGCAAGAGAGGCAAAGAAGTTTTGTGCCCAGAGTTGGGCTAGGAACATTCTTCTAACGAGTCTACTTGGTATCATTGTGAAACTCTATCATCTGCAAGTAGAATCCAGCAATTCCCAAATAGCAAGATGACCAAACTTGAGTTTCTTTAGATAAACAAGGCAACTTGTTCTATTGAATCAGACTCTAGGGTGAGCCTGGTCCTAGTCAGACTATGACTCAGTAAGAGCTTCTTTATTCCAGGCTTTTCTGTGCAGAATATCCTTCACTGCAAGAGACTGACAGTTTTCAAACTGGGAAATTAAAACAAAAAAACTTGGAGCTAGGGCCCCATTTATAGATATTAGGATTAAATTATTTAGATGGAGTCCTAGCTTGAGTATATTTTTAACATTGTAGCAGTTTCAAAATGCAACCAGGATTCAAAACTCACCCATCTAGATCCATTCTACAACGATAACCTATAGAGACCAAGATATCCTTATAGTACTGCATAAATTCGAAGTCAATTACATTCCTACAAATCTCTCTGATGTCTTTTGCCATAATAAAGGAGAGGGTACATCCTCCACTTTCCTACTACTAACTAGTTATTGTAAAGTCAACTCCAAGTCATGCAAACCCCAAGTGTGTCAGAGTCCAGGGGTGCCCTATAGAGTTTTCAATGGCAGAGTTTTCTTTTCATAAGCAGATTACCAGGTCTTTCTTCCAAGGCTCCTCTGGGTGGACTTAAATCTTTTGGATAACAACTAATCATAGTTAGCTGTTTGTGCTACCCAGGGACTCCCCACTTCACTATTCTCACTTTTTTATAGTGACTCAGGAATGCCTTTTAGAGAACTAATGTACTCTTTATATTCTTCTAATCTCTATCTCCTTCTACTTACACTAGACCTTTGCTATTCTAAGTATGGTCCTCTGGGCCAGCAGCAGTGGCATCTCTAGGATGCTTAATAGAAGTGCAGAATCTCAAGCTCCAGAAAATGAGTCAGATCCTACATTTAAATAAGATTCCTGGGTCACTTTTTATGTGTAAAAAATTTATGAGGCACAACTGTAGATCACCTCTAAATGGAGTCCATTGGGGTAGATACTCTGACACTAGAATATTTACGGTACAGAGGGAATGGTGTACTATTCTCTACTCTTCCTTCATTTCTGTTATGAATTGAGTTGCATTCTCAAGAAATATGTGTTGTATTTAGAAAAACAATTGTGACCAACCATGTAAATAGCACAAAGGAAAAGAGTCACCTGATTTTGTCAGCTGATGCAGAAAAGGAATTCAACAAAGTCCAACACCCATTCATGCTAAAAACTGTCAGCAAAATCAGAATAGAGGGGAAAATCCTCGATGTAATAAGGTACATCTACACAAAGTCAGCCACCTACATCATCCTGAATGGGCAGACACTGAAAGAATTCTCCTTGAGAACAGGAACTAGAAAAAGGATACTTATGTTCACTACTTTTATTCAGCATTGTACTAGAAGTTCTAGCCAGAGCAATTATATAAGACAAAAAAATAAAGGACATCGGCATTGGCAAAGAAGAAGTAAAAATCTCCCTATTTACAGATGATATGACTGTATATGCAGAGAATCCTAAAGAATCCATAAGTAAACTACTGTAACTAATAGAAGAGTTCAGCAAAGTATCAAAATATAAGATAAACATAAGTAAATCAGTAGGATTCCTTTGTACCAACAAAGAGATTATTAAAGAAAAAATCACCAAATCAATACCATTTACTATAGCCCCCAAGAAGATAAAATATCTGGGAATAAATCTAACTAGAGAAATAAAAGACCTATAGAGAGAGAACTACAAGACCTTACTGCAAGAAACCAAAAGAGACTTACATAAATGGAGAAATCTACCCTGCTCATGGATAGGATGAATTAACATTATGAAAATGGCTATTTTACCCAAAGAAATATACATATACTATGCAACCCCAATACAAACTGCAGTGCTATTTTTTAATGAGATGGAAAAGAAATCACCAACTTTGTTTGGAAAGGGAAGAAACCCCAGATAAGTAAAGCACTACTGAAGAACAGGAACACAGTGGGAGGCCTCACATTAACTCACTTTAGAACATATTACACTGCCACAGCAGTCGAAACAGCCTGATTCTGGTACAAAAAAGAGACACATAGAGCAATGGAACAGAGTTGAGACCCCAGAGATGTCACTATGCTCTTATGAACAGTTGATATTCAACAAAGGCCCCATATCATAAACTGGGGTAAAAACAATCTCTTTAACAAATGATGCTGGCAAAACTGGATATCCATCTGTAAAAACACTGAAACAAAACCTACATCTCACACATTACACAAAAATCTAACTCGGAATGTATCAAAGACCTAAATATCAAACCTAAAGTGATAAAGATCATGCAAGAAAAAATAGGGTCAACAATTGAAGTTCTAACACATGGCTTAGACAGACTTCAAAATCTGAGAAACAAAGCTTGGTCAACAGAAGAGAAAATTGATTAATGGAAACTACTAAGACTCAAACACTATTGCTCATCCAAAGAGTTTATCAAAAGATTTAAAAGACCACCTACAGAATGGGAAAAAATATCTGGCAACTACACATTGAACCAATGTCTAATCTCCATAATATACAGCCAAGCCAAGTGCCGTCGAGTCTAGTGCAAATATCAACAAGGAAAATGTAAATAGCCCAATTAAGTGATGGGCAAAGGAGATGGACAGACACTTCACCCAAGAGGACATTCAGGCAGCCAAAAGACACATGAGGAAGTACTCATGATCATTAGCTATCAGAGAAATCCAAATCAAAATTATAACGAGATGCCATCTCACCCAAACAAGGTTGGCCATAATCCAAAAAGCACAAAACAACAAATGCTGTGGAGGCTGTGGAGAGACTGGAACTTGCCTACATTGCTAGTGGGGTTGCAAAATGGTACAACCTCTTTGGAAAGCAATCTGGTGCTTCCTTAAAAAGCTGGAAATAGATATACCATTTGATCCAGTAATCCCACTGCTCTGAATATATCCTACAGAAACAAAGTCTGTCACATAAACAGATACATGCTCATGAATGTTTCTTGCAGCACAGTCCAAAATAGCAAAAAGATGGAATCAATCTAGATGCCCATCAACAGATGAATGGATACACAAACTATAGTTCATATACTCAAGGGAACACTATGTAATGATAAAAAAAAATAATGATTTTAGGAAGCACCTCATAACTTGGTTTCAATTGGAAGACATTACGAGGAGTGAAATCTGTCAGGGGCAAAAGGACAAATGTTGTACGAGACTCCTGCTATAAGGACTTAAAAATAGACTTCTGTACAGAAGAAAAGACTCTTTGATGGTTACAAGGGTGGAAAGGGAGGGAGAAGACTGGTCATAGATTAGATGGTTGATAGAAATTTGATTAGGTTAAAGCAGTGACAACACACAGTAGAAAGTAGATCGACTTAACTGGACTTTATCATAAATTGAAAGCTCTTCTAATCTCAACTCAACATTGCAAGGATAGAGTAGGAGGGACAGGGGCCTGGGGACCATGCTTTCGGGGGACATCGAGATCAACTGGCATAACTAGCCTATTGCTAAGAGAGTCTTCTGCCCCTACATTGGTGAGTGGCATCCAGAGTCTTAAAAGCCAGCAAGCTGCCATCTGAGATACACCAAATTGTCCCAACTCATCTGAAACAGATGATGATTGAGAACAACAAAGACACAAGGGAAAAAAGAGTCAGTAGATAGAAGGACCCTTGTGAATGGGAGACTGTATCAACATGTGACCAGAAGAACCACATGGTGCCTGGCCACCGCCAAGAACAGCTGTGATGGGGCACACAATATAGAGGCCCTGTGGCAACAGGAGACAAAGCAGTGTGCACCTCAAGAACTCTACTAAAAGACCACAGGTGATGGCCTGAAAGCTCGAGGGATCCCCTAGGAGCATGGCCCCTAGACCTGCTGCTGCCCCTGACCAAAAAACACTAATGAGGTCAACTCTTTGGACAAAAAGTACTGGACCTGTGGATACAGTGTGACCGTAAGTTGTGTGTACTTTATGGTTCTATGTAGTTACAGGAGGCTGTCCTACTGGTCTCTTTCTAGATGGGAGAGAAGAGAGTGGAGAGAAGAGGACAGGAGCTTGTTAAGAGGATACAACAAGTACAGAATGAAAAGGAGGAGTGTGCTGCCAGCAGGCAAGGAGAGCAGAAGGATCTGTACATACACGGGCATGCAAAATTGATTTGGATTGTATACTTTCACTTAACACAATTAAAAAAAGAAAGAAAGAAATAATATGTCATAAATCTATGGTTATAATCTCCTTTGTGAATTGTTTATATCTGTTATGTTAATGAGGCAAGATTAGGTTGTATTTTGAGTCCTTCTCTATTAAGATATAAAAGAGATTAAACAAGCAAGCTAGGAGGCAGAGAGGAGCAAGGACCTTACTACTACCAAGAAGAGGTGGGAGTGAAGCATGTCCTTTGGACTTGTGGTCCCAGCACTAAGAATCTGCTAGAACCAGGACACAAAGAGATGTAACACTGGAGACGGTATAAGACGATGACAAGTGGTGACAGAGAAATGATGGCAGTGAATCAGGACACTGGCAGGAAACTGTACAGAGGCATGCCTACCCACAGTTTGAGAGATTGAGCATCCTAGGGCTGAGGATTGATGGTGACATGGGGTGCCTCTGAGCACCCTTATCCATGGAGTTGAAGAGACTTGCAATAAATGCCCAAGCAGGGCAGAGGCTGGGCCAATAGGCCAAGAGAGAGAGAAAGAGAGATACAGAAAGAAAGAGAAAGAGAGAGAGAAAGCTTGCCTGTGGACATGGCTGAGAAACTGTCCTGACCAAAGAACTGTATCCTGAGTCATTTCTGATCCTGAGTTATAAATTGCTGTGCCAAAACACATGGAAATCTTCAAAGAATGCCTGGGCCCACAGGTGTTGAAAGGAGACAAAGACCTTCTCCCAGAGCCAAGTAGATAGAAAGCCTTCCCCTAGATTCGACACCCTGAGTTTGGACTTGCAGCATCTTAAATTGTGAGAAACAAATTTCTGTTTGTTAAAGGTATCCACTTGTTGTATTTCTGTTATAGCAGCACTAGATAAGAAAGGCAACCTCCCAAGAAATGAAGCCATTAGTTCTTTGCCATAAAGCCTATTCTTGCATGTCAGTCATCAATTGAAATTATATGTAAATGTGAAATTAGAATCAAACATGTTAGATTTGTTTTTTATATTATATAGATCTATTTATTATATTTTATATATTTGGAGAGAGAGAAGACAGCCAGTTGTCTGTACAGTTGGCAGGACAACTGACCGATGAGGAGTGATTGGTGTAGGGAGGGGAAGGCATTGCACTGGAATGTCGAAGCTCAGCATTCAGTCACGTACTCGTGTACAACAGCTGAGTGCATGAGTTATTCAGATGCCATTCACATTTCTTGAGTCTCTTGTTTTTGACTTGATTTTGTCTTGGGTCTCTCTTAGCTCATATTGGGTGACATCTCCTTCCATTATGGGTCAGTGATTCCAGGACAGGCACTGGCAGCTGGGTCTGAGAAATGCTTTAGGCATTTGACTAATTCAAAGGGACTTATTGATCCAAAACAATTCTCTTGAGCACACACTGCTCTTCATCTCCTCATTGTCAGTTGAAAACAGAGATTCTTGCCATTGAAAGTAGAAGCTCAGAGAGGTTTAAGTCAAAAGGAGATCATCCTTCACTCTGTCAGTTTGGTCACCACAATTTAGTGAGATCGGTGTCCCCTCGCTCCAACGGCATAATTCTATATAGCATTGAGATTAAGAATCTCAGTTTTGGAGTCTGATAAGTTTTGCTAGAATTCTACTTGCGCCACCTTCAAGATTTGACCTTGGTCATGTTACTTCTTAAACTTTGACACCAATGTTCTTTTTTATAAAATGAGAATGGTGAGAGAATCTACCTTCTTGAGCTGTTGTGAATATTAAATATACAGTGCAGAGTGTTGCAGCTGGTACAAAGAAGTGCACCGTAAATAGAACTATTACGATCATGATTATTATCTTATTACCATAGTCTGCATGATACACATTAGCAACCACCATAAAGCCAGGCTGAGAAGTTATGTCTGGGATTTCCTTAGGGACTTTAGTTAAATCACACTTAAGTACACACAGTGTTCTGTGCAGGTTGCTTTGAGGTTTTTAAGTGTGAAGAACATAGACACCCACTTTTTAAAAACAGCGAGTTTGTTTACTTATACCCAGGCATCTAGGCTCCTGGGGAAATACTCATTCTGAAGAAAAACTGAAAGCTGTAGCTGTTTTGGGTGATTCTTGCAAATAAAAGAATGTACAGCACAAAATGAAAGTCCTAATGCAAAAGGATTTAGCACTGGAAACCCAGATGGCATACTGGTTGCTAACCAAAAGGCTGGCAGTTCAAATCCTCCAGGCAGTCTTTGGAAATTCTATGGAGCTGTTACTCTGTCCTTTAGGGTCGCTATGAGTTAGAGTTGACTCGATGGCAGTGGGTTTGGTTTTTATATATTGATTTAAAGCAAGTCACTAAGAAAGCTATTTCACTGCAATCATTTTTGAGCCACGCTCTAGTTCCAACCAAGTGTTAGAATGCCTTTAATGTGACCAGCCTGCTGAGTTTCCCTTTGACAGTTCCAACTCAGCCCTTCCTGGAATGCCAGAGCTTGATGGCAAGGAATCTGAACCTCTTGGTGCCAGGTTATTCTTGGCAATAACTCACCTTGGCCCAGATGGAGTTCTGAGGCTGTGTCCTCTTTATTTGGGGCTGGAACAAGAATAGATCTCTTCTGTCTGGAGTTATGCAGCCATGGGAATCTTACCTGGGCACACCCAGAGACTGGGGCCCTCTTGGGGCTAATGAAGGGTTAGGGTGGGATCAATGGCTTTTTCGTTCTTTTCTTTCTGTAACAGAACACTTTAACAAATAGTGAAGTGCCCTAGTACCTAAAACAGGTAACATTGGATTTGTACTGTTTGAAAAAGATGTTTGTGGCATAACAAATTTTGGGAGACTGTAGTTTTCTACATATTTATTGCCTCCTTCTCCTCGTCACACACACAGACGCAGTCAGTGGTCTCTGTAGCTTGCCATTAAGAATTCCAAGTCTCCTTTGAGCATCCTTTAAAAATAACTGCACTAAACTACTTCTGAAGAAGCCCTAGTGGCACACTAGTTAAGCACTCAACTATAAACTGAAAGGTCAGTGAACCCACCAAGCGCTTTACCACAGAAAGAATTGATGGTTTGTTTCTATGCAGATTACAGCCTCAGAAATCTTACGGGGCATTACTCTGTCCTATAGCTTTGCTATGAGTTTGAATTGGCTCGAAAGCAATGAGTTTGGTTTTTCTAGTTTTAGATGATCTCTAAGATGTAGTTGGCTCATGTTTTCCATTGTATTGATCACGCAAATATGGCTTCGACGGGATAAAGAGGAGTTACACATGCTAGGGTAAGGATGGAATAGCATCTGTGAGAGAAGTCAAGGCTCAGAAAGATCCCAAGCTGAAAGCAGAGATAAAGCCCAGGACCTGGGGAGTGGGTGAACATCAGTGGGAAAGACTGGAAGCTTCTTTATGAGCAAACAAAGAAGCAGGAGACTCATTCTATACTCTGAGTCCTGAAACAAATGCCATGTGCTCACCGAAGGCGGCATTTGACTATCTCCCAACCAAGGCCTGAAATTGTTCACATCCCAATATGGTTTCCACACCCAGGCCAGCAGTATGTTCATCCTCTGTGGTTTGATTCCTGTGTAAGCTAGTAAGTAGGCCTAGGAGGTTGGCACAGAGTGAGACCAAGTTTTCGGACACAAAAGCCCAATGAGGGCCCAACAGCTCTAGGTCCTTGAATGACTTATTATTTACATCTATAAAGTGTGTGCTTGAGAGTATATTAGAAATGTTTAGTACTTCCTATGGTGTTGGTGAAGAATATTGAAAATACTTCCAAAAAAATGAACAAGTCTGTATTGGAAGAACTACAGCCAGAGTGCTGCTTGAAAATGAGGATGACAAGACCTCATTCCATGTACTTTGGACATGTCATCAAAAGGACATGTCACTCCTGGAGAAGGATATCATGCTTGATAAGGTAGCCAGAGGGTCAGAGGAAAATAAATGAAGATTTCAATGAGATGGATTGAAACGGTGGCTGCAACAGTGGACTCAAACGTGGTAAGGACTGTGAGACTGGCACAGGACCCAAAGGTGTTTGGTTCTGTTGTACATTGGGTTGCTATGAGTTGGAATCTACTTGATGGTACCTCATAACAACAGTACTTACCCTATACGCCTGACATTTGACGAATCAAAGAGCCTCACTGGCTAATCTTTAGAAAGCCTGAGTTTTAGAGAAATAAGTGGTTTAGATAGAAATGGGGAGAAACATCCAGAAGAAACTGGGTTAGGCAGAGAGTCAGGCAGGATTAAAATATTTAGGGAGAAATAATTCCAGCCACTTTTTAAAACCAAGCCAAAAAATCCCCCCCCCCCCCAAGGCATCTCTTTCCCCTCCAAAATGTCATAAATTCCATTTTCAGTATTAGGCTATTTAAAGTTTTAGATTTATAAAACTTTTGTTTTTTTCACAGAGTCTCTAATAAAGCCTGAAAGATGATCCATCTTCTCTATGATTAAAATATGCCTCTGTCTGGATGGGATGGACTGAGATCTCCAAAGGAGTTTTCAAGCCATCTAGACTGATTTTAAAAAGCAATTTTATATGGCAGTTGTGCATTCTATTTGGAAATTGCGGTGGCATAGTAGCTAAGTGCTACGACTGCTAACCAAAGGATCAGAAGTGCAGATCGGCCAGCTGCTACTTGGAAACTCCGTGGGACACATCTACTCCGTCCTACAGGGTCACTACGAGTCAGAATCAACTGAACAGCATTTTTTTTTTTTAAAGTCTCTAACGCGTGTTTTTTAGTTCTTTTTCCTCTTACCTCTGAAATATCATGACAGTGCAATGACTCAATGACTCCCTGGGATGCCCTATCCAGTTCAATGTAAACAGGAGATCAACTAGTCAAAAGGTCACGTCAAGGGAGGGAGCAAGGCGTTATCTTTTTACCGGGCACAGAATTGCTGCTTCACGGCAAAGCACAACGCTTCCGGCCCCTGAAACTTCCTAGAGAAGTTGCCTTAACTGGTGGACAGTAACTGTGAGTTCATTTCCTTTTCCTGAATTAGAGGGGTTGTAATTTGCACCTACTCCCCAATTCCCATCCTGGAGTCTGAAGTTAGTGAATTAATTCTCCTGTTGTGAATTTAGAAGGTAAATTTGCTTCCTTGGGAAAGTGAGGGGGTTGGAAGAGGGGAGACAGGAGGAGGAGAGAAGAGGTAAGAAGTAGGTGGATTTGCAAGGCAGGTGAGGGAACTAAGGGGGCTTTTCCAGGTTCTAAACATCCGCAAATAACAAAATTGGGTTACTCAGAAGGGTCCACCTAAGAAATTCCACCGGCGCCAGCATGTCTAGTTTGGAAACTGTTCCGAAGCTAGCAGGCACCTGGCTGCCTCAGTCCAGTTACTTTCGTAATAGGCGGCAAAGTGGAGTGGTGGGTGCAAACGGCCCCGTGTGGGCGCCCCGTGTGCCGCTTCTGCGCAGATGCAGGCACCAGGCATCTGTTCTTGCCGCCTGCCCAAAATAGACTGTCTCAGTGTGATGGATTAATCCTTTGGCTCCGATCCTGCCCGGGTCACCAGCTCATCCTGCACTGCGGCGTGCCGGGAAGCTTTGGAGGGGCGGGGGAATACTTAACTCATTCAGCAATTCCCCTCTTCCGTCCACCAGAGGCGCCCGGCGTTACGCAGCCCCTTAGGTAGAACCCGAGATGGGGCTGGGAGCTGGACCAGGTGGGACTCTCCAATAAAGAGATTGGTGGGACTCTCCAATAAAGAGATTGATGCTTCCTTTTGAGTGGCTTATGGACTTCTGGGGGCAGAGAACCAAATTAAAGGAGCTCTTTTCTGTGGTGGTGTAGTGGTTAAATGTTACAGTCTGATAACCAAGTCTTCAGCAGTTCGAATCAGCAAGGCGCTCCCTGCAAGCTCTATGAAGCAGTTCTACTCTGTCTTATAGTGTCGCTGTGAGTTGGAATTGACTCCACCTCAGTGAGTTTGGTTTTTTTGGTTTGGTTTCTCTAAGGAACCTTGGTGGTGCTCGGCTAGCCAAATGCCCTGCCGTTCAAACTCACCAGACACAACCTGCAAGAAAGTTGTGGCAATCTGCTGTTATGATGATAACAGACTTGATGACCCTGGGGGGCACTTCTACTGTCCTATGGAGTCACCATGAGTTGGCATCAACTGGATGGCTCTGGATTTTTGTTTACCTCCCTCTGATCTCTCTTCAGTGTTTATTTTCTGTTTCTCACTTAACTTCATTTTCCTCCTCTGTAAAATGGTAATAACTATGTTACTTACCTCATAGGCATATTATTATGACTAAATGAGTTAATGTACATAAAGTGCTTCAAAGTATGCTGAGTCTATAATGGGTGGCACACAAATGTTGGCGAGGATTCATTATTATTCTCTAATGATACACATTAATTTCCATTTCATGTTACAAAAATGTGTGAACATTTATGACCTCTAAAAAGCCTCTTGCTCATACATGCATCTGTCACTTCACATAGCTTTCTCCTCATCCACCACCATGATCACTAGCTGGAGTCGGCCGCAGCTCATGGCGACCTATGTGTGTCAGAGTAGGACTGTGCTCCACAAGGTTTTCAGTGGCTAGTTTTCTCAGGAGGAGATTGCCAGGCCTTTCTTCCAAGATGTTCCCCAGTGGACTCGAACCTCCAGACTCTTGTTTAGCAGTGAGGTTCATTAACCGCTTATCCAGAGACTCCATTCAACTGCTGAGACAAAAGAAACAGACACTCTATTGCTATGAAGTCAGTTTAAATTCATAGGGACCCTATGTGTTACAGAGTCGAGCTGCTCCATAGAATTTGCTTGGTGGTAATCTTTATGAAAGCAGATCACCAGGTCTTTCTTCCTCAGTGCTACTTGGAGGATTTAAGCTGTCAACTTTTAGGTTAGTACCTGAACACAAATTGTTCGTAACGCAAAAGGACCTAAAAAAAAATTGTAGTCCTGTAGATTCTAACTCATAGTGACCCTATAGGACAGAGTAGAGTTTCCACAAAGGGTTTCCAAGACTGAAAATCTTTATGTGGAAGTAGAGTGTCATATCCTTCTCCTGTTGAGTGACTGGTGGGTTTGAACCACTGACCTTTCAGTTATCAGCTGAGTGCTTAACCACTGCTTCACCAAGAACCTCAGGTAGCGTTAATTTATCCACGCAGAATGAATATGTGTTGTGACAGAAAGTAGGATATTCCAAAATAAATTCTGTTGCTCTTTACCACCTGTGATCATTAAAGTTGTGTGGTTTTGTGTCACCTAGGCTTGGCCATGGTTCTGAGTGGTTTGAAAGTTAAGATGTAATTTGGCAGTTGTGTGATGATGTGATTGCATCCATGATGATGTTTGATATAATGTGATCACCTGCATGATGGGATCTGTTGTGAGTAGCCAGTCACTTGAAAGGGACATTGTAAGTGGACATTCTGACAAGGCTTACTGGCTTTTATTGGCTTTAGATCTGCGGCTTCTCTTATTTATCTGACCTCCAGTTCTTGGGAGTTGAACTAGCAGTTTACTTTTGTTCTTGCTCAGTGATCTTGGATTTCATCAGTCTTCACAGCTTGTGAGCAAGAGCCTTGCTGTCTGACCTGCTGACCTTGGGTTTCCCAGCTCTTGTGGCTATGCAAAATCTCTAGCCTGACCCATGAAGTTGGATGTTCCAGCCTCTACAACAGCATGAGCCATTTCCTTAATGTAAATGTCTCTGTGTATACATTTGTACACTTTAGACATTTGGTACTGAGTGATTCTAGAGAAACAAAATTTTAAAGATGAACTTTCTAAATTGGTGCTCAGGTCTGGTTAGTCTTAAAGATGTTGATAATTATGCTTCTAGTAGGAAAGGGGGTACTGCTAATCCATGGTGTGAGGTGGCAATAGAAATATGTGATATTTCACCAATCAGTAGTCATTGGTGAAAGGCAAAACTATGGGTGATCACATGTTTGATACTTTCTATGATTTTTTCACAATGAGAAGTATAAAGAAACCAGTTGGTTGGTCCTACTTTTGCTAGACAAACTGAAAGATGAGCTCAGAGCTTCAGAGTCAAGCTCAAGTGCTGCATAAGCAAACTCAAAGTTTCCATTTGTGCCATGAAAGGAAACTTCTTTTCTTGTAGTAACAGAGTCGATATTGTCAAAAAACAATTGTGAAAGTGCCTAAAATACAGTGCCAACTAAATTCCCAACATCAAGTGAAGTATAATGTTAAAATGAGGGCCTGATTGTGAAAAATTGGATCTCCAAACTGGATGAGGCCATATGAACACATAGTCAGGAAGCTGGGAACACCTAGCCCCTAAATTCTGTTGAATCACTCTTGCCGACAGACTCAGCCCTTTCACTCCCGTCTGAATAGATTCCTCCATGTTTGTGTGCTAAACCTCCTTCCCCAGTAAAACCATTAGCCTTAGCATGCCTACTGATAAGATTAACCAAGTTGTGTCTAAAGAGTCTTTGTATGAATGGTTGCCTTATATTGCTGAATGTTCTCAGAAAACATATCTACCACTCACTGTGGCTTCTATACCTTTAATTTCTATACCTTCTATATCTATAACTAGATTTTAGTCCCAGCAAATCCCAAAAAGTAAACTACAAAGTGTGACTTTTCTAATATGTACAAACAGAGATATGGGGAATATGTGTGGGAATGGCTATTAAGGATCTGAGATAATGGTTCAAGGAGAATAAAGACCAAACAATCTCAGTTTATTGATTTGAGTCCAGTAAGTACAGATTCTTTATTCAGTGTTTTAGGTGAAGAGATTGGGAAAGGATATAGTAGTTTATTTGATTGGGTTGCTGAAGCATGGATTATTCAGTGGTATACACTAAATCAAGTTGAAGTATTAGGCCTGCCTTGGTATATGCTAGAAGAAGGTATCCAAAAGCTTAGGGAAATTGGCATGCTAAAGTGGGATTTATCAGGTTAGATCCATAGAGCCACATGTGGAGTGCCCAGAGGACACACCTTCTACTATAATGCTGAGGAACAAATTTGTGGAAGAAAGCCCCAGCATCCTTAAATACTGCTGTGATTTCTGTGTTATGTAAGTAACATTTGACAGTGGGAGTTGCCTTAACTGAACTAAGACACTTAATTATAATAGGACTGATGGGATACCATGGTAATACGGGCATAGTAGAAACACTCAATCAATAAACACAAGGTAGTTGCAGTTACCGTAAAGGACAACAATCAAAGCAGAAATCAGAATAATCTGACTCATATGGACTTAAGGTGCTGGCTGCTTGGTCATGGTGTCTCTAGGAGTGAGAGAGATGAGAAATCTACTAAATATTTGCTTGACATGGACAGGTAAATAGATTCTGTGTCATGTGAATAGGCATTTAACTCAAGTTGCCAGAATAGAGAATCACCACCCCTCAATCAATTCCTAGACTTGAACAAGTTTACAGCCCAACTCCTTGAGTGAAAGGGAGACCAGGTCCTTGAAGAAGGTTGCTGCATGTCTACACTGCCAGAAATTTATTTTGTTAATATTTCTCCCAGCCTTCCCCAGAGGGATCTATGACCTTTTACTAGAGTGACTGTTCTCTGAGAAGAAAATAATCAGACTTTCTAAGAGATTACAAAATCCTTCCTGGTTCTGAACTGACACTAATTCCAGGAGACCCAAAATGTCACTGTAGTCTACCAGGCAGAGTTGGGGCATGTGGAGGTCAAGTTATGAATGGAGCTTGAGTTAATGTCTGTCTCACAGTAGGACCAATGGGTCCCTGAACTGGGTCCCTGAACCCATTCTGTAGTGACTTCCCTAGTTTCAAAGTGCATAATTGGAAAAAACGTACTCAGCAACGTGTGAAACCTCCATATTTGATCCTTGGTAGGGAATGCCACATGGAAATCAGTAGAACTGCTTCCTCCTAGGAAAATAGTAAACTAAAAGAAATACCATATTCCCAGAGGAATTGCAGAGATCGCTGCCACCACAAAGGACTTGAAGGATGCAGGGGTGGTGACTCCCACCGCATCTGCATTCAACTAGCCTATTTGGCCTCTCTAAAACAGATGGACCTTGGAGAAAGACAGTGCATTCTCGAAAACTTAACCAGGTGGTAACCCCAATTGCAGCTGCTGTTCCAGATGTGGTTTCATTGCTTGTGCAAATTAATACATCTCCTGGTACCTGGAATGCAGCTATTGGTTTGACTAATGCTTTTCATTCCATACCTCTTCCAACTGACGCTCAGAAGCAGTTTACCTTTAACTGACAAGGCCAGCAATACACCTTCCATGTCCTGCCTTAAGTCTACATCAACTGTCCCGCCCTATGTCTTAATTTATGTGCTTGACTGGTTTTGTTTTTCTAGAGTACCCAGCTTAAGTTACCTCCTGTCTTAAAAAGGGGGAAATATTCTTTACCAGTGGATAATTCTAAAGGTGACCAAGAGAAGACACACTAAAGGGCAACAACAAAGTGGAGACTATTCCTGGTTCTATGATTGGCTTCTCGATAGGTTAGTTTTGAAGCTTAGGAATGACCAAGTTCAGTTTTGAAAAATTGCTCAGGGGCCCACATGAGGGCCATCCTGTGTTTGGAGGTCTCCTTGGAGACTGGTCAAAATGGCAGGGATTTGGTGCATCCTAGATGGGGTCTTGAGGTTATATTCAAGAATAATTGATGCCAGTCTCTAGGGCTGTTTCTTAGGTCACCTAGCCTTGGAGGAAGAAACAGGGAGTTGTGCACCCAACATTCACTATAAAGTGTGTCTTTTCAGCACAGTACGCTTCTTCCTTCCTTCACTATCCTCTGTTATCCCAGCCAAAGTCAGCAAGGAAGAGAGTATCTGTCTGTAGTTGGTATTAAATGTTCTAAATCTAACTGTTCTGACCTTATGAAATACTGTGAAAAGGCCCTGAATGAATTCTCTGGGAACTTTCGGAAGTGATTGACTGCATCTTAGAAGCAGAAAGAAGACCAGAAGAAGCAGCTTTGGGTTGGGTATATGAAAATCTTGAGTCTCACACAGTAAGCATTTGGCTATTTTTGGACAGAATATTCTCACAAGCTCATTGAGGGTGTGAAGCTTCTTCAGAAAGCAACATTTCACCTCGTGGAAGACTACAGTTAATTTGGGGAGACCTTAAACAACCTTTGGCCCTGGCTCAGGGAGCTGGGGAAAGACGAGGAGCTGTGTGATGTTGGGCAAGAAAAACAAAAAGGCACAGACGGATGATTAAAAAGATGGCTGGAAAGGTCAGTAAAGAACAGGTGACCCAAAGGCTTGAAGGTTATGAGAGAGTGTCAATGATGTTGGAATGGGTCGAAGGGACAAAAGACACATTTAGGCTCTGACCCCAATCCTACCACTGAACTGAGTAGTTTCTGTCCCAAACTGACTTTCAATTTCAGCACAGTTGGGTCCTCTAGAATGTTCTTCGTGTAAATTCTCAGCTAGAGATCACAGATGAGTCATTGTGTATAAAGGACTAGATACCCTTTGCGCCACTGTGGGCAGGCACATTCTGCTGAGTAGGCTTAATTCAGTAGGTAATACCTTTATGCCTTGTCATGGGAAGTGCCTTCCCCTGGGGCTTCTGCAGAGAGGACAGGGTAGCATGTAGGAGCTGGAGAATGCAAAGTTGATCTGAGAAGCTGTGATTTTTGCTACTATGTTTGGGATCAGATGTAAAGTTGGTGCCCTGACAGGTGTTCTCTATCATCCAGGCTCTCAGGATTCACTTTATGCATGCACGCCACGTACACGCTGCACAGTATCTGAGACCAGCTTCTGAAGCCGAGGCTGTGTTAGAGGAGAACTGAATTATCCCCTAGGAATAGCAAGCTTCTTCTTTCAGCAATGCAGCTGAGATACACAGTCCATGTACACTCTGTGGGCAGACAGAACCTCAATACAAATTAATTCAAATAAAATATTTGAGATTCAAGTTAAGATGAGGAGAGGCAGACTGGCTCAGTGCCCAGGAAATCAAGCATTCATAACTCCAGTGTTGCTGTTGGTGACCTCAAGCAAATCATTTAACCTCTCGATGCCCCGCATCTTCTAAGTGTAAATCAGGAGCTATAATTTTGAATAGCTAATCAGCTATAGGGGAACCCTGGTGTCTCAGTGGCTAAGCTCTTGGCTGCTAACCAAATGTCAGTGATTTGAACTTACCTGCTGCTTCACAAAAGACAGATTCAGCAGTCTGCTTCCATAAAGATTTACACCTTGGAAACCCTATGGAGCAGCTCTGCTCTGTTCTACAGGTGTTAAGTTGGAATCGATTTGACTGTAATGGGTTTTTAGGAATCAGTTATGTGAAGGATAATGGGGTGGGAAGGGAGAGGAGGTTAGTAAAATCTTTTACCTCTATATTGTCATTGTGTACCTTGAGTTGATTCTGACTCCTAGAGATCCTATAGGACTGAGTAGAACTGCCCTATACAGTGTCCTGGGCTGTAGTAGTCTCTACAGGAGCAGGTCATCAGGTCTTTTTTCTCCTGTGGAGCAGCTGGTGGATTTGAATCACTCACCTGTAAGTTCACACCTAATCTCTTTGACCATCCCACCTGGACCCCTTTTGGGCCACATACATGTGACCCAAAGGAATTCAGTAAATTAAGGAGCCATGTTGGCACAGTGGTTAAGTGCTTGGCTGCTTACCGAAAGTTTGTGATCTGCTTCCATAAAGATTACAATTTAGGAACCCTTGTAAGACAGCTCTACTCTGTCACAGGAGGTCACTATGAGTTGAAAATCTTCATACAGTTCCTAATAACAACATAAAGCATTCTCAATGGCATTTGGATATGAACACTGTAACTTCCTCTCTCCAGCACATCCCGTCTGGCTACATGCTGTCAACAACTGAAGCTAAAATACGTCTACCCTCGGTACTGAACACCCCACATACCCTTGTCCCTGTGGTAGTGGTGAGATGAAAGAGTGCTCCGTCTGAGTGAGGTACTCCAACACAGAACTGAAAGGCTTTGATTTGCCACCTGATGGGGTGAGTCTTTAGTATGAAACACTAAGTGGAGAAAGAGTTCTGGAAAACCAGGGATGGAAATCTCTGCTTCACGCTTCTTGTTTTGTTCAGACCACATGGAGATTTTGCTCTCCCAGATTTAAAGTGCTTTGGATATTTATTTCATAGTAAATTAACTATTGGCAAAGTTTGGCCCCAACTCATTCTCAGTGCTGTGGGAAAGTCCACTTGCTTTCAGAGGGGACCGGGTAGTAGTCTTCACATAAACGTTAAAAATTCCAACATCTTATTAATTTACATTTAATTTATCTATGGGCTGATCACTTTGTGATTTGCATCTGTTTAAGTGTTTGATTATTCTGCACTTGTCAAAGGCAGAAACAGTGGCTTCTCCCAAGCATCACAACCGTATTCTACTCCAGGGTATTGCCAATTACAAACCAGCTTTCATTCATTGTGACAAAATCACATCTGAGGTGAATCTCCTCTTAATGGCTTATGTAACTGAAGTTTCATGGGGATGGGACAAGAGAGACAGCCTGAAGGACGTGCAGAAGATCTGTAATGTTCCGTCAAGGGAGGAAGGCAGTCACCAGTGTGAAATGTTCATCTGTGTGTAATAACAATGAGACCTTGCCTTTTGTTTAATCCTCCACAAAGATGTATTTCTAGTTTGCTCAGATCCAGGCTCCCAAACTTTATAACTAACTGCTTTGAAATAAAATTGTTTCTCTTTAACCATGCAATTATTGGCTTGAGCACTCTGCATATCTGTGTTATTTTCTGCAGCATTTTCAATATAAATACCTAACAAGGTGACCAGAAATAATAAACTCTTGACATTTACCTCCCCCTCTTGAGTGCAAACTAATTATTATCAGACACCAACTTTCACTGTCAGAAGAGTCCCACAGAGCTCAGAAGCAAGGACATTTTAGCCTTTACAGATTAGCAGAGCTGAGGAATTTGTACTTGTAGCTTTAAAATTAGCTGAAATGTCAAACAGGGGTCACTTTTCTTGTAGGACATTTATGGTGAAGAGTCTAGTAAGTCACTCGGATTGTTCTGAGTGTTTATTTATAATAAATTAACTATTTATTTATAGTAAATTAACTATTTATTTATTTATAGTAAATTAACTCTTAGTCCAAGCTTATTCCCAGTGCTGCGAGAAAGTCAATCTCACTTCAGAGGGGACATGGTGGCGGTTTCACGAACATGCAAGCTGATGCATATGTGCGTGCGCACACAAATACCTGCACGAATGTGAAATACAGACATCGTCTAAACACCAATTCCTCAAGTTTATTGTACCTTCTAAACCGTGACTTAGAGAAATTTAACAGTGTGGTCTCAATGAAACACCAGGAAATCTGATGTGCAAACAGATTTGTGCTTACAAACAAAAGATTGTTATTCTTTTTTGTTAGCCGTCTTGGTGGATTTGTGCCTGACTTGGTGTACTGCTTCCCCCGACGGAGCAGGGAAGGCTGGTCCTTTAAGCCATCCCAGTGCCCTGTCTGGGTCTGTTTGTCCCTCTCTACTCACCATTTCCTCCCACGTCATCTTACATCCGTTGCTGTCTTCCATACCCACGCTGAGCACTCAGGAATGCAAAGCCAGGTGAAAAATTCATGACCAATAAGATACTGAGGAGTCAGTGAGGGACTAAGTTTAAAACCATTTATATTTTAGAAGAAAGAGCCTGGTGGTGCAGTGGTTAAGAACTCAACTGCTAGCCCAAAAGTTTGGTCGTTTGAACCCACCAGCTGCTCCACAGGTGAAAAATGTGGCAATCTGCTGGCATAAAGATTACAGCCTTGGAAACCCTTTGGAACCTTTCTGCACTGTCCTGGAGGGTTTCTATAAATTGAAATGGAGTCAGTGGCAACAGGTTTGGGCGTATTTTAATAGAGAAGACTGGAAAAGATGAAACACAGAAGGGTTATATTGCTAACAATGGAATTGGTAGGATCTTGGCAGAATGCATGGAGAAAGATTGTTTTGGGGAGAGGGCCATCTTCCAGGTGCCCTTAAAAATATAGTACTACATATTTACTCTGTCCTGTAGGGTCTATGGTGGCATTAAGCGCTACAGCTGCTAACCAAAGGGTTGACAGTTTAAATACATCAGGCGCTCCTTGGAAGTGCGATGGGGCAGTTCTGCTCTGTCCCGTAAGATTGCTGTGAGTTGGAATCAACTCGATGGAAATGGGTGGGCTTTTTTTGTTTGGTTGTGTCTCTGTGAGTCAGAGTTGATTCTGTAACAACAGATTTAGTTTTTAGTCTTTTAATGTTCTGTTCTGTTCACTTATAAATCCATGTCTTGGCCACGTAAATGAAAGACAGTTTTGGTGTTTTAAGAAACTAGGTTCAGTTTCATGTTGCTTGATTCTTTTCCAAAAGCATTTCATGTGAAAACGTGTTTATGGGTAAACACTGGACACGCTTTCAGCAACAAGCTCTGTGGCAACCCTTCTCAGAATTTTTGGCAGATTTTCTTGCTCTGTGCACTCCGCTTCTTTTCTGCTTTTCTTTCCTAATGCAACTTACCTTGTCTAGGAAACCCACCCAATCCTGTCTATTAAATGGTGCCTTGCCTGGGCCAAATGGATCAAATAGTTAAAGAGTCCGAGTTCAGGAAGAAATGTATATCTGACCACTTAGCTCAGTGATCTGCACACAAGAACTTCAAGCATGCCCAGGATCGTGTGATTCCTACCAGCGGAGCAGCAGGTTCTGTTCTGAACTAAGGACATCACGGCCACCAGAAAGGGCTGAACGGTAGGAAACACGATGTACTTTCCATTCTCTGTCCAAGTGGTCCAGGCAGCTGGTGAGGGCAGTGATGACTGGAGGCAGGGACAGTGTGTCTGCTCACCAGCTCTGAGCCTCTTGGGCCATAGAAAGAGTTCAGTCATGAGGAAACACACACCACTGCTCACAAATGGCTTCCCTCATCCGTTTACAAAGAGTGCCGTCCTCGGAGATGGCTGTCAAGCATATGGATGTGGATTTTCCAAGTTTAGAGCTGATTTTCATAGTTAGGCAATCCAGGGGGAGGGTGTTGAGGTGCTGGACAACAAGGTTTAAGGTGCGACTTCATTCATGTTGGTGAGCATATTCTAGACACTTCTGGTCTGAAAGAAAAGGTGGCTGCTCCTCAGGCTGTTACTGGAGGTGTTTTGGTGGATGCAGCCTTTTCTACCCTCCTGTAACTTTACCTCTACTCCCACTTCCTTTTTTGAATGGACTCATTTTCTGTGTATCATTTCTGTTGCAGTAACTCTTTGACCAGTTAGCCTATTTGTTCTTTACTTTCTGGCCTACATCACTGTTATTTCCCTTATGTCACTGAGGTGGCTGGTCTTCAAGAGCATTATTTGCTGTTATTATCTGCATCTTGGTTGCTAACCATTTTTCGTGGGGTCCCTTATGTTCTAGGAGCCCTGGTGGCACACTAGTTAAGAGCTCAGCTGTTAACCCAAAGGTCTGCAGCTCAAATCCAGCAGCCACTCTTCGGAAACTCTGTGGGGCAGTTCTGCTCCATCCCATAAGGTCTCTGTGAGTTGGAATCAACTTGATGGTACCTAGCAACAACATATGATGTAGCTTATGGAGCCCAGAATTATGATTTTACTTCTGTCCTATATATGATTTGAGAAACCCACTTCTGCCTCTGTCTTTCTGTGCTTGGTTCCCCAATGTCTGAAATGAGGGTATTTGTCTTCTTGGGGAAAAACTGAGGCTATGACACTAAGGCCCTCCAGCAAGGGGGTTGCAAGAGGAAAGTGACTTTGGCTGGAGATATAACCTTGACTTTATTTCCACCTACACATCCTCAGAGGCAGGAGAGATAAAGCAGCAGGCTGAAATTTTGTGTGTGGTGTGAAAGGGGTCTTATTATACATGCTGTACTGCCAATGTGTTCACCACATTTTGTCTTCTGCACCTTTGGGTCCCCTAAACCTGGGAGATAAAAGCGTTCAATAAATACTTGCTGGATGAGTGACCAGCTGAACAACTCCAAACACCCTTTTCTGGATTTTCAGTATAGTGCCCTGCCTACGGAAGACACTCAGTGAATGCTTGATTGATGATGTGCTGTCGTTTTCCAAGCCAGATTATGAACAGAGTTTGGAATTTGCTGTTGACTGCTGTAACACTGCATCCTCTTAACATGAATGAGGGGTGGTGCTCAGAGCCACCTGCCTCAGCACCCCATTAGCAGTGAGATACAGATTTCCGTTCAGCACAGGGAACAGTACTGGCATTCTGTGACTTCCATAGCTTGCAATGTGTAATTACAAGTACAACCATGTTGCATCAGGTATTCGTTTGACAAAAAGGTCAGCATATGGAAATTAGTACTAAAGTGGTAATTATTTTGGATGCCAACAAATTCAACAGCATTTGTACCTGTTAAGGTGAGTGATAACAAGTCAGAAATGCAGGGATTCAGGGTAAACAGAAAAGTTCAAGGTCTTTACCATGAAATGAAGGAAAAACAGCATTAAAATTATGACACAAGCAATAGGGAATTAGGGCAGGATTCATATGAAATGATGTGCACCTGAACATGAGGATTTGTGAAAAGCTTAAGAATTTTTGTTTTAACCTCTAGCCTATTGGAAAAAATATTTCATAAGCCTCTTAAGGAAGCTGCATAAAGGTTGTGTCTCTTTCCAGCAAGATGAGCACAGCTTGCCTGTATCTCTGAATTGTGATTGGTGTAAAGTCTAGCTCCTGAATGCTTCAGAGGGACAATTAATATCAAATTACTGAAATAATAGTGTTTTCCAAAAGCCCCTCCCACCTGCTCTGCTCCATCTGCTAAATGTGCTTGGGGCATTACACGGTTCAGCGTTTAGAACACTGCAATCATGAAGGCAAAGTGACCTTCCCCCAGGCTGGAGAACCTTGTGCTGGGACTTAATGAGGACATCCTTTCAAACCTGAGAGCCAGAAACGTTCTCCTCTAGACCTGGAGGTTCTTCTGTTGTCTGTGGACCAGTCTGGCTCTCCCACTCCTACACAGGTAATAACCCATCAGCAATCATATTACAAATACCTTTTATACGTGCAATAGTTAAGCACTCAGCTGCTAACCAAAAGGTCAGCAGTTCAAACCCACCAGCTTCTTCTCAGGAGAAAAGATCTGGCGATTGACTCCCGTAAAGATTTCAGCCTAGGAACACCTGTGAGGCAGTTCTACTCTGTCCTGTGGGGTCACTATAATTTGTAATCAACTCAGCAGCACTCAACAACAACGTATAATAAAGAGGAATCCTTGGCCGATGCAAACATTGAAGTGCTAGACTACCAGCTGAAAGTCTGGTAGTCCAAATGCACCCCGAAGTGCCTGCTTCCAAAAGGTCACAGCCTTGCAGACTCTGTGGAACACAGGTCTACTCTGAGACACGTGGAGTTAACCGTGAGTTGGAACTGACTCGATGGCAGCCACCAACAGCGATGTGCTGACGAGAGGAAGGCCATAAATTACATCTGAAAACTGGCATCATTACTGTGGTTACATATTGTTATGAACCAAGTTGTAGTCCCCCCACAATATGTGTTGGAATCCCAACCCCTGTACATGTGGATGCAATCTTATTTCGGGAAGAAGATTTTCTTTGTTATGTTAATGCGGTCATATCAGTCTAGAGTGTGTCTTGAACCTCATCTACTTCTGAGTTATTAAAAGAGAAGATTAGACACAGAGGGAGACTGAGGAAGCTACAAGTTCAGGAACTGTAAGGATCGCCAGCCACTAGAAACTGAACTAAACAGATTTAGACTGAAGTTCGATGTCTAGCCTCCTGTGAGAAAACAAATTTAAAACAACCTATTTCTGGTATTTCTGTTACAGCAGCTAGGAAACTAAGACACACGTCACATGCTGAAATGACATTCATCTTCTCCCCCTTTGAACTCACGTGTATCTTGTGGAAGTGAGTCATTTTCCGGGTATACGAGCACCGCCAATTAAGTTCATGAACTTACCCTGGAAAAAGTGCTGCTGCCTCACTGCTGACTGTCACTGTGGTCTCCAAGTACCCCACAGGGAAACTCTGCAGTGGTGCCATCACCTAGGCCACCCTTCAAAGCAATTTTGGAACTCTTTTTCTGGAATGGCCATCAGAGCTATTGTTGTTATTACCCTGGATGTCCTGAATGTCATCCAAATATCTTCCTTTCAGTATTTCCTTCCCTTCAGTATTTGCTTTATCTTTGGGTAAAGAAAAAAGTCACTGGGGACCAGATCAGGTCAGTAGGGAGGGTGTTGCAATACAGTTATTTGTTTACTGGCTAAAAACTCCCCACAGACAACTATATAATTAAGTTCATGAACTTGCCACTGTGATGCCACGCACAGTAGCGATTCCAGAAAGAGTTCCAAAATTGCTTTGAAGGGTGGATTAGCTGCGGACATCAATGTATAGTTTCTTGAGGGGAGTACTTCAAATGTGACCATAGTGATATTCAGCAATGAAGTATGTAGCCCTTAGAACAATTATGTTCATGGACTTAATTGTCAGACCTCTTATAACATTCCGTCCTCCTTCTATTCTATCATTCTAGTTCCACTTAGTTCTGACCTCTCTCAATTCAGACCTAGATGCTCAGAAGGCATTTGCCTCCAGGCCTCTGGTCTCTACCCCTCCAGAGCCAGCCTAAACTCCCTCCTATGTTAACCTTCCCAGAGAATTATTTGACCACATGCTTCCCTATTATAGAACTGTCAGTGAACCCAGGTGACTACTGATCCAAGCCCCAGCCCCAGGGCCTAGCACGAAAGAGTCTTCCCCTCAACTACTAACTTCTCTTTTTAGACTGATGTCTATTTGAACTCCCCACGGCCTTCCAACACAGCTACTCACAACTTCTAAAAACAAATTGTACTTTCCCTGTCCACACTGCCTAATTCTTCACGTCCTGATTCCATCTTTTGGTATCTCCCCACCTTTCAAGACTGAGTTGAGTTTCTCCTTTTCCATAGTCTTCCCTGGTTGCCTGAGCTGTAAAGATGTACTCCCTTACCTAAATTATTTTTTATTTGAGCTTTATAGTGTAATATATGTAAGTATTACATATTCATTGTGGAAAATAAAGTATACTGAAGCTTGTTGTTATTGTTAGATGCCGTCGAGTTGATCTCAAGTCATGCAACAGAGAACTGCACTATAAATGTTTCTAAGCTGTAATCCTCATAGGAGCAGATCGTCTTGTCTTTCTTCTGTAGAGCCACTGAGTGGATTCAAAGAAACAATCTATCAGATAGCAACTCACTGCTTTCATACCCTCGCCCCTCCCCCAATAACCTCATTTCTGTATAACATTTTTTCATGCTGCTTCCAGACTTTTTCCACATACACGTACACATATATAGACATTTCACACACTCAGTGTCACCAAATTGCTTGGGTATCTTCTTGAACCATGAATATTTTTATGAAAGTAACATAGCCTGTACTAGTGTGTGGTCTGCCGACACTACATGGTTTGTTAATCTACCGTGGCACTGAGTACACAACTATAGTGAGTATAATTATATAGATGATTGTTGAAAACAATAAGCAAATACACTTTCCTAAACAACTTGGTAGCCTTGGTGGTGCAGTTGTTAAAAGCTTGGCTGCTAAACTAAAGGTTGGCAGTTCAAATCTACCAGATGCTCCTTAGAAACCCTCTGGGGACATTCTACTCTGTCGTATAGGGTTGCTATGAGTTGGAATCGAGTCAATGGCAGTAGGTTTTATGGAAAAACACCTGAAGAACTCTCAACAAACATTTTTGAGCTCTTTTATTAATTAAGGAGCAGTCATGACAACATTTATTGATTTAGTGAACTACTTTTATTAGTTGAGCTGTGATGAAATGTTCAGGTTTTGCATGCCATTCGGGTCATGGGAGCCAATAAAGTGAGCCAAGTGATCCTTAACTCAAGTGGGAAAGATCTAGGAGATATGCCTGCATCCTCAGTAGGAGTATATTCTGGAAACTCCTGCTCCCAGTCCAGAGATAGTTTCCCAAATGAGGATGATGGATCTTGACCTTCCACAATTCTCACTGTAATATATGGATTTTAGTTGAGAAAGAAGGTTCTGGATATCTCAATCCTTACATTTTTTTAAAAAAGTACTTGGCCTTGTTTGGCATGGGAATGAAATGGCCATTCAAGAGCTCAGCTGCCGAGTTTAATTTCTCAGGTGATTCCTGTGGCATTGTAGGCACGATACTGTGTTTCCTGAAAACTAGTTCACAGCACAAAGCTTTCTGACCTGCTTTACCAGTCTCCTAATATTTATTAAGTAGTTGCTTTCTGCAAGTCACTGTGCTTGGTGCTGATAGGGAAAGGTCTGATTGCTGGCCTTTCTTCCTCCTCCCCTGGTTATAAGACGACTTTGCAGTGATGAACTCTGTTGAAAAGCAAGTAACTTGGAGACAGCCAGGGTTGATCAGCTCTGTTGAAATCTGCTGGGGTTCTGTATCATAATGACCATGTTCCCATGATGACAGAGAAGCCCCCTTAGATAAGACCTGAGGACTGGGAACAAACAAGTGAATGACTGGGTAAACAGCACACTTGCAAGAGAGATGGGAAAGTCTGACGCCTAGTGGTCACCCGGGAGGGTCACAGCACTGACCAGACACAATTCCAGGGACGAAAATATTTAAAAAGCATCCCTGAATCCTAGATGTGGAAAGGACTTAAAGAAGACTATTTCCAGATAAGGGAAGAAAGAAAACTGTTAAGCTTTACTATAACACAAATATACCAGATCTGAGATCTTGTCTGTGACTTAACTGCTGGTCTAGACAATGGGGTTGGTTGAGTTGTGGTCAATAGCCCCGATTACTAGAAAAACACAGAATTGTTAAAGAAAATCTAAAACTTATAGCACTGGGCATTTAGGATGTCCCATGTCAAACTGCAGACACTACCCTTCAAAGAAGGGCTTAAGTGATAGACCCTTGGCTTCTGGATTATATACCTTCCTTCTTCGATTTCCTCATCTATAAAAATTGGAGACTTAGACTGAGTAATTTCTATGGGTCCCTCCAGCTAAGCGAGTAACTGATTGACTCTCAACAGGCCCTGAATCTTTTTATGTACCTAGAGAGCAGCAGGAAACCTTTCTGGAATGTAACTGGCAGTGGCTAACAAAAGAATTTGAAAGTGTAAAAGCCCTGTGATCTGAAGAGCCTAGGAATGTATCCTAAGAAAAAGGCCATACAGATGATGACTGATGTATAGCTGAGTTTATTGTAATAAATCACATATATTCTTCAATAGGGGTTGATTACTCATACATAAAGTAAGTACTGTCATATAATGGAATACTATGCAAGCATTTTTTTAAAGGTTAAAGTTGGTCAACATTTTACAACACTATAAAATATTGAGTATCTGTGAAAAAGCAGATTATAAGATAATATGATCTTTTTTGACAATATTGAAATGTTTGAAAGGCTCAGTGCTAAAATGTGAGGCATCTTTGAACCGTGAGATTACATGTGCGATTTTTTTCTGTGCTTTACACCTTTTGTATTATCTGGTTTATTTTTGGCCACAGTTTTTACAACAAAAAATCAACAACAAAGAACTCTAAAAGGTCCATTCCTCTCCTTCTGTCAAGGTGATGAACAGACAGCAGAGGACAATAGATAGGAAAACTGTTAAGCTTTACTATAATGCACATGACTCCTTTGACTTTTACGTGTTTATGTTGTTTATTCTTAGTAAAAAGTGATTTTAAATTTTGTAATATTTCACCAAGGTAATCAGGGCAGGTCACAGGATTTGTCTTCCTGAGACAGATGAACAAGATCAGCAGGACCACACTGTATTCAAAGATGCCCCACTGTCTACTCTTGGTGCTCTTGTCTTCGGGGAAATTGTCGCCCAGGTTCACAGGGGATGGACTACTAGAAGCCAACTGTGAACACTTGGAAGACAGAAGAGAAAACAGAAAAAGTCCTCTGCTGAGAACAAAGAGACTGCATCTTCCTTTTTCTATCAATCTTCTGGTTGTTGTTATTAGGTGCTGTCAAGTAGGTTCTGACTCACAGCGACACTATACACAACAGAATAAAACACTGCCTGGTCTTGCACCGTGTCAACCATTGTTTTTATGATTAAGCCCACTGTTGCAATCACTGTTAATTCACCTTGTTGAGGGTCTTCCTATTTTACACTGACCCTCCTTTCTAACAGCCACAATGTCATTTCTAGGGACTGGTCCTTCCTGACAGTATGCCCAAAGTATGTAAGGTGCAGCCTTGCCATCTTTCCTTCCATGAAGCACTCTGGTTGTACTTCTTCCAGAACAGATCTTTCGGCGATCCATGGTACATTCAACATTCTTCTCCAACACCACGATTCAAAGGCATCAGTTCTTCTTCTGTCTTCTTTGTTCATCATCCAGTACGCTTAAGATATGTTTGAAAATACCCTGATCAGATGCACTTTAGTCTTCAAGGTGACATATTTACTTTTCAGTACTTTAAAGAGGTCCTTTGTAGCAGAATTCCCCAGTGCTGATTTCTTTCGATTTCTTGGTTGCTGCTTCCAGAGGCATTGATTGTGGACTCAAGTAAAATGAAATCCTTGACAACTTCAATCCTTTCTCCACTTATGATGATGTTACTTACTGGTCCAGTTGTGAGGATTTTTGCTTTTGTGACATTGAGGTGCATTCCATACTGAAGACTGTAGTCTTTGATCTTCATCAGTCAGTGTTTCAAATCTTCTTCACTTCCAGCAAAGAAGGTGCTGTCGTCTGCATAACACAAGTTGTTAATGAGTCGTCCTCCAATCCTGATGCCTCATTCTTCTTTGTGTACTCCTGCTTCTCAGATTATTTCTTTAGCATACAGACTGAAAAGGTATGGTGAAAGGATACAACCCTAACACACACCTTTCCTGACTTTAAACCATGCAGTGTCTCCTTGTTCCGTTCACATGACTGCCTCTTGATCCGTGTACAGATTCCTTAAGAGAACAATTAAGTGTTTTGGAATTCCCATTTCATGCAGTGTTAATCCATGCAGTCTAATGCTTGTACATAGTCAGTGAAACACAAGTAAACATCTTGCTGGTTATTCTTTACTTTCAGCCAAGGTCCATCCCAAGTCAGTAATGAAATCCCTGGTTCCACATCCTCTTCTGAGTCCAGCGTGAATTTCTGGCAGTTTCCTACTGTTGCAGTCTCTCTTGAATGATCTTGAGCAAAATTTTGCTTGCCTATGGTATTAACGATATTGATCAGTAATTTCCATGTTTGGTTGGGTCACTTTTCTTTGGAATGGGCATAAATATGTATACCTCTCTTCCAGTCAGTTGGCCAGGTAGCTGCCTTCCAAATTTCTTGGCATAGACTGGTGAGCTCTTCCAATGCTACATCTGTTTGTTGAAATAGCTCAAATGATAGTCCATCAATTCCTGGAGCCTTGTTTTCTGCCAGTGCTTTCAATGCAGCTCCAAACACTTCCTTCAGTACCATCGGCTCCTGATCATGTGCTACCTCTTCAGATGGCTTGAACATCAACCTGTTCTTTCTGGTATAATGACTCTGTGTATTCCTTCCATCTTCTTTTGATGTTCCTGAGTCATTTCATATTTTCCCTGTAGAATCATTCACTATTGCAACTAAAGCCTTGAATTTTTTCTAAAGCTCTTTCAGTTTGAGAATTGCAGAACATTTTCTTCCTTTCTTGTTTTCCATTTCCAGCTCTTCACACATGTCATTATAATACTTTTTTTGTCTGTCTTCTTGAGCTGCTCTTTGAAATCTTCTGTTTACGTCTTTTACTTTGCCATTCCTTCATTTTGCTTTAGCCACTCTAAGTTCAAGAGCAAGTTTCAGAATCTCTTTTGACATTCAATTTTGTCATGTCTTTCTTTCCTGTCTTTTTAATGACCTCTTGCTGTCTTCATGGATGATATCTTTGATATCACTCCACAATTCATCTGGTCAACACATCGAATCTATTCTTGATGGTCTTTAAACTCAAGAGGGATATACTCAAGGTCATACTTCGGCTCTTGTGAACTTGTTCTAATTTCCTTCAGGTTCAGCTTGAATTTGTGTACGAGCAATTGATGATCTGTGCCACAGTCAGCACTTGGTCTTGTTCTGACTGCTTTTCCATTATATTTTTCCACAGATGTAGTCAATTTGGTTCCTGTGTATTACATCTGGGGAGGTCCACTTATACAGTTGCCATCTGTGTTGGTTAAAAAATGTATTTGCAGTGAAGAAGTCATCAGTCTAGCAAAATTCTGTCATGAGATCTCCAGCATTATTTCTGTCACCAAGGCCATATTTTCCAACTACTGATCCTTCTTTATTGCCAACTTCTGCATTCCAGTCACCAGTAATTATCAATGCATCCCGATTGTGTGTTTGACCGATTTAAGACTGTAGAAGCTGGTAAAAATCTTCAATCTCTTCATCTTTGGCCTTAGTGGTGGGTACGTAAATTTGAATAATAGTTTTATTAACTGGTCTTCCTTGTAGGTGTATGGCTATTATACTATCACTGATAGCATTGTACTTTAGAACAGATCTTGAAATGTTCTTTTTGATGATGAATGACAACACTGTTCCTCTTCAAATTTTCTTTCCCAGCGTAGTAGACCATAGGATTGTCAGATTCAAAATGGCCAATATCAGTCCATTTCATCTCACTAATGTCTAAGATATTGATGTTTATGCATTCCATTTCATTTGTAATGATTTCCAATTTTCCTAGGTTTCATACTTCGTAAATTCCATGTTCTGATTACTAATGGATATTTGCACCTGTTTCTTCTCATTTTGAATTGTGCCACATCAGCAAGTGAAGACCCTGAAGGCTTTATTCCATCCACGTCATTAAGGTCCACTCTACTTTGAGGAAGTAGCTCTTCCCAGGCATCTTCTGAGTGCCTTCCAACCTGGGAAGCTCATTTTTCTGGCACTATATCTGACAGTGTTCTGCTGCTATTCATAAGATTTTCCATGGCTAATTCTTTCCAGTAGTAGATTGCTGGGTCCTGCTTCCTAGTCTGTCTTAGTCTGGAAGCTCAGCTGAAATCTGTCTACCACAGGTGACTCTGCTGGTACCGAAATACCAGTGGCATAGCCTCCAACATCACGGCAGTCAGCAAGCCTCCACTGACAGACAAATGCGGGCTGCTCACTCTGTCTTTTGCCTCCTTATGTTCTGGTTAAATGCTGTACATTATAGCTAAAGAGGCTCCTATACTCATCCTTTCTTGTCCACTCAACAAGATTGTCTTAGTCAACTAGTGCCACTTTCACAGAAATACCACTAGTAGATGGCTTGAAAAAGAGAAATTTTATTTTGTCACAGGCCAGTAAACTAAAAGTCCAAATTCAGGGTCTCAGCTCCAGGTGAAGACTGGAAGCTTCAGAGGTGCAAGGGCCCCAGGGTCCTTATCAAAGGATGCTCTGCTCTGCTCCTGGCACTGCTTCTTAGTGAAATGAGGTCCTCAGTTCTCTGCTTGCTTCTTTTTCCTTTGTAACCCAAGAGATTGCCTTGGGGCAGAATACAGTCCTACATACTAAGTTCCTGCCCCATCATCGCTGCTGGCCGTCCTCCCTCGTTTACATCATAGAGGCAGGATGTACAACATACAGGAACATCACACAATACAGGGAATAATGACCTAGCCAAATTACTACATACATTTTGGGGGAGGATGCAATTCAGCCCATCATAAGGATGAAGAATATGTTCATTTTATCAGTCTTACTGCTAGGCCAGCCTTTGTTCCCTGAGTAGTACTCACCAGGAAATGTCCACTTATCACAAGTGGGCCACCGAGCTACTCTCCATTGTTGTGTGGAAGTGGTAAGGATGAGAGGAGAAGAGAACCACACTACTGTGAGGGCAGGAAGCCTGTGTGAATATGCCATTTAAAAGATGTCATGTGGGTGGCAAAAGAGGACAGTGGCAAGAAGCAGGGAGATGGAGCAATTAGTATCTCCCAGTAGAGACCATTTTACTGAAATAGAAGCAAAAGTCTAAAAATGACTACCTTAGGGGAAACGGGTAGAGTCCATCACACTTATTGCCTAGAAGGATCTGTATGGAGAACAGAGCTGGTTTTCTGTTACCAAATGGGTCCTCTAAGCTGAAGTCTGGATTTATTTCTGTGTAGATTCTCAAAGCCCTGTGTGATTCATTCTCTTCAAAGATGTCAGGCAAGAGAGAGAGACATACATTCTCAGGCATCAATTCAGTGTTTGCCTTTTAAGTCCTTCCTGCATTATTTTGCTTATTGTTGGAGAAAACCATCTAAACCAGTGCCACCAACTCAATTCTGACTCCTAGTGAGGTTTCCAGGGCTATGAGCCTCTAGGGAAGCAGACTGCCACATATTTCTCCTGAGGATCTTCTAGTGATTTCGATGCAGCAGCCTTTCAGTTAGCAGTTCACAAATTCAACCACTGTGCCATCAAGGTTCCTTCGTTGTTGGGAAGTAGCCAATAAATCAAATTTATCAGATGGCAGAGATTTTTCTTTTCTTCTCTTAAAAAAAAAAAAAAGAAGAAGAAGAAGAAGAAAGAAAAAGAGAAAACACCAAGGAAAACCAAATTCTGCAAGCATTTGTAAGCTCTGGGTCGTGACATGATCATCTATACTTACAGGCATTGTTGATAATGATGTTGACAAAGATGGTGAGGATGCCCACACATGCACTAAGTGCTTTTGACAATTATCTCTTTAAACCTTACAAAAACCTGAGGTGGAGTTAAACTTATCTTACAGATGCAGAAACTAAGGCTCAGAGAGATTGCCATAAGTTTTTTAAAAAATACTTGTCTCTTCTCACCCAACGCTACTCCTGAATATATCATAAATTCCCCCTGAGTGGAGCCTCTAAACTATTCACCCTGGACCTGTTGGTCCCAGAGTCCAATTCAGCTCAAACTTTTGAAATCACTACTTCACAATCTAAACCAACTTTTCAACTTATACCAGGAGTCAGTTATCAGTAACAGCAACCTGAGCACCTAATAGTTACTGGTCAAAATGACAGGCAGTCTAGCACAGTAGTAGCAAAGTTGGGTTCTGGAATAAGAATTCTTGCTCAACCACTTGCTGCAAGCCCAAATTTTCAATCTGTCATGGATTGGATTGAACTGTGTGCCCCCCAAAATAGGTGTAGCCACATGGCTGGGCCATGATCCCAGTATCTTGTGACTGTCCTCTATTTTGTGGTTTTCCTATGCTGTATGTTAAAGGATTAGGGTGGGACTGTAACTCCTTTATAAGATCACCTCCCTGCTCCACTGTAAACAGAGATGACCTGGAATATGGCTTGCCCCACCCTTAATCCTTTCATCCTGCAAGAGAGAAAAGGAAAGAGAAGCAGGCTGAGAACTGGGAACCTCACACCATCAAGCAAGCAGCACTAGGAGAAGAGCGCGTCCTTCAGACCTGAGGTTCCTGCACCAAGATACTCCCTGGACAAAGACTGATGCAATACTGGACTTTCCTCCAGAGCCGACTCGGAGGAAAGCCTTCCCCTGCGGCAGACAGCCTGAAAGTGGACTTGTAGCCTACCGGACTGCATAAGAATAAACCTTCCTTTGTTAAAGCCCTCCACTCTGTGGTATTTCTGTTAGAGCAGCCCTAGCTGACTAAAACATGTTCTGTCTTTAAATTTCTGTAACTGCAAAATGAAGAATACAGCCCCTACCCCAAAGCGTTAGTATGAAGAGTAGGCTCAGCAGTGCCTAGCAGCAGCCAGTAAACATCAATAAAATGTTAGTCATTTGTCTTAGTATTACCATTCCATTTTAGTGCTTGGTATTTTGCATGCGTTATCTCATCAGACCTTTGGAATGATTCTATTTAGATTAGGATGCTAAGGCTTAGGGAGGTCAAGTAACCAGCCAAACAAAAGATAGTTAATTAGATGGAAAGCTGGGATTCAAACTCAGATCTAGCTCCAGAGCTCACACTTAAAAAATTATTTTCTTTGTGATTAAGTAAAAGTTTACAACCCATGTCACTTTTCCATACAAAACTGCAAATACCCAGCTCTCTGCAACTCTATCTGCTCTCCTCACCCTGTGACAGCACACTCTTCTTTTTCTCTCTTCCAGTGTCCATTCAACCAACACTTGTCCCCTCCTCTCCACTTTCTTCTTCTCCCCTCTAAAATCAGTAGGACAGTCTCATATATATATTAGACCATAAAGTGCACATACCACATGCATCACTCTGTGTCCCCAGATCCAGTTCATTCTTTCTCTGAAGTGTTGGCTTCAGTGCTGGTTTCAGCTCTGGGTTTGCAGCAAGTCTAGGGGCCACAGGCTCAGGGGACCCTTCAGGTTGTCAAACCATTAATTCTGGTCTTATAATTGAATTCTTGATCTGCACAACTCTTTTTATTGTGCTACATCAGAAACTGTACATTACATCCCCTATCAGGGCTGTCTTCAGTGGTGACCAGGCACCATCTGGTTCTCTGGGTCTCATGCTGATGTAGTCTCATAATCATATGGTTCCTTTTGTCTCCTGACAGAGCTCACACTTTTAATCACATTTTATACCCTTCCAACATTGTTTGCAAAACCAAAACAATATCAAAATATCATGAGATAGAAGGGAGTGTCAAAATTACTTTTATGTATGACAAGAAGGTTCGTGTTTCCTAGAACTTTCATACAAGGAAGAACTTGAACCTGTTCCTGGTACCAGAACTATGTGGTGTATTTTGAATTCAGTGTGCCAGCTCTAGGGGAATGTGGTGGTCAGGATTATGTCAACTTGGCTGTTCCATGTTTGGCTGCTGTATCAAGTGGCAGGGTGGGGCCTGTGGTGGCTTCCTGCCCCTCAGCTCTCATTTTTAGCCCTTCCACCACCTACTGGCGGTCTGCTCATGTAGACAGCAGCTCCTGCTCCCTTCTGGCATCTGGTTCCTTGTTCTGAACTAGCAGCTGTTGCATTCATCAATCCTGACAGCCAATGCTTGAGAGTCCTCTTCCCTGACCAGCCAACTCTGGGTTTGCCAGCCTCTGCAGCTCCTCTCACCACCAGCTTGGGATCCACCGACCTACACAAGCGATGAGCTAGAACTCTGGTCTCTGACCTGCTGACCTTGGGTTCACCAGCTCCTGTGGCGAAGTGAGGCTAGTGCCAGGGTTTGGCATGTTCAGCTTCTGCAATTGCATGAGCTGTTGTTTCCTTTATATATAAATCTTTCTTTGTACTTTGCGTATACATCTTTCCTTGTACACATATGTATTACTGCTCTTGCTTCCCTAGAAAACCCAGTCTAAGGCAAGGGGGCTTTCTCTCTCTGTCAGCTCTGGAAGAAGGTCCTTGTCGCGCATCAGTCTTCCCTTGGTCTGGGAGCGTCTCAGCACAGTAACTTCAGGTTCAGAGGAGGTGCTCTGTGACCAGTGGCACTTTCTTGGTAGTACAACGTCCACAGCTCTCTTCCCTTTTCTTTTGTCTCTTGTGAGATAAAAGGTGGTGCAGGCCACATCCCAGTGAAATTTCTATAACATGAAATCAGGGAGATAACCTTAGCAGAGGTGTTACAATCTCACCTTAATCCTATTTAACACAATCCATCTTGCCCTATTAACCACAGCAAAGATTAGGATTTACAACATATACAAAAATTACAATCGCAAAATAGAGGATAAACACGCAACACTGGAAATCATGGCCCAGCCAACTTGTTACACATGTTTTTCAGAGAGCATAATGCAATCTATAACTGAGTCATAGTAGCTTAATTTCAAAGATAGAGCTGTCTTACCTTCGAAATAAGGCTATCTTACCTTCAAGTGCAGTTGGATCTCGGTCTTCATATGATGTCATTAGGAATATTTCTCTTCCCATTGGCTGCTTTTTTTATACAGCCTCTACTGTCTTAGTGGCAAGGTGGATAGCAGGGACTCTGCTTATATTTTTAGTCAGCGTCTCCAATGGGCCAAGGACTTTCTTTCCCAATTGTTTCAGAAAAAATATCCTAGGACAGCAAAAAACTGGCCTAGGACTCATGTGCCTGTTTCTGAACAAAACACTGTGGTCAGGATGATGGAATACTCTAGTTGGCCGGGTTCTGATCAAGTGACTGCCCTTCATCCCTCAAACTAAAGTGTTAGTGAAATTTATCTGTAAAATGATGAAATTGAACAAGATTGTCTCTAAGGTTCTTCTTCTTCTTCTTTTGTCTTAGTATTTAAAAAAGAAAATGAAATTTCTCAAAAGTTCAGTTTTACAATAAATGCTAATTTGTGGGATCTTGTAGATTTTGCCTCTTAATTTTAACCATTTTTTCATCTTGAGTGGATGTATTTCTGGGTATGTAACAGGAAAGCTGCTGTTCTATAGTTTCCAAATGAATTTTGAATCTATCTTTTATAATATCCAGAACACCAGACTCTCAACTCACTATCAATTTAATTTTAGAAATGTTATACAGCTGCATAAAACACGCTATGTGCTAAAAATTTGATAGCTGAATATAATTATGAAGAAGCTCTTTTTCTGCCTAACAGTAACTTCTTTTTCATTGTATCCTTTTTAATGAATTATTGAGTAAGCATCAAACTGCCATAACATTTTCCTGCTTTAAGTTGCTTATTTGAAAAACTTGCTTTCAGAACTGTACTTTATCAAAGATGACTTAAGGTAAAAGCAGTCTATAAATTAATAACTTACATCGGAGTGAAAAGCAGATACTTAATGCTGAATAATGAATAAAGCAAAGACTTTTCGGGTGGGCAATTCAAGGTTAGATAAACAGAAATAGTCAGGATGTAAAAAACTAACTTATTTTAGATGCTTCAATTGCATTAAAAGATTAAGTATAGTCTTTGGTATAAAATATGAACATTAAATGCAAATTCTATTCCATTTTAATTTGTCTAGCAAAAGAATACTTAAACTTCTTGGTGTCTTGTAGAAATTTTTATATTTACAGATTAGTCTGACTGTGTGTTATATGTTCTAAACTGTCTGCTTCTTGTTTAGTAATTTGTTCAACTTTCTCACTGACATTACATATTATGATTTTTTTAAGAGTTTACAACTGATGGGTATCATGATTCAAATTATGTGTATAATGCTCAGGAAATTTTGTCAGTACTGAAAAGAACTTAGCAGGCATGCCTAATGATTTTCTTCTATAGAGCATCTTTCCTAGGAACTCATAAGTGGTATATATCAAAATAACAAGAAAACAAACAATAGCAACAGCCACTATTTATGTCAGAGTCTGTGTAAGGTATTTTACTTACATGGGCTAATTAATGTAATTCTAACAAATCTGTGAAGTAGGTATTACTGTACTCTTAGATAAGGATCAGAGAATTTCATTAAAATTCTCAAAATCACACAGCTACTAAGTAGTAGACTTCAGACCCAAGCTATTTTCTTAAAGTCATCTCATAAGATTGACTTTATCCCCTCAGGTTTCAGATAAATTTAAACTCTAGACTCAACACCACCACCACCAACAAAACCCATTGCCATCTAGTCAATTCCAACTCAGAGGTACCCGCTTGTTATGAGTTGGAATCAACTGAAAGGCAGCAGGTTGACACTGTGTTAAGAGCTTAAGAGCTCTTGAACAGAAAAAAGTGTGCTTTTTTTTTTAAAGTAACTTCCCAGGGACTACAAAGAGTCATAGCTTCTTTAGTTTTCTTTTGTAGGAATAATCTGGGGTGTGAAGGAAGGTGACCATGAATTGGGGCCTCCACAGATCGTATGTCATGTTGAAACTGCTGTGATCCCTGGGAAGTTTTGCTCTTGAAATAACTGGCATTGACTTATTTAGTACAAAACACCCCATGTATTATGCTGTCATCAGAGCCATCCTTGGAGATAATTGCAATGTGCCAGCAATGACAACAGCCAGCCTTGGCTCTCAGGGCTTGCTTCTGAAAGGAACTGCGTGGCTTTACAATGATAGCTCAGACTGGCAGTGAGAAGGGGAGGGTGGGAGAGCAGCAGGAGAAGACATCTTTTCAATATGGATGAACAAGATGAGCTGCTGAGGACAGCATGCTGTGCTGGCTGAACCAGGGTTTCTGTGACATCACGCCACACTCTTATACTCTAAACAGCATTCCCCAAGGACAACAGCTGCCATGGTTGGCTGACAAGCTAGTATTCGTGTTCACTCCATCGCGTAAGGCGTGCCAGTTCCTCATTTCTGAGGGGCTACTTTCTTTCCTTAGAGACTCTGTTCTCACTCAAGAGATTGAGGTCTGTGATAATGCTGAAAGAATTTGTTTTCATGATAGTCCAAAAGGTGCCCCAAACTGGCTGTCTCCAGAGTGTCCCTATCAGGGAGCCACAGAGAGTTATAAGTGAATAGAGATACCATCTCCTCCACCCTCAACCCAGCAAGGGACACTGGGAAGCCAGAGCCCTAGCAGCCGTACCATTTCCCAGGGTGCCACTTATACATTCTCATTTCCCATGTGTGCCAGGATGTGAAAGAGTTTGGGAAGAACTAATAAGATGGTTGGCAAAGACTCACATGTTGTTACAGTTATCATTTAATTTCAACAGTATGAAAGTACAAAGAACTTCAAAGATAGCTACACTCTTTGTTTTCTGGAAAACAGGGAGAGATGTCAGACATCTAACTTCTGCCTCTTTGTTAGTCATTTTGTGATCTGTGATATGACTGCAGTTATGCCCAAATAGCCAGAAAGTTCCATTGACAGGTTTTCGTTGTAACTAATTCAAAATGAAGATTCTTAAGCATAATCGTAGAGTAAACCCCAAACCAAATCCACTGCCATTGAGTTGACTCTGACTCATAGTGATGCTGTAGGACAGAGTAGAACTGCCCCATACAGTTTCCAAGGACTGCCTGGTGGATTTGAACGGCCAACCTTTTGGTTAGCAGCCACAGCACTTAACCACTGTGCCATCAGGGCTTCACAGGGTACTACAGGACTTATTAAAGGCCTCTGAATTATTAAAGAATAAAGTGTTTCCTGTCATTGTTGGATATTTGATTGTAGTCACATCTAGCATGTGATTATCATGCATTTATGATATGACATTAGAATACTTTACAGTCTTATCAACATCAGCTTAGCCCTTGAGAGGATGTTTGCTTCTTCTTAGGGACTTTACCAGTAATTAAGGTAAATTACCAAATTTTCAATAGTAAAAGTGACTATGGAGGTGGGGCCAAGTGGTAGTCAGACATTTCCTGTGGTCTCTCTTAGAACCAAAAATAAAATAAAAACAAGTGAATTGATTATATGTGACATTCCAGGAGCCCTAAACATCGAAGGCAAAGTTGAACAACCAGACTGAGCAGCAAGGGGAGGAAGAGATAGTTTAGAAGCAGCTAGGAGTTGCCAGACCTGAGCCATCAGGAATCAGCACACTGAAGGCTAGATCCACTGGCTCAAGCGCAGTGGGGTGAACAGTGGCATTTGGGATACATTTACCACATCGGGAGAGATTGTGCAACACAGAGTCCTCACATGCCTCTAGAATCAGTGAAAAGTGGCACTCAGTGGGCAAAAGAATGTAACTTGCATCTAACCTACCACAGAGATCTAGAAACTCTCCTTTGGGATAAAGCTCTCATCTATTTACCAGCTCTCCTCCCACTCTACACTGGGTCCTAGCCAGCTTCAGAGACTGACACATCACCTGGGCTTGAGGTAGGACCCCTTATGTACCCTGAGCCATTGTCCTGGCCTTGGAGATAGAACAAATTAACACACACACACACACACAAATCTACTAGCTCCCCTAAGCCAGGAACTCAGAGAAGAAACAGTTCCTTTGTCTAGGCAGAGGCATGAGGGGTCCACAGACTTCCAATGCCTTTCACTCATATACAGACCTGTGTAGTCCCACCATAGCAGAGTAGACACTCATTTGCCCAGTACAACAAGGTATATACCTGAACCTTAATTTCACTATATCAACTATATGGTGGAAAGGCAAGTTCATGACATTTGTCACCATACTGCCTATTAAGCAGAGTCCTCACCTACCCACAGCACATGACTGGTCGTTCCACTCATGCTACCTAGCCATTTGCAACCAGGGTCCAAGAATAAGTGGTGCTTCCCAGTCCTTATAACCAACAGCATTGGGTACCCATAATCTGGCTGCAAAACCTACCCAGATACATGCTACAGAGAACAGGGACACATTTTCTTCAGAGGGACTGAGGGATGGCTGTCAGTCCCCTGCCATGTTCAGCATGTGAACCCATATTGCAGCCAGGTAGCTGTGCCTGCACCAATCACTCCTGCCCCTCTAGGACTATAGGTGACAGCCTACACCACATACTTGGTGATCAACTATCTAGATACTTGTGCTGAATCCATGCAAGAAAAGTAAATGGACCCCTGGGCTCACATACCTAGTAACAGCTCTAACCCATATGATAGGACGTGAGAATTTCAAAGGCACTAGTAATCAAACTAGCTTATGTTAGCAGCCTACTTGAGCATTTCAAAATGAAATTAAAGAAGACACTAGGGCATGGTAAGGGAACATAAAATAAATAAATACAATAACTTATTGATGGCTCAGAGGCAACAGTCAATATCAAATCACATAAAGAGGCTGACCACAATGGCTTCATAAAGCTCTCAAAACAAAGAATCTAGGAATTTTCCAGATAAAGAGAGAACTTCCTGCCATTATCAGAGGTAGAATACAAAAGATTAATATATAGAACTCTTCAAAAGATCAGGAAGGTGCTCAGGCAAAATGCAGAAAATGCCAAGAAGCACAATGACACAGCAAGAGAGGAACAAGGAAAGATGAGAGAAGAGGCTAAGTGCAGATTTAACAGGCCACGACAATCAATAGACAGCAAACAGAAATCCAGAGGATAAACTATAAAATTTCAGAATTAGACAACTCAATAGAAAATTAAAGGAGCAGAATTGAAGTAATGGAAATCAGGATCAGTGAGACAGGAGATAAAGCACTTGATACCAACATATTTGAGGAAAAATCAAATAAAAGAATTTAAAAAGTGAAGAAACTCTAAGAATTATGTGGGACTCTATCAAAAGAAATAACTTATGAGTGACTGGAGTACTAGAACAAGGGAGATAACAGAAAATGCAGAATGTTTGAAAATTTATTGGCACACAATTTTCCTAACACCGTGAAGGATCAGAAAATAACTATCCAAGATGTCCATCAAACCCCACGTGAGGTAGATCCCAAAAGAAAGTCACCAAAACATACAATCAAACCTGCCAAAACTGAAGATAAAGGCAGAATTTTTAGAGCAGTTAGGGATAAACAAAAAAAAATTATTTACAAAGGAGAGTCTACAAGACTAGGCTTGGGCTATTCATCAGGCACTGGGCAGGCAAGAAGGCAATGGGATGACATATATAAAGCCTTGAAGGAAAAAAATTGCCAGTGAAGAATTATATATCCAGCAAAACTGTCTCTCAAATATAATGGTGAAATTTGGACATTTATAGATAAACAGAAGTTTAGGGAATTTGCAAAAACCAAACCAGAATTTCAATAAGTACTAAAGGGAGTCCTTTGATTGGAGAATCAATACCATTAGATAATAACTGAAGAACAAAACATGGGACAGAGCAACCAGATATCAACCCAGATAGAAAAATCACAAAAATAAATCTAGCTAAAACACTGAAAATAGGGAAACAGAGACATCATTATGGAAATGATAGCAACATTATAACAAAAAAAGAGGGACTAAAAATGCAGTCATAGACTTTTCATGTGGAAAGGAAGTCAAGATGATATACAGAAATAGAAGAGTGGCTTAAACTTAGAAATAATAGGGGTGAATATGAAGACAACCACAAAGTAAACTAACAATCCTAATCAAAATAAAAAAAGAAAGAAAAACATAAAGACTTAGCAAATACAAAATCAACAACAATTAAAAAGATGAAAATACATAAAGAAAAATGACTCAGCACAGAAAATTAAGGGAACAATAGAAACTGTGAAAAATACACACACAAAAAATCAAAATAACAGCACTAAACTCATACCTATCGATAATAACACTGACTACAGCTGTAAGTGGATTAAATGCACCAATAAAATATAACACTACCTAAAAGAGACACACCTTAGACTCGGAGACATAGACAAGCTAAAATTCAAAGCAGGGGAAAAATATATATGAAGCAAACATCAAAAAAGAGCAGGAGGGCAATATTAATGTCTGACAAAATAGATTGCAAATTAAAATCTACCACCATGGATAAGGAAGTGCACTATGCTATACATGCTATGTATACATGCTATGCCCTACACTATACATAATCGTATAATGATTAGAGTGTCACTATACCAAGAGGACATAAACATATTAAATATTTATACACTCAACAGCAGGCCTGCAAAATACATAAAACAAACTGTAACAGCATTGAACAGAGAAATAGACATTATAGTAGGATGTTTCAATACACCATTTTCAGTGAAGAACAGAACATGCTGTGTCATGGATTGAATTGTGTGCCCCCCAAAATGTATGTAGCAATTTGTCTGGGCCATGATACCTGGTACTGAGTGATGTTCCTATCTGTTGTCAATCCTGCCTCTATAATGTTAATAAGGGTAGATGGGTAGCAGTTGTGTTGGTGGGGCAGGACTCAGTGTGTAAGATTGTATTGTGCCTTGAGGTAATCTCTTGGGATATAAAGGAAAGGGAAGCAAGCAGAGTTGGGGACCTCATACCACCAAGAAACAGAGTAGAATGCATCCAAGGAGCAGAACGTGTCCTCTGGAAAAGAACTGGGGTCCTTGTGCCTCAGTAGCTCCTAGTCCAGTAGAACATTGACAAGGGCTTTCCTTCAGTGCAAATAGAGAAAGACTTCCCCTAGAGCTAATGTCCTGAATTTGGGCTTTTAGCCTGCTTTTCTGTGACAAAACAAATTTCTCTTTGTTAAAGCCATCCACCTGTCATATTTCTGTTATGACCACAGTAGATCACTAAGACATCCAGAAAAAAGATTAATAAAGACACAGAAGATCTAAATGCCACAGTCAACCAATTTGACCTCATCAACATATATAGAACATTTCTCTCAACAGAAGTCAAGTATGCTTTCTTTTCCAGGTGCAGGAAACATTGTCTAGAATAGACCCCATATTAGTCCATACAGAATACAACACACTAAAATATTAAAAAGCATCTTTTCTGACCATAAAGTCATAAAAGCAAAAAATCAATAACAGAACAAGCAAGGGGAAAAAATCAAACATATAGAAACTGAATAACACTTTTGTCAAAAACTACTGGGTTATAGAAGATGTTTAAGGACAGAATAGAGAAATTCACAGAATCAGATGGGACTGAAAACATATCTTACCAAAACCCTTGAGACACAGCAACAGCAGTGCTCAGAGCTCAATTTACAATGTTAAATGGATACATCCAAAAAGGAGAGGACCAAAATCAAAGCATAAACCCTGTGACTCAAACAAATAAAAGGAGCTGTTGAACACCAGAAGAAAGCAGGTAATAAAAATTAGAGGAGAATTACATGAAACAAACAACAACAGCAGAGCCCACTGCCATAAAGTTGATTCCAATTCATAGTGACTAGAGAGTAGGAAAACAACTGAAAGAGTTGACAAAGGACCAAAAGTTGATTCTTTGAAAAGATCAACAATAACCATTGGCCAACAATAAACTGTTGGCCAAAATGATAAAAGAGAAACAAGAGAGAAAGCAAATACCCTGAATGAGAAACAAGATGGACCATGTCACAACAGACTCAACTGAAATTTAACAAATTATAACAGAATACTAAGAAAAATTGTACTCTAACAAATTTGAAAAACTAGAAGAAATGGACAGATTTCTAGAAACACACTATCTACATAAGCTAACATAGAGGTAGAACAACTAAATAAGCCAATAAAAGAGATTGAAAAGGTAATTTAAAAACTACCCAAAACAACAAAAAGCTTGGCACTGACAGCTTCACTAGAGAGTTCTACCAAACTTTCAGGGAAGAGTTAACAGTACTACTGCTAAATGTATTTCAGAGCACAGAAAAGCTGGAATACTCCCAAACTTATTTTTGTCAAGCCAGTATAACCCTTATACCTAAACCAGAAAAAGATAACCCCCAAAATAAAATCATACACCAATATCCCCTATGAACTCAGATGCAAAAATCTTGAACAAAATTGTAGCTAATAAAATTTAACAACATATCAAAAAAAAGAATTCACCATAACCAAGTGGGATTCATACTAGGGTTGCAGGGATGATTCAATGTTAGAAAAACAATCTATATAATCAATCACATAAATAACAAAAGGCAAGAATCACTTGATTTTATCAATTAACACAGAAAAGGCATTTCACAAAATCCAACATCTATTTATGATAAAAAAAAATCTTAGCAAAACAGGAACAGTAGGGAGATTCTTAAAGTAATGGCATTTAAACAAAGCCAAGAGCCTTCCCCTTGAGAGCAGTTACTAGACAAGGGTACCCTTTCTCACCACTTGTATTCTAGTCAGAGCAGTTAGCCTAGAAAAAGAAATAAAGTGTATTCAAATTAGTAACACAGAAGTAAAAGTCTATTTGTAGATGATATGATCTCTACACAGAAAACCCTAAAGAAGCAACAAAAGTGAACAAACAAAAACTGGAACTAAATAAAAGTGTTCAGCAACCTGTCAGAATATAAGATAATCATACAAAAATCAACTGGATTCCTCTACACTAACAAAGAGAATGTCAAAGATGAAATCACCAAATCAATACCATTTACAGTAGCCCCCAAGAAGATAAAATACTTAGGAATAAATCTAACCAGAGAGATAAAAGATCTATGAGGTTTGACAACTAAGTTCGAGAACTCATCCTAGAAAAAGTGCTACATACCTCACTGCTGAATATCACAACAGTCTCGCCTTCCAAGTACTCCCCTTGGGATGCCATACAATGATACCAGTGCCTAGTGTACCCTTCAAAGCAATTTGGAAACTCTTTTTTCTGGAATAGCCATCAGAGCTGTTGTTGTATTACCCTTGATGTCCTGAATGTCATCAAAATGTTTTCCTTTCAATATTCCCTTTATTTTGGGGTAAAGAAAAAAGTCACTGGGGGCCAGATCAGGTAAGTAGAGAGGATGTTCCAATAAAGTTATTTGTTAACTGGCTAAAATCTCCTTCACAGACAACTATACAATTAAGTCTGTAAGCTTGCCACCATGCCACTGTGCACAATGGCTGTTTCAGAAAGAGTCCCAAAATAGTTTTGAAGGGTGGACTAGGCGCTGGAGTTGGTGCATAGCTTCCCAAGGGGAGTACTTCAAAGGTGACTGAAATGATGATATTCAGCAATGACATATATAGCACTTAGAACAATTAAGTTCACAGACTTAATTGCCAGACCTCCTATACAAAGAAAACTACAAGACAGTACTACAAGAAACCAAATGAGACTACATAATTGGAGAAAGCCACCTTGTCATGGATAGACTCAACCTCATGTAAATGTCTATTCTACCCAAAGCAATCTAGAGATACAATGCAATCTCAATCCAAATTCAAATGGCATTTTGTAATGAGATGGAAAAACAAATCACCAACTTCACATGGAAAAGGATGAAGCCCTGAATAAACAGAGCATTACTGAAGGAGAAGAACAAGGAGGCCTCATACTACCTGAATTTAGAACCTATCATACTGCCATAGTAGTCAAAACAGCCCAGTACTGGTACAAAAACAGATACATATACTGATGAAATATAATTAAGAATCCATCAGTCAGCTGATATTTGTCAAAGCCCAGAGTCCATGAATTAAGGAAATGAGTTTCTTTGACAAATGGTGTTAAAAAAAAAAAAAAAAAAAGGAAAAAGATCCACATCTCATACCATTCATAAAAACTAATTCAAAATGGATCAAAAACCTAAATAAAGAACATGAAAGAAAAAATGGGGACAATGTTAGGAGTCCCAATATATGGCATAAACAGAATACAAAATGTTACTAATAATGTACAAACAACAAACAGAAACTAGATATCTTTAAGCACTTGAAAATCAAACACTTAGCTCATTGAAAGACCTCACCAGAAGAGTAAAAAGATGACCAAAAACTAGGAGAAAAATTTGGGTATGACAGATCCAATCAGCATCTAATTTGTAAAATCTGTAAGATAATGCAAAACCTCAACAACAAAAAGATATATAACCCAATAAAAAATGGCAAAGGATGTGAACAGCACTTCACCAAAGAAGACATTTAGGCACCTAATAGATACGTAAGGAAATGCTGACAGTCATCAGCCAAGAGAAATGTGAACCCAAACTATAATGAGATACGATTTCATCCCAATATGGCTAGTGCTAATCCAAAAACACACAATAATAAGTGCTGGAGAGGTTGTGGAGAGACTGGAACACTACTACACTGCTGGTAGGAATGTAAAATGATAGAGCCACTTTGGAAATCAATTTGGTATATTCACACAGTGGAATACTATGCAACAATACTGAACAATGATGAATCTGTGAAACATTTCATAGCATGGAGGAATCTGGAAGGCATTATGACGAGTGAAATTAGTCACAAAAGGACAAATACTGTATAAAGACCACTATTATAAGGACTTAAGAAAAGGTTTAAATAGAGAAGAAGATATTGATGATTAGAAGGGTGGAGAAGGATGAGTGGGGTATACACTAACTAGATAGTAGACAAGAATTACTTTAAGGCCCTAGGACATTAAACTGGAGTAAAAACAGTATCTTCAACAAATGGTGCTGGCAAAAATGGATATCCATCTGCAATAAATTGAAACAAGATCCATATCTTACACCTTATACCAAAACCAACTCCAACTGGATAAAAGACCTAAATATCAAACCTAAAATGATAAAGCTCATCCAAGAAAAGGTAGGAACAACAATGCAAGTTTTAATAAACAACGTAGACAGACTTCAAAATCTGTCAAACAAACCACAATCAACAGAAGAGAAAATAAATAAATGGAAACTAGTAAGAATCAAACACTTTTGCTCATCTAAAGACTTTATTAATAGAATTAAAAGGCCACCTACAGAATGGGAAAAAATATTTGGCAACTCTATGTCAGACTGACGCCTGATCTCCCTAATCCATAAGATACTACAAAATATCCGTAAGAAGAAGATAAGCCATCCAATTAAGTGATGGGCAAAGGAGATGGACAGACATTTCTCTAAAGAGGAGATCCAGGCAGCCAAAACACACATGCGGACACGTTCACAATCTTTAGTTATTAAAGAAATTCAAATCAAGACCACAATGAGATACCATCTCACCCCAACAAGGTTAGCCATGACCCAAGAAACACAAAACAACAAATGCTGGAGAGGCTGTGGAGAAAGTGGAACCCTCCTACACTGTTGGTGGGCTTGCAAAATGGTCCAGCCTCTTTGGAAAGCAATCTGGTGCTACCTTAAAAAAAATGAATCTAGATATACCATTTGACCCAGTCATTCCACTACTTGGAATATATCCTACAGAATCAAGGCCTTTCACACCAATGGACACATGCACAAGAATGTTTATCGCAGCATAGTCCACAACACCAAAAAGATGGAATCAACCCAGATGCCCAACAACAGAGAAATGGATAGGTAAACTATGGTATATGTACTCAATGGAGCACTATGCAATGATAAAGAATAATGACGATTCCAGGAAACATCTCCTAACCTGGTTTCAACTGTAAGACATTATGTTGAGTGAAAGTAGTCAGTGACAAAAGGACAAATATTGTATGAGACCCCTATGATAAGATCCTAAAAACAGACTTATGTATAGAAGAAAAGACTCTTTGACAGCTCAAGGGAGGGGAGAGAGGGAGGGTAAGTAGGGGAGGGTTTAGATTAGATAGTTGGTAGAAATTTGATTGGGTGAAATCGGTGATAGCACACATTAGAAACAAGAACAATATTATGTGGACTTCAGCATAACTTGAATACTCCTTCCATCTTAGCCCAATATTGCATGGACAGAGTAGCTGGGGCCGGGGGCTGGGAACAATGCTGTCAGGTGAAATCGAGGCCAATTGGCACAACTAGCATTTTGCTAAGAGGGCTCTCTGCACCCCACATTGGTGAGTGGCATCTGGGGTCTTAAAAGCCACCAAGCTGCCATCCAAGGGCGCAGCAAATGGTCCCAACTCAGCAGGAATGGATGATCATGGAGGACAAAAATGACATGGGGTAAAGACAACCCAGAAGATAGAGAGACCCACACGAGTGGGTGCCTACATCGACTTGGGACTGGAAGAACTGGATGGTGCGTGGCCACCACCAGTGATAGCTACTATGGAGCTCACTAAGTTGAGTCTCACTGGCAACACAAGAATAAAAAGGGGTGCACCCTGAAATCTCCACTAAAAGACCATAGTTGATGGTGCGGCAGCTTCAGGGTTCCCCTGGGAGTGTGGCCCCTGGCCCTGATGCTGCCCTTGCCCATAAATCATAACGAAGGTCCATTCTTCAGACACGAATGGATTAGACTTGGAGATGCAGCCAGCCAAGTGTCGTCGAGTCGGATCCACAGAGTGACCATATATTGGATTCACTTTATGGTTCTGTGCCTCTATAGGATGTCATCCTTCTGACCTCTGGTGGGCATGTAAATTTATATGAGAATGTATATTTTCACTCAGTCATAATAAAAAAAGAAAGAGATAAAAAAAGAATTACTTTAAGTAAAGGCAAGGACAACATACAATACAGAAGAAGTCAGCACAGTTGGACTAAACCAAAAGCTAAGAAGTTTTCTGACTACAACCAAACACTTCAAGAGGCAGAGTAGTAGGGGCAGGAGTCTGGGGACCATGATTTCAGGGGACATCTCTAGGTCAACTGGCATAACAAAGTTTTTAAAAGAAAATATTCTTCATCTTATTTGGGCAAGAGACACCTGGGATCTGAAAAGGTAGCAAGCAGTCATCTAAAAAGCATCAATTCAATGCAACCCACGCAGAGCAAAGGAGAGTGAAAAATACCAAAGTCATCAGGAAAATATGAGCCCGAGACAGAACCAAAAACCAAACCAAACATACTGCTTTAGAGTCTATTCCAACTCATAGCGACACCATAAGACAAGGAATGCATGGCAGATTTGAACTGCCAACCTTCTGGTTAGTAGTTATAGCTCTTAAGCACTACACCACCAGGGTTTCAAAGATAAAGAAAAGGACACATAAACCATTCATTCCCTCAGCTTAAGACCAGAACTAGATGGTGCCTGGCTACCACCAATGACCATCCTGACAGAGATCACAGCAGAGTCTGCAATGGGGCGGAAGAAGAGTAGAGTGCAAGACTCAAATTCTAGTGACAAGACTAGACTTGAAGGTCTACTAGACTGGAGGGACCTCAGAGGACACTGTCCCTGGACTCTATTAGACCAGAACTAAAACCATTTCTGAAGCCAACTCTTGAAAGGTTAGACTGAAATATAAGACATAAAATGGTACTGGTAAAGAGTGTGCTTCTTGACTCAAGTAGATACATAAGACTACACGGGCAACTCCTGTCGGGAGGCAATCTGAGAAGGCAGAGGGGACAGGAGCTGGTTGAATGGTCATGGGAAATACAGGGTGGAGAGGAGGAGTGTGCTGTCTGTCACTTTGTAGGGAGACCAACTAGGGTCACATAACAATGTGTGTGTAAGTTTTTGTGTGAGAAACTGACTTGAATTGTAAGTTTTCACTTAAAGCCCAATTAAAGAGAGAAAAAACTGTGCTTGGTTATCAAGTCATCTTATCAGACTAGCTCTGTCATCAACAAGAATAAAATAGAGATTACTGTTTTACTATTTAATGGTCCTTAATATATCTGAAAATTAAGCACGCCAATTTTTGTTGTTGTCCCTTTTCTTTATTTTTCATTGTGTTTTAAGTGAAAAGTTTACAGTTACAGTCAATTTCTTATACAAAAACTTACATGCACTTTGCCATGAAACACGGCAAATTTGAAGAGCTCTGCTTCCATAGGATGATACCTGGGGGGACGATGTAAAGAAATTAGCTTTACACTTGCTCACTAATCCTCAGCTTCTGTCAGTCAGAGCTTAATTTTAGTCTGTTGTCTCTGGACCACACAATCAAGTGTTTTTCTTCACTCTAAAAACAGATCATTCCTGGAAATTTGTCCTAACTTCTGGTATTCCAAGCCAGTTTGGCACCAAAAGTCTCTGGGCTGATTTTCCCGGAAAACAAAACAACCTACCACTCTGCGGGCGTGACAGTTGGTTCTGAATCAGTGCTCTTGCCATTCTGTTGGATTCCACTGGTCTCCCTCTTGTTCACCTAACAAGTATTCCGACAGGTTGTCCTGCTAGTGCTCCTAGTACGTGCAATAAGGAGTCCTGGTGGGGCAGTGGTTAAGCAGTTAGCTGTTAATCGAAAAGTCAGTGGTGTGAGATCACCAGTAGCACCCCAAAAGAAAAGACCTAACAATTTGCTCTTGTAAGGACTGCAGCCTAGGAAGCCAAATGAGGCAGTTCCTCTCTGACTCACAAGGTTGCTGATACGAGTTGCATTCAACTTGATGGCACAAAACAACTTAAATGCTATGTTCCCCAATATTCTCTTTTTTCAATCAGGAGTTCACCTGCTTGGTTTTCATATCAAATTTCTCCTCCAACTCTTTCTTCCCAGTTTCACAAATCTAGTCTCTAAATTATGTTTTCTAGAGTTTGCATGTCCTAAGTAATCAGCAACTGCCTGTGACAAAACTCTGGGTTAACAAAATGTTAGTTTATATTAGAAGCTATTTTGAAAAAGCGCTAGTGTTTTAGAGTATTGCTACATAGAGATACTAAAGCAACTAACGCATAGTAGATGCTTAAAAAAAAAAATCCCACTGCTGCTGAGTCAATTTTGGTTCATATCAACCCTGGAGGACAGAGTAGAATTGCCCCATGAAGTTTCCAAGCAGCACCTGCTGGATTCCAACTGCCAAGCTTTTGGTTAGCAGCCATTGCACTTAACCACTATGCCACCAGGATTTCTTAGTGGATAGTAAATATTAAATTATACAGATACAGATTGCATGATACGCTTTTTGCTGTCAATCAGTACAAAAGTTCAGACTGTTGGCATCCTGCACAGTACTCTTGGGAAAACGGCAAAGTATAATAAAGATTGCCTCTGCCAATATTGATTGGCAATATAGTTGGGATTAAAAACCAACATTTGGCCAGCAATAAAGAATACAAAACTAATTATGTCATAGCCAAGACTGTACATATTGCAGAATGTGGAAGAAGGACAGAATTCTTGAGGCCTGGAGCAGTCAAGTACAGGTTTATGGAGGGAGGCCTATAGATGCAAAGAATTTCAAACATTGAAAATAATAATAATAGTAACAAAGGCAAAGGGACAAGAATTTAGACAAAATCATCTAGGCCCTAATCATTCTCAACAAATTTGGGTGAGAATAATTTAATTCAACTGAAGAGTAAAATACATAATCACTTGATGAGGAAAGATTTCAGAAGGCTAACTAGAACATCCTCCTGTCTTACAGTACATTATTTCTCAGCCCACTCCCAAGCAAGTACAACTTGCAGCTATTTTTAAAGACCTAAAGAGGCAGATTTTACAACCTCTTTAGGTAACCTGGCCTGCTAATAGCCCTTGCTAACAAGCAAGCTCTCCTGAGAAAATAACATCATGGTCCTTCTGCTCTAAGAATGTGTATTTCTTGTTCTAGTCTCTGTAGCAATGAACAGGAATGCAGAGTGTTACTGTTTGGTCAGATGCCCTACATGTAATTAAGTGTCTCCTTGGTTTTCTCTTCTGTTATTTGTTCTTCCATTTCTGTGTTCCAGCAAGCTTCTCCCCTTTGTTGGGTGAGTTTTCCTTGCTGTGATTTTGGCGGTGAGAGGCCCGTGTCCTCTCCATTCCCTGGAGGAGTGAGGACCTATCTGAGTGAGGACTGCCTCTACCTGTGGCAGACTAAGACCTCACTGCACCAGCTCTGCCCCCACCACCCCCTGGGGAAGCAGGAAATGCGGCAGGTGAAGAGGGTGGTCTTGTTTCTAGCTATGAGATGAATAGATTATAGCTGAATCTCATTAGCAGTCTTTGGAACATCTAGCAAGCCACATCATTACGAATCTGAGAGATGAGGGTTACACAGAGAATGAGAACTGTGAAAGGGGAGTGAAATGCCTCCTGCTCCCTTTTCTGTGCTGCACACTGAGGCCACAGGATGACCTTTCTACTGTAACCGGAAAAGTTCAGTTTCATTAAAGTGTCTGTGGGATGGGAGGAAAGGTTCACTTTCACTCAAGATGAACACAAATTTCTTTATGAATTGTTCTTCATAGTGTTTCCCAACTTAAGTTCATGGTAACAGCTTGCTTATGGCTCCAGGTTGGAACTTCTCTGCCTGATTTTCAAGATATAACCGAGCCCAGTTATCCAGCTGTATTTCTTAGAATTTTCTGGAGGGTTCCTTTTGTTCTACTGGTGATATCTATTCAGCCACTCAGTTTAGGTTAGTATTGTTCCTAGCTCCATCCATCAACTACATGATAGGGGAAACTCTCCCTTCTTGTCTCCTCTCTATAAAATCCAATTAACACTTTAAAGAGGTTTCTTGCAGCAGGTATGTCCAATACAAGGCATCATTTGATTTCTTGACTGTAGTTTCCTTGGGCACTACTTGTGGATCCCCTCTTTCACAACTTTAGTATATTCTTCATTCAACATGATGTTGCTTATTGGAACAGTTGTGAGGATTTTGTTTTCTTTGTACTGACGTGTAATTCACACTGAAGACTGTACTCTTTGATCTTCAGCGGTGTTTCAAGTCCTTTTCACTTTCAGCAAGCAAGGTTCTATCATTTGCACATCACAAGTTGTTAATGTATCACCCTCCAGTCCTGATGCCCTGTTCTTCTTCATATAGTCCAGTTTCTCAGACTATTTGCTCAGCCTACAGATTGAGTAAGTATGGTGAAAGGATGCAACACTGACACACTCCTTCCCTGACTTTAACTCACGCAGTATCCCTTTGTTCCCCTCCAGCAGCTGCCTTTTGCTATTAAGTTCTACATGAGCACAACTCAGTGTTCTGGAATTCCCATTTTCCACAATGTTACTCATATTTTGTTATGATCCACACAGTTAAACACCTTTGCATAGTTAATGAAGCGCAGGTGAACATCTTTCTGATATTCTCCACTTTCAGCCAAGATCCATCTGACATCAGCAGTGATACCCTTTGTTCCACGCTCTCCTCTGGATCTGGCTTGAATTTCTGGCAGTTCCCTGTTGATGTGGTCCTGCAATCACTTTTGACTCATTTTCAGCAAAATTTTTCTTATACATGATATTAAAGATATTATTTGATAATTTCTTCTTTGTGTTGGATTGTCTTTCTTGAAGTGTTAGAATGGACTATGAATGCTCTGGATCAATAAGTTATACATAAACAAGAGTTTTAGACCAAGGTATTTTCTTTTAAGGGCATTCATTCCTGCTGATTTATTCTGTTTCACAGGCAAACAAAGAAGACACATAAGGGGTACAGAATGTCCTGATGAATTAAATCATATCTCACTAAATAAGTGTTGAATTCCTGGCCCTCCTACCTGTGGATGTCATCCCTTTTGGACATGGAGTGTTTGTTATGTTAATGAGACCATACCACTGTCCTAAACCTAAACCTTTCATTAAATATGAGACAAAAATTTATTCATTTTATAGAAGGGAAGTGATATGAGATAAAAGAAAAATAGTAGGATGTCTCACTTTCTGAAATATGTATCTGTTCCCATGGGCAAGGGGAGGGAGTAAGGAAACTGGCCAAGGCAAACTTTGTTTGAAAAGACTATATTTCCCTCATGCACACTGTACCTGAGCTCCTTAAAAGGAATGGGCATTTTTTTTTTCCAGGGGGTAAGAATAAATTAATGGTTTTGAGAATCATGAGACATGAGTTTATATGAAAAGACCTGGCATGGTTTCACATTGAGAGAGCTCAGTGTTGTCCAAAAATATGGGAAGTAATAGATGTAGCATTAATACATGGTGAGAATAGGTCCCTTAGAGACCAGAGCTGCTGGTGCTGTCAGAATATTAGTGTTGGGAATCCCGTGGGAGACTTCAGGAAAGGAGAACAAGGACAACTCATAGTAATGAGAATATTGGGTAAAAATTCAAACTTATTTTTATAAACCAATGGTGACTACTGGAATGGCCCATAACCCGTTGCCACTGAATCAATTCCAACTCATAGAGACCCTATAGGATAGAATAGACCACCTCATAGGGTTTCCAAGGAGCAGTGGTAAATTCAAACTGCTGACTCTTTGGTGAACAGCCATGCTCTTAACCACTGTGCCCATAGAATGCTGAACTGTCCAGAAGATAGTGCATAGAGGAGATCTGGCAAGTAACTGAGGCTGAAGGAGATAAAAGAGGAACACAGTTGGTAGGTCAAGACAACCCCATGGGTCTAGGCACACCCTGAGATATGGTGCTCTCTTATTGAGGTTTGGTATTTAGAAAATGGTATCTTAGGAAAGAAGTGGCTTCAGATCCCAGTATAGGAAGAATTTTCCTCCTAGGGCATGGTCTAGGCAACTCAAGGAGTGCTGAGCAAAGCCAAATGTGTAAATTCATGTTTGGATACTTACATTCTGGGGTCACTGACACCTATTAGTCCATCTTTGCCCTTAGGAAAAGATCCTGCATTGTAAGCTTTGCTTGAGCTGTTCTCTGAGAAGCCAGAAGATCAACAGGTCTCAGTGTTGGCTCCTTGAGAGAGGTCACTTTGCTTGGTGCAAAACTATAAGTAAAAATAGAAGCCCCAGTGTAGACTCTTGGGCAAATGACTTATTCATGGGTTCTAAATTATTGAGGTCATTGAAGACAGTGCTATTTTTAACCTTTGGGAAAGAAAAAAAAAGTGATGAGTTGGATTTTAAGGAAGGTTGTGCCTTTATACGGTAAAAAGTAGAAGGTGTAGGTAGTAACTGAAAGGCAAAGAGGGGATACATGCATCCTGGGATGGGCATATGCTCAGTGAGTGACCTCAGCAGCTTCTGTCTGTAGACAAGCCTCCCTCATTTGCAATCAGACAGCCATGAAGAAGGAACTTTTGCAGAGCTGGATTGGCCTTGCAGCAGGTACCTTTAGCTAAAGTGATTTTATAGAGTGCTGAGACAAAAAGTATCACAGTATGTTTTCCTCACTTCTTGTCATTTTTCTAGAACTTGATAGCTTTGTTTTTCTCTTGAAATGGATATGTTTTCTGGAGAAGCAAAACAAGTAAATAGTATTAATATATACATAAAAAAAGTTTTACATCAAAGAAATGGCTCGCACAATTTTTGAGGCTGGAACATCCCAAGCAATGGATCAAGATTGAGGCTTCTCCTGATTTACATAGCTACAGGGGCTGGTGAACCCAAGATCAGCAGTTCAGAGAGCAAGCCTCTTGCTCACAGGCTGTGAAGATAGACGAATCCCAACTTTAATGGGTAAGCTGCTAGCTCAAGTTCTAAGAACCAGAGGTCAGATGAACAGGAGCAGCTCCAGGATTCAGAGCAAGCAAAAACCAGAATGTCCACTTACATTTGGATGCAGGCCACATGCCCAAGGATTGATTGGCTACTCATAGCAGATCCCATCATGGGGGTGATTACATATAAACCCTAAGAATCATGGTCCAGCCAAGCTGACACAGTCTTAACCATCACACAAGTATTAACTTATGTGCTGTCATATCAAGCCTCAGAAATAGATGCTATTATTATTCTCACATTGTAGATAGGAGGCTTCCCTGGGACACACAAACAGTTGGCAGCTCAAATCCACCCCATAGCAGCAGAAGAAAAGCCAGTGATTTACTGCTGTGAGATTGCAGCCACTGAAAACTATGGAGCATAGTTCTCCTCTGAAACACATGGGATTGCCAAGAGTGGGTATCGACTCAGTGGCAATGGGTTTGAGTTTTTTTTGGTGTTATAGACAAGGAGACCAAGGCACAAAGAGGGTGTATAATTTGCCTTACATAACTTAGTTGGTAAATGGACTCAAGCCCAGGGAGTTCACACTTTTAACTCTTCTGTTCCCCGTCCCCTAGACAGATCTTTCTCCATTATCTTCTCTTGCAATCGTCTCTCTGCTTCTGCCCACCCTCATGCTTGCCTGTTCCCCATCTTATAACAAACACTAAGGGCTGTGCCTTAGACTTGTCTGTTTATTTCACCAATCCACAACACTGAGTTGCTTAAGAAAGGGTAAATACTTTCTTCCTGAGACCTAAAAACTCTTCATTTCTAGTGTGAGAAATAATCTCCTGAAAAACTTAACATCTACTTTAACTAAGTAGCTGTGGGAATGTCTACTGCCTTTTCAGACATCAGGAAGAAACACTGCTCCCAGTTGGGAAACAGCAAAAGAAATACTGATATTAATTCAAGTCACTTTGTAAGATCTTATCCTGTGTGTTTGGAAACTCCACTGATGTAGTTGTTAAGTTTCATGGCTACTAATCAAAAGATCAGAAGTTCAAATCTACCATGCACTCCTTGGAAGCTCTCTGGAGCTCTACTGTTCCCTATAGAGTTGTTATGAGTCAGAATCAACTCAGTGGCAAATAGTTACTGTTGTTCGTTTGTTGCCCTGTGTGCGATACCAAAAAAACCAAACCATTTGCTGTTGAGTCAATGCTGATTCACAGCAAAGCTATGGGACAGAGTAGAATTGCCCCATAGAGTTTCTAAAAAGTGGGTGGTGAATTTGAACAGCTGACTTTTTGGTTAGCAGCAAAATGCTTAACCACTGTGCTATTGGGGCCTCTGTGTGTAATAGATGATATTAAAGCTTTGAGTGTAGTTGGTTATTTCTGTGTTAGAAATTGAGGAGGAATTTGTGAAAAGTATTGGTGCTGGTTCAGATGGTTTTCCTGACTTCTGTTTTTGATCATCTTTCTTCTTCCAAGACTTCTATCTTCACATTAATTGGCTCATGTTCCCATGAAAGGTGCTAGCTGGTATCCTTTCACTGGGCAGGAAACCAAGGAAGGAGAAATATGATCCTAAAGACCTTTCAGTGCTCTGATGGCGTTTGTTCTTTCTGGATCTGTCAGAGCTTCCTAACAGCCCAGTGCCTCCTGCTGGCTACTTCCAAGTGTCTATCATCTTCTTTAGCAGGGATAAAAGCAACCTGGTTACATTCCATTTAGGTCACATATACACTTGACGAATTTACTGGAAAGTAGCTCCAGTGTGTGAAGGAACTTTCCATAAATGCAAATGAACAGTTGTTGAAGACTGGATGGGAGAAAAAGGGCAATACACATTATCATTTTGATGAAAAGTGGTAAGGAATTCTCAAATAGTGAGAAGCAGAAAGGCATACATATTGTATTAAGGGAGAAGGTGGAATCTTTCTTGGCTTTTGTAAGGAAAAATGTAGGTGGTTGCCAGTTAGAAATGAGAACGGACTCGCCTCAAAGAAGGAGAGTAGATATCACATTAGGCCACCTGAGTGGGCACTGGTCAGCTGAGGGAATATAGAAAGAAACGTGAGAACTGGGAAGGGAAAGGTGAAAAAGAAGAGAATTAGAAAACTCTGCAATGCCAGATTGTTCAGAGAAGTTTTATAAATTTGCAATTATTTTTTTATAATAGCTGTGTTTAAAAACCTGCATTCAAAATTCCTGATAATTTATGTAATAGTTGTGAGCCTGTGCAGAGTGCCTACAGTATACCACTGATTGTCTATTCAATATTCACTCTCCTTCCCTTCTTACTTTTGTTCAAACATCTCACCTCATTTGCTATCACCACACAGGCCTCGGAGGAAGATAACATCTGTGGTTCTGAGGTGGTTGACAATGGGTCTTGGTAAGACTGGGAATATGAGCCATGCACTTTTCTTTCTAAGGTGGGAGAAAGTCTGCTGTCAAAGGGAGGTGAAAAAGGAGAATCTTTGAGAGCAGAGGAGTTCTCAGGTTTAGAGTTTTAGGAAAGATTCATATGAAGGTTGACAGTCTGAGAAGTTATTCCTTTAATGCTTTCAATTTAGTTTAAAATATCTCCATACTGGAGAGGCTAGGCTAAGACACTGGAGTAGCTACACATATTGTCTAATCCTTCTAACAATAAAGAACCAGAAAAACAACTGAGTGGATTATATAGGACATTATAGGAGTCCTGAATATCACAGGGAAAGCTGAGAGATTGGATTGGGTGACAGGGAACAGGTCCAGAAGCAATTACTTTGGCCAGAATTAAATCTTCACTCTGCAGAAAGATCTGTTTCTACTGCCTGAGTAAGGCTATGGCACAGTGCACAGGGTGAATGTAGCAACTGTGTTGTGAACAGAGAGCATCTTTCTCAGCAGGGAAGCTGAGCTTTGGATGACCACAGCTATACAAATGCAGAAGACTTTCACCTAAGCATCATAACGTCAATGATTTTGAATTTTTGCAGATAAATCCTTCTGGATGCATAAATTTCTCTCCCTTCCTCCAGTACTTCCCCCTCTCTTCTCTGCTCTGCACTGGATGCTATTCTCTGACACACTACTTGGACTGGAAATGGAACATCTTACACATGCACCCTGAGCTATTCTCCTGGACTTAGAGAAGGAAGCTGTTTTAGTCAGCTAGTGCTGCTCTAACAGAAATACCGCAAAGCAGATGACTTTAACAAAGGAAGGTTTATTCTTACACAGTCTGGTAGGTTGCAAGTCCATATTCAGAGTGTCCGCTCCAGGGAAAAGCTTTCCCCTTGTTGGCTCTGGAGGAAAGTCCAGTATTGCATCAGTCTTTATCCAGGGAACGTCTTGGTGCAGGAACCTCAGGTCTGAAGGACGGGCTCTTCTCCCAGTGCAGATTTCTTGATGGTGCAAGGCTCCCATTCTCTGCTTGCTTCTCTTTCCTTTTATCTCTTGCAGGCTGAAAGGATCAAGGGTGGGGCAAGCCATACTCCAGGGAAACTCCCTTTACTACAGAGCAGGGAAGTAATGCTATGCAGGAATTTACAGCCCCACCCTAATCCTTTCACATACAGTTTAGCAAAACCACAAAATGGAAGACAGTCCCAAGATACTGGGAATCATATCCCAGCCACATGCTACACATATTTTTCGGGGGACACAATTCAACCCATAACATCAGCAAAGGATGGGGAGGAGTCCTACCATATCCCCTGTACCAGGAACTCCCACTGCCTTTCTCAGCACATTCACAGCTCTAACAGTAAGGTGACAGGGCATTAGAATTTTTGTCTCCAGTAATCAAAGTAGCTCAAATGACCAGACTATTTAGACATTTAAAACTAAATTAAATGTGTGGGTGGGTGGGTGGTTAGAACACAATAACCATACAAAAATAAAGTATAATAACTTTATGATGGTTCATAGACAGCAATCAATTTCTAATCATTTAAAGAAGCAGACCACTGTGGCTTCAGAAAACTCCCAGAACAAAGAATAATAAAAAAATTCAGATGAAGAAGACTTCCTGCAATTATCAGAGGTAGAATACAAAAGAGTAGTGTTTAGAACTCTTCAAGACAGTTTCAAGGAGGTTAGGCAAGGTGCAGCAGAACATAATGAAAAATTAAACAGGCTGCAAGAAATACTTAAACAACAAAGATCTAAAATTCAGCAGATTAACAATAAAATTACAGAATTACACAATTCAATAGAAAGTCAAAAGAGCAGGATTGGGGCAATGGAACACAGACTTAGTGAGATTGAAGATAAAGCAACTGACACACAAATATTTGAGGAAAACTCAAATAAAACATTTAAAAAAATAAAGAATGACGGAGAGTTATGGGGGACTCTATCAAGAGGAATAATCTATGATTAGAGTTCCAGAACAGGGGGAGATAACAGAAAATACAGAGAGAATTGTTGAAGGTATATTGACAGAAAACCTTCCTGATACCATGAAAGGCACAAAGATATCTACCCAAGATACCAGTACATATGATAATCAAACTTATAAACTTAAAGATAAAGAGATGCTTTTAAAAGCAGCTAGGCTTAAACAACAACTTAGCTGGCAGGCTTAAACAAATAATAATATACAAAGGAAAGTCATTAAGACTGAGTTGATTACTCAGCAGAAACCATGCTGGCAAGAAGGCAATGGGATGATGTATGCAAAGTCTTGAAGGAAAAAACTATCAACCAAGAATTATATATCCTGCAAAATTGTCTCTCAAATATGATTGTGAAATTAGGGCATTTCCAGATAAACAGAAGTTTAGAGAATTTGCAAAAAACAAATCAAAATTACAAGAAATACTGTAGGAAGTTCTTTAATTAGAAAAATCAATAAAATTAGATATGTAATCAAGAGCACAGTGCAGAACAGAGCATCCAGATATCAACATGGGTACAGAAACCACAAAAATAAGCTAAAGCTAAAACACTAAAAATAGAGAAACAGAGATCTCAGTATGTAAATGATGACAACGTTATACCAAAAAAGGGACAAATTAATGTATTCATAGACATTTCAAATGGAGAGGAAATCAAAGTGATACAAAGAAATTAAAGACTGGGAAACTTAGGACATTAGGGGTAAATATTAAGATAACCACAAAGGAAATTAACAATCCTACACACCAAAACAAGAAAGAAAATCAAGAAGTCTAAGCAAATACAAAACTAACACCAGAGAAAAGGATGAAAAGAAAATCCATAAAGAAAAATGATTCAGCACAGAAAACTAAGTGAAACAAAGAAACTATTAACACACTTAAAAAGGCACCATAATGACAGCATTAAATTCATACCTATCAACAGCTATATTGAATGTTAATGTGTTAAATGCACCAATAAAAAGACAAAGAGTTACAGAATGGATTTAAAAACAAAAACAGAAACACCATCTGTCTATATGCTGCTTACAGGACACTCAGCTTAGATTTAAAGATACAAACTGAAACTCAAAGGACTGGTATACCAAGCTAACAACATTCGAAGAAGAACAAGACTGGCAATATTAATTTCAGATAAAATGTACTTTAAAGTAAAATCTACCAGGGTGTACAAGGAAGGTCACTATATATTGCTTAAAAGGTCAGTACATCAGGAGGACATAACCATATTAAATATTTACGGACCCAATGACAAAGTTTATAAGTACACCAAACAAACTCTAACAGCACTGAACAGGGAGATTTCCAGTTCCACAATAATAGTAGAAGTCTCCAACACACCATTTCAGTGACGAACAGAACATCCAGAAGGAAGCTCAATAAAGACATGGAAGATTCAAATGCTACAGTCAACCAACTTGATCTCAGTCACACAGAACACTCCACTTAACAACAGACAAGTATACTTTCTTTTCCAAAGCACGTAGAACATTCTCCAAAATAGACCACACATCAGGCCATAAAACAAGTCTTACCAAAATTCCAAGTATTGAAATATTGCAAAACATCTTTTCAGACCATAAAGCTATAACAGTCAACATCAATAAGGAGCAGAAGCAAGGGTAAAAAAAAATACATGACAAATGAACAACAGTTTACTCAAAAACTTCTGGGTTATAGAAGAAATCAAGGATGGGATAAACAAATTCATAGAATCAAATAAGAATGAAAACACATCCTACTAGGACCTAGGGAACACAGAAAAAGCAGTGTTCAAAGGTCCATTTATCTCAATGCATACATCCAAAAAGAAGAAACACCTGAAATCAAAGAATTAGCTCTACAACTGGAACAAATGGAAAGATAGCAACAAAAGAACCCCTCAAGCACCAGAAGAAAGCAGATAATAAAAATAAGCAGAACTAAAAGAATTAGAGAATAGAGAAAGAAAAAAAGAAAGCTAACAAAACCAAAAACTGATTTTTTTAAAAGATCAAAAAAATCGACAAAGCATTGGCCACACTGACAAAAGAAAAACAGGAAAGGAAGCAAATAATTCAAATAATAATAGGATGGGCAATTTCACAACAGACCCAAATGAAATTAAAAGAGTCATAATGGAATACTTCGAAAAATTATACTCTATAATAAATTTGAAAACCTATAGGAAATGGACAAATTTCTAGAAACACACTACCTACCAAAACTAGCATAAACAGAAATAGAACAACTTAATAAACCCATCACAAAAGAAGAGATTGAAGAAGTAATTTAAAAACTTTTAAAAAGTCCTGGCCCAGACACTTTCACTGGAGAACTCTACCACACTTTCAAAGAAGAATTAATATCATTATTACTAATGTTGAAATGAAACATAAGTGTCTCCATTCTGAGGAAAGGCGCAGTAAAAATTCAAGGTATTAAAGTAGAAAGCCCCAGGAAACAACTTAATAGCAGGAAATGCCATAGAGTAATCTCACCTTTGTCTTACAAAACATCTGTCTGTCGCTGGTCGCAAGACAAAACCTGGAGACAGCCTTGCAAATGACCGTGTTTTACAACTAACAGGAATTCCAGGTGACCTTAATCAATCAATGTGAAAGTCAGTTCCCCCTCCCTGCTTTGTGATCTCACGACTTAAATACGGGATGCTGAGGAAGCTTGGGGTCATCTCCAGCCCTGCGTGGTTTGGAGTGCATCCCTGGTGCACCAGCCCCCTTTTTTTCTATTGGACATATTTTTAATAAAACTTTACTTTTAACAAAGAAGCTGCGTCACGTCTTGAAATCCAAACCCCTAACACTAAAGATATTTCACAGACATAGAAAAGGAGGGAATGCTCCCAAATTCATTCTATAAAGCCAGCATAATCCTGTTACTGAAACTGGGTCAAGATAGCACAAAAAAAGGAAAATGGCAGACCAATTTCTCTCATGAGATTAGATGCAAAAATCCTCAATAAAATTCTAGCCAATACAATTCAACTTATATCAAAAAATAATTCACCATGATCACGTAGGATTCATACCAGGGCTGCAGGGATGGTTTAACATTAGAAAAAGAATTAATGCTGTGGTCATATTGTGGGCAACTTGGCCGCTGTTAAGGTAGGCATTGTGGCCTGGGTGCAGGGCTTGTGAGCCTTGGAACGAATGAATGCAAAACAGCCACAAACAGCTGGAATGTATGACATCAGACCCTGCAAACAAGGATCTGACCCCCTGAATCTGACCTTGATACCCACGCCCAGGCCTAAGTGCTTTACCTCCTGGAGAGGTGAATTCACCTTAGGAAGTGGCCTTTGTTATGTTAGTTATACAGGAAGACACCTGTTTACTTTGTGAGGAACTACCCAAACCCTGTTCAAATTAATGCCTGTTTTACTGCATGTATACCTGTTCTCGTCACTAACTAAAAGGGAGCTGCATGATGCTCAAGAAGAGTTGGGGCATCTGAGATACAAGCTTCCATCCTCACCACCAGTGCTTCTTGTGTGGCATTCTTCATTGGCATCAATCAGGCATGGGCAAGACAGACCAGCAGAACTCAACAAATGCAATCACATAAATAAAACAAAAGATAAGAATAACTTGACTTTATCAACTGATGCAGAAAAGGTATCTGACAAAGTCCAACACCCATTCATGTTAAAAACCCTCAGCAGAATAGGAATAGAAGGGAAATTTCTCAACATAATAAGGGGCATCCGTGCAAAGCCAACAGCCAACCTCATCTGAAATGGAGAGAGGTTGAAAGCATTCCCCTTCAGAATGAGAACCAGACATGTATACTGTTTTGATCATCTAGTGCTGCTCTAATAGAATTACCACAAGTAGATGGCTTTAAAAAGAGTTTTATTTGGTTACAGTCCAGTAGGTTAAAAGTCCAAATCCAGGGTGTTTGTTCCAGGGAAAGGTTTTCTTTGCTGGCACTGGAGAAAGGTCCTCCTTGTCAATATTCCCCTGGACTGGAAGCTTCTGAAGTGCAGAGACCCCAGTTCTTTCCAAAAGACATGCTCAGCTCCCAGCACTGCTTTTTGGTGGTATGAGGTGCCAAGTTTTCTGCTTGTTTCCCTCTCTTTTTATCTTGGATGAAAGGCTAAAAGGTGGTTCAAGCCACACTCCAGAGAAATTCCCTTAGTAAGGGTGTTTCAGTCCCAACCTAATCCTCTTTTAACGTAATCATCCTATCTATTAGCCACAGGCAGAAATTAGGATGTATGGCATAAGAAAATCACAAAATACTGGAAATGATGTCCCAGCTATGTGGCTACGTGCATTTTGGGGGGATACAGTTGAATACATGACAATACCCATTGTCACCACTTCTAGTTAATATTGTGCCAGAGGTTTTAGCCAGAGCAATCATACAAAATGAAGAAATAAAGGACCTTAGAATTGGAAAGGAAGAAGTGACAGTATCTCTATTTTCAGATGATATGATCTTATACACAGAAAATTCTAAAGAATCCACACACACACACACACACAAAAAAAACCCCACATATACTGGAACTAATAGAAGAGTACAGCAAAGTATTAGGATAGAAGATAAACATACATAAATCAATTGCATTCTTTAGACCAACAAAAAGATCATCAGAGAGGAAATCACCAAATCAATACAATTTACAATATCCCCCAAGAAGAAAAAAATACTTTGGAATAAATCTAATCACAGATGTAAAAGAACTATGAAAAGAAAATTGAAATGCTATAAGGTCACTATGCATCAGAATCCACTCAATGGCACTTGCTTTTTTTTGCTTTTTGTTGGAAGAAACCAAATAAGACCTATGTAGGTAGAGAAACCCACCTTGCCATGTAGGAAGACTTAACATTATGAAAATGTTTATTCTGTCTGAAGTGATCTGTAGCTAAAATGCAATCCCAGTACAAATTCCAATGCCATTTTTTAATGAGATGGAGAAACAAATCACCGACTTCATATGGAAAGGGAAGAAGCCCTGTATAAGTAAGATATTACTGAAGAAAAACATAGTAGAGGCATCAAATTACCTGACTTTAGAACCTGTTACACTGCCACAGTAGTCAAGGCAGCCTGGTACGGTACAGAAACAGATACTAGATCAATAGAGCAGAATAGAGAATCCACCTGTGAGCAGCTGATAATTTGATAATGGCCCAAAGTCCATGAACTGGGGAAAAAAAATAGTCTCTTCAAAAAATGGTGTTGACAAAACTGTATATCCATCTGCAAAAAATAAAATTAAAAATACACAAGACGCATATCTCACACCATGCACAAAAACTAACTCAAAATGAATCAGAGACCAAATATAAAATCTAAAATGATACAGACAAGGGAAGAAAAAATAGGGACAATGCTGGGAGCCCTCTTACGTGGCATACACAGACTATATTGCTAACAGTGCATAAACAGTAGAAGAGAAAATAGATAACTGGGGACTCACAAAAATCAAACATTTATGCTTATCCAAAAAATTCACCAAAAGAGTGAAAAGACTATCTATAGACAGGGGAAAAATTTGGCAACTACAAACCTGATCAGAATCCAATCTTCATAATTTACAAAGCATTACAAAACCTCAATAACAACAAAAAAGGACAAATAACCCAACTAAAAAAATGGGCAAAGGATACAAACAGGAACTTCACCAAAGACAACATCCAGGCAGCTAAAAGATGCATGATGAAATACTTAACAATCATTGGTCATTAGAGAATTACAAATCAAAAGTATGATAAGATAACTGTCTCACACCAACAAGGCCAGCATTAACACAAAGAACCCCAAACAATTACTTATGGAGAAGTTGCGGAGAGACTGGAACTCTTTTACATTATTGGTAGGAGTGTAAAATGGTACAACCACTTTGTAAATTGATTTGATACCTTTTTAAAAAGCTAGAACTAGAAATACCGTATGATCCAGCAACTCCACTGCTTTGAATATATCCTAGAGAAATTAGAGCTGTCACACGAAAAGATATGTGCAAACCAATGCTCACTGTAGTGCTATCCACAATAGCAAAAAGATGGAATCCACCTAGGTGCCCATCAACAGATGAATGGGTAAACAAACTGTGGTGTATTCACACAATGGAATACCATGCAATGATAAAAACGATGATCTTGGAAAACATCCAATAACATGGAGTCATCTCGAAGACATTATGCTGAGTGAAATTGGTTGCAAAAGGACAAATACTGTAATGAGACCACTATTATAAGAACTCAATAAAAAGTTAAAGCATAGAAGAAAATCATCTTTGATGGTTACAAGGAAGAGGAGGGAGGATGATGGGTATTCATAGATTAGATAGTAGATAGAAATTAGGTTAAGTGAAGTAAATGACAACACACAGTAGAAGGGAGATTAACACTGCTGTACTAAAGCTAAGAGGTTTCCTAAATATAACCCAACATTTTAAAGGGCACAGTGGCAGGGACAGGGGTCTAGAGACCCTGGTTTCAGGGGATATCTAGGTCAACTGGCATAACTTAAGTTTTTAAGTTAATTTCTGCATCCCATTTTGGTGAGGGGTGTCTGGGTCTTAAAAGCTAGCAAGCAGCTGTATCCATGGCATCAACTGGTCCCAATCCACTTGAAGCAAAGAATCATGAGACAGAAGGGGCACATGTGGTCAGGAGACTACATCAGCATGAGACCAGAAGAACTAGATAGTGCCAAGCCACCACTGATTGCCCTGACAGGGTGCACAATGTAGAGTCCCAGACATAGCAGAAAAGAAATGGGGGTGCAGATCTAGAACTCTATTAAGAAGACCAGACATGATGGTCTGACATCCAGGACAATCTTCTGAGGATGTGGCCCACAGACTCTGTTAGAGCTAAAACCAGTAGTGAAGCCAACTCTTCAGACGAAGATTGGACTGAACTGTAAAACACTGAATGATGCTGGGGAAAGGGGTGCTTCTTGACTGAAATATACATATGAGGCTGTCAGAGCAGCTCCTCTCTAGAGGTGAGATGCAAGGCTGGGGGTGGGAAAGGAGCAGGTTGAATGAATACAGGAAGTCCAAAGTGGGAAAGAGGAGTATGCCGCCACGGGGTGGGGAGAACAGCCAGAGTTGCAAAGAAGTGTGTGTGGAGAGTTTTGTATGACAAACTGACTTGGATTGTAAATGTTCACTTAAAGCACAAGAAGTGTTTTTTTAAAAAAGAAGCCTATAAACATATAAAAATAAACAAACAAAAAAGTCTCCATTGCTCCAACAGAAACAAACCCAGTTTGAAAACCACTATTCCAAGCTATATAAACAAAAAAAAAGTGTTGACAGACTGTGTATTTATGAGTTTCTGGATCTTCTTCCTTCCTTTTCTCCTCCCTTCTTTCTTCTCATCATTCCTCCTTCCCGTATTAGCTGATGAGGTAGGGCCCTTACAGTGGACATTGGAGTCCCTGGACGGTACAAAGGGTTAAGCACTTGATTACTAGCCAAAAAGACAGCAGTTTGAACCCCCGAAGAGGTACCACCAAAGACAGGCCTGGTGATCTGCTTTCAGAAGATCATAGTCTTGAATACCTTGTATTGAAGAATAGTTCTACTCTGTACCCATGTGGTGGCGGGGGGTCAGAATTGACTCATGACAACTGACGACAACAGGGCTGATGTACAGATTTATCAGATTTGAATTTACCTCTAAGCTCTTGGTGCTCAAGTGTCAGAACTCTTCACTTTCCTATCCTCCTCCAGGTGCTGGAGCTCTGGTGGTCCAGTAGTTAAGCATTTGACTGCTAACCCATTGACTCTATGGCAATGAGTTTGGTTCCGAGTTTCCAAGAGGGTCTCTAGCAAAAATTTACTTTTGTAAATTTTTCAAAATACCAAATACCAAAGGTATTTTGGTATTCTCTTTCTTGAGGAGTCTTCAAATTTATAAGCTTCCCACCACACAAGGGTTTCCAGATTCAGCAAATAAAATATAGTTCACCCAGTTTGTTTATCATTATCAGATAAACAAGGAAAACTTCTTCTTTTCAGATATCATATGGGACATACAATTTATTTACTTGCTTGTTTTATGTATTGTTTATCTGCAATTCAAATTTAACTGGGCTTCCTGTACTTTATCCAGCAGCCCTATACCTCACCAAACCTGGATCCTCTCCTGCTTGGACCCTGTCAAGGTTAGCATTGCTGATTAGGAACCAGACAAAGATGTCTTTTGATTTCTTCTTATAAACTCTTCTCAGATTATAGTTTGAGACTTAGAAAGGTCTTATGCAACCTTGTTATTTTTTGGCACATTTTGCTACAGAAACACAGATCAAAATAATTTCCCAACTCTGTGGGAAAATGAGACACTAGCTTGTTTTCTAGTGAGAGACAACAGAACTGTGAAATACCACCACTGTGCTTTGTGTTAGAATCTAGCAAGAAGCATGTGTTCAGAAAGGAGACTCAGGAAGCGGCTGCAGAGAAGCATTAGCTAGTAAGGGAGAGGAGCACACAGATCACAAGGACTTTGGTTGCAACAGGAAATACTAGAGCAATATTGCTCAAATGTTTCACAACCTAGCCTACAGTAAGAAATTCATTTTCTATAATGACTGTCTTAGGCTGAATTCTTTAGAGAAGCAAAACTAGTGAAGTGTATTTTTATATATATACAGAGAAAAAGAGAGAAATTTGTCTCAAGGAAATGGCTTGTGCAGCTGTAGAGGTTGTTAAATCCTAAGTCCATGAATCAGGCATCAAACTGGAGGTTTCTCCTGAGTCATATAGCTGCAGAGACTGATGAACCCAAGGTTCACAGTAGCTTCACAGACTGTGACAGCTTACGAGTCCAAGACTGGTAGGCAGCAGGGCAGGCCATTGGCTCAGGTCTCAAGAACCAGAGGGTAGGTGATGACGAGCTGTATGCGGGATTCACAGCAAGCAAACAAGCTTTGCCAGAACAGCCACATGTATATTGGGTACAGGCCACATCCCCAAGGAAACTCCTCTTACAATGAACTGGCTGGTGACATCAGATTACATTGTTGAGGATGACTACATCATTCCATAACTGCCAGGCCACTGAGAATCATGGCAGTGAAGTTGACACATAACCTTAACAATTACAGTGACTCAATAGACATGTTTTATATACAAGGACTGCCAATTAAGTTTGCAAATTCATCCTAGAAAAAGTGCTACATACCTCGTTGCTGAATATCACTATGATCATCTTCGAAGTACTCCCCTTCGGAAATTGTGCACCAACATCAGTGCCTAGTCCACCCTTCAAAGCAATTTTGGAACTCTTTTGCTGTAATGGCCATCAGAGCTGTCATAGTAATACCTTTGATGTCCTGAATGTCATCAAAATGTCTTCCTTTCAATATTTCCTTTATCTTTGGGTAAAGAAAAAAGGCATTGGGGGCCAGATCAGGTGAGTAGGGAGGGTGTTCCAATACAGTTATTTGTCTACTGGCTCAAGTCTCCCACACAGCCAACTATACAACTAACTTTGCAAACTTGCTGCTGTTCGCAATGGCCATTCCAGAAAGAGTTCAAAAATCACTTTGAAGGGTGAACTAGATGCTGGTGTCAGCGCATAGCTTCCCAAGGGGAGTACTTTGAAGGTGACCGTAGTGATACTGAACAATGAGGTATGTGGCACTTAGAACAATTGTTTGCAGACTTAATTGTTGAGCCCCATATGTGTCTGAAACAAAAAGTTTCATGAAACCTTTACCATCACTACATGTAAATTTATAGTTAGCATGTATAGTGCACAGTGATATTTCCCATTGTATTCTAATCCATTCTATTTCACTGAAAAAAGAAACAAAAAGACTTACTGTACTTAACTGCACAATTTACAAATGGGTCATGTCGCGCAGTTTGAAAAACACTCCACTAAAGCAGTGCTATTCGAGGTACCTGTTCAAGGAGCTGATTTCCGTGTTCACAGCTGAAAAGGAGCTTGTATCACAGTGTAAGCCAATGAACTGCTTTCTTCATTGAGAAAATCTTCCTGCGCAAACAATGTCAGCTGAATAGAACCCTTAGTACGTAGTTGATTAATGTTCTGATGAAAGCTCCTTATCATGTCACAATAAGGAGCAAACAGTTTGCAGGTGGGCACTGGCCTCAGACCACTGTTGAGGAGCAGTGAACACTAGAGCGTGATGCAGAAGAGATGAGACTGCCCATGAAGCGAGGGTCCCAAGGAGCACACCAGGGTGGAGATCAGAGCACGAGGAGCGAGAAGGAAGGTGTGGGGGATTAATTCTTTTTTATATGTGGCCTTGAAACTCTTACCCAGGTGATTTTGTGTTAGGGTAACTGTATCCTACCAAGGAGACTGGTCAGTTTTGCCTTAAAAGAGAGCCGGTTCCAGAGTGTAAGGTAAGAACCCACCGGCAACCAGGAGAGAGCCAGCGGCATGAGGTACGTGGCTTCGTGGAGTACGAAGAGAGGAAGTTGAGTGCACTGGGGCAGAGACTGAGGAGCAGGCAGAGGCTGCCTTTGAGCACAGCTGGAGAGAGGGTTATCCCGATGGAAGAACTGTATCCTGAATGTACTTCAGCATGAACTCTAACTGTTACTTCCCTAATAAGCCCCATAATTGTGAGCATGGTCTGTGAGTTCTGTGTGGCCATTACAATAAATTATTAAATCCGGTAGAGAATGCTGTGGGAGGGCGAGCTGGTGTCAGAATTGGTAGAGGTGGCAGAGAGAGGAGGCATGTCAGACCTCCACCTCCTAGAAATCAGTCTTGGTTCTCCTTCCCCCTTTTGGGGTTGGAAAAGGTCAGACACCACCCCAAATCATCTTTTGCAGGATAAATGAATATATACCACTTAAAACAACCATGAACACAGGTCTCTGAAAGCAAGGAGGATGAAATAACAGCTTTCCATGGATCCCATCCACTTTAAGTAGAAATTCACTTCCAGACAACTGACTGAACCACAGAAATCTAATTCCTGCACGCAGACAGAAGGGTCAAGAAATATGAAGACTCTACCGCAAATGATCAGATTGGTTCCCTTTATCTTGAAAAAAAGTAAATTCTGTCCTCAAACCCTATGACATAAATCATGTCATGTCACTTCTATGTTTAAAAATAATAAACTATTTCCTGTTGAACTTAAAATAGAATCCAACCTCCTGAATATGGGTCAGCAGCCCTGTATGATCCATGTCCTGCCCACCTCTTCCATCTGATTTACTCTCCTGCCTTTTCTTTCCTTTTTGAAAAATATTTCTTTTTAAAAAAAATTTCTATTGTGATTAAGTGAAAGTTTACAGTCCAAGTCCATTTTGCATACTTGCCTGTCTGTAACTCTGTCTGCTCTCCTCACCCTGTGACAGCCAAGCCAAGTGCCGTTGAGTCGGACTCTTATTTTTCACTCTCTGCTTCCAGTATGCACTCAGCTCAACCAACAATTGTCCCCTCCTTTCCACAATCTCCTCTCCCCTCTAAAAACCAACCAATAGTACAGCCCTATATGTGTGTGTGTGTGTATATGTGTATACACACACATACATGCATATACATAGAACCATAAAGTAAACACACCACATGATCACTCTGTGTTCCCAAGTCCAGTCCACTCTGTCTCAAGTGTTGACCTCTGTGCTGGTTTCAGGTCTACGCTAGTGGCAAGCCTAGAGGTCATGTTCTCAGGGGACCCTCCAGGTTGTCACACCATCAATTCTGATCTTTTAATAGAGTTCTTAGTCTGCACACCTCCTTTTATTATGCTATGTCAAGGACTCTATATTGCTTTCCCTGTTAGGGCTGTCTTTGGTGGTGGCTGGGCACCATCTGGTTCTTCTGGTTTCATGCTGATATAGTCTCCTAATCATATGGGTCCTTCTGTCTCCTGGGCTCATTTTTTTTTTGCATCTTTGGTGTTCTCAGTCGTGATCTGTTCCAGATGGGTTGGGACAAATTGATGAGATGGCAGCTTGCTGGCTTTTAAAACCCCAGAAACCACTCATCCATATGGAGTTCAGAAGACTCTCTTAGCAAAAGACTAGTTATTCCAGTTAACCTTGATGGCCTCTGAGAACATGGTCCACAGATCCCTGTCCCTGCTACTCTGTCCTTTGAAAGGTTGAGTTGAATTTAGAAAACCATTTAGCCTTGGGGGTAATCCAGTTATGCTGACTTGACTTCTACTGTGTGCTGTCACTTCATTCACCTACCCAAATTTCTATCGTCTGTCTCATCTGCCAATCCCACCCCACCCTTGTAGCCATCAGAGTCTTGTCTTCTGTGTGTAAGTCCTTTTTTAAGTCCTTATAATAGTAGTCTCGGCTTGGCATAATAGTAGTCTCATACCATATTTGTCCTTTTGCAGCTGACGAATTTCACTCACCATAATATCTTCCAGTTGATTCCAGGTTATGAGATGTTACCTAAAATCATCATTTTTCTTTATCATTGCATAGTGTTCCATTGTGTATATACACCATAGTTTGTTTATCCATTCATCTCTTGATGGCACTTAGGTTGATTCTATCTTTTTGCTGTTGTGGACAGTGCTGCAATGAACAATCGTGTGTGTGTATCTGTTCATGTGACAGCCCTTAGGTTTGTAGGACATATTCCATGCAGTGGGATTGCTGGACATATGGTATTTCTATTTCTACCTTTTCAAGGAAGTGCCAAGTCGCTTTCCAAAGAGGTTGTACCATTTTACAGTCCTACCAGCTGTGTAGAAGAGTTCTCGTCTCTCCACAGCTTCCCCAATATTTGTTTTTCTGTGCTTTTTGGATTATTGTCAACCTTGTTAGGGTGAGATGCTGTCTCATTGTAGTTTTGATTTGCATTTTTCTGATGGATAATGATCACAAGTATTTCCTTATGTGTCTTTTGACTGCCTGGATGTCTTCTTTGGAGAAGTATCTGTCCATATCCTTTGCTTATTGTTTAATTGGATTATTTGTTTTTTTCTTGTTGGTATTTTGCAGTACCTTGCAGATTATGGAAATTAGATGTCTGTCTGATACATGGTTGCCAGGTATTTTTTCCTATTCTGCAGGCAGTCTTTTAACTCTCTTAATAAATATTTGGATGAACATAGGTGTTTGATTTTTAGAAGTTCCCATTTATCTATTTTTCTCTTCTGCTGTTTGTGCATTGTTAGTAAGATTTTGTAGTCTGTCTAAGCCATGTATTAGAACTTCCAGGGTTGGCCTTATTCTGTCTTCCATAATCTTTATCATTTTAGATTTGTTATTTAGGTCTTTGATTCATTCTGAGTTAGTTTTTGTATAAGGTGTGAGATATGGGTCTTGTTTCAGTTTTTGTGGATGGATATCCAATTTTGCCATTTATTTTCTTATAGTGTCAAGATCTTTTCTGCCTCAGGTTCTATCCCCATGTGCTATCCCCATTGTTGAAATGCCCTTCTATCAGCACTGTACCTGCTTGTGTGTCTTTCTAATGGGCTTGAAACGTCAGTCCTTTAGAGAATCCTCTCCTAAATCACCTACTCATATTTCAAGAAAACAAATAAAGTTCCCTTGGTTACACTGTCTCCCACCATTATCCTAGTTGCCACTGAGGCAATTCTGACTCATGGGGACCCCGTGTGTGTGAGAGTAGAACAGTACTCTGTATGTTGTTTGATGGCTGACTTTTCAGAAGCAGATTGCCAAGCCTTTCTTTTTCAGCACCTCTGAGTGAACTAGAACCTCTAACCTTTCGGTTAACAGTGAGCAGTTTAACCACTGGCACCACCCAAGGATTTCCTTTATAAAAATTTGTGACCAAATAATAACCTCTACTCTCTTTTGTTTAATATCTGTTTATTTACTTAATCATACATCCCATGAGGTTAGTGACTAGAACAGTACCTGAAGCATTAACAAATGTTTAAAATACATTAAGTGAATTAATAAGGATGTAGTATGACTAACAGTTTTTAAATGCTGTGTTAAATATTAACAAATGATATCTTTTTAAACCTGAAGCTCTGAGTCAATTATCTGTTTGTTAGTGTCTGCCAGTGATGTGTTTGAGCTGATTGTACGGGCTTGGAAGAGCTGATTCTGAGCATCTCTTCCCAATTTCAAATTCAGTGGCATCATGTTGATGGCCATGGTGGGAATAGTTATATTACAAATGTTACAAATGAGTGTTACCCTCCCCTCTTTGGAGAGTCAGTTTACCAACACACTACTAGTATGTATTTTATACTCAACCATCATGCTAGGTATAATGCAGCCAACATAAACAAACAAAAAAATTAGTTGTATTTCTTGTCCACCAAAAGCTCCCAGTCCAGTTTAGAAAATATGGCGTATGTTAAAACCAAGGATCAGGGTGTAGCTATGCAGTGCTAGTGCATGTGTGGTCAGAAAAAGGATGACTCCAGTGTAGACTAGAGGTGGACTCCATGTGGTGGTGGGATCCTCCCTTCTGCTCTGTAATTGGCTCTCTTTTAAGGCAAAACTGACCAATCACCTTTGTAGGCCACAATTACCCTGTCATACAGGCATCTTCGTAGGAGTTATAAGACCAGACAGAGCATGGACTGGAGTAAGCACCAATGGACATACAAGAGGTGCAGCCAATCCAAAGACTAGAAGAGGATCTCTGTAGCTGAACAGAACCACAGAGGACATTCCCAACAGAGGAGTAGCAAGCATCCAGGGGTGGTAACTGGCCAGGATAAATGCAATTGGAATGGAAGGATGAAGAAGAGAAGGAGGGTATCTTAGTGGAAAAATTTGTTCCAAAGAAAAATTATTTTCAAATATAATTTTAGTAAATTAAATCATATTATTAATTGAAGAATTTCAAAACTGAAGAAATTTCAAGACAATTTTTTTAGATGAAGTGTATACAGCGTAAATACTCTTCCTCTGTCTTTCAGATTCAAGTTTTACTTACTTAGCCTTTCCTTGGACTCATACACATCTCTGCTGCACCCTGCTAGTCATTTCTCTAATCTGCTGTGTGCTGAGGGCTTCCTTCTCTCTCTAGCCTTCTCTCTCTTTGTTCAGGAAATTAAATGGTCCAATTTGATGGTCTCCAAGGCACTTTATAGCTCAGGAAAATTCCATGATTCTAGACAGGTACACAATGTGAACCATGTTTCCATATGAATCTGAAAAGAAGGCCAGGACAATATCATTCTGGAACACTTTTTCCTGTGATTAAAGGACTCTCAGGAACTCCATTTGGGAGACACAAACAGTGAAGTAAAATGACTCTCTCACTGCAGAGTTAGTTCAGTTTTGTTTTAGCCAAAGAAGGGATTTGCCATCTGGGGATAGTAGGAGCTTTCGGGGGTTTTCTTCCTGAGCACTGTTAGAAAAATCTAGTGACCATTTGACAGGGAAATAAGGTCACTATTTTTAAATCAAAAGGAAAAGAGCAGTGCAGCAAAATAGAAAGATGATTTATCCTGTGGCCAGTGTGCATAAAATCGACTGGAGAAGCTAATCAAATCGGACTTGATAAAGCTGATGCTGCCTCATACCCCATGTGCCTAGAAGCCTTGTTGGACCTGTTCTGCCACCTATCCTAACTTAGGATACAGGCTGACTGCTAAGCCTTTTCTGAGCAGCAATCAAGCTGCACACATTTCAGTTCTTGCGGTTTTTAAAAACCACTCTTTGTCCGGGAGAGATGTTTTAAAAACAAGTATAGCATGAGGCTTTCGATGATGCCAAGTAGTGGCAAAAGGATGATGTCTTCGGAAGAGAGCTGCTCCCAGGCACCCATGGAACCCTCAGGTAGGGCTGCTTCTGGGCTCTCAAGTCCTCTTTGCCCTCTTCCTGGTTTTCTCCCTCACATTCCTCAAGGCAGGAATAGCTGCTGCCAGGTTGACTTTTTCAGCCCACTCGTCCCAAGCCGCCCTGAAGCTTCATCACTGCAGGAAGTCAGCCTGACATCATTTTCCCCATTCAGCACAGGACAGCTGTGGCGACACAGATCTTCAGGCAGCCATCTTGACATCTGGCTCAGACAGAGGCAAGGCTGAAATTGTTACCAGAAAAATCCAGTTGCAGACTCATACTGCCTGTCATTGCTAAGCCAATGTGCAGAGACAGGGATTGAATTTTTAAAAGTACTTTATTCAGATTGCCAACGACCTAAGAAGATGATGGATTAGCACCGTAAAAACCATCTTCATATCTCAGTACAGGCTGGCAAGCATATAGAAGTGTTTAGAGAAGGAAGGAGAGTAGACAAGGGGTGCAAACATGCAGGTGTCCAGAGGAGGTGAGGTTGGTGAAGAAATACAATTGCTTTGTTTTAAGATGAGTTGTCCTTGATGTCTTCAGGCTTCTTACTTGCTCTCAGGAGCAGTGTTGCTTATCTGAATAGTGGGCTGAAATTTGGCTTTGCTCTGATTGGTTATCAGTCAAGAATAGCCTGGGAAACAAACACAAAATCTTTGTGAGTAGTAGTCAGAAGGGAGATATTTTAGTCAGCTAGTGCTGCTCTAACAAAAATACCACAAAGTGGATGGCTTTAACAAAGGAGAGTTTATCCTCACACAGTTCAATAGGCTCTGTCATGGTTTGAATTGTGTCCCCCCAAAAATGTGTGCAGCCACGTGGCTGGGATATGGTTCCCAGTATCTTGGGACTGTCCTTCATTGTGTGGTTTTGCTAACCTGTATGTTAAAAGATTAGGGTGTGGCTGTGAATTCCTGCTGTAGGGGGAGTTTCCCTGGAGTATGGCTTGCCCCACCCTTAATGCTTTTAGCTTGCAAGGAATAAAAGGAAAAAGAAACAAAGGACAATTTGAGAACCTCGCTACCATCAAGCAAGCAGCACCGGCAGCAGAGCGCGTCCTTCAGACCAGAGGTTATTGCGTGAGGACGCTCCCTGGACAAAGACTGATGCAATACTGGACTTCCCTCCAGAGCCGACAAGGGGAAAGTCTTTCCCTGGAGCGGACACCCTGAATATGGACTTGCAACCTACTGGACTGTGTAAGAATAAATCTTTCTTTGTTAAAGCCATCCACTCTGTGGTATTTCTGTTAGAGCAGCCTAGCTGACTAAAACAGGCTCCAAGTCCAAATTCAGGGTGTTTGCTCCAAGAGAAGGCTTTCCCTCTGTCAACTCTGAAGGAAAGTCCTTGTGTTGTATCAGTTTTTGGTCAAGGAGCATCTTGACACAGAAACTTCAGGTCTGAAGGACACACTCTACTCCTGGTGCTGCTTTCTTGATGGTGTGAGGTTCCCAACTCTGCTTGCTTCCCTTTCATTTTATCTCTTGTAGGATGAAAGGATAAACAGTCATGCAAGCCATTCCAGGGAAACTCCCTTTGCAGTGGAGCAGAGTGGTGATCTTATGAAGGAATTTACAGTCCCACCCTAATCTTTTTTAACATCCAGCATAGGAAAATCACAAAATAGAGAGCAATCATACAATACTGGTCATCACAACCCAGCCACATTTCTATACATAGTTTTGGGGGGAACACAATTCAATATAATGACATTCCAGCCTTTGGCTCCTCAAAAATCAGTATCTTTGAAACACATTCATCCCATTATAGCAAGTCATAGCAAAAACATACTCATCCCACATGATGCAAAACATCTTAGATCAGTTCCAAGTCCAAAATACAAAAATTTCACTATATCTGTGAAATCAAGAATACAAGTTATATGCCTCCAAAGCACAATAGTAGAACAGGCAGGCACAAGCTATACATTCTCATTACAAATGGGAGAAATTGCAGGAAAGAAGGCATTAACAGACAACAAGCAATTCAGCAAAACACATTACAGTAGACCTCAAAGTTTTAAAAATAATCTTCCATTTTCTGGGACCTTGTACACATTAGCTGTACCCTCCAGACTCTAGGTGTTGTCCAAACTCTCTGAATTCTAAATGGAGATCCCTGGCTATATGCAACAACTCTGCCTTCTTGGCCCACTGGGATAGCAACTCTGCCCCTCATCTTTAGGTGCACCTGAAGCCCAACTAAGTGGCAAATCCACCCTTACAAACACAGGAAGCCATGGCTCCACCCATTCAGACCCCTGAGATCATAACCATACCTTTTGAAACTGAGGTAGCTCCGCTTCTCATGCTCTTTGTCTCTTCAGCTTCTGCTTCCTATGGCCTCATGACCCAGGCCTCATGCCCACATCTCCCCTGCTAGATCCAAAGCTGTTCCAAAGCTCTATAGCTCCACTGACTCAAGTGTCTAGAGACACCCCACTCTGCTATGAAGCCTTCTGCACACAGGCACTCAGCTCCCTTGCTCTGTGGGTCAGCAAGCCTAGCTCCACTGACTCTAGAGCCCAGAGGCACCCCCACTCCACCAGGAAACCTCTCTGCACAGGTACTGAGCTCTTTTGCTCTGTGGGTCAGCTCCTGTGCTGTCTTGCATTGCTCTGGTTCTGCTGCTGCCCATCTACCACCACTAGTCCACTGCTGTTTCTCATCATCTGCACTTTTTTTGGTGTTGACAGCTCTCTATCCCTTCTGCATCTTCTATCCATTGAGTTTTAAAACAGCTTCCACCTCTTAGGTATTTGTTAGAGCAGTACCCCATTCTCCTGATACCAAATTCTGTTTTAGTCAGCTAGTACTGCTGTAACAGAAATACCACAAAATGGATGGCTTTAACAAAGGGAAGTTTATTCTTCCACAGTACGGTAGGCTCCAAGTCCAAATTCAGGATGCCTGCTCCAGTGGAAGGCTTTCCCCCTGTCACCTCTAAGGGAAAGTCCTTGCGTTGTATCAGTCTTTCTCCAGGAAGCATTTTGGCACAGGAACCTCAGGTCTGAAGGATGCACTTTACTCCCGGTTCTGGTTTCTTGATGGTGTGAGGTTTCCAAATCATTGCTTTCTTCCCTTTCCTTTTATGTCTTGTAGAACAAAAAGATAAAAGGTAGTACAAGCCACACTCCAGGGAAAGGAACAGGGCAGTGATCTTATGAAGGGATTTACAGTTCCACCCTCATCCTTTTTAACATTCATCATACGAAAATCAAAAAATGGAGGGCATTCATACAGTATTGGTAATCACAACCCAGCCAAATTTCTATACATATTTTTTGGGGGACACAATTCAATACATGACAGGAAGTTACAATTTTCTTTATGTGCTAGTGTTAAGTAAGAAGCTAGTTAAGAATTTTTCTACAACTATTAATCCTATCAAAGTCTTCCAGTCTGGAGTTACCCAGCCCAACTGTCTGTGGCCATGGCAAAAAATAACTGTCTGTGCCTACCCCAGAGGGCAACTAGGTATTTGTTTTGGCTTGAACCTTCTGATCTTTGAAGCTGGAGAATGAAGACAGAAAAGATCTGGAGCACCAGCATGGTTCAGTTCAATATGGGTATAATGAGTGCCTGTGCCAAAGGCATAAAGGTGAATAAGGTGGGCTGAGGGGAATAAAGACACATCTTCTGCATCTGGGGAGCTCATCATCTAATATTTGGAATTTTACATAAACTAACACTTCCAATGAAACATGGTAAGGGGTATTATGAAGCTATACACAGGTTGCTAGGGGAATCCAGAGGCAGGATATTAGATCAAAAGGTGCTGTCACTTGGGCTCTGTTGTGAATAATGAGGAGGACCCAGAGGACATAAGTTAGAATGAAAGTACCAGACAGAAGGAACTGCACAAAGTATATGACGCTTGGCCCGACAGGGGAATCACATGTAATTTGATAGAGGTAGGATGTAAAGTAAAAGACCACATGTCTTAGTCATCTAGTGCTGCTCTAACAGAAACGCTCCAAGCAGTTGGCTTTAACAAAGTCTATTCTTACACTGTCCAGTAGGCTGGAAGTCTGAATTCAGAGAGCCAGCTCCAGGGAAAGCACTCTCTCTATTGACCCTGGAAGAAGGTTATTGTTGTGGTGCATCAATTCTTCTTTGGTCTGAGAGCATCTCAGTGCAGGAACTGCAGGTCTGAAGGACAGGCTCTGATTCCGGTGCTGCATTCTTGGTGGTATGAGGTCCTCAACCCTCTGCTTGCTTCCCCTTCCCTTTCCTTTTATATCTGGTAGGATAAAAGGTGATATAAGCCACACTTCACGGAAACTCCCTTTACATTAGAGCAGGGAAGTAACCTTAGGAAGGGTGTTACAGTCCCATCCTAATCCTCTTTAACATAATCCAGTCTATTAACCCCAGGCAGAAATTAGGATTTAAAGATAAGAGATTGTTTCCTTCTGTCAGCTCTAAAGGAAAGTCCTTGTGTTGTATCAGTCTTTGATCGGATCAGGAAGCATTTTGGCACAGGAACCTCAGGTCTGAAGGATACACTCTACTCCCAGGGTTGCTTTCTTGATGGTGTGAGGTTCCCAATTCTCTGCTTTTTTCCCTTTCCTTTTCTCTCTTGTAGGATAAAAGGATACAAGGTAGTGAAAGCCTGTAGGAAAATCACAAAATGGAGGACAATCCCAAAATACTGAGAATCATGGTCCAGCCAAATGGTTACACACACTTTTGGAGGGACACAATTCAATCCATAACACCAGGCATGGGAGAGGCAGAGCTAAAGAATAAGGGATCAGTTAAATAAAGGAGAGACTTGACATTCAAGTCTCAATATGTGACAATATGCAGAGCATTGCCAATTGGAAGGCTCATCTGAGTCTCAGTGTACAGAGCTTTTACTAAGAATCGGCCACCGAGGTATGATTGGTTAACTGAATGGTTGATTGATCACTCACATGATTTATGTCAGCCAGGTTGACCTGGTGACCCAAGCTTCTACTCTAAATCATACTGTTAATATTTCTGGCCTGGCCACTTCCCAATTTAAGTTGTGGCCAGCCCTAAACTAAATTGTGTTGTTAGACTATTCAGTGTGACCAAAGGCTTCTAGGTAAATAAAGATACTCCTATTAGGCATAGCATTCCAGCGGCCTGGAGATCACCTCTCAGTAGCAGAGATCAAAGCCCCCAAAAAACCTTTTTGGTGGCAAAGTTAGTGTTTCCTACAAACAAAAGATCTGGGCAAACTGTAAAGCACCAACAGTTGGCACCTCCTATTATTATTAAGGAAACCTTGGTGGTGTAGTGGTTAAGAGCTATGTCTGCTACCCAAAAGCTCAGCAGTTTGAATCCACCAGATGCTTGTTGTAAACTCTATGTGGCAATTCTACTCTGCCCTGTAGGGTCACCATAAATCAGAATGAACTTGATGGCACTGGGTATTATTATTAAGGAAACCCTGACGGGGTGGTGGTTAATCGCTACAGCGGTTAACCAAAAGATCTGCAGTTAGAATCCACCAGTCATTCCTTGGAAACCCTATGGGGAAGTTGTACTTTGTCTTATGGGATCAGTATGAGTTGGAGTTGACAGCAACAGCTTTGGGTTTTTTGGAAAACAAATCTGACCAAGAGGACCATCTCTAGTATCAATTTTCTTGTAGATTAATTCTTTATCACTAGTGTTAAAGGTATGGTACAGCTGATGGAGTCTCATTTTGTAATGGAGTAACATCGTTAATAACGTGACGGAGTAACTTCGCTTCCTTTGGACACATTGTCAGAATAGATCGATCACTAGAAAAAGATATCATGTTTGTTGTCATGGATTGAATTGTGTTCCCCCAAAGAATCTGTGTAGCAATTTAGGGTATTATGTGATGTTTCTTGATGTTGTAAATCCTGCCTCTATGATATTAATGAGGGTGGATGGGTGGCAGTTGTGTTCGTGGAGCAGGACTCAGTGGATAAGATTGTTTTGTGCCTTGAGGCAATCTCTTGGCATATAAAGGAAAGAAACTCGCAGAGATGTGGGGACTCATGCCGCCAGAAAAAAAGGAGCGCCTGGAGCTGAGCAAGTCCTTTGGAAAGGACCGGGGTCGTGTGCCTCAGAAGCTTACAGTCCAGGGGAGGACTGAGGACTGAGACCTTCCTCCAGCTCCCGCAGAGAAAGCCTACCTACCCCTGGAGCCGATGCCCTGAATGTGGGCTTTCAGCCTACTAGACTGGGATGAAATAAATTCCTCTTTTTAAAGTTATATTTGTGGTATCTCTGTTACAGCAGCCATGAGTCGGATCCGACTCGACGGCACTTGGCTTGGCTTTAGACGACTAAGACATTTTGGTAAAGTAGCAGATCAGTAAAAACAAGGGAGACTTTCAAGGAAACAACTGAAACAATGAGCACAACAACGGGCTCAAACACATCAAAGACCTTGACGACGCTGTGCAGACAGTTAGTTCTGTTACACAGAAGGTGGCTAAGAGTGGGGACCAACGTGGAAGGTGATTTACAACAGGAGTGGAGTAACAGGACAAAAACAGCCTAAGGCATTTTATCCAACAGCCACAGGAAAGGTTTCGTAGTGTAACAGTTGGGAGTCTCAAGGTCTAAGGAAGATGATAGCAGAAATGAACCTGGCTACTATTTCATCTGTGAGCTTTGAAAGGATGGTTAAAAAGGAGTGCTATGTTGAAAAGAAAAGTTTTCAAAACCAGCCTGGCTCAGCCTACAGAAGGGTTTGATAAAGAAGTTGTGGAGGGCCACCCAAATGCCAAAGATCTAAAAAGGGACAGTAGGCATGGAGGGGATTGGGGCCGGAGAGGCAGCAAATGTTTATAGAGCACGCAGCTGCTTTGCTAAGTGCTTTCACATGTCAAATCATTTAATCAGGAAGATACAATTTCAAAGCCATATCAATTAACATTTGTAATTATAAAACAGAATTTATATTGCAGGCTAAAAGCAATATCAGGTTCTGGGAGAAACAACACAACATCTGCCCAAGGGAGACATGTGAGAAGAGCCATAGCAATGACTGGGATGGCCCATAATAAATGAATTCTTGGCCAAGGTCACTGGGAAAGCAGTGGATAGGCTTTGGTTGTAAGGAAAGATTTACTGAGTCTTGTTAAGAAGCTAGTGTTGTAGAAATGGGACTTTCTTTCCCCTGGTTTACTATCTCAAGTGCAAGGGGCTATAGATTCTTGCTTCACCAATTCGTCTTTTTCCTCTCCAAGGAAGGATGAGTAGCTTATGTGATGAGTGAGCTTGGGAGAAGCTGAAGGTGCCTGTCCTATCTCCTTCCTCCATCCTCTGTGGGGATCTTCTTATCCATAGAGAGTTCATGCTTCACTCTTTTCTTCCATGGTGTCCAGTGGTACTGGTCAGACCCCACAGAGTGGAGGACTGCAGATGATTTATAAAGAAAAGATACTTTGGGGGACAGGTGTTCAAAATCTTTTATTGATAGGATTCATGATCAAAGCAGCTTAAAGACCTCCAATCTATATAAGCTGTAATTGTAGGTCCAGTCTCCACTGTGTAGCCAGCACAGGGCATTCTGAACAGAAGTGGAAGAAGACTGGACAATTAAGAGCAATTAATCCCAAAGTAAAGCTTCCCAGACCTTGCTATCTAAAATAGCAACTCATGCCATTCCCTGTGGAGTCCCTAAGTGGGGCAAAAACAGTTATAATGCTCAAATGGTAATCGAAAGGAGGAAAGTTTGAGTTTACACAGAGGTACCTCAGAAGAAAGGTCTGGTGATTTCCTTATGAAAAAAATCATATGGAACCTGAATCCACTTTGACTCACATGGAGTTGGCATGCATTGAAGTGCACTTGATTGCAACTGGTTCCATTTCTTATACCCCTTTCTGCTTTAGTTTTCTCTGGAGATCTTATCACCTTTTAATACTCTATTTAATTAATTTTTAAAATTCTGTTTATTATCTATTTCCATCCCACCAGGCTGTAAGCTCCATGAAGGGGATTACTTTGTCTGTTTTATTAATTGCCATATCCCTAGTCCTCAGAACAATGCCAGGCACATAATAAACTCCGTAAATGTTGGTTAGATAGATGAATAAAACTTGCATTGCTTTCTAAGAAACAATTCAGAGAATATTCAGGCTTGTAGATTCTGTAGCAATTCTAAGCCCCTAAACTTCCAGCAGACTTTACCTTAGGAAAAGTAGCCAATGCGGGAAGTCTTTGGCAGATGTCCAGCCCTGCTGTCCATGTTTTCATAGTGCTTCCTGGCTGTCCCACCCTCTTCCCTCACCTCTGCCACGTGAGTGTCAGCGTGCTATATGCGTCTATCTCTCCTAGTGCCCTGATTCACACACAACCTGAGTTTTTGTTTTGGATAGCATTTCCTAATGAATTAATGTATTGCACTGAGCCATTAGATTGGTTGTGACCAGGTACACACTTGCACCGCAACCCATAGCTGATACAACCATGCCTCAGCTGAGGAGAACTGGACATTGTAGGTTCCACAGCGGGTGGATAGGTGAGTTTGGGGCATCCTTCAATCATCCCACCTGGACAGCTACTTCAATGTCCGTACTGATCCTCGGAGCCGTGCAGGGCACTCACTTGCTGACAGCTCCTGGATTTCCTGGAATTGCCCTAGTGAGCAATGGGCTGAAGACAGTATTCAGTAGGCACGGAATCGGCAATGCTTTCCTTCAAGTGGGTTTTTAAATGAAGGACCAAGGACAGAGTCTGGGATGCAGACTTCTGTGCACTGGGTGGTTGGTATCAACACGGGCAGGGAAAGGAGCGCTCATGGTGTGTTTCCTTCTGCTCTAGTTGGCAGAAAGGATTGGCCACACTAACCAGGACTGAACATAGGTACCCTTACACTCAGCCTTGTGGGGTAAGGGATTAAAATCTCCATGTGCCTGAAACTGGTGACTTGTTTTTCTGGCATGTGCTTGGTTTCTAAATAAAGCAACAGATGTTTTGTATTTGTTTCTTTCCTCTCCATCCATGCCTCTTAACATGGTGATATTAACCAAGTGTGACAGATTTCAGGTTTTTATTTATAGGAGTGGAAAACTGTTTGCATGCATTTGCAGAGTTCTGGACCTCTGTGGCTGAGTCTTCCTACAGCCTGAAACTAAAACGGAAAAGGTGGGGATGTGAGAGGCCCGAAGTTTTTATTACAGTGTGAGGGTACTGGCAAAATTTCCTTATCTCTTCATAATGGCATAGCTGGAATTGTGGGGCTTATATTTACAAATATCTTTATGTCATTAGAAAGGGCCTTTTATCTGACACCACCGAAATCGCCAGCAAGACTGAAAACGTTTATTGAATTGGGTTTCATGAAATGATGCTGTCTTCTAGGTAAATTGGCATAACAAAGTTTATTGAGAAAACATCTTTCATCCCACTTTGGTGAGTGGTGTCTGTGGTCTTAAAAGCCAGTAACAACCATCTAAGATGTATCACTTGGCTCCAACCTACCTGGAACAAAGGGGGGTGAAGAACACCAAAGTCACAAGGAAAATACGAGCCCAAGAGACAGACAGGGCCACACAAAACAGGGACTCCGTCAGCCTGAGACTGGAAGAACTAGATGACCCCCAGCTACCACCGATGACCGCCCTGACAGGAAACACAACACAGAGTCCCTGACAGAGCAAGAGAAAAGTGGGATAGCGAACTTAAATTTTAGTAAAAACGTCAGACTTGGTGGTTTAACAGACTGGAGAGACCCCAGAAGACACAGCCCGTGGCCTTTCTGTTAGACCAAAACTAAAACCATTCCCAAAGCCAACTCTTCAGACAAAAACTAGACTGGCCTATAAGACGTAAATGACAGCACTAGGGATAAGACATAAGATGACGCTGGTGAAGAGTGTGCTTCCTGGCTCAAGTAGATATAAGAGACTAAGTGGACGACTGTCTGGAGGTGAGATGAGAAGACAGCAGAGGGCAGGAGCTGGTTTAACGGGGGCAGGAAACGTAAAGTGGAGTGAAGTATGCTGTCACACTGTAGGGACAGCAGCTAGGGTCACATAAAGAATGTGTGCATAGTTTTTGTATGAGAAACTGACTTGAACTGTAAACTTTCACTTAAAGCACAATTGAAAAAAAGAAGTACTAAACCTGGGAGCCACAGAGCAGCTAGACTTCAGTAGTATCATCAGTTTGAATGGAGGAAATTGTACCTTTCTTTTTCCCCACTAACTTGTGGCTAAAATTTACTTTTATTTCAATTATGTACACAAGGCAGTCAGTCATGACAGTAACTTTTTCACAGTGTAATTCACAGATATTTTCATATTCCATTAAGTAGTTGTAAATATTTTCTGTTATCTTTTTTCTCATGATTACTTTGAAACTGTGACAATTATTAGATGTGCCTGTTTATCTTTTTTCTTTAATGAATTAATAAAGAAGCATATGCTTAAATATTTTTTAAAATGATACTGTCTTAATTATATAGGACTGTTATAACAGCACTAGTCAATGACTTTAACAAATAGACTTTTATTTCCTCACAGTTATAGGAAGCTACAAGTGCAAATTCAGAGGGCCAGCTGTAGGGGAAGTCTTTCTGTCAGCTCTGAGGGAACTTGCTTGTCTCTTGAGCTTTGCTTCTTGGTTCTTTAGAGATCTCCACGTGGCTTGGCATTTAGCCTCCCCCATCTCTGCTTGCTTAATTGGCTCCTTTTATATTTTATAGGAGATTGACTCAAGACACATCCTACACTAATATTGCCTGATTAACGTAACAAAGGTAACCCATTCCCAAATGTCCCAGAGGACAGGATTTACAACACATATTTTTTGCAGTCACAATTCAATTGACAACAGGTGTCATTAACATTTTATCTTAGGTCACATAAATAAATATTCACTTAACCAATCATCTGATGTGGAGCCAAAGCCCCTTATTTTGAGATGAGTCTGATTTTAGTTCTGTGTTATTTTTCTTACCCACCCACCCACTGCTATCAAGTTGATTCTGACTCATAACGACCCTATAGGACAGAGTAAAACCTGCCCTTTAGGGTTTCCAAGGACCACCTAGTAAGTTTGAACTGATGACCTCTTGAATAGCAGTCATGGTCCTTAACCACTACACTACCAAGGTTTCCTTTCTTACCTAAGCCACATCTAATAACAAGTTTCCTTTAATTTACAATCATCAGTTCTCTAAAGTGGAAAAATAACTGAAAAAAACTTGCAAAGTAGTCTAAGTACATCTTCCTTCTAGATTTTTTGAAAATAGTTTACACTTGCCTCCCACCATCATCTCACTCATACTGCCAAATCTTTAATATCTGTTTCTCCTGCACTAAATTGGTAACACAGAAATGTACTTATTTTTTTATGTTGATCTTGTATCCTGTGATCTTGATAAACTTATTAATACTAGGGTTTTTTTGTTTATAGATCACTTGTGATTTTCTACTTAAACAATGAAGTGACATTCAAATTATCACTTTAAAAAAATATTTTATGTGCTTCAAGTGCAAGTTTATGAAGCAAGCCAATTTGCTTTATAAAACCTGCTCCCACACTGTTATGCAACTCTAGCTGCTCTCTCTCCACTGTGACAGCACACTGCTTTCCCGCTGTATTCCCCGCATTCATTCAACCAACTCCTGTACCACTCCACCCTCTCATCACTCTACCCTCTGGACAGGAGCTGCTCAAATAGCCTCATCTATATAGTTAAACCAAGAAGCACACGCTTCACCAGCATCACTCTATGTTTTATAGTCTAGTCCAATCTTTGTCTGGAGATTTGGCTTCACTACTGGTTTTAGCTGTGGGTGAACAGAGAGTACAGGACCATGTCCTCAAGGGACCCTCCAATCTGCTGGTCTTTTAACAGAGTTCTAGTTCTGCACAACCATTTTTCTCCTGTTATTTCAGGGACTTTACATTGTGTTCTGTCAGGGTAGTCATTGGTAGTGGCCAGGTACTATGTAGTTCTTCTGGTATCAGGCTAATGAAGTTTCTAGATCACACGGCCCCTTCTGTCTCCTGGGCTCATATTTTCCTCATGTCTTTGATGGCTTTTATTCTCCTCTGTTCCGAGTAGATTGAGACCAATTGATGCTAGTTAGGTGGCTACTTGCTAGCTTTTAAGAGCCTAGAAGCCAGTCACCAAAGTGGAATGCAGAATATTTTCTTTAAAAAACTTAGTTATACAATTGACCTAGATGTCCCCTGAAACCATTGTCCCCAAACCCTTGGCCCTGCTAGTCTGACCTTCACAATGTTTGGTTGTATTTAGGAAATTTCTTAGCTTTTGGTAGACTCCAGCTGTGCTAGCCTCCCCTCTCCTCTGTGCTGTCACTCCCTTCACCTAACCCAATTCTTATCGTCTATCTATAGATGAATATGCCTCTGCCTCCCTCCTCACCCTTGAAACCATCATAGATTATTTTCTATTGTGCTCAAACTTTTGAGTCCTTAAAACAGCGGTCTTGTACCACAAATATCCTTTTGCTGGTTAGGGTTCTTCAGCTCCTAATGGTGAAAATCTAAATATTTTCTTCCTAAAATCAAGAACAAGGCAAAAACGTCTGCTATTAGCAATCTTATTTAGCATATTACTGGAGGTTTTAGCAACCACAGTCAGACAAGAAAAAGTAATATAAGGCATAGAAATTGGAAATAGATAAATAAAACTTTCTCTATTTGCAGATGAAGAGGCTAATCAGTGGTGGACAATCCTCACCTACCATGCAAGAGACCCAGTTTCAGTTACACTTGTATCACAAATATCCTTTTGCAACTGGCTAATTTTATGCAGCACAATGTCCTCCTGATGACTCCGTGTTACAAGAAAATTGTTCTTTATCATTGCAGAGTAATCCATTGTATGACTATACCACAGTTTGTTTATTCATTCATGTCTTGATGGGCACCTAGGTTGATTCCATCTTTTTGCTATTGTGGATAGCATTGCAGTGAACATTGGTGTGCTGATATCTATTCATATAACAGCCCTTATTCCTCTAGGGTGTATTCCAAGAAATGGGATTGTTGTCCATTTGTCTCTTTTTTGTTGGGATTTTGGAGTACCTTGTAGATTATAGAGTTTCATGTTGGCCAAAGTTTATTTCCCAGTCTGTGGGTAGTCTTTTTACTCTTTGGTGAAGTCTTTGGATGAGCATAAGTGCTTTGTTTTTGGGAGTTCCCAGCTATCTATTTTCTCTTCTAATGTTTATGCATTGTTAGTAATATTTTGTAGTTCTTTGTGCCGTGTATTAGTGCTCCTAGCAGTGTCCCTCTTTTTTCTTCCATGCTCTTTATTGTTTTAGATTTTACATTTAGGTTTTTGATCCATTTTGAGTTAGTTTTTGTGCATGGTGTGAGATATGGGTCTTGTATCAATTTTTTGCAAATAGATATCCAGTTATGCCAACATCATTTATTAAAGAAATTGTCTTTTCCGCAGTTTGTGGACTTTGTACCTTGATCAAATATCACCTGCTTATAGGTAGATGATGTTATATCTGGATTTTCGATTATTTTCTATTGGCTTTTGTACCAATTTCAGGCTGTTTTGACTACCGTGGCTGTGTAATAGGTAATAAGGTGCTTCCCACTTTCTTCTTCTTCTTCAGTAATGCTTTACATATCCATGGCTTCTTCACTTTCCATATGATGTTGGTGATTTGTTTCTCCATCTCACAAAAAAATGCCATGTAAATTTGTATTAGGACTGCATTGTATCTATAGATTGTTTTGGGTAAAATAGACATTTTCATGATGGTAAGTCTTCCTACCTGTGAGCAAAGTAGGTTTCTGACTTATGTAGGCATTTTTTGGTTTCTTGCAGTAGAGTTTTGCAATTTTCTTTGTATAGGTCCTTCACATCTCTGGTTAGATTTATTCCTAAGTGTTTTATCTTCTTGTAGGCTACTGTAAATGATATTGATTTTATGATTTTGTCTTTGATAGTCTCTTTTTTGGTGTAAAGGAATCCAACTGATTTATGTATGTTTACCTTGCATCCTGATACTTCTCTGAACTCTTCTGTTTGTTCCAATAGTTTATTTTTTTTTGAATGATCCATTTGTTTTCTGTGTATAAGATCATATCATCTGCAAATAGAGATACTGTTACTTCTTTTCCAGTTTGTATGCCCTTTACTTTTTATCTTGCCTGATTGCTCGGCTAAAACCTCATGTGTTAACGTTGAATAAAAGTAGTAACAACTGGCGTCCTTGTCTGGTTCCTGTTCTCAGGGGGAGTGTTTTCAGACTGTCTCCATTTAGGATGATGTTGGCTGTTGGCTTTGCATAGATGCCCCTATATACTGTTGAGGAATTTCCCTTGTACTCTTATTTTGCTGAGAGTTTTTAACATGAATGGGTGTTGGACTTTGTCAAATGCCTTTTCTACATCAATTGATGAAATCAAGTGATTCTTGTCTTTTATTTTATTTAGGTGGTTGATCACATTAATTGTGTTTCCAGTGTTGAATGATCCTTGAATCCCTGGTATGAATCTCACATGGTCATGGTGATGCTTTGTTTTGTTTTGTTTTTGATATGTTGTTATAGGCTATTTACTAGAATTTTATTGAGGATTTTTGGATCTAAGTTCACAAGAGATGTTGGTCTATAATTTTCCTTTTGTGTAGTCATCATGGCTGGCATCCTTGAAGGGTACAGTATTCTTAGGGAAATAAGTTTCTTTTTTTCCTGGTGGCCTTTGATGGATTAAAAGTGTTTTTCCAAAACAGAGTTTTGCTGGATATATAATTCTTGGCTGGCAATTATATTCCTTTGAGCTTTTCTATATGTCCTCCCATTCCCTTATTGCCTGTATGGTTTCTGCTGAGTAAACCAAGCTCAATCTTATTGATTTTATTTTTTCATTTATCTCTAGCCACTTTAAAAATTATCTCATCTTTAATTTTGGCAAGTTTGATGACAATATTCCTTGGGACATTTCTTTTAGGAATCTACCTTGTGTGGCATTTGATGAGCACCTTGGATAGATATCATCACATCTTTCATAATAGGAGGGACATTTTCAGGCAACAAATCTTTGGCAATTCTCTTTGTATTTTCTGTTATACTTCCCTTTTCTTTTCCCCCTCCCCACAGTACTCCAGTACTCCAGTCATTTGTAGATTATTTGTCTTGATAGAGTCTCATATAATTTCTAGCGTTTCTTGATTCTTTTTAATGCTTTTGTCTCATTTTTCCTCAAATATGTTGATGCCACTTGCTTTGTTTTCAGTCTTGCTAATTCAGCCTTCTATTGCCTTGATTCTCTTTCTTTGGCTTTCTACTGAGTTGTCTAATTCTGTAATTTTATTATTAATTTTCTGAAATTATATTTCTTGACACTCTAGGCCATCCTGTGGGGCCTCTTAAATTTGTCATGGCTGTGTTTTGCCTCATCTCCCTCTGATCTCCTGAAGAGCTCTAAGTAATAATCTTTTGTATTCTAATTCTTATAATTCCAGGAAGCTCTCTTCCTCTGGAAAATCTGAATCTTTATTTTGGGAGATTTCTGAAGCCATTGTTGTCTGACTTTTTAAGTGATTTGATATGTACTGTTGTCTCTGAGACATCAGTAAATTGTTGAATTTATTTACTTTATATTTTCTTACTGTGTTCTAGCTTTTTTTGAAATGTCCAAATAGTCTGGTTGTGTGTGGTAGTTTGGTTATTGGTGTCTTTGAAGCTCTAATGTCCTGTCATGAGGTGATTAGAGCTGTTACTATACCTGTGAGCCTGACTCTACTTACTTTTCTTGTATGGATTCAGCTCACGTATCCAAGTAGTTAGTCACCACATGTGTGTTGCAGGCTCTCACCTACTGTCATAGATGGGCAGGATTGACTGCTGTAGGCACAGATATCTGGCTAAAGCCACTGAGAAAGGCAGGGGCCTGAGTGGCTGTGAGAATGATATGTCCCCTTGTGTCTGAATCCAGGCAAAGGAACAGTTTCAGCCCTGAATTTCTGTGCCAACAGTCAGTTTTATTTCTTCTTTCTCCCTTACTCCTGTTTGTTAAATTATTGCCTCTCTGAGTCTCTGAGAATGGCAGGCTTAAGGAGTCCTACTTCCAGCTTAGTTAATCATGTCAGACTTCAGAACTGGGTGTAGCGTAGAGAAGGGAGGGAGAAGTACTGAGAGAACAGAGAGGTGTGTATCCCAAGAGAAAGATTTAGACCCATGCACATAGTAGGTTACATGCAAAGAACTAGCTTTTGATGATCTTTTGCTGGTTCAGGGGTATGATTTGATTCTCTGGCCAGTTTCTTCTTCTGGGGAGGATGTTCTCCAACCACTACACTCAGCTTACTATGCTGACCACAGCTGTTTCCTGATGGATCAGGTCTGTCAGATTCTACTCTCCTTTCCCTGTTTTCAGACTGGATTTCTCAACTTTCCTTTAGATGTTCTGGGCTCCTAGGATGTCATATGTAATGAATTTGTTTGTTCTTTTGGGTCTTTGTTAGTAAACAGGTCAGAGGAAGTATCTGACTACTCCACAATCTTGTTCCTGCCCAAATGATTGTTAATATCATCAGACTGCCCAACTACGGACAATCCCATGCACAATAAAACAAAATGCTATCCAGTCTTCTACCATCTGTTGATTCGTTGCAGGTGCAACTACTGTGATCCATAGGATTTTCACTGACTGATTTTCAAAAATATAACATCAGACCTTTCTTTCTTGTCTGTCTTAGTCTGTTCAGCATCATGCACGCCTCCACTGACAGACAGGGTTCTCATTAGGTGTACTGGCCAGGAACTGAACCTGGGTCTCTTGCATGGTAGGTGAAGATTGTCCACCACTGAACCACTACGATTAGCCTCTTCATCTGCAAATAGAGAAAGTTTTATTTATCTATTTCCAATTTCTATGCGTTATATTACTTTTTCTTGTCTTACTGTGGTTGCTAAAACCTCCAGTAATATGCTAAATAAGATTGCTAATAGCAGACGTTTTTGCCTTGTTCTTGATTTTAGGAAGAAAATATTTAGTTTTTCACCATTGGGAGCTGAAGAACCCTAACCAGCAGGTCAGACAACAGGCTGATGGCCCATGGGCTGCAGAAACTGATGAATCAGGTCTGACAGTAGGCTGCTGGCTCACAGGACTGCATACTAGCAAATCCCAGAATCAACTACTCAGATGACAATGAGCCAGATAAACATCCATTTAGATATGATAAGGCAGATAACACACTCAAGGAAACTCCCTTTTCAATATATTGGCTGTTCATATCAGATCACGAAATAGAGAATGATTATATCAGATCACAAAATGGAAGACAACTACATTGGATCACAAAATGGAAAATGACTACATCATTACATAATGGCCAAATTACATCATTACATAGCTGCTAAACTGCTGAGAATCAAGGCCCAGCCAAGTTTACACACAACCTTAACTGTCATATGCCCCATAGCATTTCCAAGGCTACAATCTTTACAGAAACGTGTCTTTCTCCTGAGGAGCCTCTGGTTGGTTCAAACTGCCAGACTGTCAGTTAGTAGCCAAGTATTTAACCACTATACCACCAGGGCTTCTTTGATTTATGGATATAAAACCTATTAACCACACTTGTTGTCACTAAGTCAGTTCTGACTCATCATGACCCTATGGGACACAGTGAGCTACCTGCTTCCAGGGGTTTCCAAGACCGTAAATATTTATAGGAGAAAATTGCCACATCTTTCTCCCACAGGGTGGCTAGTGGGTTTAAACTGCTGACCTATTAGTTAGCAACCAAGTGCTTAACCACAGTACAACTAGGGCTCCTAGCTACAGATATAAAAACAAACAAAACAAGCCCATCATCACTGAGTGGATTCTAGCTTGTATGAGCCCTACAGAACAAAGTAGAGCTGTCCCATACAGTTTTCAAGGAGCACCTGGTGGATTTGAACTGCTGACCTTTTGCTTAGCAGCAATAGCTCTTAACAACCACTGTAAAGGGGTTAGGATTTACAGCACATATTTCTAGGGTAAACAAGTCAATCCATGACAACTGGAAGCACCCATATGACCAATACCCCCACCAGCTCGCCCGAGAGGGAGCTCCTGACGTCCCCGTGTCCATTACCTTTCTGCCTCACTTCCCCTCTTGTATCATACTCCTTAACTGAGTCATTTCAGTGGTTCTCCTTTGTCACTCGTCCTGTCTTTTTTTCACACCACCATTGGTCCTCCAGTGATCACTGTGTTCACCTCTTTCTCTGAGCCATTCATTTTAATCATTCTCAAAAATATTAATACTAAATCTTTTATCAGTCATCTTAGTTACCATAATGTGTACATTTGGAGGGAAGATACAGAGATTCCAGAACAGCCTACATCAGTTTCTAGAGTCATCAGAAAGGTTTGATAAAGGAATTTCAGCTATCTTTTTCCTGACTCCTAAAGATGTATTTTTAATTCAGTTCTTTCTTCTAAGCATTAGAATATTTATACAACTGCCAATTAGACATAGCCAACTGGCTGCCCGCAAAGCTCAAACCTTAAAAGTCACAACTAATTCATATTCTTTTCTTTTATCTAGTCCCTCTTAAACTGATAACACCTAATTTTTTTATCTCAGTCTAAGACCTCTGCTCTAATTGATATGTGCATATCCAAATTGCCTATTACTTCCTCTACGTGACTGTCTCACTGGCATCGCCAACTCAGGGCATCCAAAACAGAACTACTGATTTCTGCACTTCATCCCTTATGAAACTGTCCTCCCTCAGTCTTCCTAGCCTTGGCAACTGACCAGCATCATCCATTCATCCAGCTGCTCAAAGCAGAATCCTGGGAGTTACGCTAGGCACCATCTTCCTCCTCTACTATGCATCCGGTGTGATAGTGCCTCTGATCCTTGATTCAGTATCATTCCAGTGTATTTTAAATCTGTCCACTTCTTTCTGTCTCCACATCTCTCTTTGCCCAAACTCCATCCTCATCATATGTACTTTCATAGGACTTTCTTTTTATAGGTAGCACAGTACCTATTACACTATATTGTAATGTTATTCACTTGTTTTTCCTGTCCTCATAGACTGTGTTCCTCAGAAGGAGGGGAAAAAGTTTGTATCTGTTTTCCTGGTGAAGTGTGGTTCCTGGCACAAAATAATCTATAAATGTTTGTTGAAAATTGAAAACATGAATGAATCAGTGCACTGCATAAATAGCAGAGCTGAGAAAACCATAAGTACTCCTTTACTATATCCAAAACACCAAATCCATTGCTTTCAAATCAATTCCAGCTCATAGCTACCCTGTAAGACAGAGTAGAACTGTCCTATAAAATTTCCAAGGAGCAGTAGTGGATTCAAACTGCTGACCTGCTGGTTAGCAGATGAACTTTTAAACACTGTGCCACCAGGGCTCTGTAACAGTATTTCAAAAATTATCATTCAGCTCTGCAGACTTCTATCTTCCATGTATTGCTGAAAAGCCAAGAACCTCCTAGCATCAAGTCAATTCCAACACATAGTGACCTTGAAGGTCACAGTAGAACTGCTCCAGAGTTTCCAAGGAGCGCCTGGCAGGTTTGAACTGCTGACTTTTTGGTTAGCAGCCATAGCAGTTAACCACAATGCCACAAGGGTTTGTATATTGCTAAGGATCCATAAAAAATAAATTCTTTTAGCACTCTTTTCCCAAGACGTATTAGCAAAAACTATGATCAGTCCCATGTACAACACACTTGACTTTATAAAGCTTATCTTACTCCTCTTATTTAAAGTACAACTCCAGGGACTTTGTCTGCCCTTCCCCAGGTACTACCCCAGGGTCCCTTTTCTTTCTTAACAAAACAGATGTAGAGAGAACACAAGCAGGAAAGTCAGGAGAACATTTTTTTTTGCTGTTTCACAAGCTACCACACCCTTGAGATTTCTTGCCTGAGAATAATGCTACGGGTCTGTTAAATCAGTTCTCTTGCCTGAGGCAATGCTCTTGAAAAGGGAGAATGGAACCAAAACCAAATTCAGTCAGTTGTAGATCAAAGAGTGGTGAGGAATTCTGTTTCAACTGTCAGAGCAGAGCTGTGAAGTTTTTCAAGGATTCCAACAAAACTCCATTCAGGTTAAAACTTTTTAATCTCCGCAACTCTCAGTACTTGTTTATTAGCGATTTTTTTATCTATATTAGGTCTACTTTATTAAGTGCTACAGGACAAATAAATAGCACTACCTGCATGGTGCTAGTGGGTGTGCATGGAATTAGGAAGGACTAGCTGCAGTGTGGAAGCCCCACAGTTGAGAGCAGCCACGTAGTACGAAGGAGCTGAGCATCAGGAAGCATTAAAGGATCATTTTAAAAACAGGGCACAGTCATGACGCTCACACAGCTTCAAAATAAACATGTGTCAAAGATTTAACTTAACTCACAAGTGACAGAGGAAACTACTAAGATGTTACAATTCATTTCAATGAGGATTTCACTTACAGAGGTTTATATTCCCTACTGAACAGGGTCTGTTTACATTGCCATATATAGTAATCATCTGTACAACTATGGACAGGAAACATTTGTATTACTTTTCTACAAGTTAACTTCTACATAAAGCCATTGCCATCGAGTTGACCCCAACTCATAGTTACCCCACAGGAGAGAGAACTACCCCGTAGGATTTCCAGGGAGCGGCTGGGGGATTCAAACTGCTGACACCCTGCTGAGCAGCCAGGCTCTTAACCACTGTGCTATGAAGGCTCCACAGAGTTGTGAAAGAAGTCTGGTCAGAGATAACCAAAGACAGAATCCTTGCAGATGAGTGAGCTAAACAAAACACACATTAATTTTTTTCTTCCCCAATTCGAAAGTTCTCATGATAATTACTTTTTTTAATGATAATTTTTAATAGAAGTTCATGGGACACTATTGCACTCTCAAAGAGATACTGGAGAATACTGTGCCTGAGACTAGGCCTTTGCTATACATTGTTTCATGTTCCTTAAACAGTCTAGTAAGGAAGGTAGTACAGATAGGAAACTCTCACTGATGTTAGGCACCATGCCTGTCATAGATTGAATTGTGTTCCCCCAAAACTGTGTAGCACTTCAGCTAGGTCATGATTCCCACTATTGTGTAATTGCCCACCGTTGTGTGATTTTCCTGTGCCATGAATCCTAATTGCAGCCTGTGGTTAATAGACTGGATTATGTTGAAGAGGATTAGGGTGGAACTATAACACCTTTCCTAAGGCTACCTCCCTGTTACAACTTAAAAGGAGTTTCCCTGGAGTATAGCCTGTACCACCTTTTATCTTTTCATCCTTACAAGAGATAAAAGGAAACAGAATCAAGCAGAATGGAAACCTCCTACCACCAAGAAAGCAGTACCAGGAGCTGAGGGCATCCTTCAGATCTGAGGTTACTGTGCCAAGATGCTTTCAAACCTAAGAAAGTCTGATGCAACACAAGGACCTTCCTTTGAAAGCCTTCTACTGGAGCTGACACCCAGAATTAGGACTTGTAGCCTACCTGACTGTGTACAAATAAATTTCTGCTTTTAAAGCCATCCATTTGTGGTATTTCTGTTAGAGCAGTACCAGATGACTAAGACCATTTCCAAGGACAGCTGTGTCCAGAGTGAAAATTAAATTATCTCATAGGATTTTAGGAAACTAGCATCCCTAACCCGAAGGGAAAGGGGTGTAGTTTTTATATTTGGAACAACAGGAAAGCTGTGGTTTGTCAAGGTCACAGATCTCCAAGTCCAGAATGCTATACTCATCACTTTGCTTGTTAGACATGGTGTTGAAAGAACTGAATTAGGAAACAGAAAAGATGATTCTACTCTGTCATTATCTGTGTAAATGATCTTGGCCGAATCAGTTAACTGCTGACATGTTACTTTACTTTTGAAATTGGAGTTGAAGGGCAGAGTATCACATCTACATAGGTTATGGAATTCTTTCAGAAGCAGTTGAAAAAATAAATGTAGAATACTTTGAAAATACAAAATCTAGCATGGGTGTTAGTTTTCTCTATTTTTATATTTTGAAAATGAAGCAAATGCTGGAAGTAAGACTAATGGAACAGGCCACAGAAAGCTTCAGAAAATGTTAAACTATATAAATTTGCTTGCAGCAGATAGCCGGCTACTTTGCAAGAAGAAAGAACCTAAAAGTTAAAAGGCTCCAGAGGAATGCTGCCAATCCCTCAGAACCCTTTAGTCCTTATTAAAGATGAAAAAGGTGAAGTGGATGGCAAGTGGAGTGGCTCCCGTACTTGGGCTCTCTCATGTTTAATGCATGAGGCACCTTGGGATTCTGATCTTTCTGATGACCTCCTCAGGGTCCACACAGGGCTCAGCAACAAGCTGAACTAGCCTACAGCCCTCAAATCGGGTAGCAGGTTGCACCTGGGTTTCATAAGAAGGTTCTACAATGTGTCTGCTCTGCTATATAGAAACAACTTTCATAAGCATCTTAGCAAACTAGGTACAAAAAGTATAAGAACTGCCAAGTAAATTCCTGAACTCATCCTAAATATCTGCTACATACCTCATTGCTGAATATCACTATGGTGAACTTCCAAGTACTCCCCTTGGGAACTCTACATGGGCACCAGCACCTAGTGCACCGTGCGGGCAACTTTGCAGCTCTTTTTCTGGAATGGCCATCAGAGCTGTTGTCATATTATCTTTATGTCCTGGATGTCATCAAAATGGCTTCCTTTAAATATTTGTATTTGGGTAAAGAAAAAGAAAATCACTGGGGGCCAGATCAGGTGAGTAGGGAAGGTGTTCCAACACAGTTATTGGTTCACTGGCTAAAAACTCCACCACAGACAACTATACAATTAAGTTCGTGAACTTGCCATCATGCCAGCATGTGCAATGGCCATTCCAGAAAGAGTTGCAAAACTGCTTTGAAGGGTGGACTAGGCACTGGTATCAGTGCATAGTTTCCTAAGGGGTATACTTCACATGTGACCATAGTGATATTCAGCAATGGGGTAGGTGACACTTAGAACAATTAAGTTTGTGAATTTAATTGTTGGAAATTTCATAGCTAAAGGGAGCCTCATTGTTGTTGTTAGCTGCCACTGAGTCTGTCCCCTAGTGACAGAAATCCCATGCATGACAGAATAAAGTGTTGTCCAGTCCTCAGCCATATCCACCATCGGCTGCAAATCCACTATTGTAACCCATGGGTTTCCAAAGGGTGATGTTTGGAAGTAGACGGCCAGGCCTTTCTTCCTAGTCTGTTGTAGTCTGGAAGCTCTGCTCAGACCTGTTCAGTATCCTAGCAACATGCAAGCTTCTACTGACAGACAAGTGGCGGCTGCACGTGAGGTGGGGGGAGTGTCAGAGGGCTAGGGGAAGGGAGAACTTGATAGAGAAAATTTCTTAGAGTCAGTGGACATTGAAATGAGATCCTAGTAGGGTGGGAAGTTTTTCTGTAAACATAAACGGCTTGGATAAAAATTGAAGTGATAAAGAAAAGGTCAGGTATGGAGGTCACAGGAAGGTCAGATTCACTGGGAGGGAGGGGCCACCAGATGGAGTCGGACCTAACATCAGACAGGTGGTAAATTAAACAGGGAGTACCTCAAAGGTATGCTTGGGTCTTCTTCAACCCAGTATCGCTATTGCCTAGTGCAGAACTCAATTCAGCACATTTTACTATTTGACCAATTGATCAATACTTAGGCAGCTTCAGATTGATCTGGAAGTCCCAGTGGCAGAATCAAAACAGCAGCAGGTGATGCCAACCCCATCTCTTTATGCAACAGCCCACTCAATCATCTCTGCACCCACACTGCAGCACTCACACCTCCTTGTGAATTCTGCACCTCCAGAACCCCTGGTTTAGATCACTGATTCCAACCAGCAATTGCCAGAACTAAATAAAACACCCAGGGAATGTATCTTAATTACCTAGTGCTGCTATAACAGAAACACCACAAGTGGATGGCTTTAACAAACAAAAATTTGTTTTCCCACAGTTGAGGAGGCTAGAAGTCCAGATTCAATGCACCAGCTGTAGGGAAAGACTTGCTCTGCCGGCTTTGGAGAAAGATGCTTGTCTACCCCTGGGTGACCTTCCTGTGGCTTGGTACCTCTCTTTCCCTGTCTCTGTTTTTCAAATGTTGATTTAATCCTTTTCATACCTCAAGAGATGACTCAAGACACTCCCAACACTAATCCTGTCTCACTAACATCACATCACATTCCCAGATGGGATGATAACCACAAACAGAACCTGCTGCTGTCCAGTCAGTTCCAGCTGCCCTATGGGTAGTCTAGTGAGTTTCCACGGAGCACCTGGTGGATTCAAACTGCTGCTCTTTTGGTTAGCAGCTATACTTAACCATTATGCCACAAGCATAGCAGTTAGGAATTACAACATATATTTTGGGGGGACACAACTGAATCCTTAACAGAAGACTTATCAGTATGATCCTTGGTCTCCAGCCGGGATGGAATCATTCATTCAACCAACTGCAGCAAAAAAACTGGTCCAGGGAACAGGGCAAAGGTGTGAGGCTTTCCCGTAAGGACAGTGGGTGTTTGTTGACTTTGCGCTCTGTCCCCTCCCTCTGGATCTGCTGGTACCCTCTCCCTCCACATCAGTTTTGAGTGTTACTGTCAGCCTTACAGCAGCATCCGGGCTGCTTCCTGACTGACAACTTTAGGACCACAGCACAATGTCAGCTGTCACTTGGGATTTGCCCTAGGTCATCCAAGTAACAATGCTCTGTGCAAAACGGCCCCAGAGTGCTCAGGAGCCAGCTGTCTAGAGTGGTTCCATCTTCAGTATCCTTCCTATCCACGACAGTGTCTGAACCAAATCACTTCTCCCGTGGGCTCTTTGAAAATCTTCCCTCCTAAGCTACACAGTCATTACAGGATATTCCCAGGGTACAGAGGGCTATATTCTGTAAATTACTTGATTAATTAGATTTTTGGAACACAAAGCATATTTTCCAGAAAAATAACAGCTTACAGATTCTTAGGGCCACCCATAAAGGTCTATTTAGCCCACAGTTCATTAAATCATAACCTTTTACTCTATTTGTTGCTAAGCTGATGAGTAAACTAAGGCCAGAGCAGTGAAGCATGTTGCCCAACCCTATATGAGGGTAACTGAATTTTATTTTGAGAGTAGGGGAAGGACTTCTCTCCCACCCCTAATTTTGTAATGGGCTTCGATAATGCTAGAAGGCACTTTTCATTTACAAAATTAGGGGGCTGAATTAGGTGATTTTTACGATCACTTCGAAATCTAAGGTTTTGTGGTGGGTGCCTGACCAGGTGATTTTATCGTTCCATGTTCTTCGTCTCCTCCCTCCTGCTCGAGGTGTACCCAAATGTCCAAATCTATACCCAGAATTAAGTATTTGAGCTCAGCATCCAGGGTCCCACTCACATGGCAACTATAAGGCACTAATAAGAAGAGTCTCCTGCTAGTGCAACTGGGGAGCGCAGACGTCAGGGTGGTTGGATCCGAAATCTCTCACCTGAAGAGTCAATAAGGGTGGGTAGAATTTTAACATTGACTTATCACCAGCTTTGTCCCTAGCTAAAGACAAAAAAAGATGCAAAGAATGTGCATCTCTTGTATTGAAATTGCCATGGCAACTTCTCCCAGGTCATAAGCATCTGAAAATTTCACTGCTCTGATTCCCCAGCAGCAAACTGTGTGATTGCTTCAGGAGAATGAGAGGGCAGCAATCCATACAGCTGGAGCAAATACCTCCCTCTCATCATTGCCCATCTGCACCATCTCATCATGAGTTGAAAATTTCTCATGACTGGGCCATCCATGACCGGATGTAGCCCTTCTTCATTGGAGGAGAAGGTGTTTTTCCATTCATACCCTGACTTGTGTCCAGTGTGTAGATATCCCAAAAGCTGGGAGACTCTTTGTTAGCACCTACCATGTGCCAACTATTTCTATTACGTTTCATTTAGTCCTTGAAGTTTGATTTAACTTGATTCTACCTATATAGAAGCAATTGAATTTTATTCTGGGAGTGGAGAGAAAGGGTTCCCACCACTGATTTTTATAAATTAATATCAATTATGTCATAGGTATATAAAGAATGCCTACTGTATGCAAAACACTGTAGTAAGTTGTGAGATGTGGAAACCAGGAGATAATGTGAATACAGTCCTTCAAAAGAGTTTGCAGTTGAGATAGAGACTGTATGGTCTACAATGCCTAAAGTATTTCCTATTTGGCCATTTACAGAAAAAGTTTGCCAGCCCTTACTTTAAATGAGTGCCTAATATTCCATGTGTGGGATATTCTGTAACTCATTTTTAGTAGTCCTGTATTAAAAGATATGTAGTTTGTGTTGGATCTTCTGTTATGACAAATCCTGCTGTAGCTCATATAGTGACATATGCATCATTCCGACATTATGTGGGTATATCTGCATAAGTCCCCAAGAGCGGGATTGCCAGACAAAAGATGTCATGTCCTCTTTAGGGATGTGTTTTTTAAATAAGGTCCCACCAGCATCAACGACGTTAAGAAGGGCTGAGGGCCAGAGGACAGACCAACATCAAGGATCAGTTGAAAACTCTGATACTGGAAGATGACAGGAAGAACGCTGTATCAAAGGAGAATGAATGGAGGTTACCACCAGCCATACATGCACAATGGGACCATGAGAAGCCAAGAGATGGAAAATACTTAACTCTAGTCGAAATAAATCTACTGATGTATCAAAATTGTGGAAACCAGTATAAGAGCATTTATTCCTGTTACGGTCACTCTGTCCTAACTGCAGACTCCTCCTCGTCTCCACCTCCTGTTCCCGTTTCAGAAAAGAGCTGTGTCAGAGCCTTGGGGGCAGACATGTGGCTGTTGGAGCTGATGCTTTTGGAGCCAGCTGTGTAGATCACTGGGATCACCAAAGGGTTTGACTTTGTGGGGCCAGGTTTACTGGACTATTGACTTTGCTAGCATGGACAGGCCTTGGCAATGTCACTCTGGTTTCCTGGCCCTGGAAAGCTAGTTTGAAACCCTCCTCAGGAAAGAAGAACCTGGGATAATGAACTTTGATTTTTGTCCTAGGAGACTCAGAAGAGTCCAGATTTTCTCTGTAGTGATAGGTAAAACCAAAGTTCAGGAATAACTCAGACTTCGGCTTTTGCCTACTAGCTAGCTCCCTCTTTGTGCTGGACACTGTTCTGCATACAAGGACGGGAGCATGAGCAAGAAAACGGGGCTGCCTGCCAAAGGGCTCCAGCCTGGGGAAGGGAAACAAACAGACCTGTAGTTGTCAAACTTTTCACATCTTTTACATTTTTCTGGGAAAACACCACCATACTTGACAGCTGTCAGACTCTGCGTGAACAACTAATTCAAGGAAGTTCATAGCTCCCAAACTGGATCACACTGCATGCCTTTGGATAATGCTGTATCTTTGCAAAGCTAGATTTTAGGCAGCTGGCCTGCTAAAAAGCAAGTACTGTGCAAAAACCAGTGCGGAACAGGAAATAAGCATGTGGTCTTCATCTTGATTCCAAGCTGGAGAAGCCGTGGGTGCCCAGCAGGTGCACCTATCTCTTTAGTGTCACTATGCATAAATACAATAAAATACATATTTTCTTATTTCAATTTATCCTTTTTTAAAAAACAGCTACTAAGTTGTTAAGATAGAAATGCTTATCATTGGCACCTAGCTACTTAATAAGTGGAACTGTCCTATATTTCTTTTGGCTTGTGTGAACTGTGGAAAAATCACTGAAACTCTTAGAATGCTATGACCCTAAAAAGTCTGGGAACTTCTGAGACAGATATTTAACACTGCCTGCCAGCACTGGAGGTCCTTGGGTGGTGCAAACTGTTTCCATTTGATTACTAGCCTAAAGGTTGTTGCTTTGAACCCACCCAGCAGCACCTTGGAAAACACCCTGGCCTTCTGCTTCCTTCAAGAAAACACTATGGAGCAGTTCTTCTCTGTAACACACAGGGATGCCATTGAGTCGGAATCAACTTGACAGTGGGTTTTTTTTGTTTGTTTTTACCAGCAATGAGACCTTGGCAATGGGTTTGGTTTTTTGGGACCTTAGAAAAATTAACACCCTGGGCTCCAGCTCTCTTTCCTCAGCTGTAAAATAAAGAGTAATTACCTTGGGGTCTATTATGAAGATTAAATCAGGTATTGAAAATAAAGAATTTAGCATAGGCTTGGCACAAAATAAGTGTTCAGTAAATGCCAAACCAAACCAAACCAAACCCATTGCCGTTGAGTTGATTTCAACTCATAGCAACCCTATAGGACAGAATAGAACTTCCCTGTAGAGTCTCCAAGGAGTTCAGGTGGATTTGAACTGCTGACCTTTTTGGTCAGTAAGTATAGTGGTTAATCACTACCCTACCATGGTTTCTGGCGATGTATCATAAATCCGCAGAGTGAACTCTGGGCACTGTAAGAGTACCTAGCCCTAACTATCCTAATTACCTTAGCTTTAAATTCATTTTTATACTGCAGCTTCTCAAAGAAAGTGCTGTTGCCATGGTGCTTGTAATATCTGGGGTTAACCAAGTCATCCTGAAATGAGGAAATACACAATCCATCTGAGGTTTATCACAGCATCATGTGAAGGATCTTTCTTGTCAGCCTTCTGTTAGGGCTTTCCTCCTTTTATTAGTTACATATTGCCATTTCTTCTTGTTTTTTTAAAAAATGTGCTCTTAGTAAATTCAGCGATTTTTTTTTAAAAAAGCAACTTTAAGACAAATTGTCTAAAAATTACTCTCTGTATTTCTGTGTTACAAAAGGCTCTTATGGTTTGGCCATAGGATGGGTTTTAGTATGGTTTGCATTTTGTTAAAACAATTTTGAGTCTAAAATCTTTCCCCTCAAAGGATAAATTTATAGTATGATTCATGACTTCTTATTTAAAATAACAACAACCTTTCATTTTGTATACTAATCTAAATCCAAAGCATTCAAGAATATAGTATTGTGGATTGCATTGTGTCCCCCCAAAATGTATGTCAACCTGGCTAGGCCATGAATCCAAGTATTGTGTGGCTGATTTCTATTTTGTGATCCAATGTAATTATCTAGTGTTATAAATCCTACCCCTCATGATGTTGATAAGGCAAAATTAGAGGCAGCTATGTTAAAGAGGCAGGACACAATCTACAGGATTAGGTTTTATCTTGATTCAGTCTCTTTAGGAGGGGGGCCTCCGACCACCAAGAAAGAAGAACCAGGAGTAGAACATGTTCTTTGGACCCAATGTCCCTGTGCTGAAAAGATCCTGGATCCGGGGAAGATTAATGACAAGGACTTTTCCCCGAAACTGGCAGAGAAGAGCTTCTCCTGGAGCTGGAGCCCAGAATTCGGACTTCTAGCTTCCAAGACTGTTAGAGAATGACTATGTTTATGAAAGCCATCTACTGATGATGCCAAGCCAATATGACGATTTTTCATCATTAAACAGAGTTCTCCTTGCCTTTCAGCAAAGCTGCTAACATTCCTGCCAGTTACAGATTTTCTCTTAATTTTTTTTGTTGCTGTTTCTGAGAATGTATGCAGCAAAACATACACCAGTTCAACAGTTAGTGCACATACAATTCAGTGACATTTATTACCTTCCTCGTGCCACGCAACCATGTTCACCCTCCTTTACTGAATAGTTCCTCGCTCATCCACATAATGTCACTGTCCTCAAGATTCCTTATCTAACATTTCTAGTTGCTGTCGATTTAATCCCTTGTATATATATGTATATATAGGTATGATAATTTTCAAGGCATAAGTTCTTTACTGGTCCCAGTGATACAGTAGTTAAGAGCTATGACTGCTAACCAAAAGTTGGCAGGTGAATCCACCAGCCACTCCTTGGAAACCCTATGGGGCAGTTTCTACTCTGTCCCATAGGGTTACTATGAGTCAGAATTGACTCATGGTTTTGTTTGGTTTTTAAGAAATCTTCAAGGCATATTTTCAGTTTCACATTTAAAGATTGTCTCAGGGTAGTATTCTAGGGGTTCATCCAGCTACCACGACTCTAGGAAGTATGTATTTTTGAGAATTTGAAAATCTGTTCTACATTTTCCTTCTTTTTGTCAGGATTCTTATGCAGAATCTTTGATCAAGATGTTCAGCAGTGGTAGCCAGGCGTTACCCAGCTCTGTTCTCATGAAAAAGGAGGCACTTGTTCGTGGAGGCAATTAGCCTCCCACTCCGCATCCTCCTCCTATTCTTGATTCACCTTCTTCCTCTCGTGTTCCAGGTAAATAGAAACCAGTTGCAGTGCCTTGATGGTCACTTGCAAGCTTTAAAGACCTCAGCACTATGCAATGAACTAGGAAATAAAACAGAAGCACTAAACACACTGTTAGCTCCGTTTACTTGGATGTCTCATGAAACCATGACTCTAAACATCCAAACGGAGGAACCAAATCCAATGAAGTGTTTGGTTGTAGATAAGCAGCCTCTTCAACTCCTCTTTTGCTGTTGTTGTAAGTATACCTACCACACAACTTTTGCCAATTCAACTTTTTACAGGTATATAATGTATTAACAATATTTACATCAATCAGCTATGCAACCCTATTCTTAGCCAATGATTTTTCCATCACTGTAAACTGAAATTCAGTATTTCATAAGCACAATTCCCCCTTACTCACTCTCTGTTGCCCCTGGTAACCAGCCTTGGTCTCTATACACATATCCGTTCTTGTCTTTTCACATAAGTGAGTTCATACAATACTGGCTCTTTTGTAATTGACTTAATTCACTCACCATAATGTCTTCAAGCTCCATCCATAGTGCAGCATGTATCACCATTCTTTCTCTTACAGAAGAGTGTTATTCCTTTGTACGTATGCACCATATTTTGGCTACCCATTCATCCATCGATGAGCATTGAGGTTATTTCCACCTTTCGGCTATTGTGAATAGTGTTGCAATGGAAATTGGTGTACAAGTATCTGAGTCTCTGTTTTTATATCTTTTGGAGTAGAATTGCTCGGTCACCTAGTAGTTACCTTTTCAGTGTTTTGAGGAACCACTAAACCATTTTCCACAAGGGCTATACATTTTACATTCTTACCAGCAATTGATAAGAGTTCCAGTTTCCCTGTATCCTTACCAACATTTGTTATTTTCCACTTTTTTTTTTTTTTAAATCTTACCATCTTACTGAGAGTAAAATGGTATCTCATCTGGTTTTGATTCACATCTCTGATGGCTATTGGCATTGAATATCTTTTCATGTGTTTGTTGGCCACTTGAATATCCTCTTTGGTGAAAGGTCTATTCACACCTTTGCCCATTTATGATTGGGTTATTTACCTTTTTATGTTGTGTCCAGATGGGTTTTAAGAACTACTAGGCTTGTTAATTTTAGGAAAGATAGATCAGATTTAGATAAGTAAGAGAAGATAATCTATACTGTAATTGTCTGTATCAGAGATTCTCAGACAGTAGAGGGCAGAAGAATGCTGCACCCAAAGAGGTACTTGGCAATGAATGACTGGAGATATTTTTGTTCATCACAGCTGGGTGGTACTAATGGCATCTAGTGGGTGGAAGCCAGGGAAGCTGCTAAACATCTTATGTTGCAAGAGCACCCCTCACAACAAAGTAGTGTCCTGTCCAAAATGTACCAGTGCTGCAGTTGACCTAGGCTGATATAAATAATATTCTTTTTCTTAACCACACTTTCTGATTCTTCTTTCTAACACCTCCTCTCCTAATCTATGAAGTTTTGTTTGTTTGTTTTTGTTTTTTTAGGTTAGCTTCTCAGATTAGAGATAACCAGAAGCAGCAGAAAAATGTCAAGTTTTTCTCCAAATTAGTGATCCTCTACTCTTTCTAAAGATTAGAATCATCTGGGGGAACTTGCAAACCAGGTTGATATGTGGGCTCCACTCTCAGGCACATTAAATCAAAACCTATTGGGCTGGGACCTGATCATTTGTTGTTGTTGTTAGTTTGCCACGGAGTCAATTCCATCTCACAGTGACCTCAAATGTGCCAAGTAGAGCTCTTCCATAGGGTTTTCAAGGCTGTGACCGTTCAGAAACAGATCAACAACCTGATCACAGGAAATTTTAAGTTTCCCAAATGATTCTAATATGTAGCCAGGTTTGAAGACAATTAATCTATATAAATAGGACAGTTATTTTCTATATTAACCATGAAGCCACAAAGAGAGAATTCAGTTGTTGGAATGGGAGATAGTGGTATGTTTATCACCATTGAACTTTTTTCCCTACGGACTATATTGACTGTTTAAATCAAGAGTTATTTGAGAATTTTCATTCATTTTGCCTGATCACACAGGATATTCCACATTTTGTGGCTGATCCGTGTATGGCCAAAGTCTCACTTATCGACAAATTCTTGAGGATTTTCTTAATATTCTTCACAAAATTCCAAGGGCATACATCCCTGCTCTGATGCTCCAAAGCCAGACTTGAGTCTAAAAAGGATGGTATGACTCTGCTATGAATCTCATGGGCCAGTTGAATGGAGAAGTCTCTCAGCATGCTGAAAGGCCCCAGGAAGGTTTTACCCTCTCTCTTTCACCTCCACCCTCAACACCACCAGCAAACAGTGGTTTAACAGATGGTGTGATGTGATGCCCTAGAGGTTAACAGATGTGAGTGCTGATGGAACAAGAGGACGGAGCTTTTCCATTGCTGTACTCAAGTCAATCACACAATCTGCCTCCAACAAACAAATGTTGCTTCATATGGCTGACTTCTAAATATACCACTCCATGGTCAAATGACTTCCAAACCTAAGGGGAGAAGTTGTTGTTGTTAGGTGTCGTCAAGTTGTTTCCAACTCATAGCAACCCTATGCACTACAGAAAGAAACACTGCCTGTCCTACACCATCCTCAAAACTTTGCTTTGCTTAAGCCCATTGTTACAGCCACTGCGCCAATCCATCTCATTGAAGATCTTCCTCTCTTTTGCTGCTCCTCCACTTTACCAAATGTGATGTCATTTTCCAGGGACTGATCCCTCCTGACAACGGGTCCAAAGTATGTCAGATGTAGTCTCACTATTCCTGTTAAAAAGAGTGTTCTGGTTTTGCTTCTTAGAAGATAGATTTGTTTGTTCTTTTGTTGGTCCATTATATACTCAGTACTCCTCACCAATATCACAATTCAAGGTGTTAATTTTTCTTCAATCTTCTTTATTCATTGTCCAACTTTCACGTGCATATAAAGAAGAAGTAGAAGAAATCAATCAGAAAGAATTGATTTCAGCATTACAGTTAATGAAATTTCTTAGCAATCAGTCTGCTTCTTGTTTCAGAAAGATCTCAATACTCCATAATGTAGAGTTTTGTCCCAAGCCATTCTTGAAGGGTATAGTATTCTTAGGGAAATAAGTTTATTTTTTTCCTGGTGGTCTTTGATGGATTAAAAGTGTTTTTCCAAAACAGAGTCCAAGTCCTGAGACATATACTCTGGGTCCAAGAATTTTGTTTTTTAATGAGTATTGTCTTAGTTATTTAGCGTTACTTATAACAGAAATACTACAATGGGTAGCTTTAATAAACAGAAGTTTATTTTCTCACAGTTTAGGAGACTAGAAGTACAAATTCAGGATGCCAGTTCTAGGGGAATGCTTTCCTTCAGCTTGGAGAATCGTCTTTGTCTCTCTGGAGTTTCTGCTCCTGGATAATCTTCATGTGGCTTCTATCTCTCTTCTTACATCTCTGCTTGTTCCTCTGTCCTCATCTGTTCTTTTATTATGATTGAGTGAGAATATACAATCTCATATAAATTTGCATACCTGCCAATGAGCTGTTCCCACTGTTCTCCCTGCCCGGTCATAGCACACTCCTTCATTCTGCAGATGTCATATCCTCCTAACAATCTCCTATACTCCCCTCTTTACCCTCTCCCCCATGTCCAGTAAGAGGTCAGCTGGATGACATCCTATAGATGCATAGAACCATAAAGTGCACACATGATATGGTTGCTCTGTCTCACCAAGTCCAATCCATTTCTGTCCAGAGAGTTTATGAACAGGAGCAGCGGCAGGGCCAGGGGCCATGCTCCCAGGGGAACCCCAAAGCCCCTCACCATCAATCGCAGTCTTTCAGTGGATATCTCAGGGTACACTCCTTTTTATTTTTGTGTTGCCCGTGAGACTCAACTTTGTGAGCCCCATCACAGCTATCACAGGTTGTGGCCAGGCACCATCTGGTTCTTCTGGTCACATGTCAATATATGTCTTAGGCTGGGTTTTCTAAGGAAGCAAAACCAGTAACACGTGTAGGTATAAGGAAAGATTTATAATATATGTAGATAGATAGATACAGATATAGGAAACAGCTCACGTAATCACAGAAGCTGAATGTCCCAAGCTCTGGCACAAGCCTCATGTGGCCACAGAAGCTGAGGAACCCAAGGTCAGCCAGTCAGAGACCAGAGTTCTAGATCACCAGTTGTGTAGGTCAGTGGATCCCAAGCTGGTGGCGAGACTAAGCGACAGAGGCTGGCGAACCCAGGAATGGCAAGTCAGGGAGCAGGAGTGGCAGAGGCTGGCGAACCCAGGATCGGCAGGTCAGGGAGCGGGACTCTCAAGTGCCGACTGTAAGGACTGATGGGTCCAGCAGCTACTAGTTCCAGTGCCAGAACCAGACGCTGGAAGAAGAGAGCAGGAGCTCCTGGCCACGTGAGCAACCAGCCGCCCTAGTAAAAGGTCGCGAGATCAGAGCCGAGGGGCAGGGAGCCACCACAAACCCCGCCCTGCCACTTAATACAGCAGCCAAATATGTAGTAGCCAAGTTGACATAATCCTGACCACCACAATATAGTCACCCACTCATGTGGGTCTCTCTGTCTTCTGGGTTCTCTTTGCCCCATATCATTTTGGTCCTTGGAGATCATCTGTTCCTGCTGAGTTGGGACCATTTGGTGTACCTCAGATGGCAGCTTAGCAGCTTTTAAGACCCAAGACGCCACTCACCCAATTTGGTGTGCTGAAGACTCTCTTAGTGAAATGTTAGTTGTGCCAATTGGCCTCGATTTCCCCTGAGAACATGGTCTCTGGCCACTTGCCCCAGCTACTACATCCTTGCAATATTGCATTAAGATGGGAGGAGTAATCATGTTATGTTGAAGTCCAGTTAAAATTGATCTTCTTTCTAATGTGTGCTGTCACTGATTTCACCCAACCAAATTTCTGTCAACTATCTAATCTATACCACACCCTTTCTTTCCCTCCCTCCCTACCCTCGCAGCCATCAAAGAGTCTTTCCTCCTGTGCATGCGTCTGTTTTTAAGTTCTTATCATAGGGGTCTCATACAATACTTGTCCTTTTGTCACTGACTACTTTCACTGAACATGTCCTCCAATTAAAACCAGATTACTAGATTCTTCCTAAAATTGTCATTATTTTCTTTATCATTGCACAGTGCTCCACTGAGTATATATACCATAGTTTACCTATCCATTCCTCTGTTGTTGGACATCTGGGTTGGTTCCATCTTTTTGCTATTGTGGACTGTGCTGCAATAAACATTTGTGTGCATGTATCAGTTGGTGTGAATGGCCTTGATTCTGCAGAATATAATCCAAGCAGTGGAATTACTTGGTCAAATGATATATCTTTTTCCATCTTTTTAAGGAAGTGCCAGATTGCTTTCTGAAGAGGTTGCACCATTTTACAGTCCCACCAACAGTGTAGGAGGGTTCTAATTTCTCCACAGCCTCTCCAGCATTTGTTGTTTTGCGTTTTTTGGACCATGGCTGACCTCATTTGGGTGAGATGGTATCTCATTGTAGTTTTCATTTGAATTTTTTTAATAGCTAATGATCATGAACAAGTCCACACATGTTTTTTGGCTGCCTGGATCGCCTCTTTAGAGTGGTGTCTGTCCACCTCCTTTGCCCGTCGCTTAATTGGATGATTTATCTTCTTATTGAAATTTTGTAGTACCTCATAGATTATGGAGATCAGGCATCAGTCTGACATATAGTTCCCAAATATTTTTTCCCATTCTGTAGGTGGTCTTTTAATTGTATTGATAAAGTCTTTGGATGAGCAAAAGTGTTTGATTCTTAGTAATTTCCATTTATCTATTTTCTCTTCTGTTGATTTTATTGTGGTTTGTTTGTCAGATTTTGAAGTCTGTCTACATTGTGTATTAAAACTTCCATTGTTAATCCTAATTTTCATTGGATGAGCTTTATTGTTTTAGATTTGATATTTAGGTCTTTTATCCAGTTGGAGCTGGTTTTTGTATAAGGTGTAAGATGTGATCTTGTTTCCATTTATTGCAGATTGATATCCAATTTTGCTAGCACCATTTGTTGAAGAGGTTGCTTTTACCCCAGTTTAATGTCTTGGGCCTTTGTTAAATATCAACTGTTCATAGGTGGGTGGTGTCATGTCTGTGGTCTCAATTCTGTTCCATTGATCTATCTGTCTCTTTTTGTACCAGTACTAGGCTGTTTTGACCACCGTGGCAGTGTGATAGGTTCTAAAGTCGGGTGGTGAAAGACCTCTCACTGTGTTCTTCTTCTTCAGTACCGCTTTGCTTATCCAGGGCTTCATCCATTTCCAGACAAAATTTGTGATTTGTTTCTTCATCTCACTAAAAAATGTTACAGGAATTTGTATTGCAATTGCATTATATAAGCAAATTGCTTTGGATAAAATAGACATTTTCACAATGTTGTTTTCCTATCTATGAGGAGGATAGGTTTCTCCATTTATGTAAGTCTCTCTTAGTTTCTTGTAGTAAGGTGCTGTAGTTCTCTTTGTAAAGGTCTGTTATTTCTCTGGTTAGATTTATTCCTAGGTATTTTATCTTTGCAGGGGCTATAGTAAATGGTATTGATTTGGTGATTTCATCCTTAATAATCTCGTTGTTGGTATAAAGGAATCCTACACATTTACTTTTGTTTATGTTGTATCCTGACACTTTGCTGAACTTTTCTATTAGTTTGAGTAGTTTACTGACAGATTCTTTAGCATTCTCTGCATGTACAATCATATCATCTGAAAATAGGGGGATTTTTACTCTGAGTCGGATCCGACTCAACGGCACTTGGCTTGGCTGGCTTGCTGATGCAGATCCCCTTTATTTCTTGGTCTTGTCTAATTGCTCTGGCTAGAACTTCTAGTATAATGTTGAATAAAAGAGGTGAGAGTGGACATCCTTGTCTAGTCTCTGTTCTCAATGGGAATTGTTTCAGTCTCTCTCCATTCAGGATGATGTAGGCAGTTGCCTTTGTATAAATAGCCCTTATTACATTGAGGAACTGGCCGTCTATTCCTAGTTTGCTGAGTTTTTAGCATTAATGGGTGTTGGACCTTATCAAATGCCTATTCTGCATCAGTAGACCAAATCAGGTGATTCTTGTCTTCTGTGTTATTTATGTAGTTGATCACATGAACTGTTTTTCTAATGTTGAAGCAACCTTGCATCCCTGGTATAATCCAACTTGGTCGTGATCAAATATTTTTTTGGACATGTTCTTGTATTCTATTGGCAAGAATTTTGTTGAAGATTTTTGCATCTAGATTCATGAGTGATATTGGTCTGTAGTTCTGCCTTTTGGTTGGGTCTTTCCCTGAGTTTACTATGAGGGTTATGCTGGCTTCATAGAATGAATTCCAGAGTATTCCATCCCTTCCTATACTGTGAATTAGTCTCAGTAGTTTTGGAGATAACTCTTCTCTAAAAGCTTGGTAGAATTCTGTGCTGAAGCCATCTGGGCCAGGGATTTTTTTGGTTGGTAGTTTTTTGATGACCTTTTCAATCTCTTCCTTTGTGATGGGTTTATTAAATTGTTCTGCTATACCTTGTGCTAATTTTGGTAGGTGATATGAATCTAAGAATTTGTCCATTTCCTCTAGGTTTTCAAATTTGTCAGAGTACAGTCTTTTGTAGTTTTCCGTTATGATACTTTGGATTTCTGATGGATCTGTTGTCACAACTCCCCTCTCATTTCTTATTTGGATTATTTGTTTCCTTTCTTGTTTTCCTTTAGAAAGTTGAGTCAATAGTTAGTCAATTTTGTTATCTTTTCAGAAAAACAGCTTTTGGTCTTTTCAATTTTTTCAATGCATATCGAACACCAATCAGTACAGATTCCAAAGGAAAGACTCCAAGACATGTTATAATCAAGCTTAACAAAATGAAACACAAGCAGAAACTCCTAAGAGCAGCAAGACTCAAAGCAAAACTAACATTCAGAGGGAAATCCTGTAGGCTTTCATCTGATTTCTTAGCAGATACGATGCTGGCACGGAGACAATGGGATGACACATTTAAAGCCTTGAAGGAGAACTTCCAACCAAGAATTATATATCCTGCAAAAACGTCTTTCAAATATGAAAGTGAAATTAAGACATTTGCCGATAAACAGAAACTCAGACATTTTGTAAAAACCAAACCAAAGCTACAAGCAATACTGAAAGAAGCTCTTGGCTTCTTCTATTCGCTAGTTCATTTAGTTCTGCTCTAATCTTTCTGATCCGTTTTTTTCTGGTGCCTGAGGTGTTCCTCTGTTGCTCCCTCTCTACACGTTCAAGCTACAGGGTTAGAGCTTTAGTTTCAATTCTTTCTTGCTTCTGGATGTGTGCATTTATGGAGATAAATTGACCTCTGAGCACTGCTTTGGCTATATCACATAAGGTCTGGTAGGAAGTGTTTTCATTCGCATTGGAATCAATAAATTTTTTTATTTCATCCTTGATTTCTTCTATAACCTATGGCTTTTTGAGCAAGATATTATTCAGTTTCCATGAGTTCCACTTTCTATCTGTGTTTTTTCTGCTATTGATTTTGACTTTAATGGCTTTGTGGTCTGAGAAGATGCTTTGCAATAATTCAATGGTATGGATTTTGTTAAGATATGCTTTATGTCCTAACACATCGTCTATTCTGGAGAATGTTCCATGTGCACTGGAGAAGAAGGTGTAGTTATCTTCTGATGGAAAGAAAGTTCTGTATGTGTCAAAGAGGTCTAGTTGGTTAATTGTGGCAATAAGATCTTCTGTGTCTTCACTGAGCTTTTTTCTAGATGATCTGTCCAATATTGAGAGTGGAATGCTGAAGTCTCCCACTATTATTGTGGAGTGATCTATCTTGTTTTTGAGTGTAGTTACTGTTTCTTCGATGTCTTTAGATGCTCTAGTATTGGGTGCATAAATATTTAATATTGTTAAGTCCTGCTTGTGTATTGAAACTTTCAGCAATAGATAGTGTCCATCTTTGTCCACGATGGTGGATTTTACATTAAAATCTGTTTTCTTTGATATTAGTATTGCCACGCCTGCTCTTCTTTGTGTATTGTTAGCTTGATATATATTTTTCCGTCCTTTAATTTTCAGCTTGTTCCTATCTTTAAGTTTAAGGTGAGTTTCTTGCAAGCAACATATGGATGTGTCTTGTCTTTTGATCCAAGATGCCACTCATTGTCTCTTTATTGGAGCATTCACTGCATTCACATTCAACGTAATTACTGATAGGTATGTGTTTAGTGCTGTCATTGTGACATGTTTATTTTTGTGTTGATGTTTTCTCTATTATTCTGTTTTGGAGCATTCTTCTTTATGAGTTGATATTTCACCTTTTTCAGGGTTGGTTTTGCATTGTTGAGACTCTTGTATTACATTTCTTGATTTGATATGTTGCATCTTTATTGTGCTTTGAGGCACCTGTGAGCACCCTTAAAAGTTTATGTTTAAACCCAATTTTAACTACTACAACTCTTATTAACTTCCTCTCCATCTGGAAGGATACGATGACTGTAGTACATCCTTCTTTTTCATATGGTGACATCATAGGTTTCACGATATGATTATTGGATCACTTCTTTTAATATTACAGCTTTGATTGAGTTTGGAGCCTTCCCTAACTGAGTAGGTTTCTGGATGATGTGTTCTGTATTTCCTCCTAAAACATGAAATTAATGGTTTTGTTCTTCTAAGCCAAGAGCTTCTTTTAGTATTTCTTGTACATTTGGTTTGGTTTTTACAAAATCTCTGAGTTTCTGTTTATCGGCGAGTGTCTTAATTTCATTTTCATATTTGAAAGATGTTTTCGTAGGATATATAATTCTTTTTTTAAAATTTTTATTTAACATAACTGAGTGAAAATGTACATTCACATATAAATTTACATAGCCCCATATATGCAGCTTCCACTGCTCTCCCTGTCCGGTGACAGCACACTATTCCTCTCTGCTCCATACATGTCTCATCCTCCCAACAGTCTCCTTTCCCCTCCTGTCCATCCACTCCCCTTCCTCCAGCCAGCAGTCAGCAAGATGATATCCTATAGATGTATAGAACCATAAAGTGCTTCCAATATATGGTCACTCTGTCTTGCCAAGTCCAATCCATTCTTGTCCAAAGAGTGGACCTTTGTTATAATTTATGGGAAAGGGCAGCATCAGGGCAGTATCAGGGCAGGGGGCGCATATATAATTCTTGATTGGAAGTTCTCCTTCAAGGCTTTGAATGTGTCATCCCATTGTCCCCATGCCAGCATCGTATCTGCTAATAAATCAGATGAAAGCCTACAGGGTTTCCCTCTGAATGTTAGCTTTGCTTTGAGTCTTGCTGCCCTTAGGAGTTTCTGCTTGTGTTTCATTTTGTTAAGCTTGATTATAATATGTCTTGGAGTCTTTCCTTTGGGATCTATATTGAGTGGTGTTCGATACGCATCTTGGATATCTATATTCTCTTCTTCGATAATTTCTGGGAAGTTTTCTGTCAGCAGCTCAGCTACAATATTCTCTGTGTTCTCAGGTGTCCCACCCTGTTCAAGAACTCCAATTAATAGTAGACTGTTCCTCTTAATAGAGTCCCACATGCTTCTTAATGCTTCCTCATTTTTCTTGTTTCTTTTTTCTGATTTCTCCTCATAGGTGCTGGAGTTAGTAGCTCTGTCTTCCAAGACAGAAAGTTTCTTTTTCATTTGTTCCATTCTGTTTTCTTGGCTTTGAACTGAATTTTTATCTCTTTGATTTTGTCATTGATCTGTTGGATTTCAGAGTACTGGTGTTCTATCAGTTCAAACAGCTTGCTTAGGTTTTCATTTTGCTCTGCGGCATTTTTAATAAGGTCTAGGAGGACACTATAAATAATCTTTTTGTACTTGCCCTCTGATAGTTTCAGAAAGGCTTCTTTGTCTAAGAAGTTCTTTGGACCTTTCTTTTGTGGGCCTTCTGAAGCCATAGGTGAATTCTTCCTAACGTTCCAGTCCAAAGTTTGTTGCTTTTGGGGCATCTAGAGGTTGTTTTGTTTCTCCAGTGTTCCTTTAACAGAGTCTAAAGCTCAGTCTGAAAAGGAAGTTAATCACAGAAACCTCTATGTACTCCAGTGACTTGGCTCAGTAGAATTGCTGGGGTAGCAGGCTCCAATTCCTGACTGGCTAAGAGTCACTTACAGAGTCAGTGGGGAGCCATCAGCTGACTCCAGAATGTGAGACAGTACAGGCTAGAAGAGAAGCCGTCCAGATGCACTGCAGTCGTTTCTCTGCTGTAAGGCAGAAGGCATCTGAAAGCTTCCAAAATTAGTCAGGCTTTCAGGTGTGCAAGTCCCCCTTCCCAGCTCTTACCTCTATATCAAAGACAGCTTTACTGCCAGAAAAGCACTCTCAGGGTAGGCACTGACTCCCAGCCTGGGAATTAGGTCCAGCTGAGGCCTCTGTATAGGAAAATCTGCCTCCCAGTAAATCAAGATGGTGTCTTGCAGAAGCTCCCCGGCTTGCCTCAGAAAAGACTATCCAATGGCAGAGATCCAGAGATTCCAAGAGACAGAGAGAGAGGTTAGAGGTGCCAATCTCATCAGCAATGCATCTGAGCCTTGCTGCCAGTCACCTCAGGCCCTCCCACAAGCCAAGACAGAGGAAAAAAAAGTCAAAATGGCAATTTACCTTCAGTTCACAGGAGCCAGGACTCAGCAAGGGCAGGGGTTCATAAAAGAGAAGTTTTATGCTCAGTGGTATGTAAACCAAATAGACAGCCCTATGCCATGTCCTAGGGCTCACTAGGTGTCCAGAAGTCTCTGTTTAATTATCAAATCAGGCCCTGGATTTCAGAGGGATTTAGGGATACCTGTGTTTAGTCCATGATCTTGACTCCACCTCCTGCTCTTTTTATATCCCAAAAGGTGACTGGCTTAAAACACACTCTACATTGATATGGCTTCTTAACATAACAAAGAAAACCCATTCCCAAGTGGATTTATAAACACAGGTATACACACTTAGGACATGTTATTAGGAGAACTCAATCCATGGAGAAGGATTTCATGCTTGGTAGAAGAGAGGGTCAGTGAAAAAGAGCAAGATCCCCAACAAGATGGACTGATACAACAGCTGCAACAGTGGACTCAAGAATAACTATTGTGAATATGGTGCAGGATTGGGCCATATTTCTTCTGTCATATGTAGTGGCATGGTGAATCAGAAACAATTCAACCACACCTAACAGCAATGACATATGGATTAGGATTTATAATATAAGTTTTGGGGGGACACAATTCAATCTGTCACAAATACATTTAGTATTGTGCTTCCATTTTATTCTAAACTGTATATTTACTGTATTGATCATTTAAAAAAATCACCTTATAATTAAGTCCCCACTCATCAGTGTCTGCAGTTGGGCTTGTGTTTATGTATGAGCTCTGCAAAGGTTACAGAGGGCTGCTCTCTCTAATAGCTTGATTAGAGAAAAGCATGGGAGAACTGAGTCATCACATGGCACATAGCCCAGTGACTGTACAATACTCACTTTGTGAGTAGAGCCGCATCACAGATCCTAATTGTGGACCACTTTGAGATAACACAATAGTAATAGTGAAGGGCAAGAAAGCATTAATGTATTTCTTATTTGATAAACATGTTTGACTATTAGTATTAATATTATTTTGTAATATCTACTTCTTAAAATAGGCATTTTCTGCTTCATTGTTTTTGTTTTGAAGTATAGAAATAAACTAAATTTAGAATTGAACCAGAGGCTTCTTCTTTTTACACTAAACCACAAATCAGCAATTTTATAGTATTTAATTGGCATTTTACATTTAATTTTCATTAGTCTCATGTTTCTGTTTGTATATACATGTTCAACTTTGGTTTGGTTTTACATTTACAGAGGAGCCATAGCATATTTATGTTTATACTTAGGCTACATAAAATAAGTTTAATGCTGAAATTCTATCACATATTTGGTTCTTTCAAGAAGAACTCAGACATTGGTCAATTCTGAGACACACAGAACTAGAAGAATTCTTTTGAAAGTAATCAAGAGGAAACCTCAGACTAGATCTGTGTCTGGAATCTGGCTTACTCAACTTAAAATTATATTTTTTACTCTGCTAAGAGGAAATGAAGGCAGACTTTGTTAAACTTTGTCTGTCTTGACCAGAATGCAAAAGGCCATACTTCCTTTCTAACTATCCTTAGGTAGGAGTGGAGATTCCTGGTGCTGGAATGGTTAAGTGCTTGGCTGCCAATCAAAAAGTTGGTGATTTCAACCCACTCAGCAGCTCCTCAATAAAAAAAGCTGGCCATCTGCTTCTGTGAAGATTACAACCAAAAAAACCCTGTAGGCAAGTTCTACTCTGTCACACAGGGTTGTTATGAAGCACCCAAAAACAACAAACTGAGGAGACAGGCAGTTTTTCCCCTACCTGCTGACTCTCTATTCAGTAATGAAGAGGAGGGAGAAAGAAGTACAAAAATCAAACCTTGAAAATAACACTATGAACAATAAGAATATAGATTTTAAATTTTATTTATGGGCATAATTGATATAATTTCAAAATCAATATCCAATACCCCTCTTTCTAAAATCTTCTATACCCTGTTTCTCTGTTTGATCTCAGCTCCTGTAAAAGTCTTCCTAACAATTATTTCTGGACATTCTCAGTTTTCTGGACACTGGTGAGGATGTCTGATCAGGGTCAAGCCTTAGTCACAGATGTTTTCCCTCTCCTCTTGGTAGCCCTGTAAGCAACCAGTCCTCCATTCAGTCTCACTGACCATTTTTGCTAGACACTGCCCTTGATAACCTTGTTGTTATTAATTGTCTATTCCTGGTGACACTATGTATGCAGAGTAGAACTGCTCCACTGGGGCTCTTTGTTTGGTTTATTTACAATCATAAATCTACTTTTTCAGAAACTGCCCACATACAGGTAGGGCTATTAGTGAAAGGTGAGTAAAAAGTAAAGTTTCTTTGACAGCCTGGAATCAGAGAAAGGAAGTCCATCAGAGCAGTAGTGTGTTCAGTTATAGAAGGTGATTCATGTGTTTCACAACACGGTCACCTCGTCAATGCATTGGGAATACAAAAAATCTACTGAATATGGCTGTTGGCATTCATTTCCATGCTACAATAATCTTGTGACTGGGATGGGATACTCCTTTGGCTGAGAATCCTTTTGCCCCAATAATACATGGACTAGCAATGCCAGTGTCTGATTTTTGGAATCATTGTTTCATAGTTGACTAGACTTTCTTCAAAACAACCTACTCTTTTCTTTGATGTATTCGTGTTTCCAGTACAGTTACAACATTAGATGACCATCATTAGGGAGGGGGGTTTCCTTTTATTATGAGCCTAAGTTGTACTTTAGATGAAAGTTCACAGCTCAAGTTAAAAAATTTATGCACGTGTTGTTATACCACTTTAGTTGCAATCCATATAACATGGCAGCACACTCCCCATTTTCACCTCGGGTTTCTTGAGTCCATTCAGTCAATTCTTGTCCCTTCCTGCCTTCTCAACCTGCCTCCAGACAGGAGCCACCGATTTGGTCTTGTGTGTCTGCTTGAAATAAGAAGCACGCTTTTCATGTTTTATATTTCATAACCCAGTCTAATCTTTGTCTGAAGAGATAGCTTCAAGAATGGTTTTAGTTCTGAGTTTGTAGGATTTTTTTATGGTATGACCTTTCAGAAGCAGATTACCGTGCCTGTCTTTTGAGGAGCCTCAGGGTAGCTTTGAACCACCAATGTTTCAGCTAGTATTGAGTGCTAGGGCCATTGAGATGTCAAAGTAATAAAGCAGAAGAGAATATTCCCCTTTTTTAATGTAACATCCTGTTAGGAAGACACCAGACTATTGTGCCCTTCTGTTTCAGTGCCTTACAGAATTCCCATTTAAAGGAAAACAAAAACAAAAACAAAACGTCTTGCATTTTTCATTTATGTCTTTTCTTCCCTAGGATCAAATCATAGAATTACTAGGTCAAAGGCAGAAAAATCTTTATAGTTCTAGTGCTATTATACTAATTTAGCTCCAAAACTATGGAAGCAATTTACAACAATCAGTATCACAAAGCTTCAACAAAGCAGTTTCCCACAGGCTTGGTGACATTTAACTGTCCTTTTTCCTCATCATCTTACTTTACTTTGTCATTTTAGTGATCCTAACATAAGATTTTATCCATCTACATTTACTAGAATGTTACTAAAAAGGTGGTAATTGTAGAAAACCAATAGTAATACGGACAATTCTTGTCATAAATATGTAATTTGTGTCTGGCAGAATGCAACTGAGTATTGTCCTGTGGATACCGACCAGTTCCATACCTATTAAGTAAATTTATTCCAGCATTCCTGATGGCCTCATATTTTTGTCAGCTCTTTGGATGTTCTTTTGAACTGATTGTAATAGCTTACTTTTTGTTATCAATTAATGAGTTAAGTAAAATCTTTGATACATGTTCATTTCATGTTGATACAAGAGGTATAATTTTACCTTTGAAAATTATCCTTTATTTTTTAACATACCATCCGTCATGGATTGAGTTGTGTTCCCCCCAAAAATATGTGTAGCCTTGTGGTTGGGCCATGATTCCCAATATTTTATGTTTGTCCTCGATTTTCTGATTTTCCTATGTTGTATATTAAAAGATTAGGGTGGGACTGTAAATCTCTTCACAGGATCATCACCCTGCTCCACTGCAAAGGAAATTTCCCTGGAGTATGGCTTGCCCCACCTTTAATCCTTTCATCCTACACTAGATAAAGAAAAGGGAAGCAAGCAGAGAACTGGGAACCTTGCACCATCAAGAAAGCAGCACCAGAAGTAAAGTGTGTCCTTCAGACCAGAGGTTCCTGTGCCAAGATGCTCCCTGGACAAAGACTGATGTAATAGCAGAATTTCCTCCAGAGCCGACAAGGGGGAAAGCCTTCCCCTGGCACGGACATCCTGAATTTGGACTTGTAGCCTACCGGACTGTGTAAGAATAAACATTTCTTGTTTAAAGCCATCCACCTTGCAGTATTTCTGTTAGAGCAGCACTAGGTTGCCAAAACAGCATCCTTATGATCATTGTAATAATAATTGAATGGAATTATTTTGCTGTTCTCAGAGGGGGCAGAAGGGGGATGTGGCAGGAAGAAAAGGAGTGTGAGCACACCTAATGTTTTTCTCAGAGGGGCCTGGAGTTGTTGCCTTCTTTACCCTACCTGGTTTTGTGCTTCCAGGTAAAGCCTTTCTCATACTGTACAGTTGTTGTTTTTGTTAATTGCTTTTAAGTTGATTCCAACTCATGGTGAATCCATGTGTGCAAAGGAGAACTACTCCATAGGATTTTCAAGGAGTCTATGAATTTGAACCACCAACTTTTGGTTAGTAGTTGTCTTAGTCGTCTAGTGCTGTTATAACAGAAATGTCACAAGTAGATAGCTTTAAAAAGAGAAATTTCATTCTATCATAGTCCAGTATGGCAAAGCTTTCTCTGTTGGCTCTAGAATAAGGTTCTTGTCATCAGTCTTTCCCCGGACTGCAAACTTCTGAGGAACAGGGACTCTGGCTCCTTTCCAAAGAACATGCTGTGCTCTGGCCACTGATTTCCTCATGGTATGAGGTCCCCAAATCTCTCCAGTAGTTCTTTCTTTTATATTTTAAGAGATTGCCTCAAGGCACAATACGATCTTACACACTGAGTCGTGCCCCACCAACACAACTGCTGCTCATCATCTCTCATTAATATCATAGAAAAAGGGTTTAAAGAACATAGGAACATCACAAAATACCATAAATCATGGTCTAGTCAAATGGCTGCACACAGTTCGATCCATGACATTCCCCATTTTGCCCCTCCAAAAATCACTTCTTTGCAAAATGTCAAACATATACATCTCATCATAGCAGAAGTCTTAAATCCAAGTCTAAAATCCAGAAATTCTTCTTCAGCTGAAAAATCTAGAATACAAGTTATCTGCTTCCAAAGATACAATGGCAGAACAGTCACAAACTAGGCTTTTCCATTACAAATGGGAGAAGTTACAGGGAAAAAAAGGCACAACAGGCACTAAGCAACTTTGCAGAACACATTACATTAGTTCTCAAGGCTTTGAAAATAATCTTCCATTTCTCGGAGACATTATGCATAATGGCCTTGCCACAGTCTCCAGATTCTCAGTGGAGACCACTTGGCCATGGGCTACAGCTCTGCCTTCTAGGCCTACTGGGACAGCAACTCCATTTCCTTGGCTTTAGGCACACCATTTTCCTAGTTCAACTGAGTGGAAACTCTACTGTTAGAAACACCAGGGGCCATGGCTCTGTGCTTTGAAACCCCTGAGGTCATGGCCATACTTTTTGAGACTGAGATAGTTCAGCTCCTTCTCTCTTTAACTTCTGCTTCTTGTGGTTTCTTAGTCCTGATCTCAGGACCACAGTTGCCCTGTTAGTGTTCCAAAGCTCTGTAGCTCCACTGATAAATGTGGAGCCACTCAACTCCAACAGTAAGCCTCCTGCACCCGGGCACTTGAAACAGGCAGAGTAAAATAAATGGCCAAATCTTGAGCATAACCTGTAGCATTTTGTTTCTTGATTCTGTCTCCAAGCATGAGTTCATTGTTTTCCTTCATTTCTCTCAAGGTTAAGGGCTAATCTATGTTCACTTTAGGAATGTTGAAAACACATGATAATGATCTAAAAACCATAAAGGGAAAACAAAAGAATTTGAGATGTGTGATAGCAAGACTGCCTCTTGGCCCAAAACACCAATTCAGATAACTCATCTGGGATGTGACCACTGTGACCACCTAAGGAAGATCAACATTCCTGTGACTCAAAACTTTACCCTCTTCTCCTATAAAACCTACAGCTAGTCTCCATTTTGAGGAGGCTGATTTTATAGAAATCTATCCCCTCTCTAACCTTGCGTACAAGTATGTAATAAACATCTTGTTTCTCATCCTACCCTCATCTCAAACCCTGGCTGTCTGAAGCACTCAACACACACTCCACTTAGGTTGTGGTAACAAATTTGCTACCCAACATGGGGCCTCACTATTTGTGACTTTGGGCCCCATGGCAGACCTGGCCTTCATGTCAGCTCTGAAACACATGGCCACTGCTGGAGACCCTTTTGTCTCCAAATTGGGATGCCAGAAGGATCCAGTCTGGCCATGTCATCACCAGTCTCTGATGCACCATAAAAAAGGTGAGTACTTAAGCAAGACATGGATGGAATCCCTAAATCCACAATTTTCTGTGTGGGTACCACAGGGCCATGGTAGATAGGACTAGGATCCCATGGTTTCTGGGGCAAGAAGTGCTCTAGATGGTGAACCCATGAGTAGAATTGTCATGAGGGACTCCTGGCAACTCCAGAGTCTTGGTTGGGGCCTAAGGGTATCTGGAAGATTGAGGAAGTCAAGAACAACTCCTTCAAGATTATATGATTGTCTGGGAGACTAAGGTAGCCAAGAATACCTCCTTCAATCTAATATGGTTGTCTAGTAGGCTGAAATGACGAAGAGCATCTCCATCAAGCCCATGTGATTGGAAGGCTGAGATAGCCAAGAGTATTCCATTTCCTTGGGGATTTAAGAGTTTCTTATGTGTTTGTGTATCTTATCCAGACTTCTCTGTCTTGTCAAACCGTCACTTGTATCAGAGCCCCATCACCTGGTCTAATTTTAGAATACTTCTGGTTTAAACTATTTGAAACTAACAACAGTTTTGCTGGTCAGAAGAGATCTTTCATATCCAGATATTTGGGCAAACATGGCTGTGGCAGCATCATTGTCCATTTTCTTTTATTGTCTATTTTGTAATAGTCTTTGGGCTTAGACACACAGGGCTGTGGCAACATGTGTTTTTCCCACTCTTTACTATTCTATAATATTCTTTAGGCTAAGACAAACATAGTTGTGGCAGCATGCTTGTCCACCTCTCACTTTTGCTCATTTGAATATATGTTGAAGAAAACTTTCTTTTTGCTTTACTCTCCTAGAACAAATAATGGTGTAATCATCAAGGATTTCTGATTCTAGAAATCCAGTCAAACTCAAGGACAGCTGGACTGTGGAGCAGAAGCTGGCAAAAGAGAGGCCCTGTCTTCTGGAGCTATGTGTTCCCACTCCATGTCCCTTTAACACTCAGATAGAGAGTAGTCTTGGAAAATGAGACTTTGCTTATTCTTTTTTCTTCTCTTTATCATGTTTTCTTAAGTTTTGTTTGTCCTATTTGTTTGAAAAAGTAGTTGATTGATTAAGGAGATCTTTGATTTTTGCTTGTAAACTACACTTTTGGACTGGGTTCAGACATTTGAAATATTAAAGAGGTATTTTAATTTTAAAGCTCTCTGAGTTACCATAAACCACAAAATTCAAATCTTTTTTGTGACTCAGAGAAAACCTGGAAAATAGTGCTCTGTTTTGCCAGATTCTCAAGGGGAGGTGGCAGTTCCTGATCTGTGTTATGATATTTAAGGGACAAGTGGTAATTCCTTGCTTTTTTTTTAATAATATAGTTTCTCACTGAAGAGTCATAGTGTTAAAATTACACCTCTGTAGCTTAAAAGTACTTTTTATTAGAGGAATTAGTACATTTAAGATCTAAAATAGCAGACTAGGTCTCTATTCATGAAAACAAATTAAGTATAAAAAGAAAGAAACCAAAAATTTGAATGTTAGAGCTTGATATCTTTGATAAATGAAGCTCAATTCCCACCACCACGACCACCACTACTGAAACACTGGCTTGGGGTCATATTTAACAATGCTGTAAACTGAGTATACAAGAAATAATTTGGAAATACAGTGATCACTTTTGGGAAAATGAGTTTTCATTTGTATTGTCCTTTCTTTTCTCTTTGTTTCTTTGTTGTTGTTAAGTGCCACTGAGTCAGTTCTGACTCATAGTGACCCTATGAACAACAGAATGAAATATTGCCCAGTACTGTGCCATGCCCACAATCATTCTTATGCTTAAACCCATTACTGCAGCCACTGTGTCAATCTGTCTCCTTGAGGATCTTCTTTTTCACTGACCCTTAATTTACCAAGCATGATGTTCTTCTCCAGGGATTGATCCTTCCTGACAGCATGTCCAACATATGTAAGAAATAGTCTCACAATCCTTGCTTCCAAGGAGCTCTCTGGTTCTTCTTCCTCCAGAACAGATCTGTTCATTTTGGGGGCAGTCTATAGCATACTCACTATTCTCCAACACAATTCAAAAGCATCAATTATTCTTCTGTCTTCCTTATTCATTGTCCAGCTTTCACATGCACATACTGTGATTGCAAATACCATGGTTTGGGTCAGGCACACCTTAGTCTTCAGAGTAACGTCTTTACTTCTCAACACTTTAAAGATGTGTTTTGCAACAAATTTTCCCAATGCAATGTGTCTTTTGATTTCTCGATTGCCGCTTCCATGTGTGCTGTTTGTGGAACCAAGTAAAATGAATTTTTTGACAACCACCATCTCTTTTCCATTTATCATGATGTTGATGACTCATTCAGTCGTCAGGATTTTTGATTCTTTGTGTCATGGATTGAATTGTGTCCTCCAAAAAATACGTGTAGCCATGTGGCTGGGCCATGATTCCCAGTATCTCGTGACTGTCCTCCATTTTGTGGTTTTCCTGTGCTGTATGTTAAAGGATTAGGGTGGGACTGTAAATCCCTTCATAGGATCACCTCTCTGCTCCACTGTAAAGGGAGTTTCCCTAGAATATGGCTTGCCCCACCCTTAATCCTTTTATCCTGCAAGAGACAAAAGGAAAGGGAAGCAAGCAGAGAATTGGGAACCTTGCACCAAGCAAGCAGCACCGGGAGAAGAGAGCATCCTTCAGACCTGAGGTTCCCGCACCAAGATGCTCCCTGGACAGTGGCTGATGAAATACCAGAGTTCCCTCCAGAGCCGACATGGGGAAAGCCTTCCCCTGGAGCAGACATTCTGAATTTGGACTTGTAGCCTACCAGACTTTGTAAGAATAAATCTTCCTGTTTTAAAGCCAACCACTCTGTGGTATTTCTGTTAGAGCAGCCCTAGCTGAGTAAAACACCTTGATATGGAGGTGTAACCTACACTGAAGTCTGTGGTCTTTGATCTTTATCAGTAAATATTTCAAATCCTCTTCACTTTCAACAAGCAAGGTTGTGTTATCTGCATAACATAGGTTGTTAACAAGTCCTCCTCCAATCCTGATGCCTCATTCTTTTTCATACAGTCCAGACTCTTGAATTATTTGCTCAGTATACAGATTGAAAAGGTATGGTGAAACCACACAATGCTGAGGCACACCTTTCCTGACTTTAAACCACGCAAAGTCCCCTTGTTCTGTTCACATGACTGCTTCTTGATCCATGTACAAATTCCTCATGAGCACAATTAAGTGTACTAAAATTCCAATTTTCCACAATGTTACCCATAATTTATTGTGACCTACACAGTTGAACGCCTTTGAATGGTCAAAAACACAGGTAAGCATCTTGCTGTTATTCTCTGCTTTCAGCCAAGATCCATCTGACATCAGCAGTGATATCCCTGGTTCGCATCCTTTTCTGAATCCAGACTGAATTTCTGGTAGTTTTCTGTCAACATATGTTGAGGTTGTTTTTGAATAATCTTCAGTGAAATTTTACTTGCATGTGATCTTAATGATATTGTTCAGTAACTACTGCATTCAGCTGGATCACCTTTCTTGGGAATAGGCATAAATATGGGTCTTTTCTAGTCAGTTGGCTAAATAGCTGGCTTCCAAATTTCTTGGCACAGATGTGTGAGCACTTCTAGAACTGCATTCTTTTATTGAAATATCTCAATTGATATTCCGTCAGTTCCTGGAGCCTTGTTTTTCACCAACACCATCAGTGCAGCTTTGACTTCTTTCTTCCATACCTTCAGCTCCTGATCATGTGCTGCCTGTTGAAATGGATGCACACAGATCAATTCTTTCTGGTACAATGACTCTGTGTACTCCTTCCGTCTTTTGATGCTTTCTTAGTCATTTAGTGTTTTCCCTTTAGAATCCTTCACTATGGCAACTCAAAGCTTGGATTTTTTTCTTCAGTTCTTTCAGCTTGAGAAATGTAGAGTTCTTTCTTTTTGCTCTTTGCACATATCATTACAATACTTTCCTTAGTTTTCTTGAGCTGCCCTTTGAAATCTTCTGTTTAGTTATCTTACTTTACCATTTCTTCCTTTTGCTTTAGTTATTTGATGTTCAAGAGCAAGTTTCTGAGTGTTTTCTGGCTTCAGTTTAGTTTTTTTCCTTCTTTCCTGTCTTTTTAATGACCTCCTGCTTTCTTCATGTATAATGTCTTTGATGCCATCCCACTACTTGTCTGGTCTTGTCATTAGTGTTCAAATACATCAAATCTGCTCTTGAGACGGTCTCCCAATTCAGGTGGTATATACTAAAGGTCACACTTTGACTCTCACGGGCTTCCTCTAATTCTCTTCAGTTTCAGTTTTTAACCTGCATATGAGCAGCTGATGGTCTGTGCTGCAGTCAGCAACTGATCTTGTTCTGACTGATGATACTGAGCTTTTCCATCATCTCTTTTCATGGAGGTATTCAATTTGGTTGCTGTACGTGCCATCTGGTGAGATCCACATGTATAGTCACTGTTTATGTTGGTGAAAAATGGTATTTGCAATGAAGAAGTTGTTGATCTTTTGAAATTCTATCATGTGATCTCTGGTATCATGTCTATCACCAAAGCCATATTTTCTAATTACCGATCCTTCTTTGTGGTTTCCCACTTTTGCATTGCAACCACCAGTAACTGTCAGTGCATCCTGACTGTATGTTTCATCTATTTCAGACTGTAGAAGCTGATAAAATCTTCAATTTCTTCATCTTTGGCCTTAGTGATTGTCATGGATTGAATTGTGTCCCCCCAAAAATAGGTATAGCCGTGTGACTGGGCCATGATTCCCAGTATTTTGTGACTCTCCTCCATTATGTGGTTTTCCTATGCTGTATGTTAAAGGATTAGGGTGGAGCTGTAAATCCCTTCATAGGATCACCTCCCTGCTCCACTGTAAAGGGAGTTTCCCTGGAGTATGGCTTGCCCCACCCTTAATCCTATGAGAAATAAAAGGACAGAGAAGCTGGCAGAGAATTGGGAACCTCGTACTGTCAAGAAAGCAGCACCGGGAGAAGAGCACGTCCTTCAGACCTGAGGTTGCTGCGCCAAGATACTCCCTGGACAGAGACTGATGCAATATTGGACTTTCCTCCAGAGCTGACAAGTGGGAAAGCCTTCCCCTGGAGAGGACATTCTGAATATGGACTTGCAGCCTACCGGACTGTGTAAGAATAGACCTTCCTTTGTTAAGGCCATCCACTCTGTGGCATTACTCTTAGAGCAGCCCTAGCTGACCAAAACAGTGATTGATGTATAAATTTGAATAACAGTCATTTTAACTGGCCTTCCTTATATGTGTGTGTCTATTATCCTATCCCTAATAACATTGTACTTCAGGATAGATCTTGAAATGTTCTTTTTGACAATGAATATGACACCATTCCTCTTTGAGTTTTCATATCCAGGACAGTAGACCATATGATTGTCTGATTCAAAATGGCCAATACCCTTCCATTTCAGCTCACTAAAGCCTAAGATATTGATGTTTATGCTCTCAGGGGACATCAAGGCCAACTGCCATAACTAACCTATTGCTAAAAGTCTTCTGCACCCCATATTGGTGAGTGGCATCTGGGGTCTTCAAAGCTAGCAAGCTGCCATCTGAGATACACCAAATGGTCCCAATTCAGCTGGAACAGATGATCACCAAGGACAACAATGACATGAGGAAAAAAGAATTCAGAAGACAAAAAGACCCATGTGAATGGGCGACTATATCAACATGTGACCAGAGGAAACAGATGGTGCCTGGTCACTTTTAATGACAGCCATGATGGGGCTCACAGTATTGAGTTCTAATGGCCACAGGATAAACAAAAGGGTGCACCCTAAGAACTCCACTAAAAAACAGCAATTGATGGTCCAAAGGCCTGGGAGTTCCCCTGGGACCATGGACCCTAGACCTGATGCTGCCCCTGATCATAAATCATTATTGAGATCAACTCTTCAAACAGGAATGGATTGGACTTGGGGACAGAGTGACCATATCATGTGTGCACTTTATGGTTCTATGTATGCATCTAGAGGATGTTGTCCTACTGGCCTCTTAAGAGGGAGTGGAGAGGGTGAAGAGGAGGGGACAGGAAATTGTTAAGAGGATATGACATGTATAGAAAGGTAAGGAGGAGTGTGCTGTCACCAGGCAAGGAGAGCAAAAGGAGTTGCAGATTAGGCAGGTATGCAAATTTAAACTGAATTGTACACTTTCACTCAATCACAATAAAAAAAAAAAAAACCTAGGTAGCATAATATGAAGGAAAAATAGTCTAATATTTCTCCATCTGAGACTCAAGCAAGTTAATAAGTTATCTAGAACCTGTTACCTCTGTTAAATTGAATTGATCTTACCAAAAATTGCTGTAAACACTTTATAAAAATCTAGAATCCTCGTATCCTTGTTTTTTTTTTTTTTTTTTTTTTTTGTGGTATCATTTACTGAGTTTATGCAGTTTTTCTATTCCTTTTGTTTTCTAGAGCCTTGTGTCTACCTTTCTGTCTTGTATTCGGTTAGCTATGACTGAGAATTGCTATTTTTTTAAAAGGCTATCTTAGAAGCTCAGCACTTTTCTTATCTAAGAAAAACTGTCTAGTGTCTGTCTTATGATATAGACCTTTAGTAGCTACTTGGAGAAACTGTGACTTAAATTGACATATTTGAAAAGTATACTAAAATCTTTATATTTAGAACGTAAATTTTAAAAGCAAAGCCTTTCTAAGTAACTTAAGCACAATATTATATAAAACACATTTTATTTAAAGAAAAAGGTTAGTTTTGTCTTCAAGTAGCAGTTCCAAAACCAGAAAAGGAAAGAAATTAGTTGTCTCTTGCTCTTTGAAATGCCTGGTGGTGAAGTTCTACAGTTGCTAACCAAAAGATCGACAGTGCAAATCTGCCACGCGCTCCTTGGAAACTCTCTAGGGCAGTTCTGCTCTGACCTACAAGGTTGCTATGAGTCAGAATCAACTGATTGCCCTGGGAGTTAAGGTGAAAATAAATAATGTAAACGATTGGGAATGACTTGATTTTGTCTTCTACCCTGAGGTGAAAAAATAGGGAGGTTGGGGCAGGATTTGGCCTCCTAGTTCTTGGTCTCCAAGGTCATAGAACTCTAAGGAAGCTTTAGAAAGACCCTTTCCAACTAGGTGGAGACCTTTTAAGTCAGAAAGAAGATAAGAAAGAATTACTGCTTTGCTATGGCAGCTGCTTTGCTATAGTTACAAGAAATTGGGCAGATCCCAATTAGAAAGAACCCAAAACAAGTTGCCTTACAGGGGAACTTTGAGACACATCTGGAGTGGCCTTAAAAAAATATATCCACCTCTAGCAAGAGGAGTGGTCAGTTAGGCAGAGACTTTGTGGTTTCCAAAGCCAGTTGATAAAACTTTTGAAGGCTAAAATTAGAATAGGAATACAGGAAAAATGGTAGAGGTTAGGTGAAAACTTGGAATGTTTAGACAACCTTTGTTTCTATTATGGTTATGTCATACAGTGCACAGATTTGGAGTAATTTCCAAGAATTTTGGGTAACTTACTGATATTAAATTGAGTTAGTATGTGTTTATCACATTTAAAATTTATATTCTGTTGTTTTTTATGCCACAAGTGGAAAAAAGACATGTATCTTAGTTTTTGTCATTTAAAGATATACACCATACGAGGTTTATTGAAAAAAAACTTGATAGTCGGATTTTTGTTTTACAAAAGTTTAATGGTTTAATTTATGAGATTTTAAAGAGCGTTAATACTAGACAGAATATGAAACAAATAATTGGGGTTTTCACTGTTAAAATTTTCTTCGATTTCTGAGTTGAAGGGTTAATTTCTTCTTTGTGTAGACTACTTTGAAGGCAAAGTTTCGACCCCCTTATTAGAATAAAATTTCTGAGTCAAAAACCGAGCCACAGGACTTGGGAAAGAGGAAGAAAAAGCTAAAGTTTTTACTTTGTGACCTTTAGTTTTATTTCATGAATTACATATAATAGATTAAAATCAAGAGAAGTGCCACATTCATGTTGGGTTATAATTTATGTTGATTATTTCCTCTTATTTTTTGACTAATATTATATAACAAATACGTACTATTATGCCATAATTTTATTATTATTTATTAATTGCTAACTCAGCTATAACTTAATTTGTTTTAATCTAGCATCATCAAAGCCAACATGTGGGGTAATTCTAATTACAAACCTATGAATTTATTTTTATTTTATATTATGCCAAGCCAAGTGCTGAGTTGGATTTTATATTATAGGTAAGTTTTTACTTGCTGATTTTCTGAAAACATTTGACCAGAATATCTCAGCAACAACAACAAAGGGCTGTATTAGACTTGTGAAAATTGTGAATTCAGATTTCTGTACTACAGAAGCTGATGGGAATTCAGACTGCGGCTGATCCAGAATCAGGTGGAACAGAAAACAACTTCAAAACACTGAGTGAATGAAAAGATACTATGTGTTTTCTGTGGGAATATTGCTGATGTTTTAAGGCCCTCCTTTCTGGATACAAAAAACAATTTTTCTTTCTCCTAAATTATTTAACTAATGAGTTTTGATATTTGTAGCTCTCAAATGAAAAACTCTTACTGATAACTAATAGATTTAGATATTGACACTCCTATCAGTAAACTTAGCAAAGTTGTAAGTATCATGATATTTATTTATTTCAGAAGTATCTGAAATTTGAGCTACGATTTTGCCAATGAGAACAACATTAGATTTCCTATTCTTTAAAAAACAGTTTGTGCCATAATATGTAAATGTTGCTGTGTTCATATTAATACACAAACTGAATGTGGTTGCTGCTGAGGCATGAAAAAGCAACTTACTAATGCTACTTATGAATAGGAAAACTGTGTGTGCTCTTTATAGATACAAGGTTTTGTGGGGTTGATTGAAGTAACACTAATTTAGATGATTCCTTTCCAACTGACAGTGAACTTATGTTTAGATTCCTGGGGAATGGGTGAACAGCACACTTTGGAAACTTTCATATTGCCTTAGATATTCATAGTAATGACATTAGTTAATATTGGAAAGGTGATGTTAAATTGGTACACAGCTTAAGATGAGAGTCAAAAGAAATCTCATTTGTGCAACATTCAGGATGGTGTTAGTCATTTCCAAGAACTTTATAGCTAAATTGGAGAAATCATTAAGAAATTTATCTATCACTATATCTATAAATTTACCTATCACTATATCTATAAATATATCTATCACTATAGGATAAATGAAAACCCTGGTGTCATAATGGTTAAGAGTTATTTTGCTAACAAAAAGGTCAACAGTTTGAATCCACCAGGCACTCCTTGGAAACTCTGCGCAGCAATTCTACTCTATCCTATAAGGTCACTGTGAGTCAGAATTGACTCAATGTCAGTGGGTTTTTTTTTTTGTATGTGGTTTATAGGACAAATAACAGATGAATAGTTAATGGGATGGAAGCATCTGATGTTTAGTTTTTCTTTTTTTTTTATTACTCCAAGAAGATAGTCTGTACTGTAGACAAGAAATGCATAGACTTAAACAGCAAGCTACTAGGATACATACTGTAACATCCTTATGAACACCAGATTTTTTTGATTGGTTACTGTCAGAGATAAGTACATGAGCTTGATCCCTTAGTAATATTCTTAGTCTGTATCCTGATAGTATTATTTTATTGTCTTATATACCTAAAAGGCAAAACAAAGGCCTCAGACTAAAATGTTGATGTACATTGTTTCTGCTCACCCCAGCAGTGCTACTGATAAGAATATTGCTCTTGCTTAACAACCCATTAAAGAACCAGATGGTATCAGGTGGAAAACAGCACTGTGAGTTTAAAGAGCCTGCAGTGGCCACCATCTAGGAACAAAAACTGAGTCCAGGTATTAATCATTGATATGTTATCTCCAATCTCCAAACAATAAAGAGAGAATGATTTAGAAAATAAAGTTGGAATCATTATTCCCTGTCCTTGATCATAGAGTATGTGACCCAACAGGAGACGGACTCAGTAATAATTGTTAAGACAGAAGTTCCTAACAGCTAAGTAGCCCCAGGTTTTATTCATTAATATTTTCTGTGCACTAGACCCAATGTGTTCCAAGAATACATGTGGTCATTGTCCTAGTGTGACTCTATTTGCTACACTGTTTGTCAGAACCTAGGCTTGTATGCTTTTCTGTGTCTTTCTCCCTGGGCTTAAACATATTCTCTGTTCCAAGTAAGAGCCAAAGTACTTTTTTCCTCTCCTGGATGCCAAGGGACAAACCCACAAGAACTGTGAGAACTGGTCTTGTGAGTCAGTCCAAAACTTTGAATATTGGTTTCCCCCACCCCATGCTACAGTGGGCTGAGAATGCTCCATGCCCACCACCTCATCCATAAACATGTGGTAAATTTTTACCCTGCCTTTCCTGCATCTCACCATCACTGAGGGTATCTCACAAAATAGTGTTCCCATTCAGCAGAAAGTAGCCAGAAAAACACCATGCCCTGTTTGCCATGACTGAGCAACCCCCAACAAAAATTTGTGATTAGAATAGGCAGAGTAAAATAAGTGGCCACATCTTCAGCATAGCCTGCACCATTTTGTTTTCTGATTCTGTCTCTAAGTATGAGTCCATTTTTCCTTTACTTTCTCTCAAGATTAAGGACAAATCTATGCTCCTTTAGGACTGTGGAAAAACAAATGATAATGACCTAAAAACTGTAGAGGAAAAACAAAGTCATCTGCTCAGGAGTTATATGGTGAGACCTCCTCCAGGCCCCAAACACAATTCAGATATTAATACAAAAGGGATGTGACCACTGTGACCACCTAAAAAAGACTGACATTCCTAGGGCTCAGACCCTTATCCCACTCTCCTATAAAGCTTGCACCTAATCTCCATTTTGGAGAGGCAGATTTTGGAGGAATTTATCCCCTCTGTCCTTGCCTACTATACTCAATAAATGTCTTGTTTCTCATCTCACCCCTGTCTCAAACACTGGCTGTTTGCAGCAGGTGGCACAAATTTCACTTAAGTTTGTGGTGATACATTCACCTCTCTTGCTCCATGAGTCAGCAAGCCAAGCTGCACCAGTAAGTACCCAGAGGCATACCACTCTGCCAAAAAGCCTTCTGCACACAGGCATTGTCATGGTTGGAATTGTGTCCCCCCAAAAATGTGTGCAGCCACGTGGCTGGGATATGGTTCCCAGTATCTTGGGACTGTCCTCCACTGTGTGGTTTTGCTAACCTGTATGTTAAAGGATTAGGGTGGGCCTGTGAATTCCTGCTGTAGGGGGAGTTTCCCTGGAGTATGGCTTGCCCCACCCTTAATGCTTTTAGCTTGCAAGGAATAAAAGGAAAAAGAAACAAAGGACAATTTGAGAACCTCGCTACCATCAAGCAAGCAGCACTGGGAGCAGAGCGTGTCGTTCAGACCAGAGGTTCTTGTGTGAGGACGCTCCCTGGACACTTTGCAATACCAGACACTGATGCAATACCAGACTTTCCTCCAGAGCCGACAAGGGGAAAGTCTTTCCCTGGAGCAGACACCCTGAATATGGACTTGCAACCTACCAGACTGTGTAAGAATAAATCTTTCTTTGTTAAAGCCATCCACTCTGTGGTATTTCTGTTAGAGCAGCCTAGCTGACTAAAACAGGCATCCAGCTCTTTTGCTCCGTGGGTTGGCTCCAGCACTGTCTCATGCTAGTCTCTTGGTTCTGCTGCTGCCCATCTGCTGCTGTTTCTCACCATCTTCACTTTCTTGGTGTTAACAGTTTTCCTCAGTTCTTTCTCTCTTTTTTTAAATTTTTATTATTTATTAATTATATATAGTAAAAGAGTTAAATTTCTAACATCTATCAATTATCTATGGTAAACCCTTACTCCACCCACCCATCCTTGTAGCCAACACAGTTATTTTCTTCTATAGATAATTCTATTTTTAAGTCCTTATAACAGGGGTATCATACAGTATTTGTCCTTTTGACACTGACTGATTTCACTCAGCATGATCTCTTCCAGCTGAAACCATGTTATGAGATGTTTTCTAAAATCAACATTTTTAAAAAAATCATAGCATAGTATTCCACTGAGTATATGTACCATAGTTTGTTTATCCATTCATCTGCTAATGGATATCTGGGTTGATTCTGTCTTTTAGCTGTTCTGGACTATGCTGCAACAAACATTCATGTACATGTATCTGTTCATGTGATAATCTTTGTTTCTGAAGGATAAATTCCAAGCAGTGGAATTACGGGATTAAATGGTATATCTATTTCCAGCTTTTTAAGGAAATGTCAGATTGCTTTCCAAAGAGGTTGCACCATTTTGCAATCCCAACAACAGTGTAGGAGCGTCCCAATTTCTCCACATGCTCTCCAGCATTTGTTGTTTTGTGTTTTTTGGATTATGGCCAATGTTGTTGGGACGAGATGATATCTCATTGTAGTTTTGATTTGGATTTCTCTGATAACTAATGATCTTGAGCATGCTCTCATATGTCTTTTGGCTGCCCGGATGTCCTCTCTAGTGAAGTGTCTGCCCATCTCCTTTGCCCAGCTCTTAATTGGGTTATTTACCTTTTTCTTGTTGATGTTTTGCAGAGCCTTGTAGATTATGGAGATCAGATGATGGTCCAACATGTAGTTGCCAAATTCTTTGTCCCATTCCGTAGGTGATCTTTTAACTCTTTTGATAGAGTCTTTGGATGAACAAAAGTGTTTGATTCCCATTTATCTATTTTGTCTTCTGTTAATCGTACTTTGTCAGATTTTGAAGTCTACCTAAACTGTGTATTAGAACATCCATCATTGATCATATTTTTTGTTGTATGATCTTTGTTTTAGGTTTGATATTTAGATCCCTAATCCCTTTAATCCCTTTACAGTTAGTTTTTGTGTAAGATGTGAGATAGGGATCTTGCTTCAGTTTTTTGCAGTTTTTACCCCAGTTTACAATCCTAGGGACTTTGTCAAATATCAACTGTTCGTAAGAGGATGGTGGTATCTCTGGGATCTCCACTCTATTCCATTGGTCTCGGTACCAGTACCAGGCTGTTTTGACTACTGTGGCAGTGTAATAGTTTCTGAGGTCAGGTAGTGTGAGGCCTCCCATTGTGTTCCTCTTCTTCAATAGCACTTTACTAAGCTGGGGTTTCTTCTCTTTCCAAACGCAGATGGCAATATGTTTCTCCGTCTCAATAAAAAAATGACATTGGAATTTGTATTGGGATTGCATTGTATAAGTAGATCACTTTAGGTAAAATAGACATCTTCACAATGTTAAGTCTTCCTATCCATAAGCATAGTAGGTTTCTCTAATTTTGTAAGGTTTTTTTTTGTTTTTTTTTGGTTTCTTGCAGTGAGGCTTGTAGTTCTCTCTGTATAAGTCTCTCATTTCTCTAGTTAGATTTATTCCTAGATATTTTATCTTCTTGGGGGCTATAGTAAATGGTATTGATTTGGTGACTTCTTCTTTGATGTACACTTTGTTAGTATAAAGGATTCCTACTGATTTACCTATGTTTATCTTGTGTCTCAATACTTTGTTAAACTCCTCTATTAGTTCCATTAGTTTACTTAAGGATTCCTTTGGATTCTCTATATATACAATCATGTCATCTGCAAATAGAGAGTTTTTTTCCTTCATTACTGATATAGATGTCCTTTATTTCTTTGTCTTTTCTATTGCTCTGTCTAGAACTTCTAGGGTAATGTTGAATAGAAGTGGTGAGAGTAGGCATCCTTGTCTAGTACCTGTTCTCAAAGGGAATTCTTTCAGTCTTTCATCATTCAGGATGATGAAGGCAGTTGGCTTTGTGTAGATGCTATTGACTGCATTGAGGAATTTCTCCTTTATTCCTATTTTTCTGAGAGTTTTTAACATGAATGGGTGTTGGACTTTACTAAATGCCTTTTCTGTATCAATAGACAAAATCAGGTGATTCTTATCATTTGTGTTATTTATATGGTTGATTACATTAATTATTTTTCTGATGTTGAACCAGCTTTGTATTTGAACTGATGAAACATCAAAGATCTGAAATACATCAGATCAGTAACAAAATTACAGAATTAGGTAATTCAATCCAAAGCCAAAAGAGTAAGATTGAATGGATAGAAGTTAGACTCAATGATCTTGAGGACAGAGCATCTGACACCAGCATTTATGAGCAGAAATCAGAGAAAATAAATAAGAAAAATTAGGAAGCATTAAGAAACATGTGAGACTCTATTAAGAGGATTAATTTATATTTAATTGAAGTTCCTGAACAAGGGAGTATAAGTGAAAATATAGAGAGTATTGTTGTAGAGATGCAGACATAAAACTTTCTTGAGATTATGAGCAAAGAGAACATAGATTTCCAAATTGAACACTACAAAATCTAGACCCCAAAGAAAGACACCAAGACATATTATAATCAAGCTTAATAAAATGAAACATAAACAGACACTTTTGGAGGCAGCAAGGCTCAAAGAAAAGCTAGCACTCTGAGGGAAACCTGTAGGCTTTTGTCTGACTTCTCTGCAGAAAAATGCTGGCTAGAAAACAGTGAGATAACACATTCAAAGCCCTGAAGGAGAAAAACTCCCAACCAAGAATTATATACCTGCAAAACTGTCTATCAAATATGATGGTGAAATTAAGACATTTGCAGATAAAGGAAAGCTTAGAAACTTCATGAAAACTAAACAAAAACTACATGAAATACTGAAAGAAGCTTAGAAAAACAAGACCAATAAATGTGTATTTAAGACGACAATGCAGGACACAGCACTCAGAATTCTACTCAGTTAAGGAAGTCACAAAACTTAATCAAAGTTACAATATTAAAATAAGGGAATCAGTGATCATATTAAAACTATGACACCATCACATGAAAAAGACAGATACACTACAGTAGTTATAGTCATTTCAGATGGAGAGGAAGTTAAAGAGTTATGCAGTAGTTAAAATTGAGTTTAATCTTAATAAGTTAAGGGGGATAATAGGTGAAGCAAATTAACAATACAGCATATCAAAACAAGAAACGCAATACAGGAGTCTCAACAAACACAAAATGAACACTGAAAAGTAAGCCTGTAAGGAAGAATGACCCAGAATAGAATATTAAGAGCAATATAGAAAACATCAACATAGAAATAATTACATCAAAATGATGGCACTAAGCACATACCTATCAATAACTACACTGAATGTAAATCAACTGAATGCTTTAGTAAAGAGACAGCAAATGACATCCTGGATCAAAAGACGACCCGTCTACATGTTGCTTACAAGAAACACACCTTAAACTCAAAGATAAGAACAACCTGAAAATTAAAGGATGGAATAATGTATGCCAAGCTAACAACATACAAAGAAGAGCAGGTGTAGCAATACTAATCTCAGATAAAATAGATTTCAATGTAAAATCCACTGTCATGGACAAGGATGGTTACTATCGTTGAAAGGTTCAGTACTCAAGCAGGACTTAACAATATTAAGTATTTATGCACCCAACACCAGAGCATTTAAACACATTGAACAAACACTGACAACATAGAAAAATGAGATAGATCGTTTCACAATAACAGTTGGAGACTTCAACACTCCCCTTTCAGTTCTGGATAGATCATCCAGAAAAAAGCTCAGTACAGATATGGAAGATCTTATTGCAACAATGAACCAACTTGACCTTATCAACATATAGAGATCTTTTCACCCATCGACGGATAAGTACACCTTCTTCTCCGGTGCACATGGAACATTCTCCAGAATAGACCATGTGTTAGGCTGCAAAGCAACTCTCTATAAAATCCAAACCACTGATTTACTACAAAGTATCTCCTCAGGTCATAAAAGTTGAAATCAATAGCAGAAAAATCATAGGTAGAAATTCAAACTTAAGGAAACCGAACAACACTTTGCTCAAAAAGCCTTGGGTTATAGAAGAAATCAAGGACAAAATAAATAAATAAATAAATTTATGGAATCAAATGAGAATGAAAACACATCCTACCAGAATCTATGAGATACAACAAAGGCGGTGCTCAGAGGTCAATGTATCTCTATAACTGCACACATCTGGAAAGAAGAAAAGGCCCAAATTAAAGAAATAATTTACAGTTTGAACAAGTAGAAAGAGAGCAACAGAGGAACCCCTCAGGCACCAGAAGAAAACAAATTATAAAGATTAGAGCAGAACTAAACAAATTAGAGAATAGAAAAACAATTGAAAAAATTAACAAAACCAAAAGCTGATTTTTTGAAAAGATCAACAAAATTGATAAACCGTTGGCTAAACTTACAAAAGAAAAACAAGAGGAAACAAATAACCTGAGTAATAAATGAGATGGGGGATGTTAGAACAGATCCAGCTGAAATAAAAAAATATCATAATGGAGTACTGTGAAAGATTGTACTCTAACAGGTTTGAAAACCTAAAGGAAATGGACACATTTCTAGATTCATATCACCCACCAAGATTATCTCAAGGAAAACTGGATCAACTTAATAAATGTATCACCAAGGAAGAGATTGAAAAAGTCATCAAAAATCTACCAACCAAAAAAAGTCCTGGTCCACATGGCTTCACCAGAGAATTCCAAACTTTTAGAGAAGAGTTAACTCCAATACCATTCAGGCTATTTCATTCCATAGGAGGGGATGGGATGCTCCCAAATTCATTTTATGAAGCCAGCATAACCCTAATACCACAGCCAGGGAAAGATCCCACAAAAAAAGAAAATTATAGTCTAATATCACTCATGAACCTAGATGCAAAAATCTGCAACAAAATTCTAGCCAATAGAATTCAACAGCATATAAAAAAAATAATTCATCACGATCAAGTTGGTTTCATTCCTCAGCTCTTTCTTAGTCTTCTATCTATTCATAGTTTATAAACCACTTCCACATTTTAGGTACCTGTTAGAGTAGCCCCCACTGTCTTGGTACCAAATTCTTTCTTAGTCATCTAGTGCTGCCATAACAAAATTACCACATAATTACCACAAGTGGATGGCTTTAACAAAGAGAAATTTATTTTCTCACAGAAAAGCAGGCTAAAAATCCAAATTCAGGAGATCAGCTCTAGCGAAAGTCCTTTTCTGTTGGCTCTGGAGGAAGGTCCATGTTGCCAATTTTCTCCTGGACTGGGAGATTTACAGACCCCAGGCCCTTTGAAACTTTTATGTAGAAGAAGACATTAGCCAGATCAACAGCTGCATACCAGCCAGATACCAGCAGATGTAACAATTTGCTCAAGCAATGAAACTCATCTGGAACAGCAGCTGCAATTGGAGTCACCACCTGGTTACGTTTATGATAATCTACTGGCATTCTCCAAGATCCATCTGTTTTTTCACAGGTCAAATAGACAAGTTGAATAGGGACGTGGTGAGAATCACTGCCCCCTTAGCCTTTATCTCTCTACCTTCCCCCACCTGCCTGATCGCTTTGCCAAGGTTTTGGTTTGTTGTAGATCCAGCAGCTGCAGTTTTCTTGTGTTCTGATATCTGGTTCTTGGGATTTAAACTAGCAGCTCTTGAGATTAATAGGTCTTTACGACCAGTGAGTAAGAGTCCTTTTCCCTGACCTGCTGATTCTTGGTTTGCCAGCCCCTGTAGCTACATGAATCAGAAGAAAACTTGGAGACCTGCCTGCCATCTTTGGAGTCACAAACCTACACATCCCATGAGGGGGAACTTGCTCTCTGAACTGCTGACCTCCAGTTCACCAGCTTCAGTGGTTGTGAGGTTTGTATTCCAATCCGAGACTTGGGACGTTTCAGCCTCTTCAATTGCATGAGCTTTCTCATTTATGTCAGTCTCTCTCAGTATTTATATTGTATGTGTATTTATATGCTGTACTGCTTTTTCTTCTCTAGAGAACCCAGCCTAACACAGTAGTCCAACGCTTAACCATTTGTGACAGCTAGGGACTCCTAAAGGTCCAGTTCTGTTGTATCAATCAAAATTCTCGGTGTCATCAAGTGATTAATCAATAAACTTAGTAGCAAGTGAAACATTAGTTTCCACTGCTTCTATCCCAAGTTCTTTGTGTTCTCTGAGCTTCCACTGGCATCTTACTTATATCATTTTGGGCTGAAGTGCTCTGTTTTTGTTTGTCCACCTCTAGACTATGAACCCCCCAAAAGCAGACACTGGCATATTAAGGACTGATACTTAGAAGACAGGTATTGTCCAGTTCATACCAAAGCCTGGTGACCCCACGAAGTCAGACTAAAACCAAATCAAACCTGTTGCTGTCAAGTCAATTCCAACTCATAATGACCCCATATGACAGGGTAGAACTGTTCCATAGAATTTCCAAGGAGTGCCTGGAGGATTTGAACTGCTGACCTCCTGGTTGGCAGCTGTAGCACTTAACCACTGATTGTCAGACTAGAACTGTATGTTTATCCTTTATTAAGTCAAGGTTCTGGCAGCAGCCATGCACTGAAAGGGAGCTACACCAAAAACCATTGCACATTCGTCCGGCCATCGGGGTCATAACCTGCACCTTGCACTACCAAGAGTTTTGGAGGAAAGCTGCTCTGATGTCTATTACTTATCTATAACTTTCCCTCCCTGGGATTAGTGTACTATTTAACACTGGCAAGGGAGATGCTAAATGAAGTAAAAGCTTTGCTTGCTCGGACACATTTGCTGTTAAAAGGATAAATTTTTTCCCTTATGAAATGCTTCTCCTTGGAGCTACTTCATGCTCTGTAGCACTTACCTCTGAACCAAAAAGTGACAAAGTTTTCCATAAGGGGGCAGGTGGTAAATAATTTAGGCTTTGCAGGCCATGTAGTCTCTATCACAGTGATTCGATTTTACTGTCATAGAGGGAAAGCAGTCACAGATAACATATAAGTGAATGGGCAAGGCTGTGTTCCAAGAGAATTTTATTTATGGACACTGAAATTGAAATGTTATATACTTTTCATGTGTCATCAAATATCTTTAAATTTTTTTAACCACAAAACCTCATTTTTTTATTACGATTAAATGAAAGTAATCCGTCCATTTTGCTCGCCTTCCTCTCTGCACCTCTGTTTTCCTCACCCTGTGACAGCGCACTCCTCTCTTTCACTCTTTACTTCTTAGTATCCTCTTAATGAACACATGTCTCCTCTTCTACATCCTCTCCTTTCCCATCTGACATTTATACATTTATAAGACTGCCTCCTATAAATGTATAAAACCATGAAGTACACACGCCACATGCTCACTGTGTCCCTGAGTCCAGTCCATTCTTTGTCTGAAGTGTGGACCTCAGTACTGGTTTCAGGTCTGGGGCAGCAGCAAGTCTAGGGTTCATGTTCCCAGGGGATTCTCCAGGTTCTTGGATCAGTTCTGGTCTTTTAGCAGAGTTCTTGATCCACACACCTCTTTTTATCATGCTACATCAGGCACTGTATATCATGTCCACTATCAAGGCTGTCTCTAGGGGTGGCTGGGCACCATTTGGTTCTTCTTGTCTTCTGCTGAAGTAGTCTCCCAATCATATGGGTCATTCTGTCTCCTGGGCTCATTTGTTCTCATGAATTTGATGTTCTTGATCATCATATGCTCCAGGTGAGTTGGGGCAAATTTATAGTCATCAGATGTCAGCTTGCTGGCTTTTAAGACTCCAGACATCACTCATCAATATGGAGTGCAGAAGACTCTCATAGCAAAAGACTAGTTATGCCAGTCGGCTTCAATGTCCCCTGAAAACATGGTCCCCAAACTTCTGTCCATGCTATTCTATCCTTGAAGATGTTGGGTTGAATTTAGAAAACTTTTTAGCTTATGGTATAGTCCAGTTATGCTGACTTACCTTCTACTGAATGCTATCGCAACCTTCACCTAACCAAATTCGTATCAACTATTTAAGCCAGGAATGACCCTCTGCCTCCTTTCCCACCCTTGTAGCCATCAAAGAGTCTTTTATTCTGTCCATAAGTCCTGTTTTAAGTCCTTATAATAGTGGTCTCATACAATACATGTCCTTTTGCAGCTGACTGATCTCACTCAGCATATGTCTTCTAGTTGATACCAGGTTGTAAGATGCTTCCTAAAATCATCGTTGTTCTTTATCATTACATAGTGTTCCATTGTGTATATATACCATAGTTTGTTTATCTATTCTTCTGTTGATAGGCACCTATGTTGATTCCATCTTTTTATCTTTTGATTTTTTTGAAGCATTTATAAATGTAATAAAACCATTCTTAACTCATGTGTTGTACAAAAACAGATAGCAGACCAGATCTGGTCCACAGTATATAGCTTACCTACCCTTACCCTAAACCAATACCTTCTTCTCAAACGTATCTATTTTTTACTCAACATCAATTTCTAGTACTTGGTTGTATTCATATATGAATATTTGTAGGAAGCAATACACTCTTTTATTAGTCACTGACAGCTCATTGTGCATGAATATGCATCCATTCCTCAATTACTGACATGGTTAGATTCCAAAGATCAGGTCATTATGTGAAAATCAGCATTGTGTGAAAATGGAGGATGATCACATCATATCACAAAATGGAGGGTGACTGCATCATTACATAGCTACCAAACCACTGAAAATCATGGCCCAGCCAAGTTGACACATAACCTTAACCATCACAAACAGTGTTACTCTCACCTGACACATCAGCGTTTGTTACTGCCAGATGTATGTCATTAATGTGCAAAATAGTTCAATAGTAGATTTTTACTGTTGTGGTAAATGCAAAATGTCAGATAACAGGATAGTTGATAAGTGAGGCTTTTCCTTGGAGACTGCAGAGAATACTAAAGATTCAGAACACTCAAAAAGAAATAAGAAGATTAAGCCAAATTTAACCGAACAAACCTTTGCCAGGGAATAATCTCACTTGCAATCTGAAAATTTTTAGAGTTCATTTCGTTTGCAGATCAGGTCGAGTTGATTTTTCTGTGAAGAAGAATGAGCTGTGAGAAATGCCTTCTTTCTTTTATTCAAGTCAATGTTGTCATCTTAAATTGTGATGTATGCTGTGGTGCACAGTTGTTTGATCAAACACTAGTCTAAATGCTGTTATGAGGTAAGTAAACCAGTAAAAAATGACAGTTGCTGTTTAGCCAATTTTGACTCATAGTGTCAAAGAATGTGTCCTGAAGAGAGTTTTCAGTAGCTGATATTTTGTTGTTGTTGGAAATCGATCTGGCTTTTCTAAGAGGTGTCTGGGTGAACTCAAACTTCTATTCTTTGAGTTAGCTACAAAGAATACTAACTGCTTGTACCACCTGGGAATTCTAAAAGGTCATTAAATCAGTTATCTTTATGTAAAGCAGATCATCCCCCATAATGCAGGTGGGCCTTATCTAATCAGTCAAGGTCTCACAAGTAAAAAGAGACGTTTTCTAGGATGCATCCTGCCTCTAGAATATAAATAGACATTTTGTCAGAACTCTTCACTCTTCATTCTTCCTGTCTCCTGACCTATGGATTTTGAACTTGCCAGCACCCCCCACAATTACATAATCCAATTCCTCAAAATCTCTCCCTCTTTCCAAATATATATATATGAATACATGTGTGTGTGTATATACATATATGTAGGTAAACTGTGTATATATATATATGTAAACTCTTTGCTGTCAAGTCTGTTATGACTCATAGGAACCCTAAAACACAGCATAGAACTGCCCAACAGGATTCCCAAGACTGTAATCCTTTTATTTTTTATTGTATTTTAGGTGAAGGTTTACAGAACAAACTAGTTTATCATTAAACAATTACTACACATGTTTATTTTGTGACACTGGTTTCCACCCCCACAACATGTCAACACTCTCTCCTTAACCTTGGATTCCCCATTACCATCTTCCCTGTCCTCTCCTGCCTTCTTGTCCTTACCCCTGGGCTGGTGTGCACATTTAGCTTCATTCTAGTTTATGGCCCTGTCTTATTTTTGGCTGAAGGGTGAATCTCAGTTGTGGTGACTTCATGACTGAGCTATAAGGGTGTCCATGGGCCATACTGTCAGGGTTTCTCCAGTCACAGTCACACTCATAAGTCTGCTTTTTGTATGCATGTAAGTTGGAATTTTGTTCTACATTTTTCTCCAGTTCTGGCCAGGACCCCGTCACAATCCCTATCAGAGCAGTCAGTGGTGATAGCCAGGTACTCTCTGTGTGCTGGACTTAGTCTGGTAAAGGCTGTGGTATTTGTGGTCCATTAGTCCTTTAGACAAATCTTTCTCTTATGTCTTTGGTTTTCTTGATTCTTCCTTGCTCCAGATGGGGTGAGACCAGTGGGGTACCTTAGATCACCACTCACAAGTTTTTAACATCCCAGATATTACTTACCAAAGTAGCATGTAGAACATTTTCTTTATAAACCACGTTATACCAATTGAACTAGATGTTTCTGGAGATCATGATCTGTAACCAAGGCTGTAATCTTTTCTGAAACCAACTGCCACATCTTTCTCCAGCCAAGGGGCTGGTAGGGTCATATGACTAAGCTTTTGGTCAGCAGCTGAGCACTTTTAACCACTTTGCCATCAGAGTTTTTCATATATACGGCTTCTTAGCAGTTGTGTTTCTCTAAATAACACTAAGATAGATGCGAGAAGCCATTGGTGTTGTCTTGGACCTTAACACCACTGTGTATGTGACTTGTTGACCTCAAAATCACTGAACGCCCATGTGGGAATGGTCTGAGCCTTGGTGTAAGAGAAAGATGACTTACAGTCAACATGATCTGGTGTTGTGCCAGTCTGCACAGAATTAGAAGATGGATTATTGTGGATTTGTTTTCCTTTAGGAATTAGGGTTGGCATTGGCTTAGCTTCAGTGCTGCTGAGGTATTAACTAAAATGCATTTCTATCTTAACAGCCGCATCCCATTTAGCCATGGTGACTTTGGAGTGACTTCCAAAGCAATCTCATCAGAATGAGTTGGCAGATTAATGCTAACTTTCATGTCAGAGCTGTGCGCAATGAGGAAAGAAATGAATTGTACAATCTTCCTGTTACTAAAAATAAAGCCATACTGTGTGGGTTGGGCAAACAAGTGTTGGTCAAACTTGTAAGTAGATGCCTTTTAGTAAACTAGTTACAAAAAGATTCAAAATAATATAAAACATGTGTGCTTTAAAGTGCCGTGCTTGAATCTCTCTTAATTTGCCATCAAATCTGATTTGAAGTTCTATCTCCTATCTCCTGAGCTGTTTGGAAAATTCCCTAAGATTAATAGGAGCAAACATGAATATGCAGAGTATGGGCCGGCTCTCTTGTATGCCCTTCTTCCTTTATAGTCTCTTAACCTCCAGGAGTCTCAGCTTCCTCGTCTGAAAAGTAAGCTCACACTCAGTGTCCCAGGATCGCAGTCAGCTTTATAAAGGTCACTTTATCAACTCTATGAATATTGGGTTTTTTTTCCATCCTCTCTCCATGCCTACTAACTCAAACAGGAATATGTCCCATTCAGGTGAATGAAAGCTGGGGAGTGGGCAGTTCTGAGTTAGCTACCCACACAAGAATTTCTCTGGTTATCTTTCTTCTTGCTTCCACTAATGCTGTTGTTGGCTGCCAACAAGTTGCTTTGGACTCGTAGTGAGACTGTGTCAATAGAACGAAACACTGCCCAGCTCTGCACTACCCTCATGATCACCGCCGTGTTTGAGCCCGTTGTTGCAGCTGCTGTGTCGGTCTACATCACTGAGCGTCTTCCTCTTTTTTGTTGACCCTCTACTTTACCAAGCATGATGTTTTTCTCCAGAGACTGACCACTCCTAATAACATGTCCGAAGTTATGTGAGATGTATTTGGTCTAATCATCTTTGCTTCTATTGAGCATTCTGAATGTACTTTATCTAGAGCAGATTTATTCTTTTGGCAGCTCAACAGCACTGGATTATACTGGATTCAGTACTCTTCATCAATACCACAATTCAAAGGCATCAATTCTTCAGTCTTATTCACTGTCCAGCTTTTCCATGTATATAAAGCAAATGAAAACACCATGACTTGGGTCAGGTATACCAATAAAAACTTATAAAAGGAGTATGTATATAGGACAGGAGACATATTTTCTTTACAGAAATGCAGATTTCTTAAAGAGTTAAAACTAATTATTCTTTTCAGATGCAATTCAATTTGTTGGTGGTGTCTCATATTGACCTGTCCCATCACTGCTAGGACAGTTTTATGCAGATCATCTGTCGATCCATACTTCAAATAACATAAAATATTTCTTGAAGTAATTTTAAAATCCCCAATTCAGTATCATACAAATAGACATTGCATACACACAGCCTTACAATAAACAGTTGCCCATATTCTGTTGCATAAGGGTGTTAGCAAAATTTTTCTGTCATAAAATGTATCTCTACTAAAAAAAATGATTGTCATTAAGTTGATTACGATTCTTGCTGATTCCATTCCAGTGCTTGGTAATTCCATGTCGGAGTAGTACTGTGCTCCGCAGTGTTTTCAATGGCTGATTTTTCCAAAGTAGACTGTCAGGCCTCTTTTCTAAAGCACCTTTGGGTAGACTTGAACCTCTGACTTTTTACTTAGCAGCCCAACATGTTAACTGTTTGTACCAACCAGACTTTCATCTCTCTACTAACTTGAGACATATAATCTTGCTTCTACCATCGCTAAGGAGTCATTCATTTAAATCACAGATTTTCTTTATGGATATCCTCTCTAAAATAGGCAGTCAGGGGCTTCTCTGAGGCTAGTGGAATAGGGGTGGGGGAATGGCACAGGATAGGAAATAGGATATATCAAAATAAGGAAAAAGAATAGCAGAAGGACCCCAGCACTTCCTTTTAGTTTTCTCTTGGACCATACCTGCATATCCACAAACTTTCAGCTAGTATTTTTGAGTCCTACATATCAATCAGGACTCTTGGTTGTAAGCAACACATTCATTCAAGCAGATTTGAGGAAAAGAGAAGTTAATTGACATGATATTGAATAGTATACACAATTACCCAGAAGACCAAACGATAAAGCTCAGAAACAGGAAGGAGTAAGGGAACCAGGGTACATTCAAGGCCACAGGCAAAACCACATCATAAAACTGGCTGAGCTTCCATGGAACCCTGAAAACTATTGCTTGATGTACCTCTCACTGCCCTACCACTGCCCTGGAACACCCAGCCCAGAGTGGACTCTGGGTTGTTCCTGCATCTTTATGTCAAATGTGCTCCTGAGATGTGTTCATCTGACTTGTTAAGCGTAGTCATATGTCTATTCCCTATCCGCACAGATGGGGATGTAAAAACTCATTTTTCACTTCTTGAGTTAGAGGCAAGCTGTCTTACACCCAGACTCTTTAAAGTGATTCAAAACCTATTGCCATCAAGTTGATTCTGAGTCATAGTGACCTTACAGGACAGTTTAGAACTGCTCCCGCAGAGCTTTCAATAAGCATCTGGTGGACTGAACTGCTGGTCTTTCGGTTAGTAGCTGTAGCACTTAAACACTGCACCATCAGGTTTACTTTCCCTAAATATATACGAGGAATTATGCAATATGACAACCCAATGATAAATGCCCCCTGCTCACCTACTGTATGTCAGGCACTGGGCTCAATTTCAGAGATAAGACAGCATGGTCCTGAAGGAACTGGCAGTCTAATGAAAGAGACGGACATGGAAATGGGTGATTAGATGGTCATATTAATTATAGCAGTGGTTAATACAGATGTTAAAAAGTACCAGTGGATCCCAAGAGGGAGTGACTGACTCCCTGGGAAAAAGGAACAGCCACAGTGGGGAAATACCATTTGAAATGAGTCTTGAAGGGGGATTTTACCCTTTGAAGAAAGGAGGAAAAGGAATTCCTTGCAGGTAGGGTGACAGAGGAGAAACCTTGTACAAAGATATAGAGTTATAGAGAGTGAACCAGTCAGAAATCTTGGTTCCAAACTGCTTACACTGATTCTGACCTACTTAATCAGAAAAAGGATTCATCAGATGGATGGTTGGTAACTCAAAAAAAAAAAAGTCAATAGTAAGGCTGGAAACCAAGGACAGAAAACTGACAGGAATTAACGAAAGCTACAAGACTGACACCAGAGCCACAGTCACACTGCAGGAACAGCCAGTGTCACTGGATGCAAACCTCCCTGCTGCCCTTACTTACTAGGTCTTGCTGCCACTGATAGCAACAGAATGAGTTATTAGTAGTCCCTACTTCTTTCAAAGTCTTGGGCCATTATCCTCAAGTGGTCAAACCAGATCATGAGCCCATGTTCCCATGGCCAGAAAAGGAAGTGCCTGCACCCTTAGGCTGTCATCTAACCCATCACCCTAGGATTCCCTAGGATTCCTAGGAAAGGAGTTCATAAACTAAGCAGCCCACACCCACCCCCCAAAGAGTATGGCTTATCTAAGAATATTGAGAAGTCTACCTGTTTGTCAGTAGGGCATGTGGATCAAAGCAGTACGGGAGGAGTACGGAGAAGTAAAGAACCCAGTTTTGAAAGACTCGTATGACCCCCCTCATTGACTGACTTTCTTCTACTCCGTTAGAGTCGGTAGAGATTGTAACTGCCAAATGACAAGCATCTTTTCCCCAGAAAGACAATGGTGGTGGCAATGTGGACAGACAACAGGAATTGAGAGAGACAGGTATCTCTCTGAGGGGCCAACTAGGAACTTGTTGAAGCATCACAAATGACAGGTAAGGAGCACTTGGCTAAGGCAGTGGTGAGGCTGGCAGAGAGAACAGGCTGAATCCACAGACATTTCTGGAATTAAAATCAGTGGGATCTGATCACCAGCTAGAAGTTGCACCAATTCTGTCAGCCTCACTTACCTCCTCAGTGAAGTTGGTGTTGGGGTGCTATGGACAGCTGGGGAAGCCATGTTTTCCTAGGCCTATGCCAGGCACAAGCAGAAGTACCAGCTGTGGCTTAAGGCAGAAAAGAGCCTTTCTGTGTTCTCGTCATCAACCCCAGGAGCCGGTGTACTACGATTTCCTAGACAGCCTCAGCTGTTGGCCCGCTATGTCTGGACATATCAGTGATCGGTGCTTGGTACCATCTGGGTGTACTGTTAGGACTCCACACTTCGTTTATTTTGTACAAGTGAGCAACCTTTGAGTCTCACCAGTCTCAGTTTGTCCCCAGCTTCCCATCAGGACAGCAGCTAAAAACGTGAGGCAGATGAGTTTAACAAGGCCCAGGGAGGAGACTCTAGGACCTCAGGCTCCAGCTATTTCCCCTATAATCCGTGCATTCGTTTTAAATGTGAGCTATACTCTTACTGCTGTCAGAGCTGAGCAATAGATTCTATGGGGTGGGAGGTGGGGGGAAAGTCTCAGAAGCAATACAAGTTACAAACATCGCCCTAAAGGAAATTGCAGTTGAAATGAGGGGACAATGCAAGAAGCCAACAAATGTCTATTCACTGTTCACTGTGTATCATGTCCCCAGCACATTAAAAAGCAGTTACAATGCTCCATAAGTCATTGCGGTATGGTAGCACTGCATGTCAACATGCTAAGAGTGTGCACAAGGAAGGCAAACAGCAATGGACAGGATAAATCGGAGAAGACTTCTCGGAGACAACTTCTTGGAGAAACTGATGCTTGTGTGAGGCTTTGTCAAAAAATGCAAGAGATTCTTCAGTATGGAGAAAAAAGAAGGGTGTTGTTGGTTGGGGGACACTGCAGGAACGAAGGAACTGAAGCAGAGCAAAAAGGCAGTGGACAGAAACATTTCAAAGGCTGGCTTGACTTGAATCCGATGGCTGCGTAGGAGGGCAATGAGAGACAAGATTGGAGCATATAGTGGCCCTAGCCAAGGGAGAACTTCAAATATGGTGGCTAAAGGAATTTCTGGTGTAAAGCCGCTGAGAGGTCCTATGTGAGTATCTGGTCAAAATACACTGACAGGAGATTAAGGAAGGAACTTATCTGCAGCATAACCAGAAGAATTCGAGATTTGACCCACTGGGGTTCACCACTGTACTGCCAGTGGCTGAGGCCCGGGGAAAGGGCAAAGGAGGCAGAATGAAGAGAAAAAACGTTAAATCTAAGAGCAAGTATTCTTGATAGGATCAGGGTTTGGAGGAAGAATCCAAAAACTTCCAATGCTTGAAGCTTAGGAGCCCCGAGGAATGGTAGCACTTGTGACAAGGTTGCTTTTGTTGTTAGGTGCCACTGAGTCCGCTCTGACTCATGGTGACCCTATACACAACAGAACAAAACACTGCCCAGCAATGTGCCATGTCCGTCACTGTTTTATGCTTAAGCCCATTGTGGCGGCCACTGTGTCAGTCCATCTCATCGAGGATCTTCCTCTTTTTCACTGACCCTCCACTTTACCAAGCATGATGTCCTTCTCCAGGGACTGATGCCTCCTGACAACATGTACGTAAAACACTTTCTTGCCATCTTTGCTTCTAAGGAGCACACTGGTTGTATTTCTTCCAGAACAGATCTGCTTGTTCTTTTGGTGGTCCATGGTACACTGAACACTCTTCTTCAGCACCACAATTCAGAGGCATCAATTCTTCTTCTGTCTTCTTTGCTCATTGTCCAGCTTTTGTGTGCATGTGATACAACTGAAAATGCCATGGCTTGGGTCAGATTCACTTTAGTCTTCAAGGTAACATCTTTACTTTTCAATGTGACAATAATGGAGAAAAACCATGAGATACCAGCTTGGATGGGAAAGAAAGCCTGGGAAGCTGCATCTTGAAATGTCATAAAAGGAAATAACAAAAAAAATTAAAGCATAACCTAGATATATCACCTCTGTAGACTATACGTGGTTCTATCTTACCTGTGGAGAGAGGGGTGGCAGGGAGTTCGTGGAGAGAGGGGTGTTATTTTCATGCTTTCACATTTGAGGTTGAAACTCTCAAGTATTCAAAGTATGTGCTTTGACCTGTATAGGAGCCCATCATTTCATATTAATCTCTTGCATTTGTGACCTACTTTATCTTTTTCAAAAATATTCCCCCTGGTGTTATTTCTTGTGAGTTCTGTGAAACAAACAGGGCAGGCATCTCCAAATGTTATTTCTGTTGGAGACAGAGATACCAGAAAGACCAAGCAGCTGGTCCAAAATCATCTAGCTACGACTACTGGTCTACTGATTTCTGGTTAGTGTATTTTTGCTATTAACCTAGGTTGCTTACCTCATGGGGCACGGTGACAGTAATCATTCTCTTACAGTAGACATTACTGAGAACCTGTTATGGGCTGGCAGTTATGCTAAGCCCTCATTTAAGTCTCCCATCAACCCTGAAACGTAGTTGTGGTTTTTATCCATTTCACAGCTCAGAACACTGAAGTTCAAAGGGCTTAGCTAACTTTCCCAGTGTCATGTGTCTGGTGAATGGCAGAGGCAGAATATGAAACCCAGCCTGATTCCAGAGTCTGTGTCCTCGACCTACACCATATGGCAAAATACTGCCTTCCAGTCTAGTGACATTATGCTTGTGTGTACTGAGTTTCTTTTTTAGCATTTTCTTTCCTTGACTAAACAAATCAAATTATTTTAGCTTTCTTTTATGTTCTGGACCATTACCTTGTAACAGTACTGAACTTAAAGCTAATTGGGGCTAGGTGGTTAGTAAATAAGCATTTCATAAACACACACACACATATTACCTATACACACGTATGTGGTCATATAAATACGCTTCTAGAAACTTAAAGTTTAAAGATAAGCAAAAGATAAAGATAGACTTTTTGCTGTTCTTTTCATGTTTGGGCTTATGAAGAGGTTAGATTTGATTGATAAGACTGCAGATACTGTGAGCATTAATAAGATAAGCATTAAAGAAAGCAAAGGAATTGGTTAATGATTAGCCACCTCTGGGCTAGGTGTTTTAGACACATTATCCCATTTAATCTTTACAACTCTGTGAGACAGATACTACTACCCCATTTTGTAGATGAGGAAACCAAAGCTTACAGAAATTAAACCACTTTAATAATGTCATGAAGCTAAAAAGCTGGGATTTCAATTTAAGAAAGTCTGGTTTACAAGCCTATGGTTTTCTGTTGTTTGACACCACTTCCACATTAGCATAATTAGGTGCTGTCAAGTCGATTCCAACTCATAGAGATGCCATATCCCATAGAACAAAACACAGCCTGGTCCCGTACCATCTTCGCAAGCCTTGTACTGCTTGAGCCCATTTCGCAACCACTGCATCAGTCTATCTCATTAAGGATGTTCTTGTTTTTCACTGACCCTCTACCAGATACTAACATGAGCCCCGTCAAGTGGAGCTGGATTTTGTAGACAGTACTGCAACCAAGGTGCTTATGACTTTGGGGGATTTTGTAATGGACAAAATGATTTTAATTTTCCTTTTTCACTTTTGAGGACTATAGAGCCGTCCAGGATACTTTTTTAATGTCTACTCTTTGGCCTTTTTCTTCTCTCCACCAACTTGTCCTTCCCTTTCCACTTCCTACACAAAGCTATAGCAAAAACACCAGAAATGATTTTATCCTCTAAATTACAAGAAGTCACAGATTATTTCCTTGGCCAGGCGTACCTGGTATCCAAGATTTGTATTGTATGAGATCATTCTAAAAGGAAATGAAGGATTCTCATAAGCCTGAGGATTTATTTTTCTAACATCATAGATCTGGTTGTTGCAATAATTAAACCCTCTGCAATCTCCATTTCAAGAATCCAAATCCATCACTATTACATTCTACCTTTTGAAGGGGGAGACTTCTCAGTGCCCGACATATCTCTACATAGCAAGTGCATACCCAGTATATAGAGTGGACTATCTGAGTCTTACTGTAGTTGTATGTGGCCTTTTTAGCTGCTACTGACTGGACAAGTTAATTGACTTCACTAAGCTTCCAAATGAGTATTAAAATAAACCCACTTCATAGGATTGTTGTCTGAATTAAAGAAACCTTAAGCACAAGGCTGACCACTAGGAAACATTCAATAAATGGTTCTTACCCAAAGAAGACAGTCCCTAAGAGTTACATATAAAATAGATACGAGGAATTACCTGGCTTAATCTGAATTAGTACCCTATCGAAAGTAGGTGTCTGGGAGTCAGAATCAGCTGGACGGGGGTAGTAGACACATGCTGGTGAAGTTAACATCCAGCAAGCCGGGTTCATATAACTGTTCTAAGCCCACCCCTTTTTCTGGGAGCAGGGCACATTCAGCCCACCCTTGGGGCACCCATGATGGCAGACTCAGAGCTAGAAGCCCAAGCACACGATAGCTCTGCTGCTTTGGCAGCTCTGGCTCCATGTTTCCTGCCCTGCCCAGCCGGAATGCACCAAGGCTGACACCAAGCTTGCATTTTGATCCTGGCATTTGCTGAAATGAACGGGTGGAAGCCTCATAGTGAATGGAGGCTAAAGGGAAATGTCTCATTTTTCAGTCGGGGTTGGAAAATCCCAGAGCAAAAGTTGATTTTTAAAAACAGAGTTATGAAATCTGTCCAGGAAAAAGCAGGCTACATCATGAATGGAGTTACAAGGCCTCCATCTCTGCCTCGAAGGATGTCAGTTTCTCTTTTGATAAGAAAATTCTACCATGAGGAACTTCATGACTTTCCAGAAGGCCTGACTCATCAGTACGTCCCCAGGGATGATGAGGAGAAGCTGTTCTACCCGAGGGTGTGATAGCTGTTGTTCAGCGTTCAGAAAGAAGCCTGTCACGTGGAGCAGAGCCACATGTGTGGCTCCAAAGGGCAAAATGAGGACCCACACATAAAATTTACATAGAAGAGATTTTCCATCAGCCTAATAAAGATCTTTGTAAGTCTGTGCAGTGTAACAATTGCCAGGAAGTATAGTGACAGAGGAGCCTCAGTGGTACCGTTGTTGAGAGCTCGCTAACCCAAGGTCAGCAATTGGAACCCACCAGCCTCTCCTTGGAGCCCCTTGGAGTGCTCTGGGGCAGTTGTACTTCTTCTTGTTGGGTCACTATGAATCAGAATTGACTCAGTGGCATTTTTTTTTTTACAGTGACAGCCTGCCTATGTGATGCTTTCCAATTCTGATCTTCTTGAAGTCAATAAAGACTAGATTGCCTTGAGGGGCTAAGAATGATTCTGCACTTTAGAACATCAGAAGTCAGATTGTTAATGTCTCAAGTGTTCTAGGAAACTCAGGGGGTGTAGTTAAGTGTTACAGCTGCTAACCAAAAGGTTGGAAGTTCAGATCCATTAGGCCCTTCTCGGAAACTCTATGGAACAGTTCTACTCTGTCCTGTCGGGTCACTATGGGTCAGAATCGACTCAACCACAATGAGAATGGGAAAGTGCTCTGCTGTGGAAACTGAATAAACCTGAAGAATCTGGCCAGGTAGCATGGGCTTGGGAAATATAGCTTCCCAGGAACGGCATGTGAGATGCCTTCTGACTTTTGACTGCCTTGGATCAAGCATGTTTACTAAACCTTTTACCTGTTGTCTATGTGATAAGCCTATTTCAGCTCTGCCTGGAGCTTGTCTGGTTCCTGGCTCACCCGGCACTGAGTAATATCTAACCCGACACTTCAAGTAGTTGCTGCCACAGTATTCTAAGCTCCCAGTCTAGTCCAGTGTGGTGGTTAGACCTGGCCTACAACTTTCACCGGAGGGAAGAGTGAAGATTGGATATAAAGAATAGTCACTGACATTCAGAAGCTGGCCTGGTACTCACAGCGGGGCCATGTTATTCTTCTATTAGATATGAACGATTTCACAGAACATAACTTCAGATAAGGCTGCTCTGAGACCATAATAAATCAAGCTACTTCATAATGTTGTCTAAGTACAAATAAAAACAAGGTCACTGGAGCCCTGGCGATGCAGTGGTTAAGAGCTAGTAACCAAAAGTCAGTAGTTAGAATCTACCAGCTGCTTCTTAGAAACCCTATGAAGCTGTTTCACTCTATTCTGCAGGGTCTTATAAGTCACAACTGACCTGACAGCAAGAGGTCTGAGTTTGTTTGCTTGTTTTTTTTTTTTTTTTTTGTCCCATCCACAAAAAACCAAACATCCTCCTCTTCTGGGTGAGTGCTACTTCTGTACAAAATACAGCTTTAGCCTGACTCTAGTATACCGTCCTTATAGGTAAGAGTTATTGTGATACAGAAATACAAAATTGTCTCCATTTTCTGATAGCACCAAATCTGGAGCTAACCTCTACTTTCTGGGACCCAGTGAAGGTCCAAATCCCACAATAGGTTATTTCTAACATCCTCTTGCTGAGATGCTGTAAGATTCTCCAGGAAGTGCACTCTTTCTCACTGCAATGAGAAATGAACCAAAATTGTTCAACCATGGATGTGCTCCTAGTAGTCTTGGGCTGTAGGATATCAACAATCTTGGTACGAAATTTCCTGATCATCATTGTACTTTGTTTTAAATTTAGAGGTAGTTTCAATAGGACTGTGCCACAACCCAGTGGACTTAAAATTGATCATATTCACATGTACACCAGCAATGGTCTACCCAAGTGTCCACTTCTACAAGCTGGCTTTTCTCCAGTTACCATTTCTCTAAGCCATACTATATAAATCTGCCTGAATAGTTCTCCTAAATTCTTTTTTCCATCAGGATTTGCAGCAGTTGATGACACTGTCACAAAATTATCTGTCAGTCACGATAAAATGAAACTAGAATTTTCAAATCCTTGAATTCTGTCCCATTGCCCACCACTGTTGTCAGTTCAGAAGGAGAATGCGCCTGGAAGGCCCTATAAATTGTGACTTGTTTAAGAATGTTTGCTTCTGATACTCTTGATTAGCATGAACTCTGGGATATAGAGTAACATAAAAAACACATGTTTTAAACTTGCAGATTTTAAGAGGCATTGTTGCTGCTGAGTTGGCTCCACTTTATGGTGACCTTATATGCAACAGCAGAAATCATTGCCTGGTCTTGGACCATCTTCAGGATTCCTGATAAGCTTGAGTCCATTATTGCAATTACTATGTCAACCCACCTCACTGAGAATTTGCCTCATTTTTGTTGGCTCTCTACATTACCAAATATAATGTCCTTTTCTGGTGACTGGTCTTTCTGATAACATGTGCAAAGCAAGCAAGCCAAAACCTTGTCATTCTCACTTCTAAGGAACATCCTGGCTTGTTCAGTCTTTTAGCAGTTCTTGGTATATTCAATATTCTTCCCCAACACCACAGCTTGAGTGCAACAATTCATTTTTCTATTTTTTCAACCTTTCTTGTTTCATTATTTAACTTTCATGTACACATGAGACAATTGAAAAGACCTTGGCTTGGGTCAGACATACTTTAGTCATCAAAGTGACATCTTTGCTTTTTAAAGAGGTCTTTTTCAGTAGATTTCTCTCAGTGCAGTACACTGTATGATTTCTTGACTGTAGCTTGCATGATCAAAGTAGAAAGAAATCACTGAAAGCTTCAATTTCCTCTCCATTTATCAGAATGTTTATTGTGCATTCAAGTGTAATACATACCAAAGGCTATAGTCTTTGACCTTCATCTGTAAGTGCTTTGAGTCATTGACATTTGCAGTGAGATTGTGTCTTCTGCATGTAGCAGGTGAATGAGTCTTCCTCCAATTCTGATGCTATGTTCATAAATGTCACTGATGTCTTATTCCCGTTGTTATAAGAGCAAAACATAAATGTCTCCCTCCTTGCTCAAAGGGACACATTTTGACTGAGGTTTATACAAGTCACCAAACTTCCTCTCTGACTGAAAGAATTCCTAATCTCTTCTCAGTTTAAATTATTTTCACCACACCTTCTATTTCTACCATTATGTCAGTTTGTCACACTGTGGTGACTCATGTGTTGCTATTATGCTAAAAAAATTGACACTAGTATTCCAAATACCAGCAGGGTCACTGATGGTGGACAGGTTTCAGGGGAACTTTCAAACTAAAACAGATTGGATAGAAAGATATGGTGATCTACTTCTGAAAATTAGCCAGTGAAAACCCCATAGGTCCCAACAAACATTGTCTACTATGGTGTTGCAAGATGAGCCCAGTAGGTTGGAAGGCATCATATGATGGCTAGAATGACGGAGTCACACATGTCAGTGATGAGCAAGATGGAGCAAGACCAGGCAAATTTTGTTATATTGTGATATGGTTGCCATGAGCTGGAGCTGACTCTATAGCCACAGACAACAACTGTCTATATACTAGGACAGGTTGCAAGGGAAATAGCAAATAAGAGTCAGTCTCGCCACCAACTTGGAGATACTTGGTTTTGGAAATTCTTCTTGAGAAGACTCAGCATCTCATGACACGTCACATGTATTCCTTAGCTTAATAAATCTTCAGGCACCAAGGTTATCTCTTAGGTCTTCCCTGATATCCAGCTTCAACAGCTCAGACAACATAAACACTATGTATTAACTAGGCAAAGGCCAAAAGCAAACAATTCCAAGGGGTAAGAATGGAAATTCTAACAAGCTGTTTGTTGAGTAAACAAGGAAACGCAAGATGATACAGGGGTATACCTGTGTTTACTGCTGGGAAACAAAAGGGAAGAAACAATACCCTGAATCTCTGGCTCCAGTCTTGTTAGCTTAATTGAAGAACCCAGTGTATAGACTCCCCAGTTCTATTTGAGGCCAGTGTCAATATCAGTAAATGCCCACTGTTTGGTACAGATTAGAGATTTGGCCCCAAATCCCAAATCTAAAGAAGAATTGGAATCTGATGAAGACCTCCTTTGCCTAGAAGACAGAAAATTCAGATAGCTGGTTCCTTCGCTCCAGCTCTCTTCAGTTCTCTACTCCATGGATACAGGTATAGAAGCAGAAACAAAAGAGAACCCTTCTCCTTAAGGCTTAGTCTTCAAGGTTCCTTATCTCTTGGCCCCGCCCTGGTCCTGCTAGGCCTACCCAGAGAAGGGGGCAAAGCTGTCCCTAGAAGGGCATGACTGAACTCCATGATCATTTACATTAATTGAGTATTTGCTGCATGCCAGTTCTAGTCTGAGAACTTTATGTGCATGAATTCATTTAACTCTCACTAAAATCAAAACCAATCCATTGTCATGGAATCAATTCCAACTCATGTTGACCCTAAAGACAAAGTAGAACTGCCTCCAGAGCATTTCTAAGACTGTAATCTTTATGAAAGCAGACTGCCACATCCTTCTTCTGTAGAGCAGGTGGTGGTTTTGAACTGCTAACCTTTGGGTTGGCAGCCAAGCACGTTAACCGCAGTGCAGCCAAGGCTCCTTAACTCTCACATGCACTCAGACTGCTCACGTTAGTAAATTGAAGCATAGTGTTAAATAACTGGTGCAAATTTTCAAAACCAACTAGTGGGATAACTGGGATTTAAATCCTGATCCTGACTTCAGAAGTCATATTCAGTGATCACCAGGAAAGGAATGAAGGTAAGAGAATAATCCAAAAAAATTTTGCCCCTTAGCCCCACAGCCTACATGGGTGTCCTGGAGTGGAGAGCTCCATTGTTCCCCTGCAGCAGAGCAAACCTACCCAGAATCAGGAGTCACACAAGGTTATGCAGAGGCTTACCAGTGAGTAGAAACCCTGGTGGTTTAGTGGTATAGTGGTTAAGTGCTACATCTGCTAAACTAGGAGTCGACAGTTTGAATCAGCCAGGTGATTCAAAACTCTGTCAAGCAGTTATGCTCTATCCTATAGGGTTGCTGTGAGTCAGAATTGACTTGACAGTGGTGGGTTTTGGGGTTTTACCAATGTATGTATGGGTGTAGTTAGTTTTACCAGCGATGAGGCAAAGGTTCTCTCTCCCTGCCTCCCTTACACAATAGCCCTTCTCTCAGTTTACAACAGAAAAACACATCTCTCACCCTTTCCCAACATTGATAAGGCACATTTTCCCAGGATGTGAACCTGTAAGGCACAAAGGGCCAATCTGAAAGTTTGGAGCTAAGAAAGTGAATAACTGTAAAGACCAGGTAAAGTTTTTTTGGAGATGAAATGGCTTCTAATTCTTTATTTTCAATAAAATTGAAACAATACCTAACCAAGCTTATGGATCATTAAAAATAATTATCCATGCTAGATTACTATATGACTTTTGGCATATAATTCAGAGGTACAGAAATGAGTGATATCTGCTCCTCGGATATTTTTTGAACAAGATTACTCAGTGCATATATTTATTGAAAAATGGATATAGAAATATAAGTTTTCATTCACTTGTAATACTCATCTATGGCTTTGCTTTAATATCCATCCATAGGTAAATGATTAAATGGGGTAGTAACTAATTTCATCCATTAAAGACATATTTCCAATGAATTTTATTTTTTAATCTTTAATAACTATCAGAATTTATAGTATATAATTTTGATGTACTGCATTCTAATAGCCATTGCAATTCATAAGATTAGAAAGAGGTTCTCAAACTTTCTTGTTTCACGATACCCTTAGTGAATCAGAAATATGTCCACAATGCCCTAAACCAAAAGAAATGCCTATCAGTTCCATTTATGAGGTGCTTATATATAAGCACTTAAACCAAAAAAACCAAACCCATTGCTATTGAGTCTATTCTGACTCATAGCTACCCTATAGAATAGAGTAGAACTGCCCTATAGAGTTTCCAGGGAGTACATGGCAGATTCAAACTGATCTTTTGGTTAGCAGCCTTAGTACTTAACCACTATACCACCAGGGTTTCTATATAAGTAAGCAGTTAAGTGCCTACACACACACACACACACACACACACTCCATATATATGTATACATTTTATGTAAACCCTGGTGGTGTAATAGGTTAAGTGCTATGTCTGCTAACCAAAAGCTCAGCAGTTCAAATCCAACAGATGCCCCCTAAAAACTCTATGGGGCAGTTCTACTCTGACCTCTATGGTTCCTGGGAGTCAGACCTACTTGACAGCACTAGGTTTGTTTTTTTGGGTTATATATGTTATATATAAGCATTTACTAAGTTCTTACATATGTACAACTTAATAAATATGTATGTCCTAACAACACATAGCCTAAAGTGAAAGAAAACATACCATTTTTATTTCATTGTTAAATAATCACAGTCATGATGCCTGTTGCACGTTGTACAACTTCTCAAACTTGGAGTCACATTGGTATGCACCACCCTCACTTCATGTTCTGCTCTGATTTTTGTATTAATCACCCAAGCCACCCACTGCCATCGAGTCAGGTCCACAGCAATAGCAACAACAACAAAAAGACTTTGCAACAATATGATGATGTCATATTACTCGCAGTTGAGAAAAATTATTTTAAGAGGTATTTGAGGAAAAAAAAGTGTAAACACCACAAACTAGAGTTACATGGGATGCAACAAAGCCTAATTCTTAGGAACTCAGACAAGGCCACTGTATCTAAGCCTGACTCTTCATCTGTGAAATGGGAATAAATTTTATCATCACTTCAGAGGCTGTTGTGAGAATTAAATGAGAATACAAAGTCTGACAAGTTTGCGAACTTGCCACTGTGCACTTATGTTGGCAACCCCACACGAACAAGTTGGTAAGGTTTCATAACCTTGGTACATCAGTGTCTCACAGCTGTGTTTGTGTCAACTTGTAGTGTCTTGCTGAGTGACATTCATTACTGTTATATGTTTTTGTGTGCCATCACAAGACTATTGGAGCTTGAATTAGAACCGTGAACAAACACTAAATTTCTTGTTAAACTTGGCAAGAGTGGAAGTGAAATCAGGGACATGTTAGTTCAAGGTTATGGGGATAATGCTATGAGGAAAATGGTTGTGTACAAATGGATTAAACATTTTTCTGAGGAGAAAGCATCACTGACGATGAGAGGTCAGGGTGGCCAGTAATGAGCAGAACTGATGAAAACATTGAAAAAATTCATCAAATTGTGCATCAAAATCATCGGCTGACTGTGAGAAGTACAGCAGACCAAGTAAACATTGATAGAGAAATAGATAGGAAAATCATAACTGAAAGTCTTGGCATGAGAAAGGTGTGTACAAAGTGGTCCCAAAGGACTTCACCAACCAACAAAAGCAAAGGAGAGTTGAAGATCGCCAAGACCTTTTGGAGAGGCAAGATGACATTTTTGGCTGTGTTATCACTGGCAATTAAACATGGATGTACCAATGAAACCATGAAACAAAGCATCAAAGTGCACATGGAAGTCAGTAAATTCTCCATGACCATGAAAGTTCTATCAGCTGAAACCAGGAGTCAAAATGATGTTGCGAACATTTTTTGATATCAGAGGGATTGTTCAGTATGAATTTGTACCAAATGGACAGTTAACCAACTTTCCTATTTGAAAGTGCTGGAAAGGCTGCAGGGAAAATGTAGATGAAAACAATCTGAACTTTTCACCAACAACTTATGGCTCTTGCATCATAATAATGCACCAGCTCACACAACACTGCCTGGGAGGGAGTTCTTAACCATTAAACAAACAACTGTATTGGAACACCCTCCCTACTCAGCTGATCTGGTCCCCAGTGACTTTTTTCTGTACCCAAAGATAAAGAAAATATTGAAAGGAAGGTATTTTGATGACATTCATGACATCAAGGGTAATACTATGACAGCTCTGATGGACATTCCAGAAAAAGAGTTCCAAAATTCCTTTAAAGGTTGGACTAGGCACTGGCATAGGTGTATTGCTTCCCGAGGGGAGTACTTTGAAGGTGATCATAATGATATTCAGCAATGAGATATGTAGCAATTTTTCCAGGATGAGGTTGCCCACTTCATTGTCAAATCTCATATACAAGTTAAATCCTTAGCATATTCTGACAGAGAGTAATCTGCTGACAAATTTTAAACATTCTTAAAATTGTTATTGCCAACAGTTTTCCAGTACATTACTTCCCTACAGAAGTAATCATGTAACCATGGTTTCAGGGAACATCTAGGTCAACCGGCATAACAAGGTTTTTTAAGAAAATGTCTGCATTCCACTTTGGTGAGCGTTGTCTGGAGTCTTAAAAGTTAGCAAGTGGCCATCTAAGAAGCATCAATCGATTCCAACCTACCTGGAAGAGAGGAGAATGAAGGATCTTAGAGATATAAGGAAACTATGTACCCAAGAGACAGAAAGGGCCACATAATCCAGAGACTGCATCAGCATGAGACTAGAAGAACTAGATAGTGCTTGGCCACTACCAATAACTGCTCTAACAGGGAACACAACAAAGAGTCTCTGATGTAGTGGGAAAAAAATGGGGTGTAGAACTCAAACTCGACTAAAAAGACCCAACTTGACGGTCCAATAGACTGGAGGCTCCCCAGAAAACATGGCCCATGGACTCAGTGTTGGCCCAGAACTGAAACCAACTCTTCAGACAAAGATTGAACTGGACTATTAAGCATTAAATGATACTGGTTAAGAGTGTACTTTTTGGCTTAAGTAGATACATTAGATTAACTGGGTAGTATAATTAGTCCAGAGGTGAAGTAGAAAGATGGAGTGGTACAAGAGATAGTTGAACCGACACAAAAAATACAAGCTAAAAGGAGGAGTGTGCTGTTACAGTGTGAGAAGAGAGGCTAGAGTTATATAGCAATATGTCTGTAATTTTTTTGTATGACAAGCTGACTGTGATTGTAAACTTTCACTTAAAGCACAATAAAATATTTTTAAAAATTAGAGAAAGAAGTAACCGTGTAATGCATTACCTGAACTCCTATGTCTGATATTCAGACCTTTTATAAACTGTCCCCACATAATTTAACCTCATGCCTAAGTAAGAAAGACACTGCACAGACTTAAAATTATATAACTTAACTATATATGAAGATCTATCCTAAAGTTTAATCCTGTCAGTGGTAGGATAATACCCAAATACTTACAAGGAAGACCAGCTAATATGACTATTATACAAATTTATGGACCAACCACTAAGGTAAAAGATGAAGAAACTGAAGAATTTTTACCATCTTCTGCTGTCTGACATTGATGAAACATGCAATTGGAATGCATTGTTAACTGCTGATGACTGAAATGCGAAAACTGGAAACAAGAGAGAAGAATCAATAATTGGAAAACATGGCCTTGTCAATAGAAACAATGCCGGAATTCTCATAACAGTATTTTGCAAGACTAATGACTTCTTTGTTTTTCTTCTTTTTTTCACTAACATAAATGGTGACTATACACATGGACATTGCCAGACCGAGTACACAGGAATCAAATCAACTACAGCAGTGGAAAGAGACAATGGAAAGCTCAACATCTTCAGTCCGAAAAAGGCCAGGAGCTGATTAGGCACAAACCATCAGTTGCTCATATCCAAGTTCAAACTGAAACTGAAGAAAATTAGAAAAATTTATGACAGCCAAGATACGACTTTGAGTATAGCCTATCTGACTTTAGAGACTAGCTCAGGAATAGATTTGATGTGTTGAACACCAGTCATCAAAGACCAGATGAGATGTGGGGTGACATCAAATATGAAGACAGCGAGAGGTCATTACAAAGCCAGGAAAGAAAGAAAGACCATATTGGATGTCAGAAGAGACTCTGAGGCTTGCTTTTAAAGGTCAAGCAGCTAAAGCAAAAGGAAGAAGTGATGAAGTAAAAGAACTGAAAAGATTTCAAAGGGATGCTCAAGAAGACAAGGTAAAATGTTAAAGTGACATGAGCAAAGAGATGAAGATAGAAGAAACAAAAGGGAAGAATCCACTCTGCATTTCTAAATTCGAAGAATTAAAGAAAAAAATTCAGGCTTCAAGTTGCAATAGTGAAGGATTCTACAGGGAAAATATTAAATGATGCAGGAAGCATCATGAGAAGATGGAAGGAATACACAGGCAAACCAAAAAAGAATTGGGAAACATTCAGCCATTTCAAGAGGTAGCATATGTCTTAGTCATCTAGTACTGACTTAACAGAAATTCCACAACTGGATGGCTTTAGAAAGAAATTTTATTTTGTCACAGTCCAGTAAAGTCCAAATTCAGGATGTCAGCTCCAGGGGAAAGCTTTCTCTGCTGGCTCTAGAGGAGGGTCCTTGTCATTAACTTTCTCTTGGACTGGGAGCTTCTAATGTGCAGAGAGCCCAGTTCCTTTCCAAAGGAGGTGCTATGCTACTGGCACCACTTTCTTGGTGGTATGAGGTCTCTAAATTTCTCTGCTAGCTTATTTATTTTTTGTCTCTAGAGTGCCTCAAGGCACAATACAATCTCACACATTAAGTCCTGCCCCACCAACACATCTGCCACCCATCCTTGCTCACTAACATCACAGAGACAGGGTTTAGAACATAGAGGAACATTATATACTACTGGGAATTACGTCCTAGCCAAATTGTTACATGTATTTTTGCAGGGAACACAATTCAGTCCATGACAGCATATGATCAGGAATCGATGATACTGAAGGAAAAAGTTGAAGCTGCATCGAAGGCAATAGCAAACACCAAGGCTCCATGAATTGACGGAATATCAATTTGAGATGTTTCTACAAACAGATGCAGCCCTTGAAATGCTCACTCATCTATGCCAAGAAATTTGGAAGACAGCTACCTGGCCAATAGACTGTGAGAGATCCATATTTGTGCCTAGTCCCAAGAAAAGTGATCCAACTGAATATGGAAATTATCAAACAATATGATTAATAACACATGCAAATAAAGTTTGGCTGAAGATCATTTAAAAGAGGCTGAAGCAGGATATTGACAGGAAACTTCTAGAAACTCAGGTGAGATTTAGAAGAGGACATGGAACCACGATATCATTGCAGACGTCAGATGGATCTTAGCTGACAGCAGAGAATACCAGGAAAAATGCTTACTTCTTTTATTGACTATGCAAAGGCATTCAACTGTGTGGATCATAACAAATTATGTATAAAAATGCTTACTTCTTTTATTGACTATGCAAAGGCATTCAACTGTGTGGATCATAACAAATTATGTATAACACTGTGAATAATGGGAATTCCACAACAATTAACTGTGTTCATGAGGAATCTGGACATGGATCAAGAGGCAGCTGTTCAAACAGAACAAGGGGACACTGTATGGTTTGAAGTCAGGTAAGATGTGCTTCAGGGTTATATCCTTTCACCATGCGTATTCAATCTGTATTTCAAGCAAATAACCCAAGAAGCTGGACTTTATGAAGAATAATGGGGCAGCAGGATTCAAGAAAGACTCATTAACAGCTTGTACCATGCAGAAGGCACACACAATCTTGCTTACTGAAAGTGAAGAGCACTTCAAACACTGATGAAGATCAAAGACCACAGCTTTCAGTATGGATTATATCTCAACATCAAGAAAACAAAAATCCTCACAGCTGGACCAATAAGCACCATGACATATGGAGAAAACACCAAAGTTGTCAAGAATTTCATTTTACTTGGATGTACAATCAACACTAACGGAAGCAGCAGTCAAGAAGTCAAAAGATGTATAGCACTGGGAAAATCTCCAGAGACCTCTTTAAAGTGTTAAAAAACAAATGTCACCTTGAAGACTAAGGTGCACCTGACCCAAGACATATTTTCAATCACATCATACGCATGTGAAAGCTGGATAATGAATAAGGAAGACAAAAGAAGAATTGATGCTTGAATTGTGGTGCTGAAGAAGAGTATTGAATGTACCATGGACTACCAAAAGAAACAAATCCGTGCTGAAGTGCAACCAGGGTGCTTCTTGGAAGCAAAGATGGCAAGACTGTGTCTTACATATTTTGGACATGTTGTCTGGGAGGACCAATCTCTGGAGAAGGACATCATGCTTGGTGAAGCAGAGGGTCTGTGAAAAAGAGGAAGACCCTCAACAAGACTGACACAGGAGCTGCACCAAAGCGCTGAAGCATACCAATGATTGTGGGCATGGCACAGGACCGCACAGTTTTTGTTTCTGTTGTACGTGGCATCTCTATGAGTAGGAACTGACTCACGGGCACCTAAAAACAACGACTTCTTGTTCCAAGTCTAGTTCTGTGTTCTATCACCAAAAAGATCTATGTGAGCTACTCTTCCTATCTCGTGTTCTCTCTATGAGGTCCAAAGAACATACTCCACTCCTGGCTCTTCCTTTTTGGTGGTTGTGAGATCCGCCCTTTTCACCTCTGGGATGGCTTATTTGAAGCCTAGCTGAATGGAAAAACTGACCAATTCCCTCATTAGGGTTCTGTACACTTTATCTATGGCTGCTCAGTCACAGTGTCCCTTCTGATAACATGTCCAAAGTACATGAGATGAGGTGCGCTTCTAAGGTGCATACTAATTATTATTTATATTCCTAGAGAAATTTGTTCTTCTGGCAGCCCATGGTATGTTCAGTATCTGTGCCAACATCTTAAATCAAGTGCATCAGCTCTTCTTTGGTCTTCCTCATTCATTGTCTAGCTTTTGCATGTATATGAGGTGAACAGAAAATATAGTGGCTTAGTCCAGGTATACCTTAGTCTTAAAGATAACTGCTTTCTTTCTTTCTTTCTTTCTTTTTTAAACCCTTTAAAGAGGTCTTTTGCAGTGGGCCTGCCCAATGTACTACCTCATTTGATTTCTTGACCACGCAGTTTAGCACTTAATTATATACTGTCAGGTCACATTGATCTCCTCTTGTCCTTGTGTCCGTCATGTGGCCCCATTGAGATTATAACTATTTTAGGGCACGGAGTATCACATATCCTTTTGTATTTTGTATGTGTGTGAAACTCAAACTATATAACTCAGACCCAAATGAATACTAGTTAATCAGTTAATTGCTGGGATCGTCATATTTTGGTGTGTGCTACGCATTCAGTATGTGTCCAAGAAGAGTTCCTTTAGAAATTATTATGGGGTTTGGAAATAAATAGCTACTCAGAGTTAAACAAGCACCGTCAGACAGGGCTGTGCTGTGGTAACTCCCAGGTGTTTTACACTTAACCGTCCTTCAGTGGCTGCACAGTAACAGGAGGGTCAGGGAACATTAGACCTCCAAGATAAGCTTGTTCGTGTGCTTTAATGCACTCTAAGAGTGCTCTCCTGGGTGATTTTTCTCAGCTGTGGTTCATTAACAGCCATTAACAATCCCCTTCTGGCCCTAATTAGTTACTTTGCCTTGGAGTTGGAAGGAGAGAATGGTTTTCAAGGGTATTACTTGCTCAATTACCCAAACGCCATAGATAATATGTGGTAATGAATTGGAAGATGGAATACTCAGGCTTTCTCTGATCCCCTACTGTAAACCCTTGTTCTGCCCTTCAAGGTGTTGTAATGTCAGCCCTTACTGAGAGCTTGCATTCAGGGAAATCCAAAATGGAATAAGAAGGTATCATCTCTTCATTTTCCTTCTTGCGGAAACACTGAACTTAAACACTAATGACAAGACTCAGCTTTTTAGATAATTCAAGGGTGAATTACCAAAGCTGCTTCCTCTTCATTCTTTGTCTAATCAAACACCCTCCTCATACTCTGCCTTTTGGCCATTTCATAGCTGACTGAACCCATCAGCCAGTTATGGCCTGTGTGGTATAGTTAGACCACAGCTTAGAAGGCTTTCTGTAATAAAATTATTTTATTTAGGATCGCTCTTAAAAATCATGTTCCACTAGGCTTGGGTTTATAATTATAAAATAATGTTTTTATTCTTTGAAAGAAAGAAGGAAAATAACCTTCACGAAAGCAGGAAATCTGATCTTATACGAGATCGTTGCTAAGGTGACATGTGGTGTCATGTTGGAAATAACAAAGGTTCAGGGGTTAAAGAGCTAAAGTTAGGTAAAGTAAGTCAGAGACCAAGTACCTCTTCCCTAACAGGAAAGAGGAATCACAGCATTTCCTGTTGTGTATGTGCCTGATATTATTTTCTTTTTACTTGAACCAAGACAATGGAAAACAAACTGTTTCTGATTAAACCAAAAGGTATCATTAGTCTATGGTTTCCTTCTACTCACCTGTAACAGATCCGGACATGTAATTGGCTTATAGTTTCACAACTATGACAGTTCTTGGGTCACCAAGGGAGAACGGGATGGGGTTAAGCTGTGTTACCAAACTCTTGTAGAATTCATGCCACTGGAAACTCTCTAAATGGATACAATTTCTTCGTATCATTATACAGACATTACTGTTTAGAATTATACAATATATATAATAGGAGATGTATGTCAGCTTGCACTGCTAGCATTGAGGAAAGGGTCCTCAACCCTGTGGTGTTTGTGTGTGTGTCACACATGAGAATGTGCGTTTGTAGGGAATGTGTGTGAGTGTGTAGATGTGTGTGGTATAGGTGTTGAGCATGCATATGTGTGTGTGGCAGCATCACTGAGAAAGTAACTCCTGAACGAAATCTTGAAAGTGAGGCTTCCAGGTGAGTAAGAAGGGTTAGGACCCTAAGACAGAATAAACAGCACTTCAACAGTACAGAGATACTCAAGCAGCAGAAGGCAGTTCCTGTTAAAGCACAGGGTACAAACTGAGGGATGAAGCTGGATGAATGGATGCCAGCCATGTCATAAATGGCCTTGTGTGCCCTTATCTGGGCAAAATACATGAAACTTCAGGAAAAAAAGCAGTTGGTTTAGTCTTTGATCTATGATCATGCATCTACTAAACAGGTGGCATGGAACTTGCCCATCTGTGCCCAGTCTTGGGAAATTGGCCCTGGACCTATCTGCTCCCTGCCTGTCTCCTTGCTTTCCCTGTTTCTGTGACACTAATCTTAGCCAATTTGGATTTAAACTTTGGTGCATTTACTTTATCTGGTCAGTGTTTGTTTGCCTGCTAATCAAAAGGTTTGTAGTTCAAATCCACCACCTGCTCCTTGGAAACCCAATGAGGCAGTTCTTCTGTCCTACAAAGTTACTAGACAGTCACTGTGAGTTGGTATCAACTCAGAAGCAACAGGTTTGGTTTTATTCCATCTGAAAAACACATTTGGATTCCATCTTAAGATAGCTGATTTCCAAATCATCCCCTTTGTGCATACTTCACTTACATATCTTTCATACCCACCTCTTCAACCTAAATATTTATTCTGGACATTCTTTTTAGTCCATGACCAGACTTTAAGTGCCACTGCTAACCTGTTTGAGTAAGAAGTTTTTGTTTGTGTTCTAAAGCACAGTTGAAACTATATCTCCTGCTAGTCCAACAATTAAATACATTTGGTCGTTTAGACCAAAAGATCTCATCATGACTGCTACCCTATCCTTCATCAGTCAAGGTCTAGGTACTGCCCTCCTTGAAGCCAGGACTGAGTGAATTCAGAATCAATCAAAGTTCCCCCAGGTCTTATGAGTTCATGGTTTTATCCCTGGATTTAATTCTCTGCAGCCCATAAATGTATTGATAATAAAAGTTAAATAAAACATTTTCATTTATTTCTTTTCACATTTCTGATCCTTGTAGATCAGTTTTCTCTGTCAGAGGACACCATGTGTTTTAGTCAGCTAGGGCTGCTCTAGCAGGAATACTACAGAGTGGATGGCTTTAACAAAGGAAGGTTTATTCTTCCACAGTCCGGTAGGCTGCAAGTCCATATTCAGGATGTCTGCTCCAGGGGAAGGCTTTCCCCTTGTCTGGTCTGCAAGAAAGTCCTGAGTTACATCAGTCTTTGTACAGGGAGCATCTTGGCGCAGGAACCTCAGGTCTGAAGGATGCGCTCTTCTCCCGGTGCTGCTTGCTTGATGATACATGGTTCCCAATTCTTTGTCTGCTTCTCTTTCCTTGTATCTCTTGCAGGATGAAAGGATTAAGGGTGGGGCAAGCCATACTCCAGGGAAACTCCCTTTACAGTGGAGAAGGGAGGTGATTTTATAAAGGGATTTACAGTCCCACCCTAATCCTTTTACAGCATAGGAAAACCACAAAATGGAGGACAGTCACAAGATACTGGGAATCACATGGCTATACGTATTATTGGGGGGACACAATTCAATCCATGACACCATGTCAACACTCTGTCTTATGGAAGGAATGAAATGTCTCCCCATGAGATCTCCTGCTGACACCCCCTGAGGATAATGAGTGCTGATACCCTGATGCAGGCATAAAGGCACCACCAGTCTGGAAGGCTTGCTTTGGGGCTCTCTCATTCTGGGCTGTAATGAAAACAGACACCTCTCTGACTGCTGTCATTGCTTGCCATCCAGGAACCTAGACTGTTGTATTGCAAAGTGATTTCTGTCTCACCATTAACGTTGTACTGTATTTTAGCACCTGATTCAGTTTTGATGATGTTATCACCATAAACACAGCATTTTTGGCACAGTACTAAAGTACTTTGGACTTTCTGAGATAAATCCATGTACTTGCCATTTTCAAAATGAACAGGCCTCTGATGTGGTGGATTTGAAGTGGTTTATCTTTCATGAGTAGTTGTATGAGACAGCTCACTTGTTTTGAGCTATGCAAGTATGGTATAAAGGTGCTTAGAGAAAAACCTTTGCCATTTTCCCTTTTCTATCTATCATATGTTGTAATAATGACTCCATTTCCAGTTTAGTCTCCTGTGTTTGTTCATTAGTTTTTTTCCCTATCCACCTACCTGTACAACTCATCTCTATAAACTGCCAAAGAGCATCATAGATAGCCAAGTGCCGTCGAGTCGGATCCGACTCATGGCGACCCCTAGGCATTAGTTAAAATGTGAAGTATAAGTTGGTTCCCAAAGAAAAAAATATTTACAATATTGAATAAAATACATTTGTCAAGAGCAAGTGAGATCAAGTTCAGAGATGATATATAAAGAGGCTCCCCTGAAAGATGGAGAGGGAAGAATTGGGGTTGAGGCAAAAGAGACATATGTGAGTAAAGAAACCTGTCTTGTTCATGGATAGGAAGACTTAACATCATGAAAATATCTAACCTACCCCAAATGATCTATGGATAAAATGCAATCCCAATACAGATTCCAATGTTACTTTTTAATGAGGTAGAGAAACAAATCACAAACTTCATCTGGAAAGGGAAGAAACCCTGGATAAGTAAAATGATTACTGAAAAAAATAGAAAGCCTCACACTACCTGACTTTAGAACCTATTATACGGCCATGATAGTCAAAAGACCCTGGTGCTTGTACAAAAACAGACACACAGAAGCAGTGAAACAGATTAGAGAATCCAAATATAACATCTGATACTTGACAAAGGTCCCAAGTCTGGGAATTGGAGAAAAAAACACTCTCTTCAACACGTAGCAAAATTGGATATCCATCTTCAAAAAAATGAAACAAGACTCATATTTCACACCATGCACAAAAACTGACTCAAAACGGATCAAAGACCTAAGCACAAAATCCAGAACAATAAAGCTCATGGAATAAAAATTAGGGACAATGCTGGAAGTCCTAATACTTGGCACAAATAGACTACAAAATACTATTAACAATATACAGACACCAGATGAGAAAATAGATAAATGGGAACTCCTAAAAATCAAACACATATGCTCATCCAAAGATTTCACCAAAAGAGTAAAAAGACTACCTACGGACTGGGAGAAAAAACTTGGCAACTACCAATCCGATCAGTGTTTATTCTCCATAATCTATAAAGTACTACAAAACCTCAACAACAAAAACAAAATACAAATAACTCCATTAAAAAATGAGCAAAGGATATGAACAGGCACTTCACCAAAGAAGACATCTAGGCAGCTAAAAGATACATGAAGAAATGTTCACAATCATTAGCCATTAGAGAAATCCAAATCAAAACTATGATGAGATACCGTGTTACTCCAAATAACACAAAACAGTTAATTTTGGAGCAGTTGTGAAGACACTGGAACATTTCTACATTCCTGGTGGGAATGTAAAATGGTACAACCACTTCAGAAATCTATTTGGCACTTTCTTAAAAAGCTAAAAATAGAAATAGCACACAGTCTAGCAATTCTGCTGCTTTGAATATACCTAAGAGAGACAAGAGGCTGTCACACAAGTAGATACATGCAGATTTATAACTCTGTTAAAAGACTATCCATGATGGTCCACCATCTGGGAGGGTCACTTGAAGACATGGCCCCTGGATTTGATGCTAGCCCTTAGCTGAAGCAAACTCCAGACAAAGATTGGACTGGACTATAAGACATAGGGTAATGCTGGTGAAGTGTGTGCTTCTTGGCTTAAATATATACATGAGACTGCCAGTGCAGCAGCTGTTAAGAGGTGGGATGGGAGGGTAGAGGGGGGCTAGGAGTTGGTTGAATGGATACAATGGAAGTGTAGAACAGAAAGGACAAGTGTGCTGTCATAGGGTAGGAATCACAGCTAGAGTTGGTTAGTGGTACGTGAGGGGGGCAGTATATATGACAAATGACAAATTGACTTTGATTGTAAATTTTCAATAAAACACAACAAAATGTTTAGGAAAAAAGAGTTGAGGTTGAGGGGCTGACATCAGAGATTCACATTTGGCGTCCTTTTGATTGTTTATACATCATAAACTCAGTTGAGCAGACTCCACCTCAAATAACACCACCACAGCAGGAGCTGCTTCATGTCTGATCCCACTTCTTAATTTTATAAAGTGAGCGCTACTTGTCCATTCATCTCCCTGTGAACCCAGAAAACTGCTTGGACTTGCTTTATCACGGGGCTTGCACAGAGCTTTCTACAGACACAGTACAAAGAACTTTTGCTACACTGGTGTTCACTGCAGCACTGCTCACAATAGCTGGTGGAAACAATTCAAGTGCTCATCAACAGATGAATGGATAAACAAAATGTGATATATCCATCAATAGAATATTATTCAGTCATAAAGATAAGTGAAGCACTTATATATGCTACAACACAGATGAACCTTGACAACATTATGCTAAAATGGAAAAAGTTAGACACAAAAAGACAAATATTGTTTGAGCCAACTGGTAAGATATCTAGAAAAGACAAATACCTAGAGACAGAAAGTAGATTAGTGGTTACAAGAGTCTGAGGGCAGAGGAGAGCAAGAGTTACAGTTTAACAGGTACTGGGTTTCTGTTTAGAGCGATGAAAAGCTTCTAGAAATGGATGGTGTGATGATTACACATCATTGTGAAGGTAATCAACACCAATGAGTTGTACATGTCAAAGTGGTTAAAATGGTAAATTTTATGTTACATGTATTTTACTGCAATTTAGAAAAAGGGAGAGGGTATTAAAAAAAAAAAAAAAAAAAAAAGATCTTTTGCCCTGTCCCTCTCTACCTCCTTTTTTTTTGACAGGTTTTTTTTTGTTGTTGTTGTTTTCTTGACAATGAGATATGAAAGGACATCTAGATAACCTTTTAAAGAGGGCCAACTTTAAAGAAATTTAATTAAGGTTTGTGGTAGTCAGTCTCCACGATGGTCAGCAATGATCCCACTTTATAATATGCAGTCCATTTCCACATTTGAATAGGATATTGCAGAAAGGTCATTGTGAGACTTCTTAGTCTAGGTCATAAAAGTGCCACTGTCACTTTGCTGTCTCTCAAGGGTCGTGTGTCACTCAGTAAGCCTGATGCCATGTTGTGAGAACACATGTAGCCTGTGAAGAGGCCCATACATGGAAGACAGAGGCCTTTGGCCAACAGCCCTTACCAGGTGAGTAAACCATCATAGAAGGGGATCCTGTGGTTCTGGGGATCCTGTAGTTTCAGTCAACCTTCAGCTGAACTGAAACCTACCTGACACCTTGAAATCTTGGCTGCAACCTCAATCTGGGATCACCCAGCTAAATTGTTCTTGAATTCCTGACCCATAAAACTTATGTGAGAAAATAAACATTATTGTTTTAAGACACTAAGTTTTGAGGTTATTTATTATTCAGTGTAGACAACTGCCATGGATTGAATTGTGTTCTCTAAAAAATCTATAGCACTTTGTCTGGGTCATAATTCTTGGCATTGTATGATGTTCCTCCGTGTTGGAATTCCTGTCTATGATGTTAAGTGTGGATTGGCAGCAGTTGTATTGGTAGAATGAGATTCAATGTGTAAGTTTGTTTTGTGCCTTGAGGCAGTCTCTTGAGATATAAAGAAGAGAACTAGCAGAGACATTTGGGGGCTACCTGACACCAAAAAACAATGCTGGTTGGTGAGCACGTCCTTTAGAAAGCACCAGGGTCCCTGCACCTCAGAAGCTTCCAGTCCAGGGGAAGATTGACAACAAGGACCCTCCTCCAGTGCCAGCAAAGAAAAACTTCACCTGGAGCTGACACCCTGAATTTGGACTTCTAACGTACTGGACTGTGACAAAATAAAATTTCTCTTTTTAAAGCCATCCACTTGTGGTATCTCTGTTAGAGTGGCACTAGCTGGCTAAAACAATAATGAACATAGAGTTTTTGAAATTCAAGTCTAACTCAATAATTTAAATTTATGATAAATTTCCCAAAGGGAAGCACTAAGTAATCTGCATATTCTTAAACACCTGGGCGTCACTCCCTCCTCAGAGCTCTCATCACGATGTACTGTAATTATTTATAGATCATTACTCACTAGACAGAAGTCACAGAACATAGCTCTTGGGTCAAATTCAGCTTCCAATCTGCAAGTCCAAACGACTCTTACATAACATCATTAAAAAAAGACGTGCTTAGTTGCCAACATTTAAAAATTGAGGAATTTCATTAAACACAGACTTAGTGGTTCTCTTGTTTTAAAAATGGAATATGGTAACACTGGGCCTGCTTTCCATAATGACAACAGTCATATGGAGTTGAGTAGTGGCTATTAGACCATATGTTTTCTCCTTTATCCAGATCTCCCTGGTCCGTTTAACTCATTTCCATTACTTACCTGGTCTCTCTGAGTGCTGGGGCTTAGATTCCTGCACTGAGCTGTGAGCTTCACCAGGTAAAGGGGCATTCTTAGTCCTCTTTACAACCCTAATTGGCTTGTCCTCTGGCACATAGAAGGCCCTTAATGAATGTTCATGCAGTGATAAATATGTAGTAATGACAGTTTTGTAATGAGAATTTTTACTAGTTTTAGACCAATTTGTCCACATAAATTGTATAAAAAGTCTAATTACTTATCTTCTTATGTAGCAATTGTAATAACTTGTCATAAAGCCTAAATGCCGAGGGGGTGGGGCAGAGAGGCAGAGTAAGAACACATCCCTGCTAAACCTTTGAACAACTAAGAACCACAAAAGTAATGGAATCCACCAAATACAGCAATCCAGGAGGATTCAACCTGCTTAGAGAATTCTAATTACAAAGGAAGCAAAACGAAGATCTTAGGAGCTCTGAACCACATTGGAAAAAACAACGCTGCTGGGGCAGAGATTCTCCCAGAACTGAAGGCAATCTAGGAACAGATAAAACCCACCTCCAGCGAATCTTAGCAAACCATGGGATCTGAGTAACAAAAGCTGGAGCAACCTTGAATTTGACTAAAGAAACCTGCCCCAGCCTAAGCATCACAGCCCACAGCTCAGACCTGAAGACCCCATGCAGGTTAGGAAACTCTGGGACAAGGCCAGCTGGTAGCCAGGAGGCCTTGGCTGGAGGAGCAGGGAAATGGGGCGGAAAGCATGGGGATGGGATGCCACGGCTCCCAGCTTCCCAGGGGGATAGGGGAGGAGAGGGCAGCGCTGGGGGAGCATGGAAGTGTGCTCTGCACAGCAGGCCTTAGTTCAGTATGGGACTGACATGGCTGCAGAGCATGTGATCTTGGGACCTAGGGATGCACAGTGAATGGCCCAGCAACTGGCAGACCTGGGACTGGCCTTGGAGCCAGCAGGCCAGGAAGCTTTGGGCTCCCACGGCCTAGGGATGGGGGACTAAGAGAGCACAGCCATGGCTAGGAGAGGACTGGAGCCACATTTGCCAGTGAGGCCTAGGCTCAGGCAACCAGGCAGGTCTGGAGTGATCCCCCCAGCAGCTGGGTAGACATTGGAACCACACATGCCAGGGAAATCTGAGCTCAGACAACTTGGTGGATGGCAGTAAGTGAGAGCGGCTAGGTAGCCATTAGTGCTGCATGCACTGGGAACGTTTGGGAAGAGGGGAGAGATTTCTCCAGTGTCTAGACAGCCACTAGAGCCAAGTGTGCCAGGCAAGTCTTTGCTCAGGTGACCCTGGAAGAGTAAAGTGATCACCCCAGCAGATGTGCAGCCATTAGAGCAAAGTGCACCAGGGAGGTTGGAGCTCAGGTGACCTGGGGGGAAGTGAAGTGATCACCCAAAAGGCTAGGCAGCCATTGGTGTCATGTGTGCCAGGGAGGGCTAGGCACCATGTGGAAGGTGTGCACGGGGGAGGCCTTGGCTCAAGTGACTCTAGAGGAGTTAGGCGATCACCCTGGTGGCTAAGCAGCCATTCCCAGTACATCTGGGAAGCTTCGGGGAATCGAAGGCAAGGGGAGTGATCTCCTCAGCAGTTAGGCAGCCATTGAACAAAGCTCCCAGAGATCCCCACCCAACCCAGAGGCAACAGAAACAGCAGCAGCAGTTGTTGCTGTGCCTTGGGGAAGAAGGCACAAGTGCGCAACCATGCCCTCTCCCTATACCTGAGTTCAAGGCTGAGGCTCTGTGAAGGACCTGCTTAAACAACAGGCAGGACACTTGTGTCCTGCCTGCCCTGGAGTGGCTACAAAAGCTCAGTGCCTGCACAAGTGACAATCCACCCTTAGCCCAGAGGCAGAAGCAGAGGTAGTGCTACTGAAAACAGCTGCAACTCCCCCACCTGAGTGTTGCACCAGCAGTGGCAGCAGACCATTGAGGGACAGTAAGAGCAAACAACAGAAAACAATCAGACTCCATGGAGAATTGATGGCCCAACCCCAACAGAGAGACACCAATCAGGCCAACTGAACTATTAAATCTCTTTCACTGCAATGACTTCTGGATGGCTTGGAGAAAACAATCACCTCCTAAACACCCGAAGAAGCAGAGTCCCATGGCTTCCAAAAACTTCCCAAATAAAGCATCAATGGATTTCCTAGATGAAGAAGAGTTCCTCCAACTATCAGAGACAGAATACAAAAGATTGATGTACAGAGCTGTGCAAGATATCAGAAGAGAGATTAGCAGAGCACACCAAAAAAATTAAATAAGCAGCAACAAATGCTTAAGCAGAAACAACCTGAACTTCGACAGATTAAGAATTAAATATCAAAGCTTGATAATTCAAAAGAAAGTCAAAGGACCAGGATTAAGGACATGGAAGGCAGAATTAGTGAGCTTGAAGACAAAGTAAATGACACCAACATACATCAAGAAAAATCAGATAAAAGACTCAGTAAGAGTGAAGGAGTACTAAAGGTGATGAGAGACTCTATGAAGAGAAATAATATTCATATAATTGGAGTACTAGAACAAGGTGGGATAGCTGAAAATACAGAGTGACTAGTTGAAGACCTGCTAACAGAAAACTTCCCTGACATCATAAAAGATGAGAAGATCTCCATTCAGGATGCTCATTAGCCCCACTCAAGATAGATCCCAAAAGAAATACACCAAAGTACATCATAATTAGGCTCAATAAAACTAGAGACAAGGAGAAACTACTGAGGGCAGCCAGAAATAAGGAAAAAATAACCTACAAAGGAAAGTTAATAGGATTATCCTCAGACTACTCAGCTGAAATGATATTGGCCATAAGACATTGGGATAACATATACAAAGCCCTGAAGGAAAAAAAATTGTCAATTGAGATTAATATATCTTGCAAAATTGTCACTCAGATACGAAGGTGAAATTAAGACTTTCACAGATAAGCAGAAATTTAGAGAATCTGTAAGAACCAAACCAAAATTATAACAAGCATTAAAAGCAATTGTTAGATTAGAAAATCAATAGCATCAGATTTTTACTTCAACATTCACCACTTGACAGAGCATCTAGATACCAGCAGGAAAGGAAATTCAAAAATGACAACCAAAACTAGATCACAACAAATAGAAATTTAGAAATCTCAAGATATATTCAACAACTACATTATATAAAAAGACAGTCAAATAAAGGTACACATCAGCCTTTCAGATGTGGAGGAAGACAAGGAGATACACAGGTACTGAAATTCAGACTACTTTTAGATTAATAAAGGGGACTAAGGGAGCAACCGTAAAAGAAACCTGCAATTCCACACATCAAAAAGCAACACACAAAATCACAATATCAAGAAAATGAACATTGAAAGCCATAAAAAGAAACAACATAAAGAAAAAAAGATTCAGTACAGAAAATGGAATGCAACAGAGAAACTGTCCATAACATTCAAAAAAAAGGTATCAAAATGACAACACTAACATCATGTATATCAATAATCACACTGAATGTAAATGGTCTAAACGCATCAGTTAAGAGAAGGAGAGTAGTGGATTAGTTAAAAAATAAGCCCATCTACTTGCTGCTTACAGGAGACAAACCTTAGATTCCAAGACACAAACAAACTACAACTTAAAGTTTGGAAAAATATATACATCAGGCTAATAACAATCAAAAAAAGAACAGGAGTGGCAATACTAATCTCTGACAAAATAGACTTTAAAGTTAAATCTACCATATGAGATAAGGAGGGTCACTATCCAAAGGTCAAAGGCTCAATTCAACAGGAGGACACAACCATACTAACTATTTATGCACCCAATGACAAGGCTCCAAAATACGTAAGACAAATACTATTTATACTGAAAACAGAAATAGCTCCACAATAATAGTAGGAAACTTCAGTACATCACTTTCAGTAAAGGACAGAACATCCAGAAAATACTTTGTAAATACACAGAGAATCTAAATGCCTCAATTAACCAACTTGACCTGACAAACATATTCAGAACAATTCATCCAACTGAAGCCAAGTATACTTTCTTTTCCAGTATTTTTTGAATGTTCTCCAGAACTGACCACATATTAGGCCACAGAGTGATACTCAACAAAATTCAAAATATTGAAAGAATACAAAATTTCTTTTCAGCCTACAAAGCCATAAAATAAGACATCAATAACAGAAAAAAGATGCAAGGTAAATCAAGAAACTGAATAACATTTTACTCAAGAACTACTGGGTAACAGAAGAAATCAAGGATGCATAAAGAATTTCATAGAATCAATTGAGAATGAAGACAAATCCTACCAAAATCTATGAGACACCACTAAAGCAGTGATCAGAGGTAAATTCATCTCAATAAATACACACATCCAAAATGAAGAAAGGACACAAACCAAGGATTAACTCATTAACTTGAACAGCTAGAAAGATATCAGCAAAAGAACCCATCAGGCTCCAGAAGAAAGCAAATTATTAAAATTAGAGCAGAAATAAATGAAATAGAAAATTTTAAAAAAAACTGAAAGAGTAGAAAAATGCAAATGATGATTTTTCAAATAGATCAACAAAACTGATAATTGAGAAATTATACTGTAACAAATTTGAAAACCTTGAGGAAATGGAGTTTCTTGCAAAAATATCACCTACCTAAACTAGTGAAATCAGAGATAGTACAATTAAACAAACTCATTTCAAAAGAAGAAATTGAAAAGGTAATGAAAAAGCTTCTAGTTAAAAAGAAAAAGCCCTGGACCCGATGGCTTCATGCAGAATTCTATCAAAAGTTCAGTGAAGAATTAACACCACTATTTTTAAAGGTATTCCAGAACACAGATAAGAATGGAATACTCACAAATTCATTCTATGAAGCTAGTATAACCCTGGTACCAAAGCTGGGTGGAGACAGCACAAAAAAGGAAAATTACAGACCAATATCTCTCATGAATTTAGATGCAAAAATCCTTAACAAAATTCTAGCTAACAGAATTCAAAAACACATCATAAAATAGTTCATCACAACCAAGATGGATTCATACCAGGAATGGAGGCATGGTTCAACATAAGAAAAATAATTAACGTAACCAACCACATAAAAACAAAATAAAAGACAAGAATCATCTGATTCTATTAACTGATGCAGAAAAGACATTTGAGAAAGTTTAACACCCAATCATGCTAAAAACTCTCAGCAAAATAGAAATAGAAGGGAAATTCCTCAATATAATAAAGACTATCTACACTAAACAATCAGCTAACATCATACTTAATGGAGAGAAGCTGAAACTGTTCCCCTTAAGAACAGCTACTAGACAAGGATGCTCATTGTCACCACTTCTATTCAACATTGTTCTGAGGTCCTAACCAGAGCAGTTAGACATGATAAAGAAATAAGGGGCCTTCAAATTGGCAAAGAAAAAGTCAAAATATTGTTATTTGTGGATGACATGATCTTATATACAGAAAATCTTAAGAATCCACCAAAAAACTACTGGATCTAATACAAGACTTCAGCAAAGTATCAGGTTGCAAGATAAACATACATAAATCAGTGAGATTCCTTTACATCAACAAAGACACAACCAAAGAGGAAATTACAAGATTACTATTTACTATAGCCCCCAAGATGATAAAATACCTGGGGAGAAATCTAACCAGAAATCTATACAAAGAAAACTACAAGTCCCTAGTGCAAGAAAAAAAAAAAAAAAAAAAGACTTACACAAGTGGAGAAACCTAGCTTGCTTCTGGATAGGAAGACTTAACATTGTGAAAATGTCTATACTTCTCAAAGCAATCTATATATACAATGCAATCCCAATTCAACTTCTAATGACATTTTTAACGAAATGGAGAAACAAATCACCAATTTCATATGGAAAGAGAAACAGCCACGTGTAAGTAAATTATTACTAAGAAGAGGGACAAAGGGGGAAGCCTCACCCTTCCTGACCTGAAAATCTGCTACACTGCCACAGTAGTCAAGACAGCCTGGTAATGGCACAAAAATGGACACACAGACCAATGGAACAGAATCAAAAATTCAAATATAACTTTATCCACCTATAAACAGCTGATATTTGATAAAGGCTCAAAGACAGTGAATTGGGGTAAAGACAGTCTCTTTAACAAATGGTATTGGCATAACTGGATATCCACCTGCAAAAAAATGAAACAAGACCCTTATCTCACATCATGCACCAAAACTAATTCAAATTGGATCAAAGGCCTAAATATAAAAGGTAAAACAATAAAATTCTTTGAAGGAAAAATTGTGAAGATACTGGAAGCGCTGACCCATGGCATCAACAGTCTACCAAAAATCACTTACAGCCTTCAATCATCAGAAATGAAACTAGATCATTGGAAAATCTTAAAACTTAAACACTTATGCTTATCCAGAGCCTTCATCAAAAGAGTAAAAAGACTATCTACAAAGGGGGAACAAATATTTGCTTACCATGCTTCCAACTGCCACCTAATCTCTCTAATCTACAAGACACCGCAAAACCTTAACAAGAAAAAGACAAACAACCCAGTTAAAAAATGGGCACATGGGGGTCCAGGGACCATGCTCTCAGGGTACCTTTAGACCAATTGGCATAACTAGCCTTCCGCTAAGAGTCTTCTGCACCCCATATTGGTGAGTGGCATCTGAGGTCTTAAAAGCTAGCAAGCTGCCATCTGAGGTATACCAAATTGTCCCAACTCAGCTGGAACAGATGATCACCAAGGACAACAATGACATGGTGGAAAGAGAATTCAGAAGACAGAAAGACCCACATTAATGGGTGGCTACATCAACATGTGACCAGCCAAGAAAAGCCAAGTGCCGTACCCACCACCAATGACAGCTATGATGAGGCTCACGATGCTGAGTTCCAGTGGCAACACACACACAAAAAGGGGAGCACCCTGAGAATTCTGCTAAAAGACCACAATTGATGGTCTGAAGGCCTGGGAGTTCCCCTGGGACCATGGACCCTAGATCTGATGCTGCCCCTGATCATAAATCACTACTGAGGTCAACTTTTCTGACAGGAATAGATTGGACTTAGGGACATAGAGTGACCATATTGTGTATGTATTTTATGGTTCTATGCATCTATAGGATGTCATCCTACTGGCCTCTTACTAGACAGAAGTGGAGAGGGTGGAGAAGAGGGGACAGGAGATTGTTAAGAGGATATGACATGTATACAATGGAAAGGAGCAGTGTGCTGTCACTGGGCAACGAGACCAGAATGCTGATAGGCATGCGTGCAAATTTAAACTGGATTGTACACTTTCACTCAATTGCAATAAAAAAAAAATTAAAAAATGGGCAAATGACATGAACAGGCACTTCACCAAAGAAGACATACAGGTCACCAACATATACATGAGGAAATGTTCACAATCACTAGCCATCAGAGAAATTCAAATCAAAACCACAATGAGATATCATCTCACCCCAACAAAGATGACAATAATAAAAAAAACACAGAATAGTAAATGCTGCAGAAGATGTGAAAAGTCTGGAAGGAACTCTTCTATACTACTGGTGGGACTGTAAAATAGTTCAATCACTATGGAAATCGATTTGGCGCTTTCTTAAAAAACTAGAGATTGAAATACCCTATGATCCAGCAATCCCACTCCCTGGAATATATCCCAAAGAAATAATGAACACCACTCAGACAAATACTTGCACACCAACATTTATTGCAGCTCTCTCCACAATAGCAAAAACTTGGAAACAACCTAGATGCCCATCAACAAATGGTTAAACAAATTGTGGTGTATTCATACAATGGAATACTACACAATGATAAGAAACAATGATGGCTTAGAGAAATACCTTCAACATGGGACCATCTAGTGGAAATCATGCTGAGATAAATTAGCCAGACACAAAAGGTCAAGTTTTGTATGAGACCACTATTGTATGAATGCAACTAATCATTTAAGTACAGCAGAAATCAATATTTGATGGTTACAAGGGTGGAGAGCAGAGAGTGAGAGGGATTTTTTTTTTTTTTTTTACAAATTAGATAGTGATTAGGATTAGGGATGGATACAGGATGCATCAGCATGCACTAGAAGTAGGGTACCCACAACTACTCAACTTCAAAACCAAAGTATCTACTTAATGTGGGTCATGTCCTTGAAAGAACAGAGAAACAGAGTCTGGGGTCAGGGGACCATGCTCTCAGGGACACCCAGACTAACCAGCATACCCAAGGTTTTCCTTTCTCCCTCTCTCAAGATAGTGCTACCCATGTCACGTGGGTCAGTGGCAACTGAGGTTTTAAAAGCTAGCAAGCTGCCATCTAAATAGCACAAAATAGTCCCAGTCCACCTGGACTTGAGGCAAATGGAGGACATCTAGAACACGAGAAAAATATGAGTCCTTCAGATGGAAATGGCCTTATGAGTGATAGCCTGCTTTAGCATAACACAAAAAAAGCTAGATGGTGACTGGCCACCACCAATGACAGCCCGGATGTGTTAAGTGCAATAGAGCTCCAGACACAGCTGGTGATAGAGTAGCGGGCACAGCTAGAACTCTACTGAAAGACCATACTTTCTGAATGGAGAGGCCTCTGGTAGCATGGCCCCCAGACTCTCTAACCCGAAACGGTACCCAGCACCATGGCCAGCTTGCCAGATAAAGACTGACCTGGACCATACAAAACATAGAGTGATACCGGAGGCAAACAAACCTTCAAAAATGTACACAGGGTTGTCTGAGGGACATTGCAGAAGCCAAGTTGATTGGGTGAAGAGAACTAGACCTTGGTCAATAGGTCATGGGACGTTCTGAACAAAAGGGGAAGTGTGCTGTCATGTTGTGTGGAAGGGGCAGTTAGACTAGAATAGAGGTAAAAGTTCTGGGTATTATATAGCAACATGATATAGGCTGTAAAATTGTTCTTAATTCACAATAAAAAATAAATAAATAAAAACCTAAATGCCTCCTTTAGTCCCTTTTCAATTTGTATGTAGTCTTTTAACTTCTATGGATAGAGTTACCGTGGTGTGGTAGATCAGTTTTGTATGGCCTTTCTAGCCACAGTTTTGTAACTTTGTCATGGATTAAATTGTGTCCCCTAAAAATGTGCATATCAATTTGGCTAGGCCATGATTCCCCTTATTCAGTGATTTTCCTACATGTTGTAAAGCCTGCCTCTATGATGTCAAGGAGTGAGGAAGGGTGGCAGTTGTACAGGTTGGGCAGGACTCAATCTACAAGACTGTATTGTGCCTTGAGGCAATCTCTTGGGGTATAAAAGGAAAAAAGCAAGCAGAGTTGGAGATCTCAAACCATCAGGAGAAAAGCGCTGGCAGGAGCACAGTGTGTCCTATGGACTCTGGGCCTCAGAAGCTCCCAGTTCATGGTAAGATTGATGTTTTAGTCAGCTAGGGCTGCTCTAACAGAAATACCACAGAGTGGATGGCTTTAACAAAGGAAGGTTTATTCTTACACAGTCTGGTAGGCTACAAGTCCATATTCAGGGTGTCCACTCCAGGGGAAGGCTTTCCCCCTTGCTGGCTCTGAAGGAAAGTCTGGTATTGCATCAGTCTTTGTCCGGGGAGCATCTTGGCACAGGAACCTCAGGTCTGAAGGACATGTTCTTCTCCCGGTGCTGCTTTCTTGATGGTGTGAGGTTCCCAAATCTCTGCTTGCTTCTCTTTCCTTTTATCTCTTGCAGGTTGAAAGGATTAAGGGTGGGGCAAGCCATACTCCAGGGAAATTCCCTTTACAGTGGAGCAGGGAGGTGATCTTATAAAGGGATTTACAGTCCCACCCTAATCCTTTAACATACAGCATAGGAAAACCACAAAATGGAGGACAGTCACACGATACTGGGAATCATGGCTCAGCCACATAGCTACACACATCCGGGGGGGGGAGGGGACACAATTCAATCCATGACAATTGACAATGAAGACCTTCCTCCAGAGACAACAGAGAAAGAATTCTCCTGGAGCTGATGCCCTAAATTTGGGCTTTTAGCCTACTTGTCTGTGAGAAAATAAATTTCTCTTTGTTAAAGCCATCCACTTGTGATATTTCTGTTATAGCAGCACTAGATGACCAAGACAAACTCACAGCCAGGTTACTGGGTGGAACTGTGCAGATAGGGTAATTGTAGCCCTTCTACAGGATTGCTCAGTTTTGCCATCCCACTGAGCCTGAAATAGGCCACCTCGGAGATGGGAAAGAGGCAATCCCATCACCACCAAGGAAAAACAGCCAGCAGCTGGTGTGTCCTTTGGACCTGGGATCCCTGCGCTGAGAAGGAAAATAGATAGAGAGGAGTAGCACTGAGGGCAGTAAGAAGTGGTGGCAGGGACCTGGCAGCAGGAGATGGTACTGTGGGTTTCCTGAACCCCAAAGAGAGAAAGTTGAATGCCTTTGGGCAGAGGCCAAGAGCTAAAGAGAGTTATGCCCGTGAGTAAGGAAGGAAAGAGGCTGTCCTGACGGAAGAACAGCATCCGGAGTGTTCCTGAGCCTGAATTACGACTGTTACTTCCCTAATAAATCCCACAATGGTATTGTCTGTGAGTTCTGTGGGGCCATTGCAATGAATAACCAAACCCAGCAGGGAAGTAGGGAGTGCTGTAGGAGGAGAGGTTGACGGCAGAGAGAGGAAGCCTATCTCACTCTCGCCCCATCAGAATTAGTGTTGGGCTGTTGATCTTGGTTCTCCTTCCCAGGGGTGAAGTTAGAGGAAATCACACATTGCCTCCATGCCGTTTTTACAGTTACTAGAAGTCCTCCTCTTGGAATCAGTATGTATTAACATAATATTCTTTTTTTTTTAAATGCAGATTTCCTAGTTCTGTCCACTGAAAAGTCCTAGAAACAACAACTGGTACAGTTGCTATGAGCGCAGCAAGAGCCCCAACTGTTGTCACTAAACATTTTTTCCACTAAAAAGAAACAATGCCTTTTGAAGAAATGGCTGATGCCAGGTCTGGGTTAAAAATATATACAAGACAAACCTGGACCATCTTGTCATACCAGAAAGCAAGGAAGTTATTCAAGACTACCGGGGTTGTTTCTAAAGGTCTAGAAGTCTCCAGCTGGCCAAAAGATGGACAAATTTGAGCATCAATAAGAACATGAACAATAATGGATTGAAGCACATCAAACACGTTTACATCCATGAGTCCATAATGATACTAACAACAACAATAACAACAAAAAAAAACTTCTTTAGCTACCTTTGGATGACGTGAGGGAATTAAATCATTGGTATTAAAATTAGTAAACAGAGGGGAGGACTCAATTTTTTATCCTGTCTTATAAACTAAGGAAAGTGTCTCCTTATGGAAGTGTTTCAGGTAAGACACGAGGAAGGAAAGTAGGATATCTCTATTTTGAAATTTCTCATGCAATGATGGATCAAGGCAAAGATTATCAGAGTCTGACAGCTTGAAAAGACAGGCAGTGAGATATTATGCACCTCCTGATGGAATTACACAATAACATCTATGAAGAATTGTAGATCTGAATCTGATTAAGCCTGTATATCTAAACATTAACTTGCAAGAAACAGAGGAAACAAGAGAGACTTAATAAATGTCAGTGTATAATTTAGTCATCAAGATGCAGACTGAAGGACTTAACAGTATAAAAGTTGTATAATAAGTATTCTAAACCTTAGTGATTTAAAACAATAATTAATAAATATATTTCACAATTTGGGGAGTTAGCTACACTCAAATGGATTGCTCCTCTACTGGTCTTCCCTGATCAGTAACAGGGCTGAATTTGAAAACTCTGAGGTCTAACATGTCTCTGGCAGTTGGTGCTGGCTGGTGGCTGGGGCTTCTCAACTTATCCTCTTTTACACTACACTAGGAGGAAGTGGAAGCTAAAAAGCCTCTTAAAACCTAGCTTTGAATGTCATACAGCATGGTATTCACTGCATTTTATTGGCCAAAGCAAATTATAGATTCAAGGAGAGGAAATGCTAGGCCACCTCTTTATGGAAGAAGTGGCTAAGTTACACGCAAAAAAGACATGCACTGTGGGAGGCAGGGCCAAGATGGCAGACTAGTCACACGTCTCCTTGATTCCCTCTGAGAACTAAGGCCTAGGAAAATAATGGAGCATGGGACATTCTGGGAGCCCCACGATCAGGCATAGGGTTGTAAGATTGGACTGCGCAACAGGAAGGGTAAAATACCTTCACTGGAGGCAAGACAGCAGCACAGTGAGTCTTGCTTCTGCTGGTGCAGTGACTGACAGGCTTACAGGTACAGATGCCTTCTTTGTTAACTGGGAGACTGGGACTGGGTCTGCCAAACCTGAGGCTGTGCTTGGGATGAACCCAGCAGTGGCTGGTGACCAAAGGTGTCAGTGTCTCTCCCACCTCTTCTCTTTGTGCCATAGATACTGCTGACTCAGCACAAGTGGCTCAAGCAGGATTCCATTTTGGTTAGGTGAGGGGTGGAGTCAGCCATGCCTGGGTGCTGGGCTGGGGCTAGCTTCCAGGCTGAGCAACAATGCCTATCTGGACAGTGCTTCTCCCAGCAAAAAAGCTGTTTTTAAGACAATCATGCCTAGAGAATGTAGTGGCAGCTGGTGACCCAGTGAAGCAGTGCTCTAACCCCTCCTTTCATGAGCCATATTATAGCATCTGCTTATAACCCCCGAGAGACTATATAAGTAGGCACCATCTCTGTCAGCTGGGAAGCAGGGCCTGCCACCACTGAGGGCCCAGCTGCTACCAGCTGCTGCTGGACAACGCCTGTCTCAGCAGAAAATGTTTTTAAGATAAGCACATCTAGAGAATGCAGTGGTGACTGGCAGCCAAGTGTGGCAGCGCCATTTCCACCTCCTTTCACTGAGCCACACCATAGCATCTGCTGACAGGCCTCTGAGCAACTCCATATGTAGGGCACCATCTTTATCAGCCAGAAGGCAGAGCCTGCCACCCCTGAGGGCCTGGATGCTAGCTGCTGCTGCTAGACAGCACCTCCTCAGCAGAAAAGAAGTTTTTAAGTTAAGGGCATTTAGAGGACACAGCAGTCCCTGGCAGTAGAGTACAGTCGCATCCTTCTCTTCTCCCTTCCCTGAGCTACACCATCTTGTTAACTAGCATGAAACTAGAGTTGGCAGAAGCAGGTTGCCGTCTTTATCAGCCAGGACATGGGACTTGCTACCACTGAAGACCCGGTTGGGGCCAATTTCCAAGCTGAGCAACATCGCAGGGCTTGACAGCATCTCTATTACCAGAGAAGCTGTACATCAGTGAGCTTCAATGCAGTGGCAGCTGGCAGCCAAGTCTAGCAGTGCCCTTACTCACTCCCTGCTTAGAGCTATGCCATAGCTCCTGTTGGTGCAACACTGGAGAAGCTGAACAGTTTTTTGATAGTGTGAATACAGCAATCAACATCTAACGATTTAAAAAAGCAGAACCACCACGGCTCCAGAAAAATCTCAAACTAGAGAATAAAAAACCCTCCCAGATGAAGAAGTCTTTCTGAAGTTACAGGAGGTAGAATACAAAGGAACTATGGATAGAGCCTTTCTAGAGATTAAACAAAGTGCAGCAGAACAAAATGAAAAATTAAGCAATCTATATGAACTGCTAGAACATCAATGACCTGAAATTCAACAGATCAATAATAAAATTACAGAGTAGACAATTCAATGTCAGGCAAAAACAGTAGAATTGAAACAAATGGAATGCAAAGCAACTGACATCAGCATTTATGAGGAGAAATCAGATAAAAGAAACAAGAAAATGAAGAAGTCTTAAGAAGCATGTGGGACTCTATCAAAAGGAATAACCTACAAATAATTGGAATTCTTGAACAAAGAGGGATAGCAGGAAATACAGAGACCGTTGTTGAGGAGTCCCTGACAGAAACTTTCCTGACATCATGAAAGAAAAGAAGATAGCTATTCAAGAGGCTTATCAAACTTCACGAAAGACAGACACCAAAAGAAAGACACTAAGATGCATTATAAACAAGCTTAACAAAATAAAACACAAATAGAAGCCCTGAAAGGCAGCTAGGTTTAAAGCAAAACTAAGTACAAAGGGAACTCCTGTAGGCTTTCCTCTGACTTCTCAGCAGAAACTATGTTGGCAAAAGGCAATGGGATGATACATACAAAGCCTTGAAGGAGAAAAACTTCCAAACAAGAATTATATAGCCTGAAAAATTGTCTCTCAAACGTGACAGAGAAATTACGACATTCTCAGATAAACAAAGCTTAGAGACTTCACAAAAACCAAACCAAAATTACAGGAAATAGTGAAAGAAGTTCTTCATATAGAAAATCAATAACATCAGGTATACACTCAAGGATGCAATGCAGGACACAACATCCAGAGTTCTACGCAGTTAAGGAAGTCACAAAGCTCAATCAAAGATAAAATATTAAAATAAGGGAAACAGAGATGTTAACATGTAAACTATGATGTCATCACACTATAAAGAGGGATATATTACAGTATTTATAGCTCTTTCAGATGGAGAGGAAGTTAAGGAGGTATACAGAAGTTAAAGACTGGTTTAAACTTAGAATGTTAAGGGGGAACCAGAAAGCATATGCTAAGGGTAGCCATAAAGCAAACTCACAATACCACATATCAAAACAAGAAATATAATACAGGAGTCTCAACAGACACAAAACCAACACTGAAAAAGATGAAAAGAAACCCCATAAAGAATAACTACCCAGAACAGAATACTAAGAGGAATAAAGAAAACATCAACAATAAAAATAAAGGCACCAAAATGACAACACTAGACACATATCTGTCAATAATTACACTGAATGTAAATGGACTGAAGGCTCCAATAAAAAGGGAGAGAGTAACAAACTGGATCAAAAAATATAATCCATCTTATGCTGCTTGCAAGAAACACACCTTAGATGCAAAGATATGAACAAACTGAAAATCAAAGGATGGAAAAACACATACCAAGCTAACAACATACAAAGATGAGCAGGAGTGGCAATACTGATCTCAGGTAAAATAGATTTTAAAGTAAAATCCACCATCATGGACAAGGATGGTCACTATTTATTGTTGAAAAGTTCAATACACAAGCAGGATATAACAATATTAAGTATTTATGCACCCAATATCATAGTATCTAAACTGATCAAACAAACACTGACAACATAGGAAAATGAGATAGGTCACTCCAGAATAATAGTCGGAGACTTCAGTACTCCACTTTCAGTAATGGACAGATCATCCAGAAAACAAGCTCAAGATACAGAAATCTTGTTGTGGTAATCAAGCAACTAGACCTCACTGACATATACAGAACTTTTTACTCAACAACAGAGAAGTACACCTTCTTTTCCAATGCACATGGTATGTTCTCCAGAATAGACTACGTATTAGATCATAAAGCAAGTCTTAAAAAAAATCTAAACCATTGAAATATTGCAAAGCATTGTTTCAGATAGTAAAGCCATAGAAGTTTAAATCAACAGCAGAAAAAACATGTCAAAATTCGAACTCATGGGAACTGAAGAACACCTTCCTCAAAAATTCACAGATTATAGAAGAAATCAAAGATGCAATAATGAAATTCATGGGATCAAATGAGAATGAAAATACATCCTATCAGAATCTACATGATACAGCAAAAGCAGCACTCAGAGATCAATTTATCTCTATAAATGCACACACCTGGAATGAAGAAAGGGCCTAAATCAAAGAATTAACCCTACAATTTGAACAAGTAGAAAGAGAATAGCAGAAGAAAGACTTGAGTACCAGAAGAAAACAGATTATAAGGATTAGAGCAGAACTAAATGAATTAGAGAATAGAAAAACAATTGAAAGAATTAACAAAACCAAATCCAGGGAAAGATCCCACAAAAAAAGAAAACTGTAGACCAATATCACTCATGAACCTAGATGCAAAACTTCAACAGAATCCTAGCCAATAGAATTCAACAACAGATCTAAAAAATAATTCATCATAACCAAGCTGGATTCAGACCAAGTTAGATGCAGGGCTGGTTCAACATCAGAAAAACAATTACCATGATCAACCACATAAATAACACAAAGAATGAAAATCAACTGATTTTGTCAACTGATGCTGAAAAGGTATCTGACAAAGTCTTACACTCATTCATGTCAAAAACCTCTCAGTAAAATAGGAACAGATGGGAAACGTCTCAGTGCAGTAAGGGGCATCTATGCAAAGCCAACTGCCTACATCATCCTGAATGGACAGAGACTGAAAGAATTCCCGTTGAGGATGGGAACTAGACAAGGATGCCCACTGCCACCACTTCTATTCAACACTGTGCTACAGGTTCTGGCTAGAGCAATCAGACAAGACAAAGAAATGAAGATAATCTACACTGGTATAGAAGAAGTAAAAAATATCCCTATTTGCAGACGATATGATCATATACAGGATGAACCCCAAAGAATCCATAAATAAACTACTGGAACAATAGAAGACTTCATCAAAGTATCAGGACACAAGATAAATATAAGTAAATCAGTAGGATTCCTTTACACCAACAAAGAGATCACCAAAGAGGAAATCACCAAATCAATACCATTTACTATAGCCACCAAGAAGTTAAAATACATAGGAATAAACCTAACCAGAGAGGTAACAGACCTATACAGAGAAAATTACAAGCCCTATCGGGAGAAATCAAAAGAGACTTACTTAAGCGGAGAAATTTACCTTGCTCATGGATAGGAGGACTTACATTGTGAAAATTTCTATTTTTCCCCAAAACAAAAACAAAAACAAGCAAGCAAACAAACAAAAAATGCACTGCTATTAAGTTGGATCCGGCTCATAGCGATCCTATAGGTCAGAGTAGAACTGCCCAACAGAATTGCACCTGGCAGATTTGAACGGCCAACCTTTCGGTTAACAGATGTAGCACTTAATCCACTTTGCCACCAGGTTTTCCATTTTACCCAAAGCGATCTACATGTACAATGCAATCCCACTATAAATTCCAGTGCCATTTTATAATGAGATGGAGAAACATATTACCAATTTCGTTTGGAAAGGGAAAAAAACCCAGATAAGCAAAGCACTACTGAAGAAGAAGACAGTGGAAGACCTCACACTACCCGACCTTACAACCTACTACATACACTGCCACAGCAGTCATAACATACTGTTACTGGTACAAAAATAGACATGCAAACCAATAGAACAGAATAGAGACCCCAGAAATATCACCATCCTTTTATGAACAGTTAATATTTGACAAAGACCCAAAGGTGGTGAACTGGAGTAAACACAGTCTCTTTAACAAATGGTGTTGGCAAAATTGGATATCCATCTGCAAAAAAACTGAAACAAGACCCATATCTCACACCTTACACAAAAACTAATTGAAAATAGATAAGAGATCTAAATTATCAAACCAAAAACAATAAAAATCGTGCAAGAAAAAATAGACACAACAATGGAAGTTCTAATTCACAGCTTAGACAGACTACAAAATCTGATCAACAATGCACAAACAACAGAATTGAAAATAAACAAATGGGAACTACTAAAAATCAAACACTTATGCTCATCCAAAGACATTTTTAAGAGAGTTAAAAGACTACCTACAGAATGGGAAAAAATGTTTGGCAACTATGTATCAGATCGATGTCCGATTTCCATAATGTACAACATATTGTAAACTATCAACAAGGAAAAGCTGAATAACCCAACTAAGCAATGGGCAAAGGAGATGGACATATACTTCACCAAAGGACACATGAGGAAATACTCACAATCATTGGCTATTACAGAAATCTAAATAAAAAATAAAATGAGATATAATCCCATCCCAACGAGGTTGGCAATGATTCAAACACCACAAAGCAACACATGCTGGAGAGCCTGTGGAGAGATTGGAACTCTCCCACATTGCTGGTGGGATTATCAAATGGTACAACCTCTTTGGAAATCATTTTAGCACTTCCTAAAAAAGCTAGAAATAGAAATACCACATAATCCATCAATCTCACTAGCCAAGCAAAGTGCCATCGAGTTGGATCCGACTCATGACAATCTCACTGCTTAGAATATATCCTACAGATATAAAGGTGGTCACACAAATAGATACATACACATGAATGTTTTTTGCAGCACTGTCCACAGTAGCAAAAAGATGGAATCAACCTAGGTGCCCATCAACAGATGAATGGGTAAAGAAACTGTGGTACATACACACGGTGGAACATTATGCAATGATAAAGAACAATGATGATCTTAGGAAGCATCTCACAACATGGTTGTGAATATACTGAGTGAAATCAGTCAGTGGCAAAAGGATTAAGTATTGTATGCAACCTCTGGCATAAGGACTTAAAAATGGACTTATGTACAGAAGAGAAGATTCTTTGATGCTACAAGAGTGAGAAGGGAGGGAGAATGCTGTGAATAAATTAGATAGTCTATAGAAACTTGATTCAGTGAAGGGCGTGACAGCATGCAGTAGATAGCAGATCAGCATAACTGGACTACACCATAAACTAAATGGTTTTCTAAACTCAATCCAGTATTTCAAGGATAGAGTAGCAGGGATGGGGGTTTGGGGAACATGTTTTCAGGCAACAATGAGGTAAATTGGCACAACTATGCTTTAGCTAGGAAAGTCTTCTACTCCACATATTGGTAAGTAGCATTTGGGGTCTTAAAAGCTAGCAAGTTAACATCTGAGGAATACCAAATGGTTCCAACCCATCTGGAAGACACGATGATCAACAACATCAAAGACACAAGGAACGACTAGCCTAGGAGACAGAAGGACCCATATAAATGGGAGACTGCATCAGCATGAGACCAAAGGAACCAGATGGTGCCCAGCCACCACCATAGATGGCCGTGCTGGGGGACACAATGTAGAATCCCTGATGTAGCACAAGAAAGAGAGGTATGCAGTTCAAGAACTCTACTAAAAGACCAGAATTGATGGTCTGACAGCCTGGAGGGTTTCCTGGGAACATGGCACCCAGAATTGCTGCTGGCCCTGACCTGAACCCAGTAAGGAGGTCAGCTCTTCAAACAAGAATGGACTGGACTCAGGGACACAGGGTGAAGATGTGTGTACTTTATGGTTTTATACATTTATTAGAGGCTGTCCTACTAGTTTCTTTCTAGATGGAAGAGAAGACGGTGGAGAGGAGACGACAAGTGTTCATTAAGAGCGTTCTGGAAGTATAGAGCGCAAAGGAGGAAATGTGCTGTCACCGGGTGGGGAGAGCAGATGGAGTTACAGACAGGCAGGCATGCAAAATTGATTCGGATCGCATACTTTAACTTAATCATAATTAAAAAAATGCAAAAAAAGATATGCAGTATGGGAGATATTGTTATCACCATATTTGGGAATAATCTATACCTCTATTTGAATTATTTTAGGGATGCATCTGAATCTGTTCTATGTATGCCTCATTAACTTCAATTAGCTGTTATCCTTGCTGGGCACCTTTAAATGTTAGAAAAGTCTTCAATATTTTGGAGTGACATCTGTCTCTTTCCATTAATTTTTTACCCCATGTGACTCTCTAAATAATTTAACACGATACTGAATTAGCCTGTACTTTTCTAAATCAAAAGGCTGACGTGGCCATCATGTCTTCTCTTTCAGTTTTCAGGCCTCTACTGTCAGGAGTCAAAGAGGTTTCCAGGCTCTTTAGGATTTTCATTCTTCTGTCTGAAAGCTCAAGTGTGTCGATATATCCTTCTCAAAATGTGAAGTCCATAACTAAGTAAAAAGACTCTGGATGTTGCTTGATTAGTACAAAATAGATAAGATTATTATTTCTTATATTTAGCAATTTCCATCAAATAAAGTGGCCTGAGGCTGTGTTGAATTCTTGCCAACTGCATCATGCTGTTAGTTCAATATTTGGCTGAGTAATAAAGAAGCCAAATTCCACTTTATAATAACTTGATGAAAATACACATCTGTGCAAAGCAATATACAGTAAGTCTCTCTCATTGGTAGAATATTCTACATGAAAATGTGTTTTTATAAAAACACAATTTATTACCATTTTGCTTAGAACTTTGAACATTCAAAATGACCTACATTAAAGCTGACCAAGCTTTCAATTTAGCAGCGACAATAGACCAAATGTGTCCCATCCTAGTTTAAATTAAGGCAAGCAGATTTTCAGTACACACTTTATTTACAAAGCACCTGTTTCCTGAGGTTGTGAAATAAAGAACTTAAAATGGGGAAAGAAAACTAAGGAATCCCGAGGTCTTACACTACCCTATGAATTAAGCTAAAACTGAGGTTTAGAGAGGCCAAGTAACTTTCCCAGTATCACAATGCCAGTTGGAATCGTGCCTGGAGCCCTAGTTCCTGACCCAAAGTAAGCGTGTATATGACACCATGTAACTGACTTGGTGCTCTCTGTGTACCTCTACGGTTCTCATATCTCACAACCAAAAAGGCAGAGACTCTCCCACATTCCTTTTCTGACTTCTGCTCTTCCCTAACCCTGTTGAAACCCTGGTACCAAGAGCATCTCATCTTTTAGATGCTCTTTCAGTATACATGGTCAGTTGTTGCTTGTTTTTCTCTTTCAATTTGGGGAAGGCAGAACTTTTACGGCATAAAATTACTCTTAAAACATTGTGAGAAGGAGAATAAATGTAAGGAAATTGAAAACAAATACAAGTCTGTTGAAATGCACTAATTGAGAGGAGACAATTAAGAAAATATTCAGGCTGTTAGGGGTCTTGTGAGACACCTAAATGCTGGAGTAAAAGAATATGTTCCCTTTTGGGGAATATAACAATGAATGAAGAGATGTAATAAGATATTTAAGAAAACATATCACAAAGTGGTATCTGATATACATGCAAATGAATGAAGACAGTAACAGTATTAAAACTGCAATGCAATTGCTTTGCTTGTTTCAGCTAGACTAAGGCACAATAAATGACTTAATATGGCCCTTCTAGCCATAGCCTTTGTAACTCCCACCAAATGATTAGGTGGCACTATGCAAACGAGATACTTGTGGCCCAGCAGGGGGATTGGATAGTTTGCCAGAAATAAGATGCCTAACGGGAATGGGACAATTCAAATAAGCTTCATGTTCGGAACCCTAATAATGGGATTGGTCAGCTTTGCCATCCTGCTAGACTTAATATGAGCCATCCTAGAGGCAGGAAATGAGGCTTTCGTGACTACTAAGAAATAAGTCAGGACTCTAGCATGTCCTTTGGACCTGGGATCTCTGTATTAATAAGGTCCTGGAACCAGGATATGGAGAAAGAGCTGTAATACCTATGACAGAGAGAAGTGGCCATTTCTCTGCCACAGCAGAGGCAGGAGACAGCACAGTGGGCTTCCCGGCCCATGCAGTGAGAAGCTGAGTGTCTTTTGGCAGGAACCTTGATGGCAGGGTAGGGTGCCTCCGAGCACTTGGTGGAGCCAGGTTTGGGACTTCATGGAGCTAGAGCTGAGCACCTTCTGGAAGAAGCTTGTTTGCCCAGTGTGGTGCCTCTGGACAATTGTCAGCAGAACTTAAAGAGCTTGCTATGTAACACTTGCCTGAGCAGTGCAGAGGGCAGACAAGGGGTTGAGGGCCAGAGAGAGACCTGTCTTGGGGCACAGCTAAGAAGAGGCTGTGCTGATCCAAGAACTGCATCCTGAGCAATCCTGAACTTGAATTATAACCTGTTATTTCCCTAATGAACTTCATAACTGTGAGGATGGCCTGTGAATTCTGGGTGGCTACTGCAATGAATTATCCAACCCGGTAGTAAAGTAGAGAGTGCCATAGGGAGGGGAGTTTGGTGTTGAAATTATTAGAAAGGTTGGAGAGAAGAGATACGTCTGATCTCTGTCTCACTGGTATCAGCCTTGGACTGTTGATCTTGATTCTCTTTCTGCTTTGTGAAGTTGGGGGTAGGAGAAGAGACACGCCTGCCATGACATTTTCACACAGACTCCCAGCCAGGGACTGCACCTCAGACTTTTGATGCCTCCAACCATCAGCACAGCACTGCCAGATTTCTCTTTTCAGAACGCTGCTTACTACCTGATTGAAATTCTGAAGTTTCAGAAATAAAAACAAGTCCTGTTTTTGGCTGCTGAGAGCAACCACGTCTGAAGTGTGTACAAAAAAGTGGCACCTCAGGTGTGTGGTAACAGAAGGCTTCAAAAGAGCCTGCCCTCAGCTCCCACTGGAAAAGGATCAGGAAGCTCTGCTTCCACTGACCACTGCGATAAGCAGGTATAAAGCCTTAAGAGCATGGAATTGCCTTCCTGCCTGGGCACTCTCCATTCTCTTTCAAAAGTTTTTCAAATGTTTTACACTTTTGTGATTTCTCTGATGAAGTCTGTTTTTTCAAAGAATTCACTTTTCCTTGGTTCCACCAGGATAAACCCATGTGGGTCTAGAGAGAGAGACCCTACAGTGTGATGAACCATCTTCCCTCTGCTTCCCTGCCTCTTGCACAGAGAGGAGGTTATTTCCACTTCTCCCAAGTAAAGCTGCCGACCGTAACAATAAGATGCAAAACCAGATTTGTAAAGAGCAGCTGTGATGAGGAAGATGGCCAGCAAGCAACAGTAGCTCCAGGAAAATGAAAATCTTTACATGAAACAACAGGAATCTAGGGAAGTGGCCATGTGGATGCTATTTTCACTTTAAGCCTTTCAGGGTAACACAGATTGAGCTAATGATGTTTTCCTATAGCTCCGAGGCAACTCAGAAATGGTAGGGCTCAGACTAGCAGAGATGCAGTTCCTGCAGATTCAGAAGCAATGAGGGTCTAAGGTGGGATTGTGCTGAGTTCCCAAACTGCAAATACAGAGGGAAGTAGAACTGTAACAGGGGTTTTCTGATCCCATCCTCAGTGCTCAGCAATTTGCAAGGGTCCTCTCCTTGTCAGTTTCACTACTTTGAATTGATTGTTCAATTTCAGCTGTTAAAAGGTTTTTATATTGAAGTGACCCCGGGGGTTCAATGACGGAACATGAGCCATATTGGAGTAGGCGATCATTTAGGAATCCTGGATTCTATTTCACCCCTGGTGTTTATGTTTTCCATGGGATAGATAAAAGTGAGTAGATTGAGAAAAAAGAAATTTCAGAAGCCCTCCTGGGAAAGCTTGATGATGTGTCTTGCTGTTAAAAGACTGTTAGAGACTAAAGAATAAGCTCAAAATGAGGTTCAAATTTTTTTGGATGACTGGTAATTGTTATTTGGAGGTTTTGTGTCAACTTTCAGAAGTTAATGAAGATTGGCAGAGGTACTGTGAAGTTTCCACTTGGCTTTCTCACTAGAAACATTTTCCCAATATTTGCCCTTTGTGGATTTATTATTTTCAACATTACTGACTTATTAAAAAACCTGACTCGTGGATGCTTCATAAACTTTGGGATGCACGTGTGCACACATACACTGCATGTGCATATATATACCTTTTGGAAAACTCTTTCTGTTGGCTTTTCTAGATAATTGTCTCCAATGAGGTCATATTCTTTGGATTATAAGCTCCAAGAGAGCTACTCCTAGGGTAGTCAATACTGGACTAACTATACTAGGAGGTACTTAAAGCATAAGTGTAATGGAGATAGTGAAACACAGAGCACCTTTCCTGAAGAGAGAAAAGGAAATAGTTTGTTATTCATATTATAGTCCTATTTTCCAAAGGCAAGCATTTGGGGTAGATTATATGGTATTCAACCTCAGATGGCCTATAAAAGCAGATGTCATTACCATTTAGTCTTTCCATTCAGTCTTTGGTGTCCTGATGGTGTATTATTCATGTCAAATCCATTGTCTATCATACATTTGCTGATTTTTCCCCAGCAGGTTCCATATCTTCTATTTGGTTCTATTTCAGTGTCCTGTGATCTTCATTTTTGAAATATCTCACTCTTTGTTTTGTTTGCTCATTCATTCATGCAGCCTTCATTTAGCCCTTACTCTGGCCTAAAGACAAAGGGATACAAAGACTTTTTTTAAAAAGAGACATCGTGCATGCTGTCAGGAAGCTGACAGTCTTGTCAGGAACAGGCATGTACATGCATAGCCATGATAGTGAGACGGTAAGTGTCAAAATATACCCAAGCTACAATGTGATGGGGCAGTATAAATAGGGAATGCCCAGGTGTCTAGGGAAAGGAAGCCCAAGGAGGTGATGGCTGAGCTGATCCTGGAGGCACAAGCTTCACAAGGCCGGGGAAGGAGAAAGAAATGTTCTTTCTGCAGATACAGAAGTACAAAAAGATGAAAGAATATTAAAGTTCAGGAAACCACCAGCTCTTGTCTGTGAACATAGAACATAGGATATGTGATGGAGCATGATAAAGGCTAAGGGAAAGGCAGAGATGATGCAAAAATATAAACAAGAGCAAGATACAAAGAACTCTGTGTAACATGTTCTAGAACAGAATGTCGCTTCTGCTATCAGGGAAATGATATAGATGGCATACATAATTGGGCTGGAAGGACAAGACTGAAGATAAAACCAAATGAAACCCACGGCCAGGAGTCAATTCTGACTCATAGCAACCCTGAAGGACAAAGCAGTACTGCCCCACAGTGTTTTCAGGGAGCACCTGGTAGGTTTGAACTCTTGACCTTTAGGTTAGCAACCCTAGCTCTTAGCCACTATGTTACTGGGGTTTGCAGACTGAAAATAAGGAAGACAATTCAGAAATTTCCATTGTCTTTATAACAGATAGGTTGAGTTGGTATGTTAACATAGGGCTAGGTGCAAAAGACACTCTAGCAAGTAGGGGCTTGAGTATGTGTTTTAAGATGAGTTTTCTAGAGAAGTAAAATCAGTGAAGGACATATATATATATATAGTACATAGATATACTATAGTATTATAAATATATATATGAAACCCTGATGGCATACTAGTTAAGTGCTACATCTGCTGACCAAAAGGTCAGCAGTTGGAATCCACCAGGTGCTCCTTGGGAACTTTATGGAGAAGTTCCACTCTGTCCTATAGGGTGTTGTAAGTCAGAATCGACTTGACAGCACTGGGCTTGGTTTTGGGTTATATATATATATATATATATATATGTATATACACTACATACATACATACAGAGAGAGAGAGAGAGGAAATCCTGGTGGTGCAGTAGCTAAAAGTTTAGCTGCTAACAAAAGGGTCAGCAGTTCAAATCCACCAGGTGCTCCTCAGAAACCCTACGGGGTAGTTCTAGTCAGTCCTGTAGGGTCACTATAGTCAGAATTGACTTGATAGCAGCAGGTATACAGAGATATTAACCTCATGGAAATAGCTCACAAGGCTGTAGAAGTTGCCAAGTCCCAATTCCATGGACCAGGCTGGAGGCATCTCCTGACTCAGGTAGCTGTAGGGGCTGATGAACCCAACATCAGCAGGTCAGATGGCAAGCTACTGCTCACAGCCTGTGAAGGCTGACAAATCCCACAAACAGCCCACCAGAATCAAATGATGATGAGCAGGATGCAGGATCCAGAGCAAATAAGCAAGCTTTATCAGAATGTCTATAATGTATATATATATAATGTATATATATATATAAGTTCAGGCCACACCCCCAAGGAGATACATCTTACATCTGATTGGCTGGTTATATCAGATCACATCATGGAGATGATTACATTGTATTACTTACAGGAGACCACAAAATGAAAGATAATCACATCAGATCAAAACGTGGAGAGTTTCCTAGTCCAGTTGACATATAACATTAACCATCTGTGAGCTGATGAGTCATCTGATGTAGCACTTAGTGTGAGGTGAGGAATCCGGGATGACTCTCACGTTTCTGATTTGGGAATCTGGGTGGACACTGACGGCATTAATTAAGATAAGAAATAGGAAGAAGAAAAAGCAATCACTCTGTTGGTACTAGCTGAGGTGGGGGCACCAAGCAGATGACAAGGAGGTAGAGGAGTCTGTAAGGTATCTACAAGACTGAAAACTGTCCGGAGAATTTGGTAAACAAACTACCAGGCACCGTGTCAGGAGTGTTTTCACTGGATTAATGGTCATAAGATTCACATTGCGGTGATCTGAGGGAGGTGGGGAACAGAAACTCACCGTGTGGACTATATTCCTCCGAGCTTTGCTGTAAAGGAGGTACAGAGGGTGGGAGGAGGAGCTGGAGGAGCTGCAGAGCTAAAGGAAAGTTTTATGTTTTATTCTAATTTGGGATTTTTTTTGAGGCAACTATGTTTTTAGGCTGAGAGAAAGAAAGCAGTGGAGGAGAAGAAATTGGAAATGGAGAAGGGTAAGTTGGCGAAGAACCTGAAGTGAAAAACTGGATGGGCTCGGAAGGCACAGTGAAGACATCAACCCTGAGCAAGTGGAGAATACCTTCTTCTTCAGAGGCAAGAGAGAAAAACTGATGTCCTGAGGCCGACATATCGCTCTTCTGTAAGTAGAATGATTTCCTCTTGCAGTTTACAGCAAACCTGAAAATAGACCAACATCTTTTTTCCATTATTAAAACAACAAAATACAAATTATATCATCTACATTTCTACTCCTCTTGCAGGAGTTTTAAAACTCCAGCATGTCTTTTGTAAATATCATGTGTAGTTGGAACGATCCAAAAACAGTGAAAGAATTCACCTACACATTGTTCCTTATAATTTTGCAGCTAAACTAGAATCTCTAGTTCCTTGATTTTAGGGTTGTTGAGCAACCATGTTACTGTCTATCAAAATGTCCTGACACAGGAAATATTCTTACTTTAGGGGCAAGTGTAACTCAGTAACTCAGTAACTCAGTTTGCCTCCTCTCGCCTTTCCCCCAGTAAATTTGGCAGTCTTTCCTCAAAGGGAAATTTTGACACTAAATATATTTGTTTCTTTAACACTAAACTTTGTCAGGTCATTTAGCTTACAATGCAAAAAAAAAACAACAAACCAACCAACCAAACAAAAAAAAACCAGTATGTATGTCCATGCTAAAACACAAACACAGAAAATTAAGAGTTGTTAGAGTGATTTCATTTAGAAGCACTTTCATCCATTATACAGTTGCATCAGGTTTTACTACTGGAAGAAAAGAGACAAGATTTGTCAAAGAGAGTTACAGTGAGGACTTAAGTATAAACATTTTTTACAAGCTTCAAGGGACTATTTTCTTGAGCACAGAGCACAAGAAGGTGATAGGGAAGTACAAGATTTATTATTTATGCTGATTTATTATTAAAATGTTTGACAGTAATGCACTTTGAGTGAAACGCTGAGATTTATGATATTTAATGTTTACATGTGGCCTCTTTTTTTTTTTTAAAGGACAGTATTTCTAAGTTGCAGTGCAATGATTGGGGAAAAGGAAAGGAAGTTAGGATCTATTGGTTGTCCACCGTAGTATTGAAATTTTTGCATACATAATCTCACCTAGCTCCCAAACATAGGACACAGGTATTATTAGTTATCTGATACAGCAACACTTATCAAGAGAGAGAAACAGCTCCTAGGGTTGCTCCTAGGAGTGCGTGTTATCCATTACGATCTTGTCTCTGGAAATCCTGGGTGGCACAGTGGTTAAGCGTTACAGTGGCTAACAAAATGCTGGCAGTTTGAATCCACCTGGCACTCCTTGGAAACTCCCTGGGACAGTTCTGCTCTGTCCTATTGTGTCACTGTGAGCTGAAAGTGACTTGACAGGAATGTGTTTGTTTGTTTGGTCTTGTCTCTTTTTTCCACATTTTCTAGCAGGGAAGTCCTTCAAACGTGGAAGATTGTATGATCTCTGCTGCATGGACATTTTCATTTATGCCTCATTCCTTATAGCAGCACTGGTGGTACAGTGGTTAAACACTCAGCTGCTAACAAAAAGGTTGGCAGTTCAAATCCATCAGCTGCTCCTTGGAGACCTCTCGTCATGTACTCTTAGTGTAGTCCTGCTTTCTTATTTGCTAAGCAGCTTCTTTTACATGCAATGTAGCCCTGGTGGTACAGAGCTTAAGAGCTGGCAGCTAATCAAAGGATCAGCAGTTCAAATCCACCAGCAGCTTCTTGGGAACCCTGTGGGGCAGCTCTATAACCTGTCCTAAATGGTTGCTGTGAGTTGGATCTACTTGACGGCAATGGGTTTTGTTTGGTTGGTTTTTTCGTTATCTAAGTCCCACCTTTTCTTCAAAAGATAGCACTGCTTTTTATCCATCAGGCCTTCCCCAGCAGCCCCAGAACTGCTTGATTGCGTGGTATGCTGAAAACTGCTGAGGCCCTCACAAAGATCAGTAACAAACCAAGGCTGTCTTATTAACAGACCAAATATTCTGGAACAATAGAGTGCAGTACATATCAAGCCCTTTTATCAATTCCTAACATTCTGGGACTGTAAGACATCAACACAAATAGAAAATCTTCAAAGCTTCCAACAAAGGTAAGTCCACATTGTATTAAAGCCAAGAGGTTGTTATTATTCCTAGACTATGTATAAAAGAAACCCATGAAAATGAAACTGATGGATGGATATGTCATTAAAATGAAATCTAAAGTTGGCATTTTCCTCCATCCATCTTCCCAAGTAGATCTTTCTGGCATGATCACCGATATACAGTTACACTCTACAAGAACAACACTCTATGAGTTGAGTGAATGTGAGGGAGAAACTTAGTGAATAGTAATTGAATTAGATATCAGAATTCTGATCTATTGGTAACTGGTCTTTGTTATGGATTGACATATGCCCCCCACCCAAAAGATAATGTTGACGTTCTAACTCCAGTACCTGTGACCGTGACCTTATTTGGAAATACAATCATTGCAGATACAATTAGGTAAGGCAAAATGATGATACTGGAGTGCTGTCAAATATATTCCAACACATGGTGATCCTATGTGTGCAAAGTAGAACTGCACTCCATAGGGTTCCAACGGCTGTGACCCTTTAGAAGCAGATCACCAGGTTTTTCTTTCAAGGCTCTACTAGATGGCTTCAAACTGCCAAGCTTCAGGTTAGTAACTGAGCCCTTAATTGTTTATGTTACCCAGGGACACCCATGTTGAAGTATGGTGGGCCTGTAATCCAAAATTACTGATGTCCTCATGAGAAGAGACACAGGGGAGACACAAGAAGGGGGACATCATGTGATGAGCAGGCAGGGACTGCAGTGATGCGTCTACAAGCCAAGCAATGCCAAGGACTGCCAGCCACACCAGCAGCTAAGACAAGCATAGAACGGGGTCTCCCCCTACAGGCTCCTGTAAGAACCAAAAAACTGCTGACCGCGACTTCAGATCTCTAGCCTCCAGAACTATGTAAATAAATGTCTGTTGTTTTCAGCCTCCCAGTTTCTGGAAATTTGTCACAGCAGCCCTAGGGAATTAGTGTACTCTGCACTTTTCTACAGGAGAAACCTCAAGGCAGAGTATGTTCTCACTTCTCTTCTCAGCTAGAATATTCCTACTCACTGCAATGGCCCTGTATTCTGTCTTTACATCCCTAATGCCTTGTATGGGAATCATTCAAAACATGGGTTGTTGGCAATGATGGTTACTTTCTAATCCTTCTAGGCTGGAGTTCTGTATATATAAAGTCACACTCCTTCAGGCTTTTTCAAGACAAAGAGTCTCTGGAAAATTAACCAGCAGCCATCTAGTGGTAAATAACTGGTTTCTCAGAGATACTGTGTTGTGTTGTGTTGTGTGGTGTGGTGTTGTGCTGTGTTGCGTGTTTTTCTGGTCTGTCTGAACAGGCTTCAGACTGTGTTCCCACATCCTCTCTTCATCTAGATGAAGACTAAATATGTTTTAAGATCTAGTTTGTAGAAATCCAAGTTTCATCCACACTAAGCAGACTTTAAAAAAATGCATTTCATTTCATGCTAAGCAAACATTCAAGAATAGACATGCAAAATTAACAAATTGATTTTACTATAGCATCAAGAAACTTGGGAAATGCCAATGCCAATGCCTTTGTGATATACAAATCTGTTTGTTTGCCCTCCATTATCGACTGAGCTGTGAATAAAATTTAATGTGTTTTCACAGACCTACTAGCTAATAAAAGAGCATGGATTGGAGGACATGGTTATGCTGTTTATGTACAAAAGTACACTAAGCTGAAAGATATTTTGTGTTCCTTGACTCCCCTCTGCTGGTAAATCCTAATATAGCTGTAATATTAAAAAAAAAAATCAAATTGGTAGAAATATCAACGTGTTTTTAAAACTTTATGAGAAAATGATGTTGAAAATCACGAAAAATGTATGTAACCTTTTCCTAAAAGACATTTCTTTCAGTTCAAGATATTAAACATTATTTTTTAGAACAGATCATTGATCTATATAAGTTGTTTTCAGTGCCTAGGTATTTTTTTTCCCATTTATGCGATGCGTGGTCAAAGAACTTGAGCCAGGTGTAACAGGAAGAGTTTATTTGGCTATAAAAATTGGATTGACTTACAAATTGAAACAGCATCTCACTATAGCTTGTTTGTCATTTACATCACAAAGCTTTCTCACATATAATGTCTTATTTATGCCTTACAATAATAGCATGAGACAGTTATCCACATTCTAAAATCTAGAACTTATACTTCCTAAAAAGCAAAAGAGAACACTGGGGTCAGCCTTAGGTAAAATTCTGAAATAAACTTTAAACTTACGCATTTGGTCCCTTTTTTACCATTTCCCTCTATAACTGCCCACTCTCCCACCCCTAGCCAGGTGACCCATGGTCTAATTTGTCAAGATCTCCCTTCTGAAAATAAAGTGTGTAAAATGTTTATTCATAGTAAGGGTCTCATCCCTCCATATTATTTGCATTTAAATAAGAATTAGAGCTAAAGTCAAAGCAACCAGCCCCTTATAGGAAATTATAGAGATTAGTTAGGGAGACATTTTAAATAGGAAGGTTTCCAGTTGCCACTAAAATCAACTGGTAGCTTATAGATAATTGCTGCTCTGAAGTCCACAGGAAAGGTGATATGATCAGCATTTAGTTATGATAGACTGAACACAGACTTTTGGAGACAGGCAGATCCAGATTAGAATCTCAGTTCTGCCACAACAGCTTTAGAACCTTGCCAAGCCAAAGCCAAGTGCCGTCGATTCGAATCCTACTCGTGGCGACCCTTAGGCAAGTTCCGTAACCTCTCTAAACCTCAGCTTTCTCATCTGTAAAATGAGAATAGTTATCTCATAAGGTTGCTGTCAGATTAATGTCTGGCACCCCTTGCCTCCTCCCTTAATAGGGCTTTTCATACCACAGAGTAATTTAAGTTTTGTAAAAGACGAGTGATAACAGCACAAATAATATCAACTATGATGTTGTGCAAGTGAATAAGGTATTTCCTAAGGTAAATTTCCTAGGGAATATTTCCTAGAAATGTTTCCAAATCAGGCCCTGTAGTCACTTTATGTCCAAGAAGTCCTGTAGGTATAAAAGGCTGTATACTGAATGTCATGTACACATGTTTTTCTCCAACCACTCTCTTTCTGAGCTAGGAAGCTGCTGTCTTTAGTTAGCAACCAGTTCTGCAGGGTGGATGGTACAGAAATACAGAGCCTTTGCAGGGTTGACTATACTGCAGTGTCAATGTAAGGACAGGTCATGCCTTTGAGCTACTCAGTAATAGACTCAGGGAACAGGTAACTGATATCCTTAAGAAACCATCAGCACTACCTGAACCATCAGCCCATCTCAAATGTACAAAGATGCCACAGTCCCTGATTGTATTACCACCCATCACTTGTCTCTCCATGGGAGAGACCGCATGGGAGGTTCTAAGACAGTAACAGCTCCCCATCCCACCATCAAGTCCTGGTGAGGAAGAATTCATAAGCACAGAAGGTAGTTCAACAAATTTTAGATGGCTAGAAGGGGTTAAGTGAACCCACTCTTGTTATAATGTTGTCCATAAAAAGGCACTGAGGTAGTTCATTCCTCTTATCTTCTATAAATTCTGATCAAAAGTCAGGGCATTAGGATTTTAATACCTCATATATTCTGTAGATTATAGTGATGTACTTTACTGCAATGGCCTTTTCAATATTCTGTAATTTGCTTGACTGATCCTGGAGCTCTCCTGTTTACAGCCTTATTGACCTCCACCGGAGGCACACAAATAAATGGATAAACACACTAAACTCTGCAAGGGAAACTTGCACAGGGGTGCGGTGTGTGCCTTGGTCATTCATGCTGCCAGAAAAGAAATACCACAAGTAGATGACTTTAACAAAGAGAAAATTATTTCCTCATAGTAAAAGTAGACTGGAAACCCAAAGTTAGGGCATCAGCTCCCAGGTGAGGTTTTCTCTCTCTGTTGGCTCTGGAGAAAGGTCCTTCTCATCAATCTTCTCCTAGACGAGGAGCTTCTCTGTATGTCCACATGGAAACCGTAAGTCCAAAAGACACACTTCTGCTCCTGGCACTGCTTTCTTGGTGCTACAAGGTTGTTTTGTCTCTCTGTTCACTCTTCACTTTTACATTGCCAAAGAAACTGGCTCAAAACACAATCCGATCCCGCAGATTGAGTCCTGCCTCATCAACACAACTGTTGCCCATCCTCCCTCATTAACATTGTAGAGACAGGATTTTTTAACACATGGTAAAATCACATTGGATGACAAAATAGTGGACAATTGCACAATACTGGGAATCATGGCACAGCCAAGGAAACAATTCAATCTATGACTGGGGGTGTCTCATACCAACCACATCAGTCTAGTAGGTAAGCTGGGCTGCTGTCCCTTTACCTTAGGTTTTAAGCATTTGCAAGTGAAGTTCAGCAGTGAAGATCTTGGCCATTCTGATGGGCAGGGAGAAGGGATAATATTCTAAATATCCTAGAGCGAAGTTCCACACACACGGTTTGGTACAATTGGTAGAGGCTTTCTCCCACATTTCAGCATTTAGTCCATCAGTACAATTCACTGAAGTCTCAGGCTTTTGACTTTGTACCAGCTACAAGCTCCTTTATAGGTAGTAACAGTGGGTAAGCACTTGGTTGATAACGAATCTTACAATGCACTGGGCAAAACGCCAACACTGTTAAAAGAGCCATGCTATTCTCGCAACAGATTTTGGAGTACATACTTAAAACAGTTTCCATTTTACAGACAAGGAATTGGGGGGCTCAGAGTGGTTAAATAACTTGAGATATGTGGCAGTGGTTAGACAGCTTCCCAACAGGTGAAGCCAGGGCCACCTGACTTCACTTCCAGTGATAAGCCATAAAAACATACCACTCAGATTTTTGGCTGTAAGGACCGTAGCTGACCATCAGCTCCAACTGTCACTCCTGTCTGGATCCACCCCTGGATGTGCTCCTTGGGGTGCCCTCAGCCAATGACTGAGGTTACTAGTGCTGACCCATTCCAGTGGAATGCATAACTAGTAGGTGATTTGGGGTCATAACCCAAAACCAAACTCACTGTCACGGTGTCGATTCTGACTTACATCGACCCTATAGGGCAAAGGTGTAATCTCTACAGGAGCAGACTGCCACATCTTTGTCCCGTTAGTGGCTGGTAGGTTGAAACCACTGACTTTCTAGTTAATTGCAGAGTTCCTAACCATTGTGTACCAGGTCTGATTTGGGGTCAGCTTGGCCAAAATGTTTTCAGAATTGCCCTGCAGTCTGAGATTCTTCCTACTCAATCTTCTTTCCTTCTGTATCACCTTCCACAGGGGTCATAACTGCATAGGTCTCAAGGCTCTCCCTGCTTATTCCTGCTTTGTCTCCTTTACTCTTCATAAGTATTATTACCACAATAACTCTCTTGCACATATAATCCTGTCTCAGAATCTTCTTCTTGGCGGGATCAGACCAAACCATTACCCCTGCCTTGTACTAGAGAGTCCTATACACCTGCCTATCCTTTCTGCCTACTTCAGGGGTCAAACAGGAATTGCCAGATTTCAGAGGGGTGGAATGTCTGCCTTTTGAAAGTCTTTGATGGTGTCAAACTATTATTTCCCTCTATATCTATTCTAGAAGCCCTGTGGTATACTGGTTAACCAAAAGGTCAGAAGTTTGAACGTACCAGATGTTCCTATGGTTCAGTTCTACTCTGTTCTGTAGGGTCACTTTTGATCAGAATTGACATATATATAGTTTTTAATATCATATCTCCTCTTCCCATTAACTATTTGGGGGTACATATGTGATACACAGTTATATCCAAGTTTTTAATACCTGAGTGAGCACAGGAATCTGTTAAATTTAAGCATGGAGACAGTGTGAACGCAGTAATAGGAAAGAACGCTCATTAAGTGCCCAAAGAGCAGTACTGAGGGCTGTGTTCATGGATTTATAGGACCACAGCACAGAGTGCACTGATGTCTGCTCCCCAGCCACCAGCACCTAAAGTGCTTCTATGATAACTACATAAAAAATAATTTGGCAGTCAAATACCACAATGTGCAGCCTAATTTCCTCCTATTATCAGAAAGTCCCAGTGCTCACTGGTATATTAAAGACCTCTAGAAATCCTATGGCAAAGAAATGGTTCAAGACCCCACCTTCATTTGACAAGGGAGCACTTTTCAACACTCCACCAAACTAAAGATCTGCAAGCTGCACATTAGGATACACTGCTCTATGATTTCCCCTCCATCCCGTTCTTCCTCTGTCTCCTAGCTGAGAATCTTTTAGTTTTCATTCTTATGATATTTTCTTGATCTTTTTATGAGCAGTGGCTGAAAGCCTTCTTTACTTACAGGAATATTAATTCAAAAAGCATTCATCAATCACTTCATTCAAAATTTTGGACCAGACTCTGTGTAGGCTGTAATCACTAACCTGGCTCCTGCCTTCTCAATGGATTTACACCTAGAGGAAGATAAGGGGTGCAAACAAATTGCTAAATGGGAGCACTGTTTAGGGAAAACTGTTGTGTCTACATCTTAAGCCAGGCTGTATGAAACTCGGACACTGAGATGGAAATTTACGTATAGGCAGCTTACTGGGGGACAGCCCTGACAACAACACCTGTGAAGGAGTAAACAGGAAGGGGCAGAGGGATGGGGTGAGCTTGATGCAGTAGCTAACTAGGGTGCAATAGATCCTACAGGAAGCTCTGGAGCTGGGAGGTCCTTGAGTGGCCCTGAATTGAGGCAAGAGGGTCAGGTCTCTGTTTCCTCACATGTATCAGTGAAGGCATCCCAAGGACAAGGCTTCATCTAGCATAAGGCAGCCCCCTTCAGTGACAGCAATTCTCAGAGGTGACTCAAGAGCAAACCATAAGAAACCAATTCAGGAAGTGAGAAGAATGACAGCCTCAGCCTTAGAGGGAGATGTAGATCTCTGCTATCCCAGTAAGAGGTCCGAAAAAAAAAAAAAAAAACCACCACCATTGAGTCAATACTGACTCATAGCAATTTTATAAGACACAGTACAACTGCCCCACAGGGTTTCCAAAGCTGTAATCTGTATGGAAACACTTATATCTTTTTCCCAAGTAGTGGCTGGTGAGCATCTCCCACTTGTCTGTCAATGAAGGCTTGCTTGTGCTATGATGCTGGAAGCTATGCCACCGGTATTTAGGTATCAGCAAGGTCACCCATGGTAGGCAGGTTTCAGCTGAGCTTCTAGACTAAGATAGACTGGGAAGAAGGACCTGGCATTCTACTTCGGTAAAGAATAGCAGTAGAACATTGTCACATATAGTGCCAGAAAATGAGCCCCCCAGGTTGGAAACCACTCAGATGACTGGGGAAGAGCTACCTCCTCAAAGTAGAGTCGACCTTAATGACATGGATGGAGTAGAGCCTTCAAGATCTTTGTTTGCTGGTGTCGCATGACTCAAAATGTGAAGAAACAGCTGCAGATACTCATTAATAATTGGAACATGGAATGTGTGAAGTATGAATCTAGGAAAATTGGGCATGGTCAAAAATGAAATGGAATGCATAAACACCTAGGCATTAGTGAAATGGACCAGTATTGGCCATTTTGAATCTGACAATCATGTGGCCTACTATGCTGGGAATGAAAACTTGAAGAGGAATGGTGTTGTGTTAATCACCATAAAGAACATTTCAAGATCTGTCCTGAAGTACAATACTGCCAGTGGTAGGATAATATCCATACCATATGCCTACAAGAAGGACAGTTAATACAACTATTATACAAATTTACATACCAATTGCTGAGGACAAAGACGAAGAGATTGAAGATTTTTACTACGTGCAGTTTGAAATTGAGGGAACATGCAATCAGGATGCACTGATAATTACTGGTGATTGAAATGCAGAAGTTGGCAATAAAGACGACTCAGTAGTTGGAAAATATGGCCTTGGTAATAGAAATAATGCCAGACATTGCAAGACACAATTTTGCAAGACTAATGACTGCTTCATTACAAATACCTTTTTAACCAACACAAACAGTGACGGTACACACAGACCTCACCAGATGGAATACACAGAAACCAAATCGACTATGTCTGTGGAAAAAGACAATACAAAAACTCCATTATTAGCAAGCAGTCAGAACAAGACTAGGTGCTCACTATGGTGCAGATTATCAATTGCTCATATGAAAATTCCAACTGAAGAAAATTAGAACAGTCCACAGGAGTCAAAGTATGACCTTGTGTATTTCCCTCCAAAGTTGAAAGTCCATCTCAAGAACACATTTGATATGTTGACCACTAATAACCAAAAACCGGACGACTTGTGAAATGACATCATAGGCATCATCCATGAAGAGAGGCCATTAAAAAGACAGGAAAGAAAACACCAAATTGGATGTCAGAAGAAACTCTGAAACTTGCTCTCAAACAGTGAGCAGCTAAAGTGAAAGGAAAGAATGGCAAAATAAAAGAACTAAACAGAAGATTTCAAAGGGCAGCTTGAGAAGACAAAAGAAAGTGTAATGACATGTACAAAGAGCTGGAAACAGGAAACCAGAAGAGAAGAACAGGTTCTGCATTTCTGAAGCTGCATTATGCAGACTGCACCACCTTACTTACTGGAAATTAAGAAGATTTGAGACACTTACTGATGAAGATCAAGGACCACAGCCTTCAGTACGGATTGTATTTCAACATTAAGAAAACAAAAATCCTCACAACTCAACCTGTAAGCAACACTGTCAGAGATGAAGAAAGGATTGAGGTTGTTAACGATTTCATTTTACTTGGGTCCATAATTAATGATCATGGTAACAGCATTCAAGAAATCAAAAGACGCATTGCATTGGGAAAATCTGCTGCAAAAGATCTCTTTGCTGAAAAGTAAAGATACCACTTTGAAGACTAAAGTGTGCCTGACCGAAGCCACGGTATTTTCCATTACATTACATGCACGTGAAAGCTGGACAATGAACAAAGAAGACCGAAGAAGAATTGATGCCTTAGAATTGTGATGTTGGCAAAGAATGTTGAATGTACCATGGACTGCCAAAAGAACAAACAGATCTGTTTTAGAAGTACAACCAGAGTGCTCCTTGGAAGCAAAGATGGCAAGACTGTCTTACATTACTTTGGGACATGTTGCCAGGAAACATCAGTCCCTGGAGAAGGACATCATGCTTGGCAGAGTGCAGGGTCAGCGAAAAAGAGGAAGACCCTTGACGAGATGGATTGACACAGTGGCCTCAAACAGTGGGCTTAAACATAATTGTGGACATGGCCCAAGACTGGGCAGTTTCGTTCTCTTGTGCATAGGGTCGCGATGAATCAAAACCAACTTGATGGCACCTAACAACAGCAGTGGCTGGTGGGTTCCAACTTCTGACCTTCTGGTTAACAGCTGAGTAATTTAAGCACAGCATGAAGGGATACCTTAAGGTAAGAGCTTCAGTGACCCGACAAAATCAAAATCCAAAAAGAAGAAAATCAAATCCATATTTTATACAGAACACAATAGATGTTTCCCTGAAATGTTTCTGTTTTATTAACAAAAGGTCTGTGGAACATGCTCTGCCATAAAATAGTAAATCCAAGGGAAATCATGTTGACTTTACAGAGAAAAGCTCTGGATCTAAGTTGAGATGTTGCACAAGTCTCCTTATTACAAGCATGGATGCAGGAAAAACGTTGAGCTTTGGCTGACATTCTTGATCGATTTGAGTTCACAGAGACGACTGCCGGCAGAGACAATATCTAAAGAAAGTGATGTGTACCATCTAGTGGCATTAATTAAAATTAAAACCTAAGACAAAGAAGATCATTTCCCTTTTCCTATTCAAACCCTGGTGGCATAGTGGATTATGAGTAAATTCTCCTAACCAAAACGTCAGTAGTTCAAATCTGCCAAGTGCTCCTTAGAAACTCTATGGGGCAGTTCTATTCTGACCTCTAGGGGTCACCAGGAGTTGGATCCGACTTGACGGCAGTGGATTTTTTTTTTTTATTCCAGGTATTCTTTTCACTAATAGTACTTTACTACTTTTAGAAGCGTGGGAGTTCACTGAAATGAGATAAAATAAAAAAGTGCAGGGCTAGAGAGCCATATGAAAAAAAATGATGAATTTCAATCTGTTCCTTACACTCTCCATTAAATTCCCAACAGATCAAAGATCTAAATATAAAAAATATAAAGTACACAAGATTAAAGAAAAAAAACACCTAAATTTCTTTATAACCTTAGAGTGGAGAAAACATTCCTAACCATGACTCTAGAGCCAAATGCAATAAGGGAAGAGATCGATCACTTCAGCTATAATCTAAACAAACAAGAAAACAAAGTAAAATTTGAATGACAGACTGTGAAATAATTATTTGTAGTTTATAATGCATACAGAAGGCTTCTAACATTTTTTAAAAGAGCCATCCTGATGGAAAAAGAGGCCAAAGATATAGAGAACTCAAATAAATAAGAAACAGTCCTTAAACATGTAAGATCAATTCATTTCAGGTTTTTTTTTAGGGGTTTCTTTTAATTTTCATTTTGTGATCATGTTAAATAGTTAACGATTCCAGTCAAAACTATCAAATAAAATTCATTCAGCAAGAGCTAGCTTCTATTCCAGTTCCCTCCCTCCCATGTTCTTGCTCTTTTCCTACAGCCCATTTTTTTAGATTTTGGCTTACCTTTCCATTTCTGGATAAAAGGTGGTATGCCCTACATACTTTGTGCTTTTATTTAAATATTACACTATACTAGTGCAATTGGAAACCCTGGTGGTATAACGGTTAAGTACTATGGCTGCTAACCAGTTTAAATCAACCAGGCACTCCCTGGGAACTCTGTGGGGCAGTTCTACTCTGCCCTTTAGGGTCACTATGAGTCAGAGACCACTCGACGTCAGTGACTTAATAGGGAGTTCTACTCTGGGTTTATAGGGTTGTTGTAAGTCAACAGAGTTGATGGCAACAAGTTTTGTTTTCTTTAGTATGTTTCTCTAGGAATGTATAGTCAAAAAGACTGTAACTGGACATAATTCCTTTCTGTGGTTACATATGGATGTACTGTAGTTTCCTTAGGTACCTCTCCTCCACCCCCCATGGATATTTGGGCTGTTTCCAGCCAGCTGCTATTACAAATAGTTCCTTGTGCATACATACTGTTTCTGCCAATGTCTTTGGCATAGAGTTTTACTAGTGGGAATGCTGGGACATGTCAGGATGGGAAATAGCTATGTCACTTATTATATGACTTCTGTTTTTGAAGGAAAAGGGGAGAAGATGGAAGATTGGTAATAGTCCTTCTCCTGCCTAATTCATAAGCTTCTGTGAGGATTAAATGATATATACGAAAGTGATATGTCCATTTTAAAGCATTATTTTATTTTTTGTAAAGCATTATTCATTTTATTCTGGTTCTGAGAAGAAAAGTCCAATTGAGAAAAAGTACATATATGCCAGCTTCTTCTAAGTATTTTTTATTATGCTAAAGAATGTAACACAAAATTTGCCACTTTAATCATTTTTAAGTGTACAATGCAATCGATTACAGCTTTTAGACTGGAATTAAGATTATTTGAGTTTCTACCACTTTCTTACTTTGCCTAATGCTAAAGCCTCCTAGAAGTCTCTCGGTGGTATGAATGGTTAATATGGTTGGCTGCTATCCCATAGGTACGATGGAGGTTTGAATCCTCCCAGAGATGCCTTGGAAGAAAGGGCTGGCAATCCATTTCCATAAAATAAGTCACTGAAAGACCTAGGGAGCACAATTCTACTGTCACACACACACAAGATCACAGTAAGCTGGAAAAGATTTTCTTTTTCTCTCTCTGTTACTGATTTTTGTTGTTGTTGTCATTGAGTCGATTCCTACTCATGGCAACTCCATGTGTTGTACAGAGTAGTACTCTGTAGTTTTCTTGGTTCTACCCCTAACAGAAGCAGAAACGCCAGGCCTATCTTGCACAGTGCCACTCGGCGGGTTTTGAACTGCCAATCTTCAGGTTAGCAGCGGAGCCAAGTCGGCCTGGGTTGGAATCTTTACTGTAGCCAACCGTCCCATCTTTCTCTCTCAGAGTGGCTGGTGGATTCAAACTGCCAACTTTCCGTTAGCAGCTCAGAGCTTAACCACTGTGCCACCAGGGCTCAGTGCCATCTGGGAGCAAACTCACTTACCTCATTGTATACCCGAGTCTCACCTCTTTCACAAGTTCTTTTTCGGTGCTGCTGCTTTTCTGCTGTGAATAGGTGAACTACCCTCCAGCAAAAATGCTTGTGGGCCAAGTCAGAGAAGCACAGTCACTCCCTTGTCCTTTATTTTTCAGGGTAGAGGGACATCTAGAATCCTGCCAGAAGCTAAAAGCCTGGAGAATTTAGTCACCTAAATCTCAGTTAATTTTAGTCAACCAAAATCAACTACTGATTTTTTTTTTCTCTCTCTTCCTAGTAGCAGATTTTACTCATCTTAAAACTCAGGAAATTCCCCAGTGATTTCATTTGAGTGGTACACAGTTTTATAAATTGGGAATTGTGTAAAATGGTCACTTGTTATATACTAGGTCAAGTTCTTTTTCACTAGGTCAGAGACTAGGTAACCTTGTTCCCTAGAGTTGTTTCTTGTATGCTGTCAAGTCCAATTCATATGAACCCCATGTGACAGAGTAGAACCCATATGGTTTTCTTTTTTAAAATGAGCACTTTATTGTCTTTTCACTAGAAGTTTACACAGTAAATTAGGTTCCCATTTAAAAATGTCTATAGACATTGTGGAAACCCTGGTGGTATAGTGGTTAAGTGCTAGGGCTGCTAGCCAAATATTTGGCAGCTTGAATCTGTCAGGTGCTCCTTGGAAACTCTATGAAGCAGTTGTCTTCTGTCCTATAGGGTTGCTGTGAGTTGGAATTGACTTGATGGTATTGGGTTCAGTTTGGTTTGTATACAAATTGTTCAGTGACATTGGTTATATTTTTCATAATGTGTCAATATTTTTATTTCTATTTCTGTTCTGGTTGTTCCATTTCCATTAATCTAGCTTCCCTGCCCCTGCTCCCTTTTCATCATTGCTTTAGAGAAAATGTTGACTGTTTGGTCTCATACAGATAATTTTTTAAAGCAGCATAATTCTTGGGTGCAATGGATCATTTTTGTGAGGTCTCTCTCTGTCTCCAGTTTCCTTCCACCCATGTGAAACAGGGTAATTGTGGCCCACCAAAGGGCTCTGTCAGTGTTGCCATCCTGCTGAGCCAGTTCAAGAGGTAGGAAAGTGAGGGTCTCACCACCACCAGGGTAAAGCAGATAAGAGTGGACCCCTTTGGACAGGGGGTCCCTGTGCTAAGCTCCTGGAATGCAGAAATAAACAGAGAGTGCTATAAGAATGAAGATACGGAGAAGCAGTGGCAGGAGAGACTAGGAGATGGTATGGAGGACTTCCTGGCCCATGGAGCTAGACAGCTGAGTGCCTTTAGGCTGCAGGCTGGCTGGCAGAACAGGGTGCCTCTGGGTACACACCGATGGAGCTAAAAAGTCTTTGCAACACTTATCTGGGCAGGGCTGAGGCCCAAGGCCATTAAGAGAGGTCTGCCTGCCAGGGCAACTGGGAAGAGACTGTCCTGATGGAAGAACTGTATCCTGAGTATTCCTCAACCTGAAATGCAACCTCTTAGCTCCCCTAATAAACTTCATAATTATTAGTATTGTCTGTGAGTTCTGTGTAGTCATTGCTGTGAACTAGCAAACTCAGAAGAGAAGCAAACAGTGCCACAGGAGGGATGGCCGTGTCAGAATTGGTAAAAATGCTGGAGGAAGCAAGTCTGACCTCCGCCTTTCAAGAATCAGCCTTGGGCTACAGATCTTAGTTCTTCCTCCTCGTGAAGTGAGAAGAGGTCTGGATCCACTTGTTACCATTGTTACTCATGGTGAGATTTATTATAAGCTAGTTTACTATTTATGTGAAAGGTGACCTCTGGGAGTAGTTTCAAAGATTAAAGGGTATCTCAGGGTCATAGTCTCAGGGTTTCCTCTAGTTTGAACCTATCCAGTATGTCTATGTCTAGACTCTTTACAAATTTGAGTTTCATTCTCCATTTTTCTTCATTCTATTAGCGTCCATCTATTGTGCTCCTATCAGAATGGCTGGAGTGGTAGCAAGGCACCATCTAGTTCTTCTGTCTCAGAACATAAGAAACTGTGATTCGTGTAAGCTACTAGTTCTACAGTTTCTTCTTTGTGTCTCTGGTTTCCTTCTTCCTCTTTTACTTCAGAATAGCAGAGACCAACACTTGTATCTTAGATGGCAGCTCACAAGCATCAAGATTCCAGACACCACTCACCAAACTAGGATATAGAACATAAACTTTTTGAACTATATTACATCAATCGACTGAGCTGCTCTAGGGTTTTCTTTCTTTCTTTTGTTGCTGCAAAAACTTTTATTTTATTGATTTGGTCCACAGCTAGGAACAGAGGCTCCAGGATGGTTATGATGCTGCCTTGTGGCTGGAGTGAGAAGTTGAGTCAAGCCTGAGGATGACAGGGGAAGGCACAGGGGCCTCGCAGGTCACTGGGCTCAGGACACTCTTAGGCATCGTGCTCGAGGACAGCCTCTCAAAGAGCCACTTGCCCAGCGAGCGCAGCCTGAAAAGCAGTCAGCCTGAGGAGGTTCGTCAGGACATTGCCCATACTCCTCAGGACTTGCACCTCCTCATTCAGGAAACTGTTCTCTAGAAAATCAGAGATGGCGGTCTGCATCCACAAGGGCCTGGTTCAGGCTCTTCTCCAGGGCTGGGGTGGCTTCCATGGCATCCAGAGTCCCATCCCACTCGTCTCAAGATGGCTTACGCACATCCTGAAAGACAGTGCAGCTGTCATGCACATTTTGCAGCTTCAAGACACACTTGTACCCTCATGCTTCTCCTTCATCATCTCAAGGAAGAAGTATCCCACACCTTCCAAGGCCATGTCATTGAGGTCAAAATAGAAACCCAGGAAGAGGTAAGTTTAGGAGGCCTGCAGATGCAGGCTGACACCAGCCTCCACTTCAGTGGAGTAATTCTGATGGGTCTAGGAGCTCGCGGTTAGTCAACAACTAGGAGCCAATCACAAAAAAATGGTGCTGGATGGCCCTGGAAATGGGAAACACTAGAAAAGACGGTCCTGGAGGTTGTACCTGGAGAGGAGGTTGGACAGCAGTCTGAGGCTGGATGTGGTCTATTCCATCCCCAAACTGTTGAAGCAAGAGACAGAGCCACAGGAATGCTGACATGCTATCACGGGGTTGCTGTGACTATAATCTTTATAGAAGCAGACTGCCAAGTCTCTCCTGTGAAGCCAATTGATGGGTTCCAATGTCAATCTTTTAGTTAACTATTACTTAAGCCTAAGTACCCCATCCAAGAAGTGGAAATTTAGGAAAAAAAAACAGAAGTTAGCTATTTACTAGTTTAAATAGATTAATTTGTTTTTACTTCATTAAGTTGGTATTTTTGTCTTAAGTTTGAAAATACCACACCAAAATCAACCAAACCCACTGCCCTCACTTATAGTGACCCTATAGGTCACAACAGAACTTCCCCTGAGTTTCCAAGGAGCATCTGGCAGATCTGAACTGCCAACCTTTTGGTTAGTAGATGTAGCACTTAACCCACTACACCACCAGGGTTTCCACTCTACCCCAAAGAGGCATAAATTCGTTGCTGAAAGGAAAATGATTAGAAAAGAGCCTCAAGTTAAAGGTGAAGGAAGTAAAATTTAAGTAGAAATAAAACCATGTAGAGACTAAAATGGCAGCACAGAAAGTATTCCAATGAGACTTGGGCATGGGGGAAAAAAAAGATCTAAATAAGGAATAGGGCATAAAATAAAAAAGGGCACCCAGAGGTACTTTGGAAGATGGCCTAGCAATCTTCTTTCAGAAGGTCACAGTCTTGAAAACCCTATGGCGCAGTTCTACTCTGCACATCACCATTAGCTGGAAATGACTTCATGGCAGTTAATAATAGGTCTTTAAAAAAAGAAGATTTGGGACATCTAAAACCCAGAATGATGAGGGCTTGTGTGTGGGTGAATGATGCCAAAGACAGCACTGTAATGTTTAAATTATGTCTGAAGTAAGGAGACAGGGAACATGCTCAGTTTTGTCTCTGATGAGCTGGTTCATTGACAAAATTGATAGATTCGATTTCAACTCACAGTGATCTCATAGGATGGAGGAGAACTACACCAGAGGGTTCCCAATACTGTAAATCTTGAGAAGCAGACGTGGCATCTTTCTCCCAAGGTGCAGCTGGGAGGTTCCAACCAACTGGTGGCTAAGGTCCAACCTTTTTGTTAGTAGCTGATCACTTCAACCACTGCTACCAGGGCTCCAATTACATAATAATAAACCAAACCTGTTGCCATTCAGTTGATTCCGACTCAGACCAACCCTATATAGCAGAGTAGAACTGCCTCCTAAGATTTCTAAGAAACAGCTGGCAGGTTCAAGCTGCCAACCTTTGGGTTAGCAGCCATAGCTCTTAATCACAGAGCCACCAGGGTTCCACAAATGATATGTAACAGGTACTCGTTAAACAATTGTTTAAATGAAGCAACATGACTGATACTTTGTTCCTCTATCTTCACAGAATTTTAGTTACAATTGGGAGCTACAACACCTGAGGACTTAAACCTCCAGAGGCGGTTAAACGAATCTGAGAAAACGTTCCCTACTTACATCCATTCATTAGGCAAATACTCATTTAGCCTTTGCTAGATACTGTTAGGTGAAAGACACACAACAGCGGTCAAAAAACCCCCCAAAAACAAAACCCACGGCCGCTGAGTCACTTCCGACTCACAGCGACTCTATGGTAGATTAGCACTGCCCCACACGGTTTCCAAGGAGTGGGTTTGAAACCTCACCTTTTGGTTAGCAGCCGAACACTTAACCATTACGCCACCAAGGTTTCCCAACAGTGGACAATGCAGATAAAATTCTGAATTAAGTGAATCCAAGTCTCTCGCCCTAAATGAATAGTTGTATACACCACAGAAAACAAACACCTAATGGGATCGCTGACGTTCTGAAAATGGAAAAGCAGCTCGGAGGTAGAAATTAGGCTGCTGCAGTACAAACTGTCAAGGAGATAACCAAGCTTTCAGCAATCTAAAGGCGGGGAGCCAGGCTTTGCCCGGGTTTCCAAACTCCAGCTCGCGCTGGTTGAAGCTGCTGTGGCTGCTGCCTCCGCCCGATTTCAGATTCCTCCTGCACCCTACTCTCTGTAACGGGTACGATCAGTCTCCCAAATATGGACTAGTTACCATAGCCGAAGTTCCCACGAAATCCTCTGGGTTTGGTGACCGAACGCACTACTGATGGACCTGCCTCACCTTAGATTTCCTAGAACTGGTTAGTCTGTAAGAGGGTCTTCAGTCTCAGCGAGCCCAGAACAATGAGATGTCTGTTCTAGTTGCCCAAATAGTTCATCTGAGGCCCGGGTACGTTATATTCAGATACACTTTAAACTGTAGTTCCTCCAAAAATAGCGCTATGAAGGAGCAAGTGAAGCTCGTCTTTCTTTCCGAGTTTCCCAGGTTTGCCTGCCACACCCACGGTGGTTTACGGTGGCTTGGCTTTGGCTTGGCACCTCCCCGGGCAGGCAGCTTCTGGCCACCTCCTGGGGTCCTATTTTGAAAAGAGGAGCAGGCCAATCAGAGTGCGGAAGGCTGGCTGGCGCTGTCTTTTGAGCTTAGTCTGGAGCTGCGGGCGAAACGTTCAAGGTGGCTCCGGGTGTGCCCCGCGGTAGAGGGGGTGGAGGCTCGAAAATTTCGTGGCTTCTGTGCCAACACCAGCATGTGCAGGCCAAGGATCGGAGACAGGCCGACGGAGGAGGGGAGAAGCAGCCTGTGAAACGGGGTGGCTGCGGCGCCCAGCCCGGGCTGGGACCGGGACTGGAAGAGGCCCCCGAGCAGCCGGCTGGTCCGGAGGCTGGGCTCCCACGGCGGGGTGGAGGGCGTGGGGACGGAGAGGCCAACGCCCAGCTGCGCCTCGGGGGCTAGGAGGGGCGGAAGAAGAGATCCTCTTTACTGCTGGGAGAAGGAGAAGGTAAAGTGAGCTCTGGAAGTCTCCGGAAGTGGCGAAGATCTGACAACAGACGCTGGTACGAGGAACCTAGAAAAACGAAGAAGGGAGGTCTGTGTAAGTGGCTGAAAGGGTCGAGTGACCAGAAGGAAGGCTGGCGTAAGTGAAGAAAGGGTGAAGTGTGGCTGGATCAAAGGGCCAGGAAAAGAGGGTGAGTGTACGTGGATAGAGAAGGTCGAGGCAAGAACCGTGGAAGTGGCCGGGACCCGGGGCCAGAAGAGTTCCGGACGTGGCCTGAAGGCAGCAGAGCAGAGTGTAAACCTGAGGGTGGTTGGAAATTGGAAGACTTGGTGGAGTACGAGGATCAAGACCCGGATCCTGCCTCAGAGAGCGGGCGAGGTATCCGGGATGTGGGATCAGAGGCTGGTAAGACTGGCCTTGCTGCAGCAGCTTCGGACTGTCTATGGCATTAAGGTCAAGGGTGGCCGTGGGCTGTGTGATCGCAGGAGACAGGAAGCAGCAGCCGCGGAAACAGGGGTAAGTCCTGGGAAAGGGGACTTAGTACCATTGCTTATTAACAGGTCAAGTGAAAATCTTCACTGTGCGGATCAAAAAGAGTAAGTGGTTATTAAGTCCATTTAAGTGTGTAATTCAGTCCCAGTGGTCAACTGCTGAAATGGAAAGCATGCCATTCTTGATTCTTCTCAGGACTTTTTGGTCGTTGAGAGAAGATTGCAGAGTTTATGGCAGGCTTGCTCAATTTCAGCACTATTGACAATTTGTTTTGGATAATTTTGTATTGGAGAGGGGATAGGGAGCCTGTCCAGTGCATTATAGAATGCTTAAAACATTCCTTTCCCCTACCCACTGGGTAACATGCTCCGGGTTGTGACAATCAGAATGTCTCCAGACACTGCCAGTCTATTGTATCTTGAACTACTATCATGTGGGGGTGTGAGAAAATCTACCATAGTGTTTTAGAGGGACCAGGACACCAGTTCCTTCTCTAAATGAATCAGATGAGGAGGTATGACAGATAATTACGAACAGGCTTCATTCAAATAATACCTCTGCATTACAATTGGGGAAAACAAACTTGCTGTTTGGCCACATGATACTTTTGAGATATAGCATTATTTCTAAAAATGAGTAAATGAAAAGCCAGAGTGGAAATGGTTGAAAAGCTGTTGATGTTTAGGTGGTCAAAGTGCAGAGATCTTGAATGAAATTTTAATAACTCCACCACATAATCAATAATTCACTATGAAAAAATACAATAATTAAATATAAAGCATTTTATTTTAAATATACTAAATGCCTGGTTAATGTGGCACTTTATAGGTCCTTGGAGACAAAAACTAATAGTTTATTTGCATAATTCTAATGAGTTTATAAATTCTGACAAATAAGCACTGGAGAAGGAAACTATTAACAAAAAGAATTCTGCTTCCATAAAGACTGCTGACCTGAAAAACCCTGTGGGGCAATTTTATTCTGTCACGTGGAATCACTAGGAGTTGAAATCAACTCAGCAGTACCCAGTAACAACAACATCTAAACTCACAAAATCATTATAAATTAGGATGTAGACCACTGATTATTACAACAATCATCATTTAGTTGAACAAGTGGCATGGGACAGCACTGAGCAGACCTCCAGAATTTATATTATTAAGTATATCAATGTTTGCAACTTAGTGAAAACGTGTTTATGTTTAAAAATTACAGTGGCTTCTTCTAATTCTAAAACTGTCAAGATCTTACATATAGCAGGTTTTTCAAGTACGTGAAAGCATTTGTATATCCAGACTTTTTTAAGATAATTGCTTAACAAGAAAAACTGACGCCTATCTTTAGAATTGATACACCTGAGTTTGAATCCTGCTAGACACTTATTAACTGTGCGATCTGGCTAGTTGTTTAATTTCTGTAAGCCTTTGTCCCCTAGTTTATAGGCTGGAGATAACGGTGTCTCTCCTTGGATTGTTTAGGGAATTTAGAAACAAAAACATCTGTAGATAGGCCTGCTCAGTGCTGTCCCATGCCACTTGTTCAACTAAATGATGATTGTTGTAGTAATTAGTGGTCTACATCCTAATTGGTAATGATTTTGTGAGTTTAGATGTTGTTGTTACTGGGTGCTGCTGAGTTGATTTCAACTCCTAGTGATTCCACGTGACAGAATAAAATTGCCCCACAGGGTTTTTCAGGTCAGCAGTCTTTATGGAAGCAGATTGCCAGGACTTTCTCCCTCAGAACTGCTGGGTGGGTTCAAACTTCCAACTTCCAGTTAGCAGCCAAGAGTGCAACCACTGCACTGCTGGGACTCCTTATAAGTTTAGCTAAACCAAAAATCCCATTGCCATTGAGTTCAGTCTGAGATAGAAACCCTAACTAATAAAACAGTCTCGTAAAGAAATACAGATCATAAGAATAGAATCTACCATGGCAGAAGATTTGAAAATGAGATTTCTTTAGCTTTTCGCTATTTGTTAGCTGGCTTTTGAGCTTTCTAAGAACTGAAAGTCTTTTAAAAATGATATTATAAAGTGATATTCTAATGCATAACATGTGCAAAGCATGTTTTTTGTTATTTTATGAGATTAAATTATAGCAGTTAAGTGTGAAGTGAATCATTTATAACACTGACACCTTCAAGGGGAAGTCAATCGTGACTTCTAGTTACAGGCAGCAGTTGTAGTCTTGTATTAGTCTTCAGCATCTGATTTCTTTTGCATTTTTTTGTTGTTATTGCACAAATTCTGATTTACCTAAGTAAGGGGTTACTCATACAATCTTTTTTTAATAGCTCCCCTTTAAATGATACTCATAAGAAAAATACTCTTTGCAGGCATTCTCTGTGTCAGACACTGATGTATATTTTGTTAGCTTTTATCAATTAAATTCTTTCTAGAACTCTAACTTAGATCTATGTGAAGGTACCAAGGCACAGAGAATGTTGACTTTATCTGAATGAGGGCATTAAATCCGTGAATAGCAGAGCAAGGATTTAAAACCAGCCTGTCTTGACTCTGAGAGCATGGTGTTTTAAACAGTATTGTTTTTCCAACTTGGAACACTCATCAATTAAATAGATTCAGATGCTTGAAAGAGGAGTAGCAAAATTTTTGTTGTGTTGAATCATTAATGCCAAATGATTCTGTATTGTAAATATATGGGTAACTGAGATGCTCTTGAAACATGAGAACATGTGTGGAGCGCAGATATGTCTAAGGTAAATTACGTGCATGATATTAGGTGTATCCTCTTAACTTTTTATAACACACATACAGGCTTGACTTTATTTTTAAGTACAGTGAAAAGCCATTGCCTTCCAAATCAGTGACACATTTTAAGAAGTTAAAATGAACACACAAAGATCGCAGCAGATTGTTCATTCAGAGGTGTACAAAAACACCCAAGTTATGAAACACGGAAGTTTACACCTGGTTCTTCAACATATAATACATTTGAACGTGAGTTTTTAAAAATGATTTCATAATTGTTTTTTTAAAAAAATGAAAATTGAATTAAATATTTGCACAGTCCCTGCCTTAGTTGCCTCCCAGCACAGTTAAGAAAGCACTCTGCTATTCCCACCCCTCTGCCATCAAGTTGATTCCCACTCACAGTGAACCCTGTATAGTGTGGGAAAAAAATGATCAGGTTTAACCACTCCTCCTTTGCTGTGACACCAGAACTAGATGGTGCCCAGCTACCGTTACTGAAAATTTAGATCAAAGATTCTGTAGAAAAATTGTGGTCAAAAGAAGGAAAATGGAGAACAGAATTTCAAATCTTATCTATTCCAGACTTGCTGAAGCCAGAGAGATGGAGTGAACCCCTGAAACTATTGTTCTGAAATAATCTTTAAAACTTAAATCAAAAATATTTCCTGAAGCCTACTTGAAACCAAACTACTGATGTGAGTTTTTTAAAAACTCACAATCTGCCTTGAGCATTATGCTGTTTGAAGAACTCTCTATATGGGATCAAACTGACAGCAGCAACTACAAAGATTACATAGGAACCTTATGGGACAGTGAATTAAATGTGAATGGGGAAAGAACAAGTCAGAAAAGGAGAGCGAGAACAGTTGCACAGTATGAAGAATGAAATCAGAGTCACTGAATTGTACATGTAGAAACGACTTGGTGTGTATTTTCCTGTGTCTATTTGTCAGTAATAAATAAATAAAATAAAAATTATCAGGTTTAAAAATTACTACTCCTAATGTAATTTTGGGGAAGTACTCAATGTGTGGAAACTCTGGTGCCGTAGTGGTTAAGTGGTACTCTGCTAACCAAGAGGTCAGCAGTTTGAATCTGCCAGGTCCTCCTTAGTAACTATGGGGCAGTTCTACTGTCTATAGAGTTGCTGTGAGTGGAAATTGACTCAACAGCAGTGGGCTTATTTGTTGTTGTTGTTACTCATTCATAAACAAAAAACTCACTGCTGTCGAGTCAATACTAACAGAGTCTATAGGACAGAGTAGAACTATTCCATAGAGTTTCCAAGGAGCACCTGGTGGGTTTGAACTGCTGACCTTTTGGTTGGCAGCTGTAGCACTTAACCACTGTGCCATCAGGGTTAAAACCCACTGTAGTCAAGTTGGCTCTGACTCATAGTGACCCTAGAGGTCAGGGTAGACCTGCTCCATTGAGTTTCCAAGGAATGCCTGGTGGACTTGAAATGCCAATATTCTGGTTAGCAGAAGTAGCACTTAACAACCACTGCTCCACCAGGATTTCCAGCACCGCCAGGGTTAGAGGTTAAAATTTTTGCTTAACAGTTGACTTGCTTTAACTGATTCAAGTTAGTAAACTGACTAAAGGAAAGAAGAAGGTCTGTGTTTATAAAGTCACTGAAGGAACCTGTAGTCTTTTTTGGAAAATGTTAGTGTTTGGGACCAGATTCTTGATTAAGCACTAATGGAAATGATTTTGTAGATCAGATTGTAGACTGAATTTTCTAGATAGTCTGAGGAGAATAATTTCATCTTGGTTATGTTTGCAGTTATAGCACCTAGCATAATCTCTAATATAGTAGTTACCAAATGCACCTGAAATAATTGTTTTGACTGAGAGTTTGTTCCCTGTTTTTTTTCCTCCACCTGAGGTTTTAATTTGCCTAATGTTTAAGAAAGCTTACATTATGCCTAATATTTGTCTTAGAGTAACAGAATTTGCCATTTTAGGGTAAAGTATTTGGAGTACCTTTGAATTCATTGCCCCATTCTGTTGTACCAGAATATGGACACATTCCAAGGTAAGCCAAGTTTGCAGTGAAGGACAAAATATTTCAAAACGGTGTTGGGACTTTTAAAAATAGTTGATTGATTCCCATGTTTATTTCAAACTAACAAGTGATTCAGCTATCCCAACAACAACTAATGTAAAAAAAATTTTTTTAACTTTCATATTTTATTGTAGCTTGGTAATTTGTACTTACTCCCAGGACTAAATATTAAGGGTCAGAAATTGATAAATGTTAAGAACCAAATTAGTTTTGTTTTTTTTTTCAGTTTTTACTGAGTTTTTACTTTGATTTTAGATTTTTCCATAATTTAGATCTATAAAATATAGTATTGGGGTATTTTTTGTTTGTTTGTTTTAGAAATGCTACATAAAGAAATATTTAAGATATTGGAGTATTTGTGAATACAAATTATTTAATAGCTCTTCTGTGTCACTTGCCATGTTTTAAATAACCTTCTGGACTGACTGCATCAGAAACTACTAGAAAAGTGACAAAAAATAGCTAAAAATTAATATAAAGAAACTGTCATAGATCTTACCTGATTCATTACCTGCCTATCCAAAGTAGGGTTTAGCTTGGCCATTCAAGTATAATAACCTAGACCTTGACTGGTACCTCATCCAAAAGTATTTATTGAAGACCTTGTTTGCCCATTCATCCTATTGGTGTAGATTCTAACTCATGGCAACCCATGTATGTCAGAGTAGAACTGTGCTCTACAGAGTTTTCATTGGCAAATTTTGTGGACGTGGATCCACAGGACTTTTTCCCAAGATGCTTCAGGTTGGACATGAACCTCAGCCTTTTGGTTAGCAGCAGAGTTCGTTATCCACTTATACCACCCAAAGACTTCTTTCACTCTAGTGCCCTTCCTGCCCCAAACAAAATCAAAACCAGAAAAACCAAATCCACTGCTGCTGAATAAATTTCACCTACCTCATAGCGACCCTACAGGACTGCCCTGTAGAGTTTCCAAGGAGCCTCTGGTGGGTCTGAACTGCTGACCTTTTGATTAGCAGCCATAGCACATAACCACTGTGCCACTGGGAGATAAAAGTCTGATTAGAGCAGGTTGAGTAGAGACTAGGATATGAAGATGTGGAGGCTGTGAAGAAGGTTAAGTCTCATGCTCAGAAGGAAATTACAGAAGAGTGATAGCTTGAGGAGGTTGTAAGACTGAGAGAGCTCACTAAAGTTGCATGGGGAAAAAAAAAGATAGGTCTTAGAGGAGACTCTTAAGAAGCATGAAGGGCAATTAAAAATTTGTGGCATCAAAGCCTCTGGAACAGGACATACGTGGCCCACTTGTGTACTTGGACAGAATAGGATTTGGTAAGACGTGTTTCTGGTCACCTGAAAAGACTTTTCTCTTTAGCTTTCTTGTCGATGCTTGCACGTCGTTAGAAGAACATGCACATACAGAAGGACTTTTTAGGAAATCAGGATCTGTTATTCGTCTGAGAGCACTAAAGGTAAGCGTATTTTTGAACTGTAGTTTTTCATTTGTACCATTCTCAGATTTGGTTTTTAGTAAATTGAAATGTTTAGAACAATTACATGAATAGTTGGCCAAAATTGTAATTGCACGTAGGTGTTTTTGTGGCAAAACCAAACCCATTGCCATCAAGTTACTTCTGACTCATAGTGACCCTGTAGGTCGGAGTAGAACTCCCCCATAGAGTTTCCAAGATGCACCTGATGGATTTGAACTGCTGACCTTTTGATTAACAGCTGTAGCACTTAGCCATTATGCCACCACTGTTTCTGAATCTTTTTTCAAAAGATATTGCATATCATTTATATAATGCTTTAAATTTTATAGAGTACTTTTCAGATTATGTTCATTTCTATAAAATGTGAAACGAAAATTTTTTTCAAGTCTTCACTGTTTTTAGCCTTTAGTCTTCTAAGAAGAAAGGAGTTGTTGTGGTTAGTTCCCACTGAGTTGATCTTGACTGTGGGCCCAGCACCATGTATGCAGAATAAAATTGCTCCCTAGGCTTTTCAAGGCTGTGAACCTTCAGATGCAGAATGCCGGGCCAGTCTTCTAAAACACTGTTGGGTAGGTTCAAACTGTCCATCTTTCAGGTAGTCAAGTGCTCAGCCATTTCTGCCACATATTGAAGCCTCCTATTCTGTAGTCTAAATTTAAGAGCATCCTTTAATAAGAGGAAAGGATTTTATTGGTGATAAACTCTTAAAATCCAAAATATACTCAAGATTATTGCATTTATTTCAGAATAAACTGGATCATGGGGAAAATTGCTTGTCTTCTGCACGGCCTTGTGATATTGCAGGAATTCTTAAGCAGTTTTTTAGGGACTTGCCAGAGCCCATTCTCCCAGCTGATCTGCATGAAGCACTTTTCAAAGCTCAACAGCTGGGGACAGAGGAGAAGAATAAAGCTACATTGTTGCTTTCCTGTCTTATGGCTGATCACACAATTGATATATTAAGATACTTCTTTACCTTTCTCAGGAATGTTTCACTTAGGTAAGTGGTAATTAAAAGTCTTGGGGAAATAATAGTTTAATTTCTCAACTAGGTAAAGATTTAACCGTGTAGACAATAAATTTCATTTGGAATGGAAAATGTTCTACAAAGTATTACGTATTTTCTACAAAGTATTACATATTTCCTTCCTATATAAAGTATGTTGTTGGGTTCCCTCCTTTTCACCTAACGGTGACCCCCATATGACAAAGTAGAACTGCCTCTATATCCTGGGGATCTTGTGAGTGTATTGGAATTGCCAGCCTGAATGCCATTAGCAGCCAAGCACTTAACTGTTAAATACCAATAGGTCTCCTTAGCTGTATAACTGAAGAAACAGGATGCTAAATGATTTCGTATTTCCTTATTTCTTAAAGTTATCATTGTGAATGCGTCCATAGTTTATTGATATTTACAGGACTCTTTGTCTGCTGAAAGGCTTTAGATGACTGTTTTAGAAATATTTGCTTTTGCTTTTTAAATTTACTTCACCCCGTCCCAGCTTATTCCATCTTTCTCCTTAGCTTTCCTTCTTCCCTGCTGTTAGAGAACATACTTGCCGCCTTCTAATACTTTCAGTTTCCTATATGTGGGTTTGCAAATAGATCAGTTTGTTCAGTTTATGTCAAAAAGCAAAGAATGGACCTGGGAAAACTCCATGATTAGCATGGTTTTTATATTTAAAGACACAGAAGCTGTGTATTTTTGGTTCTGCCTTTTTCACAACCACGTAGTTCCTCTGTTTCGACTAGCGTGTGACTGGTAAAGTAAGCAGTCATAAAAATGTGCTCAAACCGTTATTTTAACCTAGTTTTTGTCTTTGACTCCATCCCATAAAACTTTTGTTTCTTTTAAGATTCCTTGAGAATAAGATGGATAGCAGCAATCTTGCAGTGATATTTGCCCCAAACCTTCTTCAGACAAGTGAGGGGCATGAAAAGATGTCTGCTAACATGGAAAAAAAACTGCGATTACAGGCTGCTGTAGTACAGACTTTTATTGATTATGCATCGGATATTGGTAAGATGTCATTATGCTATTAAATGACAGGATTATTTCAATAGAGGAGGTGCCAGCTTCTTCCAAGTCACATTTAAAGATAGCTGTTAGAAAAGTTGCTGTGTACTATTTAAATGTTTTTTGGACGGTGGAGAGAGGATGATAATTGTCTTATTTGTGAACATTTTCATTTAGGGCGTGTACCAGATTTTATCCTGGAAAAAATACCAGGTATGTTGGGTATTGATGGTCTCTGTGCTACCCCATCACTTGAAGGCTTTGAGGAAGGTGAATATGAGTCTCCTGGTGAATTTAAGAGAAAGCGACGACAAAGTGTAGGAGGTAGGTGGCAGTCCCATTTTATGGAAGTACGATGATACACTTTTGTGTAAAACCTTACTCTAAAATGTGCCTGAACATAAGAAATTAAAAGCAATGGTTCGTGTCTTATGGGTGCTTGCAGTGTAGTTGCAAAGGCGGCACATGCATGTGAAGAGTTCAGATGGCAATGCAGTGTACTATTGAGTGCTAAATCAGTAGCATAAGCATAAAATGTGTTCAGAGGAGGAAAGTTTTCTGGGCTGCAGTGATGAATGACTCATTAAAGAGCTTTCTTGAAGGATAGGTAAAATCTGGCAGTACTGGATGGGCATTCAGAATGCTTGTATCGTATTTCAGATGAGGATATGATGGGAGAAAGATGTGTATAGGGATGAAGTAATTTATGTCTGTGTCTGTAAACAGACTAGCCCAGCTTCAGGAAAGGGTTCATGATGAGGATTAGGACTGTATTATGGTGAGGTAAGTAGGGTACCGGTGACCCATTGGAAGGTTTTTGACTAGAGCTAGGAGAATGACATGATTAAAATATTTTAGCAAATGATCTGATTTGAGGAATTGGGACTTAGAGGTGAGGGGAACAGTTAGAAATGTGTTGCAGTAATGCGTATGTGACATGCAAGTTCAAACTAGTTAGTGACATAGGAGCATAAACTAAATAGGAACGCTAGTGGCAGGGTGGTTAAGTGCTTGGCTGTTTACTGATAGGCTGGCAGTTTGAATCCACCAAAAGATGTGGCAGTCTGCTTCTGTAAATTTACAGCCTTGGAAACTCTTTAGGGTAGTTCTGCTGTGTCCTGTATGGTTGCTGTGAGTCTGATATGGGTGTCATTTATAAACAAAGTAATAAGAGAAACATTACAAAGCAAAAATAAAAAAACAAACAAACAAAAAACTTTTATCATGAGTAGAGTCGATAACTCATGGCAACCCTAGAGGCCAGATGAGTCAAATATGGCTACCGCACAATTTTTTTATTTTTATTTTTTGAGAGTTGATAACAAGAGTACTTATCTCTTCCTTGATCAGGAGGATGTAGGCAATTCCTTCTCCAACTGCCTTAGAAATCCATGTCTTCTAAGTCTCACAACCAGTAGTTGTTACTCTGATTATATCATTCCTTTTGTAATCTTTTGACGTACACGGTATTGCCTTGTGTGTTTCTTTGACTCCTGTGTAAATTCTCCGTAATCCTTAATCCTACCCCAAAGGTGGGTGTTTCTTAGATACAAACAGTCTTTCGCTCATTCGTTCCTGTAGTTTTAATTGTCAGATCTAAACAGAAGAACACCAGATCCCTCTCATGAACAGTTAGGTGCCAAGAGGTATTTCTTCTTCGTTAACTGCCCACAGGATGGCTGTGCTGTGAGTCAGAAACAGCTCGATGCCGTGAATTTACCCCTGGACATCTTCACTTTTGCTTCTTGGTGCTTTAAGCTCAGCTTTTTAAAATAAACACAGCCCCTTAAACCTGTTCTGCTTGAATTCCATTTTTGCTTGATGGCACCACTATTCCCTAGACACTCAGGCTTTAAAGCATGAGTTTCTAAACATTTTTTTTTCTTCTACCGTGTATTTTTGTTGTTGAGAACATATACAGCAAAACACACAGATTCAACGGTTTCTATGTGTATGATTTAGTGACACTGATTACATTCTTTAAGTTGTAAACCATTCTCGTCCTCCTCCGTTAACAATAAGTCGCTGCCCCCTAAGGTTCCTGTTTATCAAGTTTCTGTTGTCAGTTTGATCTCCTAGATCCAAAAAAGAGCATAATGGTTAAGGCAGACTTCTCTTTTTACTAGTTAAACTATTGTTCAGTTTTAGTATGACTTCAGGGCCTAGTTTTGGTTTAAAGTTTAAAGATTCTCTCAGCAATAGTTTCAGGAGTTCATCTTCTGGGGATCTAAAAAAATCTGTAGAGTACATGAGCATTTAAAATTATGTTCCCTCTTTCCCCCTAGTGATTAGAATCTTTCTGTAGAATCTTTGATCAGAATGTTCAGTGCTGGAGCTGGACACCATCGCATTCTTCAGGTCTTGTGGCAGAGGCAGTTGTTCGTGGATGCAGTTAGCTACAGACACTACATCCTTTTCTCATTCCTGACTCGCCCCTGTCTTCTTTTGTTCCAAGAGAACAGAGGCCAATCCTGCCTTGAATGGCTGCTGGCAATCTTTTATGACCCAGGTGGTATGCATCAAATTAAGAGATAGAACAGAAATATTAAACCATTCACAGGCCAGTTAACTAAGATGTCTGGTGATACCATGACCCTAAATCTCCATACCAACGAACCAGGTCCTTGGAGGTTTTTGATTGTACATAAGCAGGGTGAACATCTACTCTTTTTGTTTTTTGGTCATTGTTGAAAGTATGTCACTTATGTGTAGGAGTCTACTCAATGGCAACAGGTTTGGTGTTTGTGTTTGTGGTATAGTATTCTAATATTAGAGCATTGTCACACTGTTTTCCTTTTAATATTAGAGAATTGCCACACTGTTTTCTGTAACAGCGATGCTGTTTTTCATTCCCACCAGCAATGGATAAGAATTCCAATTTTCCCACAACCTCACTAGTGTTTTTGTTTCTTTGTATCCATTTTAAACCAAAACAAAAAAAATCAAAAACCTATTGCTGAGTGGATTCTTACAGTGATCCTAGTAGGGGTGAGATGGTATCTCACTGTGATTTTGACTTGTATCTCTCAGATGACCAATGACACTGAGCCTTTGTTAATGTGTTTGTTCGTTTGAATGTCCTCTTTGGTGAAATGTCTATTCTGTAATGGAAAATTTTAAACTGTCTCTTTGTTTCAGAGAGCAACCTTTTCCCGCCAAACTGTTCTTTGTTTCAGAGAGCAACCTTTTCCTGCCACAGAGAACAACCCTTCCCCCCAACTTTGTGAGTTCTCAAAGATATTACAGGCTACTGAGCAAAAGTCCCATCGGTGTTACAGGCTACTGAACAAAAATCCCGCCTACAAATTTAGCCCTTAAATACCAAACCCCTTCCTCTACTCGGGGTGCCAGCCTCCCAACTCCTGCATGAGTCGGAAGCTGGGCCCCAACGCACTGTTTCTTTCAATAAAGCCTCTTGCTGTTTGCATCAAGCTGCGGACTTCATGACTGATTGGGGTTTACATTGTCGCCTGTGACTCGAAGAGGGGTCGCCCGCCTCTCGGGAACCTTTCAATTCAAGTCTTTTGCCCACTTTGTGATTGGTTTGTATGTGGTTTTGTTTTGTTGAAGTTTTACGTGTCTTTTGGGTATCAGAGGGTTGCCAGCTCAGTGGTTTCTGAGATACTTTCCCATTTGGTTGCTTTATCTTTCCACTTTTTCGATAAAATCTTTTGGTAACTTTTAAAAAAATATATTTTATTGTGCTTTAAGTAAAAGTTTACAATCCAAATTAATTTGCCATATAAAACCCCGGACACACACCACCATGCAACTCTAGCTGCTCTCCCCTGCCACCACTCTGTGACAGCACGCTCCTTGCCACCCTGTACCTCCCGCAGCTATTCAGACAGCTCCAGTCCCCCTCCAGCTTGTTACCTTGCCTCTGGAGACAGCTGCTCAGGCAGCCTCGTGTATATATTTAAGCCAAGAAGCATATGTTTGCCATCATCACTCTGTGTCTTATAGTCCAGTCCAGTGTTGGTGATGACTTTAATTATTTCAATTTTCAATGTCTAGGGTTTTTAAATTTTATAAGACTCCACTTATTTATTTTGTCTTTTGTTATTGTATTAGATGAACCACCACTGAAATTTGGGCCTGACCTGTTGCCCCTACTTGTTCTTCTAGGAATTTTGTGCATTTAAGTCCTTTAACCACTTTGGATTTGTTTTTGTGTATGGTATCAGACATGAATCTTGTTTCATTTTTCTCCATGTGGAAATCCAATTTTCCCAGCACCATTTATTGAAGAGACTTTTTTTCTTCATCAGATGAACTTAGCACCCTTGTCAAAAATCAGTTGACCAGAGAGGTTTGGGTTTATTTCTGGACTCTCAATTCTATGCCATTGATCTATGTGTCTATTGTTATACGGGTACCAGGCTGTTTTGATTACTGTAGCTGCATAAACCAAAAACCTCCACTGCCATCGAGTAGATTCCAGATCGCAGCAACCCTATAGAACAGAGTGGAACCGCCTCGAAGAGTTTCTAAGGAGCACCTGGCGGATTGGAACTGCTGGCATTTTGGGTTAGCAGCTGTAACTCTTGACCACTATGTGACCGGGGTTTCCGTAGCTGTGTACTGGGTCTTAAAGTCAAGAGATGTCAGTCTTGTTTTGTTCTTCTCTTTTGCCATTGTTTTAGCTCTTCAGAGTTTCTTACGCTTCCATGTAAAATTGAGGGTTTGTTTTTCTACTTTTGTAAAGGAGATTGATGAAATTTTCATCAGGATTGCGTTGAATCTATAGATCACTTCGGGTAGTATTGACATCTTAACAATATTAAGGCTTCTTAATCTGTTTCAGCACTGTTTTACAGTTTTCATTGTGTAAGTACTTTACATGCCTGGTTAGATTTAGTCCTAGATATTTTATTAAATGCTATTGTATGTAAATGGAGTTGTTTCCCTGGTATTCCTTTGATACCTTTCACTGCTGGTGTTTAGAAATTCAGTTCTTTTTGTTTGTTGACCTTGCATGTTGCAAATTTGCTTTGGAACTTTTCTTGTGGGCTCTTTGGGATTGTCTATATATAGGATCATATAATCTGTGAATAGAGATAATTGTATTTATTTTTTTTCATTCTGGATATATTTTATTTCCTTTTTTTTGTCTTATTGTGCTGGTAGGATAAATGAGAGAGTATTCCTTTCTTTATCTTTTGGGAGAATTTAAACAATAATTGGTGTCAGTTCTTCTCTAAATGTTTGGTAGCATTCTCCAATAAAGCCATCTGATCTAGGGCTTTCTTTTTTTTTTTTTAATTGAGAGATTTTGGATCACTAATATTCAGTTTCTTCACTTGTTATGAATCTGTTGAGGCTTTCTGAGAATGTGTCCATCTCATCTAGGTTACCCACTTTGTGCTCTACAGTTATTACTAATATTCTGTCTGTCATAATTCTCTATTTCTGTCAGGTCAGTTTTAGTGTTCCCTCTTTCAGTTTTTATTTTGGTTATCGGCATCTTTTGTTGTTAGTTTAGAGAAAGATTTGTCAGTTCTATTGATTTTTTTCAAATAACAACTTCTGGTTTTATTGATTCTATTATTTTCTGTTTTCAATTTTATTTATTCTCTAATCTTTGTTATTTCCTTGCTTGTGGTAATTTTAGGCTCACTTCCAACTCAGTGGCACTTGGCTTGGCTTGTTATCTTTCTACTTTCTGGTGTTGTTGAGTTAAGATATTGATTTGAGATCTTTCTTTATACATACAGGCATTTATTGCTATCAAGTTCCCTCTGAGTACTGCCTTCACTGCATCCCATAAGTTTTGGTATTGTGTGCTTGCATTTGACTTTAGGAAATTCGTTATTTCTCTCATAATTTCTTCTTGACCTACTGGTAGTTTAGTGGGGTGTTGTTTAATTTCCATGTTTCTATATTTACCAGGTTTATTCTTCTCCTGTTACTGATTTCTGGCTTCACATCATCATATGATTTTAATCTTTTTAAAATTTATCAAGGCTTGTTTTGTTACCTAACGTGTGGACTACCCTAGAGAATGATCGATGTACACTGGAGCAGAATGTGTGTTGTACCTTTTGGGGGTGGAGTGTTCTGTATACATCTCTTAAGTCTAGTTGGCCTTTTTTTCACTTTTAATCTTCCTTCTAGATGTTCTATCCAATATTTAAAGTGATATATTGAAATGGAAAAAAAACCAGGTGGCATATTGGTTAAGAGCTATGGCTGCTAACCAAGAGAGGTTCTCCTTCAGACCCTATGGGGCAGTTCTCTTCTGTCATTTAGGGTCACTATGACTTAGGGACAACTTGATGGGCAATGGGTTTGGGGTTTTTTGTTTGTTTTCTTGAAGTCTTCAACTACTGGAACTATTTTTGTTGTGGTTAGGTGCTGTGAAGTCAGTTCGAAATGATGGCGGTCCCATGTATAACAGAATGAAACACTGCCTGATGTGCTGCACGCCCCAGTTGTTGTCAGCGAAAGCCCGTTGTTGCAGCTGCCGTGTCAGTCTGTCTCACTGAGGGCCTTTCTCTTCTCCACTAACTCTCCTCTTTGCCGGGACTGATCCCTCCTGACAGCATGCAAAATATTGAAGAAGTAGTCTCACCATCATTGCTTCTGAGGAGTACTTTTGGTTACACTTCTTCCAAGACAGATCTGTTTGTTCTTTGACGGTCTATCTTGTGTTAAATATTCTTCTCCAAAACTACAAATCAAAGGTGTCAGTTTTTCTTCTGTCCTTAATTTATGTCCAGTTTTACAGGCATATGAGGCAAATGAAAGTATGATGACTTGCGTTAAGTGTACTATAGTCTTCAAGGTGACATCTTTGCTGTCAGCACTGTAAAGAGATCTTTTATAGCACATCTGCCGAGTGTAATGTGTTTTTTGATTACTTAACTAGTGCTTCCATGCATTGATTGTGGATCCAAGTAAAATGAAATCTTTGACAACCTCAATCTTTTCTGTCTTTTTCATGATGTTGCTTACTGGTCCAGTTGTGAGGCTTTTTGTCTACTTGATGTTGAGGTATAACCCATACTGAAGCCTGTTCTCCTTGATCTTCATCAGCAAAATATTTCCAGTCCTCCTCATTTTCAGCAAGCAGGGAGGGTGATATCATCTGCATAATGCAGATTGTTAACCAGTCTCCCTCTAAATCCATTCTTCTTTACATCGTTGATTTTCTCAGATTATTTCCTTGGCATACAAATTGAATAGATAGAGTGAAAGGATACAACCCTGATACACACCTTTCCTGACCTTAAACAGTGTGGTGCTCTTTTGTTCTGTTTGAATGACTGCCTCTTGATGTATGTAACATTCTTTATGAGCATAATTAAGTGTTGTGGAATTCCCATTCTGAGCAACATTATTCATAATTTGTTATGATCCACACAGTTGAATGCCTTTGCATAGTCAATAAAACACAGGTAAACATCTTTCTGGTATTCTCTGTTTTTAGTTAGGATCCATCTGACATCAGTAATGATATCCCTGGTTCCATATCCTCTTCTGAAACCCAACTGAATTTCTCATAGTTTCCTGTCAATATATTATAGCAGCTGCTGTTGACTGATGTTCAGCAAATTTTTACTTGCATGTGATATTGATGATACTGTTTTCCACATTTGGTTGGATCACCTTTCTTGGGAATAGACATAAATATGGATCTCTTCCAGTTGGTTGGGCCAGGTAGCTGTCTTCCAAATTTCTAAGCATAGACAAACGAGCACTTCCAGGGCTTCATCTAATTGTTGAAACATCTCAGTTGATATTCCGTCAATTCCTGGAGCCTTGTGTTTGTCACCAATGCATTCAGTGCACCTTGGACTTCTTTCTTCATTACCGTTGGTTCCTGATCATACGCTACCTCTTGAAATGGTTGAATGTTGATCTGTTCTTTTTTGTATAGTTACTGTGTATTCTTTACATCTCCTTTTGATGCTTTCTGCGCTGTTTAATATTTTCATCATAGAATCCTTCAGCTACACAACTCGAGGCTTAAATGTTTTTCTCCAGTTCTTTCAGCTGAGAAATGTAGAGTATGTTCTTTCCTTTTGTTTTTCTATCTCCAGCCCTTTGCACATGTCATTATAATACTCTATTTTGTCTTCTTGAACCACCATCTGAAATCTCCTGTTCAGTTCTTTTACTTTATCATTTCCTCCTTTTGCTTTAGCTTCTCGACATTCAAGGGCAAGTGTCACAGTCTCTTCAGACATCCATTTAGGTCTCTTGTTTTTCATCTGGTGTTTGGTCATTAATGTTCAACATATCAAATCTTTTCTTGTGATGGTCTGTAAATTCAGATGGGATATGCTCAAGATTGTACTTTAAGCTCTCATGAACTTGTTCTAATTTCCTTCATTTTCAGCTTGAACTAATATATGAGTAATTGACAATCTGTTCTGCAGTCAGCCCCTGGCCTTATTTTAACTGATGATACTGAGCTTTTCCATCATCTCTTTCCACAGATGTGTATTCCATTTCACCAGGTCCATATAATATTGTCACTGTTGCTGTTGGTGGAAATAGTGTTTGCAATGAAGAAGTGGTTGATCTTGCAAAATTCTCTCATGCAATCTCTGAATCGTTTCTATCACAGAGGTCATGGTTTTCCAGCTACTGATCTTTCTCCTTTATTTCCAACTTTTGTATTCCGGTCACCAGTGATTATCCATATATCGTGACTGCATATTCAAACTGCAGAAGCTGGTAAAAAATTTCAGTTTCTTCCTCTTTGACCTTAGCAGTTGGTGTGTAAACTTGAATGATACTGATGTGAACTGGTCTTCTTTGTAGGCACATGGTTGTTATCTTATCAGTGATAGCATTGTATTTCAGGATAGATCTTGAAATGTTCTTTTTAATGATGAATGAGTGCAACACTGTTCCTCTTCAAGTTGTCATTCCTGGCATAGTAGACAATGTGATTATCTGGTTCAAAATGGCCAATACTGGTGCATTTCAGTTCACTAATGCCTAGGCTATCAATGTTTATATGTTCCATTTCATTTTTGACAATTTCCACTTTTCCTAGATTCATACTTGGTGCATTTGAGGTTCCAGTTATTAATGAATGTTTGCAGCTGTTTCTTCTCATTTTGAGTCATGCCTCATCAGTAAATGAAGGTTCCAAAAGCTTGACTCTATCCACTTCATTAAGGTCAATTCTACTTTGAGGTGATAGCTCTTCTCTGGTCATCTTTTGAGTGCCTTCCAACCTGGGAGGCTCATTTTCTAACACTATATCTGACAGTGTTCTGCTGCTATTCATGAGGTTTTCACTGGTTGATTCTTAAGTTTTCTTTGAACTTCTTCAGTTGATAGATTCATGTCTCATTAGATTAGGGATATTTCCTGTCATTATTTCTTCAAATCTTTTTGCCCCTTTTTCCCTCTCATTCCCTTCTAGAATGCCCATGATGTGTGTATTAGGTCTCTTGTCCCATAATTCCATAAAACTGTGCTCAGCCTTTTGAGCTTCCTTTCTTGTTGGTCTTCAGCAATAATTTTAATTGTCTTATCCTCTAATCCCAAAACAGCCATACATTTGCTAACCAAAATCCACAGTTCAAATCCTCCAGGCCCTCCTTGGAAACTCATTATGGCAGTTCTACTCAGATCTGTAGGGTGCTATGAGTCAGAATTGACTTGAAAGCAATGGCTTTGGCTTTTGACTGCCCTCTAATTCCCTGATTCTTCTTCTGCTTGATTAAATTTGTTAGTAAGTTCTACAGTGGGCTTCATTTCAACTGTTGTCTTTTTCAGTTATGGTATCTCTTTGTAGATCCTCGTTTTGTTTTTGTATTGTTTTCCTTATTTCATTAAGCTCTTTGTTTATGTTTTCCCTTGGTTATTTAATTCTGTTGAATATTTTGTTGTCGTCTTCCTTTTTTTTCCCTTCATTATTTGGTCATCCCTAGATGTGCTTTCATGTCTTTTATGTTAATTTGGATGAGCTATTGTGTCTCTGTTTTTTGTTTGCTTTGCAAGTTTTTGTTGGGGCACTGGAGTTTTCAAGAGTATTAACTTTTTCAGTTTTCCCCAATATGAAGTATTTTTCCTTGCACTACTTTCTGCAAGAAACTCTTAGGTGTTGCGGATCCTTTGGCCTTTGCTTACTGTTTCCCCTTCCTCTCTGTGATAGCTCCTACTATCTTTCTGATTTAACTGAGATTCAAAAGTTCTGCTTCTCCTTTGTCAACTTTCAGTCTCTATCCTAAACATACCGGAGAACATGTTGTGATTAGTTTGTCCACCAGTGGGCACCACTGTTCATTCAAGTCTGGCCACCAAAAAGTGCAGTTCTCTCTTTCTGATTGTTATTTTCTTCAATTTCTGCAATCACATTTTTAGATGGAAAGCCCACACCCAACAGATCTTCCTCAGAACTGAGTGTCACCCTCCACTTTTGCCCAGGACCTCCTTGCCTGCTGTGTAGGTCCCAGTTATATCTGAGCTGGCGTTCAGAAGCATAGTCTGCCTTTCCGCCACTCGGGAGGGAGGACAGTCTGAGAGATCCGACTTGTTGGTGTCAGAGGCTCTGTTGCTGTTCACATCAGTCAAGCAGCCGGTCGTTACTGGTCGGGGGAGAGGTGCTTACACTCCAGGCAGACCTCTTGGAAGGTCTGGCTTGTTGCTGTCAGAGGACACCCCAAGTGGAGATACTTTAGTCGGCAGTCCTTAGTGCCGACTGTGAGGGAGGAGACAGACCCAAACAGAGCCCCAGGGAAGTCTGCCCTGTTGGTTTCAGAGGTGTGAGCTATGTCATACACAAGGAGGCGGGTAGAGTGCTATTATAGCAGACTCTACTGCAAGAGTCTTCTGTAGTAGTTTGCAACTGTCTGGCAACCAGCAATTACCATGCAGGGGAGAGGGTGTCATGTTCCAGTCACATCCCAGTAGAGGTCTGCCCTGTTGCCGTCCCAGTCCACCCAGTAGATCATTGGCTGTGAGTGCACCCTCCACTCAAGACTCCTACTTCTAGCACACAGCAGCCTCTGTCAGCAGTTGTCACTGCCACCTGAAAGTGGGAGTAAACTAACCTGACACCCACGGGGGTTGCCCTGTTGGTTTCAGAGGCCAAAGCCGTGGAGTGCACAGGGAGGCAAGCAGAATGCTGCCTGTAGGAGCAAACTCTACTTGGGGCTTTCTGTGGCAATTCACAGCAAGCTTGCAACCGACACTGTCTACTGGGGGGTGGGTTTTCACACTGCAGATGAAACTCCAAGGAGGTCTGCCTAGTTTTGATCAGAGCCCTCCTTGTAATATGTTGGCTGTAGGTGTAATTTCCACTAGAGATGCTTGTGTCTTAGCACACAACAACTTCAGTCAGCGTCCTCAACACTGACAGGAAAGGAAAGCAGACAGATCTACATTGACTTCTCTGCTGTTCAAGTTATATTCAGTTATCAAAATTTAGTTTGAATGTCAAGCTAACTGATCCTTTCCTGCATTATTTTTTCCTCAGTGAGAAAATAGTCATTCTTTCTACTCTGACATTCTTTAATATTTTAGAATGTACCAGCTTTTATTTTGTTTTATACTTACCCCTTGAGTATGAGTCTCTAATCTGTTTTATTAAAAGCTCTTTGAAGCCAAGGACTATGTTTTATATATACTTCTATTCAGCACATTGTTTTTTACTGAGTTATTGAGCTACTGAATGAATATAGTGTGTGGAATTATTAATGTTTGGCTTAAAACTGCCATTTCTGAGCTGGTGATGCTCAAATTTACCTCTCCAGTCTCAATCTTTCTGCACATTGAATCATACCCATTTTGGTACCTTAGAAGCATGCCATTTAACCCTACCTTGCATAATTGCCTTTTTCATTTGTTGGTACTGTCGTTCATTCAGTAATCAAAAGGGGAACTTTGGAGTCCTTGTCTACTGGTTCATCATCTCCACGTCTCAATGATCAGCAAGTCTTGTCACTCTGATCTCTCAAATGCCGTTGTTTCTGCCTCCCATTTCTTCTTGCTTCTGCCTCTGTCCTGACCTTCATCTCTTCCCTGGGTAATTTCTGCTATTTTTTAAGGTGTGAACTAAAATACTGCTTCCTCAGGGACACCTTCTCTGACTTCTCAATCTAATTTATGTCTCTTTTGTTGTATTTGTACTTTTCTGGTACTGCCTATTTGCAATTGTATATTTATTTCTTTATTACGTTTAGTGTTTCCTCCACTAGAATAAATTCGATCCAAACAAAGACCATGTGTGTTTTGGTCACTGCTGTATCCCTATTCTTAGCATTGTATTTGATTGACACATAGTAGGTATAAAATAAGTATTTATTGAATGACTAACATACTTACAGGAGTGTTCAACTAGTTTATCTCTAAGTAGGCTTGAACCTGTAAACCTCTCTTTCTTACTACTGCGAAAGTGACTTTTCTAAAATGCGGAATTGGCAGTGTTGTCCCACATTGCATTTGGAAAGACCAAGTTCTTTTAAAATGACATTCAAGTCCTATTGGGCCTAATATACAAGGCCTAGCTCTTAGCACATCCACACATACTTTTTGCTCTAGCAGCATCAAGCTGGTGTCCAGCATACATAAATCCTGTTTTCACACATATGCCTTTGTGTATGCCATTCCCTTTACCTGGAATGTTGCCAACTCTACTAATCCCTCAAAACATTGTCCAGGTTTCACTTCCTCTGCAGTGCTCTTTGTCATTGCCATTTTCTTCCTTAAGTTGTAAGTAATGATTGCCTCTTCCATACCCCTCTGTACATTATATTTACTTGATTTTCTTTTCATTCTGCAGTATATCTTTTTTGTTTTTTTGAGGAACAAAGGGACTGTAAGCATGGAATATAGTTTTTCTATGTTGAAATAATACCTTTTAAATGTTATGCAATTACTTTAAAATGTATAAGCAGGGAGTAAAGTTGGAATGTTAAAAGAAGACCGTAAGTATCAGTATGCATTATTACTGGCAAAAGATAAGTAAATGTTAAGTTGTAACTATCAAGTTATATGATTATATATACTTTGCATTTCAGATTTTGTTAGTGGAGCACTAAATAAACTTAAGTCTAACAGAACACCCTCTTTTACACCTCAACAAGAAAGAATCGGTAGGTGTTGTATATATTTATTTAAATGAAAATTTGTGTAGTGTTCTACAAAATAATTGCAAGAATAGTTGTCTAACTTAATCAAATTCAGATTATTTTCAGCAGAAGTATTATACTGTGTGTGCTGTCTTGTGACATTGCTGATTGCATGTTGGATGCAATGGACTAAATAGAAGTTTCATTTAGTCTTGTTTTGTCTTTAGCTGTCTTCGTCGTGCTTTCTGTTGCTTGTGATGTGGGTATTTTTGAACATGTGAAAATGTCTCCAGTAGATTGCCTGTCTTATCTGTGCTCTGTCAAAAACCAAAATACATGCATTTAAACACACAGACGGGTTCCTTTTTGTTTGAACTAGAGGTTGAATTAGTATGTACCAATGTTTGATCCTAGTGTGCTTGTGGCTGAAACTGTCCAGCCCAATAGTTGAGTAGATTGTGATCTTTTATTTTCCCTATTGAATGAGGTAACTGAAGTTAATATTTACTTTTGATGAAAAGCAAAATAATACTTAGATCAGGTTTTTGTTTGAACTCTTTAAGTATAATTCTTTCTACACTGATATTCTTTAATGTATTGTGTCACCTGTTAGACTATTTGGTTTAAGTTAATGTTGTTTCTTAAGAATCTTGCCTTTTTGTTATATCACTGTTTTCATTTTAAGTAATTGCATATTGTTCATTTAGTTGCATAGCTTGTATTTGACACTGTAAATATATCCTTCTGCCCTTTTTGGTTAGCTCTAAGTAGTAGTTTTTTAAGAAAAAATTGTGTAAAACTTTTGTTATTTTATCAACCCTGGGAGAAACAATACTTTGGTTTTTTGTTTTTTTTCTTTCAGCACAGGTGCCTGTATCACCAGTGATTCTCACACCAAGTGCTAAGCGTAAACTGCCAATAGATTCTTCTCATGGTTTCTCAAGTAAGAAAAGGAAATCCATCAAGCACAGTTTTAACTTTGAGCTGTTGCCAAGCAGTCTCTTCAGTAGCAGTTCTACACCAGTATCAGGTAGCAAATAGAATTTACATAATTTGATTATAAATACTGACATACCTATTCTGGGCAAAGTGCTCTTTTATATTAATACTTAGGAGCCAGAACTTTATTCCATGTCTTATCATATCTCTGGATTTTTATTTAAGATCTCCTATTCTTTAAAATGTTGTCATTGCTACTGTGTACTGTTGAGTGGGTTTTGACTCATGGCAACTTTTTGTGACAGAATAGAACTGCCCGGCAGGGTTTCTGAGGCTGACATCCTTATAGGAGTGGGCCTCCAGGTCTTTTCTCCTACAGAGTGGCTGGTGGGTATGAACTATCAAACTTTCGGTTAGCAGCCAAGTGTTTAACCACTGTACCACCAGGCTCCCATATACATTACAGTAATATTTATATTCATTATATTTACTAAAGTCATAAAGTAAGTGATGGGGCAAATTTAAGTCTGTCTGGCTCCAAACCTTGCTCTTCCTTCAAACTGCAGCAGTGCTCACCTTCATTTATATTACTTAAAGAGCTTAAATCAAAAAGTCTTTAATGTTTAACTTTTAGTTGACAACTAAAAAGTGAGAAACAGGCACATTTTTGTACATTTAGTTGAGTTAGGGTGCACCTAAAACTTCTTACCAAAAATTCTGTGATTCCTGTGGTTGCTTAAAGTGGAATTGGTGGCACTGTGGTTAAGGGCTTGGCTACAAAGAGAAAGGTCAGTGGTTCAAAGGGTTCAGTTGCTCCACAGGAGAAAGCTGTGGAAGTCTGCTTTTGTGAAGATTACAGCCTTGGGAACCACGTGAGGCAGTTCCACTATGTCCCACAGGGTCACTGTGAGTTGGAATGATCTGGACAAGTAGTGGGTTTGGGGTTTTGGTGGTTGCTTGAGGGAAGAAAGTAGATTGAGGCTTTAAATCTTTTAAAATTGTAGCTATTAATAGTTGATACTTTGAAAAGAAAATAACTCTATGTGTTATTATCACTTGTGCTTATCTTTATAGTTCACTTTGATACAAGCCCAGAAGGGTCATCGCAGAGTTCACTGTCTCCTGTAGCCATCAGTGGAAACCAGATTAGTACAGGTGTCCCAAGGAGAAGCACAAGGATTGCAGGCAAGAAAGTTTGCAGGTAATTTATCTGGACCATTTTATTTTTATTGGATAAATATTTGAGGTGTCTGTGTGTTTGTGTGTGTTTGTGTGTATTTATGCAAACTGTACATGCTATACCTTGTTTTGATGACAGCACAGTCCCCACACATGATTTTCCTAAGTGCACTGTGCCAATTTGTTTTTACGTGTTGATGACTTCAATTTATTTTCTGATTACTGAGGGACTAGCAAACTCTATCCATGGCTTCCTTGACCATAGTTTGTTTATAACCTTATTATACAATGATGATCAAAAGTAACATTTTTGGATTATTTTTATATACATAAGCAGGAGATTAAAGAAAATGAACAGAATGAAAGAAAACAGATCCAAGTGATTTATCTGTAACATGGGGGAATGAATGAATGAGGCTGAAATTCACTTCTGGAAATGTCAGGAGACTTATTACATACATATAGCATGCTATGCCAAAACTGTTTTACTTGTTTCATTGTTTCTTCAAATATGTGGACATGTTATTTACAAACAAAGTCTGTTATATGTATGTGTAGGTATATTTAATAAAATGTTAATCTGCCTGTAGAGAATTATGTTTATTTTGACCATAATAAAAAGAAACAATTATCCTCATATTCTTACTAATCAAATGTTTTGCATATGCCTATAAGAAAAAAATTTTTAATCTGAATCTACTTTATTCACTTAAAATCCTGTTTTGCATTGGTTTATGTAGTTTTAAATTTTTCTACTAATTTAAAGCAAATCTATTCTAATGATCCCAGTTTAGAAATGATTAAACTTCATGATAAACAGGAAAGAGTATTCTTATATATAGTAAAAGCCTGTGAAAGCCAGAACCTGTATAAGACAGAAGCTTGTGAGAGAAGGAAAACTGAAATATTTGTCATTAAAGCAAGCAGGTGAAAAGCGGTATCTGGTCAAAGGTGGAAAACTTGTGAGACCTGTACAGTCTAAAGTATCCTGAGAAGTTCCGGCTCTCACAGGTTTCACTGTATAAATTCAGTGTATACATACATGGTATTCTAAAGCTTAATAATAGAAAAATTATACTCTGTTCAATTATTAACAATCTGATTTGCTGTAGATTTTTCTCTCAGATTTCATATTGCAAGAATTTCTCTGGTGTTTTATTTTATAGGAATAAATGACATGTTTACTTTTCCTGTTTTTAGGGTAGAATCAGGAAAAGCAGGCTGTTTCTCTCCTAAAATCAGTCGTAAAGAAAAGGTTCGAAGATCTTTACGTCTGAAATTTAGCCTGGGGAAGAATAACAGAGATGTAAGTGTGTTTCACCACTTATTTCATTGATCTGTTTATAGTAGCGTAGAAGTGTTGGCTTGATGCTAAAAAGACCCATGTTACTTTTCCTGCCCTCCAACTATTGTCCTGTTCTCTACTCCCCTTTATAGCAAAATTCTTATAGTGGAGTTATTAGCTCCAACTCCTCTTTGTCACTTTGCTTAAACCTATTCCAATCAGCCTTTCATCAGATGAAATTGCTCACATCAAAGTCATCCATGAATTCAGCCTTGCTCAAACCAATGGTCAAATGTTGTTAGGTACCATTGAGTTGCTTTTTGACTTATGGTGACCTAGTGTGACAGCGTGGAACTTCCCCAGAGGGTTTGCTAGGGTGTAATCTCTATGGGAACAGATCTCCAGATCTTTCTCCCACGGAGCCTCTGGGACCCTTTTGTCTAGCAGCCAGAGGCTTCACCATTGTGCCACCAGGAGTGCTTTGTCAGATATCAGTCCCTATTTCATTGACCTATCAGCCCCCTTTGCCACAGATGATTACTTGCTTCTCTTTGATATACTTTCTTTCCTTGCTTCTAGGGCATTGCATTCTCTTGATTTTCTTTCTTCTTCACTCATTGCTTCTCAGACTCCTTTGCGCTGCAGTACCCGAAGTCCTTGGACTTCTCTCTTCTATCTCCGCTTAGTCAAGGTGCTCATCTTTTGTATTTGCGTAAGACTCTGTCTTCAGAAACCCTGGTGGCACAGTGGATAAGTGCTGTGACTGGTAACCAAAAGGTCAGCAGTTTGAAATCACCAGGTGCTCCCTGGAAACTCTGTGGAGCAGTTCTACTCTGCCGTATAGGGTTGCCATGACTCGGAATCAACTCGGCGGCAGTGGGTTTTTGTTTGTTTTTGTAATATCTTCAGCACAGCTTGCCTGAAGAACTTGACTGCTTCCGTAACATCTGCCTGTTTGATTTGCCAGGAGACATCTTAAATGTAACCTGTCCCAAATCGAGCTCCTGAGGTGCACTTCGTTGCTGCTGTCATCAGTGTCCCCTCCACCAAACCACACTTCTACCTGTAGACTCCCCATCTCAGTTGTAGCAGGCACCTCCATTCTTCTAGTCACTTAGGTCAGAAACTTCTTTCTCTCACATGCCTTGTCTAGTCCATTAGAAAATCCTGTGAACTTTAACCTCTGTTTTCAAAATATATCCAGATTCTGATGGCCAGTTCTTGCCTATGCTTCTGTTTCCATGTTCTCTAAGTTCTGTCATCTCTCCTAAATTACTGTCATCTCTCCTGGCTTGCTGCAGTAAGCCGTACTAGCTCCTCATGACAGGGCTACTGTGTCCACCTTTGCTGAAGTACTACAGTCAAAATTCACCCTTCAAAACCCAAGTTAGATCATGTCACTCCTGCTCATAACTCACCAGTGACTCCCAAGTTCACTCTGAATAAAATCCAAAGTTATGGCATTGTCCTCAGAGTGCTGTGTGACCCGTTGTCAGCCTACGTCTTCTCCTGCCACTCCCTCTCCTCACTTGGGCTTCATGCTCTCTGTCCTCCTTACCCTCTGTCGCGTATGCCAGACCTTGCTTCGGCCTCAGAGACGGCACTGGCACTTCCTTCTGCCTGCAGTGTTGCTCTCTCTGATAGCTTCGTGGTTCCTACTCTCATCTTCAGTTCTTTCCTCGAAAATCACTTTCTTCCTGATCTATTTAAAAGTATACTCTCAGCCTTCCCCACTCAGTATCCTACTTATCCTGCTTTGCCTTTCTCCATTGCATCTTTCGCTTTATTTATTGTATAACTTACTGTTAATCTTGTTTTTGTCCACGTCCACATCTGGAATGTGAATGCCTTGAAAACAGCATTTTCGTCTGTTTTTTCACTGCTATGAAAAGGCTCTCATAAAGTAAGCCTCCAATTTTTTTTAATTAATGAGTATGAGACTTTATTTTAATATCAACGTACAGTTTTCAGTAGCATGCAAGAATATTTGTTTGTTATAAAGTTGTCTCCTAATTGTTTTTAATCAACTGTAGAAGATTTTGGTAAATATGAAAATTACTTTGTGTTAATATTTCGAATTAACTAAGTTTGTTTCTTAACAAAGCGCTTTCAATTTTTCTTTTATTTACAGAATGGATGTTCATGTTCGGTGGTCAGTAGATGTGAAAATGTTGGTCGGCGACTTGCAAATCAACCAAGTTTGAAAAATGGGATTGAATCTGTAAAAACAGGCCTGCTTTTTAGTCCAGATATTGGTGAAAGATTAACAAAGAAAGGTACATGATGTTTACATTGTATTGTTAAGGTTTTACTCCAAAAGCCTATTTTAAGTCACTTTCTAATGGTAGACTATATTAATTTGCAATGCTAGAAATTGAAAGTTCATGTTTGAATAGTAAAAACATTTGAATTGGCCATGTATTTTTTGTCAGCAATTTGAGGTTGCTTATAAAAGTAAAGATAAAAATATTTGAAGCTTTTATAGTAGAAAAATATTTCTTCTAACAGATTTTTTATTGGAATTAAATGCTTAGTACCTCTGTGATATGTTTGGGTAGTACTTCAGCACTAGGTTAAATACAAAAGATTAAAAGTACTCAACTACTTTATTTTAGGTTCAAAAAAGATCAGTAAGTCTGAGGAATACTTGCTAACTCCAGAGCGACTGGATGGAGCAAATTACCGGAGGTCTTGGACTGGACCTGGTAATTCAAGTTTTCAAGAAATAGATGCAAATGAAATATCTCCAATAGCAGGAAATCTGGAAGTGGAAAACTCTTCTCGGGAGCCTGATTTTGCAGTTGAAAAATCATCTGTTGCTTTGTATGAACTCAACCCTTCCAGTGTACAGAGTAAGAATAATCACAGTGTAGCTGGAAACAACTCTAGTGGGGATGAAAGTAAATTGACCACAGAGACCTTAGTGAAAATTCAGAAAGCATTTTCTGAATCTGGAAGCAATCTTCATGAATTGATAAATCACAGGCAATTATCAATAACTAATGTGGGACAAGGAAACTTAAATGAATCATCTTATGTAGAATGTAGCCCAGAGAAAAACATATTTGAAACTAATGATTTGACTGTGATAGAATCAGAGGAGAAGTATGGACACCATATTAGTAAAGATGAAAACCATTTTTCAGAGAGAAATTTCTTACATCAAATGCCAAAATTGGTCAAAGAAGCAACTCTAAAATGTTATTCAGCTGAGATGAAGACGGAACATGAACAAAATGTTTGTTCAGATATACCAGAAGATTATTCCAGCAAGCAGGAACTCCCCAGTGATGAACAAATAAAGAAACAGAAATCCCCAGAAGATGAACTAAATACTACATTAAAGGAGAATAAGAATGTGATTGAAGAAAACTTACTAAAGCATGAAGCTTCTGAGGTGGATGTAGCTACATCATCTTCCTCAGAGCACATTATGTATAGTATAACAAGCGTATCAAAGCCTCAGCCTGTGAGAATTGTTAAACAGCGGTCTTTGGTGCGGGCATGTGATGAAACGGTTTCAGAAAGTGTACACATGCCAGAACATGGCAAGGTTTCTGACCACATACAGTGGTTTAATAAACTTTCTTTAAATGAACCAAATAGAACAAAAGTTAAGTCGCCTCTTAAGTTTCAGCGTACTCCTGTTCGTCAGTCTGTGAGACGGATTAATTCTTTGCTGGAGTATAATAGACAACCTGTAAAGCATAAGTCAGTGAGTCACAGAGATGCTGCTTCTCCTCTGGTTAAAGCAGTGAGCTGTGACAGTGCTCTTTCTTTTACAGAAAATATGTCACAAGAGTCCTCTGTTACATATGACAAATCAGGGATTAAAAACCAGAAATCTACACCACATGAGCAGCCAAGTGTTGGGGGAATTTTAAAATCAGGCGTAGAGTTAACTTCCAGGTCTTTTTCAAAGATAAAGATACCCCAAGATCCAGTGAATGTATCTCATGGGCCTGCTAGAATTTGTAAACAGGAAGTGGTATCTCATGACCAAATTAAGGTTCCTTTGGAGGACCTGACTAATTATGATATATTAAAATCTGCTATAAATAATAATATAGGCTTTTCTTCTGGGGAAAATAATAGAGTCCTTAGGAAACCATCTGACAGGGAAAGGGCTTGGTATAAAGGTTCTCCAAAAGCTCCTTTTGGAAAAGGTCAGCTATTAACAACCAGTAAACCTGTAGACTTGTAATTGGTAAATGATATTCTTTATTCTTGTCATTAGTGTAGAGAAAATTACTGATCAGCGATATGACTTGAAGAATAATCATGTTATTTTTGGCTCAGGATGATTATTAAATCAGATCTTTCTCAGAAATATTTTGATTTTACTGTACAAGCAACTTGAATTTTATACTTGTATAAATGACTTTTTCATAATTGTGGCAGTATTTAAACTACTTTCAATTTTATTGTGTGTTCATAAAGCAGAGATGACATGTTAATTTTCTAAAGAATTGTTGACTGGGTTTATGAGTAAGTAATGTTTGAAACAGGCATGAATTTTATTTTTCCATGTAATAGGATAAGTGGAGTGAGCTGTACATACTTGCTGTTGTTCCTCCTGTGTCAGATAAAGCTTCTGCAAGAAATTTCCAGACATGTAAAGGGAAGAGATAAACCCCACAGATTTTACTTCTTGATTTATATAAAATTGATGTATATTGCCTTTACCCAAACTTCCTTAAAATTCATTTTCTTGATAAGATCCTAATACTTTATTCTTGTTTGGGGCAGAGTTAATTGGTTTGTATTGTCTGTAGATTTGTACAATGTATTCATTTTAACTAAGAATGACGAAAGCAGAATAATGATTAAAATGTACTCCTATGTTATGATGATGCAGAAGTAATTAGTGATTGCTAAGCCATACTATGTTTACAGTTAATTTGCACAAATACATTTGTATCTGTTTTGTCCAGTATAGAATCTGAAATATTTAAGGAGGAATAATTAAACTTGAAAAAGTTTAATCAAGGAGCTTTCTTACATATAGATACCCAGTTTTAGAATTTCAAATAGTTGATGCACCTCTCTGTGTGTTTAACTAGGATCAGAGGCTGCAGTGGTTTTCTCTTGTGTGTAAATGTTATTTATTTAGTTTGGACATTAAACAGAATTTTCTGGAATACAAGTTGACTGAGACTCTGTTAGAAATTCAAAGTGCTGTTTAATACTTGACCCCAATTGTCAAAAAGTACCATTTAATACTTGACCCCAAATATCTAAATTTACATTTTAAATTATTAAATGAAATCTTTAAAACTACAGATCTTTAAGAAAACAGTATGATGACTGATAGAGCATATTCTCTAGGTTTTAGAGAAAAGAATAAGCAGGCAGAAGCAGCTGCTTCTGACTGTTCTCCAGGTCGGTTGTTCAAGTGCCACATTCAGATAATGGGACAGAGCAGAACCTCGCTGCATACCTGCTCAGAGCAGCCAGACTTACACATGAGGATGTTCTCATCATCACACGTTTGCTTTCCTAAGTTCTACTTGGAAGTGGTACATCTGTTGTATTTCAAAGCTATTTCTCTCCATACGTTCCCTAGGAATTAACCCTAACTCAGAATTAGCATTTGACTATATAGTCTGTAAAAATCTGTAAATATAAACATTGTATTATCTGACATCAAAAGTGTTTAATAACAAAGACTGGGCATGAATTTCAGATCTCTGTGATATTTCTAGTGCCAAGTAGAGAAAGCAAGTATTTGTGAACTCTGAGATACATGTTGTTTAGTTTAAAGCAATTTTTTTTCTCTGACTTTTGTACCTCTTGAAATATATTTTCAGTTAGAGGGAATGAATGAAATGGAACGAAATGTTAATTTGGAGTGCTGATTTGGTTCAGAAAGCATACAGGGTTAACTAGAAATCACCTGAATTAGTGGCTTTTCTGATGAATGCATCAATAAAGATGTTTGTTTAAGAGAAATAAACTACCCACATGTCACTCCTATTTTTATTAGCTGAAAGCTGCAATGTGCAGGAGGAATATGACAATAGTTTGGAGCCGTAGTAATTAGAGAAAGCATCGGGAAAGTAAATCCTAGATTTCTTCATGCCGAAGCTGGAATTTGACATAGATGGTTGGTGTGGAGGTTTAGATAAAAGATCCAGAACTAATATTCATGGAGATTTTCAAGTATACCTTGATGTATTGTTAACATTTTTCTAGCAACCTCTGTCCTGATCAATAAAAGGGATCATGAAAGCAGTTACACCTTATCACATCTTTGTCACCACGAAATGTTCTTAGGACCTCAGCTTTTGTCTATTACGTGTACCACTGCTTCTTTCTTCAAGTCAAAGAATTTTCCTTTCTTCTTTTTTGTACTTTAGATGGCTTACAGGGCAAGTTAGTTTCTCATTAAAAAATACACATTGTTTTGTGACATGGGTTGCCAACCGCATGTCATGTCAATCCTCTTTCCCCTGCTTGACCTCAGGTTCCCCATTACCAGTAGTCCTGTTCCCTCCTGCCTTCTCATCGTCCTTGCTTCTCGGCTGGTGTGCACATTTACTCTCGTTTTGTTTCATGGTCTTGTCTGAACTAAAACAATTTTTTAAGGTGTTCTCTAACCGAGGAGGAAACCCTAATGGCGTAGTGGTTAATTGCACAGCTGCTAACCAAAAGGATGGCAGTTCCCATCCACCAGCTGTTCCTCGGAAACTGCGGGCCAGTTCTAATCTGTCGTATAAGGTCACTATGAGTCAGAATCGACTCGATCGCAGGGTATGATGGAGGAGAGTCCGAAGGTGTTCACGGCTGACGTCTGCAGGCCGGATGAATGGGTCAGCGCTGCTGGCGAGAGGCGTGTCTATCTCTCCTTCTCTCCCGGCGGCCTCCACCTGCTGGGGGCGGGGCGGGGCGGGGCGGGGCGGGGAGGGGCGGGGCGGGGCGGGGCTAGGTCGCGGAGGGCGGTGACGCACGCCGTCCCCGCTACCCGGCTCCCTGCCAGACCCGAGCCGCGGCCCGGACTGCAGCAGCCTCCCTGGCAGCACCTCGGTGAGTACCGCGTTGGTACCAGCTCCACCTGCTCCTGCCCAACCCAAGATATGTGCCTCCTTCGAGATTGCGACTAAGGGAGGGTTTCCTGCTGAAATTATCGAGCTGAATGGAGGTTGGGGCCAGACACAGGGTGGCTGGGGGGTTGTGGGGCTTGGCTCTACCCGAGGAGAAAGGAATATAGAGGGAGGACACGGGTGGCTCACCAAATCCGAATGGTGTTGGCAGGCCATGGAAATAAGACACACAAACATCAAGCGTTCCCAGCGGACTGGGAAAGATGGAGGTGGAGTCTGCCTCGGGCCTTTTCCCTCGCAATCGCGGGCTTGGCTTGTGGCCGCAAGGAGCTGTTTTCAGCTCTTGGGGTAGCAAGATTTCATGTCTGGAAATTACTAAAGACTTTCCTGCTAACAGAAAAATACACAAGGAGTATGAATATTTCCATTTCAGGGGAGAAAACTGGTTTTGCTCCTTTAATCCCTCCACCCCCCGAAGAATATTTAAAAAGGGGTGATGAAAAAGGGGAGTTTGCAGGACTGCTGGCCTGAAGCATCCACCTCAGCAGGGTGGACAGCTGCGGCAGCCATGTGAATAGTGTGCCCTTGTTTTGAACGCTTATCCCTAGGAGCCAAAACTGAGGACAGGCAGATTCTTCCTGTCTGCTTCGTGTCTCCTGTCCTCATCACCCTTCCCCAAATTCTCATCTCCAAAACTGGAAAGATAAACAGGCCAGCCTGAGGCAATATGGACAACACAACAATTGCAAATATTGTATGGGGCTTACTCTGCCTGTCTTTGTTCTAATTCTGCTTACATGTGTTTGCACATTTATCCTCACAACAGCCTGACGCGGTAGATAATACACCCCAAACCAAAATGAAGCTCAGTGCTAACCAGTCTTTTCTGACTCATAGCATCCCTATAGGACAGAGTAGAACTGTTCCTTAGAGTTTCCAAGGAGTGCTTGGCAGAATCCAACTGCCGACCTTTGGGTTAGCAGACATAGCACTTAACCACTTCGCTCCTAGGATTTCCGATATGCACTCCTTCAACTTTTGCAGATAAGGAAACTGAGGCACTCACCCAGTGTCTTAGTCATCTAGTGCTTCTCTAACAGAAATACAAGTGGATGGCTTTCAAAAGAGAAATTTTATGTTGCCACAGTCCAGTATACTAAAAGTACAAATTCAGGATGTCAGTTCCCGGGAAAGGCCTTCTTTGCTGAATCTGCAGGAAGGTCCTTATTGTCAGTCTTCCCCTGGACTGGCAGCTTCTGAGACACAGGGACCACAGTCTGTTCTAAAGGACACACTCAACTTCTGACACAGCTTCTTGGTGGTATGAGGTCCCCAAGTCTCTCTTCTAGCTTCTTTCCTTTATATCTCAGAAGACTGCCTCAAGGCACGAAACAATCTTACACACTGAGTCCTGCTCCCCAACACAAGTGCTGCTCGTCCTCAGTAACATCACAGAGGCAGGGTTTACAGCATACTCAATATCAGGAATCACAGCCCAGCCAAATTTCTATAGACATTTCTTGGGGAACACAGTTCAATCCATGACTCCTGGGATCACCTGTCTAGTGCAAGACTGAGTAAGCATATTTTGTCTTCCTACCAGGTGGCAAGGGAGGGCCTGTGTTTGTGTATTTCCTTTCTTGTCAGAATCACAAATATAATTGGTGTTTGATAAGTTACAATGTTCTTTTCCACCCCCACTCCACTCCCAACCTTTCTGTCCTTCTTTACTATTTGTTTCTCTCGAACGCCTTCCGATTAGGGCTTGTTCCCCAGAAACAGGGAAAACACAAGAGTGTCACTGTCCATGTCTCTTTCTCAAAACAGAAGCAAGATCAGTTTTTTTTTTTTCCTTTTCATAGGAAGAGGAGATGGTGAGAGTGGTTGGGTTGGGGTGATGCAGAACATTCTGGGAGGTGCAAGGACAATAGAAAATGAATGAGCGTGAAAACAAACACTATACAGACCACATTTACTTGCCCTGAAACAAAAAGTAAATCAAAATATGACTGCTCACCTAAAATACTGCTTATAAGTGGGTTAATTTTTCATAAGCCCAAGGGCTGAAACAGAAGGCTGGAAACTTGATAATTTTGAAGTTGGGAAGTAATGTAAAGTTAGAGGAAAAGGTTACTTTGGAAAAAATTCTCATTGTTAGTAAAGATTAATATGATAGTTAACCTAGAGTATAACCATAAACCAAAAAAAAAAAACCCAAACTGTATAATTCTCTTTATGTTAAAGCAGTGAATTGAATTCCAAGCGTATAGTTGTTTGAATGTGATACCCGTGATAGACTAAACCAGAAAACTTATTACATTCTGGCTAATTCCAGCTCACAGTGACCATATATATGACTGTATAGAACATCCCTGTAGCCTCTCAAAGGGGCAGCTGGTGGATTTAAACAGCCGACCTTCTGTTTAGCAGCCAGAGCTCTTAACCACTGCCCTACCAGGAAGCCTGTGTACAGGTCTCGTGCCAGCTGCCATTTTTATGGCAGATTGAGTTTTGCCTCATTGGTGACAGACTATGTTTTGTCTATGTAATTAAGTCTTATGTATAGAGTGTGTTGTACCCCGTGTGTACTTTCTATTTTGAAATATCAGTATATGTAAATGTAAATATGAATCTGCATACTTTGTAATCTTTGATTCTTCTTACAGACCATCATGGCCAACAATATTTTTAGAGACATGACAGAAATTTCTTAGGTTTCTTACTTATCCCTGAGAATGGCCCAGAGTTCCCACCTAGGTAGCTTCCCTCAACATGCACAAATATTTGCTGCCAATGAATGTTCTGTGTAGACTGTCAGTTACGAACAGGAAAATAAAGACTATAAACAGGAAAAAAAAAAAAAAAGAGAATTGCTATTCTAGGCCAGCCGTCCCAAGAACGGGGGTACAGAGGGAATTGGACACGTCAGACTGCTTTGTTTCTTTAATACCTTCCCACAGCAGATGTCTTGCACAGGGTAGACACTTAAGACCAAAGCAAAACTCTTAAAGATTTTGTCATTGTGTTCCTTCTTGGGTGGCTTATGAAGTGGTTATATGATTGCATTATCACGATCGCCAGTTGTGGTCAGTTGAAAAATGTCTTTTTCTGCAGGTTAAAAATGGCTTCCGGAAGGGTCTTTGCCCTGCTGTCTGGTCTACTGTTTTGGTTGGCATTTGGATGGACCTTGACATCTGCTTATAGTCCTCGGACCCCTGACCGGGTCTCAGAAACAGATATCCAGAGGCTGCTGCATGGCGTTATGGAGCAGCTGGGCATTGCCAGGCCTCGAGTAGAATACCCAGCCCATCAGGCCATGAATGTTGTGGGCCCACAGAGCATCGAAGGTACCTACTGTGTTCTGCGAGTTGGAAGTTTTTATTAGCGTTTTAAATACTACTTGTTTTTTCTTTTTTGTTGTACTTTAAGTGAAAATTTATAGTTCAAGTCGGTTTCTCATACAGAAACTTGCACATGCATTTTTATGTGACCCTAGCTACTCTTTGCTGACTGTGTCAGCATACTCTTCCTCATCCTGTCCCTTCCCATGTCCACTCAACCAGCCCCTGTCCCCCTCTGCCTTCTCATGTTGCCTCCAGACAGGAGCTGCCCAGTTAGTCTTATGTATCTACTTAAGCCAAGAAGCACACTTTTCACCAATATCATTTTATGTCATGTACAACAGTTAAATCTTTGTCTGAAGTGTTGGCTTCAGGAATGGTCTCAGTTCTGGGCCAACAGACAATCTGGGGGCCCTGTCTTCTGGGGATCCTCCAGGGTGTCAGACCATCACCTGTGGTCTTTTTACCTGCGTTTCAGTTCTGCACCTCACATATTTCACATTCCATCAGGGACCCTGTTGTCTTCCCTGGTCATTGATGGTAGGTGGGCACCAATCTAGTTCTTCTCATTTCATGCTGATATAATCTTTGGTTTATGTGGCCCTTTCTGTGTCTTGGGCTCATACTTTCTCTGTATCTTTGGTGTTCCCCTTGCTCCTTTGCTCCAGATGCGTTGAGACCAATTGATGCTTCATAGATGGCTGCTAGCTTTTAAGACGCCAGGCACCACTCACCAAAGTGGGATGTGGAACATTTTCTTAATAAACTTCATTATGCCAGTTGACCCAGATGTCTTCATCCTGGACCCCTGCCCCTGCTATTCTTAAAATGTTTGATTGTATTCAAGAAACTTCTTAGCTTTTGGTTCAGTCCACTTGTGCTGACTTCTCTACAGTGTGCTGTCCCTCCCTTCACCTAACTTAATTCTTACCTACTGTTTAATTAATAAGTAGCCCTCTCTCTCCCTCCCCAACCATCAAAGAATGTTTTCTTCTGAGTTTGAACCTTTTCTTGAATTCTGTTAATATTGGCCTCTTACAATATTTACCTTTTTGCCACTGGCTAATTTCACTCAGCATAATGCCCTCAGAGTGTTCTTCACCGCTGCATAGTATTCCATAGTGTGAATATGCCATAATTTGTTGATCCACTCATCTGTTGATGAGCACCTGGGTTGATCTCATTTTTCTGCTAATGTAGACAGTGCTGCGATGAACATTGGTGTGTGTATCTCAGACAGTTGGTACATTTTAAAGAGATTATTTCCTCTCCTGTCTCCAGTTTCAGTTTCTTCTTTGCATTTTATATACACAGTATATAGATAACCCCTCAGGGGATTTATCTATCTAATTCCAATTTCTAGCCCCAGAAAGTATCCCAAAGTCTGGTATGTAATGGGTGCTCAGTGAATCTGTGCTGAGTCAAAGAAGTAGCACCTAAAAATAAACGAACCCGCACCCCATGTTTTCCCCTGCTGTTGACCTTAGGGAGACGGTATCCCCAGCTGGTTGCCTTTTTGAGCCACTGCCAGCCAGAATGTGTAAGATTCCTGAACTGTAGGGCCTGCAGGGTTGGATTTGATGCCGAGGGATGACACCAGATAGACCCGGGAGGAGTAAGAACCTCCTGTGACGCAGTGTCCACACCATGCTTTGCTTCCTCTCAGGTTCTGAGGGATCTCCTTCTCCACTGAGGTGGAGCCTGAAGCAGCAGCATGGTTGACTGAAGTTGGACAGAAAGGAGCACTTCCTTACAGTTCAGTTGTTTGCCCCTTACAGTGGGTCTTAAGGATACCATGTTGAGGGATATGAATATCTTCTCTATATAGTCTCAGAACACACACTCAGCCAAATAACTGTCCCTGTGGATTGATGATCCATAATTTTGCCTGAGTCTGTGATCTCCCAAAATTCCCTCTGCTCTGGGGAACTGTGAAAGCCAAGAGTGTTATCAATACATCATTCATGTTTCTGTGTTGTTTACCTAGATTTGAAGCTGCTGAGTAAAATTACCTCTGTATGGTTGTTTTCTATTTATGCTGACTTTTTGATTTCAAAAGAGGTTAAAACAGATACTTGAATCAGCAAGCAAGCAGCCCTAGCATAGAACCAATCAGAACAAATTAGCGGGCTTCTCGTCGTCTCTTTTAGGGTGAATTTAAATCCTTGCCAGTAACTGCCTCCTGTTCCTTCAAGCACAGCTTATCCATTTCAGACCCACTCTTTTGAGACAGTAAATATCTGCCCTTTTAACACAGTAAGTGCTTGGTTAGTCACCCTGCTGTTGTCATAGAGAAAAAGCTTTGTGAGTTTCCATTATGCTTGGAGGCCTGATCATCTGTGCTGGAAAAGAGACAGCATCTCCCTGGGCATGAAAAGCCTGTGTTAATCCAGAGCCTCATTTAATTCACTTCATTTATTTCCAGCTATTTAGCCCCTGGGTGCCACAAATGATTCATGTGCTTGGCTACTAACTGAAAGTTTGGCTATTCAAACCCACCCAGAGGCACCTCGGAAGAAAGGCTTCCAAAATGTCATAGCCAGGAAAATCCTATGGAGGGCAGGTCTGTTCTGCAACACTTGGAGTCTCCATGAGTCAGAAGCAATTCAACAGCAGCTGGTTTATATGCCAGAATACTGTGCAGGAGTCTGGGGTAGCTCTGCCTTGAAAGATTCACAGTCCAGGGTGTGTGTGTGGAGGAGTGGAGTGTTGTTACTTTTCTGTCCAGTTGATTCCTGCTCATGGCAAGCCCATGTGTACAGAATTGAACTGTACCTCACAGAATTTTCAAGGCTGTGATCTTTTGGAGGAAGATCACCAGGCTTCTAGGGCACCTTTGAGTGGGTTCTTACATTTCCGTTTCCATCCAGAGACTCCTGCCTAAGGGGAGGAGTGCTATCAAAAGGTACTGCATCGTATCATGGCAAGTATTTGGGAAGATGCACGAATATTAGCTGCCGTGCAGCAGGGTGTAGGAGTGAGTTACTCTGCTCGGGGATTCTTTGACAAAGCAACATTGGCCCGGCTTTTAAAAGTTGAGTGGAATTCATCTGAGGCTGCTGAGGGAGCAGCAAGTGAAAAGGCAAGGAGGCATAAAGGAGCATGGTTTAGAAGAATCGGTAATTAAAAAATCAGCTTCTGTTATTAGCCATGAAGTAATGTGAGGGTATAGGAATTCTGGGTCCCCTCTAGCAGCCTCAGTAAGGAATGAATATTGGCTTGCGTTTCAATTTCTATTGCTGTGTAACAAGTCACCACGTTACTTCTCCACATAGATTAGTACCCGTGTATGATTTCAGCTTCCGTGGTACAGGAGCTATTTTGGCACGGGTTAGCCGGGTCCTCTGCTCAGTCTCCCCAGGCTGAAGTCACGGCGTTGGAAGGGCTAAAATCCCAGCTAGAGCGCCAGGTCCTCCTTTACCTTCTCTGGGTTGCTGGCAGAATTCAGTTCCTTGTGGTTATAGGACTAAGAAAGAACCCAACCGACTGCCGTGGAGTCAGTTCCAACTCACAGTGGCCCTATAGCAGAGAGTAGAACGGCCCCCACAGGATTTCTGAGATGGTAATCTCTACAGAAGCAGACTGTCAAATCTTTCTCCCGTGGAGCGGCTGGTGGGCTTGAACTGCCAAGCTTTTTGTTAGCAGCTGAGCACTTAACCAGTGAGCTACCAGGGCTCTCCTTGGTTATAGCAACCCATTAACCCATTGCTGTCACATCAGTTCCAGCTCATAGCGACCCCATAGGACAGAGTAGAACTGCCCCATAGAGTTTCCACGGAGCACACATGGTAATTATACTTACTCTCCTCCCATTCTCATCTAGTCCATTATAGTCCACTGTTCCCACTGCATGTTCATCACTTCAAGAGTATTTACTGAGTGTCTGGGAAATAAACCTGAATCTCAGACAGTGGCAAGGAAGGATAAACAAATAAATTGTACAGTATGTCAGGTGGTTATAAGTGCTTGTAAACAAAGTAAAGTAAGATCGGGGGCAGGAGAAAACAATGTAAAATTAGGGGTTGGAAACTCCTCACTGGGAAAATGAGCAGAAATCTGAAAGAGTTGAGAGAGTAAGCTGTGTGTTATGTGGAGGAAGAACATTCCCGGCTAAATTGTGTCCCCCCAAAATATGTGTCAGCTTCTCTAGGCCATGTTGCAGGAACTGTGTGATTGTGTCATCTGATGTGATTTTCCACTGTATTTTAAAACCTACCTCTACGGCGTTAATGACGTGGGATTAGCAGTGGTTGTGTTAATGAGGCAGGACTCAATCTGTAAGATTAGGGTATGTCTTAAATCAGGATCATTTGAGACACAAAAGAGAGAAGCAGCAGAGATGAGGGACCTCACACCACCAAGAAACAAGAGCCAGGAGAAGAGCGCAGCCTTTGGATCTGGGGCCCCTGCACTGTGAAGCCCCTATACCAGGTGAAAATTGATGACAAGGACCTTTCTCAGAGCTAAGAGAGAGAGAGCGCCTTCTCCTGGAGCTGGCACCCTGAATTCAGATGTCTACCCTCCTAGAGACTGAGACAGTAAACTTCTGTTTGTTACAGCCATCGACTTGGCGCATTTCTGTTGTAGCAGTACAAGGTAACTAAGAAAGTAGGGGCTGGGAACTCCTCACTGGGAAGATGAGCAAAAATATGAAGCAGTTGAGAGACTAAGCTCTGTGATACGTGAAGGAAGAGAATTCCAGGCTGATGTAGCAAACCAAACCAAACCCAGTGCTGTCGAGTTGATTCATAGCCAGTGATAGAGCAGGAAGTACAAAAGCTGTTAGATGGGAGCTGATGGAGAAAAAGCTACAAGCCTGGTGTGGCTAAATCCAAAAGATTCCAGGAAAGTAGTGGATGTGTGGGGACAGGTCACACAGCACCTTATAAAAAACCCATTGTCGTCGAATTGATTTAAACTTATAGTGACTCCACAGGATAGAGGAGAACTCACGGGGTTTTAGAGCTGTGATGTCTAGGGAAGTAGACTGTCACATCTTTCTTTTGTAGAGCAGCTAGTGGGTTTGAACTGCCAGTTTTTCAGTAAGCAGCTGAATGTTTTGTAATACAAAAAAACCACTGCTGTCAAGTCGATTCTGATTCACAGTGACTGTTTTAGTTATCTAGTGCTGCTTTAACAGAAATACCACAAGTGGATGGCTTTAAAAAGAGAAATCTTATTTGTCACAATCCAGTAAGTTAGAAGTCTGAATTCAGCGTGTCAGCTCTAGGGGAAGGCTTTCTTTGCTGGATGTGGAAGAATGTCCCTGTCATCAATATTCCCCTGGATTGGAAGCTTCCGAGATGCAGGGACCCTGGTCCTTCCAAAGGATGCACTGAGCTCCTGGCACTGCTTCTTGGTGGTATGAGGTCTGCAAGTCTCAGCTTGCCTTCCTTCTTTTATATCCCAAGAGGCCACCCCAATCCATGCTGCTATCCCACATCTTGAGTCCTGCCTCATCAAGTCAACTGCAGCCCTTGCACACTCATTAGTATCATGAGGCAGGATTTACAACAGGAAGGACATTACACAATACCAGGAATCATGGCCCAGCCAAATTGCTATGGATTTTGGGGGGAACACAATTCAATTCACGACAGTGACCCTATAGGACAGAGTAGAATTGCCCCACAGAGTTTCTAAGAAGCGCCTGATGGATTTAAATAGCCAATCTTTTCGTTAGCAGACGTGGCACTTCACCACTACAGCGCCAGGGTTTGCAAGTTTTATAGGCCTATAAAAGCTGACATTTCCTCTGAAAAATAAGTGAAGCAATTAGAGGATTAGACGGAGCGATGTGATCAGCCTTTGTTTAAAAAGGACCACTCTGAATACTGTGTTGAAAATATACCTATAGGAGAGGGAGGAGAGGTGATGCCCCAGGTAAGAGATGTTGTAGCATGATAACTATGGGAGTGATGGGAAGTGGTCAGACTGGATTTGTTTTGAAGTTAGAGCCAGTAAGATTTCCTTATGCACCGGACATTGGAGCTGAAAGGAAAAGGTGTCAAAGGTGACACCACGATTTTGACTTGAAGAACTGGAAAAATGGAAAACTGCAAGAGAAGCAAGTTTTCATGAGAAGATCAGAAGCTCAGTTTTATGTGTGTTTATTTTGAGATATCTTTTAGATTGTTCATCTCAAGGTCAGTAACTTCCAAGCCAAATTCACCTACACGCTGACTCCTCTGATTCTCTTGACCACTGCCTTAAAATCCTTTTCTTTCTTGGTTTTGATGCTAAGATATACCAGTAGGGTATACTTTTGCTTTTATTCAATCCCTTTGTTTTTCTCCTGTAATTATTTCTTCTCAGTTTTGTGTATTAGTTTTTCCTCACCCTGTAATGCAGTTTTTAATTATCAAATTCTTCAGAGTTCAGTGCTCATCTGCTCCTTCTAAATTCTCTGCCTAGGTGGTCTCATTCATTCTCCTGACTCTATACACTTTGTCTTTGCTGATGACTCTAATATGTGTGTTTACAGCTGGACTTCTTATTTTGTATATCCACAAACTTGCATAAATCTCCAAATTACCATTCCTTAGTCCTGATTTCTGGATCTGCCACCTTCCCTAGTCTGCTCATATCACTGTTTTCTGTCTCAATCAGCAGTGCCACCACTTAGCCATATACACCATGCAAAAACCCAGGAGTTCCCTTTGATTTTCATATCACACGTTACACCCAATCATAATTTCCATCTCCAAAGTATACCTGTAATTTGCCTATCCTCTTCTCTAGCTGTACTTCAAACATCGGGTCCAAGATACCATTGTGTCTGGCACAGATTTCTTTTTTTTTTTAATGTGTCTTTTATTTTATTTTTTTCATTATGATTAAGTGAAAGTATACAATCCAGATCAATTTTGCATGTCTGCCTGTCTGCAACTCCGTCTGCTCTCCTCACCCTGTGACAGCACACTCTTCCTTTTTACTCTTTGTTTCTAGTATCCTCTTAATGAATACCTGTCTCCTCCTGTCACCCACTTCTCTCCCATCTAGAAAGACAACAATAGGGCAGCCTACTATAAATGTATAAAACCATGAAGTACACATACCACAGTTTTCTGTTATAATACTTTTAATTGCAATTGAGTCTGTTGTGACATCTCCTGCGTCATGTCTTATTTGGGTTATTTGTTTCCTTTCCTGTTTTTCTTTTGTAAGTTTAGCCAGTGGTTTATCAGTTTTGTTGGTCTTTTCAACAAACCAGCTTTTGGTTTCGTTAATTCTTTCAATTGTTCTTATATTCTCTAATTCATTTAGTGCTGCTCTAATTTTTATTATCTGTTTTCTTCTGGTGCTTGAGGGGTTCTTTTGTTGTTGTCTTTCTACTTGTTCAAGTTGTAGGGTTAATTCTTTGGTTTGGGCCCTTTCTTCATTCTGGATGTGTGCAGTTATAGATATTAACTGACCTCTAAGCACTGCTTTTGCAGTATCCCATAGGTTCTGATAGGAAGGGTTTTTATTCTCATTTGATTCCATGAATTTCTTTATTGCATCTTTGAATTCTTCTATAACCTATGAATTTTTTGAGTAAGATGTGGTTCAATTTCTATGAATTTGAATTTCTACCCTTGCTTTTTATGTTATTGATTTCAACTTTTATGGCTTTAAGGTCCAAGAAGATGCTTTGCAATATTTCAGTGATTTTTTATTTTGTTGAGACTTGCTTTATGGCCTAATACATGGTCTATTCTGAAGAATGTTCCATGTGCTTTGGAAAAGAAGGTGTATTTCTCTGTTGTTGGGTAAAAAGTTCTGTATATATCAATGAGGTCTAGTTGTTGGTTATCACAATCAGATCTTTGGTATCTTTATTGACCTTTTCTCTGGATGATCTGTTCATTACTGAAAGTGAAGTGTTGAAGTCTCCTGCTATTACTGTGCAGTGATCTATCTCATTTTTAGTGTTGTCAGCATTTGTTTGATGTATTTAAGAGGCTCTGGTATTGGGTACATAGATATTTAATATTGTTATATCCTGCTTGTGTATTGAACATTAAAGCAGTAGTGACCATCCTTATCCACAATGGTGGATTTTTACTTCAAAATCTGTTTTGTCTGTGATAGGTATTGCCACTCCTGCTCTTCTTTGTATGTTGTTAGCTTGGTATATGCTTTTATGTCCTTTGATTTTCAATTTGTTCATATTTTTCAGTCTAGTGTGTGTTTCTTATAAGCAGCATATAGACAGATCATGTTTTTTGAACTAACCTGTTACTGTTTGTCTCTTTATTGGAGCATTCAATCTATTTGCATTCATGTAATTATTCATGGGTATATATTTAGCACTATCATTTTGGTGTGTTTATGTTTGTGTGGTTGATGTTTTCTTTGTTCCACTTAATATTCTGTTCATGGTCCTTTCTCTTTATGGGTTTTCTTTTTATCCTTTTCAGTGTTGGTTTTGTGTTTGTTGAGACACCTGTATTATGTTTCTTGTTTTGATGTGTAGTATTGTTAGTTTGCTTTGCAGCTATCCCTTTGTTCCCCCTTAATGTTCTCAATTTAAACCAATCTTTAATTTCTGTATATGTACTTCACTTCCTCTCCATCTGAAAGGACTATAAATACTGTAATATATCCCTCTTTATAGTGTGATGGTGTCATAGTTTACATGTTAAGATCTCTGTTTTACTAATTTTAATATTTTAGCCTTGATTGAGTTTTCTGACTTTCTTAGCTGAGTAGGACTTAGATGCTTTGTCTTGCATTGCATCCTTGAGTATACATGTGATGTTAATTGATTTTCTGATTGAAGAGATTCTTTCAATACTTCTTGTAATTTTGATTTGTTTTTTGCAAAGCTTCTGTTTATCTGAGAACATCTTAATTTCATGTTATATTTGAGAGAAAAATTTTCAGGATATATAATTCTTGTAAGCAGCGTATAGACAGATCATGTTTTTTGAACTAACCTGTTACTGTTTGTCTCTTTATTGGAGCATTCAATCTATTTGCATTCATGTAATTATTCATGAGTATATACTTAGCACTATCATTTTGGTGTGTTGGAAATTTTTCTCCTTCAAGGCTTTGTATGTGTTATCCCACTGCCTTCTTGCCAACATGGTTTCTGCTGAGAAGTTAGAGGACAGCCTACAAGGCTTCCCTTTGTACATTAGCATAAAGCCTAGCTGCATTTAACAGCCTCTCCTTATGTTTCATTTTGTTAGGAGTGATTATAATACATCTGAGTGTCTTTCTTTTGGGGTCTATCTTTTGTGGAGTTCTATAAGCATCTTGAATAGCTATGTTGTCTTCTTTCATCATGTCAGGGAATTTGTCTGTCAGCTGCTCTTCAACAATTGCCTCTGTATTTTCTGCTATCCCTCCCTGTTCAAGAACTTTAATTATTCATGGATTATTCCTCTTGATAGAGTCCTGTGTGCTTCTTAATGCTTCTTCATTTTTCTTGACTCTTTTATCTGATTTCTCCTCATAAATGCTGGTGTCAGTTACTTTATGTTCCATTTCACTAATTCTGCATTCCATTTCCTGAATCTTGCTCTTTTGGCTTTGCATTCAGTTGTCTAACTCAGTAATTCTATTATTTACCTGCTGAATTTCAGGTTGTTAATATTCTAGCAGTTCATACAGCTTGCTTAATTTTTCATTTTGTTCTGCTGCATTTTGTTTAGTCTCTAGAAGGGCTGTATACATAATGCTTTCGTATTCTACCTCCTATAATTTCAGGAAGGCTTTTTCATCTGGGAAGTTTTTTGATTCTTTCTTTTTGGAGTTTTCCAGATGGCTGGCTGACTTCCAGAACCAGGTGATCTGCTTCTTTAAATAGTTAAATATTGATTATTGTCTCCACACCATCAAAGAGCTCTTCAGCTTATCTGGTGTTGTACTGACAGGAGCTGTGGCATTGCTCTAAGAAGGGTGTAAGGACACTGCTAGACTTGGTGACTAGCCGCCTCTGTGTTCTGTAGGTGCAGCTGACTTATGTACAGCATTTCTAATGAGAGAGACTGTCTAGCCCTGCAGTGCTGCTTGGCTTTGTGACTGGCCCCAGTGATCTCTGAGGTGGCAGTTCCCACTTCCTGGCTGATAAAGAAGGAGACCTACTTGTGCTGACTCTCTAGTGTCACACCAACAGGCACTGTGGTGTAGCTCAGGGAAGAAGGAGAGAAGGATGCTGTCACGCTTGGCTGCCAGCCACTTATCTTAAAAATTGCTTTTCTGCTGAGAGAAGTGCTGTCCAGTGGCAGCTGATAGCTGCTGGGTCCTCAGGGGTGGCAGGCCCCACCTCCTAGCTGACAGAGATGGTGACCTACTTGTGGAGTCTCTCAGGGACTGTGTCTGCAGACACTACGATGTGGCTCAAAGAAGGGTGGGGTAAGGGCACTGCCACACTCAGCCACGTACCACCACTACATTGTCTAGCTGCAATTGTCTTTAAGACAGCTTTTCTGCTGGGAGAGGCACTGTCCAGACAGGCACTGTTGTTAAGCATGGCAGCCAGCCGCAGCTGTCAGGCATAGCTAACTCCAGCTCTCAGCTATGTAAGGTGGTGTCCTGCCTGAGCCAACTCTCCTGTCCTGAACCACCAGTATCTGTGGCACAGCTTGGAGAAGAGAAGAGGGAGGGCCACTGGCACCCTTGATCACCTGTCACTTTGGTGCTCTGTAGATGTGACTATCCGAAGCACAGCCTCCCTGCTTTGAAAGACACTGTTTACTTAGGCTGTTTACTTACTGAAGCTCAGCATGGCAATCGGGCCCTGCCAGGCTCTCAGGCCCGACAGTCGCAGCCCCAGTCTCCCAGTTTACAAGGTGGCATCTGTATCTGTAAGCATCTCAGTCATTGTACCAGCAGAAGCAGGATGCTTTCAGCTGCTGTCTTGCCTCTGACAAAGGTAGTTTTCCCCTTCCTGTCACCCAGTCTGATCTTACAACCCTACACCGGATCTTGGGGCTCTCAGAATGTCCACTGTGCTCCCTTCACTTATTTTTATAGGCCTTAGTTCTCTGAGGAATGAAGGAGACTTCTGACTAGTTCTCCATCTTGGCCTCGTCTTTTCTGGCGTGGGTTCCTGAAATGCGCTTCTCCTCTTGGTCATTTCTAAATTGTTCTCTGCAGGAAAAGCAGAGTTGAAATTTTTAAATAACAGTTTTAAATTAGATCATGCCACTCTCCTGGTTCAAACCTGGTCAGTGGCTTCATAGCATCCCTTGAATAATAATAACACTTCTTGCTGTGACCTATAAGGATCCATATGAGCTGACATTTCATTTCCTGCCAGGCTCACCCTCTTGTACTCTGTTCCAGGCACCCTGGCTCCCCTCTGGTTCCTCAGTCACACCAGACCAAAAACCAAACTCATTGCTGTCAAGTTGACTCTTACTCGTAGCAACCCTATAGGTTAGAGAAGAACTACCCCACAGAGTTTCCGAGGAGTGCCTTGTATATTTGAACTACCATCCTTTTGATAGGCAGGCATAGCATTTAACTGCTATACCACCAGCATTTTCTCAGTCACACTCATTCCTTCTCATCTCATGGCTTTAACCCATGTTCTTCCTTCACTCTTGGCTTAGCTATATCTTACTCTTGTTTAGATCTCGGTTTCAAAGTCATCTATGGAGAAAGGCCTGTAATCACTGTTGTATCTGAGTGACCCCTCATTTTCTGTTAAAGTGTCCTACTTTTTAAAACTGCATAGCATTTCTTGTAATTAACCATCAATGTTTACCAGCTTACCGTCCATCTCCACTGGAAGGTAAGCTCCGTGAGGCTGTGTCTGTTTCATTCACTGCTTTGCACACAGTCACATATTAGGCACTCAATAAATATTTGAGGAATGAATGTGTAATACCAAGAAAAGTAAAGATTTCTAGTGGCGATAACTCTGTAAAGAAGGGGAACCCCCGAACACTTAATCGTGTTCCTGCAAAACCTGTGCAGAGAACAGGAGGCAGTTGTTCAGCTAGAACAAGGGGATGCTGCCTGGTGTAAAGTCAGGAAAGGTGTGCATCAAGGTTGCATCCTTTCACCATACTTATTTAATCTGTGTGAAGAATCCCAGAAACTGAACTATATGAAGAAGAACACAGCATTCATGTGAGGGAAAGACTTGTTAACAGTCTCTGATATCAACACTGGACTGAAGCATAGCAAAAAGTGCGAAGATGATACAGGACTGGGCAGTTTTGTTTTGTTGTACATAGGGTTTCTATGTGTCAGAACTGACTTGACAACACCTAACAGCCATTTGATATCTGCATCTGTCCAGCCTTTGTTCCTTTCAGTTCAAGAAAAATATTCCATTTTCATTCCGTGTTTAAAAATACATACATACATATATATATGTCCAGAATTTATTGCCATGAGTTCAGTGATATGTGCTGATTTTTGACTGTGATCATCACTATGCAAGATTTCTGCCTGTTTTAACAGAGGTCTATGGACAGGAAGGAAACCCTGTTGGTATAGTGGTTAAGTGCTGTGTCTACTAACCAAAAGGTCAACAGTTCAAATCCACCAGGTGCTCTTTGGAAACTCTGGAACAGTTCTACTCTGCCCTGTAGGGTCACTGTGTGTTAGAATTGATGGCAGTGGTTTTTTTTCTTTTTCTTTTTAAATGGACGGGAACAACATTTTTGCAGTTCTGCATCCAAGCCAGCAGGGGGCCAGCTAGAATAGAAAGTTATCTTGAAAGATTTCTGAAGCCTGGTAAGCTCCTGTTGTTAATAGCTCTAAGCTGTCAATGGGGAAGAAGCCATTTGCAAAACACATCCAGAGAGGATTGGGGGTTGTTTTTACTTCTACCTGGGCACATTATACATGACTTGGTAAGCAACATCTTCCACATGTATAAATACTTAGCCCAAAGCAAAAACAGAAACACAAAGTAAAGACAATTAGAAAGGGATCTACTTGGTGTGTTATATAGGGAAATTAGTTTGTGTTTTGATGACTAAGAAAACTGGGGTCTGTCTTGGCCTTGTCATTTACTAGCTGTGTGTGATTTTGGCAACTTTTGAGAGCCATTTTTTTCTCATGTCAAAGAGGGATGCAGCCCACTGTCTGGCGTGCACTAAGTAGGTACTATTAGGAAGCCTGGTGGCGTAGCGGTTAAGAGCTGCGGTTGCTAACGAAAATGTCAGCAGTTTGAATCCACCAGAAGCTCATTGGAAACTCTATGGGGACAGTTCTACTCTCTCCTATAGAGTCTCTATGAGTCGGAATTGACTTGATGGCAACAGTTTTGGTTTGTTTGGTAAATTAACTACAGACCTGCCTTCTATTTGCTTTGTGGATTGTTGACAGCAGGTTTGAATCTGTAATGGTTTTCCCTGGTTTTATATTTGATTACTTGCCCTGTCAGCGATGCAGTTCCAGTATGCTGCAGCGCGTCAAGTGTTTCAGCAATGCTGTCTCCCCAGGCCCAAGCTTACTCATTATCACTAAGACATAGCTGAATGGCTCCTGTTATTTTGTTCCCAGAAGCAAGTGAAGCCACAAACCACTTAAAGGACTAATTCAGAGAGCCATTAATTTCAATTTTTTTTTTTTCACTCCTGTCCCCTGCTTCTTCTACTTGCCCTTGGATTTGTGTGGCCGTTTCATCTTGCTTTATTTATAGGCCTGGCTAATCTTTGGTTGAAGGCTTAACATCAGTACAAAGTTAGAAGGGTGTCTGGGGGCCATAGTCTCTGGGTTTCTCCAATCTCTGTCAGACCAGTAAGTCTGGTCTTTTTGTGGGAGTGCGAGTTAAAATTTTGTTCTACATTTTTCTACAGCTCTACCCAGGAGCCTCTGTTGTGCTCCCAGTCACAGTGGTGAGCAGTGGTAGGCAGGAACCATCTGATTGTACTGGAATCAGTCTGGTACGGGCTGAGATAGCTGTGGTCCATTAATCCTTTGGAATAAACTTTTCCCGTGTCTTTGATTTTCTCCAATCTCTCCTGCTGTAGACAGGGTGGGACCAGTGGAATATCTTAGATGGCTGCTCACAAGCTTTTAAGACCACAGGTGTTACTCACCAAAGTAGCAGATATAACATTTTCTTTATAAACTGTGTTATGCCAGTTGTTATGCTAGATGTCTAATTTAAAATCTGATGTTCATTTCCCCTGTGATGTTAGACCACCGGATATCTAGCACACTAATAGAAATTTATTAAATGTTACAGTTTGATCACTTTGAATAATTTTAAATCTATATAGCCAAACATAAGAATTCCAAAATTCCTTCAGGCTCCAAAATTTTTACATTAAAATGAAGAACACCAAGATTGTTTTCTTCCTAAGTATCAGTGTGGAAAAAGAGTCCTTTGTAATATACAGCCTGTTTTAGAAGCAGATTGTCAGCCTCTGCTAGCCAACCCTGGTGTAGTGGTTAAGTGTTAAGCCTGCTAACCAAAAGGTCGGCAGTTCAAGTCCACCAGGAGCTCCTTGAAAACCCTTCAGGGCAGTTCTGCTCTGACCTGTTGGGTCACAAGGATTTGGAATCAACTTGATGGCAGTTGGTTTGGTTTTGGAAACCCTGGTGGCGTTAAAGTGGGTTAAGTCGGCTAACCAGAAGGTTGGCAATTCAAATCCACCAGGTGCTCTTTGGAAACGCTATTGGGCAGTTGCTACTCCAGCTTCTAGGCTTGCTATGAGTCAGACGTGACTCATCGGCAGTGGATTTGGTTTGTTTTTTTGGCTAACCCACGTTCTGCCTGGGTAAACGGGCGCAGTGCCGTATTTAGCCACAGGATGGCAACAGTTGCTTCCAATTTGCTGATAGAGGGACAGTGGACGTGAATATTGAAGACCAGTGTCTGAGCCTCCCTTAGTTCCTGGCAATATGTCTGTGCAGTTCAGGGAGATAGTAGGGCTAACTCCTGACTCAGGCATCCGGAGTAGCGCCTGTTTCTAAACTATCCCAGTGCTGGAGAAACCACCCGGGACAGTGGAACTGAGGGCTGCCTTAGACTATGCTGCAGCCTCTAGTTTAGCACCTAACTTTGTGGTCCCCTTCAGCCTATCTATCCTTATTCAAAACCTTAAAAACATCCCTGAATAACTGCTAGCATTTTGTTTTGTACAATTGTGTGGATTAACAAAAAACAAACAAACAAAAAGAGACAACCTATTTCCATAAAATCAACTCCAATGGGAACTACCCCATGGGGTTTTCAAGAAGCAGCTGATAGATTCAGACTGCTGGCCTTTTGATTAGCTGCCAAGTCGCTAATCCCTGTGCCCCAAGGGCTTCATTGTAGATGGTGATAATAAATTCGAAGAGAATGTTGATGTTGCTGTGTGCCATTGAGGTGCTTCTGATTCCGAGCAACTCTATAGAACAGAAGAGAATGGCCCTATTAGGATTCCTAGACTGCAAACTTTGTGGAAGCAATTTGCTAGGTTTTTTCTCCTATGGACACACTGGTGGATTTGAACCGTGGACTCTTTGATTAGCATACTTAACCACTGTGCTGTGAGGGATCTTTCAAAATGAGTAGAGGGAGGTTTGTTGGAGAGGGGTAGGCTAGGGAAGCTGCAAGTGATTAATTACTTTTACATTGTGTTTAAGGTGCTCTGAGACATCCAAGGACAGGTGATCTGAAGACATTTAGGTATATGTAATATAGGAGGTGAAAAGAAAGTTTCCAGAGCCATCACCATGTTAGCGGTGGCTTACTCTAAAGGAATGGATTGAAGTTACCCTGGGTAAGTATCGAGTAAGAACTGAGGGCTGCTTTAGACTATGCTGCAGCCTCTAGTTTAGCCCATGAATTTGTGGTCCCCTTGAGCCTAGCCTTTACAATAAAGAAAATCAGAATATAAGCATGAAATGCAACCAGCCTCCCAAATCTCAGTTCTTCACCAGCTTATATACTTTAAACATCTTAGCTGTACATTTCTTGATATAAACTTCAGACAAGACTGGTTTTAGCTTTTTATAAATTTAGTCTAGCCACTAGTTATTTATTAATTATATTTTTAGTATTTGCATATTTATATTATATGACACATATGTATCTCGTGAAATAAAAATCCAAGATCAAAAGATTTAGAGAGTATCATCTTTGTTTATTGTGTGTTTTGCCCAATAGCAATAAATTTTTAGACAGGCAGAAACCCAGAACAAAAAACTGAAAAACAGTCATCGGGGCTATTAGGGCTTTGCAAGCCAGATTCAAACCAGTTACAGAAGAGGATGTGGAACATTGAATGTGGCTGCTGATGTCAGATGGATCTTGGCTGACAGCAGAGAATACCAGCAAGATGTTTACCTGTGTCTTATTGATGATGCAAAGACTTCAGTGGAGTCTGTGAACCATAACAAATTATGGATAACACTGCAAACAAAGGGAATTCTAGACCATTTTATTGTGCTCATGCCAAACTTGTACATAGACCAAGAAGCAGTTGTTTGAACGATACAAGAAAATAGTAAGTGGTTTAAAATCAGGAAACACGTGTGTCAGAGTCGTATACTTTCCTTATACTTGTCCAGCCTGTATGCTGAGCTAAATAGCCAAGAAGCTGGGCTATGTGCATAAAATGTGAAGAAGACGTAGCATCAAGATTGGAGGAAGATTCATTGTTATCCTTCATTATGCAGATAACATAACTTACTGAAACTGGAGTTGAAGCACTGATGAAGATTAAAATTACAGCCTTCAGTATGGATTACACTTCAACATAAAGTCTTCACAACTGGACCGGTAAGCAGCATTATGATGAGTGGAGAAAATACTCATTTTACTTGGATCTGCAACCAACACCTAAGCAGTAGTCAAGAAATCAAAGTACTTGTATTGCATTGAGCAAATGTGCTACAGAAGATCTTTTTAAAGTATTGAAAAGCAAAGATGTCACTTTGAGGACTAAGGTATACCTGACCCAAGCCATGATATGTTCAGTCACCTCATATGCATGCAAAATTTGGACACCGAATAAGGAAGATCAAAGATAAATTGATGTGTTTGAATTATGGTGTTGCTGAAGAATGTTGAACATATCATGAACTGTCAGAATAGCAAACCAATCTATCTTGGAATGCCAGAATGCCCCTTAAGTGAGAATGGTAAGACTCTGTCTCGTGTACTTTGGCCATGCCATCAGAAGGGACAAGTCCCTGGAGAAGGACATCATATTTGGTAAAATAGAGGGTCAGTGAAAAAAAGGAAGACACTAAATGAGATGGATTGACATAGAGGCAGCAACAGTTGGTTTAAACAGAGCAAGAATTCTGAGGATGGCAGTGTTTTGTTCTGTCGTACACAGGGTGACTGTGAATCAGAACCAACTCAGTAACACATATCAACAACAACAGGGCTTTCTGTGTATGCCTTTTTAATGCAGTTTTATGTGACTGTAACAGTGCAATATAAAAAATGTGCACCGTCTCACTGCATGCATAAAATGTGAAGTAATCTCAATCTTCCAAAAATAACAGTTTCTCAGTAGCTACAACTGTGAAACGAGTAGGCTGAGTAAATTGTAAACACTTCTTATTGTATTTTAGCCGATAAGCAGAAGTAGCCCTTGGCCTTGATCAGGGTTGGTTTTGAATTTTGAATCATGTGAGGTCTTAAATTCACCCCTTAGTTAAAATGTAACTGTCATGCAATGAGAAACTCTGGAGGCATAGTGGTTAAGAGCTACAGCTGCCAGCCAAAAAGTGGGTAGTTCAGAACCACTGGGCTCCATGGCAACCATATGAGGCAGTTCTGCTCTGTTGTACAGGGTCACCATGAGTTGAAATTGACTCAGTGGCAGTGGGTTTTTCAGTTGCTCATGTAGTGGCAAACAAAGACATAGAAAACCAGCACAGCTGCTGAAATAAAGTTTACTGCATAACAATTGGAAACTTGGGTGGCATAGTGATTCAGAGCTCCTTCTACTAACCAAAAAGTCAGGAGTGCAGATCCACCAGGCACTCCTTGGAAGCTCTATGGGGCACTTCTACTCTGTCTTGTTGGGTAGCTGTGAGTCAGAATCGACAGCAGTGGTTTATTTTATTTATTTATTTAGGTATGATAATTTGCTGTGCTAGTTGCCTGACTTGTGGACAGTTGTTGTGAAGTCCCCTTGACCACTGAGGTGTTATCTAGCCCGTGCTCAGGGCTGGCCAGCTGACTCCTCTCCCCTTCAGCATAAGCATTTTCCCCAGAGGTTTCTCACTTCCCAGCAGGCAGGCTTCAGGCGTGTCCCTCCAGCCAAGCCAATCTGTCTGAAGCCCGGAGCGTGTTCAAGCTGAGGCCTCAGATTCTCATCACCTGAGCCATGTCATCTGGAAACAGGGTCAGGCCTCAAGAAGTCTGCTGTCACCAGAGAAGCCACAGAGAACAATTTTCCACAAATAATTGACAAAGTGGATCATACACATGTAGGAAATGGAATTGTGGTAACTAGATTGTACATAATATTTCACGGTTTACGGGAATTCTTTCCTGTACTTAGTCTTATTTGACATAACCTTGATAAAGGTTACAAAAAAATGTTGAAATGGCCCCCAGTCACACTGCCTGTGCTTATGAGTTCGTTGGTGAGCCAGCTGTGTCAGACTTGAATGTCTGTCTCTGACCAGCTGCCTTCCATCCCCTGAGACTTGGATAACCCTGTGACATTTAGCTGAGACACTGGAATGATGCTGGGAGTTGTGGTCAACCACATGTGGATTTGGTCAGATGGTGTTCCTGGGACATGAATCTTCAGGAAGCAAAGACTCTGACAGACTGCCCTCTTGGAACGAATTGGTGCAAATACCTCGGGCACTGCAGTCCCTGAAGAAAGCTATTGAAGCAGGCTCAGAGAGTTTAGCAGACTGCAGCCTTGGTACCACAGTTAAACTGAGCATGCACTTTTGACCATGGTGTGCCGTGTGATTTCAGTAGAGGAAGGGGAACGTGTGTCTTAAGAGAAGATGAGGACCTGTGTAGTACAGTGGTAAGAGCACTGCAACAAGAAGCCCCGTGTTTCAAGTCCTGTCTCGGACCACTGATTTGCATTGAGCAATATGAAGTCCAGCTTCCCAGTCTGAAAATAGAGATGAGCTGTCCAGCCCATCTCACGGTGCCGATAAGACAGTTGAATCAAATAATGTATATGGAAGTGTTGTGGAAATACAGTATGTTATACAACATCTTTTATCCAACCCCATATGTTTCCTGGTATGAATGGCTTCAGAGTTGACAAGTGGGCACATCTCTCCACCTGGTGTTCCGTATGTTGTGACCTTCTCCTAAGCCTGGCCTGGAAGAACTGCCCCCACTTGTTATGTGTTCAACTTTGGAAGAATCAGTCTTATTCAGTGCTTATTCAATGCTCTGCTTGTTACTAGGGGCCTTATTAACTGTTCTGCTTCCTATCTATGTTGATGATAGGAATGTGTGAGGAGTGATGTATTCTGGAAATTCTGCTGCATGGCAGTTTTTGTGTACTCAAACTGACTCTGTTCTTGCCCTTGTAACTGTATAAACATTGTTTTCTGCCAAGAAATGGGTATTTAGTCAGCTGCAATGCCAAGGATAAAGCATGCCAATGTGAATGTAAGCAAGGTCAGTGTAGAAAAGCATGCAGATGAATTGAAAAGTGTACTTTCAGGCATTTGGGAGCAGACTTTTCCCTGCTGGCAACTCTGGCAGCCCATGACTGATGGATGCTTCCTGAACCATACGTTCTATCAAAATCTTGTCAATTGTTCTACGGTCAGTTCTGACTGATGGTGGCTCCATGAGTGAAGAGTTTTCTGTGCTCCATGTGCATAGAGTTTTCAAGGCTTGATTTTTTGGAAGAAGATCTTCAGACAGTCAGCTTTTGGGCTAGTAGTTAAGTCACTCAGGGACTCTCCTGTCAAAATACCATGTAATAAACTTAATTTTTATTTCAGTCAGTAAGAAATCACTGTGTGCCTGCCATATGCTGGGAAACCCTGGTGGCATATTGGCTAAGAGCTATGGCTGCTAACTAGCAAGTCAGCAATTTGAATCTGTATGGCGCTGCTGGGAAACTCTACGGGGCAGTCCTGCTCTGTCCTATGGGATTACTATGAACTGGAATCAGCTTGATGGCAATGGCCAGGAACTGTGGCCTTTGTGCATTTCAAAACCAATAGATATGCATCTAATTTATTCATGTAAGATCTTTACAAAATAGGCAAGAGAATCAAGCACTATCTTTTAACCTTTTGACAAATGTTATTTGCACAGAGAAATCAAACAGTTTTATAGAAACTCGGGGATGGAGCAGATTAGGCTGCTTTTTCCTTCACTTGTGCGTTCCCTGGCTGCCTTTTTTCCACTGGCACTCTGTCTAGAGTCATCCACAGGTGTGAGGATGACAAAACGTGAGAAAGGTAAGGGATAATGCATTAGATTTGCAGACACTGCCTCCCTTCCATGAGGTGGGCCAGCTAAATGCCTGTGAGTCAAGCTGACATCCTGGGAATTGGGAATCAACAAACAAGAGTAACAGGATTCATCATTGCCTTCTGTGCTTCTTGGTCCACATATGGCACGCTCAGCTTCCGTCACAGCGTGTTGTAGATTTGCATTTTAATTCTTACGTCCATTCTTTGAGGTAAGAAACTTAAATTTTTTGAACAAGTGCGAGGATCAGAGTAAGAAGAACGCAGGGGACAGTAATACAGGATGTATATTACTCAGGGCCCTAAGCTCAGCAGAAAGCTCCTGGCTCTCGCAGCCTGTCTGCACCTTGCCTTCAGCCTGCCCCTTCTCATTGCGTCTCTTTGCAGATAAAGGGGCTGCCCTCAGTCTGCACACGCCGTCAATAGCAGCAGCGGTGGTAGTGGTGGTGGTTGGAGTTGATGAGCTGGATGCTTCTTTCTGCGCGGGTCAAATACACACACAAAGGGGATCAGTTCCATTGGAATCTCCGGGGATGGAGGTAGGCGTTTCTTCTGTCAAGGATGAGAATGAAGGGAGAGCAGTGTGCATCCTCCTTTGCTCATGGTGCTGCTGAGTAATACTTTCCTCTAGCAGGTTCCCTTTTCCATGGTTGCTTACTTCAACACATTTGATTACAAGCTCCCAGAGGGGCAGACACTGCACTTTAATGCCCCCTCAGTGCCAACTGGAGGGTGGTGCAGCAGATGGCGGGAGGAGTTCTCCGCTGGCGTTCGGTCTGACCAAGCCAGGCTGACCCCCGGGCAGGGAGGCGTGGCGGGCTTCTGGCACAACTGGACGTTTCCTCAGCCGCCGGTCCAAGATTTCCTTTGCACGAGACAGGGATTGTGGCTGAGGGAACAGCCCGTCCAGGCAGCTGGGCTGCCTGCAGAGGCCCAGGGGACCTTGGTAGTGCCCTCGTTCTGGTGAGGCGGCTCAACTCAGCAGGCCTGTGTCAACAAGCCTTGCACAGTTGGGACAAATGTGAGTGACTAACATTTTCCTCCAAAGCAGAAGAAATAGATAGGCCTGCTGGAAAGAATTTCTTTGCAGTAAGCTCCTAAAGATGACTGACTGTCTCCTGAATTGAACCAGTGAGTCTCTTCCTTAGTCTCTTAGTTTCCTTCTTTTTTAAAAAAAATCCTTCGGGAGGGACCATTTGCAGACTCGGCGAATAGTCCTTGGTCGCTGAAGTGTGCAAAACCGTGGCAGCAGTGCAGGTGGCTACACTGTCTGAGACTGTTTGCCTATCCTAACAGTAAATGAGACTTTATACTGATGCTGGCAGGACTTTGTTTGTTTGGTTTTTACATGTGTGGTCAGTGAAGAGAATTTTGGCAGTCACCTCTCCCTTAACTAGGCCTGTATACAGCACACTGGAGCCTGGTAGGTGCCTCTGGCAATTTTTACAGGCAGAGTTTTGGTGACTAGGGATCTCAGCTGTCAGCAGGCAGGGAGTGGTCAGCTGGCTCCCAGCTGAGCAGGTCCATGGCTGTGACAAGTTATCAGTACCCACGGCACCACCTGCCTGCCCACCAGGCCTTCTTCCGTACTTGCACACATCCTTCCTCAGAGGCATGTCAGATCACCATCCTCACCCTCCATTGTGGCACTGAGAAAAGTGCACCAGTGATTGTCCTCTTTCCTTTCTGGATGAAGCACCTGGGACACAGCTGGTAGAATGTCCCAGTGCTGCATGAAGTAGTCTCAATACTGCTCTGTAGAGAAGCAATGGGGAATAGAGTACTTAGAGTTCAAATTTCCACTCCTTGTGGACCATTTTTTAATCTTTATGATGAGTTTTAAATGCATTGCCATTGAGTCACCTATGACTCATAGCGACCCTGGTGGTGTAGTGGTTAAGGGATACAGCTGCTAACCAAATGGTCAGCGGTTCAAATCCACCACATGCTCCTTGGAAACCCTATGGGGCAGTTTTCCTTTGTCCTGTAGTGTCACTGTGTGTCAGAATTGACTCAATAGCAATAGGTTTTCTTGTTTGCTGTTTTGGATGATCGAATTTATAAACAGGTCTTGTTAGGTGGCGCAGAGAAATGTGAGCAAGTGAGTGGAAGGATGAGCTCATTGACATTTAGCTTTGGTTGATAATCAGAAATACATTCATGTAACATCTGAGCTCAGGTCCTGCTGTGCCCTGTTATCTCCTCTGTCTCTCCAGGCTCAGGCTTTCCACTGCAGGGCAGCCCCAGCAGGCAATGCTGGGGCAGGAAACTCAACTTTTCGCCTCTGGTATCCCCAGTGCTGAAAACCCAGTTTGAACAGTGGTTAAATACTATATCTGCAGACCAAAAGGTCGGCAGTTTGAATCTACCAGGCACTCCTTGGAAACTCTATGGGGCAGTTCTATTCTGCCCTGTAGGGCTGCTACGAGTCAAAATGAACTCGATGGCAGTAGGGGTTTTTTTTTTGGATTTTTTTACCCGCAATACTCAGAACATTTGCGTGCAAGAGTTCATTAGTAATTGATATTCTAGCACCAAGAATTCATTTTTTTTTTTTTTATCCTATCAGCTTCATAGTAAAGCCTTAGGGTCTGAGGACAGCACAACAAAGCTGACTTGACTCTTAAATTATGTTCAAGACAGGTAGCTAGATGTAACAAAAAAGTTAGAAAGCACGGTTTTTATAATACCTAGCAAAAGGAAATACAAATTTGAGTTAATAGTTTTCCTTAAGTGTGGTTTTCTGGAAGGGGGACAGTATTTATTTTGTTTCTGTGTGGTAGACACTTTACATATTGTTATTTTGTCCTCAGAAATCCTATATGGATGATTCCCTTTTTGAAAATGGAAAACTGAGATGTAGAGGGAGCAAGCAACTTGCCCGAAACCAAACAACCTATGCAGATGGGATCTGGACTCACCCCCATAAGTGTCGGACTCGAGAAGTTTGACTCCAGTGCAGGGTTTTCCATCATCAGCACCATTGACATTGTGGGCCATATGATTCTTTATTGTGGGGACAGCTGTGTGCATTGTAGGATATTTAGCACCATCAGAGCCCTCTGCTCATTAGAAGCCCATAGAATCTCTCCAGTTGTGACAATCAAAAATGCCTCCAGATGTTGTCCAAAGTCCCCTGCTGGTCAAAATCATCGCCTGCAGAGAATCACTGAGACTGTTCTATCTGCCATTGTACAGTCAGAAGGAAGTATTGTGGTACCTTAAGTAGTCCCATTATAGATGGTATGGATTACTTATTTTATAGTACCTTTTCTTATTGTAAAAGTAGTAAAGGTAATTATGAATCTTTTAGAAAATAAGTAGAATCAGCTCTTCTTGATCTTACCACCTAAAGATACCTGCTTTCAATATTTAAACACACGTTTCAGTGTGTTTCCTTCTAGTCTATCTAACTGGCTGTCTGTCTAATTTGTTAGACTGTTCATACCAGTGGCATACTGGTTAAGTTTTATAGCTGCTAACCAAAAGGTCAGCAGTTCAAATCCACCAGGTGCTCATTGGAACCTCTACGGGGGAGTTCTCCTCTCTTCCACAGGGTTGCTGTGAGTTAGGATCAACTCGATGGCAATGGGTTAGGTTTTTTTCATACCGTACTGTAAGTTAGCTTTTCTGGTTTGATGTTCTATCAAGATTCTTTTCCCATAACATCAGAAATCAGTGTAATCATCACTGTTAATAACCACATTTATCCTATTTTATGTTTCTACTGGGGTTTACTTACACATTCCCCAAATGTTGGACATTTGGAAATTTTTCAGTTTATCGCACCATAAGCATTACTTTGGTGAATGTATTGGCACATAAATCTCTGTGGACACCTGATAAATTCTCTAGGGTATATATTTCTATGAAAAGAATAATTGAGTGAAGCTGTGTGCATATATTTGAGGCTCCATTTACTGCATACTATCAAATTGCTTTCTATAAATGTTAGATCAATACTTCTGCTTTTCTCACACGCTCTGTTCATGGAAATATTTCACATTTAAATTATATCTCATTATTTAAATTTTATATCTATCTCATTATTAACAAAACTGAAATCTCTTCCCATCTATATGGGGATGTTGTTGAGATAAAAGTCACCAAACAGAAAATGACCTATTTTGAAGAGCATAGCTAATCTGCTTTTTGTCTCTGTGGATGTCCCTATTTGGGATATTCCATTTATGTAAATGGAATTGTACAACTTATGGCATTGTGTGTTTGACCTCTTTCACTTCTGTTTGGAGGTTCATCCACCATGAGTATGGTTTCAATCAGAACTCCATTCCTTTTTGTGGCTGAGTAATTTCACTGTATGAATGAACTGTTTTCTTCATTCATTCACATGCTGATGCACACCTGGGTTGTCTCCACCTTTTGGCTGTTGTGAATGGAGTTGCTGTACAAGTCTAATCACTTGTAGATTTCTACTCTACTTTTTCTCAGTGCAGATTTGTAACAAGTTCCTTAAGGTTTTTAAGAGCAAGAGATGCTGTACATCTGTGTACAAGTGTTTGAGTACCTATTTTAATTTCTTTCAGGTATATGCTTCAGAGTGGAATTGCTGCATCTGATAGTAATTCTGTTTTACTTTTGGAGGAACTGCAAAGCTGTTTTTCATAGTGGCTGTACCATTTCACATTCCCACCAGCATGTATGAACATTTGAGTTTCTCCACATCTTCACCAACACTTGTTATCCTTCTATTGTTTAGCTATTTCATTTCTTCATTGCTGAAATATTCATTAACAGGGTGCATTGTTTCTTTATTGGATCGAATTGTGCTTAGCCACTTTAAGATTTTCTACTTTCCTTTATCTCAGCACAGGTTTATAACTGGAGTTCTTTAAGCAGTAGAGGGAGATTTGAAGCAAGAGTTGGGAGCTGGAGAGATACTTTTCAATAAATTGGAGATTATCAAACTAGAATTAACTGAGCTCTGAAGTCAGAAGAGGAAGAATAGCTTGTGTACGAGCTCCGCAGTGAGAGGGGAGGTGGTACCCAGACATCGGGTCAGGGAGTTCCTGTGCTGGCCAGAAGGTGGTGCCATAAGGCCTGAGATGATTTGACTGCTCTGGCATGGGAGGGCCAGGGAAGGTTAACAGTAAGTGACTGTAGGCCAGCCGAAGCCAAGTGCCGTTGATTATAGGCAGATGAGGCCATAAAGAGGCTGAATGCCATTCACACACATAGTTGACAAGTTGGGTGTTTGTACTGGTCTAGCTGATGTCACAAAAAATATGTGTGTGTGTATGTGTAAAGGGGGAGGAGGGACTACAACTTAATATACATATATGTATATTTACACACACAAAAAATAGCTTTATTGAGATATAATTCATATACTATACCAAAAACCAAACCAAACCCACTGCCACTGAGTCAATTCTGACTCATGCCAAGCCTATAGCACAGAATAGAACTGCCCGTAGAGTTTCTAAGGAGTGCTTGATGGATTCCAACTCTGGACCTCTTGATTAGCAGCCATAGCACTTAACCACTATGCCACCAGGGTTTCATACAGTTCACTCATTTAGTGTGTATGTTTTAATCACTATTAGTATAATCACATCATCAAATCAGTTTAAAAGCATTTTCCTTCTCTCAAAAAGAAGCTGTCTCCCTGCACCCTCATTCCCTAAGGCCCCCACTGTGCTACTTTCTACACAGCAACCACCAATCTTTCTGTCTCTGTGGATTTCCCGTTTTGGACATTTCATGTAAATAAAATGACACGCTATGTGTTGTTTTCTGACTTTTTATCCCAGCCAGCACTGTAACAGCTTGACTTTGTGGCAGGAGACACAAGCGTAGCTAGACAGGCAGGTTGCATCTAGTACTGCCACGGCTGTGGGGACAGAGCAGACTACCTAGAACAGGGATTTTCTGTCCTAATGAATTACCAAATCACACAGGAAGATTTTAAAACTAAAGATTGCTGCCCTTCTGTTTCTATAGGTAGCTAAGTGGGCCCTGCTGGGAGTGTGGGGGTAGCATTGGAAGGGGTTGGTATTTATGATATTTTCAATGTCTCAGATGATTCCGGTGATAGCCTGGTTCTCAGCCATTCTAATGATGGCTTAGCTCTCGCCGTGGAGAAGGTCAAACCTGGTTTTGAATGGAGGTGTGAGGAGAAAATGGCCTTTTCCCTACAGGCTGGCTCTGCCAGGTAGAGCTTCCACCCCAGTGCCTCTGTGAGGATGGACCAGCCCATTGTCACTCACCGCACCTGTGTGCCTCAACACTGGCTCAGGCCAGAGTGTCGTCCTTGACTGGGCGTCTATGACAACAGTGCAGACTTGAAGCCAACACAACCAGTGACATCAGCCTTATTTCATGTTGAGCTGGCAGATAAGTGCAGTATGGTGTAGTGGAAAGAACACAAAATTCGGAGTCTCAAGCTGGCTATAATATTCCACTAAATACTCTGGGGTTATTGTGAGCATTAGTAATAGCGGGTGTAAGATGTGGCATTCTGCATGAGTTAGAACATTGGGATCACAAGACGAGATGCTGCTGTACAGAGTGTCTTGTCCACCTGCCTCATTTCACAGAAGGGAAAGTTGAGGCCCCAGCCAAGAAGGTCCTCACTGAAGATCATATACCAGCTGTTAGTTGCTCAGTCAGGACTTGGGCCTGGAGCTCTGATTGTTTGACTCCTTCTCTCCCTTCATCAGATCTCCCAGCTTTCACTTTCAGAAGTAAGGAAGCCTGGCTCTGTAGGTTATGGGGCTTTTCCATGGTTACAGAGCTAATTGATTTATACTTGTTTCCGATGAGGGAGGATTAAAGCGATGACAGATAGGAAGTTCAGGATGGCATCCTTATCCCTCTTTTAAGAACAGCCAGGAGCAGATCTAGGTTTTGCGAGTCCTGAAGTTTATACAGTTGGGACTTTTTTTTAAGAAAAGTAGTACAAAAGGAGGTACAGGGCCTTATATGTGGCCTGGCCAAGTGCGTGAGGGGGCCTGAAGCTAAAGGTTTTTTAGTTCATTTCTACTGACAGTACCAACTAGGTCCCTAATAATGTATGTGTTCTTTTAGATTCTTTTATTTGCGTAACACAAATCCTGCTAAGAACCATTTGGTCACCTATGCTCTCACAAAATGGAGATCATTTAGTCAACAAATATGTACTGGATGTCTCCTGTACATAAGGAATACTGAGGAAGGGTGAGAGGTGAGGAAGAGACAGTCTAGCTCAGGAGACAGTGCACAGAGGGAGGTCACAGTCATGCTGCCCAGCTGTGGGCTGGGCCAGGGGCAGCGAAGAGAGTCCAGCTTCTTTTTGTGTGTCTCTAACTTTGGTCTTGGAGCATCATCTGTCTCTGAGAGTCATATATTTTTCTGTCTATAAAATGGGAAGGTGAATGTTGACATGCGTAAAGCCTTTTAGGGTTTCTGGATGAATGACTTTTCAAGATTTACATGACATTTTTGTGGCTGTGCCCTCCTCCCAAGGTCTCAAATCACTGCCTTGAAGTGAATGAAAAGTGCACGTCTTCCACAGAGTCACTTTTCCCTTCAGTGTGCCCAAAGCCCCTGAAATGCTTAACATAAGACAGATACACTGAGTAATCTGTGCATACTCTCAAGAAAGGTATTTTCCAGTTTGGGAAGATAGCATCTCTTTATCCAGTTCTGTTTATTTAAATGGCTATATCAGTGGTAGGTCTCCTATGAAGAAAAAGTAATAATAAAACAAAAGCCTAGTTTCTGCCATTTTTTTTAGAAAGATGTGACCCTGAGACTCAGAAAAATCTAGAAGCAGGAGGACTAGTTTAGTCTGTAGTGTTTTTTTTAAATGTTTATTTTATTTCATTTTATATTGTGACGTTTAGTTTTATGGAATGCCTGTGAAGACAAGAAGGAGAAGTCGGGGCTATGTGGTAGTCAGCCGCCTTTGGTGAAACCGACTCCTATGCATCTCTGACAAAAGTTCCCTTTCCACTGGTGGGAGAAATGGCTGAGCTCTCGGCCATCCCTAACTCTTGTTGTTTCTCATGGCAGTTTTACTGTCCTTCGGAAATGAGCCTTGTGAAATGTTAAAGCACAGGAGGGGCATTAAAACGTTTGCAGAGTTTACAACATCTCCTTGAAGTGCAGGGTGGAGGGTCCTGAGCCTCCACCTTAGTTTGAGGAGTGGCTGGTTACTTCTGATGTCACAACCAATGCCATCACCCAGGTCCTCCCTCCCTGTTTTGAACCATGGATTTCAAGCACCCTCAAAAAGTCTTCCTTGCCGATTTCAAAATTCTTAACAAATTAATCCTAAGACAAAATAAACATGCAGAAGAGCTGAGGGATATTTAGGACATGGTTTTAATTAAAATTTTTAAGTTTTCCTTTTTAAAATCTTGTATGCACCATTAAGTATGGAAAAAAAACGAAAAACCTTGAGTAGGAAAACAATAAAGGTCGTTACCGTTTGCAGATTTTGAATTCTGTAATAAATGAAATGATCCCTTTTCTCAAGTCTATCTTCTTACTAGCACTAGGGGAGTCATGGCTATTACTTTAAAATACTAAGCGTGGCCCTCTGCTGAATCTGCATCAAACTGTATCACATGAGATGCAAAAGCACATTGTTTTACCAGCCTGTGAAACAGTGGACCTGCTTGCTGTCATATAATGTGTAGTAACGGACATGCACAAGAAATGCAACTAGTGTCCGCTCCCAAACTGCTTGGCATGAACTGGAACCGTCTGGGTGGTTGTCTGCAGCATAATTACCTCTTGACTGTGCAGTTTGCCAGGCCCTGTTCTCTATTCTGGATTCTTGACAGTGCATTGGTTAAGAGCTACTAACCAAAAGGTCAGCAGTTTTAATCCACCAGTTGCATCATGGAAGTACTATGGGGGCTGTTCTGCTCTGCTGTGAATCTGAATCAACTGGACAGAAGTGGATTTCATTTCGTTCTGTCTCTGTCTCTGTCTGTTTCTGTTCGTTGGCACCTGAACCCAAGGGAAACGAAATGAGCATTTATTAAGTGGTATATTTGTACCAGTTAATCGTCTTAATGAAGTATTCTTATCACCCCTGTGTTACAGAGAAACAAACAGAAAAACCCAAACCCACTGCTGTTGAGTCGATTCTGACTGATAGTGACCACAGAGCTTCCAAGGAGCACCTGGCAGACTTGAACTGCTGACCTTTTGGTTAGTAGCCACAGCACTTAGCCACTATACCACCAGGATTTCTGTTTCACAGAGCCAAGCCAAGTGCTGTTGAGTGAGTCGCCATGAGTTTTACAGAGAAGAGAATTAATATTTAAAGAGGTAAAATAATTAAGTATAGAACTTGTGCATCATAGTATGGCAGCGCACAGCCAACATTGTATTGAACATTCATTATTTGCATGATTCATTCAAAAAGTCTCACGTGGTATTGAAGAAGAAGGAGAAGATAGGAGGACTCACACTATCTGATGTCGGGACCTACTGTACGGCATTCAAAACAGCCTGTGAGTTGTCTGATATTGTCAGTGGAACAGAGTTGAGAACTCAGATGTAAATCCATCTACCTGCTGTTGGCCTAAAGTCCATACAATGGGGAAGAGACAATCCTTTTAACAGATGGTGCTGGCAAAACTGGATATCCATTTGCAAAACAATGAAACTTACTTCACACTATACACACTATACAGAGAAACTAATTCAAAATAATCAGTGACCTCAATAGATAACCCCAAACTATAAAGACCATAAAAGAAGAAACTAAAATCAACCCTAGAGGCCCTAATAAATGGCACTAAGAGGATATAAACCGTAACTGACAACACAGAAACTCTAGAAGATGTGCTAGATAACTGGGATCTTTTGAAAATTAAACACCTGTGCTCATCAAAAGACTTCATCAAAAGGATAAAAAGAGAACCTACAGACCAAGAAAAAGATTTTAGTATGACAAATCTTGCAAAGGTCTAATCTCTAATATCTACAGGAAAATCAAATACTTCTGTAACAAAAAGACTAATAATCCACTTTAAAAATGGACAAAGGAAATGAACAGAGACTTTTCACAAAAGCAGATAGTCAACTAGCTAATGGATAAGAAAAATGAAATCCTTGACAACTTCAATCTTTTCTCCATGCATCGTGACGTTGCTTGTTGGTTCAGCTGTGAGAATTTCTTTGTTTTCTTTATGTTGAAGAGTAATCCATACTGAAGACTGTGATATTTGGTCTTTATCAGCAAGTGCTCCAAGTCCTTTTCACTTTCAGCAAGCAAGGTTGTGTCATCTCTGTAACACAGGTTGTCAATGAGACTTTTTCCAATCCTGATGCCCTATCTTTTTCATATAGTCCAGCTTCACTGATTCTTTGCTCAGGGTACAGATTGAAGAGGTATGGAGAAAGGATACAACTCTAACACATACTTTTCCTAACTTTAAACTATGCAGTATCCCCTTATATTCAGACAACTGCCTTTTGATCCATGTACAGACTTTTCATAAGCACAAGTAAATGTTCTGAAATTCCCATTCTCTGCAATGTTATCCACAATTTGTTATGATTCATACAGTGGAGTGCCTTTGTGTAGTTCATAAAACACAGGTAAACATATTTCTGGTATTCTGTGCTTTCACCCAGGATCCATCTTACATCAGCAATGATATCCCTGATTCCACGTCCTCTTCTAGAGCTGGCTTGAATTTCTGGCAGTTCCCTCTCAATATATTGCTATATTGCTTTCAAATGGTCTTCAGCAAAATTTTGCCTGTATGTGAGATTAATGATATTGTTCGATAATTTCTGAATTTGGTTAGATCACCTTTCTTGAGATTAGGCATAAATATGGATCTCTTTCAGTTGGCTGGTTGACCAGGTAGCTGTCTTCCAATTTTCTGTGGCATAGATGAGTGAGTACTTCCAGTGCTGTGTCATCTGTTGAAACGTCTCAGTTGGTATTCTGTCCACTCTCGAAATCCTGTTTTTCACCAATGCCTTAAGCACAGTTTGGACTCCTTCCTTCAGTACCATTGGTTCCTGACCATGTACTCCTCCCGAAATAGTTGATTATTGACCATTTATTTTTGGTATAGTGACTCTATGTATTCCTTCAGTCTTCTTCCAGTGCTTCCAGCATCCTTTAGTAGTTTCCCTATAGAATCCTTCCATACTGCAACTTGAATGTTGAATTTTTTTATTCAGTTCTTCCAGTATGAGAAATGCCGAGTGTGGTCTCTCCTTTTGATTTTCTGTCTCTAGCTCTTTGCCCATGTTATCATAATAGTTGGTCATCTCAAGCCACCCTTTGAAATCTTCAGTTCAGCTGTTTCACTTCATTTTTTTCCATTTCCTTTAGCTGCTCTATGTTCAAGAGCAAGTTTGAAAGTCTCCTCTGACATCTGTTTAGGTCTTTTCTTCCTCTTCTTTCTTTTTAATAACTTCTTGCTTTCTTCATATACAATATACTTGATGTCATTTCATAACTTGTCTAGTTTTCGGTCATTAGTGTTCAATGTGTCAAATCTATTCATGAGATGGTCTCTAAATTAAGGTCAGGTAACTCAAGGTCATACTTTGGGTCTCGTCGACTTGTTAATTTCCTTCAGTTTCAGCTTCAACTTGCGTATGAGTAATTGATGCTCTGATCTGCAGTTAGCCACTGGCCTCGTTTTGACTGATGACATTGAACTTTTCCCTTGTCTCTTCCCATAGCGGTAGTCTATTTGATTCCTGTGTATTCCATTTGTCAAGGTCCATGTGTATAGGCTCTGTCTATGTTAGTGAAAAAAGGTACTCGCAATGAAGAACTCATTGGTCTTGCACAATTCGTTCATGTGATCTCCAGCATGATTTCTATCATCAAGGCTGTATTTTTCAACTTCCAATCTGTCTTCATTTCTACCTTTCAAATTCCAATCACCAGTCTTTATAAGTGCATCCTGATTGCATGTTTGATCAATTTCAGGCTGCCAAAGTTAATAAAATTATTCAGTTTCTTTCATCGTTGGCCTTAGTGGTCTGTGTAAGTTTGAATAACAGTCACATTAACTGGTCTTCCTTGTAGGCCTCTGGATATTATCTTAATCACTGATAGCAGGTCTTGAAATGTTCTTTTGACAGTGAATGCAATGCCATTGCTTTTCAAGTTGTCATTCCTGACATAGGAGACCACGTGATTATCAGATTCAAAACAACCAATGCCAGTCCATTTCAGTACACTGATGCCTGGGATATTGATCTTTATGCATTCCATTTCATTTTTGATGATTGCCGTATTTTCCTGGATTCATACATTGTACATTCCAGGCACTGATTATGAGTGGATAGTTGTAGCTGTTCCTTTTCATTTTGAGTTGTCTCACATCCACAAACTAAGGTTTTGAAAGCTTGACTTCATCCACGTCATTAAAATCAACTCTGCTTTGAAGGCTCATGGCGACCCTAGGGGACAGGGTAGAACTCGACGGCACTTGGCTTGGCTTTGGCTTGAGGAGGGAGCGCTTGTCTAGCCATCTTCCATCCCCAGGGGCTCATCTTTTGGCACTGTCAGACAGTGCTTTACTGCTATTCATAAGGTCTTCACTGGTTAATTCTTTTGAGGTGGAGATGTAGACTGGAAAGTTCTTCATCCTAGTCGTAGTCTGGAAGTTCACCTGAACTCTGTCCACCCTGGGTGGCCCTGCTGGTATTTGAGTACCAGTGGCGTAGCTTCCAGCATCACGGCAGCACGCAAGCCCACGCAGTAAGACAGACTGACGGGTGCCTGGGGAACCAAACTCTTGAAAATGGTATTTATTAGTATCTTCATTTTACAGACAAGGAAGATCTATGACTTTAAGTAATATGTTCAAGGTCACAGAGCTAGTGTATGTGAAGATTCAGACTCAAGTGGATGGATTGCAAAGCCAGCACTTTTGAACACCTACACTTTTGCCATGCCTACTGCTAATGAAGGTGTAATATTAGGTTAAAACCTGTGACTGCTAACCAAAACGTCAGCAGTTAAAATCTACCAGGTGATCCCTGGAAACTGTGGGGCAGTTCTACTCTGTCTGACAGGGTTGCTATATGTCAGAATCAACTTGACAGCAGTGGGTTTTTTTTCGGGGAGTTTACTCCGGATGGTGTACTGCCTAAGAACTCTGGCTGCTCTCCAAAAGATCTGTAGTTTAAACCCACCAGCTGCTCTTTGGAAACCTTATGGCAAAGTTCTACTCTGTTCTAGAGAGTTAGTATGAGTCAGAATTGACTCAATGGCAGTGGGCTTAGGATTCTATATACCTGAGCTATCCAGTGTGGTACCCACCAGCAACATGTGACTACTGAGCTCTTGAAACATGACTGATTCTAATTTGATGCACACCAGATTTCAAAGACTTAGTATTAAAAAAAAGAATGCAAATGACATCAGTCATGTGTATATTGTCTACATGTTAAGATGATAATATTCTGGATATATTGGATTAAATGAAACAGACTTAAAATTAATTCTGTTTATGTCTTTTTTTTTTAAATGAGATTACTAGACATTTAAAATTATGCATGTGGCTCGAATTCTATTTCTGTTGTACACCTCTGCTATGCACTGTTCCAAGGAAAGAGATCAAAAATTACCACTAGGCCATTATAGTCTCTCATGGGCAGCTGTATTTAAGAACTTCATTGGTGAGTCGGACTGGCATTTGAAACAATTTTTTAAACTGTAGGTCTTGGATTATGTGTGAATTTGAATTAGTTAAGCTTTCTTTATTCCCATAAAGAGAAGTTGAAATTTTAAAATTAAACCATTTGATTTCTGTTTCAGTGTCTACCTAGACAGCTTTGCCTATCTGAATGTAACCTATCAGAGGCGCTCTGCTGGGTTGACGCGGTGTGAGGGGCTTACCTCTTTCCGTGCACCTCTGGGGCTGCATTTTTATCCGTCTCCTCTAACATGGTATTGGGCATTAGCTCCATTTATGACACTTGGAACTTAGTTGGCACTCAGTAAGTAGCCAAGTTTTTATTGTCTTATTTTAATACCTATTTCCAGACAGGGATTGCATGAATTCAAAAGGAAGAAGCTGAGGAGATTTAGGTGAGATGGGGAAACTACAAGTCAGAAAAACATTACTAAAGCTTTGTCTGCAGTTTGGCCTGAGTAGCCCAAACACCCTCCTCCCATCTTCCCACACCACCTGCCTTCCTGTCCCAAGGCTGGAATTTTTTTTTTTTAAGGTGATAACTAAGTCTCAGAAAGAATGGGAGAGACATGTGGAACAAAATTCAAGTTCATGAAAAAAGACCAGACATCGTGGTCTAATACAGAGTGAAAGAACCCATGAGACTATGCTCCCTGGACACTCCACTAACTCAGAACTGAAACCACACCCGAAGCTCACTTTTCAGCCAAAGCTTAGACAATAACAATAAACAAACAGTAATCCATATGAGAAATGTTATAATTGGTGCAATCAAATGTGCAAGAGCAAAGGGCCAACTCCTACCCAAAAGCAGCATGAGAAGGCAGAAAGTGACAGGAAAACTGGAAAAAGAAGGGATACAGGGAAACTGGACTAGAAAGGAGGAGTGTGCTGTCACATTATAGGGATTGCAGGCAATGTCACCAAACAATATGCGTGTAAATTTTTGGATGAGAAGCTAACTTGAGCTGTAAACTTCCACCCAAAGCAAAATAAATGTTTTTAAAAAGGGAATAACTGCTAAAAATTCATAAACAGAGAAGCATATCTTACAAGGAAATGATTGTTTGTCCAAAACAAATGTTTGTGCCAGCTGTTTACTAAGGACATAGACAGACTGACAGCAGCTCTGGCTGGAGAAAGGGAGCTTGTTGTTGCCATTTGCTGTTGAGTTGGCTGCCACTCCTGGTGACCTTCTGTATAACAGGAGGAAACCCTGTCCAGTCCTGTGCCATCTGCGTGATCGTTGGTGTGTTTGACTCCATTGTTATGATTGCTGTGTCAGCCCGGCTCACTGAAGGTTTCCTTCCTTTTCAGTGACCCTCTACTTTACCAAACAGGCTGTCCTAAAGCAGTTGGTCTTTCCTGATGACATGTCCAAACAAGCAGGTTAAAGTCTCATTCCTAAGGAACTTTCTGACTTTGTTTAAGACTGATTTGTTTGTTCTTCTGGCAATCCACGGTACATTCAATATTCTTTGCCAGCACCATGATTCAGATGCCTCAGTTCTTCTGTCTTCCTTTTTAAGTTCTTCTGTCTTCCTTTTTAAGTTCTTCTGTCTTCCAGATTTCATACACACATGAGATGATTGGAAAGATCGTGGCCTGTGAGGTGCACCGTACTCTTCCAGGTGACACGTTTGCCATTTAGTACTTTAAAGAAGTCTATTGCAGCAGATTTGCCTGCAGCAAGATCTATAAATGTCCGATGTATTTTATCTCTTGAGTACTGCTTCCATGGATGTTGATTATTGATCAAAAGAATGAAATTGTTGACAGCTCAAGTTTTTCTTCATTTATTATGATGCTGTCTATTGATCTGGTCATAAGGATTTTCTTTTTTTCACATTCGAGTGTAATGTATACTGTAGACTACAGAGGAAGTAGAAGATGATAATTAATGTAGGTACTGATTTGTAAGGCTGTGAGGAAGTTCTTGGTCACCGTGCAGAAGGCCTTCCTGACTCAAATTGCGTTTCTTTGTCTTTATCTAGAGCTCTGGTAGTACAGTGGTTAAGAGCTACAACTGCTAAGGTCAGCAGTTTGAATCTACCAGCACCTTCTTGAAAATCCTATGGAGCTGGTTCTATTCTGTCCTGTCAGATCACGGTGAGTCAGAATGGACTTGATGGCCCTTGAGTTGATTAGACTTGCTTGTTTTTATCTGTGTTTTTCTCCAAGTCTATCCAGGACCCTCTACTGTGATCCCTGTCAGGTTAGCCGATGGTAATAGCCAGGCACCGTCTAGTTATACTGAACTAAATCCAGTGGAGGCTGCGGTAGTTGTGGACCATTAGTCCTTTGGACTGATCTTTTTCTTGCTTCTCTAGTTTTCTTCATTCTTCCTTGTTCCCGAAAGGGTGAGACCAGTGGAGCCGTATAAGACCCCAGGCTCTATTCACCACAGTAGAGTGTAGAACATTTTATTTATAAACTATGTTATGCCAATTGCGCTGGAAGTTCCTGGCAATCATGGTCCTTACAGACCTCAGCCGAGCAATTTGGTCCCTCAGGGAGGTTCCATGACCTTGCCTTAGACACATGCTGGCTTCCCCGGTACTGTGTACCATCTTACCCTTCACTAGAGTTACCGCTATCTGTTGTTTATTTGATATTTTTCTATTCTCACCCCTTCCCTTGCAACTATCAACAATTGTTCCTTCTGGTGTGTAAGCCTTTCCAGGAGTTTTGATAGTATAGTATTTGTCATTGATTGACTTATTTCACTCAGCATAATGCCCTCCAGCTTCATCCGTGTTGTAAGATGTTTCACAGAGTCATTATTGTTCTTTATCGTTACACGGTACTCCATTGTGTGTGTGCACTACAGTTTATTGAAGCGTTCATCTCTTGGTGGGTGTCTAGGTTGTCTCCAGCTTTTTGCTATTGTGAACAACGCTGCAGTGATCAAGGGTGTACATCTGTCTATTCAGATGATGGCTCTTATTTATGAAGAATATATTCCTAGGAGTGGGATTGTTGAATGGTACGGTATTTCTATTTCTAGCTCTCTAAGGAAGTGCTATATCATTTTACCAAATGTTTACACCATTTCGCATTCCGATCAGCAGTGCATAAGAGTTGCATTCTCCCTAGAGCCTCTCCAACATTTATTGTTTTCTGTTTTTTTGATTCTTGCCAGTAATGCTGTGGTAAGATGATATCTCATTGTTGTGTTGATTTGCATTTCTTTGACGGCTAGTGATCACAGGCGTCTCCTGATGTGTCTGTTAGGCACTTGAATGTCCTCTTTGGTGAAGTGTCTGTTCGTTTCCTTTGTGCAGCTGTTAAATGAATTATTTGTCTTTTTGTCATTGATGTGTTGGATTTTTTGGTAGATGTAGACATTTGTCAGATTTGTCATAGCCACAGCTTTTTTTTTTGCAGTCTATAGGTTCTCTTTTTACTTTTTTGGTGAAATCTTTTGATGAGCATACGTGTTTAACTTTTAGAAGATCTCAGTTTATCTAGTTTGTCTTCTGGAGTTTGTGTGTTATTAGTTATGGCTTGTATCCTGTTAATTCTGTGTATTAGAGTTCTCTGGCATTGATCGTATTTTTTCTTCCGTGATTTTTGTAGTTTCCGTCTTTCTATTTAGGCCTTTGATCCATTTTGAGTTAGTTTTTGTGTATGGTGTGAGGTATGGGCCCTGTTTCATTGTTTTGCAGCTGGACATCCAGTTTTGACAACATCGTTTGTTAAAAAGACTGTCTTTTCCCTATCTGATGGGCTTTGGGCCCTTGTCAAAGATCAGGTGACTACAGATGAATTCTTCTTGGGCTCTTGATCACTAATTATTAACTTGCACATTTTCTGGTTTAGTTTGGCCTCTGACATTCTCCTTCCCTTGATTTCTGCTGGCCTGTCAGGATTGTCACCGCCACTGCATCTCCTCCTTACTCAAGGGCCTGGCAAAGGCTGCTTATCCCTTCTGTCGGTACACCAAACCAAAAAAACCCTAAGCCATTGCCACTGAGTTTATTCCAACTCATAATGACACTATCAGACAGGGCAGAACAGCCCCATCTGGTTTCCAAGGCTCGAATCTTTACAGGAGCAGACTGCCACGTATTTCTCTTGTGGAGCAGCTGGTACTTTCAAACCACTGACATTTCGGTTAACAGCCAACTGTTGAATCAATTTTCCACCAGGGTTCCTTGCTGATACACCAGAAGGCTTGAAATTCCTGCTAGTGAAGTCACTGTTTTAGGTTAAATTATTATGCTCAAAAATTCTCCAGTGCTGATAAGAGAAAGTCTTCCCGTAACTCTGAAACACTGTACCATCAGGGCTGCAGAGCAGAGTAACTGGTGTGAGTGAGCGCTGGTTGTCACATTAGTAGAGAGTCTTACCCAAAAGAATGACACATAGGATGTGAAGTCCAGACCCTGCACAAACACAGTGTCATCAGCAAGTGATGTTTCAGAAAGGAGGATGTGCTAGGAGGTCTGAATTGCTGGAGGCGGCAGGATTCTTGGTGGAGCGAGGTGCCGAGGGACCTGATTTAGTTATCAAGTGCTGCTATAACAAATACGCTAAGTGGGTAGCTTTACAAACAGAAACTCATTTTTTCTCAGTTTGAAACCAGAATTCCAAATTCAGGCTGCGGGATCTAGGGGAAGAATTTCTGTATCAGCTCAGGGAAAGGTCCTGGTGTCTTCTCAGCTTCTATTCCTTGGCAATCATATGGCTTGAACATCTATCTATCCCCACATCTGTTCGCCTAATCTGCTGTTTCATATCTCAAAGGAGACTGATTTAAAACACACCCTATGTTAACTGTTTCATTAACATAACAAAGAAAAAATATTCCCAAATGTGCTTACAGTTATAGCTACCCAAACAACTCCACCTATTGCCATGGAGCCACTTCTGACTCATATTGACTGCAGGTGACAGAATGGAGCTGTCCCGTAGGGTTTCCAAAGCTGTCAATCTTTACAGTAGCAGATTGCTACATCTTTTTCCTGCAGAACAGCTGGTGGGTTACTACAACCAACCTTTCAGTTAGAACTGAGAGCTTAATCACTGTGCCACCACAGCTCCTCAGCCACAGGTGGCACAGCAAACCAAGCCTGTTGCTGTCAAGTTGATTCTGACTCACAGGGACCCTATAGGACAGAGTAGAAAAGTCCTATAGAGTTTCCAAGGAGCGCCTGGTGGATTTGAGTTGCCGACCTTTTGGTTAGCAGCCAACCTTTTAACCACTGTGCTACCAGGTCTCTACCACATGTATTACTGGAGGACATAATTCAGTCCATAATATATTGAGTACAAATTTGTGTTTCGATTGTTCCACAGTTTTGTCTATGTCCCTAATCCCAAGCATCACCACACTAGTGTTTCTGTCCCATTAGTTTTCCACAATAGCTGATAATTGAAGCTCCACACTGATCCTTAGCTAAGCCATATAATTGCAGCAAGAATCATAGAATAAAGTTTTTAAAGGAGCAAGAGTGGTCGTAACCTCCATCTAAAAACATGCTTGGCCTCCAGACAAATAGCCAAGTTGACACTTCATTTCAGGTAAACAAGTACAGCTATATGAAGGGGATGGGGCAACCGCCAATTACCTGTTCTAAAAGACTTTTCAAACCCTACAAAATTCACAGCTACTCAATGCATGTCTTGTTTTCAAATGATTGTATTTGATTTTAATTCTGGTGTGTGTCTGTCTGTGTCTGTGTCTTTGTGTGTGTTAGGGGAGAGACAAGGTTTGTGATCTGTCATAGATTGAATCGTGTCCCCCCCAAATATGTGCAGTAATATAGCTGGGCCAGGATTCCCTGTATTCTGTGACTGCCCTCCATTCTGTGATTTTCTGAAGCTGTAAATCCTAATCTCTGCCTGTAGTTAACAGTGGGTTATGTTAGAGAGGATTAGGGTGGGACTGTAAATCCCTTTATAAGATCACTTCCCTCCTCCATTGTAAAGAGAGTTTCCCTGGAGTGTGGCTTGCACCACCTTTTATCCTGTGGGAGATAAAAGGAAAGGGAAGCGAGCAGAGAGTTGGGAACCTCACACCATCAGGAAAGCAGCCCTGGGAGAAGAGCGCATCCTTCAGACCTGAGGTTCCTGCGCCGAGATGCTCCCTGACCAACGACTGATGTGACACAAGGACTTTCCTCCAGAGATGGCAAGGGGGAAAGCCTTCCCCTGGAGTGAATATCCACAAATTTGGACTTGTAGCCTACTGGACTGTGTAAGATTAAACTTTTCTTTGCTAATGCCATCCACTGGTAGTATTACTGTTAGAGCAGCACTAGATGACTAAAACATGGTCACTGCAGGGAAACTGGTTAAATTCACAGAATAAAATCCGAACTTTTGCAAATGAGTAAACAGCCAAAACAAACACTGCTTTGGGAAAAACAAAACAAAACACATATATAGGCCGTTTTTGAAAAGAAGGCAGTGCCGAAGCAAATACCTTAAACGTGAACTAGAAAGCTTTTCTAAAACAAACAACTCTGCCTGTGATCCTAAATTGAGACCACATGGAGATGCAAAGCCACAAATGCAGTTCCTGTCCACAGTACTCCACGTTTGTGCCTTCAGGCTCTGTATGTCCCAGGCTAGATGATGATAACGCTGCCTTTGGTCCTGGAGGAGATGGAGTCTTTTGGCTGCTAATATGAGAGTTGGGGGAAGTAGAAGAAGAAAGGAAAGGAATGAAAAAAAAATGTCTCTGGAGACAAAATAGCCCAACTAGGAGTTCCACTTTGCTTATTTGCCCGCAGTCTCGCCTCACTCCTGTTCTCTCCCGCGCGCACTGGTGGTGTGTTTGTCCCAGTGAAGGACGACGCTTCTGGTCAGAGCCCCAGGGTAGCTCCAGCACACTGCTCTGACCAGCCCCCAGCTCTGAGACAAATCTAGCAGCAAACCGTTTCAGCAGAGATCCAGTCATTTGTTTCTCTTCCTCAGTTACCAAGTGCTGTGTGCTTTGGAGGAAATCCTGGTGGCCTAGTGGTTATGCACTGTGGCTGCTAACTAAAAGCTCAACATTTCAGATTCCCTGGGTGCTCTTTGGAAACTCTATGGAGCTGTTCTACTCTGTCCTATAGGGTCACTATGAGTCAGAATCAACACTTGTCATGGGTTTAGAGAATGTAGCTATTACAGCATATAAGCTTTCGCTGTTCTAAACAGCTTAAACTAAACTGCTGCTGGGGGGTGGCTAATTGAGGCAACAGCATCCATCTTACGTGAAAATGACTATTTTATTTTTCATTCTGGAATTCGTCTTTCTGTTCTCTCACACCGCTCATGACCTCTTTCGCTAAGCTGGTACCCGTATTAGATAAGTATTTACATGGACATGGTTTGTCCCCTCTAACTGCGCAGTCAGCTCTGTGAGACAGGTGATTAAGCTGCCTGGTAATGGTTGGAGAAGACCTGCCCTGAGAAAACAAAACAAAGAACAGTAGGATGAGGAAAGAAATCATGATTTTACTTTAAATTGATCAGAAGGTGCTGATGTTAGCTCTGTTGCTTTGAAACTCTGGGTGCTTATTGATCCAGAGGAGTATGATTCCCTGAGGGAAAGTGCTCGCGTCTTTCATCTGGGCCCTGTTCACTCTGCTGGCATCCCTGGGTGGTCCAAACAGGTGAGTGCTCGATGCCCAGCCAAAAGGTTGATGTTTCAACCTACCCAGTGGTGCCTTGGAAGACAACCCTGACAATCCGATTCCAAAAGTTCGCAGTCTTGGAAACTCCATGGAGTGGTTCTGCTCTGTTCTTACCGAGAATCAGAATCGACTTTATGGCAAGCAATGACTTTGCAGCTGTTGAGGAACTGTCAGTTGGACAAGAAAAGCAACTAACTTTTATTGGTACTCATTACAAGCCAGGCACAGAGCTAAGCATTGTACTTACAATAGCTTATTGATCCTCCCCTACCAGCATATTATCCCCAGGCAACAAGAGAAGAAATTAAGGTCTGAGGAGATTTGGGATGATATCAGAATCACTTACTTGTAGAATGTGGATTTGAACCCAGTGCCCTAGCAATAAGAAGCTATCAAAGATTCTCTGTGTAAAAGATGTCCTCTTTCCTGTCAGTCTTCTGTAAATGAAAGTTACTTACTTTTTATGAATATGTTTGAATCTTATAGTTTTTCCTTGTCACCAGGAATCAAGGCAAAAAAGGCTTATGTACAAAGTTAATTTTAAGGAAGGACATGTATACCCACTGCCATCGAGTGGAGTCTGACTCATAGCAACCGTAGAGATCAGAGAAGAACTGCACCTGGCGGATTCGAACTGCTGACTTTTGGTTAGCAGATGTAGCAATTAACCTGTTATGCCAGCAGAGTTTCCAGGACATGTATAGAAATTACCAATTCTTTTCATCTTTTCAGCCCACTTAAATTATTTGGATTGAAGGAATCAGAATCACGGATATCAAACATCTAATTATTTTAAATTAGAAGGGGCTAACTTATTTGACTTTCTCTAATTCCTTGCTTCTGTCTTCTTTGTTTCACTGGAGACGAGAAACTGCATAGATGGATACTAAGAAAGCAAAAGCACGAAAGCGTAAGTTGTACAAAAAGTAACTGACTAGTCGTTCAATTTGAGGCGGTGATTATACTGTTTGTCAAAGCATGTCTGTTTACCTCAAATCATGGACAAAAAAACTTTCAGGGCCAATCAGATATTCCTCAGTAAGATCTCAGAATTTCCTGCGTGTTGCAAACTGTTAACATATTCAGCTGCTCACAGAAAGGTTAGAGGTTCAAATCTACCCAGAAGCATCCAGAAGAAAGTCCTGACAGCCTGCTCCTGAAAGGTCACAGCCATTGAAAACCTAACGGAGCACAGCTCTACCTCTGACACACATGAGGTCACCATGATTCGGAATGAACTCATGGTAACTGGGTGAGGGTCCCTCTTGGCCCCCTAGCGTCCGCCCTGACACATCCTGCTGGCTTCCATACCTGGCCTCTGGATGAGATGCCAATCATCTGCCCTACTTCACTTTCCCCTCTTTCTGACTCCTGCTGGAGGGCCTGTTCTGTCTGTCCACTTTCTTGCCTCGTTTCTTCATGTGCCCTCCCCTGGCACCTTCGGCTCCCTGTCAGGAATCTGACAATAGAACCGAAGGAGAGCAGGCTGCCATTTGCGTTCCCTGTCTGAATGCTCCAGTCTCTCAGGCTGTTGACAAAAGACATACTGGCCATTGCTTTATAAATAATGTATCAGAACGTAGTGGAGGAATGACGGATGAGACCACAGTGTATTTTTAGCGTTTGCTGCTTGTGGTAACGTAAGTGAAAACTGCTGGATCCTTTCCCCTTCAGCTGAATGGCACATTCAGGAGACCGTGCCCACTCCCTGCCAGACTCCCCTCACGAAACTCCTTTTTGTAAGATGGGTGGTTCTCTTTATTGCCTAGTGCCAAAGCCCACTTGTAGGGTTCCATGGGCAGCCCCAGCCTGGCGTGGCAGGTAAGGGTGAGGGGCCCCTGGATGAGACTCTGCTGGCTGCAAGCTTGGCACCATGTTCCCAAACTGTGAGGCCAAGTCAGCAGGGCAGAGGATGTGTCTGGATGCTGTAAACCTTTGGCATGAGGCTGGAGCTCAGACACGAAGAGCCACAGTAGTGGGAGCAATGGCTGGCTTCCCATCTCAGACTCATCCTGTTGGTGCCTGGCTACAGAGGGAGTTAGACTGCCTGGCAGCTGACACTTGGCTCCTCAGAGGGAGCTAGAACATAAATATGAGAGATTTGTTTGAATGAGAAAACCAGTTACCATTAATTTCAACTCATAGTGACCCGATGTGTGTCAGAGTAGAGCTGGGTTCCATAGGGTTTCCAATGTCGTGTTTTTTTTAAGGTGATCTCCAAGCTGCTGGGTAAACTTAAATCTCTAATGTTTTGGTTAAAAGCCATCCATGTGCATGAACCATTTGCAGTAAGTCTCTCTTTATGCTACTAGGCCATTCTACAACTATTGCTCTGGAGCCAGAGTTAATCTTAGGAAGGTGGGAACCCATAATGAAGAGTATGAATGGACTCTACGGCTCTGTGGAGGATCTCTGTGTTCTGTGGAGTGGACACATTGCTTGCACTCCAGTCTTTGGAGCAGCACCAACTTACACTGAGTAGCTTTTCACAAGTAATGATCTCACAGGACTCGTTTTCTCACTTACGCTTATGATGAGTGATTCTTGTCCTACTGACCTTACTGATAAGTTCTTAGTAAAGATATGAAAGCACTTTGAAAACATTGAAACCATTAGATTATAAAGAGGGGATTGGTGATCCCCAAGCCCACTGCTGTTGAGTCTTATTCCAACTCATAGCCACCTATGAGCAGCCTATAGAACTGCCCCATTGAGTTTCTAAGAAGCACTTGGTGGATTCAAACTGCAGATCTTTCTGTTAGCAGCTGTAGCACTTAATCACTATGCCGCCAGAGGGGTAGTCCCAACCCCTACGTATTTTCTTCATTGATGATCAGCGTCACCCCTCTATAAAAGTTGTCCCACCAGCTATCACCAGGAGGGGCTCCCGCATCATGGTGTGATACATCAGACTCTATATCGGACATCACTTGTACCTTGAGAAAGGCAGCATACCTTCAAGGGAGATATTTATCCCAACTGGCACAGAATTAGTCTAAATGAGAAAGGGTACGGTGGGATCCCGTTCTTGTGAAATGTAGCTAAGTGCCTCTTTAGAGTAAAAAAAGTAAGGAAGTGAATTCCAACTCTAGCTGCAACTCTTTCATCCTTTTAGCATCTAGGCAGCCCCACAGGGTGTCACCTGGATGTCTTTGGATCAAGATCATGGCTACAGGGGTCTCTTTCAGAGCCAACTGAGTCTTATTTTATAGTCTAGTATAATCTCTTATTAACTGTAGTACAGTTGGCTCTTATTTTCTAGCCCCTTGCAACTCAAAATGTGCTTCACCTGGGAGCTTGTCAGAAATGAAGAATCCCAGGCCCTTATTCTCACCTACTGAAGCAGAATCTGCATTTTGACAAGGCTCCTACTCACGTGATTCATGTGCACAGTAAAGCAAATTAGAAGAAAGGGACTTCAGAAGCCCAGACCCACTTTTAATTTGTTAATTTATATATAGGACATCATTACAAAAAGTGTGTGGTGCAGTGGTTAAGCATTTGGCTGCTAACTGAGAGGTCGGTAGTTCTAACCCACCAGCTATGCCATGGGAGAAAGATGTAGCAGGCTGCTTCTGTAAAGACTTACAGCCTTGGAACCCCTGTGGGACAGTTCTTCTCAGTCCTCTAGGGTCACTATGAGTCAGAATCAACTCAGTGGCAATGGAGTTATGCTTAATGGAAGAAGTAATGGCTTACAAGGAGGGAGGAGACAAAGAAGGTAAAAAATCAGCAGCAGGACCATTTAATAGAGTTGTATTGTTGTATGCACTTGAATAATTTAAGGAGACATTGTTACAGTGCTGTGTAGCCACTGATATTCTCAATAAGACCCACAAATCAAGAAGAGGCAGTCATGTTCCAAAGCTTGTTTTTTAAAATTCACAGTGAAATTTTTCCTTCAAAATTATTAAATAAGTGAATCTTGATCTTTAAGGGAATGTTTCAGCCACATGAATACTCAAATAGGTGACGACATTCTCCAGTAAATAGATAAGGGAGATGTTATTATGTTGGAAACGTCATTTAACTCAGATTTTATTCTTCATGTACTTCATTTGGAAGAACCCAAAACATCAAGATAAGGTGTGACAGTATAGCTTAACTAGTGAAGAATGTCTATCTTAAACATTGTGCTCTTTTAAGATCTATATATGGGATCAAACTGACAAGAACAACTGGAAAGATTAGATAGAAACCTTAGGGTGCAGTGAGTTTATACTAATGGGGAGTGAGCAACTCAGAAGAGAAGTGTGAGAATGGAGGAATGTAATCACAGCTGGAGGAATGTAATCAGTGTCACTAAATTGGACACATAGATACTGTTGAACTGGTATATATTTTGTTGTGATACTTTCAGCAATGACTAAAAAACAACAACAAGAAAAGATAAAGTGTGATATCAAAAAATCAAGCAAAAAGCCCAGGACTGTTTTTCAGCCAGGTAAAAGTTATGAGGTCAGTAGGTACACAATTTCCAGTATTTTTATTTACTGGCCACGGATCTTCAGAATCACTAAGACAGGAAAATGAATTTGAAATTGAAAGGAGTCTTCAGTGAACCAGAAAAGTTAGTGTCCTGTTCTGAATAAGGGAACACTGGTGGAGCTGGACACAGTCTGGAGGTCCTCAGGAGTTGTTATGGATTGAATTACACACACCCCCGATATGTGTTGTAAATCCTAACCCCAGTGATCATACAGTGGTTAATCGTTTGGCTGCTAACCAAAAGATAAGGCAGTTCAAATCCACCAACTGTTCCTTGGAAACCGTGTGGGGCAATTCTCCTCTGTTCTGTTGGGTTGCTGTGAGTTGGAATTGACTTGCAAGCACCAGGCTTTTTTTTTCTTTTTCTTCTTCTTTCTTGAAATATAAAAGAGATGCAAGCAAGCAGAGAAGCAGAGGTGGGGAAACAGAGATGCCAAGCCTCATGGAGATCTCCAAGGAACCAGGAAACAAGCTAAAGAGGCAGGGACCTTCCCTGAGAGAGCTGACAGAGAGAGATCTGGTGTCATGAATTTGGACTTCTAGACTCCTAAACTGTGAGAAAAACAAAGTTCTTATTTGTTAATGCCATCTGCTTGTGGTATTTCTGCTATAGCAGCGCTGGCTAACTAAGACAGGAGGAGTCTTGCTGGGAGCTACACAGAGTCCAGATAAGCCCATGGGTGGCAAACTACAAAGCTGAGACTGGTCAAATAGGTGAGAGAAGGACAGAAACTGAAACCAACAAGGGTAAAGCCCCAGCTGAGCTGCAGCCTAAAAGGGTGAGCAGAGGAGGGAAGAGCAGCACCGAGCAAGGGGGATGGAAGTGCTGGCTGCAGAAGAGAGCCCGGACGTGCTGTTAGAGAGCACTCTCTGTCTCCACAAAATGATGTATTGAGGTAGAGATGGAACACTATAAATCAGGAAACAGGGAGCCTGCCGAGGAAAGCTCCATGGTGAAAGTGGGCACTTGATACAAGTCATGAAAAACAGCATTGATCTTTAATTGTTGTTGTTGTTAACATTTTGTTGTGCTGTAAGTGAGTTTACAATTCAATTTGTCATACAAAAAGTTATACACACATTGCTATGTAACCGTAGCTGCTTTCCCCACACTGTGACAGCATATTCCCCCTGTCCAGCCTGTATTTCTTATTTCGGTTCAACCAGCTCTTTTACCCCTCTGCCTGCTCATCTCAGCTCTGAACAGGAGCTGCCCAGTTAGTCTCCTGTACCTACTGAAGCTAAGAAGCACACTCCTCGCCAGTACCATTTTATGTCTCATAGTCCAGTCCAATCTTCCTCTGAAGAGTTGGCTTCGGGAATGGTTCCAGTTCTGAGCTGAAAGAGAATCCAGGGGCCGTGTCCTCTGGGCGCCCTCCAGTCTGTTGGACACCAAGTAAAACAATATCAATTTTTACAGGGAGCAAAAGTTAACGTGGCTAGTGTGATCACGGAGGTTGCCATGAGTGCAGGATGAGCTCTGCTCCGGGAGGAGGAGCTGGCCAGGAGGAAAGGAAAGAGCCTTGGCAGGTTTTAAGGGCGTGTCCAGCAGCAGCCAGTACAAGACTAAAGTGTCCTGTCTCAGATCAGACTAACTCAGAGCCCCTTCCCTTTCTTCCGCACTCCCCCTCCTCCTGTTGCTTTGGAGCAGTACAACTCATTGGCACTTCATTCCATAAGGATACAAAAAAAAAAAAAAAAAAAAACTACCAATGATTTGATATCTAGAGCTTGGAAAGAACCAGCTGTGTGGTGCCAATTTTGTTTCATAAAGCAAAGTTTATATAAACAAAACTGAGCCTAAAACTTTTTTGGCAAGCATTAAATATTTTCCATTTATTCTAGAAACATTTGTAGAGTTCTATGACTGTGGTGGAAACAGATAAATAAAACAATCACAGGATCGGATTAATTATTGCCTGAAATCATTTAAAAGCTGTCTTTACTGATGCTATTATTTTCTCAAAGGAGCCTGCTTCTCAAACTTGGGAAACATTTTTCCTTTTTAAATGTTGTCAAAAATATATAACTAAACGTTTGCCATTTTAACCATTTTAAAATGTCCTGAATTGTATTCCATTGTAACTGTATTATATTCCCCATGTTTGGTCACCATCGCCACTAACCATTTTCAAAAGTTTTACATCATCTTTAAGCCGTCACTCTCTGTTTTCCCTTCCCACCCACCCATGGCAAAAAGCCCACTGCCATCGAGTCGGGTCCGACTCATGGCGACCCGCCTATGGTATCCACTAATAAACATATGCCTCTCTGCATTTGCCTCGTCTAGATATTTTATGTAAGTGGGATCATCCAGTATTTGCCCACTTGTGTCTGACTTTGATCAGCATAAGGTTTTCAAGGTGCATCCATTTTGTAGCATGTGTTAGAACTTTGTTTCCCTCTAAAGGTGAATAATATTCCATTGTATATTTATACCACATTTTATTTATCCATCTGTTAACGAACACTTGCGTTTCCATTTTCTGACTATCACAAACAATGCTGCAGTGAATATTAAATGTGCAAGTATCTGAGTTCTGGCTTTCAGGTCTTTTTGGTGTGCACCTAGAAGTGAAACTGCTGGGTCGTGTGTAATTCTGTTGCTCTTTAGATGGAACAACTGAATGATTTTCCGTGGGAGCCGCACCATTTCTTTTTATAATTCCCACTAGCCATGGATGAGGGTTCAAGTAAATTTCAACACTTATTGTCATTTTTCCTGATAATAGCCACCTTAATAAGTATGTATTGGTATCTTGTTTGGGTTTTGCTCAGCATTTCTCTGATGACATATAACGACATTGAGCATCTTTCCATGTGATTATTGGCTATTTATATATCTTCTTTGAAGAATTGTCTATATTGTGTGCTCATTTTTTAATTGACTTTGTTGAATTGTAGGATTCCTTTATATGTTCTAAATATTAAATCCGAATTTGATATGTTTCCCAAATATATTTCTTCCTTCCTCTATGTTGCCTCTTTTCTTTCTTGATAGTCTTTTGATGCATGTGTATCTTTGTGTGTATGTAGCCCAATTTGTCTTTGTTGCTCATGCTTTTGTGTCATGTCTAAGAATCTATTATCAAAAACTAGGTCCCCAAACAATACTCCTATGTTTTCTTCTAACAGTTTTACAGTTTCAGTTCTTATATTTAGGTCATTGATGCAGGTTGAGTGAATTTTTGTATATGGTGTGAGGTATAGATCCAACTTCCTTCTTTTGCACGTGGAGATCCAGTTGTCAGAGCAGAAACCTCATGAACTTTTGGCTATTCTCTGTGCCATGCACTGTTTGAAATCTCTGATTTCTCCTCACGTTGCAGCCACCCTAAGCCCAGTCCTTGTCACTTACTGTGAGCTTCACCAATAGCTTAGCTTTGTAACGGAACACATAAATTTCCCTCCAATCTACCTTTATTCAGTTGTCTCCAAAGGATACTTTTATACAGTGGATCAGGAGTAGAAAGTGTCTGAATTTTTTAAAACTCAACAAATTATTCTGATGCATACCCCTAGGAGGGAACAAGGACTCTTCATTGCTGTAAATCAATGTTCTATACAACTTCCAATGATTACATCCATTTCCAACCCAGAAAGCATTTGTGGCTATTTGTTACCATATTAATAAATGTGCTTGGTGTCAACCTTTTTCCTCTAGTCTAGCTCCTCTCCCCTAACAACATTCATCACTGATGTTTATGCATCCCACACTCACACTCACCTGTGTTCTTACCTGTGGTGTTTCCTTTGCCACCTATGAAAAGCAATCCTGTTTTTCAGGATTCAGCTCACTCATCATCTTTTCCATAGAGGTTTTCATGGAAGCTTCCTTGTTTCCTGAACTCCTGTATCATTTACAGTCTCTATCACAGTTACTTAGGGGAACATATCATATCTTTATTTCTTACTGCTGGCTTATTGTGTTAGTCTTGAATAACCAGCTGTAGTGAGTCACCTTGAGAGAAGAACTATGCCTTTCACACTTGCACCTTTTACAATACCTATGACATCTGCTGTGCCCAGTCTACATTATGGGTGCATTATGACTTGTTTCTTTTGTATCGCTGTATAGACTGCAAGCTCTATAAATTCACATTTATCTGGTTCATCATTGACCCTCAAGTACCTGGTCCAGAACTTGATATGTAATATATGCTCACTAAGTATTTAAAAAAAAATTTTTAAGCAGAATATCTTGATCTTTATTTGGAATGGTCTTCAAAAAACGTGAAGTATAAAATTTTTTATTATGAATTCTTTAACAAGCTCTGATTTGTCCTGCCTACCAGTCTCACCCTTTGTGAAATGAAGTTTATCTATCTACCTTGACGTGGTGGGAAAAACTGGGAAGGTGCTCTGAAATCTGAATATTTATAATTATGCAATCACTCTTCTCTAAAAATAACACCACCTTCAAAAAAGTATCGTGTTTCAGAGATGCCTTAACTGTACCACAGAATAAACTGCGTACTTCCAGCGGCGTGTATCACAGGTATTATCTCGTCTGATGCCACTCCATGTCTAATTTATTCCTCCTAGGTTTCTTTCTGCTAAGCAAATGGCTAAGAAGAACAATGGTTGTTGCTCAGTTGTCATGGAAAAGAAGTTTCTCCTCTCTTTAATTTTTTATAATATTTTATTGTGTTTTAGGTGAAGTTTACACAGCAAATTAGGATTCCATTTCGTAATTTTTGTTAATGGTTCCACACCATGGGTTACAGTTTCACCAGGATCAGCATTCTCATTATTTCCTTGCTGTTTGTCCTGTTCCTAGCTTTCCTTCTGCTTCTTGCATTTTCATCTTTGCTTTTGGGTAAATGTTCATCATTGCGTTCACAATGAACTGTACAGTTAATTGTTTAAGAGAGCACATTGCTCACAGGTGACACTGTTTATTTTAAAAGCCTCTCTTATTTGACTGAAAGGTAACCTGCAGAAATAACTTCAAATCCAATTTCAAAGGTTATCTTAGGGTAGTAGTCCCATTGGGCCATCTAGTCTCTATTGGTGCAGCGGTTCTGCCCTTTTTATGAATTAGACTTGGGTTCTACATTTTTCTCTCATTCTCTCCAGGACCTTCTGTTGTACCCCTGGTCAGGATGATTGGTAGTGGTAGCCAGGGACCATCTAGTTCTTCAGGTCTCAGTTTAGAGGAGGCTGTAGTTCATGTACATTATTAGTCCTGTGGCCGGTTTCCTCTTTGAGCCTTCGATTTCCTTCATTCTCTTTTGCTTCATTAGAGGTGAGTAGTTGTACCTTAGTTGGCTGCTTGCAAACTTTTTAGGCCCCAGACTCTATTCTCCCATAAGATGTAGAACATTGTCTTTGTGAACTATGTTATGCCAACTGACTAAATTGTCTCCTGAGACTATGGTCCCAAACCCGGATGGATTAACCAGTCAGGTACCCACAGTTTTATGGTAAGCAAGGTACACAAGGGCTTAATTACATTTACTGACTAATCTGTAGGGTACAACTTCACATAGGTTTCACCATGTTTTTGATATGGTGTAAAACAAGTGAAACTGTGAAGTATAGATTAACCAGCAAGCATAAGCAAGCCCATGTGTACTTATTAGTTAATCTGTCACTGATCCCAGGCATTGTAATCTAGTAAACCAGTGCTACAAGTTGTCTGGCTGTGTCTAGGAAGCCTCCGTAACTATACCCTGTATGTGGTTTGTTATTTTTGTGGATGTGTATGTAGCAGGGCCCTGGTGGCTCAGTGGTTAAGAGCTACAGCTGCTAACTGAAAGGTTGGCAGTTCAAATGCACCAGCCACTCCCTGGAAACACTATGAGGTAGTCCTAATCTGTCTATAAGAATGCAGTGAGTAAGAATCAGCTTGATGGCAGCAGGTTTTCATAGGTAGCACACGTGAATGTATATATATAACATACAAATGCCTACAGATACACCTGTACATACACATGCGTGTACTCTTGCATGTCTTTCTATGCACATATAAGCATCCATATCTACCACATAACTGCACATGTATTTTTTGGGAGTTTTTAGTGTGGTAGCCAAATTGTATATGGTATAGCATTTACTAAAATTGGCCCTTTTTCTCATGTACTTCTTGGAAACCCTGGTGGTGTAGTGGGTTAAGTGTCTATGTCTGCTAACCAAAAGGTCGCCAGTTCAAATCCTTTAGGAGTTCTTTGGAAACTCCATGGGGCAGTTCTAAACTATGAGTTGGACCCAACTCTATGGCAGTAAGTTTGGTTTTCTTTTTTCCTTGTATACTTCTTAGTATTTTAATTTACCTTGGTCTAGTTGTGTTGACATCACCCATAAATATTTTTAATAGTATTTTATTTAAACCAAGATATCAAAAATATTATCATTTAACATATAATCAGTACAAAAATTGCTGCTGTGCTATTTTACAACTTCTTTTGCATATCTTCAAAATCCAGTGTGTATTTTCTACTTACTAAAAAAAAAAAAAAGGCCGTTGAATTCATTCTGACTCATAGCGACCCTATAGAACAGAGTAGAACTCCCTCATAGGGTTTCCAAGGAGTAGCTGGTGCATTCAAACTGTCAGCCTTTGATTAGCAGCTATACTCTTAACCACTGCGCTACCAGGACGCAGGCTCAGTTTGGATATTGCAAGTTCTTAATAGTTACATGTGGCTAATGGCTACCATCTCAATAAATATTTTTAATTGACTGAGTAACTGATAATCTTTAAATATGTGTTTTATTATTAGGGCAGTTAATGTAGGATGATTAAGGAGACTGGGACTAATAGACCTAATAGTATCCATAGCACCAGTGCATTTTGGTAGACTTGGCTTTCGGTCCGGTAGATTAGCACAAGCTAAACATTGTAGTGAACCAGATAACTGGCGTCTGTTTGTCTCCTCAACTATATTATTTTCAAATTATTTTCTGTATGTAGTTACGTTTCTTGTCTATAAAAGTCAAGCTTCTGTAGAGTAAAAGATAGAATTTTTTTACTTCTACGTATTTTCCACAGCTCACAGCACAGTGAACATTTCTTAACATGATGTCAATAGAAGTGTTTTTAAAGGAGCCTGTGTTATGGTGGAGATGCCTCGCACTAAACGTCTGTTACTTCCTGACAAGTGCTGCATTCAGTGCAGTGGTGCTCGTGCACAGAGGTAAACACAGCCTTGGCGGGGCTGCGGTGAGGGAAGCTGTGTTTGCTTCCTTCGTTAATTACTAATGGAGCATTAACAGACGCATTATCCCTTGAGCCAAGCTGTATAATTCCTGGCACAACTTTCAAAAGTCGAGACATGTATTGACACACCAGAGAGCACGCCCTGTAGCAAGCACAGTGGTGGCTATGGTGCCAAGATTGTACAGAGTTTCATCAATAGCAAATGTATCGATAAAGCTCTCTCACCTTTTGCAGGTCTTGGGTTAATGTGGGATGCTAAGTATGAATCCACAGGATGTCTCTGGAAGCAACCACCCCAGTATGAGTTGAACAAACAGTCAGAAATGTGCAGAAAGATTAAAAATTGAAAGGATGATCAAAGATTTGCAAATCAAACACCAGTCAAAGGAATGGAAGTGAGAGCGATAATGGAAACTTGATTTGTCAGTTATTTATTTATTTTATCTTGAAAGCAGTTCATCGATACGATTAAAATGAAGACTTTGGATATGCGTAGCAAGTAGTCATGTAAAAGCAAAGTCAAGACTTCAAGACCTTTGTTGACAGTAGTGGTTTAGTGGTTTAGTGGTTAAGCATTTAGCTGCTAACCAAAAGGTTGACAGTTCAAACCCACCAGCTACTTCATAGGAGAAAGAAGTGGCAGCTGGCATCTGTACAGAACTCAGCCTTGGAACCCCTGTGATTCAGTTCTCCTCTGTCCTTTGCGGTTGCCATGACTTGAAATCAACTTGACAACAATGAGTTTAGTTTTTTTAGTATATTTTAACATACAACCATCAGACTATGATAGCTCAAATGCATACGAATAAGGACATAAAACAACTAACAGTGTGGAGTTACTAGCCGTATGTAGAAGTTTATGGGTTATATAAAGATACATCCTATTTCACATGGAAATTTTACAAAAATAATCATATGGCAGACCACAAAAGAAATACCATTTTTAAAATGCAGAGAGCTTGTAGTCTACCCTCTCTCATGACAAAGCAATAAAATACATTATAAATATAAACAAAATAAACAACCCATCTACTTGATAGTGTGTTTCCTTGGGGCCTACAGAAATTTGGAATGAAAGGAAATAAGGTTGTCTTTTCAAAGCTAAGCTTTCATCAAACACGTAAATTAAGACAGAATAATGTAAAGTCATAGATACAATGTGATTCCCAGGACACTAAGATCTAAGCCTGATCCTACTGAAGATATTAACATTCCTTAAGGTTAAAAAAAAAAAAAAAAGAGATCAATTCAAAAGCAGGCTAATATAGTGAAAAACAAAAATAGAAAAAAGCAAGTCCCAGAGGCACACATTGGCAGTTACCATCCAGGCAACACAGGAGTTAAAATAATATGGCCCTATTGGCAAGACCAGGGAACCTTGGTGATGCTTGGTTAAGCTCTTGGCCGCTAACTGAACACTTGGCAGCATGATCCACCCAGTCACTCTGAATAAAATTTCTAAAGCCAAAAACATGTTGCTGTCAAAGTCAATTCTGACTCATAGTGGCCCTTTTAAGGCAGAGAAGAACTGTCCCGTAGGGTTTCCAAGGCTATAAATCTTTATAGAAGCAAGCTGGTGGGTTTGAACTGCCGACCTTTGAGTTTGCACAGCTGACCTTTGGGTCTGCAGCCAAGTGCTTCAATCACTGCAGCACCAGGGCTTCTCTGCAGAAAGATTACAGCCTAGAAAACCCTATGGGACGGTTCTGCTGTGTTGCATGGACTTGGTGTGAGTCAGACATCGACTAACTAGAACACAACAATAAAATTGGCTAGACTGTCTTGCCAGTGGAGGTGAAAGCACAGAGTCATTTTAGCCTGATTTGATTCTGATTTCTTGTACAGCAAGGCATGTTTAGATTTTGATTTGGCCTCCATGTGCAGGCCCACATCCAGGGTGGCTGTGCATTAAAGAAGATGTGTGAGTGGGACCTCGGGGTCATGATTAAGGGGGGAAAAAGCACCTGTTGCCATTGAGTTGATTTCAACTATTCATAAATATGAGTCCATTCCAGAAAATGCTTCCCTCTTGTGTTGGAAAAGTGAGGTTTGTGCGTTTTACAGACTGGTATGGCAACAAGAAAGGAAGAATCCAGAAATTGACATGTATTTGTATATACAAGTGAAGGAAGTTACACAGTGTAACTTGTACTTATACATTCCTTTGCCTTGGTGCTTACAAAGGTTTTTGGTATGCATGAGTGATTAAAATATTTGTTGAACATTTTAAGGGGCAGGGATCTAGGGATCATGGTTTCAGGGGGCATCGAGGACAATTGGCATAATTAGTTTTTCTCTAAGAAACTGTTCCACATCCCATATTGGTGAGTGGCACCAGGGATCTTAAAAGCAGATCTAGAACTCTATTAAAAGACCAGACTTGATGGCCTGACATCCTGGAGGGTCCCCTGAGAACACAGCCCCTGGGCTTGCTGCTGCTCCAGAGGTGAAAACAGCCCTGAAGCCAACTCGCCAGACGGAGGTTGGACTGGACTATAGAACACAGAGTGATACAGGTGGCGTGTGTACTTCTTGGCTTAATATACACATGAGGCTGTCCAGCTGCTTCTTCTCTAGAGGGGAGGGGGAGGGGGGAGGATGGAGAGGAGGGGGCGAGCGTTGGTTGAGTAGATACCAGAGCATAGGGTGGAAAGGGGGAGAGTGCTGTCATAGGGTGTGGAGAGCAGAAAGAGTTGCACAGGGGCGTGTGTGCAGGGTTTTATATGGCAAACTGACTCAGATTGTAAACTTTCACTTAATGCCAATAAAATTTTAAAAAGTTGTTGAAGGAATGAATAAATTGTGAAGGACAGGCTTATTTAACAAATGTCTGTGGGATAATTGGTTCACTATTTTATATACACTAAAATAGCTGTTACCTGTCTGTCAGTTTGTCATCCTCTGGTAGCCTAGGTATTGCTGTGATTCTGGGACCTGTACCATCACTATTGGAAAAACCAGCAAGGTCAGCCATGGTGGCAGGTGTCAGCAGCCCTTCCAGACTAAGTCTGAAGAGCCACTTCTGAAAATTAGCCGATGAAAATCTTATCAGTCACAACACCAGTACGGTCCACCTTGTGTCAGCGCGGCTCCGTCTGTGGAGGAGAACGTCGGGTTTGGTGTTGAGGAGGACTGACGAGGGCAATGGGGATGGGCTGCTGCAACAGCTGCAGTGATGGACTTGAACGTGATGGGGATTGTGAGGATGACGCAGGACCAGCAACGTTTCGTTCTGTTGTACATAATGTCACCATGAATCAAAGTCATCTCAATGACGCTTTAGCAACAACAACAAAACAAGGAGCATGTGGTTTAAAGAGTTACTCTCAAAAAGAAAACCTAACAGAAATAACCAAATGTCTATTGCACTTCTGGAGGAACGACTTTGTAAGCTAAGAAGGAATCAGAGACAAATTTCAACAAATTTGACTACATAAATATTAAAAATTTGATGTTAGCAAAAGGTAATTATAACCAGAGTTCAGACAGCATACAAAAATGTTTGCAGAAAGCATGACAACCAAAGGAAGCTTGATGTCTTTATTATGTAAAGTGTTCTCACAAACTGATAAGAGAAATGCTGAAATTCCCAAAGTATAAAGACAGCTCACAAAAAGGAATGAAACTAGTAAATAAACACATGGAAAAAATTTTGACAAAACTGGTAATCAAAGACATTCAAAATAAAACTGATTTTTAAAGCCTTTTAAATTAGCAAAGAAAAATTAAAAAAAAAAATTTAAACAAAACCCAATGCTGGCGAAGATGTAAAGGTGGTGTTCTCATATTTTGTTGCTGAAATTTTATAAATTGGCACAGACTTTTTGGAAAGCAATTTGGCAATATAATATAAGAGCCATAAAAATGTTTATAGCCTTTGACCTGGTAATTTGACTTCTGGGAATCTATCCTGAGGAAAATTAATCCAAAATATGGAAGAAATTAAATGCCTTGGGGTAAATTGGGAAACATCAAATGTCCCACAATATCCCAAACCAAACCAAACCAAACCCACTGCTGTCAAGTCGAGTCTGACTCATAGCAACTCTATAGATAGCATAGAACTGGCCCATGGAGCTTCCAAGGAGCATCTGGCAGATTTGAACTGCCAACCTTCTGGTTAACAGCCAGGAGCCCAAGTGCTTAACCACACTGAACCACTATGCCACCAAAGTTTCCATCCCACAATAGGGGAATGGTTAGTATGTCATGGGGAAAAAAAATGGGTAGAAAACCACTGGATCAAAAACAAAAAAACACAGCATAAGCCCATTGCCATTGTGTCGATTCAGACTCACAGAGACCCTCTAGGACAAAGTAGAACTCCCCCCATAAGATTTCCAAGAAATGGATGGTATACTCCAACTGCAGACCTTTTAGTTAGCAGTCTGACCTCTTAACTGTTACACCACCATGGCATAGCCCTTTATAATTATAGGAATAAAGAACATGCAGCCACATGGAAAGATGCTAATGGTTTAGGGGTAATTGAAAAAAGAATAAAGATGTATATACCAAGAATAAAAGACTGAAGTACACTGTATTTTAAGTGCTTGAGCTAAAAGGGCAAAGTGACAGGTGCATTATTTTCTTTATCTACTTTTGTTAAGTTTTGTTTCAGGCTGTTCTTGTGTCTGGATGGCCGTTACCTGCCTTCCTGACCCCCATTCCCCAATTCATGTCCAGCTTCCATAGCCTACCTGTTTGTGACTGCAATTCAAGTTTCAGCTCGTCCAAGAAGGCTTCCCCATCCCATCAGCCAACTATAGCATGCATACAATGTGCCTTGTGTGGGATTATAAGTATAGTACATAGAGTAGTGTAGTGTAGTATAGTAATGTGTCTGTTTCCACAACTAAATCACTTAATCGCTAGAGGGCAGAGTCTGTTCCATTCATTTTTCTCTTTCCACAGCATAAAGTAAAATGTTCTGCCTGTATGGTATGTCTAAATAAATATTAGTTGACATGAATTAAACTGAAATGAACTTCTGATGTCCTGGTAGGTGGTGCTCATGAAGGCCTGCAGCACTTGGGCCCTTTTGGCAACATTCCCAATATCGTGGCAGAGTTGACCGGGGACAACATTCCTAAGGACTTCAGCGAGGATCAGGGCTACCCAGACCCTCCAAATCCTTGCCCTGTTGGGAAAACAGGTAATGGACAAACCCTTTGGGTTCCCACAGAAGATAGAGTCTTTGAAAGGAAATTAGAAATTCCAGCATCAGCTACTGATATTCCAAGAAGTATTCTTTCTATTCTGATGAGCTCCTATACATTTGTTTGCAAGTGGATAAGAAAGGGAGATTTATTCCAGAAACTTTGTGTGGGTTCCAGTGTTCAGAGAAATGTATGTAGGACTTACTTGCCCAGGTTTTACCATTCGTCTCTTTTGGAATTCATGTTCTTATTTTATACACGTTACTTTTTTGAACAAAAAGTGAGAAAGTATTTTTTTTTTTCCAACCTCCTAAAATACAAGTGCTGCCAATCTTTACTGTCTTTAGAACTAGTTGTTTATTCTGTGCATTATCCACACCCTTTTATTTTCCTTACTTCTCTTATCAACATTTCAACTCTGTAATGCCCAGTAGTATGTGGTAAAATGTTTGTTTGGAGCCTGTAGTAGGGAAGAAAGGGGTCCAGAGAGGTCCAAGTCTGGTTGTGCAAGAAAGTTGAAACTTTCTGTATTACAGGGAGTCCCCAGATTATGAACATCCAATTTATAGACTGGTACTTGTCTTTTAATGTCATGTAACCCTCACTTTGATACACTTGAAACAACTCTTACTTACAACGAGTTCTGCATCACAATTCCTTTCATTGGCTGCACATGCAGCTTTCACATCAGTGACAAGGCTTCAAGACTTTTCTTACACTAAACCAAGAAAAAAGTAAAAAATTGCCACTGTGTCAACTCATAGTGACCCTATAGGACAGGGCAGAACTGCCCCAGAGAGTTTCCCAGGAGTGCCTGGTGGATCAGAATCCTGGTCTGTTTGTTTTTGGCTAGCAGCTGTAGTACTTAACCACTAACTACCAGGGTTTCCATTCCTGCACTAATTAAAGCTAAATAAGAAGTGGATACATCTGTTCCCACTTACCTGCCAATTCAACTTAGAGAGTTAAAGATGTAATTAGTAATGGATCTCCTTGGTAACTCAGGGACTACTGTAATCATGTATCCATCTCATTTTCACCCATTCTTACCCCTAACAAAGCAAGTGTTGAGGGGGTTACACTTGTGAGCTTTCAGCATCTTGCCTTGATGGTTAAGAGTAGTGTCTCTAGACTCAGACTAAAAACCAAAAAACCAAACCCGTTGCCAGCAAGTTGATTCCAATCCATAGCAACCCTCTAGGACAGAGTAGAACTACCCTATAGAGTTTCTAAGGAGTGGCTAGTGGCTTTAAACTGCCAACCTTTTGGTTAGCAGCAAAGCCTTTAACCACTGAACCACTAGAGCTCTAGGCTCAGACTGGCTGGGTTCAAACCCAGCATTGAGTTATGTGACTTTGAACAAGTTAGTTAACCATCATATCTACGGTTTCTTATTTACAGAATGGAGACTGTTTTGAGGGATTAAATGAAATTATCCATGTAAGGCACTTAAAACAGCACCTATCACACTTAATAAATTTCATCCTGATTATAATTAGCTAAAGTTCCTTTGCCACTAGTAAATAATGATAGTTAAGGGTTACAGCTGCTTACCAAAAGGTCAATAGTTCAAATCCATTAACTGCTCCTTAGAAACCCTATGGGACAGTTCTAATCTGTGTTACAGGATCACCACAAAACGGAATCAACTGGATGGCAATGAATTTTTGTTTTGTCTTTTTCTGTTGGGCTAAGGAGCCCCGGTGGTGCAGTGGTTAAGTACCGGGCTGCTAACCAGAAGGCCAGCAATTCCAACCTTCCAGTGGCTCTGAGGGAAGACGACATGGTAGTCTGCTTCCGTAAAGATTACAGCCTTGTTACTGCTATGGAACAGTCCCACTCTGTCCAATAGGGTTACTCGGAGTCTGAGTCAACCCAATGGCAGTAGGTTAGAGTTGGTTGGTGGTGTTGTTCTGTTGGGCTTGCGTCCACATCTCGCACCAGAGTAATCTTTTTCTAAAGCCCAGTAATCACAGAAAGTTGGTACTAAATACCCCATTTTACAGATAAGGAAATTGAATCCTGGAGAATATTGGCCCAAGGTTATCCATGTATCAACTGGGCCAAGACTCAATCCCAGGTCTATGTGAATCAGCACCGGGCACTCAACTGTCATGAAGTATGGCCTTACTCTGACATTTGTAACAACACTGGCCCCTCAGTTTCTCTTAAGCCCAGTGTAGGCTCTCCCCAGAAGAGAATGCTCATCCTTCAGCTTAGGTGAGGCCTCTATTTTCCATGGAGCCTACAGCCTCCATCTTGAGACAGAACAAGTGGAGTGACTGGGACTGCTGGCACCGGGCTGCCGGAAAATGTGAATCACTGAGCAGCTCTATCCCATTAGCCGCATCTTGCGTACTTGCTTGTAGGCTTTTGGATGGATAGAAGGAAAGACCTGCTCAGAGTCTAAAGAGCAACAGCCTGCTTGCTGATCTGGTTAAATTGATTAGACATAGTGAGCTGTGATGTTTCTCAAAGTATAGTCCCAGGACCAGAAGCAATGGCAGCACCTGGGAGCGTGTTAGAAATGTAAATTCTCAGGCCTTACCCCACATCTGTCCCTGGGTAGTACATATGGTTAGATACTCAGCTGCTAACCAAAAGCCTGTAAGTTCAAGTCTACTGAGAGGCACCTTGGAAAACAGGCTTAGCAATTTTCTTTAGGAAAATTAGTTGTTGAAAATTCTATAGGTGAACCGCGTTCTACTGTGGCACACAGGGGCAGGTTTACTCAATAGGTAAGGTAAGCACCATGCTTACTTTGTTTACCAGCTCATCTGTAGTGAACAATTTCACATGAGTTTTACTACTTCAAAGATTTCTGATGTGGTGAAACCCATACGAAATTGTTCACTACAGTTTAGTAAGTAAACACAAGTATGCTATGCTTACCTTGCTTAGTGGGTCATCTGCCTCGTCAGGATTATAGATTCGGAAAGAGCCTTTGATTGCATAGGAAGGCGCCGTGGGGTTGGTAGACAGATGACAGTCACACTTAGAAACACAATCTTTATTGTGGTGAAAAAATGTGAAATTGTTCTCTAGAGATGATTCTGTAAGATAGTCCTCTGCTGATAGAGTCAACTTCAGGTCAGCTGGTCCTGGTCCTTGTCCCCTGGACCTATTGAATCAGAAATTCTGGGGCTGTCATCTAAGGATTTATTTGAACAAGCTCTCCACAGGACTCTCCTTAGAAACTCCAAGGGGCAGTTCTACTCTGTCCTATAGGGTTGCTGTGAGTCAGGATCCACTTGATGGCAGTGAGTTTGGTTTGTGTGTCTCCACAAGACTCTGCTGCATGCTGATGTTCAGGAACCATTGGCATAGCAGGATGGAAGGAAAACTAGGATTTCAGCCAAGAGATCTGAATTCTGGTCATGATTATAAGTGTCAATTTACATCCCTATACCAAAACCAAACCCTTTGCCATCAGTTGATTCCTACTCATAGTAACCTATTAATAAAAAACCAAAAAACATTGCTGTCAAGTCCAACTTACAGCCACCCTACGTTGTTGTTGTTAGGTGCTGTCAAGTTGGTTCTGACCCATCGTGACCCTATGAACAACGGAATGAAACACTGCCCGGTCTTGCGCTGCATCCACAGTCATTTTTGGGCTTAAGCCCACTGTTGTGGCCACCGTGGCCATCCACCTCACTGAGGGTCTTCCTCTTTTTCACTGACCCTCCACTGTACCAAGCATGTTATCTTTCTCCAGGAACTGCTCCTTCCCGACAACATGTCCAAAGTATGTAAGATGCAGTCTTACCGCCTTTGCTTCCAAGGGGCACTCTGGTTGAACTTCATCTGGAATAGATCTGGCTGTTCTTTTGGCAGTTGATGCTATATTCAACATTTTTCTCCAGCACCGCAATTCAAAGGCATCATTTCTTCGTCTGTCTTCTTTGTTCACGCGACACAACAACTGAAACTGCCTTGCAGAGTTTCCAAGGACCACCTGGTGGATTCAAACAGCCAACCTTTTGGTTTGTAGCTATGTCTCCTAACCACTACACCAAGAGGGTTTCCTGTATGTTCCTAGGCCTCCCTTTGTCCATAAAATGAAGATATAATTAATGTCTTAAAGAAACATACAATATAAAAACAATTCAAACAGATTGCTAGGTGATCATGCACCAGGTACTTAGAGGACACTGGGAGTGCAGTGGCGGTGAGCTGACGTGTGTGGATAAAATCTCAACCCTGAGGTCCTGTCTCCTGTGTTGCCGTCCCTTTTGGTATTCTTCCATTCAGCTAACATGTTTCTCAATCTTTGTTCTACCACAGTTTCCATTCTGAAAAGGGAATGGCTTGCTAAATTTAGTAAATTTGTGAAAACTTAGTTGAGCTGGGCTTTATCTTTACATCTCAGTCTGGGCCCACTCAAAAGCACTTGAGAAGCAATTACACAACCCTTGCAAAGCTGCCCTGTGTAGCCTGTCCCTGAACTCTGTTTGGTTTTCCCTTCCTGCATGTTAATTGCTATAGATGAGCTACTTAGATAAACAGCTTGGTGAAAGTGGGGAGACACTTTAAAGCCACGTTAGGGATTTGTTCAAAATGCTAACGACTTCTGCATCAGGTTTTACTGTTTCAGAGCGGAGAGACTGTGGATATATAAAGCGGCTGCTGGACGACTTTGAACTGTCTCAAGAGACTGGACTACCTGGCGATTTGTAAATGACCCTTTTCAGTATTTATTTTGATGCCTTGTTAGCTTTTTCAAAAGGAACCTTATTTCCTCCCCGCAGCCCAACATGACGTTCATACTCTGCCGCATTCCCCACCCCTCCCCCATGTTTTCTAATTATTTCATTTTACTAACAGGAGACTGAGGCACAGGCCTGTTGTTAGAAGAAGAGTCCTGATATACAAATAAAACTACTAGCAAATAAAAGATAAAACAGACAATTGAAAATGAGGCTATGGAACATTTTTGGTTTTGATTTTTTTAACAGTTGGGCTCTCAATCTGGGATCCTTATCGATTGCTTGAGGTTACCTGAATCCACCAGGCACTTCTTGCAAACTCTATGGAGCAGTTCTACCCTGCCATCTAGGGTCTCTATGAATCAGAATAAACTCAATGGCACTGGGTTTCGTTTAGTTTGGGTTTTTTCCAAACAAGTTGTAGTAATCTTAATGAAAGAAGCCCTGGTAGTACAGTAATTAAAGCGCTCAGCTGCTAACCAAAAGTTTGGCAGTTTGAACCCACCAGTCACTCAATGGGAGAAAGAAATGGCAGCCTGCTTCTGTGAAGATAACAGCTCAGAAAACCCATGGGGCGGTTCTACTTTGTCCTCCAGGGCTGCTATGAGTTGGCATAGACACGACAGTAACAAGGAGTTAAAATGACTCATCTTTAAAGCACTGTACCTAGTAATGATAACCCAAAACAAGCCTACTACCGCTGAGTTGATTCTGACTCATAGCAACCCTATAGACAGAATAGCAGTGCCTCGTAGAGTTTCCAAGGAGCACCTTTGGGATTTGAACAGCCAACCTTATTGCTAGCAGTCATAGCACTTAACTACTATGCCACTAGGGTTTCCCTAGTAATGATAGGGCTTAGAAAAAAAGCAGCAGCCAAGAAGGATGAACTCCTTTCTTGGATTTCAGTGGAGGACACATTTTATTTTAAAGACCGATGCTAGTATAAATTGGTATGTAAAGGAAGGTGGTGGGAAATAAACTAGCACATATTGTGACCCTACTATGTGTCAGCTGCTCTATGTATAATCATCTCTAATCCTCACAGCAACCCTATTAGGTAAGTATGTTAACATTCCCATTTCGCAGGTGAATAAATGGGTGTGGAGAGGCTAGCTCTCCAAGGAATGAAGCCTGTCTATCACGAAGAGCTGGGATTTGAGCCTTGAGCCCTGGTCTGTCTGACCCCGATGTTTAGCCCATCACTACCATAACACACAATGTCAAGTGCTACTTAGTGGCTGTTGTTGTACTTGTTGTACAATGTGCTCTCTCTGATTAGCAGAAGTTGTTTCTAAAGAGCTCACAATACCCAAGAGAAAAGAGTCAGATGTGTGGGACGATAGTAGTGGATGAAATACTTGATGTTAAAACAGACCACAAAATGTAGTGGCTTAACTCGGAAGTTTATTGGGTGAGGTAGGGATGGAAGGTTCTCGTTCTTCAGGAACCAGACTACTGTCTTCACTCTTGGCTCCCACAGTTGCACTGCTCAGCAGTATCAAGCAAGCTGACCAGCAGATGGGGCCAAAAGGTGAGCAGGAGAGGATCACATGTGAAGTTTTTCATGGCCCGGGCCTAGAATTCAAGTACATCACTTCTGACTAAATTCTATTGGCCCAAATTTAGACATATGATGCCACCTCACTGCAACACAAGGTGGGAAAGTTAGTCCTGTGTTTTGAGGAGGAAAGGGAAATGGTTTTGGTCAACAGCCAACCAATATCTTCCACAGGTTGGAGGAATGGGAATTTGGGATGAGCAGTCCCATCCAACAAGGAGACTAGATCCAGGGAGAAAGTGAGTGACAGCAGCTGATATGAATAGAGTCTGAGCACTGGGTGTCTAGTTGTTTTAAATAGATTAACTCTTATAATAAAGACAAGTGCCTTGGCCATTCCTCAAAAACCTTTGGCTGTTTGCAGTAGATGGCGACGGATGTCTAGAAAACACCCCTGACACAGCTGAGTTCAGCCGAGAATTCCAGTTGCAGCAGCATCTTTTTGATCCAGAGCACGACTATCCAGGCCTGGGCAAGTGGGTGAGTCCAATTTTAATTCCTAGTAAATTTTATATTCCAGCATGCTGTAGGTACTGATGGCAAGATGGGCAATATGGGTGAGGGGAGAGAAGGAAAGTTATTTAGAAGCTGATTTTTTCAGAAATCTCTGGCCTAGAGAAACTTTGAGCCATTCCAAACCACTCTCATGGATCTACACAGCAACCTCTTCAGCTACAGTCTCTAGAAGTTTCTATTGTACGCTACTCCACAGCCTGTATCATAATTTGCTCTCTCTGTTCCAAGCAAATATCTGTGGCTGTCAGTTAAGGAAGTTGTTTATCAGCACTTGTAAAGAAAAATCATGACCCTTTGGCATAGCCCAAGAGCTGAAAGCCAGTCACATAGCTTTGCCAAAAACAAGTCTTATCAATCTAATTGTTGCCAGAGTTACTCATTTACTTGCCAGCTTGGTGAGGGAAATGAAGTGAGCATGGTGCACTCATACTTCAGTGAAATATTTGACAAGATCTCTCATGATCTCTATTGAAAGAGGTGAAGAGATACAGCCCAGGTGATAGAACATCACCCAAAGCAAGTTTGTCCACAGAGGCTGCATCCACAGGAGGGAGGTTTCACATGCTATCCTGCATGTCTTAGCACTACCCAACTCCACATTTTTACCAATGTTTATAATAAAAACATACAGCATGTACTTGCTAGATTCTCAGAGGATGACAGGTAGTTGGAAGGGATGGCACTAGATGACAGAGTTGAGATTCAATAAGATTCTAACATGCTGGAACAATGAGCTGAAGAAGATCAAAATTGCATGGCGATACGGCGCTGTTCCTGTGGTTGGGCTCATGCAATAAAATGGTGAAGCCATGTGAGCAAAGTGGGAGTGTTAATTCACGGATAATAGTAAGTGGTTACAGAAACCCTGGTGGCGTAGTTGGTTAAGTGCTATGTCTGCTAACCAAAAGGTTGGCAGTTCAAATCCACCAGGTGCTCCTTGGAAACCCAATGGGACAGTTCTACTCTCACCTCTAGGGTCACTATGAGTTGGACTTGACTCGACGTAGGTTTTTTTTTTTTTTTTTGGTAAGTGGCCAATACATCTCTGGAGTGAGTAAAGGAATGAGAATGTGAGTAGATACTCCAGTCTACACAGACCCTGCCAAAGCCCTCCATCCCTTTTCAGCTCATGACTGGCAGATGACCTTGCTTCCTATTTTACTAAGAATTTTGAGAAGTCTCAGGGGTAAACTACCTCTCTTTTTATGATATTTGAGAGCAAGATGTCCCCTGTCATTAATGATCAATTTCATTTTCTGAGCAGCTTGCATCAATATTTCAGTTCTGTCTGCCTCAACATGCACAAGTTTCCCATCTTAAAACAACAAAGCCACACCACCACCTAAGCTAATTTTACTTTCTCAGATTTACCTTGGGGAAACTCTAGTGGCATAGTCGTTAAGTGCTACATCTGCTAACCAAAAGGTCAGCAGTTTGAATCCACCATGAGCTCCTTGGAAAGTCTAGATAGCAGCTCTCCTCTGTTCTGTAGCCTCACTATGAGTGAGAACTGACTCTACAGCAGTGGTCTTGATTTGGGGGATATACATTGGAGTCCCTAGGCTTTGTAAATGGTTAACCTGCTTGGCTGCCAACCAAAAGTTGGAGATTCAAATTCACCCAAAAGCACTTTGGAAATCTACCCAAAATGTCTGGTGATCTAATTCTGAAAAATCAACCCTTAAAAACCCTACACCTGATGCTGCCCCTGTTCGTAAATCATTACTGAGGTCAACTCCTTGGACAGGAATGGATTGGACGCAGCAACACAGTTGCTTTATGTGCGTGTGTGCACTTTATGGTTCTATGAATCTATGGGATGTCATCCTGCTGGCCTCTTACTAGAGAGGAATGGAGAGGGTGGAAAAGAGGGGACAGCAGATTGTTAAGAGGATATGACATGTATAGAACAGAAAGGAAGAGTGTGCTGTCACTGGGTCAGGAGAGCTGAAGGAGGCATGCGAATTTAAACAAGATTGTACACTTTCACTCAATAAATAAATAAAATATATATTAAAAAAGCAACAACTATGGAGCACAGTTCTCCAACACATGGTGTTGCCATGAATCAGAATTGATTTGACAGCAGCTGATTTTTAAAATGCATTATTTGATTTCTCATCTTTTTTGTAAGTAGGTCTGTTAGGGAAGATTAATTTGTAGAGCCATTTTCTAGGCTACCAAAAAACTAAACCAAACCCACTGCTGCAAAGTCCATTCTGACTCATAGTGACCTGATAGAACAGAGCAGAACTGCTCCGTAGAGTTTCCAAGGAGTGCCTGGTGGACTTGAAGTGCCGGCCTTTTGGTCAGCAGACAGCATTTAACAACTAAGCCACTAGCAGAGTTTAAATGGTGGAAGTGAGCAAAATGAAGAGAGTTGCTTAGAAAACCATCAGAGTGAAGGCAGAGAATGGTGGTGTGAGGAATGGAGAGATACTGAAAACGTAGCTCTTTCGTTTCTCCACCTCTTTTGTTTCCCCCACCTCTTTTTGAAAGCCTGTATAGATTTCTAGATTTCTTTCACTATGTTCCACACACTTCTGGACCTTCAATCAAAGCCCCACCTCCATCCACCTCCATCCTTTATTCTTAGTTTCTCTAAATACTGATTTGTGTCTCAGTTATGCCCATTCATTGTCTACATCACAGCTAAAGACTAGAATTTAGAACTCTATGCGAAAGGAAATACTATTACAGACGAATGGTCAGAAACAATGTTTATGTATCCTTTATTATCTGTAATCATGTGTTTGTTTAAACTTAAGCTTCCGTAGTTTATTTTCTCATTATTGCCTAGCTGTAAAGCATGATTTGCTTGATCTTCACGTGGAAGTGTGAAATGAGTATGTTTTGCTTTTCTAAGCTGGGGCTCAGCAATGTTTACGTAGACTGACAGCGTCAAGCTTGTCCACAACATCCTTTAAGTTAACAAAATAACTATCTTTTACATTCTGTATTTGCCAATATGTAGTGCTTCCTTGGTTTTGACATTCACCCGAGCTACATCTTTATTATTGGTGCATAGGTTATAAAGATCAGTGTCTGTCTTATTTCCTGTTTGTTTTTTTTGTGTGTGTGTGTGTATGTGTTAATATATCAAGACACATTTAATATATGCACATCATGTGCCTACCAGAGCCTGTGCTAGATGTTGGGAATGCAAAGATAACTAATAATAAAAATCAAACCTATTTCTGTCAAGTTGATTCTGACTCAGCCCCCTGTAGGACAGCATAGAACTTCCCCCGCAGAGTTGCCAAGGCTGTAAATTTTTACAGAAGCAGACTGTTACATGTGTCCCCCAGGGAGTGGCTGATCTGTTGGAACTGCCAGCTTTTCAGTTAGCGGCTGAATGCTTAGCCATCGAACCATCAGGGCTTCTGTGAATAATAATAGTAACTACTATTTATTGAGCACATACTATGTGCCAAGCACTATGCTTAATACTTTGTATGAATTATTGCCTTTCATCTGCCCATCCCTTATCATTCTTATTTTATGGATGAGAGAATACAGGCTTGGGGACACTGAATATAGCCTGCCCAGCGCTCAGATCTGATGATTGGCAGAAATGGGATTGGAACCAGACCATCCAACACCAGCACTGTTTAAAGACTCGATGAATCCTTTCTCTTTTCAAGGCTCCTGTCTTGTGATGGGGTCCTGAGCTAGTTCTCATCCAGACTGATTGCCTTTTGGACAGCCTGTACACACACAGCATTGAGTGGCTGTAACCAAAGATTAACTGTGTTAGTTACCCTCATTCTTTATGCATCAATTTCCAAGTGTTATGTTCTTGGGAAAAATACGCTCTCGTAAAGGAGATGTTTTTCCTTTCCAAAAGGTTTTCACATCTTTGCATTAGGGGCTATTACTGAAATTGAAGCAGTTGGTCATGGCGAGAACCTGAGCCATGGGTGAAATGAGGGACAAGGACCCTCTCTCACTGCTGCAGAAATGCTATTTGGAGATAGGGTGTGTAGCTGTTGCTGCTGCAGATAGGAAAGGCTGTGCCTAGACATCCCAGCCTGTGGCAGGATAATGCCCTGAGCATCCCAGGCTCTGATTCCCACCATGCTATCAGTGTAAAACCCCAGCAGTTGTATCTACATTGCAATCCAAGCCAGAACCAGCTTCCTCTAACTAGTTTTTAAGATGACTTATTACACAAATAACTGAATGGCAGTAATGGAGCTCAGGGAAAAGGTAGTCTCTCACTACGGCACGACCTCAGCCTATCACTTACTTGGCCATCTTAGGCACGTGAACCAGGAGCTCTCGTGGTACAGTGGTAAGTTCTTAGCTGCTAACCAAGAGATCTGGTTCCAACCCACCAACTGCACTGTGGGAGAAAGTTGTGGCAGCCCACTTCTACAAAGATTACAGCTTTGGAAACCATAAGGGGCAGTTGTACTGTGTCCCATAGGATTGCTGTAAGTTGTAATTGACTTGATGGTAATGAGGAGGCAGCTGAACGTAACAGTCTACAGTAAGATGCCTCTGTTTTCAACATACTCACGCTACACCACCCCTCTCCCTAGCGTTGGCACCAACTCCCTGGACCTTCTCTGTGCATCAGGAGGAGTTGTGCCTACAGAAAGGCTACCACAGACTGGAGGAAATGAGCCTTACAACCATACCCTCATTCGTCAGTGGAATGAGCCGTCCTTTCTCCCCTGTAGTATTCCCAAGTAAGCCGGAGGGCAGGGCTGCGGCTGGCACCCACAGCGTCTCTGGCAGTGGAAGCATCTTTGCTCGCTGGCACAGCCTTCCTACATAGTTGAGGTTGGGTAAGAAATACACATTGTCAGTTGTGGGTGGGGTAGATTTTAATGAACATGAAAATTATGGTGCGTATTTTTGGCATTGTAGTTTTCGTCTCCAAATCTATCATTAAAAAAAAAAAAAAAAAGTCTTTAGACCCAGATAGCTCAGAAGATACGAGTATTATATAAACTGGCTTCTTACCAAAATGTGGTCTCTTCTTTTTAACAAAAATTGGTATGAGGGTGTTTTATTTAGAGTAAGATGAATCACCTCTTTTAGATGTTACTTCCTTTTTGATTAAAAATCCAAATAAATAAAACAGCACAAATAACGACTGCCCCGCCCCTGCAAGTCTCCTCCCCTTCTGCCATCAGGTTAAGCATTCTGTCTTTTACAGTCTCAGTAGAAGAGAAAATCTGTTGAGCATGTGTCTGATATTCTAGAGCTCATTTATGTCCACCCTGTGTTTGAAACACAACAATATATGGAAATACTTATACAACTGTGGTAACGGAGCCCTTTTTTATACCCCCTCAACATAATTTTCCTTTCTGCCAAGTTTTTTTTTTTTTTTTTTTTTTTTTGGCAGTTTTTGAAAGGTTCACTCTACTAAAAATGTTACAGACCAAGTGGTTTTCTGATTGTCTTGACTGGGGGTGCTGACTTCAACCACAGAAGGCATGGTTGCAGAATTCATAATGTCTCGTTTATTTTCACAGAAGATTGGTGTACAGAATCTGCCATTCCTCTAGAGAACAATTAATGTGTAGTTCGTTAAAAAAAGGGGGGGAGTGGAGGTGGGGAGTAGTGAAATACAAAAATAAAAGGAAGTAAAATTGTTGGCACTACACAGAAACTGTCCAAAGTGAGGAGATGGTCATCTAGGGCCCTCGTATTGTCACGCATTGTATTTGCTTGTTTATATGATTGTCGGTGACACAGGTGTGCCCCAGAATATTGGAGAGGACTTTATAAAAAGCTGCTCAACCGCCAGCTTTTCTCTTTCTGACAAAAGATTCTTTTCATCTACTTTTGCTTCCGAAATACGTGTATGCAAATGTCTAGGGGACGGACCAACTATTGCTTTTATAATTGGCTTTCTTGAAATTTGATCTTCGCTTGTGTTTCTCTTCTCTCCACTCTAGAACAAGAAACTCCTTTATGAGAAGATGAAAGGAGGACAGAGACGAAGGCGAAGGGTAACAGACGACTGGCCGGGTTGTTGTGGGGATCCCTGGAGCTTCTTGGGGGGCACAGTTGACAAGCTGCGCCACCATTTGTTGGGAGTTAATGGAATCTTTTCACATGCATCCCTGAGAAGGCAGAAAAGTGGCTCTGTATGACCAGGGTGACACCCAGAAAGTCCACCCTTGGTTTCTGCCGTGGTTCCCCAAGCTTCAACACAGGATGTTTAGTGGAACCACAGACCTGCAGTGATTCCATCACCTCCCTTCCGCTCAGGAAATATGCACTACATCCCTCCAGTCTGTGTGGGAAATGTAGGGAGGTCAGGAGGATATGCCTTTTCTGAAGGGGTGCGAGAGCCAGTGGGGCAACTGCATCATTTATAGTTAAAAACCCAGGGCAGGAACAGGGAAGTACTAATTTGCGTGCTCCAGGCAAGAATTCGGAAGGAACTGGGAGGCCAAAGATGGACTGAACAAATCTCCTTACTCCTGGAATCTGTCTGCCGTGGCCTAACCAGATTAACGCGACATCTGCTGGATCTATTGTGTTTGCTCGCTGACTGCTGAATTTACTGCACGCGCGTTCATTAGCCTTCCCAGGCCTGCTGCGCCTGGGACCGCGGCCTAGGTGTTCTGCATTTAGCTCCTGTGCTGTTGCTGACTGTTGAATTTGCTTTGAGTTCCCAGTGCATTTCACGGCACTGAGCCTGAACAAATGACCAATGTCCATTCTGCTAATCAATCGGTTCCTTTCTTGACAGAAGGTCCTAGCCACCTGTTGTCATCATTTTCAGTTCAAATAGAGGAAAAACTAAAAGCTATTATATAGCAAGAGGGGAGTAATAGTTCAGTGATAAAATTCTCAACTTTTCTATGGAAACCTGGCTTCAATTCCCAGCCCATATACCTCATGTGTGGCTGCCAACTGCCTGTCAGTGGAGACTTGCATGTTGTTATGATGTTGAATAGCCTTCAGTAAAGCTTTCAGAGTAAGAGAGATTAGGAAGAAAGGCCTGGTGATCTGCTTCTAAAATTCAGCCAACAAAAACCCAGTGGACCACAATAGTTCGATCCTGTTGTACATAGAGTCACTGTGACTCAGAGGCCGATTTGATAGCAGTTAACAATCACACGGCAAAGTGCTGTGAGTTGTAACCATTTTAGTTAAAGTACACAAATGGGAAACCATATACCAAATGCCAAGACCTGATGATTGAGAATAACGAGTGCCTGGATCCTGGCCGCTTTTGGGAATCTGGAGTCTGGTCATTGTGGGCATTCTGAATAGCTTTGCCTAATGCAGTCAGAAAGTCTCTTAAGAGGTGTAGATTTTCCAGCTTCAGCATTAATCTTTATGTCCCCACAGCAGAGTTCCAAGCCCCATTGCTGGATGACAAAACCCAGATGACCCACAGTTAGTTTTCTGTGTGAGAAGCAGATTACTTTGACTTCTGGAGACAGATCTTCTCTGGGAGAATTAGCAGGACTTTTAGGGGTTTTCTTGAGTGATTACAGCTTCCAGTAGCAGGACGGTCCAAAGGGTGTGGTGTAGTCTCGAGAGAACATCAAGAAGTTCTATCTTAGGAGCTCATAATACACACAATTTATCGAGAGAACGGTCTGCATATCTCCCCATGCTACAAGAAACACATTTCCAAATAAGACCAATGAGTGACCTGAATGAGCAAGCTCTAGTTGTCCCTCATACTGGCCTACCACCACCCCTCTGCCCAGACTCAATGAGTGACTGTAGGTCACAGTTGAGGGCATTTATCCCTGAGACCAGACTCAGAATTCTGGCAAAGACACATGTTATGAAGAATTTTAATTTAGCCTCCACTTCCTCCGTATAGGAAAGGTTTTAGCATTTATAAAAATAAGGGTCACTTTGTCCCAGAGGTATCAAGTTCTTCCTTTTCTCAAGTATCTACAAGGCTCATGTTCTTGCTGTAAATCATGAGCCTCTTGAACTTGATGGAGAAACACAGTTGCTTTCCCGTTATTATGGCTGAGATGGTGTGCCTGTCTTGACTGAAGGCCTGCACCACTCTGCTCAAGTCCATGAATCAAAATAATTCCAAATTTTCTGGTTTTGAAACTATTAAGGCTTCCTGAAATTAACCCCTTGATGCAGGTTTTCAGAGAACATTAAAAACAAGGCTCTCTTCCCAGTGGTTCTTCCAGATAAAAATCCACGTCTTTTGCACTGAAATAGTTTGACCCAAAGCCTCCCTGTATTTTTATTTTTACTGTTGTGAAAGGGGAAGAATGTTCTTTGTGTAACAATATTCTTCTTGTAAAATAATTTAATGAATTTTAGATTTCCTCTCTCACCTAAACAGGGCCATAGAATAGGATTTCCCTTTCACATAAGGGATTAATAACTAAGTTAAATAGCAAACGCTTATTAGATGGTTCATTCCAAATCTTTGCAGCAAAAACAAACAAAAATTATGTATGATACAGAAGGAACTCCACTGTTGCGTGGCAGGCACAATTAGACACATCTGTTTTTCAGGTGAAAACCCTGGTGGCATGGTGGTTAAGTGCTACGGCTGCTAACCAAAAGATCAGCAGTTCAGATCTACCAGGCACTCTGTGGAAACTCTATGGGGCAGTTCTACTCTGACCTATAGCGTCACCATGAGTTGGAATTGATTCAATGGCACTGTTTTTTTTTTAAAATCCAGTGATGATTCTTAAGCCACTAAGATATTTGTAAATGCATGGGAGTAATCATTTAGTAGATGGTAGGTACACCATTGGAGCTGTGGTGGCACAGTGGTTGAGAACTATGGCTGCCACCCCAAAGGTCAGCAGTTTGATCAACCAACCACTGCTTGGAAACCCTGTGGGGCAGTTCTGCTCTGTTATGTAGGGTCATGATGAGTTGGAATCAATTCAAGGGCAATGGATTGGGGGTTTTTATGGTTTTTAGTTACCCCCATCAACTTTGTCATTAACCCTCTGATCCCCAAACAATTCTCTTTCCCTTCTTTGGTGATATCTGTATCTGATGGTCACATGTAATAACAAGCTATAATTTTTTTTTTTCCCCCAGAGTGTCAATCCATATCTGCAAGGACAGAGACTGGACAACGTTGTTGCAAAGAAGTCAGTTCCTCACTTTTCAGATGAGGATAAGGACCCAGAGTAAAGTGAAGATGCTGGCTGGAAACCACTTTGCCTGTTAGGCCTCAGGATTGCTTGTGCTGCATGTACTATTAAAGCCCATGTGAATGGCAGCATGCTACTTATTTAGATGCTAAGGGGTGAAAACAGCTTTATTTTTGGTATTACATTGTCTTTGACTTTGCTAGCTCTGCTTTATGCTAACACAGGATTACAAAAAAAACTTTGGCATGTATGTGGACCTGCAACAAGCATTAAAATGCATATGTCAACAAGAATAAAAAGCAAGGCTGTGCTCAGATATGTTACAATTTAAAATGGTGTTTTGTACAGTTTCAGACAATTTTGTGAAAAGCTATCATTTGATTTTGATGATCTAGTTCATCTGGCCGTTAGGCATCGTTGTTGTTGTTGTTGTTGTTGTTGCGTGCCATCAAGTTGGTTCTGACTCACAGTGACCCTACGCACAATAGACTGAAACACTGCCTGGTCTTGTGCCGTGTCCACAATAATTTTTATGCTTAAGCCTGTTGTCCCGCTGTGTCAGTCCATCTCGTTAAAGGTCTTCCTCTTTTTTGCTGACCCTCCACTTTGCCAAGCATGATGTCCTTCTCCAGGGGCTGATCCATCCTGACAACATGTCCAAAGTACGTAAGACACCGTCTCACCACCTTTGCTTCCAAGGAACATTCTGGTTGTACTTCTTCCAGAACAGATCTGTTCTTTTGGTGGTCCGTGGTACACTGAATATTTTTCTCCAGCACCACCATCCGAAGGTGGCAGTTCTCTGTCTTACTTATTCATTGTCAAGTTTTCACATGCATATGATGCAATTGAAAGTACCATGGCTTGGGTCAGGTGCACCTTAGTCTTCAACATGATATCTTTACTTTCCAGGACTATAAAGAGACACTTTGCAGCAGGTTTTCCCAATGCAATGACATTGAGGGACATTATTACACCCAAGTGAATGATAGTGTATTTACAGGGGGTACTGATTTGTTTCACTGGGTTACTTCTTTTTAAAAAGTAATTTTAATGGGGCGTTTAATAGCTGATACACAATATTATGCACAGGTCTTAACTATTCAGTTTGGTAATTTTTGACAATCATTTACACCTGTGTAGCCACCACTCCAAATGAGAGAGAACATTTCCATTGTCTCAGAAAGTTCCTCCATGTCCCCTTGTTGGTCTGTCCTTTCCTGTTCCGAAGAATGACTTACTTTCTGATTTTTTATGATCATCATAAATTAGCTTTGCCTGCTTTAGAATTTTACACAAAGGGAATGATACACATGAACTGTTTTATATGTGGATGCTTTCCTCATCATGTGGTTGAGATTGTTTTGCTTAGCAATAGTTCATTCCTTTTTATTGCTGAGTAGTATTCCATTGTTTGAATATACAGTTCATTGACCCATTCTGTAAGCAGTTGTTCTTTGAGCAAGTGAGTGACATAGCTTGATGATCTGATAGCGATAAACTATCCTGGACCGTTGGAGGATGGCACCAGTGGGATCAGACAATGGTCTGTTCTGTTGTCCTCACGGACCCTCAAGGCCTCAGGGTTACAGATGGTCAGTGGTCCCAGATTGACTTGTTCTTTTTATTGCTCTTTCTGCCTACATTTCTGTACACTTTCTGCTAACGGTGTGCCTGCTTATTGTACTTATCTTTCTAATTTTTGCCTTCTGTGTTGCAGTTTATCCTAGAAAACCAAACATCTTAGAATTATGGAAAAAATAACAACAGACTTCAAGGAGTGGTGAGGACTGTGATGTTGATTTGGGCTGCTCTGAGATTTTTTTCCCCTTCATATTTCTAGTTCCTCAGTCATGTACTAGATTGTATCATAATAAATGTTTGTGCAAGCACTTGTGTGCAGCGTTTTTTCACAGCAGTTGAATAGAGCACCTGCACGTACAAAGTCCAACAAGTAGTAGCCGGGCACCATCTATTCTTCTATTCTCAGGCTATTGGAGGCTATGGTTCCTGTGGTCCATTAATCCTTTGAACTAATTGGTTCCTTGAGTGATGGTTTTCTTCCTTCTATTTTGCTACAGATGGAAAGAGAACAATAGAATTTTCTTAGATGGCTGCTCACAAGCCTTTAAGACTCCAGATGCTAGTCTCCTAAGTTGGATATACAACATTTTCTTTAGGAACTACATCATGCCTACTGACCTAGATGCTCCCTGAGACTGGTTGTTAACCTTCAAGCCTGGTTACATAACCCCATGAAGTGTTTGGTTATGTCTAGAAAGTTTCCATAACTGTGCTTCTTATGTACTCTATTATATGTATGAGTATATAACACGTACAAATATACGTGTAGAAATAATCCATAACCAAATCTACATATGCATGTGAATATGCTCTCATGCAACCTCCTACACCTTGCAGGATTGTATATTTTATAGTAGTTACCACAGTTGCCTTCTACTCTTACCTCTTAGTGTCTCCTGTTGCCTTGGTCATGTACTGCCTCACCCCTTATTGTGTATTACCTTTCCCTTCAGGAAAGTTAACATGTGTCTACTGTCTGGTTAGTGATTTTCCCTGCTTCCTCCTCCCACCCCTGATAATCACCAAGGAATGTTTCTTTCTCTGGGTCAGCGTTATCTTCACATTTCATAATAGTGGCCTCATGCAGTGTTTTTCCTTTTCTGATTGATTTATTTCCATCAGCATAATGCCTTCCAGATTAATCTAGATTACCGGAATTCATCATTGTGCTTTATTGTTGTGTAGTGTTCTGTTGTACCATAGTTTGTGTATCCATTCATCTATTGATGGGCACTGAGGCTCCCTTCATCTTTTTCCCGTTATAAATAATGCTGAAACAAACTTGAGTGTGCATTTATCTATTTGTGTGAAGGCTTTTATTTCTCTAGACTATATTCCTTGAAATGGGATTGCTGAATCATATGATATTTCTAGTTTTTGCCTTTTAAAGAAGTGCTGTATTGTTTTCCCATAACAGAACAGCTGTACCTGTTTGTATCCCTATCTTCAGTGAATAGGAATTCTGCTCTCCATAATCACTCCAACATTTGTTATTTTCTGGTGGCTTTTTTTTTGTGTGTGTGTGTGTGTGTGTGTGCGTGTGTGCTGTGTGCGTGTCAGTAGTGTTAGTGTGAGATGGTATCTCATTATCATTTTGATTTGTGTTTCTCTAATTGCTAGGAGTCATAAACATTTCCTCATGTGTCTGCTAGTCACCTGAATGTCTTCTTTGGGAAAGTGTCTGTTCATATCCTGTGGAGTTTTTAATTGGATTATTTGTCTTTTTGTTGTAGAGGGGTTGGATTTTTCTATAGATTTCAGAGATTAGACTTTTTTTGAATATGTCATAGCCATTTTTTTTTCCCCTGGTTTGTAGATTCTTTTTTTACTCTTTTGGTGAAGTCTTTCAGTGAGCATTTAAATGTTTAATTTGTAAAAGGTCCCACTTACCTAGCTTGTCTTCTGGTGATTCTGTATTGTTAATTATGGTTTGTTTCTTATTTACACCATATATCAGGGCCCCTAGTGTTGACCCGGAAACCCTGGTGACATCTGCTACCCAGAAGGTTGGCAGTTCAAATCTGCCAAGCACTCCTTGGAAATTCTATGGAACAGTTCTACTCAGTACTATAGGGGTGCAATGAGTTGGAATCGACTCAACAGCACTGGGTTTGATTTAGTTTTGGAGCGCTGACCTTATTTTTTTTCCCATGATCTTTATAGTTTTTGGTTTTATATTTTAGATCTGTGATCCCTTTTGAACTACTGTTATGTATGATGTGAAGTATGGGTCCCATTCTTTTTTTTTTTTTTTCCGTGATGGACATCCAATTTTTTTCAGTACCATTTGTTAAAAAGACTGTCTTTAGATCATTATCAAAGATCAAGTAGTCGTAAGTAGATGGATTTACATCTGAGTTCTCAATTCTGTTCCATTGGTCAATGTGTCTGTCATCTTATGACTACCAAGGTTCTGAGGTCAGGTAGTAGGAGGTCTCCTATTTTTTTGTTCTTCAGTAGTGCTTTACTTGTCCAGGACCCCTGAAAAAGGTTTTAATTTTAGTAAGTGTACATTGTCTAAATGTGAATGATTTGCCTAATAGAAATAGCTTGTGCACATTTAGTCAATAGGTAAGCCCATGTCATTGTGACATAAAAGTGAAAAAAAATATTGGCACCTTCCTGATATCATGAGATATTATTCCTAGAAGGTTTTAGCAGGCAGTTTCTCCACACTACGTAAAATGATTTCAGAAGCGCTCTTTCTCTCTGCTTCCAAAAGATTGTTCCCTCATTCTTGAGCTAGAGCTCTCAGCAATTATTTCTTGTCTGAGGCTCCATCTCCTTCCAGACCTGATGTAGACCCTGGCCCCTGGACTGTAGTCACGTTGCTTCCTCCCTGGTCCCTGCAGCCTTAAGAGGCCACAGTTTCTCTTATTTTGTTAATCTCTGTATTGTTTCACCAAACTCTGTATGGCTTTCTGCCTCCTCTATCACTTGTGGAGCAAATTTCCTCTATTTGAAATCTTTAGAGTGTTTTCTTTTTTCCAGATTGGATCCTGACTGATACAGTTATCCATGGGGACAAACCAAGAGTTAAGTATTGTGGGAAACATTTGGACAACCATTATGGGGTATATGATAGGATAGTGCTTCTTTATCTTTACATGAAAGTGATTCACTTGAGGATATTGTTAAAAGTGCATACCCTGATTCAGCAGTTTCCAAAGTGGAGCCTTAGAGTTTGCATTTCATACAAGTTCCTAGGTGATGCTGATGCTTCTGGACCACGGACCACAGTTTGAGTTGCAAAGAGATAGAGAATAAAGAAAAGATGAATGAAAGTAATTGAGCTGTACAATGAGCCCAATTTAACTTCAGCTGAGATTGTAAGGATTCTATCAGCATTGTTTGATAGCACTAGTCATTCACTCAGCACCTTAGGAGGAAAGAATTGATGAGGCAGACTGTGGGAGACTAATTATCTGAGAAAGGGTGAAAGAATGAAGGAAATAACATCAAATAAACCTTGATGGGCATGAAGAAAAAAAGGAGAAAGCAAGGAATTGATTAATGAGAAGAAAGCTAGGTTTGAATTCTTGGAAAAGGACAAATTTCAAGTGACACTAAATGATGCCAAAGTTGTGACAGTTACAGTTAGTAATTAGAACTGAGGAGCCGTGTTGGTGCAATGGTTAATCACTCAACTGCTAACTGAAAGGTGGGCAGCTTGAACAGACCAGCTGTTCTGTAGGAGAAAGACGTGATGGTGGCTTCTGTGAAGATTCACTGCCTTGGGAACAATCTTGGAGCTTCTACTCCATCTGACAGGGTCACTAGAATTAGAATGAATCAGAATGGATGTGGTGGCAAAGGACCAAGTAAGAGCTGAGCAGCGGCACACAGCACTGGACTTTGGGGAAAGGAAAACTCTTCAGGTCAAGGAACAAAGACAGAATCATGAGTATAGTAGGTGAAGTCTTGGAGGGGAAGATCTGGGTAGGCCAAGCTCTGCATCAAGTCAAAACCACCTAGTAAGCTTGTAGAATAGAGTAAACCTGAGATCCAAGAACCTCTGACACACAGTAGAAGTTAATATGTCTGTACAGAACAAAGGAATCCCCAGGGTGGTGCAAACAGTTAATAAATTCAGCTGCTAACTGAAAGATTGGAGTTTAAGTCCATCCAGAGGTGCCTTGGAAGAAAGGTCTGGCAATCTGCTTCCAAAACATCAGTCCCTGAAACTCTTTGGAAGCCTAATCTGGCATGTATGAGTAGGCATGAGTCAGACCTACTCAGGGGCAAGTGATATACATGTAACATTTTTTTCTTATGAAAAGTTTCAGATTTTCAAAATGATCCAATCTGTGACTCCTGAAAGATTAGCAATCACTGCTGAGAGAAGTAGTATGAGCAATGTCAGCAGTCACAGAAGAGTAGAAAAGTTCACTGTGAAGAGTCCTTGATGAAGGAACAAGAGGGTAGAATGGTCATGTTCCCTTATGTAGATTTCAAAAGGAGATTGTAATCAACAATAATCATCAATGATTTCTAAAAGTATTGGGTGAAAGACAGAGGGGTTAACTCTGGATAAATCAGCAGCACCAGAAGCCACTGGTCAACTGCAAGATCAAGAAACAAGCAGATATTATGTGCCTCCTGGTAGAATCATGATAGAGCAATGTCAATGACATAGTTTTGCCAAACCAATCTAGCTTGAACCTGGGGGTTTAACTACCTGCTAATAGAAAGTATGGAGCCCTCATTGTGTAGTCATTAAGAGCTCAGCTGCTAATCAAAAGGTCAGCAGTTTGAAACCACCAGCTGGCCACTCCTTGAAAACCCCAAGGGCTGGTTTTACTCTGTTCTAGAGGGCCTCTATGGGTCAGAACGGACTCAACAGCGCCTAATGGCAACAACAAAAAAATACAGAGGGTAGAAAAACATGTTAAACACATCATGGGGATGCAATTTGCAAAATCTAGAATGTGGGAAACTCCACAGGGCAACTGATCATGGTTTCTTTGGTTGTATTTACTATACTTTAGGTGAAAGTTTACAGATCAAGTTAATTTCTCGTACAAAACTTTATACGCATTTTGTTATGTGACCCTAGTTGTAATCCCTATAATATGACAGCACACTCCCCCTCTCCACCCTGAGTTTCCCATGTTCATTCAACCAGCTCCTATCCCTTTCTACCTGCACATTCCACCTCCAGACAGGAGCTGCCTGTTTAATCTCATGTATCTACTTGGACAAAGAAGCACACTATTTCGTTTTATAGCCTAGTCTAATCACTATCTAAAAGAGCTGGTTTGGAGAATGGTTTTAGTTCTAGGTTAACAGAGAGTCTGCGGGCCTTGGCTTCTAGGGTTCCTCTAGTCCAAAAAAATCATTAAGTCTGGTTTTTTATGTGGAATTGAGTTCTGCATCATACTTTTCTCCTAATCTGTCAGGGACTCTGTTATGGTCTCAAGATGGTTACTGGTGGTAGCTAGGCACTATCTAGTTCTTCTGGTCTAAGAGTGATGAAGTCTCTGGTTTATGTGGCTCTTTTGTCTCCTGGGCTAATATTTTTCTTCTGTCTTTGCTGTTCTTCATTCTGTGAAGAATGGGTTGGGACCAACTGGTGGTGATCAAGTTTTTTCAGCAAGCAAATGTAAAGGAAAAAGAAGTAGAGAACAGAGTTAAAAAGACTCAAGATAAATAGGAAACAAATACAATCTGTAGGTCTTATTTGTATCCTGACTCAAACAAGATAAATGAAAAAGACATTGATCAGACAATTGACAAAATTTGAATAGAACAAGATATTTGATAATATGTAGCTGTTACATGGTATTATGACTTTTTTTTAAATCTGATGAGACTTCTAGATTGTGTTTCTTGTTTTGATTTCTAGTATTGTTGGTTTGCCTTGAAGCTACCCCACTATTTCCCCCTAGTATTCTAAGTTTAAGTCAGTCATTAACATCTTTCAGTGTCTTATGGCTGTATATTTTTAAAAGAACTCTTAGTCTTAAGGATAAATACTGAGCTATGTACAGATGAAATCATATGATGTCTAGGATTTGCTTTAAAGTAACTCAGTAGTGGTGCGTGGAGTGGAGGGAACAGACTGACAGTATACGTGAATCAGATTGCCCGTAAATTGATAGCTGTTGAAACAGAGTCAAGGGGATATGGGACTTCGTTGTATTTCTACCTCTACATTTCTGTATATTTTAAATTTTTCTGCAATAAAATTACAATTGAAGATTAAAAAGAAAGAGAACGTCGGCCAGGACACAGCAATGCGGGGCAAGGTATAAAAAGTTTACCGGATTGGGTTACGGGAAATGTGAGGCAGCAAAACAGAGACTTTTCTCTTTTTTTTTTTTTAAAAAAAAAAAAAAAGTTCCCTAGGGTACTCGAGAAGGACATAGCAGAGGGGTTCTTAGGAGAGAAGATCCGGCGGGGGGGCGGCAGAGTCGGAACTGGATGGTGAGGTATCGAAGTGCCTGGAACAACAGGGCTGTTCACAGAAAAAGTCGGGAGAGTTAGAGGCAGCAGAGACGGAGACCTCCATCAGACTGATAGGCTCAAAGAGACCTGTTATTTCTGGGTGGGATTTGAGCTTCTGTCTATAGCAGAAACACATTAATTTTCTTGAGACTGAGGGAGGTCTTCACTAACCTCTCAAGGTGTTATAGTCTTTCTACAATCTTTGATCTTTGAAACTGAGAAAGTAGTTGTAGCCACATGTGGAAACAAAAGAAGAGAACTCTCTGCACAGTAGCCAGAAGATAGGCCTATGGTGCTAGGATCGGGCCGTGTTAGAAGGCCAGTTCTTCCAGTCTTGCTGCTGGGAGACAACAACAAGGCTGATGCACATTTTCTACAGTGAATCAAAAGCTAGCTACCTTTTCCTCCACCTCCAGAAAAGCAAACCCACAGACATCAAGTCAATTCCAACTCATAGTGACCATTTAGGTCAGAGTGGAACTACCCTAACAATGTTTCCAAGAAGCGTGTGGCTGATTTGAACCTAAAGGTCAGCAGACAGCATTGAACCACTATGCCACCTCTACCTCCAGTCACATTCAAAGTGAGCCACATGCCAGTTTACTGGTCTGAGTCTCTCTAGGACAGTTCTCCAAACCTCAGTTGCCCCCAGCCATGCAAAATGTTCCAGGATTCACCTGGGACTCCAAGAGGAGCTTGAAGCATTTTGCCAAGGAAATGGGATCTGTCTGGGCTGGGCAGCCACTTGGAGGGAATTTGATCTTGAAAGACTAGTGTCCTCCACTTGATCCACAATCCTACAGTCACAGCCCCACAACAAGAAACAAGTGACCACCATCCACACACAAGTCTCCTGTGACAGAATTCTATTCCTTTGTTCATCCTTCAAGAAGGACTTTTCCTGTTTAACCAGCTAAACACAAAGGCAGCAGAACCATTCTTTTTTCATCTTTCCCTTTCTGTCTTTCAGAGACACCAGGCTTTACCTGTAACTGTTACAGATACCAACCATAGCCATGAGATAAAGGGCCTGGGAACAGAAGTCTCTAGGATTCCTGTATCTCCCACAGAACAACATGGTGGTCACCAAAGTGCCAGTGCCTTGGTCAAGGCATTTGAAATATTCTTTTCATTGTGGGTCAGTTTCAGCACCTTGTGAAAGCAGCTCCTAGAGTGCTGTTCATGAGGTCTACCAAAAACCAGACCAACCTGAACAGGAGTCCACCTTGAATAAGCCTGGAAGCCCTCTGAGTCCTGAGTTTTACCAATGGCCTGAGTGCATCAGAATTTGGGGTGTCTGGTCTTCACTTGCCTAATTTTCTTTTTGTAAAGGAAAAACGGGACTCTGCTACAACTTTTTGGCTGTCAGGCGTTTCTCCCCAAACAGTTTGGTAACTTAATTGTAGATGAATCAAAAACATATGGAACAAATTCCCTCCTAAAATATATGTAGGTTTGGCAATTAAGAGAAAATATGTTGAACATAGCAGATTTGGTGTCTTGTGAGACAGCAGGGGCCACTAAAATTTATCTTAACTATTTAGTGAGAACTTGATTGATTGCCAAAGGGCACAGAAGGAGGAAATTGGCAAGAGATTTGTAGATGGCTCACCTCAGCTTTTAAAATATATAAGCAAAGGGAGCATTTACAAAGATTCTAGTGGAAATATGCCCTCAAGTGTGGGTTTAGATACATGTAAATGTGTAAGTTACGGAGTTGTGTTTTTATTTTTTGGAAAAAAACCTGTTACAGGATGGGCTAGAATAAACCAAAACACCAAATCCATTGTGGTAAAGTCAATTCTGATTTGTAAGGACCCTGTCAGACATAGTAGAACTGGCCCATAGGGTTTCCAAGGAGTGGCTGGTAGATATCGAACTGACAACCTTTTTATTAGCAGCCAAGATCTTAAGTATCGTGCCAATAGAGCTCCTGGCTTGGAGCGGACAAACGGAAAAGCACATCCTAATAGACTGGATGTTCTATTATTTGATGAATCTAATGTGGCAGTAGGACTTCCCAATCGAGTCATTCCTCCCAGTAGAAACCAAAATTGCACATACAGGAAGCAAATATTTGTAATAGCTCTTGGAAGAGACTACTGAACATATGAGGAGTGAGAAACATCTTAATAAAGTAATTTGGCAGCTGCAATGATTTCCCCATAAGCAGACTATCATATGAATTTATCTTTTGCTATCACCTTCTTGACAGGACTTATCACAACACTATTTTTGGTGTGAGATACTGATCTATGCTCTGGAGTTTCAAAGTCCTACATGAAAATGTGTTGAGACATAGATTCTTTCCTCTTGTAACTTGTAGCATGGTTGACAAAAACAACTCTTCAGCAAAAATGTTACCATCATATACTTGATTTCATATCATCATAGTATAACTGAACAGTTGGGAGCAAGAACATTAATTGGATTTGCATTTGACCTTGGGTTCTGCAACTCACAAGTTGTGTGACCTTGAGCAAGTTATTTAACCTCACTAGACCTTAGCTCTTTCATCTGCCAAACAGGAAAAACAATACTTGGAGATGGAAGAGGAAGGAAGCTTTAGCTGGGTGTAAAACCTCAAAAACCAAACTCATTGCTGTTGAGTTGGTTCTGACTCATAGCAACCCTAAAGGACAGAGTAGAACTGCCTGATAGGGTTTCCAAGGAGGGCCTGGTGGATTTGGACTCCTGACTTTTCGGTTAGCAGCCGTAGCTGTTAACTACTACACCAAAAGGGCTTCTACAGCTAGATTTAGCCAGTTTAAAAATCATCATTATATCTGGAACTCCCAAATCAGGAAAGACCAGTGATTTCATGGCCACCACTGTAGTGCCAATATATTAAACATAAGGATGCAGCAACTGCCTCTTATAGAAGCAGCAGCAGCAGCAAAAAAAATTAGTTTCCTTTTCTTCTGCCTTCAGAATCTTGTCTGGGTATTCTAGTTTACAACCAGACTTCCACCTGCCAGGAAGTCAGAAAAATGTAATGTTAGCTTTCTATCCCTTGTAAACAGAAGGCACATAGAAGAAGATGAAAATCTATATGAACTCCAATTGGTTGGATCCAGTATCTAAAGCATTTACCGTAGAGCTCTGGTCCTTGGGTGGTCTAAACGGTTTTTGTTCGTCTGAGCCTTAGTCATCTAGCACTGCTATTACAGAATTACCGCAAGTGTATGGTTTTAACAAAAAAAGTTTATTCTTACACAGGCTGGTAGGCTAAAAGTCCAAGCTCAGGGTTTGGCTCCAGGGAAACATACTCCTCTCTTAGCTCTGGAGGAAGGTCCCTGTGTTATATCAGTCTTTCTTTGGACTGACAGCATCTCCACACAGGAACCTCAGGTCTAAAAGATGTGCCCTACTCTTGATGCTGCTTTCTTGATGGTATGAGGTCACCAATTCTCAGTTAATTTCATTCTTTTATACCCCCAAAAGATTGCCTCAAGGCACAATACAATCTTACACACTGAGTCCTGTCCCACTAACACAACTGCTGCCCATCTTCCCTCGTTAACATCATAAAGACATGATTTACAACAGGAAAGAAGGTCATGCAATACTGGGAATTGTGGCCTAGCTAAACTGCGACACACAGTTTGAAGGGAACACAATTCAATCCCATGACAATCTCCTAACCTGGAAAGTTTGGCAGCTGGAACTCACTCAGCGATGCTGTAGAAGAAATACCTGGTGACTCACTTCCATAAAGAATACAGTCAAGAAACTCTGTGGAGCAGTTCTACCCTGTAACATATGGAGTCACCACAAGTTGGAATTGATTGCATGATAATGGATTTGGTTTGGGCTGTCATAGAGTTAGTGCATTAAAAGAAAAAAAAAATCCACTGCCATTGAGTTATGTCCAACTCATAGTGACCCTAGAGGTCAGGGTAGAACTGCCCCATAAAGTTTTCAAGGGGTGCCTGGCAGATTTGAACTGCCAGCCTTTTGGTTAGAAGATGTAGCACTTAACTGACTATGCCACCAGGGTTTCTGAGTTAGCACATGATAGGGTGTTAAATGATAATTGTTATTAACGGAGTCTCCGGACAGTGTAAATAGTTAATGTCCTTGGCTGATAACCAACATGTGCAAGGTTTGGATCCACACAAAGTTACCTTGAAAGGAAAGACTGGAGATCTAATCCTGAAAAGTTGGCTACTGGAAATCCTATGGAACACAGTTCTACTCTGAGACAACACGGGATTGAAATAGGAGGCTGAAAGGAAGATCTAAGGGAGATCTAAGACTGAGGGCCCAAGAGGCACATTGTTTCAGATCACCCCCAAATCCACAGGGAAAACATGACCTCCACATTCCACACGTCCCAAGTCGTGATGCTAGGGTGTGGCTCTTAGAGGCACCACCATAGACTTTGTAAACTACAGGCTGCCAGTAGTGCCTTTTATCTTGATAACTGGGCTCTAACCAGTGATAAAAGAATTAAGCAGGAGGTCAGGAAGGACAAGGAAGTAACTTGTGTTGGAGCATTCTCCTTTCAGATTACTGGCCAGATGGCATCTAGCACACTTCGTTTTCCTTGATTGCCAGTGGTGGCCTGAAAGATTGAGAAGCAGTCTAACTGTACCCGGTCAATCTCCACCCAGTCAACCTCCATCCAGTTGATCCTCACATCCCTCCCAGTTAACCCCCACATGCCCCCCCAATTGCCCACATTGTTCTCTGCATCTGCATGTGGCCTCTCCCTTTAAATATCCTGACCTTGCCTGACAACTTCAAACAGTCTTTGGTGGAGAAAATCCTCTCTGTTCCCTGTGTAGCTAGCCAAGCCAGCCAAATGCCGTCGAGTCGGATCGCTAGCACACAGAAATAAAACTTTTGATCATTCACCCCAAAGCTTCTGTCTCTGTGACTGACTTTCGAAGCAGTAGTGACAAACTTTAGAGCTTTGTCCAGTAACTAATTTCTGGTGAGCCAGCCAGGAGGAAAATGCCACTGGTGTTCAGGGTTCAACAATCCCCTGGTGGACCTGCTAAGCTCCTTAAGCAGCTGCAAGTTAGAGGAACCTCCTCTGGCTCTCTCCTTCTGTTGGAGTATTGTCAGCTTCTAAGGGTGCCCTCTAGGGGTGAGTGAACAAACATGTGGGGAAAATAGGGATGGGTTTCTTTTTTCCTCTAGTTTTAGGATTCCACACGTCTCCCTCGCTATCACCCCCCACCCCAACATCTGGGTCTAAGAGACTGGTTTACTTCCACTGGAAGGCTCTGAGTGTCACTGGCTCCCATGTTTTCCTGGTGGACAGGGTCCCTAGGGGAAGGTCTCCCTTGCTGGAAAATTCTGGGAGCCAGTGGAGACTCCTATGTGTTCCTGGTGGAAAGGTCTTTTTGATTTCCCCCTACACACCCACTGGGTTTTGGCTCTGTTAGTGGGATGTATTGGTTGTGGTGGTCCTTGCTAGAAAGTTCCAAGAGTCAGTGACTTCCATGTGCTTCTAGGGAGGGTTTTGGGGGTATGAATGTAGAGCCGGCTCAAAAAGTGTGCATGGTAGTATACCAATGCTTGAAGTTTGCTTGAATGAGTGGCTGAGAAAAACTGGAAGGTAACAGCCTCAGGACAATAGGAGGATCCCTTGCCTTCAAGACTCCTAGATTAACTTAAACATAATGCCTCTTCTGAGTTACTGATTAGGGTGAAGGTGAAATCAAAAAGCTTCATGGAAAACTTTTTTTTTTCTTTAAAGGAAGGGAAAAAACTCTTTGCAACTGGATGGAAACAAAACACAGATGGAAATTGTCACTTTAATTATCAAAAATTGGATAGATCCAAACTGTAAAAAGGTTTTCTTTATTGTAAGGGAGCTTCGCAGCACATCTAAAAACCACCTGAAAGATTCTTTTGACCCTAAAAAGACATTTAAAATTATGTGTGTATCAGTAACTCATTAGTTCAACAGAGACTTCTTGATTTCTAAGGCCAGTTGATAAAACTTTAGGAGTTAAATGAAAACCTGAAATGTTGAAGCAAGCTTTATTTTTGTTACATAATGGGAAATGGTTTTCCTGGACTTTTTTGAGTAAACTTACTAGTATTAGATTGAGTTAATAGATATCTATTATAATGTAAATTTATATTCTGTTTGCTTTTCAAGCAACAAGAATATATGTATACATTATAAGTTCAGTTTTGATGTTTAAGGAATATATAATAAAAGTTTATTGGAAAATATTTATTTGGTATGGTTAAAGGTTCTGTTTGTCTAACAATTTAATGGCCTGATTCATGTGATTTTTAAGAACATTAACATTAGAGAAATCAGGTTTTTCCACTGTTAAGTAATAAGATCTTCTGACTCCTGAGTAAATGGTTCATTTATTCCTTGAAGGCAAAGAATTGGTCTCTTGTTAGAGTAAGATTTCTGAGTCAAAACTGAGTCCCAAGATTTTGGAAAAGAGGAAAGGGCTAAAAGGGTTTGGCACAGATTGGAATCAAATGTGCCTGGTTCTCAGTGGGTTAAAATGCACACTTTTTTCTCTTAATATTATCTAACAAATGCATAATATTGAGTCATGATTTTATTGTTATTTCTTAATTACTAACTGGAGAAACCCTGGTTACATAGTAGAGGGTACTATATTTGCTAACCAGAAAGTCTACAGTTCAAGTCTGCCAGCTACTCCTTGAAGGCTCCGTGGGGCAGTTCTATTCTGCTCTGTAGGGCTGCTGTGAATTAAAATCACCTCCACAACCGTGGGTTTGATTTGGTCTTAATTGCAAACTTGACTTGGTGAGAAACAGCAAAACCACACTAACATAAAACAATGCTGGAGCCAACCCACTGAGCCAGAGAGTGAGTGCCTGTACACAGAGATTTCCTGGCCTTTTGAGGACTTAAATTGGTAGAGCCAGGCTTGTTGTCTCACGGAGTGAGAGAGCTGAATGCTTGTGTGCACAGAGGCCTCCTAGCAGAGAAGGATGTCTCCACGCACTCGAATCAGGGGAGCTACCAAGCTTTGGAACACTTGCCCCAGTAGGACAGGTGGAGGCCTGGGTGTGTGCCATGAGGCCACAGGGAACAGAAGCTGAATGTGGGAAACTGCACTGACTCAGTCTCAAAGATATAACCATACTCCAGGAGTCTGATAGGGTGGAGCCATGGCCCTTGATCTTTCTAATTGAAGTGTTTTTACTCCTGTGGACTTGGAAAATTGTGTGCCCGAAGCCAAGAGAGCAAGAGGTGCCATTCCTGAGGTAAAGCTGTCGTTACAGGGCAGGGGCTTCCACTCAGAATCTGGAGAGGGTAGCTGATACCTAGAGTCTGGAAGACAAGGCCATTGTGTAAAGTATCTCAGAAAATGGAAGATTATTTTCATAGCTTGAGGGCTACTCTATTGTGATATGTTCTGTTAACTTGCTTGTCGCCTGTTAAATGACTTCTTTCCCTGTGATTTCTCTCATTTTATTTTGAAAACAGATAACTTGTGAACTAGATTTCATAGTTAAAGAGGAATTTCTTGACTTTGAACTTAAGATTCACTATGATGGGGTAAATATGTTTTACATGTTGGAAGGTTGTAATTTTTTAGAAAACAAAGGGTGGGATGTCAGATATATTTTATTTAATCTGACATCATCAAGGCAATGCTTTGAGACATTCAGATCATTTGCCTATAGGTTTATTTTTATGCTATATAAGTATTTAGATACATAATAATCTTGACATATCCTGACCATGTGATATTATACTTTAAGATTATTATGTATGGTGTTTAACATTCTTTAAAAATATGTGTAATGACTGTGTTTAAAAATATTATTGTCTGAGGTTTTTTCCAGTGGATTGGGTTTCATTTGGCCTTTATATCTTGCTTATAATTGAATTCCATCACTGTTAAAAAGATCTGTTTTTTTATTGATTGTGATCATATTAAGTTTTTTGTCATCTGAAGTTTTTGTTGGTTAGTCAAAGTGTCTCAGCAGAGGTTTTAGAAAGTCCTTTCTGAATATAGAGCATGAGTCTATATTCAGAAAGGAGCATATCTAACTTGACGGCACTTGGCTTGGCTGGCTTCTGAATATAGGAAGTAATTTTCCATTCTCCTAAAATTATTTAACTAATGGGTTTGGGTGTTGTAATTCTCCAGTTAGAAATTCATGTGGGTAAACTTAGGAGAGTTATAAATATCATAACCAGAGAAGTGTCTAAAATTTTGGCGGTGATTTTGGAAATTAAAATCACTTTAGATTTCCTATTCTATTGAGAAACAGTGTAAGTCCTGACAGATAAATGTTGCTGTATTTATATTAACTTGAAACCTGAGTTCCTACAAAATACACTTGCTGCTGAGTTTTGTTTCCTCTCTCAGATGCCTTGGGTCATAGTTTCATTGGTTATTTCAGATAATTGGCCTCATATTGTTGGTGTTTCTGTTCTACTTCCTGGTTCACTGTGTAGTACCTGAGATCTTAAAAATCTGATGGTGTTCAATTACTATTTAATGAACACTTTGATCGAGGGTTTTTATAGTAGGATATAGGTTTCTGGCTTCTGTGAAGACCGTGGTAACCCATGCAGGCTATTGCTTTTTTAAAAACAACAACAACAACAACAAAAACTGGCTCCTCAAGCCACTGGATACTTTTTTTTGGAAGGGCAAGTGGAAGAAAAACCCTACATACAGAACTTTATGGTCCCCTATCAGGGCAGAGATCTAAGAGCTAAATGTCTTAATAACATTAGTAAAGATAAAATGCTGGCTGTCAAACTCCCTTTAGCTAGATACCAAAAAAAAAAAAAAAAAAGGCCAGCTGTTTTCCTCTGGGTAGGCTCAGTAAACCTTTGGAAAATATATTGGTCCCAGTCTTCAAAGTGAACAAGGAGGAACCAATATGAGTATACATTTTGTATCCTGGTTCACATCAGGCATGAGACAAATTACAAAATCTCAGGGCAGAATCTCAGGCCATATTCCCAATTGGTATAGGAGATTTTAAAGTATTTTAATAACAGAGATTTTGGTGGCAGAAAGGAAAAGATGAAAAAGATACCTCAAGGTATCTCAGCCCCCAGAGATCAGGACTGGGATCATTTCACTGGCTAGTTAATATGGATCCTGATTAATGCTGGCACTGTTAAAAATGAGTCCACTGAAAGGCAGTGTCCTGAGCACCTTAAAATAGGGTGACCAGTAGACTTCTCCAAAAATGCCTAGATGGTCAGGCCCTCCTGGACTCCTTCCAAAGAGGAGTTTAAGAAACTGACCACTGACAGGTGCACTGAGGCCTGTCTGCCTCCTGACCACACATTAGCATCTCCACAGGACAGGTAAAGGTTACACTCTGACATGACTTGCCAAGTGAAAATTTAGACTTGTCTTACACATCTTTTCTGCCTTGAATTACCCAATGGGCCCCACTATCAAAGCAGGATTGTACAAAGTTTAAGTTCACTCTCATGTATGATAAAGTTTACTCTTATGTGTCTGATAATGTCTAATGGGGCTGAAGTTAAAAGGACTCCTTTCCATGCATCACTGAATGCCCTGTTAAGTTTCTGGGACAAAGATTGCTTCTTGGAACACAAGTAAGACTTAAAATTGGTTATACTGTTGGTTTGGGGATATATATCAGGAAATAATCTGGTTAAATGAGAGATATTGAGATATTGCCATGCCAAATGGGTTGTGCTGTTTAAACTAGGATGTCCTTCAGGTTTTGGAATCCTCTGAATAACTGACTCCACAACACACTCTGGAGGTGCCTGAATTGGTCCCCTTTATCACTCAGATTGATAGAGCCAGCTGTCTCAATGGTTTGGTCTGTAAATTCCTAAGCCATTCTTTTTTGTTTACTATTATCGTTGTCCTCCTCATTTACATCTTTGGGCCCTATTGCAAAGGGAACAGCTCAGACCCTAAAGGGCAGAGGAGTGTTTGTTCTTGACAGCCTACCCTTGGAGTCAACATATTATTGGGTCCAATAGCACATGGTGGCCTTTTATACCTCTGATGGGTCTCCCCTGTACTGACAACCTTCACCCCCTTCTATGCTCCTACTCAGCAGGAAGTAGCCAGAACGTTCATCACCCTTTTTTCCTGAGATTGTGAAGGTTAAAACAACAAGGGGGGATTGAAACTTGAAGCTGAAAAGCCTTGGGGAGGGGGCACCCAAGACTAGGGTCTGAGAGACATTATTTGAGATCACTCCCACAGGGAAATAACATGCCCTCAACATTCCACAAGCTGCAGAGGCACCATCATAGATTTAGTAAAACTATAGGCTATGAATGATTCCTCTTGATAATTAGGCTCTAACCATGATATAAGAATTAAGCAGGAGGTCAGGAAGGACAGGAAGTAACTTGTGTTTGAGCATTCTCCTTTCAGATTACTGGTCAGACGGCATCTACCAACACTTTGTTTTCCTTGATGGCTGGTGATGGCCTGTGAGATTGCAAAGCAGTTAACCTCTACCCATTTGGCCTCCACAAACTCCCTCAGTTGACCACATTGTTCTCTGCATCTGCGTGTGGCCTCTCCCTTTAAATTTTCTGACCTTGTTTGACAACTTTGAACATTCTTTGATAGAGAAAATCCTCTCTGTTCCCTGTGTTGCTAGGACACAGAAAAAAAACTTGATCATTCACCCCAAAGTTCCTATCTCTATGATTGACTTTGGCAGAAGGTAGACATGAACTTCAGAGCTTTGTCTGGTAACAGGGTCACAGTGAGTCAGATCTGACTCTACAGAAACTTTAAAAAAAATTGCTATTAACAGATATGCAAACTTAAGACAGCATTTGTATATTATTCCTAGGAGTGAAGACAGCCCTCATAGTCTCCTCGTTTACTCTGTCAAGCATACAATCACGAAGTATTATTTACATTTCCCATCTAGGAGTAGCCAATGCACAGATAATTTGAATGCTTTGTCAAAAGTCAGTTTAAGTGTCAGTTGGTTTGATTCTCAGTTTAGCCATAAATTTAGTAGATTATGTTGAACTCATCTTATACTAGTTTGAAAGAGCAAATAAAGTATGGGCACATGATAATCGGTAGAATTTTAGAGACTATTTTCCCCAACATTCTTGTCTGATAAAATAAGAAAATGTGTTGGAAAGAAGATGGGTGGATGTTCAAAGTCGTGCACCCAACGAACAACAAAGATGTAAATCAAACTGAAATTTTATCATTAGTAATGGCACAGGAACCACCCCTCACCAGGTATACATGGCCATAAATAAAAAAGTACAGGTAGAGACTTGTATTTATAACTTTTCACTATGTTTTGGTTTTTCTGTTGAATTTGGGGTTGGGCTTCTAGCTTGTTTATCCTTCATAGCTTTTGGAAGATTTCCATTAGGATCATGCTATTTTAAGAGCTGTCTGACAGTAGAATAATACATTATATTTAGCTGGCACCAGTTATGCAAGAAGGACTTTGCAGTAAGTTTATCATATGCCAGTAGACTTGGAAAGCCTGATACAGGTAAGAGAGAGTTATTTTATTGTAACAGCACATGAATTTAGGGAGTAACAGGAGCCAATGGACAAACTAAAAAGAAAATAGAGGGATAACCCCACACTTTATTCACTTGCCCTACTAACAACCAGCGCAGTGAGTCCAAATCACTTTTTACATATACTTTGATAGTTGATTCATCAAAGATGTCTTCAGTAGATTCACATTCAAACCACAAGGCTGCAATTTTTAGTGAAGAAAGGTATGAAAAAATAAGACTATACTATTCTATTTTTACAAGTAGACACAGTCAGTAAAAGACATTGTCAATAGCTAATATGTTTTCATATGTCAGATTGCAATGGTTAAGGTTGTACGTAACTTAGCTGGGTTGTAATTCTCAGTAGTTTGGCAGTTACGTAGTGATATAGTTTGGAAATTATGGAATGATGTAATTTGGCAGTTATGTAATGATAAAGCCATCCTCCATGATGTGATCTGATATGATCAGCCAATCAATTGTAAAGAGAGTTTCCTTGGGAATGTAGCCTGCATCTAATATACATATAGACATTCTGGCAAAATTCTTTTGCTTGTTTTGGATTCTGAATCTGGCTTATCATCATGTGACCTCCAGATACTGGGCTTTAAACTAGCAGCCTGTCACCCTGCCTGTGTACCTTAGGATTCACCAGTCTCTAAGCCTGTGAGCCAGCAGTCTGCTGTCTGGCCTGCTGATCTTGGATTCATCAGCCCCTGCAGCTGTATAACTCAGAGGAAGCCTCTAGCCTGACACCTGACCCACAGACTTGGGCCTTGCCAGCCTAAGTTTATTCTCACACAGACCAGTAGGCTAGAAGTCTGTGTGAATGTGTGTGTGTGTGTGTGTGTGTATAAAATTCATTGGTTTTTCTTCTCTAGAGAACCCAGCCTAAGACACAGAGCAACAAGGCACACAACCAAAACTGTAACAATCCTGAAGAAAGGATGTTCAGATACTCTCACGTGAAATTTGACTTCTTACACACTGTAAGAGAACAGACATTTTTGGACATACAGTGTGAAAACTAGTGAAAAGAACTTTCTGAAGAAGCCAGAGTGTTTTGTTCCTGATTCGTTGTGGATGTTGTCATGGATTGAATTGTATGCTAAAATATATGTGCTATAAATCCTAATCCCCATACCTGTGAGTATAATTTTTGGGGAATAAATTTTCTTTGTTTTGCTTTTGAACAGTATTAGTGGTGGGTGCATCTGGGGCCAATCTGTTTTTCTTAACATGATTTTATTTATTTTGTGGTTGTTGAGAATATACACAGTAAGTTCTACAGTTTCTGCTTGTAACCTTTAGTGACACTGATTATACTTTTTGAGTTATGCAGCCATTTTCTTTCACGTTTTCTGAGTTGTTCCTTCCCATCCACATAATCTCACTGCCCCCTAAGTTTCCTATCTGATTTGTCAAGTTGTTATTGTCAGTTTGCTCCAACATAAATAGTTCTGAAAAGAGTATATGGTCAAGGCAGATATTTTTTTACCATTTAAGCTAAACTATTGTTTGGTTTTAGGAAGACTTCAGGGGATATCTTGATTTAAGTTTTAAAATTGTCTTAGAGCAATAGTTTCAGAGGTTCATTCTGCCTCATGGCTCCAGAAGTTAAGTCCATGAAAATTTGAAGTTCTTTTTTGCATCCCACCCACCCCACCACCACCCTTTTGATCAGCAGTTTTCTATGAAATCTTTGATCTAAATGGTCAGTATTGGTAGCTGAGACCATCCAGTTCTTCTGGTCTTGTGGTAAATGAGATAATTGTTCATGGAGACAATTAGCCACACATTTCACATCCTCCTCCTATTTCTGACTCTCATTCTTCCTTCTCTGCTCCAAGAGAATAGAGACCAGTTGCTGCTTACAAACTTTTATGACCCCACATACTATGCACCGTAAATGCACTTTTAGCACAGCAGGAAGCACAGCAGCCTCATAATCTGAAGGTCCTGAGTTCAAGCGTCAGAAAGAGCATTAATAATTTGGAAACTCGGGTGGCATAGTGGTTAAGAGCTCTGGCTGCTAAACCAAAGGTCAGTAGCTTGAATCCACCAGGTGCTCCTTGGAAGCTGAATGGGCTGGTTACACTCTATCTTATATACAGGGTCACTGAGAATCAACTTGATGGCAATAGGTTTGTCTTTTTGTCTTTTAGTTACACTATGCATCCACCTACAAGGTGGAACAGAGGCACTAAACACATTGTTAGGCCAGTTAATTGGGATTTCCCATGAAACTATGATCCTTAACCTGCAAATCAATGAACCAAAGCTTGTGAGGTTTCTGGTTATACACAAACAACCTTAGCAGCTACTCTTTCTTGTTGTTACTGTTGTAGATGTATGGATCACGCAACTTTTGACAGTTCAACTTCTTTTACAACTGTACACTTTTTGACTGTTTACAGTTGGCTGTGCAACTCTACCCTTAATCATTGCCAGTATCTGGAGACATAAAAAGAGGAGATTAAGTGCCAGCAAGCAGATAAGCAGAACTAGGGGAGAAGATAGATGCCCAGCCACACAAAGATTATCAAGGAGCCTGGGAATAGAAGCTGAAGAGACAAGGACTCTTCTTCATAGATTACTAGAAGAAAAAGACTTCCCTTGAGCTGGTCCTCTAAGACTTCTAGCCTTCTGAACAGTGAGAAAATAAATTTGTTAGTGAAAGCTATTCACTTGCAGTATTTCTGTTATAGACACACTAAACAACTAGGACAGGTGTCTACAAGATTATTGCCTTGTAAGTTAGAACAAAGGCAAAACAAGTAAACATTCAGCTACTAACTCAAAGCTTGGCTCTTCTAACTGACCCAGCCTCTCTGAAAGAAAAACCATTTGGCAGTTTGGTCCCATAAGGGTTACAGCTTTGAACACTCTAGGGGCAGTTCTACTTTGTCACATGGGATCAGTGGGAATCTGAATCGACTCAATACCAACAAGCTAAGACAGATTCTTCCGACAGAATCAGTGTACATATTTTTCATCCTCTCTATTTTTAAAAATAATTTATTGTGTTTTAGGTGGAAGTTCACAGAGCAAATTAGTTCTTCATTAAACAGATAGTATATGAAGCATTCAGTGAAATTGCTGCAGTCCCCACATTACGTCCACATTCCCATTTCAGCTGCGGGTTCCCCTTTTCCTTTCACCTGGTTTTCCCACCCCTTTCTGTCTTCTCCTCTTGTGGGCCTGTATTGTCCTTTTGGTCTCATATAATGTTCTGTTCTATGGAACACATTCCTTTCAGGTGTTAGAGGTCTGTCTATTGTTTGGCTGGGAAGTGATTTCCACCTGCATTTCCAAGTCAGAGGGGAGACAGGATCACAGCCTCAGAGATTCATCCAGTTTCTTTTAGGTCAGTATGTCTGATCTTTATGAACTTGATTTTTCTGTTCCAAAATTTCCTCCTGCTGCATCTAGGATTCTCTATTGTGATCCCACTCAGAGCTGGGAAACATCACCACGATTTTTAATAAGTAACTTTTCTTGTTGAAAATTTACATCACTTTGTCCTAGCCTTTCTGCCATACTTGAGAGAAATGAAACAGAGTTCATTTAAAACACTCTTGTTTATGATGGATGAAACTGCAAACTTATTGTGACAGAAAGAGAAACTGAACTTCAGAATAGTTTGTTGTTTGTTTGGAGAGACGGCACACCAGAGAGAATGGTCTTCTTTCAATTCTTCCTTGAAAAGATCAAGGAAGAGCTGGTCTTAAAACTGTCAAAATATGAGAATTTGATGGGAAGAAAGAAGGAAAACAGAACAGTTGGAAATGCAAAGATGAAAGAGTTGGATCCAGACATGTCTATGTAATTTCCCAGAAATGGAAACTGTGCCGGCAATTTGGAAAGAGATATCGAGAAACAATATGCATTAAAGGTTGAGTGCTTCTTGCAACAGTGCACTTGGAAGGCTCTTAGAACACATGGCCTAATGGCCTTGTGATTCATCTACATATGGCCTTATTCTTAGTGACTGACGAGGGGAAAGACCATGTTTCATAAGGAATTAAACAGAGAAGAGGAAACTAAACCATATTTCAGAAAAAGACTCTGGTAAGCTTCTGAGGTCATCAATAGCGTATTAGCTAAGTTGTATTATTAAACTTGCATTGCTATAGATTGCATACGTAATCTCTTTAATTCTTCAACAACTCTGTGATGTAGGTGTCATTTCCCCCCCTTTTTTTTGATAGCCCCAAAGCTGCCTCATCTCTTTGCTTAGGTAGTTGGTGTTGAGCACAGGTGTAGACAGAAATGATTTCTAAACAGGCTGCTTATTAGTCATCTGGAGAGCCTTGTAAAAATACAGATTTTTAGGTTCCAGCCGAATCACATTGTTTAAAATCTCCTCTGGTGACTCCAATACACAGTTAATTTGGGAAAGTATTGCACCCAATTATGAGGTCTGCCAGTTAAGTTCATGAGCTTATCTTAGAAATGCGTTACATACCTCACTGCTGAATATCACTATTGTCACCTTTGAAGTACTCCCCTTGGAAAGCTATGCACTGATGCCAGCACCTAGTCCACCCATCAAAGCAATTTTGAAACTCTGCTTCTGGAATGACCATCAGAGCTGTCATTGTGTTATCCTTGATATCCTGAATGTCATGAAAATGTCATCTTTCCAATATTTCATTTATCTTCTGGTAGAGAAAAAAGTCATTGGGGACCAGATCAGGTAAGTAGGGAGGGTGTTCCAATACAGCTAAAAACTAGATTAAAAACTCCCTCACAGAAAACTGTACAATTAAGTTCATGAACTTGCCACCCTGCCACCATGCACAGTGGCCATTTCAGAAAGAGTTTCAAATTGCTTTGAAGGGTGGACTAGGCACGGGCACCAGTGCTTAGCTCCCCAAGGGGAGTACTTCAAAGGTGGCTGTAGTGATGTTCAGCAATGAGGTAGGTAGCACTTAGAACAATTAAGTTTATGGACTGAATTGTCAGACCTCCTACAGTCAGGGACAGCATGATAATCAGTGAAGGTAAGAGCTCATGAAGAAGGGGTGGAAAACAGGAACTTCTCTGTTTTATGATTCAAGCGGCTGTTCAAATTGGTATATTGCCTTTTGAAATATACCAGCTGGTATTTTTCTTAAATAATATTTTTGTTGTGTGCCATTGAGTTGGTTGTGGCTCTTAGCAATCCTGTATGACAGAATAAAATTGTCCCTTAGGGTTTCTAAGCTGTCCTCTTTATGGGAGCAGATCACCAGGTCTTTCTTCCACAGAGCTTGAGTTAGTGAACTTTTGGTCAGCGTTAGCCATTGCATCACCAGGGCTCCTTTTGTTACCAAGAACGAGTTCTTTTCTTGTCTCACTAGCCAGTTGAAATAGGGTACCACACTACCAGTTAGAAAGGAGACAGTAAGTAGAAATTTAGGGTTTGCTCAAACAAGGAGCAACCAGGAGCTCCCAGCTCTGTAGAGTGGGGAGTTTTTCTGTCCTCCAGTCTCCAGGGTATAGGGATGAACATCCAAAACAACCAGCCCTCTCATGCCCATATTTGGAGGTCCACTGCTGAGTCATGTTGGAAAGGAGGGGCCTTCTCGCTCCTTAAATGGGTCCCGGAGCAGCTATGTGTCAGAGAACACCTTCACCTCAAGTGAAGCTCAGGTGCGGAGTGAGGTCAGGACACAGTCATGTGGCTTCTGCATATGCTCCAAGATCCTGGTTTGCACATGCATGGTTTCGGCACCAAATCCAAACCACGCAAATCACATTTCAGGCTGTAGCATGGTTGGGCTAAGCTGCGTACACAGAAATCTTAGTTGGGCAGGCTGCAAGCCAGAGGAAGAAACAATGGTGGAACACGGGAAGCTTTGGTGATGGTTTCACTTTCTTGAGCAATTTGCAAACTTTTACCAGATCTGAAAAATATGCTTTGGCATCACCTGAATTTATCTCTAAGACCCCCAGATTTTCTTAACCTGTCCACCACCTCCCAGATGGTTACCAAATACTCCTGTGGTTGGCAATTATGCTTTCAGAAGCCACAAGAACCATGATAATACTGTTGCCACACTGTTTCTGCAAGGTGAATTAGGATGAGATTCTTAGATCCTTATCAGTAGATAGCAGAGGAAAAGACATTTGGAACTGTGGATGCCCTTCAAGTGTACTTCACTAGTTACTTGACCTTGTTCTGAAAAAAGAGTAAAAAAATAATTAAAATCAGTTGCAAAATGTGAACCAATCTTGCCCACATACCAAAATGTTCTTTCTGTTATTCAATATTCTTCTTTTGTGTCCTATTTTACCAGGCTGAGAAAATGAAAACAGTTTCCTACAACAAAACTTTAAGGTTTCCCAGAAACATAAAGGGATTGTTACTGTTGTTAGGTGTTGCTGAGTCAGTTCTGGCTCATAGTGACTCTATGCGCAACAGAAAGAAACACTGCCCAGTCCTGCGCCATGTCCATGAGTATTTTTATGCTTCAGCCTATTGCTGCAGCCACTGTGTCAATCCACTCCATTGAGAATGTTCCCCTTTTTTGCTTACCCTTCACTCTACCAAGCATGATGTCCTTCTCCAGGAACTGATCCTTCCTGAAAACATGTCCAAAGTATGTTACCATCTTTGCTTCCAGGGAGCACTCTGGTTGTACTTCTTCCAGAACAGATCTGTTTGTTCTTTTGGTAGTCCATGGTGAGGAGATTCTGTCCCTGGATTTCAGAGAGGTTTAACATAAGCCGTCTTCTCCTGCCACCTCCCTGGATTTCAGAAAGTCTTTAGCATGAGCCATTACCCAAAACAGCCTATAGGAATATGAACCACAAACAAAACTTTATGACTGCACCCTTCTAAGTAAAGCTCTTCCCTTACCAAACTATTAGCAGATCGTATCCCCTCCTCATTCTGATCAACACTTCTTCCATACCAGATCCTAAATACCCTTACCAGAATTTCTTGCTACCCCCATCTCCTCTTTTTAACATTTTTCCCTTCTCAAAACCTAAATCTGCTCACCCCACACTACCTCATCAGAACTTTAAGACTATAAACAACTTGCCCCACTGGCCTGGAATGGGTTGAGCCACCTCTTGGCTAAGATTCCGCTTCTTTTCTCTTTGAACAGGCTGAGCCACCTGCAGGCTCAGAACCCACTCTTTTTTCTCTTTGAATGGGCTGAGCCATCTCTCAGCTCAGACCTCATTCTCTCTTTGAATAAACTTTACTGTACCCTCAGACTGGTGTATCACTGCCTCTGTTTCATGCCATTCTCTCCCCAGCACATAGCACATTCAGCATTCTTCTGCAACACCACAATTCAAAGGCATCAATTCTTCTTCTGTCTTCCTTATTCATTGTCCAATTTTTGCATGCATATGATATGAATGAAAATACCATGGCTTGGGTCAGGCACACATTAGTCTTCAAGGTAACAACTTTACTTTTCAATACTTTAAAGAAATCCTTTGTTGCAGATTTTCCCAATGCAATATGTCTTTTGATTTCGTGACTGCTGTTTCCACGGTTGTTGACTGTGGACCTAAGTAAATGAAATCCTTGACAACCTCAATTCTTTCTCCATTTATCATGATGTTCCTTATTGGTCCAATTGTGAGGATTTTTGTTTTCTTGATGTTAAAGTGGAATCCACACTGAAGGCTGTGGTCTTTGATCTTCATCAGTAAGTGTTTCCAATCTTTTTCACTGCCAGAAACTAAAGAGATATCATCTGTGTAACATGGGTTGTTAATAAATTGTCCTCCAATCCTGATAGCCTCATTCTTCTTTGTATAATTCATCTTCTTGGATTATTTGCCCAGCACACAGATTGAAAAGGTATGGTGAAAAGATGCAACCCTGATGCACACCTTTCCTAACTTTAAACCATACAGTGACCCCTTGTTCTGTTTGCACAGCTGCCTCTTGATCGATGTATAGATTCCTTAAAAGCACAATTAAGTGTTCTGGAATTCCCATTTTATGCAATGTTAGCCATAATTTTTTATGATCTACACAGTCAAATGCCTTTGCATATTCAGTGAAACACAGGTAAATATCTTCTTGGTATTTTCTGCTTTCAGCCAAGATCTATCTGATATCAGCAATGATAGCCCTGGTTCCACATCCTCTTCTGAATCCAGCTTGAATTTCTGCTGGTTCCTTGTCAATATACTGTTGTAGTTGCTTTTGAAGAGTCTTGAGCGAAATTTCACTTGTGTGTGATATTAATGATACTGCTCAGTTATTTCTGCATTTGGTTGGATCACCTTTCTTTGGAATGGGCATAAGCATGGATCTCTTCCAGTCAGTTGGCCAGATAGCTGTCCTCCAAATTGCTTAGCATAGATGAGTGAGCACTTCTAGCACTGCATCTGTTTTTTGAAATATCTCAGTTGATATTCCATCAATTCCTGGAGCCTTATTTTTCACCAATGTCTTCAATGCAGCTTCAACTTCTTCCTTCTGTATATTGGTTCCTGATCGTATGCCACCTCTTCAAATGGCTGAATGTCAACCAGTTCTTCCTAGTAGAATGACTCTATGTATTCCTCTTATTTTCTTTCAATGCTCTGAATTTTCCCTGTAGAGTTCTTTTCCAGCTTGAGATTTGATTATTTCTTCAGTTCTTTCAGCTTGAGAAATGCAGAATGCATTCTTCCATTTTTATTTTCCATTTCCAGCTCTTTGCATATGTGATTATAATACTTTATTTTGTCTTCTCAAGTTGCCTTTTGAAATCTTCTATTTAATTCTTGTTCATTGCCATTCCTTCTTTTGGCTTTAGCTGCACGATGTTTGAGAGCAAGTTTGAGAGTCTCTTTTGACATCCAATTTGGTCTTTTCTTTCTTTCCTGTCTTTATAACTACCTCCTGCTCTCTTCATGGGTGATGACTTTGATGCCATTCCAGAATTTGTCTGGTCTTCAGTCACTGATGTTCAATACATCAGATCTGTTCTTTAAATTCTGGTAGACTTGTTATAATTTTCTTCAGTTTAAATTTGAATTTGCATATAAGCAATTGATGATCTGTGCCACATTCAGCACTGGTCTTGTCCTGACTGCTGATATGGAGCTTTTCCATTGTGTTTTTCCAGAGATGGAGTCGATTTAGTTCCTGTGTATTCGATCTGTTGAAGTCCATGTGTACAATCAGTGTTTGTGTTGATTAAAAATCGTTTATGCAATGAAGAAGTCATTAGTCTTGCAAATTATATCATGCAATCTCAAGCATTATTTCTATCACTGAGGTCGTATTTTCTAAGTACTGGTACTTTTTCTTTGTTGCCAATTTTTGCAGTCCAGTCACCAGTAATTATCAATGCATCTTGGTTGCATGTTCAATCAATTTCAGACTTCGAAAGTTGGTAAAAATCTTCAGTATCTTCATCTTTGGCCTTAGTGGTTGGTGTGTTAATTTGAATAATAGTTGTATTAACTGGACATCCTTATAGGCATATGGATGTCTAGCAGCTATAGCACTTAGCCACTATGACACCAGGGTTTCCATGAGGGAAACAGTGTATTATTAGTGCCTCATTCAACTGCACTGCAATAATTTTAATGGCATAGTTGCTATTCTACCCTACACCCATGAGATCATGCCCCTCCCATGTAATGAAACCTGACTCACAGCTGTTGAGTTGACTCTGATTAATAGTCACTCAATAGGATGGAGTAGAACTGCCCTATAGGTTTCTGAAGCTGTAATCTTTACAGAAAGAGACCACCACATCTTTCTCCCATGGAGCAGCTGGTGGGTTTGAAGTGCTGACCTTTCAGCTAACAGCCAAGCACTTAACCACTGCACCAACAGGGCTCCTTACTCCTCCTACAGCCCTCCCGAAAGACTCACTTCTTTGGGGACTTAGGAGTGTTGTCTGATGATTGGTTTTGTAAGTAGAACTTCTGAGAGATGTAGCTGAAGTTCATAAAGCAAGCCTAGGCCATCATTGCCACGGCTGTTACTCAGTGGGTGGGGCACACACAGTGCCTGTTGCTGTGCTTTCTGACTGCACAGCAGTGTGGAGAACTGAGGCTCATTGGGAGTACTAGGGTGCAAATACTGTACCTTCCGCATCACTTCAGTGAGTTCCGGTCAAAATGCAGAAACCAGAAGCAAGTGGAAGGAAAATGGGATATAGAGCCAGGCTTGTCCCACAAAGGTGAGTGATAATAACTCTGCACTCTGTGTGTGTGTGTGTGTGAAAAATACATATAAAACATTTACCATTTCAACTTTCTTTACATGTCCAATTCAGTGATATTGATGGTGTTTACCGCATTGTGCAATCATCATTATCAGTTTTGCACTTTTTGTTTCTTCATTTGACAAATGTTTCTGTGTGTCTGTTGTCCAAACACCATGCTAGAGGGTGGCAGACAGTGAACCAGGTATCTTACAGCATGAGGAGGATACAGAGGAAGATTAAGTCAATTAGCAAAAAATTTAAAAGTCAGGTAAGCTTTAAGGAGAAATAGTTTTGTGCAAAGGTCTCCAGCTGCTGTGTGTTGGCGTCAGTGGAAGTGGAAAGAACTGCAAAGAATCGATTGCAACAATCCAAATGAGAAATGACAACGACCCGGACTAGCCTGGTGGTACTGGAGAAGAGAGGGGGTGATCTCAAATAAATACCTAGACTACCATCAGCAACCAAATTTTGGGTGAACCATGGCATTTAGTGCTTCCGATACTGTTCCCATAAGTGATGGAATAAAATGGAAGACTGAAGCAGAAATAATGAGGAAATTTGGAGCATTTGTGTTATGATTCAGTTCTCTTTCCTTTATTTTAAGCTAAATCCTTGCTTTTGGTTCAACAAGCATTGACCAAATGGCCATCTTCTTTGCTAGACCCACAGAAACTCAACAATGAGCAAAGGGTCATTCCTTTCATTCAAAGAGTCTGTATACTTTTAAAGAAGATATACTAAGTATGCAGATAGCTTCAATAAAGCAAAATGTGTTCAGAATCCCAGGAGATGCTAAAGTGTCTGAGATGGAACCTTGAAGGAAGAACTGAAATTCAGCAGAAAGAGATGAGGATGGGAAATTCTAAGCGGTGAGAACAAAGGTGTGGAGATGGGACTCTGTGGGATCTACTCAAGGAACGGTAAGTGGTCTAGCTTGGCTTAAGGGTAGGATTTGCAAAGAGAAGTTAGACTGAGCCCATTAGGCAAGAATTGAACACCAGAGCTAGGAACTGGTGCTTAATGTCTTGGGTTCTGAATCTTCCCCGTGAGCGTGTGTATATGTGTGTATAGTGTATATGTGTGCATTTGTCCATGCTGGGGCTAAGGTGGCAAAATAGGAAGAATGCAACAACAGATTGGTTTCTGTTTCAAACATGGGAAAGTAGAAATGAAGAAAATTTTCAGTGGCTGCTCTAGACAGAGTGCTCTTTTTATAGATAAAACCTTATTTGATGAAAAAACAATTTATTCTTCTTTTAAATTAATCATGTCTATTGATGCCCAGACATTCAACTCATGACACAAGAACACATCAGCACATGGCTGGTGGATGCAGCACCCAGGGCATAACAAAGTACTTAGGAAGTTAAATTTAAGAAGGCATCTCTAGGTGCTACCTTGGAAACTAAGCACATAGAATAATGGCAACCATTACCAATGGGAATAATGGCAACCGTTAGCAATGGAAATGCTTTCTACTTTCTTTTTCTTTTTTTCCCTCTTATCTTTCCTTTTTTGTTTTTTGAAGATTGAAGACCTAACAAGGGGCTCCAGCTGGTGTCTTTAAGTCTCAGCTAAATGAGTGTCATAGATCAAATAGTGTTCCTCTAAAAATGTGTGTAGCAATTTGGCTGGGCCATGATTCTCAGTATTGTGTGAGGTTCCTATACGTTGTAAATCCTGTCTCTAAGATGTTAATGAGGGATGATGGGTGGTAGCTATGTTTGTGGGGCAGGACTCAGTGTGTAAGATTTCATTGTGCCTTGATGCAATCTCCTGGGTTAGAAAGGAAAGGAAAGGAAGCAGACAGATTTGGGAGAAGTCAGTGCCAAGAGCAGATATCTGGAAAGCACTCAGGGTCTGTGCACTTCAGAAGCTCCCAGTCCAGGGGAAGATTGATGACAAGGACCTTCTTCCAGTGCCAAAAGAGAAAACCTTCCTGTGAGCTGACAGTCTTAATTTGGACTTGTAGTCTACTACACTGTGACAAAAGAAATTCTCTTTGTTAAAGCCATACACTTGTGATATTTCTGTTCTAGCAGCGCTAGATGACTCAGACAGCAGGCTTCTTGAGACTGAGGGTGCTAAGAGGCAGCAGAAAGACTTTTCGTAGGGAAGTACATTCTAACCAAGCCACAGACATTCTTATCCCTCTCTAGCTAGCAAAGTGGATACTGCAGGGCTCATTTGTTTTCTTCTTTGTCTCTACCAGTGTGACCAGGAAACCGCAGCTCCATCTGGAAGATGCAGAGGAGATCATCTGGACGCCAGTATTTGTGGACACATACTATGTTGTCTTTTTGTCAGACTGACATTATCATGTTGTCGTTCTTTCTCTTGTTGCACAGACAAGTAACAAAAAACTATAGAAATAAAAATTACAGGCAAGATTACCCACTCTCCTTAGAAATGCTTTCTTTTATATTTCATAGCTTTGAACACAAGGGAAAACACTAAATGTTCATCCTAGAGATTTCCTTTCACTTTACGGATGTGCGTATAAAGGAATTTCTCTTACCATCAGTTTCTTCCTTCTCTGATCCTCTCTGCAAAGGCACCACATTTCTCTAGAGAGATGCCTCAAATGCCTTATGTCTATGAAGCTCTTTACAAACATTAATAGACAAATGGTTAGTTTATGTAAAGCACACATGTATTTCTCCGACATAAGCAGTGAGGAGCCCACAGTTTACATTTTTGGTCTATCTTTTAAAAAGGAATGAGAAATCATATTCCAGATGACCTATCCTTTTAAGCTAAGGAGAGAAGGGGGTGTAGAAGGAACTCAGGCTTAAAAGAGATTTAGATTGGGACCCTTTGTGACCCAAATACAAATATGAAGGCTGGCATCTAGGCTCACAGTGATCTTTAGTTGGAGAAGTAGGTCTTGAACTCATTTTTCCACCTTTAGTTCTATGCTTCTCTGCCTTGAGTAGACCCCAAAATGCTAAACTTATTTTTGAGCTATATGTGTATATATATATAGATAGATAGATACATACAGTGTGTATATATAAACCAAAAAAACAAACCCACTGCTGTTGAGTCAGGTCTGACTCATAGTGACCCTACAGGACAGAGTAGAACTGCCCCACAGAGTTTCCAAGGAGCACCTGGCAGATTTGAACTGCTGACCTTTTGGTTAGCAGATGTAGTACTTAACCACTACACCACCAGGGTTTCTATGTATTTGTATATAGGTGTATGTGTGTGTATGTATACATATATACATATATATGTTTGTGTGTATACACAGCATACAGCATGTTTACATATGCATTGATATAGTCACTAATAACCATTACAATGGTGGTAAGGCAGGTTTGAGGTTTTATATAAAAGCCCAAGAAGATAGGACATCACCAAGCAGCTGGACTTTATTCTATTGGCCATGTGTTCAGAATTCTTTGTAAGTTATGTGGTATCCAAACTCATGTTTTCCATATACATGTTCATATTTTACACAATCAAATGTCTTGACAGTGCTAGCTATCAAATTAAATCACTTGAAATTTAGGGATTATTTTTTCTCATGGAAAGAGTGCAATGATCAAATTCCATCTCTAATACAGTGTATAGGGTAAAAAGTAAATGTAAGAGATAAGCGTGAGGGGTACAGGTGTCAGTGTGGCTGAGAATTCCCCCTTTGCCTCATAGAGCTGTGTGTCCTAGAGCTAGGTATACAACCTCTCTGGACAACAGCTCTACCACCTTTAGTAAGAACAAATAACAGTAGTACCTCATAGGAGTGTGGTGAGAATTAAATAATTTATATGAAACTTAGTGTTTGGTACATATTACATGGTTAATAAACTCTCTCTTTGTTGATGCTGTTAGTTGCCATGGAGACAAATCCAACTGATGTGACCTCACACGTGCAGAGAAGAACAGCTCCACAGGATTTTCAAGGCTATGATCTTTTGAAAGCAGATCACCCGCCTGGCTTCTGAGAAGCTAACTTCAAGAAATATGTGTGTGTGTATAAGTAGTATATGTATACACATAAATCTGAAGTATCACATATATAATGGAAACCCCATATGCACAAAGTAGAACAGAATAGATTACACACACACTCGTACATATGTATAAATGCATTGCTATTGAGTTAATTTTCACTCATGGAGACTGTATAGGACAGAGTAGAACTGTCCCATAGGATTTCCAGGGAGCTGCTGGTTGATTCAAACTGCCCAACTTTTGGCTAGCGTCTAGGTCTTAAGTATGGTTCCACTAGAGCGCTTTCTCTCTCTCTCTTTCTGTCTCTCTGTGTGTGTATTTATATGCACATAGCCCCAAAAGCAAACTCATTGTTGTCAAGTTGGTCTTAACTCACAGTGAGTCTTGCCCAGCAAGACTTCTAAGGAGTTCCTGGTGAATTCCTACTGTTGACATTTTGGTTAGCAGCCAAGCTCTGAGTGTGCTACAAGGGCATAGATACATGTATATCTATGTATGTGTGTGTATAAAAGCTGCAGTGACACAGTGGTTTAGGCACTCAGTTGCTAGCTGAAAGTCTAGCAATTCAAACCCACCAGCTACTCCACAGGAGAAGGAGACAGCTTCTGTAAAGATTTACAGCCCTAGAAGCCCTATGCACTAGTTGTACTACTCTGTCCTATAGAGTTACTGTAAGTAAGGATTGATTTGACAGCAATAGGTTTTTTGGGGGGGTGTGTATGTGTATATGTATACATACATACATGCATGTATGCATATACACACACAGATATACATATATATGCACACATACATATACACATGACCATAATCTATCTATACATACCCGTACCCATACAGACACACACACATAATAGTCCTGATGATCCAACCTTGGTGGCACAGTGGTTAAGAAATCAGCTGCTAACCAAATAGTTAGCAGTTCAAATCCACCATGTACTTCTTGGAAACCTTATGCGGAAGTTCTACTCTGTCTTAACAGGGTCACTGCAAGTCAGAATTGACTTGATGGCAATGGGTTTGGTGTTTTGGATTTAACGTTCCTAAAAGGAAATAGTTAAAAATGCTATAGTTCACTTACACAAGACACTATTTATAAAGCTGTTAAAATGATATTTTGAAGAATTTTAACAATGCTTGAGAAAAAAATTATATAAGATTAAGTGAAAATGTTAAATAAAGCATTTTATTATATACAGCATAGTATTTCTCATACACACATATATCACGCGCTTCATATGCTGTAAGGAAATATATATGTATATACACACGTGCCACAGCACATACATCTGTTTTTCATACTTTGTTGGCTTGTGTGTTGCTGTGATGCTGGAAGCTAGGCCACCAGTATTTCAAATACTAGTAGGATGCCCTGGTGGACAGGAGTCAGTGGAGACTGCAGACTAAGATGACTAGAAAAAAAGACCTGACAGTCTTCTTCTGAAAAAAAAAAATCAGTTAGTTAAAACTTTGTATATAGCGGTGGAACACTGTCTGATAGTGCTGAAAGATGAGCCCCTTAGACAGAAGGCACTGAAAATACAACTGGGGAAGAGCTGCCTCCTCGAAGTAGAGTGAACCTCAATGACATCAGTGGAGTCAAGCTTTTGAGACCTTTATTTGCTGATGTGGCACAAATAAAAATGAGAAGCAGCAGCTACTAACAACCATGCATAATAGGAACCTGGAATGTATGAAGTATGTATCTAGGAATGTGGGAAGTCATCAAAAATGAACCAGAACACATAACGATAGATATCTTAAGCGTTAATGAGCTGAAGTGCACTGGACTGGCCATTCTGTACCACACAATCATACAGTCTGCTGTGCTGGGAGTGACAAACTGAAGAGGAATGGCATCACATTCATAGTCAAAAAGAGTATTCTGAGATCGATCCTGAAGTATAACACTGTCTGTGATAGGATAATATCCATACATCTACAAGGAAGACTCATTAAAAACACTATTGTTCAAATTAATTCACGAAGCACTAATGCATAAGATGAGGAAACAACATTTTTACCAGCTTCTGCAGTCTGAAATTAATCAAACATGCAATAAAGAAGCATCAACACTACTGCTGATTGGAATGTGAAAGTCGGAAATAAAGACTCTGCAGTTGGAAAATATGGCCTTGGTGATAGAAATGACACTGGAGATTACACGATAGCATTTTGCAATACCAGTGAATTTTTTATTGCAAATACCTTTTTTTCTGCAATAACAACAGAGATTATACATGTGGACCTCATCAGATGGAAAACGAGGAATTAAATCGACTTCATCTGTGGAAAGAGACAATGGAAAAGCTCAGTAACATCAGTCAGAACAAGACCAGGGGCCAACATTGGGACAGACCATCAATTACTCATAAGCAAGTTTAAGCTGAAACTGAAGAAAATTAAAACAAGTCTACAAGAACCAAAATACAACCTTGAGTACATTCCACCTGAATTTAGAGACCATCTAAAGAAGAGATTTGACATGTTGAATGTCAATGACTGAAGACCAGATGAGTAGTAGGATGACATAAATGACATCATACATGAAGAAAGCAAAAAGTCATTAAGAAGATAAGAAAAGAAACCTGAAAAAGGACTCTGAAAATTGTTCTTGAACAAAGTGTAGCAGAAGAGAAAGAAACGACAAAGTAAAAGAGCTAAGCCGAAGATTTCAAGAGACAACGTATTACAACAACATATACAAAGACCTGGAGTTGGAAAACCAAAGAGGAAAAACATGCTTGACATTTCTAAAGCTAAAAGAACTGAAGAAAAAAATTCAAGCCTCAAGTTACAATATTGAAGGACTCTGTGGGCAAAATGGAACCCTGGTGGCATAATGGTCAGATCCACTAAACACTCCTTGGAAATACTCCTAGGCAGTTCCACTCTGTCCTAGAGAGTAACTGGTAATTAGAACCGACTCAATGACATCTAACAACAACAGCAAGTGTCAAAATCATGAATAACAAGGAAAGCTTCAAAAGAAGATGGAATGAATACACAGTTAGTGCACCAAAAATAATTGGCCAAGTTTCTCTCATTTTAGTAGGCTGCTTTTGAAGGAATAAGTCCAAGGTGCACTAAAGACATTGGTAAAAAACAAGTTTCTGGGATTGACAGAATACCAACTAAGACATTTCAACAAATGGATGCAGTACTGGAGGTGGTCAGGTATCTGTGTCAAGAAATGGAAGACAGCTACTTGGCCAACCAACTGGAAGAGATCCATGTCTGTGCCCATTCCAAAGAAAGTGATCCAACATAATGTAGAAATTACTGAGCAGTATCATTAGTATCAGCAAGTAAAATTTTGCTGAAGATAATTAAAAAACAATTGTAGTGGTACATTGACAGGTGACTGCCAGAAATTTAAGTCAGATTCAGAAGAGGATGTGGAACAAAGGACATCACTGCTGACGTAAGACAGATCTTGGCTAAAAGCAGTCAATATCAGAAAGTTGTTTATCTGTATTTTATTGATTACCAAAGGTATTTGACTGTGCAAATCGTAACAAATTATGAATGACATTGTAAAGAATGGGAAATCCAGAACAATCATATTGTGCTTATGAAGAACCTATAGATAGACTGAGAATCAGGCATTAAAACAGAACAAAGAGATATTGTGTGTTTTAAAGTCAGTAACAGTATGTGTCAAGGGATCATTCTTTCACCATATTTATTCAATCTGTATGCTGAGCAAATAACCTGAGAAGCTGGACTATATGTTGAAGAACACGGCCTCAAGCTTGAAGGAAATCTTTTTAACAGCCTCTGATACGCAGAAAGCAAAAATCCTCACAACTGAGCCAATAAGCAATATTATGACAAACAAAAAAGATTGAAATTGTCAAGAATTTTATTTTACTTGAATTCACAATCATAGTCCATGGAAAAAGCAATTTCAAATGATATACTGCCTTGGGCAAATCAGCTGCAAAAGACTTCTTTAAAATACTGAAATGCAGAGATGACACTTTGAAGATTAATATGCATTTGACCCAAGAAATGATATTTTCAATCACTTATGCATGAGAAATCTAGACAATGAATAAGGAAGACTGAAGAAGAGTTGATGATTTTGAATTATGATGTTAGTAAAAAACATTGGCTATACCATGGCTACAACAGGATGGAACAAGTCTGTCTTGGAAGAAGTACAATCAGTGCTTCTTAGGTTGAGGACAGTAAGACTCTGTCTCATGTTATCAAGTGGGACCAGTCCCTAGAGAAGGACTTCATGCTCGGTAAGGAAAAGCATCAGTGAGAAAGAAGAGGACTCTCAGTGAGATGCACTGACACAGTGGCTACAACCATGGGCTTAAACACAGCAATGATCGTGAGGATGGTGCATGACCGGGCAGTGTTTCATTTTGTGGTACACAGAGTGTGGTATATCACTGTGAGTTGGAACCAGTTTGATGTCACCTAACAACAACAGCCACAACAACCACACACACACACACACACACACACACACACACACACACACACACACACACACACACACACACACACACACACACACACACACACACACACACACAAGCAGTGGTTATTTCGGGGGTGTGGCCTTAAACAAAACTTTAATTTTCTATATACTTTTCTGTTTTCCAAGTTTTCTCAGATGAGTTTGCAATGTTTTAGTAATAACTTTATAATTCTATAAAATCTTTAAAAAGATGTAATGAACCAGTACCAATGACTGATTAGGGCAGTTATGGCAAGAGCAAAATCACATGTATCCTTACAAGCTTAAAAAGCTACAAAAAGAATGAGAAGATAGTAAAGAGCAGAATCATCATAGGAATCAAAGACCGGAAATTAGTTAAATAAACCAAAAAACTAAAAAAGATAAGAAGGAGACAGCCCAAGACAACGGGGCAAAACCCCAGAGATTTTCAGTTTCCTAAGCACTTTCAGCAGATCCCCAAGGCGTGACCCACTGCCGACACTAAACTCACCGCCTTTGCTCTAACTCCCAGTAAGACTCTAGTATCCCTTCAGACAGTGGGGCTTCCCAGGCGTCTGTTAGGTGTCAGGTACTTTCATTCTGCTTCTTTTACTTAATTCCACCACCCACCCATTGGTACATATTATTACAACATGTACCCGTAGTCTACAGTACACATGGAGAATACAGACAGGCTCAGACTGTTTAAACATCCAACTCAAAGGCACTCAGTTCCTATGAGGAGAAGTCAAGATTTTATCCCGGTTCTTCTGACTCCAAATTCTGTGCTTTTTCCACTGCACTTGTATATGGCTGTTCATACTTTCATGTTTTTACCTTTTGCATACTGGGCTGCACATGTAGTGTGCACAACAAGTACTTGTATGGAATCAGGCTTCAAATGGTCTGATTGATTCTACTTTTACAGACTGGGAAGCATTTTTCAGAATCTGCATGTGCCCATGCATTTTCTTGGGACACCCTCGAAGACAGTGGTGAAGTGCCATGGCTGCTAGCTAAGAGGTCAGCAGTTCAAATCTACCAGGCACGCCTTAAAAAACTCTATGGGGCAGCTCTACTCTAGCCTGTAGGGTCACTATGAGTCAGAACTGACTTGACAGCACCTAACAACAACATGTATTTTGCATATTTAAGAAACTGGTAAACATTTACTATTTAATGTAGAGAGCAAAGTAGGTAGCAGGAGGCAACCTCAGATAAACCGGCAGATGTCAGAACACCAGGGAAGGTTTGTACATGTTCTGAAAGCATGCTATACTGGTTGGAGGGAGTTACAGAAGACACACAGGAAGGAAAAATTCCCGGTGTACACATGATGATCAGGATCATTCTTGAAAGCATGACAGAAAGACAAGATTCTTTGTTTTAATTCTGGCAACTAAAAAAAGAAAATACCAAAATGTACAGAGAATAGTTTAACAAACATCAGCACCCAGAAATGAAAAGCATCACTTTGTCACATTTGAATGAAAAGTGTCATTTCATCATATCTGAATGAAAAGTGTCATTTTGCCTCAAGATTTAAAAAAAAATAAACCACCAATGCAGCATTATGAAGTTGAACTCTCTTTTGTCTGCGATCCCCAATCCTCTGTCCACCCATCTTATGCTGTTGAGCACCATCAAAGGCCTGGTTTCTGATTCACTATTTTATGCATTTATACGAATACATACAAGTATATTTTTCACTAAAATTTATCCTCTTGTGTGTTTATTATAAAATATACAGAATGATATCATACTGCAATGTATATTTTCTTTGATATAGAACTATGTGTCTGAAATATAAAAATCTAGTCCACTCTTTTTAGAATCACTTTGCATTTTGCCAAATGAATAAATTTCCTATATCTCTTCTTACTCCTGTTGATGGACACCGAGATTGCTATTAACAGTACTGCATTAGAAGAGCTCATACAAATTTCTAGTCTTTATCCAAGTGCTCAAGTTCCTATAAAGTGTTTACCTAGACTTGGAATGGCTGGCTGGTACATTAGATACATGTTTAACTTAATCATATATTGATAAATTACTCTCTGAAATAGCTGTATGCCCCCAGCAATACTCTCACCAGCAATACATTTGAGTGTATGTTCTTTGCTTTTTCCAACATCAGATATTGTCAAACTTTTAAATCTTTGCTAATCTGGTAGCTGAGCAAGGTATCTTCTCAAATCAGATGCATTTACCCAAATTACTGGTATGGCTGAGCATCTTTTTCTATGTTTACCAGTTGTTCCACTTTCTTCTTTTTGTCAGTTTACAAACTTTGTTATTTTTTTTCTATTGGATTACTTATGTGCATATTTAATTCATAAGAGAAATCCATTCCAGATATGAATCATTTAACTGTTCTGTGGCTGTTGCAAATAGTTTCTTCTTTAACCACTGTCAAACTTATTATGATGATTATTTTATTTAGAAAGAGCATGCAAGGTCAATTACAAATGCATAAAGGGTTTTATTCTTTTTAACTCAGTGCAAGATGGTATACACAGTCTCTGCAACTAGGTGAACAACTCTAAGCAGCTTCTGTAGACCTAAGGAAAAACTTCTCTACAAAGAGCTTCACAGCTCATTGCCCTGGAGATCATGCCTATCTTAGCGTCTTGCAAGTTAGATAGACACAAATGCATTGTATACACCTACGAGCAAATCAAGAGGAATTCACTAGAGTCTTATAAGCCACTACCTCACCAGGCTCTACAACTGTCACTATCAACCAACCCACTGCCGTGAAGTCGGGTAATTGCAAACCAGACTGAAAGAAGCTTCATTAGGTTAAACAAAGTGATCTTTGTTTAGGCATTTCAGATTTTAGATTTTAACGTTGACTACATTGAATCATTTATTTCTTTAAATTCCAGATTCATTATGTGTTTATGCTTAAAGAGCTCTGGCTTTTTACTCTTAAGCCTTCTCCTGATTGGATAATGGTTTGCACTGGCTGAGAGTTGTGGAAATGCAAATATGAAACAATTAGCTGACAGATCTCTAGAAATGCAGACATATTTGACTAAAACTCTGTGAAGTCAAGGTCTGTGTTTACTGTCTGCTCAGCATTTGGCTCAGTTAATAATCCAGCAGTCAGCGGGAATGCACTGAACATTCTGTCTATAACTACTTGTTGACTCTCAATTTTGAGTGAAGGATTCTGTGATTGTTTGATGTCATTAAACTGACCAAGATGAACAAAGTCCTTGCTCTCACGAAGCTTAAGTTTGAGTGGCAGTGAAACTGATGCCGTCTAGGAGAGAAAAATAACCATGAGGAAAATGATGAACTAACTCACAGTGATTATTAACATTTATGAGAGAGAAACAGAGACAGAGGCAGAGAGACAAAGAGAGAGAGAGAGAGAGAGAGAGAGGGAAAGAGAGAGAGAGAGAAACCACTTGTCCTGGAGTCACCTCCAACTCATAGCCAGGGCATGTATGCTAGAAGAGAACTATGCCTTGTGGGCTGTTCAATGGCAGATTTGGGGACGCAGATCCCCAGGCTTTTCTTCTAAGGCACCTCTGTGTGGACTCAAAGCTGCAACCTTTCTGTTAGTAGCAAAGTGCATTTACTCTTGCACCACCCAGGGACTCTGAGACAGAGATACACAAAATTGGCATCAGGGTTTTAAAGCAATCACTTCCAACTCAGGAGATAAGTACCATCATTTTCTATTTTTATTTGGAGCAGTTTATCTGAGACTTGAAAAAGTTTTGGGTTAAAATATTGAGTTGTGACATATGCTACCATCTGAAGAAGTTAATGAATTTGTAAATTCTGCTCCCTTTGGGGAACAATTTGCACACTGAGAGAGCAGTTGGTTCAGGAGGGCTTGGTAGTGGGCTCTGGCTGAAATGTTCCTTGCGGAAATTCTGCCTACCTCTCTAAGAGCCCACGCCCACCACAATAAACCTTTAAGCCATGTTGAACACTCACATAAGATACGGCTCATGAAATAATAACAAAAAAATTATTGAGAAACATGTAATGCGCTGCCCTGAGCTCATGTATGACAATTGCTGTTTGCACAAACAAAACATTCAGACGACTAGGATTCTTTAGTTGTTAATTTAGTGCAGGCTTTCTTCTTGTTTCAAATACTCAAAAAAAAAAAAAAAAAGAAAAAAAAGAAAAGAAAAAGAAAAAGAAGAAAGAACAGAAAAAAATTCTTCAAGTTCCTGAGAGTGTCTAGTAGGCACTCAGTTTGCCACTTGCCACTTGCCACTTGCCAGAGCCTAGTCAAGGAGAAATTATTTTTCCCTCCGCCTTTAGCCAAGTACTTAAATAACGGATGTTTCACAAGTACCTTTTGATGGGATTCATTGTTTTGTTTATTTTAGTCGGAAGAGACACCTTCAAGTTTTCTTCTATTACAAATCTTTTTGAAAGTCAGCGGCTGACCTGATGGTGCCGGTTCACAGACCTTACAGGCGGGCTGGTTCCTGCATGGACTGTAACTTGCTCACACAAAACTCATGACCTCTTTGAAGAACCAACCTGCAAGCTGAGAGAGCAAACCCAGTGTTCACTCGTCTTTCGAAAAATATTTACACGCTGGGTATATTCTTCAACCCTAGTCCCAGAATACGGCATCGGTTTTCACGTACGTTGTTTTGGTCTGGAATTCCTGACAACTTATTTTCTTATTTGACGTTTTGTTTCCCTGATACATTCGTTTTTTAACTTGCTACATATAGAAAACCCCTTCTTGTCAAGCGATTGTTCGCTCCTCTTTTGAAGATCTCTTAGCAATGGAAACCCCGACTTTTTAAGAGTTCTTTTAGGTTGTTTTCTCTCCAGTTCCTCTCCTCTCTACACTCACATCCGAGGCCGCCGGCATCTGAATTGCAAAGAACCGTGGCGGGCGGAGAAGAGGAGCGTGTCGTGTTGGCGACAGGGCTCTTGCTGGCGGCGGACGAGCACGCCAGTGCTAAGCGCAAAGCCGGGGTCAGCGCCCTCGAAGTTGGAGGCCTCGGAAGAAGCCGCCACCGAGCTGCGGCGACCGCTCCACCACAGGGTCCCAAGGGTCCTGCAGCCCTGCTCCCTGCAGGGGCACAGCATCCCTGAAAGCATCCGTCGCGATCTCACAGGGATCTTGTCCTTCCCGGGGCCGTCTCCACGACGGAGCACGTCGTGGGGCCGGCGCAGGCGAAGCGGAGTCGGCGAGAGGAAAAGCCCAGGCCGGGGGCGGAGAGGAATGAGGGGCCGGGAGCTGGGGGAATTTCCTCCCGCGCTTCCCCCTCCAACGGGAGCGGAAAATGTGATTTGCTGTGCATTCCAGGCGCGGTTCCCTGGGGTGACCTCTCCCAGCCGGCCTGGGCGGGGGGAGCAGACAAAGAGGCGAGGCGGGCGGAGAGGGGACCCCGCGGGGAGGCAGGAGGGGTGCGGGGGGCGGGGGCAGTACCGGGAAAGGGGGCGGATAGCGGCTCCGGCGGCCGCGGCGGCGCCTGGCCAATGGAGAGGCGCGGTCCCGGGCGCCGCGCTAGGCCGCCGGCATTTAAACCGGGAACAGAGCGATGCCTGGCACTCGGTGCGCCCTCCGCTGACCTGGCGACGCAGCGCGCATCGGGAGCATCGCTCTCCGTCCGGCTGACCTCGTGCCGGGCCCAGGTGGCTCAGGCCGCGGTTCACGCAGCGCCACGCGTCCAGAAAGCAAGCCCCGAAGACACGCGGCACTGACAGGTGAGCGACGAGGCGCAGGTCCCCAACTGGGGTGGGGTCCACAAACGACGCCCACGTCTCCCTCTGTGCAGCCCTGGGTGCAAGCCGGCCAGGGCTCCTCAGCGGCACCGCCTGGTCTTTCCTGCTGAGCTCGCGGCTGCCTTGACCTCGCGGAGCGCAGTTTGCAGGCAGAGGCAGGGGGAACGGGTGTCAAGAGAGGGCGAAATGACCGTAAACGCAATTCTGACCCCTGGAGTCCCGCTAGCACGCTTTTGGTGCTCGTAGGAGCCACTCCTGTGAGAGGCGTCCGCGCAGCGAGGCAGCTAGTGGGGCGGCAGGAGCGCAGGAGCAGCCAGATAGCGAGCGCGAGACGCGAGGACTTGCCGATCCGCCGCAAGCAGCGCGGCAAATTGCGGGAACAGCCCCCCGCCCGTGTGTCCGAGGCACTGTACAGGCGCCCCTGATGTCTTGGGCGCTCACTGGACCTCCGTGAGCTATCCTGCTGCGGACTCGAGGATCCGGAGAATAGGCGAATTGGCCCTTCACTCATCCTCGAGGTGAGATGGAGGAGCGGGCAAGAGCCGCTGGAAAGAGAGGACCCTCCGCGTCCTGCTGTGGCGGAAATCCCAAGGCTGGGTAAGTGGACAGCCGGGGTGCTGACCACAGCCTAGACCGGGTCCTGTTAGCCTGCAGCGCCCAGCCGGCGCGCTGCGCTTGCACACACGTGCTGACTGTGCACACCCGGGCGCTGGTCGCATTCAGAGACCCGGGTGGTTCCACGAGTGCTGAACGACGTCAGGAAAACCACTCCCAGGCACCGGGCAGGGACAAGTGGCCACGTCCTCCTTCCGCAGGTACCATAATCTCTGTTCTAGAGGCCCAAGCCTCTCTTTGCTGTGCTTCGTTGGCGACGGACGACGAGGGACCAGCGGTGGAAGGCTAGGGTAAGACTCAGAGGGCCTGGTCGCCCGCTTCCTCACGCGCCGCCTTGCCTTGCCCACCCTGAGGAGTCCTCTGCAGCTTGTGGAGCACAGTTAGGGGGCCGTCGGGGCTGTCACTTCACTGACTGGAGACATTTGTAGACTACAGGCTTGCAAAGAACGAGTTGGCTGCTCTCGAGTGGCTTTATCTTCTTGGGTCCCCGGCTCTGCCTTGGGGGCTCCCCGGCCTCAGCGTCTCTGACGACGGTCCCCAGGCGAAGCGGCGGGAGAACTGGAGGTGACCAGCTTCTGCCGTGACGCCCTCAGCTCGCGTGCAGAAGTGGCTTGAATGCTCGAATGCTCTTGTTTCGCCGAGCCTGGCTGCACATCCCCGGCTTGGAATCTGGGCTTTCTAAGACAGAAATCTGACTTCGAAGTTAGGGGTTAAAATCGCCTCTTAAATCGGTCTGGGGGAAGGGGCTGGGGGCCAGAGAGGTGACCATCGGTAGGTAATCGGATCTCCTGTTGGAAAGAGAGAATCCTAGGGGTGTTGCGCGTCTGTTTATATACCTTTAGAAATGGTGCCAGGACATGAGTTGAATAAAACAATCTATTGTGTTAAGTGGGTCACCAGGGTTTTAAGCTGTCCCAGGGGCCCCAGAGTAGTGGCTGTTTTCCCCTGGCTGTACACACAAGTTAAATAAATAGCTTAGAAGAGGTTAAGATAACCCTGGCCCCAGGGTGAGGAGTCTTCTTTCACCCCTAAGGCTCTCTCCTGTCGCTTTTATTTTTTATTTTTGGACGGGAAGGGGGGAATGGGAACTTCAGATGTTAAGAAAACTCCAGATTCTCATCTCTGCTAACACAGCACTCAAATCCATAGAGGTAGGTGTTTTGGTTACTGTCATTGGATGCATTTAGTTGCCGCAGAGTCGATTTGTAATTGTTAGTGTTAACAAATCATTGTTATTGAGAATCGTAGTCGCAGTATGCGTTCAACCTGTTGGTCTTTGTAGGAATTAGGGTCTTCTGTAAACTTTATAGTTTCACAGGTTTCCTACTTTTTTTAAAGTTCATTTACAAGCTCATGCTTTGGTAACCCACCATCTGTAGGAAATCCAGGTTGGCTGAGGTAGTCTTTATCTGAGTGGCTGGCTACAGAGGGGAGAATAGTGGAATAGAGAGAGACCTCTTTTGTCCCCGTGTCTCTGAATGAGACCCCTCTGCCCTGTCATCTAAACTGAAGCTTATGATGCTGTCCCTAAAAGTGATTATAAATTAAGGTGATAAAATTGAGTTAATACTAACTTAATTTTAATTTAAGTATTAAGTATTAAAAGTGATAAAATGCCAAGGATTTTTACATCACAGACTCTTCTCCCAAGAAAGTCTTGATGACAATAAAGCTGTGGAGCATGCCCTAGAACTGAGAAGACGGAGGGAAACCTAGCCTTTTCTGTAAAGGAAAGAGGAGGACAGGGAGGTGAGTGCATCATCTAACTGAAACGCAAGTGTTATCAGTCCTTGCCTTATATCTGCAAGGAATTTTCTTTAGTTTTAATATATGCTGTTAGAAATGCAAAGTACAAGAGGAATGCCTAAGACTAGAGAATGTCTTCAGATGCAAGCATGAAGCTCCACAATAGATAATTCTTTGATTTACAGTATTCTTCAAAGCACACTACATTGGAAAACAAATCCATGCATCCCTTCTGTGCTGGACCTCAGTAGAATAGTGGTTCAGGACATATGTTCAGGGGTTTAGAGAGAACTGCGTTCACATCCTGACCTCTCCACACTTAACGTGCTGTGTGACTTTGGGCAGAATGCAAACTTCTTCAGAGTCTGGATTAACTGATTGTTAAAAGGGAGACAGTTTTATCTACCCCACAGGTTGTGAGAAATAAATGAGAAAATTAGGATTTTAGCATAGTGCCTGATATAGTAAGGGTAGAAAAATAAAGGTTAGCTTTTATTATTAGTTGTAGTGTTGGTGGAAGTAGTAACAGTGTACAGCACCGTCATGTACGTCATGTATTGTAGGAGGTTTCTGGAATGAAGTCCTGAATCTCAGTGACACAACGATTAATACACATCTTTCACTATACTACAGACCTTTAATTTAGTTGCCTCTCAGTAGTAGTATTCAGCGGACATTTAATATTTATTACCTTCTAACTCATTTCCTGTTGACCTCAAGAATTGTATACAGTCATTAACTTCCCTAAAAAAAAAAAAAATCTTCTAATAAGCATAGAGCTTATGAGATAATTTAACCACCAGGTAGCCTTCTGCCTGCTCTATGGACGTTGAGCCCTAGCCTGATGTAGCCTGAGCCTTGGTGGTGCAGTGGTTAAAGTGCTTAGCCATTAACCAGAAGGTGTGTGGTTCAGAAACCATGAGTGGCTTCACTCATGAATGATGTGGCAGTCTGCTTCTATAAAGATTTACTTGGGAACCCTATGGGGCACTTCTAGTTCTTCATATAGGGTTGCAGTGAGTTGGAACCCACTTGATGGCAGTAGGTTTAGGTTTTTTTTGTTTGGGAATCTTTGTAATGTGAAGGTTGTGATTTGAGTCCTCGGCAGATGTGTGTAGAGAATGAAACTTTATTTTTATTCTCTACCAGCCATTAGCTTTTCTTACCACCTTAGTAAGACTTGTCTGGAAGGTGGGGGAGAAAAAAGATCAACCCAGTGTATTATTAAGAAAATCTCTTCTTAATTTCTAAAAGTTGATTATCTTTTTTAAAATTAATGATTGGTTTCAAAATAACTTATCTACTATCTCCTACCTACTTCACTTAGCACTTCTCTAAGATTTAGTCTTGGGAAAATGAACAGATTATACAGAAGCCTGGACTACTCTTAGGCACTTGCTGTCACTTTCATTATATTTTATATTGGAAGAATAATTTGATGGCCTATAAGCTTGATGTCTTTCTAAAGCTTGATTCATCAGGAGAACTTAATCAGAAATTCAGGTACAGACATCTAGCTTCTTGACTATACTCTCCTTATTGTAATTCCTATTCATAATTCCATTTAACTGATTATGAGTGTTTGTTAGCTAAAATCAGAAATACAATGAGACTAGTGCAGAAAGAAGCTGACTTGAACTTTATACCAAAGGTATCAGATTCCACTCTTACAGAGTCAACACTGGAAACAAGTCATATATACTACCTTTCATTTCTGAGTTTCCCAGAATTAGAAGATGCTGCTCGTAGACACTAGAATAAATCATTCAACCAGCAAAGGACAGAGGTGGTTAATATGCCTTATCGTGCCTGCAAGTGTTTGCTCTTGATCACTAAGAGACTGGCAATGCTCGGGCAGAGAAGACTTACTCTGAGAGTATTTATGTCCTCTGGGGCAAGTGGATTGGAGAGGAGAACAGTGCTAAAAGGAAAAAAAAAATGTAGGGGTAAAGTGATGTTTGGTGGAGGATAACAGCTGCAGAGAAAGCTCATCAGGAAAATATGATCATATTACTTGAAGAAGCAGATATACATTAAGGATAAGTTGAGTTAAGATTTGTGGGGGCACTATAATGTGCTCTGGGTCCATGAGAAGTAGCTTTAAACTTAATGATGTGGGTCATTTCATCAACAGAAATTAGCAGAAAATGCTTGTAACTCATGGTTGGATGTAAGTGATAATTCAGAGGAACCTAAATCTGGATCATCATTTGGAAATTTTTCTTTTCTTTTTTAATTACAGTGCACCCTGTTAGGTGCTGGTGTGGCAAACAATTAGAAGACAGTTTCTGTCCTCAAGAGATTTCCATCTTCTTCATTTTCTCCATGCCTGTGACACTTACAAAGTGCAAATGATCTGGTGGCAATACAGTAGAGATTTCCAGAGTATAAATATTAGTATTTCCATCACTAAGTAATCAAGACCGGTTTGAGGGCAGGGGGTGCAGGGTGACTTGGCTATAGTGAGTTGACAGAGCCCTAGTTCCAGGACTAATTATAGTCCTCATCCCCTCACTCTTACTAAAATAACCAATACTCTCCAGAGCACTGATGTTCTCTCAGAAGCTGAGGGCTCTGTTGATCGTGGGCCTTGAAGCTGGCCTTTGCTTCTCTCTAACTGTTTATAATGTTTAAGGACTCATGATCTTCACAATCAATGCCCAAGATCTTTAAAGAGCAGACGTTTTCAAAATGAAAAAGCATTCCATGATATTTTCCAAAACTGATAAATCTTGTTTTGAGAAAATTTTATTTTTGTAAAGCACACAAACAAAAACCATCAGCCTGTGACTCTAGATCCCTTTGGCTTCTTACTCCATCAACTCCCATAGGAACAGGAAGTCTGTCCAAATTAAAAATGAAAACCACAACTGACTAATTTTGAAATTTATTGCTTTATTGTCAGTGTCTGCCATAGTGGAAAAAATTACTTCAATTAGAAAACAAAACCCACAGCCACAGCACTGAGCTTGAGACCAAGAGAAAAATAAGGAGCACTGGGATTTTCCTAGAAAAAGGAAGGCAAGTATTAGGAAGCTCCTTAGTCTGGAAGGGTTTGCCGTACTAAGGGGCAGAAACCAAAAATATTGCATTTGGCTTCACTACTTATTTGCATGTGTGAAACCATCTTAAAAGGCAAAGAATAGAAACCCTGAAAGTCAGTGTGGGTCACAGAAGTAATTTGTTTAACGAGCTCCCACTCTGTATGGCAGAAACTGAGAATATGACGATGAACAAGCCCTCGTGAATCTCAGGCTAGGTGTTTATTCACTATTCAGTGAGAGGGATGAAAGTGCCAAAAATGTACATAAGGAGGGTCTTCAGCTTGTCTGGAAAAGGAAAACTGCAATTTTGACGGATTCTTGAGGGAGAGAAGGGCCTCAAGAAGTGAACCTGACGTTGACATATGTAGTAGACATTCCTGCTGGGCACCAGATGGGCCGGTGAGAAGATGACTTCCGAGGGCCTGTAGACCTTGGTTTAGGAGTGCTGAATGGGCCTGGAGGCCATTTTTAGCGTGTCTGGTGTAAGACTGTGGGCCCATACCTAGGGCCGGCTTCTGCGCGCCTCCTTTGAAATGGGCAGTGATTGAACTCTGTTTTAGATTCCAGCCCCAAATTGCATAAACAACAGAAACTTGTGAAAGCTGCTCACATTTACGGTGTATTTGTCCAGAAGATGGATCAGTCATGGCTCAAGTTATCCAGGTCTCTGGAGAAAATCAGCACTGCTTTATAACTGGACTTTTTTAATAAGCAATTTTTTAAAAAGGAAAAGCAAGGAAATTAATTTTTTTGTTGTTGAGGCAAAAGACGCTCTGGTTGAAGAAGAGGGATGTTGTGATATAAACTGACAAAAAACAGGAAGCCTTAGAGTCAGAGCAGGAGCTAATCGGGTCCAAACTTGAACTTGTCCCAAAGTATTAGGTGAGTGTTAAAAAGATGGTGACATTTAAGGATATTTTAATTTTTAATTTTCTTAATTCCACATTATTCTTGGGCCCGAAGACTTTTTCTTGCCAGAAATGTGCCTAACAGAGTGCTGATTACACACTGCTTTTGTCTTTACAAATTGCTCTAGCTAATAATGCTAACTTGTACAGTTCAGGGAGGGAGGGAATGATAAGGTTATTGTTAAATTGCACTTAGTGGTTGTCATAAGGATCTGGAGGCACGATGGTCATGCACTCCATTGCTAACTGAAAGACCAGCAGTTCACACTCACAAAAAGACCTTGGCGATCAGACACTTGCAGTTGGCTGCCGTGAGGTTGGCAGTCTGGGAAATGGTGTGGGGTGGTTCTGCTCTGTCTTATAGCGTCGTAAGGTACACGATGACAACAGGGATTATCATATGTAATCCTGGCCTGCAGAAAGAGAGCAGGGATCCAGGTGCTTTACAGCTGTGTTCTTAGATTTGGAAAACTGTGGGAGAGAGAGGAAGGATGGATATAAAGCTTCAGGTCAGATTGGTGTGCTGTCCAGAAGGCGGAAGCCTGTATGATATACCTGAAACTGCACTCATTAAAAAGAAAACTCTTCTACAATTTAAGAATTCCCTCTGTGCCTCCTGCAGGTGCTATAGATCTTGCTATCCAAAGGTTATTAGGAAAGGAGACCTAGTGAATCAAAATCTGCATTTCAGCACTCATCCCAGGTAATTCTTCTGCACATTCAAGTTTGAGAAGCACTGTCCTAGGAGAACTTGAGTAGTCTGGACTCTTCTCTTTAGGACTCACCTTTGAAAAAGTGTGCTTCTCTCTCCCTTCTTCCTCTTGTGTCTGTTCTAAGTAGTCCTGATGGGACAATGGTTAAACACTCAGCTGTCGACCAAAAGGTTGAGGTTTGAATCTACCAATTGCTCCGCTAAAGACCAGGCATTGTGCTCCTATAATGAGAGCCTAGGAAATGCTATGGGACAATTCTACTTTATCCTATAGAGTCACTGAGGTAAAATCAACTCAGTGGCACCCAAAAACAATAGAGAGTTTTCTACTTTTCAAATTGTGAAGTATATCACTCAGTGTGAAATATGTCATGATGTATGTAAAAACCAAACGAAACCAGTTGCCATCAAGTCAGTTCTGACTCACAGCAAACCTATAGAAGAAACACCTTGCCTTTAAAATAGTCCTTTTTTTTTTTCTAGATCTCTGGGTGGCACAAAGAGCTTGTAGTTAACTACTAATCTCAAGGTTGGTGGTTTGAAGCCAGCCACTGCCACTCTCACTGCAAGAGAAAGGCCTGATGATCTGCTTCCAATAAAGATTATAGCCAAAAAGATTACTGTCACAAATCTTCCATAAAGATTACCTTATAGCAGCAGTTCCACTGTGTAATACACGGTTGCCAGGGGTCAGAACTGACTTGATGGCAATGGATTCCCACACCCCCTTTGATTTACATTCTATTCATTTCTTTTCTCTTTCTTGCTCTTGGTCCGTTTTCCTGCATTTTTTTTCCAGTTTTCAATTTTCTGTATACTGCCTCCTTTATTTTCTGTCCTTTTTGCCATTGTTTGCATGACATTGCCCTTTCTGACTCATGTCAAGCGCCAGGCCCATCCACAGTAACTCATTCAGCCATTTAGTGATAGCATTTATTAATAGAAAGATTTGCATATACTGTCCAATTGTGTCCATTTTTCCTATCTTTCTAAGTGGTGCATATGTATATGTGTATATGTATATATGTCATTGTGAGTTGTAATCGACTCAGCAGCAACAGGTTGGGTTTATGTGTGTAATTTGTGCATCAGAGCCCAGGTCGCACAGCAGTGAAGAGCTACGGCTGATAACCAAAAGGTGGGCAGTATGAATCCACTAGGTGCCCCGTGGCAACCCCATGGAGCAGTTTTACTTTCTTCTATAGGTTTGCTGTGAGTCAGAACTGACTTGATGGCAACTGGTTTGGTTTGGTTTTTACATACATCATGACATATTTCACACTGAGTGACATACTTCACAATTTGAAAAGTAGAAAACTCTCTATTGTTTTTGGGTGCCACTGAGTTGATTTTACCTCAGTGACTCTATAGGATAAAGTAGAATTGTCCCATAGCATTTCCTAGGCTCTCATTATAGGAGCACAATGCCTGGTCTTTAGCGGAGCAATTGGTAGATTCAAACCTCAACCTTTTGGTCGACAGCTGAGTGCTTAACCATTGTCCCATCAGGACTACTTAGAAAACTGATACATCATAATATGAAGAATGATATAATGAATGCCTGTGCCCAATTCCAAGATGAGAATATATGGGAAGTCAAGGAGTCTTATAAATGTGATCTTTCTGATACAGTTATTCCTTTTATCTGTAATATTCACCTTCCATTCTGATTAGCTCTCAAATTACTTTCACTTTTATATCTAATTCAATTTGCACAACCTATCTGGGGAGGCGATGTATTTGTGCCTTTGCTTAGATGAAATGAGTTATTGAGAAGTGACTTTCTCAAGGTCAGATAGTAGCTAGAATATAGGTCTTGACATCCCATCCAGTGCCCTTCCTGTTAAGTGGTTCTCCCTCTGAGAAGTGCTTTCAGATCTTCTCCACGTCTCTCTCTCTCCTGATGCCTAACAACAATGACAATTCTAATAAGCGTTCAACCGACTGAGCAAGGTGTGGCTCTGAAAATATGCAGGCTGGCTGAGGAGAAAGGGTGGGCATGTCCTGGAGAATGAAGCCCTCTGGGCTGTGAAGTTATTTCATCTTGTTTATAAAACAGGCTGGTTACAACATGGATGAGCATCGAAAACGTCTTGCCAAATGAAATCAGTCCATCACAAACAAATATTATATAACCCCATGTACATGAAATGTCTAGAATAGGCGAGTATATGGAGACCATAGTTTATTAAAGGGTGGAGTAGGATCTGTCTCCACGGCACTTGGCTGGCTTGGCTGCGGCCGGAGGTAGGGGAAAAGCAAGGCTCATTGCCTAGGGGACACTGAACTTCTATTAATGTTGATGAAAAATTTGGAAATGGGTATTAATGCTGGTTGAACATGATAAGCATAATGTCACTGAATTGCTCATATGAAGAATGTTGAAATGGCAAATCTTTTGTTTTATGTCTATGTATACCACAATAAAAAAGGTAGAAAATATGTTCCCCTAGATTTTAAAAGTAATATGATAACAGTGCAGCAGGAGGTTATTAGATACTGGCACATACATGAATGTATATAGTTATGTGCCTGCAAATCAAAGCCATAGATAGAAGAAACGGCTGTGGAAGTACAAGCATTGACGAGATAATCCTTGACTGAGTTTAAATATTGACTTATTACCTGTGTCGCCCATGGCTTGATGATCGAAAGAGCAGTAACATAATAGCAATAAGAAGAATAATATCGAGTTCGTAGGGATATTGTGAGATATCAAGGAAATAGATTACAGAAAATGTTTAATAAGCCCCTTAAAAATGTTGGAAGCTCCCAGATGGTGCAGCCAATTAACCTGCTTGGCCGCTAACCGAGAGATTGGTGGTTTGGTCTACCAAGGGGCTCCTCAGAAGAAAGGCCTGCAGTCTACATCTGAAAACTCAGCCACGGAAAACTTTGTGGAGCACCGCCCTACTCAGACACGTAGGCATTGCCATAAGTCGGAATCAACTCAAAGGCAACTAGTTTTTAGTATGATAGAAATGTTAGCTTTGTAATGAATTAACTTTAACATTTTTCCTGTCTCCCACCTGTGCTTCCCTCCTTTAGCATGAGCCGCACCGCCTATACTGTGGGAGCCCTTCTTCTCCTCTTGGGGACCCTGCTGCCTGCTGCTGAAGGGAAAAAGAAAGGGTCGCAAGGGGCCATCCCCCCACCGGACAAGGCGCAGCACAATGACTCGGAGCAGACACAGTCGCCCCAGCAGCCGGGATCCAGGACCCGGGGGCGGGGCCAGGGGCGGGGCACTGCCATGCCGGGGGAGGAGGTGCTGGAATCCAGCCAGGAGGCCCTGCATGTGACCGAGCGCAAATACCTGAAGCGAGATTGGTGCAAAACCCAGCCACTGAAGCAGACCATCCACGAAGAGGGCTGCAACAGCCGCACCATCATCAACCGCTTCTGCTATGGCCAGTGCAACTCCTTCTACATCCCGCGACACATCCGGAAGGAGGAAGGCTCCTTTCAGTCCTGCTCCTTCTGCAAGCCCAAGAAATTCACCACCATGATGGTCACACTCAACTGCCCCGAACTACAGCCGCCTACCAAGAAGAAGAGGGTCACACGTGTGAAGCAGTGTCGTTGCATATCCATCGATTTGGACTAAGCAGGCACGCCCATCCTGTCCTGAGGATGCAACCCTTGGTGGGCTTGTAGCCCGGACTGCAACGACCCGATTCTTACTTGGCTTAAACCTAAGGGCACGAAGAACCACCAGCTGCTTCTTGGCAGGAGCCTACTGTCTGTAATTTGTGTGCATGCATGTGTATGGGTGCCTGTGGGTGTTTAGAGACGCAAGAGGAAACACAGCCTGTGCCAGAAGGCGCATCTTATTATGTAAACGTTTATCAGCTTCCACCGGGGATGGCGCAGAAACCCACAATGCCCTGAGGCACGTGCAAAGGGGCCAGGCTGTGATCTGGTTCTGCCTTTGTCTGCCCCGTGCCCCCCTGGGGACCAGAATCTCCCTTCAGAATGAGGCTTAATGGAAGAGGCTACTCGGGGTATGAGAGACCTGTTTTCAGTGCCACCGTTGACTTCGAGAAATGATTTCCACCTGTTCTTGCTTCCGCCCTTCTCCCTCCCCCAGTTTTTCCCTTCTTAGGTTCTCAGTGACTATTTCAGTCTACTTCCATGTCCTCCAAGATCTCTAAATTAATTGTGGATGTAAATGTTTTCCATTTGGTGAAGATCCTCCAGACCCTGAGGAAGGCTGAAAGGCCAAGGTGAAGAAGGATCAGGACAGAGGAGTGAGAGAGGAAGGGTTTGAGAGGGAGGTGGAGTTGAGCCCAGCGAAATTCAGTAGCGTGCTGTGCGGAGGCTTAGCAGGTGAGCCGCAATACACAGTGAGACCTGGGCTTTAATGAAGGTGTTCTGCTTTGTGTTACCTTTTTTTCCTGGTTTTTAACGAAATGTTAATGTAAGTGAATACAAGAGAAATGAAACTAACCAAAAGTCATTAAGTTTGTCTGACATCGTGATCTGCTCAAACTAGCAGGTAAGACATAAGTGTTGACCACTTCTATTTTCAAAACCCAGTAGGGAGCCAAACCCATACAGTCCCTCCTGCTTTTCCTCTCTAGTGGGCAAGAGATGTAGCTCAGAATCCCTTCCACAAAAACCTCTTAGGCTGAAGGTCTTCATATCGCTCCCATTTCTTGGTTGTAAGCATCTCTTTCCCACTTGACTATTGTGTATAATGCTTCTGTGAGTCATGACCCTGTATTCTAAAGGTTTTGTCTTTTGTGGGTGTACCTGACGTAAAAGAAGCCTTTTAAGATGATGGAGCTCGAGGCTTGCCCCACTATATTTCTGGTCTTTTTGTTTAAATGGAGATAGAGCCAGAGAGGAGAGGACAACAAAGAAACAACTACTTCTGTCGCTGGAGAGCAAACCAGTTGCAGTCAAGTTGACTCCGACTGATGGTGACCCCGGATGTGTCACAGTAGAATTTTGTTTCATAATGTTTTCAGTGGCTTGGTTTCGAGAAGTAGATCATCAAGCCTTTCTCCAGAGGCCCCTCTTAGTGAACTAGGACCTGCAACCTTTTGGTTAGCAGCTGAGCTTGTTGACCATTTATTCTATCCAGGACTCTGGCTAAAGAGTTGTTGCTGTCAAATCAGTTCAGATGCATAGCAACCCTTTGTACAACAGAAAGAAAAAGGAATAGCTAGCTCTCAATACCTATGACACAGTGTGAGGGATATAGAACCTTTCTTAAAGCAGATAATTTGGGTGGAATAACTGCCCGCTGCTGCTGGTGGGGAAACCCTGGTGGAGCAATGGTTAAGTTATGGCTGTTAACCAAAAAGGTCAGCAGTTTGAATCCACCGGTTGCTCCTGGGAAACTATAGGGCAGTACTACTGTATCCTGTAGGGTTGTTAAGAGTTGGAATTGACTTCACAGCAATGGGTGGGTTCACTGCTGGTGGGATTCATATAACTTTGTAATTATTTAGTACCTACCGATAAGTGCTCTTCTCTGATTAAACCCTGCTTGCTCCCAATGCCTACTTACCAAAAAACCCAGGCCCTTCGCTGTCCAGTTGATTCTGACACATACCAAGCCTATAGTATCTAATGGCCAAAGTGAAGGGTGTGCCAGTCTTACAGCACTTTGGATTTAGCTCACCTGGATTTGGCCAGAGAATAAATCCCCCAAATATCTTTTTGCCTAGTTTCTTCTTACCTCACCGACTGAGTCATGTGTCATATGGGAAACAAACAGCCTAATGTGGCTCCAGACTTCAGAGAGCCATTGAAACCAAAGAAACTGTTTTTATTTTGTTTTTGTTTTGGTCCAGTGCTTTCCCATTTATCAGCTAAACAGGAACCATACTTTGAAGCAGAAGTTATCTTGAACACCCAAAATGCTGGGTCTAGTTTTGACCCTTTTAAACTCACTACTGATGATTCTGCACCAGGCAAATATCTGTGGACGCATGGTCTGTGCGGTTTGTATACACTGTATGCTCCTGTCACTTCTCTAAATCTTTGTTTCATCCACATCCTCCAGCAATAAAGCACAGACTGGATCTAATTAAGCACGCAAATGCTAAGCCAGGATTTTGAGGATGGGGGAGAGGATGAAAAAGGGGAAGGAGCCGAAAATGTAAAACCATACCAGAAAGGAAAAATGACATTCAGCATCAGCAAACACTGAATTTCTCTTGTTGTTTTAACTCTGCCACAAGTATGTAATTTTTTGAAAAAGAGATGACTTTAGTTGGCAGCAGTAATCTTCCTTTAGTATCTTGTACCAAGGTCTTGCACGTAAGTCAAATTTGGCTCAAGTAAAGTGAATTTCCTCAAAATTAACTTTACTGAAACAATCAGCAGCATAACTGCCCTAAAGCACAGCACTATCCAGAAAGAGAACTGTCTGCTTTTCTTCCTGCGGCTATATTAAGACTAGCGCAAGTGTGGTGTGTCTTCCAACATTTATTGAAAATGCCACGTCTGTTACATATTGCATTGGAGTCACCGATGAGGTCATGGTATATTTTTTTCATTATTACCATAAGATTTTTTTAATAGCAAGATATTTGTGATCTCAATCTTTCCTAGTAAAATAATGCCAAACACTAAATATGAATTTTATGATGTACACTTTGTGCTTGGCGTTAAAAGAGAAAAAACGCATTTTGTAAGCCTGTAAGTTGTTTTTTTATTCTTTGTCAGTGTCGCTCTTCAAAGTTTAAAAATGTTAAGTGAAAAATCTGGAGGAAAGAATAATTTCCACTGTGTGGAATGTGAATAGTTAAACAAAAAGTTATGGTTATTTAATGTAATTATTGATTCAGAGCTTTTGGTCACTGTGATTTCAAGCATTTTATTTTTCCTCTTTACTGTAACGTCCTCTGAGCTGGGCAGAGAAGCTGGCACCTTGGATGTTGGAGGCTTTGAACTTGGGGTTGTGGGTCAGGGCAATAGGGAATCCTGACTCATCTGAACAAGTGTTACAGAGTTAAGACCTGAGTTTTAATTTTTTTAATCGAATGTTCCTTAAAAATGAACATTTCTGAAGAAATATTAAGAAAAACTTTAGATGTTTTGGAAGACTTAATGATATCTGTATATGCAAACAAAGAGCAGATAATGACCAATAGTTGACAGATGAAGTCCCTTTAAGGAGATTTAAAATGGAAATGGTATGTACAGAACATGTGTAAATGACCAGTTAATGCTTAAGAGTGACAGTAGTTCTATTGATTTGTTACCCCCAAGATATTTAATATCAACTGCATTATATATTATGTATGCTTTAATCATTTAAAAACAACAAAAGATTGCATAGACGATGATCGAGGTACCTTGCTCTGTATGAAGTTTAGATAGTCTTGTAAAAGCTAATTTGGTTTAAGTTTCATGCATATATAACTAGAATTTAATTTTCACCTCAACAATGTTCTAATCTTTCCCAATGAGCATCCAATAAATCAAACTCTTCTCTTTGTTTCCATGTGTCTTTTTCTTTTTTTTAAAACTGGGAGTATTTACAGAATAAGGGTGGAGCTAGGATTCGTCACAGGAATACCCAAACCAACCAGGTTACCGTCAAGCTGACTGTGACTCCTGATGAGCTCGTGTGTTGCAGGGTAGGGCTTCTCTCTAGACAGTTCATCTCTGTGACCTTCTGAAAGCAGATCACTAGACCTTTCTTCCGAGCTACTTCTGGCTGAATTTGCACCACCAACCTTTTGGTTATTAGTTGAATGTTTAACCCTTTACACCATCCAGAGTCTTGTTTGTCATGGGAAGGGAGAAAGAAAAGAGAATTAAGTTTGTTGTGGGCTCTGTGCACTTTACAAAGTGAACTTGTCCCTTCTACCTAAGACCTTTCAGGTAGTGCTTGATTTCCATAGGACATCTCAGGCTGGAGCAGTGAGAGGCAGAGAAAAAGATGCTGTGCAACAGAAAGTACCAGTCTCCTCCCTAGATCACTGTTCGAAATAAGAGATAGAGATTAGGACATTAGTAGTCACAGAGTAAAAGTCACATAGAAATGACAGTAGCTGCATTTTGGAGTGTTTCAGAGGAAAAATGAGAGAAGGAAGAGCTTTTGAAAAGTAGCTGATTCAGCAATGAAACTAGCTGCCTTTGGTGTGGTGATCTCCCTGTTCCTGAAATATTTAAATCTATACTACATGTCATTTGACAGGGATATGAGGTACAGTGAGTTGTTGCTCATGCATACTATTAAAGTAATGCATTTCGGAGGCCCTTTCCTACTAGGCCACATGATACAGGATTTCTCCTAGGTACTATTGCTGTGACAATCATACTGTAAAAAAAACCCAGCAACTACATATGGACTGTTTAGGCCAAAGACTGTGCTAAGGATATGATTTGAATTGTTTCTCGCTTAACCCTCAGGGTTAGCCCTGTGAGGTAGATACCATTTTTACCACTGCCAGCAAATAGGGAACTCGGTTTCCTGCAGATACTGAGCCCTTAAACTTTATGTTACGTTGTGAAATGTTTAACTACTATCAGTTCCTTCTTTTAAGAACAGAACGTAGCACTCTAAAAGTAGATTCCATTCTGACTATTCACATCTGATGATTAGGGCCACCCGACGGTTACAGGTAAGGCATTAGTGGCTCAGTGGTGGAATTCTTGTTTTGCCTGTGGGAGACCAGGTTTTGATTTCTGGCTGATGTGCCGTATGTGCAGTTACCACTTCTCTGTTAGTGGAGGCTTGTATGCGCCATGATGCGGAACAGGTTTCAGCAGAGCTTCCAGGCTAAGATACACTAGGAAGAAAGGTCTGGCAACCTACTTCCAAATATCAGCCAATGAAAACACTGTGGATTGCAATGGTCTGATCTATACCTGATAACAGGAATGTCACGGGACTAGCAAGCACTTTGTTACATTGAGTGTAGCGTCACCATGAGTTGGAGGCTGACTTGCAGGCAGCTAACAACAGCAACAAAGGTTGTAGGTGGCATCACCAGAAGCCCAAACCCTGGGGTACTTAGAGCCTGCTTGCCACCTCTGTGTTTGCTATGGCCTCCTTGGGTTTGGAAGGGACAAATGACAGCAGGAACTAAACAGTATTCACAGAGAAGCCACAGCCAGAAAGTAACATCTGAATGAGGCTTGAAAGCTGAGTGGGACTTGACACAGGAGGGTATTCTGGGTAAAATAATGACACCTAGAAGGAAGCCAGGAAAAATGATGGACAGAGGACCTCTAAAAATCCCTCCATCAAAGCAATAAGAAAATGGGCAAAAAAAAGAAAAGGAAAGAATCAAATTTCTGAGAACTTTGGACATTAACCAAATGCTTTTTCTTTAAGTAAGAAAAACTCCAGAATATCAATAAGAACCCTGAATTGTGTCACAATAGTTTGCTGTATGTCCACTTCCCTTCTCTAGCTCCAAGCCTTGAAAGCAGCCTTGAAAACCAACAGCTAACAATCATGGTGAAGAAAACAAACATACCCTAGCCTGCTAGCCATCAGAGGGGGCAGAATTGAGTTGGGGCTCATTCAAAGCCCCATTTCCATAGGACTACTGTTATCTGACCTGTTGTTTTCTTAGAAGATCCCAGTTGCAAGGTTACCTTCATTTGACCTGTCTTGGAGTTTGGTGTGGAAAGCCTGGTTGAAAATAATTAGAGGCAATTGATATCTACTTGGTTGCCTGAGCCAGTGAATCACAGTTGGGAAAATAACAGCTAACCAAAAAGCTTCAAAGGAAAAATTGGGGATGAAAAGTTTGTATTGTTAGGTGGTGTCAAGTTGGTTCCAACTCACAGTGAACCTATGTACAACAGGCTGAAACTCTGCCTGGTCCTGCGTCTTCCTTACAATCCTTGCTATGTTTGGGCCCACGGTTGCAGCCACTGTATCAGTCCATCTCACTGAGAGTCTTCCTCTTTTTCACAGAGCTTCTACATGACTCAGCATAATGTCATTCTCCAGGCATTTCTAAAATGCATGAGGTGAAGTCTTACCATCTTTGCTGCTAAGGAGCATTCTAGCTGTTATTCTTCTAAGACAGATCTGTTCATTCATCTCTCTGTCTGTGGTAATATTCAATATTTTTCACCAACACCATAATTCATTCAGAGGCATAATTTCTTCTTTGGTCTCCCTTAGTCATTGTCCTGCTTTCACATGTATATGAAGTGAGATGTTCATGGGAGCTCTGAAAAGCTGCAATGTCAAGAAGACCAAATACATGAATAAAAGTGCATGCATTCCCTGAGCTAAGTGCATGCTTAAGAAAGACCCGAGAAGGCCCTATGGTCTTGTGTGGAGCTGACCTTGAGACTGCAAAAGCGAGGAGTGAAAGCGAATGTGGAGTTGTCAACTGCTAGGCTTAGTGTTGGAGGTATACCCCCACATGCACACGGAGTGCCTTGGAAAATCTGACAGACTCATTGAATCTTGGTTTTTAAAAGACTCTTTTTAAATATTAACTGCTTACTAAGCTAACTAGACAGAGATACCAGTGGAAACACGCAACAGATGTTAAAGACTTTACATAATTAGTTCAGTAAAGTCACAAAACAAAACAACAATAAAAACAAGCAAAAAAAGAATAACAATGATCAGCAACAACATATCCTGCGGAACAGTGGCCCTGAATTTTAGACTTGCTATGTTATATTATTTAAAATATCTAGATTTCGACAGTAAAAAAAAAAAAAAAACTCTAAGACATGCAACGAAACAAGAAAGCATGGTCCAACTCTACAGTCCTTAAAAAAGATTAATAAATAAAAACCCATTGCCAAAGAGTCAATTCCAGCTATTAGTGAGCCCACAGGACAGTGTAGAATTGCCCCTTGGAGCTTCCAAAGGCTGTAATCTTTAGGGAAGCAGACTGCCACATCCTCCTCCTGTGGAGCAGTTTGTGGGTCTGAACCATCAGTCTTTGGAGTGGCAGCTGAGTGCTTAATCATCATACCACCATGGCTCCATACACAGGAAAAAAGCTGTTCCTGAGGAAGTCCAGATATAGAACTTACTAGACAAAATCTTAAGCTATTTTAAATGTGTTCAAGAGCTAAGTGAAACCACTTCTAGATAACTAAAGGAAAGTATGAGACTAATAATATCTCACTAAATAGAGGATATCACTGTTGTTGTTAGGTGTTGTGGAGTTGTTTCTGACTCATAGCAACCTTATGCACAACAGAACAAAATGCTGTCTGATCCCGCGCCATGTCCACAATTACTTTTATGTTTTAGCCCATTGTTGCAGCTACTGTGTTAGTCCATCTTGTTGAGGGTCTTCATCTTTTTCATTGACCCTCCACTCTACCACACATGATGTCCTTCTCCAGAGATTGATCCCTCCCAACAACATGTCCAAAGTACGTCAGACACAGTCTTGCTATCTTGGCGTCCAAGAAGTGTTCTGGTTGTGCTTCTTCCAGAACAGATCTGTTAGTTCTTTTGGCAGTCCATGGAGCACTGAATATTCTTCTCCAACACCACAATTCAATGGCATCAATTCTCTTCTGTCTTCCTTGCTCATTCTACAGCTTTCACATACATACGAAGTGATTGAAAACACTATGGCTTGGGTCAGGTACACCCTATTTTTCAAGATGACAACTTTATTTTTCAACACTTTAAAGAGGTCTGTTGTAGCTAATTTTCTCAGTGCAATGCATCTTCTGATTTCTTGACTGCTTTTTCAATGGGCATTGATTGTGGAACCAAGTAAAATGAAATCCTTGACAGCCTCAGTCCTTTCTCCATTTATCATGATGTTTCTTACCTGTCCAGTTGTGAGGATTTTTGTTTTCTTGGTGTTGAGGTACAATCCACACTGAAGGCTTTGGTCTTTGATCTTTATCAGTAAAGAATTAAATTTTAATTCTTTAAAATTCTCTTCGCTTGCAGGAAGTGGAGTTGTGTCATCTGTGTCATAGCACAAGTTGCTAATGATTCTTCCTTCAATCCTGTTCCCTTGTTCTCTTTCATATAATCTAGTTTATTAGATTATTTGCTTGGCATACAGATTAAAAATGTATGATGAAAGGATACACACCTTGATGCACACCTTTCCTGGCTTTAAACCATAACTGCCCCCTTGTTCTGTATGCATGACTAACTCTTGGTCCATGTACAGATTCCTTATTAGAAAAATTAAGTGTTTTGGAATTCCCATTCTCCACAATGTTATCCATAATTTGTTATGATCTACACAGTCAAATGCCTTTGCATAGTCAATGAAACACAGGTAAACATCAATATCAATATCAATATCAACAAAGAGAGATAGCTGTAAAAAAAAAAAAACCCATTAGAAATTCTGGAGTTGAAAAATACTAGACCTGAAATTAACAAGTCACTTGAGGTGCTCAACGGAAGATTTCAGTGGGCAGAAACAACATTTATTTCTGTTCCTCAAACTGGATAACCTTAAAAACCTCTACAGAGAACTACTGTAGGGTTGCTATGAGTTAGAACTGACTCAATGACAGCAGCAGCAGCAGCATAGAGAATGCCACCTAAAGACAGCAAAACTCAAAGTATTCTGAAGTGTACGTGGAACAATTTTCAGAACAGACCATATGTTATATTTTAAGCTTCATAAAACTTACAAGGATTGAAATCATACAGAGTGTATTTTCTGAACACAATGGAATGAAATTATAAATCAGCAACAGGAAAAAAAGGCAATTCACAAATATGTGGAAATTTTTCATAAATAACAATGGGTCAAAAAAAGAATTGCAAGGAAAATTAGAAAATATTTCAAGATGAAACAAAAGCACAACATTTTAACATTTGTAGGTGTAGATAAAGCAGAGCTTAGAGGAAAATTTATAACTATAAATGCTTATATTTAAAAAGATGAAAGTCTGCAAATCAGTAAATTATCTCTTACCTTAAGAAACTAGAAAAAGGAAGAACAAAGTAAAACCAAATCATACAGATGAAGGAAATAATAGACATTAGAGTAGAAATAAATGAAATAGAGAATATGAAAACAACAGGAATAAATCAATAAAACCCAAAGTTGGTTCTTTGAAAACATCCATAAAATGCACAGATGTGTAGCATAACCATATGTCAACAAATTCTGTAACTTAGACGAAATGAATGAATTTCTTTTGTGTAAAAGAGTTTGATTTGATTTTATGATGTTGGTTACTGACATCTTTTAAGCCTCACCCTTCTACCCCATCCCACTCTCCTTCTACCCTACATCTGGGCCAGCTGACAAGGAAGGCTGGATGTTCCCTCCTTCATCATGGTAAAAGGATCAAGCCATCAAAGCCCCCATGTGGGAACTACCATCCTTGCCCTTCCTTCCAACCACACTAAAAACCCGAAGCCAGCCTCCTTCCTACGCTTTCTTAATCTATTTTAAGATCAGATTGAGAGGCTTCCCTCTTCTCCCAAAAATCTTCATTATGTGAGTAATAAACATTTCATACTCTCTTGGTATGAGTGTGGTGTCATCAATCCCGATAACCAAATCAAATTTAGGTGGGGCTTCTTCATCTTACTTCTGAAAGTGGCCATCCACCTAGAAAGACAGAAAATGGTGAAATAAACAGAAAATCTGAGTAGACCTAAAATAAGAAGTTTAATTAGTAGTAAAAAAAAAAAAGTTCCCAAAAAGAAAAGCCCCAGAATCAGATGGTTTCATTGGTGAATACCAAATGTTGAAAAATGAAATAACAAACAATTCTTTCACAAGCTTCCAAAATACAGAAGAGAAGAGAATACCTCTCAACTCAATCTATGAGGCAAAAAAATACCCTGACACCCAAACCAACAACATCATGAGAAAATAAAACTAGAGTACAAAATGTTACGAATACAATTATAAAAATTCTCATGAAAATGTCAGCAAGTTGAATCCAACAACACATATAAAACAAATTATACTTCATGACCAAGTAGCATTTTCCCCAGAAATGCAAGCTTGGTTTAACACGTGGAAAGCAAACAATATACTACACTGTATTAATAGTGCAAAGCACAAAAATCTGTGATCATTTCCACGGATTCAGAAAAAATATTTAACAAAATCGAACACTGTCTCATGATACAAATACTCAAACACTAGCAATAGAAGAGAACATCTTTAACCTGAAAATGGAAATCTATGGGACACCATTAAAACCCAAACCAAACCTACTGCCACTAAATCAATTTCAACTCATAGTGACCCTATAGGACATGGTAGTGATTGTTGTATAGAATTTCCAGGGAGAACTTGGTGAATTTGAAGAACTGATCTTTTGGTTAGCAGCCATAGTACTTAACCACTATGCTACCAGGACTTCCTTTGATACCCATAACTAACATCATATTCTGGAGTGAAAGACTTGAAGCTCTTTTGCTCAGACAGGGGACTAGCAAGGACTAATCTACTCTTACTATCTCAACAATTCTGAAAAATAGACTGAACAGATATTTAAATGATCTCTATTTCATATGTGAACAAGCTGAATCAGAAAAAAATGTTACATTAGTAACTGCTTTCCTTTAAAACCTCTAGGGCAAGCCAATGGAATCAGGGAAATTGTTTATTTCCGGGAAGGGGGTTGAGAGTGATGTCATACATGGAATTTAGAAACGTTAGGATTTGTGTTACATTGGAGTAGCCCATCCCTAATCCGGAATTTTTTTTTTCTTTTAATACAAATGAGCAGTTGTGGTGGGTAGGTCAGGAACATATCTAGTGGCAAACTAGGAAGACTGTGGTACTAATCCTCATTCGCCTTCTTGAGACCACATTGCTTATTCTGCTACTTGATCCACATGTTGGGATGTGAGAATTCTTTCCCACAGCTCCTTGCAGGAACCTATTTTGGCTGTGTTGTGGATAGTGACAGAGTTTCAAAGAAGAGGAACCCATAATGTCTCCCAGGCATAGTACAAAGGAAATATCAGTCATCAGACAGTTGGATCTGGACCCGGGCCAGGATAACTCAACTCTTCTTGTAGAAGGTGCCATAGATCTATAGTGATGGCAGGTGGTGGAAGAAGTGCATCCTTCAGCTTTATGTCTTGTCTGAAAGATGATAACCATGCTAATAAATTTAGTGCCACATTCTTTACGGTGTGCTCATCTAACTCCTAAAATAAAGCCATAAACCATAAGGGGTTCAATGATGCTTTCAATTATTAGACATTCATTTCTGCTTTTCTTTTTATTTTATTCTTTTCCTTTTCTTCCAAAATTTGGCTTTATAGATTTTGTTTTCTGGATAGATGCGAGAGATCAGGGATGGAATAAAGGCTGACTTTTAATAAATCCGAGAGAACTTACATGTCTTTGAAAATAAAGCTTAGGCTCCTTAATGTGGGAAGAGAGAACATTTTTGTCATTGTAGCTGCCATAAATGCGTAGACATAACACACAAAGTTGGTTTGGAGCCATTCCTGGGCCATTTCCAGAGGCATAGGCTGTTTGATGCTATCAATATCCTAATTAAGAGAAGCATTAAGCTTTTCTTTTAGTGGCTGGTAGTTGGATATGTGCAATTCTGCCTCTTCAATATTTTTGAGAGTATCAAGGTATTCAGAGAAGTATTTACGTACTGAGCCCTAGAAAGCTGAGTTTTTTTTTTTTTTAAGAGAAAACCAAAGCTACTGCTGTTGAGTTGATTTTGACTGACAACAACCCATGGGACAAGAGTAGAACTGCACTATGTGGTTTCTAGGGAGTACGTGGTGGATATGCACTGCCAACTTTTTAGTTAGCAGCTGTAGCACCTAGCTACTGTATTACCAGGGTTGTTTAGTAAGTGCTAAAAAAAAGATAAATTATTTGCATTTCTTGCCCCGATTCTCTACACTGAAACAATTGCTGCTTGTTGGGCAACTGGAGAAGGTTGTTTCTTGTTAATCTCCTCCTCTATATTTCATTAAAGATTTCAACTCTTTACCTGCTCTCCAGACACACTGGCAACACCTGGATGCCAGACCTTTACCAAATTCTCACCACTGACACTCCCCTGTAATTCAAAGGAAACCAGGCACTACTTAAACTAATTAGAATGTAATGAGCTATTCATATTGATGAAATTCTAGATGGAAAAAAAATCATAATTTCCACTTCATCCAGGAACTGAAGAATCCTCAAATGCCTTTCTACTCTGAGACTCCATCAGACTAATCAAATTAAAAATTCTCCACTGATTTATTTCATTCAATGTAAAGCTTTCAAAATTCATCCATCCTATGGCATGTATCAAGACTTCATTCTTCTTTATAGCAGAAATATATTTCTACTTGTTCACATATGAACAATATTTCAGCTTGTTCATATATGAAATAGAGATCATTTAAATTAAATATCTGTTCAGTCTATCTCAGAATTGCTGAGATATTAAGAGTAGATTAATCTTTGCTAGTCCCTGATCTGAGTGAAAGAGCTTTAAGTCTTTCATCCCTGAATATGATGTTAGCTATGAGTATCACAGGAAGTCCTGGTACATAGTGGCTAGGTGTTATGGCTGCTAACCAAAGTCCATTATATGAATACATCACATTTTGCTTATTCATTCATCTGAATATCCAGGTAGTTTCTACTTCTTGGCCATTGTGATCAGTCCTGTAATGAATACGTATGAAGGACCTAGAATTGGTAAATACGTAGAGATCAGAGTTTAACAGTGGTAATCCTGGTGGTATAGTAGACAAGTACTATGGCTGCTAACCGAAAGATCCACAGTGTGAAGCTACCAGATGCTCCTTGGAAACTCTATGGAGCAGTTCTACTCTGTCCTGGAGGGTCTGATGATGAATTGGAATCAACTCGATGGCAGTAGGTTTGGTTTTGATTTACCAGGAATAGAAGGGAGGGAAAAATAGAAGGAATTATTGTTTAGGAAGCACTGAGTTTTTGTTAATGGGGATGGAAACACTGGCAAAGGATATTGGTAATGGTTGCGCAAGATCGAAGTAATGGATCTTGCTGAACGGCGTATGTAAAAAAATGTTGAATTGGCCAATGTGTTGTCTATATTTTTCCAACAACAAAACACTTCATGGAAAAAAATCAGTGAGATGTAAAATTGAAATATCCTCATTTATTCTTACCTCTCACAGAAGATTGTGTCTGTGAATGATAAAGCCTGGCATGCCCAAAACGGGCATGGCTAGCTGTAAAAGAACGCAGGACTGTGAAAGAGAATCACACCTCCTGGAGAAGATCATCCAGCTTGGCTCAGGCCAAATCTCCTGGTGATTTTCTTTTTTAAACTTCTGGTTGGCAGAGTACCTTTCACCTGAAATATTGGGGTAGGTGAGAAGACATGAGAAGAGACGAGAAAGTTTAGGTGATGAGTGAAGACAACAGTTTGGTTAGTTTTGTAAGTTTGTTTTGTAAAGTTCCTACACTGGTGGAGAACCGATTATGTGGATGGAAATTGTAGTGTAAGGGAAATAAGTGGGACTGCACGGCACAGAGCAATCTGTGAGGATGCTTCACTAGAAACCCTGTCCCTTCTACTGGAGAGTGAGGCAGAGCAGTAACTAAACATCTGCTGGGGGCTTTATCTGATGTCCTCATAAGAATAGATGAAGTCAGAGCCACATGCTCATTAAAGAGCTTCTAGTCTGGGATATGAAAACGAGACCTTTAAATTGGTATCATTCTCCCATCTAGGATAGGGGGAGAATTTATGCAAATAATTTGAAACTGAATCGTGTATCAAATTTGTACAGACAGTAAGTTTCTAGGCCTAAAGAACAGTTGCCTTTTCTTACAAAGCTGTTGTTGGAAAAATTTGTGGTAAGACAAATGTATGCTTTTGTAGCCAAAATGGAGGAAAAGGAGCACACAAGTTTTCAACTAAACACTTGGTGACTCAGTCTCAAAGTGTGATTCAGGCAAAAACAGATTTAAATAATCCAACACGGATGTGCATCCTCCAGTAGTAAGTCGGATTTGCAAACCAGGAGGCTGGAGCTTCGGAGGATGGGGCTGGAGAGGACTGGTCATTGGGCTGGACCAGCCAGAGACAGTGCCACCAAGACCTGAGGCTCCTGGAGGCTTCACAGGTCCCCAGAGATTTGGGTGAACTCGCCCGCACATTTTTACATAAGCCTGTGGAGCCTCTCTCTTTTCCAGAGAGTCAGGAGGTTTTATTGGTGATTCACTCAGTATCCTTCACCGGGAGCTGAAAAAGCCACGTTCTCTAGACTCCCAAAACAGAGAGTGGATGAACCCAGCCATTGGTAGGTAACGTGATCTGACTTTTGTAGCAAGCTAGAAGCCAGATGTCCCCTCCCCTTTGATCTGAATAACACTTTAGGCTGCAGACAATAAGATTGGTTTTAAATTTATTGTCTCTTTGATTTCTGCATTCTAATGCTTTTTAAATTCTTTACACAAGACAGGGCTATATATAGGCAACAGGGGTGGTTCAACAGAGGCCAAGAACATGCCAGTAGCTTATGAGACGTTCTGGGCAGAGCCCCACGCACATTGCTCTGCAAGGAAACAAAGCTGACTTCCTTGCGGGCAGGAAATTTTTCTTTTCCAGTCGTTTCACTCCAAAATGAAGCTCCCCACTCTTGATTCCAGGCACAACTGTGAAAAATTTTCTTGTGAAACAACCCTCTTAGTAAAGCCAGGAAGCCAAAGAATCTGATGGAAGTGAAGGAAAGTTAATCGGAATGTCTTCCTTCTCTAAGCCCTCTGGCGTCTTTGTCCTGGCTAATGCTTTGTTTTGGTCCTTCTTGATGATGCAGCCTGTGCTGGCCAATCAGCTGAGGCCAACAACTTGATTTCACCAGATGTGCTGATGGTAAAATAAACTAAAAAACTCAGTGCCATTGAGTGGATTCTGACTCTTAGTGACCCTATAGGTCAGAGTAGAACTGTCTCATAGAGTTTCCAAGGAGCACCTGGTGGATTTGAACTGCCGACCTTTTGGTTAGCAGCCATAGCAGTTAACCACCACGTCATCAGGGTTTCCTCAAGTAATATTAAGTGGATACATATTGAGGAGGCATTCAGTTAAATAGTTAAACACCATTGGCACAATTCCTGTCCTCAAGTAGCTCAGGGGAGTAGCTGGGTGGTGGAAACTGTTAACATGCTTGGACACTAACCAAATGGTTGGAGGTTTGAGCCCACTCCAGTGTTTGAGAAGAAAGGCCTGGCAATCTGCTTCTGAAACATCAGCTATTAAAAGCTCTCCGTAGCACAGTCCTGGTCTGATGCACAGAGGTCACCATGAGTCAGGATCAACTGAATAGCAGCGGGTTTGTGGTAGCCAGGCAACGCTGGTCTCCATGTTTTAGGATATGGGATCGAGAGAGCTGTCTGAAGCCTCATTGCTTGTTTGAGAAAAAGGTGAGGCTAGAACCCATCTCTCCTGACTGCTCTTCTAGGGCTCGATCCATTTAATAAAAGTCTCTCTGCTTCTCTGCCTCTCTTCCTTCATACTGTCGGGTTTCTATGAGAGGGCTTTGCAAACAGCAACACTGAGATCCTTCTCACCATGAGCTCCCTACACACTTCTGCTAGAAGAAGGAGCGAGCCAGGAAAACACTCAGGAGAGGAACAAGAAGAAAAGAGTTGCAAACAGTGGTCTTTCTTCTGCATTCTGTGTGCAGCTCACTTTTGGAGTAGGACAGCTAGGTTCCAAGGCAGAGGTGAGGCTGCCTCTCTGTGTCAACAACATCTAGCAGATTTTCCAGTAAGTTTTCAATCAATTCCTTGGATATCAGGTATTAGGCTGTAAAGCACTTCTTTCTACTTTATGGTTCTGAAATATGAACTGTGGCCACAGCTGAAGCTTTTAAGTCTGGTGGTGATGGCTCCCAAGAGAGGCTCTTCAGAAACCAAAAGGAGAGTCAGGAGGGGGTGTGAATCTGGGAGAAAAGCATTCCCCCATCACACTGGTCTCCCTAGTACGTCAGAGCTTGGTGCCCTCTGCAAAAACAGATTAGCTCCCTATAAAGAGCTAATCTATTTTTGCAGAGGGCACCAAGCTCTGTATTAGATATTTTAAGCAAAATATAAGACCTGATCTCTATACTCAAGTCATTACAAACAAAAATGTTAACGAAAACACTTTTTAGAAAAATCTGTGAAGACAGTCACTGTAAGACTATACAAAAACAGGTGTACATTGAATATACTAATAAGAGGTCTGATGATTAAGTCCATGAACTTAATTGTTCTAAGTGTTGCATACCTCATTACTGAATATAACCCTCCTTGGGAAGCTATGCACTGATGCTGACACCTAGTTCACCTTTCAAAGCAATTTTAAAACTCCTCTGGAATGGCCTTTGTGCATGGTGGCATGCTGGCAAGTTTGCAAACTTAATTGTATAGTTGTCTGTGAGGAAGTTTTTAGTCAGCAAACAAACAACCGCATTGGAACACCCTTTTTACGCACCTGATCTGGCCTTCAACTGCTTTTTTCTTTACCTAAAGATAAAGGAAATAAAGGAGGACAATTTGATGACATTCAGGACATCAAGGGTAATATGATGACAGCTCTGATAGCCATTCCAGAAAAAGAGTTCCAAAGTGACTGCAGTGATGTTCAACAACGAGGTACACAGCATTTTTTCTAGGATGAGTTCGTGAACTTAATTGTCAGACCACGTAAGCTCAGGAGCTGTAATTATTGGCTAATGTGCCTGGCTTTAGTCAGGTTTTGAATGTTGCTCTTAGTTGCTGTGGAGTCAAATTCCGACTCATAGAAAACTTATGTGCACAAAATAGCACTGCACCCAATATGCTTCCAAGGTTGTGACTTTCTGGAAGCTGATTGCCAGGTCTGTCTTCTTAGGTGCCTCTGTGGGGGGCGCGGGTTGAAGTGTCAGGCTTTCTGTTAGTAGCCTAGTGCTTAACCGTTTGTGCCACTCGGAGACTCCCAGGTTTTGACTAAAGGACTCTTAAGGTGATTGCCTCAAGGTGTCACCTCAGATTTCCAACCCACCTACTTCTCTAAACTTTGCGTTCCTTTTCAGAAACCTTAGAATTCATCCTGTCTGAATGAAGCAGACTTCTGATATACTGAATAACTATCAAAGAGGTTCTAACTACATTATCAAATACTGTTAGAGAACTTGAAAAACCACTGTAGAGGGAATGTCGGATTTTATCCTAAAGGTCTAGAAACCCTCTCTGTACTCAGTTCCTGAGAAAGAGTAGTTCTTAGTTCAGACATGTAGGTTCCCCTTTTGGCTCCTTAAAAGGCAAATGGCTTTGGGTGCTTTCAGTGATGAGATCTTGTTAGTCACAGTGAGTGACAATGCTTTTGGCAGGAAAGTAGAGTATTATTTCTGTTCTCCATGTGGGAGATACCACTACTAGTAGCTGAAACTTATATATTTGGATCCAGCTTTCCAATTCTGTAGTTCAAATGCACATGGGATTTATAATGTATATTGTCATGAGCCTGACAAAACAATCACCACCCCAGAACAAAATATGAAGAAAGTTATCTGCAGACACCATACAAACATGTTGCCTTTGAGTTGATTCTGACTCATGGCAACTCTGTAGTGGAGAGTAGAACTGCTGTATAGGGTTTCCAAGGAGTGGTTGGTGGATTTGAACTGCCAACTTTTGATTTAGCAGTCGTAGGTCTTAACCATTATGCCCCCAAATCTGCATAGACACTCTGATAAGTTGAAATCGTCCGGTGTCCGTACCATGTTATTAGTTGCTTTCTAGTCAATTCTAAGTCATGTGGTGCAAATGATTAACTGCTCTACTACTAGCAGGAAGGTTGGTGGTTCAAATCTAATGAGGTGTCTCAGAAGACGGGCCTGGTGATCTGCTTCCAAAAGATCACAGCTTTGAAATTCCTCATGAGCAAGTCTATTCTGTACACATGGGTTACTGTGAATTCATAGTATAGGGATATTTAAACATTAAATTTAAAGCATAAAGGACATTCTGGTAACACTATCTTACATTTATATAGCAACTCATTCTTTCTAACATGCCATTTATCTGACTTCATTTGATTTTTATAACTTTATAAAATAGGAAAGTAAACACACATTGATAAATAGAGGCACCCAGATACAAAAAGTCCAATGACTCGCTATGGTAAAATGAGTTCCTTTTTGTGGCTTTTTCCTTGGTTATTTGGCAAAGCAACTTGAGAGACTTTTTCTCTGAGCCCTGAAGAATTAACTTTGCCTTAGATTTCAACCCTAGAGGGCCTGTTACTTCTGCCAAGTTGATTTACATTTCTTGGGTAAGCTGTAAAAAAGTTGGTTTGATACTTTCTGTCTGGTCCTGGCCTTAAGCTTATCCTGTGATTGGTATGCAGTTTGCAGAGGTATGCAAATGAGGTGAGTTGTAGCTCAGCCACACCTACTATGCAAATGAAGTGTCTGTAGCCTACTGAGAGGAGATTGGTCAGTTCAGGGCCCTCATGGGAATATCATGCCTTGAAATTGCCAAAGAGTTTGTTTATTCATATATCCAGCTCTACAGATTTCTTTGGGGAGACAGAAAGAAGCAAGAAGAGAAGCAGTAGGAAGAAGCAGAAGGAAAAAAAGCAGAAAGATGTAGAATTGTCTGATGAGCTGTCTTCGAGAGTGGTTTCAGTTCTGGGCTAACAGGGTCAGGTAGCCATGTCTTCTGGAGACCCTCCCACTCTGCCAGACCATCAAGTCTTGTCTTTTTAAAGGGAGTTAAAGTTCTGCACACCCTTTTTTCTCCTGCTATATCAGGGACTCTATGTCATATTACCTGCCAGGGCAGTCATTGGTGGTGGCCAGGTTCCATCTGGTTCTTCTGGTCTCATGCTAATGTAGTCTCTGGTCTATGTGGCCCTTTATTTCTCCTGGGCTCATATTTTCCTTGTGTCTTTGATGTCCTTCATTCTTCCCTGCTCCAGGAGGGTTGGAACCAGTTGATGCTGCTTAGATGGCTGTTTGCTAGTTTTTAAGATCCCATATGCCACTCATCAAAGTGGGAAGCAGAAAATTTTCTTAAAAAACTTTTTTATGCTAATTGACCTAGATGTCCCCTGAAATCATGGTCCCTGGACTCCTACCATTGCTATTGTCTTTTGAAGTGTTCATTTATGTTTACAAGGAAACTTCTTAGTTTTTTATTTCATCTAGTGTGCTGAGTTCTAGCGTGTGCTGTTCCTCTCTCTCTCTTCACCTAAGTTAATTCTTGTCTGCTGTCTAATTAATGAATATTCTTCTTCCTCTCTTCAGCTAATATAACTCTTATGGTAACTCCTTCTATACTCATGTCTGGGATTTTGTCACCTCAGTATGCATCAGTAAACATTGAAGCTTACCTGTTTTTGAATTTTCTAAAAATGAATCATATGGCATATTATCTTACATGTATGACTTCTTTTATTTAATCTTCTCTGTGGGATTCACGTTTTTATTGGATTCATTAATGTGACATTCACTCAGTTTCATTGCTGTATAATATTCCATTATATGAATATATCGCAATTAAAAAAATTCACTTTACTTTGGATGGAGGTTCTGGGTTTCTATGACTACTTACTATCACTGAGTCAATTCTGACCCAAAGTGACCATATGTGACTAGGTAGAACTGCTCTGTAGGGTTTCCCATGCCGTAAATCCTTACTGAAGCAGACAACCAAATCTTTCTCCCACAGAGCAACTGATGGAACTGTTTTCAGTGTAGGTGTTCAGTTTATATTTCCTGCAACAGCCTAATAGAATTTTCTTGCTTCACATTTTTACCCAAACTGCTGCAATCTTTTTTTTTTTTTTTACTATGATTGAGTGAAAATGTACATTCCCGTATAAATTTACATGCCCCCCTATATGCAGCTTCCACTGCTCTCCCTGCCTGGTGACAGTACACGTGAGGCTCAACTTAGTGAGCTCTATTGCGGCTATCACTGATGGTGGCTGGGCACCATCCAGTTCTGCTGGTCCCAAGTCGATGTAGGCACCCACTCATGTGAGTCTTTCTTTTTGGTTGTCTTTACCCCATGTCATTTTGGTCCTTGGTGAGCATCCATTTCTGCTGAGTTTGGACCATTTGCTGTGTCCTCGGATGGCAGCTTGGCAGCTTTTAAGTCCCCAGACACCATTCACCAAGGTGATGTGCAGAGAGCTCTCTTAGCAAAACGCTAGTTGTGCCAGTTGGCCTCAATTTCACCTAAGAGCATGGTCCCTTGCCTCCCGCCCCAGCTACTCTATCCTTACAATATTGGGTTAAGATGGAAGGAGTACTCAAGTTATACTGAAGTCCACTTAATGTTGTTCTTGTTTCTAATGTGTGCTATCACCGATTTCTCCCAACCAGATTTCTAGCAACTATCTAATCTAAACCCTCCTGCCCTCACCCTCCCTCACTCCCCTCCTTTGCAGCTGTCAAAGAGTCTTTTCTTCTATACATAAGTCTGTTTTTGAGAACTTATCGTAGGGGTCTCATACAATATTTGTCCTTTTGTCGCTGACTACTTTCACTCAACATAATGTCTTCCAGTTGAAACCAGGCTATGAGATGTTTCCTGGAATCATCATTATTCTTTATCACTGCGTAGTGCTCCATTGAGAATATATCTCCAATCTTTTTAATTTTAACCAATTTAGCGGGTGTGTAGTGATATCTTAGTGTGATTTTCGTTTGGATTTCCCTGAGCTGTAATGAGTTGATCACCTTTACAAAAATCTACTGGCCATTTGCGATACCCTCTCCTGTGTAGTTTCTTAATAATTCTTCAACTGTGTTACTCAGGTATTTTTCATATTAATTTGTGGGGGAGTTCTTTATGTATTCTGGGTGGGAGTACTTTTCAGATATATGTATTGTAAATACACATTTGAATTTGTACCTAAAAGCCTGTACCTTAATAACTTTTGATGAAGAGAAGCTCTTAATTTTAATGTAATAAAATTTAGCAGTCTTTATGGTTAGTATTTTTTTTGTGTTCTGTTTTAAAATCTTTCCCTTTCCCCAAATCATGAAGATAGTCATCTAAAAGCTTTATTGCTTTGCTTTTACATTGGATCTATAAACTACCTGGAACTGAAACTTAGGTATAGTGTTGGGTAGAGGTCAAGTTTTCTTTTCTTTTCTGTATAAATATGCCATTATTCAAGCATGATTTATTGCAGGTATTACCTTTTCCGTGCTACTCTGGAGTGCCTCCGTGTCATATATCACATGTCTATGTATGGGTCTGTTTATAGACTCTCTATTTGGATCCGACTCGACGGCACTTGGCACTTGGCATTCATTTTTCTGTTTATGTATATTGCAGCAATACTGCTACAATTAGTATAATTAAAAAAAACTTAATAATTGGTAGAGTATGAAGCATGACAGTTAAGTCCATGAACTTAATTGTTCTAAATGCTATGAATCTCATTGCTGAATATCACTACAGTCACCTTTGAAGCATTCCCCTTGGGAAGCTATGCACAATCCCCAGTATTTAGTCTACTCTTCAAAGCAATTTTGGAACACTTTCTAGAATGGCCATTGCACACAGTGGCATGGTGGCAAGTTCGTGAACTTAATCGTATAGTTGTCTGTGAGGGCATCTTTTGCCAGTCAACAAGTAACTGTATTGGAACATCCTCCCTACTCACCAGATCTGGCCCTCAATGACTTTTTTCTTTATCCAAAGATAAAGGATATATAGAAAGGAAGCCATTTTGATGACATTCATGACATCAGGGGTAATACTGAAGGCTCTTATGGCCATTCCAGCAAAAGGGATCCAAAACTGCTTTGAAGGGTGGACTAGGCACTGACGTCATTGTATAGCTTCCCCAGGGGAGTACTTCAATGGTGACTGTAGTGATATTCAACGACGAGGTATGTAGCACTTTTTCTTGGATAAGTTTGTGAACTTAATTGTCACTTCGTATATTCTTTTACTTTGTTCACTTCAAGAGTGCTTTGGTTATTCTTGATACTTTGGAATTACATTCAGATATTAGGACCAGCTTGTCCAGTACCACAATAAAATCTGTTAGAATTCTGGATGGAATTGCATTGTATCTGTTTATCAATTGAGGAAGAATTTATACCACGAAACACCTAACGCATAAATGCACTTACAGTTCTTTCTTCATTTAGATCTTTACTTTCAATAGTGATTTACAATGGTCTGCATAGTGGCTGTGCACAAATTTTGTTACATTTGTTCCTAGATACTTCTTTTTTACTTAATGGAATTGCAAATGGTATTTTAAAAAAAAACCACTGTTGTTGATATGTATGTATGTACATATGTATGTGTTGTAAGTATATAATATATATTTTTATGTGATACGGATACATGATTTTATACACTGACTTTGTACTGCATCCAGCAGTCTCTTATATTCTTATTAATTGTAGTTACCTATCATTTATTTTGGATTTTTATACAACCAATAATATTATCTGTGGAGAATCAGTTTTGTTTCTCCCTTTCTAATTCTTATACTTATTATTTCTTTCATTATAGCTCTGATCAGGGCCTTTATATAGTGCAAAGACAATAGAAACAATGGCAGTAGCATCCTTGCCCTTTTCTCAATCCCAAAGGGAAAGCTTTCAACATTTCACTATTAAATATAATATTTGCTAACTTTTTAATAATTGATATCTTTATCACTTATTCTATTTTAGTCATATTTTCATTATTAATTCATGATACATATTATCAAATGCTTTTGAGGGACATCAGTTTTCCCTTTATTCTGTTAATATGGTGAATTAAATAATTTTCCAATATTAACAATCATAGCACTCCTGGAATAAAAACCCAATTTAACTACAGTGCCTTATCTTTTTATATGTAAACTAGATCCAGGATGCTAATATTTTGTTCAGGATTTTGGATGTAAGGTTATGACTGAGAGTCACTTGTAATTTTCCTTTGTTATACACTATCAGATTTTAATATCAAGATTTTAGCTCGAGAAACATTTCTTCCCTTCTTATTTTCTGGAAGCGTTTGTATACAACTGGTGTCATCCTTAAACAACTGATAGATTTTACAGCTGAAGGCTTTGGAGTTTTGTTATGGTTCGATTTCTTTAATAACTTTAGAAATAGTGAGATACTTTATACATATTCTTATGTTAGTTTTGGATAGTTGGATTTTAAAAAAGATTTTCAACTAAAATTTCAACTGAATTTTAAAATAGAGTGGTGTGATGGTTAAGGTTGTGTGTCGACTTGGCTAGGTCATGATTCTTAGTGGTTTGGCAGCTGTCTGATGTTGCGATCACCTCTATGATGGGATCTGCTGTGAGTGGTCAGTCAGTCCAAAGGGAGTTTCTTCAGATGTATATGGCCTGGAATGTAAGTGGGCATTCTGGTCGGGCTGGTGGGCTTACTGCTTGTGCTATATCTTGGAGCTGGCTCCTGGTCCTCTGACCTTTTGTTCTTGGGACTTGAGCTAGCAGTTTACCTGAGGTCTTGCATGTCGGTTTTGGGATTCATTCATTTGCACAGAATGTGAGCAAAAGCCCTGCTCTCTGACCTGCTGCTCCTGGTTTCACCAGCCCCTGTGACTATGTGAATCCAGAAAAATGTCTATCCACAGATTTGGGATATTCCAGCTTCTATAACCTCATGAGCCACTTCCTTGAAATAAATCCCCCTCTACTTCACTTCTTTTGGTTATTTAGAGTACCCAGTCTAAGACAACTGGTATAAAGTTTTTTAAAAAAATTATCTTTTTATCTTTAATAGATTCTGTTGGAAACCCTGGTGGCATAGCGGTTAAGTGCTCTGTTAGTGAACCAAAAGTTGAACAGTTCAAATTTGCCAGATGCTCCTTAGAATTTTTACAGGGCAGTTCTAGTCTATTCTGTACAGTCAGTCTGAGTTGAAATTGACTCAGTGGCACTGGGCTTTTTCTTTTTTCTTCTGCATGAAAAACTTTAAAAAAACAATTATTGTGGTTAAGTCAAAGTTTATAATCCAAGTCAATTTGCCATATAAAACCTTGAGTACCCACCTCTCTGGGACTCTATCTGCTCTTGTCACGCTGTGGCAGCACTCTTCTTTTTCAATCTTTACTTCAGAATCCACTCAACCAGCACTGTCCAATCTTCTCTCCCCTGTCCTCTCCCCTCTATGAAGAAACTTGTAGAACAGCCTCGTATATATATTAACCCATAAGGTCCACACACCACCTGCATCATTTTGCACCTCATAGTCCAGTCCATTCTGGGTCTGAAGTGTTGACTTCAGTACTGCTTTCAGCTTTGGGCTAACAGCAAGTCTAGGGGTCATGTTCTCAGGGGACCTCCAGATTGTCAGATCATCACTTCTGGTCTTTCAATAGAGACTTTGATCTGTACATCTCTTTTCCTTGTGCTATATCAGAAACTTTACATTGTGTCCCCAATTAGGGCTGTCTTTGGTGGTGGCCAGGCACCATCTAATTCTTCTAGTCTCACACTGATGTAGTCTCCCAATCATATGGGTCCCTCTGTCTCCTTGGCTCATTTTTCTTCGTGTCTTTTGTGTTATTAGTTAGATAGCAGCTTGTTAGCTTTTAAGACCCCAGATGCTACTCAGTGATATGGGGTGCAGAAGACTCTCCTAGAAAAAGATTAGTTAGGCCAACTGACCTCAGTGTGCCCTGAAAACATGGTCCCTAGACCCCTGTTCCTGTTACTCTGTTTTTTGAAATGTGGGGCTGAATTTTGGAAACCTTTGGCTAGCCACCTAAGTTTTTAACCATCGCACCCAAAACCCAAACCCACCACCACTGAGTCAATTCTTATTCATAGTGACCCTATAGCTCAGAGTAGAATTGCCCCATAGAGTATCCAAGGAGCATCTGGCATATCTGAACTGCTGATCTTTCGGTTAGCAAACATAGTACTTAACTGCTACATCAGTATTTCTGTAAGGTATATTCCAAGCAGTGAGACTGCTGGATGATATGGCATTTCTACTTCTAGTTTTTAAGAAAGTGCCAAATTGCTTTCCAGAGATTGCACCATTTTTGCATTCCCACCAGCAGTGTAGAAGAGTTCCAGTCTCTCCACAGCCTCACCAACATTTGTTGTTTTGTGTTTTTTGGATTAGATGGTATTTCATTGTAGTTTTGACTTAGATTTCTCTAATGGCTAATGATTGTGAGCATTTCCTCATGTGTCTTTTGGTTGCCTAGATATCTTCTTTGAAGAAGTGTCTGTCCATACCCTTTGCCCACTGTTTAATTGGGTTATTTATCTTTTCCTTGTTGATATCTTGCAGTATTTTGTAGATTGTGGAAATTAGACATTGATCTGATATGTGGTTGCCATTTTTTCTTTCCTAATCTGTAAGGACTTGACGGCACTTGGCTTGGCTTGGCTTAATCTGTAAGGAATCTTTTTACTTTCTTGGTAAAGTCTTTGGATGAGCATAAGTGTCTAATTTTTAGTAGTTTCCTTTTATTTATTTTCTCTTCTGTTGTTTTCCATTCTTAGTAAGATTTTTGTAGCCTTAAGCCATGTATTAGAACTTCCAGTGTTTTTCCTAGTTTTTCTTCTGTAATCTTTGGTGTTTTAGATTTGATATTCAGGTCTTTGATACATTTTAAGTTAGTTTTTGTGTTTAAGATGTGAGACATGGGTATTATTTCAGTTTTTTGCAGATGGCTACCTAATTTTGTCAACACCATTTGTTAAAGAGACTGTTTTTTTTTCCCCCCCCAGTTCACAGCCTTTGGGCCTTTGTCAAACATTAGCTGTTCGTAGGTGGATGGTTTTATTTCTGGATTCTCTGTTCCGTTCCATTGGCCTATATATCTGTTTTTTTTTTGGTTTAACTTTTTTTAAAAAATTTTTTATTTAATATAACTGAGTGAAAATGTACATTCCCATATAAATTTACATGCCCACGTATATGGAGCTTCCACTGCCCTCCCTGTCCGATGACAGCACACTATTCCTCTCTACTCCATATATGTCTCAGTCTCCCAATAGTCTCTTTCTTCCCTCCTCTTCACCCACTCTCCTTGCTCCAGCCAGAGGTCAGAAGGATGACATCCTATACATGTATAGAACCATAAAGTGCATCCAATATATGGTCACTCTGCATCGCCAAGTCCAATCCATTCCTGTCCGAAGTGTGGACCTTCGTTATGATTTATGGTAAAGGGCAGCATCAGGGCGAGGGACCATGCTCCCAGGGGAACACCGAAACCACTGGACCATCAATTGAGATCTTTTAGTACGGATCTCAGGGTGCACCCCATTTTATTCTTGTGTTGCCAGTGAGACTCAACTTAGTGAGCTCCATCGTGGCTATCACTGGTGGTGGCCATGCACCATCTGGTTCTTCCAGTCCCAAGTCGATGTAGGCACCCATTGCTGTAGGTCTCTTTGTCTTCTGGGTTGTCTTTCCCCCATGTCATTTTGGTCCTCGGTGAGCATCCGTTCCTGCTGAGTTGGGACCATTTGCTGTGTCCTCAGATGGCAGCTTGGCAGCTTTTAAGACTGCAGACACCACTCACCAATGTTGGGTGCAGAGAGCCCTCTTAGCAAAAAGCTAGTTGTGCCAATTGGCCTTGCTTTCGCCTAAGAGCATGGTCCTCTACCTCCCACCCAAGCTACTCTATCCTTGCAATATTGGGTTAAGATGGAAGGAGTACTCATGTTTAAGTCCACTTTAAGTGGACTTTAAGTCCCTCCCTCCCCTCCCTTGCAGCTGTCAAAGAGTCTTTTTTTCTATACACAAGTCTGCTTCTGAGATCTTATCATAGAGGTCTCATACAATATTTCTCCTTTTGTCGCTGACTACTTTCACTCAACATAATGTCTTCCAGTTGAAACCAGGTCATGAGATGTTTCCTGGAGTCATCGTTGTTCTTTATCAGTGCATAGTGCTCCATTGAGTGTATGTACCATAGTTTCCCTATCCATTCTTCTGTTGTTGGGCATCTGGGTTGATTCCATCTTTTTGCTATCGTGGACTGTGCTGCGATAAACATTCTGGTGCATGTGTCCATTGGTGTGAAAGGCCTTGATGCAGTAGGATATATTCCAAGTAGTGGAATTACTGGGTCAAATGGTATATCAATATCCATCTTTTTAAGGAAGTGCCAGATTGCTTTCCAAAGAGGCTGGACCATTTTGCAATCCCACCAACAGTGTAGGAGGGTTCCACTTTCTCCACAGCCTCTCCAGCATTTGTTGTTTTGTGTTTTTTGGATCATGGCCAACCTTGTTGAGGTGAGATGGTATCTCATTGTCGTCTTGATTTGAATTTCTTTAATAACTAAAGATCGCGAACATGTCCGCATGTGTTTTTTGGCTGCCTGGATCTCTTTTTTAGTGAAATATCTGTCCATCTCCTTTGCCCATCGCTTAATTGGATGATTTGTCTTCTTCTTGTCGATATTTTGTAGTATTTTATAGATTATGGAGATCAAGCGTCAGTCTGACATAGAGTTGCCATATATTTTTTCCCATTCTGTAGGTGTTCTTTTAATTGTATTAATAAAGTCTTTGGATGAGCAAAAGTGTTTGATTCTTAATAGTTCCCATTTATCTATCTTCTCTTCTGTTGATTGAGGTTTCTTTGACAGATTTTGGAGTCTGTCCTCATTGTGTATTAACACTTCCATTGTTGTTCCTACCTTTTCTTGGATGAGCTTTATCGTTTTAGGTTTGATATTTAGGTCTTTCATCCAGTTGGAGTTGGTTTTTGTATAAGGTGTAAGGTATGGATCTTGATTCAGTTTATTGCAGACTGTTTTTACCCCAGTTTAATGTCTTAGGGCCTTTGTCGAATATCAACTGTTCATAGGCAGATGGTATCATCTCTGGGGTCTCAATTCTGTTCCATTGATCGATCTGTCTGTTCTTATACCAGTACCAGGCTGTTTTGACTACTGTGGCAGTGTAGTATGTTCTAAGGGTATGTTCTAGGGTAGTATGTTCTAGGGTAGTATGTAGTATGTTCTAGGGTAATGAGAGGCCTCCCAGCGTGTTCTTCTTCTTTAGTAGTACCTTACTTATCCGGGGCTTCTTCCCTTTCCAAACAAAATTGGTGATTCATTTCTCTATCTCATTAAAAAATGATGCTGGAACTTGTATTGGGATTGCATTATATAAATAAATTGCTTTGGGTAAAATAGACATTTTCACAATGTTAAGTCTTCCTATCCATGAGCAGGGTAGGTTTTTCCATTTATCTGAGTCTCTCTTAGTTTCTTGTAGTAAGGGCTTGTAGTTCTCTTTGTAAAGGTTTGTAGTTTCTCTGGTTAAATTAATTCCTAGGTACTTTATCTTCTTAGGGGCTATCGTAAATGGTATTGATTTAATAATTTCCTCCTTAACAGTCTCGTTGATAGTATAAAGGAAACCTACTGATTTACTTATGTTTATCTTGTATCCTGAAACTTTGCTGAACTCTTATATCAGTTTGAGTAGCTTACTTATAGATTCCTTGGGGTTCTGTGCATATACAATCCTATCATCTGCGAACAGGGAGATTTTAACTTCCTCTTTGCTGATGCAGATGCCCTTTATTTGTTCGTCTTGTCTAATTGCTCTGGCTGGAACTTCTAGCACAATGTTGAATAGGGGAGGTGAGAGTGGGCATCCTTGTCTAGTTCCTGATCTCAAGGGAAAGTCTTTCAGTCTCTTTCCATTCAGGATGATGTGGGCAATTGGCTTTGTATAAATGGCCCTTATTGTGTTGAGGAATTTGCCGTCTATGCCCATTTTGCTAAGAGTTTTTAGCATGAATGGGTGTTGCGCTTTATCAAATGCCTTTTCTGCATCAATGGACAAAATCAGGTGATCTTTGTCTTTTGTGTTATTTATGTGGTTAATCACATTAATTGTTTTCCTGATGTTGAACAAGCCTTGCATCCCTGGTATGATTCCCACTTGGTCAGGATGGATTATTTTCTTGATATGCTGTTGTATTCTGTTGGTAAGAATTTTGTTGAAGATTTTTGCATCTAGGTTCATGAGTGATATCGGTCTGTAGTTCTCTGTCTTTGTTGGGTCTTTCCCTGGCTTAGGTATCAGGGTTATGCTGGCTTCATAGAGTGAGTTTGGGAGTACTCCATCCCCTTCTATACTGTGAAATAGTCTCAATAGTATTGGGGATAACTCTTCTCTAAATGCTTGGTAGAATTCTGCCGTGAAGTCATGTGAGCCCGGACTTTTTTGGGTTGGCAGTGTTTTGATGACCTTTCCAATCTCTTCCTTTGTGATGGGTTTATTAAGTTATTCTGCTTCGAGTTGTGATAATTTGGGTAGGTGGTATGAGTCAAGGAATTGGTCCATTTCCCCTAGGTTTTCAAATTTGTTAGAGTACAGTCTTGGATAGTATTCTGTTATGATATTTTTGATTTCTGTTGCATCTGTGGTGACAACTCCCTTCTCATTTCTAATTTGGGTTATTTGTTTCCTTTCCTGCTTTTCGTTAGTAAGTTTAGCCAGTGGTTTATCAATTTTGTTGATCTTTTCAAAAAACCAGCTTTTGGTCTTTTCAATTTTTTTAGTTGTTTTTCTATTCTCTAATTCATTTAGCTCTGCTCTAATCTTTATGATCTCGTTTCTTGTGGTGCCTGAGGGGTTCCTCTGTTGTTCTCTTTCTGCTTGTTCAAGCTGTAGAGTTAGTTCCTTGACTTGGTTTCTTTCTTCCTTCCAGATGTGTGCATTTATGGAGATAAACAGACCTCTGAGCACTGCTTTGGCTGTATCCCATAGGTTCTGGTAGGAAGTGTTTTCATTCTCATTGGAATCCATGAATTTCTTTAATTCATCCCTGATTTCCTCTATAACCCATGTTTTTTTGAGCAGGATGCTGTTCAGTTTCCAAGAGTTCCACTTTCTATCTCTGTTTTTTCTGCTATTGATTTCTGCTATTTAATGGCTTTATGATCTGAGAAGATGCTTTGCAGTAATTCAACGGTATGGATTTTGTTGATCATTGCATTATGGCCTATCACGTGGTCAATTCTGGAGAATGTTCCATGATCACTGGAGAAGAAGGTGTAGTTGTCTGCTGATGGGTGGAAAGTTCTGTATATATCAATGAGGTTTAGTTGGTTAATTGTGGCAATGAGGTCTTCTGTATCTTTACTGAGCTTTTTTCTAGATGATCTGTCTAGTAATGAGAGTGGAGTGTTAAAGTCTCCCACTATTATTGTGGAGTCATCTAACTCTCTTTTGAGTGTAGTCAGTGTTTCTTCGACATATTTAGGTGCTCTGACATTAGGTGCATAAATGTTTAACATAGTTAAGTCTTGCTTGTGTATTGAAACTTTCAGCAATAAATAGTGTCCATCTTTGTCCACGATGGTGGATTTGACATTAAAATTGATTTTATCTGAGATTAGAATTGCCACCCTTGCTCTTCTTTGTTCATTGTTAGGTTGATATATATTCTTCCATCCTTTAATTTTTAGTTTGTTCCTGTCTTTAGGTCTCAAGTGAGTTTCTTGTAGACAACATATGGATGGGTCGTGTCTTTTGATCCAAGATGACACTCAGTGTCTCTTTACTGGAGCATTCAGTCCATTCACATTCAATGTAATTATTGATAGGTATGTGTTCAGTGCTGCCATTGTGATATGTTTATTTTTATGTTGATGTTTTCTCTGTTGTTCTTATTAGTCTGTTCTGGGACACTCTTTTTTGTGAGTTGATTTTTCACCTTTTTCAGAGCTGGTTTTGTGGTTGTTGAGACTCCTGTGTTACATTTCTTGAAATGGTATGATATATCTTTGTTGTGCTTTACAGCTGCCCCTATGAACCCCCTTAATAAACTATTTATAAACCCAATTTTAATTACTACCAGTCTTGTCATCTTCCTCTCCATCTGGAAGGACTGTAACGACTGTAGTACATCCGTCTTTTATTATGATGACGCCATAGTTTTCATGATGATCACTGGGTTGATTCTTTCCAAATCAAAGCTGTGATTTACTTTGGAGCCTTCCCTAAATGACCATTGAGTAGTGTGTCATTCTAAAATATAAAGTTAGTGGTTTCGTTCTTCTAAGCCAAAGCCAAGAACTTCTTTCAGTATTTCTTGTAGTTTGGGTTTGGTGTTTACAAAGTCTCTGAGTTTCTGTTTATCTGGGAATGTCTTAATTTCATTTTCGTATTTGAAAGATAGTTTTGCAGGATATGTATTTCTTGGTTGGAAGTTCTCTCCTTCAAGACTTCGAATGTGTCGTGCCACTGTCTCTGTGCCAGCATGGTTTTTGCTGACAAATCTGACGAGAGCCTACAGGGTTTCCCTCTGAATGTTAGCTTTGCCTTGAGTCTTGCTGCCTTTAAGAGTTGCTGCTTATGTTTCATTTTGTTAAGCTTGATTATAATATGTCTTGGAGTCTTTCTTTTGAGACCTATATTGGGTGGTGTACGATATGCATCTGAGATGTCTATATTCTCTTCCTTCATGATTTCTGGGAAGTTTTCTGTCAGCAGCTCAGCAACAATACCCTCTGTGTTCTCAGATGTCTTACCCTGTTCAAAGACTCCAATTAATCAAAGGTTGTTCCTCTTAAAAGAGTCCCACATACTTCTTAATGTTTCTTCATTTTTCTTGTTTCTTTTTTTCTGATTTCTGCTCATAGTTGCTGGCCTCAGTAGCTCTGTCTTCCAAGTCAGAAATTCTTTTTTCTATTTGTTCCTTTCTGTTTTCTTGGCTTTGCATTGAAGTTCCTATGTCTTTGATTTTGTTCTTGATCTGTTGGATTTCAGAGTACTGGTGTTTCATCAGATTGAACATGTTGCTTAATTTTTCATTTTGTTCTCCTGCATTTTGTATAAGGTCTAGAAGGGCTCTGTATATAATCATTTTGTATTCACTTTCTGATGCTTTCATAAAAGTTTCTTCATCTGGAAAACTCCTTGGTTGCTTTGCTTGGGAGCCTTCTGAAGCCATGGCTGATTTCTTGTATGCCACAAGTGTCTGATGCTTTTTGGGACCCATGTGAGTATGTAGAGCTGGAAGAGGTAATGTGAGGATGGACTGCAGATGTTTCTCTAGGCTGTCTTAAAATGTAAAGCAAAAGATATCTGACTACTTCACAAGTCAGTTAGGTTTTCAGGTATAGAGGTCCCACTTCTCAACTGGCAAAGTAAGTGCCACTATATCCAACCCCAGATGATAAAAACTAGTTCAGAATACAGCAATGCTACTGCCTTGTTGGCCTCTGCTGACAGGGCCGACGACATTGGGTAGAGTACTGCTTTTCTGATAGAAAAGTGCTCTCCTGTGGGCAGGCTCTGGCTCCGAAGCTAAGAATTAGGTTCACCTGTGGCCACTGTATCCAAGGTGGCGTCCTCCACACAGGCAGCAGATAGAGGGGCTAAAGATGCCGAGAGGTAGTGATTCCTCTGATTCTGTTGCAGGACCCCCAAAGCAGGTGGCACTGGATAAATTACTGCTTTTCTGTCGGAGAAGCACTGTCCTGTTTGCAAGCAGTGGCTCCCAGGCTAAGACTGAGGTCCCGCTAGAATCTCCGTATCCAACATGGCGTCCCACACACTGGCTGCAAAACTCCGTACAAACACCGCTGAGGCAGATACAAAATGACAGGTTCAAAGTGGCTAGATTAACAGAGTCCTAGCCTGGCTCTCAAAATATGAGAATTTCGTCTGCCTGTCCACCCAGCAGTGTGTCTAAGTCTAGCCACTAGGCACGACCCTACTCCGGCTGCCAGCCAAGACAGAGGAAAAAAAAGTCACAATGGTGCGTTTATCTTCCGTCCGTGAGAGCCAGGGCTAGCTAGGTGCAGGAGTCAGCGAAAGAGAGGAGGTTTTTCGCTCAGTGGTATGAAGTCCAAAGTAACATCTCTGTGCCGTGTCCTGGGGCTGATTAGGTGACCAGAAGGCTCCATTTGATTATCATTTCAGGTCTTGGTTTCCAGCGGGATAAAAGGAGACGTGGGCTTAGTCTGCCTTCTTGACTCCGCCCCCCCATATCTGTTTTTGTACCATTACCAGGCTGTTTTGACTGTGATGGCAATGTAATAAATTATGAGGTCAGGTAGTGTGAGGACTCCCACGGTGTTCCTCTTCTTCAGCAGTGCTTTTCTTCTCCACATTCTCTTCTGTTTCCAAAAGAAGCCAATGATTTGTTTCTCCATCTCATTAAAAAATAACACTGAAATTTGTATTGGGATTGTATTATTTATATAGACATTTTTACAATGTTAAGTTTTCCCATCCATGATCAAGGTAGATTTCTCTTTTTGTTTCTTTTGATAGGATCTTGTAATTGTCTTTGTAGAAGTCTTATACATCTCAGGTTAGATTTATTCCTAAGTATTTTACCTTCTCGAAGGCTATTGTAAATGTTATTGATTTGGTGATTTCTTCTTTGATGTATTGTTGTTGGTATAAAGGAATCTTACTGATTTATTTATGTTTATCTAACATTCTGATACGTTGCTGAACTCTTCTATGAGTTACAGTAGTTTATTTACGGATTCTTCAGAGTTTTCTGTGTATAAGATCATATCATCTGCAAATTGGGATACTTTTACTTCTTTTTTACCAATGCAAATGCCCTTTCTTTCTTTATATTGTCTGATTGCTCTGGTTAGAACCTCCAGTACAATGCTGAACAGAAGTGGTGACAGTGGCCATCCTTGTCTTTTCTCAGTGAGAGTTCTTTCAGTCTCTATTCAGAATGATGTTGGCTGTTGGCTTTGCATAGATGCCCCTTATTACACTGAATTTCCCTTGTTTTCCTATTTTGCAGAAAGTTTTTAACATGAATGGGTTTGGACTCTGTCAAATGCCTTTTCTGCATCAACTGATAAAATCAAGTGATTATTATCTTTTGTTTTATTCATGTGGTTGATTACAGTAGCTGTTTTTCTGATGTTGAAGCAGCCCTGCATTGCTGGTATATGAATCCTTCTTAGTCATTGTGAATTATTTTTTTGATATGTTGTTAAACTCTACTGGCTAGGATTTTTGCACCTAGGTTCATGAGAGATATTGGTCCTTTCTTTTTTTTGTGTGATCTTTCCATGGCTTTGGTATTAGGGTTATGCTGACTTCATAGAATGAATCTGAGAGTGTTCCATTCTTTTATATGTTGTGAAATAGCTTCAGTGGTATTGGAATTAACTCCCCTCTAAAAGAATTTGGTAGAATTTTCCAGTGAAGCTGTCTGGGCCAGGGCTTTTTCTTGGTTAGTAGTTTTTGATCACTTTTTCAATCTTTTATTTTGCAGTGGGTTTATTAAGTTGTGACAATTGGTAGGTAATGTGATTCTAGAAAATTTTCCATTTCCTCTAGGTTTTCAAATATATTACAGTACAATTTTTCATACTATTCTGTTATAATTCTTTGAATTTTGGTTGGGTGTGTTGTAACATCTGCTGTTCCATTTCTTATTTGGGTTATCCGTTTCCTCTCCTGTTTTTCTTTTGTGAGTTTAGCCAATGGCTTATCGGTTTTGTCCGTCTTTTAGAAAAAACAGCCTTTTGTTTCATTAACTTTTTCAATTGTTTTCTTATCCCCTAATTTGTTTACTTCTCCTCTAATTTTTATTATCTGTTTTCTTTCAGTATCTGAGGGCTTTGTTTTTTTTTTGTTTTTTTTTGCTCTCTTTCTACTTGTTTGAGTTGTAGGGTTAATTTCTTGGGATGGATATTAACTCATTAACATTTAATGCTCCATTGTAGTAATGCATTAAGATGCTGTCTTCTCCTCAAAACACTGTTTTTGCTACACTCTGTTTTTATGTAATCTTCTCACCAGTTCAGAATATTTCCTAATATCTATAGTGATTTCTTTTTTGCTCACCAGTTATTTAGATGTATCGTTCACGATTTCCACACATATAGAAAATTTCTAGGTTTAAGAATAGTATTGCTTTCCAGTTTAGTTATATTCTGTTCACAGAACATATTCTAAAAATTCAGTTGTTTAAAATTTGTCAAGGCCTGCTTTATGGCCCACTACCTAGCCAATTTTTGTAAACATTCAGCCCATACTTAGATAGTTTTTGGGTGCTGTGTTCTGTGTACATCAGTTAGTTCAACTTATTTTTTTATTATTTTTTATGCTTTAAGTGGAGTTTGGAAACCCTGGTGGTGTAGTGGTTAAAGTACTATGGCTGCTAACCAAAAGGTCAGCAGTTTACATCTACCAGGCACTGCTTGGAAACTCTATGGGGCAGTTCTACTTTATCTATAGGGTCATTGTGAATCAGGATTAGCTCAGTGGCAACAGGTTTTTTTTTTTTTTTAAGTGAAATTTACAATTTCAGTTGGCTTGTCATATAAAAACTTATCCACAAACATTATGTGACCTCGATGCTCTCCTCACACAGTTCTCTTCTCCACCCTGTATTTCCTGTGTGTCCATTCAACTAGCTCCTGTCCTTCTTTGCCTTCTGACCTTACCTCCTGACAGAAGCTGCTGATTTAGTCTCATGAACCCACCTAAGCCAAGAAGCGCATTCTTTGTCAGCATCATTTTATACATTATAGTCCAGTCTAATCTTTATCTGAAGTGTCAGCTTCAGGAATGGTTTCATTTCTGGGCTAACAGAGTCTAGGAGGCCATGGCTTCTGGGGATTGTCTACTCTGTCAGACCTTGAAGACTGATCTGTTTATTAGAGTTCAAATGGACACCCCATTTTTGTTTTGCTCCATCAGGGGCTCTTTGTTCTGTTCCATCAGGGCAGTTATTGGTGGTAGCCAGGCACCATCTAGTTCTTCTGGTGTTCTGCTGATGTAGTCTCTGGTTTTGGGGGTGCTTTCTGTATTTGGGGCTCATATTTTCCTTATCTTTTGTGTTCTTCATTCTCCTTTGCCCTAGGTGGGTTGGGAACAATTGATGATTTTTAGATAGCTGCTAGCTAGCTTTTAAGATCCCAGATGCCACTCACCAAAGCGGGATGCAGAACATTTTAATAAACTTTGTTATGACAATTAACTTGTATGTCCCCAAACCATGGTCACCAGGCCCCTGCCTCTGTTCCTCTGTTCCTTGAAATGCTTGTCTATATTCAGGAACCTTCTTAGCTTTTGGTTTAGTCCAGCTATGACTTCTCCTATATTGTGTGCTTTTCTTCCCTTCACCTAAAATAATTCTTGCCTACAATCTAATTGTGAATTTCCATTTCCCGGCCTTCCCACCCACATAACCATCAAAGAATACGCTCTTCTGTGTTTAAACCTTTTCTTGAGTTCTTATAATAGCAGCCTCATACAATAATTGTTCTTTTGCAACTAATTTCACTAAACATACTGCCTTCCAGCTTCATGTTATGAGATGTTTCATGAGTTTATCATTGTTTTTTGTTGCATAGTATACCACTGCGTGAATATACCATAATTTATCTATTCATCTGCTGATGGGCACCTAGGTCAATATACTAAGCATGATGTTCCACTCTTCTCTATCATATATTTTTCCGTGTGATCTATCAGATACTAAGAAAAGTGTGCTATTATTTCCTACAATATTTTTCTTTATAGTTCTATTTTTTTCTTAAAATACTTTGGGGTTATGCCATTAGAGAAATAAAATTGTTTTATCTTCCTGGTGAGTTGAACCTTTTGTAATTGTGAATTTTCTCTTTCAGTCCATAATGATGCTTTTTTTTTGCCTCAAACTTTTGATATTAATACAACTGTGCCACCTTTGGAACCATCGTGTTGAAGCAATTAGACACTATAGCTGCTAACCAAAAGGACAGCAGTTCAAATCCACCAGTCACTTCTTGGAAACCCTTTAGACAATACTACTCTGTCCATAGAGTCACTATGAGTCAGAATCAATGACATTAGTTTCTTTTTTTTAAATACCATTTTTAATACAGGGTTTCTTAGTGACAGGCCTCTCTTGTTTTGTTTGTATGTTATTTAATCACTGAAGAAATCATGTCATTTTCTGGATTTCAATTTCTCTCTTGAGAAACCATGTATATTGTATTAATAGAATATATTAATATATATTAAATCAGCTACTCATCTAATTTTTGCATATTTAAATGATACATTTGTATTCTTCCCATCCTTTTATTTTCATCCTTCCTGAGTCTTTATAATTAAGATACATATCTTGTCAAGAGGTATGGATTTTTTTCTCAAGAAATCCAGTCTGACAGAAATTATCGTTTCATTAGCTTATATAATCCACTCACTTTCAACTACTGATACTAAAAACAAACAAAAAACCCACACTGCTGTTGAGTTGATTCCAACTCATGGCAACCCTATGTGTATACAGTAGCAGTGCTCCACAGGCTTTTCCTGACTGTTATCTTTACAGAAGAAGATCACTAGGCCTTTTTTAGAGGTGTTGCTAGGTAGGTTCCAATTACCAACAGCTATGTTTGTAGATGAGTGAGAAGAGTTGGTGGCACCCAGTATGTTTAAATGTACCTACCTGCTATCTAGCTCCTTTAATTGTAATGCACTTTTTCCTCTGGATAATTTTAAATTTTATTTCTATCTTTGTTTTTCTGTATGTCTAGAGTGAATTTATTCTCATTTATACTACTTGGAGTTCTTACAGCTTCTTGAATCTGTTGGTTGATGTAGTTTCTTAGTTTGGGAAAATTTTCAGCTCTTAATTCTTCACATATTGCTTTATTACCCGGGTTCTTAATTCTTCGTATTTCTTACCTTGTCTTCAGTGTTTCATATCTTTGAGTCTCATTTTGGACATTTTGTCTTCCAGCTCATGTATTCCTTATTAAATCATGTATAATTATTGCTACATCTATCTATTGAATTCTTAATTTGAATGACTGCATTTTTCAGTTCAAAGTTTCATCTCTCCCAAATCTACTCTGTAATTTTTTATGGCTTTCAGTGACTTCCAAAATTTTCATTTTTTTTCTTCTTAAATATAGTAAACTTTCTTTTCTTTTCAAGTATCTCTGATTGTTCCTGTATCTGGAGCCTCTGAGTATCTGTTTTTACTGAACATTGTTCATACTGATTCTCATTCATGATTTTCATTTCATTTTATGCTTGTTTATTGTTTTATGTTTTGATTGAGAGCACTACATATGGATCTAGGATAATATTTTATTCTTCCCAACAGATTTTCCCCCTTCTTGTACAAGAAATTTTCTGGAATTAGCAACATGAGATCACCTTAACCCAGGGTTTCTCAACATTGGCACCATTAATATTTCATACTGGATACTTCTTTATTATGGGGGGATGTTCTAGTGCTTTGTAGGATGTTTTATAACACCCTTGTCTCTCCCTCACTAGATGCTAATGGCATTTTACACCTCTTGTGACAATAAAAAATGTCTCCAGACATTGTTAAGTACTCCCAGGTGGGCAAAATGGGCCTAGTTAAGAACCTCTACCAGTACCTACTGAGCCCTCATGGTGTGGTGGTTAAGAGCTTGGCTGCTAATCCAAAGGCTGGCAATTTGAATTCACCAACTGCTCCTTGGAAACCCTTCCCCTATAGGGAAGTTCTAGTCTGTCCTATAGGGTTCTATGAGTTGAAACTGTCTCAAAAGCAATGAATTACCTTAACTCAAATCTAAGGGACTTTATCAGATTTAAAAATGGGGGCCCTGATCTCCGCTTTTACCTTGCACATCAAGCTTGTTAAAGTATAGCTCAGCCTGTCAGGCATTTCCATTATAATCCCCAGATGGAGAGCTTTATAATCCCCACATTTATCTCTTCAGTTTTTAATATTATCTTTCAAATATTAGTTCAAACATTTTTGCTTTATTAGCTCTCCAAAGATTTCAAGTAGATTTTATTTTTGTATTTAACATAACTGAGTGAAAATGTACATTCATGTATAAATTTACATGCCCACCTATATGCAGCTTCCACTGCTCTCCCTGTCCGGTGACTGCACACTATTCCTCTCTGCTCCATACATGTCTCATCCTCCCAACAGTCTCCTTTCCCCTCCTCTCCATCCACTCCCCTTCCTCCAGCCAGAGATCAGCAAGATGATATCTTATAGATGTATAGAACCATAAAGTGCTTCCAATATATGGTCACTCTGCATTGCCAAGTCCAATCCATTCCTGTCCAAAGAGTGGACCTTTGCTATAATTTATGGGAAAGGGCAGCATCAGGGCCGGGGCCCATGCTCTCAGAGGAACCCCCAAACCACTGGACCATCAATTGAGGTCTTTTAGTGGAGATCTCATGATGCACTCCTTTTTATTCTTGTGTTGCCAGTGAGACTCCTCTCTGTGAGCTCCATCATGGCTATCACTGGTGGTGGCCAGGCACCATCTGGTTCTTCCGGTCCCAGGTCGATGTAGGAACCCACTCTTGTGGGTCTCTCTGTCTTCTCGGTTGTCTTTACCGCATGTCATTTTGGTCCTTGGTGATCATCCGTTCCTGCTGAGTTGGGACCATTTGCTGTGTCCTCGGATGGCAGCTTGGCAGCTTTTAAGACCCCAGACACCACTCACCAATGTGGGGTGCAGAGAGCTCTCTTAGCAAAACGCTAGTTGTGCCAATTGGCCTGGAATTCGCCTAAGAGCATGGTCCCCCGCCCCCCGCCCCAGCTACTCTATCCTTGCAGTATTGAGTTAAGATGGAAGGAGTACTCAAGTCATGCTGTAGTCCACTTAATGTTGTTCTTGTTTCTAATGTGTGCTATCACCGCTTTCTCCCAACTAGATTTCTAATAACTATCTAAACTAAACCTTCCCCCCCTCACCTTCCTTCCCTCCCCTCCCTTGCAGCTGTCAAAGAGTCTTTTCTTCTATACACAAGTCTGGTTTTGAGATCTTATCGTAGAGGTCTCATACAGTATTTGTCCCTTTGTTGCTGACTACTTTCACTCAAGTAGATTTTTAAAGAAAGTTTATCCTTCCTTTCTAATTGTCTCCAGTGAAGGGCTAATCCACATTACCTACTATGCCTTGACACGGAGATGCACACAGGAACCCACATTCCTGCTGCCTAGGTAACACTCAGTGGTATCCTTTGACTTCTCTGCAACTGTAGATAGAGTTTCTATGATTATTGCCTGTTTTTCATATAGGTCATCTACAACCCAGTATGGGTTCTCTTTTTCTTTGTCATGTCAAAACTCTTTTTGCTTCTAAATATTTAAGACAAAATTTCAAAAAACAAACAAACCAAAAAAACAATCTCCCAGCTCCAAAATTCTGTAACCCAGTCAGAAATGTTAACAAGTTGTTTACTGTGTATGCCTATTCATTTTCATTAGTGGTATGTTTTCCCTTGGTACATTGCAGTCATAAAGACAGGGCCCACAGGGTGATTTCCAGAACACCTGTTCACAGAGAAAGCTTGGATATACTTGGAAACTGAAGGGCAGAAAGCCCAGGTGGATAGCTAATATACTGTAATTAGAAGACAATACTACCCTTACAACGAGAAGCAGCAAGAATGAATCAGTGCACATGCAAAATGGGTAATAACTGATCAAGTCGGCGTTAAGGTGATGGAAAAATGCTCACCCATTATGAAGATCAAGAGGGAATGTTCCTAGCAAAAGCAATATTGGCTGTTCCTACTTTATCTGTTGCCATCAAGTTGATTCTAATTCATAGCAACCCTACAGGACAGAGTAGTACTGCGTCATAGTGTTTCCAAGAAGCAGCTAATAGATTCCAATTGTCAACCTTTTCATTAGCAGGCAAGCTCTTACCCACAATACCACTAGGGCCTCTAACATGTGGATGTTCTGACGTTAGAGAGGGAAATAATGTCTATTACTTTGTGTCAGAAATTTCTGCATTATTTCTTTTTGCTCTTGACAACCCTATGTAATCCGCTTGAGTTTTTTTTTTAATCCCAGTTTTCAGATGAAGAATCTGAGGTTCAGCATGCTATCTTGCCTCAGGTCACCAGGTTAGTAAACTTTGGGATACAAGCTTGAGTTCGAATTCCAAGTTTGTGATCTTTTTTTATGCTTTACTGTACTTACAGTTCTTTGGGGCCACTACTTCACATTTCAGTACAAACAAAAACAAGGAAGCCCTAGTGGCTTTGTGAGTAAGTGCTATGTCTGCTAACCAAAAAGGTCAGCAGTTCAAATCCACCAGGTGCTCCTTAGAAACTCTATTGGACAGTTGTACGCTGACCTCTAGGGTTGTTATGAGTTGGAATCGACTTGACATCAGTGGCTTTTTGGAAACTTGGTGGCATAATAGTTAAGTGCAACAGCTGCTAACCAAAAGTTGCCAGTTCAAATCTGCCAGGCATTTCTTGGGAACTCTATGGGGCAGTTCTACTCCAACCTACCAGGTCACTAATAGCAGGCATTGATTTGATGGCAGTGGGTATTCCTGGGTGGTGAAAATGGTCAATTCACTCAGCTTTTAATGAAAAGGTTGGAAGTTTGAGTCCACTTAGAGGAGTTTTGGAAGAGAGATCTGGTCATCTCCTGAAAAACATCATCCAGTGAAAACCCTATGGAGCTCAGTTCTGCTCTGACTGGCTACCAAGGGTCAGACTTGATGGCCACCTTTTTAATGCATAGATGTATGTTAGGAGGCCACCTTTATCTGAGTTACTATTGTGTCTTAGAGAGGCGATTCAGTGGGAAGAGCCTCCACATAGGGGCTGTATGATGGGCACTGAGAGAGCCTGGCAGGATAGCTTACCATCTGTAACATAAAACCAGAAGTGGAAGCTAATGAGGTGCCCTGATGTCCCACAGTAGCACTCTCTCTCCACTACTTAGGCCTGTGTTCTACCGTGGGACAAATTTGTCTAAAGGCAGTGATTTCTCAAGGGGGTCAAGCCATGCTAGTTTTATGAAATGGGCTGGCTGGAAGTCCAGGAAGAGAAGGCAAAGTGATTGGATGTTTTTTGGCAATGCTGGATGTCTTCTAGAAGTTGAAGTAGGAGGACAGGCATTACTTTTCTTGAAGAATTTTTTTTTATTGCCTTTCGTGTCTCATTCTGGGCCAGCATATGTAAACTGAATACAACTATCTGTTCTTTTGTGGTTCTTTCACTAACAGTAACATGTTCTTTCAACAGAAAGATTTAATTTCAGCAGTGTCTTCGATTATGACCCTGAATGACTCTGGGTCTCAATGTGGCTTCACATCAAGCAATGGACATAGCCCCAGTATTGGTAGATGTGTCTGGGAAAATCTGAGCAGCATATGATCCACTTCTGTTTAAACATTCTTTTCCACAGACAAGATATTGCTATACCTTGTCTACACTGATTCATTGTGAGGTTATGTAGGATTAATAACTCAAAAGTTGACCAGATGGCTGTTCCTTAGTCCCACAATATTCCCCACACCCATTTAAAACCAAACTGGTTGCCATCAAAACAATTCTGACTCATAGTGACCCTAGAGGACAGAGTAGGACTGCCAAATGGAGTTTCCAAGGAGTGCCTCGTGGATTCGAACTGCCAACGTTTTGGTTAGCAGATGTAGCTGTTAACCCACCAGGGTTTCCATTCCCCATATGGAATCAACTCCTGCTCACTTTCTGTATTGTGTTATACTTCTCACCTTTAGAAGAAATCTCTCTGGCACATGTGTCTTATCTATCCTTTGAAGGAGATTTTAAGATATGTACAATCTGGTGGTGCAAATGGTTATGAATTTGGCTGCTAACCAAAAAGTGTGGCAGTTCAAACCTACCAGCAACTCCTTGGAAACCTATGGGGTAGTTCTACTTGGTCCTACAGAATTGCTATGATTTGGAAGTAACTCGATGGCACACAACAACATACGTGTATGTATATGTGTATATATATGTGATTGCATATGTACACACTTTCTTACCACTCATCAACACAGACTGATGAGAAGGAAGTAAATGTGACTTTGGGAAGACTTAGACTGAAGAGGAATTCAATGTGAAGTAATACAGGCAGGGCCAGTGCAGGCCCACTGTCAAGTCTTTTATGAAAGTGGACTGTTAGCTAGGGTCTGAAATGGCATTGTGGCTTAGGAATTTACAGCCTATTGGTAGGAACTATCATCATTCACAGAATATTTAACCCCCAAACCCAGTGCTGTTGAGTTGTTTATGACTCACAGCGACCTTGTAGGACAGCAGAGAACTGATCCATAGAGTTTCCAAGGAACATTTGGTGGATACGAATTGTTTACCTTTTGGTTAGCAGATGTAACACTTAACCACTATGTCACCAGGGTTTCCCAGAGTATTTAAAGCATTGGCAAAAACATGTATGTACAACTTTGGCAAGCATCATCAGGCTTCCCAGCAAGAGATGTTAGTTAGCTCTTGGTTAAGATTCACCACACGAGGTCCTTCCTAAGATGGAGTCATTTTTCTTCTTCTAAATCTGGCACAGTGGTTAAGCATTTGGCTGCAAGTCAAAAGCTCAACAGTTCAGTGCTAGCCATGATGGAGATCACAAAGTTGAGTCTCACTGGCAACACAAAAATAAATAGTGGTGCACCCTGAGATCTCCACTAAAAAGACCACAACTGATGGTCCAGGGGCTTTGGGGCTCCCCTGGGAGCATGGCCCCTGGCCCAGATGCTGCCACTTTCCATGAATCATAATGAAGGTCAATTCTTCGGAAAGCAATGGATTGGACTTGGTGAGGCAGAGTGACTGTATTTGGTGGGCACTTTATGGTTCTATGCATCTATAGGACGTCATCCTGCTGACCTCATACTGGAGGAAGGGGAGTGGGTGGAGAGGAGGAGATAGGAGACTGTTGGGAGGATGTGACGTGTATGGAGCAGAGAGGAAGAGTGTGCTGTCGCCATGCAGGGAGAGCAGTGGAAGCTGCATATAGGTGAGCATGCAAATTTATATAATTTATATGGGAATGTACAATTTCATTCAATCATAAAACAAAAACAGAACAAAACAAAAACAAAAAACTCAGCAGTTCAAATTCACCAGTTGCTCCTTGGAAACCCTATAGGGAAGTTCTATTCTGTCCTATAGGCTCACAAGGAGTCAGACTCGACTTTGACAGAAATGAGTTTGTATTTCATTTTGTTTAGTTCCTTATAATCCACAGGACTTCTCCCTCTTCTAGGTATTATAATTTGGAAAGGAACCTTAGTAACCCTTTCTGCAGGCGGTTAAGAGCATTTGGTTTCTTTTCCCAAAGAGCAGTTCTAGAATAGTTCTCCATAATAGATTGTTTTGCAGAAGAGAGAAGTTTAGTTTGATGAATGAGTCAAGCATTGGAAGAGCTTTAGCCTGGGTGACAAGAGATTCAGGTTCTTGCCTTGATGTGTTTACCAACACTGAATATGTCTTTCAGCAACTTATTGTGGCCTTTGAACTTTGTTTTTACCATGAGATAGATGGTTGTTTCCAATGTTTGAAGATTTCTGCAGCTCTATGACTCTGTATTTAGAAGATCTACAGGTGATGAAGTCTCCCCAGATAAAAGCTGTTTGTTCATTAAAACACACACACACACACACACACACACACCACTTTGTATTCACAAAAAAGAGCACTTTGTTAAAGTGTTTTAGGTTTCTGTTCATAAAACACCCACATGTTTCATTTCTCAAAAAGAATTTGTACCTTGTACTTTTATGTCAGAACACATGCAATTATATATCCTGTTATAATTCCCTCTTTTATGTTTTCCCAACCCGTAACTCCAAGTCTCCAATGCCTGTTCTGCCCCTTGGGCAATTTCTCTTCAGGGAGTGGTTGCTTTTGGGTCAGCCTAGCTGAGACAGTGCCTGGCTAAGCTTGTCTCTTTATAGTTAGCCTTCAGTGCACAGGCAGACGACCAACTGTTAGCAGTGTGAACAGAAAAGATACATGAACAATGGATATACATCCAGCTCAGCAGCAGCAATGTACCTGATCAATAATGCGTGTCAGAAATGACTGGTAATCTCCACAGTTGGAGTATTATTGCTGGGATATTATTTTAAATGTAAAGAGATGCCTCTTGAAAACAAATCTGCACTGCATACCAGATGGACATGAAACCAAGATTTATTAAAATGCCCTTAGTATTTACAGTCAGAAGCCATGAATGCAGTACTCTACAGATTCCAAAAAATATAGTTCTATCTCTTAAAGCAAGTAAATAGAGGTATCAAGAGATTAGGATAAATATAATCCATGAGAGATAATTCTTTGCATAGACAATCTACAGCATTTAACCAATATAGATTATGTACAAAAATACACTTGAACATGGTGACCAGAAGTGCTGAGGAAAAATGTGTGTGTGTGTGTATATGTGTGTGTATATATATATACACATGTGCATATACAAACATACACATGTGTGTATATATATATATACACAGTTTTCATTATGTACAAATTAATTTTTAGTCCCTTTGTCCTTCTTTTTAAAAATAAATAACTTTGTTGCAAATGATAGTTACACATTCAACTCATAAGCATTCCTCAGCATTGACAAAATTAAATATGCAAACAAATTAGAAATTACACATTTTTAAAAATTTAAAGGGGAAAAATACCTGAATCCAAACAGCTTATCACATATCAAAATATCCAAAATCATGACAGCAAGGTTTCCTATCTTTGGTGCCTTATTTTTCAAACTGTCTGCATTGGTGCTTCAAATTCTTTACGATTATATCTACATACAGTTCTTACACTTAATTTAACAGAAAAGCCAACATTTCACCAGGTCTAATGGTTGACTATTTAGAATATGCTTCCATTTTAAGTGCTTTCAAGAGTACGACAGTTACTGTTAATCTGAAAATAACTACACAGCATCAGCATCCTGAGTCAGATTTGGGGCAGATGTATGAATCACGAGTTGCAGTAATAACGGAGTGGTGATAGAAAAAAAATAAACAAAAACAAAAACTCGTATGCTTCAGAAAGTTTGCACAGAATTTTAAGCCCGTTTGTCCAGCAACATAGAAAGCCATTTAAGATTAGAAAATTGAACCTTATGCATCATAGGTGGTGACCTGGGCTGGTTAATAATTTACCACAGAATGGTCTCTCATTAGATAATTATTAAGTAAAATCTACCAGGAATTGAAAAGGACTAGAATCCACCCCCCAACCTTTTTGAAATAAATTAGAATTAAAAAAAAAAAAAGACAGAAATGTATTTCCCATCTCCTTTTTTGATTTCTTCCTTTGGCTAAGTGATGAGATGGTATGGCCATTAACAAGAAGCCACCACAGTAATGTCTTAGGGGCTACTTGGTGACATTAGTGATCCCTGTCCAAAGGGCTGAGGATGGAGCAGGGGATCTGAAAGGATACATGCTGTGGGTGTGAAACAATACACTCAGGACAGAAAGAGACATCTGGTTGTCTGTGATGTGGACAGTTGAAAAACTGGGTCCTGGAGAAACTGCACAGGTAAAGGAAGAATGGCTGTGGGGTATGAAGGGAACGGAGCTGGAGCAGCAATACTGAAAGAACAAAAGCGAAATGAAGCTAGATGCCCACACTGCTTTTGGAATGGCCCAGAGAAAACGAGACGGCCATGGAAAACCATCCCCCTGGAAATGACTCTACAGCTGAGTGGAGTTGTTAAAGCCAAGCACAGGGCAGCACTACTGGGTGTTCCTGCCTTTTTAGCATGTGTGACAGTGACCAATACAAGACACAGTCCACAATCGTTTGCCTAATAGATTCCATGAGTTTCCACTGAAACCCTGCCCAACATGCAGCCATGGCAAGAAAAAAGTTACCAGCTCTCCAACGTTGGGTTGCATCAGCAAGACACTGTGCCTGTCCTCGTGTCCAGCTTTTCCTTCCTCCTGCCCCCTGTTTTACCCCCTCACCCCACTGCTTGCAGTCTCACGAGTCCAAGTAGAGACGAACAACTGCCTGGACCAAATGTGCTCAGGAACCAGTGTCTAAGGTGTTGCTAAAGAAATTAAGTCCTAAAGGACTTCAAACCATTTATATTTCTGTTGGGCCTGATTAATATTAGCATGTTGACTGATTTCTTTTAGGTTCTGGGCAAGGAGACCAGTGCTAATTTTGTAAGCCAAAGCACAATCCCCTAAATCAAAGTCCAGGGCACTCTGCTTCCCATGCTAAATTAAAACTCAATAAAAGGAAAAGACTGTCATTAATCAATGACATGTTTTCTCTAGTCTTAAAAATTATTCATTTTTAAAAAGTTTAAAATTTCTGCCTTTTTAGGAAATTATTTGACTGTTTCTTCAGATGCAAGTCTTTTTTTTCTTACTGCTTACTTACATATCCAGGCAACTGACAGCCAAGTCACACTGTTTCTAAATTGGGATACTGTACAGTTACAAGATTATAGTGATCTCGAAAACTTCCTTTGGCAGATCAAAAAAATCCTACTTGTGTCTCTCTGGGCCGACAGGAGAATTGTCACTAGAACCCCTCCTCACAATGGATTTGCTCCTAAGGGACATGGATATCTCGGGATTATGCAGAGTAAAAGCTCAGTGGGGTTGAGACTGCCTTCTTTATGCTCTGGTGATTAGCTTTGAAGAAATATGACTACAGGAAGGTACAAGTTGCTGAAAAGGGAAAAAGAATGAGCTATATATAGTTCACTCAGTTTATGTAAAATATAAAGATTGTGAATTCACTTCCAGGCCTTTATTGGGAAGAGCAGTTTTATGTTTGTATACTATATGCCCCTTTCTATACAGCTAATAGGAAAGAATTTGGAATTCAAATCCACTCTGAGAGTTTCCACAGAACTGTTCATTCCTGAACAAACCCTTTGTCCATGTTGTGGGGAGGCAGAGAGAAATCTCTTCACATACTCCGTGGCCTGTGGGAGTTGCCTTTCATATTGGGAAGCTGAACCTGTGAATCTGACCCAGCTGAACAATGGAAAATATATCTGATACATGAGATAGGAATGGAAAGAAGACCTAGAAGATACCCATGAAGAAAAGTAGGTACATCTTTGCCAGTGACGTTGACTCCACCTGAAAACATTTCATTCCTTACCTGATCTGCTGAGATAATGTACTGCAAGCTCATACTACATAGGAGGAGAAGTATTAATTTTCTTTTCATACCTTTATGGTTTCAAAGACAGAGACACCTTTGGTTTCTCCAGTGTAGGATTAAGGGAGATGCCCAGTCTCACTGCAGCCTAACTTCAGTACAATGTCTGTTCCATGGAGGAGGCCAAACTCTTTGGAGCTCAATCTCTGCTGGAGATTATGGGCTCATCCGCATTTTGCTAGCACAATGCTTTCAAATTTACAAAAAGGCCAAAAAAAAAAAAAAAAAAAAGAGAGCCTACAGAGCTATTCAGTCATGGAAAAAGGGATAAACTAGTTTCTTAGCATATATTTAAGAGATGATTAAAAACCCAAAATTGTATGAGCATACATTGAATACAGAAAAATAAATTGATGGCTTTATCTATCACTTCTATTAAGACAGAGAGAGAGAGAGATTCAGTCAGTATTTCTAAGATCACAGACTTGAGAAGCTATTCATTAACAAGTACTTCAAAGATGTAACATGGAACAAAGTCCGGAGTACTTCTGACTTCTTTACTGAAGTGACCCGCCATGTCACGGAACGGACGGATGAGGAGAAGAACATGCTGTATGTCACCATTTATCACCAGAGTAGTGGGGAGAGGGCTGGGGTGAAGAGAGGGTGGATGACTTACTGAGAAAGTCCTGGCTTGCCTCCTTAACTTCCTCCTTGGTACTTGGATGGTGGATTATGAGGCAGAGTCAGCTGGCTTCCACTGTAGTATCTTCATGCTTCCAAGTAAGCTGTTAGCTATGCAAATTTCTCAAATGCTAAATTTATATCGCAGTGTTGATTATGAGTCTTGAACAAATAAGAGTGCTGAATTGGCTTCAAGTCTGATATGGTAGGGTTTTCTTAAATTTCCCACTTCCTGGCAAAATGTTGATCTGAGAGAGCTTGGTAGATCGACTGACTCCTTGGGAGGAGAAATGAAGAAGTATGAAACTAAAATTCAGAGTCTTTAACAAGGTGCCAACAGCTGACGGGGTTTGCAGAAATGACCAAAGTGGGCCTCTAAGTCACGCACAGCTCTGCAACCAGGCCTGGTTATAACTGGACTAAAATGCTAACAGAATCATAAATTCTTTTACGTAAAGTCTTAATGGAGAAAGATCTGCTGAGGACTGTTTCTGAAGGTGTTTTTTTTCATGCCAATTCTACACAAATAATAGAAATGTTTCCAAGCAGTTGGATTTTTCTCTCTCTAGATTAAAAACAGAAAGATCTCTAGTGAGTTGTTTGTAGTTTGGAAAGGCCAAAAATGATCTATTCTTTTTCTATTCCTATCAGTTTGCCCACACAAACTTGTCTCACTTTTGCTGCAGATTTCTATTTGAGGACAAGGCTGCAGACATGAATGAAAGTTCATTTGTTTATCCATTCTTCACATAATTACTTTTATAAAACTATTCAGGCTAATCCCTGGCTGTTTCAAATTCATACTCTAGAAGATGTCTGGTTCAGGCTCAAGTCTCAAATGGGCAGTAGGTGGTTCTGACTCTGTTCATGCCCATCAGGCATCACAGCTGTTCAAATCTCTGTGTGCTTAGGATCCAGATTTCATGAGAGAGGCCCAATCACAGGCTAGCAGGCAACACTTTACGGAAAAACACTCTTAGAGCTTTTCTGCTACATCTGACTGTGGTCCTTGGAAGAACCCTACTGACTGGCTGCTTCTCTATCTGGCTTGACAGTTCAAGACCACCAGGGTTTTCTTCCTTCTGTCAGTAGTTCCAGCTTCCCCACCAGCAGTATGTAAGCTTTTCATTGAAGAAATGTCCTTTCCACAGAGCTCCTGGACCAAGGAGGGGCTTGGCAGCCCTGCAGCTTATACTATCCTCACTGGGAAAAAACAAAGATCAGCTCTCAATCTGGCATTCAGCTACTCAACTATATTGGCTCAAAGGCACTTGGCTTTGGCTCCTACTAGATCATTTAATGATGCCACAGCACCAACGGGGTTCCTTATTCTGCTTCCTACATTTCAGAAATCCACTCTCCCTAATTCCTATGTAGGTGTAGGAAATACATGAAGAAATGGTGAAGACATGAACTCAATGAATCAAAAGGCAGTAGGCCACGGTTTGTTACATCTGGGCCTCTTGTCATCATCACCGTCATCATTGTCATCATCGTCAGCATCATCGTCAGCATCATCCACTTTCATTTTTCTTTGGTCAAATTTTTCCTTTGTTACTTTTATGACAAACTGCCTCTTCAGAGATTAACGGCCATACAGCACACCTTCTTCCGAGTTTTGACACCTCCCAGGAATGATGATTTTTACCCGACACAGTTGAGTGTCTCAATGCCTTAGCACTAATACATCAAATATCCACATGCTTGATGGTTACTGCCAACTGCTCCAGCTAGAATTTTGCCCTCAGATTAAATGAATCCTGGTCAGGAAGAGATCAAGGTGTGTGTAGGTTTATAGTCTCACTAGTAAGTCAAGCGTGAGTGTCTGCTTAAACACAGGGTAGCAATCCTGGCCCCCCTGCACTCTGGTTCAGGGAAGGCTTTGCCCAGAGACAGCCACTTAAATGCCATTTGTCTGAAATGCTCATGCTCCTACGTGGTCTCCCAGCCATCTCCTCTCCATGAAAGGTGTAGAGATACCTGTCGTATTTAACACAATCCAAACAGATTTCAGAGGGATCCTGATTGTATTAGATGGGCTACCTTGAACAGATTCTTGTGAACCTTTAGTGAGCACCAACTTCAGTTTGACATGAAGGCTGTGTCAACTACGCAGTACACTTGTTTGGTTGTGGGGTGCATCTCTGATGCATGGCCCAATAGAAAATGGAGATTCTGTCATGGTGTCTGAAAGCTCTAACACTTTCTGCTACATTGGACTAGTGTTACAAAACCATCAGGTTTCCCTGCCAGAGGCAGGCTCTTTAGAAATAGGGATTATAGTGCCAATTTCTACTCTGCCAACTAGAATGAAATCTAACTTTGGTTGTATTTGTCTAATTTTCACATTAAATGTTTCCACTCTATTTCCTTAAACCATTGGTTCCCTGAAAGCATGTCCTTGCAGCGTTACATGGCCAAGGTAATAGTCCTGCTTATCTTCAATGATTTTCTCGCAAACATCTATTTAACATGCCTGAGTGGACTACAGTGATTCCACTGAAAATCAGCTGCTCTCTCTCATATGGGTCTAAGTCATTATAGGTCCCTGGAAGGCCCCTATAAGAACCCATAAGGACCTAGATGTATACTCATCTCATTGAATTCAGAATCGATCTCCATGGCACGGGCAGAACAGGCTCTCTTCTTTTGAATAATAACAGAAGGAGTGTTATGGAAGGATGCCTGTACGTGGAATTTGTTTTAATTGTTGAGTTCCGTTTGCTTTTTTAACACTTAAGAGCAAATAAGGAGAAATCACATAAGAAAGCAGCATGAAAAGCTTCTCACTTGCAAGCAGTGTCAACACCTTTTCAGTCCCGGAAATTCTACACCTATTTTTCTATCTGCTTTTCCATTCCCATTATTTTGAATAATAAAATCTATCATGTCACCATCTCCCTCTCATCTGAACTTCAAGAGGAAGTGTTAGCACCAGCATGAGTATGGCTTTGTAACTTAATTTGATCCTGATTGTGCATCCTTTACATCTGAGAATTGCATTATGTTAGAACACTGTGCTGCTCGGATGACCTGGATCTATTATAGGGATCCCTGAGTGGGATGCTGACTGGCAGGTGTAGCCTGCGGAGGCACCTGGTAAGTTAATATGTTCTGGAAAGATGCTGGGGCAAAGGGAAGGCTGCATACACGCAGCAGTCGGACCGGAAGAGGGTCAAGGCTCTTGCTCATCTCCGGACTGTTCTCCATCACATGGAAGAGAAAGATTGAACTCCTTTCAATGTCTAGAAATGAGAACCTTTACACTTGTTCTCAATTGACACTTAGTCCTCTCTTTTTTTTGCCTGACAAGATAGATTTAAAGGGTTGTACTAGTTTAAAGGGAAAGATGTTACAGGAACAGTCAAAGTGGTTACTCTCTGTGACCCAAACCACAATGGTTATACAGGTTCTAGGGCCAGGAGTATCTGTCTATGCGTGATTTTCTACTTAAAGTTTAATATTAAACATTTTCTCTTTGTTTTGATGTAATGAACTTTTTTCCTGAACTTAATTTTTTCAACGGCAAAAACCCCTGCATCCCTGTACTTCACATGTCAGTCAGTCAAGGTCACGACCAAAGGCTACTGGCAGCATTTGCTCTCCTGTCTGGAAACTGCCTCGTGGGCACGGAGGTCCAGCTGCAGAGTCCCAGAACAGGCTGCATGTGGAGATGAGCTGTGTGTCATCATGGCATTACCCATTCACAAATGGCCTAAAAAGTGCTCCTGTCACTGGGTCTCTTGTTCAGCACGTGCTCTGACCTTGTGGCTGTCCAGCCCAGGTGTCACCATTTCTCCAGGGAGCTGGGGTACAGAATACCTGTTGGTCCAGAAAACTGCATCACACTGGCATGAATAAAAACAAAAAGCCTTACTTACTGTCTGATTATCAACTTCCTGTATCATAACTTTAGGATGAAGTTTATGGCTATTCTCCCTTAATTCCATTTTTTTTCTCTCCTCTACATGAACAAAATATTTCTCTAGTCTGGGATATACACTGGCTTAGTCCTCTTAAAAAACAGCTTCGATAAAATAAGGTTTTGGTAAAATTTCATCTTCTTCTGGTGAAAAAGATGCTTCAGGATTGGCAGCAACAAAATAAAACTAATAGCCAAAACAGTAACATGTAACAATTCCCAGCTTGAAATATCACAAAGCAATGGTCATAAAAGGTCCTTCTCTTCTTTCGTGACATGCTTATATATATCAAGCTGAGGTTACAGAGTTTGACATTCCAACTTCTTTAAAAATTTGAGAAATCTTGTCTTTTGCCTGGTCTTACAGCACAGTAGATTTTGGACTTCTCCCGGAACCAGTTACTAAACACTACTGCAATGTCCCCTTCAGTGGCCTTTCATTGTTCCTGTGGCTTAATAAGGGACTTCTTTAAGAAGGCATAGGTGCCCTCCTCAGATGACCACAAAAAGAGATGAACTAAACAAACATTTAGTGACATATCTTTCCAGAACTCCCACGACACCGCTGTAAAGGATCATGCAAGGAACTACATCCCCACAGTCATCATTTCATGTATTTCTGATTTAGCTGGTGGCCACGCTGGCTTCCTTCTGCCGCAGTCTTTCTTTCTGTTATTTAAGAAAAAACAAGTTTATTATTAGTTCTCTAATTTTTCAGCTTTCTCAAAGTTTGACAAATATGTAGTGTAGAATGTTGAGTAGAGTTGTGCCAAACACCGTAGAGATGAGTATCTCTATCTTTCTTTCCCTAAGCCCTTGGTTACCTTCCCTCTGAACCTATCACCCTTATTTCCCAAGTGTCATGGATTGAACTGTGTTCCCCCAAAAAGACATGTAGCCATTTGGCTGAGCCATGATCCCCAGTATTTTATGACTGCCCTCCATTTTGTGATTTTCCTATACTGTATGTTAAAGAGGTTCAGGGCGGGACTGAAAATCCCTTCCTAAAGTTAGCTCCCTGCTCCAGTGTAAAGGGAGTTTCCCTGGAGTGTGGCTTGCACCACTCTTTATCCTTTTATCTTACAAGAGATGAAAGGGAAGCAAGCAGAGAATTGGGAACCTCGCACCATCAAGAAAGCAGCACTGGGAGAATACTGCATCCTTCAGACCTGAGGTTCCTGTGCCAAGATGCTCTCTGAGCAAAGACTGATATAGCGCAAGGACTTTCCTCCAGAGCCACCAGAGGGAAAGCCTTCCCCTGGAGCAGACACCCTGAATTCAGACTCATAGCCTACTGGCCTGTGCAGGAATAAACTTCCCTTTGTTAAAGCCATCCACATGGTAGCATTTCTGTTAGAGCAGCACCAGATGACTAAAATACCATGTAAGCAAAGAAAGCATGATAAAAAAGAATAACCAGTCAAGCAACTATCCACCCAGTCATCCATCCAGAACACTAACCCTTGCCACATTAGCTCAAGCGATAGTGGGCTGCTTTATCCTATTCTCTTCTTTTGAGGACAAAGATCCTAACTGGGTAGTGTTATTCAAAGACAACCGCCCACTCACTCACAGATGAAATTAGGATATGCTCAAGAAATAGCTTATAAGGAGACTGTATATGAAAAGTGACTGTTTCCAAACTGAAGGTGTTTGAATATGATCAAACTGGCAGAACTGAAGAAAGAGAATGCAAAGTGAAAGATGACCAGGTTTCGTCTACACTGAAGGGCAGAAGTTCCCATTTTGTCATGGGTGCTGTCCTCTGTTGTTTCTGAGTTTCTTTTCCAAGGACAGTTTTCTGAAGAAGAGGAGGATGGTTATTTGTTGGGAAGATGTAAAAATAAATAAGAGCACATAACATAAAAAAACAGACTGTCACTGTTACTGTGACTCCAGAGAAGTACATATATTATGCATAGTAAGGATGAGTATGTTGGGCTCTCAGAAAAATACCAAGTAAAAGTGAAAAGTATACTCCTTGGGAAAGACAAGAGGAAGATGACATCCCTTGAGAACTGGATCCTATGTTGCTTCTGATCTATGAGATATACTGTTGTAGCTAATTACTAGATGTCGTAGATTGAATTGTGTACTCCCCAAAATATGTGTAGCGGGTATTATGTGATGTTCCTCTCCGTTGTAAACCCTGCCTCTATGATGTTAATGGAGATGGGGGTAGCTGTGTCGGTGGGCAGGACTCAATGGGTTAAGATTGTGGTGTGTTCAGGGAGTCTCTTGAGATATAAAAGAAGCTAGCAGAGAAACTGGGGCACCTCATACCACCAAGAAGCAGTGTTGGGAGCACAGTGTGTCCTTTGGAAAGGACTACCATCTCTGCTTATCAAAAGCTCCCAGTCGAGGGAAAGACTGACAACAAGGAACTTCCTAGGGAGCCAAGAGAGAAAGCCTTCCCCTAGAGCTGACACCTGGATTTGGATTTTTGCTCTACTAGACTGTGACAAAATAAAATTTATCTTTTTAAAGCTATCTACTGGAGGCATTTCTGTTATAGCAGCATGAAATGATTAAAATACTAGACATAAATTTAAACCCATCCTAATTGGTTTGCAGGCACTTCCCTAAATTCCACCCTAACCAACCAATCTACCAGCCAGTCAGTCAACCAACTAACATAGACAAAATAAAAGATCATAACAAGCTGAGTCTCATGATTGGGAACTTGCTCAAAGCAGAGGTCAATATATAAAAGAATGCCATAGCAAACTCACTGTCTCCCCTTTGTTTACAGCAATGATTCCACTTGCTCTGCCTTGGGAAACCTAGTTAGGCTGTAAAAAGTTAAGACATAGGTCCATGTATAGGGCCAGGGGGAAGGAGTTAGTCCAAAGAAGGAGGAAGATAAAAATCAGAGCTGCCATCACGGATTTGTCCATACAAGCGGAGTCTATGTGCACTCATCTTGCCTTTGTCTGACCAAGCTGTACGGCCCTGGCTTCTCCATGGTTTATTTCTCATCCATCAGTCTTAAGCAACACAGATTTAGCTGTTGACGGGGTTGTTATCAGAGCTATCATGTTCAAATAATCTCACTTTATAACTTACACACCACTCAGATCTTCAAAGGAAATAAAGAAGCTTGCAAGAAAGTACTTGTCACAGAAAAGGGTAAGGTAACTAGTTGGGGGAACATTAGGGCCTAGAGAAGGTAGGGTCAGGGGAGGGAACGACACTCTTAACATTCATTGCTGTTCTCCACTGCAAGGTCAACAAAACTGCTCATATTTCTAAGAATAAAAACATCAAGCATTTACTAACCTCTTCAGTGCTATGCATTTTACATATCTTTTCTCAGTTAATACTCAAAATAACTCTAGCCAAGAGAAAATGAGACTCAAAGAGGTTAAGTAAAAATTCACTAAGCTTTTACAGCTAGTAAGTGGCAGACCTGGGATTTGAACCCAGGCAGTTGGCTCTTAATGATTTAGTTATTCTGACTATTGGCTGTACCACATGGGTTAAGATTCATTGTCATCTTTACAGAAACCTGTACTTTGGAAAACAATTTTCCCTCAAAGCTAGGAGAGCCAATCAGCCCAGGTGGAGATACAAGGGGACCCAGATTCCGGTGCTAGCTTTTATTATCCATTGCCATGTGACCTTAGGTAGGCTGTGTCTTTCTGTATCTCAATTTCCCTTGATATTGAAAGAAGGTAAGTTCTTCCCTTTTCTTTGAGAGGGAAAGGGAAATGATAAGTATGAAAATGCTTGGAAGAAGATTTCAGGAGAAATGGGCTTTGAGATAAAAAGGATCTTGGGGTGCGGTGGGGCAAAGGATGTGAAGTAGAAAGAGACTAAATCTGGGTTGATCAAAAATGACCTTTGTTGAGTTTACAAAGAGAAAACATGAAGCTATTTTTTTTTCCCCTACAGATTGTTTTTTAACATACGCTACTCTGTGGTGGAACTGAGAAGTTGTATATTATTGGATTCTAGATACTCTTCAGATTCTCTAGTTACTACCAGTCATTCTTCTGAGTTTACTCCAGTAAAGTCAGACACACTCATGGGTCTACCTCAGTAATAATAACAGATCTTGAGATCAGGCTGAAAGATCCATCTCACCAGACTGGCGGAGGGATTGATTTTCTTTGTCTCCACTTTCTTCTCTGACGTCAACTTGCTGACTGATTCCTGAGCCATTTTCAGTCTGAAAAAAAAAAAAAAAACAAAAACAGAAATTTAAGTGGGATGGGAGAGAAGGAAGAGAAAGGAATAAAGAAATGGAAAAACAAAAGAAAGAGGAGAAAAGAAAAAGGTCACATTAAACAGAAATCCAACTGCTTTTGAGTTAATCAGTCAGCAGTTTAAACACCTAGAGTTCTAAATTATTGAGCATGTAGCCAGAAGGGATCTGATGGAGACAGGATTCATACTAGGGTTGTGCCTTTATAGGGCAAAAAGTAGAAGGCGTAAACAGTAACTGAAAGGCAAGGAGGGGATACATGCATCCTGGGATGGGCATATGCTCAGCAAGTGACCTCAGCAGTCAGACAGCCATGAAGAATGACCTTTTGCAGAGCTGGACTGCCCTGACAGCAGGTGCTTTTAGCTAAAGTGATTTTATAAAGTGTGAGGCATTTCACAAAATCCAACATTGAGAATGCCTTATATTGTTATTAGGGGCTGTATGAAGATGCAGATGTTCTGTGGAGAAGCAAAACAAGTCAAGTGTATATAAAGAAAGTTTTATATCAAGGACCAGAGCACCTCTTCGCACACAATGGGAGGACAGAGGTTTTATAGTGGCAGTGAACAACAGCAGCTGCATGCCAGGGACTTCCATAACGATCTGACTTAGCAAATTGTGGCACCACATAAGGGTGCTCATGTTTGGCCTTGAAAAGCCTGTTTCCCCTTCAGTTCACCCTTGGAGGTCAGCTCTTACAGTTTGGGTTCGGCAGGAGAGATGTCTTTCCCTCCCGACTGGGGATAGATACTGAAACAGGGCCAACCAGATATCCTGTGGTGTCTGCACATACGCAAAGCCAGCCAAAGCCAAGCCAAGAGCCATCGAGTCGGATCCGACTCATGGCGACCTTAGGGGCAAAGGACAGAGAAAAGTTACTGCATGCCCAGAACAAGGGGAAGGCCTTCTTGGATAAGGAGACGGAACCAGAAGAGAGAAGGTGACCCAATTCCCAGCTTCCTTATCAGAAAATGCTCTGGGCCTAAGGCCTCTACTTGGGCAGCCTGGATGGGATGCAAAGAGGCAGACTATTCCCCTAATAGAGCACTCTGCAATTCCCATCAAGGTGCTAGAAAAAGACGCAAAGCAGTACCCAGTCCTGGCATGCCCATCACCTACTCTGGATGTTGAGCGGAGCTGTGTATCTGCAGTATGGTGCGCAACTCTGATGGATGTTATATTTGTGCATCATTTGAGGCAGCATTTAATGATGGTCACCAGTAGGACTGTCCCCAGCAGACTGATCAAGCAAGGTTGAGGACAGATCCCAACCCTAAGCTTATTGAATACGACAAAGGGTGCCCTTGCCCAACCTCATGCATATACACCATGTTCTGATTAAATTATGTAAAAACAGCAATATTTCTTCCTATACAGTGCATTATATAAACAATGCACATTTCATTACAAGGAATACAAAAAGCTCTCCTTCTCAATACAGTTGCGCCGAGTATTACCACTGCCACAGCAATGAGAAAATCTGTCTTGGAAGAAGTAAAGCTAGAATGCTCCTTAGAAGTGAGGCAGGTAAGACTTCCTCTCATGTATTTCGGACATATCAGTCCCTGGAGAAGGACATCATGCTTAGGAAAGTAGACACTAAGCAAAAGAGAGAGGAAGACCCACAATCGCTGCAACAATAGGCTCAAACACAGCAACAGTTGTGAGGATAGCATAGAACGCAGCAGTGTTTTGTTCTGTTGCACACAGAGTCACTGTGGGTTGGAACTGACTCCACAACAGCTAACAACAACAATAACATACCCTAAAAGAATGCACTCGACATATCAAATTCAGCTCAGACTATACTGGAGATACCCATTATATATAAGGCATTTGCAAACCAAGATGATGGTACACAGCTTACAGCATCTCTTCTTTCGGGCTTCCCTCTGACCAGCGTTCCTCACAAACAGAACATCTACTAGTGCTCTTTTGATTCCCATTACAATGGAATAGCTCAGAATTACCATTTTTGCTTAGGCCTCCTAACCTAAAGGACACATTTTTGGTTATCTTTTGCTTTAAGAGTTCCTTCTCATTCTCAAATTCTGGTCTCCTTCCTCTGAGTCGGTCTTTTACCATGCTCCTACTTACAATCACCTTCCTCAATCCTTGCTCTCTGAGAATGAGGGGTGGTGCTGGTGGTTGGGGTATGGTGAGGGTAGCGCAGGAGTCAAACTCCACTGGGGTCCTCACTGCAAACCTCTTCTTACTGCTCCATGGCTGTTCTGCAGACCACAGGCAATCTGAGTATATACAACCACACTGCCTACTCCCCAGGACATGCCACATCTCAGTGGCTCTTTTCTGCTCTTCTCCAAATGTTTTCATTGATTTATTATGTGTCCCTTTCACAGCATACCCTTGAAAATCATAAAGCTTTGGAAGAAGGTGTAGCTTGGTGACAAGTTACTTCAGCATCAGCCAGAAACGATTCAAGGTCTAACACTGCCAGTAATTAGAGAATGTGGGGCACGTTAATCAGCTTCTCTAAATTTTAGTTTTCTCATATATAAAAGAGGTTAATACTGATGTCTCAGTATCATTGTGAAGATGGGATGAATGAGAGCAGTGGGGGCTGCATATAGGTGGGCATGCAAATTTATATGGGAATGTACATTTTCATCCAATCATAATAAAAAAATAAAAAAATTAACATTAAAAAATCTGGTATCCCTGGCATATAGGAAATAATCAAAGAAGGATAAGCATTATTGAACTGATTATCAGAGAGAAAAAAATTCTTCAAGAACACATGCCAATAATTCTGGGCTACAGTATAAGCAAAGCTATTAGCAAAACACTACCTTTGAGGGGACACCACTTAGATGTGTCATGCAAGAAAAACAGATCGGTGAGTGCTTTTACCCTGACATTCAGTAAACCAAAAAATTCACTTTTGTTTCTCTGATTTGAGGCAGATTCTAAAAGTCACATCTAGAGGCTAAACTGTGTGACAAAAATTTCTCAACCACACTGAAATAAGTGAAAGTATCTATTTACCCTTCAAAACAATGGTTGGGAATACTTCCTCATATTTTTTTCTTGTTTCCTAGAGGTATTATAAGTAAAATTGAGATTTCAAGTATTGTGGAACTTCTAAGCAAGTCTTTTTGGATAATCAAAATAACACTTGCTCCTTACAGAACATTATACAGTGAAACCATCAAGACCAGAACTTGACAGGACTGCTTTGTTTTCCAGGTTTCACAAATTTTCCACCTTTCACAGGCCATAGTCTAACCACTTTTCTATTGTTATCAGTTGAAAACATTTGAGTCTTCCTTCTCTGGCAGGTTTTTACTTCACAGAGGTTTACTGCATATATATATATATATATATATAAATGAAACATTTTCAATTTCGTATTAAAAATATAAAGACAAAGTAGTCACTGGCTTTTTTTTTTTTTTGTCAGAATGCAGTCAAGTCATGACTGGACCAGATAATACAAATTCTCACATGCAAATTTTTCCACTACACCATAAAGTTCACGAGGGTAGAGATCTTCACTGTCATTTTTACTGTGTCCCTACTCCTTGATACAGTAGTTGGCGTAACTATGAATCTCCTTAAATATTTATTAAATCAACAGAGACCTACAGGATAAATCTACTGGAAAAAGTAATTTTCTAGAGTACTGTCCACCTGAATTTCTTGAACATGCTGAGCCCAGGACTGGCTTCACAGGTGTGAGCTCTGTGTGTCTCCCAGGACTCTGCTTAGAAGAGCCCTGCCCTTGGTTTAGGGCTCTGTTGCCACTGCTGTGAAATTATTCACAATTTTCGAGCACAGGACCCCACAAATTATGAATCTTGTCTGAGACTTTCCAGCACACTTAAAGCCACATAAACAAAGCAGAACATTTTTCTTGGCACATTTATTATATAAGAAAGGATAATTTGGCTGTATAGAATTAATCCCCTTTTCCTTGCGCTTACTTCTATGGTTGCACTTACCCGACTGTACTGTGACTATTTTTATGCACCTGTCTTTGGTACTAGACTGGAGCTTCTAAAAGGTAGGGACATGACTTCATGGTCTTTCTTCACAGTGTCTTGCACAGTACCCAGCATACAGTAAGTAATCAACACACGTTGAATGAATGAGTGGTTACAAATGATTAACCCCTACGTTGTAAATATCCAAGCATCAAAAATGGTTATGGAAGGGTAATGTCAGGATTATAAAGCTTTCTCCAAATCTCTTAAGTCTCACTGGAATGGGACTTAATGCTTACCAATGCTCAGGACTGACCCTGTAAAATAGAAACCAGAAAACTCACAGGGAATTCTCTACATGTCTTTAACATTCGAGTCCACATCCCTTTTAGAGGGCCAGGGCACGTCATGTATATTAGTACGACATACGATTTAGATTCCTTAGTCGAGCAATCAAAGCTCCTTCTCTTCTAAGCCTGGTTTACTTGCTGATCTTACCTCTTCAGATGCAGATCTGGTTCATGTTCATACTGTGCCAGTTTAACAAGCTGATTGTCCTTGGGCAAATCACTGAATCTCGCTTAGCCCCAATATCCTTATCTCTTCAAAGTGAGAAGAATATCACCTAGCTAACACAGTTGCTCTGAAAACTAAAGGAAATCCTTTCCTTTGACTCACTTCACTGGTACATGGTGCTCCATGCATTAGCCAAACTAAACCATTTTTTTGCTGTGGCTTTTCTTTTTTTCACCTCTGCATCTTGCTCTCACTTGTCCCTCAGTGACTTTCTCACTCATTTCCAAGTGTTCAAATTCTTCCCATTCTTCAATTCCCAGCTTAAATGCCAAAGTCATGAAAGCTTCCTTCATCTCTCTTAGCCAGAAGTTAATTGCTCTTTTCTAAAGTGAAAGGGCATTTTGTGCCTCTCTTAATGCACTTAGCACTTTTCACCTTAGAACAGTGGAGGTGTCTTATTTCTCCTAGGCCACTGGAATTAGGTGGGCAATGATCATGTTGTATGTATGTCTGGACCCACTCCCTGTTCCTATGGCTAGCACTGTGCCATGTACAGGTTAGTACTTAGCAAATATCTAAGTGACTGACAAATGATTTGCATTCATAACTTTTATTTTCTACCTTAAAAGAGTTTAAATGTTTAGTATTACTAGCATTGTAAAGCAGTTATCTTTTACATTTATCCTTGGGAGAAGAAAGTACAAACATAAAAAAATCCAGTTCTGTTTACTAATGAGCAGATTGAGTCCTAAACAAGAAGAGAGACAGGACGCTGTAGAACATCCAAATGTGCTAAACATTCAGACATGTCAGCTTATGTGTACAATCCAGGATGCCTAAAAAGTGTCCACATAATTTATCCACAAGGAAACTGAGGCTCAGAGGGGTTAAAAAACCTGTCCCAAGTCTGGAATTTGACCTTTTCACTTAGGAGGTAAGAACTTTTCTTCATTTAGTCAAAGAGAATCTTGTGGTTAGACAATTCCTAGCTATATGTTTATGTTCAACTTCCACCTTGGCTCAACCGGAGTTGTTTTTGTTTTTGATGTACACATTTGTTTTACTTTTGCTTTTGGTCTAAATATTTGTCTCCAGCATATCACATGAGTTTGCTCAAGATTACTCACAGACCAGTCAGTACCTAGACTTGATCTCAAAAGTTATATGGTACCCTCTTGAAACAAAATTGAAATATATGATAAAAGAGTTCAAGCAGGCTAGAGAAGGAAATAAATTCATACACGCCCCAAAAAAGTTAACTTTCAAAACCATCCACCTTTTCTTTTTCTTCGCTATAATGTACAAACTATGTAAGGAGTTACTGGGGGCCCACTAAACTGAATTTCTCCTAAAGTCTAGAGAGCAAAGACAAAGTACGAGTCGGGAACCCACGGATCCCTGCATCTAGTTCTTACTCTACATACATGGTTTGAAATTTTGGTTTCATATTAGAACAACCCGGGGAGGAGTTATGCTTCCAGTTAGGATGCAGAAAGGTGCACAAAAACACTGTTCTCATCCTAACAATGAAAAATGCTGGATAATGTCTAAAAATCATAGTGTTTTCCTTCAACTCATCAGAGAGCTGAGGTCCCAAGGGAGCTAAATGAACTACATTCCAAAGAGTGACACATCTTTCCAGTCTGAGGTTCAGCTTCCTATTCTTTCAATTTTATTTTCTGGGGACATCCTGAAACAGATACTGTAGGCTTTCTATAGGCTAAATTTCTTTACCAGCAGCCAGACCAACCCAGTTCCGAACTCTGCTATCTATCAAACTAAAAAAGTAGATCTGAATTCTTTTGACACTCAGTATTTCATTAGTTTATGGTGCACAAGGCAGAAGATACTGAAATCATCCAGCAGTTTAAAACAACAGAAGTGCCTTTATTTTCGGCCTTAGGACTTGAGTACACTGGCCAATAGAGAGCTCAGTGAGATACTGATGAAGACAGGGAAGTCAGGATGGTTGACACTCTCTGCCACTCAGGGTAAAGCCAATAGCTTAGGGTTGTGCTTTCAAAAACTGTTCAAAAAGCGGTAACATTTAGAAGAGGTGCCTCAGTGCATGTTCCTGCTGCAACCAGAAAAGCTTCACTTGATCTGTTTTATACATTGAGTTGCCCATGCATTTTCACTTGATGAGAGCCCTGCTGCTTAAAAACAAACAAACAAGTAAACAAACAGTAAGAAAATCACTGTGTATGGAAAGGAACAGAATCTACCAGAACTTATGAAACTTGTAGGGAGAAAAAGAGAAAAATAAATAAATATGGTTCCTTGCTAGGAGAGTCACAGCCAACAGAAACCTTCTTCCTAAAGGACTATCCCAAAATACCTTGGAGATGAACAGCTGGTTAAGAAGATTAGTTCTTTTAAAAGATTAGTTCTTTGAAAGCCAGATTCCAGGTTTTGAGCTCTAATGAAATGTTGGTCTCAAAAGTCGTAACATAGCCAGCTCCACCCCCGTTGATTTCACCAGCCCCAGAGTGAACATGAAATGGACCTATTTGATCATATCCCGCTGAAGTGTCTCCCAATTTAATTCTGAGACTGCAATTAACATTTGTGGAAGGGCGAGCTGCTCTCTCTGCTTTCTTTCCCATTATGAATTGAAAAACAAACAAATGTCTCAGCTGTAACAAGGTTGCCAGTTTATTAACTTTTGAATTAACTCTTAAGTTTGCAGTCCAGGTATATTTTCTATTAGAAAAGGTCATGTAGGTAATTGGTTGATATCGTGACACAGTTGATCTCAAATCACGGTTTAGGCTGGGGCTCTACAGTGTAAACAGTATGGTTCATTCTAGTTTTAAAAATGGATGACTCCTCCCAAATCCCATTTTGTTTTAAACACCAACTGGTGATATTTATCAGCAATTCTCCCCAGTGGTAATGAATGATTCATTTCAGCTAGTGGAAAAATACAATCTGGTAATATTACCAGAAAATACTTGTTAGCAAATCACTTATTTTTGTAATATAGACAAAAGCAGCTGGGAAGTGACCAAAGGAGCACCAAGGTAGCAGTTTGGGGTTATAATGGCATTAGCATCAAAAACAAAACCCTATAGCCATGAAGAACAGACTAACCTAAAAACATTAATCACTTCACGACCTAAACAATGCACACGTCTTTGCCCAAGACACTCAGAGTAAACAGCTCTGAAAACATTGGTGGATGAAGGCAATGAAGAGAGAAGCATTTCAGGGAGGTCATCCTATAAAATGCATGTTGGTAAAAGCATGAAATTTGACTAGCCGCAATGCAAATCTGTATTAAAGAAGACCTAATATCACTCATCACTAAAGAGAGGAGGTCAACATACACTAGATAATGGACAAGACAGACTCTGTATGCTAAAATGTACAGTAGCGTACCTTTCTATATGCCACAGGGAATTACCAAGTTCCCTAAAAAGCAGGATGGTAAAAGATGAAGGTCCAAAGCACTGCGCATGTAGACTTAATCTAACATTTAAAATATGTGAACCAGAAGAACTCTTTAATCTGGAAACTGTTCTGACATACGAGGACAGATAATTAAGTTAGTGAACTCATCCTAGAAAAAGTGCTACAGCTACCTCAGTGCTGAACAGCACTGTGGTCATCTTCAAAGTCCTCCCCTTGAGAAGCTATTCACTGATGCCATCACCTAGTCTACCCTTCAAAGCAGTTCTGGAACTCTTTATCTGGAATGGCCATCAGAGCTGTCATTGTATTAACCTTGATGTCCTGAATGTCATCAAAATGTCTTTTTTTCAATATTTCCTTCATCTTTGGCTAAAAGAAAAATTCATTGGAGGCCAGATCCGGTGAGCAGGGAGGGTATTCCAATACAGTTACTTGTTTACTGGCTAAATACTCCCTCACAGACAGCTATACAATTAAGTTTGCGAACATGTCACCATGCACAATGGCCATTCCAGAAAGGGTTCCAAAACTGCTCTGAAGGGTGGACTAGGCACTGGTGTCAGTGCATAGCTTCCCAAGGAGACAACTTTGAAGGTGACCATAGTGATATTCAACAAGAAGACAGACAATAAACACTGAGAATGGTTAAGTTTTTGGACCTTGTATATACAGGAAATATGTAGATCAACAAAAGAACACGAGGAAAACATTCCTTTGTCACGGGCTCAGTAAATTTTCACCTCTGATCTTGTGAGTGGTAGACAAGGTTTTTAAAGATGGAAATGGTGTTGGTACCTACTGCTGAGCACACCTACAGTATAAGTGAATTGTCAGTCTTTAATCCTGTTCCCAGTCTGACTACCCAGTATGGTTGGATTTACCGGTCATTATTAGCGACAGCTTCTCCTCTAAGCAAATGTTGATATTTTAATGGTCTCTCATTAGGAGAAGAAAGTGAAAGAATAGGTATAAGAAGTGGAAAATGTGACACACCAAGTGGCTATCCACTCCTTTTGCCTGACCTCCTTGCAGCGTTGAACTAAGCAGCCACAGAAGGCACAAAAAATGTCATAGAAGAGATTCAAGAAAGGTTCATGCCACCTGCTTTATGACACTTTATATAGAGAAGATGAAAGCAACAACTAGATATTTTCCTCAATCAGAGCGACCTTAAAAGTTGATAGTGTTAACATTATAGAGGCTGTTTTTAATTTTGTGCTTTTAGAAAGGAAGGAGCCCTGTCTAGTTATCTCTCCAGTCACCTATCTGGTAGTCTGAATGTCAGAAGCAAAGTTCTATCTGCTCTGGAGAGTTGGTTTGAATCATGTGGACACTCCCCACGTTTCTACAAGGTACTGTCCCCAGTTCATTCAGTCACGTGTTTCTTTGCAGCAGGGCAGCAGAACGGACCTAATGCTCAATTTTTGTTCTAAATAAAAAAATTCAATCAGAAAGACCTGCCAGGGGCTGCTGGGACCATTCTTATCACCACTTCCCTTGACCACATTCCCTTACCAGATAGTTTTGATACAGCTATTACACATGGTTAAGAGTTGTGAACATCAGTAAGTCACTCTCCACTAGTAACAACAAAACACAAGCAACAAAAAGACCAAACTCGTGAACACCCTGATGTAAAGAGAAACTTGTTTCTCACGGCAACAGCTGATGAACATATCACTGACTAATCCATGTGGTATAGTCAATATTCTTTGTACTGCTACAACTGTTTTTGAGTAACCAAAATCTTGTGTGTGATATTAATGATGCTGTTCAAAAATTTCCATCGTGTTGGGTCATCTTTCTTTGGAATTGGTACAAATACAGATCTGTTCCAGTCAGTCAGCTAGATAATCTGTCTTTGAAATTTCTTGGTATCGATGGGTGAGTACTTCCAGCTTTGCATCCATCTGTTGAAACATCTGGGGCCCTATTTTTCACCAGATGCTGTCAGTGCAGCTTGAACTTCAATTCCTTCAATACCATTCATACTTGACCATATGCTACCTCCTGAAACGGCTGAATGTTGAATAATTCTTTTTGGTACAGTGACTCTTGTGTGTTCTGTCTGTCTACTTTTGATGTTTCCTGTGTTCAATATTTTGTCCATGTGAAGTGTCGTCGAGTCGGATCTGACTCATGGCGACCACAGAATCCTTTAATATTGTAACTCAAGGCTTGAATTTTTTCTTTAGCTCTTTCAGCTTGACAAATGCTGAGTGTGTTCTTCCCTTTTGGTTTTGTAACTCCAGGTCTTTGTACATTTCCTTGTAATGTTTTGTCTTCTTGAACCATCCTTTGAAATCTTCTTTTCAGCTCTTCATCACTATTCCATTCACTTTAGCTATCGTACATTCAAGAACAAATTTCAGTTTCTTCTGCCATCCGTTTTAGTCTTTCTTCCTTTTTAACGATCTCCTGATTTTTTTCATGCATGTTGTCCTTGATGGGCGTCCACAACTCGTCTGATCTTTGGTCACTGGCTTATACTGCATCAAATCTACACTTGGGATGGTCTCTAAATTCAGGTGGGGATATCCCAAGGTTATTTTTTTCACTTTTGTGGACTCGTTTTCATTTTCCTCAGCTTCAGTTTGAGCTTGCATATAAGCCATTGATGGTCTATTATTCCATGGTTGATCCCTGGCCCTGTTCTGATGGATGATACTGAACTTCTCTGTTGTCTTTTTCCACAGATGTAGTCAATTATATTCCCGGGTATTCCATCAGGGGAGGTCCATGTGTATACTTACTATGTACCTTAGTGAAGAAAATGATATCGGCAGTGAAGAAGACACTGGTTTTGCAACATTCCGTCATGCAATCTCTGGCATTGTTTTTGTTGTTTCTGTCACCCAGTCCATATCCTTCTTCTATGTTTCCAACTTACGCAATTCAATCACCTGTAATTACTAATGCATCTTGATTGCACATTTGATCCATTTCAGACTGGTAAAAATCTTTGATTTCTTCATCTTTGGCATAAGTGGTTGGTGCATAAATTTGAATAATAATCATACTAACTGGTTTCTTTGTAGGATATTATTCTATCACTGATGCTGTACTTCAGAACAAGTCTTGCAATTTCTTTTCAATGAGGATTATGATGCCATTCCTCTTCAATTTTTTATTCTCGACATAGTAATACATATGACTGTCTGATTCAAAATGGTCAGGCCAGTCCATATCAGTTCACTAATCCCCAGGACGTTGAGCTCTGTGCTTTGCGTCTTTGACAACTTCCAATTTTCCTATATTCACACTGTATACATTCACATTCCAATTACTAGTGAATGTTTGCAGTTGTTTCTTCTCATTTTGAGTTGTGCCCCATCAGAAGTGAAGATTCCAAAAGCTTGACTCCATCCATGTTATTAAGGCTGACTCCACACTGAGGAGGTAGCTCTTTCCCAGCCATAGTTCGGGTGCCTTGCAACTTGAGAGGCTCATGTTCTGGTACTCTATCAGGCAATGTTCCACTGCTATGCAGAAGGTTTTTACTGGACAATTTCCTTAAGAAGTAGATTGTCAGGTCCTTCTTCCTAATTTGTTTTAGTCTGGAAGCTCAGATGAGACCTGTCCACCACAGGTGATCTTGCTGGTATTCGCTTCCAGATCACAGCAACATGTAAGTTGCTGTACAAGAAACCGACAGATGAGTGGCAGATAAAACAACAGGTAACCCCCAAATCTTTGATCTCAGGCAGGTCAATGTGGCCACATTCTTAGGCAGGGCACACACACTCTTTTACTCTCTCTTCAGAGTCTGACCTCTGACCCTACCCAGCCCTCCATCTCCCAATCATGTATTGCCTCCCCCCAGCCCCCCAGGTCAGTTCACCAGCAGCTCTTGGGAAGGCAGATCAGGAGGAAAGTAGTAACTGTTCTTAGGTTTAAAAGTTATCTCCTTACACATCAGAATCTAGTCTCTAAAAGTTATCCCATGATAAATTACCTTATCATTCCTATTTTCAAAATTTGACACTTCCCTTACACCATTCTTGAATAAGACATTTTTCTATTTAAAATGTAGAAAGTCCTCAGAGAGACCAAATTTCACCGGCTACAAGACCTGCCACTTCACAGTTTTGGTGGGCTATTGCTTGTAGTACCCAAACACACTCTGACTTCGAGTGATTAATTGCAGAACAAAGGCCCTTTCCGTTTGCAGAGCTTCTCCCCCAGGTCACAGGGGAGTGGAAGTGAGGGGGAGGGAGGGTTCCTGGATTTGCCCTGGAATGCATGATCACTTAGAGCCAATCACTCCGCACTTGGTAGACATGACACCCTGCACTGAGTCTACGATCTAGGTGTAGAGTGAGAGCTCAGTGCATTGCATTTCCTTGCTCGGGGACAGAGAGGCATCTGGGAGACAGCTTGGAAACTTAAGTCAGCTTCATGTCAGAAATGTGTACATTTCATTGAAATGCATGGCTAGACTTGGGAAGACATTTCCCATCCTGATAACGAAGATGTGCATGTGCCTGCAGATGCCAACTCCCCTTTTCTGGTTTTGAAACCTGTACCACCTACTGAGTCTCACCAAAACCCAGAACTGATCAGCGCCGGTGTGCAGGGTGACTAAAACAAAGGGTGAGAAAATAGGGGAGACTGTCTGGGGCAGGGAGCCTTTCTGGCGCCCCTTAAATCATACTACTCAGGCAACCCCCTATCCATCTATGCCCAAGGCGGGAGCTGTCATGAGTCCCACAGATAAGTGATTTAGAAATATTCTAGCTGAATGAATGAGACTCACTTTGGGTTTCCATTGCTCTCTGCCAAGTTAGAGAAACAGAGTGCAGACAGATGCTCTCTAAGCTTCTATTTGAGCTCCAAAGAGGTCTGAGGCTTGGCACAGCCATGAGATCCCAATGATTTCCACTTCCTCGTTTTTTTATAGTATTTTTTTTAAAACAAATTGAAAGTAATACCACTAAGAACAGAGTAAGTGATTGTTTTACCCCATTAACTGATTTTTCTTGTTCTAAAACTTGTCTATCCTCTTCAACGGAGCTATTAAGATGTTCCCTGCCTGGGCAAAAGTGACACATATGGGCTATATCTGAGGAAATGTACCACTAAAATCCAAACAAATCAAATGTCTCACTTATCATCAGTAGACAGTAAATCCTGTAATCAATTTCAAGATGGGAAAAGAAAACAAAGTGCTTATTTGTTCAGCAAATATTAATGGAGCACCTACTACATATGGTTAATACTTGTTGAACAAATAAACAAGCACTGTAATTGAGCACCTACTATGTATAAAGAAACTCTGGTGGCATAGTAGGTTAAGTGCTACTTCTGTTAACCAAAAGATCAGCAGTTCAAATCTGCTAAGTGCTCCTTGGAAACTCTATGGGGCAGTTCTACTCTATCCTATAGGGTAACTGTGAGTCAGAATTGACAGCAGTAGGTTTGGTTTTTGGTTTGGGTACTACGTAATAAGGAAATTAAGGTGTTAGAGAGAAAACAAAGGAGTATAAGAACTTGTCCTTGTCTTGCAAGGCATCTAGGATTTATTCAGGAGTCCTTGTGATGGTACAAACAGGTAAGCCCTTGGCTATTAACTAAATGGTTGGCTGTTGAAGCTCTCCTGTGAGGAACCTCAGAAGAAAGTTCTGTTCATCTGCTTCCAAACAATAACATCCTTGAAAGCCCGATGCAATGTAGCTCTACTCTGCACACAAGGAGTTGCTGTGACTCAGAATCAACTCAAGAGCAACTGGTTTGGGCAGGATTTGTTTAAGGGAGAAAATGTCTATGAGCATACAGATTAAAAATAAATCAAACATAAATGACAAAATAGAAGAGTCAGTCAAGTCCCAGAATTCTGTGGAAAAGACAGCTCATAGAGATTGGGTGAAATCTTCACAAAGGAGGCAGGATGTGATCATTAGATTAAGCTTTCCTAGACTGCACTCCCACAGCTTGTACAGCACTTGATACATTATAGATGCTTTATAAGTGTTTGTTGAACGCAAGCTGATTAGGTGATGCTGATTTGTATACGAGTGCAGAGAACAGAGAGACTGGCATGTGTGGGACACCCAAGAGGAGAACTCACAGAGGAGGGGGGATGTTGCACCAGCCCCAGGAATAACCACACTCATGATTCCTCTAAAATGTGCTTTGAGTTTCCCAGGTGTACAACTTTGCCATGTGACCTCCCCAAATGTCCTTACTCTGTTCTTCTCTAAGTAACTGAATACATCTGTGCTGTCAATAGCCAGCTCATTTCTTTCCTAAAATCTTGGGAAATTAGGGTTCAAGAACACCTCCATCTAATAGTTTTAAACTTGGCTGAACATCGTAACCATCAGGGTACTGTCCTCCTCCCTTCCACCTGCAAAACTTACCTGATAAATCTAGCCACAGCATGGCCAAAGCCACGGCACGGGCCAAGCCAAGGCATTTAATGAGACAACCAAACAAAATGTGTTCTGGCTCTACTGTCTCTATAGGGAACCTTCCTATTCAGCAGATCTGTTTACATCTTTATAAAGCTCTCCAGGCAAGCTGGAAGATCTGCTATGTCTGGGAGCCTCTGATCTCTTCCATTCCTTCACTGGTCCTTGAATCCCCTCTACAACGCTCCTCCAGGGCCTGGCCCTATTTAATGGCCAAATTCTTCCCAAAGCCATCTCTAGCCTCCACATCTCCTTGTGATTATCAACTCCTTCAATCTCTTACACCACCTGGGACCTTCAATGCTCATGTAATATTACTTTGCACTCAGTTGTTAAGTCCTTTCTATGTCAATAAACATATATGAGGCACTGTGCTGAAGAATGTACCATGCAAGATATAACAAGGAATAGGTTCATGTCCTAGAGGTGGAGAAAGACACATAAACCACTACAATAACAAGTTATAATGAATTAAGTGTGAGAGGATGGTAAGAAAAACACGCTGCCAGAGATCAGAGGAAGAGACAGTTACTTACGGGAATTTTGGAAGAGTTCTAGAGGAGATGGTTTTCAAAGTGGTCCCTGAAGGATGACTATATTTGGAGCAGCAGGAAATAACCAGGGACATGGCAGTGTGAAGAAATGATCCAATTAGAACACAAGGCAAGAAAGTGTACATATGAAACAGTGAGTGGTCATTATGGAAGGTATGTTGATGGGAGGATGAAGCTGTACGGAATAAGCCTGGACAGGTGAGTTCATGGCAGGTTTCTGGAGGATTATGCTGTAATTTGAGAATATGGAATACTTGAAAAAACTCAATCTTTAGATTAAAGAAAAACAGGGTCTTCTCCCCCCTTTGCTACTTGTGAAACCGGGACATCGGCAATTCGTTTCCTTTCTGCTGTGCTTGTCTGCGAAATAGCAACAAACCTTCCTTTTAGGGTTGCTGTGAGGACCCAATAAGTTAATGGATAAGTAGATAGTGAGATTAATTCTCCTCCCTTTACTTCATCAGGACTGGAAAACAACTGAGTATTTTTAAAGGAATGGGTATTTTACAAAAGTAATCCACTTTTGTTTTAGAAAGACTAGATGTAGTACTTAAGGGAACGAGAACATATTGGCTGAGAAAACAATCAGCAGGATGTTTCAGTAATCTGGGTAAGAGATGATGAAGTCCTGAATTATGGCAGTGCCACTGAGGATACAGGGCATAGAAGGCTACATCAAGGTGGCAAAGCTGAGAAGCGTCACCAATAGACAGAAAGTGAATCTTGAAGGACTGGGGACTGATGATGACTCAGGTTTCCAAGCAGCCTGTATTGCAGGAGAGTGGAGGTACAAGTGATAGTTAGGGAATCTGAAAGGATTAAGTTCTGTCCAGTGGGCTAAGAATGGAAGTAATGTGTGAACCCTCCATGTATTCTCTTTCTGCTGGCAAAAGGAAGTCAGCAGCAGTGGTAACAGTGGATGTGAGGTACACCATCTTCAGTCTTGTATAAAGAAGGACCACACCTTGAGAATAGCAACCACAACAGAGTAGGGTCCTCAACATTTAAACAGCTTGTACCAGGAACATTTTGCAAGAGAAGAATGACTTTTGTCTGTTTGCTTCAGCAGAAACTATTTTGGTCTTTATTACGGCAGTCAAGCCTTGTCCTTATTGATACAGGGCAGAGTGAGCATGCAGAAGGAAATGAAAGTGAAGAATTGAATATAAAGTCTTCTTTCAGGAAACTAAAAGGGAAAGGAAAGGGATGGAACGCCAGTTTACAGAAGAAGCAGGGCCAAGAGAGGTTTCTTGTTCCTTTTTTTTTTTGTAAATCAATGATCCTATAATTCTTACCATTTGTAGTCTGCTACTTATATCTTCCACCTTACTCATGGAATGTTTTCAAGTTTATGGAAATAGTTATAAATTTGGTTTGGGAAATGAACAGAATTTATTCCTAGTGATTTTGATACTCCTTTGTACATTAGGTCTTTGGGACATTTAGTATTTCTATAGCTGTATATAACTTCCGCTATGAGTCAGAATTGACTCGACAGCAGTGGGTCTGGTTTGGTTTTTAGTCTTTCAAATGTAACTTAGGAAAATTAAAAATTTTACCCATTAACTAAATCAAAGCCAAACGTATTGCCACTGAGTCAATTTCGACTCACAGTAACCCTAAAGGACAGAGTAGAATGGCCTTATAGGATTTTCAAGGAGTGGCTGGTGGATTCAAACTACTAACCTTTTGTTTAGCAGCTGAGCTCCTGACCACTGGGCAACCAGGGCTTGAAGATGTATTATTAAAAGGAGTACTTAAAACTTTTAGGGCAAAGACAGTTAACTTATTAGAAGCTATGGACTGAGCACACACAGAACATCAGAATTCAATAAATACAAGTTTTAACATATGGAAAATGTTCCAGGAATCCTTTTATTATAAAAAGAAAAGAATTCCTGCAATGTCTACACCACAGTCAATGGCTCCTTTGTAGGCTGTAAGCCCCTGAGTTCTGATTTTAACCTGAGCAAATAGAGGACCCTGAGGATAGCCCTTGGGATACGCCCCACAGCAGCAATGAACTCTCTGCTGTAGCTATACAACTAACCATGATAGCTAGTAACTTAATAAATGATAAACAAATGTCTTTTGGCATTTAGCTGGACTGAAAAATAAAGTAGCTATCCATTTCTCCATGGTATAAATTATAACTATGTATGTAATGCAGATTCTTATTTTTATTTTGCATAAAACTCACCAAACTCCTTATTCACTCATTATTTTTCCATTGTGGGTTCTTTAAATGGCACTTTTAATGTCTGCTTTGGCTTACAGTGAATTATTTACCAAACATGGAGTCATGACTCCCCCGGAACTTCTCGGCCTTTTGCAAATTCACAGCCTGTTTTGCGGACAGCAATGGTGGTGGTGGTGGTGGTTTGTGGCCTCTCTGTGTGGGCAGATGTGGGGAGCTGTCTTAAGATATCTTAAATGGTGAAATATTTTATAAGGAAGATCTTATTTCAGTAATGAAAGAGACACAAAAATAAATGGCAGAAAATGAATAAAGAATAGCCAATAAAAGTAGTATCCCAAATTAGGTAATTTCCTTTAAATTACATGTACTTTTGACAATCTATAGATTTAATAGGTGGAAGAAATGTGTGAGATCTAAAATTCATTGTGAGTTTGGATATCAAGAGGCACAAATATAAAAGTGCAGGAAATAGTAAAATTGAAGCAAAGTTGCCTCTGAGGATAAAAATCTTGAAGAACTGTAATAAACTGTAACTGTGATGGTGGATATAGATGAGCAGAAGAAAATGTATTTTGTATTTGCACTTTCAATAAAAAACAAATGTGATCTTCAAAACGCACTTTTGTATTTTATGGGCAGAATTGAAGGAGTGATGCAAGACATCTGTAGACCTCTCCCCTTTCTAAGAGGGTCCCCCCAATTTTCCCTGTCACCCAATGTTTCTTCCACTCACCTACCAGACCTTGGTTTGAAATGTCTTCTGGGACAGCCTCTAAAGAGCTCAAGAGTAAAGGGGAGGGGAATTATCTCAGAAATAAAACACACAGTTCTTCAGAAGATTAAAAAAATAGTTTCTAGATTCATAGAAAATTCAAACGAGAAGAGATCTAATTCATCCCAGTGTATACATTTTACAGATTTGATAACCAGGCACTCTAAGCAGCCAGCCACTCATCCAAGATTGCGCATAGCACACTAATGGTGAAGGACCATTAGTGTGATAGCCTGATTTTTGACTCTGTCTAGAGTTCTGTTTGACACAACTGAACACTGCTGAACAGTCTGTAGGGATAAAAGGGACTGATATACTTCACTGAGGAATCAGTCCCAGAGCTTGGTCCAGCATAAGGACTGGGCAGCAGACTGAAAGACTAAGAAGACGGGGCATTCTAGATTTGTGCCTACATGCCAATAGATCAGTTGCTGTCCCGTTGATTTTAAGTCGTGGAGACCCCATGCTTGTCAGAGTAGAACAGTGTTCCACAGAGTTTTCAATGGCTTTTTTTTTTTAACATCACAACTTTCTTTTGATTGCCTCTAGGTGGACTCAAACCTCCAAACTTTGGGTTAGCAGCTGTGAGTGTTAACCATTTGCACCGCCTGGGAACTGTGCCTAGCCACAGAACTATACTATTTTGCCCAAGATGGGTTTAAATGCCATGGAAAATGTAATGCCGTGATATGCTATTATGTAGTAAGTTGCTCTTCTACTGACACGGGTAATCTGCGGGTAAACTACATGCCCTGTGAACTGCATCTGCCCTATTCAAACAGAAGTATGCCTAACACCAGCTTAATGACAGGGTTTATTATTCAATTATGTGGCACAGGAACATGCAAGGTTATTTATACAGCCATATGTGTGTTTAGAGAATGTTCCAGGACAGTTGTTACCCCGCGTGGAGACATATCCATCTCAATTCTGGATGAAGCTAACGTGTATTTATAGAAATCATGCTAAGCAGAAAAAAAAAAATATTTTCTAGCACCTAAAATTAGCCTCCAGTGGTCTAAATTAGTTTTCAACACTTTCATTTTACTTGGAAGTTGAGTTTAAACAAAAAAATCATTTGCCATAGAAACTGCTCCTTTGAAAACACTTACTAATCGCTAGTTTTTCCCAATGATTTTCACAGTTTTTAGTGGGCTTTCAAATAAACTTAAAAATCAATCAGATTAAATTTCTCTTAATGGGATCCAGAGTGATAGTCCTCATTTCTAGTAATTATAAGCTATCATGTTTCTATTTGAGTGTGGATTTAATTTTTAGGGATGTTTGTAGTATTTATCTTAATGATGTTAGGTTACCTCTGGATATTGAGTGTTTCTTGGATTTACTGGATTCCTGGGAAAAGCCTAACTTACAATCACAATATTAAACGTTATAGAATAGGTATTAAAACAAAGCAATCATCTTGTTTCTCATTTAATTATTAACAAAAGAATTCAGATTAATTTATCTGTTTGGCCACAATCAATATGTGACTCTAACGGTCTAAAATCTAAAATCCTAATAAGAGTACAATTAAAAAAAAAAAAAAGATCCTCACTTCATAAGAAACCCTGGATATTAATCAGTTTGTTTAACCAGATAAGCAGTCATATATTTAAGGTGCTAACATTTCTTAACCCATAGATTTTTCTGAACAAGCTGCTTCCAAAAATATTTTATGAGCCATGGTTAACTTTCAGAGATGTTGTTTTAGATTGGAAGGCCTGGTGATCCATCTTGGAAAGCGTGGCTGGAATGGAGAGAGCCCTGAAATTGCTCAATGGGAAGAAGTGAAAAGAGTCTTGTGAAGTCATGACCCTTTTAAAGGTGTTGGTTTACAGAGTGTGAAGCAGGCAATTCACCAGCTGCACCCAGGAAGCACTGCTGCAAATATCTCTTGCTGAGAATCAGAGAAAATGTCATTCTGAAGGACAGTGGGACACCGCCACCGCTCGCCATTCTTGACCCACAATTAGAGTGCCCAACAACTCTAACAGGGAAGCACTCCTTAATCTGGGACTCAGTAATACGAAGAGAAGATTATTACAGTGAAAAACTACTACCCTCTCTACTGTGCATTTTTTTCTAAACCTTTTTTAATGCTCCAACTACAAAAACGAATTCACTAAAGATTGTGTTCAAAGCCTGAGCTGCAAATTCTTAACCAAAGGCTGTACATTCAGGAACCACCGCTGGGCCTCCAGGCCATAGGATGTGTGCACGAAGAACTGGCTGGTCAGTGATCTCCTGTTAAGGTAAGACGACCTCGGTTCTACCACTCCTCATAAAATACAGAATTTAGGCCACAGCAGCCTACTTTCACTTACGTTAACGGGCTAGGTAAGTAATTACAGAGCAAGAGTGAGGCGTTGAGTGTCAAGATCTTTAGGTCTTTTTCATATTATTAGCAAACTATTTTCTTACCAAGGTCACTTTTCTCTGCCTCAGTTTACATGTAAAGCGGATATGCTCACTTTAACTCCTGTGTTCCACAGGCATAATGGTGGGAAGCTGTGTTGATGAACATTTTGAAATCTTTTTGACTTCTTCGGAATGCAAGAAAGTCCTGCCCAACCCCCCACCCCCCAATTTAATTCCTTGAGACAATAATCAGAAACTCAGCAATAATGGCTCAAGACCTCTAAATTCTGTGTCTTTCAAAATAGCTTCTTAAGGCGAGACATATTACTGTTTTGTGTATGTGTGTTCACCTGCATGGGTAGCATGCATATGCAATTTATAGGCCTTGTCTCTGATTACAAAATAAAGAACAAAAATACTGGCACGATAAAATTTCATGTTTCAATGTTTAGTGAAATACAGATATTATATTTAAATAAACCGTTTCCCACGCTTTGTAGAGTTTTTTTTTGTTTTGTCTCCTTCCACTCCACTTTGAGTGACATTCCCATACATCTGTTCTGCAGGAGTGGTGGCAAGACCTGTTTGAAGTTTAAATCCATGACACCCTTTATAGAACAGTGGCAACCTGATCAAAACAATGATCAAGCAGAAATGCTTTTTTTCCTGATCAGCAGGGCCAAACTCAGTCTCTCTCAGGAGAACACATACCCAATACCTACATCCACACCTCATATTCAGAGCTGAGGCTTTTCTTCGACCCCCAACTAATAAAATCAGGAGGCTGCAATGCGGGCCAAGCGGCATGAAGTTTGATGTCCTCAGCAGGATACAGGGAGTCAGAAGTGGCGCTGTAAATCCAGTGCGGGGCTTCAGCGCTCTGTTAAGTGTGGCCTCTGTCTCAGGGATTTCCCTTTGATGCAAGTTGAGTATATTAATGGGAAAAGCATTCACTTTTATTTGTCCGTACTGTCTGCGACAGCAAGGCTACCTCATTTAGAGTGGGCCAATGTGAAAATACACAGAGAAGCAATCTGTTGCAAATTAGCACAACTCCCCTTTCATTTACTAGCTAGTAATTGGAAGGGGTTAAGAAAGTGTAACTTATCAGATCACGTGAGCGTGACTGCTGTGTAGACAGTAAGCCTTCCCTCAATTTTCCTATAAATGCAGAGGCAATAATCTTTTCTTGGTGCCTGCTTGGTCAGAAAGAAAATACACCTGGGAGAGACAGGAGCATACGTACTCTATTAGGTTTGAGAAAGCAGTTTCCTAGACTTATTAGAACCTTACCTTTCTTTAGATATGTTTTTACTCTCTCGTTTCCAAATCGTCTTGAAGTCACTGCAGAACTCGTACCACACCATAAACACATAGTTGGGGGTGATCTCCTTTTCCCCAGACTTTGGCTTCATCCCAAAATATCCCACTGTTGTTTCAAAACTGCAACAGGCAGAGAAAAAAAGGGAGTGAGGGAAAGGGGAAGAAGCTGTCAATGCCAAACCCCACTGGCCGGAGGGGTGAGGACAGGAGGGCGGTTTCCCAAAGGGCTCTTCTCTAACATAGGATACAGGCTGATAGGTCCTGCAGCCAACCCCACCCCCCGCCCCAAGACTCAGAAAGCCTACTTGACCAAACCAGTTTGCCAAGACATATAACTTTATTGGGGATATTCCTGGTATATTTTGTCTGTCTAAAAACCTACGTGTAGAATTCCAAGGGGTATGTAAGTTAAACCTTTTGAGTTTGGTCTTCATCTCAAGTCCAAATCATTTATCTGCTCTTCCCTTGATGTTTTATGGTCTCATGTAAGACTGACGTCATACTGATTCCAAAGCATTAGCAGCGGTCAGTTAGAAAGCCCACTGGGAATAATTAATCTGGTGAATATGGTATTAAAAAAATTAGAAGAGTGTTCTATCTTTACTCTGGCATAGATGGACTTTGTAGCCTTGACTCAATCACTCGGCATCTCTCTCACTTTTCTCAAGGGTAAAATAGAACACTGATCACATGATCTTCAAGGTAAAGGTAGGAGCCCCCTGGTGGGCACAGTCAGCAGCTCGACTACTTGCTGAAAGTTAGGTGGTTAGAACCCGCAGGAGAGGTGCCTCAGAAGGCAGACCAAGCGACCTGCTTCTGAAAGATCGTGTCTTGAAAACCCCAAGAGACTGTTCTATTATGCAAAGATGGGGCTGCCATGAATCAGAATCGATGTGACCACAACCACCACCAACACATTTTAGATCTTGATGTGAGGCAAGAATAATGAAAACAAACCAGACCCAGGGCCATCAGCTCGATTCTGAGTCACAGCGACCCTACAGGACAGAGGAGAACTGCTCCACAGGACATCCAGGGAGCTCCTGGTGGACTTGAACTGCCAGCCTTTTGGTTAGCAGACACAGTGCTTAACTATTATGCCACCAGGGTTTCCTGATGTAAGAATACAAACCACAAAAATATAATAATAAATTGTGAATACAGCAAAGTTTGATAAAAGACCATCTCTCATCTTGCAAGAAAAACTCCAATCGGGTCAGAAAAGGATTCTGGTTTTCCAGAAATAGTTACCTGGATCAGTAAGAACCTCCCAGTCTACTCCCTGTACACCAGACTGCCCAGGCCTCCCAAGCAGCCCTTCTTGGAGGCACTAGCTTTGCAACAATTTATAGCTCTGAACTCAGTCTTTCCCCTTCACCCCCACCCACCCCAAGCCTTACAAGCTCATTTGCCAGGAGCAAGAACACTTAAATAAATGGCCCCCTTTTCTAGGGTGTTGGAAACTAATCAAAGCAGGAATGGCTGGCCAGGTTTATTACTTAATGTTCTATCATCTGTTCAGACACAGCGTGTTTTGTGGCCATCCTGAATACAGAGTTTCTAATGGAGCTCTATTCAACGGTGATTGTAAAACCCTGAAGCCCCGTTACTATTATGGAGCATACTTTCATCTCGTTCGAAGTTATTGGGCAATATGTATCTCATAAGATTTTATCACATTTCACAGATGAACTGTTAATTGATTCCATGGCTATGATTAGGCGAGATCCAAGCTGGGGCTGTGGCTCTCAGGCCCATAAATTCTTTGTGCTTCTGTAAATAATAAATCTGTTTTTAATGCAAATTAAAACTACTGGTCAGGGAATTTTGGCTTCTAGTTATTAAAAGACTGGAAGTGCATAAGTGGAGAAAGGCAATAACTGCAGTAATCTCTTAAGGGACCTGCTTATAACTCCAAACATACATATTTCGACTATTGGAGCAAAACCAGTCATGGAAGAGAGACTCAATATCTACTTTCACCCCAGACTGCAGTCTTAATTCTGTGGCAGTCAAAATACTGTTAAAATCAAATGTAAGCTCTATATACTCTTGTTTAATTCAATATGAATGAAATTTATATTAAATATGAAAATTATACTGCTTGTAGCCCAGAAACTCTTAAGTAGAGAGTTATGTAGTTTATAGAAACAGCCCACACATTTCTTAGCTGTGGGATTTTAGAATTGGCAGAGACTTACAGGTCCTCTTATACTATTTCTCTCCTGCAGATGAGAAAACAGGAAAGACAATGGCCTTATTCATTGGCAGAACTGGGACTAGACCTCAGGTGCCGTGATTGCCACTGAAATGTTCTTTCTGCTCTATCTTCCTTTTGCTTATGCTTGCTAACACAGGCATTTAAAGTATAAAAATAGTCATTTCTTGGGGGGAGGGGCTCTATTTTAGATATGATTATCCTCCGTATCATATCCAACATACATTAACTTTACTAGAGCACATCTATTGTTTTTTTCTCTTCTTTATGTTTACCTTCTACACAGATACATTTTTATTACCACATTAACAGAAGAAAGCCACTCTTCTTTAAAAATTTGATGTATATTTAAATTTATCATAAAATGATAACTACCATAGTTATATTCTGTAGCTTAATTTTTTGCCACAGGAAGAAATACACAGTTCCATAAACAGGATATAATATATGCAGTTCTTTCTTTATTATTACTATGGGAAATATATATGTAACACTGACAGAATGGCTGCAACAAGGAGCTCAAGCATAATAACGATTGTGAGCATGGCCCAAGACCGGGTAGCATTTCATTCTGCAGTACTGAGAGGGTCACTACGAATCAGAACCAATTCTACGGTACCTAACAACAACATGTGTATAACAAAACATCTGACATTCCAACAAGTTGTTCACTTTTTGTGTTCAGAGGAATAAATTCTCTTCTCATTCTCCAGCAGGAGATAGGAAAGAGTACAGGAAGTCCAGTCATTATGCTCCATGGATCACTCGGTCCTTGGGTTATTTCCAACATGTTGCCAACACTGGCCCAGTTGCAGAGAATCACAGCACTGTTGGTTGGTTATCACAGGGTCTGAGACAAGCATGTCTTCATTCCTGGGGTCCTTCGTTTTCCCAGCTCTCAACTGAGGCCATCTGCCCTCATCACCTCTCCCACAGGGATCTGTGAAGCCCTCTGTGCTAACCCTCAAAGTGGGATGGAGATGAAAGTAAATACTGAATTTCAGCATTTTTTTTCCTATGTGTTTTGGAAACTAGGAAAGCAAGTGAACCTTTTGAGAAGAACCACAGCAGACAGATTCCCAGAGGACAGCCTGGCTTAGGCATGCTTCAGCATGGGTGAAGATGAGGCTGCTCTGAGGACGTGCCTTGTCTGACTTCAGTATTACCCTCTAGTCCAAGAAAGAGCCCAAAGCCAGAATAAGAACCTACAACTACGTTGTAGGCTCTAGACTACTGTACCGTCTGAACAAAATTCTCCTCCTTTCCTATTCAGTTTTGATTCACAGGAGGCTAATTATTGAAAACCTTCTGAAACTTGGGGCAGGAAATTGCTGATGTTCAATGACCAGGTAGATTTTCTCCAACAGACAGGAATGCTTTTCGAGATTTCTATTGGTCAGCAGGTAACTCTGAAGTAGCTTTCAACTTTTCAAAGATGGATTTCTAATCACATGTTTTCATTTACATTTTATTTTATATCACTGTCAACTACTCCCTGACTTCCTTCTTCTATGTTACAATTTCTTGACTCTTTTACTTTTGCACCATGGAGATGGCAAAGTGGGACAACGTCCACTCATTGTTTTACACGCAGCCTTCGGAAACTGCTTAGGAAGGGCAAATATTCCTTAGCCTCAGAGTAAACTGTTTCTCCTGAGGATAAAACAGGAATTTAGCAAATCTCACACGAATATTGCAAAACTGACCACCAACCTCCTTAAAGAGTGTAACCAAACAACTGTGGTTTCTACATTAAAGACGGCATCTAGCATATTTCATGTATGACATGAAAGCTAGACTACCTTGGCCACAAAGCCACAGAAAACGCTGACAACCAGAATTTATGACCCCCTCCAGCATGGCTAATGCACAGCAGCAGCCGTGGCCCCTCTAAGGTGGGCCTCCTTTTCCTTAAGCCAGAATCTTGAAAAAGTACTAGAAATTTGACATCTTCTCTGGAAGTTGGCTGGCTTGGCTCTGGAAGTAGCGTTTCTGTTTAGACTGATACCAATACGCCCTTGTTGATGATCTCTTTTCTATATGTGAAATATTTCCATACGACAGAAACACTGACTTTACCCACTGAGGAAGGAAAATTTGGCGTGGGGATGACCACTTGCTGCTGCACTGAAACTGAGTCATGGTGACCCTGTGTGTCAGAGTAGCACTGGGCTCTGCAGGGTTTTTAATGGCTGATATTTTAGAAGTAAACTGCCAGGCCTTTCTCCCAAGGCACCTCTGGGTAGACTGGAGCCTCTAGCTCTTTAGTTAGCAGCCCAGTGTGCTAACTGTTTGTACCACCAAGGGAATCCAATACAGGAAGGAATTAGACCAGTCAAAGGCACAAAATTCTAAAAATACAGCCAAATGGTTATTTTGGTTTCCAGTGATTATCACGATAGAGTGACAATCATAAGTCAAGAGCATGTTTGTAGTTAGAAGAGTGTAAGATCTGCCTCCCTCTTGCTTTCGTCTACCCTGTTTTTCACTGGCAGCTACAGAGCGAAGCAGGCCACTACACTGGTCCTCTCTCCATGGGCAGACAGACAGTACTCTCCACAAGTTCCAGAATCTGGGACACCGTGCTTAGGCACAGCCTGATGGCAGGAGGAAGTTGGCTCACTACTAGAGTGTTGACTTGCATTTAAAATTGTAACTCCCTTCATATTATCTGTAAAGCACGTTTTCCCTTATAGGCCATTTCTGCTCTCTACTTCTCATTTAATTTTCTAGACCTTTTAGGATTGGCACCAGCATAATCAATTTCAGCTTTCTGCTCTGATGGTGAGAACACCTCAGCATAGTCCCACTCACATTTATAAGAGGGGGATTATTGCCAAGTTGACTACACTGGTCAACTGACAAAGAAAAAAAATCCATCAGGAATCAGGCTCCATGATTACGGCTTTCTGACACATACACAGTTACCCTCTCATGTCTGTGGGAAGAAAAAGTGAAGAAGAGGCCTGAAGTGAGTTGAGAGGTCAAATAGAGGGCCTCTGAGGTCTCTTCCAATTTCTGGGCAAGTTTTCCAGATATATAGGTCAGTTTCCTCTCCCCTTCCACTCCTATTTCTACCTCCACTGTAGCCTCTAGGATATGAGAAATATACTCTAGGATCCGAGAAACGACTCAAGTCTTCTAGATGTTTCCAACCATTCGGTTAGTCTGGTGTTAATAAGAAGTTCTGGTGGTACCTTGATTAAGTGCTCAGCTTCTTAGGAGGAAGGCTGGTTGTTTGAACCTACCCGATAGCTCCAGGAGAGAAAAGCCTGGTGGTTTCCTTCTGTAAAGACTACAGCCTAGAAAAAGCCACAGGGCACATCTACTCTGTCACATGGCATCACCAGGAGGCAAAACTGGCTCGAAGGCACCTAACAACAGCAGCAGTTATAATGGTAAGGAGGATCGAATTGTTCCTAGCTTCCAGGAAGCTGTCAGGGGCAGGGTGACGGAGAAGAGGCCAACAGATGGCAACGGTGGTGCGTACCATGTGAGAGGAAGGGGACTCACTGCTGAAGCATTCCCTGCCTATCAGAGAAACAGATTCCTGACTCCCGGGACTGTGCTTCCTTGCCAGCTTGCAAGAGAATGCGATGATTCACGGGCCCCGTGCAAGAGTGGCTATTCAAAGAAAAAACTGGAACCAAGCAGGACTGCTTACCTCTTCTGTGCATTCTCCAAGTGACTCTCTTCCATTTTATGTTCCTTTTTGGCTATGAAAGAAAAATAATGATTATTAAAACAGCTTCTTCTTCCATTATATTCTTTACTTTGCCATCTCACTTTGACTACGTTCATTTATTTTTGCAATAAATCTGAATTCAGGGTTGGCAACCCTGGCCACGAGTCCTGAATACAGCACTTTGTTTGTTACATAACCTGGCTTTCTGATAACAGCAGTAGCTACAGGTGACAATATAATTTATTGCTCTAGGTAGGCCACTTTAGAAAGTGAAAGGCAGTGGCACTTAAATTGGAACAATGCTGGGCTACCTAGGACATGTGGTCCTGTAGCCACAGCCAGCCTTCTTGTGAACCTAGACATGTGCTACAGAGTTTACGCCTTACCCCAGCATAATAAACCCACTAGCATTTCAGCAGTTCTGCTCAGATTCAAATGTATTCAGGAATCTTTGCACACACTGCCACCACACCCACTTGTCCTTTGCTACTCTGAAGAAGCTTACAAACTCCTTTTCAGAATGATGTTTTTAAATACACAGGGAAAAAATGAGACAACTAAGGAAATCAAGGATATTAAGATACAATTCTGAATCTTCAGAATAAGAACTTATGCTCTCTAGAAAATATTTAACTAGGAAGTTTCATATTTTTCTAATTAGAGGATAATATTAAGTATAATAACATTCTTACATCTCAAAAATGTCCAGGAAAAACAGGCAGGGGATACCATCATTTATATGATCTTAAGATTCCTTTAGTTTAAGTCTAGATGATGTGAAGTGAATTAAACAAATCTCCAGTCTAGGTTGTGTTACTCTGAGGAGAGGTATTAAAATAATGTTTAAACATCTTGCTTTATTAAGCTTGACTTTGCCATTTAATAGCTGTGTGACTGTGAGCAAGCTGCTAATCTCCAAATACTTAGTGACTGTCTCATCTGTAATGAGAACACAGTGAATATTCTCAGAAAGCTATTATAAAGATTAAATAAGATAATATGAAGTCCGACAATTACGTCCGTGACTTAATTGTTCTAAGTGTTACATACCTCACTGCTGAATATCACTATAGGCACAGTCCAAGTACACCCCTTTGGAAGCTGTGCACTGATGCCAGCACCTAGTCCACCCTTCAGAGCAATTTTGGAACTCTTTCTGGAATGGCCATTGTGCACGGTGGCAAGTTCACAAACTTAGTAGTACAGTTGTCTTGTGAAGACGTTTTTAGCCAGTAAATAAATAACTGTATTGGAACACCCTTCCTACTCACCTGATTTTGCCCCCAATGACTTTTTTCTTTATCTGAAGATACAGGAAATATTCAAAGGAAGACATTTTGATGACATTCAGGACATCAACGGTAATACAATAGCTTTGATTGACATTCCAGAAAGAGCTCTCAAATTGCTTTGAAGGGCAGACTAGGCACTGGTGTTGGTGCACAGCTTCCCAAGGAAAGTACTTCAAGGGTGATCATAGTGATCTTCAATAAGGAGGTATGTAGCACTTTTTCTAGGCTGAGTTTCTGAACTTAATTGTCAGTCCTCATATATCGTCATGGCTTGAATTGTGTTCCTCCCCAGAACGTGTGTGGCCATTTGGCTGGGTCATAATTCCTGTTACTGTTTCATGTTCCTTCACCTTGTAAATCCTGCCTTTATGACGTTAATGAGACAGGATGGGTGGTGATTGTGTTGGGGAAGGACTCTGTGTAAATCTGTATTGTGCCTTGAGGTCATCTCTGGAGATATGTAAGAAAGAATCTAACAGAGAGATTTGGGGATCTCATAGTATAAAGAAAGAAGTAGTGTAGGGAGCAGAGTGTGCCCTTTGGAAAGAACCCCAGGGCTCTTGAGCCTCCAAAGCTCCCAGTCCAGAGGAAGATTGATGACATAGACCTTTCTCTAGAGCCAGCAGAGAAAGACAACCCCTGGACCTGACACCCTAAATTTGGACTTTTAGCCTCCTGGACTGTTACAAACAAAATTTTTCTTTTTTAAATCCATCCACTTGTGGTAATTCTGTTAAAGTAGCACTAGACGACCAAGACACACATGTAAAGAACTTCACACAACGGGGGCTTAATAAACGACAGTCGTTATCAGCATATCCTCCACCTCATCATCATGATTGATTTTAAAGTGCAGATCTTAGCAAGTGATCTCCCTGCTCAAAACTTTCAAACAGCTTACCATCCATCACCCTTGACATCAAGTCTAAACTCTTCACAAAGTCCTACAAAGGCTTGCAAGGCTGGTCCATGGCTCCTGCCTGACATCACCGCTTTTCCTCTGCTTCCCTCCTGTAGTCTCGCTTGCCATCTTGCTGTTGCTTAAGCAAGTGATCCAGTTTGAGTTACAGTGACAAGAAGGTTCAAACTGTTATTAACTTTCATGAAGCTGTTCACAAGCACAGTGATGGAGGACAGGTAAACAGACGGAATTCATGTCCTAAAACCTGTGTTTGGCAGGTAAATCTCTTCACAGGTATTCTCTGAATCACAGAGTCTTCACACTTGCTGCTCCTCCTAACAAACTATTCTGTCTATTGTCCCTGCACAGCTGGCTCTCTCACCCCATTCAGCCCTCTGCTCGACTATCACTTTCCCTACTGCTGCTGTTAGGTACCACCCAGGCAACTGTCAACTCAGAGAGACCCCATGTGACACAGTAGACCTGCTCTATAGAGATTGCCAGGCGGCTATGATTTTACAGAAGCAGGTCACCAGGTTTTTCTCCCTTGAAGCTGCTAGGCAGGTTTCAGCTGCCGATCCTTCAGTCTAGCACATAACTGTCACGCCACCACGGCTCCTTCGCCTTCCCTGATGTCACTGAATTGGCATCTATCTACTTGATGGGCTATTCATTGGCTTATTTGTTTATTATAAGCAACTGAATGTAAATTTCAGGAGACAGTTGCAAATATGGAAAAATGCTACCATGTTCAGTAAGCTATTTTAGTTTAAGCCCCAAACCAAACTCACCACTAAGGAGTCAGTTCCAACTCATAGTGAACCTACAGGACACAGTACAACTGCCCCACAGAGTTTCCAAGGAGTGCCTAGTAGATTCAAACTGGTGACCTTTTGGTTAGCAGCCACAACACTTAACTACTCACCAGTGTTTCTATGCTGTATAGTCTACTTAAAAGGGACAGACATTAGCTTTCCTAAACATAAAACTTTACATTTAAAATATAAACATAAGCTAAAGACAGCTAAAGCTATGATCACATAGTTATCTCTAAATGCTACAAAATTTCAACTAAAAAACATAGTTGTTTTGCATTAAAACTATTTAGCTTTGATAGGTATATCATTTTGCACAGCTAAGGCATAGACATGGTCATCTTATGCTGTATGATTTTTCTCATTCTCCTCGTAGGAATGCTTACGAATTAGTCTGGCACTTAGCCAGTCAGATGCAAAGAAGTGACCTCTGTCTCTCCCAGGACATCAAGTTCTCCAGAAGGCCAGGGTTATAAAATGTGAGCTCAACCAGTGGCTTGTTTTTATCCAGTGATTTTTAAATTACATGCAGAGGCAAACAGAAAGATAAATTCCTTTGAGGCCTGAGTGATGTTTCTGGAACACCTCTGCCAATCTCCAGCTGGCTACTTACATGTTGTGTTAAGGAGACTTTGGCCAAGCCATCATTAGCTATGAAAGCAGTGACAAGAAATGCCCAACTCAAACTGAATTAAGCATAAGATTTTGCAATAGCTCTATGAATACAGTGATTTGGGGGAAAAACAGCAGCCTCCAAATGAAAAGGAGGCATTAAGAGACAACGGACACTTAGAACCTCTGAAGGTTTGGAGAAAAGAACCTTGAAGAAAATGAGAAGCATCTGTTGCTGCTGCTGTTGTTAGGTGCCATCCAGTTGGTTCCAAATCATAGCAATGCTGTGCACAACCGAACAAAACACTGCCGGGTCTTGTGCCACGTCCACAGTCATTTTCATGCTTAAGCTCATCATTGTAGTCCCTGTGTCAATCCATCTTGTTAAGGCTCTTCCGCTTTTTCGCTGACCCTCTACTTTACCAAGCATGATTTCCTTCTCCAAGGACTTATCTCTCCTCACAACATGTCCAAAGTATGTAAGATGCAGTCTCACCATCTTTGCTTCCAAGGAGCACTCTGGTTGTAATTTTTCCAGAACAGATCTGTTTGTCCTCTTGGCAGTTCATGGCATATTCATGGCATATTCAATATTCTTCTACATCACTGCAACTCAAAGTCATCAGTTCTTCTTCTGTCTTCTTAATGCCCATATTTCCGATACATACGATACGATTGAAAATATCATGGTTTGGGCCAGCCATATCTCAGTCTTCAAGGTGACATCTTTACTTTTTAACACTTTAAAGAGATCCTTTGTAGCATCTTTTAATTTTTGACTGTTGCTTCCATGGGTGTTGAAAAAAGCATCTGGAGTCCTCAATTTTTTTTTCTCTTTTCCCAAAGGGCCTACATACAAAAAGACAAGGTAGCTACTTCCATTGTGTGATGTGGAAACTCTACCAGTCTAAAATATTTCTCCTGCTACAATGTGTGATATTTCCATCCATGGTATGATATATTTTTAGTCTTCAAATTGATCTAGTCAAATGTAAAACATTACCTAGAAAGAAAATGTCTGAAGACTGGTGTCACAAAAGCAAACATCTACTCTCTAACAGATAAGGAAATTGTGGACCAAGGATAAGAACTGTTACATTCTAAAACTCTATTTCTGTTTTTTCAGCACTAGAACTGATGCAGTGACACTGTGGGAGAATCAACAGAGGCTGAGAGGGTAAGGGGAAGGTCAGGCTCCTATCAACAGAGGGCAGTCACTGTTATCAGATCTCTTACTTTTTCTAAAAAAGCTATAAAGAGATTTTTTTAAGTGCATATTCCAATTTTCAAAAAATATTTTCACACAGTTTGTAGGACAAAAGGAACATTCCTATTCGCCATATCTCCCTGAAATCTTTGATGTAAGCCTTTAGTAGCTATCTGTTTGATGACATAGATTGGTATACTATTTCATGGTATGTGCCAGACCCTATTCTAGGTTCTTAGGATTCACCAGTGAAGAAAGTAGACAAAGGTCTCTTGCATTCCAGATGTACAAGACGCACAAATCGGAGAGTAAGATTCAGTGAAAGTAAAATAGGAAAAATATTCTAAAGTATAGATGCTGCTGATAGTAAGAGACTCATATGTGGGTTGCTGAAGGAAGGGTGGCCTAGGCAGTCAAAGCATAGGCACTAGGCACAAAAAAGAAGAGGTAATGTTTAAATTGAAGATGATAAGTCTTAGATGAAACTGCTCTGACCCTACAGCTGTGACTAGCAGTGGCTGTTATGTGTGTGTAGGATATCTGCAATCTTTCATTCTACAAAGCCAACTGATAGTAGTATTCAGGTGCTTCTTTACCCAGTTGAAGTAGTAATGCTATTAGCTGTGTGGACAGGGTAGGTAAACTTCCGAGGAAAGTAGGTTTGTAGGAGTTGACAGATACGACACAGCACCGGGGCAGAGAAACAACACACATCTCTGACTTTAGTCTTCTCTCCTCTCCCCATGAGAATCTATTTCATCATCTACAAAGAGTTAAATATAATTCTCTTCCAAATCAGGGGACAAAATAACTTCTTAGAATGACAATAGTGTCACATTTTCAAGAAAAACAAATCAGAGCACTAAAATTGAAAGATTTTGCTTTACATGAAACCTCAGTCTTCCAACTGTCTTTACCAAGACCATGAACAGACTTGATGGTGAACTTCTGTAAGTGCTTGGAGAAACGTGATGGCAAGTTTGCTTGATGACCTACCCATGGCATACTGTCATTTTTCTGTCATTGGTAGAACTCTGATGCTTTTCTTGAACAATAATTTTATCTTTTAAAAACAGAAATAATTACTTTTCATAATTCTGTATTTCAGAGAAAATAATCTGGCTTCTTTAGAAGGGACTTTTTGTTTGAAAGATATGTGGATTTTATTTAATGCAGCCTTTACTGAATAAAGTCCCTATAAGTTGGGATTGACTTGATGACAGTGGATTTTTTTTTTTTTTGGTTGCTGGTGCAGTGGTAGTGGTTAAGTGCTACCACTGCTAACCAAGAGGCCTGCAGTTCAAATCTACCAAGCATTCTTCGGAAACCCTGTGGGACAGTTCTGCTCTGACCTATAGGGTCAATCTGAATGGGAACTGGCTCGGCTCAACAGCAGTGACTTTGGGTTTTGAGTGCAGCAGTTAAGAGCTTAGCCTGCTAGCCAAAAGGTTGGCACTTCAAATCTATCAGCATCTGCTTGGAAACCCTATGAAGCATTCCTACTTTGTCCTACAGGGTTGCTGTGCATCAGAATCAACTTGAAGGCAATGGGTTTTACTGAATAAAGACTACTTGTTTTTCTGTAAATCTTTAATGCCTTGGGATTTTGTTTTCAGGTCCACCTTATCGCTATTTCATCAGTTATCATAAAATCATCCCAAAGTAATAGTTCTAAAATTTTTAAGTCCTATGCCCTAGTAAATGAAGCAGAAATGACACTTTCAATTCAATGGATAGGGGCCCAAGGATTGTGAATCAGATTTTAAGATATTTAAATGGCAAATTTAAGCCCAGCTCTGTCATGTAAGTGTTATGGACAAGTTAAATGTGTTCTACATTAAAGTTTCTCCTTCTGTGAAACAGAGACAATGACACCCACCTTTTATGTAGTTAGGAGGGTTAGTGAAATACATTTCGTAAAGTATCTTGTTAAATCAGAATCTTTGCAGTGATAACTTTGATGGGTTGGTGTCACAGTGAGGCTGCTGAGCATTCAAGCTTCCAGTGAATCAACTGTTCTGACAAAGTTCAATGGAGGGCAGCACAGTGGGAAGAACTTGGGCTTCCCATCCCACAGTCCTGGATTGATTTCCTGCTGCTTTTTTAACTGAGTGATGGTGGGGAAGTTACTGAACCCCACTGAGCCTTAGCCATAGAATGGGAATAATTCAGCCAACTCTGCGGGGATGTTTAGACAATAAGACATACTGAACCAAAGCAAGACTCATGTAGTAATTCACCTATGACACTCCCACGCTTCTGTCAGTTTGTCATACTGTGGTAGCTTGGGTGTTGCTGTGATGCTGGAAGCAATGCTGTTCACACTTCAAATACCAGCACAGCCACCCGTGGCAGACAGGTCTCAGCACAGCTTCCAGACTAAGGCAGACTAGGAAGAACCTGAGGACTTACTTCAGAAAATTAATGAAAACCCTACAGATTGCAACAGAACATTGTCTGGCACAATGCTCAAAGATAAGCCCCTAGGTTTGAAGGCAATCAAAACACACAGTGGCCACAATGGTGGACTCAAGCACACCTATGACTGTAAAGATGCTACAGGTCTGGGCACATGTCCTTCTGTTGTACATGGAGTTGCCATGATTCAGAGGTGACTCAACGACAGCCAATAATATCGACAAGCAGACCGTGGGCACTCAAAAAACAGCAACCATTTACTACTGATTAGCTGGAGGCAAATGTTAGTAGTCACTAGTTCAGTTCTCTGACTTTGGGACAGATACAACTTTCACACAAAATTCTTTTCTTTCTTTAGAATTCCCACAATACTCTCAGTAGATGAGGAATTTGCCTGTGATCATGTTCAAGTCAGATAAAGTATCCTCTGCTCAAAAGCTCACAATATTTTCTCATTTCACTCATAAGGGCAATGTCCTAACCATGCTTTGCAAATCTTTTTTTCCACAACAGTATTCCCCACATTTGACCAAAAGTCTTTCTATTTGCAGTTTCAGACCACTTTGTTATTTTTAACCCTCTGGAGAGGAAAAGAGGAGTGGACTCACAATTTATAAATTACATTTAAAATACCTAGAAGTCAAGGGCCTGTGAGAGTTTATGATTACTTTTACCTAACTCTTTTTTTTTTTCCTTCACATAATGATCAGAGTTACATAATCTTTGACCTGATTACCTGGATCACTTCGATAATACAAAATGACAGATAATGATCCAAGGGTCTGTTTTTGAAAAGATAAGTTTTCTTTTCTTTAAGTGGGAGTTTACAACTCAAGTCAGTTTCCCATACAAAAAGTTACACGTGCATTGTTATGTGATTGTAGCTACTCTCCCCATACTGTAACAGCACACTCCTTTCTACCCTATATTTCTTGTGTCCATTCAACCAGATCCTGTCCCCAATTCAATCTTTGAAGAGCTGACTTTAGGAATCAGTGCTTTTGGTTCTGGGCTAACAAAGAGTCCTGGGGTGATGTCTTCTGGGGATCCTTCAGTCTGTGAGATCATCCATCTGGTCTTTTTACAAGAGTTTGAGTTCTGTACTCCATATTTGTCCTGCTCCATGAGGGACTCTTTGCTGAGTTCCCTCTCAGGGAAATCATTGGTAGTAGCCGGGTACCATCAAGTTCTTCTGGTTTCATACTGATGTAGTCTCTGGTTTATATGGCCCTGCCTGCCTCTTGGGCTTGTGTTTTCCTATGTCTTTGATGTTCTTTTCTTTCCTTTGTTCCAGGAGGGTTTGGACCAATTTATGCTTCTTAGATGGCCACTAGGTTAGCTTTTAAGATCCGAGACATCACTCAACTGAAGTGGGATACAGAACATTTTCTTAACAAACTCTGTCATGCCAATTGACCCAGATGCTCCTTGAAACTATGGTCCTAGACCCAGGACTATTATTCTGCCCCTCAAAGTGTTTGGTTGTATTTAGGAAACTTCTTAGCTTTTGGTTTAGTCAAGTTGCACTGACTTCTCCTGTACTGTGTATTGTCTTTCCCTATGCCTAAAATAATTCTTGTCTACTATCTAATTAGTGAATCTCTCTCTCCACCCTTCTAACCATCAAAGGCTATTTTCTTCTGAGTTTAAACCTTTTCTTGAGTCAGTGTAAAAGTGGTCCCAAACAATATTTGTCCTTTTGCAAGTGACTAATTTCACTCAGCACAATGCCTTCCAAATTCCTCCAGGTTACAGGAAATTTCAAAATTCATTGTCGTTATCATTCTATAATATTCCATTGTGTGAGTATGCCCTAATCGGTTTGTCCATTTGTTCACTGAGGGACTCCTAGGTTGATTTCATCTTTTTGCTGTTGCAGACAGTGCTGTGATGAACACTGGTATGCACATATCTCCTTGTATGACAGCTTTTATTTCTCTAGGCTATATTAAAGGAGTAGGAATGCTGGATTGTATAGTATTTCAATTTCCAGCTTAGAAAGACAAATTTTCTGAGGGCCTGAGGGCAAAGATTCCTTATTTAGGACCTAGCTTCCATTTAATGACCCATGAACATCCACAACTAAATGTACCAATGAGTTCTTTACTCTGCACCATAAATCCAGTTCTCTGGATTTCTACCTTTCAGTTAGTAACCAAGCTCTTAGCAATTTATGTCAGTATTACTTTGTGAAAAGTAGTAGTAGTATAATTCAGAAGTAGTATAATTCAGTTTGCATTTCAAGTTGGCAATTTTGGTAGCAACTCAGAGAACTGGAACCTAGGCCCGTCAACAGTGCTTCGGCTGAAGGGTCTGGTGGTCTCCTTCTGAAAACTCTGAAGAGCACCATTCCACTTTTACCCATCTGGGACTCTTATGAGCCAAAAATGACTCAAACACAACTGGTTTGGTTTTTTTGGTGGTGTAGAGCTTGAAAGCAAAAAGTCATTAAAAAGACAGGAAAGAAAGACCAAAATGGATGTCAAAAGAGACTCTGAAACTTACTCTTGAATGTAGAGTAGAAACAATGGAAGGAAGAAGTGATGCTAAGATCAGAGCAGAACAAACAGTTTCAAAGGGTAGCTCAAGAATACAAGTAGAGAATTACTATGGAATGTTCAAAGGCTTACAGACAGATACCAAAAGGAAAGAGTATGGTCAGCATTTCTCAAGCTGAAATAACTGAAGAAAAAATTCAAGACTTGAGTTGCAATACTGAAGGATTTTATGGCAAAATACTGAATGCAGGAAACATCAAAAGAAAATTGAAAGAATACACACAGTAACTGTCATAAAAAGAAGTGGTCAACATTCAACCGCTTCAAAAGGTGGCATATGATTAAGAACTAACGATTTTTGGAAGGCAGAAGTCCAAGCTGTAACAAAAGCAATGCAGAAAAACAAGGCTCCAGGAATTGACGGGATACTAAATGAGGTGGTTCAACAAACAGATGCAATGCTGGAAACACTCACTGATCTATGCCAAGAAATTTGGAAGACAGCTGCCTGGCCAACCAATTGGAAGAGAGCCACATTTGTCCCCATTCCAAAGAAAGGTGATCCAACAGCAAGTGGAAACTGTCGAACAATATCATTAATATCACAGTCAAGTAAAATTCAAAAACAGTCATGGCAGTACACGGACAGGGGACTGCCAGTAATTCAAGCTGGATTCAAAAGAGGATGTGAAATAAGAACTATCATTGCTGATATTAGACAGATCTTAGCTGAGAGCACAGAATACCAGAAAGATGTTTATCTGTGTTTTATTGATTATGCACAGGCATTTGACTGTGTGGAACATAACAAATTATAGATAGCCTCAAGAAGATTGGGAATTCCAGAAACATTCAGTTTTGCTTATGAGAAAACTGTACATGGACTAGAAGGCAGTCATTTGAACAGCACAACTGGATATTTGTGTAGTTTAAAGTCACAAAATGCGTGTTATCAAGTTGTAACACACTGGGCGATGAGTCAGAACTGACTTGACAACACGTAGCAACAGCAAGGATCCAGCACATTCACACTGCCCTTCACAAACTGGCCTGTGCGTCACTTGCCGACCTTTCTCTTGCCACTTCCCACTACATACCCAGTGCCCGTGTCCTTTGGAGAGCCTTCCCTGCACTCACCTGGCTCTCTTTTGACTCTGTTTTTGGACTGCTTCTGCTTGGAACATCTCTTTCCTGCCTCCCTCCCCTCTTCCTGTACGTGACCCCTCTCTGTACATTTTGGCTTTCAAAAATCAAGCTTTGTTATCAGGTTCCCTTTGAAGCCCTCCTTGTGTCTCCCCTTACTGTGCTGAGCCACTCCTTCTGAGGTGCTCCTTCATGCAGCCTCCTGGCATAGGACTTGGGACACTGTACTGAGGTCATCCACTTGCAGTCTGTCTTTCCTATCTAGATGCTTCTTGAGGGCTATGAATAAAATTGATTTCACAGCATTTCTCTCAGCTAATACCTAGCATGCATTCTACTTATTTAGGATGACTAAGGCACCTGTACTAACAGAACACTGGCATTGTTAGTTTTCTATCCATTGGAGGAACAGGGCCCATTTCTTGGCATAATTTCTAATTTTCCATTTTTGTATTTGTAACAACATAGTTGCAAAGAATCTAGTAGAATGAAAAGGTATTATGTCTTATCTGAGATTAATACATTTTCACAGAAAGAATGTAAAACCTTACTTAACTAGGCAGGCACAAATAACATCAACCCTGAGTTTCATTTGTATCAAACTATCCTTTTAAAATCTAGTGATTTTGCTCCCAATTACCTTTAAAAAAGTAACTCTTACAAATAAAATTATACTTCTGGAAAATATTCATACTATGAATATCTACCAACAAAATGTATCAAAATATCTAATGCCCTAGCCTCTAGAGAGTGGCATTCACACCACAAGAGTGACTGAGGAAGGAAATCGGAATTTTTATGCCAAACATAATTAAGCCATATTTATGGATACCCATCAGAGTGGTAGTAAACTGTGAAACAAGGGCAAGGGATGGAGGGCTAGAATATCTTCCTACTATTCTTTACATAGTCCATTGCACTTAAATACACCATGGTTTATGGACCTGACACAGTTGGTATAAACCAACAGGATACACAGTAAAGAAGCTGTTTTTATTACAGCTCTACAAATAGAGGAGCTGGTGAGGCTAACGAGGAAACAAAGGGACGGCGCTCTACTTCACGTGGTATCCATCTGACGTGAACACAGTGGTCGCTTTTCATTTCTTAGAAAATCGCCCGTCATGCACTTTCCAGGAGGTAGGAAAGCCTTTCACCAACAGAGGCAACTAACCATACGCTGACATGGGAAAGAAGGAGGGCTTTTTAAAAACTTACTTGAGAAGAGAAAAAATTAAAATAGATGCAATCACTGAATTATGGAGAACTCTGAGCCTTGTATTTTTTCTCTTGGTGTGCTTGCCCATGGAGAGTGATCATCTCACCCAGTCTTCCTATGTTGGCAGTTTTCCTGTTTGTGGTTAAATTAAATGAATGATCACTTCTGGCTGGTCAGAAAGTTGACATTTCCAAGTGTCTGGCAGAACAATAGAATTGAGCCTTATGGGCCATTTGTGGGACTTTCTGTTTAAATCAGCTGTGGGTCTCTTTAGAGGCATGGTGTCAAGAGTCTCAATATAAATATAAATAAATTTCTAGATCACCTGCCTAAGGCCAGAGTGACCTGGCTATTTCCTAAAATGACCAAAATTACAACTGTATCAGAAAATTTTCAAGAAGTTTTAAAAAAAGCCGGTGAGTTGATTGCTGGTGAGTTGATTCTGACTCACAGTGACCCTGCAGCACAGAATACAACTACCCCATAGTGTTTCCAAGCAGCACCTGGGGGATTTGAACTGCTGACCTTTTATTTAGCAGCTGTAGGACCTTACCAGTATGCAACCAGCATTTCTAGGAAGTCTTTAGAGCTATAAAGTCACAGAAATATAAATAGAAGAAGTCTTAAAAGTTTTTAATCTAATGCCTAACCAAGATCTTCTTAGGTTCAGACTTTTTGGATCTCATAGTTTTTATTAACTTTATCTGCTGTTTTCAGTTGCCTTTTATAACTGAGTTGGAATATTTTTATGGGCATCAAAGAAAAGCAAAATTGTGGTATTGCCTAACTTGATCACCGGGAACTGTTCTTAACCAGGATCCTTGATCTGAACAGAAAAACACAGGAAATAACTCCAGAGGCTATATTCTCAGATTCCCCAACACTTCCGGAAACTAGCATGATTCTGAATGTGTAGAAGAGATGTCATTCCATTACACACAATGATGGCCTTAGGATATCAGGGCTTAAATTTCCCAACCCACCGAAAAAGCTGAGCCCTGACGCAATCACACATACAAATATCTTATGATCTTAAGTCATTTATATTTTTATATTTCTAAATCCATGCATAATAGTTAAATTCCTCATAAAATAGCTTACTGGTACAATAGTTTAAATTACAAAATACTGTAAAAATCTCCCTGCTTAAATCTAATGCAAAGACCTATATTGTTTTTTTATATTCAGTGATGATGCTAATAATTACTTGTACAGGTGAGCGTAACTTAAAGGATCACAGTATCATCTTACATATTCATCAGTTTACAGCTAGTCTGTGCTCCATAGTAACTGCTGGGAAAGTAAATGCTTTACCAAGTCACAGTTCTACAAAGTAATCAGGCTCTAAGCATAAGTGGCACTAAATAAAGCAAATTAATGCATACTTCCAAGTTATCCACTTTGAAGGCTTTATGTTCCCCTCCTTCCAATATTCTGTAACCTAAGATAAGACTTTTGCCCCCGCAGATGAGTTTTTCAGTCATTCACAATATTGGCACAGTAGTCACAACTTTAGGCTTTATGATGATCTTGGTTCACTCCTCTTAAAGCCAACTGTTTTATTAGCTGCTTATGCTCTATTATCTTTTCTTCTCTGCTTCTGCCTACTCCAGTGAAATCCTTCAATACAGTACCACTACCTTACACATCTATTTCTTTTGTGGGGACCATGTGACTTTTAGGTGATGCAGATACAACTAAGACGGTAAGTCTCTGAGCTATAACCTAGTCCAACTCTTTAATTTTACAGATGAGAAAAGGACAGTTGATGAAATGACTTTCCTGGGTCACACTAATATTCCAGTGGCAGAATCAAGTCTCTTCATCCATAATCCAGCATATGTTCCAAAGCACCTTGCCTCTTTCCAAGGGATGGTGTGTTTTCCAGAATTTTCAAACATGTAAAGTGGTGTCTAGGAGCTGCACTGTACTGCACATTTGCTACAGGAATATATACATCAGAGAGAAAGTTCAAGATGGAATTTCAGCTTTCACTCTAAATTTCCTGACTATTGATGCTTTAAAACAGACCATAGGGGTAAAATTTTAGAATGATCTGGTGAGAGGCTCATTAACATTAATGGGAGTCAGGTGGTTGCATTCCCAAGTAGACTGCAATCCTCCAAGTTATGCCACCTTCTAGGCTCCTATATGCCTTTAACTTATCAGCATTAACAGATGCGACAGGCATTTTTATGAACATGTTTTCTCTTTCTAGTTTTTGCCTTTCACAGGTATTTCTAAACTAGTATATCTATAAAATGTGAATTTCACTTAGGAAATAATTGTATATCAATCCTGTTTCCTTGTAATGTCTACATTGCCTACTAGTCATTTCATTTCCAATAAGAACGGTCAGACTTTCCACAGAGCTTTGGAATTTTTCCAGGTGTATGTTGGGCTTGTGAGCCGTGTAGCCTCACCACTACAGAACTTCAAATAGATCATCATTTAGGAATTAGTAGAATTGGAAAAAAGCTAGAGGAGGAACACTGGTGAAATTCCAACAGCAATGGGATTTGGAGTCATGGCCCCTAAACAGCTATCTGGTGATAAACTGCAGGCATACCAGTATCGGGAGAAAGTTTCCTTTCCCAAGCAGCTCTGTCCTGTTTTGGCAGTATCACCAGCTGAAAGGTATACGATTTCTAGAAGGCACGAACTGAGTGTTGTTTTTTTTTTTGTAGTGCTATAAAACTTGTGGTTGTTGTTGGGTGCTGCCAAGTAGATTCTTACTCATAGCAACCCTCTATTAAAAGAGCAGAACCCGCCCATAGGGTTTCCTAGGCTGTCATCTTTACAGGAGACTACCAGGTCTTTCCCCCGTGGGGAAACCCTAGGGGCACAGTGGCTATGGACTATAGCTGCTAACCAAAAGGGTGGCAGTTTGAATCCACCAGGTGCTCCTTGGAAATTCTACACGGCAGTTCTATTCTGCCTTATACGGTCAATGTGAGCTGGAATCGACTTAGTGGCAGTGGGTTTGGTTTTGGTTTTCCTCCCATGGAGCTGCTGATGAGTTCAAACTGCTGACTTTCCAATCAGCAGTCAAGTGCTCAACCATTGCACCACCAGGGATCCTCACTATAAACTTGGGATTTATAAATCATCCCTTGTTGCACCGTAGTTAGTGAGAATGACTACAAAAGAAGCTGCTAGTCTGAATTTGTAGCAGGTACACGGGCAAAGTGGTAAAAGGCTACATGCTCATTTCTCTTTAATAGCAGTGCTCTTCAATGGCAATGGCTCATTTATTTTTTATCTTGTACCATTTTAGTGCTTTATAATGAACAAAAGTAAAGACAGTAACTCATTCCCAAATTGAAAAAGAAATTCTACAGCTAGTTTTGGGTCTCCCATAGACAGTGCCTCTGATGATTATTCACTTTATAAAGGCCACTTCTTTATTCTTTGTACCTTGATTGGTTCATAGGCACACTAGATAAAATAAAGTCTTATACCAGTAACTAGAAGCTGGAAGAAACCCAAGAATTACCTACCATCAATCTCTCATGTAACAGTTTAGAAAAAAATGAGCTAAGTTAAATAATAGACTCAAACCAAACCCAAACCATCACAGAATTGTATAGAACAGAGCAGACTGCCCCATAGGGTTTGCAAGGAGTAGCTGGTAGATTTGAACAGTTGACCTTTTGGTTAGCAGCTGTAACTCACTGTAGCTCTAAACCACCATGCCACCAGGGCCCCAAGTTTAACAATAGGGGGTTGAATAAATAAATACTGGATTTTCTGATGACGGCATAGTGTACTGCACTTGATATCCCTTCTCACCACCAGCGACAGACGGCAGGACCCAAAGACAGCCAATCTACTGGTTAGATTAGCTGTTGATGAAGTGGCGTGATACAAGGGCCCAGATTAGTCAGATTAATGATGGTGGTGGTAGTGACGGTGCATATTCCTTAAATGCTCAGTGTATTGCAGGTACTCTGCTAGTGATTTACAGCAATCACTGCATCTTTATCACATGCCTACAATGGGGTTTCTACACTGTGGATAATACTGGGAGGCAAAGTTTCAAACTGCTCCATTTCTTCCTAACTATTTGCCTTGGGCAATTTGTTTAACTTGGCCAAGACTCAGTTGGAGGCCTTGGTAGCATAGTGTTTCGAAGAGCTCAGCTGCTAACTGAAATGTCGGCAGTTCAAATCCACCAGCTGCTCCCTGAAAGCCCTGTGGGACAGTTCTACTTTGTCTGACAGGGTCACTATGAGTTAGAACTGACTGGATGGCACCGATCAGCAACAAGACTTGGTTTCCTAATCTTTAACTGGAGGTAATAATAAAACTTATTTTAGACAGTTGCTGTATAATGAAATGTTTGTAAGGTATTTAGCCATTGTACCTGGCGTGAGTTCAGTAAATATTAGTTATTGCAATTGCTGCTACCATCACCAAAGCAATTCCCAGTCATCCGGCGACATCTGGTTTTCCAATTTCTCTTGGGTTGTTGTAACACTTGCCCAAGAAAGTATGCATCCTGTTTCCTTTTGTAAGGTGTGTATCCCCACAATAAACACTCTAAACACTTAGTGTAAGCTTATTAGAAAAAGCATGTACACCAAATAATGCTCTGAAAGATCCTCATGAAAAACTGCTATAACCTAAATATAAAAAAAACTCCAAATATGAAACCGTAGATATGGTACAACTACAGTTATGTTAAAATGTGTATCATAGAAATAAATACAATAGCTATGAAATATACCGGAAGGCAATATTCCAAAATACTATATTTGCTATTTCTGCACCTCTGATTGATAAGATTTTTTTGTTTGCCTGCTCAGTGCCATTTACTGTAATCAGAAACAATATACAACTCAGGGTGTTTGGAGGCAGAAGCAGAGACACTCAAAAAGTGAGTAACTTGCCTAAAGTCACACATCTAGACTAGTGCAAAACAGAAAGAAGTCTCTCCAACTCCAGTCTAGTTTCTATTATTTCACACTATTATTTTTATAGGTTCCTGCTTAAAAGCTATAAAACTGCATTTCATTACAGAGTAGAGCAACAGAGAAAAGAGAAAGTATAACTGAAAAACACATTTGCATGAATTTGTTAGATGGGAAGTCGTTCATATTAAAGTACTCCAATTATACTCCCCCACTCATACACACATGAAATTCAATAGTATCTATAAAGTAACCATCCCACAGTTTTATAATTTGTCCAGAAAAATATCAACACTCTTTCTAATCTCATTATAGAGAATAATAATAAAAAATACTGTTTTGCATGGTTAGAGATCAAATAGCCAAAGAGTGGTCTCAATTACTTAAAAATTGAGAGAGGAAAAAAAAACACATGTTGGACAGAATATAATATGGAACCCACACCTTTACATAGGTGATTTTTCTTAAACCTAGATTTGTTTACACTAAACCTCTGACATCTTTGTAGGTTAAGATGCTGTTAAATACCGAAAGCTCACCCTCTAGAAAAAATAAGTGTGCAGATATTTAGTCCATATAACTGAATAGAGCACCAGAAGGTCCTAGAAGTAATCATGTTCCTGTTGAGTCAGTCTGCATTTAGAATCCTGGTAAATACTAAGTGTACAAGGACACTGGATCTGTAAGGCCGCAGTAATGGGGGTGCGAGTGGGAGGAACGACTTTTCCTTGTACCTACTGTTACTTTAAAATAATAATATTTTCAAATCTACTCTTCTTTCATACGGCCAAGTATTTTTTGAAGTTGAGGGTTTTCTAGAAATGATACCCAAGAATCACTATGATTTTAACAGTTAGGATGCTACTAGACATTAACGTGCAACAAAGGTAGATAACAGTGTTGTTTCTTGGGAGTTATTTCCAAGAAAAGAAAATGCTGGGATTCCCAAAGAAGATAGGGCATAAGATAAATTCAAATTAAAGTGCATTTCATCTGTTCTACCAATAGAAGAGACACAGAAGGACCAATTGCACAGTGATCGTTAACAGAGCCAATAAATGGAAAGCAAGGAGCCTTGGTTTTAAAAGTGACCATGCTGCTTTTAAGTTGGCTGAGGTGAAAGTGCTAACGGTGAATTTAACAGAATGTGAGACCCATTCTTCCTGAGCCACCTTTCAACAATATCAGCCACACTCTTGTAGGGGAAACTTTGTTGAAGAAACATCTGTACCAACATTGAATAAACATATTGCTATGGCAGCACTGATTCAACCAGAATAAAAATTATAATAGGTCACCTCATTTCAACAAAACATTATATTTTTTCCTGGATTTTATGTTACAAATGCTCATTGTAGAACATTTGGATATATGAGAAAAAAATAAGAAAATAAAAATGGTGTATAAGCCTTTCTCTGAGTAATGGCCTTTACTAACATTTTTATTCGCTTTCTAAAATGATGAATATAAGTATATATATGTCATTACATACTTATTTGTGCTTTGAAATGATCTTAAAAATGTAATCCAAATTTCTTTTTCTTGCTTTTTCATTTAACTTGTCAGTACATGGAACAATGTTTAATATTTTATATTAAATTTCTAACTTCTAATTTAATGTATAATTAATTAAAAACAATTTTTGAAAAATAAAATCTTTATATCAAAGTTCATGTGGAACCTATCCAAGTGAAAAAAAATAATTGTCTAGAAATCCAAGACAGCATTTCAAAATAGTTTTCTGACAGTATTTGTTAAAGTGAAATCTTACAGGAGACAATGTTTAATTTTACCAACTATAATAAAAGCAAATTTTTACTTTTTAATTTAATTGGAAATCAATCTATTGCTCTATCCTTTAATTTTCTTCTTGTTGCTTAGTAGAGAAATGTTTTTGATGGCTACAAGTACTAAAATAGTACTGTAGAAAAGAAAAGTTAAAATTACTTTTCAATGAGCTTAAATCTAATATATCTGTTCTGTGTTTGGAAAATAGATACAAGATAAGGGAATATCAGTAGTAGAGAAAAATATTGAGGGTTAGTATATTCATGGACATGCGTGTGAGGCATTCAGCATATGACTTGCCTCACAGGTCTCACAGGTTTCTCTCTCACACATACACACACAGAGGACTTGGTGTGAAATAGGTCTCTCTGGAAATCTGAAAGAGGTGGAAATGTTCAAAAATTAGGAAAATTGGAGAAGTACCTCTGGGCTCCTTTAAATAGGGGTCTGAAGCTAATTGTGCAAATGGCATGAAGCTGATTTCAGAAAAGGGGGGTGCTCTCATGAAACCAGAGGCTTGAAATGTTTTACTGGAGAAAAACCATAGCATTACCTCCTCCTGCGGGATGATAACAGTGATTTATGAAGCTGAAGTCATTTCTTGTGATTGCGCTTTGGGGAGATTGGTTTCACATGATCGTGCAGCCAGGCAATGCAGTCTGAAGAACAACCCCACATGTTCAACGGAGGCTGGGTCTGCCCTCTTCAAGGGGATGCCAAAGCTCCGAGGAGGGGGAGGAAAAACTATTGCTTTTGGATCCATGCAAACCACCTCCCCCAACGCTTCCACCCACAGACTCATTAGGTGGACTCACAGCTCCCTTATTTTCTCTCTCCTTTTTAAAAGGATTACTACTTCTGCTGGGTAGAAGTAGAAGCTCATTGTAAATTCACAGCAGGATAGTAGCAAAGCTGAGATTAATTCCCCACGGATTTATATGGGTCGTTCTCACCCACGATGACTTGTAGTGTTTCAAAGGTGCTTATGCTGCCGTTTTTATTGCTGGTCACTAACTTTATTCTGGCATATGGCGGTTGGCGCCGTGACACAAAACGGACATTTTATACCTGAATTAAAGTGGATATTTGACAGTTTCTGTCAGAAAGTTCAGAGCAAAGAATTTGTGGGACAAGATTTATTGCATATTTTATATAGGACACATCTGTTTCTTTGCTAGCTTTGTTCCTTGCCTTCAAAACATTTAAAGAAGTTTCCTAAAGAAATATAACAACTGATGGGGGCCAAATCCCAAGCAGAAGAAAAAAACAGTCAAAAACGGGGTGTTTAGGACCTAACTTGGGAAAAAACCACTTCTCATTTTGAGGGGGAAAAATGACTCACAGTCATGTATAAAAGCTCAGTGCAACACTGCTGTTATTACTGGCAATAATTTTATGGTTGGTTTAATACCATTTATATAATTAAGCTAAAAATTTAAGTGCACAACCTATGATTTTCTTCATACTTGAAACATGGCTGGAGAGAATAATCTGCCTTTGGTGTACATTTTTAGACTTCACCATCCCAAATCGTGGACTAAATAACCCCATCAGTGTTAAACAAGAAAATTACAGATTTTTAAACATTTAAAATTGATATGGCTAAAGATAAACGCAGACAACTTCCAACCAAAATCCATCAACACAATGTGAAGGCATATATAAACTTCATTCTCATCTTAAAACTCCTATTGTAGCAAGTGAACATCATAACAAGAGACTTGTGATTACACAAGCACTAGACTCAACCTGGCACCTTGTATTAACAGACTACTATTTCTTTTCACTGCTAAAGAAGTCTTTCATCCTGAATATTCTAAAATTGAAAAGAAAACTTCTACTTCTACAGCCTTTTAAACAATTAATTTTTAATTACTTTAGATAACATGCAAATACATTGTCCTTGTAAAAATATTAAACTAAACAGATGAAGTCCTCTCTGATAGCCCTCTCTTCCTCCCTCATCCTCCAACACACATTTTAGTCCTCTCCCAAGACCTTATGGACTGCCTTGTTGGTTCACTGGATAAGCACCAGGCTGCTAATTGACAGCAGGGCAGTTCAAACGCACTCAGGGGCTCTGGAGGAGAAAAAGACCTGGTCATCGGCTCTTATAAAGATTATAGTCTAGGAAAGCCTGTTAGGGCAGTTCTACTCTGTCACATAGGGACCCTGTGCATCAGAATCAACACAGTGGCACACAACAAGATCAGTCTGGGACGTATCCATCCGGAACTTGGAGTGTCCCTGTACAAATGTGCAAGGTTTCCCTAAGACAAGAGAAGACTTGCTTGTGCATCAGGTACACACAAGTTTTAATTTAAGTTGAGAGTGTCACACAGTCCTTCAAAGCGATGGTACTATTTTATACTCCTAACAGCCAGTATGTGGTATTATTAAATTTTCTAGTCTTTGCAAATAACATAAATTTTGATCTTGCTCTTAAATGTTTGCAGTCAAATGTGACACGCACTTATAATAAACATATATGTGACTGGTACATATCCTTGGCTATATTATGCTTCAAATACTTTTTTTCATGTCTTTTGCTTTTGGAATCAGGCCTTACCTACTCCTAAGGTTACCAAGATGCTTCATAGTTTCTTAAAATACCATTTATATGTTGGCCTTTGCATTTTATTAATGTTCTTACATTTAGGTCATTTGAAATTTGTAAGGCAAGAGTTGTTTTATCTTATTTTTTTAAATGGTGCAAAGTACTGTCCAAACATCATTAATTTTCTAAAAATATATCAGGGTATGCAAAAATAGTAATTTTTCCTGTCATTTCTCATATTTAATGTCATTTCTGGCTTAGGGCTTTCAGTTGGCTAGGTCAAGTTGGCCTATTCTTGTTTGTTGTGATTATGAATGTATGGGGACTTATCTCTACCATGCTTATTTTGCACTTTCACAGACCAGACTTTCTAGTCATTTCCTTTTTCCTGAATTTGTTGGACTGATTTATCAAATTTTTGTTTCACTTTTCACTATTTTGAAAATGACAAATTTTAGTTTATTGACTAAGGAATATTTTTAAATTTCAGCACTTGTAACACAAACACCTAGGGTTCGAGGAGTATCTAGACTTACTCATATGTCCATACCCTGACTCTGAACATCCCTTGGTTACACTCCATGCTGATATCATACATAATCGTTTCCATATTGTAAAAAACAAAATTCCTATCATAACTTAGATCTAACCATTATTTTATGAATTTCTTTGCTCACTATAATGCTTGGTACTTCATTTCTCCCTGGATTCACTTTTTGAAGGGGTGTAACTTCAAGAGTGGATCTATGAATAGTAAATTAACTAAGGCCCTGCATATCTCAAAACAGTTTACTTTTATCTTAAATAATAGTTTGGCTAAGTGCAGAATTCTAAGTTCAAAGTTACTTTCCATCAGCATTCTAAATTTATTGCTCCATTTGTTCTTCTATCCAGTGTTGCTTAAAATTTTAGCCTTCAGAGGCAGCGGGTCTGGGACCATGCTTCTGGGAGACACTGAAGTCAACTGGAATAACTAGCCTATTGCTAAGCAAATCTTCTGCACTCCATGTTGGTGAGTGGGACCTGGGGTCTTAAAAGCCAGCAAGCTGCCATTTGAGGTACAACAAATGGTCCCAACTCACTCAGAACAGATGATGACCAAGAACAACAAAGACACAAGTTAAAAAGAGCCCAGCAGACAGAAGGACCCATGTGAATGGGAGGCTGCATCAACATGTGCCCAGAAGAATCAGATAGTGCCCAGCCACCACCAAAGACTGCCGTGATGGGGCACACAGTGCAGAGTCCCTGAGGCAACACACAAAAAAACGGGGTCTATTTCAAGAACTCTACTAAAAGACAAGAATAGGTCAGCATGCAAAATTGATTTGGTTTGTATAATTTCCCTGAATCACAAAAGACAGGAAAAAACTTAGCCCTCAGAATTTTTCCAAGATCTTCATTTCTTATAGTTTGCTATGATAAATTAAAAGTGTATCTATGAATGCATTTATCTCATGTGGGCTCTTTCATTAAAATATGCACTATATTTTTTATTATTATTTGAATATTATTAATATTTGAATACTTCTTTCTTCTCTTAACTTGTATTAAATAGGTGTTGGAATTTTCTGATTCATCTCCTACATCTCAGCATTTCTTTATCTTTCCATCTAGTTATCTCTTCATGCTCAATTGTAGAGGAATTCTTTGGGTGATTTAGCTTTTGAGTTCACTAATTTGGTTTTTAACAATACCTATTTTACCATTTTCAGCACCCGTTGTTAGTTTAGTGTGTTGTGGGCATATGCACATGGCTGTGATGCTGGAAGCTATGTCTTCAGTATTTCAAATACGAGCAGAGTCACGCACTGTGGTGAAGTTTCAGTAGAGCTTCCACATTGAGAGACTATGAAGAAAGGTCTAGTGATCTAATTCTGAAAACTAGCCAATGAAAACATTATGGATTCAGTAGAAAAGTATCTTATCTGCTTGCTTTGGACACACCCTACAGAAGGATCAGTTGTTGAGGAAGACATAACGTTTGGTGCAGGCAGCATGCCAGCAAGAGTGAGGGAGATCCTTGAGGAGATGGATTGGCACAAAATGCACAATAAAAGAGTAAACATGCTGGTGATTATGAGGTTGATATAAGACCGGGCAATATTTCTCTCTATTGTACATAAGTTCATCATGAGCTTGAGTTAACTCAATGGCATCCCTCCTATCTCCCTCGCTCCCTCCCTCCCTCCTTCCCTCCCTCCACCCATCCAGAAAAAGCCAGAAGCAGAGTGAATCCTTTGGGCCAGAGGTCTCTGCATTGAGGAGCTCCAAGACCAGGGAAAGACTGGACCTTCCCTCAGATCTGACAGAGAAAGCCCTTCCCTGGAGCCAGCACCATAAATTCAGACTTCAAGCCATCTGAACAGTGCAAGAATAAATTTCTGTTTGTTAAAGCCATCCACCTGTGATACTTTTCATTATGGCAGCACTAGATAACTAAGACACTGCCCCCGAGCAGCTATGTGTATGTGTTGCTGTGCTGTTAATGCTGGTGTTAGGGTAATACTTTAGAAATAATGGTCAAGAAGATCGAGGATTATAACCCCAAAGGCTCTAGACTGGAAACTTACTTCAATTAGTCTCAGAAAATGCCAAAAGCCTGTCTCTAAAGAAGGAGACAATTTCCTGGACTATTAAAATTCCAAGAAATGCTTAAATTTCAAAACTCAAAGTCTTCTATTTCTTGACTGTAAGATCAATGACCATGCATGTTTACAGCTTTTAAAATTATTATTATAGTTGTAAAAATATTAAGAATATGAAATTTGTCAAGGCAATTCCATAATGCCAATTATATTAATCACATTATGCAACCATTACCAATATCCACTGTCAAATTTCCATTGTCATAAACAGAAACTCAACGCTTCCTAAACAACGGATTCTAAAACCAGGTCAAAGTCCAAAGCAGCAATCTTACTATCTTAAGTAATGATGTGGTGAAGTAGGTTATCAAAATTAACCTTTTAAAACATAACATCTATTTTACAAGTGTTAGCCACAACAATGCCCCTGAGACACAGCATTCCAACTCACACTGGAGGTCCAGCCACACAGATGCTACAGCATGCTTTATGGATAACATTCACATTCAAGAAGTATTCTTCACAGAATGGTCTTCTCTGAACTTAACAGGGAGAAGGCATAGAGCCTGAAGCTGGAGCATCCGACAGCCAAAACGGTGGAAGGTCACGTCGGAGCTATGTGCCCCTTGCCAAAAGCCATGTGCTTGCTTTTTTACAGTTCTATAAAAGGGCATCTGTGAGTAAATAAGATTTCATTTAAGAGCTGGAAACCACACACAGTTTGAATGAAGGCCAGGGATGGCAGTACATGCCACCACCAAAGGATACAATGTTCAAATCACTGAGAGAACTGGGAATAGAGTAAGAGGAGAGGGAGACAAGGAAATGATTAAAAAAAATAATCACCTGGCCACTTCATTAACTGTACTATCAAATAAATGTAAGCATCATTGGAAATGGAGCATGTCCCATGTCTTTCATGTCATGAAACGCAAGTCTATGAGGGCAGGGCCCTAGAGTTCTGCAGTGATTTGCAAAAGTTCAGATCCTCATGTACTTTCCTTAGTTCTAACATATATGCATGATAGCTGAGTCTCATCACATAAAATCTGACAAGTTACACACAAATTTGACAAAAGAATTATCTTTTTAAAAAAGTCCTTGAAAACCAGACTCCACTTCAGACAGACTATAGTAATAAAACTAAAAAGGGTGGGTGGGGCCTTATTTGTAAGAATCCCAGTATGCAAAGCCAAGTCTCTCTCATAATGCATTAGTTATATAGGTAATGCTTTACAGTTTACCAAACACTTTCAGAAACAGCATTTTTCGGATTATTGTGAAAGACAAAACACTCATCAGAGGCAAGTCAGACAAGTTCATGGCTAGTACTAGTCAATATCTCAAACATTCTGATAACTTTCTTAGTCCCCTCATCTCTTCTTCCAATGTACTCATCACCCAAGGCTTGTAACTGACTCTCTTATATCTTCATATAACCTTTTTTTGTGAATATTACTATATACATGACTATCATTTTTCTGCTGATGGATCTCAAATCTGTATCTTCAACTCCAAACTTCAGTCTCAACATCAAATTTGCATCTTTATTGCCCTGCTGGACATTTTGACATGAATAGCTGTCCAGGACTTCAAACCACCTTTTGAAATCCCATCATTACAGAAACTTGTCCCTTTTATGATCCTCCCTAGTGCAGTAAATAACATTATATCTACTATGATGATCAAATCTCAGCATCATTTTCTGGTTCCTCCCGCTGCTTCAATTCCTATGTATCAATTGTTGTCAAGTTCTTGTCTTTCCTGCTTCCAAATACATCTTGAAATGATCCATACTTTTCTATATCAGCGGCCACTACCTTGATCCAAACTGCCATCATTTTAAACCTTAGTTGCTTCATTCATCTCCTTAAATATGAGATAAGACAACTCTTGAGGTCTTCACCAACTCATCCTAGAAAAAGTGCTACATACCTCATTGCTGGATATTACTATGGTCACCTTCAAAGTACTCCCCTTAGGAAGCTAGGCGCTGATGCCAGTGCCTAGTCCACCCTTCAAAGCAATTTGGGAACTCTTTCTGGAATAGCCATCACAGCATCACATTACCCTTGATGTCCTGAATGTCATCAGAATGTCTTCCTTTCAACAGTCCCTTTATTTTTGGGTAAGGAAAAAAGTTACTGGGGGCCAGATCAGGTAAGTAGGGAGGGTTTTCCAATACAATTATTGGTTTACTAGCTAAAAACTCCCTCACAGACAACTATACAATTAAATTTTCACACTTGCCACCATGCTACCATGCCCAATGGCTATTCCAGAAAGGGTTCCAAAATTGCTTTGAAGGGTGGATTCGGTGTTGGTGTCAATACATAGCTTCAAAAAGGAGTACCTTGTAGATGACTGTAGTGATATTCATCCTTGAGTTATGTACCACTTAGGAAAATTAAGTTTGAGGACTTCATTGTTAGACTTTGTATACTCTTGCCCCTTACCTTTTATTTGCTAATCAGACATATTTGGTAATCAAACATAAAGCTAGTCAGATTACTTTCATTTTACCACTTACTTTAAAGCTTCCCACTGAACACTGAATAAAATCCATGTTCCTTCCCATGATCTTGACGGCTCTGCATGGGTGGCTTTCCTTCACCTCACATGTTCCAGATACATTAGTCTGCTTGAATTTCTTAGTGTGTCAAGCTCTTACCCACTTCAGGGTCACCATCCATGATATTCCTGCTGCTTGTGACATTTTCCTTCCTATGTGGCCATGGCTGGATCTTTCTCTGGGCATCATTACTAAGAAGCCTTCGCTCTTTTAAAGTAGGTTTCTTAAAATTCTGCCCCTACCAATGTTAAACTTTTCACAATATTATACTACACATTGGGCTAGAATTCATTTGTCCCTTTCTCTTACTAACTGTAAGTTTATCTATTGTATTTATATAAACTGCATAGCAAAGTAACTGACAAACTGTGAGTACTGGTTGGATGAATTTTCTCAATTATTATTTGCACTGCAATTGCCCTCCTATGTAGTCATCTGTTTAGGTATAACTTACCTTGCTAAACTGGTTAATCTTAGATACTCAGTTATCCTTTTTCGAAGTATGTTGGACTAGACACATTAAATCAGCTTGGGAGATGTGTTCAGCATAAGTGGTTTCAAGAGACAAAAAAGCAAACAAAAGAAAACATTACTATGAATCAGAAGCTAAGCCAATCACGGATAAAGTGTGTTTGGATGACGACACTTAAAAAAGATGGAACATTAGTCGGTCTGAAACCACTTGGAGCAAAGGTGAAAAGAGAACACCAGAGATGCAAGGAAAATTATAGCACAAGAGACAAAAGGTCGGCATAAACCAGACTCCACTAACTGGAGACTAGAAGAACTACTTGGTTCTTGGCTACCACCAATGACTGCCCTGATGAGAAACACAACAGAGAGTCTCAGACGGCACAAGAGAAAAGTGCAGGGAAGAACTGAAATTCATGTAAAGAGACCAGACACTACAGTCTGATGGAGACTGCAGGAACTCCCCAAAACTATGGCTTCCAGATGCTCTGTTAAACCAGAACTAATACCATTCCCCAAAGCCCACTCTTCAGACAAAGATTAGACAGGATTATGAAACAAAAAAATACTTGCATCAGAGTAAAAAAAAAAAATAAAGAAAAAAACCCTCAAAAGATGACAATAAGTTTGAAATGGTAGTTAGAAATAACTCAGAGAAAGAATCAACAGAGCTGGCATTCACTCCGGATGTCTGAATTGATCCCTGACAGCAATATGTTCCCAAGAAGGAACATCTCTTAGGGCATTACTTTCCTCCTATGCAAGAGGTTGCTTCTTCCATGAGTGAAGTGAAGGGCAATGAAGGGCTACAGTGTCCAGTATTCCACAGGCCACTGAAGAAAAAGTTCGCTACAGAGAATGACACACTGTGAACCCTGTCTACTGTGGCCTGAGTGCTGATACACCAATGGCCAAGGTACTGGAGAAAATGAAGTTGAATGTCCTGGGGGAAAAATACTTCCCTAAGATTAAAAAAGAGAAAAGAAGGAAGAAAGGATCCCAATAAAACATGGTTTATTCACGCAATGAAACAATCTATACTTGATAAAAACAGAAAGGGAGGGAATGAGGGAAGGAGAGGGAGAGAGAGAAGGGAGGGAGACTGGAAGAGAAGAAGGAAGGAAAAGAGAGAAAGAAGGGGAAAAGAGGGAAGGAAGAGAGGAGAAGAAGGAAGGAAGGGAGGCAAGAAGGGAGGAAAAATGACTGAAAGGGTATGTTCAAAAATTGATGGAAATGGTTGATAGCATCAGATCAAACAGAGGAAGATTTAGTGAAAAAGAGAATAAAACAAAATAAAGGATACCAGTGAAACACAGACCAATTTAAAGAGAAAAGCAGGGAGTCAGTGACAGAAACAAGGTTAGGGTCTCTTGTCCTTCTTCCTAAACCCGCTGTTGAGTCCTGACTTCTCAATACTTAACTTTAATGATCTGCCTTCATTTCTAAGTCATGTCTACATCGGCATTTACTTTGAAGTTTTTCATGCAGGAATCAAGAAAGATCCACCTTACATCAGGACACCAGCTGATACACACACAATAGTTTATTTAAAAAGTGCTTGCTGGTTTCTAGACAGCTACAAAGCTGCGGAGATACCTGGGAAGGACCAACACAGTGGTTTTTTTTTTTTGAGTGTTGCTCTTTCTAAAGTTACTCATTCTTATCTTCTTCAATAACTTTCTGGATAAACAAGTTCAGCGAGTACAAACTTCTGCCCGTAACTGATACATGCACCCTGTCCTAAACCTAAATAAAACTAAAAGGGAATTAAAAGAGAGGCAAAAAGGATGGCATTTCCCTCAGGCCTGTTGCCACACGTCCATTAGGGTCTGGGTACGTGTTTATTTTCATAGCTTTGTTTTGTGAATAGATGGTATGAGGCAGAAATCTTATTTCCAAGGGTCACTTTACTGAGCAGGCTCTAGTTAAATCTTTCCAACAAGAAAGATGGAAAATTATGGTCCCAAGAGCATTACTGTCCATCTAAGGACCAAGGAGAACTCTGGATCTCATCAACTCAAGAGGTTTAACTCTCATTTATGAGTAGCATCACGGGTCCTAAGAGCATGAGTGTGCACTGACTTTGCAGCAGTAAGGGCCAGCTCATTGTGTTTGTCTAACTTTGCATTCCCATCACTTTCATGTGTGACTTATTACTATTGGCATGATGTGAACAGGAAAACAAAATGCTTGAGGAATCTTATCCTGGATGAAAAGTATAAAGGATAAGAAAGTATAATTAGTTTTGACATATGTACCACTTCATAACCAAAGAGTTTTAGTTATTTCATGCTACTGTCTTGCATACTTTTTCAATGTCTCAATGAAGAAGAAAGGGTACACAGATTACTGGCTGTCTTTTTCATAGTGGAGTTCAGGATCACTGTGACTAACTTAAGAACAGAAAGAAAAAAGGGTAAGGATAAAGAAAAACATGATTTAGTCATGCAGTAGAATTGGATCCTCATGTATCGATATGGATAAATTTAAAAAACAATTCTGATTGAAAAGGTAGAATGCTTAATTACATGTCCACTATGATTCGTCCTATCTGTTGTCCTTTTGTTGCCTTCCTTGGGAATGCCAGGACTTCTTATTCTTAATTTAGTAAATTTTGATCAGTAAAGACCAACCAAAGGAAAATTCAATTTTTTGAATTAATGAAGTAAAAAAAAAAGTAATTTCTTAACTTTTTAGAAGTTTAGAATTTTCTTTCATCAGTAGGTTATCATAATAGTAAGTAGCCTTTTCATGGATATAAGATCTAAAAATTTGGATAATAGTTCTATACAGGATCTACTGTATTCTGTAGAGGATAATTCAGAGAAGACACTGCCAACTGCTCCAAGAATAAAAGATAAATACTTGTGGCTAAAATATTGTCAAGACTCAGATAAAAGGAGAGACTTAGGTCTACCATGTTCATGATGCCTTGTAACCAAGCCATGATTTTTTTAGTAACTTAATAAAATTATTGGTGGAAAAAAAAATTATCTAAAAGGAACATTGTCATAATGAAGGAACACTTGCGCAGTTTCGACGTCGTTTAAGGATTTCGGAATTCCTCCACATGTTCCCTTTCCCAGTGAACAGGGAGACAGCGAGGTGAAACACGGTATTTCTCGGTAGGTGATCTGAGGCTCACCTCTGTCTGCTGGCCCCTTTGTCCCCATGCCACACATCACATGTTTTGTCATTCGTTCGAAGAAAGGCCCTGGTGAATGGCAAGCATGCTAATATCTGCTTTTGAATTGTAACATCTGGCCACTTAGCTGTCAACTCAAAATAGTTTGTAAGAACATACAAATAGGGCAACAAAACTTCAGCTAAACTGAAGAAAAACTTCCTCAAGGTTTACTCTAACTTAATTTTAATGTAACTAGCCAGATATGCAACAACAAAGACTAGTTATGCAACACTGAGTTAAAGACTGTAGGGCAACTGGTAAGACTAACGTGACTGGCTGGTCCTCCTCCAGGATGAGGAACACTGTCTACATTCCAGCTGCCAGCGTTTCCAGAGGACGAAGAATGCAGGACCCGCTACAGGCAGTGGAAGATACTTTTCTAAAATCAAAAAATGTCCTGAAATTTTTACTTTAGTTAAGGGACCCCATCTACGGCTGTATGGTGGGAGTCAATCCTGCCACCCCTACCTTCCTTTGAGGCCAGTTTCCTGGCATTGGCTCTTTGCACCTACCCTGTATAAACTGAAAGCGTGTGGATGCTATCACATTCCAAGCCACCTTATTTGGTGTCCTTGTGGACTGGGGCTATTGTCTTGGCTTAGAAAGGAATAAGGATTTTCAGAGCTCAGCCAATCCATATAAATCACCCTTTCATCTGTTTAACGGCTAGGGTCTGTAAGTGATGAAAACAGTTTCAACTATCACAAACAGTTTCAAAGATTAAAGTAATTCTACTGCTGACATATAAGACCATGTCCTACATCTAGATAAAACTCTACAAAGCCTCAGACCTTACTGGTGGGAATTAAGAGATTTAAACAAATAACCTCATAGAAAACAGGGAGGGGAGACAAATTTCTGTCACACGACAAAGTTAGGAGGTGCTGAATTCAAATTGTGTACTTACACGTGGAGAACTTATGGTGACTGGAGAGAAAAAGAGAAAAGAAGTAACTAAATAAAGATTAGTTCTATCAGCAACTCACTGGAATGTTTCTTTTATTTTTAAAGGCAACTGGAGGAAATTTTTATATTTCTCTGGGCAATATGGGATCCTATATTTAGGCTATCCAAAATTATGGAGAGATGAAAGGCCAAAGATGAGTTCCAAAGTTGTTAGGCATTACTTATGTAACAAATGGTGAGGTATCAAAATCTCATAATCCTTGTGCCTGACTAGACACTGATCATCAGATACACACAAAATTTTAAAAATCCCTCTGGCTGTGTCCTCACTGCAGGGGTAGTCACTCCTGACTCATTTTCACTAGTTTTTTTCTGATCACATCTTTGGACTTGTTCTTTTGGGAAGACAGTGGTAGGAAATTTGGTCTTCCTTTACAAATATTTTTAATCTCAAGATGCATTTCTCTCCCTTGTGATCTGAAGGAGAAGTGAGTTGTATCATCTAAACACCTCTTTCCATTCATTCAACCACCATGCCAGGCCAAATCACCAAAATTCCACACTGAATTCTTAATTTATTCTCCTTGGGGTCCTTCGTTGACTAGACATAGCCTGTCTGAGTCCATCATTTGTAAAATGGAGAAGTTTCCATGAGAATTAAATCATTAATTGGTAACAAACCTGGCTGATAGTATTAAATAAATTGGCTTGGCATTTTTATTATTCTGAACAACATATTACACATACTATAGATCCTAGAAATTTCCGTAGAAGAGGTGAGACTTAAGGGCAGTTTGGAAGGAGGTATGCCCCTTGACTAGAAAAGGTAGTGGAGCCTGTCATTCAAGAATTCATGAGTAAGGTCCTAGGCAAGGCTGGTGGCAAGCTGACCCCCGTGTATTTGCGTGTGGACATATGTGTGCGCATGCACGCAGGGTGTTTAAAGCATCAGGGAGGCAACAATGAAACTCACTAGACTGCAGAAAAGAAATCCTTAGTGGAAGCAATATGTTTAGAAAAATAGAAAGAGCCCATGAATATCACTTCTCAGAGAGTGATGTGAAGAACTCACTCATACTAATAACCAACCCCCCCAAATGCAGCTTCTCTTTTCACTAACTTCTAATTTCTGAGGGTAAGGGGTAGGGGCTAGGAGTAGGGCAGAGATTCCTATTCAGTAAACAAAATCTTCTGGTGAGGAAATATTTTGACTACAATTTGAAGAAAAGCATAGTATTCTTCAAAGTGGGATACAAATGGGTATCAGGGATTTTCATGTATCTGCTTAAAAACCCAGGGTTTTAATCTAAGACCAATTTGAATTTTTACAACTCTTTAAAGCATCATCATTCATGAAGGAATTCAGGCTTTGTTGAGAAAGTTTGACTTTTCCATAGTCCAGCACCAGCCTAACAATATGGGGTTCCTACGACCACTTACAATTTAAAACACAGACTAAGCTTTGCACGTTTTTAAGTCATCCCTGTAACTATGGGTTGTTTAAAAATAGCTATACCCCAAAGAGTTTATTTCCAACAACTGACATGATTGCATTTTACAGCGATTTGTTATGTAAATAATGGTAGTGAAAGAGAAATATGAAAAAAAAAATTGCTCCTTCTCAAAGCCTGATGGATTTAATGCTCTTGTTAACTCTGGATTCCAAATCTGGTGGCTGTCTGTTTTGTGGTATGTAATATAAAATACTATATGACTGCCTCAGCTTTTCTTCTGATGCAGCAGCAATTTGCAAAGGAATTATTGCTTCTCTATGGTTTCCTTGACTTTTCTTCACAGAGAAACAACTGGCTTCAGTGTGGAGGGGGGTTTCAGTACAGTGGCTGTTGAGAGGATGCTGTGAATTTTTTCAATGAGAAGGGAAGAGGTTTTTGTGAGGGTGACTCAAGTAGTGCTTAAAACTGCTGGAAAATTCAGGGCTTGATGAAGCTGTCTGCTGTAGTTTCTCTTTTTTCAGCTCTTAGATCTGATTCAGTTTCCTGAATATGGCATACTTTCTGATTTTTTATTTTTTTGTGAAAGATGGCCATAAGGCAAATCATCTGTTCTTAGATTGACTTTCAATAAGAGAAATGGGAAAAACTGTACTCAAATTCTGTCCTTTTGCCAAAACACTATCTTTTTTTCCTCCACTTACTCTTCTCCCCTAATTCCCTTTTCTCCTCTTCTTCTTCCCTCTGTTTTTCTTCCATCTTCACCCTCTTGCTTCTTTCTCTGCCTTCCCATCATTACTGGGTAGACAATGGGTACTCGGTTAAAATGTGGGCCCGTTAACAGTTGCTACCACTTATAAACTCAACCTAGTCCACAATTCTTCTCTTAGAAGATGCACAGAAAAGACATCTGAGAGGAAGAAGAAAATGGTTTTGGTCTTCAAGTGGTGTAAGTGATAAAGATAAAAGGATTTGGGTCCTGGGAATGTCTTTTGAAAACACTGATCTATTAAGGGATTTGTTTGGAGAAGTGGGATGATTCCCATACTGATGAGAGAGAAGACTCACAGAAAGCCAACTAATATCAAGACAATACTGAAAGCCAATGGTATAGAAGAGTCTTCTGACATGGGTCATCCAGTATGACGAAATTAGTCCATGGGGGAAATGGAACAATTTCCCAGGGAATGGTTTGCCACCAGCAGCACTGACCTGAAAGGGTCATGCACTTTGCTTTACAATATAGTTGAGTTACAGGGTTTAGCAAATCTAATTTTTCTGAAACCTAAGGGAATGTTGGAGCCTTTCCTTACTGATGGTCTCTAGAAAAGTAGTGGAAGGTGGTATTTTCATATTTCTCTGTGAGCCAACTGCTTTTTGTTTTGTTTAATACTTTCAGAAGATAATCTTAGATTGTAAACATATTAAAGGCCTAACCCAAGTTGAACCTCTGGATCCCATAGGGAAAACAAATTTAATTAAATATGAATTTTGATACTCCAGTCTCATTTTCTCAAGCTTCTTAATCAGCACAAATATTATACTAAAAGGCAAATACTGCTGATACTATAGTAGCATTTTTAGAGTGATAACCCTTCTTATTTTTTCTGGTTCTTAGGCTCTCCTGGCATTCATTTCCAACACAGTTCTACTTTCTCTCAACTAACTGGCTAATTGAAGCCTTGATCTCAGCATATCTGCCTGTTTTTTAACACTGTGATGAAAACCAAATTAAACTCTTGGGTTGTGAATGTTCCCTTCTTAAGCTTTTGCCTTTTCTTCACAGAATTTAGAAAAAATATGTACTTATACAAGGACTGAAAATTAAATTCACAAACTCATCCCAGAAGAAGCACTCCAATCTTGTTGCTGAATATCACTGCAGTCACCTTAGAATTACTCCCTTTGGGAAGCTATGCCTAGTCCACCCTTCAAAGCAATTTTGGAACTCATTTTCTGGGTATCAGAGCTGTCGTTGCATTACCAGTGATGTCCTGAATGTCATCACACTGTCTCCCTTTCAGTATTTCCTTTACCTTTGGGTAAACAGAAAAGTCACTGGAGGCCAGATCAGGTCAGTAGGGAGGGTGTTCCAATACAGTTATTTGTTTACTGGGTAAAAGACAACTATATAGGTTCATGAACTTGCCACTGTGCCATTGTGTGAAATTTAAAAATTGCCTTGAAGAAAACATCAGCTTTGATCTTGAGTCCAGCTCAGGATGCTCTGCCCCTTGACAAGCAATATGATGAAGCTGTCTAACTCATGTTAATCATTCTTTTCCTCCAAAATGGCTTCTCCAGGTTTCGACAGAAGAAAATTGAAGTCTTAATTAATCAGCTTTGCTTCCTTACCCTCTCTTTTCCAGCTGCGTCAAGGAAGGGAAAAAAGTGAATAACAACCAAGCAATCAAAAAATAGACGTCAAAACCTTAAATCAAGACTATAGATGACTTTTCCTAAACAAATAAACCTAATTGTCACTCTGTAAGCTCTACTAAGCTGATTCTTTCCTTTCCTCCCAAATAAGGCTGAAATCCATCTGCCTCCTGGCTTCTTATCACTCCCTTTCTACCATTATTATTTTCAGCAATTTTTCTTTTCTTTTTTTTTTTTTTAAGTAAAAGAAACAACATCAAGAACTGAACAGACACAACAAAAGACTTCTGCCAAAAAGCATAAGGAGAACCTATAGGTAGGGAAAAAATTGGGGTTCACAACATATCCAACAAGAGTCTCATCTCTCAAGTTTAGAGAAAATTTTAACACCTCTACAAAAAAGAGGCAAGTAATTCAATTAAAATGTGGGCAAGGACAAGAACAGACATTTCATCAAAGACAAGCTGCTAATAAACATAAGAAGAAATGTTTGCAGCCATCAGCAATTAGGCAGGTGCAAATAAAAACTACAGTGAAATATCATCATACCCCAACATTACCAGCACTAATCAAAAAAGGAGAAAATAACAAAAGTTGGAGAAATTGTGGGGAGGTTGGAACTCTTACACAATGCCAGTGGGAATGTAAAATGGTACAACCACTATGGAAAATGGTACAGTATTTCCTCAAAGAGCTAGAAACAGCAATATCATATGATCCAGCAATTCCACTCCTAGGTATACACCTTAAAAAACAACAGTCATGACATGAATAGACATTTGCACATCCATGTTCATTGCAGCATTATTCATAGCAGCAAAATGGTAGGAGCAACCTAGGTGCCCATCATTAGATGAGTAGATTAACAAACTGTGACAAACACACAGAATGAAGTACTACACAAAGATAAGGAAGATGATGAATCTGCCAAATACCTCACAACACGCATTAACATGGAGGGCATATGCTGTGTGAGGTAAGTCAAATACAAATATTGTATGAGACCACTATTATAAAGTACAAACAAAAGGTTTGCACATAGTAAAAACAAAAAAACTTGATGATAACCAGACATAGAAAGCAAAGGAAGGAATATAACCAAAGAGTGCTGAGGCCTGTCACCTACAGAAGCCTCTGTAAGCAAAGTCTCACACCTATGTGATGGCAGGCGGAGGCATCTCACCCTTGGCATATTTTTGACCGTGCTTTCCCTGATGATATTTTGCACCCTAATTAAACTTTCCTCAAAAATACCCGCTTATCTCCCAGCACAAGGATCAAAGAAGAAGCGTTTTACAGCCCCCTCGGCTTAATGAATTCCAACACAGCACACCTAGCCTGGGAATACTGAGGCTGGCCCGGCTCCGCTGGCTTCCCCCAACTGCACTTCTGCCACCACATGTGAAACACAAGATTACAGGAAGGCCCTGGGAAGCTTCCCAAGGACAACCCTCCACACAGCCCTTAGAAATAGACATCCTACTCCCTATATCAGGAAGATTGATAGGCTCCCAAGTTCATTATAATTGGTACGACAAATGAGTAAATACTAAAGAAATATCCTTCTTAGAACAGCTTAAGGATGGGGGACGGCAGATGCTTACTATCCTCACAGAAAGAGATAGAATAAGAACAAAGGAGGAACACATAGAGACAGCTGGCTTTGGATGAGTCTACCCTTCTTTCTGTACCCTTGACCTCGAGACATGAATAGAGCTGATTGAGCTCAAGACATAACTTTGTTTTCACTGTTAATTATCCCCACAATATACTTGCCTCAGGCTGTTATCTAGAAGGCCTTGACAAGTAACATGAAAAGAGACCACGAGGTGTCAGTTTCTTACTAGTCAACAGCTTACGTGGCAAAAGACCAGGGTGAAATTACGTCACCTCACTTGATTATAAAAAATAAAGTAAAGCAGACCCTAACAGGCTGCTGTCCTCCAGATTCCTGGCTGTCTCAGTCTCATTTCTTTCTGCTTCGCTGACGCCACCCGTCCCTCCGTGATCTCCCAGCAAAAGAGAGATAAGGCATGTGTTAATACTGGTGAAGAGAAAGGTAATACAGGATATGGGAGACGTTGGCACACTACGACCAAACCAGCGGGAAACACCGAGGGGAACGCAGAAATAAAGGATAACCATGATAACCACTGTAGCACAGACAATTCTGCAACAATTGTATCTACCAGTCACTCCTTGGAACCTCTATGGGGCAGTTTTACTCTGACCTCTAGGGTCGCTATGAGTCAGACCCGACTTGACGGCAGTGGAGTATAAACAAACAACAATCTATAAATGGATAACTAGGTAGGTAGATAGATATGCTGAGAGATGGTGGGAGCAGGTAGGGGCACATACCCACCAGCAGACACAGTTTGGTGGTAGAAACTTCTAAATACACTACTGTAGGTAATTTCCATATATTAACATAGAAAATACAGCACACAAGTGGCACAGTCAGGAGGATCTCTTAGACATAACAAAATACCATGAGATGAATTTTCCAGGCTAGAAAGTAAAGGTTATAGACACAGGGGACATCTATGTCAACTAGCACAACTTAGTTCTTACAGTGTTCTGCATCCTTCTTTTAAACTTTTTTTTTATTATGATTAAGTGAAAGTTTACAATCGAAGTCAATTTGCCACATAAAACCCTGAGCATGTACCTCTCTGCAATTCTATCTTCTCTTGTGACCCTGTGACAGCACATTCTTCTTTTCCACTCCTTACTTCCAGTATCCACTCAACCAACACTTGTCCCCTCCTCTTTGCCCTCATTTCTCCCGTCTAAAAAGAAACCAGTGGGACAGCCTCATTCCTACATTAAACCATAAAATATATACACCACCTGCATCATTCTGTGCCCCTAAGTCCAGTCCATTCTTTGTCTGAAGTGTTGGCTTCAGTACTGGTTTCAGCTCTGGGCTAACAGCAAGTCTAGGGAAGATATTCTCAGAGAACCCTCAAGGTTGTTGGAACATCAAGTCTAGTCTTTATTTAATAGAGTTCCAGATCTGCATACTGCTTTCTCTGAGGCTGCGTTAGAGACTCTGCATTGTGTTCCCTGTGAGGGCTGTCTTCGGTGGTGGCTGGACATCATCTAGTTCTTTTGTTCTCCTGCTGATGTGGTCTCCCTATCATACGGGTCCTTCTGTCTCCTGGGCTCATTTTGCCTAATATCTTTGATGTTCTTGGTTTTCATTTGTTCCAGGTGGGTTGGGATCAAATAATGTTCCTTAGATGGCAGCTTGCTGGCTTTTGAGACCCCTGATGCTACTCACCAATATGGGGTGCAGAAGACATTCTTGGAAAAAGACTAGTTATGCCAATTGACCTTGATGTCCCCTGAAAATATGGTCCCCAGACCCCTGTCCCTGCTACTCTGTTCTTTGAAAGGTTGGGTTGAATTTAGAAAGCCTTTTAGCTTACAGTATAGCCCAGTTATGCTGACCTGCCTTCTATTGCATACTGCCACTCCCTTCACCCAATCAAATTCCTATTGACTATCTAATCTATGAATAACCCTCTCCCTCCATCTCCACGACTGTAGCTATCAATGAGTATTTTCTTCTGCCCATAAGCTTTTACTTAAGGTCTTATAAAAGTGGTCTCATATGATATTTGTCCTTTTGCAGCTGACTGATTTCACTCAGCATAATGTCTTCCAGTTGATTCCAGGTTATGAGATGTTTCCTAAAACCACTATTGTTCTTTACCATTGCACAGTGTTCCACTGTATACATACACCATAGTTTGTTTATCCATTCATCTGTTGATGGGCACCTAGATTGAGTCCATCTTTTTGCTACTGTGAACACTGTTGTAATAAATATCTATATCCTTCTTTAGTAAGCTGCATCTAGGGTCTTAAAAGCTTGCTGGCAACCACCTAAGATACAACTATCAGTCTCTTCTAGCATGGAGCAAAGGATAGTGAAAACAAATTAAGACTCAAGAGACAACTAGTTCAAAGGACTAACGGACCACATGATCACAGCCTCCATGACCCTGAGACCAACAGAACCAGATGGTACCCGGCTACTACCACTGACTATTCTGACTGGGATTACAACAGGTTGTACCCAGAACATGAGAAAAATATAGAAGAAAAGATGAAATTCACAAAAAAGACCAGACTTACTGGTCTGACAGACACTGGAGGAACCCCCAAGACTATGGCCCCTGGGTACTGTTCTAACTAAGAAGTGAAGCCTCTTCTGAAGTTCATTTTTCAGCCCAAATTAGGCAGGCATATAAAACAAACTATAACATATATGAACAACTGCCCAAAAACAAACACAAGAAGGGGCAGGAAAACTAGCCAAATGGAACTGGGGAACACAAGACGGAAAGAGGAGAGCACTAACACAATTCAGTGATTTTAACCAATGTCATGAGACAGTTTGTGTATAAACTTTTGAATGGGAAATTAACTTGTTCTGTAAACTTCTACATACAGCACAACTTAAAAGAAAGAAAGAAAGAAAGAAACGAGCAGATATAGGAAATCTAGATGGTACCTCTCCTGAAAACAAAAACAAAAACACATTTTTCTGTATTTACTGATACCAAAAATGCAATCACTGTTCAGAGGAGGGTCCTATTCACCACTAATCACCTTTGTTAACATAAGAACAGGTGTTTCTTAGTCACTGCATACCAAAGTCTGAGGTTATTTACATCCTTTAAAATGCTAACTTTATGATACCAAAAATGTTTAAAGTCTTGCCTTATATACAATACTGCCATCAAGATGCCAGTGTGACTTCTGGAGACACTTGAAAGGGAAAAGTATCACCTTTGTTACAGTTTGTGAATTTCAATTCAGTAGTGACTCTTTGGAAGTAGAGGAGCATCAAGAAATCCTGGCTCTTTCTTCTTAAAAGTACACATTGCTAGAAAACTCATAAAGAAGGGCTAGAAGGGAGTATGGGTGGAGTCCGTGGGTATCATCCATCCCTACTTGGGATCTGTGTCAGGCCCTGACCACACACTCACAGACACTTCTAGGTAAGGGATAGTAAATCATTTGGATAACATGAACACTGATTGATTTTAAATCAAAGGTTTATTATTTTTTTTAAACCATGACTTTAAAAACAAAATTATTTTCCTCTTCCAAACTAAAATATCACTTCTCTCCCTGACTCAGACCACCAATCAGGTTTCTACCCCCAGAAGTGGGGAAACTACTGGATACCCTCTGAAGAAGCCTCACTGAATGCCCTATTTTTCCAGTTTCGCAACACATTTTTTGTGTGTGTGGTCTAAACTGCAACCTCAAAAACTTGTAGTTTTTCCATCATGGACACCATGACGTGATGGTTAGCAAGGGTTTGGTTTTCAAATACATGTTATGGGCAACTCCACAGGAATCCTATTTGAATACCCACAAATGCACAACCTTTCCTTCTTAAATGTAACCTTGGAGTCCATATAACCTCAGGACACAGACAAGGCTTCTTACTAGTAAACATCTGTTTAGGTGCAAAGAGAGAAGGAAGAAAATGAAGCTTGTAGATTCACAGAAATAAGAAAGAAAGAATTTTTCATGTGCTATCTGTCCTTATAACCGCTCTTCTACTTTATATTTCAATGAGGACATATAATTATACACACATTTTTTCTATTTCACTTGTTACAATAACTTATCTTTTTTAAAACCATGTTATTTATTTTGTTGCTATTGTTGAGAACATACACAGAAAAACATATACCAACTCAGCAATTTTTACATGTAAGACTTAGGGACTACATTCTTTGAGTTGTGTATAACTAACCATCCTGATCCTCCTTTTTTGAGTTTCTCCTTCCCTTACAGTTCCTACATCATTTTTCTAGTTGTTGTTGCCAATTTGATCCCATATCGATAATCCTTAAAAGTGCGTAACACTCAAGGCAGTCATTTTTGTTAGTCTGGTTTTAAAAGACTCCAGGGGATATTTTTGTTTAAGGTTTAAAGATTAATTCCAGGCAATAGGAAGTTTGGCTTCAAGAAGGCTGTAGTCCTTGAGAATTTGAAATTCTGTTCTGCATTTTCCTACATTTAGACAAGATTTTCTATAAAATCTTTGTTCACAATGTTTAGGAATGGTAGCCAGGCACCATTCATTTCCTCTGGTCTCATGGCAAATGAGGCAATTATTCATGGAGGCAATTAACTACATATTCCACATCTTCCTTGCATTCTGGACTCACTTTGTCCTCTGCTGCTCCAGGTGATTAGAGGCCAATTATTGTGCCTTGGGTGGCCTCTTGAAAGCTTTTAAGAGCCCAGACACTATGCAATTAACTGGGAGGTAGAACAGAGGCTTTACATGTTATTAGGTCAATTAACTGGTATGTCCAATGAGACCATGACCCTAAACATTCAAATCAAGAAACCAAGTCTCACGAGGTGTTCCTATGGTACATAAGCAGCCACTATTTTCTGTCAGTTTGCCATACTGTTGGGGCTTGTATTGCTGGGGGCTGGAAGCTATGCTAACGGTGTTTATATACCAGCAGGATCACCCATGAGAGACAGGTTTCAGCTGAGCTTCTAGACTAAGGCAGGCGAGGAAGAAATAATTAAGAGTCTACTTTTGAAAAGAATTAGCCTGTGAAAACCTTATGCATAGCAGTGGAACACTGTCAGATATAAATCAAAAAAACAAAAACCCACTGGTGTCAAGTCAACCCTATAGGACAGAGTAGAACTGTTCCATAGAGTTTCCAAGGGGTGCCTGGCAGATCTGATTGCCAACCTTTGGGTTTGCAGACATAGCAGCTAACTACTACACCACCAGGGTTGTCAGATATACTGCCAGAAAATGAGCCCTCCAGGTTGTAAGGCACTCAGGAGACAACTGAAGAGCTGCCTCTTCAAAGTGGAGTCAACCTTAATGATGTAGACGGAGTCAAGCTTTTGGGACCTTCATATGCCGAGGTGGTAGGACTGAAAACAAGAAAAAACTATAAACATCCATTAATAATCAGTACATAGATACATGAAGTATGAATTAAGGAAAATTGGAAATTGTCAAAAATGGAATGAATAAGCACCAATATCCTAGATACTAGTGAGCAGAAATGGACTGGTATTGGCCATTTTGAATTGACAATTGTATGGTCTACTATATTAGGAATGAAAACTTGAAAAGGAACAGTGTTACATTCATTGTCAAAATGAACACTTCAAGACCTGTCCTGAAGTTCAGTGCTGTCAGTGATAAGATAATATCCATATGCCTACTAGGAAGGCCAGTTAATACCACTACTATTCAAATTTGTGCACCAACCACCAAGGCCAGAGATGAAGAAATTGAAGACTTAAATTGATCAAACATGCAATCAGGATACATCGATAATTACTGATGATTGGAATGCAAAGGTTGGAAACAAAGAAGAAGGATTGGTAGTTGGAAAATACAGCGTTGGTGATAGAACTGATGCTGGAGATTGCATGACAGAATTCTGCAAGAATAAAAACTTCTTCACTGCAAATGCCTTTTTCGATGACATAAATTGCATCTATATACACGGACCTCACCAGGTGGAATACACAGGAATCACATTGACTACATTTGTGGAAAAAAGATGGAAAAGCTCAATATCATCAGTTAGAAAAAGACCCAGTGCTAACTGCGGCAGAGACCATCAATTGCTCATAGGCAAGTTCAAACTGAAACTGAAAACAATTAGGAGAAGTCCACAAGAGCCAAAGGACGACCTTGAGTATATTCAACTTGACCTTAGATATGATCTCAAGAACAGATATGCATTGAACCCTAATGACCAATGATCAGATAAGTTGTGGAATCATATCAAAGACATCATACATGAAGAAAGCAAGAGGCCATAAAAGGACATGAAAGAAAGAAAAGACCAAGTCAGAAGAGACTCTGAAACTTGTTCTTGAACGCTGAGTAGCTAAAGCAAAAGGAAGAAATGATAAAATAAAAGAATTGAAGATTTCAAAGGGCAGCTCAAAAGGACAAAGGAAAATATTACAATAACGTGTGCAAAGAGCTGGAGACATAAAATCAAAAGACAAGAACAGGCTCTGTGTTTCGCAACTGAAAGAGCTGACAAAAAAAATTCAAGCCTTGAGTGCTGCAATAGCGAAGGAAAACTATTAAACGACTCAAGAAGCATCAAAAGAAGATGGAAGGAATACCTGTAGTTGTCATACCAGCAAGAACTGGTCAATGTGCAACCATTTCAGGAGACAGCGTACGATCAGGAGCCGATGGTACTGAAAGAAGAGGTTGAAGCTACACTGAAGCCACTGGCAACCAACAAGGCTCCAGAAATCGATAGAGTGTCAATTCAGATGCTCCAACCAATGGATCCGGCACTGGAAATGCTCACTTATCTATGCCAAAAAATTTGGAAGACAGCTACCTGTCCAGTGAACTGGGAGAGATCCATATTTATGCCTATTCTCAAGAAAGGCAATTCAACTGAATACAAATACTATTGAATAATATCATTAATAACAAAACAAGTAAAATTTGCTCAAGATCACTCAAAAGTGACTGCAAAGTATGTTGCCAGGGAACTTCCAGAAATTCAAGCTGGACTCAGAAGAGGATGTGGAACTGGGGATATCATTGCTAATGTCAGATGTATTCTGGCTGCAAATAGAGAACATCTGCTTTTTGTTTTTTATTCACCATGCAAAGACATTTGACTGTGTGGATCATAACAAATTATGGATAACATTGTGGAGAATGGAAATTCCAGAACACCTAATTGCGCTCATGAGGAATCTGTACGTGGATCAAAAGGCAGTTGTGCCAACAGAACAAGAGGACACTGCACGAGTTTAAAGTCAGGGAAGGTGTGCATCGGGGCTGTATCCTTTCACCGTACCTTTTCAACCCATATGCCAAACAAGTAATGCAAAAGAACAAAAATCTGTTCAGGAAGAAGTACAACCAGAGTGCTCCTTGGAAGCAAGTATGGTGAGACTATACCTTGCACTGGACTTATTGTCAGGAAGGACCGACCCCTGGAGAAGGACATCACACTTGGTAAAGGACGAAAAAGAGGAAGACCCTCAAAGAGACAGACTGACACAGTGGCTGTGTGACAATGGGCTTAAACATAAAAACGATTGTGGGCATGGTACAGAACGAGACAGTGTTTCATTCTGTTGTTCATAGGGTCACTATGAGTTGGAACCGACTTGATGGCACCTAACAACAAGCAACCTCAGCAGCTATTCATTTTTTTTCTTTTTCTTTTGGTCATTATTATAAATATATCTATTACACAACTAGTTAAGGGGAAGTGTTGCTGTGAACCTTGCTACACAAGTCTCTGAGTCTCTGCTGTCAAGTCCTTTAGGCATATACCTAGGTGTGGAATTGTTGAGTCATCAAGCAGTTCTATTTTTAGTTTTCTGAGGAACTGTCACACTGTTCTCCACAAGTGCTATATCAGTTTTCATCTCTACCAGTGATGAGTAAGAGTTTCAATTAACCTATATTCTCATCAACATTTGTTATTCTCTTTCTTTATGTTAGCCATCCTAGTGGGAGTAAGGTAGTATCTCACTGTGGTTTTGATTAGCATCTTGCTGATGACGGTGAGCATCTTTTCTTATGTTGGTAGTCACTAATTCCTTTTTTCAGTGAAATGTCTATTCAAGTCTTTTGCCCATTTTATGATTGGGTTACCTGTCTTTCTGCTATTAACTTGTTAAGTTTTATGTATACTTTTGTTACTAGGTTCTTGTCAGATACATGGTTTCTGAAGATATTCTTCCAGTTGGTAACTTGTCTTTTCACTTTTTTTTGCCCTTTCAATGAACAAATTTTTTTAAACAATTTTATGAGGTCCTATTTGTTTCATCTTCTGCTGTTTGTTCTTTCGCTATTATAGTAGATAAACTATTGTCAAAAGTTAGGATAGCTCTGTGTTTTCTTCTAAGAATTTTATGGTTTTAGTTTGCACATTTAGGTCTTATTTTAGTTCTCTCGTGCTGCTGCAACAGAAATAGCACAAGTAGATATCTTTAACAAACCAAAACTTATTCTCTAATGGTCTGGGAGACCAAAAGTCCAAATTTAGGGCACCAGCTCTGGGGGAAGCCTTTCTCTGTCAGCTTTCTCTCTCTGCCCACGTCATCAGTCTTCCCCTGGGTCTAGGAGTTTCCCAACACAGAGATCCCAAATCCACCGGATAGGCTCTGCTCCAGGTTCTTTCTTGGTGATAATGAGGTCCCTCTCCTTTCTGCTCACTTTTCTTTTTCATATCTGAAAAGATACGTCTTAATTTGATAGATTGTATCCTGCCTCACTGACCTAACTACCTCTAATCCTGTGTCATTACCCTCATAAAGGATGGGATTTACAGGATATAGGATAATTACACCTGATTATAAAACGGAGGATGACCACACAATACTGGGGATCATGGCCTAGCCAAACTGACACACATTTTAGGGGGACATAATTCAATCCACAACAGGTCTTTAAACTATCCTGATTTTCTTTGTGTGTCTGTGGTGTGAGTCATGGATCCTGGATCCATTCTTCTCCATGTGGAAATTCAATTTTTCACCTTGGGGTGGGGGGAGCAGTTAACCATAGATGTGTGGGTTTATTTCTGGATTCTTAATTCTATTCCAGTGATCTATATGTCTACTGTTATACCAGTACCAGGCTGTTTGGATTACTGTTGCTGTATAGTAGGTTTTACAATCAGGAAGTGTGAGTTCTGCTATTTTGTTCTCTCAGCTTCACTTTTGCTGTGATGCCTTTCCCCACTCCATGTAAAGTTGAGGACTGGCTTTTCTATTTCTGTGAAGAACTGTTGTAATTTTGATCACGTTAAATCCGTAGATTGCTTTGGGAAGCACTGAAATCTTAACAATATTAAGATTTCAACTCATAAATGTGGAACATCTTTCCATTTATTTAAGTCTTCTTGAGTTTTTTTTTTAGCAGTGTTTTAGTTTTCAATGTGTAAATCTTTCAGAACCCTGATTAGATTTATTCCTAGGTATTTTATTCTCTTAGATGTTATAGCAAATGAATTGTTTCCCTAATTTCCCTTTCAGATTATTCATTGCTGATGTATAAAAACCCATCTGATTTGTGTTTGTTGACCTTGTACCCTGAAACTTTCCTAAATTGCTCTATTAGCTCTAGAAGTTTTCTTGTGACTCCTTGGGAAGAATGATTTATATTCTAATTTAGCTGCCTTTTAGTAACTTCTTTTTCCTCTTGGAAACCCTCGTGGCTTAGTGGTGAAGTTGTACAGTTGCCAGATGAAAGGGCAGCAGTTTGAATCTACCAAGTGCTCTTTGAAAACTCCATGGGGCAGTTCTACTCTGTTCTATTGGGTTGCTATGAGTTGGAATCAATTCAATAGCAATGGGGTATATTTATTTCTCCTCTTGTTTTTGGTCTCAATATTATAAATGTCCAGGTGCTTTAACCCCAGAACTAAGTCTTCTACAACTTTCCAGTAAATTGTATAAGTCTCATAAACTTTGCACTTGATTAATGCTAAACCGTCTCCTTCATTTAGTCAAGAACAAGATGATAAACACATTCCTTGAGTACATGCCTTCCCTGGTCTCTATATATTGATACCAAATCAGTAAGAGGAAATTCTAGTGGTATAGTGGGTTAAGTGCTATGTCTGCTAACTAAAAGGTTGGCGGTTCAAATCCACCAGGTGCTCCTTGGAAAATCTATGGAGCGGTTCTATTCTGATCTCTAGATTGCTATGAATTGGACCCAACTTGACGGCAGTGGGTTTTATTCAGTAAAAGAGTTGCAAGATTTTATACATCTCAGAAATCTTGATGGTAAGGCAAAAGGGCTTCAACTTAGCAATCATCTAAAGGAGTCAATGGAAGGAAAGTGTAACATGGAATGGAGATATTGAGACATGCGGTTCAAAGATGGGTAGAACTTTGGTTCACGGAAAGCTCCGATTGATCCAGACGTGAAACACCATTTTTTTGGTTGTTGTTGTTTGGCTTATTTATTTATTTATTATTATGATTGAATGAAAATGTACATTCCCATATAAATTTGCATGCTGACCTATAGGCAGCTTCCATTGCTCTCCCTGCACGGTGACAGCACATTCTTCTTCTCTGCTCCATACATGTCTTATCTTCCCAACAGTCTCCTATTTTCTCCTCTCCACCCATTCCCTTTCCTCCACTATGAGGTCAACAGGACGACCTCCTATAGATGCTTAGAACCATAATGTGCCCACACAGCATGGTCCCTCTGCATCACCAAGTTTAATCCATTGCTGTCCGAAAAGTTGATCTTCATTATGATTTATGGACAGGGGCAGCATCAGGGCCAGAGGCCATGCTCCCAGAGGAACTCCGAAGTCCCTGGACCATCAATTGTGCTCTTTTAGTGGCGATCTCAGGGTGTACCCCTACGTATACTTATGTTGCCAGTGAGACTCAACTTTGTGAGCTCCATTGTGGCTATCACTGGTGGTGGCCGGGCACCATCTGGTTCTTGTGGCCACAAGTCAATGTAGACATCCACTCACGTGGGTCTCTCTGTCTTCTGGACTGTTTCTCCCCCATGTCGTCAGGAACCTTGGTGATATCCATTCCTGCTAAGTTGGGACCATTTGCTGTACCCTCAGATGGCAGCTTGACAGCTTTTAAGACCCCAGACGTCACTCACCAATGTGGGGTGCGGACAGACCTCATTAGCATGGTCCCTGGCCCCCTGCTCCAGCTACTCTGTCCTAGATGGGAGGAGTACACAAGTTGTGCTGAAGTGCCATTAATATCAATCTTCTTACTAACGTGTGCTGTCACCAATTTCACCCAACCAAATTTCTAACAACTACCTAATCTAAACCCTCCCCCGTCACCCTCTCGCTCTCCCCACTCTTACAGCCATCAAAGAGTCTTTTCTGTTATGCATGAGTCTGCTTTTAAGTTCTTATCGTAGGGGTCTCATACAATATTTGTCCTTCTGTTGCTGACAACTTTCACTCAACATAATGTCCTCCAACTGAAACCAGGTTAAGAGATGTTTCCGGCTATCATCGTTGTTCTTTGTCATTGCATAGTGTTCCATTGAGTATACATACCATAGTTTACCTATCCATTCCTCTGTTGTTGGGCATCTGGGTTGATTCCACCTTTTTGCTATTGGACTGTGCTGTGATGAACATTCATGTGAGTGTACCAGTTGGTGTGAATAGCCTTGATTCTGGAGGATATATTCCAAGCAGTAGAATTACTGGGTCAAATGGTATATCTATATCCATTTTTTTAAGGGAGCACCAGATAGCTTTCCAAAGAGTTTGCACCATTTTGCAATCCCACGAACAGTGTAGGAGAGTTCCAATCTCTCCACAGCCTCTCCAGCATTTAGTGTTTTGTGTTTTTTTGGATCATGGCCAACCTTGTTGGAGTGAGATGGCATCTCATTGTCATTTTGATTTGAATTTCTTTAATAGCTAATGATCATGTGCATGTCCGCATGTGTTTTTTGGCTGCCTGGATCTCCTCTTTAGAGAAGTGTCTGTCCATCTCCTTTGCCCACTGCTTAACTGGATGATTTATCTTTTTCTTATTCATATTTTGTTGTACATTATAGATTACAGAGATCAGGCATCAGTCTGACATAGAGTTGCCAAATATTTTTTCCCATTCTGCAGGTGTCCTTTTAATTCTATTAATAAAGTCTTTGGATGAGCAAAAGTGATTGATTCTTAGTAGTTCCCATTTATCTATTTTCTCTTCTGTTGTTTGCGGTTTGTTTGACAGATTTTGAGGTCTGTCTCTGTTGCGTATTAAACCTTTCACTGTTGTTCCTACTTTTTCTTGGATGAGCTTTATTGTTTTAGATTTGATATTTAGGTCTTTTAACCAGTTTGAGTTGGTTTTTGTAAAAGGAGTAAGATATGAGTCTTGTTTTAATTTAGTGCAGATGGATATCTAATTTTGCCAGCACCATTTGTTGAAGAGATTGTTTTTACCCCAGTTTAATGTCTTAGGGCCTTTGTTGAATATCAACTGTTCATAGGCAGATGATGTCATTTCTTGGGTCTCAATTGTGTTCCACTGATCTATCTGTCTGTTTTTGTACCAGTACCAGGCTGTTTTGACTACTGTGGCAGTGTAATAGGTTCTAAGATCAGGTAATGAGAGGCCTCCCAGTGTGTTCTTCTTCTTTAATAATGCTTTACTTATCTGGGGCTTCTTCCCTTTCCAGACGAAGTTGGTAATTTGTTCCTCCAACTAATTAAAAAATGTCACTGGAACTTGTACTGAGATTGCATTATGTAAGTAGATTGCTTTGGGTAAAATAGACATTTTCACAATGTTAAGTCTTCCTATCCATGAGCAGGGTAGGTTTCTCCATTCTCTTTGTAAAGGTGTGTTATTTCTCTAGTTAGATTTATTCCTAGGTACTCTATTTTCTTAGGGGCTATAATAAATGGTATTGACTTGGTGATTTCTTCCTTAATAATCTTGTTGTTGGTATAAAACATCATTTTTTAATTTTTAGTATTGAGAAGTATATCTAGATGGCTTCAAACTACTGATTCAACAGTCACTGCTTTTCTTATCTACTTCCTCTTTATCTTCCTCTCCACTCATTCCAAAGTGATTCTTCAGGTGGTTGGGCCAAGAACACCTTGGTTCTATCAGAAGTTTCCCTTCTTTTTACCTTCTTCTGAAGCTAACATTGGTTGATTAGAAATCTGACATATGCATGAATAATGCACCTAGGTCAGAGTGGTCAGAAGCATGGCTGAAATTACTTGGGCTTCTGGTCTATACTCGGGACAACTGAGACTTTAGGTATATAATGCTCCAGCCATACTGATCACATTCACTATATAATGTATTTGCTAAGGGAGTCAACCCTTGCCATGGGCTTCACACTCCATTAATCAGTGCTTAGTTCATAAGCCACTTTCTCTCCTGATTTCCCTTACCTTTGAGTTACACAGTACCTTGTATGTACCTCCTTGCTGACACCTCTTTTGATTCAAAATTATTTATAGTATGCTACTATATGCTAGGCATAATTAGCAGTAAGCAAAATAAAATTACTGTCCTCAAGAAACACACATTTTGTGAAGACAGAAATGAAATTAATGTACAATACTTCATATGGTAAGAATGCCATGAAGCTATATAATGCACAGAGAGGAGACAGAGTAACAGTGTCAGACCAGGTGATAACTTACACATGGTAGCTTCTCTGATAAGGGGACATCTGAGCAAAGACCAAAATGAAGTGAGAAAGTAAGTCCTGTAGATATCTGAGGAAAGTACATTTTAGCCAAGGGAATGAGCTAGTATAATGCGCTCCCGTAGCAACAACAACAACAAACAGCAGAAAGGCTAAGCTTGTAGGAGAAGAGTGAACAATGGCAGTGCCACAAACTGAGGACAGTCAGCTAGCAGTAGGTCAGATCCCACAGGGCGTTCTAGAGCTTAATAAGGACTTTAAACTTTATAATAAATGAAACCAAAAGATTCTGCAGTGATTTAAAAAGAAAGGTGGCTTAATCTGAAGTTAATTTGAAAAGAATTTAAGAGCAGGACTGGAAGAAGGAGGATCCCTTAGAAGTCATTACAACAGTCCAGGCCAGCATTTCTGGTGGCACAGACCAAGGTGCTGATAGTAGGAGACGTGGAGAGTACCTGTTGGATTCTGGATACATTTATAAGGACGAGTTGACAGAATTTGCTTATGGATTGGTTGTGGAATGAGAACAAAGGGTGTCAGTTACAAAGATTTTTGGCTTGAGCGTCTGGAAGAATGGCAGTTCCATTCTCTAGGGAAAAACAGATGTGTGAGGGCAGTGGGGTGGAGCAGGAAATCAGTCTTTCGTTTTAGACACCAAGTTTTAGATGCTTATTAGAGATCCAAGTGAAGATGTTGATCAGGCAGTTAGACATACAAAGCTGGAGCTGGAATAGACATAAATATGGATGTCGTTCAAGTATGATTGTGTCACAAGTTTCTTTAGAAAATAAAAACCAGCGAAACATATATACATGTGTGTGCGTGTGTGTGTGTGCGTGTGCGTGTGCGCGCATGCGTGTATTAACCAAACTCACTGCCGTTGAGCTGATTCCAACTTAGACAGACCCTACAGGATAGAGTGGAATTCCCCCCTGTGTACATGTAGAGGAACCTTGGCAGCATAGTGGTTCAGAACTGAGCTGCTAACCAAAAAGTTAGCAGCTTGAATCCACCAGTCTCTCTTTATAAACCTTAGGAAGCAATTCTACTAGTTCTATAGGGTCACTGTGAGTCAGAATTTACTTCATGGCAATAGGTTTAATACACAAACACACACACACACACACACACACACACACATATACACATACACGTAGAGAGACAGAGATTTATTTGACAGAAATGGCTCACTTGGATTTACAGGCTGATAAGTCGCAAGTCTACAGTTAGGTGTCAGACGGGAGACTTCTGACTCACATTGCTGCAAGGGCTGATGAATCTAAAATTGGCAGGTAAGATAGCAGGCTGCTGGCACACAGGCTATGGAAGCTGACCAATCCCAAGATAGGCAGTCAGTATGGTAGGACACTGGCTCAAGTATTAAGAAGTAGAGAACAGATGATGATGAGCTGGATACAGGATCCAGAGCAAGCAAAAAGCCAGCAAGTTTTGTCTGAATGTCCATATATATTAAATGAAGGCCATACCCCCTAAGAAACTCCTCTTACAACTGACTGATTATATCAGACCATACCATGGAGGCGATTACATTACATTGAAAAATGGAGGATACTTATATCATTATAAACCCAAAAAAACCCACTGCTGTTGAGTCGGGTCTGACTCATAGCAACCCTGGAGGTCAGAGTAGAACTGCCTGATGGAGTTTCCAAGAAGCGCCTAGCGGATTTGAACTGCTGATCTTTTGGTTAGCAAATGTAGCACTTAACTCACTATGGCACCAGGGTTTCTATATCATTATGCAACTTTTAAACTATATCATTATATAATTTCCAAACCACTCAGAATCATGGACCAACCAAGCTGACATACAACCTTAACCATCACAGATGGTTGTTTAAAACCTTGAGGAAATCACGTGGTAAATACATGATATTTCAGGTGGCAATAAGTGCTGTGAGCTAGAGAGAGAAGGAATTTAAGGGCTCAGTCCTGAAGCTCTCCAAAGTTTAAAGATGAAAGACAAGGAGAAACCAACATAGAAAGTTGAAGGCAGCCATGAAGTAGAAGAAAAACAAAAGAGTAATAGCCTAAAGCCAAGAGAAGGAAGAATTTTCTTGAGAATGAAGTGTTCAACTATTAAAATGGTCCGAAAAGTGGAGCAGGATCTTGTATTACAGCTATGGAATTCCTGAGGCTAGAATTCATATCTGATTCATTTTTTTTAACCTCTCAGGACTATACACATAGATGATAACCTATAAATGCTGAGTGCATGGCTGAGAAAAGAATAGCTGCCATAGGTTACAGAGAACAGGATGTTCTCTGTTGCATCCTTGCCCATCAACAGATGCCTGTTATAGGGCAAAATGGGGAAAGATAACCACCCCCAGAGTTCTGATGCTGGAAGGTTCACCACGTGTTCTTGTTTAAGAGTAACATTCCAGAGACATGTCAAGTCTGAGGAACCTCAAAAGTTCCAGGAGGTTGAAGTGGAAGGCTGGGGGAAGACATGAATACAGGTGAGAAAGTGGTGAGCAAACAGAAAAGAAGACCAACTGGTTGGAATACTGCTGAAGAAAGAGAATTATTCCTGAAGAATAAAAAAATCTGGAAAGTACGTCACAAGAAACCAAAAATACAGAGGAGTGCAGAGAGAAATCAGGAAGCTATGAAAGAAGGGAGAGAAAACTGAGGTGGGGGGATGGAAAATCAAAAGCAGAGGGATAAAAAGCAAAAAACGTGACAAGTTGATGCCGACGACTGGACAAGAGCAAAGGAAACACAATGCCATCAGCTTGTCATGCTCAAAACAGTCTGGGTTCTGTGGGCCTGGTGTCGGATTTCTGTGCACCTCAAGAAAAGACAAACAATACACTGCGAGGAGAATTCCAAAAAGCCTCTGGGCATTTTAAATCCAAGAAGAAACGTGCTGGCCAGGGTGAAATGCTCAAGTAAACACGAATGGCAGCAGCCCTGGGGTTACAAGTGACCCAACTGTATGTTCTACACGGTCATGGGTGGCTGAGCAGCCCAGCAGGCGCTAGTCACGACTAGCTCTCCTCTCCAGGCCTCCAGTGGGTGTGGACAACATCCAAGGGCCATTTAAAGGGGCAGAGGAAAAACTGTATTCCACTGGGTGACCCCTCTTGTCAGCATTGGGCCAATTAAGGAAAGATATTACCTACAGGACTCTATGTCTCAATACTATTTCCTGCTCATTAAAAAAAAAAATTTTTGAAAAATCAAAGCAACAGAATGTAAATTACTTTTTTTCCAAATGAACTGAGAGGCAGTAGTTGCTGCTGCCAAAAAATGCTTGAACAACAGGATTTTCACATGAAGGCTAAAATCTAAACAGCATGAAGAAATCTCAAAGCTGAGCAGTCCCCATTATCTCATGCTTGTACCACTATAGTCCAAAAGATGAGTGATCCCTCTCTATCTGTGCAAGCAGAGCAGTGGTCCAAGGCCCTGACAGAGCCACTAATTGCCCATCTGATTGTTTACAAAGTCTAAAGATGGTGACTTGACAAACAGCTCATTTCCCCTGAGATTGGATCAAACTGGTGGGAGGGAGCTGTCCTATGTAACAGACAGGAAGAACTCTCAAGGGAACTCACCTCTAGATCAAAGCAAAGGGTCAGAGAGTTGAGCAGAGACTGGTTCATGCAGATGCCTTTCCTAAGTAGCTTTAAGCATATCACCTTTTGCATCCTATTCTGTCTAACATACCTCTTAAATGCCCTCCCTCAGTGCTAACAGTGAACTAACTCCCTACTCCTTGAGATCTGCAAAAACTTTGAGACATTCATATGTAAGAAGCAACTGGAGAGTATCATCCCCAAGCTCACTTTCAGTCTTCAGCATCTAAGATGATTTTTTTCATCAGACTTCTTAGCTCTTTCAACCTATACTTGGCACTCAGTATGTGCTATACTGTATAGCTGTTTTCCACTTTAGTGTCTTCCTTGTCGCCTAAGCTAAACTGTAAGCTATTTGAGGACAAGGACCCCAAATACCACAGCTGGTTAATACGGCTGTTAAAGATTACTGACTCCTAACACAGTTTATGCAAAGTTTTCTTTGGTTACATTTGAAGGTTTCTTTTTACAGGGGATCCAACATTCTTACTGAGATTGATAATGGCTGGTATCCACTAGAGCCCAGGAAATAAGACTATGAAGATTCTTTTCAGAACAATTTCTCCTCAAAATGAGAATGGGCTTAAAAAAAAACAAAAAGCTACCTCCCTAATACCCAGTCTCTAGGTATGGTGCTGGAAACTCTGGTGGCATAGTGGTTAAATGCTATGTCTACTAACCAAAAGGCTGGCAGTTCGAATCTCCCAGGTGCTTCTTGGAAACTCTATGGGGCAGTTCTACCCTGTCTACAGGGTTGCTATGAGTTGAAATCAATTTGACAGCAATGGGGTTTTTTTTTTTTTTCATTGTATGGTGTTAATGAGTCTTAGTATGGCCATGAAGTAGGAGGCAACAAAAACGTGTCCTTGATAACCTGATTCTGCTTACCCGGAGCTTGCTACATGTACACTGAAAACTGTTTACCTGAGAGAACAGGAAACTACTTCAGGAAACCAATCACATAAATTTCAGATTTTGTCCTCTGAGCAACTGTTGTGTGCCAAGTCCATTCTAACTCATAGTAACCCTATAGAATAAAGTAAAACTGCCCCATAGGGTTTCCAAGGACTGACAGGTAGATTTGAACTGTCCATCTTTTGGTTAGCAGTCTGAACTCTTAACTAGTTCACCAATCTGAGCAATTAGAGAGCCACATACTAAAAGTTTGATAATTGAGTGTTGAATGTACCTGAGACTGGACCTCCTAGGGAGGACACGCTGGAGCCCATGTCACAATGAGGTGAGAAGCAGCCAGAGATCTATGGGCAAAGCTCAGCAATTCCAGCAAAGTCACCACCACTCATCAACCAACTCTGGCCCTTCTGCTCATCACTGATGAGTGCCAAGCCTTTGTAAGCATCCAAGTGGCTCTGACTTCACCAGTACAGCAGCTGTGGCAGTGAGAGGGCAGGGGAAAGTTCTCCCTCCAGGTTTCTGGAGAGACGTGAGGACTAAGTCAGTTTCAGTGGTCTCATATTCACAGAAGTTGTGATGTTATTTGAATATCTTGGTAACAGTAAACTTTTTTCCCCATCACAAGTAGAATGGGAAGGTTTAAAATCATTACCTTAAAGATGCTTCTGAGGAGTAGGAGGATTAGAAGAAAATCAAAGTAAGGCCATTTCTGGTAATAAATTCTAATTCAGGATGACTGTATAGAATGGAGGTGAACTGCCCCATGGGCACTCCAAGTGTTATCTTCATGGAAGTAAACTGCCATATCTTTCTCCCATAGATTGACTGATGAGTTTGAACTGCCAACTTTTGGACCAGCTGCTGAACACTTAAGCATTGTGCAACCAGGTCTCCTGTAGCAGCATGACAATAGTCTCTAACTGGTCAACAACTGGAATGACTAAAATCACTTTGTAACAAAAATACAAAAGCTGTGGCAAACATATTTTAAATATCTAGGATTCAACATTCAGGCGAGTTAACAGGGATCCCTGGGCTTCATTATTTTAGTAAGCACCAAGGCAAAGATGGCTGGCTTGGAAGAAGAAACAGTAGTTTGGGCAGTGGAACAATTCTTAGTCTGTTTAGGACAGCCATCCAAGAGGGAGGTAGACAGTAAGGAAATGGTACAAACACAGGAAAAAGTTGTGCCAATGGCTTTGCATGTCCCATTCATACATAGCAATGAGGGCACAGTGGTTTCTGACAACTGGAATACCAGAAATGGAGTATGCACACAACTGGTTATGTCCTAATAGAGTGAGAAATCATGTCTTAAAGAAAACACAGTACAATAACAGACACATAGACCCGTGGAAAAGAATTGAGAACCCAAATGTAAATCCATCTACTTATGGCCAGCTGATCTTTGACAAAGGACCAAAGTCCATTAAATAGGGAAAAGACAGTCTTTTTTAATAAATGGTGTTGGCAAAACTGGATGTCCATCTGTAAAAAAATGAAACAGAACCTATACCTCATGCTAAACACAAAAACCAACCTAAAGTAGATTAAAGACCTAAATATAAAACCTAAAATAATAAAGTTATTGGAAGAAAAAAATAGGAACAACACAAGGGGCCCTAATACATGTCATAAATAGAATAGAAACCATAATTAACACTGCACAAACATAGGACAATATACTACATACATTTAGGCTCATGAAGAGGCTTTGCCAAAAGATAAAAAAGAAAACCTACAAACTGGGGGACAAAAATTTGACTAGGACATACCTGACTAAGGTATAATCTATAAAAACTATAGAATACTTCAATATCTCAACAACAAAAAGATAACCTAGCTAAAAAATAGGCAAAAGCTATGAACAGACACTTTACCACAGAAGACATGCAGGCAACTAACAGACACATGAAGAAATTCTTGGGATCATTAGCCATAACAGAAATGTAAATTCAAACTACAATACTACAATAACACACCATCTCACCCCTGCATTACCAGCACCAATTAAGAAAATAGAAAATAACAAACATTAGAGAGGTTGTGGGGAGACTGGAACTATGATGCACTGCTGGTGGGATTGTAAAATGGTATCCACTATGGAAAACGGTATAGTGCTTCCTAAAACAGATAGAAATAGAAACACCATGTGATGTACCAATTCCACTCCCAGGAATATATTCTGGAGAACTAAGAGCCATCACATGCATAGCCATATGCACACCTACATTCATTGCAGCATTATTCACAATAGCACAAAGTGGGAACAACCCAAGTGCCTGCCAACAGATGAACGGATAAACAAATTATGGTACATACACACAGTGGACTACCATGCAAGGATAAAGCACACTGATGACTCTTCGAAACATCTCACAACATGGATAAAGCTAGAAGGCATTGTAGTGAGTGAAATAAGTCAATCACAAAAGGGGAAATACTGTATAAGATACTACTTTAAAAGACCAAGGAAAGTTTTGCAACACATGCACACATACAAAATCTTTGATGGTTGTAAGGGAGAGGAGTGGTGGGGAGAAGAAATCATATTAGAGAGTACACAGTGTTAACTTTGGTGAAGGGGAAGTCAGCACAACTTGATGAACACAAATTCACAGAAGCTTCCCACAAACATTCAAATACCTTGAGGGACCCAGTTACTGAGGCTAAGGGCTGGGGATCATGGCCTCAGGGGACATTTAGAAAATGTTGAACATCCTACACTGATCAATACCATCTGGAGTCTTAGAAGACAGCAAGCGGCCATCCAAGATACGTGTGTTGGTCCCATCACATCTGAAGCAGACAAAAATGGAGAAAACCAAAGATACAAGGGAAATACTAGGCCAGAGGACTACTGGGCCTCATGAATCACAGCCCTCCACCAGCTTAAGGCCAGAAGAACTAGATGGCACCCAGCTACTACTACTGATTACTCTGACCGTCATCACAATAAACGGTACTGGACAGAGTGAGAGAAATATATGGGACAGAATTCAAATTCACAAAAAAGACCAGACTTTCTAGTCTAATAGAGACTGGAGGAAATTGAGATGACGACCCTCCAACACCCTGCTAATTCAGAACTGAAGCCACTCCCGAAGTCCACCTTTCAGCCAAAGGTTAGAAAGGCCTATTAAAGAAAATAGTAACACACGTGGGGAACAATCAAAATGTTAAGACCAAACACATAACACCTGCCCAAAGCAAAGACGAGGGGGCAGGAAGGGACAGGAAACTGAAGAACAGACACAGAGAACCCAGGATAAAAAAGGAGAGTGCTGTCACACTGCAGGGATTGTAATTTGTGTCACAGAAAAATTTGAGTATAAAATGTTTGAATGGCAAACTAATTTACACTGTAAATGTTCACCTAAAATGAGTTAAAAAAGAAAGAGACTATGACTTTTATTTCACCTGCTTCGATTTTTGGAAGATACACATAGAAGTGTCATACAATGCAGAGTTTATATGACACAGAAACTGCTACTCAAAAAGAGCCTTATAAATACAGAGGAACAAAATTTAAAAACAACAAACCTCCAACATTTATCACAGTTTACCCAGCCAGGGGCTTTCTTTATTTCTTTGGCTATTATTTTAGATATTTTTGCATGGAACTATTTTTTTCCCTTTTTCTGACAGGTCATTGATTTTGGGTTTAGATTATTCCAGTTTGTATAAAACAACACCGGCTATATTTTACCTTGTTCCTGCCTAGGTGCCTCTTGGATATTGTCCATTTAATATTTTTGAGAAATATATATATATGTTTACACACACACACACACATACACACACGTATACATAAGTACACCCATATACATATGCGGTATTCTAATCTCAAAGCATACGTTGTATGTTCCTCGAGAGGCAGTCACATACATCTAAGTGAATACTTTCATTTTTTTAAATTAAGACAGGTAGTGTTTCAAATCAATCCATCTGGAACATATGTTCAAAACTCATGAACTTTCATATGAAATCTAGATTCTGGTTTCTTATGTATATTTTCTATAACAGAAAATTGCTAGATAAAGCAATAAACGAGAAAAGTACTAATTTTAATGTGATTTAGAAATGGCTCTTAAACGTCTACTTTCCATCACCCCCTCCCTGTCCTCATCCCATCAGAAAGCATGTTGTTGTATTTGAATGCATACTGCTGGTTATACACAAAGTATAGTTGGTCAGATTTATTTCCTCTGTTATTCAGTAGCTCACAGCTAAGACTCAACTGCAACAACCCTGAGAAGCACAGAAAAACATCATGTAAGTGCTAAGGACACATCTTGATCCCCTATGATCATAACTGCCTGCCACAGATAAACAGAGCCTTTGTGAGTCTGTCTTTAAACACTCTTTACTCTCTAAACAAAAAAGGTTTACTTTATGAATTTACATGTAATTAAAATATGCAGCAGCTGGTGGTTTCTGCTGTCCCAGCAACAGAGCTCTGCTTTGGCCCTGTAAGAGGCAGAATCACTAACCTGGCCATGCAGGTGCCAGACAGCAAATTGAGATCTCCTGGGAATGCATGTAGCAGAACTTACCACTGGGCTTTTGAATGGAAAATTCTATTTAAAGGAAGAGTACAGAAGAGGAAATGCCCAAGTTCTCACTTTGCTGCTTACAACCAAACTATATCTGGGCCAATATCTTGTCAATTTTCTCATAATCTATTACTTTGAAAGGACTAAAGATAGTTAAATCTGGATATTAAAATGGAAAACATTTGTACTGACAAGAACGTGGTATATCGAATTTGCTCTTCTCTTTCTCATGCCTATGCTGTGAAAGTTAACTTTTTATGGTCTGCATTTTTTTAAAATGCATTGAAGTCTATTTAATGTAAGATACATAATCATAGATTTAAACCATATTTAAAATGAGATTACATAATTAAAATAAGAAAGGATCTGGGGGACTATGTTATAGGACATTTATCCCTGGGAAGGTTAGGGAGAAGAAAGTCTTCATAAAGTCAAGTTCATTTAATGTTGAACTCTGAGGGGACCATTTTTTTGCAGAGGGAGGGTGGAGGACAGTAGGTGGTTGGGAGGAGGGCATGCTGCAACTATAAGGAGAATGTTTCAAAAGTGGTGGAGTAGAAATGGTAGCAAAAGGGACTTTAAGTCCCAGAAAATACATTTGGATTGATGGTGACAGTTCTCAGATGCTGAAATAAGTGTGTAATGTGTGGTCACGTCACAGAGGCAGATTCAAAAGGCTAGTATTTATGAAGCTGTTGATTTTTCCTCCCATGCAGTCACACAGAAAAATAAGGAGTTCTGAGGAGAGTGATGGAATCACATTCCTTGTAAACATCATTTGTCCTGAAGAAGTTATACAATCAGAGTAATCACATTTGTATTTTGCTGTTACAGACTGAAGTGTGTCCCCTCAAAACATGTGTCAACTCAGGTAGTATATGCTTCTCAATACTGTGCGACTGTATACTATTTTGCCATCTGATATTATTTTCCGACGTATTGTAAATCCTACCTCTGTGCTGTTAATGGAACGCTGGCGGCAAAGTGGTCAGGAGCTACAGCTGCTAACCAAAAGGTTGGCAGTTTGAATTCACCAGCCTTTCCTTGGAAACTGCAGCAGGTAGTTCTGCTTTGTCCAACAGGGTTGCTTAGAGTTGTGTTTACGATGTTAATGAGGCAGGATTAGATGTACTCAGGAGGTCAGACAATTAAGTCCCAGGAACTTAATTGTTTTAAGTGCTACATGCCTCATTGCTCAATATCACTATGGTCACCTTCCAAATACTCCCCTTATGCACTGAAGCCAGCACCCAGTCCACCCTTCACAGCAATTTTGGAACTCTTTGTGGAACGGCTGTTGTGTGCAGTGGCATGGTGGCAAGTTTGTGAACTTAATTGAATAGTTGTCTGTGAGTGAGTTTTTAGCCAGTAAATAAGTAATTGTATTGGAACACCCTCCCTCCTCACCTGATCTGGTCTCCGATGTCTTTTTTTCTTTACCACAAGATAAAGGAAATAGCGAAAGGGAGATGTTTTGATGACATTCAGGACATCAGGGTAATGTGACGACAGCTCTGACAGCTGTTCCAGAAAGAGAGTTCCCAAATTGCTTTGAGAGTGGATTAGCTGCTGGCATCAGTGTACAGCTTTCCAAGAGGAGTACTTCAAAGGTGACTGTAGTGATATCTATCAGTGAGGTATGTAGCACTTTTTCTAGGATGAGTTCGCAAACCTAACTGGCAGTCCTTGTATTGAGGCAGGACTCAACCTACAAGATTAGGTTGTATTTTGAGTCAATATCTTTTGAGCCATAAAAGAGAGAAGTGAACAGGACAGGAGAACCTCACACCATAAAGAAAATAGTTGCAGGAGCAGAGTGCATTCTTCGTACCAGTGTCCCTGCACTGAGAAGCTCCTAGACTAGGGGAAGATTGATGACAAGGACCTGTTCTCAGAAAAAGCAAGCCTTCTGCTAGAGCGGTACTCTGAGTTCAGACTTCTAGCCTCCTAAACTGGGAGAGAATAGTCTGCTTTTGTTAAAGCCATTGACTTTTGGTATTTCTGTTATAACAGCGCTAGACAATGAAGACACATCTGAATCCTACAGGCAACACAGGTCCCTTTTTTCCTAGGGCAAGGACTAATGACCAGCATTGCAAATCCTGATAGACTAATCAAATAAAAGTCAGAACCTACTAGTTAAGAGTTCAGATATCAAAAGACAAGAACCTCAGGAACAACTGATGGTGAACTATGGCAACTTATCTCTAAAACGGCTGCTCTCAGTTCTTTCCTTCCCTGTTCACACGTCCTGTTCTTTTACTGAGAAACAGGGTCTATTCCTCTACTCCCTTGAAACTAATTTGTCATTTATTTAACCAAAAGTGACACTAAGCTGTATCTCTATCCTGTAAGAGAATTCCAACAGTTTCCATTCACTTTCTTCTAGAATGTTTGCTCTAGAAAAACCTTCAGGCCATGTAAGACGTCTAACTGCCTCCAGACTACCATGTGAGGGACCTTAAGCCACATGGAGAGAACACACAGACCTCTGGGATGCCCATCCAACCTTCACATCTTTTACCTATGAAAGCCGCATTCCAGCCTACGTTTCAGGCACGTAAATGAAGACGCTTTTGGATGATGTTTCCAAATCTAGCCACCACCTGACTCCAATCTCATGGGGAAATCATTGGAAGTACTTATCCAATGGAGACTAGACAACTCACAGAACTGTGAGAGACAATAAAGTTTTAAGCTACTAAATTTCAAGGTGGTTGGTTATGCAGCAATAGATGATCAGAATATCCACCTCGGATTACTAAAACTTGGTTAGTCATAGTCAAGTCGGGCTATAATTTCCACTGAAAAACACTAATTTGAGAAGCAGCGATTATCTTCATCTTGCTCACCACTATATTAATAGCAAGAGACCCAGTGTCTAGAACTTAGCAAGACCTTAAATAATGCTTAACAAACAATTTGAACGAATGTATCTGTGCTAGAATGCGAAAAGAAGCACACATTGTCCATGAAATATTTTAGATGAAACTAAATTCTGATTTTGCCTAAGAATCACAAGTCATTGCACAACATAAAGAATCATAAGGACAGAGTAAAAGAAAGGCAGAGAACAAATATTGTCTATGATTAGGGTGGCCCCCAAAACTCAACTATTAACCAAATGTTGGTGGTTCAAACGTATCCAGAGTTACCTCAGAAGAAAGACCTGGTGCTCTGCTTCCAAAAGGCCACAGGCTTGATAACTTTATACAGCACAGTCCTACTTTGCAGTACATGGGGTTTGCATGAGTTGAAATTGACTTGATGATAACTCATTCTGTTTTGGGTTTGTCTGTTGGATATTGTTCTAGGTGGTTGACGTGTATTAGTTGATCTCACCCTCATAATACCTTGATAGTGCTGCTATCACTACCTCTGTCTTCAAGTTGAGGGACTCATTTGGGATGAAATTTCTCAAGGTCAGACAGCCAAAGGAAGAGATTTGAACTTGAACTCAAGTTTGTGCAATTCCAAAGCCACTCTCTTTTCACTATAGTCTCCTAGGAGACTTCAACAGAAACACTGCAAAAACAATGTGAAAGAGAAGCAAAATCCATGCCTTGAATTGTTTGTGGACTATCTAGTTCTATTAATTGCTGTCAACATGTTGAAACATATTTTACCACATGAAGCTCAGACCAATAACAATGCCACAGCCATGACTACAAACTGGCAACAACGCCAAGAGACTTAGGGTTAAGAAAGCAGATGATCATGCACATGTATTATGTTAGTAATTAGATGTAATCCTAGAATCATGATACCTAAGGGAAGAAATTGAAGGAAGAATAGGTCCCTCTGTGAAAGCAGAGCAATTTCAAATGGATTTGTCAGTCGATTTCTGTATTTCCTACTTGATTACATACTACATTCCCTATTATTATTACACTGCCATTACTCACTTCACATTTCATTTCTTATTTTGACAAGGAACTGGGATGGTGCAATGAGCTCAGCAGGCAGACGGTTTGTTCATTTCAATGAATAATTTGAATGTCAACAATTTGGTAGATGCTAGGGGGAGAGGCTGAATGGAAATTAACAAAGATCCTGGTGTCTGACTGTGAGGTGGGGTGAGGACGTGCTATCAAAGCCTGACAACAAGAAGCGAGGAGCTTCATATCTGCTAAACTTGTAAAAGGACACAAACTGACATTGCATAGTCCCTATAGTGAGAAAATCACTGCTGATCCCTGTTTACAACCACTCTGATCTACTCAAACCCATATATTTTGCTTTTCAGAAGAAAAATGGCAGCATAAGGCAAAAAATTGTTTTTGAAAACTGGTGGAGAAAGATAGATATATATCTTGTTTATTCAAATGACTAACAAAATGAGTAAGGGATTAAATGATTACCTTCTCACCTTATGACTTTTTAAAGTTGCAGTTTCTCAAATAAAGAAAAAGCAAATTCTCCTCATTCTCTCATCTGCTAGGAAGCAGACATTGGATGTTACGGTCATTAGCAATTATCAGGAATATTTAGAGTTGTTTTCTCTAGTGGCACTTACTGTTATTCTGCATCACTTAGCCACCTGGAAAAGGTATTTACACTCTGTGGGTGCCAAGGATCATGTGCTTGCAGTTTAATTAGCTGCCACTAGAGGGTAATATTGTTGATTTTGGTGGCCATGATTTGTGATCCATAAGACATGCTATTTTTAAGGGAATTTACATCCCTAGAGGGTGTCTGGGAAACTCTGGTGCCATAGTGGTTAAGTGCTATGTCTGTTAACCAACAAGTCAGCAGTTCAAATCCACCAAGCACTGCTTGGAAACTCTATGGGGCAGTTCTACTCTGACCTATAAGGTTACTATAAATTGGAATGGCCTTGACAGTAATGGGTTTTAATGGGTATCTAGTGTCTCTACGAGACTTCATGGCAGTGGCTTTGGCTTCTATGATTAAGATGCAACTACAGAAATTAGAAAAATACTTGAAAATAATATATTTTAATGGCAAACAAATATAATTCTGTCAAAAAGCTCCATGCATATCCAGGACCTTTAACTTTGGCTGACTCTTCTTACTGATTTTTACTCTAATTACATACTGGTGGTCTGTAAACTGTAATTAAATCAAACAGGAAGGTTCAAGTTCTAGAGCAACTCAGCTTATATTCATTGCTTTTGGCTTCCAGAGGAAATAAACAAGACAAACAGCTTCCTTGCAGTACTTAATATCTTTCTCTGTGATTAGTAATTATTTGAACTCAAATTGCTTCTATTTCTTACCCTTGGGAAAGTAAAATTTCGTGACTGACTTTCTGAGCATGCCCTTCTGAACAGATTGTGATAAAATGACTGAGAATATAACAGCATTAGCAGCTGATCTGTATAGACCAAGACTCGGTGCTGTATGCTCTCTATATATTATTTCATTTAGTCTTAAGATCCTATTGGTGCCGACATGATTCCTCTAAAACAAAATCAACTTTGCAGAAGAAACAGGCCTGTATTTGTTTAAAGACTGAAGAGATCTTTTCAGAATTGTGCATTATCTGCAAAGTTACCTATTATTCCATATGTATTCTACAAAATAACTCACAGAAGGCAGTCTAGGTGTTAAGTTCTCCCTCCCATCACAGACAAGACAATAACTGTGTAAGTTGAAGGGAAGTCATGTGATAGCAATGGCAATCAATCACTGATTAAAAACTCGATGACAGTCGTAAAGAATCCAGAGAGGAAGTGGTAGCTGGGCCAAAAATCACATGAAGCAATTTATCATGAAAACAACTATTATTCAAGAATGCAGAGCTCAATACCGAGTCCATAAAATACTTGTCAACACAATTTTTTACCAAGTACAATCGAAATCTTTGTGGTTATTGTTGGAAAGGTAGAACAATATCTATTAGGAATTCAGGAACTTGAGTCCCTCCAGCTAAGCTAGATGGAGAAACAAAATATTTACCTCTATTTACCCATAAGGATCTTAGCAAAGAGAGAAATAAGTGATTTTTCAAGTTAATTAGGATAGTACAGTAACAACACTGAAATTGTGATCAACACTCATCTTGAGTAAGTTACTTAAATCCTCAGAATTAGTTGCCTTTTTGAAAAGTTAATGATAAAACCAACCTCACAGGATTGCTGCAAAGATAACGCATTATGCATCAACTACTGAATCTAAGAAGATTCTGAGTTAAAAGAGCTCAAGCGGGAAATTCTAAAATTGCTTCTCACAGGGGGTGGTGATGGGATAATAAACATACCAATGAGCTACAAACTGATAGAGTTGATAAGTGACAAGAACGTCTATACATAGAGACAAAAGACCTTGGTTCACTTGGCTCAATCCCCTTCTACCAGAGGGATGTTCTACTCATCAAAAGGGGGTCAGTAAGATTGCACCTCCAGAATTTCATCAAAGGAAACTGCCATTACAAATGGAAATGAAGGAATTGTCCAACATCACCATGGTGAGATGGGTCTTCATAATACTTACACAGTTAAAGATGCTACCCAAACTTGTAAATATCAATCTAAGGAAATGAAATCTGATCTCAAGAGTTTGGGCCATTGTGTGTGTGTGTGTATATGTGTGTGTGTGTGTGTGTGTGTGTGTGTGTGTCTGAAAATACCTGCTGTTCTAGAGAAAGCTCTGTAAGATTTTTGATTTTTGCCCCTAGGACTCTTAATAACAGTTAATTATATTAACAGACTTCCTAATATTGTGAACAAACAAAAACCTTATTGCTGTCAAGCCAATTCTGACTCATTGCAAGCCCACAGGCCTCAGAATTGCCCCACAGAGCTTCCAAGGAGCATCCGGTAGATCCGAACTGCTGAACTTTCAGTTAGCAGCGGTAGCACTTAATCACTACACCATCAGGATTTCCCCTAATATCATACTATGTTCATATTTTGGGAATAATTTCATTTTGTCATGAAACGTGCTATATTTTTATTTAGGATTTTAAACCATAGTTGAGGTAAAATTGGTCTGTAGTCTTTATTTTGGTGTACACTAGTTGCTCACCTTGAAATGTGTCAACATCCTCCCTTTCTCCACCCCAGGTTGCCCATTTTCATTCATCCAGTTTTCCTGTCCTTTCCTGAATTCTCATCTTTGCTTTTGAGCTTGTGTGCCTCTTTAATCTCGTATCCACGATTAACTATGAAGCACATTCCTCAAGTATGTTATTGTTTGTTCTATTAAAGAAAAAAAATACCTACCAAACCTATTGCCAACTAGTTGATTCCAAATCATGGTTGCCCTACAGAATAGAGTAAAACTTCCCCATAGAGTTTCTAAGGAGTGCCTGGAAGATTCTACTTTTTGATTAGGAGACATAGCACTTAACCACTACATCACCAGGGTTTCTGATCGATTTTTTTGACCTATCTAATCTTTGGCTGAACTTCACGAGTGACTTCGGTACTGAGTAACAAGAGTGTCTGGAAGCTATTCCCTTGGGGTTTCTCTAGTTTCTGTCAGGTCAGCAAGTCTTGTCTTTTTTTGCGTAAATTTAAAGTTTGCTGTACATTTTTACCCAGCTCTGTCTGAGTGGTGGGTGGTGGTAGGTGGCAGCATCTAGTTATCCTTGGCTCAGCCTGGGGGAGGCTGTCGTAGTGGTGGCCCATTAGTCCTTCGAACTATTCTTTCCCTCGCATCTTTGGTTCTTCATTCTTCTTTGCTCCACATGAGGTGGGACCAGTAGATACATCTTAGAAGGTGGCTCACAGGCTAAGACCCCAGATGCTACTCACTGCAGTTGGATGTAGAATATTTTTTTTAGAAACTATTTTATGCAAGTTGATCTAGGTGTCTCCAAGGCCACGGTCACCATGCCATTCAGCCTAGTAATTTGTTCTTTCAGAGAGTTTGGATGTATCTGTGAAGTTTATGATTTTGCCTTGGTCAAGTTGTGTTGATTCCCCCAGTACTGTATACTGACTTACCTATGACTAGAGTTACCACTTAACTTCTATTTATATAGTGTTTTTTTCCCTCCCTACCCCTCCCCAGCCTTATAATCACCACAGTGTTTCTTTCTGTGTGTAAACCTTTTCCTGAGTTTTTACAATAGCAGTCTCATACAGTATTTGTCTTTTTACAATTGACTTATTTCACTTAGCAGAATGCTTTCCAGATTCAACAATTTTGTGAAATGTTTTGCAGACTAACCACTGTTCTTTCTCCTTCTGCATATGTATGAAAGTTTATCTGTTTATCTGTTGATGGGCACTTAGGTAGTTTCTTTTTGCTACTGTCAATGCTGCAGTGAATGCAGGTGTTGATACGTCTGTCTGACAGCTCTTATTTCTCTAGGATATAGTCATAGGAATGCAATTGCAGGACTGTATTTCTACTTCTACATTTTTAAGGAGGTACCATATCATTTTCCAATATGAGTGTATCATTTTACATTCCCACCAGCAATGCAAGAGAGTTTCAATCTTCCCACAGCCTCTCCAACATTTGTTGTTTTCTGTTTTTTTGACTAGTGCCAGTAATGTTGGGGTGAGATGGTTTCTCATTGTTGTTTTGATTTGCATTTCTCTAAAGGCTAGTGATCCCAAGTATCCCTCAAGTGCCTGCTAGTTACCTGAATGTCTACTTTGTTGTGTTGAAGTGTTTGTTTACATCATTTGCCTGTTTTTCAATTAGATCATTTGTCTCTTTGTTGTAGAGGTGCTGGGTTTCCTTAACAGATTTTAGAGCTAGATTTTTGTTGGATATGTCATAGCCAAATTTTTGTTTTCTCAGTCTCCAGGATCTATTTTTACTCTTTTTCTTCCCCCCAGGTTTTTATGTCTGTGATATACAGACACCCTGGTGAGGTACTATTTAACACGAGTCCTCCTTGGAAACTTCATGGGGGCAGTTCTACTTTTTCCCATAGGATCACTGTGAGTTGGAATCAACTTGACAGCAATGGGTTTGGGCTTTTTACATTATATATAAGTATAAAATAATTTAGAAATTTTTCTTCTTTTTGCAAAAGCTTTCATTGGCAAGAATGAAAAAAAAGAAGTAGGGTTACTAAAACTACAAAAGATATTGGTGTCTGGCCAGAAATGGAGAGGGGATACAAAGAGAGAGGGGTGATGACAGGGAGGAGGGAGAGGAGGAAGAAGAGGACAGAGCAGGAGGAGGAGGAGACAGACACAGACTGACTGACTTCCTGGGAACAATATAGGTTCTTTGCAAAAAAACTGAAAGATACTGATTCAAGTGAACAATTTTAGGTACCAATCCTCTTAATAAAACCTCTGGTAAGATAGGTTTCTGCCCCTTTCCAAGGATTACTGCTCAGTTACTTCAGTAATCCAAAGATCATAACAGATTATCTTAAGTGCTGGTCATTTGACTAAGGTTTCGAACTATCCATGCTTCTATTTTCTTGAAAGACAGTGTGTTATACAAGAACTCATTTTAGCCTTTCCAGAGCACAGGTCCTCCCAGCCACAGTTCTTCCATCTACATGCTCTGTGAAGAATGTAAGAACTACTTCCTCTCCCAGGTCACACTGTCTGGACCATTGACTCTTCCTGATCTCTGTAATTTTAATGCTCTAATATAGTGACTCAGATGGCTTTGTTTCCACATTTTTGGGAGCTGAACTGCAGAGATTGCCTAATAGCCTATTCATAGTCTGCAGTTTAGAGGTTCAATTGTGGCCTTTGTAAATCTAATCTGACCTAAGTATTTATTAAGAATGGATTACATACATACATCAACACAGATGTTTTGGCATCTAAGACGGCTGACCACAAAATATACATTACATACCAAACATACATCATACCAGAATCTGGCATGATTTACCAACAACTCTGAAAGGATTTAAACAGAAAACACATACAGGGAAAACACACACACAGACACACAGACACAGACACACATACACAGAGAGACACACACACACAGTGTCTCCAGGCACTACAAGATTTGGGCTGTTTGTTCATTAATTCAACAAATGATGACTGACACCTGCCATGGGCTTGGCTGAACCCGTGTTATGTTGGATCAAGAGACAGAATATGACAGGCAGACACGGTGCCAGCCATCAGGAAGTGTTCAGCTATTTCAGTAATTCTCTTTGCAGCATTCAACATAGGGGGGACCCTCCCCCAGCTTGGTGAGTTTATTTATTTATTCATTTACTTATTTATTGACTAGGGAACAGTTTCTTGAAGTTAAGAATGTCTCAAATCTCAACTGGTCAGAGAATCTTAGAAGACAATTTGAAAAATGTTACCAGCGTGGTTCATTCAGACTCATTCATGAATGCCAGGTAAAATTAATGGCGAATGAGATAAGACCAAATGTGGGAGTGCTGGTTTTAGAGCTACTTTAGGCTCCAGCCCTCCCTGCCAAAGCTATAAATACAAATGACCAGTTTAACAATGCGAAAAGACCACCTACAAGATCTCTACCTGGGATGTAATCAGTTGCTCTGTGCCTTCTTTCAATTACAGAATCCCTGCTATGTTTATGGGGACTTTTAATGTGAGCATCACAGTTTTGAAAGCTATATCATTATGACCACGTTTGATCTGAGGGTGGGAAAACATAAGCCCAAACAAGGTTACTCTAGCCTGAGCTGTAAATTGGAATCAACAAGAACCTACTGTGGAAAAGAAAAACATGTAAGGAAGAAGGCTTAGATGCTGTGGAAACGGTAACTCTAAAAAGTGTTGCCATTAAAATTTCTTTCAATTCTGCTCCAGAAATGAAATTAGTTAATGACAAGTCCCATGGTTTTGTCAAACACTATTTAAGGGCATTTTTGAGAAGGGAAGGATGAAACAGACACTTGAGTGTAGCAACAGGATATGATTTGCAAAAGATAAATTAAATCATCATGATTGTTAAAATAAGGCTGAATTGCAGTCCATGTAAAAATAAGCCTGTCCACGAATCAACTGAGTCACAATGCATGTGACTTGTCAGGCACGAATAATGCAACTGTTAAAGAATTTATGAATGATCTAAACCAAAAAAAAAAAAAAATTCCATTGCAGCTGATTTTAATACATAATGACCCTGTAAGGCAGAATAGAATTGTCTCAATGAATTTCCAAGGCTGAATAAGAGTGGAGACCTGCCCCCTGCGTCTGTGCACAGAGGTGCTCAGCGAGTGTTAGCTACGACTGTTGTCCTCATTATCACCTTTGTTCTTTTATAAGTATAAACAAAAATATTTCTTGTGCTGAAAATCTTCCCTAACTTATTTGGAAGTATTACACATTCTTCCTCTCTGATTCTATACACATACTACTACATTTCATTAATTCCAAAACTGACGGAATTTTCACATTTTAGAATCTCTTATCATCTATGAGCTGTCCTAGTTTAATTGGCAGCAACTTTTCTCTATTAGTGTTGCTGTTGAGTGCTGTCTAGTTGATGCCAACTCATAGAATTCCGCGCTTAATCCCAAGATTATAGCTTTCTTTGCTGTAATCTTTGTGGATGCAGGTCAAGGTCCTTCTCAGACAGAGCTACCTAGGTGTGTTCAAATGGCCAACCTTTCAGTTAGCAACCAAGTGCTTAACCACTGTGCCATCAGGACTCCTCCAGGGCTCCTTCTTTCCTAGCAGGACACATAACAGTGCTGCCTCTTACGGTGACTGACATCTTATGTTATGTGAAACACTCTACTTAAGCTATGTGATAATTACTGTAACATTTTAATCATCGAAAGGTAAAACAAACAAAAAAACAAAGCCACTGTCACCAAGTTGGCTCTGATTCATAGCAACCCCATAGGTCAGAGTAGAACTGCCCCATAGAGTTTCCAAATAGTGCCTGGCAGATTCGAACTGCCAATCTTTTGGTTAGTAGACGTAGCACATAACCCACTACACCACCAGGGTTTCCACATTCAAGAGCAGATAGTACATATTTGTGGTGGGGTGAGAAATCTTGAAATTTTTATGAATCAGTGAAATGGCTACATAAAAAAGGGACTACCATTTGGAACTCAAGAGGAGCCATGCAATATTTTGAATATATTGCATATTGGCAAAGCCTCAGTCTGAATCATTTGAGTCATATCCAGATGAATCAAATGCCATCTCCTTCCCCTGTTAAGCAGGGCTACTTAACAGCCAAACAATGGTCAGCTCCAGAGCACAGATGGAAATGGAGTTAGTTCATGGAACTCTGTATTCCAAGATTCAAGCTGACCAAGTGGAGAATCATGTGACACACAGAGTGAAAGACTAACATGAGGAATGCCTAGGGACCACGTCTCTAGATTAGCACTGTCTAAAGAAACATAACAGTCACATAAATAGTTTTCAAATTTCTAACGGCCACACTAGAAAAAGTATAATTAATGGGCAAAGAAATATTAATGATATATTTATTTTATTTAATGTAAGAGATCCAAAATCCTATCCATAGAAGTAACTAAAGGAGGCCTTTATATGCTTTATATACTATAGGGTCATTAAGAGTTGGAATTGTCTCAATGGCAACAGGTTTGGTCTTTTTATATGAGGTATGATGACTACACAAACTCATCCTAGAAAAGGGTTATATACCTCGTTGCTGAATATTACTACAGTTACCCTCAAAGTACTGCACTTAGGAAGCTATGCACTATTGCCAGTACCCAGTCTACCCTTGAAAGAAATCTTGGAACTCTTTTTCTGGAACTGCCTTCAGAGCTATCGCAGTATTACTCTTGATGTCCTGAATGTCATCAAAATGTCTTCCTTTCAATATTTCCTTTGTCTTTGGATAAGGATAAAGGTCACTGGAGGCCAGATCAAGTGAGTAGGAAGGGTGTTCCAATACAGTTATTTGTTTACTGCCTAAAAGCTTCCTCACAGACAACTATACAATTAAGTTTGCAAACTTGCGACTGTGCCACTGTGTACAATGGCAATTCCAGAAAGAGTTCCAAACTGCTCTGAAGGGTAGACTAGGTGTTGGAAATGGTGCACAGCTTCCCAAAGGGAGTACTTTCAAGGTGACTTTAGTGATATTCAGCAATGGGGCATGTAGCATTAAGAACAATTAAGTTTGAGGATTTAAACTATCAGAACCTCTCCTAGTTTGAGAAATCCCTATCCAGTCATCCAGCTTTTTCAAAACTAACATTCCAGAACATTTACTACAAGCCAAACAACAAACTTGTCAGTCATATTATGATTTTAACATGTAATCAACATAAAAAATTATAAACTAAATATTTTACTATTTTTGTACAAAGTCTTCCACTTTGTGTTTTATACTTCTAATGTGTCTTGATTCAAGTTAGCCACATTTCAACAATTCATCAGCCACATGTGGCTAGTGGTGGCCACACCAGACAGAGCAATTGGCTGTTACATTTTTTACTAACTCAGTTAAGAAATAACAGTGACAGGTTATTGAACAGTGGTCCTTTCCATTAAGCAATTTTGAAATGTTTAAGAGTTCAACAATATTGTACTTTATTTTTACTTTCTTTAATATAATGGTAAATGTTTTCTTTAAATTCCTTTTGTGCAAAATTCCTTTTTAAAACCGATTTTTGTTTTAACCATGATTTGTACTTATCCCTAGTATCCTTCCCACTTTCCCTTCATTATGGTGAGTAAAGGAGAGCTGATGGAATCTAATTAGACAGTTCTTGGGAGAGGGACAAGAAGTGTTTTAGTATTTCCATTTTCTACCACAGCGCCTAAAATAAAAGAGGTTCTGAATAAATATCTTTGAATGTGCATTAAAATGTGAACTAAGCTTGACAACACGGGCTCTGAACTTGGGCTTCACAAGGGAAGGGAAGTTAAGAGAAATGCTGAGGCCTAGTCCTGTCCATGGAGATGGTGGTGTCAGTGGTCTGGGGTGTGGCCTTGCTGTCAGGACTTTTAAAAATCTTTCCCGAGTGATTCTAGTGGGCAGCCAGGATTGAGAAGCACTGCTCTCTTTAGAGCTTTCTTAGAACAGCTTTCTGTGGCCACACCCTTGCCTCCCTGAAACATGATCCAGGTTGTCTGGCCAATTTCTTCTCTCTGAGCACGGAAAAAGTTTCTTAAAAAATCTAGCATAGAAGAAGCTAACACATAACTCCAGAATGTGATTTGCAAGCTATTTACCTAAGGCACACTAAAGATGATTTTCAAGATTCTGGATCTATCTATAAATCTAACCTAACCTAATCTAATCTAATGTCTATCTAATTTTTTAACAAAAGGAGTAAGATTCACACTACAAATGCTTTTAAGATGCTAACTGGTTTGCAGAAAAATACTACAAAACCATTACAGCATACTTGCAGGTAACATCCAGATATACATACACACTGTAGAATTATTCAGATAAAGAGAAATAACTATTAAAAATAAAAATAGAATCTAAGTACATGAGTCTAATTTCAAATTAGTCCTGCATGTAAGAAGCAGAAATTATTAGCTGGAGATAAGCAAAGGGAAATATTTATATTTTTCTACAGACCATTTATGTTATATTTACATGATGTAATTATAAAGCAATGAGTTTTCTTTGATGAGTCAGCTATAAAACTTGCTAATTAGAGTCACACAGCACATAAGTCTTGGCATCACAACTCAAGACGGCGCTGTGCCAGACAGCATGACTGCCATTATGCATCAGGTCCAGCCACAGCCAGAAGAGAGCTCTGACTTCAGTGCCAACAAGCCCGCATCATGCAGGGACTGAACGATCTGTGACTCAAGGGAGCAGCTGGAATGAAGTTTGTCTGACTCGAGGATGGAGAATTCCTCTGCCAGTTCCCAAGGTGGTTTGGCCATACTTTATGGACTCACTCTGATTAAGTTTTGTTGATGGTGTGGTATCATGTAGCCTTATTCAATAACAGAAACAACATGTTGACATATCCTCAAATGTTCCTACATGCATTTGCTCTAGCTTTCTAGCAAAGACAAATGTTCCCTCCAACCACTGCACACTTTTATTTTTGTTTCACTTCTTAAACTGAACTTGAGAAATTAGAACAGGAAATATTCAAAGGCATTAAACTTCCAAGTTCACTAACAGAGATCAACAAAAAAGTCCTCTTTTTTTTTTTGCCAGAATCACGGACGGAACATAGTCTGGTAAGATTTCTAAATGATGCACTGGGTTTCATGCATATCATTTCTATCAACTAACTGCAAAAGGCAGATGCATACCAAGTTACTGGATGTGTGACATTACCTAACCCCAATTGTCCTTTCTGAAAGGGAATGGAAAATATAACACAAGTCTCCAAGTTGCTAAACTCATAAAGCTAACAATGTAATCACTATCTACCTGTTAATGAGTGCATAAGCCATAGACTTATAGCTGTACAGAATAAAAAGCTCTATAAAGAGACAGAACAAAAACATCTTCCTTCCAAAGTTTACGAAAACAAGAGTAACACTGAAGGATTTAAACTATTAAAAGGATTTGAAAGGTGATGCAAAAGCTACAGAGACACTCCATCCATATTGAGTACTTAACCACAATGGGAAGACGGACAAATAGAATCACTGCAACTGCTTGAGGTCAGTCAGAGTGCAGGGGCAGACAGCTTTAAAGAAAGAACTGTGCAATAACAGATAACACAAAGCATCATGGGTGTGCAGCTAACAAAGAGTCCTACCTTTCTGGAAGAACTCTTCTAACTTGTCCTTGAAAGGCTGGAGATATTCCTTTGGAGACTCCTTGCAGACTACTAGCATCTGCTTCTCACTTGCTGTGAAGAAAAGTTCAGAATTAGGCTTAGCAAAGAACACACATTTGCCAAGTTCCTACTATGAGACAGGTAGTGTGCTTACTAGCACCTGAGTATCAACTATGCAGAATTCTTATCAAATTCTGTTCACGTTCTAGAAAGAAAACACAAAACCAGAAACAACAATGAATAAACAAACCCTAAAATAAACAAACAAAAAATGTTTATTCCATATACTTCTCTCTAGGAACAGGGAAATGAATCACCTGCAGCTTTTCTTTCAAAGATGCATATAAACCTCTGATTTGAGACACAGATGAAGAATTCTTGTGGTCTTCCCCAAGTAAAGAGAGGCAAAAGTACTTCAGGAGTATCCCAGGGAATTAAGAGGTCAGCAGTTCAAATTTTGAACACTCTCCTTGGAAACTCTATGGAGCAGTTCTACACTGTCCTATAAGGTTGTTATGAGTCAGAACTGACTAGACGGCAGTGGGTTTTTAACCCTCTTCAGATTCATACCCTCAAAGTAGCCCAAAATAGTTTTTGCAAAAAATTCTCAAGTATCCAAGTTATACGAGATGGTCTAATTGACAACTCCTGGAGGTGACAAAACACCTCAGTATGAGAACTGTGGCCAGATTAGACAGTTGTCATTGAATCAGCTCCAATTCATGGTGATCCCACGTGTATCAGAGCAGAACTGTGCTCCACGGGATTTTCAACGGCATGCTTTCCAGGAGCATATTGTCAAACCTTTTTTCCCAGGCATTTTTGAACAGTCTCAAACATCTACACTTTCAGTTAGCTGCTGAGCTCCATAAACATTTCTAGTGCTCACAGACTTCTGGGGCCATGTGCTTCTTACCCACCTGTCCTTCCCATCAGAATTTTACTAACATACTTGACATAATTTTGTATGTGCTTTATTTCAGACAGAGTGTCCGTTAATTCACTCAAGCCACCTCAAACTGAATAGTTCTGATATGGCTACATGAAATAATCATAGTTCACCATCACAAATGGCACTTAACCCAGGTAGGAAGTATTTCCCCAAGATCTGTAGACGCCTGTTTCAGTTGTTGAAAGAACTGATGAAAGAAAGACTTCATTTCACCACAGCTACAGCCAGTCATTATAGCTTTTGTCTACTGACCACGGTCAGAAATTACTGACCTATCCTCATGTAAGGGAATATACTGAAACACTGGATTTTTCAAATAAATAAATCATGTCACCTGGTTAAAGAAACAGAGACATACTAACACCAGATTTTGGAGAAGTCAATAGGAGCACTGGGGTAAGGCATTTTAGAAAAAAAAAAAGGCTGGAAAAAAGAGCTCTTTACTTACTTTGGAAAATTTCCATTCAGTAATTTGGCATTGGTCTGTCAGTGGAGGCGTACTTGTTGCTTAGATGCTGGAAGCTATGCCACTGGTATTAGGTACCAGTGGGGTCCCCCACATTAGATAGGTTTCAGCTGAGCTTGTAGACTAAGACAGACTAGGAAGAAGGGCCTGGCAGTCTACTTGTGAAGAGTATTAGTCAGACAAAACCTTATGAATAGCAGAGGAGCACTGTCAGATATAGTGCTGGAAAAGGAGTGCCCTGATAGGAAGGTACAGACAACTGGGGAAGAGCTGCTTCCTCCAAGTAGAGCTGACTTTAATGATGTGGATGAAGTAAAGACTCTGGGATCATCATATGATGCTGTGGCATGACTCAAAATGAGAAGAAACAGGTGCAAACATCCATTAATAATGAGAACAATGGAATGTACGAAGTATGAATCTAGGAAAATTGGAAAGCATCAAAAATGAAATGGAACACAAAAACATCAATATCCTAGGTATTAGAGAGCTGAAATGGACCAGTACTGGCCATTTTGAATCTGACAGTCATATGGTCTACTATGCTGGGAACAAAAACTTGAAGAGGAATGGTGTTGCATTCATCATTAAAAAGAACATTTCAAGATCTCTCCTGAAGTACAATGCTGTCAGTGATAATGTCCATATGCCTACAAGGAAGGTCAGTTAACACGACTATTATTCAAACTTATGTACTGGTCGCTAAGTGCAAAGATGAAGAGATTAAAGATTTCTACCAGATTCTGCAGTCTGAAATTGATCATACATGTAGTCAGGATGTATTGATAATTATTGGTTACTGGAATGCAAAAGCTGGAAACAAAGAAGAAGTATTGATAGTTGGAAAATATGACCTTGGTGATGGAAATAACGCCACGGATGGCATGATAGAATTTTGCAAGACTAAAGAATTCTTCATTGCAAATGCCATTTTTAACTAACACAAATGGCTGCTGTACACATGGACCATACCAGGGAGAGAAATGAGCAGAGAAAGAGGAGAGATTCATACCACCAAGAAAGCAGCACCGAGAGCACAGCATGTCCTTTGGACCTGAGGTTCCTGTGCTGAGAGATGTTCTCCTTGAATTTGGACTTAGCTTACCAGACTGTGATAACTTCTCTTGTCAAATGGACTTGTAAGTTGTTAATGGATTTGTGACTTATCTGGCTGTGACAATAAAAGTTTCTCTTTGTGAAGCCTTCCACTCAATGGTATTTTCTGTTGGAGCAGCACCAGGTGACCACGACACTTACCTTATGCTATTTGTGCTTAAGAAAAATAGTTTTGTGTAAACAGACTTTTTGAAAGTTGAATGTAGCAGATGACTGGAGACTTTAAAGCTAAACTGACTCTTCACGATTTGCTCAGATACTATGTATGTCTTCCACAGGGGACAGGAGGCGGCTGAGTGAATATGGGAAGTACAGAGCAGAAAGGAGGAGTGTGCTGTCACATGGTTGGGAGGGCAGCTAGAGTTGCACAGCAGTGTGTGTATGGGGTTTATATGGCAAATTGACTTAGATTGTAAACTATCACTTAATCACAATAAAAAATAAATTAAAAAAAAGAAGAGTATGGGCCTTCATAATCTATAAAGTTTTATTGTAAAGCGTAAGATACCTCACCCTTCTGCTTCAGCAGACTCCTCCAAAATCTGGAGTTAGTATTTATCTATTTCTTTAATCAAGTGACATGATTTATTTATCGTGAATATTTCCTAGAAGTCAAATATCGGGTTCTTTTCAAATTAATGTACTCAAGTAATACAGGAAAAGACCTTATTATTATTATTTCTTAGATATTTCTAGATTCTTTAATAACAGTCACATAGTAATTCTGTAATTAAAAGAAAGTTCAAGACTTTATCAGCCAGCATTTTCTGCCTTTTATTGTGATCGAGAGTCACTTGTTACTACTGGAACATATGATCCTCTGCCGTCCCTCTGGTCCAGGGTCCAAATTCAAGGAGAGCATCTCAGCACAGGAACCTCAGGTCTAAAGGACATGCTCTGCTCTTGGTGCTGCTTTCTTGGTGGCGTGAGTTTCTCCACTTTCTCTGCTCACTTCTCTCCCCTTATATCCTACAAGAGTTGTAGTGTGAACCCTGCATCACTAACACAACTGCAGCCCATTCTCCATCATCAATATCACAGAGGCAGGATTCAAAACACATACGAGGACTGGCACCATATTGGGACTCCTAGTCGAGTGAAATTAATGCATACATTTTGGGGGGACACAATTTAATCCATGACAGTAAGCCATCCTGCACCTGGGTAATAAGGATATAACTGAAGCCATGGTAATTTCTTCAAGGCTACTTCTCCCTAGCCAAAGCAAAGCAAAAGGCAGAGATTATTTTTCCAACTACAAAAGCAAAACTTTCACTTTTGCCCAGATTAAAGAGTTAATCAGTGTAGCTGTCCCTTTGTTGTGGTTGTGGTGACAGAGCCTGTGGGGGTACCCATCAAATCTATCTAGATTTCATGGGGCCATAGCGGGGTGGTGAAGAGCTTGTGCTTAGAGTGGGGCCCACTGGGGCTCAGGTTCTGACTGCTCCTCACTGGACAGTGGTAACCATTAGCTGTGGCTTGTTTTTCTCATACACAAAGTTGGGAGTACCTCAAAGGCATGATGAAATCCAAACCAAACCTTCTCCCATTGGGCTGATTCTACTCACAGCAATCCTGTGGACAAGGTACAACTGCTGTATTGGTTTTCCAAGAATGTAATCTTTATGGAGTGGCTGGTGAGTTTGAGCCACCTACTTCTTGCTTAGCAGACAAATGCTTAGCCACTGCATCACCAGACCTCTTTCAAAGGCATGACAGGAGAATTAAATAAAATACTGCATGTAAGTGATTTTCAGAATGCTTGGCACTAGCAGCCATGCCCATGAATATTATTTGTTACTTCTACGGTTCAGTAAAGTTGGTCGGGAAACATGTCACAGCGAGTCATGACTGCGATCATTTGCCATAGCTGCTGCATATTTATGGAAATATGTCACAATGGAAACCTCCTGCTTAGAACACGGAGACAGTGATTTTCATTTCTTTGCTGAGGTGCTACTGTCCCATAGTGAGAAACCATGAAGAATGTGGGTAAACTCCTGAGAGGAGAAGATGCAAATGTGGAACAAGTCCCCCAGGCCTCTGAGCCTCACAGTTTTGAAATGAGAAACCAAAGCGTGTATAAATGAGAGCAAGCACCACTGCTGCACTTGGCGGTGGTCCTTTCTGCACCTCCATGGGCTGGGACTCCCCCAGGGTCTGTTAGAATTAGACTTCTCCACATGATCAGAGGACACTGTTGCCCTCTGACTGCCCCCATACAGCCAGATGTTCTGGTGGCTGGACTCCTTGCCTTGCTCCAATTTATTAACTCAGCTTACTCTGAGGATGTTTTTTCATAGACAGATAGGAGACATGAAAATTAATTAATGATGACACTGGAGACCGGCAGTGTAGAAAAGACAGAGGTCACAGACAAACCTGTTAATGTAGTTTACCATCCAACAAGTGGAAACCCGGGTGGTATAGCACCAAGTGCTATGGTTGCTGACCAACACATCAGCAGTTCAAATCCACCAGGTGCTCCTTGAAAACTCTGTAGGGCAGTTCTACTTTATCCTACAGGGCCACTATGAGTAAGAATCAACTCAACAGCACTGGGTCTGGTTTGGTTTTGTCCAACTAGTAGACTTGTGGAAACCCTGGTGGTATGGTGGTTAAGTGCTACAACTGCTAACCAGAAGGTTGGCGGTTCAAATCTGCCAAGATGCTCCTTGGAAACTCCATAGGGTAGTTCTGTCTTACAGAACTACTCTGCCTTACAGGGTTGATATGAGCCAGCGCTGACTCAATGGTAGTGGGTTTGGTTTGGGTTTAGTAAACTTGTACGTAGTACTTTTAGACCATCAAGGACGCCTCAGGCATAGACTGTGCTAGGTGCTCCAATGTAAAAAGCCAGAGTTACCATCAGCTCATTTTAGTCTCTTCTTTCTCCTCTAAAATTTTCCATAGAATTACATATACGTTAATTCCTGAAATTAGTTCCTAAGAAGTTATCTTTATGAGAGATGGCAAAAGATCAAATGTTACAAACCAATACACAATGAAATAACAGAGATAAAATTTAGAGTATATTCACTGAAGTTAAGCACTTGCGAAACATTTCAGTGAAAAGAAACTGATGTGGTTGACTGTCTAAGATCTCAGACATTAGATGGTTAAGGCTGTTGGTGGTGGTTTGCTGTTTGTTTTTCAACATTAAGAACAAGGGAATAAAATACATCAAGCCACTTAAAAAGTACAGGCAGTACATCATGTCATATATAAAAATTAACTCAAAATGGATCAAAAACCTCAATGTAAGAACTAAAACTGAAAAAAAGCTATTAAAGCACAACATAGGAACAATGCTTTGAGGTCTAGTTTTCAGCAATGGATTCACAAACAGAAAAAGACAAAATATATAAATTGGATTTTATCAAAATTAAACACATTTATGCATCAAAGAATTTTATAAAAAATGTGACAAGGCAACAGATACAAATATTTTGTATCTGGTAATGGTTTGATATTCTGAACATATAAAGGACTCCTACAAGTCAAGAACAAAAAGACAAAAAAATTTAAAAAATGGACAAACGAATAGATGTTTCACTGAGGAAGATATACAAATGACTGATAAGCACATGGTAGTCATTGGAGAAATGCAAATCAAAACCACAATGAGATACCACTTCAAACACACCAGGATGGCTATTATTAGAAAAGTAGAAAATGACAGCTGTGGGTGAGGATGTGGAGGTACTGGGACCCTTACTCGTGGCTAAGTGATGTGGAAAGCGGTATGGCAGCTTCTCAAGAAAAATACAGAAATTACACTATAAAATAACTGAAAACAGAGACTCAAACAGGTACTTATACATCAATGCTCACTGCAGCATTATTCTTATTAGCTAAAACTGAAAACAATACAAGGGTCCATCAACTAACGAATGGATAAAAAGTGGCATATCCATCCATACAATGAAATATCATTCACCTGTAAGAGAAATGAAGTCCTGATACAGGCTATGACATGGATAAACCTTGAACACATTATGCTGAGTGAAGTAGGACACAAAGGGACAAATATCGTGTGGTCCCACTTATATGAAATACCTAGAACAGGCAAATGTATAGAAACTGAAGTTTATCAGTGGTTGCCAGAGACAAGTGGGAGAGCGAAATGAGAAGGTACTGTTTAGTGGAATTGAGTGACTATTAAGGGCAATGAAAAAGTTTGGAAAAGCATATTGGTGATGGCTATGCAATATGGGGAGTTCAGTATCACTGACTGTAGTTATCAAAATGATTGAAATGCAAATGTTCTGCTACATATATTTCACCACAATTGAAAAAAAAAGCCCTGGGTAAATTAAACATCACAGTCTGATACAGGTTTAATTGCTTTAACAGGACAAACATATACAGGCAATGTCTCTTTTCCCATGAGTCAGAAGATGTATGAGTCCTTATTAGTTAAGTCAAAATACATTCTTAGGGGAAAGGAGGGATTTACGTAGGCACTCCACTTTTCTGTGTGGTGCAAACTGTTAAGTCCTTGGCTACTAGCCAAAGCCTGGCAGTTTAAACCCATTCAGAGGCACCTCAGAAAACAAGACTGGTGACTGCTTCTGAAAGATCAAAGCTCTGAAATCTTCATGGAACAGGCCATGGGGTCACCACAAGTCAATGGATTCAATGGTAAGTAACAATAAATAATCTGCTTTTGCAACCTAGAACTCTCGCTTTTCTTCTGTTTACCTAATTTCTACATCCTTTATGTTATGGTCCAGGGCCAGCTCTATCTGTTTCTCATTTATACAAAATCCTTGTTTTTTTCCCTATGCTTTCCAAGATCAAATGGCCCTAATAGAAGACTGTTGTATTAACATATGGGACTATCTCATTAAAGCTTCACTGCATATTCTGTCCACAATGGTCCTCTCAGCAACTCAGACTAAGTTCCTTTTTTCCACCAGGATGCTACTTTAGCCAGTGACTGTTTTCTCTATTAACTAGTAACTAGGGCCTCATTGCTAGCCACTGGTTTCATCTAAGCTTAAAGGTCACATCATTGGGATTTTTTTTCTGTCCTCCAGTCTATACTAATAAGTTCTTTACTGGCCAGTCTTTTAGCACTGTACACTTTCCGTTTGCTGTAATTTTCATGAGCATTTGACTGTCTCCCACATTAAACATAAACAGTACATTCTGCTGTCATATTCCTAGCATCTAATGCAATGTCAAGCCCACAGAAGACACCCCATGAGCATCTGCCAAATAAATAGGAAATAAAAAGTTCATATACATGCAACATGGATATTAGTGCCTTGGGAGAATCTAGTGCATGTGTGGACACACGTATATACATATACATAAGTGTGAATAAATATATTCTCTTTATCTGTAGACATATAATACATGCAGATGAGTGCAAGGGCTGGAGAAAATACAATACCATAAGTAGGAATTAAATGCTATTCCATTTTAATTAATTTAGGTAGATATAATGCATGTTCTCTAAAAAAAGTCTCAATAGCTAGATTCAGAATTACAAGCAAGGTAACAGTCATTACTGGAAGCAAAACTCTTGATGAATGGTTAAAGTCAAGCACCTACCATCCCAAGACAAGGGCCTGAACAAGTGTTGATAAGCATTTAGGTTTTGGGAAATTGGAATGTTACTTGTCATAACAGAGTAAGAAGAGTTGGATCTTTATAAGGATGAGGAATAAATAGAAATAAAAGTAAGAAGAGAGCATAACAACAGGACAAAGTTGACTTCTGAGGCCTCCCCACAGCTTCACTAAATTCTACTGAAGTTACAGCTCCCTGCTGTGAGTCAGTAGCCTTGTGAATGTTAAAGAAGGTGCTGAATTTTACATTGACTTTGGACTCCACAGAACAAAGATAGCTTAGAGAGCAACAAAGGTAACCCCATCCCCTCTCCTTTAAATTTTAGGGGTAGCATTTTTTTTTTTCTTTACAGCAATGAGATCTGGAGTAATTTCTAGTTCAGAGGAGACAGGGTAGTTTCTAGTCCTACTATAATTACATGTATGAGTTACACAAAGAGCTATATATTCAAAATATCTGCTATATGCCAGGTACTGTGGCACATTGTTAGAGACACAAAATTTAGGAAGACCTACTGGTCATCTCTCCTCTAAAAACATTTACAGTCTAGCAGTAACAGTGAGAAACAGAAATTTTAATATAGTGTGGTATCATGGAACTCTGCATAGGGGTTTCAAGTTCAAATGAAGTTTGAAGTTGTGGCCAGGGAAGGTCCTCCAGCAGACACGACTTATGAGTTGAACTGTAAAGGTCAAGGAGGAGTTAGCCAACAAGCAAAGGAGAATAAAGGAAAAGGGAAGCTTTCTTTTTCAGAAAAAGGAAGTATCATGAATAAAAGTAAATCATTATGAGTAGGCCATTTGGGGTAACTGAAGTGGTGTAATATGTCTGGGGCTTAAAGATATAATCAATCACTCCTTTCCAGGTCTCTAGTGTCTTATGGCCAGATCTTGATTCTAAAGAAAGAGCTTCTGTGGCGGCAAAACAACCTGAGTAGCACCCAGCCCCAGAGGTCTCCCAGCTTACAGTAGTGAGAAGATGCTGGAATCAGCCTGAGTAGCCCTTTCCCCATCCATGCTGGTGGTTTTGAGTAAGTCTTGAGACTCTGGACTCCAGGCAAGACAGACAAAAACTTCTAAAAATTTAGAAACAAAATAAATCTAATACAGATGCTTGCATTTTCAGATATTTTTCTGTATCTCTGTGATGCATGATTGTATAATGTATCAGATGATAGTAAGTGCTATAAAGAGAAAAAGAAGGCCAGAACATGCCATAAAAGTTGGGGGGATGGGTGTTGCAATTTTAAATAAAGTGGTCAGGGAAAGCCTCACCATGAAAATATTTGAATAAAGTCTTCATCAGAATAAGGGAGGGAACTGTGAGGGTATCTGGGAAGGCTGTCCAAGGCCAACAAAACAGGAAGTACATGAGCTTGGATATTCAATAAAGAGGCAACATGGAACAGCACAGGAAAAGTGGCAAGGACAGGTTGCAGATCATGTGGGACCTTTTAGAGCTTTACCTGACTTGGTTTTATCGTGAATCTGGTGGGAATGTCAGGACAGTTCTGAGTGGAAGACTGACATGACCTTTTATGGCCATCTTACTGGTAACAGACTATAACAAATAAACAAATCTGTTGTCCCCAACTTTGGCTCACTGTGACCCTGTAGGACAGAGAAGAACTTTACAGAAGTAGACTGCCACATCATCTTTCTCCTGTGGCAGTAGCTGGTGTGTTCAAACTATCAATCTTTCAGTTAGGTGGTGAGTGCTTAACCACTGTGCCACCAGGGTCCCTAACAGACTCTAAGGGGGCAAAAGTACACAGAGGAAAGCAAGCAGAGAGACGATGCTGGCCTGGCCGCTGTGTCAGCAGTCACCAGGCCAGTACGTCTGAAGCATGGTGAATGACAGAGAGAATGGTAGGACTTTGTAATGTGGTAGGACTTTGTAATGGACTAGACTGTGTTTCCCCAAATTATCTGTCAACATGTTTAGGCTATAATTCCCAGTATTGTCCACCATTCTGTTATTTGATGAGATTTCCCTATGTATGGTAAATTCTACCATTATAATAAGATGGATTAGCAGCAGTTATACTGATGGGATGTACAAGATTAGATAGTGTCTTCAGCCAAACTCTTTTGAACTGTAAAAGAGAGAAGTGAATGGTTCCCTGAAAACAAGGCCCCTGAACTTACTGCTAGCCCAGGGCATTTCAAAGATTGGACTGGACTAAGGGACACAGACTGATACAGGTGGTGTGTGTACTTTGTGGTTTAATATATATACGAGGCTGTCCAGTTGGTTTCTCTTTAGAGGAGAGAGAGACAAATGGGGAGAGGAGGAGACAAGTGTTGGTTGAGTGGATGCTGGAAGTAAAGAGTGGAAAGGAAGAGGGTGCTGTCACAGGGTGAGGAAAGTACGTAGAGTTGCAAAGATTTAGGTGCTTGAGGCTTTATATGGTAAATTGACTTGGACTGTAAACTTTCCCTTAATCACAATAAAAAATTAAAAAGAGAGAGAAGCTAGCAGACAGACAGGGGGACTTTATATCACAAAGAAAGTGGTGCCAAGAGCTGAAGCTGTGCATCCTTTGGACCTGATGTCCCTACACTGAGATGCTTCTAGACCAAGGGAAGACTGATGCATCACAAGGAACTTCCTCCAGAGCTGACAGAGAAAAATCCTTCCCTTGGGGCTGGCTCCCTGAATTCAGACTTCTAGCCTACTGGACTGAGAGAGAGAGAATAAACACCCAATTGTGGTATTACTGTGACCGCAGCACAACATGACTCAGACAGACCCGCTGAGGCAGGTCAAATTGGGAGGCCGAGTAGGATATTATTAGTCCTGTAGGCCAGAGTGAGGAATTTCAGTTGAATTCTAAGACCAACAGAAATCAAATAGATTTTAAGTAGAATTTTTGATTGATTTTGGTGCTATTAAAAGTATGAGGAAGGCTACGAAAGGTACAGATTTGCTCTTTAGGATGTAGTTAAGTTTGACATGTTAATTATCAGTTACACAAATAATGCACCCACATAAATCACATGTCTACGTAAATAATACACTCACACATATGCTGTAGAAATAACAGAATTCATTCAAACAGTTCTGGCATATGTGTCTATGCATACACTGCATGTCTTATAACATTTCCACAAGTGAATTTTGGCCTCATTCATCCACCCTCTTATATTACAGGTAAATCATATCATTTTGTTCATTTTACTTAATCTCCTGCTAATGTGTATAAAAAATAGTCCAAAGATGTTATTTTTGAACATAATTACATTATAAAGATATAAACCATGGTTAGGAAGTCATGGATCAAGTTTGAGTGTCCTCCTGTAAGAGGATAACAAATTATTGAAACTGTGTGTTTGTTTCTATTAATTTTAAGTTAATAATTACAGCACATTAGCTCAACAGTTGAATGCAAAAACTGCATCAGATAGTTTTAAGTGAAACCATTAAAAAAAAAAAAAACCCACTGCTGTTGAGTGGACTCCAACTCTGACCATACAGGACAGAGTAGAAATGCCTCATAGGGTTTCCAAGGATGTAATCTTTACAGAAACAGACTGGTCTGCCTATTTCATGATGGAGTTCATCTTCTCAGTGTCATTTGAAGTTAGTAGCACGTTAGGAAAACGGCACAGTACATTTATGGAAATAACACAAGAGTGGAGAGTGTTGTGCCATTAGCAGAAAACATACAATGTGTGGGTCACTTTCAAAAAAAACAAAAGTTGTCTATAGAATTCTGCAGTTCAAGATGCAGAGTTCGAACAGAAACACATACTAGGGAGTCAATGCAATACAACTGTTATTTAGAGCCTCAGAAGTAGGTGAATTGCTAGGCAGAGAGTATAGCCGGAGAACAGAAAGATTACAAACAGTGAAGGAGAGGCCAGTACAGCATGGAGAAGGAGCAGATGAGCAGAAAGGCAGTGCCCCGATCTTAGGGGAAAAACAATACTACAAAAAAGGAAGATGAGTCAACTCTGCAAAATTATTGAGACGTCCAGTAAGACAAAGACAGGAAAATGATCACTGAGCCTAGCAACACATAATTAATGCTGATCTCAAAAGTGGTTCCAGTGGAGTGTTGGAGTGGGGAACGGGACAGGGTGAAGTAAGTGAAGTCAGATTCTTTAGCACTTGTTTAAGAAGTTATACTACATGACAAAATGGGGAAGTAGTTGGAGGTAGGCCTAAAACATAGCTCCGGGTCCCCCGCCAAGTGTTACAGGACAAAGGAAGGCATGGGAAGGTTGTTTTGTTGGTGTTAAGAGAATCAGTTGCTGTCTGATCTGGGTGTTTTAGATGCAGTCTCTCTGACAACAGTAGGACTCCTTAGGTGATTCTTCAAATCCATCAAGGCAATGCATACTAGCTTCACCCAACAAAAATCATTCCCTATGAGAAGTCACTCACTAGGACATCTCTGATCAAGCATACAGGAGGCATAACCCTCTAGAGAGTGGGTACCCTGGGCCCAGAGGCATGCTGTGTAAAAATAAACCCACCAGGAATCTTGAACCCAGGGGAATCCCATGATGATGATTCACTCCCCTGAGGGAGGTTGCCCAAGATCAAATTCACCTTAATGTCCCATGATCATGAGTATTCTCCACGAAAAAATTTAAGCAGAAGTGACAGGGCCAAGTGAGGACATGCCAACATGCTTAAGACTTCTGGAAAGACTTGCGAAGCAGGGCCACCGACTATAGCCTTTCTACAGAATTGTTTCAAGCATTATTTGAAGGTCCCGCCTATTGAATATTACAGCTGAGTCAGAATTTCCACTGTGATGATTATGTGGTTATGGATGAAGCCTTGGTCTGGGAGACATCAGCATGAAAAATATTCATTATTCACCTACCCATGACTAGGTCTAAATATAGACGGATGGGGCATGCTTTGATTTATAGGACATAAGGAAGACCATCCATTTATTCAAAAATCCAGTGGTTCCTATGGAAATTGCCACCAATAGAACCCTTCCACTAAATGCAGAGCATCTTTCCAAAAATATGTACATATTAATTGAAAAAGGAAACATTATAAAAAAAACCCTATCAATTTTGCATATATTTGTTTGTCAGATAGATTGGGCAGGCTATGGATTTCAAAGCAACAAATACGAGAATTGTGTTATAACAGGACAAAGGTGCATTCAGCAGTCTCATCTCTAGGCAGGTGCTCCCAACCACAGAGTTCCTGGGCATCTGAAGGGGAAGGGCACTAAACTTGGGGAAGAGAGCAACAAATAGTTTCAAGCAACAAATAGTTATGAAGCAATCATCACCAGAACACAGCTACCATTGAATACTTTGGTACATTTCTTTTTGTGTTTCCATCCTAATGCTATCCTTCTTTCCTATAAAATAATAGGAGCTGTCTTTATGTGTCCTTTTTTATTGTTATAAAAATACAGTTAAGGAAAGTTACACAAATTCCACATTTTTGTACATGTACAATTCAGTGACATCATTACATAACTTTATGTCCTTTTTAATATGTCTGTATTCAGTGAGGATATTTTTGTACTTCATGTTTTATTGTGCTTTAGGTGACAGTTTACAGCTCAAGTTAATTTCTCATACAAAAATTTATACACATACTGTTACGTGGTATTAGGTGCAATCTCCACAAATGTGACAGCCTCATCTTCCTTTCCATTCTGGGTTCCCTGTGTCCATTCAACCAGCTCCTGTCCTCTCCTGCCTTCTCATCCTGCCTCAAGACAAGAGCTTCCCCTTTGGTCTCCTGTATTCCACTGAACTAAGACCTACACTCTTCACGTGTATTATTTTTTATCTTACATTGCTGTCTAATGTTTGTCTGAAGAGCAGGCTTCAGAAATGCTTTTGGTTCTGGTTAACAGAGCATCCAGGGGGCTATAAGGTCAGGGATTCCTCCACTCCCTGTGAGACTATTAAGTTTAATCTTTTTACATGAATTTTAATTCTGCTCCACACATATCACTTATTTCCTGCTCCATCAGGGACTATAGGTTGTGTTTCCTGTCAGGGTGGTTACTGGTAGCAGCCAAGTACCATCTAGTACTAGTCTCAGGCTGGTAAAGTCTCTGGTTTATGTGGCCCCTTTGTCTCTTGGGCCATTATCTTTTGTGTTTCTCATTTTCCTTTGCTCCAAGTGGGATGGGACCAATTGATGTATCTTGGATGGCCACTCACGAGCTTTTAGGACCCCAGATGCCACCCACCAAGGATGTAGAATGTTTTCTTGATAAACTCTGTTATGCCAATTGACCTAGATGTTCTCCAAAATTACAATTTCCACACCCCAACCCCAGCTATTCTGTCCTTCAAAGTGTTTGGATGTGTTCAGGAAATTTCTTAGCTTTTGCTTTGGGCAGTTGTGCTGACTTACCCTGTACTGTGTGACATGTGTTGTCCTTACCTTCATCAAAGTCAACCTAGTTAACAAATTTCCTTCCCCTTTCTCCTCACTTTTGTAACCATCAAGGAATCTTTTTTTCTGTTTAAAGCTTTTCTTGCGTTCTTACAATAGTGGTCTCATACAATATTTGTCCTTTTCTGACTACTCTCATTCAGCATAATGCCCTCAATATTCACCCATGTTGTGAGATGTTTCATGGATTCCTCATTGTTCTTTGTCATTTCAGAGTATTCCATTGTGTGTATGTATCATGACTTGTTTTTCCATTCATCTCTTGATAGGCACCTGGGTTGTTTCTAGCTTTTAACTATCGCAAACAATGCTGCAATGAACATGGGTGTGTATATGTCTATTTGTGCAACAACTTTTATTATTTCTTTAGGATACATTGAAGTAGGATTGCTAGATTGGGGGCTGTATGGTCCTTCTATTTCTAGCTTTTTAAGAAAGTACCAGGTCAGTTTCCAAAGTAGTTATCCCATTTTACATTTGCACTAACAATGCACAAGTGTTCCAGTCCCTCCACAACGTCTCCACCATTTATTATTTTGTGTGTTTTGGCTTAGTACCAGCCTTGTTGGGGTGAGATGTTATCTCATTGTAGTGTTAGCTAATAATGGCTAATAACTGTATTCTTATATCTGTTAGCTACTTGAATGTTTTCTTTGGTGAAATGTCTGTTCATATCCTTTGCTCATTTTTTTAAATTGGATTATTTATCTTTCTGTTGTTGAGGTGCTATAGTATTCTATGGATTTCAGAGATCAGATCCTTTTCATATATGTCATAGCCAAAAAATTGTTCCTAGTTTACAGTTTTCTTTTGACTCTTTTACTGAAGTTTTTGATGAACTTAATTGTTTGCTTTTTAGAAGCTCCCAGTTATCTAATTTTTCTTCTAGTGTTTGTGCATCATTAGTTATGGCTGCATACTACTTACAGCATGTATTAGAGTTTCTATATTGTCTTCCATGTTCTTTATTGTTTTAGATTTTACATTTAGGTCTTTGCTTCATTTCCAGCTAGGTGTTGTGTATGGCATTAGGTATAGTTTCTGTTTCATTTACTTTTTAATTTTTTGCAGATGGATATCCAGTTAAGTCAGTACCATTTGTTAAGGAAACTGTCTTTTTCCTATTTAATGGACTTGGACTTTTGTCAAATATCAGCAGCTCAGAGGTGAGTGAATTTACATTCGGGTTTTCAAATTCTATCCCACTGGTCCAACATAGTTGTATCTTCATATTTTCCATTAAAAATGTCATAAGCACGTTTCCAAATTATTTCACAAAGTCCACAAGCATCATGTTTAACAGCCATATAAAATTGCAGCAGGTGCGTCTGCCATAGTTCATTCACTAGCTCCCATATAGTGGCCTAGTAAAGTTCTCTCTACTTTTCTCACAGTGAATCAGACTGAGTAACAACCATGTCAGTACAAGGTTATTCTAAATTTAGAATTACTTATTTAGGATAGATCTAATAAATGGAATCGATGGGTAAAATGGGGAAAGCATTTTTAGAGTTCTTGATACCTAGTGACTGAGCTGCTTTTTCAGTGGGTTTTACCAAACTACGAAAGATAAAGGGGAAGGATGTTGAAAATAAAATTATGTTTTCTGTATTGCTCTGCAGAGGTGGATAGCTCCATACAGACTACATCTATAGCTGTCACTATAACTTAAGGGCTACAGTCCCTGTATTTGAAGTGATTACATTCTAGATGGGAAAGCAGCGAGGGGACCACCCATTAATTTATACAAATGGAGAAGGTAACTGGTGATATAAAAAAGCTGATTAAAATAATCTGGATCAAGAAAAGCTTAAGTCTGGGTTTGATGTGTCTCCACGAAAGAAGCTTTTTTGAAGGTGCTAAAGTGACACATATAATGTGAAAACAAACTGTACCATTGTCAATACCAGTAAACAGTTTGGCTCAGTGGTTAAGAGTTATGGCTGCTAATCAAAAAGTTAGAAGTTCAAATCTACAAGCCTCTCCTTAGATACACTATGCCCCATATCAAAGGGTTGCTAAGAGTTGGAATTAACTTGATAGTAACAAGTATTTTTGGTTTTATAGAAAAACTTACTTCAAACACACCTATTTTTTAAATACACATTTCTGTAAGTCTGCATATTTTAAGATGCTCAGCCCTACCAATGAAAATATCAAGTGATGGTCTGGACACGTGATGATAATTCAGGCCATTTGCATCAAAGAGATAGAGCCTACATTTAGGGGGAACAAATTTAGTGCCACTTTAAGTGCACATATATCATTAGTGAAAATCAGTGGGTACAGATTAGAGATGGCTGATGAAATCAGAGAAAATCTGGGTGGCGCAGTGGTTAAGCATCTGCTAACCAAAAGGTCAGCATTTGGAATGTACCAGGTGCTCCTTGGAAACTCTATGAGGCAATTCTACTCTGTTATATAGGGTTGCTATGAGTGGGAACTAACTCAGTAGCAATTGGTTTGGTTTGGTTTGGTTTTCTGATGGAATGGCAGAAGGAAGAGCAAAGGTCTGTGGGGTAGCATGCCTTAATCCCACAGAAATCGTACTTGAGATAAAGCAATATAGCCTAATCATTGCTCAAATCATGAAACTATTCTCTCTACAGGAAAAAAAAATTCCTGTGGAGCCCAAGTGACTATTTCCTGGCAGTTTTTATTAGCATTAGGTGACAGACTCTCACACCAGGCCTGCCTCTTTATGATTCAAGGAAATCAATAAGTGGAAGTGGTAGCAATACTGATTTCAGGGCGATTTTCCTGCTACATAACAGCCGGCTATGAAGACGCAGTGTTTCAGATCTATAAGCTCATTAGGACAACACAACCTGCTTCCACACTGCTCAACCAGGACAGCTGCAAGCCCTCCACCACTTCTCCCACTCTGGGTCCCTGTGCCCACTTCCGTCTGTGCTGGTCAGTCACTGCGATTTTCTACTCTGAAAAGTGCTTACAGCTAAATGAACTATGAGGAGACAGAGAAAAGGCAGGAAGAGAAGACAGAAAAGGATGGAAAGTTATTTTAAAACACATAAGCTAGACTACAGGATGGATTCTGATATCTGACCTTGGCTCTGAGAAGCACTGGCAAAGCATGAAGCTGGCAACTCCTGTTAATCAGTTTGCCACTGTCTTCAGATTTAATGTAATATTTGGCTCAGAAGTTAAAAAAAATAAATCCCCCATTCCAGCTAAAACATTTACAAAGTCCTATGTGTCTCACTTAATGCCTGTTAAGCAATCATCTTTTTAAAACTCCACAGACACTTGTAAATCTGTCAGAAGAATTGTGGCCTATAAACAAGGCTTCACGTAAAGAGACTGCATTGTCAATTTGCTGGGAGTCAGGATTTCTTAGGATGTGTTGGAAAACAAAATCGAAAATCAGAAGTAGTTTAGAGCGGGTAACAAAGCAGCCAGTAGTCTTTCTTGCTGGCTGCTGTTAGTGGTATTAACGGGAAGCCTCCAGACACTGACCTCAGCTATTTAAAGCCATGCTCTCCTGTAAACCTGTCAGTGATCTTACCTCTCTTTTGAGTTATGGCTCAGGGAAAGTTCCTGGTCCAGCCACCCGTGGTAGTCGGCATTTCTGAGCCTGGCAGTTTGGGGAAGGTGGGGTGGTGACGTTTATAGTGGGGTTATTATTTGGATACATAGGAGGTATGTGAGTGCGGCAGGAAGGATGGGCTGTCCTAATTTAGTTTCCTAGTGCTGTTATATCACAAATACCACAGTGGGGGATTTTAAAGGACAGAAATGTATTTTGTCACAGTTTAGGAGGCTGCAAGCCCAAATTCCGTGCTCTGGCTCTTGGGAAAGTTACTTTATGATGCCTCTAGGGGAGATCTTTGTCTCTGTCAGCTTCTGCAGCTCCAGAGTTCCTCAGTTCCTTGGCAATCTTCACACAGCATCTGTCTTCTCCTGTTTATGCTGATTTTTGTATCCAAGCTGCCCTTTTTATAACTCACAAATAATTAGGCTTAGAACACACCTAGATTGATACGGAAACCCTGGTGGCATAGTGGCTAAGTGCTATAGCTGGTAAACAAAAGGTCAGCCATTCAAATCTGCCAGGTGCTCCTTGGAAACTCTATGGAGCAGTTCCACTCTGGCCCACTCAGTTGCTATGAGTTGGAATTGACTCAGTAGCATTTTTTTTTTTTTACACTGGTATGCTCTCCTGAGCATACAAAAGACTAACCTATTTCCAAAAGGATTACATCCAGAGGTATAGAAATAGGATTCCAATATAGATTTTGGGGGGACACAATTTGATCCACAGCAAGTCTTTCAGCAGAAACAGGAAATTTTCAGCAGGGTTTGACACTGGGAGAAAGAAGTGATCTGAAATGGTGACAAATACACAGTATCTCCTGAGACGAACCGGTATAATGGATTCCGAAACACCTATTTTCAATTCAGCCAGTCTCAGTCCTATTGTGACTGAGTCTAAGGGATAAAGCTGAAGGGTAACAGAGGTCCATCAGAACTATCTCCTGCTGTTCTGGGAGTCCTAGGGAATTATCTTTCTCTTGAAGATGAATTAGGTCCCTCATATGACTTTGAAAAAGTTGTTCAATCATTTGATTACTCCTATTAGACTAGTGGCCTTAAAAAACATCCATTTCATAGAACATGAACTGAACATGCCACTGATCTGTTCATAATTAAAGTTTGTAATTGTTTTAGGAGGAAAAACAAAGCAATACATTTATGTTAACACTCAGCTTGAGCTTAAAACATTAAATTATGCCGTAGAGTTGGGGAACTATAGGGAAGAATGAACTAAATTGGAAAAGGAAAAACATTAAGTATTTGTAATTCCAGGATCCACCCTTGACTGTCAGTTTATTATACTGTGATGACTTACGTGTTGTTGTGATGCCAGAAGCTATGCCGTCAGTATTTCAAACATCAGAAAAGTTACCCACAGTTGGCAGGTTTCCGCAAAGCTTCCAGACTAAGGTAGACTATGAAGAAAGGCCTGGTGATCCACTTATGAAAATTAGCCAATGAAAACCCTATGGTTCATAAGAGAATACTGCCCCATGGGACTGCCCCAGTCTCCTAGGTTGAAAGGTACTAAAAACACACAGTGGCTGCAATAACCGACTTGCGCATACCAAAGATTATGCAGAGAGTGCAGGACAGGGCAGCCTTTCGTTCTGTTTCCCATGGGTCAACATGAGTTGGAGCTGACTTGATAGCAGCTAACAGCAATTTCTAGTGTAGCAACCCCCAAACCAAACCCACTGTTGTTAGGTTGGCTCCGACTCACAGTGACCCTAGAGGTCAGAGTAGAACTGCACCATGGAGTTTCCAAGGAGCACCTGGCCACAGTACAACGCCTTGAAAAACAAGAGGTGCCAAGTATTGGCTGATTTTCCTTCAAGTATCACAACCAGGGAGGGCTTGACAGATATTTTTTTGTGTGTGTGAATCTGCAGAGCAGTTGGAAGGCAAACCCCATGAAAGACTTCGTAGCCTTATCAGAAGACAGGAACTTTAGTCAATGTTTTTAGGGACAGTAAGATTTCTATTCCCAGCAGAACAGAAGTCAGAAGAATGAGTGAAAATAAATTTCTCCCCAAGAAAACGAGAGTAACCCGTGCTCTGAAAATGTGTTTATAAATGGTTTGATATTTTACTGAGTTTATTTAAATAAGCAGCTAACTCAGGGCTTTGAGTAAATATTTGCTGAATAAATGACCTGACTGAAAAGGCCAAACAAGGTCTTTCCTCATATTTTGCACTTTTTTTTCTTTTTTAATACCTGGAGGTTGACAAGACTTTTAAAAGGAATCAAAATAGATAAGGAAAACAGTTTAAAAGTACTGACAAACTAGCAGTTTTAATACTTTAGCAGCTACAGGTTCTCCTTGGGCCTTTTCTCTTTCTCTTTGCTAGACATACTGCCTTTTATCTCTATATCTAATAATTCCTTGAAAACTATACCAAATTCTCAACTTGTATGATTGAAAACAAATGTTCGGTGGTGCCCTGGACTGCAGCCTGCTTTATCTGTGTAATCTCATTTCAGTCCTCGGGAGAACCCCATGGGATTGGTCCTGCCATCACCCTCATCTTTAGGTGAGGAAGACTTAAGTCACTTGGAGAAGCGGCTGAGTTAGTACTTGAATGCAGGGATGTCAGACTCCTGACATTGTGCTATCCTGCCTCCTGTCCTGCTGTCTACTTGGAAGTCATGCTAAAAAAAGTGGGTACCTATGAAAGTGCTCCATCAACTGTAAGGAACTGAGAAAATGTAGCTAAAAATCCTGAGGTGCCAGCATTGGAAGAGACTACAGAAGACAGATTGCTGGACCCTTCATTGCTTTCCTTCTTTCTTCCCTTTTTCTCTTCTTCTTTAAATAGCTTTTATTTTTCATAGCAATACAGAGCTTACAGAAAAAGTGTACAGAAACCATAGCATTTCCACACAATCTTCCTGAACAGTTTCTCGTATCACTAACGTCTTGTATTAAGTGTAGCATATTTGATATAATCGACTAACCAATAATGGTACATTTTTATTATCTAAAGTTCATAGTTTACAGCATTGTTGGTGTGTGCCTGACATGTTCAGACTGACAGTGACCCTATATGACACAGTAGAACTGCTCCTTTAGGGTATTCTAAGCCATAATCTTTATGGAAGCAGATTACCAGGTGTTCTCTTCTACAGTGCCATTGGTGGGTTCAAACTGTCTACCTTTAGGTTGGCAGCCCAGAGCTCAGCTTAACCACTGTGCCGCAGGGCTCCTCAGAATTTACATTATGGTCTGTAATTTGTGTTGCAGTCCTACGAGTTTTGACAACTGTGGAAATGTAAGACATTAGCAATGAGGGAAGCTGGATAAGGGGTGTTTGGGAAACTCTGTACTGTAAGAGCCTCTGGTGGTGCAGTGGTCACGTGTCCATCATTAAAACATTGTGAAGGGTAGTTCCACTGCCCTACAAATGTCCAGCGCTCCCCCAGTCCCATTCCCGTGGGGCAAATGGGGAAACGGAAGACCAGGTGAGGTTAGGTGATTAAATGCTACAACGGGGACCCTGAGCCAGGCTGCTGACTTCCAGGTGGGTCCGCAACTTTCCCACGGGTATCTATAAAGCAGGTTCATGGCCTCTATCCATCTAAGAGCCACAAGGAAGTTAAGAAATCCTGGAGAGCATCACATAAAGACATTGGAAAAAAACTCAACCTCCTCTGCTGGTGCTGATGAGGTCTCCCTCTAACTTGACATGAAGACTTGTGATTGTAGATTGTGAATCTTCCATGAAATCCAACATACACAATTTAGTTGGGCAGAAACTCATTTTCAAATTCAAAAAGCTGCTGACAAATGTATTTCTGTGAAAAAAATATCTGACCTGACACAATGAGCTCTGTTTGGGGAATCAAAAAACCTACATCTTTGGTGCTTGCGTATGGCCAGGTGACCCTGTTCTGGAGACTCTGCTTTCTCTCCTAAACATGCCTGCTCTTCCCGCCTCATGAGTCAGATCCGACGCGACGGCACTTGGCTGGCTTGGCTCTTCCCACCTCAGAAAAGGAAACTCTACACAGAGCAAAAGCAACACCATCATAAACCTATTTGTATTATTTTTTTTAATAGAGTTTACACATTTGATAGGAAGTATCAAAGACATTCTGTTAACAAAAGCCAAACTTGTTGCTGTCCCATCAATTCTGACTCATGGCAACATATGGAATTATGGAGTAGAACTGCTCTCTAAAGTTATCTTGGTGGTACCACAGAAGCAAACTGCTAGGCTTTTCTTCCACGGTGCTAGTGCGTAGATTTGAATCATCAACCACTGGGTTAGTAATAAAGCGCCAATTGTTTCCATTACCCAGAGTCCCTCCCTGTGTAACATGAACAGTTAACACAGTAGCCTGCTAACTAAAAGGCTGGTCTACTCAGGCACAGACCAGGTAGCTGAGAGTAAGATTTGACTTGATGGCTCCTTTTCTTCCATTTCTCCTACCTGACTCCTGAGGCACGCTGAAGGCCTACAGATGGAAGCTTCTCTTCTGGTTACCCTGGGTATTTCTTCCTATTGCAAAGGAAAACCCTTACCAAGGGAAGTTGTGCTGTTTACATACCTGTTTATGCCAGTTACTGTTTTTACTGCAATTACACACTTTAATGAATTGATGATAAACTGTAGAAATATGATTGCGGAAAAAAGATTTCCATCAATTTAAATGGAAGAAGATATTTCTGTTAAAAACAGATATGGAAAACCAGCAGAGACCTCAGAGACAGAGCAAGTAAATGCACAATGGGACTTAGAATTAGATGGAAAACACAGACATTAATGGAAAAACTGATGAGATCCAAATAAAGCCTGGAATTTAGTTAACAGTAATGTATCAATTTTAAGTATCTTAATTCTGACAAACACATCATGGAAGGGTAAGAAGTTAGCAGTGAGGGAAGCTGGGTACGCGGTATTTGGGAAACTCCCTGTATTGTATGAGGCTTCGGTGGTCCAGTGGTTAAGAGCTATGGCTTTTAACCAAAACATCAAATCTATCATGCATTCCTTGGAAACCCTGAAGGGCAATTTTTTTTCCATCTTGTATAGTTGCTACAAGTCAGAATTGACTTAATGGCAATGGGTTTGGCTTGGTTTTGGTCCTATACCAAATTTGCATTTTTTTCTATAAATCTGAAATTATTCCAAATAAAAATAACAAAGTTTATTTAAAAATTAGACATAGGCAAGACAGTTTATTAAAGATCAAGCATGCCTATAAATATCTAGAAAGACTTGGTGGTAATATTTTCCATAGCTGTCACTCCATTTAAAAAAAAAACTAAAGGGAAATCATAGATGATCTGCTATGGATGTGTGCTATGTAGACAAAACTCACAGAACTCCACTGAATGGCTCTAATTCAAAAAAAGGCCTCAGCTCTACATCAAAAGACAGATAAATGATGCGATGTTTAACTAACTTTAAGTTAAAAGGTTCAGGGATGCAAGTATCACTTTCTATGTTCTTGACTTTGGCTAACATTATTTCCTATTAACCAATCACACTATGGAAACCCTGGTGGCATAGTGATGAAGTCCTACACCTGTGAACCAAGAGGTCAGCAGTTCAAATCCACCAGGTGCTCCTTGGAAACTCTATGAGGATGTTCTACTCTGACCTATAGGGTTGCTATAAGTCAGAACCGACTTGATGGCACCTAACAACAACAACATATTATAGAGAGCTCCTACTCTGTACAGACTCCTTCTAGATCATACCAATGCCAGAACTTTTAAGGTATGAATTAATTCAGATCTTGGTATGCCATTCAGAAAAGAAAGTAAAAACAAACAAACAAACAAACAAACACCCTGATAGCATTGCAGAGTTGACTTTTACACCCTATAAATACTCAGAATTCTAGGAGTTTTTAGTTGTTCTGATTAGGTAAGTCTAGTGAAGAATCTAATTACCCTGACTGAATAAGGAGAACTGTAGAATGTACTGGAGCCCTGGTTGCACAATGATTAACAGCCTGACAGCTCATCAAAAGGTTCACAGTTCTAATCCACCAGCTACTCCTTGGATACCCTACTGAGAAATGTATTGTATCCTATAGGATCACTCTGAGTCAGAATTGACTCATCGGCAATGGGTTTTGGTTTGGTAGAATACAATAAAATAGCACAATAACAACTGTAAAAACTCAGGGTTGGAATGTACCTTTAAGATCCTTCATTACAGGTATTTTTTTTAATGCTGTCTACCGAACACACAGTTCTCTAGTTAGCAGTTAGAATAAATTAGTGGTGTGGCACTTATTCTCTCAAAACCATCATTTTTCCTTTGGATCACTCTAAAATCTGACTCTGTATATCCATTGATATTCATGTGACATCTTTGGCCATAAGGACATAATCTAAGTTCTCTCCAATAGCAAAGTCAACAATTAGCTGAAGTTAAGCTGTTTCTACTATTTATTCATTTGTCCATTCATTCATTCAGCAAATACTGACTGAGCATCTATGATGTGGCAGGTGCTGACTGGTGCTATAGATATAAATGATAAACAAAGACATATGAGATCCCTACTCTTAGGGAGCAGGTTTACATTCTGGTGGGAGAGAAAGAAAATATACAAATAATAAACAGAAAAAATAGCAACATCAAATAGGGACCATAATGAAGAGTAACAGGTGGCTACTTTAGATTGGGTGATCAAGAAAGGCCTAAAGCATAGGAAAATGTGGGAAAAGAGTTTTCTAAGCAGGCAGAACAGCTACTGCAAAAGTTCTGACGCAGAAGCAAGCCCATCAGGTTGGAGTAGAAGGAAGGTCTGAATCTGGAGTGTAGTGGCCAGGATGCAGTGTGGTAGCCTAGGATGCGACTGGAAAGTTAGAAGTGGCTAACTCAGGTATAAACTTGAAGGGCATGCTTATGATCTTGCAATGTATTCCAAATGGGCCAAATGTGAAACAACAAAGCATCATGCCTTTCCTGCGGGTGGGAACCACAACGAAAAGTTGCAAGAGTAGAAGCAGGGAAATGTGTAGAAGTCTGTTCACCTAGAAGGTGGTTGCTGGAACTAGCAATGTGGAGATGGAATCCAATGGACTAACTCAAGGTATGTTTTTCAAGAACAATAAACAGCACTTGTTAACAGTCTGGATGCTACATATCACGGCACAAGGAGAATCGAGGATATGTATTAGGTTTTTGGTTTATACTCTGCCAAGGGAGTTCCTTCATATAATCCCAGTTAATCCTCAGGAATAATCAGTGGGATGGGTTGTAATGTCCCTATTTTTATGTAAGGATACTGAGAGGTGAAGGTATCAAATGACTTGCCAAGGGTTACACAGTTTATGAAATAAAGACCTGAATTCAAGACTTTTGATTCAAACTTCTTTTTCCACGATAGAAGCTTTCACTTCAATACTTTGTTTTTGGTAAAAATGGAAAAAAAAGGCAACACAATAATTCTACTAACTGTGTTGATTTACCAAAACACGCAACAGAGAGTGTGAACTGAAAGGAGGAAAGTAAGACAACAGAACTCATCCTTCCCACCTAGAGATGTCACTGTTACAGCTTCAAAGGAAAACAAACTTCCTCCATTAATTAAATTGATGAATCAGGTTTCAGTTTCTGTATTCTTTCTCCCTTCCGTGCAATCTGTTTTGAAGGCATTCCATTTGGGAAATGTGTGACCTTTATCCACCAGGCTGTACTTAATTGAATGCTTTGCATCAGAAGTCACTATGCTGATCAATATTTTATACCCACTGCCCTTCTGAAATGCTTAACTCAGTTCCTTAGGTCTGTTTTGTTGAAATCATTTTACAAAAATAAATCATATCAAAGGTTTTATTATTTCTAAAACTTTGCTTGCAAAACTAAATATTTTTAACACCATGGCAACATGGTCAGGAATCTGGCTAATGCACACAGTCTCACAACATAGTTCAGACACAGTGGACTGCAGGCAGTCCCTTGGTTACGAAAATTTAACTTACGTACAACTTGTAATTATAAACAACCCCCTCCCAACCCACTACATGAAAAATTCGAGGTACATGCAATGATCCATTATAACGAATGGACACTTATTTTTTGACACTCATCAAGACATTATTATTATTACATTCAAGATATTTTAATGCATCTCAAAGTGTTGTTTTAATGTCTTCAATGCACATAAAGGTTCGCCATATATCATATACTAAGACAGAACAGAATAAGAGGACACCATATGGTGTAAAGTTAGGAAAGGTGTGCTTCAGGGTTGTATCATTTTACCATACCTATTTATCAACAGGTAGAGCAAAGAATCCCCAAAGCTGGATTATCTGAAGAAGAATGGGACATCAGGATTGGAGAAAGACTTACTAACAACCTGCTTTATGCAGATAACATAGCCTTGCTTGCTGAACTTGGACAGGAGTTCAAATAGTCACTGACGAACATGAAAGACTACAGCCTTTAGTATAAATTACACCTCAATATAAAAGAAACAAAATTTCTCACAGCTGGACCAATAAGCAACATCATGGTAAACAGAGAGAAGATGGAGGTTGTCACGGTTTCATTTTATTTAGATTCACAATCAACATCCATTAAAGCAGCAGTCAGGAAATCAACAGATGCAATGCACTGGGCAAATCAGTTGCAAAAGACATCTTTCAGGTGTTGAAAAGCAAAGATGTCACCTTGAGAACTACGGTGTGCCTGACCAAAGCCATGGTGTTTTCAGTTGCCTCGTATGCACGCAAAAGCTGGACAATGACTAAGGATGATGAACGAGAAGCTGATGTCTTCTAACTGTGGTGCTTGTGAAGAATACTGAACACATCATGAACTGCCAAAAGAATGAACAAATCTGTCTTTGAAGAAGTACAACCAGAATGCCCTTTAGAAGCAAGGATGGTGAGATTGTGTCTCACATACTTTTGACAGGTTATCAGGAAAGATCAGTCCCTAGAGAAGGATGACATGTTTGGTAAAGGAGATGATGAGTGAAAAAGAAGACTTTCAAAGAGATGGACTGATACAGTGGCTGCAAGAATGGGCTCCAAGCACAGCAACAATCATGAGGAGGTTACAGGACCTGCAGTGTTTCATTCTGTCTTTGATGGGGCTGTTATGAGTCAGAACTGACTCAGTGGCACCTAACGACAACAAGATGAACATTTGATTAACTGATACTAGATTATTAACTGTATATAACTGTCGCTCCACATCCAATTGAAAATTCATAATCCAGGGACTGCCTGTACTGACAAACTGCCTGCAAAGGAGGAAGAAGCCAGTAAATTAGGCACAGTCAGTATCTATTCAAGTCGTGTCCTCTGGAGCTTTCTAAAAGACGCTATATTAGCCAGACTGGTCCTAATAGATCAGCCCCTCTCTCTGCTTTAAGACACACCAGTGTGTCTTGAATAAACTGTGTAGCTTCTCAATTAGTTTCAATAAAATTTCTAATACCTTTCAAACTACTTGCTTATATATGATCACATCTGATCCTTGTGACACCTCTTTGGAGTCGGCAGAGTACCGAAGTCTGACCCTCTCCACTTTTTCAGCTGAGATTCCCAGAGTTAAGTGATTTGTCAGAGTCAGTGGCTTGTCTTTGGGCTTGTCAGTGGCAGAATTAAAGTTTAGACCTCAATCTTCTCAGTCCCAGCACAGTGCTACTTTCAGTACGAGGACTAGCAATTAAGTTTCCAAACTCATCCTAGAAAAAGTGCTACATATCTCATTGCTGAGTATCACTACAGTCACCTTCAAAGTACTACCTTTGGGAAGTTGTCGGCTGATGCCAGCAGCTAGTCCACCCTTCGAAGCAATTTTAGAACTCTCTTTTCTGGAACGGCCATCAGAGCTATCATTGTGTTATCCTTGATAGCCTAAGTGTCATCAAAACGAACTTTTCAGTATTTTCTTTATCTTTGAGTAAATAAAAAGGTCACTGGGGGCCAGATCAGGTGAGTAGGGAGGATGTTTCAATGCAGTTATTTGTTTACTGGCTAAAAACTCCCTCACAGACAATTATAGGATTCAGTTCACTGTTGGGAGCCATGGCCCACATACCTCCTGGAAGCCTTAGATCTCGCTGCCTGCAAAACGGCGTCGTGCTGAGGGCCACACCCTTGTTTACCCCGCTTGATGGCCTGCCCTGTGTAAGGCTTTGCCTGGAGACTAGGCAAGCCCCCCTGTGATTGGATATTGTTTGCCCAATCAGAATACAACAGGCAACACTATTTAAGCCGGGTGACCAGGAAATAAAGCGGAAGAAGGATCTTGAAACCACGTGTGGTGGTCTGTGTGTCTGTTCTCTACCTGCTGGACGGGTGGGGTCTCGGACAGTTCACAAACTTGGCACTGTGCCACCATGTGCAATGGCCATTCCAGAAAGAGCTCGAACATTGCCTTGAAGGGTGAACTAGGTGCTGGCATTGCTGCATAGCTTCCCAAGGGGAGCACTTCAAAGGTGACAGTAAGGATATTCAGCAATGTGGACTTACTTGCAGACCCCCTGTAACACTTCTGCTATTGAACCTTAACTACCACCTAACAAATTCTTTGGTTTATTGCTCTTTTTGTGTTCGTTTGTATATTTACCAAAGTTATACACGCACATGGTGCAAACAGTGAATGTCCTCTGTATGCCATCTAAGAAGAGCAGTTCTTTCTCCATTCCAACAATTTCCTACCTTCTCATTCCTACAGGCAATCACTTTTAACAATTTTGCTTGATTATTTGGTACTTAATCTCGGGGTCTAACAAGCTTCTGTTGCTATTTTTTTCTTTTTCTTTTTATGTACTATAAAGGATGCCCCTCTCTTCCTCCCTGCTCACCAATACACATACATACTCTTCTCATCCCTAATAGCAGAAACCCTGGTGGTGTAGTGGTTAAGTGCTAGGCTTGTTAACCGAAAGGTCAGTGGTATGAATCCACCAGGCACACGTCAGAAACTCTGTGGAGCAGTTCTGTTCTGTCCTATAGGGTTTCTCTGAGTCAGAATTGACTCAGTAGCAGTGGGTTTGGTTTGGTTTTATCCAAAATGGTACCACTATGACTTGCCAGACTAGGATCCAGTGCTGACCTTATTAAGAGGATGAAAAAAAAAAAGAACCTCAAAGTCCCAGCTGATACATGTATTTAATTCTGATTATTTCTCCTCTCTTTTTTGACACATTTTAGGTGAGTAAAACTCTCCTCCACCTCCATCCATTTAATGACTTTTTTTCCCTAATTTGCTCTGTTTTGTATGTATTTATCACTAAATGAACCCCAAACTCGTTGCTAGTTGTGTAACTCTCTTGTAAAACATTCAGCTATCTAATATGCATTAATTGCATATTTCTTCAGAAACATCTTTTTACCTACTCTGGAATGTTCGCTCTGTATGTCTGACAGCTTATCCTGGGTTTTCTATAATGGAGTTCTTTACCTCTTGTCTTAGTTATCTAGCGCTCCTCCAAGAGAAATACAAGTGGATGCTTTTAACACAGAGAAGTTTATTCTCTCACAATCCAGTAGGCTAGAAGTCTGAATTTAAGGTGCTACCACCAGAGGAAGGCTTCTCTCTTGTGGCTTTGGAGGAAGGTCTTGGTGATGCATGAGTCTTCCCTTGATCTGGGAATATCTCAGCACAGGAACTTCAGGTCCAAAGGACATGTTCTGTTCCTGGCACTGATGTCCCCAACTTTTTGCTTGCTTCCCGTTCCTTTCACCTCTTGTGGGATAAAGGGTGGTACAAGCCACAACCCAGGGAAACTCCCTTTATATCGAGTGACTTTAGTAAGGGTCTTACAGTCCCATACTAATCTTCTGTAATATAATTCACTCTTGCCCTACTAACAGAGATTAGGATTTACAACATAGGAAAATCACAGAAATGAAGACAACCATCCAATAGTGGAAATCATGGCCCATCCAAACTGCTACACGTATTTTGGGGGGGGGCACAATTCATTTCATGACATGTCTCTTCTACGACAGAGTTCTTATTTCCCATAACCTGGTTCTCCCTCTTTCTTGATAAAGCACATTCTCTAGTAGTACCCTAAGGGTAGGTCAGTGGGAGATAGCCTTTTGTTCTGGAAAATTTAAGATGTCTGAAAATGTATTTAGGCTGTCTTCATATTTGATTATTTGGCTGACTATCAATTTCTAGAGTGTGAATAATTTGCCTTCTAAAGATAACGGTCCCTTTTTAACACCTAGTGTTGTTGTTGAGAAGTCTGAATGCACTCTGCTGATTCTACACATGTGATCTATTCCCATATACATTCTTTCGTCTCTTCTAGAAGTGTATAAGCTTTCTAGTTTTTTTTTTTTTTTTTAATCTGAGTATTCTGAAACATCACAACAATAGTATGGATCTGTTTTACTCAACTGTGCTACACTTTCTGTGGGCCTTTTAAAATTGGGAACCTATGTCTATCATTTTGGCAGATTCTCTTGAATTACTTCACTGATGGTTAGCATATTTATGCAAAAATTTGTATTATCTTCTGGTGAAACTGGACTGCTCAGATTTGTCCACTCTTGGGTTGGCTAATTCTTTTACCGTTTGTCCATCTGATTTTGGAGCCACAGACATTTTGTATTGGTGGTTTTCTTTCTCATTTTCCCTGTGCTGTCAAGTTTTTGCTTTTAAAAGAACTCATTATGCTTTTTGTTTTTCAGTAATCTGAGGGAGGGACTGAAATGTGCATTCCATCAGCCATCTCTCCTATGAAGTCTTCCAAAAGTTTTCACAGTGACTGTCCCCTCTTTACTAGAGCCCTTGTGCTTGCACACCATACTTCAATTGAGTAATTAAAGAACATATTCTCTCCTTAGGAGGTCTAGTAGTACTGCCCCATAGGCTTATAAACCTCTGTAGAAGCACACTGCCACATTTTTCCAGAAGTGTCTAAGCTGCTGGTAGATTTGACCAGTTGACCTTCTGGTTAGTTGCTGAGTGTTTTAACAATTGCACCACTAGGGATCCTAAACCAAACCTGCTGCCATCAAATTGATTCCAACTGATAGTGACCCCACAGGACAGGTAGAATTGCCCTATAGAGTTTCCAAGGGGTGCCTGGTGGATTTGAACTCCCAGCCTTATGGTTAGCAGTTGTAGCCCTATGCCAACCATGTATTCCCCAGGGATCTTAAGAAGGGGCTTACTCTTCAAGATTTATCATTCTAACTAACACTGTTAGTGACTGAGGAGTGTACCTATAAACAGTAAGAGAATATGCATGGCACAGTGGAAAGAGTACAAGCTTATCCAACACGTCTAGCTCAAATCTTAGCTTTATCATTATTAGCAAAGTTGCTTCAACTTCCTTACTGTTAAAAGGTAAGAAATGATGCTTCCTTTGAATTAGTTTTAAGAAATAGAAATGAGATAAGAAAATTGGCTAGAATTTACTATGTGCTCATTAAATGTTAACTGTTGCCATTAACGATAGTGGGAATGGATACCCACCACACCATTGAACATAGTTTTAGAAACTGTGTCCCATGTCCGTGTTGGCAAGGAAGAACATTTTATGTCTGACATTGTTTAGAATTGCCAGTTCATGCTGATTATAAAACAACAACAAAACTTGTAGTTGGTTTCATTAACGCTTTCAGATTCTCTAAAGACATGTAAGATCAAAGACAGGATGCCAAATTAAATTTGAATTTGAGATAAAGAAGATGCAGTTTTTTTAATATCAACGTGTCCTAGTCTGACAATTAAGTTTGTGAACTCCTCTTACAAAAAGTGCTATGTACAACTGATGAATATTACTATGGTCACCTCTGAAGTACTTCCCTGGGGAAGCTGGGCACTGATGCCAGCATCTAGTCCTCCCTTCAAAGCAATTTCAGAACTCATTTTCTAGAATGTCCATCAGAGCTGTCATTGGATGGGGTTGGACAATTAAGTTCATGAACTCATCCTAGAAAAAGAGCTTTCAAAGGTGACCATAGTGATATTCAGGAATGAGGTATGTACCATTTTTTTTTCTAGGAGGAATTCACAAATGTAATTGTCAGACCTCATACTTATATTCCTCAAATTCCTTGTTTACCTGAAATTCAAATTTAACTGGGCTGCTTCTGTTTTTATCTGTAAATCTGGCAGCTCTAAGTGTAACTCCACATTGCCTCCACCTGGGTCAGAGAGCTCCACTGCAGCACCCTACCCCTGGATGAGAAGTCCCTGGTGGTACAAAACAGCTAAGTGCTTGACTACTAGCCAGAATGTTGGTGGTTCACACAGAGGCGCCTTAGAAGACAGACCTAGAGATCTATCTGCTCCCAGAAGATCACAGAAAAACCAATAGAGCAGTTCTACCATGTACACATGGGGTCTCTATGAGTCAGATGTGACTTGATGAAAACCAACCACCACCACCATCCATCACCTCTGGGTAGGCCTCTGGCTGTGTCTATCATAAATTCAGAGGAGTAGCCACTTGCAACATCTTTAAATTTTACATTCAAAGATAGTATTAATTTAAACTCCATTTTAAGCTCAAAAGTACTGTGTTCTTGGTCAAGGGAACAGAAGTCTAATTTGGATCACCAAATCAGAGTTATGGCACGTTCATCAATTTCCAGACTTGAGCTAGTTCACAGACACACAATCACTTGTGTGAAGGACAGACTAGGTTCCCTTAAATAAGAACACTTCAACAACGTCAAAAATGTATACTGTTTATCTTACCTTCCCCAAAGGGACTTAGTCTTTTATCAAGGAAGCCGTGTATTGATGAAAAGGAGATGATCAGACTTTTGGGGGATTATTAGATACTGCTTCTAAGCTAATTCCAGAAGACGCAAAACATCATTCTGGTCCTCCAGTCAGAGAAGGGGCTTATGGAGACAGGAGTTTCATGAAGGTCAATAGAATTTTTAGTTTAGCTCTACCTCATAGGGCCCTGTGGGTCCCCGAACGCATCTGGTGCTTATTTCAACAGAATTACAAACTGAGTAGACATATTCAGCAAAAGGCAGAACGTCCACAGCCAAAGGTCATGGTCTGATTTCAGTGATGGGCAGATACATGGATCTGTCACTGAGAAGGAGCCAGCATGGCTGTACAAAAGCCAGGGCCACAGAGGATGCTGATAAGGAAAACTTACATTAAAGAACTGGACAGAGGAGCAGTGACAGAATCAGTCTCTTCTCCCAGTGACACAAACTTGAATATCTACTAATAGGTTAGCAAGAGCAGTTATTTAGTTTTTGTATAGTCAACTCCTGATTGACAGGGGTGTGATCACTAAGATTGTATGTCAATTTAGGCCATAATTCTCAGCAGTTTGGCAGTCGTATGATGCTGTAATTACTTCCATGATCACCTTTGATATAATATGATCACCTTTGTGATAGGGTCTGCTAAAAATAGCCAATCATTTGAAAGGGAGTTTCCTTGGGCTTGTGGGCTACATCACATATAAGTGGACATTCTGGAAAGGTTAGTGGACTTTTGATTGCTCAGAATCTTGCAGCTGGCTTCTGTTCATTTGACATCCAGTTCTTGGAACTTTAGCTAGTGGTTTACCTGCTTTCTTGCTTGCAGATCTTGGGATTTGGCAGTCTTCACATTCTGTGAGAGAGTCCTGCTGTGTGACTTGCAGATCTGGGGTTCACTCATCCCCAAGGCTACTACATGAATTGGGAAGTTTCCAGTTTGACTCACAGATTTGGAACATCCCAGCCTTCAAAACTATGTGAACCATTTCCTTGATATAAATTTCTGTATGTAGCTTGGCATATAGATCTACACTTTCCTGATTTTGCTTTTCTAGAGAACCTAGCCTAGGACATGGGGTAACAGCAAATAGAAGGACATCACAGATAACCCTCAAATGAAAATGAAAACAAGATGAGACAAGGGCAAGATCAAGCACAAGATGAAACGCAGACTTGTTATGCTAACTCGTCCCTCCTCTATTCCCTCCCTATCACCAGTGCCACCAGCCCTTCTGCGGTAGCTCCCCATGTCATCAGAGTCTCAGACTCTACCTCTTCTCACATCTCACCATCACTTCACTGATACTATAGCACCAAATTATTTTCCCAGACACTTACTTTTTTCCTTATGTTAAATGAGCTAAATGGCAAAGGAGATGATTGTTTTCACTTTGCAGGAGAAACAAAAGGGAATCTATTGTTTACTGCGTGGTTTCAAACAATAAAGGTTTTCCAACATGTAAATAGTTTAGCTGCCTCATAGTAACTAACATTAAAATACATTAACTTTTTTTAAAAAAAGCATTGCTAATCCTCGACTACATTATCTACCTACTTATAATGACAGTTGATAGTAATTAATTTTTGAACTTAATCTTTGTCAAAATTTCATACACATATTCAAATAGCTGAACTACTTCCACCACATTAGTCTTTGCCCAAGCTCATGATAAACTACCATTTACACATGTTCTCATTTCCTAGTTTTGCTTGTGGAGGTTTATATTTATGGAAGGATTTTATTATTTTAGTTTCCTAAAAAATTGTATCAAAGCCCAACACACACAATTTAGTAAATCTAACATTATATAAATATAGCCCTGTTTCCCTCCCCCAAAAGGAGTTCCATCCTCTCACTTCCTAACTCCTCCCTCTTACTTTAGCTGATTATATTTATATTCCCCTATGCCTCTACATAACAAAGTGTTAACATTTGTGGGGGCCTCCAAAAGGGGACAGATTTAAATGAATGAATTTAATCTGCCATCATCATATAGAAGACATACTGACTATAGCTTAGAAGATCTAACCAAAATAGAAACGTTTTGTCCTTTGACTTTTTAAAATTGAAATTTAGATGAAGGTTCACAGAGCAAATTAGTTTCTCATTAAACAATGAAAACAAACACTGGTTTGTGACATTGGTTGCCAACCCCATGACATGTCAACACACCCCTTCCCAACCTTCAGTTTCCCATGAGCTGCCACCTTTCGTGCCTCTCCTGCCTTCTCATCCTTGCCTCTGGTCTGGTGTGCCCATTTGGTCTTGTTTTGTTTTATATCTGTTTAATCTTTGGCTGAAGTGCAAACCTCAGAAGTGGCTAATACTAAGTTAAAAAGATGTCCAGGGGTCAGAAACACTCCTGAGCTGTTAATGTATAAATGTATAGTCTCTTGTAATTTAGATTTTGAGATAGACTGAGGGACCAGTTTATATAAAATAGAGGTTTACCTGGATGGTTCTGGCCTAAACTAGCCACTCCACTAAAACTAACACAGTCTCAAAGATCTGGAGATCGGCGGGTGGACGTCTTTTGGGCACGTCTGCCTACCACACATGGGTTGACAAGAATATCTTGTGAGTTCTGGCCAGAGAACAAGGTCAAAAACTGAGAAAAAAGTCACTATTCCTATCTCTCCCTTATCCCAGCTATTATTTAAAGCATCATAGTATCAAGAAAATAAAAATTAATTGTCTGATTCAGGAATGGAGAACAATAAATAAAATGTAGAACATGTTCCTGGGCATCGAGAACTTGGTTCTGGCTTCACAGTGCAGAGAAGACAGCATAACTTGCTCTGTGAACCTTCATCTAAATTTCAATTTTAAAAAGTCAGAGGACAAAACGTTTCTATTTTGGTTAGATCTTCTAAGCTATAGTCAGTATGTCTTCTATATGAGAACTGGCTACTCTACAAACAGAGCCAGCTGGCCCCTGAACAATACATTTCCGATTATCTACAAATTATGTGTTTTCCAGTAAAACTGCATACCCTAATTTGCTTCACTGAAGCTTCCCTTACTAAGGGACCATGCATTCATTAACTTCCATAAGGTAGGTACCGTAATTGTCCCATTGCACAGATGAGAAAATGAATACTTTCTTATGGTTAGATTGCTTGCCAAGATCTTATTTTTCATCAAACTAGTAAAAAGGTATGCATCTGATTCCAAAGCCCAGATTCTTAATCCTATGCAATGCTATATCTATTTGCTTTAATGACTTGTCTATGTTGCACTTCCCTTTCCTTATTCTAACCAAAGTAAGTTCTTTCGTGTGTCTCTTTCTGAGTTTCTACATAGGTGGTACTTGGGGAGACAAGCAGAGATTGCACCCATGTGTGTTCATGCTGGATATATTATGGTGTTGGTACAAGATTTACAGTCCTATCTAGTTTCAAAATTTGGCTAGGTCACCACTAGTGAAATCCTGGAAAGTTATCCGAGCATCATGAACTTCAGGTTTGTTTTTTTTTCTGTTATAAAAGATAATAATGGCATTTTCTTCATAAGGTCATTGTAAGAATTAAACGAAATGGTACACACAAAGCACCTGATAGATAATAATCACTCAAACTGTAGTTCATATTATGACTTCTTTGCTCGTTTACCTGCATAAAAATGCTATTCAAAATCTGTGTCTTCCTGAAAGATGCTTACTGACAACTGTACATGTATCTATGCCCTTCATATAACCAATCCTATAGTTTAATTTACACTCTATTGTTAAGCTGTGGTTAACATGCTACACAATGGTTTTCTTCTCAGAGGCTGCGCCTGTCTAGAGAGCTGGGGCTTGATACTTCTTGAAATTTGCTAATCACATCTGGTTTAGCTTTAGACGTTTTCTGGGATTTCGCCAGCAGCCACAGCATTTTAATGGCTACAATAAACCTCAGAGCCTCATCAGATCTTTGCTGTATGTGTGAAAATTATGCCCTCTTCAGTTAAACACGCAACAGAAGCTGAAGCCACGGTCTTATGGAAAAGGGGGTTAAGCCTGAACGAGAATGTTAGACGAAATAACCTGCCACACCTCTGGTCATCTCGCCAGATGGCATTTAGAAAGAAAAAGAAATTCATTAGAGAACCAATGGTCTGTATTTTTAAAAAATATTTACTGGGTACCTTTCATGTGTAAAAACACTGGCATCTCTAAAGATTGGCAGGGCATTTTTTGTTTAAATATGCAGTGTGTCTTTAGGGGAGTCACAGCCTAACTCAGTCGCCTTTGTGTTACTTGAAGTCCACTACAAATAAAAAAAAAAACTGAAGCCATGTTCAGTTTCTTCCAAATACAGCTCAACTAGCTTCAAAAACTCTTGTATTTTCTTGAAACTGAGTGAGGAAAGTGTCAGTTCAGTACTAGGTGATCCAAATAACACCTAAGAGCCTTCCTAGAGAAAACAAAGTATACTAAAGGGAGGAGTTTTAGGAGAACCTCTGCTTTCCCTGCCTTTCCCAATTCACTCATCTTAGTCCCTTTCTGGGATCCCTGGGTAGTGCAAACAGTTAAGGTACTCGAGTGCTAACTAAAAAGTGGAGGCTCAGGTGTACCTAGAGGAGTTTTTGAAGAAAAGGACCAGCAATGTATTCCTAAAACAGTCAGCCATTGAATACTCTTTGGAGGACAACTCCACTCTGACACACCTGGAGTCACCATCACTTGGAAATGACTTGACAGCAATTGGTTTGAGTCCCAGGATGGTGCAAAGGGTTAACACGCACAAGCTGCTAATCAAAAGGTTGGAGGTTTAAGTCTACCTACAGACATCTGGGAAGAAAGGCCTGGCAATTTACTCCCAATGATCAGCCATGGAAAACCCTATGGAGCACAGTTCTCTGACACACAGGGGTTTGCCAGGAGTTGAAGATGACTCGACACTAACCAGTTTTTAATCCTCTTTATATTTATCCTTACACCCACGTGGATATCAAGGGGGAGGCAGCTGAGCTCAGGGCCTGAAAGAGGCAGCCCCTGGAAGGAGGGCTGCAGAAGAGGAAAGATCAAACAGATCAGGTTTCTGCTCAAAAGACTATGGCGAGGACAGGCCAAGAGTTTTACAAGGGCCAAGCAAGAGATGTGAGGGGATGGCCATTGAGTATGCCTGTAGAATAAACAAGCACGGCTTTCCCTGACCACTGCTGACCCTCCAGCTGTCCCAAGAACTGGCCTGGGCCTTATTTCTGTCACTCGTTGGGGAGAAGAAAAAAACTGGTACATGATGGCTTACTCTACTCTTTTGTAATAAGAATCAAGTGCTTCATCTCAGACAAAGATAAAACTGTCAGTTCTTTAGGAGGGGGAATAAAATGACCACAAATTCACATATCATATTGCTAAACAGAATATCCATTTGGTTGAATTCACTCTCTCAACCACATCAACTGGAGAAACAAAAAATAAAAAGAAAACCAACACAACCCACACGTTCCTTTAAAAATAATTTACAAGGCACAAGTATTCACTTGTAACCACTATCCTTATTTAAGCAAATTTATGCCCAAAGTAAAAATACAGGGCTCTCCATTCCACTGGGAACAGATCTTTCCCACTTTACTTCCATTTCCAAGCTGTTCTTGGTCGAAGACTTAGGTTTCTGAGAAGCCTTTCACAATAAACATTTTAAAAATGTTTATTTTATGTCTTAGTGTAAAAATATTCCTGGTTGAAGCTCTTCATTTCCTCAAGCTTTACTTCTGGCACTTGGGGCTCCATTTCCACATTAACACGTTCCCTAAATCCTCTGCAGAGCCCATCAACGGCAGCGAGATGAGCTCCAAGGCAAGTATTTATGTTCCTGGACAAGGAGATGTCTCCACAGTGAAAACACAAGCCTCCAGAAATGCCAAAGGAAAATTCCTGCCCAAGTGAGACATATTTTCACCTTCTAAAAAAGCCAAAAAGGGGCTTTCAGCATTTCACTTTGAGTAATTAAAAAAGTAAATTAAACTAAAAGAGAATGTTTCAATGTGGGTCTCACTATCATTACCAGACTCATACACACAACCACGTAAACAGAAGGGTGTGCACGTGCAAGAGAGAGACAGAGAAAGAGTGAGATAGGCTAGCACAGTAAACTAAGAAAGTACTTAAGTTCAATTCAGACAGATCTGATCAGAGCTGGGTTCAGATCCTCACTCTGTGTCTGACTGGTGGCATGGCCATACCTTGTCTAAGCTTCATTTTTCTACATGTGTAAAATAGGCTTAATACAGTTTCTGCCTATTAAGGTTGTTATAAAAATTATATGAAACAATATCAGAATTCAAGAAATGATTGTTGCTATTACTATTATTGTATTAAAGTTATTACCATCAAACGTGGGAAAGTATATATCAGTTCCTGAGAAGTATATACAATTTGTGCTTGGTTACTAATTGAAGGTATGCTGTCTCAATCCACCTAGTGGCACTTCAAAAGAAGGACCTGGTGATCTGCTTCCATAAACACTACTGCCAAGAAAAACCTCACGGAGTTCCTTTCTGCTCTGTGACACCCGGGTCGGCCATGAGTCAGAATCAACTGCAGTGGGTTTGGGTTTTGCTTTTTTGGTTTGATGGGAAAATGAAGGTAGATGTAACAAGCAAAAGATCGATACTAATAAAAGGATGGAGACATAAATCGCATGTCCTCCAATATTCCCTAGAGATGCCAAGTTTTCATGAGGGTGGTGCTGTGCTGAAAAGAACTCCCCACTCATAAGGCAGTTGTAAGAAATTCACTTATACTGTTTTTTCAAAAATAATTTTAGCTATTGTCATAATAGTGGAAAAATTCTAGTTACCTTCTAGTTGTCTCTTCAGTTTTCTCAAATCTTTTATGAGGTCTTCAAATTTGACTTGGGAGGCCAAAAAGAAATCTTGCGGCTCAGGCAGGGGGAAAACACTCTTTTCTGTTCCTGCTTCCTAAAAGATACACAAAATTACATGACACTTCCCAATCAACACTTTCTGTTGAAATTCCAAAGCGTCAGTTATGCTCCTACAGGCACACAGTCTTCAACGGTTGTTTGAATAAGAATCTTAATAAGGCTCTTCTGCTAACCTAATGCCACTAAGTCAGAGTGGAACTGCCCTATAACATTTCTAAGGAATGCCTGGAGGACGTGAGCTGTCAACCTTTTGACTAGCAACGAGTGCACTTAACCACTATACCATCATGGTTTCCTCTTTTGTTAAGGACTGGTTAATTTGAAGTACGTTCTTGCCTTTTGGTCTTCCTGGCATAGAAATTGGCTACGGCATGAGCTGCAATCTATTTTGCTTCATGAGTCAAAAAGAAAATTATCAGGTATGCCCTGATCTTGGATACCCTACTCCCACGGAAAAGGCATCAGGAAAACATGTGAGAGCACTTCAAGTCCCTGCTCACATTTCACACGCTAGCAATTAAGGAAGTGAACTCTGGGGTATGCCAACAGGTATTAATTGAAAAGTGCTGGAAAAGGTACCACAATGGGAGGAGCAGTCACTCACCTTCTACAGCCTAAAAGCTTTGTGTCTGCATGTGTGATCATGCACGTATGATCATGTTCCTCATACGTCTGTAAAGCTTTTCCAAATGTTCCTTTTTTTTTTCTTAAGAGACATTTACTGAGGACAGGGTTGCATATAGTTTTGACAAGCTCCATAGCTACATCTATTGAGGATCTTAGCTAAGAAACATCTCGCGGAACAAAACCTTCAGGCACGGTGAAGAAGATAAGCTGAGACTCCCTCAGATGTCTTTTCCAGCCTAGGTGCTTTCTCCCTGAATTGTTTAATATAAGCTTCGTATCTTGCATATCTCAGGCAGGCTTCAGTTATTCTTCTCTCTACTCAGGCTACTTTGCCAGTTTTCCTTCACATTCCATCTTTCCTACCGACATTAGGACTAATTCCAAACTCTAAAATTGCTTTACAAGGCACTTTATGATCTGGCTTCTGTCTACCTTTCCAATCTTATTTCTTACCTTCACTCTACCTCCTGCTCCTGCCCTCAATTTTTTGTTAAAGAGTAGAAGAGGCCATGATCTTCTACTCCAGGCTTTTGTCTGTAAAATTGTCCTTCCCTAGCCCCTCTACCCATTTCTTATATTTAAATACATCCTTCAAATCTTAATGCAGATGTCACTTCCTCAGAGATTCCTTCTAAGTCCAGCACATGAATGTTTCTAACGTGCATTCTAAGAGCCCCGGTACTTACCATTATAATAGTACATGTTTAAAAATTTGAATAAAATAAAAAAAAAATCACCTTGTTAGCTTCTGAGTTTCATGCATTTCATTATAAACACACTGAAGGTAGGAACCACATCTTGGTCTCAGTACACTACCGTATTTTTACACAAATAATGTGTGCCTTCTACATTTGTGTATTTGGGTAAACACACAGTATTCAATGCCTGGCATATCAATAAACTTTATTTTTAGTTGGTTGGCACTGTTAGTGACAGCCTATAAAATACTGTTGAGGGAAGTCTAACATCTAATTTATCATATTTTCTTTTGGCTTCAGAAATCCCTTGAGTCCGTCTTTAAGAACTTTAGCTTCACTTGGAATGTTAGGAGAAGGCAAGTTATTTTATCAGAACAGAACATTTTCCATGATCAATTTATTTAGTTTTTCTTCATCTTCCTATACTTATTTTACTACTTTAAAAGCAAGGGCAGACACAGTCTAGTCTGAGTGTCAAGATGGAATGACATCTAAGCTGCTTTCCACAAAGCTCCAAGATAATCTTCAAGGAAGGACTGAGAAATAATCTCTTTCTATTTTCTAATTTTTTTTCTAGCTATAAAAGAGAAAATATTACTAAGCAAATCACCCTGGTAGTGGCTCTTGTAAAAGCTGCTGAATTAGAGCTTAAAAGGCAGGTTTCTTTAAGTTCCACAGAGCTCGATCTGGAGCAAAACTCCGGCATGAGGGCAAGGCAGCTTGGAATAAGAGTCACCTTTCTTAGGCTAATTGCTCATCATTACTAACCACAAAAATCATCACTTATGCTCCTGAAGGGAGGGGACGGTTTAATAAATCATAATAAATCTACACTCCTGCTGAATGAAATGTGCTTTGCACAGCAAATGCCATGAGAGCACCACAGAAATGTGAATTTCTTTATTTTTCCTAGACTGGGCCATCCCACATTTGAAAATATTCTTATTGTGGGCTTTTCCTCTGTCAAGTTGACTCTTCTGGGTTCACCTCTCTTCAGTCAGAATCATATTTCAGAGGTAAAGTTTAGCCTTCTTAGGCAACCCACTGGGCTTGGTTGAGACAAGCACTATCAGGTAAATCTGCTGATGTCAAATTAGGATTAGAAGTTTCATTTCCCAAGATTCTTCAGGATAACGATTACCACACTGGAATCTGCTGTTAGAACTTAGGGTACACTTTCATGTCCTCATACCTAGTTCTTTACAGAAGCCACTGATTCACACTTGTAGATATCTATGCTGCATTTGATTCAGCAACTGTTTATTAGCATCTACAATATGAAACAAGAAAAAAATCAAACACACTGCTGTTGAGTCAATTCCCATTCAGTGACCCTACAGGATGAGCAGAACTGCCTCATAGGGTTTCCAAGAAGCAGCTGGTAGGTTCTAACTGCCAACCTTTTGGTTAGCAGCTACAGCTCTTAATCACTCTGCCACTACGGCTCCCACTGCTCGTAGATAAGTATTTCAAAAGGCAAGATAAGATATACTACAAAAGAAGCCCAAATAAAATATTCCTAGGCTTTATAAGACAAGGAAATCAGCAAAGACTTTATGCAAGAGGTATCATGTAATACTGGGACATGTTCATTACATTTCACGATCGAATGAAACAAAAATCTCTTAAAATTCAATCATTCAGAAATAATCAAACATTTTAACATGTATTTTTTAGATTTTTCGGTGTTAGTGTGCATTTATATTTACATGTTCTGTATATTTATGTGGAAACACTGGTGACATAGTGGTTAAGTGCTATGTCTGCCAACTAGAAAGCTGGGAGGTCAAATCTGCCACGTGCTCCTTCGAAACTCTGTGGAGCAGTTCTACTCTATCCTATAGCGTCCCTATGAGTCAGAATTGACTCAATGGCTGTAGATTATATATTCGTGTATAGATTAAGAGTACTTTTGGATGAAAATAAATGTTCTCCTACGTGCTTCCAGTAGTAGTACCCCATTCTGCTGCACGGATCTACTATAACTTGACCTTAGTGTTTACTATTAGACATTTAAGTTCTTTCTGATAAGTTATCATTGTAAATTATTATTAAAGATAATACAAATCCTTATATCCTTTATATAAAAGTTCCCAGAAAAGTTTTACTTCTTTCTACAGCTTTGAGACACAAAAGTTAAAAATCTTGCTAGCCCATATAAGCACCTTTGTATGAATTAGGAAAAGGTATCCCTTGTAGGTAGTCATGGAAACCCTGGTGGTATAGTGGTTAAGAACTATTGGTGCTAGCCAAAGGTCAACAGTCTGAATCATGAAAAAATAAAAAGTCAAAGGATACCACACGCAACTTACAAAAGAAAATCAATGCTCTAAATAGCCAATTAGGTAATGTAGTCAGATCAAATATGCAAATACAATGAAATACAGTTTTTACTTGACAGCAGTTTTTTTGGGCAGGTAGGCACAGATCCTTGGGCACACCAAATGACAAGCAGATGACAGCATTTGTGAATATTTAAGAGTGCTCTTTACAGGGTCAAAGTTTTTGAAGTCAAGGGCAGGCCAGATAAGAGCCCTATTTGGTCTAGAGACCTTCACCAGAAAATAATCTAGTCTACGATAAACCAAGAAAAGTCTGACTAATTTAGATTCCTATTTCTCTTTACTTTAGCATTTTAATTAATTTAATTAATTAATTTTAGCAGAACTTTCCTACTATGAAATCAGCGAAATATGTATTTGCCTATTTTTTGTATAACTTTTATGATTTCATTTTTTGTTTGCTTTTATTATTAACTCATTTGTTCTTCAAAATTTGTTTTAGTCTCTGCATTGAGGTAGAGGAAGTAATTTCTTCTTCTTACCACTTAAAATTTGTCGTTTATCCTAGACTTAGATCTGTTTTGTGGATTTCTATTTGGTACGATTGATTTTTAAATTTGTCATTCAATAATTTAAATTAAATTAATTAATTAATTAAATTAATTAGCTTTATCATTTTAAAACAATCACAACAGCAACAACAACAAAAAGTTTGCTGATCTGATAATGAAAAACCGTATTTCATTATATTTGCATATTTGATCTCTACGTAACTGGCTATTTAGAGCTTCTATTTTCTTTTGCAAATTGCTTGTGATATCTTTTGACTTTTTTTTTCATAAGAAGAGGCAGGTTGCTTTTTCTGGCTATGCATTATGTTGCAAATATTGTCTCCAGTATGTTATTTAGAATTTACTCTTTTGAATCATACATAAGGTGCTAAAGTCTGTTTTGTAAAATTTTAAGTACTAGTTTTTTTACTTTTATGCTTCCAAAGTTACCAACCTTTCCTTTTTACAGTTTATGCCTTAGCTTGAATATTCTGACAGAACTTTCCTACTATGAAATCAGCGAAATATGTATTTGCCTATTTTTTGTATAACTTTTATGATTTCATTTTTTGTTTGCTTTTATTATTAACTCATTTGTTCTTCAAAATTTGTTTTAGTCTCTGCATTGAGGTAGAGGAAGTACTTTCTTCTTCTTACCACTTAAAATTTGTCGTTTATCCTAGCCTTAGATCTGTTTTGTGGATTTCTATTTGGTACGATTGATTTTTAAATTTGTCATTCAATAATTTTAATTATTATATAATTTTCAAATACACAAATGTATAAAATTGTGTGTATTTTTAAAATTCCCATCAACTTATGCCCATTTTTTGCATATAATGTTTAGAATTATTTTGCCAATTTCAAAAATCAATGAGAATTTTAATTAGAGCAATATTAAACAAATATTTAGAAAGAATGGACTGTCCATAGTTATGAGTATTTCCATCAAAAAATACGGCATGTTACTTTTTTAAGTGATTCTTTATATAACTCTCTGTAAAATTGCGAGTCTTTCCTGTGTCTGCGTTTTTCTAGTGAAGTGTAAAACACGCACATACACAGACAGACACACACACAGACACACAGACACACACACACACCCCCCAATCTGTGGGAGCTTTTCCTCAACAGATCTTTATCATTTCCAGAAAGAACTGCTAAGGAAAAAGAGAGATTTTATAAAAAGACTAGTGGCAAGGATAGTTCCAAGTAGGGAGAACATCAGAAGTAAAAGTACACGAACAAGGAAGTAAAGGTGTTTGGAAAACATGAAGTCTTGAGTTAGATCATAGCATAGGGGTAGAGGGAAAATAGTAAAAGCGCAGCTAGAAAAGGTTGGAATTAAACTGGGTATTTTAGTCGACTGGAAAATGAGAAGCCTTTTATTTTGGGGGTAAGAAAGTGATATAATCATAATTACACATACAAAGAGTAATCAGGCCACAAGGTGTGAGACGGACTCGAATGGAAGTAAACTAGAGGTAGGATGATGTGCTGAAAACATGTTGTCATTCTTTAGGTGACCTATCTGAACAAGCCAGGTGACTACAGATGGGAATAAAAGGACATCAGAGCAATTCAGTTAAAGGATAGAGAGAAGCCACAGGGAAACACAAGGCTTCACACTTGATTGACCAAAAATTATGATATTCTTAACCCTTTAGTTACTATTGATTTAAGAGCATACCAAGTAGTTTCTATACCTCTGGACCTTGCAGGTAATACATTATTTCAGTTCCAATGTATTTAGGATCAAGATGAGTCCCTTTTGAAATACGTGAAGCTAAGACTAGAGTTGGAGTCTCACAGTTTTATAGGTTGAGCATTCTGTTAAGGTGATGTTTCTTGGATATGTTAGTTTTGCAAAATTTGCTTTTTTCCTTTATTTCTGTGACATAAGGCTTGCAAGCATAATTACGGCTTTCTTATGGGATAGTTAGGGAGCCCCAACAGATTTTGTTTTGTTTTGTTTTACTGTGTCATGTTTGGAAAACCATAGCTTCCCCATGAAACTAATGGAAAGTCACCTGCAATAAATGCTCTATTTACTTATTAGCATATTGCCATACCACAGATCGGTGGCACCTTATTGGTGACTTGTATTACCAGACGCTATTTCTCAAGATCTATATTACCAACCAAAAATTTAAACATACTCAATTTGTAAGCACGCATTTCAATACTGGAAAGATAAGCCATCCAGGAAAAAAAAAAGTAATCAAAGAGTTTTAATACAAACAAGAAAGAAATTGGGGAGAGGTTTCAACTATACCTGATTACTGAGTTGCTCTAAATTTTGTAAAGAACCCCATAACATGATCGTAAGGCTCAGGGGTAATTTGGGGTTTTGAGTCAGTAGAATTGTGCCACTGAATAATGCTTCCTTTTGCAAGAGTCAACTAAACACTCTTGGCTTCAGTGTTCTCATTTGTAAACCAGTGAGGCTGGATAGCTCTCAGATTCTGTGTTGGACTTGAAATTCACCCATCTACCTATCCATCATCCAACTTCTGGATGCCAGCAATGTGTTTAAGAGTTGAAATGTTGTTCATATAATTTCCACAAAATGCTGTGTCTTACCTGGTCATAGTAACGCAGGTAATATTTCACAACATAGTCTACCAGATTAATTCCAGTATCCTAGGTTTAAAAAAGAAACAAATAAAAATCACTCACATGTTATATAAAATCACTCACACATAACATGTCACATTGTTGAGAGCTGAATTCTCTGTCTGTAATCCAATACGTCTAACTTGCAATACCTGTTCCTTACTCTGTTTGGGGATAGCAAGATTTTCCTCCTTCCTCCTTGTTCTATCCTATTTCTAAGGACACCTATGCAAACAAGTAACACTATACTACCCTTTATGGAAAGAAAAACAAACAGATAATTCATAAAAGCTTAGAGGTAATAGCTAAAACAAACAAACAAAAATGGTCCCCTAATATTTTATGGCACAAAGCAAAGACAGGAGGGGGCAGAGACTGTTAATTACAACCAGGGAATAGAACAGAAAACCACTCCTCCTTTCCACCTTTCAAAAATGTGTTTTCTTAATGGTGTGGAAATAAAAGAGAATCAGGACAGCTTAAAAGGAACACCAGGCCACTTTATGACCCTGGGTGGCCAGGGGTGATCAGGCCCTCCCACAAGACAGTCTTTGTGTCTTGTTCACATGGGTCTAACTCTAATTTGCCTGTGTGTCTCCCCTCCCTCCCTCCTCCTGACCCCCATGGGCCTCTGAGATTTGGGCTGGTTGTTTCTAAAGAAGTAGCTCTGCAGGGGTGTGGAGCCAAATGATAATCAGGCTCAGGGAGCTTGACAGTAGACCCAGACCAAGTGTTGTGGGCAAAAGAATAACTCAAATGCTCAGCTCAAACTGGTGATTCAGCACTACTCTGCCACTCAGGAATGAGTCAATTACAAGTAGCCAATGCTAATTCGAACAGACTCAAGCTTTGCATTACGGCTAACATTCTTCTCTCTCTGTTTTCCGCACTCATTACAGTAGCAGTTCTACACTGCTACTGTGCAATTGTGTATTTCAGAGCAAAGACTGGAGATTCTGCCTGAAAGATAAAATGAAAAACCTAAGTTTATACAGAAGCTGAAATTCAAGAAAAAGATATGTGCTCTAAAATAAATGTGAACCGAACTAATTAGAATACTGTAATTGAAAGTGTAGATGGAGAATAATAATAGACCATAAACATTATAAGAAAACAAATAAATACTTAACCCGACTCTTGACATCCTTGAGCTTGGGCAGAATTTCTAAGCTGTACCCATCTGCTTGTCCCCGAGTCCTGTTTCCTCCATTCATATAATTTCCAAAAGCCAGAATGAGAGCTAAAATATCCTTCACACTCTTCATGTGCAGCAAACCCTGTGACAGCAGATATCAGTGACTGCGGGGCTGATTTCCAGTGACCACGTATCTATACTCATTCAATAACAAATGTCTATTGGGTGTCCAGAGGCAAAAACAGGGCTCATGTCAACAGAATCAGTAGTTGATGAAATGGAAAATACACTTTATCAAGCCATAAGTCTTAAAAAATATATTAACAGCCATTATTTCTTACCCATTAAATGAATTCATTAACAGCTCATGTTTTCATATTAAAGATTAATATCAAAATTCAAAGTTCCATCTGAGACAGCTATATTTTTAAAAACAGTTATTTTAAAGAACATGTAAGTGGAATCAAGAATTGTTACACTCAGGCTTAAGTAAGGTTTAATAACTTCTAAGTAGAAAGGGGTTTAGGGTCATTTAACAGTCTGTTTTGGGACTCTTTATCTATGTGACCAGTCTAGTAAAATATAAGATAGATATAACAGTAAGTATGTTCTTCCCTCTCCCTGGTGTAATCCTTAGGAAAGAACCGTAGTAACATGTTTTAAGGCCACAGACTGTGTTTGCTAAGTGTTTGCTGATGTGTCTATTAAGTTTTACAATTTCAAGATGCTTAGAGTTTTCTTCTTTGGAAATCCTGGTGGTATAGTGGTTAAATGCTAGGTCTGCTGAGCAAAAGGTTGGCAGCTCAAATCCACCAGGCAATCCTTGGGAACTCTATGGGGCAGTCCTATTCTGACCTATGGGGTAGCTGTAAGTCGGCATCGACTCGATGGCAGTGGGTTTGTTTCTGTTTGTTTAGAGTTTTCTTCAGCTCCCAATCTCATTTGTTTTCCCTGTCATCTTTCTGTTCCAAGTGGATATTTTCAAATTGGAGTTCTCCCAACCCCCACCTTTTGCCATGGTCTTAGTTGACTTTATTTTCTTTTATTTCAGGGTAGAGAAAGAAAGCCAAGTTCAGCTATAGGCAGACAGCTGCTCTTCTTTTTCAGGTTGTTATGCCAAAGCCAAAAGCCACTGCTGTCAAGTGAACTTTAACTCACAGCAATCCTAGAGGTCAGAGCAGAACTGCCCACAGTTTCCAAGGAGTGCCTGGTGGATTCCTACTGCAAACCTTTTGGTTAGCAGGTGTAGCAATTAACTACTATGTCACCAGAGTTTTCATTAGGGCATTGTGAAGTGGTGTTAATTATATTTTGGTAATATTTATGTTCATTAAAATCTTTAGTATTTTAGAGGAAAAAATCATTCTCCTAGAAAAGCAACTAAGTATCATATTCAGGGAGAAGAATAACATGTTTTTAAGGAACTGGGTCCTGGTAAGGAAGAATGAAATCCTAGAATTTAATTTTATATTGAATGCTAGTGTGGTAGAGCTAACAAAATTTCATTTGCCAATCACTCATTATCATTATTTCACTGATTAACTCTATAATTTACCATGTGGACACATCTTGGATGATTAAATATATGGGTCAAATGCAAAATCTCACTTGAGATCCAGAAAACAAGCTAGATAATTTGGGCAGGTTGTAAGAAGCCAGACTGTACATTAGTGGGCAAGTAGAACATTTACCAAGAAATCTTTTAAAATGTTTTTTCGGGGGGGGGGAGGGTGGAGTTCTCTTCCTCAGTCTCAGTCTCCTCCTTCACTCCTTTTATCTCTCATAGACTCACTCATTCTCAGAGTTGGGAAGGATAACTATCACAATTATACTTAGAAAAACACACAATCTTAAGTTCAAAAGGTTTTCTACATAGGATTCTAGTCTGTCTCTCCCCTCTCCCTACATCCTCCCTTACTCCCAATAAAGTCCAGGCTATCTTTTAAATTAAACAACAAACATACCTTAGAAGCGCGTGTGATGATTTCTACCTTTCGGTGTAAGGAGGTGATACTCTCAGAAAAGACAGATCTGAAGATTATGCACTGGGCACGTTCAGCAAAACTGGGGATCTGGGCTAGCTCATGTAAAAATCTGTGAAGATAAGAATAAATTAGCTAGCTTCGTATATGCTCTCAAGGAAAACAAAGGGACAGCTGGAAAAACAAAAAGTATTAGACAGATAGACTCAAGAAACTTGGAGGGTATGTGTTCTCCAAACCACAAAGCCACCTTTTCACGGGTTTGTACGATGATGAATAAATATTTGGTGTATAAGTTACTTTAGGTAGGAACGGAGAGTTCATGCAAATATACCGAAGCATCTCTTGCTATCCTAATCTTTAGTGTATGAGAAAAATCACATAATAAACTCTCTTTATAACACAATATTCTCTCAGGGTGCTTTGATATAGGGTAAGTAAAGTGAAGACTCGAGGCAATAGTAATCAAGTTTTTCAGGTATTTGTTTACTTTCCTACTTCAACTCAGTTGTACAGACATAGTTCTTAGCTTAGTGCCTGGAACAAAGCAGGCACTCAATGAGTGGGAACAATCTAAATTTTCTTAAAAATTACGGCAAGACAGCTTTTAAAGGCTAAAAGTGAATACTGACCTGCACACAGTAGCTCCCTGTCTGAGTGTCTGGGCACTGGTGCCCTTTGCAAAATTACGTTGGAACAGCTACATAGTCTCTAGTCCCACCATCAGAGGAGGAGGTATACACTGAAACTGGTGGAAACTGCTGGACACAATTTCAGCAAAGGAGAGAATCAACTAGCAGCCATTAATTTCACTTTAGAGTTGATGACTAATGATTATTTCTGAAAGTCTTGGTCAATGCATAATGTCATCACCCTGACATTTTGCAGTCTCTCACCAAGAATGCTTTTATACAGGAGAGAAGTTGGAAATCTTCTTTCTATACTCAAAGAAATTTCTTTGCCTCTTTTACCTTTAAGAAGATTTGGGATTAGTAAATGCTAATTATCAGCTGTTTTCCTTAGTCATACCAGGAGTCCTGGTGGGCACAGTTTACAAGCTCTTGGCTACAAACTGAAAGGTGGGCAGTTTAAACTCATCAGCAGCTCCCAGGGAGAAAGATGTGGCAATCAGTTCTGGTAAAGATCACAGCCTTAGAAACCCTATAGGGCTGTTCTGCTCTGCCTTATGTGGTCACTATAGCCAAGTCATAGTCCATTTTTCTCTATTTAAAGACATTTAGGATGAAACAAAAAATAAAGGAAAAAAATTCTTATGTTAAAGCTGTACAGATCTATTATAAACTTCATGTGATGAAATATGAAAGTAGGAACCCATAGAAGTTCTCTACTAGGATAAGTTAAAAAAAATTACGTATCTTGCTCTGTGTATAATTTCTTTTCCCATAGAAACAGTATTAAATTACTCTTCTCGGCTACTGATATCAGTGGCATCACCAATTTTCACAAATGTATGTGGAGTAAAAAGCTGATGGAGCTGGTAGCATTTGGTCATGTAATTATTTGCTCAGATGATGCTAAGAGCTGCCTTGAAGGTTGCATCCTGCATTTTTCTCCTTCCTAATATGGCCACATGACACTACTGCCTAAGCAGAACCTAAATGTATGTACAGTTCCTAGTTAAAATGACATATGGTGCAGGAAGCATTTCCTGGGAGGGCATGAGAGAACATACAGATCAGCATCTCAGATCATCAACAAGGAAAGACATAAAAAGGAAGAGATGCTGGATGTGTGATTATTTACAACTAGTATCAAAAAAGGAGGCGTAGGACCAATAGGAAGAAACAAGACCATAAGATCACCAATCTATATTTTCTAGGACAAAACAAAAAGGGCATCATGGCAAGGCCCTCTAAGATGAAAGCCTCACTGAGATTGGGGCCTGCACTGGGCAGGCTCTTGGAAGGTCTGAAATTCCAATGTCCTCTGCATGGAGAAGGGTCAGAAATACCTAAAGAGTTGGAGTGGGGAAGGAAATTCAGGAATTTTATATTACTTTTGTATCAGACAGTAAGAACTGTGTCACTGAAAAGTAATTCTAGAGAGCACCAGTCCTCAGGAACTTCAGACAGTCCTTAAACACCTATGAAGCATTTACTGTGTGTCAGGTATGTTAAGACCTGGGGATATAATCCTACCCAATGTGTAACCCCTTCACGAGAACTTGAAAACAACCAACAGTAATCATGGAGTGGCAAATAGTGCTGATGATGGAGTCTGTAATGGAGCTACAGAAGCCATCCACAAGCATTCCAGACAGAGCCCCGGAGGGAGGATGTCAGCCACGGCTTCCCGCAGCCCAGTGTCTCCTGAGCCCGACAGTGTGGGAAACTGCCCAGGAGAGCTCCGCCAGGTAGAATGATATTTGTGGGAGCCGTGGGTAGAAGTTGCATGCTAAAGGAGTTTTGTGTTCTAAAATAAGCTCAAAAATTTTCTGGATCAATCAAATGTTTTATGAGGGAAAATGATACTTTTAAGCTTTTTGTTTCAGAAAATAACCATGTTAGTGGCTTGGCTGATTGACTGGAGGTGGTGACTGATTTCAGGGGAGGAGACTTATTTGACCTCTTCTGCAGTATTCCAACAGGGAAGCAAGAAGGCCTGCAGGGTAAACATAAAGGAGCAAACAGATGAGGATGCTATTGAGGCACAAGACCCAGTGTAACGAACAATCAAAGCCCTGTCTAGGCTGACTTGTGGGTTTCTGGCTTGAAGATACAAAACACTGAAGGAACACATTTGGAAAAACATAGTTTTCTATCATTTTCATCCAAAAATAGCCATACAAAGCCTTGAGGAAGCTCACCATATTTTCTTTCCCAGTTATCTGGGCAAGTCCCAGAAGTACAAGTTATCTCAAAGGCTATGAAGCAAGAGTCTGACAAGCATCGTGTCTCCTCAGCTGTGTTTTAAATTCTACATTTATCAGTAGAGAGACTAATTATTTTAAATATCCCTAAGCACATGGCCTTCGAAGTTATAAATACAGATTGATTTTTCCTAGGCTAGCCTGTCTTTACATCCCATGGTGGGTAATAGAGAGAACTAAGTACCCCCTAAAGCCATAAGCAAAGGGATCTTTCTCTTCTTTCCCCATTGCAGATCTACCTCCTAGGAAAGACTGTAACTGTAACAAGGGAGAAGCTCTGAGCCTCACACTATATGGGTCACATCCACAGCAGCTCCATGGTTGACAAGTGTATTGATGTAACGTGACCCACTGTTTCCAGGGAGCTAACACTTGGTTTATCATTCTCTAAACTCCTGAATATTAACTCAGGCACGTCTTTTTAGTCGAGGCTGTGCATATAGCAAAATTTCCTGTTGTAATCTACATCCGTCCATGGATGAATGTACTAACCAAGCCTTATCTCACAAATCATTCTGTCCTCTCTGTGGGGGTAGCTATGGGACCTGAATGCAGCACCATAACAGGCTGTAATGGTCAATGTAACGGGCCTAACCAAACCCAGCAGAATCTTGCCTCACTACCTATCAATACAAGACATGGGGCAAAGAGAGTAAAGGACCATCCCTGCGGGAGGTGGTCTCTGTCAGGCTGTCCTAGGCATACGACATCTCCAACAGAAATGGTTTTCTAAATTTGGTGCTGGGATATAAGAGAGTTGATGAGGTGAGTGATGAGGCCAGCCTCTCACGCTATGATTTATAGGTCCAGGCACCGCAGAGTTCAGGAAATTGCAATGCTAAGACTATAAATGATTCATATTTTCCAGTATGTAAAACTTGCTTATAGTCAATTCATTGGAGCTAATGGCAAATAAATTGCCAGAGAATCAGACTTCGGTGTAAGTCAAACAAATGCTCCACTGTGTAGCAAAGGTGGCATTCATTCCGTGGGACGTGGCCCGAGCTTACCACCTTGCCAGTTTGGCATGCGAGTCTTCTTTGCTGTGACGGCTTTACTTGTCCAGAAAGCCATTATGACGAGCAATGCAAACCTTAAAAACCATTTCTTGTCAATACCATCAGTAAAGAAAACAGCAATGATAAGTTGTCTATTAATTAGCTGCCACTACTATAATGAGTCCTAGAAATTAATCATGAAAAAGAATGCTACTAAAGCAATAACACAAAAGGGAAAGGGGGAATACTTTAGGTAACAGAACACAGGATGCTTCCACACTCTTTGTTTTGCTATATGGACCACTCCCACAGCTTAAAGCAGGGGTTGGCAAAGTACAGCCCATGGGCCAAATCCAACCTACCAAGGGTTTCTGTGTGGCCCATGACCTAGGAATGGATTTTGCATTTTTAAATGGTCAGTAAAAATATCAATAGTAAGATAATGTTTTGTGACATTGTGAAAACTCCATGGAATTCTGATTTCAGTGTCCGTAAATAACGTTTCATTGGAACACAGGCATATTCACTTTTCTACGTGCTGTCTACGGTTTCTTTTGTAAAATAATAACAGGGCTGAGCACTACGACTGACCGTACAACCAAGAAAGCCTAAAAGATATACTGTCTGGCCCTTTACAGGGAAAGCTGCCAACTGCTGGCTTAGACCACGACTGCCCAACTTGATACAGCTAGCACTGATGAGACACTTGATAGGCTCAGCTGTCCCCAAAGACCTCATCATGACCCAGGTGGTGCCCAGATACCCCATTACCTATCACTTCATTATCAGTCATTCATATGTTAGCAGGCATTAACTTATTATATTAGGAAACATGAGTTGGGAATGGAACACACCATCGGTGACAGTGGGAACTGTCAGGAAAATGGCTGCAGAAAATGGAACAGAAGGGCACAAAAACTCCACATGCACTGATTCACGAAATTCCTAGGCCATGAACTAACTTTGGTGGAGGATAGCTTATGGCCTACACTCCATGTGGAAACAACTCATCCAGGGCTCCCAAAGCCACCAGGAAGGTTGTCAGTAACTGAGTAAACCTAGCTGCCACGACTACTAGTCACTTAGAAATGTTTTTCTGGGCCTGAATGTCCAGACCTCCATGGGGAGTGGGGCAGCCCTGAGGACCCAAAGGCAAGGTGTGAAGGCATCAGTGCAATCCATATAACCTCAGGGCTAGCATGTTTCCCTGAATGCGATCACTTAATTTCTTCTTTGGTTTCCACTTCCTTGCCTCATCTCCATGTTGAGAAGAGTGACCTGAACTGGACATAAGGCATTCAAAGAAGCAACAGACAATGGAGCCCTCTGCTCACTCCAGACCCATTCTAATTCTTAGAGTTCTGGGTCCTGAAAAGCTGAGTGGGGCTGTGGGTCTGACCTGAGGATAGCAGACTCCAGGGAGTCCAGCCAAGCGCAAGAGTCAGTCACTCAGTCATGCACGAGAGTTTTGAGAATATGAAGGGGGTGAGATGACAGATATCCCAAACCATAGCAGAAACAAATCTAGATAGAAGATGGAGAGAACAACAAGCACGTGAAAAGGGATGATAGAAAAGTCACATCGAAACTGGGCGAGCAAGTAGAGTCAGTAGGGGAAAGCTGGCTCATTCAGGCTGCATTTACTGGATAGGGCATTTAGGAAAATTAGTTTGAATTCTGTGGCTCTGATGTCATCTTTTTAACTGCATCAGCAGAACCTTAAACAGAGCAATGCCTTCTGCCTTCCTTGGTTACCCTTTTGGCCAAAATGTTTAGTCTAGGAGGAATTAACAAGTTGCAAGAACAAGAAAGAGGAACAGTGAGGGGGCTGAGGGAGGGGGTGAGATACAATATCCAGCGTAGATCTCAGCGCTGCTTTTCCTGGCAGCCGGGTCATCCTGCTGTGTGCAATAGGTCACGGGCATGACGTGTTATGACTTAGCTCACAGTACAACTTAGGCTTGGTTATTCCAGGCAGGGAAGCGGGGAGATGCAGACTGCAGTTCTCCCTCTGGCTTTACAAGAAAGTGTTAAGTGTCCTTACTGTTCAGGTTTATCCAGCAGTTTCAATTCTTCTTCTTTGGATGTCTCGTAATACTTTCTTATTTTAACCAATTCATCCTCTTGGGCTCTCTGTATTGAAATAGGGGGGAACAAAAAGAGGCCACTAAGAATCTGTGTAAAGCAGTGGGTCTTAAAATTTGGTATCTTGACCCCTGTCACACATCACCTGTTGTTTGTTACAAATAGGTCCAGAAAGCCCTCTGGGTGATTTGGAGGGATGTTCAAGCTTGAGAATCACTGTTCTAATGTGAATGGTCTTAACCTCAGATGGATGCAGAAGCCAAGCCTTCCTTGGAATCCCCTGACTCTGCCCCTGTTAACTGATATGGGGCAAGCTGTCTATAGCATTTGCTTCCTTACCCTCGGAATAGCCATCCTGGGTTACACAGGCCCAAATTCTTTTCTTTCTAGTGGCCACCTTCTATTTTTTGCATTTTGCAAGCACTCATTGTACAATCTATTTTGGCATTTAGTCACACACTTTCCCAATTTAGGAGCCCGGTGGGACAGGGATAAGCATTTGGCTGCTAACCAACAGACCAACTGTTCAAATCTACCAGCCACTCTTTAGAAATTCTGTGGGCCAGTTCTATCCTGTCCTCTAGAACGTCTGCGAGTTGAAATTGACTCAGTGGCAACAGGTTTCATTCTTCTGTACCCCCAATCCTGCTCAGTTTATCCACTGTTTGAGTTGTGTGCAGCTTGCCTCTACTGTGAGCTAATAACTACATGGTGCCGAGGCCATGGTAGTGACAAAATGTATCTTGAAGACTTTCATAAAATCCTTTCATATCTATTGTTTCATCCTCACTTTACAGATTGTTCAACTAGGGATTGCCCTAAACAACTGTAAATCCTACTGTCTCTGATTGCACTGGGCCACCATCAAGGTGCTCCACAAATTAGTCACTCTAGGTATGATACTTGTGTGCCTTCTCATCCATTCATGGAAACCTCACCAATGGAACCAAGTGAGAAGTTATTAACCCTAGACCTACTAAACATCTCCTGGTATAAGTAAAGGAAAGAGTCCTGGTGGTGTAATGGTTAAACCCCTGATGACTAACTGAAAGGTTGGCAGTTCAAACCTCAATGGCTCTACAGGAGAGGACCTGGCAATCTGTTTCTATACAAATGACAGCCAAGAAAACTTCATGGAACAGTTTTACTCTGTCATATGGAGTCACTGTGAGTTGAAAATCGACTCAAGGGCATACAACAACAACACATATAAAGAATTTGAAAATGAACAGGAAATTGGCAATCCTACCAGACCTGGAAAAATAAATTATGGACATTTTCTATAAAAGGTACATAAGGTACCAGGGGGCCACAAGTAGTGAAATGAATCATTTTTTGAGTTCGGTTACCATAGCAACTACAAAGCCACAGGCAGCTTCCTGGGAAACATTATTACTTAAGTAGAAGAAGATCTGGTTCAATCTATGTTTGCACATTTAGTATACCAGAACAGGTGAAAATGGTAGGGATTCTGACTCTTTCTGTGTCATCTCAAGACAGCTTATAGGTCCTGCTGGTTATTTCTACATACAACCCAAATCAAAAGATCTTACATATGTTACAGGGCTGTTTACTTGGCATGTTGTTACTACACTGAAATATTGATTTCTAATTTACTACTCATATATACACAAAAAATTGGGTAGAATCTATGATAACCCCCATTGTAGTAATGATTGCATAAGCACAGGGAGTTTAAGCAATGGGTCCACTGTCGCTCAGCAGAACACGGTAGGGCTGGACTTCAAATCTAGGATCTCAAACACACACCCACCATTCTATACTGCTTCCCACATTCACTGCCACCAGCTTATTTTCTTTGGACTAACTCATCCAAGCTGGTATCAACACTGCCATTCCTCAAAAGGAGACAAGGACGTAAAGTAACATTAGACAGGTAGCTTAACCTCACTGTGACAGCAAGCAACAAGGCTGAGTTCCATAGCATGTAAACAGTCTCCACCGTGAACCACATATAGGTATACAGTGAGATTTACTAATCCAGATACATTGGGAGGTAGGAACATAGCGGTTTTCTCATGTTTTAGTCTCATTTAAACTTGTGTCTCTGTACCATAATCTCTTATGCAAGGTCATCTCGCAGTGATTTTCCAGGTGGAAGGAGTCACATAGAATCAATTTTTAGACCTCAACATTAGTTTATTGGTAAAGATATATATGAAAGTAAGGAAATTTCACTGTTTGACACTCACATTTTCATACAAGGCTGCCAGCGTCTCCAGATCAACCACAGAGTCATCCACGTTGAAAATAGCTGCCAGACATTCGAAAACAGGAGAGAAAAAGAAAAGTTCTTTGGTTAAACCCCCAAACCAACACTTTCTCCCAGTCCAGCTTCCAAGCAGTATACTATCACACTTTCTTACACACATTGCGCCTTTCAGCATGTTCTGACTTCCCTTCGTTTTGCATCAGGGGGCACAAATGAATTAGAATGGTTCCTAGTGCTGGCTGGGGCCTTGGCCCTGCCTTGTGTAATTCCTCCAGCTCTGTGTTCTTTCTGCAGCTTAATTTAGGCTCCACAGGAGAAGTGTTTGTGCTTTAAAACTAAATCAGTCTGTAAGTTTGAGGCACAATTTTAAATCTTTCTTCCCGGCTGGTAATTGAAGAGATTTAGTACCTAATGCACCAGAACCGACTTTTGCCCATTACCAGGAAGAGAGAGGGGGGCAGAAAAAAAGGACAATGTTGGCAAATTAAATGAACTCAGGCATGTGATTTGAGGCACCTTTCCCTCGCCACTGTAAACATATTGTTTAGATTAAAATGACAAGAAAAAGCAATAATTGCATCGATGGCAAATTAAGATTATGGAAACCTCCCCTTAGCCAGTCTTGAAGGCAACTTCTCATTCCCATGATTTTATTAGGTTTCTTGTTGTTCTGTACCTTAAATAAGTCACTTAGCTATGAATGTGCATATAATTTCATCTAGGGTGGGTTCCTTCCAGTAGGTACTGGGCCACAAACAGTGAGATTTTAAATCCATAATGGCTTTGACTATCAAAGATGTTTGGAATGGGCAAAGTCCACATCTTTAAATAATTATTCAAAACTAATAAGGTTTGTTCACTCAACCCTACCTCTCTTCTCTGACTTTACGCTGTGAAATTAACCAGCACACTAGTAAATTTTCTCAGTGGCAGGCTAATTAATTTTATTAAACCAACCAGTGATATTTAGAAATGACTTAAGATTTTGTTTGTCAGCCATCACTCCTTTCATTGGCATTAGACATGCTTTTGGGAGAAGGTAGGGATAAACGTAAAGGGGTGGCTGATCTTGAGTTGTTTTGCTTCTTCTATAGTTTAGACTCGTATGATCCCCTTTATACCATTTTAACAAAGTTAATTAACTGAGCTGAGATCAAGCTCTTTACAGAGCTTTGAGAAATGTACTTAAAATCCCTCCACAGGCCACCTTCTCTAACTTTGGAGCAAGCTATTCTGAGGTACATGGGGTTGTGAGGAAAAAAGACGTAATATGTTAGTGACAAAGTGAGGTATCTCAGTCTCCACCAAGACAAAAGGAAAATTATACTTGCAAAAAAGGCCAAGCTGAAACTACTCATGTAAAACGTAGTCTAAGGGAAAAAACTGAAATAATTTACCCTCCCAGGGCTGTTAGTTTCTGTGTGGAGATAACATAAACTCATCAATTTATGAGACAGGCTATATGTGTTTAAACTGCTAATATTTTAAACAAAAACAAAATAGCCAGGAACAAACTTTGGTTTTATGGAAATTCTGATACTCTCCTACAGAAATCAGCCAACATTAATGCATTAATAAGATAAAATTCTAAAAATAATTTATCCAAAATTTTCACATCTAAACTAATTACTATGAATGGGACTAGACTTGACAGCAATTGATTTTTTTTAAACCAATCATATATCCTAGGTGCTAGACACAAACTGCAAACTTACAATATAATCAAGTAAACTTATTAATGAGAGAATGGTCTGTGGGTATCTTCTGTCAGTAAATACTTGGCTTTAAAATGCTCATCAGCCTGGATCTCAGATATAAGTTCGAGGAGTTATGTAGTTGGTTAGCCAGTTTTCCTCCAGTGGGTTAGGTAGTATAAAGAAACAAAAACCAACAACAACAATAACAAAATTTAAAAAAACCCAAAACAATAACAACAGCAAAAACACCTAGGGAGGATGAGAGTGGAGAATATGCGTGGGCCTTGGAGACATTTATCTACCCATTAACTTACCAGTTCCTTGAATAAATAATTACTGAAATGTGTACTAAGGTCGAGAGACCATTCTAAAATGCTCTGAACACAGAAGAGTAGAAGGGCATGTAAAGAACTTTGTTTCACGGAATTTATATTCTGTTCCATGTATAAAACAGAAAATAAATAATTTCAAATGATATACAACGAAGAACATAAAACAAGAAAATGCACAACATTAGACAGGATGATCAAGAAAGCCTTCTTTGAGGAGGTAACATTTAAGCTAAAATTTAAGGAGGTCAGTTTGTAAAGATCTGGGAGAACATTCTAGGCATAAGTTCTTTTATTCTAACAAAGGAACAGAGAAAGGACAAGAAAAAGGTCAACCTGGCAATCACGGAGAGAGCAAAGGGGAAGAGAGTGTAAGAAATCGTGCTTAGACTATCCAACCTCTTTTCCACCCAGTATGTGATCCTCCAGGTTAAACTGTCCAAGCTGCAACTTGGGATTTATACTATATACTGAAAGTATTAAGTGAGGTAATACACATAAAGTGCTTAGCAAATTACATGGATTATGCTATGAACTCAAAATGCTAACTATGCACTATGACTATTATGATTTTAAATACACATTGTTAATGTGCTTTGAAGTTTGTTAATGCCTTACCTCCTTTAACATAAGAATTAGATATGTTTATTTCTGAGTTGATGTTTTCTCTGTTGTTCTTATTAATCTGTTCTGCGACCTTCTTCTTTGCAAGCTGATTTTTCATCTTTTTCAGGGTTGGTTTTGTGGTTGTTTAGACTCCTGTATTACATTTCTTGATGTGGTATGTTGCTTCTTTATTGTGTTTTATGGTTGCCCCTATGATCTCACTTAATAAACTATATATAACCCCAATTTTGATTGTTACCAGTCTTGTCAACTTCCTCTCCATCTGGAAGGACTATAACGACTGTAGTACACCCCTCTTTTTGATATGATGATATCATAGTTTACATGATATGATCACCAGATCCTTTCTTTCACTATTATAGCTTTGATTGTGTTTGGAGCCTTCCCTAACTGAGTAGGATTCTGGATAATGCGTCCTTTTAAAATACAAAGTTAGCAGTTTTGTTCTTCCAAGCCAAGAGATTCTTTCAGTGTTTCTTGTAGCTTTTGTTTGGTTTTTGCAAAATCTCTGAGTTTCTGTTTATCTGTGAATGTCTTAATTTCATTTTCATATTTAAAAGATAGTTTTGTAGGATATCTAATTCTTGGTTGGAAGTTCTTCTCCTTCAAGGCTTTGAATGTGTCATGCCACTGTCTCTGTGCCAGCATCATTTCTGTAGAGAAATCTGATGAAAGCTGCAGGGTTTCCCTCTGAGTGTCAGCTTTGCTTTGAGTCTTGCTGCCTTCAAGAGTTTCTGCTTATGTTTCATTTTGTTGAGTTTGATTTTTATATGTCTTGGAGTCTTTCTATTGAGATCTATACTGAGTGGTGTTCGATGTGTATTTTGGATATCTATATTCTCTTCTTTCATAGTTTCTGGGACGTTTTCTGTCAGCAGCTCAGCCACAATACTCTCTGTGTTCTCCGGTGTCTCACTCTGTTCACGAACTCCAATTAATCGTAGATTGTTCTTCTTAATAGAGTCCCACATGCTTCTTAAGCCTTCTTCATTTTTCTTGTTTCTTTTTTTCTGATTTCTTCTCATAAATGCTGGAGTCAGTGGCTCTGTCTTCCAAATCAGAAATTCTTTTCTCCATTTGTTCCATTCTGTTTGCTTGGCTTTGAGTTGAAGTTTCTATGTCTTTGATTTCATTCCTGATCTGTTGGATTTCAGAGTACCAATGTTCTATCAGATTGAACAGCTTGCTTAGTTTTTTGTTTTGCTCTGCTGCATTTTGTATAAGGTCTAGTAGGGCTCTCTATATAATCCTTTGGTATTCACCTTCTGATAGTTTCAGAAAAGCTTCTTCGTCTGGGAAGTTCTGAGGTAGTTTTTTTCAGGGGCCTTCTGATGCCACTGGTGACTTCTGGGTTACCGTCCTCTCCAGTGTTTGCTGCTTTTGGGGCATCATGTGGGTCAATGGAGGCTGGGAGAGATGCTGTGAAGATGTACCACTGTTGTTTCTCTAGGCCAACTTAAGACGAGAAGTAAAAAGTATCTGGCACCTTCCAAAGTCAGTCAGGTTTTCAGGTGTATACGTCCCTCTTCCCAGCCGGCAAAGTAAGCACCTCTATATTGAACACCTGATGTTACAAACTAGTTCAACATACAGAAAGGCTACCGGCGTGCTGGCCTCTGCTGTCAGGCCCCAGCTGTAGGCAATATTGTGTAGAATTCTGCTTTTCTATTGGAAAAGTAGTCTCTTCTGGGTAGGAACTCCCTCCCAGCCCAGGAATTAGGTCCACCTGAGGCTTCCGTATGGATGACCCCACCTCCCAGCAAAACAAGATGGCATTCCACGTAAGCTCTCCAGGCGGCTGGGACCAGGCTCCCAGCGCATAGAGAGGCCAAGAGTGCCAAAATGCAGAGTCCACAGCCTCTGCCTCTGGGCCCTGGACCCAAGTGACACTGTGCTAAACACCGCCTCCTTGCTAGAAAAGAACTCTCCCCCCGACAGGAGCCACCTCCCAGCCTAAGGACCAAGTCTGGCCGTGGCCTCTGCCTGGGCTTCTCCGTTTCCTGATAGTCCAGAGGAGCCGAGGTGTACAGAGTCCAAAGCCAGGCTCTCAGAACCTGGCAATTACACTTGCCAGTCCCACCAGCAATACATCCGTGACCAGCAGCTAGTCAAGTCTCAGTTCTGCCCACCGGCCAAGATAGAGAAAACAAAACAAATCAAAATGGTGAGTTACCTTCGGTCTGTGCAAGCCTGTGCTCACCGAAAGTAGGGTTAGTGAAAAAGAGGAGGTTTTACGTTCAGTGGTATAAAGTCCCAATTAACAGCCCTATGCCACATCTCAGGGCTCAGTAAGTATCCAGAGAGCTCCGTTTAACTATCATATCAGGTCTTGTTTTCCCGAGGGATTTAGGGAGACATGTGTTTAGTCCACCATCTTGACTCCTCCGCAACATAGGAATTAGAGAAAGCAGACTGCAACTACTGAGTAGTTTAGTTGTGCTATAAAAGCAACTTTCAAGAATTCTTGGATACTTTAGGTAACAACAGTTGCTACTAAACTGAATCCGTCCTTTATGACCCCACTCAAGGTCCAGCTTCAGGAAGTATATTGATTGGAAAGCCAAATACACAACTAACTCCAAGCACAAAAAAATAATGTACAAAATATTTTAAGAGAAATATAGCCTACTTCTGGGTCCACTAGGGAAATCATCTAATTTTTATTTCAGTCCTCCCCACCAAGCTATTCTTTACCATATCACCAGTTATTTATTAATTTTTTAAAATATAGGTCTCAAAATTTTACCCTGCTATTTAAAGCACTTCAGATGAGTCTACTTTAAATACTGGATGAATTCCAAAATCCTTGGCCTGCTCTTTAAATCAACTCCTTGCCCGGCTCCAAACTATACTTCCAACCTCCTCTCGCACCACACCCTCTATGTTCTTTTTACTCTAGCCACATTGGGCAATTCCCTACTCCTGAATAAGCCGTGACATCCTTACCTCCCACACATCTTCCTCCAAAGCCAGGTCAAATATTTCCTGCCTTACAAGGGGATCCTTGACCCTGGAATTTTAAAATTCTCACTCCTTTCTTCTGCCATGACCTCTTACTCACATCTGACATAGGACAAGAGTAGTATATTTTAAGAACCTATATAATGGCATCTTGTATAACAGCCTCCCTCCTTCACTATATGTGTAACAGCCTTGTAGTGAACATGTAGTGATTTGATAACCCCAGCTGATAGCACAGTGCCTGGTGTTTAATAGGTATAAAACAAAAGGTTTGTGGATGGGATGGACATCCCAGGACTCCCAGAGAACAAATCTTTGCACTGAGTGGTAGGAAAATTTCCCAGAAATGAGAATATAGGGGAAAGAAGGAGTCATTGCTCCAGAGGCAGAAGTTTCTGTTAAGGATGATGGAAAAATTGGGAAATAGATAGTGGTGATGGTTGCACAACATGATAAACATCATTAACATGACTGACTTATACATGTAAAAAATGCTAAAATGTCAAATGTTTGACTATATGTACTTACCACATTGAAATAGTTGTTTGAAGAAGAGACAGAACATAAGGACTTTGTAGGGTGACAGGATTTCAACAGCTGAACATATTTTATTATTGGAGGAGGTATCTGAATTAAGGTTGTTCCCCTCCCCACTACATTTTCCAGTAAAAACAAACAAAAACAAGAACAACAACAAAAATCCCAAAGCTTAGCCAGTAGAGTTAAACAACCATGTCCCTACCCATATACTCAACAAAGTTAAGTTTGTCTGAATTGTCCACACCAAAAGACAATGAGTCTAACAAAAGAATTTTATGAGTTTTCAATAAGAGTATTTCCCTGAAAGAAGCTTTTAAATAGCAACATCACATCAGACAAAAGAAGGTCACAAATAAAAATTTATCTGTTAAATTGTTTGAGGCAGACACTCCCAACCCCCCTTAATTAAGCTAAGCTCATTCCAAGAAAAGACAATTTGTAAATTTAACAATGAGTGGCAACAGGCTTCAGCCAGAAGACTGTCCAAGCAGAAGAACCACAAGCAGAAAGGCTCATGCAGTGGCCAGTCAACAGTAGGTAGTTCTGTTTTGGCTTGACGAGAGAATTCATTAAGGGGACTAGGGAGAGAATGCTCAAAACAAAACTGGGAGCAAGAATGTGTGGAATTTTATGCCATGATTCAGAATCTGTAAGGCATTCAATATTTTGTAGGGACAGGTGGAGGAGTTTCAAACCCAGGAGTAAACTGAACTGAGTTAACATCACACACCACTAAAACCCTATTGCCATTGAATCAATTCAGCTCTTGGCAGCCCATGTGTTACAAAGTAAAACTGCTTTCTAGGGTGTTCGCAGCTATAATTTTTGCAAAGCAGATCACCAGGCCTTTCTTCCGTGGTGCTGCTGGGTGGGTTCAAATTGTCAATCTTTATCTTAGCAGTTGAGCACAAATCATTTGCACCACTCAAATGGTACACATAAACCAGAAAACCCAAACCTACTGCTGTCCACAGAGGTCCTATAGGACAGAGCAGAACTGTGTCATGGAGTTTCCAAGGAGCATATGGTGGGTCTGAACTGCCAACCTTTTGGTTAGCAGCTATAGCACTTAACTACTGTGTCACTAGGGTTTCCATGGTGCACACAGGGCATGTCAAAACATGAAATATCAGTTTGGAATCTACTGCATGGGCAAGAGGTAGCAGCAACCTGAATGGTGTGGGCAGAAAGGATAGGATAGAGGAGAAAGACCCTGTACAGCAACTCACAGTAATTTACTAGTTAGTACATTTACTAGTTAGTAAATTACAAACTAGTTACAGGGACTGTGGAACAGGAATGCAAAACCTTCCTGAGATTTTAAGCCTAGATCTGGGAGAACAGCTTTGTGCCACCCACAGAAATAAGTAGTCACACTTAATGGCTGGACAGAACTGCTTATCTTCTTACCAGGGCCTAATGCTGGATGCATAGTGATTAAGTGCTACAGCTGCTAATCAAAAAGTCGTCGGTTCAAATCCACCAGGCATTCCTTGGAAACTCTATGGGGCAGTTCCGGCCTGTCCTACAGGATTGCTATCAGTTAGAATGGACTGACAGTAATAAGTTTGGCTTTTTGGTTTTGCAGCAGGAAGCTGGTAGAAGGACAGGCCTAGTGAAGCAAGAGGTAGATGACGGGCTTAACTGAAGGCCAATGCTAAGTATTCCAGAAATTTATACTCTTCCCCTAAAGGGAATTAAAAACAAAACAAACAAACAAAAAATCAGAGGCAGAAGAAGCAATATCAAGAGATTATCTAGTTATCTTGTGGAATACAGAAGCTTAAGGAAATTAAATCAGTTCTAGTATTCCTACTGTATAGAGTGGCTGAGGAAGGTAAGGTTATTGGCTACAGGTCTGAAAGATAAAATCTCTCAAGTCCTTGGAATCTAAGAAAATTTTCTTGCACAGGCATAATTCTGTCTCCTAGTCACCAAATATACTTTAAATTCCTAGAGGGCCATATTTCATAATTCTTTCTATCGCCAGAGTACTAGAAAACTATATCAGAAAATGAATAAGTGCTCTCTGATTAAATAATTCTTGAAGATACTATCAAACTTATAGGCCATTAAATAAGCCCATTTAATTAGTTAATTCATGATCACAATACAAAAATAAATGACTCTTTGATTAAAATATTTTTGCTGTCACCTGGGATCAGATAGCTCCCTCCATTTCATACTTTAAAAACTCTCAGTTTCTGTCTCTCTCTCCCACATACCAAAACAAACGCACACCACTTATTTTATAAGTTGGAGAAACAAAGCCAGTCTGCAAAATTCTACAGCAAGCCTCAAAGCCCTGATACAGTAACTCTAACTTTCATTCCTATCTGTACAGGGCTCATTATAGCAACACTCTTGCAGATGGTGTCAGAAAGGTGAAGTGTCAAATCCACAAAGGGGAGACCCCAACAACTCATTGCTACTGCAATATCAATCATTGCTGGTGGTTTTTACTTTTATCTCCCTCTCTCCTTAGTTGTTCCCGGTCACACTGTCAGTTCAGTTAGAATATTTCACCTACACCTCACAATATGTCGAAAGGAAGTAGACACATGCTGTGAAAAGCTGGTAATTTTATTAGGTTCCTTTATCTTTAAAAATCTGTTACTTGGTCAAGTCTGGTTTCTGGGGTCCTTTCTTGCAGGGAAATTGAGGCAAACATTTTTATGTGGCCCTCTGGTGCCTGCTCTATACTATAATTATTATATACACAAGGATCATTAGAGTAGTGTTTAGCCCATTAAAATATAATAACCGTCAGCAGGGACAAAAAGCAGATAAGAATCACAAATTCAAACTAACAGGCCCACATAAATGTGACTGAAACAGGCATATATATAGGTCAGGGTCTTGCACGGCAGGCAAATTCCCTCTCCACCGTGGAAACCACCTTTCATGAGACCAGGGTAGTGAACAAGAACTGGCAGGAATTCTCTCAGCCCTCTAGCAATTTTTTAACCCTTAGTATTTTTCTCTCCTCAAGTACACTGTGTCTAAATAATGATTGAGTAGGCTACCTGAAGGACTCCTAATTTGTAAAAAAACAAGGTGAATTATTGAAGGAAGCTGTTCTTTTTGACTTAGCCCCTGGGCACTAAACTTTTTGGACTGGGGAAGAAAAGGCACAGATTAGCCAATGTCAAACTAGCCACACAGGGTGTGAAGGATGTCACAGACGGATGGGGTTGGGTTGGCTCACCAAGCTTTGACTAACAGTGAGTTTAACAATAACCTGTGTGTAGCCTGTTCCACGCCGCTTCGTATTTCCTTTAGTAGCAAACAGGTTGCCTCTCACAGTGTGAGTGCTGAATCATTATTTGCCAACTGACTGGATTTATTCCTGATTCAAGAAACCAAAGATTAATGGGATTATTTGACTTCATTAGTGGAAACGATTTTGTTAACAGTGCTAACTTCCAAATAACTAACATAAATTTAGCAGTATTATCCAAATGACTGATTGTTTCTCAGGCTTAATAAAAACTCACTTTGGAAAGAAAAGAGAGTGGAAGCAGAAAGTCACAAGGAAGGATTTTCGATGTAAAATGTCCATGTAACCTGCCCCACAAAACTCTCACAGATCTTCTCCCCTGAATCCTGACAAGCAAAAGGAGATGAGAATGAAGGAGGGATGAGAGTAGACAGCGAGTGGGAGGATCTGAATATTGAGAAAAGGGAGAACAGGAACAGCTTCCCTAGTCTCCACCTGCTAAGGGAAAGGTCATCTCAGGAGAGATGGCAGAGTCCACGACAGGAATGGGCAAAAGATACAAAGAAGAGGGGAGGCAGAGAGGCACGTGGACAGTGGCAGAAGCAGCGCTCAGAGATCAGGACAGGAGGCTGCATAGTCCTACCTCCCACTGAAGAGCTCTGCAACCCAGCATCTTAACAATGGCCACAGCTCTCCTCAGCAGGCCCTACTATCGCCTCCAGGCCTTCAGGGTCCACCTGTGCAATGTACGCATGTGATCTTTACTAAGTAGCTTAAAGAAATCTTTGTGAACTACACTAGGTAGTGAATACAGCAAAATAAAAAATCCAACCCATGACCACTCAGTCAATTTCTGACTCACAGTGGCCCTACAGGATAGAGCAGAACTGCTCCACAGGAGCTGCTGGGAGTGGCTGGTGGATTTGAACTGCCAACTTTTTGGTTAGCAGCTGAAGACTTAACCACTGTGCCATCAGGGCAAACTTGAGTAGGGACTAATTCCTAATAATCAATAACTAGCACTTATTAGGTGCCAGGCATTGTTCTCTGTTTATTTTAAATTTAATTGTATCAGGTAAGTGCACTTTGGAAAGTGATAACTGGGAACACAAAGCTATACATACGCCTTGATTTCTCAGTGCAGTTTTGTAATGACTATTTTTCTCAAAGGCAATGGGAATTTATGGACTGAGATTGTACTTCTTTCGTCTTTTGTGTTAGGGTACAAATAATCGGTCCACAAATTCTTCATCACCTTAAAAAAAAAAAAGAAAACAAAAAGCAATGAGCCAACTACTTACAAGAATCTACAAGGAAACTTTGACCTCTAAATGGAATCACATGATTTTTACATTAATAAAGCAGAGTCTGAGTGGAAGCATACAGCTCATGTACAAAAACTTCATTTGAGTATTATGCACATTCATGACTTTCCTATTATCTAATGATTACTAATAATTCAATTCTACTATGCTATTTCAATATTTGTAGTAATAGGATCCAACTGAATCTTTGTTAGCTATTTGCAGTTATTCAGTATGGTAGTTGAAGTCATACCAAAAACAATTTCTAAAAAAGAAAACCGGAACTTGAAAATGGTCAACTTTGAATGAAAAGAAAATAAAGCCCACAGTAACATAAATTCTAATTTTCATGAAAAGATAGTAATGATTGCAATTTTACAATACATGCCAGAATTGATTGAAATGGAAAGCAAGGCGACACAAAAAATGAAGAGACACAGACCAAAAGAATACCAAAGGAGTCTATTTTACAATCTTAGCTACACTGCTAACTGCCTGCTGGTATCATGTGTTACTCGGTAAAGACCTTAACTTGGACTCGGATGGAATAGGAGGCAAGTGTAAATGGCACATTAAACAGGAGCTGGCTGGGATGTGACAGAAATGACAGTCACAAAACAGGCACTTTTCTAATATATTCCAAAGCTCAAAATCACAATCTTTTAAAGCAGAAACCCCGTATCTCACCTATGTCTAGGCATGTACTACGCCTGAAGGTGCCCAAGGTACCATTTTATAGGCGCAATTAAAATTGTCCATGGTTCACACCTCAAAGAAGGGCATACAGCATAGAATGCACAAAACCGCCCCCTGACATCCTCTCCATTCTCTGTAGAGCAGTGGAATGAGAAACGGTTTGGGTTAAGCTGCTTCTGTTCTTCCATTAGTTCTGGTTCTTTTAAACCAAAATTACATTCCAGGCAGATTGGATGGTTTCAGCCAGTTGCCTGAAGGTAAAGTACAAAGAAATGCCACCCTCTGCTTTCTGGACTCAGCTCAGTGAGTGAAGGAATGTATAGTGGTTTAGAAAAAGATGGGTGGGATTCCTGCTGATCAGGTGGTTTTGACTCAGTGGGAGAAAAGTGAAGGTGGGGGACTAAAGGGGAAGTATTAGAACTCCTCTTTTATTTTATCTTAAAAAAAAAAAAAGTACTGCCAGTATGTAATATATGGATTGACAGTGGCATCCTTATTCAGCATATGTTAGCAATTCATGATCACATGTCATGTTTGAGGATAACTCCTTCATACATGGCATCCTCATTTGTTTGTTTGCTTTCACATATTGCGGGGTTTTTTTTGTACTAGATTAAATGAATTTTTCAGATTCTAAAATCTGGTTTTAACTAGACTAAACTTCACCAAACAAATTGGCTTCAAAAGATTCCTGCAGGGAAACCCCAGACTGAAGATAATCCATCAACAATAAGAAAATGGCCAAGCTGACACTTTTGTTGCTAGTATAAGCTCTCCATCAGTCAGGGAATGAGGTAAAAGCAAGGACAATTAAACCACATGTGCGAAAAAGTTAGTCTCATAAAAATAACAGAATTTATCAAGATGGAAATGGGAGTTTATATCCATGGTTAAGCAATGAGCTGCCCCTCCTTCTAAACTGAGCCTGGAAATAATAGCTAAAAGCCTTCAAAGTGAGAAAGACATAAAAAAAAAAAAAAACCATCAATCTCATGTAACTCATATTTTTGGCATATTTTATAATGAGCATATTAGTATATTCATATAATGTACCTGCTTTAGAATACATGTTAAGATGCACACTACAGGAGAACACAATAAGAAAACTTGGAGACCACTGTCTTTAAGTGTAGGCTCTTCTGGGCCGGACTGAGATCTTCCTCTGTAAAGTCCTAGACAATTCAGACGTCGGGTCAAATTCAATATGCTTTAGACTACTAGCAAAAGCCTTGACAGTGATTTCTGGAAATTATTAAGACAAAAGGAAAGGAGGTCTAGCGAGCATTCTCTGATATGGGAGATTGGGTTTTAGATTTGGGGCATATAATTAAACTTCATCCCCCTCTCACATTTTGAATTTAGAATCCTAAACAGAAAGATAGTCTTTGATGTAGATAAGTTCCAAACTGAGATTCTGAACGAGTGAGAACTAAACTGAAAAATGTTTTATTTTGATCTTAGGTTAAATATTATAAATATGAATCCTGAGTGTACGGGAATTTCCAAATGAATGCCAGGAGATTTCTGGCAGCTAGTCTGTTGCAATTCACATGGAGGTTTACATCAAGAATAATCAACAGCACTTTTCCATTTCCCCTGGGAAAAGAATAAGAGGAAATCACTAACACGGAATGAAAATATTAATTTGCAGTCATGTAGGCAGTTACTATGTCCAAGGATGTCAAAATGCTTTTACATGCAAGCTATCCTCATTTAGTAGATGGGAACGAGCAAGTCAGTAAATCACTTATTCAGAGTCCCTCCTGGACCAAATACAAGAGCTGTGCATGTTATGGCCAGGCTCCTAAAACCTTTCTTCTTCTACAGTTAAGGTGCTTCCTTTAGCTGTACAGTGCTTTCAACTTTATTCAGGGTATGGATTTGGGTGTATCCCACAAGATGTCAGACATCATTCTGGGCAGAGATACAGATAAAAAGGTTACTTTCTTGGCAATGTTATATCTCCAAATTATCACTATTCACTTAGCACCAGACTAGGATGTTCAGAAGCTTATTGTACACTTTAACATAAATGTCTCCAGTCAGCTGATATTCATATCATCCAAAATAGAACTCAGTTTTCCAATTCTACAACTGTGTCTTTTACTTTACTTCTAGTTTCCAGTTTTGGAAACACAGAGGTGGAAACCCTGGCGGTGCAGTGGTTAAGAGCTACAGTTGGTAACCCAAAGTTCAGCATTTTGAATCTATTAGATGCTTTTTGGAAACCCTACCCTGCCCTATAAGGTCACTATGAGTCAGAATTGAATTGATGACAACAGATATCTATCCACACAGTTGGTGAACACAGAAATCCAAGGGGCACATAAGACTTCCTCTTTATCACTGCTAACATGTGGTGTGTCAAATTCCAGCAATTCTCCCTTGAAATATCCCTTGTACACATCTCCTTTACATTTCCTGTACATTTCTCCTGTAGTTTCCTATTTTCAGTTCTGCGGACACAGCCCTGTTCACACTTGGGTCATTTATGATCTGAATGATTAATACAGCTTTTCAACAGATTCACCTGTCTTCAGTCCTACTTGTCTTTATTCAATAAACACCCACTGATCATCACCTACATGCCATATATAAGGGTATGATGCTAGGGACACATCAGTGAGCTATCGACTTCCTCAATGTACATTGTGGAGGTCATATTCTGGTGATGCAGGCAAATGAAATGTAAGTGGAGGAACACATAAAATAAAGTGCTATGAAGAAAGTAAGAGACATTTTAATGGCCCACGTGACTCACATTAGGGAGAGGCATTTTGGTGAACCTCCTTGAGGTGACATTTAATCTGAAACTCTGAACAAGACAAGGAGCTAGCTTTGGACATCAAGAAAGACCAGTTGTTAGAAAAAGACATCATGTCTAGTATAGTGGAAGGCCAATAAAAAACACTGGAAATCCTCAAGGAGATAGATGGACATAACAGATTCAACAATGGACTCAAACATATTAAGATGGCGCAGAACAGAAGGTTTCATTCTCTTACACATAAGGTTGCCCTGAGTTACAGCCAGCTCAACAGTCACTAACAACACCAACACCTAAAGACTGGAGTGGAAGAGCATTTTCAACAGAGGGAATAGAATGTCTGAAGAAATGGAAGAAGGAAAGAGCTTGACATGTTTTAAGAAATCAAAGAACACTGTCGCCAAAATGCAGCAAGAAGGGAAAGCAAACAGAGCAAAGAGAAGGTGGAAACACAGGCTGTGGCCAGAGCACTCACACTTAAGACTCAGAGTGAGTCAGTCTGCCATACTCTAGCCTGATGGGTTATTTCTGCACTCAAGGCCAGATCAAAGCACTTCTTCTCTTATGTGTCTTCTCCCTGTTACTGACCAGATAATGTCCAAATGTCTTGCCATGATATTCTGGGCCCCTTTCAGGTCTGGATGCTGCTTATGCTGCTAGCCTTGTGCCCTGAAATAACCCACATTTACATATAGTCTATACATTCTAGCTGTGGCTCCTCTTCACAGGCCTTATTTCCTGCTCTTTCCACAGATGGAAAAGTTCCCTCTCTATGTGAGGACCGCTATTCCATCCCCTAAGAATCATTTAAATTGTACAACCTCTGTGAAGATCTTCCCCAAATTTACAGGTAATGTCAGCCAAGATACTGCCCTCTTATTCCATGGCTGACTCTTCTGTAATCTTGGGCTGCTTATGTATTTCTGGCCATCCTGTAAGCTCTTAAGATTCAAGTCTGTGTCTTATGTGTTGTTGTGGTCATGGTACCTCATATAGAGCTGGTACTCATTACATATTTACTGAATGTATGAATTTATGACGGAAATGGAAGTAGTTTTCCCCAAACATACTGGGATGGAACACATGACTGTCTGATTTCATCTAGTCTAAGGCTTAGCCTATTTTTTAAAACATCAAATCAATCTTAATGAACATATTGACTGCCTTCTACATGCTAATATAATTAATAGTAAACAACGTGTAACTATCCAGAGCAAATTCTTAACAAAGAAATGCAACATGACACAAAGGAGTAGGCACACTGGCTCTTGCCACTCACAGTCTGTGAGGTACACGGTGAGGATTCCACTTCCTGAGTGAGTATTACAAGCAGGGTCTAGGGAGCAAGAGAGAAGTTGCTTACCTTGTCTATGAGGAAAATATGGTTGCTTTTAAGGAGCCAAACTAGTAAAAGTCAGATTATCTACCTGTGGGAGGTAAGAATGGACTAAAATACCTAAGACCATCATTAAGATACTGAAGCTGCGATCTCAGCAAGCTAGAACTGAAATGTCAGTGTAACTGAGAAAACGTGGAAGCTTGAAGTCCTTCACGATGCCTGTGAACATTTCTCTTTCTACAGAGTAATATGCTTTATAAGATTCAGGTGCTTTGTTTTCAAACTTATTTGGGCCTTTCTTTTTATAGTCATGACTCCATGTCTTCATTTGTTCATTCACTCAGTCATTTGAAAATTTCTTACTGAGTGCCTGGCTTGCATAACATGATGGAACCAATATATTAACGGGCAGACTAGTATAAACAAATAGATATAAAATGTCAAGTACAGACAAGTGATAGGAAGAAAACAATGAAGACAAATATTTTAGTCATGAGAAAGATTAGTCTCCTCAATAAAAAATGAATTAAAACATTAAAAAAAAAAGAATATAGTAGCTTTCTGGTCTGTATACCAGCTACTTTTGAGTTAAGAACACACAAGCTAGTGCTTCCGCTTTTGTGTACTGACAAAGGGGCTGTAGAGTGGCCTCAGAACTGTGGTCATTTCACTAGCGATGATGTGCTGTGAGGCCCTGCCCAGGCTGCCAGCTGGCCTCCCCTGAGCCCAGCTCACTGCATCCCTGTTCACATTAAAACAAACATCTTAGGCCAACGACAGCACAGGGAACCCTTTCATCAGGATGACAACACAAGGCCAAGTGCATTCCATTCATGACCAGACATGGATTCAGAATGAAATATATCTGACACCGCTTGGGCACCTAAGTGACCTTCAGATGCCAATGTCAGTCAAATGATTCCAAAGGAAGATTAAGCTCTGGTTATACTGCCATATTCATCTGGAATGTATTACTAAATGAAGAAATGGAATGGGGATTTTTTTTCCCCCTAGAACTTAAGAGTTAGCTCTCTGAGGTGGACAGCAGAGATGATTGAGCCAGAATAGAGAATTAAAATGGTGTCTGCTGGTCCTAGAAGTTTATGATGCTACCACTGACATTTCCAATGCAGAACTTCTAAATTCATCTAAGCCTATTTTTGACCAGATAAGAATACTAGAAAATGTCTGGGTGAACTTATTTTCTATTCAACTCACCATGAACATTCAGTTCAATAAGACTAGAATGCAATTGGAAAACAGTCTGTAGTCCTAATTTGGTAACTGGAATATCACATGGCTGGGATCACTCTTACCCATGTGGTGGTCTAGTGTACTGCAGCAGGGCAGGCCTAAAGAGAATCATTCTTGCTCTTTGTTATTGTAGAGGTGATTTGACTCCGGGTGAGCCCATGTGACAGAATCAGGTTTTCTAGGCTTTCTAAGATCAGATTGCCAGTTCCTTCTCCTGTGTAGCTGCTGGGTGAGTTCAAACCATCAACTTTTTGGTAAGCAGCCAAGCTTTTAACTATTGCACCACCAGTGCTCCTTGAAAAGAACTAACCCATAGTGGTGAAGGGCTACGGCTGTGAACCAAGAGGTCAGCAGTTCAAATCCACCAGGTGCTCCTTAGAAACCCTGTTGGGCAGTTCTACTCTGACCCATAGGGTCACAATGAGTTGGAATTGACTTGACAGCACCTGACAACAACAACAACATGACGTTAATAAAGTTTAACATGATGTTCCATTGTGAAGACTCATATCCATGGTGTTTCATCAGAATGAATACTTATTGCTTAGGACAAGAATCTGCCACTGTATCTTAAGAATTCCTAATTCCATTCCCTATATCAAAAAAATCAGTCCCTTTCCCAAATAACTGTAAGTTCCTCATTACATATTTTTTTCTTTTCTTTTTTTTTTAAACCCTAGTATCACATTCTTCTGGCTAAATTTCACCAGAAACTCAATTCTCTCAGAAAATATAACACCTAAACTTAACTACAAAGATTCCTCGTGGTGGATCTTTTTGTCACTATTTGCCCCAAATTTATATCAATCGTTAGAAACATTCTGAGGCTTAATATTTCTACTTAACTATTCAGTTCTATTATTGATTTTAAATACTGAAAATGGATCAGCTTATTTGAATACTGTGATTATCATCTAATTTAGATTTTTAATTTTATGTGGAATTTGTAAGGTCTGCAATGCACCAAATTTTTAAGCCCTTAAAAAAAAAAAAGAAAGAAGAAGGAAAGGGAAACAAAGCTCCCTTGAAAGGAAAAGTTGTATGTGAAAGTATATTATGCGTCTTATGGTTCTTAATCTATGGGAGGCTATTGCTGTGAACCAGAGTAAAATATCTTTGAAGTAACACAGATTGAATCCTAAAGGACAGTGTGGTTTTGGAGAGTTTCTGCTGTTGAACCCATGTTTAATTCTACTGGAACGATCTATGAGAAAATGCACTACAACTTACACTATAATGGACATGTCAAAATAAAGATTTACATTGAATTCATTACAGAAAAAAGGGAGTAATGTTTCCATACAAGACATAGATTCCAAAAAAGTAGGATGGCTACTGGTCTGCTTTTCTAGAGACTAAGAAAACCATACACAAGTAAAATTGTTTTAAAATGCCTTTGATTAAAAATTGAGCCAAAGATAGCTAAGTAGAAATAGGCTCACTTGAAAACAAAAGAAGCAGAGATTAAGCAACAATGATGAAATCAAATGGTTGATGAAGGAAAGTACTTTCTATGGTAATGAAGAATACATGATGAAATTAGTACAATATTATTTTGCAAACTTCTAATGAAATAACAGATCTAGGCAAAGGTCACTACTAATACCACAGAAACAGACAGCTAGATATTACATATATCTTGACAGAATATACAAGAATGTCTATGAGGTATTCTTCTCCCTCAAATTCAACCAAAATCAGATCAAGCTAACAATTTACAGGAAATGTAGGAGCAGATGACCATGGTAAATGAAAACGTGACAATGCAATCAGGAAAACTAAGAATGTGGCAAATTCTACAAGATAAGTAACTTGGTTTCTTCAACAAATAAATTACAAAGAAAAATAAAAGGTGGAGAGTAGAAGCTTCTGGATTAAATAAACTTGATAGACACATCAGTCAGAAGCATGTGTGAAATTTGGATTCCCATTCAAATTAACTGTAAGTGAAGTGAATGGATTAATAATGAATGGACAATCAGAGAAATTAGAACTATATGTTTAATGATACTGAGAAATTATTGCTAATGTTTTTAAAAGCATGATAATGGTATTTCCTGTTGTTGAAAAAACTATCCTTTCAGAGATAGTTTTTTAACATATGAAATTATGAAATGTGTGAGATTTGCTTCACAATAATCCAGTTGGGAGGAAGATGCTTCAGCTGAAACAAGATGAGCTGACGATTTTGCAGCTAGGTGTTGGGTACAGAGGGAATATTATAACACAGGTTCATTTTAACACTCTCTGTATTGTGTTAGAATTTTTTTTACAACAAAATGTTAAAAAAAATAAATGTTAGAAAAAAGTTATGGAGGAGACTTACCCTGCTGGATATCCTTCATTTCTAAATGTAAACTAGAGATCAAGATTCCCACAGTTTGAGATCGTTTCCCATCCAATAACTTGATGATCTGGAATTTTTAAAAACATGAACACAAGCTGAAATAGCCATGCAACCTTTCAGAAAGTGTACTAAAAAGATTAAGATTTGTAATACCCTGACTGATGAGCTAAACTGATATTACAGGCACTCTATTTTAAATAATACCTTAACTTGAAAGTAATTTAACAACAATACATATTTTAGAAAACAAATGAAAAACAGCACGCAAAATTCCACCAGCCTAAACAAGCATTACAATTTTTATATTTTCCTCTTATCTTCTTATCCAAGTGTATCTCAACTAAATTGTAAATGTAATGCAATTACAATTCGAACTTTTTCACTTATCAGAGGCACATGTTGATGTATCTACTTCTTAAGTCACTTCATAAGCTCTGATCTTCTTGGCTATGTCATTCACTGAGTGGTTTAGAGGAAATAACATTCTGATCTTCTTGCCTCCAACAATTACCAACCCTGAGACCCTGGAAAAACAACTTAATTCCCAGGAGTTTGACTTCTTCATCCTGAAGTACAAATTTCCCTATTACTGGTCAGTTACTTCCCATTTGTGTTTTTATTAATATAAACAGTATAAGACTTTGAACATAAACCTTTAATTTTAAATTGCTTAATATTGCTCTTCTATAATAAAGTACACACATATATAAAGTTTTACCATCTTTTTAACCCACTGCCATTGAGTGGATTCCAACTCATAGCAACCCTATAGGACAGAGAAGAACTGCTCCATAGAGTTTGCAAGGAGCACCTGGTAGATTCAAACTGCCAACCTTTAGATTAGTAGTCATAGCACTTAACCACAATGCCACCAAGGCTTCTACAATCTTTTTAGAAACTTCAAATACCTTAATAACAATTTTTTCAACCTTGATGAACATCTTGAGAAGAGCTCTATCCAGCTTTGTGTTTCTCTAAACCTAATAAAAGAAATCAGCTCCTAATAACATATCACATTGCAAACCCTAAGGAGGGGGAAGAAAGATCTTTTTTCCCATGTGACAGGGCTACAAAAATCAACAGCAAGTACATACAAACCATTACCAAACTTTATAAATGCTCTTAGTATACTTTGTTGGGTAAAATACAAACTAAACAACCAAACTTCCCCTTCTACTTAGGTACATGCAGACTTACCAAAATTCAGTAAAGATGAGACTCAGTAGTAATAAACATTTCTATTTATGCTAGTACCAAATAATCACAGTTGTTTGCTGGCTAGATAACAGGGCAACCAGCAACTGTCTATCATTTGTCTACCTATCTATTGATCTATCCTGAATCAATTACTATCTGTCCTTTATCTTCCAATTTCCTGCTCAAAATAGCTAGTTTCATATAACTGTTAGACCTGAAATAAATAAACCCATTGCTGTTCAGTCAATTCTGACTCACAGTGACTATCAGATCTAAACAGTAAGTTTTAATAAAGGTGAAAGGAAAATGTGATTTTTCAGTTTAATGTGTTGAATCATTTCAACATTAGCTGTAGAGAAGGATTCTCAGTGGACACAGAATTTCAGAAGTTTTTTCTTATTTTTTTTAATTCTTTTTATTGTGATTGAATGAAAGTTTACGAAACCAAATTTGTAGGCCTGCCTATCTGCAGCTCCCTCTGCTCTCCTTGCCCAGTGACAGCACATTCATTCTTTCCGTTTCATACATGTCATATCCTCCTAACAGTCTCTGGTCTCCTCCTCTCCACCCTCTCCATCCCCCTCTAGTAAGAGGCCAGTAGGACAACATCCTGTAGACGGATAGAACCATCAAGTACACACGTGATATGGTCACTCTGTGTCTCCGAGTATTCCTGTCTGAAGGGCTGACCTCAGTAACAATCTATGATCAGGGAGACGTTTTAATAAGAAACAGTGTTTACTAATTTTAAGATTTTTTTAAATGATGAGAGGAAAAGCTAAACAGGAAAAGATGAAGCACAGTCAAATATACTTTTTAAAAGTCAATTTCTGACTTTTTGGTAGATACCAAAGAAAACCAAATCAAACCCACTGACAACTGACAAGACACTTCTGATTCACAGCAACTCTAAATGACAGAGTGGAACTGCCCCATAGAGTTTCCAAGGCTGTAATCTTTACAGAAAAAGAGGTCCTAGTTTTCTCTCACAAAGGAGCTGGTTGGTTCAAATTACCAACCTTTCCAGTAACTAGCTGAGCATTTTAACCACTGTACCACCAGGGATCTTTCTTTTAGTATATGTGGTTGCTAATGTTGGTAGGTGCCACAGAGTCAGTTATGACTCACAGTGAACCGGTATACAACTGAACAAAACACTGCCAGTCCTGTGTCATCCTTATAATCACTGTTATGCTTGAACCCTGCTGTCATGCTGCAGCCTTGGTGTTAACCCATCTTGCTGAAAGTCTTCTTCTTTTTCGCTGGCACTCTACTTTATTGACTGTGATGTCCTTCTCCAGGAACTGATCCCTCCTGATAACATGCCCAAAGAATGTGGGATGTAGTCTCATCATCCTTGCTCCTAAGGAGCAGTCTGGTTGTACTGCTTCCAAAACTGATTTGCTAGTTCAAGACTGCCATTGACTCAGTAAACCAATTCCAACTCATAGCAACCTACAGAACACAGCAGAACTGCCCCATGGAATTTCCCCTCAAAGAGTGTCGCTGCCTAACTGTTCCGCCCGCGGAAAGAAGACAGGACACACGCACGGGTTCGAGCCACTTTACCGGTTGCTTACTTTATTCTTATTATTACACTTACTTATGCTACTCCTACCTTACTCCTGCTGCTTACTTTACTCCTACTGCTTACTTACTGCCTCCTCGTCCGTCTGTCAATCCGTCCGTCGGTCCGTCCTCTGTTCCCGGTCCCGGTCTTAGTCTTAGAAGTCTTCTGTCTTAGTCTTAGTCCCCGTTACCTGGTGCTTGCTCAATTTATCCTAGATTCCTCCAATCCTCATGTGCCACGCTCTCCCAAGACGGAGGCCCACAATAGGCTAGCGGGAAGCCACTGCCCACAGGCATGCGCCATGAAAGCCCTAGGTCTGGTGAACAAGGGTGTGGCTGGGAAATGACAGCTGTTCTGAATCCTGATGCATGGTAGCAATCAGGAAAAGGCTGGTGTGTTGTTCTGGCGCTGGGCGCCAGCATGTCCCACTTACCACAAAAGAGCGTCTGGTGGATTCAAATTGCCAGCTTTTTTGGTTAGCAGACATAGCACTTAACCATCATGTCATCAAGGTTTCCCATTCTTTTGGCAGTCTATGGTAAATTCAATATTCTTAGCTAACACCATATTCAAAGGCATTAACTTTTCAGTCTTTCTTATTCGTTTTTCAGCTTTTGTATTCATATGAAGCAACTGAAAACACCAGGGCTTGGTGCATCTTAGTCTTCAAGGTGACAGCTTTGCTTTTCAACACTTTAAAGAGGTCTTTTGCAGCAGATTTGCCTAAAGCAACGTGTCTTTTGATTTCCTGTCTGCTGCTCCCATAGGTGTTGTTTGTGGATACAAGTAAAATAAAATGCTTGTTATGATGTTGCTTACTGGTCCAGTTGTGAAGATTTCTGTTTTCTTTACAGTGAGGTGTAAGCCATAATGAAGGCTACTGTCTTTCATGTTTATCAGTAGGTACTTCAAGTCCTTTTCACTTTTAGTAAGCAAGTTTCTGTTATCTGCATACCAGAGGTTATTAATGAGTCTTCTGCCAATCCTCTATCTCCTTCTTCTTCATAAAGTCCAGCTTCTCAGATTATTTTTTTTAGCATGCAGACTGAATAAATATGGTGAAAGGATACAGTGCTGATGCATACCTTTCCTGACTTCAAATCATGCTGTATCCCCTTGTTATGCTTCAACAACTGCTTCTTGATCTACATACAAGTTCCTCATGAGTGCAATTAAATATTCTGGAATTCCAATTTTCTGCAATGGTATTCACTACTTGTTATGATCCACATAGGCGACTGCCTCTGCACAGTCAATAAAACACAAGTAAACTTCTTTCTGATATTCTTTGCTTTCAGCCAGGATCCATCTGACATCAGAAATGATAGTCTTGGTTCCACATTCTCTTCTGAACCCAGCCTGAATTTCTGGCAGTTCCCTATCAATATACTGCTGTAGCTGCCTTTCACTGATTTTCAACAAAATTTTACTTGTGACTGATATAAAGATATACTTCAATAATTTCCACATTCAATTGGATCAACTTTCTTGGGAATAGCATACATATGGATCTCTCTTGCGGGGTGAGCCCAAGATGGTGGATTAGACACATGTCTCCTTGATTCCCTCTGAGAACTAAGATCTAGAAAAATAATTGAATGGAGCAATGTGGATATTCTGGCAGACCCAAGATCTGGTGTAGTGTTGTGAGATTGCAGTGGGAAACAAAAAGCGGGAAACCACCTCTGTCAGAGGTGAGGCAGCTGTGCATGGAGTCCTGCTTCTGTTGGTGCACAGTTTGAGAGGATTCAAGGTATGCATGCCTTGTTTGTTAACTGGAAGACTGGGACTGGGATGCCAAGTCTGTGAGCCTGGCATGAGCCAGCTACTACGGTGAATTGCAGTGCTTAAGTAAACAGTGTATCTTGTAGCAAAAAGACTGTGCTTGGACAGCCACATCTAGAGAACTCAGCTGTGGCTGGTGACCAAGTTGCCAGTGCCCCTCTCCCTTCTCCCCTCTCTCCTCTAGCTGCTCCATAGATATTGCTGACCCAGTGCAGGAAAGGTGACTTGGGTGGGACACCATCTTGGTCAGCTGAGAGACGCAAAGTTAGCTATGCCTGAGGTCTCACCTGGGGCTAATTACAAAACTGAGCAACAATGCCTGTCTTGACAATGCTTCTCTTAGCAGAAAAGAGGATTTTAAGATGATCATACTCACAGATCACAGTGGGGGCTGGCTGCAGAGTGCAGCAGTTCCCAAGTGCTTCCCATCTTTGAGCCACATCATACTGCCTGGGGATGGCAAACAAGCAGGGCCTGCCACCCCTGAGGGCCCTGCTACTTTCAGCTGCTGCTGGTCAATGTCTCTCTCAGCAGAAAAGCAGCTTTTATGACAAGAGCAGCTAGAGAATGCAGCAGTGACTGGAACTTGAGTGTGATGGTGTCATTTCTACCACCCTTCACTGAGCCACATCATAGCATTTGCTGATGGCCCCCTAAAGATTCCATAAGTAGGGTACTTTTTTTGCCAGCCAGGAGATAGGGGTTGCCACTTCTGGGGGCCTGTCTGCTTTTGGTGGATGCTGGACAGTGCCTCTTTCAATGGAAAAGCAATTTTTAAGACAAATGCATCTAGAGACTGCAGCAATCCCTGGCATCCAAGTGTGGTGGCATCCTTCTCTCCTCCCTTCCCTCAGCTACACCATAGTCTTGACTAGTATGACAATTGAGAGTTGGCAGAAGAAACTCAGTACCTTTATCAGTCAGGAGGCAGGGACTGTTCTAGCAGATTTGAGGGCCTGACAGTGTCTATATTGCCAGAAGCTATACCTAAGTCCGCTGTACCTAGAGAATGCAATAGCAGCTGGCGACCAAATCTAGTAGTTCCCTCATTCCCTTCTTAGAATTACACCACAGCTCCCATTGGTGTAACAACAGAGAAACTGAAAAGTTCCTTGATGGCATGAAGACAACAATATATAACCATTTAAAGAAGCAGACCACCATGGCTCCTGAAAACTCCCAAGATAAATAATCAAATAACTTCCTAGATGAAGAAGTCTTCCTGAAATCATCGGAGGTAGACTACAAAAGAATTATGTATAGAGCCCTTTTAGAGAATACACAAAATGCAGTAAGACAAAATGAAAAATCAAGTAAGCTATCTGAACAGTCAGAACATCAATGATCTGAAGTCCAGCAGATTGATACTAAAATTACAGAATTAGACAATTGAATGCATAGCTAAAAGAGCAGGATCAAGGAAATGGAATACTGAATTAGTGAGCTTGAAGATAAAGCAACTGACACCAACATTTACAAGGAGAAATCAGATAAAAGAAACAAGAAAAATAAAGAGGCATTAAGAAGCATGTGCAACTCTATCAAGAGGAATAATCTGTGAATAATTAGAGTTCCTGAACAGGGAGGGATAGCAGAAAATACAGAGAAAATTGTAAAAAAGTTTCTGGAAAAAAACTTGCCTCAAATCATGAAATACGAAAATATAGACATTCAAGATGCTTCTAGAACATTACAAAAACTAGACCTAAAAAGAAAGACCCTGAGACATATTATATCAGCCTTAACAAAATGAAATATAAAGAGAAGAACTTAAAGGCAGCAAGGCTTAAAGCAAAAGAAACATACAAAGGGAAGCCCTGTAAGCTTTTGTCTGATTTCTCAGCAGAAACCATGTTGGCAAGAAGACAGCAGGCTGGCACACACGAAACCTTGAAGGAGAAAAACTTCCAACCAAGAATTATATATCTTGCAAACTTGTTTCTCATATCTAACAGTGAAATTATGACATTCACAGATAAACAGAAGCTTAGAGACTTTGTAAAAACCAAACCAAAACTACAAGAAACACTGAAAGAAGCTCTATGTTTAGAAAAAACAGTAACATCAAATGTTTACTTCAGGATACAATGTAGGATACAGCATCCAGAGCCTATTCAGATAGGAAAGTCATTGTCATGGATTGAATTGTGTCCCCCTAAAAATATGTGTAGCCATGTGGCTGGGCCATGATTCCCAGCATTTTGTGACTGTCCTCCATTTAGTGATTTTGCTGTGCTGTATGTTAAAGTATTAGGGTGGGACTGTAAATCCCTTTATAAGATCACCTCCCTGCTCCACTGTAAAGGGAGTTTCCCTGGAATATGGCTTGCCCCACCCTTAATCCTTTCATCCTGCAAGAGATAAAAGGAAAGGGAAGTAGACAGAGAATTGGGAATCTCATACCATCAAGCAAGCAGCACCGGTAGAAAAGCACATCCTTCAGACCTGTGGTTCCCAAGCCAAGATGCTCCCTGGACAAAGAATGATGCAATACCAGGTTTTCCTTCAGAGCCGACAAGGGGAAAGTCTTCCACTGGAGCAGACACCCTGAATATGGACTTGTAGCCTACCAGACTATGTAAGAATAAACTTTCTTTTGTTAAAGTCATCCACTCTGTGATATTTCTGTTAGAGCAGCACTAGCTGACTAAAACAATCACTAAGATTAATCAAAGCTAAAATATTAAAAGTGAGTAATCATTGATCTTAACACAAAACCTATGACATCATCACACTATCAAGAGGGATATATTACAGTAGATATAAGCCTTTCAGATGGAGAGGAAATTTCAAAGATATGCAGAAGTTAAAGATTGATTTATACTTAGAACTTTAAGGGAGATCAAAGGAGTAAGCTGCAAAGCAAACAATGCAGCATATCAATACAAGAAACATAATACAGAAGTCTCAGCAAACAGAAAACCAACACTGAAAAAGATGAAAAGTAAACCCATCAAAAAAAAAGACCCAGAACACAATATACAGAGGAACAAAGAAAACATCAACAACATAAAAATAAAGGCAGCAAAATGACAGCAATAAACATTTATCTATCATAATTACACTGAATGTAAATAGACTGAATGCTCCATTAAAGAGTGAGAGAGTAACAGCTTGGATCAAAAAACATGATCTGTCTATACGTTGCTTACAAGAAACACATCTCAGACTCAAAGATATGAACAAACTGAAAATCAAAGGATGCAAAAATATATGCCAAGCTAACAACAGACAAAGGAGAGCAGGAGTGGCAATACTAATCTCAGATAAAATACATTTTAATGTAAAATCCACCATCATGGACAAGGATGGTCACTAGTTATTGCTGAAAGGTTCAGTATGTAAGCAGGATATAACAATATTAAAAATTTATGCACCCAGTACTAGTGCATCTAGATGCATCAAACAAATGCTGACATCATTGAAAAATGAGATTGATCACTCCACAATAATAGTAGGAGACGTTAAGATTCCACTTTCAGTAATGGACAAATCATTCAGAAAAATGCTCAGTAAAGCCACAGTAGATCTTGTAACAACAATTAACCAACCAGACCTCACTGACATTTACAGAATGTTTTACACAATAACAGAAAAGCACACCTTTTCCAATGCACATGGAACATTCTCCAGAATAGACCACATACTAGGTCATAAAGCAAATCTTAACAAAATCCAAACCACTGAACTATTGCAAAACATCTTTTTAAAGCATGAAAAAGCCATAAAAATTGAAATCAATAGCAGAAAAAACACAGGTAGAAATTTGGACTCACGTATAATGAACAACACCCTGCTTAAAAATCCATGGGTTACAGAAGAAATCAAAGATGCAATAAATTTGTGGATTCAAATGAAAATGAAAACACATCCTACCAGAACCTACGGGATACAGCCAAAGCACTGCTCGCATCTGCAATGAAGGTCCAAGCTAAAGAATTAACCCTATAACTTTAACAAGCAGAAAGAGAGCAACAAAAGAACAACTTGAGCATCAGAATAAAACAGACAATAAAGATTAGAGCAGAACTAAATGAATTAGAGAATAGAAAAACAATTGAAAGAATTATCAAAACCAAAAGTTGATTTTTTGAAAAGACTAACAAAACTGATAAACCACTGTCTAAACTTACAAAGAAAAACAAGAGAGGAAACAAATAATCTGAACAAGAAATGAGACGAGAGATGTCACCACAGACCCAACTGAAATCAGAGGTATCATAACAGAATACTATGAAAAACTGTACACTGAAAGATTTGAAAATCTATGGGAAATGAACAAATTTCTAGATTTATATCACCTCCCAAAATTATCACAAGGAGAAGCAGAACAACTTAATAAACCCATCACAAAAGAAAGGAGTGAAAAGTTATCAAAAACTATCAACCAAGAGAAGTCCTGGCCCATATGGCTTAACTGAAGTTAATTCCAATAGTAGAAGTTAATTTCAATAGTAGTGAGGCTAATTCACAGCATAGAAAAGGATGGAATATTCCCAAATTCATTCTATAAAACCAACATAATCCTAATACTAAACCCAGGGAAATAGCCCACAAAAAGGAAAATTAAAGACCAATATCATGCACCTAGATGCAAAAATCTTCAACAAAATCCTAGTCAATAGAAGTCAATGACATATGAGAAAAATAACTCATCACAACCAAGTTGGATTCATACCATGGATGGTTCAACATCAGAAACAATTAATGTGATCAACCACATAAATAATGAAAAGGCTAAGAATCACCTGATTTTGTCAATTGATTCAGACAAGACATTTGACAAAGTCTAACTTCCACTCATGTTAAAAACTAAGCAAAACATGAACAGAAGGGAACTTCTTCAATGCAATAAGGGTCATCTGTGCAAAGCCAACTGTCTACATCATCCTGAATGAAAAGAGACTTAAAGAATTCCCCATGAAAATGGGAACCAGACAAGGATGGCCACTATCACCACTTCTACTCAATATTGTGCTGGAGGTTCTAACCAGACCAATTAGACACAACAAAGAAATAAAGGGTATCTGCATCAGCAAAGAGGAAGTAAAAATGTCCTTATTTGCAGACAATATGATCATACACATAGAGCACTCTAAAGAATACATAAATAAAACTACTAAACTAATAGAAGAGTTCAGCAAAGTATCAGGATACAAGATAAACATAAGTAAATCAGTAAAATTCCTTTACACCAACAAAGAGGACATCATCAAATCAATACCATTTACTATAGCCCCCAAGAAGATAAAATACTTAAGAATAAATCTATACAGAGAAAATTACAAAACCTTACTGTAAGAAACTAAAAGAACTTACATTAGTGGAGAAACCTACCTTGTTCATGGATAGGAAGATTTAACATTATGAAAATGTCTATTTTACCCAAAGTGATCTACATATACAATGCAATCCCCCCAAAAATTCCAGTGTCATTTTTTAATGAGATGAAGGAACAAATCACCAAATTTTGTTTGCAAAGAGAAGAAATCCCAGATAAGTAAAGCACTACTGAAGAAAAGGAACACAATGAGAGGCTGCACATCACTCAATCTTAGAAACTTTTACACTGCCAGAGTAGTCAAAAACAGTCTGGTACTGGTACAAATGAGAGACATGTAGACAAATGGAACAGAATTGAGGCCTGAGAAATATTACTATCTTTTTATGAACAGCTGATATTCACCAAAGCCCAAAGGTCATAAACTGGGATAAAAGCAGTCTCTTTAACAAATGGTGTTGGCAAAATTAGATATCCATGCACGAAAAGCTGAAACAAGACCTGTATCTTATTCCTTACACAAAAACTAACTGAAAATGAATGGAAGACCTAAGTTTCAAAGCTACAATGATAAAGACTATGCAAGTTCTAATACACAGCTTAGACAGACTACAAAATCTGACAAACAAAAACACAACAGAAAATAGATAAACAGGAACTACTAAGAATAAGGCACTTTTGCTCATCCAAACACTTTTATCAAAAGAGTTAAAAGACCACCAACAAAATAGAAAAACATATTTGGCACTACACGTCAGATTGATGTCTAATTTCCATAATCTACAAGATAATGCAAAATGTCAACAAGAAAAAAGTAAATAACCCAATTAAGCAATGGGCAAAGCAGATGAACAGACTTCACCAAAGACATCCAGGCAGCCAAAAGACACATGAGGAAATGTTCATGATTGTTAGCTACTAGAGAAATATAAATCAAAACTACAATGAGATACCATCTCATCCTAACAAAGCTGGCAATAATCTAAAAATCACAAAACAACAAATGTTGGAGAGGCTTGGAGAGACTGGAACTCTCCTATAGCACTGGTGGGAATGCAAAATGCTATAACTTCTTTGGAAAGCAATTTGGCACTTCCTTAAAAAGGTAGAAATAGAAATGCATATGATACAGCAATCCCACTGTTCAGAATATATCCTACAGAAATAAAGGCAGTCTCATGAACAGGTACTTGCACACTAATGTTCATTGTTGCACTGCCATCAATAGCAAAAACGTGGAATCAAACTAGGTGCCCATCAATAGATGAATGGATAAACAAACTATGGTACATACACCCAATAGAACACTATAAAGTACAATGATGATTTTAGGTCTCAAAACCTGGTTTCAACTAGAAAACATCATACTGAGTGAAATCAGCCAGCAGCAAAAGGACAAGTATTGTATGAGACCTCTGCTGTAAAGACTTAAAAATACTTATGTACAGAAGAAAAGACTATTTGGCACCTACAAGGGTGGGGACGGAGGGAGAGGGTTGGTCATAGATTCGATAGTGGATAGGAATTTGGTTAGGTGAAAGCAGCAGTAGAGAGCAGATCAACATAACTGTACTACACCATAAACCGAAAGGTTTCTAAACTCAATTGTGCACGGGGGTCTCAGGACCATGTTTTCATGGGACACTGAGGCCAACTCACATAACTGGTCTTTTGCTAAGACAGTCTTATGCACTCCATATTGGTAGATGGCATCTGGGGTCTTAAAAGCTAGCAGCTGCCATCTGAGGTACACCAAACGGTCCCAACTCATCTGGAACAGAAGATGAGTGCAAACAGCAAAGACATGAGGAAAAAAGAGCCAAGGAGACAGAAGGACCCAAATGAATGGGAGACTGTATCAACATAAAACCAGAAGAACCAAGGGTGCCCAGTCACAACCAAAGGCAGCCATCATTGGGGACACAATGTAGAATCCTTGAGGCGACTTGAGGAAAAGAGGTTGCAGCTCAAGAACTGTACTAAAAGACCACAGTTGATGGGCTGACAGCCTGGAAAGTTACCATAGAACATGGCCCCTAGACCTTCTGCAGGCCCTGACCAGAAACCAGTACCGAGGACACGTCTTCAGACAAGTATAGACTGGACTTGGGGACACAGTGTGACCACATGGTATGTGTATTTTATGGTTTTACACATTTATAGTAGGCTGTCCTACTGTTTTCTTTCTAGATGGAAGGGAAGGAGGTGGAGGGCAGGGGATGGGTGTTTATTAAGAGGATACTAGAAATATAGAATAAAAAGGATTATGCTGTCATTGGGTGAGGAAAGCAGATAGAGCTGCAGATAGGTGGGCATGCAAAATTGATATGAATTGTATACTTGATCATAGTAAAGAAAAAGGAGAGAAAAAAAGAAATATGGATCTCTTTCAGTGAATTTGCCAGGCAGCTGCCTTGCAAATTTCTTGGCATAGATAAGTGAGCACTTCAAGTGCTACATCTATTTGTTGAAACATTTTAATTAATATTCTGTTAATTCTTGTGTTTTTGTCAATGCATTCAATGCAGCTTGGACCTTTTCCTTCAGTACCATCAATACTTGGACCTTTTTCTTCATTACCATCCTGAAATGGTGGAGTGTCAATGAATTCTTTTTGTATAGTGGCTCTGTGTATTCCTTCAGTAGACAGAGAATCTAAGTTTAAAGTAAAAAGACTAACAAAAAGCCCAACATAACATTAAGGAAATACATAAAAGTTTCTTGTAAATAACCAACTATGAGTTGATTCATTCAACAAATGTTTGCTATGCATCTGTTATACGCCTGGCACTGTTCTAAGCCTCAGGATGCAGATGTGACTGAGACAGCCTGTCTTTGCCCTCAAGAAGATTGTAGCTTAGTGACTTGAGGAATCACTACAATACTGAAGTGATTGCTGTTGAGTCAATGAGGTTAATAAAATTAACAACGCAACTAACTGGGGTGCAAATTCACAGAAAAAGCCCCTCAGGAATTGACTAGATTTATTACTAATGTTCACGATAGTGACTGATATAACCATGGTAACGGCATATACACAGGAATCAAATTCATGACAAGATCATACATGAGTTTTAAAAGTTCCCTCAAAGAAACATATTAAGCTATCCAGTTAGGGGTTTAATAACCACCAGTAGCACACTGTGCCTACATGAGAGACAATGTTCAAATGCAAGTTGTTCTAATAGCCAACTGAAAGAAAGCTCTAAAGAGCACTTCTGGCTAACATGGTTAGGAAAAACCACCACACCATCCCTCCACAGCGAAGACCCCCCCCAAATAAAGTAGAGGCAAACACTAATCCTGGAACCTGAGTGTCAAATGAAGAGATAAATAACTCAGCCAAGTACCAAATGGAATAAGAAACTGACAGAGAACACAAAGTGAAAAGAGATGTGAGCAGAGGTCCCTTATCAGCTAACCCAGCTTGGATTTGCCATCTGAAATCCATTTAGTGATGGCCAGACAGGGAGCACAGGAAAGCAGCTTCACAGAAATGCCAGCAGGAGGGAAAGTACTTGGAAACCAGTGATACAAGCTTTCACATTCCTCATCTTGTCCCTGCTGCTCCACTTTTGATACCTCCTGGCTAACTCATTCTAGTTAATAGCTACTCCAAAAGTTTGCCAAAACTGCAGTCTTGACAGAAGCAGACTGCCACATCTTTCTCTTTCAAAGCCATTGTTGAGTTCAAATCACCAGCTTTTCAGTTAGCAGCTGAGTGCTTAACTACTGTGCCAACAGGGCTCTCCCTATTCCTGGTTAAAACTAAATCAAACCAAGACAAATCTGTTGTTATACAGTGAATTTCATCTCACAGTGACCCTATGACAGAACAAAACTGCCCACGGGGTTTTCAAGGAGTAGCTCATGGATTTAAACTGCTGACCTTGTAGTTAACAGCCATAGCTCTTAACACTGCATCAACAGGCCTCCTACCCTTGCTTTGATGCTGTGTGCCATCCAGTTGCTTTTGGCTCCAAAGGACCCTGTAGGACACAGCAGAATTACCCCATAAGGTTTCCAAGGAGAGGCTAGTGGATTTGAACTACGGACCTAACAGTTAATAGCCTGAGCTCCTAACCACTGCACCACCAGAGCTCCAAATCATACCCTTGATTAAACTTTAAGAAATCTCCTCAGTCACCACACACTCTCTTGTTAACCACTGGATAATAAAATGTTCCTCAAAACCAGCTGATGTAGTAGGAACACAATGGACTCAATGGATGTATGTTCTAATTCCTCTTAGTTTCTAAGAGGCAGATAGAATCTCATGAGTCAGACAGAGTAGCTCGAAGTGCTGGGGCCCAGAAAGCAAGTTCTCAGTAATCAGCAGGTTGGCCTGGCTGGTTTTCACAATAGTGAGTAAAAGAGCAGATTCATCTGAGACTGAATCAGTGTTCCTTGAATGAGTCCTGGTTTCTCCTCTATAACTGGAGGATAATACCAAACAAATGACAAAGAGAAAAAAAAATGAGGAATGAATAGGTATTAAAAAAACGGGGTGGTGGTAGGTGGGGTCAAGATGGCAGACTAAATGCATGTCTTCCTAAATCCCTCTGGAAACCAAGACCTGAAATGATAATTAAATTGAGCCTTCTGGACACCTAGTAAGCCCCGGGATGCAGCATAGGGCTGTTAATTTGGACTTCACATCACTGAATGCAAAACTTCCTCTCTTTCATTGACTCCACTCTCCATAAGCAGAGGCTTGCACAGACATTTTGATTTTTTTTTCCTCTTTCTAGGCCAGTGGGCAGAGCTGGGACTTGACTAGCTGCTGGTCTCAGATACTGCTGGTTGGACCAGCAAGCATAATTACCAGGTTCTGAGAGCCTGGCTTCAGACTCTGTACACCTCAGCTTCCCTGGCCTATCTTTCTGCCTCCATCATGCGGTAGCCGCACAAACACGCTTGTGCGGGACACCATATTGATCCACTGGGAAACAGAGAAGCCCAGGCAGAGGCCCCAGCTGGACTTGATTCCTAGGCTGGGAGATGGTGCCTGCTGGGGGGAGAGTGTTTTTCCAGCAAGGAGGAAGTGTTCTGCACAGTGTCACCCGGGGCAGGGGCCCAGTGGTGGAGGCTGTGGACTCTGCAGATTTTGGCACTCTTGGCCTCTCTTTCTGCTGGGGTCTGGGCCTGGCCAGCTGGCAAGTTTGTGGGGGATGCCATCTTGTTTTGCTAGGAGGCGGAGTCATCATACAGAAGCCTCAGTTGGACCTAATTCTTGGGCTAAAAGGCAGTAACTACTCAGAAGAGGCTGCTTTTCCAGCAGAAAAGCAGAATTCTACACAGTATTACCTACAACTGGGGCCTGACAGCAAAGGCCAGCAGGCTGGTAGCCTTTCTGTATTTTTAGCTAGTTTATAACATCTGGGGTTCAATACAGAGGTGCTTACTTTGCCAGCTTGGAAGAGGGATGTATACACATGAAAAAATGACTGACTTTGGAAGTTGTCAAATATTTTTTACTTCTCATTTTAAAACAGCCTAGAGAAAGAACTGTGGTTCATTTTCACAGCATCTTTCCCAGCCTCTACTGACCCACATGAAGCCCAAAAAGCAACAAATGTTGGAGAAGACAGTAACCTGGAAATCACCCATGGCATCAGAAGGCCCCAAAAAGAAACCAGCTCAGGACCTCCCAGACGAAGAAGCCTTTCTGAAACTATCAGAATGTGAATACAAAATGAATATATATAGAGCCCTCCTAGACCTTATACAACATACAGCAGAGCAAAATGAAAAATTAAGCAAGCTGTTTGATCTGATGGAACATCAGTACTCAGAAATCCAAAAGATGAACAAAATCAAAGACATAGAAACTTTAATCAAAGACAAAGAAACTTCAATCCAAAGCCAAGAAAACAGAATGGAACAAATAGAAAAGAGAATTTTTGATATGGAAGACAGAGCTACTATGAGGAGAAATAGAAAAAAAAAAAAAAAAAAAAAAAACAAGAAAAATGAAGAAGCATTAAGAAGCATGTGGGACTCTATTAAGAGGAACAATCTACAATTAATTGGAGTTCCTGAACAGAGAGAGACACCTGAGAACACAGAGAGTATTGTTGCTGAGCTGCTGACAGAAAACTTCCCAGAAATTATGAAAGAAGAGAATATAGATATCCAAGATGCATATTGAACACCACTCAATATAAGTCTCAATAGAAAGACTCCAAGACATATTATAATCAAGCTCAACAAAATGAAACATAAGCAGAAACTCTTAAACACAGCAAGATTCAAAGCAAAGCTGACATTCAGAGGGAAACTCTAGGCTTTCATCAGATTTCTCAGCAGAAACAATGCTGGCACAGAGACAGTGGCAAGACATATTCAAAGCCTTAAAGGAGAAGAACTTCCAACCAAAATTTCTATATCCTGCAAAACTGTCTTTCAAATATGAAAATAAAATTAAGGCATTTGCAGATAAACAGAAAGTCAGAACTTTGTAAAAACCAAACCAAAGCTACAAGAAATCCTGAAAGAATCTCTTGGCTTGGAAGAACGAAACTGCTAACTTTATATTTTTGAAGGACACATTATCCAGAATTCTACTCAGTTAGGGAAGGCTCCAAACACAATCAAAGCTATAATAGTGAAACAATCTAGTGATCATATCATGTAAACTATGACACCATCATATTAAAAAGAGGAATGTACTACAGTCGTTATAGTCCTTCCAGATGGAGATGAAGTTGACAATCAAAATTGGGTGTATATATAGTTTAGTAAGTGGGATGACAGGGACAGCTGTAAAGTAAAGCACAATAAAAAAGCAACATACCATATCAAGGAATGTAATACAGGAGTCTCAACAACCACAAAACTAACTCAGAAAGAAGAAGGTCGCAGAACAGATTAATAAGAACAACAGAGAAAAAACATCAACACACAAATAAAGATATCACAATGGCAGCACTGAACACATACCTATCAATAATTACATTGAATGTGAATGGACTGAATGCTCCCGCAAAGAGACACTGAGTGACACCTTGGATCAAAAGACAGGATCCACCTATATGGTGCCTACAAGAATCTCACCTTAGACTTAAAGATAGGAACAAACTAAAAATTAAAGGATGGAAGAATATATATCAAGCTAACAACGAACAAAGAAGAGCAGGGGTGGAAAGTCTAATCTCAGATAAAATCAATTGTAATGTAAAATCCACCATCGTGGACAAGGATGGTCACTATTGCTGAAAGGTTCAATACACAAGCAGGACTTAACAATATTAAATATTTATGCACTTACTATTAGAGCACTGAAATACATCAAATAAACAGTGACTCTCAAAAAGGAGATAGATCACTTTACAATAATAGAAGACTTCAACACTCCACTCTCAATATTAGACAGATCATCTAGAAAAAAGCTCAATAAGGACATATAAGACCTTATTGCCACAATTAACCAACCAGACCTCATTGATATATACAGAACTTTCTATCCATCAGCAGACAACTACACCTTCTCTAGTGCCCATGCAACATTCTCCAGAATAGACCATGTGTTAGGACATCAATCAATTCTCAACAAAATCCATACCACTGAATTAATGCAAAGCATCTTCTCAGATCATAAAGCCATAAAAATCTAATTCAATAGCAGAAAAAACAGACAAAAAGAGGAACTCATGGAAACTGAACAACACCTTGCTCAAAAAATCATGAGTCATACAGAAGAAATCAAGGATGAAATAAAGAAATTTATGGATTCCCACAAAAACAAAAACACTTCCTACCAGAACCTATGGGGTACAGCCAGAGCAGTGCTCAGGGGTCAGTTTATCTCCATAAACTGTGCATACACATCTGGAAGGAACAAAGAAACCAAATCAAAGAACTGACCCTACAGCTTGAACAAGTAGAGAGAGAACAACAGAGGAATCACTCAGGCACCAGAAGGAAACAGGCCATAAAGATTAGAAAAGAACTAAATGAATTAGAGAATAGAACAACAACTGAAAAGACCAAAAGCTATTTTTTTTGTTTTTTTTTTTTATTTTTGGACAAGATCAACAAAACTGACAAACCATTGGCTAAACATACTAAAAAAACAGGAAAGAAAACAAATAACCCAAATAAGAAATGAGAGGGGAGTTGTCACCACAGATCCAACAGAAATTAAAAATATCATAGCTCAGTACTGTGAAAGACTGTATTCTAACATATTCGAAAACCTAGAGGAAATGGACAAATTCCTTGATTCATATCACCTACCAAAATTATCACAAGGTGAAGCAGAACAACTTAAGAAGCCCATGACAAAGGAAGAGATTGAAAAAGTCATCAAAAAATTGCCAATCAAAAAAAACCCAGACCCAGATGGCTTCACTGCAGAAGTCTACCAAACTTTTAGAGAAGAGTTATCTCCAATACTACTAAGACTATTTCACAGTACAGAAAAGGATGGAATACTCCCAAATTCATTCTATGAAGCCAGTATAATGCTGATACCAAAGCCAGGGAAAGACCCAACAAAAAAGGAGAACTACAGACCAATATCACTCATGAATCTAGATGCAAAAATCTTCAACAAAATCCTTGCCAATAGAATACAACAACATATCAAAAAAATAATCCATCGTGACTAAGTTGGATTCATACCACGGATGCAAGGCTGGTTCAGCATCAGAAAAACAGTTAATGTGATCAACCACATAAATACCACAAAAGACAAGAACCACCTGATCTTGTCCATTGATGCAGAAAAGGTATTTGATAAAGTCCAACACCCATTCATGCTAAACACTCTCAGTAAAATAGGAATAGGTGGTCAATTCCTCAATGCAAGAAGGACTATTTATACAAAGCCAACTACCTATGTCATCCTGAGTGGAGAGAGACTGAAACAGTTTCCCTTGAGAACATGAACTAGACAAGGATGCCCACTCTCACCTCTCTTATTCAACACTGTACTAGAAGTTCTAGCCAGAGCAGTTAGACAAGACCAAGGAATAAAGAGCATCTGCATTAGCAAAGAAGAAGTAAAAATCTCCCTATTTGCAGATGATATGATTGTATACAGAGAGAATCCCAAAGAACCCATAAGGAAACTACCCAAACTGATAGAAGAGTTCAGCAAAGTCTCAGGATACAAGATAAACATAAGTAAATACGTAAGATTCCTGTATCCAAAAAAACACATGTGGACATGCTCACGATCATTAGCTATTAAAGAAATTCAAATCAAAATGACAATGAGATACCATCTCACCCCAACAAGTTTGGCCATGATCCAAAAAATGCAAATGATCCAAAAAAAAAACAAATGCTGGAGAGGCTGTGGGGAGACTGGAACTTTCCTACACTGTTGGTGGGATTGCAAAATGGTGCAACCTCGCACTTCCTTAGAAAGCTGGATCTAGATATACCATTTGACCCAGTAATTCCACTGCTTGGAATATATCCTACAGAATCAAGGCCATTCACACCAATTGATACATGCACACGAATGCTCATCGCAGCAAAGTTCACAATAGCAAAAAGGTGGAATCAACCCAGATGCTCAATAACAGAGGAATGGATGGGTAAACTACGATATATATACTCAGTGGAACACTATGCAATGATAAAGAACAACAGTGATTGCAGAAAACATCTTTTAACCTGGTTTCAACTGGAGGACATTATACTAAGTGAAAGTAGTCAGCGACAAAAGGACAAATACTTTATGAGATCCCTATGATAAGAACTTAGAAACAGACTCATGTACAGAAGAAAAGACTCTTAAGGCTGCAACGGAGGGGAGGGAGGGAGGGTGGAGGTGGAGGGTTTAGATTAGATAGTTAATAGAAATTTGGTTGGGTGAAACCGGTGACAGCACACATTAGAAAGAAGATCAATAATAACTGGACTTTAACACAATTTGAGAACTCCTCCCATCTTAACCCAATATTGCAAGAACAGAGTAGCTGGGGTGGGGGGCCAGGGACCATGCTCTCAGGTGAAATCGAGGCCAATTGGCACAGCTGGCGTTTTGCTAATGAGGATTCTCTGCACCCCTCATCTCTGAGTGGTGTCTGGGGTCTTAAAAGCTGCCCAGCTGCCATCTGAGGGTACAGCAAACGGTCCCAACTCAACAAGAATGGATGATCACTGAGGACAAGAATGACATGGGGAAAAGAGAACCTAGAAGATAGAGGGACCCACGTGAGTGGGTCTCTACACTGACTCGTGACCAGAAGAATCAGAAGGTGTCTGGCCACCACCAGTGATAACCACGATGGAGCTCACAAAGTGGAGTCTCACTGGCAACAACAGAATAAATAGGAGTGCACCCTGAGATCTTCAATAAAAGACCACAATTGATGGTCCAGGTGCTTTGGAGTTCCCCTGGGAGCACGGCCCCTGGCCCTGATGCTGCCCCTGTCCATAATTCATAATGAAGGTCAACTTTTCCGAAAGTAATGAATTGGACTTGGCGACACAGAGCGACCGTATCTTATGGGAATCTTATGGTTCTATGCATCTATAGGATATCATCCTGCTGACCTCTTGCTGGATGAAGGGGAGTGAGTAGAGAGGAAGGGATAGAAGACTGTTGGGAGGATAGGACATGTATGGAGCAGAGCGGAGGGGTGTGCTGTCACTGGGCAGGGAGAGCAGTGGGAGCTGCATATAGGTGAGCATGCAAATTTATATGGGAATGTACATTTTCATTCAATCATAATATTAAAAAAAAAGTAAAAAAAAAGGGGGGGGAATAAATACATTATTTTAAAATGTCCTTCCTAATCAAGACCAAATATGCAAAATGACTAGAAGCAAACCAAAAAAAAAAAAAAAAATTCAATAAGGGTTCAATCAGCATGAAAGATATTTTACCCCAAACTTTGGTATCTATTCAGATCTTTCTGAAACTGATCAAGGATTGGATGGCACTGGGTCAAGTAGGGAAGGTATTTCTGGAGAGTGGGAAAAGAGGGAAGAAAAAGGAAACTTGAGGACTGAAAGAGAGAAAAAGGAAGGCTGATGCTCTGTAGACTCAGGTCACATTTTATTAGTTTCTGGACTTCCTTGGTAGTACAGAGAGTTAAACTCTTGACTACAAGGCAAAATGTTGACAGTTTGAACTCACCTAGAGGTACTGCAGGAGACAGCCTGACAACATGCTTCTGAAAGGCCTTTGCCTTGAAACCCTATGGAACAGGACTGTTCTTCAGAGATTGGGTTGCCACGAGTTGAAACTGACTCTACAGCAACTAACAAGAACAAGTTCTAACCTGGTCACAGGAACACACACTGGAATGCCAGCAACAGTTTCTTCATTCAACACACATGTGTCATATGACTACCATTTCCCAAGTACTGAGCCAGGGATGGAAGATGTATAAAGTTCTGCCTCTGGAGAGCTGTCAAGTTCACAAATACATTTGTTCTTCTTCTTTTCTTTTTTTCTGTACATTTATTAAATTTAATTACAAAGGAATAAAAGTTTGTTGGAAAATACAAATATACAAATTACATTCTTGTTGCTGTTAGGTGCCACTGAATTGGTTCTGATGAACAGCAAGCCCATTCACAACACAACAAAAGGCTATTCAGTCCTGTGCCATCCTCACAAGCTTTGCTATGTCCATGTCCGTGTCCACTGCCAGCAGCCACAGTGTCAAGCCATCTCACTGAAGGTCTTTCTCTTTTTCACTGAACCTCTACTCTACCAAGCATGGTGTCCTTCTCCAGTGACAGGTCCCTTCTCACAACATACCCAAAGTATGTGAAATGTAGTATTACCATCCGCACGAATAAACAGTATTCTGGCGGTACTTCTTCTAAGACAGATTTGTTCATTCTTTTGGTAGTCCATAGTATATTCAATATTCTTCATCAACACAATTAATTCAAAAGGGTCAATTTTTCTTTGACCTTTCTTATTCATCGTCCAGTTCTGCATGCATAAGATCAAGAACCAATGGTACTGAAAGAAGAAGTCAAAGCTATACTGAAGGCACTGGTAAAAACAAAAACAAAAACAAAAACAAAAAAAAAACAAGGCTGTAGGCACTGACAGAATAAAAAGTGAGGTATTTTAACAAATGGAGGGAGCACTGAAGGTGCTCCCTTGTTATACCCAGAAATCTGGAAGACAGCCACCTGGCCGGTTGATTGGAAGAGATTTATATTTGTGCCCAAAGAAAGGTGACTCAATGGAGTGTAGAAATTATTGAACAATATCATTAATATCAGGTTCAAGGAAAATTCTGCTGAAAATAATTCAAATACAAATGCAACAGTGTATCCACAGGGAACTGTAAGAAATTCAAGCCAGAAAAGGACATGGAACAAGTGATATCATTGTTGATGTCAGAGACATCTTGGCTAAAAGCAGACAATACCAGAAAGATATTTACCTGTGTTTTACAGACTGTGCACAGGTATTCAATTCTGTGCATGGACAAATTATGGATAACACTGAGAAGAATTAGAATTCAAGAAGATTAAATTGTGTTTATGAGGAGACTATATGCAGAATAAAAGGCAACTGTTTGAACAGAACAAAGGGATACTGCATGATTTAAAATCAGGATAGGTGTGCATCAGAGCTGTATCCTTTCACCAAATTTATTCCATTTGTATGTTGACTAAGTAATCTGAGGAGCTGGGTTATATGCAGAAAAATGTGATATCCAAACTGGAGTAAGTCTCAATAACCTGCATTATGCAGATCAAAGCAAAACAGGACTTTAATCGCTTACTGATGAGGCTCAAAGACTAAAGCTTTCAGTGTAGATTACACCTCAATATAAAGAAAAAAAAAATCCTCACAACTGAACCAATAAACAACATCATGATAAACGGAGAAAGGACTGAAGTTGTCAAGGATTTTATTTTACTTGTATCCACAAACAAAACCCACAAAAGCAGCAGTCAAGAAATCAAATGACATAGTCTGACGGGAAAATCTGCAGAAAAAGACTTCTTTGAAGTGTAAAAGTCAGATATGCACTTTGAGGACTAAAGCATACCTGACCCATGCCAGAGTATTTTCAATTACCTCATATGCATGCAAAGATGGAGAATAAATAAGGAAGACCAAAGAAGAATTGATGCCTTTAAATTATAGTGTTGGTGAAGAATACTGAACATACCATGAACTGCCAAAAACCAGACAAATCTGTCTTGGAAGAAGTACAGTCAGAATGCTTCTTAGAAGCAAAGATGGCCAAACTACATCTCACATGCTTTAGACACATTATCCGGACAGATTAGTCACTGAGGAAGGATATCATGCTTGGTAAAGTAGATGGTCAGTGAAAAAGGGGGAGACCATCAACAAGATGGACTAACACAGTGGTTTAACAATAGGCTTAAATAAAACAAAGATTGTAAGGATGATGTAGTACTGGGTAGTGTTTCTTCTGTTGCACACAGTCATTATGAATCAGGACACTTAAGCAAAATAAAAACAACATTTTTCAGATATTATTACTAGTTATGGGTACTGTGTCTCTTTCCAGACCTAAATGTGTTTGAACCTACAAAAAAAAATTCATATTATTTTTATAAAAATGGCAAGTTGTACTGCAACTTTTTTTTCCATTCAGGAACATACTACTGACATTTTTCTGTATCAGCACAGGTAGAACCACTTCTGAGTATGTCACATATTTATTTAAGTATTCCCCTATTGGATGGCATATGTGATTTTTCCCAATTGTCAATTATAAAGCAATGCTACCATTAACATTCATGCTGACCAATATGTGCAGTCACTTGTGCTTCTTTCTATAAGAGAGATTTTCAGAAGTAGGTCAATCAACGTGCCCTTCTAAAATTTGTTAAATATTATAAAATTGTTTCTAAACGGCTTTATCAATTTATACTCCTGAGAAGTATTTTAGAGTGACTGTTTTCCTGTTTCCTGAATCCATCTGGATATTAATAATTAAAAAAAAAAAGGCCAATATAGTAGGCAAATTTTTTTTTCACTATTTTATTTTCCTCTTCAATTATTTTCTAGCGGGATTAAATATATGGCTTATTGGTCAAATCCTGTGATATGACAGTTGATTTTTTTTTTGCTTGTTTTATAATTATTGAATCTATTATGCTGACGCCACTTGGCTTGGCTGTCGTTAGCCTGACAAAGCGTGCAGATATTTAATAAGGACAAGAATGAAGAGGGATATTTACAAAGAGACTGCTATGGCTAAGAGGCAGTTTCTAAGGAATCAAAAGGGAAAAGAAGAACCTTTTATTGCACCCCGACCAAGTGCAAGATATTGTACGCTTTAGCATACTGGCCCATCCAATGGACTATGATATCATAAGTTCTATTCCTTTAGTACCCCTTCCATACTTCTAGAATGATAATATTTCATTCTTGAGTCCTGTAAAAATAAGTAGGGTCATCTTACTGGCAGGATACTAACGCAATGGGCACAGAAGAGCTCCCTTTCAGGAACAAGAATTTTTTTTTGGCCAATCCAACTGTCATTTTTGATATTTGTGATAAATCTCACAACTTCCTTATCCAGATACATACCTGTTATCTGATATACTCACTTTTGTAGGAGAGTACATGTGAACAAATGTTAGAGAAGGGAAAAGAGTGAGGACAAATGAAGAGATAAAACAAGGAAAAGAAGAAGGGACAGTAAACATTTGGAACATGATGAAACGCTTTTTTAAAGAGATGTGTAATGACCCTGTTGGCATAGCGATGAATAGCCTGGCTGCTAACCAAAAATGTTAGCAGTACAAATCTACCAGCTGTTCCTTGGAAAACCCAATGGGGTAGTTCTACTCTGTCCTATAGGATCACTGTGAGTCAGAATCAACTTCACAGTAATGAGTTTTGCTCTTATTTTTACAGTATTTTTAAAGAATTATTAAGTCTCACACGAATAAAAAACACTCAGCAAGAAAAATAAGTGGAACAAAGAAATTGTCAGTAACACCAAAAAAAGGTATCAAAATGATAGCATTAACCTATTACCTATGAATAATTAAAATGAATGTAAATGGATTACATGCACCAATAAAGAAGACAGGGAGTAGCAGAATGGATTAAAAAAATCAATAAATAAAACACAGTCTGTCTATATGCTGCCTACAATAGACAGATTTTGGACTTAAACTTAGACACAAACTAACTAAAACTGAAAGCCAAGCAAGCTACATTCATAAAAAAAGCAGGAATGGCAATATTAATTTCCAATAAAATACATTGGCTAAGGAAGACCACTATATAGTGATTAAATTGTCAATATATCAGAAGGACATAAACATATTATTTACACAACCAATCATAAAACCCAAAACTCACTGCTGCTGAGTCAACTCTGACTCATAGTGACCCTATAGGACAGAGTAGAACTGCCCCATAGTTCCTAAGGAGTGTCTCGCGGATTTGAACTGCCCACCTTTTGGTTAGCAGACATAGCACTTAACTACTACACCACCAAGGTTTCTACAACCAATCACAGGACTGCTAAATATATAAAAAAAACTCTAACAGCATAAACAGACAGCTCCAAAATAACAGTAAAAGACTTCAAGGCACCACTTTGAGTGAAGGACAGAACACTCAAAAGTAGGTCAATAAAGACATGGAAGGGCTAAATGCTACAATCAACCAACTTGACATCATAGACACATACAGAACATGCCAACAGCAGCCAACAGACAAGGAACATTCTCCAGAACTGATCACATATTAGGCAATAAGGCAAGTCTTAACAAAATTCAAAGCATCAAAAAATTGCAAAGCATCTTTTCAGACCATAAAGCCATAAAACTAGAAGTCAGTAACAGAAAAAAGAGAGGGGAAAGAATCAAACAAATGGAAACTGAACAACTCTGCTCAAAAACTACCAGGCTACAGAAGAAATCGAAGATACAATAAACACACTCAGAATCAAGTAAGAATGGTAAATGCATTACTCACAAGTCAATTTATTTCAATAAATGCATACAACCAAAAAGAAAACTAGGGCCCAAATCAAAGCATTAACCTTACAACTCGAATAGAAAAAGAGCAGCAAAAGAACTTAGCACCAAAAGTAAATAATAAAAATTAGAGCAACACTAAATTAATTAGAGAATAAAAAAGTGATTGAAAGTGTTAACAAGACCAAAAGCCGGTTCAATATCATCAACACTAATAAGTCATTGACCAAACTGACAAAAGAAAGAGAGGAAGCAAAATAACCTGATTAAGAAATGACATGGGTGACATCACAAGGGACTCAATTGAAATTTAAGAAAAATCTTAACATAACACTATGAAAAACTGTACTCTTGACAAATGTGAAAAACGAGAGAAAATAGACAAATTTCTACAATATACTACCTACAATAACACAAACAGGCACAGAACTAAATAAAGCCATAGCAAAAGAAGAGATTGAAAACATAAATTAAAAAAACTCCCAGCAAAAACAAAAAGACATTGACCCAGAGGACTTCACTGGAGAATTTTACCAAACTTTTAGAGAACCATTAACACCACTATTACTAAGGGTACTTCAGAAGATAGAAAAGGATGTAATACTCCCAAACTCATTCTATGAAGACAGCATAACACTAATACCAGGTAAAAACACAACAAGAAAGGAAAATAACAGAGCAATACCTCTACGAACTTCAATGCAAAAATCTTCAACGAAATTCTAGCCAACAGAATTCAACAGTATATAAAAAAATAATTCAACATGACCAAGGGGTTTCATACTAGGTATGATTGCCCAGAATTAGAAAAAAAAAACAATATAATCAATCAAGAGAAAGGAAGCACTTGATTTTATCAATCAATTCATGCAAAAGACAAAGTCTGACACAGATTCATGATAAAAACTCTCAGCAAAACAGGAATAGAAGGGAAATTCCTCAACGTAATACAAAGCCAACAGCCCACATCATTCTAAATGGAGAGAGTCTGAAAGCATTCATCTTGTGAACAGAAGCCAGACAAGTAGGCCCTTTGTCACCACTTTTAAATAACAGTGTGCTAGTGGTTCTAGGCAGACCAGTCAGGCTAGAAAAAATAAATAAATAAATAAAGGATATCTAAACTGGCAAGAAAGAAGTAAAAGTATCTCTGTTTGCAGATGATATAATTTTATACACAGAAAACCCTAAAGAACCCACGAAAAACACTACTGGAACTAACAGAAGAGTTCAGCATTGTATCCAGATACAAAATAAACATACAGCTGGGTTCCTCTACATCAACAATGTCAGAGAAGGTATCATCTAATCAATATCATTTACAATAGCCCCCAAGAAGATAAAATGCCAAGACAAAATACTTACAGACAAACCTAACCGAGATGTAAAAGACTTGTACAATGAAAGCTACAATATACTACTTCAGGAAACCAAAAGAGATCTACATGAAATTGAGAAATCTACCTTGCTCATAAACAAGAAGACTCAACATTGTTAAAATGTCTGTTCTACCCAAAGCAATTGATAGGTACAAAGCAATCCCAATAGCATTCTTTAATGAGATGGAGAAACAAATCATCAACTTCATGTGGAAAGGGAAGAAGCCTTGGATAAGGAAGACATTACTGACTGTCATGGATTGAATTGTGTCCCCCCCAAAATATGTGTAGCCATGTGGCTGGACCATGATTCCCTGTATTCTTCAACAGTCCTCCATTTTGTGATTTTGCTGGGCTCAGTGTTAAAGGATGAGGGTGGGACTGTAAATCTCTTCCTAAGATTACCTCCCTCTTCCACTATAAAGGGAGTTTCTCTGGAGTGTGGCTTGCACCACCCTTAATCTTTTCACCTCACAAGAGATAAAAGGAAATGAAAACCAACAGAGAATTGGGAACCTCATACCACCAACAAAGCTGCACCGGGAGAAGAGCGTGTCCTTCAGACCTGAGGTTCCTGTGCCAAGATGCTCCCTGGACAAAGACTTATGCAATACCAGACTTCCCTTCAGAGCCGACAAGGAGGAAAGCCTTCCCCTGGAGCAGACATCCTGAATTTGGACTTGCAGCCTTCCGGACTGTGTAAGAATAAACCTTCCTTTTTTTAAAGCCATCCACTCTATGGTATTTCTGTTAGAGCAGCACTAGCTGACTAAAACAATGATGAAGGAAAAGAAAGTGGTCAGCCTCACACTACCTGACTTCAAAACCTAATTCTACCACTGTGATAGTCAAAACAGCCTGGTACTGGAACACAACATATAGTTAGATCAATGGAACAGAAATGACAGTTCAGACATTTAATCACACACCTATGAACAGCTGACATTTGACAAAAGCCCAGATCCTGTAACTTAGGGAAAGACAGCCTTTTAACAAACGGTGTTAGTATGACTTGATATCCATCTGCAAAGAAAATGAAATAAGACCCATATCTCTCATTATGCACAAAAACTACCTCAAAATGGATCAAAGACCTAAATACAAAATCTAAAACAATAAAGATCATGAAAGAAAAACTGGGAACAACACTGAGGGCCCTAATACAGGTCACAAACAGAATACACAGCAGAACTAACAATGCACAAACACCAGAAGAGGAAACAGATAATGATGAATTTCTAAAAATCAAACACTTATGCTCAACCAAAGACTTCATTAAGAGTGTAAAATGACAACCTACAGACTGGGACAAAAATTCTGGCTACAACAAATCTTATTAGCATCTAATCTCTAGTATCTACAAAATACTGCAAAACCTCAACAACAAAAAAGATGACCCAATTAAAAAACGGGCAAAAGATACAAACAGGCATTTCAGCAAAGAAGACATTCATGAGGCTAACAGAAATATGAGGAAATGCTCAAGATCATAAGAGAAATACAAATGAAAACTACAATGAGATACCATTTTAGCCCAACAAAACAGGTATTAATCAAAAAAAAACACAGACTGGTAAATGTTGGAGACACTTTGGAGAGACTGGAGCATTTACACATTGTTGGTGGGAATGTAAAATGGTAAAACCACTTTGGAAATCAATTTGGCACCTTCTTCAAAAGATAGAAATAGACATAGCATACAATTTAGCTATCCCATTTCTTAGAATATATCCTGGAGAAATAAGAATTGTCACTTAAATAGATACATATACACCAATGTTCACTTCCACACTATCCACAATAGCGAAAAGATAGAATCAACCTAGGTGGCCATCACTGGATGAATGGATAAACAAACTATGGTATAATCACACAATGGAATATTATCTAACGATAAAGAACAACATCAAATTTGGGAAACATCTTGTAAGATGGAGGAATCTGGAAGGTATGCTATGTGAAATTAGTTGAAAAAGGATAAATATGAGACTACTACTATTAGGACTCAAGAAAAGGTTTAAGTACAGAAGAAAACATTCTTTGAGGGTTATCAGAGTGAGAAGGGAGGGAGACAGCAGTCCCTAATCAGATAATAGACAAGAATTATTTTAGGTCAAGGGAGGGAGAGCACACAATAGAAAAGAAGTTGCACAGTTGGACTAAACCAAAAGCTAGAAAATTTTCTAAATAAAACCAAAAACTTCGAGGGACGCAGTAGCAGGAGCAGGATCTGGAGACAATGGGTTCAGGGAACATGTAAATCAATCAGCATAAGAAAGTTTATCAAGAAAATGTTCCTCCCAGTTTGGTGAACAGCATCTGGGTTCTTAAAAGCTAGCAAGCGATCATTTAAAAGGCATCTATTAGTCTCAATCTACCTGGAGCAAAAGAGAATGAAGAACACAAAGACAAGGAAAATATGAGCCCAAGAGGCAGAATGGGCCATGTAAACCAGAGACTACGTTAACATGAGGGCAGAAGAACTATCTGGTACCCAGCTACCAACAATGACTGACTTCCCTCACAAGGAACTGAACAAAGAGTCCCTGAAGAAACAGAGAAATGTAGGGTACAGAACTTGAACTCCAGTAAAAAGACCAGACTTGATGATCTGACAGACTGGAGGGTCTCTAGAAGACATAGCCCCCATATCCTGTCAGCCCATACTGAAACCACTTTGGAAGCCAATTCCTTAGGCAGTTTATATATAAAATATAACATAATAAACTGGTGAGAAGAATGCTTCTTGCCTGAAGCAGATACAGCAGACTAACTGGGCTCCACCTGTCCAGAGGTGAGATGAGAAAGCAGAGGGCGAATGGGCACAGGAAATAAGGAGTGGGGAGGAGAAGTATGTTGTTACAGTGTAGGGAGAACAGCTAGAGTCATATAACAAAGTGTTTGTATGAGAAACAGACTCACAGGTGGCTAAGACAGAATTTGGTACTGGGAGTGGGGTACTGCTCTAACAAATACCTAAAACGTGTAAGCTCTTTTTGAAACCGTGAATGGAAGGAAAAAATTACCCAAGAGAACTGCTAGCACCTGAGAGAGCAGCAGATGGTGAGAAGAGCAGCAGCAGCAGCAGCAGCAGAACCAGGAGCCAACTCATGGAATGAGAATGCTCAATGCCTGTGCACAGGAGGCTTCCTGGTGGAGTAGGGTGTCTCTGGGTACTTGAATAGGTAGAGCTGAGCTTGCTGACCCATGCAACAAGAGAGGTCAGTGCCTGTGTGCAGGAGGTTACTTGCTGGAGCAGGGTGCCTCTGGGCACTTGAATCAGTAGAGCTATGGAGCTTTGGAACACTTGCCCCTGCAGGGCAGATGTGGGCTTGAGGCCCAGGCCATGCGGCCACAGGAAGCAGAAGTTGATGAGACAAGGTTGATGAGAGGCTGAGCTGTGTCAGTCTCAGAAGATATGACTGTGAAAGGGTGGAGCCAGGACTTTCTGTGTTTGTGGGAGTAGAACTGCCACTCATTTGGGCTTAGGGTGCACCTAAAGCCTAGGGGGCAGAGTTGCTGTCCAAGTGGGCCTGGAAGGAGGAGCTGAAGCCCAAATACTTCCAGTCAGATTTGGAGAGTGTGGCCAATATCTAGAGTCTGAAGGGAAGGGTTATAAAATGTCTGTATGTGGAATACTGTTTCTGAATCCATGAAGTCTAATGTAATGTGTTCTTGATAATCCGTTTGATGTATGCTATGCCTTTCCCTGCAGTTTCTCCACGTGTGTCAAAAATGTGTGATTCGTGCCTGCCTGTTATACCATTGTATTCTGAGAGGAGAATGTGCTCTGGATTTCACAGTTGAGAATAAATTTAAGGATTTTGGACTTAAGATTGTTGCTATGCTATGAATGAATATATTTTGTATGTTCTAATGATATGATTTTTGGGGCGCCAAAGGGTGGGATGTTGTTGATTGAATTGTGTCCCCTCAAAAATGTATGTGCTGATTTTGACTTGGCTGGAAGTCCCATTGTGGTGCCATTCCTCCCATGTGTTGTGAATCCCGCCTCTGTGACATTGATGATGATGAATGGGCTGCAGTTGTGTTAGTGATGCTGGGTTCAAGCTACAAACTTGTGGGATATAAGGGAGAGAAGTGAGCGGAGGAAGCTTGGAACCTCATACCGTCAAGAGAGCAGCACTGAGAGTACAGCACATCCTTCGGACCTGAGGTTCCTGTGCAGAGATGCATCCCTTGAATTTGGACTTAGCCTACCGGACTATGATAATTTCTCTTACTGGATGAACTTGCAACTCATAAATGGGCTTGTAACTTACCAGACTGTGACAGTAAAAGTTTCTCCTTGTGAAGCCTTCCACTTGTGGTATTTTCTGTTGGAGGGTTACCAGGTGACTAACACAATGGGCACAGGAAATAAGGAGTGGAGGAGTGTGTTGTCACAGTGTGGGGAGAACAGCTAGGGCCATATAACAAAGTGTGTGTAAGTTTTTGTTTGAGAAACGGACTCACATTGTAAACTTTCACTTAAAACACAATAAAAAATAAGTGTTTTCAAAAAGTGTTATTAACAAACAAACAAACAAAAAAGTACTGGTTCAAATAACAGAAACTAATTTATGTAGAACCTTCAACTAAATGAAAATCCTCTTGTTTTTTTTCTTTTATGGCATTTGCATACCTGGTAAATTAACTTTTAGAGAGAGAGAGTGAATTTCAGAAATTCTTCTCTGACTTATGATTGGGATACTACACCAGCGTGAGACCAGAAGAACCAGGTGAAGCCTGGACACCACCAAGGGCTGCTGTGATGGAGAACACCACGCAGAGTCCCTGATGTAGCATGAGAAAAAGAGGTGTGCAGACCAAGCACACTACTGAAAGACTGGAATTTGTGGTCCATCAACCTGGAGGGCACCCTGGGAACATGGCCTCTAGACTTGCTGCTGCTCCAGACCTGAGACCAGCACTGATGTCAACACTTCAGACAAAGGATGGACTGGACTGAGGGACACAGAGGGAGCATGTGGAATGTGTACTTCATGGCTTCATACATTTATAGAAGACTGTCCTTTGGGTTTCTTTCTAGGGGGGAGAGGACAGAGTGACGAGGAGGAGACAGGTGCTCATCTGGAGGCTGCTAGAGGCAAAGAGTGAAAAGAAGTGTGCTGTCACAGGGTGGGGAGAGCAGATAGAGTTGTAGGGAGGTGGGCAGGAGTGAAAGTGTATAATTTCACCCAATCATAATAAAAAAAAATTAAAAAATTAAAATTCTTCTCGGAAAAGAAAGGCACGTGACTAAGAGATATACTAAAATAGGGTATTTACTCTCCCAAATCCACTGGCTTCTTTAAAATATCTTGGGCTTGAAGGAAACTAAATCCAATCAACTATATCTTTCCTATTTGCATATTTCATTACAAGTATTGTGGACTAGGATCATAATAATCATTTGGAAAATTTTCAGAATCCTAAGATGCCTGAGATTCTCCAATATGCAATATTTTGCTCTGTTGATGCAGGACACTTAACTAACACATTAAAAAACTTCATCATAGGATTTCAAACACAAAATTTGTATCAAATTGTGCAGTAATCAAAAATGTAATTCACGAACACCAGTCCATTCTTCAAGCATTCTAATTGGTAACATCTTATGCTAGTTTAAGAACTTTGTTTTTCAGTTGTATGACCTGATTAAAAAGTTCCTAGCAATCTAACATCCTAAGTAGGAATACAAATGAAACAAGAACCATCTTCATCAAGATAAGCCCTTTCTTCCGGCTTACAGCTTTGGTGTGCTGAGCTGTACCCACTCTTTACCGAGCTTTGAGAAGTGATGGTGCCTTGCTCTCATGTACTAGTTGTTTGGAAGGAAGTCAAGAGAACAGCCCCCTCTTTCCAGGCCTGCCCTTACTCCTCGTTGTACTAATAATGAAATGTAGTCAGTTCAACTAGACAGCACCTGTAGTACGCAAACTCTTATGTTAGCATACTAAGGGATGTAAAGATTTTTCCACAATTATACACACACATATACAGATCCCTGTTTAACAGGAGTTCAAAGACAAGTTAAAAAGGAGAACGATTATTTCTCATTTTCAACTGTTGGCCCTTGCCTTCAAGTCAATTCCAATTTATAGTGACCCTAAAGGACAAAATAGAACCACCCATAGGTTTACTGAGGAATGACTGCTGGATTCAAACTGCTGACTGGGTAGTGGCGGAGCTCTGAATCACTGTGCCATCAAAACCAAAGAAACCAAACCCATTGCTGTTGAACTGATTCTGACTCATAGTGACCCTACAGGACAGAGAAGAACTGCTCCATAGAGTTTCCAAGGAGTGCCTGATGGATTCAAACTGACGGCCTGTTAGTTTGCAGCTGTAGCACTTAATAACTATGCCATCAGGATTTCTACTGCTTGATCAGGGCTCCATATATATCTATATACATCCACACACACACACACACGTATATATATATATATATATATATATATATATATACACACACACAACTTGGATATAAGTGAGCTGGCTATAGGGATCAGTAACATAAAAACCTTCTACTAGTTCCTTAGAAGCCTTGGTGGCACAGTGCGCAAGTGCTCTGCTGTTAACCAGAAAGACGGTGCTTTGAACTAGCCTCCGTGCTAGAGTGAAGATGTATAGCTTTGGGAACCCTAAAGGGCAGTTCTACTCTCTTCTAGAGGGTCACTATGACTCAGAATCAACTCAACAGCGAAGGAATTTTAGTTTTAATTGTTCCCTTAGGTATATAGTCCCTGAAAAAGCCAGGACTCCTATGCAAAGGGGGGGTTTGTAACCACACGTCTATTCCTGAGTTAGTCTTCCTCTAGGTCACCTGAAAGCATTCCAAAAAGAACGCTACATTTAGTACCTGTTTCCTCAAAGTTCATGTCTTACCTTCAGAAAGCCTCTCCATGAATAAGAGTTGAGAGAGGATATAAACAAAAAGCTATATAGGCCAAGAAACCCCAAATATACGGTAACACTGTACACTGTTCATCCATAGAAAAGGAGTATCATTTCTATTCGGTATGGCCACCAGAATGAAGATGCTTCCAGGAATTAGGGCCAGTCAGCAGTAGGGGCTTTCATACTATACAGGACACAAAGGTGGTCAGTCACACTTGAGTGTGGAGATTGGTGAGACTGCTGACTTGATGAGTCAACAGCTTCATTAATAGAAATGCTTAATTAATGGATTTTCACACTTATGTAGAGGCAGTAGGCAGTATTTACGTCTTGAAGCTCTCAATCTGATTTCATTCCACATAAGTTCATGGAAAGAAGTACCTATTCCAAGCTGTTTAAAAAAAGATGTTTAAGAAAATATTTAGAAGAGATTTTAAGTAGTTGTAGAATTTTGTACATCGAATGTGTATTCTATAGGGTTGTTATGAGTCAGAATTGGACTAATGTGTACTCTGATTGAATTAGATTTTGGAATCGTTTAATCCATAGCACTTAAGATACTGGAAAATATTGCATAATTCATCATTCCAAAATCACAGGTATTTAAGGATGGCCCTTACTTCAGAAGAAAGCTCCCAGTTTTAAGAAATTACTAAGAGTACACTCATGCATACACACACATTCAGAAACTCTAACATCAAATAAATTAAAATAGTTCCACCTCAGCTTATTACAAACACAAACTAAAATTTGCATTTCTTATCTACCAAGTAGTCAATCAGCCTCCTGTCATCGAGTCAATTCCAACTCCTACCCACCCTATAGGACAGATAACTGCCTCAGAGAGTTTCCAAGGAGCACCTGGTGGATTCAAAGTGCTGACCTGTCAGCAGCCCTAGCTCTTAATCGCTATGCCACCAGGGTTTCTACTCCTTATCTACAATCCTTCTTAACGGCCACTTTTTAATTCTTCCTTTGTCCTCAAGTGTCTATTACCTGATTTGTAATAACACTCAAAACCATTTTGTCATATTAAGTAATTTTCGGTGCTGGACTGTTTTACTTTACATCTGACTCAAATTCCTCTTGCTTCCATTTTACGCAATCTTTTTCTGCTTTCAGTGAAGTTAGATAGCAGCTGGTCACCATCCCCTGCATATACTTCAAGGCCATCATTTGTTTAGTAAGAGATGCTTTACATCAAATCCTGAAAAATCTGTTTTTGAGGAGTGCTAGCAAGCCCTCAGTCTATCTCGCTGCTATCTGCAGTCAGCTGAACCTGGCAACACATGGAATTCTCCTAAGTATAATTACAGTCCGGAGGAGCACGCCATTTGTGCAGCGTTCTACTGACCTGCAAGCTGACCTTGTGCAAGGGCAAATTCACAGGTTGCATTAAACCCTATTAGACATGCCTAGTTTGAGGCAAAGCCTTTCCAGACTCACCGTACGCCAGGATTAGGGCATGTCACACATGCGTACGATTACATCGCCTAAGGAACTCTCGCAATGCCTTCCAGAGAATGAAATGCAGACCCAGACCCCGTACTGTTTAAACCAGTGTCCTGAGCCAGTACATTCAAATTGTCATCGTTTTTTACATACATGGATTAACAGAAAACAAACATGAAAAGCCTGCCTCTTTGAGTAGGTATTAATAAAGAAACAGAACGACAAGATTTCCTACACTGGAAAAACCACAGCTTGACCACTCAGCCAGACACAGTGAGAAAGAATTCTTGCTGAGTTTAGTAATTATTTTTACATCTTCAGAAAATCCATATATATTCTCAGTTTTCTGACTGAGCCTGGCAGAAGTGGTCAGAAGTAAAAATAAAACTGCATGATTCTGAATAGATGGTGAATGCTGGAAGCATGCTGGACCTGGTGAGTTTGACACAACTACCAAATTAAGAGAAACACAGAAGCCTTTTCCTTTCAGGAAGCCTTCCCTACCTGGACAAGAATGCAATTAATTTTTACACCTTTGCTAGTAATCAACGCACTGAAGTTTGTACCAGGGCAAGCAGATATTTTGTTCTTTGGCTTAATTCTCATATTTGAACTTTCTTAGCAGTACGATTTCCATCTCTAGTCTGTTTTACATAAAAGCATGAATAACAGGTACCATGTCTATTAAAACACAGCCAATACGTGCCATTACCAGTACACTTGTTTTGATTACCTCGGTCTAGTAAAGGTATATGAGTTTTTGCCATTTCTGCCCAAATCACCCTCCACCCACCAAAAACAAAGAAATGAAGAATTCACACATATGGGCAGATACACTGTCAATTACATAGAACCAGGAGCCACGGCTTGCCTCTCTCAGGGAGATTTAACAACATGTTAGAGAACACATAGACAGTAAACAATTTAATTCACTAAAGCAAAATTCTAAATAACATAACCTCTATTTTTGTGCCATCAGACTGACAATATCTTCTGCTCAAACTTGGTATCTTTGAATCCTGCTACCTGGCAAAACTGAAGACACGAAGGGGCTGGCACGAAGTATACAAGCTACTGATTACAAGTCAGCTTTACTTATTAAAAGTAATCTACATTTCTATGACACTGGCTTCTAAAGGGATCAAGGTGGTGCCACACTGACTGTTGCATTTATCTGTAAGACATTCCTGCAGACTGAAAGTAGGTAGAATTCAATGTTAAAGATGTGGAAAGTGATGAACCTACCCCAAAGTGCTACAAGTTAGATGGTTGAATTGGTAATTTAATCCAGACACTTCTAAATCACAAATATAAATTAGTATGGGGCCTGAATTTTGTCTGGATTACAGAATAGCATCTTTTGAGGGGGGAAATACAGAATACCATCGAACTACTAAGTTTTATTTTTATTCTTGTATAACTGTTGCCCATCCAACACAGCCCCACATATAAAAATCTTATTTTGTTAGTAACCGAAAGCTCATTAGGAAGACTGAGTGATAACTTCCCAGTGAAAAATCCAAATAATGACACAAGACGGAGGACTGCAATGAAGGGAGGTAGCCCCTGATGGGAGGAAGTAAGCGACACAATCACCACATTATAGCCATGGCTGTTCCTCACCTTCCCTGCCATTGCCAGTGACTGGAGTGGGACAGATAAGCAATTACTCTTCCCAGCCCAAGTCAAGAGCAAGTGCCAGCTGGAGGGGCAGAGCAGGACCAGACTTGGCAGCCACATTGATTTCATTCCTCAGGGAGACTGAGAGCTTCTTTGGAAACATGCAATCGTTTCTTGGCAGGCACCCAGGAAAATGAATGCTGACTCAGGTTCCTTGTTCCCCTGCTTCTCCTGTGCTCTACCCCCTGCCACTCTTTGGCATCACACCCAGAGGCATTAGTTGGCTAACTTCATGGTGCCATATTATGAAATGTCATCTGACTTGGTGCAAACAAGCCCTCGTTGCTGATGGCTAGCACAGACTGGTATGCTTCTGGGCAGACGGCTCTGTTAACTGGCCTGATAATGTCATTAAAATAAGCTTAGGAAAACTAAGCTTAACTGTTCTGTCAAACTGTTAGGTCTGAATCTCTTCCATGGCCTTATTTTTGGGGACACATAAAATTGCTCAGACAAAGTTTACTTTAAGGATTTAGGCCCTTCACCAAGAAATGTGAAAGGCAAATTGTCATGCTGTCCTGCATCTGCAAATGTGTTTGGCACCCCACCCCCACACTGATGAGACAGAAAAACCCTTTTATTAGTTTTCAAGGTAACAAATGGAATTCAGAAAGCAAACACAGATGAGGCCACAGCAGTGAAGGCTGTTGCTGGGGGAAGAGTGGAGGTGCCTTGGGTTGGAGTAAGGGGCAGGAAAGTATGGGCAAGAGATGTTCTCAACGGTTCTAGAGCTTTGCGTCATGCAGAAAACCAGCCCCCAAATAAGTCACATGCACTTTCCCATGTCATTATAGATCCTTTGGGATGGACATAACCACAAGACAGCAGCACATTTATGGTCACATCTCCAGGTAAGACCAAAGCCAATATCATACAAAGTTATAGACAAGAATAGTCACTATATTATTTTTGGAGTTCTAATCTCACAACTGGTGGGTCAATGCTGACTTGCGGCAATCTCATGTGTTACAGAGCAGAATTGCTCTATGGGGTGTTCTCTCCTGTAATCTCTATGGAAGCCTTTCTTTATGCCAGGCCTTTTTCCCTGTGGTGCTGCTAGGTGGGCTGGAGGACAAACCATTCACACCACCCAGAAATCTTTTAAAACTCCTGAAAGAGCACTTGCACATAATGAACTTGATATGGTCCTAAAAGGTCCTAACCCACAAACAACCTTGTAAGAAACTGGGCAGCGGCATCCACAGAAGGGGAACGCCGAGAGAGAACAGATTATATGGTATAAAAGGATTCAATCTCTGGTAAAAATAAACAACAAAAGTAAGCAAGCAAGCAAACAACAACAAAAACCAGGCCCAGCCATTCAATGCTGTGTTTGCTTTCTGTCTTTCAAATGGATTGTGTGAATTCCCAACCAAGACGGTCATAAAGTGTGCAGAAGTAAGGGCTCACTTTGGCACAGATGTTACCCCCACCAGGATACCCTGGAAGATTTTGATTCTTTACTCTTAGGTGATGTCCAAGCATCATGGTTAAAATTTCCAAGGCCTGAAACTTCTTTAATGTATGGAATTCAACCTTTAGCAACACAGCAAATGATTCAATTACTCTGTTTAAAGAGGGATGAGAGGACTAGATTACCACTCAAGATACATCTGAGACAAGGCTTGCTTTTTTAAAATTTCTATGTCACTATCTACCTCAAATTTCTGCCCAACCACCATCTGCGTGGCTGTCTGTAATAGGTAGAGGTAGTGTTCCTTCTCTTTCCCTTCCCACCCTACTGGATTAGCATCCAGAAAGTTGCATGGGAAATATTTCCCTCCTGTACATGACTGCATACTGCAGGGAAAGCTCTTAGAGGGGCCTGGTAGAAATCTTAGAAAGTCATCAACAGTGTACAGCAATTAAGAGTTATGCTTATGCTGCTGGTTTGTAGACTACACTTTGAGCAATGAGGCAACTACAAGTGAACATGTATTCTGCTCACTTTCACTGGCACACAGCATAGTGCTTGAGATATGTCTATGAATGTATTATTATAGCTTCTCAGAGTTTTTTCCTCTTAACTAGCTGTCTGGGAATGTGCCCCTTGCTCTATCAACCTCCAGAGAGTCCTTCCCTAAAGACTCAGGGAAGAAAGATGACTTTCCCACATAAAGACAATCCCATATATGCCAATAGCCATACTGTCTTCCTAAAACCTTCAAAGGACAAAGTTTGCATGACCTTTGGGCCTCCTGTGCTGCCTATTAATTTCTCATTTAATACGAAGACCTTAAACTCAGTCTCAGATACATATACACACACACACACACACACACATACATCTCTTTGGTGGCTCAAATAGGTTTTTTCTTTCCAATATTTAGAGTGTGTGTTAGGCTTTGGAAAAGAACACATGCTAATAATTACTCCAAGCTGGTTAGAGATAATGGGCAACAGAAAAGTTATTATCTTCAATGTCATTGTATGTCTTTGATATGATAATCATTGCATTCAAGATATCAGAAATGATGGATGGCCTTTGATTTAGAGTGTACCCAGGATGCAAATTACCTAGCTCTTTCCCACTCCTGCTCGGAAGGCGAAGGGCTAGCAATAGCACGCACTCCTAACTTCAGGTCCTCAGGCCACTGGATGGCAAAATCTGAGACAGAACTCAGAGGGAAGTATTTCCTTCCTTAAGGGCTACTTTACGTTCTCCTTTTATGGACAGACTTCATCTAGAACAACCCGTTATGTAGCCTTAATTTGCAGCATTGGCTTAGAAAATGTACACAGTTTATAATCCAAGTCACTCTCTTCTATTAACTTTCTGGGTAACAACTGCCGACAGAAGTACTACCCTCATGTCATTGACTTTCCTTCCATAAACACATGAAGATTCCAGGAAATGTTAAAAAGAAAAGAAAGATGAAAGAGTATTGCACGTGTATCTTCAAAACTGCTGCCAGATTCTGACAGGGCGTACCCTCCTCACTCTCAAAGCAACTCTGTCAAAGAAAGCTAGCACACATTGGATCTTTCAGTTTTCCAAGGGAATGCAATAGATAATGATCCAAAATGTTTACACACCTCTGTTCATGGTGAGTGAGCTCCTGCCTACATTCTAACAGAATCATGAACAATATATACCCTCAGGACCCCACATATGGACAAAGCATCTTTCAATAATAAGAAAGTAATCAAGATGTGGTAGGTGATTTCTCCCAGTCACCCAGGATCTCTGAATTCTACGGCTGGGTCTTTTCTCTGAGGAGCATGGTGGTGCAATGGTAAGTGCTCTGCTGCTAATTGAAATGTCCAAGGTTGAAACCCACCAGCTGCTCCATGGGAAAAGGATGTGGTGCTTTGCTTTCGTAAAGACGACAGCCTGGGAAACCCTGTGAGGCAGTCCTACTCGATCCTCCAGAGTCACTGCGAGTTGGAACTGACTCGACAACAGTGGGTTTGGCTCTTGCCCTCACATTACATCTCACCCCAGCAGAGAGGTGCATCCCTGAGCAGCCAGGGTGCAGCACTTCAACAGCCGCACAAAAAGGAAGGTCAAAGCCACTCTGAGCTTTACAGCAGCAGAGTAAAGGCCTTTCTGTGTCCATTTCTCCTATAAAATCAGCCCCAAATTATAAGCCTGAAAATCAGAGACACAAAATCTATCTTTGGTGGAACAAGAGGACCTATTCAGTATCAAAACAGAAATGTGCAGGCGTAAGCAGCAGGTTGTTGTTGTTAGGTGCCGTCGAGTCGGTTCTGACTCATAGTGACCCTATGAACAACAGAACGAAACACTGCCCAGTAGCAGGAGAGGTGTCAAATTCCTTGGCAGAGTAGTAGAAGGAGAAACCTGACTTCAGAGGAAGGCAGAAGTCTGGACACGTATAAATTAAACACATCATGTGCTGGGGCAGGGAAGTGAGTGGGGAGCTAAAAATAAGGGGTTTATTTGAACATCTGTATATAAAGCAGTCAGGTACCTGACCATTAATCCATCTATCACAATCAAAAAGTATAGCTTCTAGGATAATTAAACCAGACAGTCTTTGGACTCAGGGACGTCAGGCATAGCAGAGGACTGGGTTGAGGTCTTGTATGGAAATGGGGTGATTAATTGAAATTCTGCATCCTGTCCTGGCCTCCCTCTCAGAATGCTGGCAGTCAGGCCGACACCAAATCCCCAACTCCCCGTTATGTGCCTGGAAGAATCCCATCTGGAAACACTGATCAGTCCACTATCCTCTGCTTTAAAAAAAAAAAAAAAAATAGTTCTGGCACAAACGTATGATTCCATACAATTCTTTAGTTTTTCCTGCTTTTGAACTTCAGACCAATGGATTCATTCTTTGGTAATATGCTTTTTTCACTGAGAACCATGTTTAAAAATTGATGAGCATGCACACAGCTGCAGTTTATTCTTTTTCAAGGCTCTATAGTATTCTACTGTGTGGACACACCTCAGTTTATTTATTAATGTGGATGACTAGTTTTGCAATTTTCAGATTTTTGTTATTACATACAAAGCTTTTTAAGACAGTCTCACAAATATCTCCTGATTCAAATATGCAAACATTTAGCTAAAGGGTATACATCTGTTCACAGAAACCACACAGAGTCAAATCATTTTCCAGGTAGTCTAAACAGCCGATCCTCCCACTAATAGTGATGAGTGTTTCTAAGCTCTACATCCCACAAGATTTCAGTGTCAAACTTCTTAATTTTTGCCAACCTAAAAAAAAAATGCCAAACCCACTGAAGTTGAGTCGATTCTCATTCATAGCAACCCTATAGGACAGAGTAGAACTGCCCCAAGTAGAGTTTCCAAGCACTGTCTGATGGATTTGAACTACCAATGTTTTGGTTAGCAGTCATAGTGCTATCACTTAACCACTAAACCACTAGGATTTCCTTTGCCAAGTTAGTAGGTCTAAAATAGTATCTCAATACAACTTTATATGTATTTCCTAATGTCAATCTATTAATCGTCTTTTAATATGCTTTTTGCCGATTCATTCCATGACAAGCCTGTTCTTATCTTTTGCCCATCTTTCTATTTCAATTTGGTCTTATTATTACTGATTAGTAACAACTCTCTCTATATTTTAGACAGCAAGTCTTCTTGAGGTATATGTAACTTCTAACCTTGTGGCTTGTCTTTTCACACTCTTTGTAGTGTGGGTTTCTTTTGTTATGGCTATAAAAATATATATAAAACATGGAGTTTGCCAATTCAACATTTTTCATGTGTACAACTGAGTAACTCCAATTACATCAATCAGATTGTACAACCATCACCACAATCTATTGCCAATTTTCCATTATGGTATTTCTGACGAGTAGGAGTGCTTTCCTTTATTTTTATGTGGTCATATTTCTTATTTGACTTTGTACTTTTTTTTTGTCTTTTCCACATAAGTACAAAAGATGCGTTCCTACATTTTTCTTCCTGAAACTATTAACTTTTCCTGGAATGGATTTTTATTCAGGATGTGCGGTAGGGACAATTCCACCCCCTCCTTTTTTTTGGCCCTGTATATAAATTCATTTCTAAGGTACCTTTTGCAGTCCATTTGTGCCCACAGATCTGCAGCACCAGATCTGTCTCATACCGGTTTCCATACACTCACAGATCTGCTTTTGAGCCCTCAATTCTTTCTACTGATCTTAGTTTAGTTGCTTTGTGTGTCTAATACTTTATCAACCCTAGTACTCACTACCTTATGTCTTTCTCTCTTGTGTCTTTTTTTAAACCTATTTCACTTGATATGAAGTAAACTAAGTCTACCAATTCTTTTTTCTTCTTTAGGAATTTGTTTTGTTTATTTGGGAACCTTGGTACTTCCATTCAATTTTTTAGATTAGGCTTACAACAATACTGTTTAAATTTTAATTGGAATTACTTTGAAACAAGACATCAATTTAGGGGTAAATTACATCCTTACAATGTTAGTTTTCCTTTTTAAGATGAAAACATGTGTCTGTTCTTATTTAAGTCTATCTTAATGTTTTCAATAAAATTTAATAATTTTATATATTTTACATTTTCTTTTTTACTGTGCTTTAGGGAAAACTTTACAGCTTAGGTTAACTTCTCATACAAAAATTTAGACACACACGGTTTTGTGACCACTGGTTGTGATCCCCACAATGTGACAGCCTGCTTCCTCATTCCATCCTAGGTTCCCTGTGCACATTCATTCAGTTTCTGTCCCCACTTGCCATCTCATCCTGCTTCTAGAGAAGAGTTGTCCATTTGGTGTCCTATGTTTGACGGAACTAAGAAGCATGATCCCTACACACATCATTTTTTTTACCTGCATATAGGGTTGCTATGAGTCAGAACTGACTCAATGACAATAGGTTTGCTTTGCTTTGGTAATCTTTGTCTGAAAAGTGTGCTTCAAGAATGGTTTCAGTTCTGGGTTAGCAGACCATTGGGGTCCAGAGTTTCAGGGGTTCTTCCAGTCTCTGTCAGACCAATAATTCTGGTCTTTTTGCATGAATTTGAATTCTCTGTCATGATCCCTGCCAGGAGAAGCCAGACACTATCTAGTTCTCCTGGTGGTGGTAGCTGGGCATCATCTAGTTCTTCTGATCTCAGGCTGGTAAACTCTCTGGTTCGTGCGGTCCTTTAGTCTTTTCGACTAACGTTTTCCTTGTTGTGTCTTTGGTTTTTCTCACTCTTATTTGCTCTAAGTGGGATGGGACTGAAAGCAGTATGTTAGATCTCCACCTGGAAGCTTTTACGACCCCAGACTCTACTCACCAAAGTGGGGTGTAAAATATTTTCTTTATGAACTGTGTTCTGCCAGTTGTCCTAGATGTTTCTGGAGACTTTATGCGACTGCTAGCGCCTCGCTTCAGATAGTCTCTCAGTGTCTGCATGTGTCTAGGACACTTCTATGCCTTTGCTTCAGTCCAGCTGTGCTAACTTCCTCTGTACTGCGTGTTGTCCTTCCCTTCACTGAAACTGACACTTGTCTACTTTCTAGTCAGTGATTTTCCCTTCCCCTCCCTCCCCACTCTCGTAACTATCTGTCATGGATTGTCTCCCCCAAACAGCTGTCAACCTGTTTAGGTCACAATTTCCAGTATTGTATGACTGTCTACGATTTTGCCATCTGATGTGATCTGTCTGTGTTATAAATCCTATCTCGATGATGTAAGGAGGCGGAATAGTGACAGTTATATTGATTATATTTACAAGATTAGACAGAGTCTTAAGCCAATCACTTCTGAGATGTAAATGAGGAAAACTAGCAGAGACATGAGGACGTCCTACCACCAAGAAAGGACCTCCAGGAGCCGAGCGAATCCTCTAGATCTGAAATTCCTGCACTGAGATGCTCTCAGACCAAGGGAACACTGCTGTATCACAGGGACCTCTGTCGAGAGCCAACAGAGAGAGATTACATACTCTAGCGTATAAAAGTGAAATTGATTATTGTATATTGATCTTATGCCACCAAGTTCACCACATGCTCTTAGTCATTTTATAGTTCATTAATACAAGTTTTCAATATAGAAAATGACATCTGTGTATGGTTGCTTCTTTCTTTCCAATCCTCAGAAATGAAACCAAATCTACTGCTTAGTTAATTTAGACTCATAGAGATCTTATAGAGCAGAAAAGAACTGCCTCATGAGGTTTCCAAGGATTATAAATCTTTGTGGACACAGACTGCCACAGCTTTTTCCTGTGGAGCAGCGCCTTTTGGTTATTAGCCAAGTGCTTAACCACTATGTACCAGGGCTCTTCCAATCCTTCTATTTCCTACTTATTTTCTTTGCCTAACTTCACTGAGTTGGTTCTCTACTACAACATTAAAAAGAAGAGACAGAAGTGGGTGTTCCTATTTGGTCCTGACTTCAAAAAGAAACTTGTCGAATTTTCACCAAATATGAACTTTGTCACAGTTTTTTTTTTTTTGGTAGAGACTCTATGGGCTATAGATGTTTACTTCCATTATTAACTATTTATAACATTTCATTATAAACCATTATCAAATTTAAACAAATATTTTTAAATTATCTTTTTGACATAACCCTATGGTGTTTCCTCCCTTAATCCCTCAATGATGTACTAAATTATGGGTTACCTAATTTTGAATCAAATTTGCCTGCCTGGAATAAACCCTATTTAGTCATCAGTTTTTTTTATAAAATGCTACTAGATTGAAATTGCTTATATTCTGCTTAGAACCTTCCCTTCTATATTTATGATGAGACACTGGCCTGTAATTTTCCTTTTACTTCCTATGCATGTAGTATAATCAAGATTATATAATATCCTTGAACGTAACTCCATTTTCTATTTTCTGGAGTGCCTTCCATAAGAGTGAATCAGCTATTCCTTAAATACTTGATGTAATAAAACCATTTGGGTCTGGTACTCTCTTTGCAGATTTTAAACCACTGATTCAATTTCCTTAATACTTATAGAACCATTCAGGTATTTTATTTTTTCTTGGATCTCATTTGGTAATTTCTATTTTTCTAGAAATTTATTTCATGTGTTCTTCATATACTGGCAAAAGGTTGTTCAGGGTATTCTTGTACCTTTTACATTTCAATTGCATCTCCAGTTATGTTCCCTTACCTGTACACTATCTTTAATTATGGTTGTAAACTTTATGTTTGTTTTGCTCACTCTTGCCCAAAAGCTTTTAATTTTGTTATCTTTTTCCGGTGGATATGTTTTTGGTTCTATTTATCTTGTCTTGATTTTTTTTTTTTTTTTTTTTTACTAAATTTCTACTCTTTTAAAATCTACTTGGTGGTGCACTTGGTAGAGCCCCTGGTGGAGTCCTGTGAAACTGCCAAGATTTGACCACATGTGATCTGTAAAAATGGCTTTTACATAAGAGTCAACCTAGTAATTCCTTCCAATTTCTTTGGCTTATTCCGTTTTTCTTCTTTTTCAGCTATTAACCTTCCAAATTTAATTTACTTTTTATCTATTTTCTTTTTCAATATAAGCATTAATATCCATACACTTTAGCTACATTCTGAGTCTTGATAACCAGTGTTTCATTTTTGAGTTTTATATATATACATTTAATTCTAATATTATTTCTTCCTTGATTCATACCTTATTGACAGTTGCCACTGTAAATTTTTAAACATAGAGTTTTGTTATAGACATATTTAAATTGTCTTTTAAAAAACTGATATGTTTTCTAATTTAATTTTGTTTTGATCACAGTATGAGTATGATCTGTGTGAAAGATTTCTTGTAATTTGTTGAGATTTGCAGGATCTGTGTTTTTTCTTAAGTCTCTTCATTGCAGTTGAAAATATAGTATATTGAAAAAATGTTTAACAAAGTATAATAGCTAACTTAACTATTTCATTATTAACATAGAAAATCAAACCCCCATTTCATTAATACAGAGCTGAACCTAGATTAATATTATACTTTAAGAGCTTCGCTATCACCTGAACTAGCCATTTAATATGTTCACATGTATGTATTTATAGCCTATCATGTCCTAGAAAGATTTAAGGAGTTCACCTTACATTACATGCCAACATCTGTCACACTTAAAAAAAAGAAAAAAGAAAAACTGCACTAGAAATTGGAGGCAAATATCATTATTATGTTCTCCTGTGTGGTTTTCTTTACGTACTCCCTGTGGCTGGCTGAGCATATTTATTTCTGGGCATCTGGCTAAAACGAATGAAGGTAATGGATACACATACACAAAACCAACAGGGCAAACAGCTCTTAGGTAGACCTCTGGGGGACAAGGAGAACGAGGGATGGGGCTTCTCATTATGTTAGACCTTCTGTTCACCGACAGTGGCACTATTAGAAGACAGTCAACAAACCTGATTCCTGCTCCTGATAATAGCAGTGATAGTGGTGACTGTACGGTGGGGCAGTAACTAGTCAGGCACCAGTCACTAAGCTAAACATTTCAGTTACAGGATTTATTTTAATTCTCACAACTACCCTTAGAAGCATGTATTATTACTATCCTGACTTAACAGATCAGGAGCCTTAGACAGATGAAAGGTTCAGCCCTACAGATTAAGCAATAGGTCAGAAAGACAAAGGCAAGCCTGAGTGGTCTCCAGAAACCTCTTGCTGAACTGCATGTTACCACCTTTCATACCCAGGCTGGCTGTGACTGTCAGTGTGCTGGGGAAGCAGCTGGTGAGAAACCTGATACTTGGGCCTCTGCTATAGCCTTGTCACCGGCTTCCTGGTGGCTCTGAGGCAAACACCAAGAGAGCAGCCAACAGATGTAAACACCCTGTGCTGGTCGCTATGAGCCGGAATCAACTCGACAGCGGTGGGTTTAGTGTGGTCTTTGAGTCTGTCTACTTCTCCAGTCACTTCCAGAGCCACAGGCTCATCTCGTCCTTTGGTGAAAGCTGACCGGCTACACCCCGTGAGGCCGGATGCTTCAGATACCTCGTCACGACCACACTCCGCACCCCAGCACTCTATCCATGTAAAACAAAAAATTCACATAGCCACTTTCCCAACGTTAGTCAAACACACTGACGTACACAGTCTGCTTTAGGCACTTTACTGCTACACTTCGAAGCACATTCTTCACTAAGCAACCATCTCAGTGTCTCATTTTTTCCATTAGTAAGATGATTATAGTACCGAGTGATCTATTTATAATGAGGCCCAGCTCAAGCCATGTGGCTTTCAGTTGGCCTCCTCTTAAATAAATCTTTCTTTGTTAATTAATGTACCTTATCCTCGTGCTGTAAGTAACACTGATGTTCTTGAATCGAACAGGGAGGAGGAGGAGAGCCACACCCAAGGGGAGGATCCAGAATCTTTAGAATCAATACAAATGCAATCACCATTTGAAAGTAACGTGTGTTTGGTGACTTGTTTTAACTTATGGAAGTTGTACATAGTCTACAAGAGAGTCAAATGTGGTGTGATAATTTGGTCATGAATAACCCTCCAGTACTTACAGTTTCATGGTATTTTTTAAAGACCCCCTCTCCCTCAGTATATTTTGTACATGCAAAATGCCTGATGAGACTAAAAAGGGATCAAGGATAAAAGTTAATTAATGAAAATGAAAACATTAAAGTTCAGGTTATTTAGTAACCAGATGGAGCCAAATCCCAATTAACCCAGACTTATGGTGAATGAAGGGATCAAAATGTCCACTGGGTTCCCTCTGGCTGCTTCTGTAAGCCAATCTAGAGCATCAGGCCTCATCGCACATTAGTCTTCCACTCTCTTCTTTTCATTTCAGTGAGAAGCTAAGGACAGTCTTTCTCACACTGAGCCGGGGAAGTCCCAGGCTCTCCTACTCTAGGGAAGGCGCCTGGCAGCTCAGGAATGCAGCTGGAAGAAAGCACGATTCACGAGCTCTTCACTGCACAATCCCTTTAGTCATTCATTCCCCTGGAGGAGCCCCTAACCCTCCAATCCCATTTGTACCCCACAGAGGAGATCTGATAATGGTCCTGGCAGAGCTGTGGCTTTTTATAACTTCTGGCAGGGGCCTCACTGACCCATAACATGGCTACACACATGATTTCTTCTCATACTGTCTTTGTAAATTGACCATGGTTAACCTTGCTGCCCTAATCAGATCAATCAGAATAACATTTCTTTAGCTGCTGCATGCTGGCAGCCTCCTGGGCTGAGGCGTGACTCAGAGTCAGCCCTGGATGCTGAAGGCAGATTTTTGAGTTTCCAGTGGTCTCAGATTTCCTTTGCTTTTATCACAGTTGGTGAGCTTTGTATGGCCCGTGTTTACAGCCATGCAAATTAGCCTCAGCTGGAGAGAAATCAGGTCAGGCCCAAAGGATAATCAAGCTCTGGGCCAAAAGGTATTTTATCAAAAATTGTGCTGGGATCAAGCCAGACTAGCCAAGAAAGCAAGTGGCCAGCTCTGCCTGGTGTAACCTGAACTCTTAGCTCGGCCCCTAGACCCGGAAACTGTTCAAGGACAGAAGTAAGGACATGAGGGCCATACCAGCTTGATGGGACTGACCAATAGCCGCTGCTGCCAAGTGCATTTTTGCCACACAGCAGCAATTCTAAAGGAGGACAAGATTGTATCTACAAAGGGAAACTCAAGGTGGTTGCAAGGTGGATTCGTAGCGCATTCTGTCACTCACAGGCTAAACCAGCTCAAAATTCATCGTTTGATTCTACTCAAAATCCTGTACACATTCAGCATGAGAATATACATGTCAAAGTGTCCATGGATGGATAAGATCTATTTTGCATCTGGAAAGCATCTTAAGCAATGTCCACTCCAGATACCATGTTAACTACAGACACTGAGGCCAGACTGGTTATATGGCTGGCCATACAATTACTAACAAGTTCCCTTCAAGCCAAGATCTCTCATCTCCCGACTTCCGTTACAGAACTTCTCCTTGTCATAGTTCTAGTTGTTTGCTACCCTGGTACATAGAAAAACTGCCTTTATTTAAAAATAATTCTCCAAATACATTTAAGCCTCTTGATATGGGAGATTTAGTAAATTCATAACAATTATTCTCTGAGCTACACATACCCACAACTTCATACAACGTTCTAGCAATTTAACACAGCTTGGTCTACTAGACTGTGCCTGGATCGAAGAGCTAAGATATTGGCTTATGTGGGATTCCCATGTTGATCTGCTCTCCTACAAGTAAAATGAAAGTTGGTGGATCTTTAGGGTCTCCAACTACAAAATAGTTGGAGCAGTAACTAAAATCAAACCCAAACCACCACTGTTGAGTCAACTGAGACTCACAGTGACCCTATAGAGAGCAGAACTGCCCCACAGAGTTTTCAAGAAGCTCCTCGTGGGTTTGAACTCCCAACCTTTTGGTTAGCAGCCACAGCACTTAGCTACTATGCCACTATGTTTTCTGTAGCAATGACTAGATCCTTGGATTTCACCTAATTAAACTTTATCTTTTGACATATACGTGACCCAAAATCCATAAAACAAAAGGGGACTTGCCCAAGATTCAATAGTTGGCTTACGATCAGAAATAAAACTAGCAATCAGGTCCACTGCAGGGCTTCCTTCACTGTATGATGACTAGGAAATAAGCTTAAGGCTTCATCACGTGAATTTAAAGTCAGGACTCATAGTTAAATTCAGACAATTTGTCAAGGAATTAAGATCACAAGCTCTGGGATTGTTGCTTGGTTTGTTGATCATTGTCCTGTCAGTGATGAGTTGTGTAATGTTGGGCAAGTTACACAATCCCTTCCATCCTCCACTTTCCTCATCTACAAAATGGGAATAATTATGGTAATCACTTTGCTGGGTTCTTGCAAAGATGAAATAAGTTAATACACGTCAAGCACTTAACCAAAAACCACTCACTCAGCATTAGCTGTTATTACTGCTAATGAGTGAAATCCATTGGTATCTTCAATTGAAAGAAACTAAATAAATTTGAAGTCACTAAATTAAGATTTCTCACCTCATATTAAATAATTTAGTTATCCCTGAGAACATGTGCACACACAAGGATTAGTCTGACCTTTGTGTTTACTGGAGACATGTTCATTTTGTATATTATTTATGAGTCCGGGTGATCACTTGCCATACAGAATTAACAGAAACTGTTCAGTGGTGTCATATACTCAGGGCTAGTACAATACTGCCACACCCTAATTCCGCCTCTGTTAGGTCACCTCTACCATCAAAGTCCCATGTATGCTTTTCCTCGTCATGCCACTGACAGCCCCAGCTCACATCATTCTTAGAGAAGGACCTTGTATTAAGGATAATCAAATGAGGTACCGGAAAACATAGGCAAGACAATAAAACTTTCCTCCACTAGGAGAATGATAAATACTTTTTAAAAAGTACAAATATTTAGAATAGTTTTCTCACTGTATATCTTGTACCATCTAATCAACAACTCTGTTTTCCACTTAAAAAACAAAGACCAAACCCATTGCCATCAAGTCAGTTCAGACTCATTGCAACCTTATAGGACAGAGTAGAACAGCCTCATGAGGGTTTCTGAGGCTGTGATCTTTACAAAAGCAGACTGCAACATCTCTAACCCATGGAGTGTGTGGTGGCTTTGAACTACCGTCCTTTTAGCTAGCAGTGAAACACTTAACCACTGTGCTGCTAGGTTTCCTGTTTCAGAATTAAAGCCAAAAATCCAAACTTGTTGCCACTGAGTGGACTCTGACTCAAGAGAGACTCAATGGGACAGAGCAGAACTGCCCTACAGGGTTTCCAAGAAGTGACTAGTAGATTTGAACGGCCACCTTTTTTGTTAGTAGCTAGGCTCCTAACCACTGTGCCACCAAGGTATTCACACATTTTCACTCTTTTTAGATATGCAAGATTAAAAAAAAAAAAAGAGTGTGGGAGTATAGTGGGAATTCCAGAATCAGCCCCAAAGGGACTCGGTCTACACTTCATACATCTAAGCATGCCTACCAATGATTTCTTGTTTACCAATACCCACAAACCTTTGTGATGTTCATTTGGCTCCCAGTACTTTGTGTGGAAATTCTGTTGTGAAATTTGGCCACATGGTCCGTGATTAAGAGGTTTAAAGAGACTAAAGAGAGTGCTGAGACCAGGTACCTTCTGCTAGGTTCCTTTTCTCTCCAGGCTAGGGCAGAAGCCAACTTAGCTTTGTGTGTCAGCATTCTAAGGCGCCCTCTTGTGGTTTGGGGTAGTAATGAGCATCTCGATGAAAACCGCAACCAGCTTGTGCTACCCATCAGGATTAAGTTACTTTTTAATAGCCAACAAGAGAAACATACTTGAACTCCAAAACTAATATTCAGCTTCAACATTCTGAAAGAAGCATTGATTTTCTTCACCAGCTTTAACCACTTTTTTTTTTTTTTTTTTTAAATAAGCAAATAAAGTAAAAGTACAACTCGACTATTTGGGCCTTCTCATTTCCAAAAAAAATTTACAAGGTGGATTTCTTTTTATAAACTAGCGCCTGTCATGGAGTAGAGGCTCCTGCTTCCTTGGATAAGTCTGGCACATCAAGTGCCTTTCAGGTGTAGAAAAGGAAAATCCCGATCCCTCCAGATACTACTCAAGGCCATTTACTGTTGCAATCAATACAACTCTTTGCCATCAAGTAGATTTTGAGTCAGAGATGCTATCATGACCCTGTAGGACACAGAAGAACTGTCCCACAGGGTTTCCAAGGAGTGCCTGGTAGATTCAAACTGCCAGCCTTCTGGGTGGCAGCAAAACACTTGACCACGGTGCCACCAGGGCCCTGCAATCAACACAAGGGAAATTATTTCACTCCCTTCTTTAGGTGATATTCCTTACCCTCACCATTTGTCTTTAAAACATATGAGAAGTCTGTAGAGTTGACAAACTCATCGTACCCTTGGGGGAAAAACAATGCAAAGCATCTACCTTACCAAGGCAGCCCTGAAGAATTATCTTTGAACACAAACAATGAAATTATATAAACTTGGAAGACTACAGGTTATGAAAACCCCATAAATTGATGTTCGGTCTTCCAAACAATGTTCTCTTTCCACCCTTCTCTCCTCCCAAATAAACTGAGACATGAAGTCCATGATTCTAGAATTACAGCCCTGGTCACTGCCAAAATGACCAAGTTACAATCAATGCCGAAGACTTCTGGCTCCAGGAAGTTTCAGCAGACTAGTGTCTGCAGGGCTATCACCTTCCCCATTCCCACCTACCAAAGTGCCCAAGAAACAGGCATTATCTCATTAATTATTAAGAAATATCTACTAAAAAGGCAGTGGGGGGGGAAGGATTCTTTTATGTGTCATACAGGGGAGGAAACAAACACAGACATGATTTATATAATGCAAAGTGAGATCTTGGCATCTTAAAAGAAGGAAAATGCTGGCAGTCAAGCTGATTTTCAGAAAGTTGTTGGGCAAGTTGAGAATGTAACTGGAAAAGTTTATCAGAGTAGCTGCTTCCTTGACAGGCATCAGGAGAAAGAATTTCAGACAATGAAGGGAGATTTCTGGCTCCATATCACGGTGCTGACCTACCTTTCCCAGGAAAAAATGTAACTTAGAAAGAGCGTAAATATGGGAATATTGACAGCAGAACCTCTTATTTTATAGCGCAAGGAGACTATATAAACTAACTGGGGATGAACTGTTAGATGTCCAAATGCGTCATTAAGAAAAGTTTTAGAATTCTCCTGTAAATTAGAAACAGGACTACTCTAGAGATTATCACTTGCAGATTGTTTCATGAATGGACAAACTGGTATTTTAAGGCTCTTGAAAACTAAGGGGATCAATGCTTTTCGACAATTTCCCCCCAAGTTTTCTCATTACCTCACAAACTACGAGTAATCTTATTTTAATGTTAATATACAAAGCTCTAGAGAATATTTAAAGTACTTTCACAATCATAATTTATTCTATTCTGATGACAACCCTGTAAGAAGTTGTTACACCAAATTTTATAGAGAGAAGTGGGGAGAAAAAAAAGTATGAGGAAGTTAATAGCTTGCTCTGAAGGCTATAAGAGGGAAAGTAGGAGAAGATACCAAGCATTGGTGTTACCACCCAGGGCAAATGTTCTGATCTCTGGCTACGAATTGAGTCAGCCTTCAACCATTTCAAGAGGCAGCATACGATGAAGAACTGACAAAGACCAAGCTGCACTCAAAATACTAGTGAGAAACCAGGCTCCGGGAACTGACAGAATACCAACTGAGATGTTTCCACAAATGAATACAACACTGGAAGTGCTCACTTGTCTATGCTAAGAAATTTGGAAGACAGCTATCTGGACACCTGCCTGGAAGAGATCCATACACACGCCCATTCCAAAGAAAGGTGATCCAGTGGAATGCAGAAATTATGAAACAATATCATTAATTTCACACATAAGTAAAATTTTGCTGAAAATAAATCAAATGTGGTTATAGAGACTCTAGTAAGTACTTAATAAATTGTTTCCTAACTAAACTAATGCCTTTGATCTCTCTGTTCATTTTCTTTCTTCATTCGTGGCTCTCCCTTGAGAAAATGACTGACATTACTGAATGCTACCAATGGCTTCTATCTTACACAACGATTTTAGGAATTTTTCAGATGACCACCAGATATGCATTCTTGTGAATATTCTGCCTCTCTAGGCTGTCTCATGGAAATCCTGACGGTGTAGCAGTTAAGTGCTACAGCTGCTAACCAGAGGGTCAGTAGCACAAATCTACCAGGTGCTCCTTGGAAACTATGTGGCAGGTCTACCGTCCATAGGATAATCTCTATGAGTTAGAATAGACTCAAAGGCAGTGGGCTTAGGTTTTGAGTTTTAGGGTGCCTCATAAAAAACCCACCCACTGCCATCACAGGGTTGTGATTATACAACAACATTACAACATATATGGGGACAAGGAACCTAGATTTTACCCTTGCTTTGCTAAAAATTATTTGTGTGACTGTTGGTAGCCAGTAGTGTACCTTTTGTTGGTTTCAGTGTACCACGGTGGTGAAGACCATGCACTCTGCAATCAATCTAATCGGATTTAGATCCTTCCTGACTTAGCTGTAGGGTTTTTGGAAAAATATTCAAATTCTCTTTGTCTTACTATAAAACAACAAAACAACCCAGTGCACACATCTGTAAAATGGATCTAATAAGGGTATCTATTATATGGGAGTCCTAGCTATGCAGTGGTTAAGAGCTTGGTGGCTAACCAGAATTTTGGCAATTTGAATCCACCAGCTGCTCCATAGAAACCCTATGGGGCAGTCCTAGTCTGTCCTTTAGGACGTCTATGAGTTAGAATCGATTTGACAGCAATGGGTTTGTTTTTTGGTTTATATTTGTAGTAGGAGTCCTAGTGGTGCATTGGTTAAGCGCTCAGATGCTAACTGAAAGGTTTGTGGTTTGAACTAGCTAGCCACTCTGTGGGAGAAAGGTGTGACAGTGTGCTTGCACGAGGATTTACACCACTAGAAACACCACAAGGCAGTTCTATTCTGTCTTACAGGGTTGTTGTGAGCAGCAATCGACTCAGTGACAACAGATATGTTTTATGCTTGTGGTGGCAGTTTGCTGTCACTTACAAATGAGGATAGCAACTGCCAGAATATACAATATATACTTACCATAAGTAGTATTTCATTTATTATAGCTAATATTTAAGATGGAGTTGAGAGATACAAAAAAAAAAAGCTCTTTAGCAAAACACCAAGCCCTGGTTGTACAGTGTTTAAGCACTCAGTTATTAATAAAAAGGTCAGTAGTTCAGTCCACCAGCCACTCCCTGGAAACTTTATGGGGTAGTTGTATTCTGTCTTACAGGGTCACTGTAAGTAAGAATTGACTCAACAGCAACAGGTTTTGTTTTAGTTTTACAGCAAAATCTAAACACCTCTTGCTTGGAATTATATGTGAATCATCTTTTTTTCTTTCAACACTTCAGCTTCCCTTTAGAAGGCTTTGAAGGAAACTTTGGATAATTTCACAATGTGGAAAATATTTTGGATTTGTACAAATGTCACTATTTTATCAATGGCATTTACTAATGGGTACTTTCATTCAAAAACTTCAAATAAAATCATCCTGGTAAAATTTATTACCATCAGTTAATATGGCAAATTATAATTAAATAAAGAGGGCATGTATACATACAATGAGGTTCTTATATGTCTACTCAAATGTTCGTCATTATCAATGTCTTCTCAGTTAAAAGGGTACAAATCCTATAAATCATTTATTCTACCTAGTTCTCATTTTCTCATATGCAAAACATGGAGATTGAGATAATAAAGTTTCTTCTAATTCTTAGAGCATATGATAGTACAGAACAGGATCACTGCACTACTGCTTCTGTGCATATATGTTACATACACATAGAGATTATAAATACATACACACATATCCACTAACCCATCCACTTACCTTGACATACAGTTGTTGTTAGCTGTCCTTAAGCTGGTTCTGATTTACAGCAACCCCATATATGCAAAGGAGAACTGCCGTAGGGCTTCAAGGCAGGTACCTGGCCTGTTTTCGAGGCACCTGCTGGTGAATTCTAACCACCAATATTTCAGCTACTAGTCAAGTGTTTAACCCTTCGGGCCACCAAAGGACTCACGTATTATTTCCTCAACATGTCTATTTTATAAAGTCAGAGCCTATAATGGAAATTTTAAATACTGTAATAGAAGTTGAAACTAGTACCCAACTTCAGCAGACTCTTCAGAGGCCACAAGTGGCAATTCTGACAGTCACTTCTAAAACATGAATATAGAACGAGCAGAGAGATCAAGACTGGCTTCATTTAAAGCTCCACTTAAACACATACATCTCTCAGTGCTGTCTAAGGCCCTACAGCCAAGATTCAGAGTGCTGGGTTTTTTGCTTCTCCAACACACACAATGATTCTCTCTCTACTTCAGCCATTATATATATTAAAAAACAAGCAAACAAAAACAATTTGGCAAATATTCTGCTAATCATCTATACGGGAACCATCATCTGGGAGAGCTGAAGGAACCAGCCTCTAATAAAACTCCTCAGCTGCTCATAACCTTTAAAACTCACTTTCACTTCAAGAGAAAAGATCCTCCAAAGAGAATTCTCCAAAGAGACCAAAGAATCCATCTTGATGCTGGAAATCTGTTCACCAGGATATAGCCAAGGCTCACAGGAGGTAGGTTTGGAGTTTTATGGCATTGATTCATTCTTTTCCTTAAAACCCCAAGCCTCATCTCTAAGGTTACTGAAAACTCCAAGTAGCCGCATGATTACAAAGTCCAGTAAATCCACATTTCTGCCATCATTTAAAATAAAAACTGAGATTACACAAACACATAGATTCTATGAGCTAACTATAACCTCGCTGCTCAGCAAGATCAGGGAATTCAGATGAAGGGTATTTTTTCCCCTTCAGACTGAGAAACAAAATAGACATACCAACTACTAACTGCTTTAGTTAAATCCTTTGCTGAACAGGCAAACACTTATGAGATTAATAAATAAATAAATAAATGACCAAACGTTCTGATGTTTTAAACACAAATACTTATTCGCTAGAACAGAAACAACTAGTCTTATGAGTAAACAACATGTCACTAAGCATCCAGAGAGAAACGGAAGGAGCAACAGAAATCTAAAGAGACATACAGAACAAAAGCAAACTAAATATGATACTGCATGAGAAAATACTCAGTGGAGTCTCTCCTTAATCAAAGAAGTCTTCCAGGAAGAGGCTGCCCTGGCCCACTCACAGCTCCCATAGTGCTGCTATTATTTTTTTTCTCTCTTTTCTACCACTCACCCACCCAGCCCTGGAAGCCACCTCTCACCTTTTCCCATTGGTCCTTCGGTCTACCCCACCCCCACTCACCAGCCCATGTAACGCAGGCAGTTTTTAAATTTAATTTTAAAAAATGTACTTTTTCTTTCTTTTCTCCCTTTCACCTAGCCCTTCACATCACTTCCCCCCATTCCATCAGACCCCAACACACGGCAGTAGAACAGCCGACACACTGGCCCGCCACTCTCCAAACTGCAGCCCTGATCGCAACCCCATGTCTTTCTCTTTTTTCCTTTCCTTTCTCCCTCACGTCGAGCTCAGCACACCATCTCTGTCCATTCCTGTGGGCCTCTACTGTGACACCACTGAAAGACACCAGTTTGCTGTCACCCTGCGTTTGCCCTGACCGTACCCATTAATCCTGACCAGGTGGCCATTTATTTATTTTTCCTTTTCTCTTTTTCTCTCTCCCCTATATCCTGTCTAGCCCCACACATCACCTCTGCCTCATTCCTGTAGGTCGTCAGATCTGTCCTGCCCCTACCTCCCAATAACCTTTATTTCCTTTTTCCCTTCCACCTTGCCTGGTATCTAAATGCCCCCTTCCCACTGGCCTCAGCTGTCCCGCCGTAGCCGGAGCACTCAGTACACTGGGCCTGCATTGCCCTGCCCCTGAGCAAGGTGCTGAACGGAGGGAAGGGTGATCCTGTAGCCTTCCCCATCTCACACTCCAGCCTGTTAGTCTTGTGACTGTGAGCGTTCCCACTGCTGAGCTAACATGAGAGGCAGAGAATGCCTGTCACCTCATCAAACCATGAAAGCAAGCTCATCATGCCTGCTGCCACCTTGCCTGCCTGGACAAGGTGGAAAGAGAGACTGTGTCCACAGAAAAGCAAGCAGTAAAGCATGCCTCACCGGCCCACCCTGACATACCAAAACCAAGAATTAGGAAGAAATAAATGAACACCACCAATAAACACAGAAAATAATACCTAAATGTTTTGCAGCCAGCGGACAACATTAAAATATATGAAAAAGTGGGGCAAGATGGCTACAGGAAGCAACCAAAATAAAGAAGAGGTAGTGGAACTACCTAATGCGGAATCCAAAAGACTAATATTTAGGCTTTCCAAGAGCTTAGGAAAGAGATTAAAGAAAACACACAAAAAAACCCAAGGAAAACATATGATCTATCTGTTAATTTTTAATGTCAATTGTTACCAATTCTGCAAGGATGGGGATCTTTTTTTCCCCCTATCAATATATACCAAATGCTTAGACAGTGCTATCTAACAGAATCTTTTGTGATGATGAAAATGTTTTATATGTGTGTTCTCTAATACAGTAGCCACTAGTCACAAGAACATCATTTGAAATGTGGCTAATACAACTGAAAGATTGAGCTTTTTTTATTTAAATTAAAATAGCCACATGCAACTAGTGGTGGCCCCACTGAACACTTCAGGCCTAGGACAACGCCTAGAACAAATACTCCACTGTTAAGTGAATGAACATATAAACCTATGAATAAGATCGATTTTCCATATAGCCTAGAGACTCACTAAATGCAAATTAAACTTTGTACTTTTTCCTGCCAGAATAAGTGACTAAAAAAGTCCAAATTAAAATTAAAGTAGGAAAACATTCTGAAAATTCAGATGCTATGACCAAAAGAGCAGGCACAAAGTTGGCTCCTTTTTACCACGGTGACTCAAAAACTTCCAAAACATTTTCTGAAACCAGAGAGAAAGCCAACTAGCAGCATACAATGAATTCCAATGTAGAACAAAAAATATAATTACAACTATTACTATAATCACTCAGTACCTTTTTGACCTTGTTTTTTTTCTCATAGGTCTCTGACAGGGGTTTTTTCTTCTGCTGAGTTGTGTCTTTGGAGAATAAATACTCAAATTCACTAGTATCCCGAATATCAGGTTCTTCTAAAGAGTCCCACAAGGTTGGTGTAGCATTTTGGCTTAAAAAAGAAAATGACAAGTTGAGCTTAAGAACCAAAACAGAAGAAAATACAACACAATAAATTTTTTTCTCAATTACTCTTTTTTTCAAATTCACTTTTAAAAACGTACCAAATCCTAATAAAGCTCAGAGAAAGATTCCTTTCACATTATACATTTCTTCATACAGGGCAAAGTGTATTACAGAATATTAAAGCAAGCACACTCCTAAAAAAGGATGGTGAGCAGATCTCAGAAAGAGATCTACAGAAATCCTGTGAGACACGACACTCTGGGATTCAGACTAGAAGCCACTCACACCACTCCTCTTCAGTTTTGTGGCCTTTTCATAATGGGGGAAGGAGACATGTAAAATCTGAAAAGATAACCAATTTTGAAGACAATGATAGAATATTTTTAAATAGACTGAGAATGGAGTATTAAAGTGAAGATCTGACCCTCTGTGGATTGTTTCCCATTAGTTTTAAATATCATTTTAAATAATGTTTTCAGGATTAGCTCAGGTGTACTCAAGCACAAGGCCTTTAAAATGTGAACAGCTGAGCTCATCCTCCACCGAAAAAATTAATAACAACAAATAAAAGCAAATCAAAACATCTTCCCTGGCACCATCCCCCAAAGGGATGATGACATCTCCAACTAAAGCAACCATGTAGAGAAGAAAGACTGTTTCATGGGGAACCTAGCTATGAAGCAGAGAGAAGGAAGATGCAGAAAATCAGGGATGGACGGACAACATCTGAATGCTGATGCGGTGAGGTCCTGCCCACATTCCCTTTGACCCAGAAGTATCTTCCAAACGCCTGATTGTTTTTATCTTTTTAAAAAGCATGTTTAATGCCCATAGACAGATATTTATTGTTTTCAAAACATATGCATACGACATTATATGATCTTTATTTTCAATATGTGTTTTCATGGTCAACAAAAATTCAAAGGAAAAACTATTTTGTGGAGTGGTTCACATTTTTGCTTTTTTAAATACTAAATGACCACTTTTTTACAGTTGACAAAACTAGCTTTACATTATCTTTGTGTTCACATTTTGCTATCAGGCAGTCTTTCCCATGAAATGTGACACTTTGGTTCTGAGCACATTCACATCTTCTCCCCTCCATTTTTTTAAAAACCATTTTACTAGAATAAATGTTCCAGAAGATATACATACAGAATAACCACAAAAACCAAACTGGTTGCCATCAAGTGGATTCTAACTCACAGCCAACCGACAGAACAGAATAGAACTGTACTACACGGCTTCCAAGGACAACCTGATAGATGCCTACTGCTGACCCTTTGGTTAGCAGCCACAGCTCTGAACCACTGCGCCACGAGGGTTCCCCAATACACAGATGGACCAGTTTCTGTATAGTGTCCCGGTGCCATAATGGTTAAGTCTTCAGCTGCTATATGAAAGTCTAGAGTTAGTGGCTCTACAAGAGAAAAAAACCTGGTGACCTGCTCCTGGAAATATTATACCCTAGAAAATCCTATGGGGCAATTCTACTCTGTCACAGAGGGTCACTACAAGTTGGAATAGACTCCATGGCACAAAACAACATATATACCATATGTAAGTTATAGAGTACAGTACAGTGAACACCTGTGGAATCATCATCTAATACAAGGGCTAGAGTGTTTCCAATGAAGCCCTCTTCCCTCAGCCATCCCCCTCTTTCACTCCACTTCATTTTTAAATATAGAATATTATGAATATTAAGTGCTCAACTCAGCTGCACCAAGAAGGGAAATCTTGATTGGGGAAAAAGGGACTAGTGATTGTGGAGCATGTACAGTGTTAAGGGCTGCTATGTGAGGTCAGGAAGGCTCTGGGCAGGTAAGCACGGTGCACCCAGGGACACGCAGCGCTTTGCAGCACAGATGGCTTGAATTGGTCCTCCATTCACGCACCTGTACTGCCGGGCCCAGCTCTATGGACTCAGAAGTCAGGCCAGTACGATTAGTGCTGTAATTCACTCCTAATCTGGAAACAGTCGGCTTTGAGGTCCAGTCGAGCACTTTATTACCATTTATTTCCGACACTGAACAAAAAAACTTAGGAGCGCCATGTCTCAGTGAGTTGGGGTCAGCTGGCATTTGGTGCTGCAGTAACAAGGGAGACCCAATTGCAATGGGCCATCTACCATAATGGCCAATTTTTTTCTAACCACTGAAGTAAACAGTATTCCAGGTCAAATGCACAGAAGAAAAGAAGGAGGACTATAAGGGGAAAAAGAAAACAGTAATTTTTGACTAAAAAGGTAGTTTGATAAGGGTTCCCCGCACAGCTAAATGTCTCTTTATCATTCTAGAAACCACATACTAGTTATCCAAGAAAGCCAAATGACAAAAGATAAAAATCAGTTCAGGCTGATTTTGAAAAAGCAGTCTAAATGGATAAGAGGCAATAATATAATGAAGAGAATCTGTATTTCATTTTTGGTCTCCAGAAGATCAAAATGCTTACCCTTCTGAGTGCTTGAAATATTACACACTGCTTCACCTGCTTTGGAAACTCTGGTTGCAGAGTGGGTTAATTGCTATGTCTGCTAACCAAAAGGTCCACAGTTCAAATCTGCCAGGTGCTCCTTGGAAACTCTATGCAGCAGTTCTACTCTGGCCTCTAGGGTCACTACGACTTAGACCCGATTTGATGGCAGAGGTTTTTTTTTTTTTTTTTTTTTTCCCACCTCCTTTAAAAGGGCATATCTAAATTAAGTTAATTTTCGTCCATAAATGAATACTGCTACTCTGAATCTTTAGACCACTGTAGTTCAAAAGCAGTAGCAGAGCTTACAGATACAAAAACATTTTCAAGATCCATAATAAACCAGACATTAAATGTGTGGTGCTGGTAGGATGTGGCCATGTTTAAGTCTTCACATGAGATAGAGAGAGAGAGGAATTCCCCCAATCTTCATCCCAGACACAGACTCTGGGCTGACCTATTCACCAAGCAGGGCTCTCACGATGTCCTGGGTTGGGAAAGTTATGTACACTCATCTACTTTTCATTTTGCTCAAAGCTGAAGCCAGAGACTAAGGTGAAACTAATTAGAGTTTGAGGATTCAATTGTTTTCCTTCTCAAAATAGCAAACTACATAAGGAGGAAAAAATGCAGACGATGATTATCTCCAGCTTGCCTGCATCCCACAGTGAAGAGTGAGAGAAGGGCCCTCATTTCCCAGTGGTACTATTACATAGCTGCTATGGTCTACGGTGTTGGTTACTCATAAGTCTCAAGGGGAATGAAGTGGATGCAGACTAGTGGACCCCAGGTGTGGGACAGCCCAGGCTCCTGCAGCTTGCCATTCGAGGGCTGACAGGTGAGATTTGTCAGCTTGGAATGACTGCTCACTAATTTGAGAACACTAATAAGGGAATATGACTCAAAATAAATATTTTGGGAAACTCTTTCTTAAAAAAGTGTCATCTGAGTTTTGAATGGGGAAGGGGACATATTAATACTTTTGTTAATGGTAGGAGCTATTTCAAGATCATCTGATGTTTTTGTAATTCTTCTTTGGGGAAATAGAGTATCAGGATTTTCCACAAACTCTTGGCCCACTTGTCTTTTTTGGGATAGGAAGGGGGATGCATAATCAACTTAGTTCACAATATACTTAGCTTTGAGCTACTCCCTACTCCTATAATGATTTCCAGTTGCTTTATAATTGCGAATTGCATGTTATTTGATTGCATATTCCTGCTTCCCCAAGGAAAAATTTTATATAAATTGAAAAATTTACCTCCACACCTTAATTTGAGGAAAAATTCAAAAACTGATGTTTAAAAATGTGTTCTTTATTTGTCGTTTACTGCAAACAAATGAACTTCAAAACTAGAGAATGGTCACAAAGCAGTTCAGCATCTGTCTACTGTCCTTACAAGCTCAGAAATGAGGCAGAATAAATCAAACCTGTTTGAATGAAGTTTCCCAGCAACCACACCTTTCTGCCCTTATAGACTCAAGCTTAACAATCTATACAAATGCAAAATGTTTGTTAGGTAGTCACACATCATCGCTTTCTCTGAAGGGCAACAAGCTATATGGACATGAATGCATTTCGCAGTTGTGGGAACCAGAGTTCAAGCGGAGAGAATCTATATTTTAAGACATCCTTCTGGCCTGAAAAGTTAGTGACTCCACTGTGTCTGGTTCTTTAAAAAAATGGAAATATATATACACACACACACACACACCTGTTAACTATCCAGATCATTAGGTTGATGATACCACCTAAAGACACGACAATGAATCATAAAAGATATTCTCACAGTTTTCAGTAAGCCTATTGCATAAATTCAGCTGCACTTCTTTATGATGGCCCACTAATTGCAGAAATGTTGAAGAAAGCCCTAGCTTAGCCCCGGGCTTTGCTCTAGTCTGTAAAATGGAACATTTATCTTACAGAAGGATCTGAGACTAAACAGGTCATTTCTCCCAGCTTCAACTCATAGGGAAGAGAGAGAAGACCTGATGGAGACAGACACTCTCCCCTAAACACTTCAACCTTGTTTACCCAAGGCATTCATTACACCATATTTGAGGATGAGCACTGCACTAAGCAGTCACTGAGCGGGTAAGAATAAAACATCACTTGGGAAAAACCTGGGAATTCTTAAGCTGCAAACAGGCCAGGGTGTTTAGCTTACCTCTTATCACTTATTTGTATTCTAGTCCAATACAAAGGCTTCATGGGACAGCTGGGCTCAATGGCTGGCTTTCGAGGATATTGGCTAGAAGGAGACCCAACTCCAAAGAAGAGTCCGGGAGGAGGCGGGGGTGTCGGAGGAGGAGGAGGCCCCCCACTGCTAGGCAGAGGAGGTAAATTAGGAAGTGGGGGTGGAGGAGGGGGTGGGGGAGGCCCAGCACTTGGAGGTAAAGGAGGTGGTGGAGGTGGTGGTGGTGGCAGTCCGGCACTCACAGGTGCTGTAGGAGGTGCTGGTGGCAAAGTTTCAAGTCCAGGTGGAAGCGGAGGAGGTGGGGGAATGGGGACTGGAAGGGGTGGTGCCGGAGGTGGTGGTGACACCTTCTGCTGATTCGATGAGATGCCTTCCACAGACTGAAGTGGGGCATGGATGTCTTTGTTGTCACTGGGGGGAGAAAGTTGGCTTAAAGAGGAGATATTCAGCTTTTTGGGTACTATTTGGTTACTTCTGGTTGTCTTGCTTTCGCCTTCGCAGGGTTTCAGGAAGGTCTCTCTGTCTGTCTGGATGCACACGTTTCTGTAGGTCTTTGGAAGGTAGTCATCATCAGTGGAGACGCACGCATCTCTCATCTCTTCGCACCCACCTTGCCATCGGTGTTCCAGCTCATGCTTGAGGTTCTCAATGGTTTCTTCTAGTCTTGCTGTTATTGCTGCATGCTCGCCCCGGATACGGAAGGCTCTAAGTTCAAATTGGGCCTGGAGTGATACCAAGGAGAAAGAAAGTAAAGAGGTTATGCAAAATAAACACCAATAACACAACACCACTGCTGTGCCACTATCGCATAAAACATCCCCACAAAAAACAAAAAAACAAACCAAATCGACCTTCATTGAGTCGTTTCCCACTCATACAGAACCTACAGGACAGAGTATGACTGCCCCAGAGAGTTTCCAAAGAGCACCCGGTAGATCTGAACTGCCAATCTTTTGCTTAGCAGATGTAGCAGTCAACCACTATGCTCCAGGGTTTCCCCACTATGGCACAGCCCATGTAAATCAAAGACACAGAGACATTCCTTCCAGAATTCAAAAAGGTATAAATTTCACTTTATGAATTTTCTGGGGACTTAAAACAGTTGACGTAGAAGCGTAATTTCATCCAATCTGAGCTCATGGGGAATAATTACCATGGATTACGGTTTCAAATCAAACTGTCACTTAAGAACTTTCACCCGGTTTTAATATCAAATACAGAACTTTTAATAAAGGTTTGGTCTTGCTTGAATGTATCTTTTTTAACTTTTGGTTTGGGTTTGGAAAGAGGACACTATAGAAAAAAGTTGGGTTGAAGAGCCTTCTGGCTTGGAGCTGCGGCTTACACAGGCGTCCTTCGAATGCCTTGCCTTTACGAGGTGGCGTTCCCAGGCCAGCACAGCAGAAACAAAAGGTTCAGAGGAAGAACAAAAGCATACACATACTTTTTTTAAATTATCACATCAAGGCTCCCCATAGTCTATTTCATAATCATTTATACTACAGCAATAAACAAGCAACATAATTGCATATACAGTATGAGAATATTAGTTTGTGACATTTTTCTACATATGAAGTACTTTAAATTATACTTAATAAGACATCGACCTTTTTGATATATATTCCTTCAGTTATTTTAACACCTTGAATCTATAGTTTTACATTTATTAGAAAAGAGCTGGTGTGTGTTCAATAATTAGCTAGTCTATTTTCCAGCATTCAGAGCAGTTCAGCTTATTGCAGTCAATGAAGAATCAATAAAATTTATAATTTCATGAGAGTTTACAAAAACCCTGCTTAACAGTCACTAAACATTTGGGTGAATTTATTTAATTTCTGCCTCCCTCATCTGATTGTCAGCTCCACAAGATGTAATCAGTAATGACAGTCTTTGTCTTCACTCCTGTGTCTCAGCAGCTAGCAACAGCGAGTACATAGCATTAACTGCAGGGACAAAACCACTGCCATAGCTATGTTCCCCTTCATTTCTTCAAGAGTCATCCTTACGGCTAACCAAGACTTCCTTCAGCTATGCTTTCAGCCAACAAACATTCAAAACACAAAAGTAGACATAAGTGCAGGTTCCTTTCACATTGAAAAGAAAGTATTTTTAAAGCCTAGTCAGGCAAGGTAAAGAAAATAAGAAACTTCTCTACCTTTATCGACAAAAATTTCACCCTTTTTTCATTTGATTTTTTTTCACTAGGTTTGCCACTTACCTAATATTCATTCCCACGTCAGCTCTCCAACAGCTACGTTCAGTAGAATTTAGAGACAGGCTTTTTTCTATCTCTAGTTTTTTCCCACATGGGGACAAAAGATCTTAGGACCCTATTTCTTGTGTAGCATAAAGGGCTAAGTGCTTGAATTCTGGATTCACATCATCTGGTTCACATCCTGGCTTAGCCACTGAACTAGCTCCAGGGCCTCAAGCAGGGAACTTGGTGTTTCCATACCTGAGTGTCCTTAGGATCACAGCAGGATGACAGTGAGCCATGATCTCTAAAGCTTCCATAAAGGTAAAAGGAGACCCCTCATGCAAAGCAGTGGGCCTTATGCTTGGACCACAGTAAATGTTATTGTTAGTTACGATTGCTAATAAACATTTTAAGAGTAAAAGGTTAACCAAGTTTTAATTATTGGTCTAAATTTCAAATAATGTCACCTTTGTTGAGTGATAGCCATAAGAGTAGGAAACACTTTAACAACCAGAATAAGCAGTGTATTACAAGCACAAAACTTGGCCCAGCCTTAAGCACTTGGCTGCTAACCAAAAGGTCAGTAGTTCAAACGCACCAGCCACTCCTTGGAAACCCTATGGGGCAGTTTTATCCTGTCTTTTAGGTTGCTATGGTTTTGTTTTGGTTTTCATGAATTCTACTATCAATTGTCTGAAAGTGATTTCAAGCTTTATTCCACTATGTGGTCAAGATAATCTTTCTGTCTCTTCTTCCTCCAATCAATCATTGACTTCCGCCCTGAACTACTGCTCAGAAAAAAAAAAAAAAAATTTAAATGACGTACTCAGCTCTGCCACACACACAAAAAAATACTTTTGGCTGCTGTTTCCAACAAAACCTTCTAAGAACATAAAGATTCAAATAATTATGAAAAACCAATAATTTTCCCCAATTCTTAGCCTCTGAATAACATAAGGCATGTTTCATAGAAAAACATTCCCTTTAGCAAACAGCTAAACTGTATCTAAAGCAAGGGCCTTGGTTACCACCTCTCCTCTCATCCTTTGTAAGTCTCAACTACTCATCTATTGAAGCTGCTTAAGCTGGTGAGTATTCCTACCTATTATTTTGGTACGTTTATTTAGTATATAGTAAGTAGAGCATAAATTAAGCAGGTTACATCACCTTTCTGTGCCTCTGTTTCTCAGAAGTAAAATAGGGCTAACAACACAATCCATTTCACAGGTAGTTACGAAAATCAGAAAACACATGTAAAACAACATAGAGGAGGGTACTGGGGGTACAGGAAGTGCTCTAAAAGTTTGTTATCATTGTTATTGTCCCTGTACTCTCTGGCAGGTCACAGGTGCCAGTGGTCCCATCAATGTACTCTGAACTCTTTGCATGCTTCCCAGAACCATGTTCCATCTAGGCCGGTCTAGCCACATAAAGCAAAAACTGCTGTTACTGTTGTTAGCTGCCACTGAGTTGGCCCTAACCCAAGGCCACCCTATGCAGAACTTAACAAAAGGCTGCCCAGTCCTGCCCAGTCCATTCCTGTGGCAGGTTACAAACTGGACCATTGTGGCCCACAGAGTTTTCACCGACTGACTTTTCAGAGGCCGACTGCCAGGCATTTTTTTCCCACTTCGTCTTAGTCTGGAAGCACCACTGAAACATGGTCAGCATCACAGCAACATGAAAGCCTCCAGTGACAGCTGGGGGACAGCTGCATACACGGCACACTGACAAGGAACCAAACTTGGGTCTCCCACCTGGGAGGCAAGAATTCTGCCAGTGAACCACCACGGTCTCAAAAGCAAAAAGGAGCCATCAAAATCCTCCTTTAAATTCTTCTAGCTGTCACTGTTTCTTATCTTATCTCTCCTTTCACAGTAGAACTTTCTGTAAAACCACTGAAACCCTGCTTTATCTACTGTCTCACCCAGTCACTTCTTAAACAACTCGTCAGTTCCCATCTCCACTATACTACTGAAACTCCATGATTTGATTGTTATATTTGCTCAGTATTTTGCAGTAATCACTCTCTCAGTCACATTTCCTAAAGGTGACTGTTGCCCATATCTTGAAATTCTCTCTGCCTCCCTAAGCTTCTGATACACTCTCCCCTCCTTTTCTCCCTATTCCTCTTCTCTCTCCAGTCATTTCCTCCAGGGAAGCCTTCAGTGTTCCCCAGCACCCCATTTTCCTCAGCACGTTTGCTTTTTCACACCATACAATCTGCCTAAAAACCACCAAATCAAATCCATTGTCATCAAGTCAGTTTTGACTCAGAGACCCTATAGGACAGAGTAGAACTGTCATGCATGATTTCCTTTCCAAGGCTGTAAATCTTTACAGAAGCAGACTCCAACATCTTTCTCCTGGGGAGTGGCCAGTGGGTTTTTACTGCTGATCTTTCAGTTAGCAGCCAAGCACTTGCATCACTGCACCACCAGAGCTCCTTAAATCTAAGTAACTTCATTTATTATATGCTGGTGATTTCACATTGGTGCCTTAACACTCTAACTCCATGCCCCCTCACCCCTGGCTTAGTTTGCCAATGTATTTAATCAGCCACCTCAGACTCAAGTGGCTGACACTGAACTCATCGGTGCTGTCAAACCCTTGCTTGTTCCTCTGTCAAAATTCCTTCTGACAGGTCATGGCATTATCATCTTCCCAGTCATCACAGTCAGAAGTAGGGATTCACACTCAATTCCTTGATCACTCTTATTTCCCACATACTACTTGCCAATGAGTTCCACTGACCTCTCTGATCTATTCATTTCTTTCATAGCCACTGCCTCAACTCCTCACTGGGTCCTCTTCACATGCATAGAGGCAAGGGTCACCTATTTTTCCTGACCCCAGTTTAGCCACACTGGTCCAGAGGAATTTCCTTTAAAATTAATGCAGGTGCTTATTCCTTAAAATCCTTCCGTAATTATCCATTACATAATTATCTATAACTACTACATAGCTAACACTGTGACATCTTTACCATGGACATACTGTATACTCTTATCTTTTTTCTGTTTACTGTCTTCCCCTTTGGTGCCTGCCCCTTCTCCAGGTATGCCCTGGACTCCCGAGTTACATAACTTTTTGCCCCTTGCAGAGCCATATTCTTTAATGCATCTGAGTCTTTGCTAATGTTAACGTCTTTTAATACTTTTCCTTTGCTGCAAACATACAAGGTTAGGAGACAATTAGCATTGTCCCACGCACAGAACTGATGAATGGCTTCCTCACAACTTGTATTTACTGACAAAACTACCCAATAAGAAGGAAAACAATGAATTTCCATCTACTCCACACCAATAAGCTGAGGTTACACTGTTGCTGCTGTTGCGTGCCAGTGAGTCCATTCTAACTACTAGAAATCCTATCACATAGAGTAAAATTCCATCCTTTAGGGTTTCCAAGGAGCGGCTGGTGGATTTGGACTGTACACCTTTTGGTCAGCAGCCAAGCCCTTAACCACTATGCCACTGGGGCTTACAGATTACACTTAGAAATCCTTTTTAAATCATTCTAATTTTGTCTGAGTTCTGTTCCTGAGCTCAGCATGACAGTAACTCAAAGTGATTAGAATAAGAAGTATCTCATTGACTCACTATCTGCTCATATCATTTCAAATTATGTCTGACTCTGTTACAAATAAATATCCGAGTCCATGCATTCCTACTTTTTGCTCTTCCTCCCATTGCCACCTTTTACTCTGAGCATGGAAGTTACACACTGTTGTATAATTTGGAGCCCCAGCTAGAAGGACTGATAATGATTTGGTGAGTCCTCCACAGAAGATTACAACTTTCTGTCTGATCACCATGTACTCCCTGACAACCTTTGCCCAGGAACCTGCAAATCTTTATGAAATGGCAAGCCCAAGCCTCTATAACAAAGTCTGCAGATGAGGCTGGGTCAGAGAATATAATTGCTTTCAACTCTGTTTACTTTTATTTTCACATTGAACAGGTTACTTGTAGGTGGTAAATGAAACAATTACAAACTCATCATTCATTTTTGGATAAATGTTCTTCAGAATATATGCAGCTCATCAGCTGCCCTCTCCTCCTTCTCCCCCATTCTTCATCTGCTGTTTTCCTGTGCTCAACCTACCACATCATTTGAAAGAAGACAGGTACTGAGATTTGACATCTTCCCAATCTTTCCCTCTGGGACTTCACCCAAGCTTTAACTATATTCTTTTACTCACTAAAACGTTGGCTGCTACTGCATACATTTTTAATGTTATCATCTTCTCATCTGCATAGTGTGCTGTTAACTATCTCCATTTTTTCTCTAAGCAAGATTCAAATCCATAATCTTTAAGATCTCTATCCCAATTAAATCCATTCTATTTCATTCACTCTTTTCCCTCACTGGTACTATTTTAAACTAGGGCTGCTGTGAGCTGGAATCAATTGGAAAGCAACAGGATTTTTGTTGGTTGGTTGGTTTTGGTTTAACATAATGGTTCTCAGCCCGGGGTTTCTCTCTTCAAATCCCCTACAAAGTTTTAAAAAAAGTACTGAAGCTCAGGCCCTTGCCCAAAGTTCCTGATTTAATTGGTTTAGAGGATCCCTAGTATTCCTAAAGTTCTCCAAAGGATTCTAACGGACAGCCAGAGTTGAAATCAACAACAACCAACACAGCTGGGAGAATATAACATCACACTGATGACAGTATCAGTTAATTCTTTGGCAATGACTCTTAATTAGATTATTTCAGAATCTCCAAAGGGGCATGAATTACTTGAAAAAACCCAATAAACAAGCTTTTTGTCCTCATAAAAGTGATATCCCTTCATTACCAATATTGAGAATAATTACATAGTAGAAAACCCTCAATTTTTTCATAATATTCATGGCTCTTGAAAACCTAGTATACGCCTAAATTTCAGACCTTCTCATACTTTTCCTATATTGTGCCACCATGGACTTTCACGTAGGATATCCTCAATGTCATTCCACAACCCATCTGGTCTTTGACCATTAGTGTACAATGTGTCAAATTTACTCTTCAGGTTGTCTCTAAATTCAGGCGGGATACACTCAGTGTTGTACTTTGGGTTTGATGAACTTGTTTGCTCTTCTTCAGCTTCAACTTGAACTTGGATAAAACAACTGGTGGTCTGTTCTGCAGTCAGAGCCTGGCCTTTTTCTGACTGATACTGAGCTTTTCCAGCATTTCTTTTCACAAGTGCAGTTGATTTGATTGCTATGTTGATTTGATTGCCGCATGGATAGTGACCCTTTACGTTTCATGAAAGATGGTATTTGTGATGAAGAACTTATCAGTCTTGCAAAATTCTCTCGTGAGATTTCCAGCATCATTTCTATCATAAAGGCGATATTTTCCAACTACTGATCCTTCTTTGTTTCCAACTTTTGCATTACCACCATCAGTAATTATCAATACATCTTGATGGCATGCTTGATCAATTTCAGACTGCAGAAGTCTGTAAAAATCTTCAGTTTCTTCATCTTTGGCCTTAGTCGTTCATGTGTCAATTTGACCGATAATTATATTAAATGCTCTTCTTTGGAGTCATATGGATATTATTGTATCGCTGACAGCATTATATACTAGAAAAGATCTTGAAATGTTCTTTTTGACAGTGAATGCAATGCCGTTTCTCTTTAATTCATCATACATGAAGAAAGCAAGAGGTCATTAAAAAGACAGGAAAGAGAAAAGACCAAAATGATGTCAGAAGAGACTGAAACTTGCTCTTGAAGATACAGGTAGCAAAATCAAAAGGAAGAAATGGATGAAACAAAAGAGCTGAACAGAAGATTTCAAAGGGCTGCTACAGAAGACAAGGTAAAGTATAATGAAACATGAAAAGACATCAAGTTAGAAAACTGAAAGGAAAGAATATGATTGGCATTTCTCAAGGTGAAAGAACTGAAGAAAAAAGTCAAGCCTAGAGTTGCAATAATTAAAGATTCTATGGGAAAAATAGTGAATGATGAAGGAAACAGCAAAAGAAGATGGAAGGAATACACAGTCACTGTACCCAAAAGGATGGGTCTATGTTCAATCATTGCCAGAGGTGATCAAGAACCTACGGTATTGAGGAAGAAGTTCAAGCTTCAGTGGAAGCACTGGAGGAAAACAGGGCTGCAAGAAATGACAGAATACCTACTGAGATGTTTCAACAAACAGGCACAGCACTAGAAGTGCTCGTTCATCTGTGCCAAGAAATTTGGTCAGCCGACTCAAAGAGATACACATTTATGCCTAATTCAAAGAGAGGTGACCCAATGGAATGCATAAATTATCAAATAACATCATTAATATCACTAATAGCATTAATGTCAGCAGGCAAAATTTTGAAGATCAGTCAAAAGTGGCAGTACACTGACAGGGAATTTCCAGAAATTCAACCTGGATTCAGAAGAGGATGTGGAATGAGGGATATCATTGCTGATGTCAGATGGATCTTGACTGAAAGCACAGAATACCAGAAAGAATTTTACCTGTGTTTTACTGACTATGCAAAGATATTCATCTGTATGGATCATAACACATTATGACTAACATGGTAAAAGGAGAATTCCAGACACTTGATGAAGTTCATGAAGAACCTGTACATAGACCAAGAGGCAGCCATTCAAACCTAACAAGGGGATACTTCATAGTTTAAAGTTGGGAAAAGTGTTCATCAGGGCTGTATCCTTTCATCATACCCAGTCAATCTCTGTATTGATCAAATAACCCAAGAAGGTAGACCATACGAAGAAGAATATTACATCAGGACGGGCAGTCCATGATATGCTAAATACTCTCAACCATCAAAGATGGCTTCTCTACATGTAAACCTTTTCATGAGTTTTCATACCAGTGGTCTCACACAACACCTGTTCCTCTGTGATGATCTCATTTCACTTAGCATGATGCCCTCCAGTTTGCTCCATGTTGTGACATCCAGTTTTGCCAAGACCATCTGCTCAAAAGACTGTCCTTTTCCCCTGTGACAGACTTTGGGCCTTTGTTCCAGGCATCTTTGTTTCTACGGTGTGTCTTTTATAAACAGCATAGTGATGAACCCTGTTTTTTAATCCCTTATGTCACTCTCCATTTATAGTTGCACTTATGTCATTTACATTCAGTTGAATTGCTGACAGGTGTGAATTCATTGCTGTCATTTTGTAGTGCTTTTGTTTTTGTGGTGCTGACATTTTATTTGCTCCTCTTACTCTCCTGTGTGGAAATCCTTTAGTTTGTGGATTTCTTTTTCATTTCTTTTGTTTTTTTAGATTTATGTTTTTACTGAGACTTTGTTTTTCTTCTTTAATTTTGATGAAAATGTTCATTAACTTTTTTTGTGTATCTTGAAATTTAGCATTACCTTCTCATGTTTGACGCAGTTTATGAGGTCTGATAGCAAACTTGACACTGTGTGCTTACGTTGCCAGCTCTGTACAAACAACTCAGTAAGGTATCATAATCTTGGTGTATCAGTGTCTCACAGTATGTTTGTGTCAACGTGTAATCAGGGACATGTTAGTCCAAGTTTATGGAGATAACGCCATGAAGAAAATGGCAGTGTACAATGAATTAAATGGTTTTCTGAGGGGTGAGAAAGGTCACAGATGAAAAGAGGTCAGGGTGGGCAGTGAGCAGAACTGATGAAAACACTGCAAAAATTCATCAAATTGTGTGTGAATTGTGTGTCATGTGGGCCAGAAGATCCCTAACTGTATTTGACAATAATTTTCCCTTGTCTTTGTTGCCAATGAACTTTCTAGGTTCATACTGCATTGTAATTGTACATGTTATCTTCTTTATAAATCTAAAAGTTCCAGGAGGATGAAAACCACATCTTATTCATGTTTCAACTTCCAGAACTTTGCATACTACTTTGTTAGTGATTCACGAATGCTTCTTGAACTGAATTAAGTTGGAATTATTTCTTTATGTTTAAATATTAAGACTTCCTGTCCCTATGTATTACTCATGCAACTAGACTAGACCCAAAACAAAACCAAATCCATTGCTGAGTTGATTGTGACTCACATAGACCCTAAAGGACAGAACAGAACTGATCCATAGAGTTTCCATTGACTTGATGACACTGAGTTTGGTCCTTTTATTTTAGTATAGACTTTCCAAGGAGCAGCTGGTGGATTGGAACTGCTAACCTTTTGTTTTGCAGCTGTACCTTGCCACAGCTCTTAAGTACTGTTCTACTAGGACTTTAAAAATAGACTCAGCTCCCCCAAAACACAGAGAAAGATGTGTCCCCTTCTTTTATATTTAGGTGAACAGCACAAACTGTAAAACAGGTTTCTATTAATTCACGTGTGTCAGAGTACAACTGTGCTTCATAGTGTTTGTAATGACTAAGTTGTTTTGGAAGTAAACTGCCAGGCTCTCCCTCTGAGGTACTTCTGAATGGACCTGAACTTCTAACATTTAGGTCAGCAGCAGAGTACACTAACCTGTTTGCACCACCACTTCTTAATTGTTATTGCCTAGAAAATCCAGATAAAAGATTCAGGTGTTTTTTTTTTTAATGCAAGCATTTATAAAAACAAGGTTGATCCTGTTTGGTTTTAATGACTTGAAATATTTAATACAGACACATGCTGTCTCCAGAGGGAGCTCAAAGGCTCATAAACTATCCAGTAGAACTGAACTGCATTTGTGATTCTAATCAGATTAGGTACTGAGCTCTAAGCAACTCCCCCAGCCTCCTCAGGGGCTAGTCCTCCCTTCTCCTACCAAATCCTCATTATTTTTTAATATCCTCCACATCACTACTGCTTAGAGATATCATCGAAGGAACACAGTGTACTGAAACCCAAGCAAGAAAAGGAGACTTTGGCTTGTCTGGTCCCCACAATCACGTCTGTCAAAAAGAAGGTGGAAAAATGTATGCCGATGAAAGACAGCATGTTGGTGCCAAGCACCATGGAAAAATCATCCATTAGTATTTCGTTATGAACATTTTCTCCCAAAGACGCTGCCAGAGCTAATAAAAAGTCAGGTTATCTGCTGTACAGCCTGATTAAGTCAACTGTCTCCAGGGTCTATTCCAGCTTGACATCCCTAGGTCGGGGAAAGCCAGACAGTTTCCTGGGAGCTGCAAGGAAACCTCATCACTTCGGAAGAATGCTGTGAGCAGAGAGGAGAAACGGAAATGTAGCTTGACAGCATTCAGGTCGCACAGCACACTCAGTTAAGGAAAAGATGGTAGTTCTATGACTTTGGATGTGGGCACCCAGGTTTTCATGTTTTGTTTTTGAATGTTGTAGAGAAAATTTCAATAGCCCTCTATTTAGGGGTCCACTACAAAAAAAACACTTTTCTATATTAATGAAAAGAATTGCACGGGTTTAAGGAAAATCCCACAAATTAACAATACTTGGTTTTAATTAGCTATTATCAGTATATTATCTTATTCTTATCAGAAATTAAAGCACATCGTGTTACAGCTAAAAGGCCATCTCAGGGACACTCAGGCACATGAGGCATATTTGATATATCACTGCAATAAGAATTTCTTAAGAGAGAAAAGAGGCTCTGGTGACCCAGTAGTTAAGAGCACAACTGCTAACCAAAAGGTCAGCTGTTTGAATCGACCAGCCTGTCCCTGAAAACCCAACGGGGCTGTTCTTTTCTGTCAGATAGGATCCTATGAGTTGAAATTAACTTGATGGCAATGAGTTTAGTTTGTTTTTAAGAAAGAAATAGAGAAATGGGACAGGAAAAGAACAGCCATCAAAATGATGAAACAGCTGATCCTGGAATCAGTAGAGAACACAAAGCAAAATTATATGCCACCCCCTCAAAAAACAAAAACAAACCCATTACCTGCAAGTCAACTCTGACTCTTAGTAAGCCTATAGGAGAGAGTAGAACTGCCCCACGGATTTCCAAGGAGCAACAGGTGGATTCAGACTGATGATCTTTTGGTTAGCAGCCATAGATCTTCAGCACTGTGCCACAAACGGGGTAAGAAGAAGAAAGGTTCTGGTCTTCAGTAAGCTTTGTCCAGGCTGAGTCATGAGGAGGCAGACAGAATTGACAAGGAGTGCACCAGACATTGTCTACCAGGTGTCGTCATATAGTCCCTGCTGATCCGTACGGCAGCTATTCTGAGGAAGGTGCCCATTATACAAACAAGATGCCATAGCTTGAAGATGGTAATAATAGAGTTGGAATTCCGGTTATTTGATATTAAAATGAATGTTCTTTGCACTTTACCATTTTAAATTGATACCAAATGTTTTATTTATCTCGTGCTGTTTTAACTGAATTACCACAAGTGTATGACTTTAAAAACAGGAATTTTATTTGTCATAGTCTAGTCAGTTAAAAGTCCAAATTCAGGGTGTCAGCTCCAGGGGAAGGCTTTCTCTGCCGGCACTGGAGGAAGGTCCTCGTCAATCTTCCCCTAAACTGGAGCTTCTGAGGTACAGGGATTGGGGTCCTGTCCAAAGAACTCAGTTAACGCTTTCTTGATAGTTGGAGGTCCTCCAAATATCAGCCTGCCTCCCTCTCTCTTATACCTCAAGAGACTGCCTCAAGGCACAAAACAAGGCCACACTCTTGAGTTCTGCCTCACCAACACAAGTGCCCCCCCCATCACCCCTCATTAATATTCTAGAAGCAGGAATTCTAACATGGAGGAACACCACTTAATACCAGGAACCAAGGCCTAGCCAAACTGCTACACAGATTTTTGGGGAACACAATTCAATCCATGACACCAAGTGGTTTCTTAGCTTGATACTGGGTAAATTAATACTAACTTCTAATTATAATAATTAATGGCTAATAAGATTATATACTACTTATTGTTTACAGTGCATCTGTAGCTCATTCAAACAAAGCCACTGCTGTAGTGTTGACTCTAACTACTAGTGACCCTAGGGGACAGGACAGAACCGCTCCATAGAGAAAGCGTGGTGGATTTAAACTGTCAACCTTTTAGTTAGCAGATCTTTCAAAGGTCAGCAGACTTTTAGGTTAGCAGACCTTTCAGTTAGCAGATGTAGTACTTAAACACTCTGCCACCAGGGTTTCCTATAGCTCATAAGTAGATAAAATTGTTGCAATAATCTGTGAGATGGCTGGTATTATGGTTGTTTTCTTGATGACAAAAAGGCAGGAACAGAGAAATTAAGTGACTTGTCAATAAGAGAGAGAAAGACTCAAATTCAGACCTTTTCATTCCAAGTCTAGTGCTCTTTTCACCTTATCACTGATCATGGATTGAATAGTGCCCCTCCAAAAATACATGCAGTAATTTGGCTGTGCCAGGATTCCCCATATTCTGTGACTGCCCTCCATTCTGTGATTTTCGGGTGCGGTAAATCCTAACCTCTGCCCGTGACTAACAGTGGATCATGTCAGATAGGATTAGAGCGAGATGGTCAATCCCTTCTTAAGGGGACCTGCCTGCTCAATTATAAAAGGAGTTTCCCTGGAGTGTGTCTTGCACCACCTTTTATACTACAAAGGATAAAAGAAAAAGGAAGTAAGCAAAGAACTGGGAATGTCACACCATTAAGAAAGCAGCACCAAGAGTACAGCCCGTCCTACATACCTGAGGTTCCTGCACCAAGATGCTCCTCGACCAAAGACTAATACAACACGAGGATTTTCCTCCAGAGCCAATAGAGGGAAAGTCGTTCCCTGGAGTGAACATGCTGAATTTGGACTTGTAGCCTGCTGGACTGTGTAAGAATAAGCTTTCCTTTGTTAAAGCAATCTACTTTGTGGTATTTCTGCTAGAGCAGCACTAGATGATTAAAACACTGATCCTCAGTAATTAGTAATTCTTCTCATTCTATACACTGTAAGAAGTCAGGTTGTCAGCAGAGACAGACATGCTTTCTAATAAAAAATGCTTTCTTTAAAATATTTGCCCACCATACTTCTGGAAAAAAGCTTAAGTCATTCAGTAAAGAATAGATTTGAAGTTGTCAGTTCCCAGGTACGTTAGGACAAGCACTGGCCAAGAGTCTAGTGACCTTGACTCTACTCCAGATTATCCCAGTCATTAGCTACTTGCCCTCAGCCAAGTTACTTACTTTCTCCCAGCCTCACTTTATCAATGTTGAAATGAGAAGCTTAAGGAAGATAATCAGTAAGGTTTCCTCTAGTTTTAAAATGCTAATTATTACCACACCCATAACTTTATATCTCTTTCTCCAAACTTCCTTGTATAGTGCTCTGCTTATGAATACTTCCTAAGAGCTTAAAGCATAGTACAATCTCAGTCATAAAAGAAAGTATCCCAACTTGCATTGCTAATACAAATATTCATACAAGGGCAAACACACTCATTAAGGTGTTCTAAAAAACACACCAGCGGCTGAATATGCAAGTCGGAGAAAAGTTGTGCATCATTGCTAAAAAGCCACCATTAGTCTAATTGTTCAGAAAAACACTTCAAAAGTAATTAAGGGCAAATCACCTGAGGAAATAGTGAGTATGTGAAACAGAAAAACTTATAAAATCTGGACTGGGTCAAAGTACATTTTTGTGAAATAGAAGAAAGACGTTTACTTATTGGGACCTTCGGTAACACTTCCGAGTTACTAATATCACCAAGTATGGTTAAGTCACAGAATGGGTACACCATGGGATACTATGGAAATAATTTTCAGACTCCATGTTTTCCACAACATAATTTTAAACCTAAGAGAAAACCCAAGACTGCACAGTTTCAGGCGACGAGCCAACACACTAATTCCTTCTCTATTAGGAGAAAAGACTTGGAATTTTACATTGTATTATTATTATTACTACTGAAGTTACAGTAAATCCAAGGAAGTGCGACCTATTCTGGGATACGTATGACTTCCGACGCAACACATGGTAAATGCTCAGGCTTGGTACTGTGAAAAATTGGGGCTCTCCAAGTAATGACAGTCATCACTGTACTGTTTTTCTCTCAGTTCTTCATGCTGTTGTATATTAAGGGCTATTATCATCCTTATGCCCAATACAAACATTTTGTAAACTGCGACAGGGACTCTTCCATTATTTTTGCTTCATACACTCCCAACTTTTATTTTTTCATTGGATAGGGGAAGGAAATGAAAAATATTATTAGGTCACTTACATACCATTACAATTGGGTGCAAAAAAGCAGGGGCCAGTTGTTGAGTTCCGTCTGGTACAAAAGTAAAGACAAAACTTTTGCATAAGACTACTATAATGCAAAAGTTTTGCCTTTGCTTTTATACGATAAAGAACTACTTTCTACATATTTACAAATTATAGAGTTCTCTCATAGAAAAGAGAGGCTCAGAGGAGTGGTTGTGGTCGACTCCCTACTAATGAGCTTACTCTTCACAGAGGTGATGTATAAACGAGGTCTTCAAGACACCAAAATGAAGCAAGACTATCATCTTTCTACCACCTAATACACAAACAAGAATATACTGGGTATCTGCAATGTACTAGGCCTTATGAAAAGTATCACAGAAATGACCATAAATAGGAATCAGAACTTTGAGAAGTTCATATTTTAGGAAAAAATAGCAATGTATTTGTGAGTTAGTGGGTTTCACAGTCTCTTTACTGCTGTTGTTATTTCCTTGACAACTGAGGAAAATCAATGACAAAGTGATTTGTCCCACAAAGGATTCTCAGGTTGTCTGTGTTGCTTTTATAATGCCACCAGTCACAAGTCACTACAGACTAGACATTTATCAACCAATCTTGCTGAATCTATTTACTTGACTAAGGAAGGAGGTATTTGGCTTCTTAACTTCATTACCTAATCGAATGACCAATGATACGTGCCTAGGTCACAACCACCCACTCCTTGCAACTTCAAGTTTCCCAAGGATTAGTCACTTGATAAATGTGCCACTGGATATGTTAAAGATTATAGGTTAATCAACAGGAAACGAAACGAGAGTTTACATGGTTTTCATTATGATCCAGGCTCTGGCTTTGGATGTCTCCTTTAAAGGAAGCTAGCAAAAGAAATGTCTTAAATATCCAAAGAGTGCTCCCCCCAGCCAAAAGGCACACTCATTGTGTAAGACATAAGTTGAGAGGCCACAAGAAGGCTCACCAAATTGAGCATAGTGTTTATTCCCTAAGTAATGGGCCCAAGGAGAAATAACTTGTACTATAATTTGAGAGCTTGGGTCAGGTAATGGAAAAAACACTAAAAAGTGGACAGAGCGCCTGGCTTTAGTTTAGCATAAGGCTGCTGTATGCATGACCTTAAATTTACTTCCTATCTCTGGCTCTCATTTTTTCCATTTATAATTTAAACAGCTCAGAAAAAAGATCAGGAGATTTTCAGACAGTTTTTTCAGGGATCCCTGGTGGTACTTTGACTCTGCAAGCACTTTATTTTAATGTCATTTAGGGGTAGGAGAGTGGGGGAGTAGCCTTAAGAATAATTATGAGTTTTAAAAAATGAACAATTAGCTGTTAGGACACAAAATTTACACATTTGGATACTACTGGCACATTCACCTAGTAGGTATACTTGTTTAGGATCTATTTAGAGTCTTAAACTCTTTTACTGATATGAAAAGTAGTAATTCCGCCCTGCTATCTTTACTTTTAAATCAGGCTTGTGAATACACAGGCGGGCTGTGAACATACTGGCACATACACCACTACAGGACAAGTGCACCATATTCAATTAAGCACCACCTAGAGCTCAGAGGACACCCCGGTGGCATAGTGGTTAAATGCTACAGCTGTTAACCAAAAGGCTGGCAGTTCAAACCCACCAGGTGCTTCTTGGAACCTCTGTGGGGAAGTTCTACTCTATCCTATAGGGTCACAATAAGTCAGCATCCTTATCTACTAGACACAGGCAGAGTTTAGGATATATAGCATAGGAAAATCATAAAATATTGGGAATGGTGACCCAGCCAAATGGCTACACATGTGTTTTGGGGGACACAGTTCTATCCATGACACAGAGCTTATATAATATTGGATACAACTAACAGCAACCGTTTGAGTTTACAGCATCTTCTCAGAGACTACCAAAAACCTAGACATCCTTTATGTTATGGTTTATATGCATGTTTAGATGGTGGCCTTAGAGTGAAAAATGAAAACAAACAAAAAAACACATTGTGGCTAGATGAATCTTTCCTCTAAATAAATTACAATAAACAGTATCCATGTATCATGAGAACGGATGCTGAAATAAACAAGCATTGTGTCATACGGTAAGATGCTAGGGTATCACTAGGTATAAGACAAAATGATGCTTACGTTGAGGTTTTTCTCAAGTTAATTTTTTACATAAAAATTGCTCAAGCCTTCCTTTCCTGTCATACTTGCCACACTTCCTGCAAAAACTACAACAGTTGTTTTCACTGCCATTCCCTCAAGACAGTATCTCCAACTGTGTTCAGTGACAAACATTACTCCAAAAGATTTGCCGTTGTGTCAACATCTTTACTATACCCTTTGTTGAATTTTCCACAAATTTGGTGAAGATTTCCAGCATTCTACTGAAATTACAAAAATCACTACTGTTTTCAAAGTTAATGTAGTCTTTTTTTGTTTGTTGTTTTTCTCTTTTGGAATGCTATAGTTCACCATCCTAGTCCTCTTCCTACCTTTATGATTATCCTGTCTGTTACACTGTCTCTTCCCTTCCTCTTTCCATCATTTAAACATGTCAACTTTATGATGACTCATGTTTTCGTCTCTTTTGATGGCTGATACATGAATAACGCCTTGGCTGCAGCATGCTGTCAGGTATTTGTTGAATGAATGAATGGACAAATTTCCCAAGGTCTCTAACACAACACTTAGAAGTCCCTAAAGCTACTCTGCCTACAGATACTGAGTTCCCTTAGCCAAAGAAAAAAGAAAAGGAAGAAACACTGAGTTGCTACCTAAAACCCTCTAATTTGTGTAATTACTGCTATTATCCATCTGCATTTAATAGAGAAGAAAACTAGGCTCATCAAGGTCATAGTGCTAAGTATACAGCTGCGGTTCTATTCATTCCAACCAGTCTCATGAAACCTTATCAGTTTCTGGTCTATCTCTATACGAACATGGTGCACCAAACACAGTGACCCTCCAGATGGAGTTACCTTACAATACACACAGGTCGAAGACGAGAGTCAACACATTGATCCCAAATGAATCAAAATAAACATCCTATAACCAAAGACTTTAATAATGCTGTTGTGGTGAATGTGTGCCGTGTTTTCATTGGTGAGAATTTTTATAGTCCTAAATATATGTTTCAATATCACTAAGGAATTCAGAAAGGTGTTTCATTTCATATGCATCTACTTGTTAGAAGTTATTTTCCAATATTCCTTCACTGGGCTACACACCAAAACAACTGGAACAAGGCAATGCCTTCAGTCACAGAGAGAGAGCCTGTTTGATGTGCTCTCCATAAGCAACCAAGCTTACTGGACATCTCTAGATATGGATCTATCCAGAAAGAGGTAGAAATGTTTTCAAGCTATACTTGTTTCACTTGGAACACTTGTAACTGAGGATGCATGTGGGATGAGAGGGTACAAGTGATGAAGCGTATCTACACTACTTAAAGGCTTGAAAACAAAAATGGGACTCAGAATAATGGAGCTTCTGAACAGCAAGGGAATTCTAAAACCCCACAGAGAAGGGGATCAATAGCCATCATTTTTCTAAGCAGTTTTGGCAAAGGATCACCCTGATTTATTTGAGCTCACAAAGATCTGACGTAATATTTAAAAAACAGATCTCTTCTTTGTGTAAACATAGATTAAGAAAAATGTAAATCCTACATCTAGATTTATTTTTTTAAGTAGGGACTTCAATTATATATTTATAATCTAGGGTGCTCAATGCCTTAAACAGTTAAGATAATAAATGGAATCTGGCAGAACATTTGTTCTGATTACTGGATGTTTAATGATACTTGGAACATCAAGATATATGTGAAATCACATTCTAGTTTGATGCACACAGAGTAACTTTGGACAAGATCAGATCTCATTTTGACTTGATTTTTTTTCTCTTAGATTACAGACAAACAACATTCTGTTTTTCTCCTGCATGCTCTCTCTAGATTAAGTTCTGTTACTTTTGACAATATTCACCTCCACTATTTGTGCTTTGTGAAAGGATAATTGTTACAAAAAATTATATATTTCAATTTTTTCCAAGTAATTAGAAGATATGAACTTAAGCCACTATTCTTATTTCTTAATACAGAATACAATTCATAGAATGCCTTCAAAATAAATGTTTAAATAGTCTATGCAAAGCTTAAATGCCACTTTAAATTTAGTTTGACAAAGGGTGATGGCTGGCTACAATTGTTTCTCTCTCCAGCAATTTTTTTTTATTTTAAATGTTACAGCTACACATATTAATAATGTGAAAAGACGTGAAGTAGTCCCTAAAAACACACACACAAATTCTTCACAAGACATTCAAAGGTTTATAGGTAAGAACTAAGGTATACAGATTAATGATGATACAGGGTCAGCTGCATGTTTAGACCAAATCTCACGGCTGCTCTAATGTTTCATGCCATCAACATGGTGCCGCTTTATGGAATGTGTTTGTCAGTTACAAGAGATCACACATGCCAGTTTTACATCATGTGTCCTTCATGAAAAAACAAACAGGCTCCAGTATCTACTCTAGTCTTCTATTCTAAATAATTACAAACTACTTACATTTTAAATATTTCCATTACTAGGAATCTCAGTGTTGGATCATCACCTTTCCCCTTCCCTGGCCATCAGAGCAATAGAAGCTTTTCTGATTACATATCCTTAAACACAATATTAATACACCATATGAAACTGATTAGAATGGCTGAGGTGTTTGAAAGAAAGGAAATTTGATTTTTATGAAGAGTGGCATGAAGATCATTTTTCTCAGTTCAAATTTATTTTGTTAAAACACATCTTCCATCTCAGTTGTAGTTTCCACATGTGAAAACAAATGCTTATTTTCTTCCAGCTCACTTTCTTTGTATATTCTTTTCTTTATGTTTTCAACATTTTCATATCAACATAATCCAGATAAGAATAAAAGTGTAAAATTATGTCAAAATGCAACGTACCTGTCAGAAAAACACTTAACAACCCAGTACTAAAATTGGAGTTAACAATGCACTTGTCTTTCAAGTCTCTGAGCATAGTTGATTTTAAAATGTAGATCTTTTGGTTCATAATGCAAAATCTTCTAGTACCATTTGCAGCTTCTCAGTAGTGGTGCTTGGTTGTTGTTTTGGGGAAAAATATGAAATCACTCCAAGAGGCATTCCTGACAGCTGGCCGCCTCTCTGTCTCTCCATCTCTCTCTCTCTCTCTCTCTTTTTTTTTTTTTTTTAGGTAATTAGTTTGCTAATGAGTGAGAAGTGAGTGATGCCCTTGGAGCTCAAGGTTCGAGTCTGGGTCACAAGAGATAAGAGATAACCTAGACACTGATCCCTATCTTACAAACCTAGAAAATCTAGCTTGAGAATTGCACAATAATCCCCAAGCATCTATCAATAAACTCTGGATGCAATTCTCATACTTGCAGAGACAGAAATGTTTGAAAATGGAAAAAAAAATTTCAGACAACTTTCTGACCTTAAAAAGCAACTGAGTTGAAACTGAATTAAACATATGAAAAGTATGACCCTAATTTGTATATCTGTCACAGAAACATGCTTTTGTTCAGATGTCTGAAGATTTCATTAAAAACAGCTATTTTAAATACGCCAAAAATATTCTCAACACCCACCACTCTAGGCTACAGGAAGGTCTTTCCTCTTACCACTTAAATTGCACAGTTAACCCTTTTGTTATCTTTGGCAGAGTGATCACCATATGCAGTAAATGATTGAGCACTGGACTGGGAGAAGACATAGTTTCCAGCGTGTTTCTATTAAGTAGCTAGCTACAGGGTCTTGGGTTTTCCCACGGCTAACACAGTGGATCTCAGTTAGCAGTCAGCACCGCCCCTTGCAGGTAGTCTGCACTCACCCAAATGAACATCCATGCCAGTAACAAATCCTTCTGCTATAAGAAGCATGTTGCCTTTCTTAGGTACAATGAGGAAGAAAAAGACAGGAACCATTAGCCTAGATTCTAAGACCAGTTCATTTAACCTTCAGTTCCTCATCTATGAAATGAATTATCTCAAAATACTTACAAGTTCATGTTATTTTCACCTAAAACCAATACAAATGATCACTCACCATAAGCTGCCCAAACATTGTACATGTGATAAATGTGCATTTAAGATAATCAAGATTAAACCCTGTTTCCCCAAAGACAAGTAATAAGCTACCCAAAATCTTGAAAAAAACCTAAGAATACAGTTTTACTAGTATAGTTTCCCATGTCTCTGAACTTGAAAAACACTACCTGTGAAGTCACTTAGTTTAAATCCAATTTCCATTAAGAGGAAAAACAATCCATGATAAATTTATGTATGAATATATGTAACAATGGAAACTCTGGTGTCATAGCGGTTAAGTGCTATGGTTGCTAAACAAAAGGTTGGCAGTTCAATTCTAGGGGCTCTCTGGAAACCTTATGAACAAGTTCTACACTGTTCTGCATGGTTGCTACAAGTTGCAATCAACCGGATGGCAATGCTTGTTTTCTGTTTTTAAATGTAATACTATGATATATAACTATTTGTCATTTACTAAAGATTTATGCCCACCTTGTATTCTACATTGCAGGTGAAAGGGAGAGGGAAGTTCCTCTGTTTTTATGAATAATAATTTGAGAGAGTCTGCTAAGTGCATAAACTGGGCATAAGGAGTCTGAGACTACAGAGGAGGCAGCTTGGGAAATGATGGATGGTGCCATGAATGATGTGGCATCCTTACTGGGCTGCAAAGGATTGGTGAAGGTAACGGGTCAGAGTGTGAACAATTCAAGTAAAAGAAAAAGGCATAGCAAAGAAAAAGGCAAAGCAATGAAAAAGGCAAGGAAATAACAGAAGAGAAAACTAGAAGACAAACTGGAATCTAATTTTAAAGGCCCTTAAATAATAAGCTACTGAAGTGGGACTTAACTTGTTAAGAAATAGTGAGCAATTAGAGGTGCTTGCCAGTTACAGATTGCTATGTTACCAACCTGTAAGTAAGTTATAATGTGGCCTCAATGTGTGTAAGTTATGACAAAGGTTTAAATCTGAATTATGGCAGTTGAGTGTGAAAGATCAAGTGTATGTAACTGATTATGCAGTTAAAAGTAACATAACTTGGTCATCAACTAGATGCAGAAGCCAAGGGTAAGGAATTGTCAAAGACACAAGTAATGCTTTTGGCCTGGACTTTTAGAACAGTGGGACTCTGAATACACAGGGCAGTTGGGAAAAGAGTGTAGTGGTGTGTTTATATTGAGTGTAAGGAAGTTCAGATGGAGATAACTAGATGAAACCGAGAAGCTCTTTCAACCTTGGGCTTAGAAAATTTTTCTGATGATCTTGGCTTTGGCATTTTAAGTTTGAGATCCTGAAAAATATTTCAGTGTAGTTTTCCAGAAAAAAGTTAGAAATGTGCAACAGAAGTTCAGAAGAAGTTGGAATCCAAATAGAGAGGTCTGAAAACCATTTACATAAGTGACAAAAATAAATGGAGTGTCCAAGGGACAAAGGCTGATGATTAAAGGTGACCTTTTGATATGCCACATTTGAGGGGTGTGGTGGGGGGGCGGGGGGCAGCCAAGAAGATGATGCAGGATAACTGATTGAAGGGGGAAATTGAGGATTTCAGCACTGACACTTGCTCTAGCATCAAGGTCAACAAAGACTGGGACCATCTGACCAATCACTTCATTTGTGGCCTTAAGAGCTGCTGCCTCATAGAGTGGTTATAGAGGGTAGATGGCAGGAGAATCAAATGCATGTAACTAATGTTTGAAAAACTTTGCTGGTAAGAGGACAGCGGCCAGAAGCATAAAAGCTAACAGTCAAGGAAAAGGATTTTAAAGTAAAGGATATCTGTATGTATTATTAGAAATAGAAGATGCTACCTGCCAGAAAGTGAACCACAAATGAGAAAAAGACAAGAGGAGGCAGTAGAGGACAACAGCAGAGAGATAGTGCAGTAAAAAAATCAAGTTCCTTGGTTTATTTTTCTATGCAGTGGGGCAGAAACTAAGAACAAGCAAAGAAATACAGGCATTAATAGTCCATACACAACAGTAACCATTCTTTAATTCTCTGCAGGCTAATTCAGCCTTCTGGTTAAACCTTCACAGAGCTAATTTAGGCTTATTGTAGTTTTCAAACTTCATTTAACCGATCAAATTTGCTTCCCTGATTTCATCCTCTTGCATGTTCCCAATAACTGCACCCACCCCACCCCTTTATCAGTTTACTCCTCTCTGGCTGACTAGTTTCTCTACCTACTCAGATCTCCTCTTAAAAATCTCTTCTTATTTATTATTTAGGTCTAGTGCATAGCTTGTGTCTTAGTCATCTAGTGAACAGAAATACAGTGGATGGCTTTAAAGAAAGAAATTTTGTTCTGTCACAGTCCAGTTGCCTACAAGTCCAAATTCAGGGCAACAGCTCCAGGGGAAGGCTTTCTCTGCTGGCTCTGGAGGAATGTCCTTGTGGTCAATGTTTGTAATGAGGATATATTAAAAGTGACTCAGTGGCCGTGGATCTTGTTAACTATAAGTGACCCCAGAAGAAGGGCCAAAAAATAAGACAGTCTGCTCACGAAAGAGGTACCCCACTTAGTCCTGCCAGTGAAGTGATAAAACTACACCTCCATCATATGAGAAAAACAACAGCTGTCCTTGTCCTATAAGGGAGAGATCACTAAAGGAACAGAAAGCTGCAGCTGGTACCCACTAACAGCCCTGCTTTTCTAAAGCAGAGTCCCCTGCTGTGACATTTGTCTTTGCCCCTACATGTGCCTAGGAGGTGCCTAGCCTCATTTGTGCTGGGCTTGTTGAAGCAGAATCTTTGCTGTGACTCTGGCACTGGGCACTGCCTTAATTTGTGCCCAGGATAAGCCCACTTTGCCTTGTTGCTGGACAACTTCTTTGGTGCTTGTTGATTGGAGCCATGAAGTTTACAACTCTACTTTTTGGAGCCGAGCCACTGCTGTGAACTTTGGCGGTGCCAACACACGCACTTGGGATAAGTCTGCCTTGTACCTGGGCGGTTCCTTTGGGCCATGATCGACAGAAGCCCTATGATGCACAGCCCTGCTCTTGGGAGCAGAATCCCTGATGTAGACTTTAACCTTGGCATCTACAGGTGCCTGGGAGGCATCTAACAGAGTGTTGGGCCCTCTTTTAGAGCCGTGTCCCTACTCCCGCCCTGCTTACTCCAGCAGCTCATTAGCTGACCCTTAACAGCCACTTCTCTAGCCTACTCAGTTGCTGTCGCTGCCTGCTGCCTGATGATACCACCCACTTCTGCTGACAACACCACTCTTTGCAACTCATATTCATCCCTCTGTGTTGCTTTTAACTTAGGAGTCGGTAATGACGACTTCCCACATAAAATATATCTATAATTAACTCATTAATTAAACGCTAACAGCCCCTTCAGCTAAGATATTGCTGGTTTTTCAAGGATTATCCACATAGGCCAATTTAGATAAAGTAACTCAGTAATTAAAGTGTATCATATGAAAAGAAAAAAAAATAGTTTGTGCCTTTGGGGACATAGAACTAAAGTTCTTAGCAGTGCCAGCGTTCTTCTTTCCCTTGCTCACAACAATCTGCCCCTGGACTAGGAACAGTTGGGGTGCAAGGACCCTGGGTCCTTTCCATAGGATGTGCTCTGCTCCCAGCACTGCTTCTTTCCTGATAGTGTGAGCTCCTCCACTCTGTGCTTGCCTCCTTCTCCTCTATATCCCAAGAGACTGGCTGCCTCAAGATACAGTTCAGTCTTACACATTGAGTCCTGCCCGACCAACAGTACTATTGCCCATCTTCCCTCACTGACATCATCAAGGCAGAGTTTACAGCACACAGGAACATCACAATGCCAGGAATCAGGGCCTAGTCAAATTGCTACATGTAATTTGGGGGGGGCACAATTCAATCCATGACAGCCTGTCTTACTGCTGGATAGTAACTTCAAAGATACTGTTGCTGTTGTCAGCTACCGTCAAGTCAGCCCTCAATTGATGGTGACCCCAAGCACAAGGGAAGAAAACATTGCCTGGTCCTGTGCTATCCCCACAACCGGCTGAAGATCAGACTGCTGTAAACCACAGGGCTTTCATTAACTGATCCTCACCAACGGATCACCAGGCCTGACTTCCTAGTCTTACTTAGTGTGAGCAACCCTCTGAAACCAGTTTAGCATCATAGCAACATACGAGCTTCCACCGACAGACAGTGACAGACACACATGAGGTGCACTGGCTGGGAATCAAACCTGGGTCTCCTGCCTGGAAGGTATGAATTCTACCACTGAGCCACTGATGTCCCTGCAAATACTGCCCTGTCTCATCTGAACAAGAGCACTCTCATTTTACTGACTGTCCAAGCTCACTGTTTTCAGAAGTACCAGGGTTATGACTTGTGTCAAGGTCTCTTGAATCCCAGTCTTGTGTTCTTTCTACTATGTTGGGCTGTCTTTTGATTCTTGTCAAGGTGCATATAGTAGCCTCCACTTCCGTCTGAACGTTATAAAGTTCCTGGCTGGCTGTCAGAGACCAAATTTTAAATGGTTGAAATAGCTTGATAAATTGTGTGAAAATTTTATGGTCCTTCCGTCAGACACCATAACTTATTGTCACATAATACATAGTTAGAAGAACCAAAAGAAACCATCACAGAAAGGCAAACAATGTGGAGGTGATGGCCCTTTGACACTCTAAGGCCACAGGCATTATATGGATCCAATAAGAAAGCTGCTTCTATAAGCGAGAGAACAACCTCTTGATCTTGCAAAATGTTTTTGGACACCTAAAGGCTCTTTTATTACTGTGGCTGATTAAAATGAAAAGCCTAAACAACTAAAATGTTCTTTTTGATGAGTTTTTGCCATGAACTATGGACCCTGTAGTCCAGTGGGATTCCAGTCCTTTGATCCTGGGCACTCACATAAATTCAGGGTCATAAAACAACATTGGATTTGATTTTACTGGTGTGGCTGATGTTGCCAGATTTGTAATGCAATCTTGTTTTCTCCCCTCCTCATTTGTGGGTCCATCTACCATTATTTTATAGCAAAAGGAAAAGAATTTCAGCTTGTTTTGGGCAATCAGGGCTTTAAAATTAAGCCATTTCCCTAGAATGTTGGAATTCCACAGAAAAATGATCATAGGGGATTATACTCATCAACACTGAAATCAACATTACTTTATGTGCAGAAAATAAAACCTTCTTTCTGAATTAAAATAGTTACAGATTTTTACTACTCAAGGCAGTTAGAAGACAATGTGCTGGGAAGAATAACTTCCATTTAAAGTACGAAAAATATGGGCAGATTCAGAGTTTATATATTTCCAGCAGGGCTAATTGAAGAAATATTTAAAAAATTGAAAAACAAGTCATTCATAAATGAGTAGCAAGCCATTATCTTAGCTCTTAAACTTCATTTAACTAAAAATAACTGGTATCTGTGAGAGAAGTAAAAAAAAAAAAAAAAAAAAATTCAGTGAGAAGTTTATTTAACAGAGACACAAGAAATATATTAGATGTTTAAATTCATTTCCTTTCCTAATCTCTTAAACATGCTCCTTTGTACTTATGTGTACCACAATACCACATTGTGTAACTTTCAACTTCAGAAACAAAATTGGTACTATAAAAGGTCTCTTAGGGAAAAACGATACGCATAATTATAGAATGCCCTGTATCAGTAAAATAATCAACGTTGTTAGGTGCCATCAAGTTGGTTCCGACTCATAGCGATCCTATGAACAACAGAATGAACAGTGCCCAGTCTTGTGCCACGTCCACAGTTGTTTTTATGCTTAAGCCTGTTGTGTGGCCACTGTGCTGAAACATCTTGTTGAAGGTCTTCCTCTTTTTCGCTGACTCTCCACTCTACCAAGCATGATGTCCTTTTCCAGGGACTGATCTTTCCTGATAACATGTCCAAAGTATGTAAGACGCAGTCTTGCCATCTTTGCTTCCAAGGAGCACTCTGGCTGGACTTCTTCCAGAACAGATCGTTTGTTCTTTTGGTGATCCATCATACATTCAACATTCTTCTCCAATACCACAATTCAAAGGCATCAGTTCTTCTTCTGTCTTCTTTGTATATAGTCCAGCTTTTGTACATATGTGATTCGACTGAAAATATCATGGTTTGGGTCAGGCGCATTTTAGTCTTCAAGGTGACATCCTTACTTTTTAATACTTTGAAGAGGTCCTTTGCAGCACATTTCCCCAGTGCAACGTATCTTTTGACTTCTTGACTGCTGCTTCCAAGGACATTGATTGCAGACCAAAGTAAAATGAAATCTTTGACAACCTCAATCCTTTCTCCATTTATGACAATGTTGCCTACTGGTCCAGTTGTGAGGACTTTTGTTTTCCTGATGTTGAGGTGCAATCCATACTGAAGGCTGTGGTCCTTGATCTTCATCAGTAGGTGTCTCAAATCTTCATTTCCAGCAAGTAAGGTGGTGTCATCTGCATAACGCAGGTTATTAATAGGTCATTCTCCAATCCTGATGCCTCATTCTTCTTCGTATAATCCAGCTTCTTGGATTATTTGCTCAGCAAATAATCAATAGTGGACTCTTTATTATTTATGAAGTGAAGCAGCAGTTTGGGTTCAGTTAGAAAGATTAAAAATATATTTAGTCTACTTGTCAGGCCAGGGAATGCTAATGTAAGCATCTAAATAAATTTAAGAAAACAGTTTTCATTAATTTTGTCTTTCATGACTGGAAAACTGTTCATCAAAACTGCTCTAATTTGAAGAGAAAAATTCCACAGAATATATGCCTCACTATCCTTCCATCAGAGCTTTATAGTATTTCCAGCTGTAGTCTCTTAATCCTTGTTTGAGGCCCCAGTGAACATTTCAGAGTATGATCTATCCAGAGGAATATAATTCCATCTCATGTGCACCTCTTTGCCCTTTTGTGCAAATATACTAATTGCGCCATGGGGAATTGCCATTTTATGAGTTAAAACAGATCAAATATGAGTAGTTTTATCTAGCTTAACTTATCAATCTTATTTATCAAATTTGAAAAGTCATTATTTTACTTTTCCTCAATTAATACTCTAAGTAGTGTTTACTGTATCTATTTGCAACAGACAGACATTCCGCCAAAACATAACAAACCTGTATTACACGGACACCTCCAGTAGCTTCCAGAGATGGTACAAGAAGTTGTCACCCTCTTCTGAAGGGAAATAACTGACTTGCCCATATGCTTACAATTAGTTAGGTTGAAACAGAGAGTGATGCAGTTAGTAAGAAAAAGCTCTCTCATTTCCCACTAAAAATAAATAAATAAAAACCAAACTCACTGCCATCAGGTTGATTCCAACTCATATCGACCCTACAGATGGAGTAGAACCGCCCAGTAGAATTTCCAAGAAGCATCTGGCAGACTGAACCAGCAACCTTCTGGTTAGCAGCTGTAGCACTTAACCATGACACCACCAGGGTCTCCAGTAGGGAAGAGTCAACTGCCCCACAGAGTTTTCAAGGAATTCCTGGTGGAATAGAACTGCCGACCTTTTGGTTAACAACTTTAGCACTTAACTACTAGACCACCAGGGTTTTATTTCTTGATCAAGAGGGTAGTATATTGCCAGCAGCTTCTTCTTCCCTATTAATTAATAAAGTCAACAAACATTTATTCAGTCCTTTCTGGATGTCAGGCACTGTTCTAGGTACCATAGGGAGAATTAAGTTGCAAACATTTGCCTAGAAGCAATAGTGACAAAACTTTTCTTAGCTCCAGTCTTAGTAGAAGCAACCATCAGCATCTGACATAAAGTCAAATCTTGTCCTAAGAGAGCTGTGACCTGTCTCTCTCATACCCCACACTCTAGTCTAAGCTATATCACCTCTTATTGGGACGATAGCAGTGGCTTCCTAACTGTCCTCCCTTCTTCCACTCTTGCCCCACTACAATCCTCGCTTTATGAGAGTAGCAAGAGGGAGTCTTTTGAAAACGCACATCTGCTCATGTCACATACTTCCTTGCTCAGAATTAATCAGTAGACTCTCACTGTTCCTAGAATAAAATTGGGAAACCTGAAAAATACATACAAGACCTTTGAGAACCCAGCCTCTTGACTTCCTTCACTTAGGATAACAAATCAATTTACACAGTATTACTTTCATTTTTTAAATAAAGAGGAGTTGAATGTATCTGAGTGTATGACATATAATTAGTTCTGTTTTAGAAGAACTCTTTTCTTACACATACACGAACATGTAACCTGTGTCTAGATGTGAAGTACATTTTTTACTTTGGGGTGCAGCCCCAAAAGACTGGAAAACACTACTCGAGAGCTTCATCCCCAACCTCCCTACTATTCGTCACCTACTGGGCCCTGGTCACTCAAACCTCACTGAAGTCCTTCAAACCAGCCAAGCTCCTCTTCATTCTTCAGGCTTCTGCTTAAATGTCACTTTCTTAAAGTATCCTTCCCTAAACTTCCAAATCTAAACTATACCCTATCTCGGCATCTTGTATTGGATTTTTCTTTATAGCACCTGTATTACATTCAGAGAGTGGTTATTATTTTTTTTATCAATATTTCTCTTTGTGTCTAGATTACAAGCTTGAAAAGAATAGAGACCATGTCTGTTTTGTACCCTGTAGCACCTAGCACAGTGCCTGGCACCCAGTAAGTACCTAATTAATATGTGTTGAATGAATAATGATAGGGCTCTAATTTCCTTTGGATGACACCTTTTTTAAAATTATATTTTAGATAGTTTACAGAGGAAACCAGCTTCTTATTAAACAGTTAACATGCATATTGTTCTGTAGCATTGGTTACCAACTCCATGATGTGTTAACACTCTCTCTTCTCAACCTTGGTTTCCCTTATTACCAGCTTTCCTGTCCCTTTCCACCTTCTAGTCCTTGTCCCAGGGCTGGTATGTATCCCTTTACTCTTGCTTTGTTTTATGGCCCTGTTGAATCTTTGCCTAAAGGGAACCTCAGCAGTGACCAGAGTACTGAACCAAAAGGGTACCCAGGGATCACACTCTTGGGGTTTCTCCGGTATCGGTCAGGTCAGTAAGTCTAGTCTTCTTTAGTGAGACACACTTTTGTTTGATATTTTTCTCTAGCTCTGTCCTGGACTCTGTTGCGCTCCCTGTCAGAGCAGTCACTGGTGGCAGCCAGGTACCATCTGGTTGTACTGTACTCAGTCTGATGGAGGCTGTGATAGTTTTGGTCCATTAGTCCTCTGGACTAATCTTTTCCTTTTATCTTCAGTTTTCTTCATTCTCCTTTGCTTCCAATGGGGTGAGACTAGGAGAGCATCTAAGATGACCACTCACAAACTTTTAAGACCCCAGACACTACTCACCAAGCAGGATGTAAAATTATCAATGTGTTACACCAACTGAGCTAGATGTTCCCCAAGCCATGGTCCCCACAGCCCTCTGTCCAGAAATCTGGTCCCTTAGGAAATCTGCATGTGCCTATGGAGCTTATGCAAATTCTGGCTGCACAGCAGTTAAGAGCTTTGGCTGCTAACCAAAACCTGGCAGTCTGAATCCACCAGAATCTCCTTGGAAACCCTTTAAGACAGTTCAACTCTATCCTACAGGGTCAACATAAGTAGGAATTGACTCGAGAACCATGGCTTTGGTTTACGGCTTATATGGAGCTTCCATGACCCTGCTTTGTGCAAGTTGTTCGGGCTTTCCCAGTATTATGTATTGTCTTGCCCTTTACTACAATTATCACTTATCTATTGAATGGCACCATTCTTGGAGGAGACACAAATGACTGATGTAAGTCTTTTGTCATGTAGACTGCTCATGCATAAACATTTACTGTATTACCTCTTTAAGTACATTAAAGCATTATGTCCACGAGTATGTCCATATCACATATGTGATATGGACATATGTCCATAATATGTCCATATTATGATATTCATCAAAATAAAGAAAAAAGTTTTTAATGTATTTAAAGCAAAGGTCTGTCTTCAGCATAAAAGTGGAATGCTGTCTCCATCAGCCAAAAAAAAAAAAAATCATCTATTTGGTGATTTACTTAGATACAAAGGTCAAGCTGACCTCTAGTGGTAAGAGCAGAGAATGGCTACTAAGATAGTAGTAAAACACCAGAATAACCTGTCACACAGACCCACGTATGTATGCAAAAGTGCTGCCAGGAAAATATGAGATTTCACAAATCTTGAGATCCAATGCCAGACATTAATAAATTCTATGAAAAGCAGATAAGCTAACATATAATCTTTCTCTGTATTAGCCTCTTGGTAACATAGGCACTTGGTTTAATATATTTTACGGTAAAAATTCTGCTTCCCCTCCAAAACAATAAGCCCTCTGAGGGTAAAGTGTATGTGAGGGTTAAATGCATGGAATGTGCTAAGTACAATGTCTGGAATACAGTAATATACAATAAACATTGGCTTTTATTATGTTTTTATCATCATTACAGTGACTTACAACATCATAAAATGACTTATCCCTAGCACATCTCTTGTATTTGATAAGTACCCAAATAGTGCTTATTGATTATAAAAAGTGAAGTATGAAAAGTAGCGTTATGTATATAATATTGCATTTTAAGAAATTTGTCTTTATAGCAAAACCGGATCCTCCAAACCTATGCTTTAATTCTCAGAGTAGTTTGATATCTCAGATGTTTCTTACCTAAAATCACAGCAGCAGCAATATTTCCGTTCACAGCCAGCAATGGAGACTACGTATTACACTTTCACAACAGAGGGAATTTCAAGCAGTGCAAAATATCCTCATCCCAAGATAGCACAGTTGCTCTTCTCTGCCTTCATTTTGTAGAATGATTTACAGACTGCAAACTAATCTTTCTATCAGTCTAGACAAAAATAATTTGGGATGTAAGCCTTATGTTGCCAAAAAATGCAGTAAATTTTAATTTTGGACTTTGTTAGTTTGGGTTGTCTGTAGTGTTCTCTGTTTCCTGAGTTGTGTAGAAAGGTGACCCTTGAATTAATCATTTAGGGTACTTTTAGAACACCTCCTTATTTGCACTTTCACTTTATACTCCTAACGGCAGGGTTCTGCTTTTCTTTTACTAGAGAAGTCACTCACTTCCTCCTCCTTCAAGTCCACCTACTAAGAGTAATGGAAAGATAACTGCCATCACATGACGTACTCGTCATCCCTGAACCTACAGAAACATCCACCCATTCCCAAGAGATGGCCAACATCACTAAAGTTAACCTTTTGCTATCTTACCACATAATCACACTCTTTGCTCCCTGACTCACCCATCTAGCTCATTATTTACCTCTGTGCCTCATTATGTGCACTGTACACAGGGGTCAGTAACACACGGAATGATAAGTGTGTACAGTAGCACACTGGAGATAGGACAAAGGTGAGCAATGCCAGCTGAGACACAAAGGGAAGAGGTCTTTTGAGAAAGCAGTAGATGAGGCCTCTCATTAAGCTCACCTTCCCAACTATTGCCACTCTCCTCCTTGCACTATCTTCTCTGATACCTTATGGTACATTAGATCAAAAAACTTCTAAATGGCTGCATAAATAATGCTCACTCCCTGTGTGCAGTAAGAAAACAACAAGTGTTTGCTTCCTACAAACAGGAAATAGAAGGTCTACCCAAGAATCACCAGTATTTAGTTACCCTTTAAGAAAAAAGGCAAGTAAACCCCAAATATCATCATCATTATTATGAATACATATTTTCTTTTCCTAGATCAGTTTAGCTAGACATACAGGCAGAGAGTATCTCTTCTTCCTGAAGCTGATCCCAGGATTCTAAAGTTCCGACTCTGAAAAGAGTGCTAACAGAAAATGCTTCCCTGTCCTGTGCGCTTTGTTTCCCCAGGTCAGTCCGTTTGCACGCTGGCAAACCAAAACCCAAACTTGTTGCCAACAAGTAGATTCTGACTCATAGCAGTCCTATAGGACAGAGTAGAACTGCCCCAAAGGTTTCCAAGTAATAGCTGGTGAATGAGAACTGTCAACTTTTTGGTTAGCAGCTGAGCTCTTGATCACTCAGCTACCAGGTCTCCTGCAGTTTTAAAATAGCTCTGAAAATCATCATTCCATGTGCTCCAAGGGAAACACATAACGCAAAGGCAGAGCCTAAAGGCTTTGGGAACCTGAACTGGGCTAACCAAGAAAATACCTAAAAAAAAAAAAAAAAAAAGTAAAAGCAACTAGAAGCATTAGCTATAACACTAAGTAGAGAATGTTTTTCTTTGACACAAGCACACAGTTTGTTCTGAAAGATATTCACCATCAAAAAACAAAAATAAAAACACAAAAGGCACTTAGAAAGCCCCTGAACTTATGGTAAACTAAATGTGCTGCTCCTCAGAACAAATACAATAGTCAGTCACTGGCTCTCCACCACACACTAGTACCCATTCTGTCCCATACTCAAATGTCACAACAAGAGTTAAAATCAACATTTTAACAACTAAGTCATGAGCAGTATCATCATGCTCACTTTACAAACGAGAAGGTGACGCTCTGAAACTTTAAATACATTGCTCATGGCACACATCCAGTAAGCAGTGGAAGTAGGATTCCAAGTGAGGGGCAAGTCCTCACCCACCCACTCAGCTTTCCCAACGAGAGTCACATGGCATTTCATTCAATGAATGAGTAAGTGAACTTCATTACTTGAGTTCACTTTGTTGCTTATTCTGTTTCTAAAGCCCATCACTCTAAAATACTGAGAGTCTACCCAAAAGTAGATTAAAGGCAAGTGTCACTCCAGGAAATAATAATAAAAAAAAAAAAGGTTATATCTAGAACACTCCTTAGGCAAAGATCACCATGGTATAAGAAATTCCAAAGGGAACTGAGTGTAAAAGAGTGTCTCCCACTGAAAGTGAAATAATAGCTCTTTTAATCTTCATATAAAAGCCAGCACATAGTAAATAGTAAGCAAATATCAGTGCTATTGCTTCTCTTCCTTCAACAGGACACAGCAGGATACAGAGCAAGTTGGAATACATTGCAGGGAGACAGTGAAAGCACACTCACACACCCCATGAATTCACATTATGCATTCCAAAGTTCACGTCAACTGGAATTGTCAGAAGAAGCAATAGGTAGAAACTGCCACACGTAGGTGCATCCTAGGACTAGCTCATAGCAAGCAAACATAGCTACATCCCTCCTACGTGCTCCTTACAGAATCAATAGTGCCTAGTTATGTTGGGGGAGATAAGGCAAAAAGACAGCAGAGGAGCATCTCTGTTCAAATTGCAGAAATCATAATGGAGAAATTAAGTAGCTGACAAAGAGGACAGAAGTTTTCCCCAACATTTTCTTACTCCATTTATGGTGTTGGCAATTGACTTCTCTGAACTTCAGTTTCAAATCTCTCAGATGAATACATTTAAGTCCCAGATTACAAACTTCTAACTTTACAGACAACCTGTACTTGCCCTTTAATTTTATGCAAGTTTAACATCATGTAAATTTGCCCTAAACCAATCACTAAACCAACCAAATCACACTCGCTGCTATGGATGGATTCTGACTCATAGCAATGCTGTAAGACAGTAAAAAATACCCCAGAGAACTTCCAAGGAGCACCTGGAGGAATCGAACTGCCAACCTTTTGATAATTGTGATGACTTTGCCATAATTAGTGGAAACCATGGTAGCATGGTGGTTAAGTGCCAAGTCCGCTAACCAAAATGTCACCTATGAGTCAGAATCTACTAGATAGCAGGGGGTTCTTTTCTGGCTGCAAGTATACCTTTTAAGTTACTGAGCCTTTTCTTGCACTAACAACCCCAAACAAACCCATTGCTGTCAATCCCTATTCATAGCAAGCCTATAGGACAGAGAGGGTAAAGAAGGAAGGAGTGGCTGATGGATTCAAACTGCCGACCATTTGATTAGCAGCCATAGCTCTCCAATGCTGCCACCAGAACTCCTTTTTGCACTAAAAACCCACGCCCTGCTGTCAGGTCAATTCCAACTATAGTGATTCTAGCAAGCAGGGTATAACTGCTCCATAGGGTTTCCAAGGACTGCCTGATAGATTTAAACTGCCAACCTTTTGGTTAGCAGACATAGCACTTAACCACTACATCACCAGGGTTTCCTTTGCACTAAGGTAACATTAAATAAGAATTATATGCACTTGTTTTAATTTAACTACAAATTTGATTTAAAGACACAGTTAGGAATGAACCTCATTTGCAACCCCGGGACAGTCAGTATAGACAAGTGTCAAGGTTACAGTGATAAGCACAAGAAGGCTCTTTCTCAAACTGAGCTCAGCACCACCCATGAGAAATGAAGTTGGAGAAAGATCCTCCTTTCTACTCTTCCCCTTTATCCTTAGTTGTTTAATGTCCTGCCTGTTCTTTTTTTTCTATGCCTATGTTGGAAAAACAGGAGAACATCTTGTCATTTTTTGAAACCAGTAAAATAAAAAGGAGTATTCTATATTGACACAAATGTGTCATACTGTTTTATTATCCTTTGGAAGGCCTGTGTAGGTAAGAACCGAGACTAATCTGCAGAGTTCTTTGCTATAGGGTGAGGGAAAGAGAAAATTAAAAGTTAGGAAACCGTTATAATAAAGACAATGAATCAAATTAGTTCACAAAACAAAAGGAGCAGATTTAGAACTAAGACCTAGCTAGAAAGTCTACCTATTTCACTAATCAGTTGCAAAGCCTGATGAAAGCACTTTACTTCTTGGTTAACTTGGTTAAGTCTTGGTTAACTAGAGATGACTCACATGAAGCACCTAGCACAGTGACTGGCGCAGAGCTGATACTTCATATTCAGTGACTAGGATCACAAATATCTCTGATTAAGACAGAAAGCACAAGGGACTTGGCACTTAATTTTTAAAATCAACAAAATTCCTTTCCATTCATTTGTAAATATATCCAAGAATACACAGATAACACATCTTTTTTATCTTTAAAAAGATCATGTTTTTGGTCAAGATGGCAGACCTAAGCACACATCTCCTTATATCCCTATGGAAACCAAGACCTGAACTGATAATCAAACAGAGCCTTCTGATCACCCAGTGAGCCCCCAGGACACAACACAGGGCTGTTAACTTGGACTTCATACCACTGAATGAAAAGCCTCCTCTCTTTCACTGACTCCCACTCCTAGCTAGCCCTAGCTCTCATGGACTGAAGGTAAAGACACCATTTTGACTTTTTTCTCTCTATCTTGGCCGGTAGGCAGAGCTGGGTCTTGCCTAGCAGCTAGACTCAGATGCGCTGCTGGTGGGATAAGCTGGTGAAATTGCCGTATTTTGAGAGCCAGGCTTAGGACTCTGTTCATCTAGCCACTTTGGGCCTGTCTTTTTATCACTGCTATAGTGGGGTTTGTATGGAACCACAGTGCCTGTGTGCAGGACACCATGTTGGATTTTAGCAGGATCTAATTCTTAGACTGGGAGCCAGCACCTGTAAACAGGACAGAGCTTCTCCAACAGAAAAGCAGTAGTTTACACAGTGTCGCCTTTGCTGGTGGCCCAGCAACAGAGGCAGAGGACTCACTATCTCACAGGACCTTTAGACCATCTATCCACCATCGTGTAGAGGGCACCATCTTAGATACGATGGCTGCAGCTGGACCTAATTCTTAGCTTGGTAGCCAAAGCCTGCCAACAGGAGAGTGCTTTTCTACCAGAAAAGTAGTAGTTTACACGGTATTGCTTAAGGCTGGGCCCTGTCAGCAGAGGCCAACAGCGCAGGAGCATTGCTGTATTTTGAACTAGTTCACATCATCTGGGGTTGGATACAGAGGTGCTTACTTTGCCAGTTGGAAAGACGGATCTCTACATCTGAAAATCTGACTGACTTGGGAAGTGGTCATATATCTTTTGTTTTACATTTTAAGACAGCCTAGAGAAACATCTGGACCTGACTTGATGACACTGGCTTCTTTTTTTTTAGAGCAAGATCTGCAGACCATCCTCACAGTGCCTCTCCCAGCCCTTACTTACTCACATGAAACCCAAAAAGCAACAGACACTTGTGGCAAACAAGAAATCACCCATGGCTTCAGAAGGCTCCCAAACAAAACAACCAAGGAGTTTTCCAGATGAAGAAACCTTTCGGAAATCATCAGAAGGTGAATACAAAAGGATTATATACAGAGTCCTTCTAGACCTTTACAAAATGCAGAAGAACCAAAGGAAAAATTAAGCAAGCTGTTCCATCTGATGGGACACCAGTACTCTGAAATCCAACAGATCAAGAACAAAATCAAAGACATAGAAACTTCCATTCAAAGCCAAGAAAACCAAATGCAACAATTAGAAAAAAGAATTCCTGACGTGGAAGACAGAGCTACTGATGCCAGCATCTATGAGCAGAAATCAGAAAAAAGAAACAAGAAAAATGAAGAAACATTAAGAAGCATGTAGGACTCTATTAAGAGGAACAACCTTCGATTAATTGGAGTCCCTGAGCAGGAAGAAACACCTGAGAACACAGAAAGTATCATTGCTGAGCTGCTGACAGAAAACTTTCCAGAAATCATGAAGGAAGAGAATATAGATACCCGAGATGCATATCATAAGCCACCCAACATAGATCTTGAAACACTCCAAGACATATTATAATCAAGCTTAACAAAATGAAACACAAGCAGCAACTCTTAGAGGCAGCAAGACTCAAAGCAAAGCTAACATTCAGAGGGAAACCATGTAGGCTTTCATCAGATTTCTCAGCAGAAACCATGTTGGCACAGAGACAGTGGCATGACGCATTCAAAGCCTTGAAGGAGAAGAACTTCCAACCAAGAATTATATATCCTGCCAAACTATCTTTCAAATATGAAAATGAAATTAAGACATTTCCATATAAACACAAACTCAGAGACTTTGTAAAAACCAAACCAAAGCTATAAGAAATACTGAAAGAAGTTCCTGGCTTTGACTTAGAAGAACAAAACCACCAGGGTCACCATGAGTCAGATCCGACTCGACAGCACTTGGCTGGCTTGGCCTTATATTTTAGAATGACCCAATATTCAGAATTCTACTCAATTAGGGAAGGCTCCAAATTGAATCACAGCTTTAACACTGGAAGAAACAATCCAGTGATTATCATGAAAACTATGGTGCCATCATATTAAAAAGACGGATGTACTACAGTCCTTATAGTCCTGCCAGATGGAGAGGAAGATGACAAGACTGGTAGTAATAAAATTGGGTTTATATGTAGTTTATTAAGGGGGATTACAGGAGCATCCATAAAGCACCACAAAGAGTTAACATACCATATCAAGAAATGTATCACAGAAGTCTCAGCAACTACAAAACCAGCTCTGAAAACAAGGTGAAAAACCAATTCACAAAAAAGAAGGTCCCAGAACAGACTAATAAGAACAACAGAGAAAACATCAACACAAAAATAAACATATCACAATGGCAGCACTGAACACATAACTATCAATAATTATGTTGAATGATTATGGACTGAATGCTCCAGTAAACAGACAGTGAGTAACATCTTAGATCAAAAGACATGACGCATCCATATGCTGTCTACAAGAAACTCACTTGAGACTTAAAGATAGGAACAAACTGAAAATTAAAGGATTAGAAGAATATATATCAAGCTAACTATGAACAAAGAAGAGCAGGGGTGACAATTCTAATCTTAGACAAAATCAATTTTAATGTAAAATCCACAATCGTGGACAAAGATGGATACTATTTATTGCTGAAAGGTTCAGTACACAAGCAAGACTTAACTATATTAAATATTTATGCAACCAATATCAGAGCACCTAAATACTTCAAAGAAACACTGACTACACTAAATAAAGAGTTAGATTACTCTGCAATAATAGTGGGAGACTTCAATACTCCACTCTCAATACTGGACAGATCATCTAGAAAAAACTCAATAAAGATACAGAAGACCGTATTGTCACAATTAACCAATTAAACATCATCAATATATACAGAACTTTCTACCCAGCAGCAGAGAAGTACACCTTCTTCTCCAGTGTACATGGAACATTCTCCAGAATTGACCATGTATCCTTAGGATATAATGCAATTCTCAACAAAATCCATACCACTGAATTACTGAAAAGCATCTTCTGAGATCATAAAGCCATAAAAGTCAAAATCAACAGCAGAAAAAACATAGATAGAAAGTGAAACTCTTGGAAATTGAACAATGTCTTGCTCAAAAAAACATGGGTTATAGAAGAAATCAAGGATGAAATAAAGAAATTCATGGATTCCAATGAGAATGAAAACACTTCTACCGGAACTTATGGGGTACAGCCAAAGCAGTGCTCAGAGGTCTGTTTATCTCCATAAATGCACACATCTTGAAGGAAAAAAGAAAACAAATCAAGGAACTAACCCTGCCGCTTGAACAAGTAGAGAGAGAACCCCTCAGGCACCAGAAGAAACCAAACCATAAAGATTAGAGCAGAGCTAAATGAATTAGAGAATTGAAAAACTTGAAAAGACCAAAAGCTGCTTTTTTGAAAAGATCAACAAAACTGATAAACCACTGGCTAAACTTACTAAAGAAAAACAGGAAAGGAAACAAATAACCCAAATTAGAAATGAGAGGGGAGTTGTCACAACAGATCCAACAGAAATAAAAAATATCGTAACAGAATACTATGAAAGACTGTACTCTAACAAATTTGAAAACCTAGAGGAAATGGACAAATTCCTTGATTCATACCACCTACCCAAATTATCACAACGTGAAGTAGAACAACTTAATAAAGCCATTACAAAGGAAGAGATTAAAAATGTCATAAAAAAACTGGCAACCAAAAAAAAAGCCTGTGCCCAGATGGCTTCACTGAAGAATTCCACCAGGTTTTAGGCTTTTAGAGAACAGTTATCTTCAATACTGCTGAGACTATTTCACAGTATAGAAAGAGATGGAGTACTCCCAAACTCATTCTATGAAGCCACAATAACCCTGATACCAAAGCTAGAGAAAGACCCAACAAAAAAAGAGAACTACAGACCGGTATGACTCAAAGCTCTAGATGCAAAAATCTTCAACAAAATTCTTGCCAATAGAATACAACAACATATCCAAAAAATAATCCATCATGACCAAGTGGGATTCACACCAGGGATGCAAGGCTGGTTCGACATCATAAAAACAATTAATGAGATCAACCACATAAACATCACAAAAGACAAGAATCACCTGATTTTGTCCATTGATGCCGAAAAGGCATTTGATAAAGTCCAACACTCATTCATGTTAAAAACTTGGCAAAATAAGCATAGATGTAAAATTCCTCAATGCATAAGGGCCATTTACACAAAGCCAATTGCTTATGTCATCCTGAATGGAGAGAGACTGAGTTTCCCTTGAGAACAGGAACTAGACAAGGATGCCCACTCTCACCTCCCTTATTCAACATTGTACTTGAAGTTCTAGCCAGAACAATTAGACAAGACTGACAAATAAAGGCATCTGCATCAGCAAAGAAGTCAAAATCTCCCTGTTTGCTGATGATATGATTGTATATGTAGAGAATCCTGCAGAATCTATAAGTAAACCACTCAAGCTGATAGAAGAGTTCAGCAAAGTCTCAGGATACAAGATAAACATAAGTAAACCAGTAGGATTCCTTTATATCAACAACAAGACTGTTAATGAAGAAATCATCAAATCAATACCATTTACGATAGCTCCTAAGAAGATAAAGTACTTAGGAATTAATCTAACCAGAGAAATAACAGACCTTTACAAAGAGAACTACAAGCCCTTACTACAAGAAGCTAAGAGAGACTTAGATAAATGGACATACCCTGCTCATGAATAGGAAGACTTAACATTGTGAAAATGTCTATTTTACCCAAAGCAATCTACTTATATAATGCAATCCCAATACAAGTTCCAGCGTCATTTTTTAATGAGATGGAGAAACAAATCACCAATTTTGTTTGCAAAGGGAAGAAGCCCTGGATAAGTAAGGTACTACTAAAGAAGAAGAACACACTGGGAGGCCTCTCATTACCCGACCTTAGAACGTATTACACGGCCACAGTAGTCAAAACAGCCTGGTACTGGTACAAGAACAGACAGATTGATCAATGGAACAGAACTGAGACCCCAGAGATGACACTATCTGCCTATGAACAGCTGATATTTGACAAAGGCCCTAAGACATTAAACTGGGGTAAAAACAGTATCTTCAACAAATGGTGCTGGTAAAATTGGATATCCATCTGCAATAAATCAAAACAAGATCCATATCTTACACTGTATACAAAAACCAACTCAAATTGGGTAAAAGACCTAAATATCAAAACTAAAACGATAAAGCTCATCCAAGAAAAGGTAGGAACAACAATGGAAGTTTTAATACACAACGTAGACAGACTTCAAAATCTGTCAAACAAACCACAATCAACAGAAGAGAAAATAGATAAATGGGAACTATTAAGAATCAAACGCTTTTGTTCATCCAAAGACTTTATTAATAGAATTAAAAGGCCACCTACAGAATGGGAAAAAATATTTGGCAACTCTATGTCAGACTGACCCCTGATTTCCATAATCTATAAGGTACTACAAAATATCAATAAGAAGATAAATCATCCAGTTAAGCAATGGACAAAGAAGATGGACAGACATTTCTCTAAAGAGGACATCTAGGCAGCCAAAAGACGTATGTGGACACGTTCACGACATTTAGTTATTAAAGAAATTCAAATCAAAACTACGAGATACCATCTCGCCCCAACAAGGTTGGCAATGGTCCAAAAAGCACAAAACAACAAATGCTGGAGAGGCTGTGGAGAAAGTGGAACTCTCCTACACTGTTGGTGGGGTTGCAAAATGGTCCAGCCTCTTTGGAAAGCAATCTGGTGCTTCCTTAAAACAATGGATATAGATATACCATTTGACCCAGTAAGTCCACTACCTGGAATATATCCTACAGAATCAAGGCCATTCACACCAATGGACACATGCACAAGAATGTTTATTGCAGCACAGTCCATGATAGCAAAAAGATAGAATCAACCCAGATGCTCAACACCAGAGGAATGGATAGGTAAACTATGGTATATATACTCAATGGAGCACTATGCAGTGATAAAGAATAATGACGATTCCAGGAAACATCTCCTATCCTGGTTTCAACTGGAAGACATTATGTTGAGTGAAAGCAGTCAGCAACAAAAGGACAAATATTGTATTAGACCCCTGTGATAAGAACTCAAAAACAGACTTAAGTATAGAAGAAAAGACTCTTTGAAGGTTGTAAGGGAGGGAGGGCGAGGAGGGAGGGTTTAGAGTGGATAGTTGGTAGAAGTCTGGTTGGGTGAAATCAGTGATAGCACACATTAGAAATAAGAACAATATTAAGTGGACTTCAACATAACTTGAATACCTACTTTCATCTTAACCCAATATTGCAAGGACAGAGTAGCTGGGGCAGGGGGCAGGGGACCATGTTCTTAGGCAAAATCAAGGCCAGTTGATACAACTAGCATTTTGCTAAGTGGGCTCTCTGCATCCCACATTGGTGAGTGGCATCTAGGGTCTTAAAAGCTGCCAAGCTGCCATCTGAGGGCACAGCAAATTGTCCCAACTCAGCAGCAACGGATGCTCACCGAGAACCAAAATGACATGGGGTAAAGACAACCCAGAAGATGGAGACATCCACGAGTGGGTGTCTACATAGACTTGGGACCAGAAGAACTGGATGGTGCCCGGCCACCACCTGTGATAGCCGCGATGGAGCTCACTAAGTTGAGTCTCACTGGCAACACAAGAATAAAAAGGGGTGCACTCTGACATCTCTACTAAAAGACCGCAATTGATGGTCCAGCGGCTTGAGGGTTCCCCTGGGAGCATGGCCCCTGGCCCTGATGCTGCCCTTGCCCATAAATCATAATGAAAGTCCACTCTTCAGACACAAATGGATTGGACTTGGCGATGCAGAGTTACCATATATTGGATGCACTTTATGGTTCTGTGCATCTATAGGATATCATCCTGGTGACCTCTGGCTGGAATAAGAGGAGTCGGTGGAGAGGAGGGGAAAGGAGACTGTTAAGAGGATGAGACATGTATGGAGCAGAGAGGAATAGTGTGCTTTCACCAGGCAGGGAGTGCAGTGGAAGCTGCATATAGGTGAGCATGTAAATTCATATGGGAAAGTATGTTTTCACTCAATCACAATTAAAAAACAAAAAGATCATGTTTTCAAAACTGCTGACCTCTCTATCCCATAGATAGATCTTTCAAGAATAATGGGAAGGAGGGAGAAAGAAAAGGCAGGATGAAGAGAAGGGGGTGCGGGGAAAAGAAAGGGAATGCAAAATTCCGCAACTATCTAAAAGCTCAAGGGACTCTTGGTTGGTATTAATGAGACCATGGAAGAAGCGCATGAGCACATTCTTACTCAGCATCCCCACCCTTCACGCCAGAGGTCAAAAACTCAGATGTCTATGGGGACAGGCAAGCAATGTAAGCAAGACTGGACATAAAACAGTAGGAAACTGGAATATACATACCATTAAAAATAAAAAGAAAAACTGATTACTGCTGAGTCAATTCTGACTCAGTGATGCTACAGGACAGCGTAGAATTGCCTCATAAGGGTTTTCAAGGAGCAAATGATGGATTTCAACTGCCAGCCTTTGGTGAGCAGCTAAATTTTTAGCCAGCCACTGTACCACTGGGGCATCAGAATATACATGTCATTTAAAATTACTCAGAGGCAACTTTTTAAAAGGACAATGTTGCAAATAGAAGAGCGCAACTACCAACCTATAAGATGGCAGTTTGAATCCACCCAGAGGCATTTGGAAAAAAGGCCTGCTGATCTGCTTCCAAAAGTTCACAGCCTCCCAAACTGTTTGGAATGCAGTTTGACTTCAGCATGTGCACCACACTGACAGCCAGGATTCGGAATCAACTCAGTGGCAGTTAGTTTTTGTGGTGGTTGTTTTGGTGCTGGCCAAGTACACTTCTCTGGGCTGTGTTTAAGAACTGTGGCTCTTCTCTTGCTACCTTCAGAATATCATTTGATCTAAGTAATGTTAGTCTTGAAGGAGTTTACAAGCAATATCCAGTCAGATCAATCAACAACTACTTATTACGTTTCAAATGACTGATTAGCCATGACTCCGAGTGCTGCAGGAGAAGGCAAATTCAACTGTGTTTGGGTTGAGATGGACCCACTACTGCCCCAGGCTTTAAAGCTGGAAGGAAACGTACGCCGTTACCTAGTCTTATACTATTATTTCAAGGCAGAAAAAACTAACATTTAGCTATGATTGATACATGGATGTCCAAAACTTGCAGAAGGTGTGAGCAAAGTGGGACAAAACAGGACACTCTCCGCAGTATTTTACCACATCCCACGTTTCACTATTTCAAAAAGAGTCAAATAACAAAAGACCTGTTTCAACATTAACCTAAAGTTGAAAAAAACTACTGAGCAAAAATTGTCACGACCCACATTTAGTGACTCACATTCAGCGTCTGAAGCTTAGCAAAGACGATAGGAGCTGATGGCATAGGGAAGAGACATATGAAATCAGCCACATGCCAACATGATGCAAATGAGTAATGAACAGATTCTTCATTCTACACCCAGCTTCCCTCTACCAGGAAACACAGCTTGACATAATAGCTGAATTATGTGGGACAAGACAGCATTGCAAAGACTGAGACCCAGAGGTCCTGGGCTGTGAAGTTAGCCAGAAAAATTAACCGCTTCCTGTTATGCATCAGTATTCAACTGCAAAGGTATCTATGAGTTTCTAGGTAACTAGTACTCCAGAGATAATGCAATATCAGTAAGCCAGCAAAACTACTTAACTTATAATATTTTATTATGTGTCCATAAGGAAATAATGAGTTAAAATATTTCCCAATATTTAATTTCTTTTTTTTAGTACTTCAGTAACAAAGCATACTAACATCAGCACTGAAGGGGAATACCATGGGGTTGTTATGAAATCATCATATTTTATATTTCTGAAAGTTTTGTTTATTGGCCTATAAAATCCCTTGCTATATCCTCCAGGAATTAATAGATTTAAATAAATTGTGTTGATAACAATGAACATAACAAACGGCAAGGCTTTATGATTTATGGGTCTTGACAAACATAGCTGTATCAGCTCCAAGAGAAGTTTCCACTCAATTTCATTTCATCAGCAATGTAAAATCTAGTATAAATGGAGCAGTGCAGTTAGTTGGACATACAAAGAGAGGAAGTCTACAAGCTTTTCTTAATGAAGGCTGACATACCATTTGGTTCTCTTGTGGAAAGTGACATAAAACACTTGGTTAATGTTCAGTCTGGCATGCATCTCTGGCTCATGTCACCGTGGGAGTTACCATATTAGAAATGTGACTGCAATACACAATGAGCAGTGTGTCTGCCAAAGGCCACTACTCCATAAGTTTACCCTCAGTTAAGGACTGTGCATGTGATAAATGGGTTAGATGAAAAAGTTTCCAGTAAAAGTATGTCAGTATTGGCTAGTTCTTTCTCTCCTATTCTACAACCCAAAAGAACACTAGTTGAAAACACATAAAACCACTGTCATTTCCGTGGCATCTACTTCTAATCTGCTCAAAGTGCTAGTCAACAATACTGTTAAATTATCTAGCACCTTAAAAACCAGAAAAGCCAAGGCAAGTGCCGTCGAGTCAGGGACTGCATTTTTTCTCATCTTGCAAAACAGAGGAAATAGAGAACCAAAGCAGTCCTACCCATTTCATGCTTCTGGCTTCCCTCCTGATATGAAGAAGAATTGGGCAACCTATGGAACCTCCATCTACATTGTAAGAATAGCATGTCTTCACTAACTGGGACATCTGAAGTACCACTACAATGCTAGGGTGGTCTGTTCAGAATGTAAACAATAGCCTAAACAAAGTTTCAGAGATTTGAGCAGCATCAAGAGACAGGTTCCCTTGTTAGAAAAAGAGAAGCCCTAGAAGTAACTGAGAGTGAGGCAGGGGTACAGGGATGGTATGGAGAGTTGGTGTATAATAATAATAATAACAACAATAAAAACCATTGTTGTCGAGTCAAGTCTGACTCATAGCGACCCTAGAGGTCAGGATAGAACTGCCTCATAGAGTTTCCACGGAGTGCCTGGTGTATTTGAACTGCCAACCTTTTCATTAGCAGATGTAACACTTAACCCCCTACACCACCGGAGTTTCCTTGTGTTATCATAGGGATGTAGAAATTCTGAGTTAGGTAACTCTAAGCTGAAAGCACAGTGTGGTAAACAACTTGTTTTTTTGTAGTTGATGATGCTAATAATAAATTCAAAGGAGCTTTTAGAGACTATATGGCTTGGGCTCTCATTTTAGAAATAGGAAACTGAGCCCCAAAATCTCTTCAACAAGTTTATACTGTTAACACTGCTGAACATGAGACTAGAATCTAGACCTTCTGATTTTACATCTAATGTTCTACCCATTAAAGCTTGCAGCAGTTAAGAGAAACAGGACAAACAGGCTTCAAAAGTAGACAGTGTGGGTTCACACTCAGCATTTACCTCACTTACCAGTCAAGAACCGCTGACAAGTCACAATCTCTAAAAGTCTCATTTTTTATTATCTTCAAAAGGAAGATCATTGTATTACTTAGCTTATATTGCTACATTTAACCTTTATAATACTAATGTTAAATGCCTAGAACAGAGTTTGGCACAGAGAAGGGATCATATCAACATCAGATACCATTATTCTTCAATCATATGTCATTACAGTAGAAAGATTTGTGTATCATCCATGTACCAAGTACTTTGCAACGTACTTTAAAGAACATGGAGAAAAAGAATACGATTGCTTCTTCTAAGAAGCCTACAATCTAATAGATTAATTCAACAGATTAACAAATAGGGCATCTGTAGTATGAAAAGGATAAAGAAACTGCTCAAGAATTTAACTTGAACTCAGAAAATGGATTGGACAATGAAATAAGATCATGAGCCAATTTGGAGTAGTATTTTTAAAAAAATACTACTTTAATTTTCTAGGGGGAAATTATGAGGTCAAATTCAGGGAATATGCTACACATTTTTCTCTAGTTTAGTTCTTTGTACATTGGAAAGCTTTAAGAAGAATCAGAGATTTATCCAACTTATTTAACCACTGAAATAGTTTTGTAAGGGAGTGTTACAGATTGAATTGTGTCCCCCCGCCAAATGTCTGTTGATTTGGCTAGGCCATGATTCTCAGTATTGTGTTCCTGTCCACCATTCCATCATTTGATGTGATTTTCTTGTGTCTTGTAAATCCTATCCCTAGAATGTTGATGAGGTGCGATTAGCAGCAATTATGCTCACGAGGCAGGAATCAATCTACACAATGAGGTTTTATCTTAAACAAATCTAAGATACAAAGGAGAGAAGCAAGTAGAAAAACATGGGGACTTCATACCATCAAGAATATATTGTCAGAAGCAGAGCACATCTTTTGGATCCAGGATCCCTGCACTAAGAAGCTCTTTGTCCAGGGAAGACTGATAACAAGAGTTGACACAGAGAGAAAGCCTTCCTCTGCAGCCAGCACCCTGAATACAGGCTTCTAGCCTACTAGACTGTGAGAGAAAAAAAATTGTGTTTGTTGAAACCATCCACTTGTGGTATTTCTGTTATAGCAGCACAAGACTACTAAGACACAGATATTGCAAAAGATCACTGTGAAGTGGAACAAGTTTTGGGAAAGCTTGGTTTATAATACCTTGACATAGAGAATGGAAACCCTGGTGGTGCAGTGGGTTAAGTGCTACATTTGCTAACCAAAAAGTCAGCAGTTCAAATCTGCCAGGCACTCCTTGGAAACTCTATGGGCCAGTTCTACCCTGACCTCTAGGGCTGCTATAAGTTGGAACTGACATGACAGCTGTGGATTTGGTTGTGTTTTTGATATAGAGAACAGACACAGAATATTGGCAGAAAGATTAATAGTCACCTGAAAGAATAAGGAATATGTCTCAAAGAAATCCTCAACCAAATAAGCCTGAGGGCCCCTCTTAATTTGAGTTCCCTAATATAAAAGAGATTTTTGTATTGAACATGTGTTTTGTAACTGGTACCACTTATTGTACATCATACTGAATAGTCCTAGAAGGAGTATCATGATCAAAGAATTATTATAACTGTAGTTTCTAAAACTGACAAAACAAAATCCCAGAGAAGGTGATTAATTTCCAAGATCACAGTACTATGCCGCAGTGCAAGAATCTGAACTCAACTCTAACCCCAAGTCTCCAGTTCTTTCACACTATCGACATACTACCATCCACTGAGATTACTGGATCCAGCAAGGCTGGGGAAATCACCAGTCTATTGTCCAGAAATAATTTTTAAACCTTGAAACAAACTATCCTATGAAGCCACAGTTAAACAACAACTTAGCCTAATCAGTAAAGAATATTTGCCTTAAGCACTGTGCTTTTATAAAAAATTATCTATATGAGTTAAAATTAATGACAGTTCATGTAAAGTACCAATTAAAACTTTAAGGGACAGAAAAAGCCTAAACAAATGGTAACAAAACAATATGGGCAAAGATAGTGAGAATGGTGAGACAATGTGAAGTATGCAACCAATGCCACTGAACAGTGCACATGAAATACCATGAATGGATGTATGTTTGATTGCGCACACTGTCACCAAAAATAAATATTGAATCTCAGGCATAAATAACACCATGCTTGACTTTCTGGCTCCAGTATGGGAAAAGATCAGTGATACAGGCATAGGTTTTATAAAACATCTGTGTTGTGAGTTTCAAATACTTTTTCTTAAGCTACCTCAAAGAAGTAATGATTTGTTCCTTTTATCACATGTCTTGTATGGTGGATTTGTTGGCTCTACTGTATAAAATAAACAAAAAAACCCACTGTTGATGAGTCAATTTTGACTCATAGTGACCCTGTAGGACAGAGTAGAACTGCCCCACAGAGTTTCCAAAGAGTGCCTGATGGATTCAAACTGCCAACCTTTTGGTTAGCAGGTGTAGCACTTAACCACTATGCCAAAAGGATCAGAAGCCCTCAAAGCTAAAGCACTTGACCCTAACAAAGTAGCTAGTCTGGCTCTGAATAAGCCTCCATGTTACTGTTTACTAACTTCTCTAACATTCAGTGGCCTTTTATAGACTTAAAAGCCTGTAACTAGGAAACAGTTTCTCTTTGTAGTTAAGCCAAGGGTAAGGGAAGAAAGGTCCTGTAAAAGTCCTGATGCCTTTAAGCTTGTCAGGCACATCCAGGGCCAACCACCTTCAAGAAATATAGTTTTCCTTCAGCTGTTTTTGCAAACCAAATGTCCTTGGGAAGAAATACTTTGTAATCATCTTGTGGGAACCTGCATACCACTATACACACTACTTCTGCAATTATCCTGCATAATCAAGCCCAATAATCCACCTGTATACTCCAAACCTCTTTTGGTTTCCCACTTTGAGACATCCCACATCTCCCTACTTTACCCCATCAAGCACCCAATCATAGATCTGTACTGTTAGTTACTGTCTTCACCACATAAATCTACCCTTTTCCCCTCCCCTTCTTGGAAGTGCTTGTTTCACTTTACATGATCAGACATTTCTCTGGTCTGGACTATATCTCAACCTTCAAAATATCTCCTTGTTTGTATTCCAGTAGAGTGCATTCTCACTGTCCCAACGGTTACAAACTTGCTGAGTAATGCGACACACATACAAAAGATTTCTCAGTTAAGTTAGAACCCGCAAAGGTAAGGAGCTACCTTCTCAAAAATAAAAAATGGTAGCACAGAATTACCCAAACCAGGAACAATAAGCCAAATGATACTGACTTTCACAAAATGATCATAAAGAAACACTTGGCAGAGTTTGCCTAATGAAAGGGACAGTTGGACAAATTTAAAGGAAAAATTTTGCTGTGGTTACATTATAAATGACATGAAATAGTGAAGCCATGAAAAATGTTTGCCCTGCCTGCATTCTCTCCCACTGGAGATCTGAATAGAAAAGTTGGCAAAGTGCACTGAGGTTGTGTATAACGTGTATAAACATAAGGCACTAGGAAATGATTCATTCAAGTCATCAATAAATCTTTGCTTTTGAATTATAAATGTAAGTCACAACACACTTTGAAATCCAGGTATCAAGGCCAAGCCCCATGCTGTTTTCATAGTGAAGCACTCAGCAACTATTGGCTGCAGAGGTACACTCAACTAAAAACTCCAGGCTCCTTCATTTACTAGCCTTAGGACTTTTGGTTAAAATAGCCAAACTCCCTCTCAAATTATTTTACATGGTAAGGTTTTCATTTTGCATTGGATGGGCAGGGTTGGGGGTGGGTAAGCAAAACAATTAAGTGACTTCCCTGTAGATCTATGCACAGAGATAGAACAGAAGGCTGATTTTGTGTTCTTTCTTTACTTTCTTACTCTGCTTCACTCAACTCTGAAAACATCCCATGTGACAAGTGAAGTCAATCACAAATGACTCCATGTGTTATTGCACTTATCTGAAATACCTAAAACAGGCAAATGTATAAAGACCAGAGTCTACAGTAGTATTCAGAGGTGGGAGGGAGGATACAACAAGGATTCATTACTCAGGAAGCACTGAGTTTCTGTCATGATGAGGGAAAATCAGGCAGCAGATATTGCTGATGCTCACACAACATGATTAGTGTAATTAGTGTCATCAAACTGTACACATCAAAAATCTTGAATTGGTGAATGTTGCATATATTATCTCTCTCCAACAATAAAAAAGTTTTAAAAAATTAAATATGAAACATCAATTTTTGTATATGGTGACCAGTTTTTCCAAGGGTTTCAAACTTGAAATTCTTCTTATTATAGAAAGCCAAGTGACCTACAGGCAGAGAAAGAAACTCATAACAGGAGAAAAAGTTTACGGACAGAAATCACACATAAAAAATGATGTTAGAGAGGCAGAGTCAAGATGGCAGACTAAACACACGTCTCTGTAAATCCCTCTGGAAACCAAAGCCTGAACTGATAATTAAACAGAGCCTTCCAGACACCTAGTAAGCCCTAGGACACAGCATAAAGCTGTCTATTTGGTCTAAATACCACTGAGTGTGAAGCTTCTTCTCTGTCACTGATCCCCAACCCTTGTTGAGTCCCACTGACGCGGACTAAAGGTAAGTCGCCATTTTAACTTTTTTCCTTTCTCTGTCTTAGCCAGCGGGAAGGGCTGAGGTGACTGGCAGCAAGGCTCAGATGCACTGCTGATGAGATCAGCACGTAGAGTCACCACAGTTTGAGAGCCAGGCCTTGGAATCTGCACAACTCAGCACCTCTGACCTCTCTCTCAGAATCTCGGAATCTCCACCACTGAATAACCTTTTTGAAGGCAGATGGGGAGCTTGTGGAGGATGCCATCTTGATTCACTGGGAGGTGAAGTTTCCTAAAGGAGGCCTCAACTGGATCAAATTCCCAGACTGGGAGGCAGAGCCTGCCTGGAGAGCACTTTTCCAGCACTAAAACAGTCTTTGATATAGAAGTGTTTACTTTACCAACTGGGTAAGGGGACTTTCACATCTGAAAGCCTGACTAATTTTGGAAGCTGTCAGATACCTTTTAGTTTTCAACGGAGGAATAACTGCAGTGCAAGTGAACAGCTTCTCTTTCAGCCTTTACTGTCTCACATTGTAGAGTCAGCTGAGGGCTCCCCAGTGACTCTATAAGTGAGGCTGTGTCTTAGCTAATCAGGAGGCAGATCCTGCTACTCCAGAGATTCCAGTGAGGCAAGTCACTGGGGTGCATGGACTTGTCCAGTAATCAACTTCCTTTTCAGGCAGATACCATTAAAGTAATACCAGAGAAACAAAACAACCTCCAGATGCCCAAAAGGCAACAAACTTTGGACCGGAACATTAGGAAGAATTCACCTATGGCTTCAGAAGGCCCACAAAATAAAGATCCAAAGAACTTCCCAGAAGAAGAAGATTTTCTGAAACTATCAGAGAGCAAGTACAAAAGGATTATGTATAGAGCCCTTCTAGACCTTATATAAAATGCAGCAGAACAAAATGAAAAATTAAGCAAGCTGTTTGATCTGATGGAACATCAGTACTCTGAAATCCAACAGATCAATAACAAAATTAAAGAGATAGAAAATTCAGTTCAAAGTCAAGAAAACAGAATTGAACAAATGGAAAACAGACTTTCTGACCTGGAAGACAGAGCTACTGACTCCAGCATTTATGAGGAGAAATCAGAAAAAAGGAACAAGAAAACTGAAGATGCATTAAGAAACGTGTTGGACTCTATTAAGAGGAACAATCTAAGATTAACTGGAGTTCCTGAACAGGGTGGGACACCTGAGAACACAGACAGTATCATTGCTGAGCTGCTGACAGAAAGCTGCCCAGAAATTATGGAAGAAAAGAACACAGATCTCCAAGATGCATATCAAACACCACTCAATTTAGATCCCAAAAGAAAGACTCCAAGACATAGTATAATCAAGCTTTAGAAAATGAAACACAAGCAGAAACTCTTCAAGGCAGTAAGATTCAAAGCAAAGATAACATTCAGAGGGAAATCCTGTAGGCTTTCATCTGATTTCTCAGGAGAAATGATGCTGGCACAGAGAAAATGGGATGATACACTGAAAGCCTTGAAGGAGAAGAACTTCCAACCAAGAATTAAATATCTTGCAAAGCCATTTTACAAATATGAAAATGAAATCCAGACATTCACAGATAAACAGAAATTCAGAGTCTTTGTAAAAACCAAACCAAAGCTGCAAGAAATACTGAAAGAAGCTCTTGGTTTAGGAGAACAAAATCACTAATTTTATATTTTAGGAAGAAATACAGGACATATCATCCAGAAACGTACTCAGTTATGGAAGGCTCCAAACTCAATCAAAGATGTAATGTTAAAAGAAGTGATCCAATAATCATATCATGAAAACTATGATGTCAGCATATTAAAAAGAGGGATGTACTACAGTCATTATAGGCCTTCCAGATGGAGAGGAAGTTATTAAGACTTTTAGTACTTAAAATTGGGTTTAAACATAACTTTTAAGTGGGATGACAGGGGCAGCTGCAAAGCACAATAAAGGTTCAACAAATCAAATAAAGAAATGTGACACAGGAGTCTCAATAACCACAAAACCAACACTGAAAAAGGTGAAAAATCAACTGATAAAGAAGAATGCTCCAAAACAGAATAATGAGAACAACAGAGAAAACACCAACACAAAAATAAACATATCACAATGACAACACTAAACACATACTTATCAATAATTACATGGAACGTGAATGGACCGAACACTCCAGTAAAGAGATGACGAGTGGCATCTTGGATCAAAAGACACAATCTGTCCATATGTTGCTTACAAGAAATTCACCTTAGACTTAAAGATATCAGCAAACTGAAAATTAAATGATGGAAGAATATATATCAAGCTAACAATACAAAAAGAAGAGCAGATGTGGTAATTCTAATCTCAGAGAAAACAGATTTTAATGTAAAATCCACCATCCTAAGACACGGATGGACACTATTGCTGAAACGTTCAATACACAAGCAGGAATTAATAATATTAAATATTTATGCATCCAATATTAGAGCATCTAAATTCATCAAAGAAACACTGACTACACTGAAAAACAAGATAGATCACTCCACAATAATAGTGGGAGACTTCAACACTCCAGTCTCAATACCGGACAGATCATCTAGAAAAAAGCTCAATAAAGACACAGAAGACCTTATTGCCACAATTAACTAACTAGACCTCACTGACACATACTGAATGTTCTATCCATCAGCAGATAAGTACACCTTCTTCTCCAGTGCACATGGAACATTTTCCAGAATATACCATGTGTTAGGACATAAAGCAAATTTAAACACAATCCATACCATTCAATTATTGCAAAGCATCTTCTCAGACAACAAAGCCACTGAAGCCGAAATCAATAACAGAAAAACCATAGACAGAAAGTGGAACTCATGAAGACTGAACAATATCTTGCTCAAAAAGCCAAGAGTTATAGAAGAAATCAAGGATGAAATAAAGAAATTTATGGATTCCAAAGAGAATGAAAACACTTCCTACCAGAACCTATGGGATACAGCCAAAGCAGTTTATCTCCATAAATGCACACATCGGGAAGCAAGAAAGAACTCAAACTAAATATGTAACCCTACGGCTTGAACAAGTAGAGAGAGAGCAACAGAGGAACCTCTCAGGCAGCAGAAGAAAACAGATCATAAAGATTAGAGCAGAACTAAACAAATTAGAGAATCGAAGAACAACTGAAAAAATTGAAAAGACCAAAAGCTAGTTTTTTGAAAAGTAAATAAAATTGACAAACCATTGGCTAAATTTACCAGAGAAAATCAGGAAACAAATAATCCAAATAAGAAATGAGAGGTGAGTTGTCACAACAGATCCATCAGAAATCCAAAATATCATTAAACAGAATAATATGAAAGACTGTACTCTAACAAATTTGAAAACCTAGAGGAAATGGACAAATTCTTAGATTCATATCACCTACCAAAATTATCACAAGGTGAAGCTGAACAATGTAATAAACTCATCACAAAGGAAGAGATTGAAAAAGTCATCAAAAAACTGCCAACCAAGAAAAGCCCTGGCCCAGATAGCTTCACCACAAGATTCTTTATCTCCAATACCACTGAGACTATTTCACAGTATAGAAAGGATGGAATACTGCCAAATTCGTTCTATGAAGCCAGCATAACCCTGATGCCAAAGCCGGGGAAAGACCCAACAAAAAAGAACTGCAGACCAATATCACTCATGAATCTAGATGCAAAAATCTTCAGCAAGATACTTGTCAATAGAATACAAAAACACATCAAAAACATAATTCATCACAACCAAGTTGGATTTATATCAGGAATGCAAGGCTGGTTCAACAGCAGAAAAACAACTAATGTGGTCAACCACATAAATAACACAAAAGATAAGAATCACCTGATTTTGTCTATTGATGCAGAAAAGGTATTTGATAAAGTCCAATACCTATTAATGCTAAAATTTCTCAGTAAAATAGGAATAGATGGCAAATTCCTCAATGCAGTAAGGGCCAAAGCCAACTGATTCCATCATCCTGAATGGAGAGAGACTAAAACAATTCCCCTTGAGAACGGGAATTAGGCAAGGATGCCCACTCTCACCTCTCCTATTCAAAGTTGTACTAGAAGTTCTTGCCAGAGCAATTATACAAGATCATGAAATAGAGGGCATCTGCATCGGCAAAGAGGAAGTAAAAATCTCCATATTTGCAGATGATGTGATTGTATACGCAGAGAATCCTAAAGAATCCATAAGTAAATTACTCAAATTGATAGAAAAGATCAGCAAAGTGTCAGGATACATAAGTAAATCAATAGGATTCCTTTATACCAACAACAAGTCTATTAAGGAATAAATCACCAAATCAATACCATTTATTATAGCCCCCAACAAAATAAAATACCTAGGAATAAATCTAACCAGTGAAATAACAGATCTTTACAAAGAGAACTACAAGATCTTACTACACGAAACTAACAGAGACTTACATAAATGGAGAAATGTACCCACCTCCTGGATAGAAAGACTTAACATGAAAATGTCTATTTTGCCCAAAGCCATCTACTTATATAATGCAATCCCAACACAAATTCCAGGGACACTTTTTAATGAGATGGAGAAACAAATCACCAACTTTGTTTGGAAAGGGAAGAAGCCCCGGATAAGTAAAATACGTCTGAAGAAGAAGAACACCACACTTGGTCGTCTTTTACTACCCAACTTTAGAACCTATTACACTGCCACAGTGGTCAAAACAGCCTGGTACCAGTACTAAAAGAGACAGATAGATCAAGGGAACAGAACTGAGACCCCAGAGATGACACCATCTTCCTATGAACAGTTGATATTCGACAAAGGCCCTGGCAAAATTGGATATCGATCTGCAATAAACTGAAACAAGACCCATATTCCATACCTTATACAAAAACTAAATCAAACTGGATAAAAGACCTAAATATCAAAACCAAAACGATAAAGTTCATTGAAGAAAAATTATGATCAACAATGGAAGTTTTAATACACAATGTAGGCAGACTTCAAAATCTGACAAACCAACCACAATCAACAGAAGAGAAAATAGATAAGTGGGAACAACTAAGAATCAAACAAACACTTTTGCTCATCCAAAGACTTTATCAATAGAATTAAAAGACCACCTACAGAATGGGAAAAAAACATTTGGCAACTTGTGTCAGACTGACACCTGATCTCCACAGTCTATAAGGTACTACACAATATCAGTAAGAAAAAGATAAATAATCCAATTAAGCAATGGGCAAAGGAGATGGACAGACACTTCTCTAAAGAGGAGATCCAGGTAGCCAAAAAAAAAAAAAAACATGTCAACATAATCATTAGCTATTGTTTTAGTCAGCTAGGGCTGCTGTAACACAAATACCACAGGGTGGATGGCTTTAACAAAGGAAGGTCTATTCTTACACAGTCTGGTAGGCTACAAGTCCATATTCAGGGTGTTCACTCCAGGGGAAGGCTTTCCCCCTTGTTGGCTCTGGAGGAAAGTCCAGCATTGCATCAGCCTTTCCTCAGGGAGTGCCTTGGTGCAGGAACCTCCAGGTCTGAAGGACGCCCTCTTCTCCCAATACTGCTTGCTTGATGGTGTGAGGTTCCCAATTCTCTGCTTGCTTCTTTCTTTTTATCTCTTGCAGGATGAAAGGAGTAAGGGTGGGGCAAGCCGTACTCCAGGGAAATTCCCTTTACAGTGGAGTATGGAGGTATCTTGTCAGCCCCACCAAAATCCTTTAACATACAGCATAGGAAAAACCACAAAATGGAGGACAGTCACAAGATACTGGGAATCATGGCCCAGCCACATGGCTACACTTATTTTTGGGGGGACACAATTCAATCCATGACAGCTCTAAAAGAAATTCAAATCAAAACTACAATGATATGGAGCAGAGAGGAATAGTGTGCAGTCACCGGACAGGGAGAGCAGTGGAAGCTGCATATGGGGGGCATGTAAATTTACATGTGAATGTACATTTTCACTCAGTTATGTTAAATAAAAGTAAAAAAAAATAAGAACTACAATGAGATACCATCTCCCCTCAACAAGGTTGGCCATGATCCAAAAAGTGCAAAACAACAAACGTTGGGGAGGTTGTGGAGAAACTGGAACTCTTCTGCACTGTTGGTAGGATTGCAAAATAGTGCAACCTCTTTGGAAAGCAATCTGGCACTTCCTCAAAAAGACCAAAATAGATATACCATTTGACCCAGTAATTCCACTGCTTGGAATATATCCTGCAGAATCAAGGCCATTCACACCAACTGATACATGCACAAGAATGCTTATTGCAGCACAGTCCACAATAGCTGGAAGATGGAACCAAATTTGATGCCCAACACGAGAAGAATGGATAGGTAAACTACAGTATATATACTCAATGGAACACTATGCAATGATAAAGAACAATGATGATTTTAGGAAGCATCTCATAACCTGGTTTCAATTGGAGGACATTATTTTGAGCGAAAGCAGTCAGTGACAAAAGGATAAATATTGTAATGAGACCTCTACGATCAGAACTTAAAAATAGACTCATGAATAAAGAAAAGACTCTTTGATGGCTGCAAGGATGGGGAAGGAGGGAGGGAGAGAGTAGGGTATTGATTAGACAGTTGATAGAAGTTTGGTTGGGTGAAATCAGTGACCACACACATTAGAAAGAAGATCAATTTTAACTGGACTTCAATATAACATGATCACTCCTCCCATTTTCACCCAATATTGCAAAGATGGAGTAGCTGGGGTTGGGGGCCGGGGACCATGCTCTCAGGGGAAATCAAGGCCAATTGACACAACTGGCATTTTCCTGGAAGAGTCTTCTGCATCCCAAGTTGGTGAGTGGTGTCTGGGGTCTTAAAAGCTGCCAAGCTGCCATCTGAAGTACAGCAAATGGTCCCAACTCAGCAGGAATGGACGACCTCCAAGGACCAAGACGACACGGGGCAAAGAGAACCCAGAAGACAGAGAGACTCATGTGAGCAGATGACTACATTGACATGTGACCAGAAGAACCGTATGACGGTGGGCCATCACCAGTGATAGCTGTGATGGGCTCACTAAGTTGAGTCTCACTGGCAACACAACAATAAAAAGGGGTGCATCCTGAGATCTCCACTAAAGGACTGCAATTGATGGTCCAGGGGCTTCGGGGTTCCCCTGGGAGCACGGCCCCCGGCCCTGATGTTGCCCCTGTCCATAAATCATAATGGAGGTCAACTCTCCGGACAGAAATGGATTGCACTCGGTGACACAGAGCGACCACATCATGTGTGTCCTTTATGGTTCTATGCCTCTATAGGATGTCATCCAGCTGACCTCTTACTGGACGCAGGGGAGAGGGTGAAGAGGAGGGGATAGGAGATTGTTAGGAGGATATGACACATACAGAACAGAGGAGTGTGCTGCCACCAGGCAGGGAGAGCAGTGGGAGCCGCTCATTGGTGGTATGCAAATTTATATGGGATTGTATATTCTCACTCAATCATAATATATATATGTATATATATATAAATAAATGACATTAGAATCAAAACAGCAGTTCTAGTACTCATTACCTTTCATTAGTCCTATGACAAGGGATTGGGCTTTGTTACTTCTGGCCATAAAACAGGCTGAAAGAATATTTGGTGAGTACTTTTTGTTTGTTTTATGAAGTTCACCTGTTCTGACTGGTTGATATTACTACCAATCTAGTTCAATTTTGTTGGGGTTTTAAAATAGTGGCCATAGAATAGGTGTTAATTAAAACACACAGGAGCCAGGCAGGTCAAATGGCCCACAGTGGGGACAGCAAACTGAAAGTCATATTGCCCAGCAGAAGCAGATGCCTGTGACTCAGTCTTAGCAGGCTGAAGTCACATACGGGGATAAGACCACTGTTGCCAGATATTCTAGATTTTTTAGAAGCAGTGAGAAATCCGTATCTTTAAATCTAGAAGCATTCATATGTTAAAGTATCTACTTCTAATTTAATTTTTAAAACACTGTGTTTGCCAAACAAACATTTCTCCATCATGGATTTGGGTAAGAGTCACCAGTTTCCTATTAAGGGTTATCATCTGGGATAGTTCCAAACAAAGGTTATCTATACAAACTGGGTAAGCAGGGGACAATTCCTCCCCACCTCAAACATGACAAGAGTTTTAGCAGTTAGTTATCAATCATAAACATAGAAAAAATATATATATATTTAAAGTTTACCAGTAATATAAAGAAGGCAGATAGTTCTTTTTTTTTAATGACTGAGTGAAAATGTACATTCCCATATAAATTTGCATGCCCCCCTATATGCAGCTCCCACTGCTCTCTCTGCCTGGTAACAGCATAGCATTCCTCTGGCAGATAACCCTTTATAGCACATTATTCTCTCAGAGCTACTTAAAGTTAGAAAAAAATAAATAAAGCATAATAGGAACACTTCTACCTTTACCAGAGCCATGGTATGCAGTGGTAAGGGGTTGGGTGTTTGAAACCACCAGAACTTTTGTGGGATAAAGATGTGGCAGTCTGTCTCCATAGAGATTTACAGCATTAGAAACACTACGGTTATGAGTCACAATCGACTCCACAGCAGTGCGTTTAGTCACCTTTACCACTGCCAATATTGCCAATCACACCTCAGTGTAACTCATATTCTAAATTTCATCCATTTCTGTTTTGCTTTCCCATCCTTTACCTTTTATTTTGAGATACAGAGTCAAAGGGCTTGGTGAAATGACACTAAACAACACGAGTAATATTCCTAAGACAATGCCTAGTATGTAGTAACAACTCAAAAATTGTTAGCACCTACTGTTACTATGAACATTATTTAACTCTCAAAGCACTCATAGACTTGTCTGCAACTTAGAGAAAGCAACGGTCAAGTTTTACAATTTAGCTTTACGTAGAACTGTTTGAAAAATCACTTTTACAACTATCCTCCTTAACAATAAATCCAACCCATTGCCATCGAGTAGGGTGTGACTCATAGCGACCCTAGAGGTCAGAGTGGAACTGCCCCACAGAGTTGCCAAGGAGCACCTGGCGGATTTGAACTGCTGACTTTTTGGTTAGCAGATGTAGCACTTAACGCACTATACCACCAGAGTTTCCTTAACAATACATTTCTCAAATTATTCTCCATGAACTTTAGTCCCTCAGAGAGGGCTGAGCAAACCCTGGTGGTCTAGTGATCAAGTGCTAAGTCTTCTAACCAAAGGGCTAGGGGCCACTCCTTGGAAACTCTATAGAGCAGTTCCACTCTGTCCTGTAGGGGCGCTGTGAGTTAGAATCAGCTCCACAGCAGTGGGGTTGGTACTTTTTAGAGACTGCTGAGAATCTCTTGTATGTGATAACAAAGACAGCACTCTGCAGGTCATTTTGCACCTCTCTGTTTTCCGTAGGCAATAAAAGTACTGTCCACTTTGTTTACTTCTGAGACAGACTGCTTTGCTCTTTGTAACCACTACTTAAACCATGCTGGGTGAGCGTGGCTGGAACCCATACACAACACTGCACTGCCTGCAATGGCGTAATTCAACATATTGAGCATCTCTAAGTTTCCATGGACATTCCTGTAAGTTAACCTGTTTCTATTAACAGAAAACAACAAAAAGTATAGTATCACTTTACAAAAAGCAGAATATCTGATCTACAAAGTCAATAAATTAGGAAGGAATGAGGTAACACTAAATAAGATTTGTTTAAATTTTGCAACTGTCCTCTCCTGAAGTATGGGGTCAGCGCTGTCATTGGTAAACTGGAATTGGTGCCTGATTTGATATTGGTTTATTTCAAATTAAGACTGTGAAGTTCCCATCACAGGCGCTGCAAGTAAATGGCAAACATAAGCCAATGACTGACAATTAGATGATAGGCTAAGGAGAGGACCCATGAGTCTTATTAGGCTTCACGAAAGAGGGCCAAGTAGGCAATTTCCAGGCACCCCCTGGGGATAGTGAATGGCTCAGCACAACTTGTCCCCTTACTGGGATCTTTTAAGGGTCTCGATCTGTATGGTATCAAATTGCAGGGATATGCTTAGACACGCCGGCCTGAACAGGAACAAGCTGAAGCAAGTAATTTATACAGTGCATAGGAAAATCCAAATTAAAATTACTCATACAAACAGCAAAGTCTAAGTACTCTTCCTCTCCTCTCTTTTAAAAATAAAAATTGTTTCTCCAGTCAAATGTACTTGTCGGCTTTTTCAAAAATGAGAGTTGAAATTTATTTAAAAGAGAGTCCAAGGCTTTTATCCTCAAGACTGACCTAGCGTCCACAGGCAGGCACAGGCAGCAGATGTTGTCCAGTTAAAAACTTCAACAAAAGAGGCATATTCACTTCAGCACCAGAAAGCCAAATATCAGCCACACATAACCAGTTCAGTAGAATCAAAGAGATATACCTGCAAGTTTTCAATTTCTTCTTTGTGTTCCCTCTTCAAGTGTAAAATGGCAGCTTGGTATTCTGCAAGATAACAAAAGAAGACAATCACAATGAAGCACAAAATTACATATAAAATTCAAGTGAGCATCTCCAAGATTTCACAGGCTCTCCTGCAAGTAAATTGAGCAAATAAGTGCCACAATTAGACATTAGCTAGACAAAAGACACTGAAAGTTTGGGCATGTGGCTCAGAAGAGAAGTGAGTTTTTCTTCTTTTTAGCAAATTCTTAATTATGACAAGACTCAAATTAAGCAGACTGGAGAAAGTTATAAAGACAGAAAAAATCATGATGGGTACTCCAGATAAAGCTTGGGTCATATGCTTGTCTTCAAGGAGGAAACAGAAGCAAAGACTCCACAGAGAAAAAGTACAGATGTGTTAAAACAGACACAGGAAATAACCCTTTCTAGGTGAGATCACACACTCTATTTTTAGCTCTGTTTCCCTCAAAAAAATAAATTAAAAAATTCCCATGTGAATGCAGTGCTAAGCAAGCACCAGGGCTGATTTTAGTCTTTAAGATACCTCATCAAGTCAACACCATTTGTCACTTTGATCAAAGACTATAGGGTTGGTTGAAGCTGAAAGAGGGACAAAAATAAGTTTCTTGTCTAATTTTACTCTGAGTCTGATCATGTTTATTCCAACATAAAGTTCCAAGTGTGCATATCAACTCCAGCCAACCACTGACATTACTGTCCACTGGTTAAGTATGAAATAGCCAAAACAACTTTATTTCTAGCAGGACAGCTAAGCGTGGTGGGGAGCACAGATCAAGGCTGCAAAGAACCATCAATCAAAATGCTATCTGTACACACTTTTTGTGGCATAAGCCAGTATTTCACAAATGTACTTGGAGTGGTCAGTATGTGAAAGTGAGAAGTCTGTTAGAGCTCACTTAAAACCATGTAGAAAGAGGCTGCACACAAATCAGGCCTAGATGTTTAGTTTCCAATTCAATAATGGATGAGGGAAATACTTGGCAATGCCAAAATACGAAAGGGCTGTTGGTGCTGATAATTATGACTAACGCTACTACTGCTTCTCTGGGGAACGTGCTTCACTGAACTGTGACTCTATCAGCCAGCTCTGTGGGCTTTATGTTCAAACCACTTCCCATCATCTCCACAGCCATCATTATAATTCAAACCAGGTTTATAATCCCAAACACCACCACCTTTCCTCTGGAGTACCACAGTAACCATCTAATAATGTGATCAGTATGTACAACCCATTCTCCTCATAGCTGCCAGAGTATTCTGTTAAGGCATGAGCCAGAACATCTCATCCCTGGCTCTCCACAGCACTTAGAGTGAAATCAGAACTCCCTTCTGCAACCCATAAGGCATTTTATGACTTGCCTCCTATGTGCCTCTTTCTTGTTACCTTATAAAACTCTTTCCTCTTGCTCAAGATACTCCAGGAACATTGGCTTTCTTGCTATGCCATAAACATGTCAATTTCTTTTCTACCTCAAACTTTGTTATTATTAGAAACAATAATAACAGTTTATATTAAGCATTTACAATACATCAGGTATTACTCTTAATGGCTTCATATGTATTAACTCATTTTATCCCCAATATAATCCTATAAAGTAGGTTCTCTTTTTTCCCATTATAGATGAGGAAGCATATTCATAGAGAAGTATATTGTCTAAGATCACAAAATGAGTTGCAGAGGTAGAAAATATGCATCAAGGAGTGGAAATAGGAGAAAGAGCGATAACTATTGTATTCCTTTGTACAACATCTATATCTCCTTCAAGATTGGTCTGAGAGACTTGTTACATGAATATGGCAGACTGGGTTACCCATTAACCAGTTAACTGAAAATAACTAAAATTTGAATATACATATAAATTCTGTCTTAGTCATCCAGTACTGCTATAATAGAAATACCACAAGTGGATGGCTCTAACAAAGAAAAGTTTATTCTCTCATAGTCCAGTAGGCTACAAGTCTGAATTCACACTGTTGACTCCAGGGGAAGGCTTTCTGTCTCTGTCAGCTCTAGAGGAAGGTCCTTGTGATGCATCAATCTTTCACTGGTCTGGAAGCATCTAAACTCAGAAAACCTCAGGTCCAAAAGATGCACTACTGTTCCTGTCACTGCTCTCTTGATGGTATGAGGTCCCCAACTCTCTGCTTGCCTCCTTTTCCATTTCTCTCTTATAGAATAACAAGTAGTGCAAGCCACACTTCAGGGTAACTCCCTTGATATGGGTGTTACAGTCCCACCTGAATCTCCTTTAACATAATCCAATCTTGCCACATTAACCTCAGGCAGAGATTAGGTGGCCTGTCGTAGCTACCTTGTTCCATGGGCCAGGAACCCCACTGTGCTCTCTTGCACCAGTCTCCTGGCTCTGCTGCTGCTATTGCTCTGCCACGCCTGCTGCTGTCTCTCACAGTCTGGTGCTGTCTCCAGTGTTACAGCTGTTTGTCTCCTAGGTCTAGGAGGTTCTCAGGGCCAGGAGCCTGAGTCCAAAGAACATGCTCTGCTCTCAGCTCTTCCTGATGGTAGTGAGGTCCTCTCTGAACCTCCGGGATTAAGTATTTTTAGGCCTACCTGGATGGCAAAAATGACCGATCCCCTATAAAAGTTCCATGCACCTTATTTGCATACTCCATCCAACCATTCTGTGGGAGTTACAAAACCATGGCTAGAACAGCCATAGTAAAGTGTTTCATTGTACTACAATGGCATCTATTCAGTAGTCTATATTCATTTTTCTCCATTTATTCTAAAAATGATCTTTATAGCTGTGATTTTAAGATTCACTATTCATCACTAAAGGTCACCCAGTGCATTCAGTTCATGTCTCATGAGTCTTCTTTAATTTAGATCAGTTTCCTTACCTATTGTGGTTTTTCATGGCAACAACATCTGTCATATAGAATGTCCCACAGTCTGGATCTGTCAGGTTGTTACATCATAATTATTTTCAGATTAAACTTTTTTTTTGTAACAGTATTATGTAGATTATCTTCTATCCAGCATGCATCTTATTAAAACCAAACCAAACCAGTTGCTGTGGTCAATTCTGACTAAATGGTAAGTCTATGTGCTGCAGAGTAGAACTGTGCTCCATAGGCTTTTCAATGGTAGTAATCTTTGAGAAGTAGATTCAAACTACCAATCTGTTATTACTCAAGTGCTTGACCGTTTGTGCCATCCAAGGACTCTTGTGCATCATGTTAGGGGGCACATAATATCTTTTGGTCTCATCATCAGAAATGCTGACTTTGATCACTCAGTCTTGCAGATCTTCTCACTGTAATAGTGACTTTACTCCATTGTGATGAATAAAAACCTGAGGGTGACACTACATATGTATGTGTGTGTGTGTGTGTATACATATATATATGTGTGTATATATATATGTATATATATACACACTTTTTTTAAGGTTAGGGTGATATATTTACTTTTTTGTCCAGGTTGTTAATGTTTTTGCTATAAAGGCATCTAGTCAGAAGTAGAATATGTAAATAATTTTTGGAATGGCTTACTTCGATCTATCTACAATGCCTGTCTGGGGTAGGCTGCATAAAATAGCTCAATAGCTAATGAAAAGTGGTGATTGTTTTCAAATAGTATTTTATGGAGTTTTTGGTGCAAGTTTCTACAGCAAGTTAGGTTTCTATTGGACAGCTTCCACACAAATTGTTCCGTAACATCATTGTTATAGTTAGGTACCACGGAGGCAGTTCCGTGTCATAGCAACCCTGTGTACAACAGAATGAAACAGTGCCTCGTCCTGTGCCATCCCCAGAAGTGTTATGCTTGAGCCTATCATTGCAGCCACTGTGTCAATCCATTTTGCTAAGGGTCTTCTTCTCTTTCACTGACTCTCTGCTTTACCAAGTATAACGTCCTTCTCCAGGGACTGTTCCACCGATAACATGCCCAGAGTCTGTCAAAGGAAGTCTGCCACTCTCCCTTTTAAGGAACATTAGGGCTGCACTTCTTCCAAAACAGATTTCGTTGTTCTTTCAGTCCGTGGTACACTCAGCATTCTTTATCAACGCCATAATTCAAAAGCATCAGTTCTTCAATGTTCCTTATTTACTGTCCATCTTTCATGTACACATGGGGCAACTGAAAATTTCATGGCTTGAGTCACGTGCACCTTGGTCACTGACATCAGTTACATTTATCACAATGAGCCAACATTCCCTTTAATTGTATTCAGTTTGTTCCCTTTCCAGTACTCTAGTTTCCCTGCCCTCATATTTTCTCATGTTTGCTCGAGAGTAGCTGTTGAACATTTTGGTCCCATACTGATGGTTTTTAAATAAAGCATTGTCTTATAGGTAACAGACTTTACTTTTTGTGCCACTCTACTATTTCACTAAAAGGGGATCCAAGGGTAGATTCAGTTCTAGTTTTAACAAGCGTTTCAGGGCAACAGTGTTAGGGAGCCCTCTGTTCTCTACTGCTTCAGTATATTTAGCTTCTTCTTCTCCTTTTTAATAAGAATTTGAGTTCTGCTCCCTATTTTTACTCCATTCTGTCTGTCACCAACTACTGTGACATCAGTGAGAATAACCATCCTCTTTCACTTACTCTCTGCTTTACCGAGTATAACGTCCTTCTCCGGGGGCTGTAGTAAACATTTCCAAAAATTACTTACCAATTCTGCTTCTGACTAGATGACTTTTATTGCAAAAATCATCGACAACAACCTAGACAAAAAATAAATACATCACTCTAACCTTAAAAAAAAATGTGTATATATGTGTGTGTGAGTGTGTATAAATGTGTATATATATATATACATGCATACATATATATGGTCAAAGATCACCAATGGCTGCTAAAATCACTGGTAAAACATGGTAACTGGGCACCATCTAGTTCTTCCAGTCTCAGGGTAGATGAGATCATGGCTTATGTAGACTCATTTTTTCTTTGCGCTTTTGACTACCTTCTTACTGTTTTGCTCCTGGTGAGCAAAAACTCATAGCTGCGTCTTAGACAGCTGTTCCCAGCTTTTACAATCCCAGGCACTGTGCGTTTCACAAGGATGCAGATCATGGTTCTGTAAACTAGGTTATGCTAACTGACTGAGTTGTGCCATGAGAATATGGTCCTAAGCCTTCAAACAAAAGAAAAATCAATGTTGGAAGGTGCTTAGCTAAGCATGAAGAGTACTTATATTTACATATTTACACTGGCATCTTCAATGAATATATGTCGCTGCACCCATTTATTTTATTTGCATGCACTTCTATAGTACCACTATGAGTTGCAATCAACTCAACAGGTTTGGTTTTCTTTGGTTATATATACTTTTATCTCTTCTCACCTGTGTATGCACTTGCACCTGCCAATATGTCTACACTCATCCATATGTGATCAAACATTCATTTTTATTTATTGGTGCAATGCTTATTACATCTATATTTGGTACCATTTTTCCCACCAATACCCATTCTTGATTAAAACTGAAAAAGTTCTGGCAAACCAGAAGAGAAGGGACTCTCTTCTTTATGATATATCACTTGTACAGGTTTTTTTTTTTTTTTTTTGGTCAGGTGGTCAAAAGCATTCAAGTTCTGCTACCAAGCACAGTGCAGGCTGTGAGACTCTGCAGGACTTCTCAGCAGCCCTACGTGGACCCCTCAGTTTCTGCTAATAGTGTTTGTTCCCCCTTTCTAGATCTTGAGTGGTCACTTGGCAAGAAGATGTGCACACCACAGTAGCAACCTATATTTGTAGCACCACTGGTATTTGCTGAGAAAATACCACATTGAATTTTGAGTGCTGGGCTGAATTTCTCTAAGTTTTTCAGTGTTCAGAAGACACATTAAATGAGGTGTTATTTAAAAAATGATCTGTGAGGGTTTCAGTTCTGGGTAAGATTGAGTAAGCCACTACAACCCTCTCTCCTACGAAAAGCAACTAATATCCCTACACTGAATGCATGGAGCAGTTCTTAGGACTCTGTAATGCAAATGGAAGCAGAGAGATTGGGGAAGGAAATCAGAACTCAAAGTTCAAACTATCCAGTATGCTTCTGCTCCTCCTGATCCCCCTAACCCCCACCATATTTTCAGGCCTGGATTCAAAGGCAAAATAAATAGCAGAAAGATGCATCAGGAATGGGCAGAAACAACTCCCAAAGAAGCTTTCTGTTTCATTCAAGGAGCTGTAATCAGGACTGCTACAGGACAAAGAGAATAAGGAAATTCCAGTTTAGTTGTTGTTTGCACAGTTCTCAAACAAGTCATACTTCAAAAAATAGCAACTCTGTGGTGGGAAAGATATAGGAGAAATTTAAAACCCTGACAAAGAGGAATCCTTCTCTTTAACCACAGAAATGGTGGGAAAAACCCCTTTATTTCCCCCTCTTCTCTCTGATTTTACATCTCTTAGTAGCTGAGCCTAACACAGTTGCAGGAAATGTGCAGCAGAGTGGGGAAACTGAAATACTAGCTTTCTGGCCAGAGGACCAGTTAGTAAAGCTGGTGGGAGTCAGACAGTATGAAAGAGTTCATAGAAAGCAGAGAACTTGAGAGTACAATCCCATAAAATTGTCAACTTCTGAGATCACTTCTGAGTTGAACATCCGTAGATGAAATGTTAAAAAACATGTCGAAGTGTTTAAGAAAAGCACTGCAGTGTAAAAGCGGTTATGTCTCAAACTGGCTACTGGATGTTGCTACACAACATTATAAACTTAAAGAACATTACAAGGTCTTTGAAAACAAACTGACATTGGAACCACAGTACCCAGAAAGTAGGTTAGAACTTACATCCTAAATCAAACCAGTCCAACTGCCTACTAAAATGATTGTAATAATAAATCTTTAAAAACATAAATAAAGCTATGTATTGGCAAACTGAATTAATTTTTAATATATAAAAGAATAATAAATTATGATCAAATGGGATTTTTCCCCAGGAATTTAAGACTGGTTCAACATTTGAAAAGTCAGTCAGTATAGTCCCCCACATTGGCATGACTGAAGAAGAAAACCACCACAATTATATCAATTGTTACAGAAAAAGCATTCCACAAAATTGAACATTCATTCATGACAAACTCTCAGCAAACAGGGAGTACAGGGGAATTTCCTTATTTTGATAAAGGGCATGTAAAAAATAATACCTACACCTAACATCATACTTAATGGTGAAAGACTTAATGCCTTACCACTATGACCAAGAATAAAACAAGGATGTCCACTCTTGTAACCCCAAGAACATACTGGGCATCCTAGCCAGTGTAACAGGGGGAAAAAAAAGGAAAGAAAAGAGAAACTGATCCGAAATAAATAAAACTGCCTATATTCACAGACAACATGATCATCAATATAGAAAAATTCCTGGGAACCTACCAAAAAAGTCTTAGAACTAATAAGTGCATTAGCACATTTACAGATTATAAAGTCAATACACAAAGATCAGTTGTATTGCTACCTGCTAGCAATAAACAATTGAAAACTGAAAGTTTAAAAAACATACCATTTGTAACACCTACCCAAAAATGAAATACATAGGAATGAATATATGAGTATGTGTACAGGACCTATACACTTCAATCTTCAGTACAGTCATAAAATAAAACAGACCAAATGAAATGGAAAAACACGTGAGATACATGGATTGGAAAGCTCACTATGGTTAACTACTTATCAACCAAACTGACCTACAGATTTCATGCAATTCTAATCAAAGTCTGGGCAGAATTTTGGTAATACAGGTAAAATGACATTAAATGTATTAAAAGGCAAGAGACCTAGAATAGCTAAAACAATTTTGAAAGAGAAGAACAAAGTTGGAGAATTCACATTGCTTTTAACTCTTGCCATAAAACTACAGTAACCTAGGGAGGATGATATGCAGTAAAGGATGCACACGCAGATCAAGGTAATGGACTTAAATGTCTAGAAATAGACCCACACAAATATAGTGAAAATGAAAGGAAATCTTATAAAGGTAAAAAAGCAATCTAATGAAGAAAAACGCTGATTTCACCAAATGGTGTTGGAATATCTTATTGGAAACCCATATGTAAAACGTTAACCTCAATCCACAACCTTATATAAAATTAATAAAATAGATCACAGATGGTGTTAGTCATCTAGTGCTGCTATAACAGAAACACCACAAGCAGATGGCTTTAAGAGAAATTTCTTTTTTCACAGTCCAGTAGGCTACAAGTCCAAATTCAGGTCATCAGCTCCAGGGGAAGGCTTTCTCTGCTGGATCTGGAAGGTCTCTGTCATCAAACTTCCCCTGGACTGAGAACTTTTGAGGCACAGGGATCCTGGGTCCAAAGGATGCATTCTGTTCCTGGCACTACTTTCTTGGCGGTATGAAGTTCCACCTCTCAAATTGCTTCCCTTTCTTCTATATCCCAAGAGACCGCCTCAAGGCACAAAACAGACAGATTGAGTCCTGTGTCACTAACACAACTCCCTCCCCCCATTAACATCACAGAAGCAAGATCTACTACATCTTGGGACATCACCCAATGTCAGGAATCACGGCATAGCCAAATTGCTGCACACATTTTTTAGGGGTAGACAATTCAATTCACAACAGAAACTTACATGCTAAACAAAATTATAAAACTTGCAGAGGAAAACAGGAGAAAAGTTTTGGGGTTACATAAAGCTTCTTACAAATAACACAGAAAGTAATCTATTTTTAAAAATGGGCAAATTGTACTTCATCATTATTTAAAACTTTCACTCTGCAAAAAAGTATTAGAGAAATGAAGAGACAAAGTTCAGTAGGGAGAAAATGTAGGTCACATGTACGTCAAAGAACTTTCATACAGAATATGTACAGACTCCTCAAACATCAACAAGCTTTTCTTTGGCAGGCACAAGATATGGACTTGAGGGAATCTTCAAGCAAGTAAGTCCAAGGAAAAGCTCGGCAACATAGTACAGAAATGAAAATGAAAACTTCAGTGATATAAAACTTGCACATTTTTAGAGTGACAAAAATAAGCAAACAAAAACTCTAACAATACCATATGCTAGTGAGATGGGAGCAAGTTGGAATGTTCTTACACGGCTGGTGGAAATGGAAAACTGTACAGCCGCTATAACAAGGTGTCAAAATATTTTCCAAAGTGAAACAAACACTTATGAGCCAGCAATGTCACTTCAAGGTATTCACTCTCCAGAAATGAAAACTTACACTTACAATCTGTCCACATACATACGCAGCATCTTTTCTTACATAATTACCAAAAATCAGAAATGATCCAGATGTTACTCAATGGACAAATGTATAAACAAAATGTGGTCCATCTACAGAATGAAATATAACTCATCAATAAAAGGAATCAACTAATGATACAAACATCAACACACATGGCTCTCAAAATCACTGCACTGAGTGAAAGAGGTCAGTTTCATAAGGGTAAATACTATTTGATTTTATTTTTATAGCATTTTGGAAAAAGCAAAGCTATAGGGATGAAGAACAGACCATAGTAGTTTTCAGGGGTTACCAATTGGGCAAGAAATATAAACACAAAGGGACAAGACAAGGGAATTTGGGGGATAATGAAGCTAATGTTTATCCTAATTATGGTGATTATTACAAAAATCTATACATGTTAAAATGCATACAATTTTACACACATATACATACACAAAAAGATTAACTTTATCATATATCAAAAAAGTGTCCTTCAAACATTATACTTTTAAATATTTTCCCTAGGAGATACAGCATAGCACATCAGATGCTCCTTGGAAACTTTACAGAGCAGTTCTACTCTGCCCTATGGACAGCAACAGATTAAAAAAAAAAATGCTGCATATAGGTGGGCATGTAAACTTATATGGAAATCTACATTTTCACTCAGTCATAATAAAAAATAAATAAATAAAATAAAAAAGATTCTATATTAGTTCTCTTCTGTCATGGATTGAATTGCCCTCGCTAAAAAATTTGGTAACAATTTGGCTGGGCCGCAGTTCCTGGTATCGTGTGATGGTCTTCTATGTTGGAATTCCTGCCTCATGATATCAATGAGAGTAGATAGGTGCTGTTGTGTTGGTAGAGCAAGATGTAATGTGTGAGACTGTTTTGTGCCTTCAAGCAATCTGGAGGTATAAAAGAAGAAGCCCGGCATAGAGATTTGGGGACCTCATACCACCAAGAAAGCAGTGTCAGGAGCTCAGTACATCCTTTACAGAGGACCAGGATCCCTGTGCCTCTGAAGCTTCTATACCAGGGGAAGACTGATGGCAAGGACCTTTCTTCAGTGCCAGTAGAGAAAGCCTTCCCCTGTAGCTGACACCCTGAATTGGAATTTTAGTTTACTCAACTGTGACAGATAAAATCCCTCTTTTTAAAGCCATCTTCTTGTGGTGTTTCCGTTAGAGCAGCATTAGATAACTAAAACATCTTCTATATCAAATAAAATTATAAAACCATAACAGAGTCTCTGAATTCATAAAATAAGCAGCATAAAACAAATGATTAGCCTGAACTTTGTATAAATATAAGTCCTAACCCATGTGCTGATGAATATTTAAACCCTAATCAATTACATGACTCTACAAAGTAGTCAAAGGAAGGCTCATCAGTTAAGCCAACGCTTTTTGCGAAGTCTATGCACCTTGGGAGTAATATCTACATTCTAAATAGAAATTACACAGAATCTATTTTGAAATGACTCATTTTGTGTAAATTGCACCGAAGGATGTGAAAGATATATTTATGATGCATTCATTAGCAAATCAGTGTAAGAGATTACCGCAAAGTTAACACCCAACAAAAGTATGATTCACCTCCTCCTAATGCAAATATTTTCTGCCAACAGTTCTGCCATTCCTGATAAGGAAGATAAAACAGAATCTCTAGGCAGCATGTAGAAGGAGAAGGTTAGTTAATCCTCATTAATAGAAAGCTTACTTTCTCTGTTCTAAAAGGTTATAGAATTAGTATAAAGGTTATAGAATAATGCCCATTGGTCAAGGTGAAGTTGGTGGTTCCCAAACATATACTATTTATGGTGGTTCCCTCTCCCACATTTTTTGGTTTGCAAGCACCTTAGAATAGGCCAAGGTAAGTTCTCACCAACTATTACATGTAAGGATAATGAGGCAGAGGTGTCAGTTCAACCAGTGATATTTGTATTTGTTGAAGAGATAAACTGGTCCTGGTTTTCAGTAGCTCTGGGACCCTGTACATGTCCAAGCAGGAAGAAGAGGAATTTTGAACATCATGGCTTGAAGACGGCAAGCTCAAGTGAAGTCAACTTCACTACCAATGGAAATTTATGAGGCTGCTAAGTAAATTAAAATTATCCACAAGAAAATCAAAGAATGACCTTCTAAGAAACTAATATATTGAATAGAAAGGCTGAAAAAAGAAAGCATTCCTGAGTAGCAGGAATATAAGAGCTTCCCTCTGTAAAAAGAAAAAGAAAACAAACAACAACAAACAGCTACTCTTTCTAGTTAAATACTTTTCCTTTCCCTGTTCACGGAACCAACTTTCCAATTTGATCAGCTCACAGTCATATATCATCCTTTCTACCAGGAGCCATAACAGAGTTTGTGTCTCACAATTCATCAAGATCAGTATTAAAGATGACTTCACTAACACAAAGGACATATATAATAACTACTACTGCAATTCTCCCACTGAGTGAATGAGTTTTATCTCTTAATTATATAAAATCACAGATACCATTTTTAGGACAGAAAATAATTGATGCATTTGAATTATGGTGTTGGAGGAGAATACTGAATATATCATGGACAGCAAGAACAAACAAATTAGTCTTAGAAGAAATACAACCAAAATGCTTCTTAGAAACATGAAGACAAGACTTGAACTTGCTTACTTTGTACACCACATCAGGAAAGATCAGTTGCTAGAAAAGAACCTCATGGATAGTGAAGCTGAGGGTCACAGAAAACAAAGGAAACCCTCAAGGAGATGCACTGACACATTATCCACAACAACAGACTCAGGGATGGCAATGATCATGAAGTCAGCACAGCACCTAGCAAGGTTTCATTCTGTTATAAACACAGTCACATTAATTAGGGCTGTCTCTACTGGGCTCAGTGGTAACTAACAACAGATAACATTATGTCCCAAGAACTGTCCTATGAACCTCACACAGTTTAACTCACGACATCTTAACAACAAACATATTAAATACACTCTGTTATAGTGGCTAATTTTACATCTGAGAAAATTCAGGTGGCATAGAATGAATAACTTTGCCAAAACCACTAAACTCTTAAGTGCCAATGACGTCATTCAAACCCTATGCTGCTTACTCTACAAAGTTGTTTGTTGCTTGCTTTCTTGGTTTTGTTTGTTGTTGTTGTTGTTTGTATGGCTGGGTAAACATCAGGTGCAAACGAAACTTAAAATCTCGGGAAACTTAAAGGCTTTATCCAATCAAATCCAAAGCAGAAATCACTTGTAAACTTGTGAAATATTTTCCAAAACTCTATAAAAGCAGCATTTGGCTGGAACATCTGTGTTAGGAATAGGCACAAAAATGGATCTCTCCCATTCAGTTGGCCAAATTTCTTTGCATAGACAACTGAACACTTCCAGCACTGCACCTGTTTGGTGAAATATTTCAATTGATATCCCAATTGATTCCTGGAGCCTTGTTTTTAACCAATACCTTCAGTGCAGCTGGGACTTCTTCCTTCAGTACCATCAGTTCCTGATCACATCCTACCCCTTGAAATGGTTGAACATCAACTAATTCTTCTATGTCATAATGATTCTGTGTATTCCTTGCATCTTCTTTGATGCTTTCTCTGTCATTTAATATTTTCCCTATAGAATCCATCACTATTGCAATGGGAGGCTTGACTTTTTTTCCTCAGTTCTTTGCACTTGAGAAATGTTTTTCCCTTTTGGTTTTCTATTTCTAGTTCTTTGTACATGCCATTTTAATACTTTATATTGTATATTCTTGGCCTACCCTTGAAATCATTTTTACTTCATCATTTCTTCCTTTTACTTGAGCAGCTTAATGTTCAAGAGCAAGTTTGATGTTTCTTCTGACATCCAACTTGGTCTTTCCTTTCTTTCCTGTCTTTTTTTATGACCTTTTTCTCTGTTTATGTATGATATCCTTGACGTCATTCCACAATTCATCTGGTCTTTGGTCATTAGTGTTCAACTCATTAAATCTATTCCTGAGATGGTCTCTAAATTCAAGTGAGATATATTCAAGGTTGTACAGTGGCTCTCATATACTTGCTCTAATTTTTTTTCAGTTTCAATTTGGACTTTCATAAAAGCAACTGATGGTCTACTCTGCATCATCCCCTAGTCTTGCTCTAACTGTGATATTGAGAGTTCTTCCATCGTCTCTTTTCACTAACTGATGTAATCGGTTTGATTGTTCTGTATACCATTTGGTGAGGGTCATGTGCAGAGTCACCATCTATGTTGGCAAAAAAAAGTTTTTGCAATGAAGAAGTCACCAGTTTTGCAAAATTCTATCATGCAATCTCTGGCATCATTTCTGTCACCAAGGCCATATTTTCAGTGACCAATTTTTCTTCTTAGTTTTCAACTTTTGTGCTTCCATCACATAATTATGAGTGCATTCTGATTTCATGTTCAGTCAATTTCAGACTTCATAAGCTAGTAAAAACCTTCAATTTTTTCACCTTTGGCTTTAGTAGTTGGTGTGTACATTTGAACAATAGTCATATTAACTCGTCTCCCTGGCAGGTGTACGGATATTATCATCAACAGTGTTGTACTTCAGGACAGATCTTGAAATGTTCTTTTTGACAGTGTCTATTTATACTTATACCTATTTCCAAGAAAGATGATTTAACTGAATGCAGAAATTATCAAACAATGTAACTAATGTGATATGCAAGTAAAATTTTGCTGAAGGTTATTCAAAAGCAGCTGAAGCAGTATATTGACAGGGAACTATCAGAAATTAGGGCTGGATTCAGAAGAGGACGTGGAACCAGGGATATAAGGATCCTGGCTGAAAGCAGAGAATGTCAGAAAAAGATTTACCCATGTATTGACAGTGTGAAGGGCATTTGACTACATGGATCAAAACAAAGCATGTATAACATTATGAAGAATGGGAATTACAGAACACTTAATTGTACTCATGAGGAATCTGTACACGGATCAAGAGGCAGATGTTTGAACACATGTTCAAACTGAGATTGCAGTTTGAACACAACAAGGGTACACTGCATGGTTTAATGTCAGAAAAGGTGTGTGTCAGGGTTGTATCTTTCCACCCTATCCATTCAATTTGTATGCTGAAGAAATAATCCAAGAAGCTGGAATATAAAGAATAGGACATCAGGACTGGAGGAAGACTCATTAACACTCTGCACTATGCAGATGATACAACCTTACTTGGTTAAAGTGAAGAAGACTTCAAACACTTACTGAGGAAGATCAAAGACCATAGCCTTCATTATGGGTTACACCTCAACATAAAGAAAACAAAAAATCCTCACAACTGTACTAATAAGCAACATCATTATAAACTGAGAAAAGATGGAGGTTGTCATGGATTTCATTCTACTTGTATCTGCAATCAACACCCATGGAAGCAGCAGTCAAGAAATCAAAAGACACATTGCATTGAGAAAATCTGCTGCAAAAGACCTTTTTGAAGTGTTGAAGAATAAAGATGTCACCTTGAAGACTAAGGTATGCCTGACCCAAGCCATGGCATTTGCAATCACGTTATATGCATGCAAAAGCTGGACAATAAATAAGGAAGACAGAATATCTGACACCTATGAACTGTGGTGTTGGAGAAGAATGTACCATGGACCACCAAAAGAATGAACAGATCTGTCTTAGAAAAAGTACAACCAGACCGCTTCTTAGAAGCAAGGATGGTGAGACCATTCTTCCATACTTTGGACATACTGTCAGGATGATTAGTCCTAGAGATGGACATCACGCTTAGTAGAGTGGAAGGTCACCGAAAAACAGGAGGATGTTCAACAGATGGAATTACACAGTGCCTACAACAATGGGCTCTAGAATAGTAACCACTGCGGGCATGACCAAGGAACAGACAGTGTTTTGTTCTGTTGTACATAGGGTTACTATGAGTTGGAACCAACTCGACAGCACCTAAGAATGACATGAAAGGAACAGGCCAGACAGCCAAGTGCCATTGAGCCAGATTTGACTCATGGTGACCCTAGATGCCAGAACATAGGATATTTTAATGGCACTGTTTGTGGAGGAAGATCCCACATCTAAAAGTTCACTACTGAAGTTCAGACACGAATCACAATGCCTGCAACTCCCTATGTCTCCCTTTAGCTAAACATATTACACTCACAACCTATGAAAATAGCAGAGGTTGTTCTTTGCCTGGGTGACCCATCTTACACAGGTGTGGGTACCTGAGTGGTCCATTGTCGGGATTGCAAACCAGCGCATGAGGTGATCTGTGCAAAAGTTCCTGCTCCTGTCCAACAGGGGCAATGAAATTAGCTAAGGTGATCAGATTATATTACCCTGAAGTTTAGTCAAGATAATAATAAAACACTAAGAGAAGAATCGGGAAGATATGCCAACAGAATTGAGATGCTGTGAGACAGAGAGGCAGAGAGTAATAACCATTCCAGATTCACCTTGCATCTAGATTATGGCAACAACATTCAGATTCAGTGCTACTCAGGACTTAGCGCTGGGCAAGGTCTTCAGTGTGGCACTCTCAGATGCTCTAAGTAACTCCACTTATTACTCTTTCTTCCTCCAATAATGATAAGAACTTAACAGTATTTTTTAAAAAACTACTTTAGGGAGGGACATCCTCTTCTGATCACAACAAAGCAACTGGTTCAGATTAACAACCTCACCATTTACAACCATACTGAACAAAATATAAAGCAACAACTTTAGTGCAAGACAACAACCCATAAAGGACTGCAGTCCCTGAGAGAAACTCATGAGGTGAGCCTCAAGCTTGCCCCAGCCCCTGCCCAAGGACAATTACCTAGCTGTGCCACAGTGAGCTGAACAATAAGCAAAACACGAAGGCTGTACTCAACTAAAAGCAGAAATGCAGAATTTAAGCAGCTGAAGTGGTTGGACTCTTTAGGACACAGCATCACAAAGAAGGAACCTGTGCAGTGTGGGTCTCAAGAAGCCCGTAATAGAGATTCCTGCAAGTATTTGGTGAAGGACAGGCCTTCACAAGCACAGTGCCAGACTATGAAAGCCTTTTGAGATAAAGGCTGCTATGAGACTGTCAAGGATTGAATTTGGTCCCCCGGCAATGTGCATAGCAATTTGATTGGGCCATGATTCCCAGGATTCTGTGATTACCCATCCATTGTGTGATTTTCCTATGCTGTGAATCCTAATCTCTGCCCGTGGTTAACAGATAACCAAAAAACAAACTCACTGCTGTCGAACTGATTCAGACTCATAGAGATCCTAAAGACAGAGATCTGCCCCATAGAGTTTCCTAAGGAGAACCTGGTGGATTTGAACTGCAAACCCTTTGGTTAGCAGCTATAGCATCTAACCACTACACCGGCGTTTCCAGTGGTTAGTAGACAGGATTATGTCAAAAGAGGATTAGGGTGGGACTGCAACACCCTTACTAAGGGAGTTTCCCTGGAATGTGGCCTGCACCAACTTTTATCCTTTTACTCTACAAGAGCTAAGGGGAAAGCAAAACAAAAAGAGAGTTGGGGACCTTATACCATCAAAAACATATCATCAAGAGCAGAATGCATCCTTCAAACCTGTGACTCCTGTGCCTTGATGTTCTCAGACCAAAGAAAGGCTGATGCAACACAAGGAGCTTCCCTTCCAGAGCCAACAGAGAGAATGCATTCTTTGGAGCTGGCACCTTGAATTCAGACTTGTAGCCCACCAGGCTATGTAAGAATACACTTTTCTTTGTTAAAGCCATCTACTCACGGCATTTCTGTAAGAGCAGTACCAGATAACTAAAACAGGGACTTTTAGCAGAATACAGATACATGAGGTCACTTAGTGCTGGGAGACACTGAATTTCAACCCAGCTAGAATAGAGAAATTTCTTTAATGCCACAGCATTCACTGAGACACAAGAAAGACCATGCAACATGAATAAGGACATACTCTAAATGAAGACCGATTATAGACTCACCTTAACAAAACCTAAGAAAACCCTCAAGTAGATGCAAAAAAGAAAAAGTTTGGCTGTTCAGTCCTTAAAGGGGCTTAGGAAAAACCCTGACCTATATACAGATTTACTCTAAAGAAGTACAAGACTAAGCCTGCACAAACTCAGAATGATGAGACAATAACTGAAGTAACTGATACAACCAAAATCAACATTCTTCCTAGAAGAAGGACATAATTCACAGTTTCCACACAGTCCAGAGTTTCCACAAAGTCCAGACAGCAGCCCTGTACCTCTCATGATGTAGTGTTTTACCTGCACTGTTTTCTAGTTCAATTTCTACCTCTTCCTGGGAGTTAAAGTTTCTGAGTAGATAAAGCTGGGTGGATGGTTGGAAAAGAGTTCATAGGGAGCAAACATTTCTCTAGCCTCACCAGAATGCAGTACCAAGTTGAGAATAGGATGACTACCTAGTTTTCTGTTAGAGACACCGGGTTTCTGCACCCAGTTATAGTAGTGGAGGGAACAAAATCTTTCTACCTTCTTCCAAGTAGGAAAGCTAAAACATGAATAGACCTGATGTTCAATACAATCTTCCCATCTTCAACTGTTCTCAGTATTTTCTAGTCCAGGAATCTCTAATTTTACTCTTTCCAGGGAACAGTTCTCCAGTCCTCTATCAGAGTGGTAAAAGGCATTCTACTGGATGTTTTGGGAAGCAAAGAGACCTGGGGATATGACTTCTTCTTAGATTTTCACCTGCTTCTTAAACTTCCAGCTTCTAGGTTTTGGACTCACTGCTTCCAGAGGCACCAATCATAATAAATTTTGAGCTGTCTTGGTATTCCTTGTTTAACTCAAGTTGCTTATCTGTTCTCTCCACTTGTAACTTAGAAGTCACATTTCTCAGATTCTTCTTCAGATCTGCCACATCAGTTACTACTAGAGCACTGACTTTTCACATTCTGAATTTTTTTTTATTATTACTTGTGTGTACCTTCCTATTTTTGTCCTTAGAGGTTTAAACTTATTTTTTCTCCTTTATTATTGTTTTAGAGAGATTTCAGGGAGGAAAAGAGGTTAATGACTCTTGGTTTAATTCTCTATCTTTAACCAGAAACCCTCCTTTGCCTTCCTCTCATTAGCTTTTTGAGCACTAATGATATAGTGGGAGGAAGAAACAATAAATACTAGCCAGAAACCTTGTATTGTAAGGTCTATGCTCCATAATTGTAGGCTATATGATTCCAACCAAGAAATTTCATCTCTAGGAGTCTCTATTTCCTTAGCTCTGATTTAAAAGCCTCCATCAGCACACTCACAAAATGTAAAAGGATGAACAGCAAGCACTGGTGTAGATGCAAAGCTACCAAAATGCTCAAGGTACACCTGAAGAAAGCATGATTTGGTACGACAACTCTGAAAAACCACTGGATGGCATGTCCTAACACTGAACACATGTATCCTCTATGAGTCGGAATTGACTTAACAGCAGTGGGTTTGGTTTGGGGTTTTATAATCCAATAGTTCCACATGGTATATGCTCAACCAAAATGTGCCCCTACGCCCACTGTTGCAGTCATCTGGTGCTGCTGTAACAGAACCACTACAAGTGGATGGTTTTTAACTAGCAGCAATTTATTCTTTCACGTTCAGGACACTAGAAGTCCAAATTCAGGACGCTGGCTGTATAGAAGTCTTTCCCTCTCTGTTGGTGCTAGGTGAAGGTCCTTGTCTCCTTTCAACATCTGTGGGCCCGGCATTCCTTGGAGATCTCCATGTATCCTGGCATCAATCTCTCCCTAGTCCTAGGAGTTCTCACAACAAGGATCTCTGGTCCAAAGGATGCACTCTGCTCTGGCTCTTCTTTCTTAATGTCAGTGAAGTCCCTCCCCACTCCACCCCACCCTCTTCACTTCTCTCTCTCGTAAGCCAGAAGATGTGACTCAAGCAAGAGTGTGACTTGAGCCATACCCTGTTATACGGCTGTGACTCAAGACATAACTCCACAGTCATCCTGCTCCTTAACATATAAAGGTAAGGACTTACAGCACATCACACAATGGAGGATAAGTACATCAAATAACAAAAATGGAAAATAACTACACAATTTGGGGGACAATGGATTAGTCAAGTTGACACGTATTTTGCAGGGAAACAATCAATTTATTACATGACACTCACCAAAAGACATGCACAAGAATAATCTTACCAAGCACTATTCAGAATAACCCTGTCATGGATTCAATTTTGTTTCCCAAAAATATATGTTACCAATTTGTAAGAGTGCATGTCTATATGAACTACTGGCTGTAAAGAAGAGCTATAACAGAAAGCTTACAGATATGTGGACTGGGAGAGGAAGGAGGTGGACGGAGGTGGGGAGAAGGGGAGAAAAACAACATTGATCCTAAATCATTCTATCTTTATAATTCTGTTACGTGTCCATACTGAGTGTCATACCCTCCAGATTTTCAAATACAGCACTTAATGCTCTCAAATTTTTATTTTCAAGAACACATCAAGAATTGTCCCAAACTATAAAACACAAAATAATAATCATGAAGAGTGTGCTTCTTAGCTCCACAAGATACATGAGATCAAATGGGCAGCTCCTTTCTGTCCATAGGCTGGAAGAGAAGGTAGAAAGGTATAGAACCTGATTGGATAGGAATGGGAAACCCAGGATAGAAAGGGGTAGTGTGGTGTCACATTATAGGGACTGCAACTACTGTCACATAACTATGTCTATCAATTTTTGTATAAGAAAAATTTTGTATAAATTTTTGAGCTGTAAACTTCACTTAAAGCACAATAAAAAAAAAGAATTGGAAAAGAATTAAATGTGATCTTTAAAACAAAAGAAAATCAAACTCATTGCTGCAGAGTCAATTCCGACTCATAGCAACCCCTTATGATCAAGCAGAACTGCTTATAGAATTACCAAAGAGCAACTGGTAGATTCAAACTGCTGACCTTCCAGTTAGTAGCCAAGCTCCTTAATCACTGCATTACCAGGCCTCCTTTATGAGTCAGAATTGACAGTAAAGCAATGAGTTTTATTAAATGTGTCAGGTATATATAAAATTATAGAGCATTTTCTTTTCTAGTATAAAAACTGACTATATCCCCACTTTGGATTGCATAGTTGATTTAGGTTTTGCACCTCAATTAAATGTCCAGGGCCATATACTTAATACGACTGACTGTAATAGTTTGCATTAGTCATCACAGTGGTATAAATGCATAGACTGACTAGGACACTATGCACTTATTTTTTCATTATACATGGAAACCACTTTCTCTGCCTGTAATTCCATACAGATTCTGAAATAGGTATTTTATTCTCATGAAGTGCTTATAGCCCGTATCTTCTGCAGTAAGCACTGAATTTGCCTTCCTTGCTCTTTTACTTCACACAAAGACAGGCACAGGGCATTGTGGCTAAGAAACATTTACAGGTTTCAAAGAATTCTCTATTTAAAAAAACCATTAGAGATGAAAGCATATATCCTTCTCTAAAATGTTCCTTTTGTCCTTGCTTAAAGGCACTAATCAAGAAGAGTTTGTTCAGCGTTAACAGGAAAGTTTACTTAAGTGTCAGCTTAAAGAATCCCTTACATCTTCTACAACTGCAGTGAATTTTTTCCTACCAAGTAAAATTCATTTGCATTAGTAACTGAGAACCAACTGTATATTGTGCAAAATAACCCTTTTTAGTGTATCACCTTTGCAAAGTTACCCGTGGGCTATTAAATAGAGTAAATAGAATAATATTATTAAATAGAGTAATATGGCTGAGATTCCCAACATTTTTAGCACTGCAATGTGATGTATGCCTGATTTCATTACTGCGCCCCCTTACTAAGGAAAGTTCTAGCTTGTATATGAGATCTGACAATTAAGTCTGTGAACTTAATTGTTCCAAGTGCTACATACCTCATTGCTGAAAACCACTACGGTCACCTTCTAAGCACTCCCCTTGAGAAGCTACGCATTGATGCTAGTGCCTAGTCTACTGTTCAAAGCAATTTTGGAACTTTTTCTGGAATGGTCATTTTGCACAGTGGCAAGGTGACAAGTTCTCAAACTTAACTGTATAGCTGTCTGTGAAGCAGTTTTTAGCTAATAAACAAATAACTGTATTGGAACACCCTCCCTACTCACCTCATCTGGCCCCCAATGACTTTTTTTTTTTTTTTTTTTTACCCAAAGATAAAGGAAATATTGAAAGGAAGACATTTGGATGACATTCAGGACATTAAGGGTAATACAATGACAGCTCTGATGACCATTCCAGAAAAAGAGTTCCAAAATTGCTTCGAAGGGTGGACTAGGCACTGGCATCATTGCACAGCCTCCCAAGGGGAGTACTTTGAAGATGACCATAGTGATATTCAGTAATGAGGCATGTAGCACTTTTTCTAGGAGGAATTCGCAAACTTAATTAGCAGTCCTGGTTTGTTGAATTTAAAATTGATTACAAACATTTGGGAATGCATGTTCTCCACGCCCTTAGAGAGAATGATAAATATTTTGGAAGTCCTGAGGTCAGAGCTAAGAACCTCTGGAAAAAGTTCTAACGCCCATAAATAATAGGAGTACTACTGCTAGTAACAACTAGCACCCCTACTCCTATTACTGCTAGTATATATTACTGGTTTTCAACTGAACACCAGACACATTACTAGGTGCTTCACATGCATTATATTTCTCTGTAACGTATTACAGTCCAAATATGAATAGATGATGGAAAGAAGGCTCACAGAAGTTTCATGGTCTAAGGTCAAATAGCTGGCATGGCACTTGTCTATCCAACTCTAAACCTACCACAACACACTGTCTCTCAGAACCTACATACCATTTCTAACAGGGGCAAGTTTTAAAAACTGAAGTTCTGGAACCGAGCAAGAAGGCCCTGGGTGGGAGAAGTGGCTAAAAGCCGAGTCAGGAAGGAAAAAGAAGCATGTACGGTTACAGCCAGTGGATCTAGGGACTCTTACTCTTAACTATCCAGTGACAGAATAAACATCTTCAGCAGTAAAAAAAAAAATAGTTATTGATTTTGTCTTACTGTTGGTAATACACAGAACAAAACATATTGAACAACTGCTATATGGATAATTCAGTAACAGTGATTACATCCTTCAAATTGTGCAACCATTCTCACCCTCCTTTTCTGAGTGGTTCCTCCCCCATTAACATTGACTCACTGACCCCCTAAGGTTCCTATACAACCTTTCTAAATGGCTCTGAATTCTACTTGAAGAATACTGAGCTGGTGTATACTTAGTACATGTACCTGTGAGTTATTGAAGTTACTCTTGGGAACAGCTATATTTTTCTTCTGGTAGCTGCATATTTGCTTCAAAGTGAATTAAGAAATTAAACTAGCATACAAAATCTATGATTTCAGAGCTTTATTTCTCTAAGACAGCATTGATTGGGGTTTGGTCCCTGAACAAGCAGCAACAGTGTCATCTGGAACATCTCAAAAATGTCTATTTTCAGACTCTACCCTGACCTGTTGGCTTATAAACTCTAACGTACTTTGAAAAGCTGTCTAGGTGCCTCTGATGCATGCTAATGGTTGAGAACCACTGATTTATGATAGGAAACTCTGGTGGCATAGTGGTTAAGCAATACGGCTACTAATCAAAAGTTTGGCAGTTCAAATCTATCATGAACTCCTTGGAAACCCTATAGGACAGAATAGAACTGGATTTTTTTGTTTGTTTGTTTGATTTTCCCAGGTGGTAGGAATGGTTAAGCACTCAACTACTGGCTGACAGGTTGGTGATTCGAACCCATCCAAAGACACCTCTGAAGACAGGCCTGGATCTGCTTCTGAAAGGTCAAAGCCCTGAAAACTCTCTGCAGCAGTTCTACTCTGCACACATGGGGTCACCATGAGACAAGATCAGCTCAACAGCAACTTAAAATGCCAAAAATAAAAAGTAAACTGATATAAAGAAGAAATTAAATAATGGTACAAGCAGCACAGTATATGTCAAAAATCAAGAATCTGGTACACAAAAGATGACGTTTTGGAAAATATGCTAAACAACTGGTAGAGAAAAACACACACAAGCAAACACAGCTGTTAGTTAATGTGGGCATTGTATCCAACTATCTCTAAAACCAACAAAAATCCTGCTGCTCAGGGGCGGGGTCAAGAAGGCGGACTAAGCCCACATCTCCTCATATCCCTCTGGAAACCAAGACCCGAATTCACAATCAAACAGAGCCTTCTGATCACCGACTCAGCCTCAGGACACGGCACAGAACTGTTAATTGGGACTTCATACCACTCAGCGAAAAACCTCCTCTCTTTCGCTGACTCCCGCTCCTGGCTAGCCCCGGCTCTCACGGACGGAAGGTAAACACACCATTTTGACTTTTTTTCCCTCTGTCTCGGCCGGCGGGCGGAGCTGGGCCTTGCCCGGCGGCTGGACTCAGATGCGCTGCTGTGGGGATAGGCAGGCGAAATTCCCATATTCTGAGAACCAGGCTCGGGACTCTGTTAATCTAGACACTTTGAGCCTTTCGTTTTGTATCTGCCTCAGCGGGGTTTGAACGGAATTCCGCAGTCAATGTGCGGGACGCCATGTTGGTACCGAGATTTTAGCAGGACCTGGTTCTTAGCCTGGGAGCCAGTGCCTACAAACAGGACAGCGCTTCTCCGACAGAAAAGTAGTGATTTTGCAAAGTGCTGCCTACGTTGGGGGCCCTGCAATAGAAGCAGAGGAATCGCTGCCTCTCGGCACCTTTAGCCCCTCTGTCTGCTGCCTGTGTGGAGGACGCCATCTTGGGTACGGTGGCCGCAGCTGGACCTAATTCTTAGCTTGGGAGCCAGAGCCTGCTCACAGGAGAGCGCTTTTTTATCACAAAACCAATACTCAACGCAGTGTTGGCTAAGGCTAGGCCCTGTCAGCAGAGGCCAACAGGGCAGTAGCATTGCTGTATTCTGAACCAGTTTGTTATCATCTGGGGTTGGATACAGTGGTGCTTACTTTGTCAGATGGGAAGAGGGACCTCTACACCTGAAAACCTAACTGACTTGTGAACTGGTCAGATACCTTTTGCTTTACATTTGAAGACAGCCTAGAGAAACATTTGCAGTCCATCCTCACAGCACCTCTTCCAGCCTCTATACACTGACATGGGACCCAAAAAGCAACAGACAATTGTGGCATACAAGCAATCACTCATGGCTTCAGAAGGCTCCCAAAAAAAGCAACCAAGGAGTTTTCCAGATGAAGATACTTTTATGAAGGCATCAGGAAGTGAATACAAATTGATTATATACAGAGCCCTTCTAGACCTTATACAAAATGCAGCAGAACAGAATGAAAAATTAAGCAAGTTGTTCAATCTGATGGAACACCAGTACTCTGAAATCCAACAGATCAAGAAGAAAATCAAAGACATAGAAACTTCCATGCAAAGCCAAGAAAACAGAATGGAACAAATGGAAAAAAGAATTTCTGACTTGAAGACAGAGGTACTGATGCCAATATCTATGAGCAGAAATCAGAAAAAAGAAAGAAGAAAAATGAAGAAACATTAGGAAGCATGTGGGACTCTATTAAGAGGAACAACCTTTTAAGACATCTGAGAACCTCTTGAGACATCTGAGAACACAGAGAGTATTGTTCCTGAGCTGCTGAAAGGAAACTTCCCAGAAATCATGAAGGAAGAGAATATAGACATCTCAGATGCATATTGTATGCCACCCAATATAGATCTCAAAAGAAAGACTCCAAGACATATTATAATCAACCTTAACAAAATGAAACACAAGCAGCAACTCTTAAAGGCAGCAAGACTCAAGGCAAAGCTAACATTCAGAGGGAAACCCTGTAGGCTCTCGTCAAGATTTCTCAGTAGAAACCATGCAGGCACGGAGACAGTGGCACAATACATTCAAAGTCTTGAAGGAGAAGAACTTCCAACCAAGAATTATATATCCTACAAAACTGTCTTTCAAATACGAAAATGAAATTAAGACATTCCCAGACAAACAGAAACTCGGAGACTTTGTAAAAACCAAACCCAAACTACAAGAAATACTGAAAGAAGTTCTTGGCTTTGGCTTAGAAGAACAAAACCACTAACTTTATATATTAGGACAACAGACTACTCAATACTCTACTCATTTAGGGAAGGCCCCAAAGTAAATCAAAGCTTTGCTATGGAAAGAAGAAATCCAATGATCATCATGAAAACTACGGTGTCATCATAATAAAAAGAGGGATGTACTACAGTTGTTATAGTCTTTCCAGATGGAGAGGAAGATGACAAGACTGGTAGTAATTAAAATTGAGTTTATAAATAGTTTATTAAGGGGGTTCATAGGGGCAGCTGTAAAGCACAACAAAGATGTATCATACCATTTCAAGAAATCTAACACACGAGTCTCAACAACTATAAAGTCAGCTCTGAAAAAGGTGAAAAATCAACTCACAAAAAAGAGTGTCCCAGAACACACTAATACGAACAACAGAGAAAACACCAACATAAAAACAAACATAACACAATGGCAGCAGTGAACACATACCTATCAATAATTACATTGAATGTGAATGGACTGAATGCTCCAGTAAAGAGACACCGAGTGTCATCTTGGATCAAAAGACAAGACCCATCCATATGTTGTCTACAAGAAACTCACTTGAGACCTAAAGACACGAACAAACTGAAAATTAAAGGATGGAAGAATATATATCAAGCTAACAATGAACAAAGAAGAGCAGGGTTGGCAATTCTAATCTCAGACAAAATCAATTTTAATGTCAAATCCACCATCATGGTCAAAGATGGACACTATTGCTGAAAGGTTCAGTACACAAGCAAGACTTAACTATATTAAATATTTATGCACCTAATATCAGAGCACCTAAATATGTCGAAGAAACACTGACTACGCTCAAAAGAGAGTTAGATGACTCCACAATAATAGTGGGAGACTTTAACACTCCACTCTCATCACTAGACAGATCATCTAGAAAAAAGCTCAGTAAAGATACAGAAGACCTCATTGACACAATTAACCAACTAAACCTCACTGATATATATAGAACTTTCCACCCATCAGCAGACAACTACATCTTCTTCTCCAGTGCACATGGAACATTCACCAGAATTGACCACGTGATAGGCCATAATGCAATGCTCAACAAAATCCATACCACTGAATTACTACAAAACATCTTCTCAGATCATAAAGCCATAAAAGTTGAAATTAATAGCAGAAAAAACATAGACAGAAAGTGGAACGCTTGGAAACTGAACATCTTGCTCAAAAAGACATGGGTTATAGAGGAAATCAAGGATAAATTAAAGAAATTCATGGATTCCAATGAGAACAAAAACACTTCCTACCAGAATCTATGGGATACAGCCAAAGCAGTGCTCAGAGGTCTGTTTATCTCCATAAATGCACACATCTGGAAGGAAGAAAGAAACCAAATCAGGGAACTAACTCTACAGCTTGAACAAGTAGAAAGAAAACAACAGAGGAACCCCTCAGGCACCAGAAGAAAGGAGATCATAAAGATTAGAGCAGAACTAAATGAATTACAGAATAGAAAAACAATTGAAAAAATTGAAAAGACCAAAAGCTGGTTTTTTGAAAAGATCAACAAAATTGATAAACCACTGGCTAAACTTACTAAAGAAAAGCAGGAAAGGAAACAAATAACCCAAATTAGAAATAAGCGGGGAGTTGTCACCACAGATGCAACAGAAATCAAAAATATCATAACAGAATACTAAGAAAGACTGTACTCTAACAAATTTGAAAACCTAGGGGAAAATGACCAATTCCTTGACTCATGCCACCTACCCAAATTATCACAATGTGAAGCAGAACAACTTAATAAACCCATCATAAAGGAAGAGATTGAAAAGGTCATCAAAACACTGTCAACCAAAAAATGTCCAGGCCCAGATGGTTTCACAGCAGAATTCTACCAAGCACTTAGAGAAGAGTTATCCCTAATACTACTGAGACTATTTCACAGTATAGAAAGGGATGGAGTACTCCCAAACTCATTCTATGAAGCCAGCATAACCCTGATACCTAAACCAGGGAAAGATCCAACAAAGACAGAGAACTACAGACCAATATCACTCATGAACCTAGACACAAAAATCTTTAACAAAATTCTTGTCAAAAGAATACAACAACATATCAAGAAAATAATCCATCATGACCAAGTGGGATTTGTACCAGGGATGCAAGGCGGGTTCAACATCAGGAAAACAATTAATGTGATTAACCACATAAATAACACAAAAGACAAGGATCACCTGATTTTGTCCATTGATGCCGAAAAGGCATTTGATAAAGTCCAACACCCATTCATGCTACAAACTCTTAGCAAAATGGGCATAGACAGCAAATTCCTCAACACAATAAAGGCCATTTATACAAAGCCAACTGCCCACATCATCCTCAATGGAGAGAGACTGAAAGACTTTCCCTTGAGATCAGGAACTAGACAAGGATGCTCACTGTCACCTCTCCTATTCAACATTGTGCTAGAAGTTCTAGCCAGAGCAATTAGACAAGACGAAGAAATAAAGGGCATCTGCATCGGCAAAGAGGAAGTTAAAATCTCCCTGTTCGCAGATGATATGATTGTATATGCAGAGAACCCCAAGGAATCTATAAGTAAGCTATTCAAACTGATAGAAGAGTTCAGCAAAGTCTCAGGATACAAGTTAAACATAAGTAAATCAGTAGGATTCCTTTATACCAACAACAAGACTGTTAAGGAGGAAATTATCAAATCAATACCATTTACGATAGCCCCTAAGAAGATAAAATACCTATGAATTAATCTAATCAGAGAAACAACAGCTCTTTACAAAGAGAACTACAAGCCCTTACTACAAGAAACTAAGAGAGACTTAGATAAATGGAAAAACCTACCCTGCTCATAGATAGGAAGACTTAACATTGTGAAAATGTCTATTTTACCCAAAGCCATTTATTTATATAATGCAATCCCAATACAAGTTCCAGCATCATTTTTCAATGAGATGGAGAAACAAATCACCAATTTTGTTTGGAAAGGGAAGAAGCCCCAGATAAGTAAGGTACTACTAAAGAAGAAGAACACACTGGGAGGCCTCTCATTATCCGACCTTAGAACATACTACACTGCCACAGTGGTCAAAACAATGGAAGTTTTAATACACAACGAGGACAGACTCCAAAATCTGTCAAAGAAACCTCAATCATCAGAAAAGAAAATAGATAAATGGGAACTATTAAGAATCAAACACTTTTGCTCATCCAAAAACTTTATTAATAGAATTAAAAGAACACCCACAGAATGGGAAAAAATATTTGGCAACTCTATGTCAGACCGACACCTGATCTCCATAATCTATAAGATACTACAAAATATCAATAAGAAGAAGATAAACCATCCACTTAAGCTAAGGGCAAAGGAGATGGACAGATACTTCACTAAAGAGGAGATCCAGGCAGCCAAAAAACACATGAGGACATGTTCACAATCTTTAGTTATTAAAGAAATTCAAATCAAGACAACAATGAGATACCATCTCACCCCAACAAGATTGGCCATGATCCAGAAAACACAAAACAACAAATGCTGGAGAGGCTGTGGAGAAAGTGGAACCCTCCTACACTGTTGGTGGGGTTGCAAAATGGTCCAGCCTCTTTGGAAGGCAATCTGGTGCTTCCTTAAAAAAATGGATATCGATATACCATTTGACCCAGTAATTCCACTACTTGGAATATATCCTACAGAATCAAGGCCTTTCACACCAACGGACACATGCACCAGAATGTTTATCGCAGCACAGTCCACAATAGTAAAAAGATGGAATCAACCCAGATGCCCAACAATAGAAGAATGGATAGGTAAACTGTGGTACATATACTCAATGGAGCGCTACGCAATGATAAAGAATAACGATGATTCCAGGAAACATCTCCTAACCTGGTTTCAACTGGAAGACATTATGTTGAGTGAAAGTAGTCAGCAACAAAAGGACAAATACTGTATGAGACCTCTATGATAAGATCTCAAAAACAGACTTGTGTATAGAAGAAGACTCTTTGAGAGCTGCAAAGGTGGGGAGGGAGGGAGGGAGGGTGAGGTAGGGAGGGTTTAGTTTAGATAGTTACTAGAAATCTAGTTGGGAGAAAGCGGTGATAGCACACATTAGAAACAAGAACAACATTAAGTGGACCTCAGCATAACTTGAGTACTCCTTCCATCTTAACTCAATACTGCAAGGATAGAGTAGCTGGGGCAGGGGGCAGGGGACCATGCTGTTAGGCGAATTCCAGGCCAACTGACACAGCTAGCATTTTGCTAAGAGAGCTCTCTGCACCCCACATTGCTGAGTGGCGTCTGGGGTCTTAAAAGCTGCCAAGCTACCATCCAAGGACACAGCAAATGGTCCCAACTCAGCAGGAACGGATGCTCACCGAGGACCAAAATGACATGCGGTAAAGACAACCGAGAAGATAGAGAGACCCACAAGAGTGGGTGCCTACATTGACTTGGGACTGGAAGAACCAGATGGTACCCGGCCACCACCAGTGATAGCCATGATGGAGCTCACAGAGAGGAGTCTCACCGGCAACATAAGAATAAAAAGGGGTACATCATGAGATCTCCACTAAAAGACCTCAATTGATGGTCCAGTGGTTTTGGGGTTCCTCTGAGAGCATGGCCCTCGGCCCAGATGCTACCCTTTCCCATAAATTATAACAAAGGTCTACTCTTTGGACAGGAATGGATTGGACTTGGCAATGCAGAGCGACCATATATTGGAAGCACTTTATGGTTCTATACATCTATAGGATATCATCTTGCTGACCTCTGGCTGGAGGAAGGGGAGTGGATGGAGAGGAGGGGAAAGGAGGCTGTTGGGAGGATGAGACATGTATGGAGCAGAGAGGAGTAGTGTGCTGTCACCGGACAGGGAGAGCAGTGGAAGCTGCATATAGGTAGGCATGTAAATTTATACGTGAATGTACATTTTCATTCAGTCATGTTAAATAAAAATTAAAAAAAAAAAATCCTGCTCGTCAAGGCAAGCAAAGTCACAAACAATTTGCTCCATTACGTAACAATAAAATCAAATTTGAGTTCTCATATTTAATAAGCTAAAAAGTCAAAGTTTCCAGCCTGGTTCTGGTGCACAACAGGCCTTTTACGTTGATTTCCTCATCAGATGTCTATAAACAGTATAGTCCATAATACAACACTGTTTCCAACATCGCCCACTCACTACAGTCCTGGGAAAGGAATAGATATTTTTGTGCCTGTCAAAACAGTAGCAGAAGATTCAAAGCAGTGAAACCAGGAGAAGAAAGCCGCATGTAACCAAAGTCAACAGCTGCCACCAGGACTTCTAAGCTGAGTAACTCACCTGAGCAGTTGGTGCAAAGCCATCTCCTGCAGTGGCAGCACAACACCTTTTATCCCTGGGCCTTCAACAGCCACCCAGACAGTAGGACAAGTTTGAGGAATCTGAACCCATTTTTTGATGTTTGATTGCTAACAGCTTTTAAATCTCCTCCTCCCTCTTCCACTCTGCTCTATATCTAGGCAAGCTGATAAGAAAGCCTGTTTTCTCTCCTTTGATAACTGCAGAAGAATCACACCCCAAGCCCCTGCCTTTACTCAGGCACCCTCATATTGGCCCCACACCCTAAACATTACAAAAACCTCACGCTAGTCTCCTACCTTTGTGCTCTCATGCCGTTTTCAGGGCAGCCTGGGAGACCTCCCCTGCTGTGCTCTGGAGCCTTGTCATGTAAGTAACAAATCTTCTCACACCCCCTTGGGGTATACATGTGGTGTCACCAAGTCTGAGCATCTCAGTAAAATTCTGGGTGAGGCTCTCACTTGTTCTCTGTAGGGTGGTCACAACAAAAAGGATAAAACCATGCAGAAATGAACAGTGAAGCTATCTGTTATGTGATTCTATACAAGTACAGAAGGAAGAAAGCTAGTTTGCATGTCAGAAAAATGCAATATTGGATAACAGCTGGAAAATGTTTCTGAAATAAAGAAATTTAAGGAATTACAAGCACCTTCTATAGACGAAATGTAAAAAAAGAAAGAAAAAAAAACTATTAAAAGATAGGGGGACAACCAAACACCTTGAAGGATTGAATAGCATGGGTAGGGGGCTGGGGACCATGGTTTCAGGGGATATCTAGGTCAATTGGCATAACAACATTCACTAAGAAAATGTTCTGCATCCCATTTTGGTGAGTGGAGGGTCCGAGGGCTTAAAAGCTAGCCAGTGGCCATCTAAAAAGCATCAGTTAGCACCAACTCTCCTGGAACAAAAGATAATGAAGAACATCAAAGACAGAAAAGGAAAATAGGAGCCCAGGAGACAGAAAGGGTCACGTATATCAGAGACTATATTAGCACGAGGCCTGAAGAACTAGAGTGTGCCTAGCTACCACCAACGGCTGTCCTTAGAGAGAACTCAACAAAAGGGCCGTGATGGAGCAGAAGAAATGCGAAGTACCAAACCCAAACCCAGTACGAAGACCAGGCTTGATAACCTGACAGACTGGAGGATTCCCAGAAGGCATGGTCCCTGGATGCTCTGTTAGCCTAGAACTGAAGCCATGCCCAAAGCCAACTCTTTAAAGACTGAATTGGTCTACAAGACACAAAACGATACTGGTGTAGAGTGTGCTTCTAGGCTCGAGTAGACACAAGAGACTAGCCGGGCAGCTCCTGTCTGGCGGCGAGACGACGCGGCAGAAGGGCACAGCAGCCAGCTGAACAGCCACGGGCAACGCAGGGCCGAGGAGCGCAGTGCGCTCTAACAGGGTGAGCAGGGCAGCTTGGGTCACATAACAACGTGTATGCAAGTTTTGCATGAGAAACTGACTTGAATTGTAAAGTTTCACTTCAAGCACAATAAAAAAAATTGCTAAAGGCAGACATTTTTTGAAAAACAACAAAAAAGAAAAAGATAGAGTGAGAAGTCTGCCTCTCTTAAGCCCACCACTTTGTTACGACGCTTGGCAGCCTCTTTCATTCATGCAGCTGAGTATCTCTCTGTAAGGCACTGAGTTAAGCATTTGAGAATGTGAAAATAAACAGTGCACATTTCCAGCCTCAAGGGCTTCTCAGGGTGTACATCTTTGAAACGTCTAAGAAACTTTCAACACTCATGCTGCAGTATCAACTCATTAGCCAATGTTTTCTTTAAAGACTTGTTTGATTCCATCCAACTATTTTATATGCATGTGTGAAAGACCGGAGCATTGTTCAGCAACGACTCATTCACTTTTACTCTTTCTCATTGAGATGCCAATAAAACTTCCTATGACTTTAAGTTTGGCTCTGTGACTTGCTTTGGCTAGTGGAATGTAAACTGACATGATGCAAGGGGCAGATTTTAATCTGCTTGCAGCTTGGCTTTCCACTTGCACATCTGCTATGTGACCTATAAAAAACATACTGTAGGTAGCCAGGACCCACACAGCCTCGGTCCCCGAGAGCAACAGATGGAGCAACCCTAAACCCTAGCACCAGCTGGCAGCCAAGTTCATAAGCAGAAAGGGCCCAGCCTAGATCAGCTGGGCCACAGGTAACCTACAGACCTATGCAAATAAATGCCTACTGCTAAGAACTACTGAATTTTGGCAGTTTGTTATACAACATAATTTCATCAATGTAAAAAAAAAGTTACTGTCATCCCTACAGGACAGAGCAGAATTGCTCTACATGGTTTCCAAAGATCATCTGGTGGGTTCAAACCACTAACCTTTTGATTAGCAGCAGCCACAGACCTTAACTAGTATGCCACTAGAGTTCCTAATTGCATCAACAGCTGATGAATACACATGGTAAGCTTCTTGTCAAGTTTAATACCTGGAAGCTCACACCATTTTGAAGAGTTTACATATAGTGAAGAATAGCCTTTTCTTAAAAAAAAAAGAAAAGAAAAGAAAACCATTCTTCACTATACAAAAAATTAGCTTAGGACAGCAACTGAGTGTTAAGGTCATGGGATTGTGTAAAATCAGCGCAAAGACCAGAAAATCACGGCTCACTTCTCTTCATATTTCTCCTTGATTCCAGAGCAAAGTATTCAGGACCAGGCACCATCTGATTGTCAGTTTAACATGGATAAGACAGTCAGCAAATCAAGTGCTAGCTGTCAGTGTTTGAATAATTTATTTTTCACTGTATCTTCTTATTCTGATTTTCTGTCCTTTTTGAAAGAAATATCCAGCTAATGAGCTCCCTAAACCTTAAATTCACCTTTAGACCCATGTAACTTTAACAATCATAGTCAGCAACTGAATAACTGTATAGAAACAAATCTAGAAAGTCATTCGTTAGAATAAAATTTAGGCTCCAACAGAAACTACTGCTTTCTGCCACTAGGTGGCAGTCACCACACTTCTTATTTAAACACAAGTGACACATCTGCAACGGAAGGGTTTGGTAGAGGGCCAGAGCCTGAGGGAGAGACAAGTGTAGGCCAAAGTTGTGAAATTATGACTTTTCCTTGACATGAAGGCTGATTAATAAGAATATGGTAACTAGCAGGAAAAATGAGAACAAGTAAAGGGGTATTTCCAGTTACCATGTTTCCCAAAAGTTACAAGTGACCCAATGTAGTCCAGTTTCCTCTCTGGACTACCTCAAACACACAGCAATGAAATTTTACATATAAAGTAAGCTAATTAAGACTCATCAGCGAATATCAAAACACAGTTAACGTCTTGGTGGAACAGAAACAGAATAGTTGAGAGGGGCTTTAGGACTGAACCTGGAGGTATGCTGTACCCTAGTTCCAGAGGCTGGCAGGCAGGATGCCTGGGGTTAGGTTACTGTGGAGAACTGGGACTTCAACTGTCCACCACGGTAACCAGGGCCTGACTCGATTCTGGGAACCAGGGCCTGAGATGGTAAAGGGAAAGTGGAAGCAGTTGCAGCCAGCTGTTGCCTAGGTTGGGTGCAGGTGCTAAATAGGATATAAACAAAGATTTAAGACCACACCCCAAACCTCATCCATCCTGTCCCCAGTGACTAGGTCTACAACATTCACATCACCACAGGCTAAAGCCAAAAATCCAAACCCTTTACTGTTGAGTCAATTCCAACTCATAGCAGCTTTGCAGCACCGAGCAGAACTGCCCCACAGTCTCCAAGGAGCATCTGATGGATTCGCACTGCTGATCTTTCAGTTAGCAACTGTAGCTCTTAACCACTATACCACCAGGGTTTCCCATCTCAGGCTAGGAGCCCAAAAACACCATTAAAGACCAATTTCTGACCTGGTTGTCTTGTAAGAAATGAGGTACAGCCACTATAAAACAGAGAAGCGTAAAGGGGGAAAATTTAACAAAAAAAGCATCCTATAAATTATGAGTCTTCAAATTAAACTTCCAAAACACATGAAGAAACAAATGCCAAGACAAGCAATAGCTTCAATAACAGGAACAACCAGGGTGATATAATCACTCAACATAAACTTTAAATATTGGACAGTTAAACAAAAAATAGTAATGTTTAGAATCCTCACAAAGAAAAACGAAACATAACACCATTAGAAACAACAAAAGCAGTAGCACACTGAAAAAAAGACAAGCAGAAATAAGAAGAGGTGGATCTAGAAACACAGGAAACATAAAGCCATTGAAATAAAAAGCTCAGGAGCTGGATAAACTCTTGGAATAGTAAAAAAAAAAAAAAAAGAATTTGTGAATAAAGTTAGTAATGAATAACCAAAAAAAAAAAATGCACCACAGAACAATAAAAGGATAGTAGAAAGGATTTACAATTAAGTAGTTCTGGCAAAGATACAAGAATAAGGAAAAAAATATACAAGTAAAATACAGATCCTGTAAAAACTGCCATGTGTACATAGAAACTTTATACGTGGCTGAGGTGGCACTGAAATCTGTAGGAATGGGGTAAGCTATAAACAAAAATACCAAATTTAAGAAAAATACTGATATTTAAATCATACACTAAATATATTTCAATGGACTAGAAACCTAATGTACAAAGTGCAATAGTAAAACTACTGGAGTTTTAAGAGTAGTTTTATGACATTGGATTAGAGAAGGATTTTTAAAACAAAAAACAAATCTTAAAGAAAAACATTTATATATTCAGCTGCATTAAAATTCCCAAAATTATGTTAAAACTTCCATCGGAAAGCAACAAGGATAGCCACATACTAAAAGGTGCCATTTGTGAAACATATAACCAATAAAAGATTAACATCAAGAATAGATAAGTGCTAAAATTAAATAAAAGCAACGTAAAATAAAAATGGGCAAAGATAAGGGAAACAAATCCACAGAAGAGGAATTCCAAATGGTTGATAAACATATAATCACTCTCCTTTGTTCTGAGGACAATGTATATTAAAACCATGAATTGTTTCCATACGAGGACTGCCAATGAAGTTTGAGAACTCATCCTAGAAAACGTGCTACATACAATATCTGACAATTAAGTTTGTGAACCTAATTGTTCTAAGTGCTACATACCTCATTGCTGAATGTCGCTATGGTCACATTCAAAGTACACCCCTTGGGAGGCTGTGCACCAACACCAGTGCCTAGTCTACCCTTCACAGCAATTTTGCAACTCTTTTTGTGGAATGACCATAATAGCTGTCATTGTATTACCCTTGATGTCTTGAATGTCATCAAAACTGCTTCCTTTCAATATTTCCTTTATCTCTGAGTAAAGAAAAAAATCACCGGAGGACAGATCAGGTGAGTAGGGAGGGTGTTCCAGTACAGTTGTTATTTGTTTACTGGGTAAAAACTCCCTCACAGACAACTATACAATTAAGTTTGCAAACCTGCCACCTTGCCACAAGTGGCCATTCCAGAAACTGTGCACTGTAGCCATTCCAGAAAGAGTTCCAAAATTGCTCTGAAGGCTGGACTAGGGGCTAGTGTCAGTGCATAGCTTCCCAAGGGGAATAGTTCGAAGATGACCCTAGTGATATTCAGCAGGGAGGTATGTAGGACTTAGGAAAATTAAGTTAGTGGACTTAATTGTCGCACCTCCTATCTTTTCACATCCATCAACTCTCGGAAGAGTCTGCTAATACTAACTGCTGGTGAGAGTGAGTAACAACAAGACTGCCACACACTACTGATGAGACTGTTAATTGCTACAAACATTTTTAGTGATCATTTGGGCTATTAAATTTAAAGATGTACATAAACAAAATCAGAAATTCCACCACAAAGTTTATACCATAGTGAAATATTTACACAAATATTGAAAACTGACACAAATATTAAAAAAGAACACAAAGTATTTGTAACAGTCAACAATAGGGATAAATCTGAATTTCTATCAAAAGGTGAATAGGTACATAAATTATGAACATTATATCTACTCAAAGTGATAGTATAGACATCAAAATGAATTAACTAGAGCTATACATATGCATGGAAATCCTGGTGGCATAGTGGTTAAGTGCTCTGGCTGCTAACCTAAAGGTCAGTGGTTCAAATCTGCCAGGCACTCTGTGGAAACGCTATGGGGCAGTTCTACTCTGTCTTATAATGTCTCTATGAGTTGGCACTGACTTGATGGCAGTGGATTTGTTTTCTTTTTGGTTTTATATACATGTGTGTATATATATATGTATATATATATACACACATATATACCAATGCAGATGAACCTCACAAACATTTTTTTAGTAGAGAAAGAGTTGCAGAAAAATGCATATAATGTCATTTTTATAAATTTTTAAAAAGCAAAAAAAAGTGCTATATATTGTCTTGGAATTTCATACCCATGTAAGTTTAAAGAAATGCATAAACCCCTTTGTGGTAGAGTCAGTTCTAACTCACACTGACCCTATAGAACACAAAAGAACTGCCTCATAGGATTTCCAAGGAGCAGCTGCAGCTAGTAAACTCCAACTGCTGATCTTTCGGTTAGCAGCCAAGCTCTCACCACTGCATGACTAGGATTAATAAACAATTTCACCTAATAGGAAGGTTTAGAGTTCGTAAGAGGGCACCAACTGTATTTGTAATGCCTTATTGCTTAAGTTATGTGGTGAGTATACTCATGAACTTGAATGAAACTGACATCATAGCCTTAAAATACATAAAGCAAATACTGACTGAAATGTAGCTATAAAATTAATAAATGATATGACAGATTAGGCAAATAAAAACATAATGACTGACATAATTAACAACCTTGATTATATATATTCCTAAACCCTACAACACACATCCTTCTCAGGCACACATACAACAGGTTTATGAAAACTGACAACACACTAGTTCAAGAAAATCTCTCAGAAGAATTTCAAATACTAACACATACACCGTTGTCTTTTTCAACAATGCAATTAAAATCAATAATAAAAGGATAGACTAAAAACACCTCAGACAAAAAAATGGACTGGATCCGGGGACACAGAGTGAGCATTTGGTGTGTGTACTTCACGGTTTTATACATATATCGGAGGCTGTGCTACTGGTTTTTTCTAGAGGGGAGAGGAGACAGTGAAGAGGAAGGGACAGATGTTCACTATGCGGACACTAGAAGCAAAGAGTGAGAAGGCAGTGTGCTGTCACAGGGGGAGGAGAGTACATCAAGCTGCAGAGAGGCAGTCATGCAAAATTGACTTGGATTGTATACTTTCACTTAATCATAATTTTAAAAAAAGGTTGGCCAAAAGCAAAAACGAAAAACCTAAAAACACTAAAATAAACAAACTAATTCAACAATCTGTGAAAATGAAAGAACCAAACTATACAAGGTTTATTCTTAGTATGCAAGAATTATTTATCATCAAAGAAGTTACCAATGAAACCCACATTAATACAACGACTGCCAGTTAAGTTTATGAACTGCTCCTAGAAAAAGGGCTACCTCCCTCACTGCTGAATATCACTATGGTCACCTTCAAAGTACTTCCCTTGGGAAGCTATGTACCAATGCCAGTGCTTACTCCACGCTTCAAAGCAATTTTGGAACTCTTTTTCTGGAATGGTCATCAGAGCGGCCATCGTATTATCCTTAATGTCCTGAATGTCATCCGAACACCTTCCTTTTAAATTTGCTTTATCTTTGGGTAAAAAAACAAAAAATAAAAAAGTCATTGCGGTCCAGATCAGGTGAGTAGAGAGGGTGTTCCAATACAGTTATTTGTTTACTGGCTAAACAAACTCCCTCACAGACTACAATGCAATTAAGTTTGTGAACTTGCCACCATGCCACTGTGTGCAATGGTCATTCCAGAAAGAGTTCCAAAATTGCTTTGAAGGGTAGACTAGGCACTGGTCTCAGTGCATAACCTCCCATGGGGTGACCCCGTGTGTGCAGAGGAGAACTGAGCCATAAGGTTTTCCAGGCTGTGACCTCTGGGAGCCAGCTTGGCAGACTTCTGAGGAGCCTCTGGGTGAGTTTCAACGGCCAAACTTTTGACTGGCAATTGAGTACTTAATCATTTGTGCTGCCCACGTACTCCTACCACTTTATAGAGTTTAGACTAAGCATTATATACACGGTGACTTCAAAGGAGACTGTAGTGCTACTGAGCCATGAGGTATGTAGCATTTAGAACTTAGATGTCAGACTTCATGCATTACTATACTCCAGGAGAAAACTGTCCTATCATTTAGGATACATACAGAAAACCATATTGGTGAAAGCTCAACTCTCATTCTTCATCTTAAAAAGAAAACAAACAAGCAAAAAAAACTCTTAGCTAATTTAAAACAGAAGAGAATGTTCCAAATCAGACAATAGCATTTATCAAGAACTTTCAGCAAACTTCAGACTTAATGGTGTAACTTCAGGAGACAAAAGTAACAACGTGTACTGTCTACCCTACTTTCTTACATTATTCCAGAGTTGTGAGTCAGTACACTAAGAACTGCTAACCAAAAAGGTTGGCTAATGAAAGGCTGAGAGTTCAGATCCTCCAGGCACATCTTAGAAACTCTATAAGGCAGTTCTACTCTATCCTGTGGGGTTGCTAAGGGTCAGAATCTACTCGACTGCAGTGGCACGCCAAGAAACAAACGAGATGCACAGAGACACAATGATACGACTGTCAAAATTTATACTATGATACCACTATCATTATTGTTAGTTGCTGTCAAGATGATTCCAACTAACAGTGACCCCGTGTGTGCAGAGAGAATTGCACCATAAGGTTTTCCAGGCTGTGACCTCTGGGAGCCAGCTAGGCAGACCTCTGAGGAGCCTGTAAGTGGGTTTCAATAGCCAAACTTCTGACTGGCAATTGAGCGCCTAATCATTTATGCTGCCCACGGACTCCTACCACTTTATAGAGTTTAGATTAAGCATTAGATACATGGTCTAGCAATACATGTACAGCTGATTGTAAATGGCACCCCTGGAGTTTTGCACAGTGGTGGCCCCAATACATAAATGTCAGGAGAATCATTACCTCTAAGGAAAGAAGTAGACAAACTGGATTAAGGGGGACTACAAACCAAATCAAAATCCACCATGTCAAGTAAATTCTGACTCATAGTGACCCTATGGGACAGAGTAGAACTGCTCCATAGAGTTACCAAGGAGCATCCGATGGATTCAAACTCCTGACTGCTTGATTAGCAGCCACAGTAGCACTATGCCACCAGAGTTTCCAAGAGGGACTACAAAGGAGGCCTAAATTCTGGCTTTAGAAATACAAAAAAAATTCGCAAATGTTTTTCAAGTGTAGCTGGTTAATATAGAAATGCTCATTCTTTTTTCTCATTGTTTACACTAGTTTGGAATTATTTGGGATTTTTTTAATAAATGATATTGGATGTGTCCAAAATTTCAAGCAGATATATATACATACACATATATGTATGTGTGTGTGTATATACATATATACACATATACATGTATATGTGTATATATATATATATATAGGATTAGGTTTAGCTTTATAGTCCATGAGAGAAAAACTGCCTACTTCAAACAGAAGAAATACACAAATTACAAGTAAGGGAAAACATATATTTTTATATGGCACATATAAGCATTCATTGACTGGACTGAAAATTCTCACTGAGAAACTAACAGAGCTCTTTGTTTAAGGCCAACAAAATCAATCACAGAAGAGAGAGGTGAAGGTTAGTCTCTGGAGAGGTAGGTGAAGGTCAGCCAGCTTTAACTCAAATGAGAGTGGAATTTTCTCTATAAACCAGAACAGACAAGCACCCAGGAGGCCAGGCTACCTGCCCAAGTTTCTAAGGGCAACAGGACACTTGCATTTCTCACATGGTGGAAAAGTACTCCAAAATACAACATACTGCACTGGCCACTGGGTTACTGCCTGCCTTTGCGGGACGTATAAGGTCTTCATGTACATTGCTTCTACCCTTCAGAACTCAGAATTAAATGCTATTTTTGCTATTTCCAAGTTTGTGTTCCTCAATCCTGTAACCATCTCAATCTTGATAAAAACCTATTGGAAAAACAGTAAAATGAAAATTTGGGACAGAAGGTTGAGTAACAGTTTCTCTGCAGGAATATGATAGTTAGGTCATTTCAAGGGCCCCAGCACACAGAGCTTGGAACACACTCTGGTCCTCTAGTTCGGCCTATGCAGCCACAGGTTTCCAGATTTAGAAAATATAACACAGGATGTCCAGTTATATGTAAATTTCAGATAAGCAATGGATAATTTAGTCTCATGCAATATAAGCAGCATAAAAACCCAACAAAACCCACTGCCATAGAGAAAATTCCAACTGACTGTGACCCTACAGGATACATCAGAACTGCCCCATAGGTTCCAAGGCTGTAAATCTTTACAGAAGCAGATTGCCACATGTTTCTCCAGCAGAGCATCTGGCAGGTTTGAACTAACGATCTTTCAGTTAGCAGCCAAGCACTCTAACCACTGCACCATCAGGGCTCCTGAATGATGCATACCACACACACACACACAAAAAAAAAAAACCATTGCCACTGAGACAATTCTAACTCCCAGTGACCTCACAGGTCAGAAGAGAACTGCCCCCATAGAGTTTCCAAGGAGTGGATGGTGGATTTTAACTGCCAATCTTTTAGTAAACAGCCAGACTCTTAAGCACTGTGCCACTAGGCCTCCATATGAAGCATACTGACACTAAAAAAATATCAGTTTTATATCTGAAATTCACGTTTAACTGGGCATCCTGTATTTAATCTGGTAAATTCATTCTTGGACTTCGAAGTATTCTGAGAAAGAGGTGTAAGATAGGCTGGGATTTTATAGAAGAGCCTTATGAGAAAACTGGAGCCAACACACACACACACACACAGGCACACACACACAGGCACACACAAGCACACACATAGGCACACACAGGCACACACACAGGCACACACATAGGCACACACAGGCACACACACACAGGCACGCACACAGGCACACACACACACACACACACACATACACAGGTAGACACAGTCATACCAGGATCCTTTGGATATCCATGAACACTGGTTCCAAACATTTCAGTTTAATATGATTTGTCTTTCAAGGTGGATTTTGTTGTTTATGGTAGCTATTTCAGTTTTTTTCTTTCCTCCAAAGTAACTTGATTTAGACATTTTCTCACTGAAACAGCTATATGGAAGTTAATTCTATAGTTATCAAAGTCAGCAGACTGAGTAATAAGGCACCAAGTGAAATAGAGACAACACGTACACACACATACCAGGAATATATACAGCATCTATTTTCCCTTCTAGTAGAAAGGTAGGAATACTATGTACAAGAGCATATAAAGAGAAGTACACACTGATTTACTCACAGTCAAAATCCACTTGCTACTCAGAGGTTACAACAATATACAGCTGAAGGTCAGTCACGCAGTCTGATCCCCTGTGATCATGTGATCAAGCTACAGCATTACCAAAGCCATCACAGGTTGTGACAGCACACTGCCAAAAACCAGTCCTGCACACATCTGACCATCTTTGATCCTGCTGCAATGCTACAAAAGTTAAAATCAGGAAAGACATATTGTAGATACAAAAAAAAAAAAAAACAACAGAAAACGGTGTCATCAAGCCAAATCTGCTGACTCAGCACAGAACTGCCCTACAGGGTTTCAAAGGCTGTGCACATCTTTACGGAGAAGCCTGCCACAGCGCTCTCCTGTAGAGCAGCTGCTGGATTTGAATCACCAATCTTTCAGTTTGCACCTGAGTGTTTAAAAACTGTGCCACCACAGTTGCTCAAATTAGAGATAAAAACCAGCAAACTTTTGAAAGTCAAAATTTCTTTATCGTGCAACCAATTTAACCCCTAATGTGAAAGCTTTTATCTCTGTGATTCTCAACCTCGCCTACATACTGGATGCACATGAGAAGATTTAAATAGTACTTACGGCTGGATCCCAAAAGCACTGGTGGTGTAGTGGTTAAGGGCTACATCTGCTAACCAAAAGTCAGCTGCTCAGCTCTGCCAAGTGCTCCCTGGGAACTGTATGGGGCAATTCTACTCTGTCCTAGAGGGTCATTACAAGTCAGAACTGAGTCAACAGCATGGGTATTCCATTTTGGATGGCTGGATCCCAGGCCTTGCTTTTGATATGATTGGTACGAGATGCACACTGGCAATGGGGATTTGTAGAGGTTCCTCAGATGATTCTAACCTGCAGACAAGCCTGAGAATCACTGCTATTCCTAGTGTTTATCACCCACAATGATGTCTGGGGAGGCTACAGAATGGCACCTATAACTAGATTTTAGAAAGTAAGGTCATTTCCAAAAGAACCAGACAGTGCCCAGCCACCACCAAAGACAGCCCTGACAGGGAACACAATGCAGAGTTCCTGACAGCACACGAGAAAAAGAGGTGTGCAGATCAAAAACTCTGTTAAAAGACCAGAATTGATGGTTCAACACCCTGGAGGGTCCCCTCAGAGCACTGTCCCTAGACTTGCTGCTTGCCTAGAGCCGAAACCAGTACTGAAGTCAACTTCAGACAAAGAATGGACTGGATTTGCGACTACAGAGTGATGCACGTAGTGTGTGGGTGTTTCATGGTTATAAATATATATATACATATATGTACATATACACGTATATATAGATAGATATATATACATACACACATATATGAGGTTGTCCCACTGGTTTCTTTCTAGAGGGGAGAGGAGAGGGTGGAGAGGAGGGGACAAGTGTTGGCTGAGTGGATACTGGAAGTAAAGAGTGAAAAAGAAGAGTATGCCTGTCACAGTGTGAGGAGAGCAGACAGAGTTGCAGAGAGGTGGGTATGCAAAATTGACTTGGATTGTAAACATTCGCCTAATCACAATACAAAATTAAAAATAAAAATGAAAAAAGGTAATTCATTCAGAAATCCTGGTGGCATAGTGGTTAAGTGCTACGGCTGCTAACCAAAAGGCTGGCAGTTCAAATCCACCAGACACTTCTTGTAAACCCTATGGAACAGTTCTACTCCATAGGGCCACTATGTGTCAGAATCAACTCAGCGGCAGTGGGTTTAAGTTCACCCATTCACTGCTAGTTCCAAGCTCTCCTCTATTCTGGCTGATGAGGACAAAAAAGCTAACTTTGCATTGAGCCATAAGCTAAAAAAATATGAATGTACTAGTTTTCTTCTTTGCTCTAATGCAGCTCAGCTGACATTCTAGCATCCAGAAGTAAAGTTCAAAAGTAATATTCAAAAGATACCAGCTTACACTGTAGAAATTTTCAGTTCCATCTGGCAGTAAAATTTCAGCTGATGCTGGCTGACACATCCTGCCACGCTTCACACCAAAACCTAGAAAGGACAGACATCCTTCTTCCCCAGGGGCCCCAGTTTTGAGGGGCAAGGCAAACTTTTGACTAGCTCTATTACTGAGAAACTGAAATTGCCCTAAATTTCTTCAAATGCCCCCTTCTTGTTGATATAATAGGCCAAACCATAAGAGATCATTTTCACTAGTTAAAATAGAATGAAAAAGAAAGGAGATCAATTACCATCACACACACAGAGAATAATACACCTTCCTGGTTTCTAGACAAGTAAGGATTTTCCTCTTTATGCCAAGAAATGATATAGTCAGAAGTAACTCAAAGCTAGTTTTAAAGAACACACAATACTTAAAATCAGAGAATCTTGAAGGTTGGAATCCTAGAAGTCACTTGGGCCAGCAACCCCTAGGTAGACATGATGAAACCTAGTATTCAAATAAACTGCTTTGTATTCAAGGTCTCAGGTCCATACGTGGGTGAAAACACATTTTATGACTACACAAGAAACAAATCACGTGGCTGGCCTGCAGTGCACAAGTCTCCTGACTACTAGTCTAGTACATTTCTTGCCATAATCTGAATCATCTTTATGGCTTATAAATGAGAGGGGGGATGCAAAATATTTTAAATAGCAACTGCTGAGGACAGAAGAATGCAGACTAGGAACACACACTGGAGTCTGTGAGAAGCAGTGAGCCCACTTGTAACTAGAGACCCTAAGGCCACAGTTGTAGAACTTCCAGTTACATAATTTTCTCCAACAAAAATTTTCTCCAGATAAGAGGCAAACATTTGGATCCCTTCAAGGCTGATTTGCCGATGCTTGCTAAGGAAGGTAATGGGGTAAAGAAACCAAGGAGGTCTCCAAGAATGGGACTCCCGGCTTATATATATGTCATTGACTCTACATGCTGCACAGAAGGGACTCTGTCCACATGACTTTTCAGTGAGTCAAAATTGACTCTGCAACACCTAACAACAACAATTATCTGCTTAGTAGGGTCATTAGGATCTGACTGTGATGAATCAAGCCCACCCAGAGGAGCCTCAGAAGGCTAGACTTCTGAAATTTCAACCATTGAAACTCTTTTGAAGCACTGCTCTACTCTGACTTACTGTATTTTTATCCAAATAATACACACCTTCTATGTCTGCTTGGCAATAAAGTCCTCCCCCATAGAGGCGTTGTTGTAAATGTGCTTTTATTTTTTTAACAGCAACATGATAAATAATAATGCAGCACAGCGTGCTTATGTAAATACCTTGCTGGAGGAGGGTGTGGTTAGCAAACAAATGTAGAAAGCATATGATATTTGGATAAAAACACAGAACATGGGTCACAGTGAGTTGGAATCAAGTAGGTGGCAACAGGTTTGGTTTAGTTTATGATTATAAAACCAAAAGAATGATAACTAATGCTTATGAAGCACTTTCTATTCCCAAGTCATGTTGTAATGCTTTATTAATATTTCCTTTAATGTAAGATACCACTGATGCTAAGACACATCAGTATTTATATGTGACTAAGACAGAAAAAATGCTGCCAATTATAATTATAAAACATCATCAGTTGTAAAACATATCAACTTCAGATATTTATGTGGAAAATATGTTTCATACTTAGATAAAACATATTTTTATTATTACTGTTATTACTCCTACATTAGAGGCAAGGAACTGAGACACAAAGAGGTTACGTAATTTGTCTAAGCTCACACAGATAACAAGTAAGAGCTAGGATTTGAACCCAGAAAGTCTAGCTCCAGCATCTATACTCTTCACGTCCATACTATACCACCCCAGCTCCATAAATACATTTTCATGTCCATATCTTACCACCCCAGCTCAAAAAATATTTGTAGAGAAGAGTGAAAAACATCATGATACACAAACCAAAACTTTCTACTATTACTACCAGAAGAGCCAGCATTGTGGAAAGTGTCTGTTGCTGTGGACACGGATGTCCTCAGACAGGACTGGCATTCCACAGGACACAGTCTTGTCCTCCCCAGAAGCTCTACCTCAATTGGTGGTTTCCTGCAAAACAGCCCTCATAGCATTGTCTAGTCAGCACCAACTCATCCCCACACGTCCTTTACCGTCTCCATTACATTCCTAGCAACATTTGCTCTTTCCCTTCTTCAAGTTGTCACAGGTCTCCTTCATATCCTGAAGGTTACTTTGGGGGCCACATTCCCAGTGGCCTCGAATAGAGAACCCACAGCTGAATAAAGCACCCAGATGCATCCAGCTACCAGATTATACACCTGCAGTCTGCTCCATCCCTTTCAGCTTCATACCTAGTAAACTAGAGGCCACGTTCATGAAATCAAGCATTCCCTGTATAGCTCACTGCTTTGGTTACTGTGGTAACAGATGTCACAGAAATACAAAGTCACAGTCATCAATTCCATAATTTTATGTATAAAAGAAATACGAATGTCCAATAAACATGTAAACAAATGTTCAGCCTCACTGGCAATCAGTGAGATATTAAGGTGGCTTATAAAGCTGTTTTATCCCATTTTGAAAACATTTTTAAATCATGATACTCAATAATACCGGAAGCAATAAATATTATCATGAAATATTAAATTCAGCAGCAGCAACAGCAGCAAATGTAATTACTGCTTCTAGAACTACTGCTAGTATTAACATTTACTGACTGTCTTCTATGAACCAGGCAGTGTTCTAAGAAGCCTTTTACGTAACTCATTTTCTTTAACTCATACCAGTACACAGCATAGTATTTCATTTTTTAGGAAATGAAGATACTGCCTTTTGGGAGGTGACTTGGGCAATAAGTATCAAAAAGTTAACATGTGTACGATAATTTTAACAACCGCTCTTTAGGGAATTTCCCCCAACAAAGGGAAAATATGCAAAGATTTACATGTGAAGGTGTCATCATCACAACGGCATTATAATGGCAAAAATAAATCTCGAAAGTTCATCAACAGTGAACTCATTCCACGAATATCTTGTAGCAACACTGTACTACTACCTACTGATGAAAATGGTTAGTAAATGATCTTTATTTTCTTTCATTTGTATATAGTTTCCAATTTTCCCACAGTAAAAATGTGTTATATGTGCGATTAAAATAACTTATGAAAAGAGTTTCAGGCTTATGAACGTAGCTGTGATTCCAGCCAAGAGCGGATTTCATTTGGGGAACAGATCATCACCGCTGCAGGATGAATTCCCCAGTCTGAAGCACTACAGCGTCATGGTTGCACCAGCAGACTCTGAATTCAGAATCCCTGATCTGAATTCCAGCGGCACCACTCAGAGCAGTGGGCCTGCGGTGAGTTATTTCACCTCTGTGTGTCTCAATTTCCTCATCTGTCAATTGAGCTAATGAGATTTGCATTGCACAAGGTAACTACAAGCATTAACAGGCTGATATTTGCACAGCGTTCAGAGCAGGATATGGCACACAGAACCTGTTATTATTGTCATTATGTGTTTCATCCTCATTCTTAATTGGTAACCTTGCTTCCTACTTCTCTGACAAAACTGAGGCAGCCAGAAAACTTGCTTCCACATCCTCCCACCACCCTGTCCTTCTAGCACACAACATTAATACTCATGTTCTTTGCCCACAGACTTTCTGTACAATCAATCTTTCTCCGAGTACACAAGAGCCTGACCTTTCTCACCTTCTGCATTAAGATCCTCCATCCTTCTCACCTTCACCAAATTTTCCCTTCCTTTTGGATCTTCCCTCTGGCATACAAAAATGCTGTCATTTTCCCCATCCTTATTAGGACAAAACAAAATCTTTCTTTAGATACCATTTGCCCCCCCACCTACCATTCCATTTTTCTGTTCTTTTTAGAGCAAAACTCCTCAAAAGAGTTATCTTCCATGCTCATTCTCTCTTAAGCCCACTCCAAATTAGATGTTTACCCCCATCACTGCACCAGTATCATCTAGCATGATGATCACCAATACTCTCCATGCTTCTAAATTCAGTGGTTAATCCTCAACCCTTTCTGTCCTTGTTCTATCATTTAGGACAGTCAATCATTCCCTCCTTCCTTGATACACTTTTTTCACTAGGTATCTCTCCCCACCTCCCAAAAACACAAACCAAATCTGCTGATGTCCAATCGATTCTGATTCACAGTGACCCTGCCTAGAGGACTGAACAGAATTGCCCTGTAGGGTTTCCAAAGAGCAGCTGGTAGATTTGAGTATTTGAACTTCCAGTGTTTGGGTTAGCAGCCATATCACCTAATCACTGTGCCGTCAGCAGCCTCCCACCCAACATGTGGTACCCAAGATGCCATGGCCTCTTGGTTTTCCTCCTACCTAACTGGACTTGCTTTCTCAGTTCACTTTGCTGATTCCCCTTTGCTCCATTCTCTTTCAGCTGGAGTTCCCCCAAGTCAGTTCTGGTTCCACTGTCTGCCTATACTCACCATCTCATATAGTCCCAAAGTTTTAAATACCAACTGTTATGGATTGAACTTTGTCCCCCCAAAAATATATGTAGACATTCAGCTGGGCCATGATTTATAATATTTTATGATTGTCCTCCATTTTGTGATTTTCCTACACTGTATGTTAAAGAGAATTAGGGTGGGACTATAAATCCTTTCCTAAGGTTACTTCCCTGCTCCAGCATAAAGGAAGTTTCCCTGGAGTGTGGTTTGCACCACCTTTTATCATTTTATCCTACAAGAGGTAAAAGGAAAGGGAAGCAAACAGAGAGTGGGGAACCTCACACCATCAAAAAGGCAGCACCGGGTGTAGAGCATTTATGTATCCTTCAGATCTGAGGTTCCTGCACCAAGATGCTCCCTGACCAAAGGCTCATGCAACACAAGGACTTTCCTTCAGAGCTATCAGAGGGAAAGCATCCTCTGGAGCAGACACCCTGAGTTCGGAGTTGTAGCCCATCAGACTGTGTAAGAATAAACTTTCCTTTGTTAAAGCCATTGACTTGGTGATATTTCTGTTACAGCAGTACCAGATGACTAAAACACTAACTTTTGTGTATGCAGATGATTCCTAAGTATGTATCTATAGCTCAGAAGCCCTCTTTCCAAACTCCACATTCAAATACTTAAATGCCTATTCAACATTTCTTCTTGCTTATCAAGTTGACAACGCATGTTTAACTTATCAGAAACAATGCCAGAGCTGCTCCTTACAAACCCACTCTACCCACAGCCTTTTACTTCTCCGGTAAATGGTCATTTTACCCTTCCACTGGTCTGGTCTTAAACCCTGAAGTCATCCCTGACTTTTCCCACTCACATCCAATCTGTTAGGATATCTCAGTGGCTCTCCCTCCACACTAAATCTAATCCGATCACCTTTCACTCCTTCCATCACCGCCACCACAGTTCAAGTTACTATCTCTTGTATAAACACAATCACTTTCCTGGATCCCCATAAAACAACTGGTTTTCCTGACGACACCACATCACCTGTCTGGGCTATATTTCAACACGGCAGCTACAGTGAATCTTGTCAAATGTCATGCTTCTGCTCAAACTTCTCCATAGCTTATTTAACTGACTATAAACCCAAAGTTCTTCAGTATTCTACACTGGTCTACAAAGCTATACAGGGGTTCCTTCATCTTTTCTGCATCATAAACCTATTGTTACCAGTGTTTTTAACTTTTGGAAAAAAAAGGGATCACAGAGGAAACTTTATTTTTAATTTAGTTGTCTAAATACTTTAATTGTGTTATAGTAATAGATGTACTTCATTATTAGTCCAATAAATAACAAGATCTAGTGGCAGGGCTAAGTTACAGTTTTGAAGTGATATTTCAAGATAATCTGGAACAAATATAATGTGATATGATATCTGTGATATGTTGATGACAAGGTCACAGATTCTGTTAAATTCCTGAGGTTTGCTGCCTACATTCAAAATGGCAGGAAATGTGAAATTTCAGTTATACGTTATTTAAAAGTGCAGTTTTTTTCCCACCCATGAATTGTATAAATGAAGCTCTTGGCAATCCCCAGACCCTGGAGAAGTGCCTGTGGCTCTAAACAACTTCTCAACCCTGTCTCCTGGAGCTCTCTCCCTTAGAAACTGCTTTAGTACTCCAGTTATTGGGAATACCCTGTACCACTCTGTACTTAAGGCCTTTGTATTGGCTGCTGCCTTTTCCTGAATTTACTTATTGCTTTCCAAATGCAAAGATCACTTTCTCAACGAGGTCTGCCCTAACCACCGTGCTTAAAACTACAGCCTGCACTAATAACTCCCTTATCCTGTCTTAATTTATTTTTCATAGCATTTATCACTATCTAACATACTCAGCTGCTAACCAAAAGGTCAGTAGTTCAAATCCACCCTATGGGTCAAGTTTGACTGTGTCCTATAGGGTACCTTTGAGGCAGAACAGACTTGATGGAAAAGAGTTTGGTTTGGTTTTTGATTTTAACATACTATATGAAGTCCTTGGCACTAACAGCTGAGCACTCAACTATTAACCAAAGATTGAGAATTCAAACCCAGCCAGCTGTACCTCAAAACAGAGGTCTGGCAATCTACTTTTGAAAGATCACTGCCACTGAAAACACCATGAGGAACACAGTTCTACTGTGACACAAATGGGATCACCAAGAGTGACAACCAGTTTCACAACAACTGGTCTGGTTCGGGGTTTTAACATACTATGCAGATATTTACCATATTGTCTGCATTCACTCCTTGAAATGTGAGCTTCCTGAAGGCAGGAATTTTTTTTATTTTGGTCCATTTATGTAATTCAAATGCGCAGAACACAGCCTGGCACATAAAGGAAGAGACTCAATCAATACTTCTTAAATAAGTGCACACATTTCAAATAAAATTATTTGTGGAGTATCACTGTATGAAGCACTTCCTTCACATGCAAGGATTTCATGTAACACAATGTTACAATTTATCCCTTTATCATTGCAACAGATCCAATATTTACTTCCCTCAATTCATTTCAAAGTGAATCCCCAGTTTGACTTTCAGAAATGTCTCTGTATTTATTCTGAAAGAGGCTGTCATGGCCCAAGGTGTGAAATGACATGTTTGTCAGGATAATTTAATGGTGAAAAATGTGGTTGGTCCTGGAGCCAACTACCAGGGTTCAAATATTGGCTCATCTATTTATCAGCTGTGCAACCAGGAAAAAATCGTGCGACTTCTATATATTTCAACATCCTTATCAACAATACGTGCATAATTACCTACTTCACACTATTATAATGAAAAACATTTGTCATAGAGTCAATTCTGACTCATAGCCTAATCACAAACCAAACCAAACTCATTGCTGTTGAGTTGACTCGGACTCACAGTAATCCGCATGACAGAGGAGAACTGCCCAAAACAGTTTCCAAGGAATGGCCAGTGAATGAATTGCCACCTTGTTGGTCAACAACCTAAACTTCTAGCCACTGTGCCACCAGGGCTCCCATAGCATGAAAGTCAGGATTAAAATTAAATTGTTTCTCCATAGGTATCATTTGCTTCATTCCCATTGAATTTGGCGGGTGCAAGATACAATGTTCATTGTAGTAGCTAGTATTATTGTCGATGAGAAATGTAAATATCCTCTTAGAGTTTAAGTGGCAAAATATCCATTCGTACCATGTATGAGTACACAGTACCCCTTCTCAGGAAGAATAACTTAATTAAGAAAATATTTCTTAAATTGTAAAAGGAACAGAAGCATGTTAAATATAGCTTAGCAAACAAAGGAAAATCCACCCTCTAAGATAACCATTGTGGTGTTCTGCTGTATTTCCTCCTGCTCTTTGTCCTATATGTCTTTATCAGGGCTATAATCAGCAACAACTGACTTCTTTAATTCTGATGGCTACTGAAAATTAACAGGTAAAATAAATGAGACAGAAAATGCACTCTTTTATGTCAACCTCCCTGAGACCAGTCTCAGAGTTCTGGAAGAACAGCTCATAACCTGGACACAGAAGCTGGCTGACTCTCTAGGTATGGCACCATAGGACAGAACTTCTTTGTGACTGAGCAAGGTATCTGTCCCCATTCGTCTGCACAGCCTCTTCCCACCAAACACCCAAAGGCGGGCTCAGAATTTGGCCAAGAAGTAGAAAAGAAGTGACAAGGGGTGGGAGAGAGTGTGAAAACTTCTCTGAGACCTGCAGAAGCTGGTGCTGGCTGCACAGGTGTGGGCCAGGGGTGGGGAGGGAAGTGAATTCTCTGAGCATGCTCATACTTGAGGAACCCAGCTGTGTCCTTTGTAACCTTAGGCTCCAGTCAAAAGCCAGGAAAACCAGGCAGTCAGCCTCAAAGTGAAAGGAACTTTGCCATGCCCTCAGGAAAGAGAAACAGAACTGACACTTCTACACAAATGAACCAGCTACTTTCACTTGCTTTGGCACATAAAACTAGTGCAGTAAACGTCTGCTATCATCAGGTACATTATCCTTCTTGGATGACATCCAGCAAGTTGCATTTTTTAACAGGGCCACAGGTGACTTTGACGCAGGATCTTTTAAAGCATGAACTAGCACTGGCTCTTTTGTTCCTGAACTCAACTAAAATTTTTTCTAAAAAAAAAAAAAATACAGTCCTCACACACTTTTAAATTAGTATCTAAATGTTTCATTATAAGTTTAAATACTTGCAAATGGTAAAAGCTGAGATGAATATTGGTACTTTAAAATAAAACTATTACAGCCTTCTTTAAAAGGAGCTAATGGAATCTAACATGATTTCCCACCCAGCATCATTCATTTACTTTTTTTTTTTTAAGGTATACACACACTCTGCTTTAGCATGCAGAAACTTTACATGGTTCCTTCTTATCTTTTAAGACATATTTCATTTTCTCACACACTGTATATCATAGAGTAATACAAGCCTTTTGTTAATTACTCTCATAATTTCCATGCAACACAAATATAAAATAAGTGGATTTTTAACAATTTTCTGTGATAATAAAAATTTTAGTGGTTTGGCTGGCATTCTGGACTGAATGATCAAAGCTATTTTTATGAAAATCTAATCCATGAAAGGAGTTTTAGTGGCACAGCACCTAAGAGTTCGGCTGCTCACCCAAAGGTCTGCAGTGGAAGTCCACCAGCCACTCTGTGGCAACCCTATGAGGAAGTTCTGTTTTGTCCTATAGTGTTGCTATGGGCCAGAACCGACTGGATGGCACATAACAATAATCTACAAAAACAACACATTAGAAGTTTATAATTATTAATCATAAAAATTTATATTTCAGCCCATAAAAAAAATGAGACTAAAGGGGCACACCAGCCCAAGGGGGAGGGGTAGAAGGCAAAAGGCGAAAGCAAAGCTGGTAACAGGAAAATCAAAGTTGAGAAGGAAGAGAGTTAACAAGTTATAGCGTTATTTTAAACATTGTCATAAAACAATACACTAAATGTTTAGTAAGAAACTGGTTTGTTGATTTGTTCTGCAAACTCTCACATGAAGTACAATAAATAAATAAAGTAGTTAAATAAAAAAATAAATTTTATTTAAAATGTATCTCTTACTAAGATGGACAGGATGGGATTTGGGTACTCTAAAAAGAAGGTATGCCAAATGTCATTGTTTGGAAATAGCTTTTCTTTGGCATCCAGGACATTTTTAAACTTCAGTAGGCTATCACAGCAAGATCAGGGATGGGTGATACTCACGTGTTTCCTTTGTAAACTGAGCATAAAACGTCATTAGAATTAGGGGCACTAATGGAAGCTGACATGAACATTAATTTGATCAAAACTATCCATGCCTCTACTGTGCCCGTTGAAAGATCATTCATTGCATATCCCTCAGTTTAAAGCCTGTTGACCTAGGATCCAGTTACAGTAAAACCTGCGAAAGCTGGGGCCTGTGTTGGGTGGAAACCTGTCAAGGAAGAAAAGCTGAAATATTTTCCATTAAAACAAGCAATAGAAAAGTGGAAGACAGCACTCTGTCATAGATGAGAATCTGTAAGACCTAAATAAATAAGTCAGTCTGTTTCTCACAGGTTTCATTGTCCATCCAAAATATCTGGGCATAGTGTCAAAAAGGCTGATTCTTGGGCCCCAGTTTGTTTTGGAAGAAATACACTCCTTGGAAGCAAGGATGGTGAGACTTCATCTACGTACTTTGCACATGTTTCAACAAACAGATGCAACACTGGAAGCACTCAATCATTTCTGCAGAGAAATCTGGAAGACAGCTACCTCATCAACTGACTGTGACTGCTCCAAAGATGGTCTAACAGAATACAGAAATAATCAAACAATATTGTTAATATCCCATGAAAATAAAATTTTTCTGAAGATCATTCACAAATGGTTGCAGCAGTACATCAGCAGGGAACTCCCAGAAATTCAAGCTGAATTCAGAAGAGGATATGGAACCAGGAATATCATTGCTGATGTCAAATAGATGTTTGCTGAAAGCAGAAAATATGAGAAAGATATTTACATGTGTTTATTGACTATGCAAAGGCATTTGACTGTGTGGATCATACATTATGAATAATGTTGCAAAGAACAGGAATTTCAGAACACTGAACTATGCTCATACAGAAGCTGTACAGAGACCAACAAGCAGTTGTTGGAATAGAACAAGAATACTACATGGCTTAAAGTCAGGCAAGATGTACATCAGGGTTGTATCCTCTCACCATACTTATTTCAGTCTATAAGTATGCTGAGCAAATAATCCATCAGACTTAGAAGAAGTCTTACTAACAACCTTCAATATCTTGATAACACAACCTTGCTTGCTGAAAGCAAAGAAGAACTTGAAGCACTTACTGATGAAGATCAAAGCCTAAAGCCTTCAGCATGGAGTATACTTCAAATAAAAACAAACCAAAATCCTCATAAGCAAACCAAAAAGCAATATCTTGATAAATAGAGAAAAATGCTGAAAAATGCTGAAGTTACCAAGGACTTCATTTTATGTGGATTCACAATCAACCTATGGAAAAAACCAAACCACTGCTGTTGAGTTGATTCCAACTCATAGAGACTCTATAGGACACAGTAGAACTGCTCCATGGAGTTTCCAAGGAACACGTGGCAGATTTGAACTGCTGACTTTTTTTAGCTAACAGATGTAGCACTTAATCACCAGGGTTTTCTAACACCCAAGGAACCAGAAGTCAAAAACTCGAATGACAGATATGGGAAAAGTCCGCACAACTTGACCAAGACAAATCCACAGAAGCTCCCTAGACACTTGGATGGACCAAGTTACTGGTGCTAAGGGCTTGGGACCATGGTTTCAGGGGACATCTAGATCAACTAGGTCAGCTGGAATGTAATAGTTTATAAAGAAAATGTTCTACATTCTACTTTGGTGAGTAGTATCTGAGGTCTTAAAAGCTGGAGGGTAGCCATATAAGACACATCCACTATTCCTATCATGTCTGGAGCAAAGGAGAGTGAGGAACACCAAAAGTCAAACAAAATGTTAGTCCAAAATCCTAATGGACCACATGAACTATAGCCTTCACCAGTTTTGAGCTCAGAATAACCAGATGGTGCCAACTGACTGCTACTGACCAGTTTGAAAGGGTCCATAACACAGGGTCCCAGGACAGAGCAGGAGAAAAATGGAGAACAAAATTCAAGTTCACACAAAAAAAGGCTAGATTTACTAGTCCGCTAGAGACTATAGGAACCCCTGAGACCCTCATTAACTTAGAACTGAAGCCACTCCCAAAGCTCACCTTTCAGTCAGATTAGACAGGCCTATAAAACAAAGAATAATGCATTCAAGGAACATGCTTGTTAGTTCAATCAAGTATGCAAGATGAAATGAGCAACACCTGCCCAAAAGCAAACAGGAGAAGGCAGGAAGGAACAGGAAATCTGGACAAGTGGATAGAGAACCAGGATTGAAAGGGAAAGGGGGAAGCATGCCAACACACTGCGAGGAGTACAACAAATGTCACAAAACTACACATGCGAAAAACTAATTTGTAAAGTAGCACCTAAAACACAGTACAGTTATAAAAAGAAATCACATATTGAATTTGGTAGATTTGCTGCAAAAAAACACTTTAAGGTGTTGAAAAACAAAGACGTCACTTTTAAGACAAAAGTGCACCTGACCAAAGCCATGGTATTTTCAACCGCTTTATGTGCATGCAGCAGTTAAACAACGAATAAGGAAGACTAAAGAAGAATTGATGCCCTTATAGTGTTGGCAAAGAATACTGAATATACCTTGGACTGCCAAAAGAAAGAACAAATCTGTCTTGGAAGAAGAACAGCCTGAATGTTCCTTAGAAGTGAGGACTAATTGAAATTTCATCTATCATACTTTGGGCATTTTACCGGGGGGATCAGTCTCTGGGAAAGGACACCATGCTTGCTAAAGTGGTGGGTCACTGAAAACAAAGGCCCTCAACAAGATGATTGGACAGTAGCCACAGCAACAGGCTCAAGCATGCAATGATTGTGAGGACAGTGCAGGACTGGGCAGTGTGACCTTCCGTTGTACGTGAGGTCACTATGAGGAAGGGAGCTGATGGCACCAAACAACAACAACCCAAGATACATGTAGTAGACTTCTCGTATTTCTTTTCCTCTTCTCACTGAAGATTGAGAATGCCTGCAGTGAGGCAATAAGACAAACAAAAAGTTAAGCAAAGTAAGATCTGGAGAAAAATTCAACAGTAAAAGAGCTGTTATATAGCACTATCTGACGGACAAAGACATTCTGAAAAACTCATGGCTGGGTGGGATGGTCAAAACTTGTATTAATGGAGTCAGAGCCGGAGCTGAGGAAAGACGAGGAGAATTTGGAAGGTGGAAGAAAGATCCACTGCCATTGAGTTGATTCTGACTCATCGTGACACAACAGGACAGAGTAGAACTGCCCATAGAGTATCCAAGGAGTACCTAGTGGATTTGAACCGCTGACCTTTTGGTTAAGAGCCATAGACCTTAACCACTATGCTACCAAGGTTTCCAAGGCAGAGACAAAATTACCAAGTTTGAGAGGTATAAACAATTGATCTTATTGGTTGGATGGGGCAATTTATACTCTCAGAAGGTATGCAGCTAATCATGAAGGGACACCGGTGGAATGGCAGCAGGCCACTCAACCTATAAGCAATGAAGCCTAAGTGTTATAAATATGATGACTGTTAAAAATAGAAATGAGGTTAGTGAACAAATCAAATTTTAGGACATTTAGTTTTAGGAACTAGTTTTATGTGAGTCCATTTGAGGCAAACTTACTTGCAGCTAAACATATTTTATTCAAAAATTGGATTAGCTATCAAAACAATAATATATTACTATTAAGTCATATGTTCATGCAGGCACGGCAGATAAATGAGAGTTTAAATTTAAAGTATTTCATTTTGTTCTCCTAACAGCCCTAAAATAGGTTTAACAACAGAAGAGGTATGCAGTATCAAGTAACATGCAACAAAAAGTATCTACTGATTTCCATTACCCCTTATCCCACTACCACTCATTATCAGGAATAACAAAGATTTTTTAATATGTCTGTTCATATTAAAATAGAAGTCACTGACTGCCTCTCATCAGGTCTCCTCTGAACAACCGCGAAGACTTCAGAATGGGTCTTTCCCCATAGCAGCCGTTCACCCACTTCCAGACCCATATTTATTACCAATCTAAATAAGACTCATAAAAGTTACATGTGCTCCTGTTACTCCCTGCCTAAAGCCTTTCAGTGGTTCTCCACGTGATCTATAACTCAAGGTCCTTATTAGCATGGCACGCCACTGCAGCCCCTTTCCTACAAGTCCTGGCCTCTTGGAGTCTCCAGGCATTTCACCAGTGTCCTTGCGTCCCTCTTGTCTCCCATGCATCAATCATAATAAACTACTCGCAGTTCTTCCAACGAGTCCTACTGTTTCCTTCCTGCGCACGTTTGCCCTTCCTTGCCTTCAACCTGGCTTACCTATTTCAACACTGTCTTCCAAGACTGCTCAGGAGGCCTATCTTAATCACTCCAGTTGTACTGATGACACCATCCTTTGTGATCCACCGCATGCCACACAGGGTCACCACGAGTTGGAATCAACTCAAAGACAACAGGTTTAAAGGAGCCCTGGTGGCATAGTGGTTAAAGTGCTTGGCTGCTAACCAAGAGGTCAGTAGTCTGAATCCAACAGTCACTCCTTAGGTACCCTATGGGGCAGCTGTACTCTGCCCTATTGCTCTAAGATGGAATTGATTCCACAGAGACTTTTTGTTTGTTTGTTTATATAAGAGCATCTAGGATTTTTCACTGCACTTAATCTGTGCACAGTTCACCTCTCCCTTACTCTCCCCTTCTTCCAACTCCCTCCCTTCCTTAAACCCCCAAAGCTAAACTATGAACTACTTGTGTACAATGATCTTGTCTTATTAATTTCTATATTCTATATTCTAAGCACCTATCATATTTACAAGTTCATAGTAGATGCTCAGTATATATTTGCTAAATGAATTAATGCATAGTTTATCATTTGTAATAAAAAACCCATTGCCCTAGAGTCAAGTCCGACTCACAGCAACCCTACAGGATGGAGTAGAACTGCCCCATAGAGTTTCCAAGGACCACCTGGTGGATTTGAACTGCCAGCCTTTTGGTTAGCAGATGAAGCACTTAACCACTATATCACCAGAGTTTCCATTATTGGTAATAATGAATTAATAACAGCACCAATGAATCAGACACTAATAATGTGCTAGGTGTTACTAAATAAGAGATATGATCTAGGTGCATCAACAAGTCTGATGTCACGGCCATTTACCTGCAACTTCTAAGATTACAACACAAGATTGAATATGTGTTCTAACTAAGTCAAAGGAAATCCCTTAGGAGTCATCCTAGCTGTGCCATGCAGCTCAACACACAATAGTAGCTTTTTATCAAAGTTCAATTCTGCTTATCTTGAAAGGTGGTTTTACTGAAGAGCAAGTCTTAGTGTTAAGAAAAAATAACATCAGCAAACAATAGCACAGTGGACAGATCTAAAAACCATTTGTCTGTGGTTTCTATTTTAACAAGTCTAGTGCTCCACTATTAAGTGCACTGTATGCTGTGTTATTTAAGATGCAGAAAAAGTTCTCTAGTTTCCCTTATCTTGAGTTTACCAAGTTGACTATTTTTGGCTAAGAGTCTTCCTTATTTAAAATGACTAGAAAAATTACCAGATTAAATCTACTACATCATTATGACCAAACAGGGCATATCTCAAGAATATAGTGATGGTTCCACCTTAATACATCTACCATGTAAATGAATAATCATACTTAAGAAGAAAATCACATGTTCATTTCAATAACTGTACCCTAAAGCATTAAAATCAAATTCTCTCTCTCTTTTTTTGGCTCTGTGTGTGTGAAAGAGAGAGAGATAAAAACACTTAGGAGCCTTGTTGTATAAAGCATCTTCATTAACTTGATAAAAGTTAACACCTAAAAATTTCCTTTTGGTCTCTTGTTAACTATCTGCGACTTTTTTTTCGAGGTCTTAGCCAGTGGCAGGAGAAAGATTTGGAAGTCGGCTTCTGTGAATATTAAACAACAACAACAAAAAACCCCACAGCCATCAAGTCAATTCCACTTTGTGGGAACCCTGTAGGATAAAGTAGAATTAGTCAATGGGGTTTCCAAGGCTGTCATCTCATGGAAACAGACTGCCATCTCTCCCTCTTTAGTCAGCAGCCGGGCACTTCACCACTGCACAACTAGAGGTCTTTTAAATAACTTTGAAGCCACACAGACACAGATATAGAATAGGCCCAAGGTTTAAACAAATGAATCAACAGAAAATAATAAAGAATGTAGAAATAGATTAGCACATAGAAAGCATTTGTACATAAGAGAATTGGTATTCCCCCTACAGAGTAAAAATGAACCATTAAATGTTATTGGTACAACTGGTTATAATCTGGAGTATGAAAAAAAAACTAATAATAGTAGCTAACATTATCTTGGTTTTGCTGTGCTCTGGGTAGGGCTCAAGGCCCTTTAAATGCATTATTTCACTGAACACTCAGAACAATCTTTCTTTTTTTTGTAACAGATAAAAAAAACCTGAGGCACCACGAGGCTAACTAGTTTGAAGTCCCACAGTCAGTAACCACTGAAGCCTGCATTTGATTCTGGGACATTCAATTCCATAGCCCAAGCTCTCTAATCACTACAGCACACTGACGCACTGTTCAACTTTAGGTTGGAGAAGGCCTTAAGACCCCAAGCAATAACAACTCCAGATACCACAGAGATTTGACTAACGAAACATAACATTGCTGTATAATGAATGACACCACGAGATTCAAGATGTGGCAAGCTTTGTCTAGCAATGCATACAACAGTCAAAGAGCTAAATTCCTTAATACATAAAGAATTCCTTCAATCAGGGAAGGGGGGGAAAAACCCATAGGGGAAAAGACACCTACAAGTAAATCACTAAAGGAGGAATCCAAACGGCCAATAAATGTATGAAAAAATTCTTAACCACTAGTGTCAGAGAAATACAAACTGGCAACACTACTACATGTCAGTTTTTCACCCCTCTGATGTGCAGAAATTAAACGAGCTGATATAATCAGAAGAAAATACATTCTTCTTTTGATTTAGTACTAATAGATTCAGTATTTTGAGAAAGCAATTGTGCATTATCTACCAGTATTTAAGATGGACAAGGGCTCAAACACAGCAATTCTGCTGTCCTATAAATCCTTTCATATGTGTGGCCAAAACAGATACACAGAAAGTATGAGCATTTCATTTCAGCTCTTGTTTGTAGGAATAAAATTCTGAAATGATTTAAGGCCTCTCAACAATAGAAAAGTTTGATCTTACCGAATAAGGCACAATGGGACAGATCTGCATGCATTGACATAGAAAGCTGCCCAATACGTGGTTTAAAAAAAAAGGTAATATAAGAACTGTACACATAGTGTGGGCTGATAATGTGAAAACAGCACATCTAATACGGCATTTTGTGTACGTGTATCTAAAACAGGTAGAAAAGCTATAAAAACCTGTTCACAGGGACAGCTCTAATGAGGCCATGTAAGTGAAGTGCAGTATGAAGGACAGACAGCAAATCTGCTGCAAAAGGCCGCTTAAGACATTAAAAAGCAAAGATGTCACTTGGAGGATTACGGTATGCGTGACCCAAGCCGTGGTATTTTCAATCACCTTGTGTGCATGTGAAAGCTGGGCAATGATAACCAAAGAAACACTGATGCCTTTGAATTATGATGTTGGCGAAGAATACTGAATGCACCATAGACTTCCAGAAGAACATAGAAATTTGTCCTGGAAGAAGTATGGTCAGAATGCTCCTGAGAAGCAAGGACAGAGAGACTTCTACTCATGTACTTTGGACATATTATCAGGAAAGGCCACTCTCCGGAGGAAGATATTCTATGTGCTGAAGTAGGGAGTTAGTGAAAAATTAAAGCCCTTAAGGAGACAGATCAACACAGTGGGTGCAACAATAGGCTTGAAATATAGCAGGGCTTTTGAGGATGGCACAGGACCAGGCAGGGTTTTGTCCTGTTGTAGACAGGATCACTATGAGATGGAATCAACTTGATGACACCTAATCACATCATGGAGGATGATTTTGCTTTTTCCCCTATGGATTTAGCATTGTCTGGATTGTGTATAAAGATCACGGGACATTACAAGAGTTCCCTTCAGAAAGGAAAGGCATGTCTTTCCACTGTTTCACTCATCCCTATCTAGTTCAATGCTCACAGGCAAAAAGTGATCTGTTTATTAAACTCAGTTATCTTTTCTCTCTTTCTCCTCACAAAAAATTTTGCAACAGACTGAACTCACAAGAAGAGAACTAAACACCTAGCAGGCATTACAGAGGAGGAAAAGGAGTGACAAATTCCGCCATGAGGCAGACATACGGTTTCTGGAAAAATGTAGTGCGAAGTGGTTTTACAGCTTTTGGTGAAAACCTTTAGGCCCCAATCGTTTAAAGTTCAATAGTACTTAATAGAAACCCTAGCAGCCGACTGGTTAAAGGCATGGCTGGTCAGCAGTTCAAATCTACTAGTTGCTCCCTGGAAACTCTATGGGGCAGTTCTACTCTGTTCTATAGGGTTGTTATGAGTCAGAAAAGACTTGATGGCAGAGTTTTGGTTTGATATATTGCTTAGTTATGCATTGAATATATCTAGCAGGTATATGTAAAACAACAGAATCCTACACAGCAATGAAAACACACAAACTACAGGTACACACAGCAATAAGGATGGTCCTCACAGGCACAAAGTTCAAGGAAAAAAGCCATACACAAAAGGAGTCCCTTTATGCAAAGTTCAGAAATAAGTGAAACTAATATACAGTGTTAGAAGACAGGATAATGGTTTCCTTTGAGGAAGTGGGGAGGTGCAATGACTGAAAGGGGACAAAATGTGGGCAGCTGGATGTTACTGTTACTTGTCACTGACTCAACTCCCACTCATAGTGATCCTATGTGTGACAGAGAAGAATGGCTGTAATCTTTACAGGAGCATATTGGCAGCTCTTTTTCTTTCATGTAATGACTGGTGGGTTCAAACCCTACCTTACTGGGTTTCCAAGGCTGTAAATCTATAGGAAGAAGACTCTCACATCTTTCTGATGCATAGCAGCTAGTAAGTTCAAACCATTGACCTTTAGGTTAGCAGCAGAGTGCTTAGCTGCTGTATCACCATAGTGCCTTAAAAATGTGGCAGGTTATTGTCACTGTTAGGTGCCATCTAGTTGGTTCCTATTCAGAACAACCATATGAAGAACAGAATGAAACACTGCTGAGTCTTGTGCTATGTCCACAATCATTTTTATGCTTAAGCCCATTGTTGCAGTCACTGTGTCAATCCATCTCATTGAGGGTCTTCCTCTTTTTTACTGACCTTCCATTCTACCAAGCATGATGTCCTTCTCCGGGGATTGATCCGTCCTGACAACATGTCCAAAGTATGTAAGATGCAGTCTTACCATCTTTGCTTCGAGGGAGCACTCTAGTTGGACTTCTTTGAGAACAGATCTGTTGGTTCTTTTGACAGTCCACGGTGTGTTCAACATTCTTCTCCAACACCACAATGCAAAGGCATCAATTCTTCTCCAGACTTCTTTGTTTGTTGTCCAGCGTTCGCATGCGTACAATGTGACTGAGAATACAATGGCTTGGATCGGGCTCACTTTAGTCTTCAAGGTGACTTCTTTATATTTCGATACTTTAAAGAGGTCCTTTCCAGAAGATTTTCCCAATGCCATCTTTTGATTTCCTGACTGCTGTTGCCATGGGTGTTGATTGTGAACCCAAGTAAAATGAAACCCTTGACAACCTCAATTCTTTCCTCATTTACAATGATATTGCTTACCAGTCAAGATGTGAGGATTTTTGTTTTCTTGAAGTTGTGAAATACATACTGTAGGTTATGGTCCTTGATCTTCATCAGTAAGTGTTTCAAACCTTCTTCATTTCCAGCAAGTAAGGTGGTGTCGTCTGCATAACACAGGTTATTAATAAGTCGTCCTCTAATGCTGATCGGTTCCGACTCGACAGCACTTGGCTGGCTAATGCTGATCCGTCATTCTTCTATAAATAACCCAGTTTCTCAGATTACTTGCCCAGCATAGAGATTGAAAACGTATGGTGAAAGGATACAACCCTGATGCCTACCTTTCCCGACATTAAACCACACAGGGTCCCCTTGTTCTGTTCACCTCTTGATCCATATACAGATTTCCTAAGAGCACAATTAAGTGTTCTGGAATTCCCATTTTACACAATGTCAGCCATAATTTGCTGAGATCCACACAGTCAAATAGTCAATGAAACACAGGTAAACATCTTTCCAGTATTTGCTACTTTCAGTCAAGATCCATCTGACACCAGCAGTGACATCCCTGGTTCCACGTCCTCTTCTGAATCTAGCTTGAATTTCTGGCAGTTCCATGTCAATATACTGTTGGCAGTCACTTTTGAATGATCTTGAGCAAAATTTTACTTGCATGTGATATTAACAACATTTTTAAAAAATGTGGCTTAGGCTATGCCATATAGAACCTCATTCTCATCTCCCTAAAACAGACCCTAAAGTGGATTTGATGGACTAGTTTTATCTTCTCTAAGACAAAATAAAACTACTAAAATGTAACCCACTGCCACTGATCTGATTCCATCTCACAGTGACCCTACAGCACAAAGAAGAACTGAAACGTAAGGTTTCCAAGGCTGTCATCTTTGCTGAAGCAGACTACTGTATCGGTGTCCCATGCAGAGGCTGGTAAGATTCAAACCACTGACCTTTCAGTTAGCCACTGAGCCCTTAACCACTTCACTACTAGGGCTCCTCACTAAAATATACAAGATTTAAAATAAAAATGTTTGTTCATAATGATTTAAAAATCAGACCTATGTGGATCAGGTATTTCAGCAGAGAAGCTGCAGCTCACTAGATGTGAAGTGAATAAGCACCAAATGAACTTTGTAGGATTCCTCAGACGCAAAGTATTTTCATTTGCTCTAAATTACTTAGGTGAGCCTCCATAGTATTAAAAAACTCCTTTAAAGGAGTTTTAATGGTATTTTTAACACTATATATATATATATATATATATATATATATGTATATATAGGGGGTCAGCACAGCAGCATGAAACGACCAAGTCAGTTTCTGTAGATGTGTCCACTGAGCATCACATGTTCTCCGTTATTACTCAGGTTTGACTCATTCAGGTCCTGTAATGTTTTATAACCAGTGTAATTCTTAAATACCCCTGCTCCACTGTGTTCTCCTTATTGGGCCTTTAGTAACTATATTGTGGCAGGAAAAAATTCACCATTCTCCACCACATCTTCTCCCCCTCCCTTTACCTAGAACATTTGTTAATTATATGTGTACCTCTTCCCATAAGTCATAACCTCTCTGGCTGTCATCTGAGAGGAACTAAATGACTTCTAAGATGCTTGCAGCTCTAAATTTTTAATATTCTACAAATCTAGACTCTGTGTTTTACTTGATTCTAGTTCCCTGTGCCAAAGATCTTCCCCAGTATTTCCCTAAAAAAATCCATGTGATGCCTGAGCTGCTCATCCATAAACACACAATGGGAATACCTCTCCTTAATGGCAATTTGCCCCTCTCTACAGCTTCAAGATCAATAGTAAGCTAGGCTTAGCACAGTCACTTGTCCTCCAGTTTCCCAATGTAGTTCTTTTTACATCCACAAGATACATGGTTCTCCTGGTCTTTAATCTGTGTGGCTTCCTATTTCTGGTCGATCACCATTACTTCATGCAAGTGATGGCAGCACGTCACAAAGATCTGAACAATACACAAAGAATACATCCACTGTCTAGACTGTGAAAGAAGACACTTAGGATACTTTATCTGGACATGTGACTCTATAGCAAAATTCATTCATAGCTAAAGTAGCCTGCTAGCTTATGAATGGAGCAATTAAAATTCACAGTAGAGTAATGAAACAGTCTGAGATATTTATAGCTCTCCCTGGCTGGTGAAGCAAGGACGTCTGACTCACTAGGAAGGGTGGTGAACAGCTCTATCACTCTGCAATGAAGAGAATCCAAATTAGAAATAAACAAGAATGTAGTAAACCTTTACCAAGATGAGGGATAGTTATTTCTCTATCTTAGTTCAAAATACTCTAAATTTCTGAGATGCTCTAAGGTTCTGCTCCCACACAATGATCACAACAGCCCATGCTCTCTTCTACAAGTTCCATAGTCCCTGTCTTAGTCATCTGGTACTGCTCTAACAGAAATACCACAAGTGGATGGCTTTAAAAAAGAGAAATTTTATTTTGTCACAGTCGAGCAGGCTAACAAGTCTAAATTTAGGGTGTCAGCTGCAGGGGTGGGCTTTCTCTGATGGCTCTGCAGGAAGGTACTTGTCCTCAATCTTCCTCCAGACTGGAAATTTCCGAGGCACAGGGACCCCAGTCCTTTCCAAGGGACATGCTCATCTCCCAGCACGGCTTTCTTTCTTGATGGTGTGAGGTCCTCAAATCTCTTGCTAGCTTTTTTTCCCTTTATAGCTCAAGAGACTGCCTTAGGACCAAAAAAAAAACCTTACAGTTGAATCCTGCCCCACCAATACAACTACCACTCATCCTTCCTCATTAACATCATAGGGGCTAGGTTTAGAACATACACAACACCAGCAATCACTGTCCAGACAAATTTCTACACACATTTTTTTGGGGGAACACAATTCAATCCACGACAGGCCTCATACATTAGAACAACATATACACCATCATCTCCCAGTCCAAGTCAGTCCTGAGATGCAGAGAGAAAGAGAGCTCCTGAAGCACATTAGAAGAAAAACCAAATATGCAGTTTGTTCTCTTTCAGAAAACATGAGAAATTTCCTTCCTTGTATTTTTTTCTCTCTCACTCCATGGGCAATTAAGTTACCACAAGTTCCCCAAATCATACCATTTTAATCCCACAAACACTAATCTCATTTCCCCTCAGGATTCTGAGGCACACACCATGACAATACATAATTTTAAATTTCTTAACAGATCGGATCTGACTTGACAGCACTTGGCTTGGCAACAAATAATGAGAAATTTCAGGCAGTCTGTCATAATACGAAACAGGAGGTGAACAGGACCAGGAAGCCCACATGATGGACTGAGTTTCTGGAAAACAGGTTCTTCATTAGAATAAGGGTAGACGGGGTATGGGTCTGTAGATGGTTTTAGGGTTGCCAAGGAAGGTCTGAAACATGCAAAATTGCCTGCAGGGTTTTCTTCTGTAGCTTTCTATGATCATCATATTTTTAAAAGATTCTCAAATTATTACGAATTGTTGTTAGATATCAGCAAGTTGTTTCTGACTCACAGAGACTCTATGAACAGAACTACCCATAGAGTTTTCTTGGTTGTAATCTTTACAGAGGCAGATCGCTGAGTCTTTCTCTTACAGAGAGGGTGGATGGATTCCAACTGCCAACCTTTTAATTAACTTAACTATTTGTGCCACCCCGGCTCCTTAAGAATTATTAAACCCACTGCCATTGAGTTGATTCCAATTCATAGCAACCAGATTAGCCAGAGTGAAACATGGGAGGATACCCCTAAAGTCATCAGTCAGTCCAAATGTACTTACTACTCAGTCAAATCCTGGTGTTGAGAGGAAAGCTACTATACATGAGTCGCTAGATTCTTAGGACTATTCTTAAGACTGTTAGAAAAAAGAAATTTATTACAAGAAATAAGTTATGTCATGTACTTATTTTTTAAAAAGACTATCCCTGGCACTATACTTAAAAACAAGTACACATCATACACAAACATACAATTTTATATGTGTATATACATATATGTATATACATAATTTATTATTATTTTTTTTATTCACTAAAGGGCATATAAGAAATTTCAAATGAACAGGCTGATAAGAAATGTTCCCAGGTAGAACTACTAAGCATTTTAAAGTTCTCAAAGGTCAAATTAACTTCCATTTGCGGCTTGGCCAATGCAAGGACTGGTGGACACAAGGGACCAGAAGAAACAGTCAGGGTATTTATTCCCTCAGCACCCTCCCCATCAGGTCACCATGGACGGGCTGTGTCCTTCTCTTGAAGGCCAGCTCCTGCCAGGCAACTTCCTGCATACTGCCAGTTCCCCCGTGAAGTTCTGAAGTCCTGGTTACCACTTCCCCTCTTTAGCGTTCTCTTTAGTATTGAAAGATAAGTTCTAAATAAAAGAACACCAAAGCAGTGACAAGACCAAGGCTGCTGAGGACAGCAAAAAGACAGTGGGGTAGGGGGCTCATGATGAAGAAACATCTATCTTTCCCAGGTAGACCAGGGACTTGGCTTGGATGTTAATAGCACAGAAACACAACAGCACACTTGAAATCTGAATGCTCAAGTCCTAACCTCCCAATTCACGGATTTAATAGATAGTACACGAATGGATTGGACTTGGCATGCAGAGAGACCATATATTGGATGCACTTTATGGTTCTATACATCTATAGGATATCACCCTGCTGACCTCTGGTTGGAGGAAGGAGAGTGGGTGGAGAGGAGGGGAAAGGAGGCTGTTGGGAGGATGAGGCATGTATGGAGCAGAGAGGAATAGTGTGCAGTCACCGGACAGGGAGAGCAGTGGAAGCTGCATGTAGGTGGGCATGTAAACTTACACAGGAATGTACATTTTCACTCAGTCATATCAAATAAAAAAATTAAAGTTAAAAAAAAATACATAGTACATTCTAAAACAAAATTAAGGCACACAAGGATGTGAAAACACAAGACTTTGGACACTTTGAGGTATTCTGAAACTAATTTTTCCTCCATCGTTGTGTTCCCTACAGAGCGGCAAAAATCTTTGTTTCCCTCAGACAGGAAAATCAATGGAAATATGACACAATGTCTTAAATCGTAAGTCAAATGCTTAGAAGAATCCAGTTCTCTGAATAACCAAGTTTTAGAAAACCAGAAATAACGCTACCTTCATCAAAATGAGCTAAAAATGACAAGGTAATCAATGCTGGTTTTGAACAACAGGTAAGAAAGTTTCCCTTAGGCATGAGGTGCCTTGCTGTTCTTCAGTACAGTACCTCCAAGTTTGTGAACAGAGTACTGAGCATCTAGAAAGTTCTCATGAGGCTGAGTACCAGACCCAGGAGCATGGTACACATGGCACAGCGCTGCCATGATGACAGGACTGGCTGAGGTGTCAGCTCTCATCTCCAGACAACGGCTGGCCCTCTTATTGTGTGAAAGTGCCTTTACAGCCCAGAACCTCTACTGTCCCCCTCCTTGTTTCCACCTCATCTTAGAAAGCTCTGGGAACACATTTCATTACCGAAAGAACAAAAAAACTATGAAAGCTAAGGTAAATGAAAGTGATCCTCTAAGATTCTGGAAATGGAAGACAGAAACAAAGATGACAGAATATGCAAAAAAGTGTTAAAAATCAGTTACCACTGAGTTGATTTCAACTCACGGAAGCCTCGCGTGTGTCAGAGTAGCAATGTGTACAGAGGGTTTTCAACAGCTGGTTTTTCAGAAGCAGACCAGGCCTTTCTTTCCAGGTGCCCCTAGGTGGACTTGAACCTCCAACATTTCATTCAGCAACCAAGCTCGTTAACCAAAAACGCCCCATTATTACTTGAAGTTAAGCGGAAATTTACAAGTATTTTTATATTTATATTTTATATTTATAAGTAAATAAAACATTTGTTTCATACTCTACTCAGCAAATGCCTATCATTACAAGGAAGATCATTACGATACACTGGCAGGGACAAGACTAAGGCCACTAATATAAATTAGAAATAAGAAGTCACGGGATTCTGTTTTTTTTATTAAAGTATGTATGTTATGCTTCAGTACTTTTAATCATTCAAACTAAGCCAGATCAAGAAAACAGTCACTCAGTATGTTGTTCCATATTACAATCACAGTCATTTCCATTTTGGAAAGTCAAAGGTGAGCAAGAAGATTGAACAGCAAGATAAATTATCACTAAGGATATGATGCTTCAGTCTATAAACCTGGCACTGAATAAAAAAATCCCATGAAGAAATTAATGTCTTGGAAAGTTCTAAATTAGCAACTATGTAAACAAAGTCTGAAAACAACCAGATGGTAGAGCTGGAGATTCAACAAGCATGTTCTCAATCATCTAAGCTATTTGACAAACAATGCAGAAAAATCATACATTACTGAATCACCTGAACTTTGATCTACTCACTTGGCTGGCTGGCTACATCTATCAAAGAATAAAAACAGAAAAACTTATTTCTCATAACCAGAGAGACTGATCTTACTATGTACAGATACTTAAAGACAGTCAACAAAATTGAAGCCATTTATTGGTAATCTTCAAAGAGAAGGAAAGGGGCAAAAACTTTTCATCACACGTATACACACACATGAAATTAAGATGTATCTGTCCTCTCCCTCTTCATGTGAGCCTTTCATTTAAAAGAGCAAAAATATCGCAAGCCTCCTTCCAATTAAGTAGATTCAAGTAAAGTTCCTGGGAAGGTTTCCAGAGAGTTAGATTGCTTTAAAATTGGCCATGTGTTAAATAAAGCTTTGTCTGACAAAAGTGAAAGAATAACTGATGTGGTATCTGTACATTCAGTCTGCACGAGGTTCCTTTAGCTCAAAAGCATTACTCAAAGACAAACAGCAAATCAGATTACATCTCTGGAGAGTCACATTCTGCCTCTCAGCAACTGCCAGCTCACATCAACATTATATGAGGGCCAACCATCTGTTTCCTAAGGAATTTGTAATCTACCCTGTCCATTAGCTCCCCAAAGGTTCCCTACTTTACACACAGGCCCTTCCTTCATTCATTCTACTGCACTCACCTTTCATCTCTAAGAGATTCGTTAACGATACACATGTAAGGTTCACTGTAACAGCAAAACTGTAAAGAAAAACCTTCAGCATTGCATTTTATAAGGAAACAAAACCCAAACTCTGATCATCTACTGAACTACGGCTGAAAGCCATTACAGTAAGAGATTCATTTCTGGGTACCTGGCTTCCTTTCACTTTACCTGCTTCAGTGTACTTCAATCCCACTTTTTCTTCTGTGTCTTTTGTCTTTGGGGGTGGCCAGACAGCTTGGAGTCGGCCAGGGGTCCTGTCGTCCTGCTCCGTGGGGCTCTGGTCCGGCTGTTGCGAAAAACGTGCAAAGAAAACTCTAAGTTAAACGAAACGTAGTCAGAACCAATGAATTGTTAAAAACAAACATGCAAATTCTTATTCTAAAATTAATGTTAACGGCCAGTTGCATATCACTGTCATTCGCTGTAACTGAGACAGTCTTATTAAAGTATGATCCTCTTCCAGAAATAGATATAGTTATCAGTCAACATCAAAAACAACTCAAAGCTAAGCATTACACAGGAGTTCACAGACGATCTGTATCATATAACCATAAAAATCACAAAACCATTTTGGCCTGAAGCTACAGATACAAACGACCCACATTCAGGTACATTTACCGGAATGTCTGTAATGCATCCTAAACAACTTCAAGGCTTATTGTAGCATAAGACTAATTTTGCATTTTCCATCAACATTAGTTATAGGCCAAGACATACTTCCCCAAGGACTCTACACTCACAATTTCAGGGGTTTGGTTTGGAAGGTTTTCTGTTTATTTTTCTTTCATATAAAATCTGAATGAGAAAGATTTGTATTGAAGTTTTTCTTTTTCTTAATGGGAAATTGGTTTTTACAACTAGGATAATGTTATTTATACTCCGTTTAGCTTAGATTTGTTTTTGTTTTTCTATTTAATTTTTTTTTTTTTTGCTAGACCTCAAGATAATTTTCCAAAGGTTTTGCAATTTTAATGTTTTAAATGAATAAAACCAAAAACCTTTGGCCATCAAGCTGATTCCAACGGATAGCCACCCTACAGAAAAGAGTAGAACTATCCTATAGAGTTTCCAAGCAGTGGCTGGTAGATTTGAACTGCCGACTTCTTAGTTAGCAGCCAAACACTTAACCTCTGCACCACTGGGGGGCTCCTTTAACTGAATATATTTACTTATATTTACTTAAATATACAGAAAAAAAATCTTACACTGAGTTGACATTAAGCAAGACATTTTATTCACTGCTTTTATGAACACTTACCATCGATTGGACAGGTGTTTGCCAGGCTTTACAAGTTACCTGAACTGGTGTTGTTTGAATAATATTAATAATGGTTCCCATTAACTAGTTGGTTTCAAAAAAAACACTGCCACTGAGTTGATCAGAAGTCATAATGACCCTACAGCACAAAACAGAACTAACTACCTTGCAGGGTTTCCAAGGAGCACATGGTAGATTCAAATTGCCACCTTTTTTTGTTTAGTAGCCATAGCTCTTAAGCACTACATCACCAGGTTTTTCAATTAGTTCCTTACCATGTGTTAACTTCATTTAATCCTCACAACCTCCATAAAAAGACCGAGATTCCAACTCGTATGTACCTGTACCTTATAAGACAAGAGTACAATTGCCCCATAGACCTTTCAGTGAGCAGCTGATGGATTCAGACTGTCCAGTTCTTAACCACTGTGCAACCAGGGCCCCTTATTTCCTTCATTTTGTAGATGAGGAGATTGAGACTCAGATATGATCAATGTTACTCAGCCACTAAAAAGTCAGAATTAGGATTAAAACTTAGCCATCATTTCTAAATTCAAGGTTCATTCAGGATGCTTTCCAGCCAACACATAGCATTTCAGTCACATCATGAACATGTATTTTGCCAAATGGCAGACTTTCAAAGGAAAAACAGTTTTCACAGAGGTGTAATTAAGCATGGGGCAATCCCTATAAATCTGGGTTATACTTCCATATTACACTGCTTCCTCACGCTGCTCAGCTTTTACAAGAACATTTACTACTAATGTTTAAAACTAGAATGATGTTTGCCCTTTCCCATCTGCACTTGTTTACATTTACCCCTCTGTATGAAAGGAAAAACACTTCTGTACAACTCAATACTCCTTAAAAGTTCAATTTAATTTCAATACGATCATCTTTCATCCAAAAGAGGGTCACTAACAATAGGTGACTGGCACTCGCTTTCACAGAAAACCTGAAGAGAAGCACTGCAACATCTTATTATACGACAAAATACAAAACCCAGTTCTACATACGCTTTTGGAATCAGAGGGACCCTCTGCTGGCCTTGAGTTGGATCTTTCAAAAACAGCTCTCAACGACTCCTTCTCGTGTCTCATCTTGCGCTTGAGAGCTTCCAGCTCAGAAGTGTCAGCAGTGGTCCCCTTTTTGGGGGGACGGATAAACAAGGCTTTAAAGGCTTCCAGGGCAGTCTCTGGTGGCTTTGGCTTAACCTCTCCACCCCGGGTCTGGGCTTCTCCGGGGCCACTCTGGCTCTCCTGGTCAACGCTGCAGCCCATCTCTTCCCCCCTGGACGGCTCCAGGTCTTCTGCCTTCAGTTCAGTTTTGGGCAGGTCAATGTTGAGCAGCTGAGAGAGCTGCTCCAGGAGAGTGGGAGTGGCCTTCACTTCAGTTGTTTTCTCCCCGTTCTTCAGTGTCAGTGGCCCTGTCTGGGCTAGGGATTTCTGGACAGGCTGGGTCAATTTGAGCAAAGCCAAGTCCCCATCCTTTGGTTTAATTTCTGTGATGGTCTCCCCTCCCTCAGCTGTAACCCCTTTTTTCAGCACACGAAGCCCACTAAAGAAAGCTGGAAGCTGGAACGTCTTCTCCCCAGGGACTTCTTTTTTGGAAGAGGCACTCTCGGTAATTCCAGCTCTACTGTTATGGCTTGTCACCGCAGGTGGGATTTGGGAATCTTCTCCAGCCTGGTCTTGGTTAGGGCTGTGCTCTCCCTGAAGGCCACCATCACTAGGTTCCGATTTGGCATTTATCTCAGGTGGAGACCTTTGGAGACCTTCTGCACAGAACTTTCCACTGTCTGGCTCCCCAGTGGCAATCTTTTCCCTAGAATCTCCTGGGATTTCTTCAGGCTGTTGGGATGGCTCAGATAAAACAACACTAAGGGTCTTTGAACCATGGCTGATGCTTCCCTGTTCTGGATCCTGGTCATCATCATCAGAGTCTGAATCACTGGTAGTGTGGACAAGGGTCCCACGAACTAAAATAACATCGGCTCTGTTAATACCCAAAGTAGGAACTGGAAGCTCTTGAACAGGGAGAGCTGTGTTTGCTTCTGCTTTTCCCTGACTTCCCTCTGACTCCATGTCCATCCTTTCAGGCTTCCCATCCTCTTGGAGGCCAGGTGGAACCTGATCCTCTGCCTCCTGGTGACCCACACGTCTGTCACCCTGCCCAGGCGTGGGATCCAAATGTAAGCTTCGGACAGCTTCTAACACTGCGTCTTCCTCTTCAGGCTTCACTGATGCCAATTTATTCGTAAATCGAAACAGGGATTTCATTGAGAACTTACTGAGGATGGACTGAGCCATTTCAAATTCGGCTTCAGGTTTTTCTCGTTCGGAGACATCACTGCCATTCACAGGCTTGCCAAGATAGTCCATGTCTCAGCAGTGCCCTCGATGGAAGTTCAGAGTTTTGTTACCTTCCCCTGCTTGCTTCATTCACTCCATCTGCTCTTAATTTACGGGACAGAGAGCAACAGCACCCCGGAGCCCGCCTCCTCAGCAGCGCAGTGAAGCACACTTGGTTGCTTTCAGGTCACTGCGCCCTCCTTCCGGTCCGAGCGACGACGGTATGCCCAGGGCAACCGTAAAAACTCCGCGGAGCTTTATGGGGAGCGGAGGCTGCGCACCTTACTACGGAGGGACCGGGTAGGCTACTCTTCGGGGACTTCCGTATTTCTCCCTGCAGACAAAAGGCTTTTTGTCGCTGAGAGTCAGCCTGCCCCTGGTAATCCCAGCCGACGACGACTGCCCCATGAGCTCCGCCCCGGTGCCTGCCTTTCTCCTGGTTGCTTTCAACTTCCTCATTGGCGAGCAAGTTGAAGCTCCCGAAAAGTGCTGAGCTGGCGGCAAGCTGATCCTGACCGTCCTGACCACCGGCTCCTCTGCCACCTCCTCCGGCAGCCCCAGAGATTCAAAGGTGATTGAGCGGAAACGCTTCTTGTGCTCGGGCCCCTCTGCTTCTCCAGTTAGATTCCACTTTGGCTTTCCAGGCCAAAAAACCAACAGAGCACCTAGATAAACAAGCACTTAAAGGCCAAAGCAAAGAAAACCAGATCATCTCCAAATGCCCAGAACTCATTTACTGCTCTTAAAGCTTTTTCTTTCTTTCTTTCTTTTAAGTGCTTTCTTTAGCTTTCCTGCAGGTTTCATCTGGAATGCAGATTTCAGCTTCAGGGCCAAAGGCAGGAAACCAACTTGACTGGTTTCAAGTTACTGCCCTGGCTGTGTTCTACAAACAGTCACTTAGACAAGCCTACCCACCACACCCAGTATCTACAAGCCATAGGGGTGGCAGAGTCAACAAGCCCCAGAGGTACCAACTTGTGCCAGCCTCAAGCTTCTGTTTAGCAGCTCTGGCTTCCTCATTTCCTTAGGAGGCCTGGCAGCAGAAGGGCACCCTGAACACTTTACTGCTCTCACCAGCTAAGTGCAACCTGGCATGATACAAGGTGACATAGAGCATGCACCCTGTTAGACAGAGCAATTCATCAAAAGTCCCCAAGGACCCATCTGAATGATCTTGCCAGTCAGGTCTCTGAGACCCAATTTGCCTAAAACAAAAGCTGAAGAAGGCACAAAACCACCACCAACCATCACCTCAGTGTAGTTTTCCCCGCTCTGATAAAATGCTGGGAGCGTGGCAACTAAGGATGTAGAAAATTTGCAGCTCTGTTTCCTAGCTGCACAGCTGCCTGCCTCTTGGGATGGTTTTCTGTCATACCTGAAGATTTGTGTTTTTCAAATCCAGTTCAGTCAGCATGCATTTGGTGAGTACCTGGGATGGGCAGAGCACTGTCCTAGGCTGGGAGGAGACTCAAACTTGCTTAATAGTAATTGCTAGCTACCTCCCTTTGAGCAAAATAGGAAGACTGTGGCCAAGTGTTAAAATAAACAGCAATTTATTTTCCAAAATAGAAGTACTACCCACAAGCAAAAGGCGTCTTTGTTCATCTGCAGCAGGGGATGGCTGCGGGTCACACAGTAATGACATGAGCCATGTTCCTCACCACTACAAGCAGTGAGGGTACTAATTCTGATAAATTCTGATTGCTATAATGCATGTCTAACAAAATGTTCAAAAGTAACCCTCACATGAATAAATAGGGCACATGTTATTAATATCCCACCAGCTCCTGTGAAACCTTGGTGGCATGGCAGTGAAGTGCTACATCTGCTAACCAAAAGGTCAACAGTTCAGATCCACCAGGCACTCCTCGGAAACTCTGTGGGACAGTTCTTCTCTGACCTATAGGGTTGCTGTGAGTCAGAATTGACTTGACGGCAATGAGTTTGTTTGTTAACCCCTATATCAAAGTTAATAGATAGCACATACCTAGTTCCCAATTTGCTCTGGTGTCTGAATTGACACTTTCCAGTTTGCACCTTAGCCTAGCATATTTGGGATTATTACTGTGGCATATTTAATCAAAAGGGCACTAGAAACTGCAGAAAAATTTGGTAGTGTTATTTCAGTCTCAAAATGAGCTTCTTATCTAGAGGAAATACCAACTGATAAAATCAGACAACTTCTGCTTCTTCAAGACTGAGGAAAGAAGGAATCATCAAATGAGATCCAGTAAGATTAGTCTTCTTAAGAGCTATACACACCATCCAAAAAGAGGGTGAGGGGGAAGAGTCATGGCATGCTCTTAGAATAAGATGGAAGGGGTTGGCGTTCCCTCTACACTACAACATGTAGTAGAGGTATTAAGGCTCCGGCATCCTCTCAGTATCTGCAAATGACAACATAATTTCAGGATGGTGGGAGAGATCTTTGGTGCTAAGATATTTGATCTTAGCCCCTGGCCTCTAGGTAAGTTAGGCATTATGTAGCCTAATTTTAAAAACTATAAAATTAGGCAACCACGGCCAACAAAATTAATTGATCAAAGTCGCATAACCAGTAAGTGGGAAGTGATAACAGCATCTAACATTTATTGGTTGTTTCCTATGTGCCGACCACTTTTTCTAGGTGCTTCACATATATTAATTGATTTGATACTCACAACTACTATATGAAATTGGTATGTTATTCTTATTTTTGTATCAGGAAAGTAGCACAGAAGATTAAGTAACTTGCCCATGTTCACAGAGCCAGTGAAGGATAGAACTAGGAGTCCAAGAAGCTGTTCTTCAGAATTTACACTGTTAATCACCCATGTAAAACCCAAAGCTTCTACTGACTGTCAAAGTAGGACACCACATAAAATTGAGTCTTAATGCATGTAAGATCTTTCAGCCCAGTGAATTAGTAGTTTCTCACTAGGAGGTGAAGTGAACTTTATCCTCTGAAATGATACAGGAGACTAACTTCACAAAAACTTACATTGAGAACCCCCTCCTATAATTTGAGGGATGGCTTAGAATACCAAGCAAAAATTCCAGAGACACTTGGCTCATTTGTCTACTGGTCACATGTAAGACACAGAAACCTCTGGGTTTACTAACACTTCAGGAGGCTTTCGAACTTATCCATACTATTCTCCTCCTTTTAGGAAGCATGTCTCCTATTACAAAGACTTATTTTTCTAATACAAGACTTACTGAGTGTCTCCCCTACCCGTCCTCCTGCCGAAAGACATTCAACTCCTGGTCCCTGGAACCTGTGAATATGTTACTTTACATGGCACAAGGAACTTTGCAAATATGATTGAAATGTGATTGAGACCTTAAGATGGAGAGATCATCCTGGATTACCTGGATAAGTGCAAACGTTTGTTCTATCAATGTGGAAGTGGGAGGCAAAGGATCAATATCAGAGCCATATAGCATGAGAAAGCTTGTCCAGACATTGCTGTCTTTGAGGATGGAAGGGGACCATAAGCCAAGGAATGCAAGCAGCCTCTAGAAGCTGGAAAAGGCAGGGAAACAGATCATTGTCCAGAGCCTCTAGAAGGAAAACGGCCTGACTAATGCCTTTTTTGTAGCCCACTGAGACACATTTCACACTTCTGACATCCTGAAATGTAAGAACACATTTGTCTTGTTTTAAGCCACTAAGTCTGGTAATTTGTTACAGCAGCATTAGAAAGCAAATACAGTCATCTAACAATCATTAAGGAGCACCAACTATGTACAAGGCCCTGTAGACATAAAAATGAAGAACCACAATGCTTCTACCTTCAAGAAAAGTATGGTAGGAGAAGTCAGCCAAGAAAATCTGTTCATACACTGCAACAAAACTACCATATACTCTAAACTCAGGCTAAACGGCAATAAATGGACCTGAAAACAGTTTCAGGTGAAAGCAGGTAGTGATCACCTAAATAAGAGGATTAGTAAGAAAGGGCAGCATACTAACTTAAACAGATCTTGAAATATTTTCCCTTTCAGAACACCGGTTCACAGGACCATGAGAAATGTTCCCACCACTAAAGGAAATGAAAAAATGTTTCAATGTGTAATGTTCAAATAAGCAACTTACAAATCTGCTTATAAACTTGTTGGTTTTGAAAAATGAGTCAATTTGAAGTTTTTACATTTTGAGGGGTGGGTATCGTCACCTCCTTCAGTGATTATTTATCCCATTTTTATTTTGTGTTCAAAACTTATTAAGCACTTCCTATGCAAAACTATGAGTCAGAATCCACTTAGTGGCAACATCAGAAAACCAGTGACAGTGAAGACTTCATTCCCTTACAGCCTGCTACAACCTTGGATGAACCTCTTGTATTCTAACCTCAAGGGACACCTAAACTCTCTACTAGCCACAGCTGTGCAAAAAGCGAGATGAAAAACTACCTACCATAGACAACTAAGGTAAAGCACAGGTGATAATTAACAAAACATTTGACACACATGAAATTCTCTAGAAATAGCTGCTAAATAATCAGTAGCCAGCTACTTAAAATCTGAACAAGGCATCTATGGTGGGAATTCACTTCCAGTGAATTCTCCAAGTTTCTCTTATCTTATCATCTTCACAGCTGCTCCTACTTAGAAGCTGGAGCCAACTGTATGTACCCCACGGCGAGAAGCATCAGTTCAAAAAAGGCAGATACCTGGTTAGAAAAGCCTAAACAAGTGATTATAACAAAAGTCATGTCACCACCTGGTAACATTAAAGCCTAGCTCCTGGACCCCTACAAAAGAGTATTCAGCATCACGAACTGTTTTTTGTTTTTTTTTTCAAGCAGTTTGCAAAACATGAACACTGCCTAAAAGAAACACTTCCTAAAGCTACTCTTGGTAGCCCTCTCTCACTTTCTTTAGTTAAGATAATCAACCACCACCATCACTACCCCCAACACACACTCTCTCTCTCATAACGCCCCATAAGGGAAGGGAAAAGTAAGGCAAAGGAGATTACATTTCATTTTGTTAGGCTACTTAATTCTCAGGTTTCTCTTTGTTCAGTGTAGTCACATTTCTGGGCTGATTTTAACAGCTAATTCCTTCCAGCATCCCAAAGTGGTTCAACTAGGTTCATGTGAAAATTGCTTCAGATAACAAGTAGAAAGTGGACTTAAAATTAGTCAGGATAAGTAAGAGTATAGTAACTATTTTTGACTAAGAAAAATTTAGAGATAGACTGGGAAAAGTAAGTAAATTATGGAAAAGGTATGAGTGGGGTAGTTGGTAGAGATAGGTCTATTGTTTTTGTTTCAGATAATGTGTTTTATCTTACCTAGTAAAATCTGGTAGAAAACGAGAATTCTGCGCAAATAAGGACATCACAAGCATCCAGAAAAATATTTGTAAAGCATGACCTAGCATATATGAAAGGAGTGTAAGAGTACAGGAGGGTTTGGGAAGAATTCAGGTTTTGGAGGCCAAATGGGACCTCAGAAATAATAAAGATCACCACGCTTAATCTTGTTTTAAAGAAGACATTTGAAGTCAAGAGAAGTTAAATGACGGGTACCAGGTCACACTGCTCAAGTGCAGCGTGACAATGGGAAAGAGGATGTCCTAAGCCTGTTCACATCATATAGCCCTACCAACATGACATGAACTTTTATCGTCTTCCTCATCAGCATCTTCTTTGTTTATTTTCCGTATCTTCAAGATGGAGACACCTGACTTCTACCTAGTTGACAGAAAAACTTGAGGCTACATGAAAGAAAAAGCCAGAAAGCCCCTCAGACTGCTTCTTCTAATCTAGTTTTACAGCACATCCTGGATCTTCATGAGTAGTGTTTTCCAGCCATCTAATGCAACACTTACCATAGTGCCTCTGGGTCAGCCCATCAAAACCTAGCAACTGTTTTTCCTAATTCCCTAAAAAAGAAAAAGGAATGGAAACAGGCTTCACCTGCCTACTACAAAGGCCAGTTCCCACTAATTAAGACTTTTTCCTATTGCCCTAACTTCATGTCAATATTTTTAAGACTGGTTCTACTGAGCAGAAACAGTTTCCTTGAAAATGAATGAATGTCAATAATAAACTCATCATCATTGGCCAATTGCTGTGAAATTGATCCTGACTCATAGTGACCCTTCTGAACACAGTAGAACTGCCCTATAGAGTTTCCAAGGAGCACCTGGTGGATTTGAACTATCAACCTTTTTGGTTAACAACCCTCATCACTGGATAACTCTAAAAAGGAGAGGTTGGGGCACACTTCTGAAGCTGGAAGAAAAGAATGGAGCAGTAGGTATATGATCTTCTGTTGATCAAGGAACAAGAAGCAGTGTGGCCAGTAGAAGAACCTGGTCTGGAAGTCTGGGCTCACACTGTGCTCTGTCCCTACTAGAGGTCTGAGCTTAGGCAAGCTTCCTCATATGAAAGCTGGGAATAAGAAAAGCATGACTTCGTGGGTTGTTAAAAGAATTATGCATGAATATATGTTTGACACTCAATAATGCCTGGCACATAATAAGTACTTTGTATGATGTATTTTCATAGAAAAGAAACTTTGCTTGGGATTTCAACCAGGATCTAACAGATTATTTTTTTTTTACCTTGTCAATATGAAACTAATATTGACTGATGAGGTGACAGCCCAGGCAGGAATTTGTCCCCTCCTACAGAGACACTTGGGCAGAGGGGCCCTTCGGTCTAAACAACAGGACTGAAAGGTATACCAAGTGTGATGTCCTCCCTCCCCAACCACATCCACACTGGAAGTGACTTAAGCTCCAGGTGAAACACTTAAGGGAATCTTTTATATTTTTCAGAGCCGAAGCTCTCAGGATTGGCTTTATCCATGTGTGTCAGCTGAAGACAGAAATAAGCTTTAAGTGTTCTCAGATGGCTTTTGTCGAAGGTGTGTAGTAAGTTGGCCCTGTCCTATGTTACTTTTCCTGGTCTCCAAGATGATTTTTAAACCAATTTAATCATTTTCAGAAAAAATCTACAGATTTGGGGTTTCTTTGATCCGACTCGACCGCACTTGGCTTGGCTTCCTTGAGAGTCCTGAGGAAGTACTCTGACAACAACACTGTCACTGTCATCCTTCAGCGCTGTGCCTTCCCATCCTTATGGGGCAAGTCTGGTGCAGGTAGAGCTGGGCAAGGAAAGGGCACAGGCCCTCAGCAACAGGGCACTGACTGTTTTCTTCTATTTTTGTTTTGAAGCCATCTCATTAAACTTCAAAGGTACTACCTCATTTAATTTTTCCTCTTCTCATTGAAAAGAAAGTCAAGCTTAAAATAGTACTTAGCTAGTTAGTGTCTGACTATGAAATATTTCTTTTTTTTTAATATTGAAATAGGAGAATTTAATTTGGACATGCAGCCAATATTCACATTTCTCCCCAGCTGGTTAACTATCTTTCAAGAGTAAGATCTAGGAAAACCCAAATGATCTTCCAACAGACACCCACAATAAGCCAGGTGTTTCTCTTCTGTACTCTTAGCAGCTTATACGTACTCTTATTTAAGGGCTTATCACACTCTATCATACTGCTGACTTTTTTTTTTTTTTTTTTTTTGCCATCCAAGGGCACAGCAAATGGTCCCAACTCAGCAGCAACAGATGCTCACCGAGGACCAAAATGACATGGGGTAAAGACAACCCAGAAGATAGAGAGACCCACATGAGTGGGTGCCTACATCGACTTGGGACCAGAAGAACTGGATGGTGCCCAGCCACCACCAGTGATAGCCGCGATCGAGCTCACTAGGTTGAGTCTCACTGGCAACACAAGAATAAAAAGTGGTGCACTCTGAGATCTCCACTAAAAGACCTCAATTGATGATACAGTGGTTTTGGGGTTCCCCTGGGAGCATGGCCCCTGGCTCTGATGCTGCCCTTGCCCATAAATCCTAATGAAGGTCCACTCTTTGGACACGAATGGATTGGACTTGGTGATGCAGGGTGACCATATATTGGATGCACTTTATGGTTCTATACATCTATAGGATATCATCCTGCTGACCTGTGGCTGGAGGAAGGAGAGTGGGTGGAGAAAAGGGGAAAGGAGACTGTTGGGAGGATGAGACATGTACGGAGCAGAGAGGAATAGTGTGCTGTCACCGACAGGGACAGCAGTGGCAGCTGCATAGAGGTGGGCATGTAAATTGATACAGGAGTGTACATTTTCACTCAGTCATATTTCAAAAAATAATAAAAAGAAAATAAAGTGAAATATTTCTAAGACTGGGTTCCACCAAGCGGTATCAGTGGTTCCTCGTAAATGGATTTAATATTGATAACAAAATAAAATAATGTAAAAAAAGGGGAAGGAAAAGCTATAACTCAACTTATTGACACTGGAGGCCAAAATTAAAGAGGAGTAGTCTTTAAGATACAGATTCTCCTGGGACACATTTCTGAAGGGTTTTGAGCTTGCCCAAAGTGAAGAGAATCCTACTGACACCCCATATGAATAATGACAGCAGGCAGCAGGAGGCCATGAAGAAAGAATGTCACTGTGTCTCAAGTTCCTCTTGATACAAGTTCTAGCTGCAGCTCTGGAATCTAATCAACTCATACTTTCTAGGCACAGTGAAACGAGACAGTTACTGTCTAGTTGATAGCTACTGCTATAACTGGCTCCTCTCCCTTTATTTTTTAAATTAAAAGTTATCTTGAGAATATTAATACAATCTCTAAAATTCCAGGCATCCTTATTTATTTATATTTATTTATTTTAATTTAAAGAGGGCAACAGAAAAATTAGGGAAGGTGGCAGTTTCCCTGAAGCAGAGCAAACATGAAGGGAGGAGGTGGAGAGAACATCCATTTTTTTAGGGTACCTGAAAGCCAACTGTTTGAATCCACCAGACAGTCCCTGGAAACTCTATGGGTCAGCCCTATAAGATCTGTCGTATAGGATCACTGTGAGTCAGAAATCAACTGGATGGCAATGGGTTTGTTTTTTTATTATTGTCCTGAGTAGGCACCACGTTAGGTTCTTTATGCAAAACTTATTGAATCTTAATTTTTACCCTTAACCACATGAAGAAGTTATCATCAACGCCATCTTACAGATCCAAGCTGCCTGTGGAACTTTCTGCAATGGAGGAAACGTTCCTTCCATATCTGTTCATCCAGTGTAGTAGACAATAGCCACAGGTGACTTCTGAGCACTTCAGTGTGGGTAATGTGACCAAAAGGAGCCACGGTGGTGCAGTGGTTTAAGCACTTGGCTGCTAACCTAAACATCAGCTGTTCAGATCCACTGATAGCTCCACGGGGACAAGGACACCTGGTGACCTGCTCCCACAAGGACTACTGCCCAGGAAGCCCTGCAGAGCAGTTCAGCACTGTCATACAGGGTTGCTAGTAGTTGGAATTGACTCAATGGCCCACAACAGCAACAACAAATGTGACTGAGGATCTAATTGTAAAATTGTCTTTACCATATTTTCACATAACTAATGCAAGCCTTCTATGTTTGCTTGCCAAGCACTCCACCCCTCCCCGTGAGACACTTCCACTATACTCATTTTCTTTTACAGTAACCTGTAAACTGGACACTGCTGTGGCTGTTAATACAGAGGTTCAAAGAAATTAGGTAAATTCCATGACTACATAATCTGTGAGTGGCAAAGCCAGGATGAAACTGTATCAATCTGACTCTAAATCTTTGTTCTTTGTATCACAATAAGCCACACAATACCTACTGTCACTGAGTTGACTCCTACTCATAGTGACCCTATAGAACAGAGTAGAATTCCCTCATCTGATTTCGAAGGAGGAGCTGGTGGATCGAAACTACAAACTTTTGGTTAGCAGCTGAGCTCTTAGTCACTATGCCACTGGGACTTCAGGCACATTACCGTATTTTGTAATGGTTCTTTCTCATACTGAAACGTAGAACAGCAGGTGACATAGATCACCTAGTTACCAGAGTGAAATGGCTAGTGAAACTAGAAGAAATTTGCAGAAAGAAGAAAGGGCACAAAGATTATGAATCTTGCTTTTGATTGGTATGATTCTTTGAACTTTACCTTCATATAATTAATTTAGTCATTTTAACAGAAGAAATTTTCAGAAAGAAAGAGTACAAAGATTATGTATCTTGCTTTTGATTGGTAATGATTGTTTGAACTTTACATTCATATATTTAGTCATTTTAACAGAAAACTATGGGAACAAATGTTACTGCCATTCAAATTACAGGGGAGAAAGTAAGCTAGGTGTTGTGGCAATTACCATCCTACTCTTGAACATAATTACAAAACAAGCACAGAGTGAGTAAAGGAGAAGACAAAGGCCATGATTTCAAAGTGGGATGTGTTTGGGTTCAATATGAGAGCACAACAGTCACACAGTAGCTATGTGATTTTAGGCACATATCTTAACATCTTTGAGCCAGTATCTACATGTATAAAATGGAAAAATAATACTTAACTCATAGGATTGTTCTAAAAATTAAATGCACTAATATTCACAACCCACTCAGCATGTGTTTGATTCACCAGAGATAATAAATGGGGGTCATCTTTATTGTGGTGTGCATGGTTTCAAGGTAGGAAATATATTTCCAGTTTTGAAATGTATTCACAATAAACTTCACTTGGTACATCACTGCAATTTGAGATATAGCACTATTATCATTTTGAATACTTCAAATAGTATCATGGAACATTCTAAAAAAAGTTATGAAATGTTCCCGCAATCAACATCACCTACTTGCTATAGCTGGAGAGGGAAGCATATAATGTTCATACACAGGACATTTATGTAGTAGCTGCAGTCCTTAATGCAGTTTACAAATAATGACATTGATAAATCAGCATGGCTTAATTAAAAGTCTGTAAAAATCAAAACACAAAAGAAAAATACTTGAACCATAAAAAACCTGCAAGTTTATGTTAACACAGAATTGTTCTTGAACATCATGTATGCAAATACTATTGAATTTTTAATTCTGAATGGGTCAGTGATATTGTAGTTTTAACCACAAATTCCCATTTTCATCCTGGAGAGAGAAGAGGGAAAATATTTTTTCTAAAATCCATTCATGGAATATGAAAGATACAGAGAGAGAGCAGGGAGACCGTGGGGAGCTTGTAGCACCCTTGGTTCAATAACTGTACACAAAAGAGGGGTCTCTACTTGTGGTGCTGCTGTAATAGAAACGCCACAAGTGTGCAGTTTTAAAGAAGAAAAATTTATTTTCTTGCACTTTAGGAGACCAGAAGTCTGAAGTCAGGGCATTGGCTCAAAGGGAAGGCTCTCTCTGTCCATTTCCAGGGAAAATCCTTGTCTAAGCATCTTGAGGCCTGGTTTTCTTCTGTTCCTTAGAGATCTCTATGTGGTATCCATCTTCCCCTCATTTGTGCTTGTTTGCTTCCATGCCTAGTCTTTTTTTTATAAATCAAAAATGGAGTTGCGGAGATGAGGGTGTTCGTGGTTTTATATGGAAAACTGACTTGGATTGTAAACTTTCACTTAAGTACAGTAAGAAGAAAAGCAGGGAAAGGAGAGGGTAGAGAGGAGAGAACAAGCATTGGTTGAGTGGTTACTGGAGGTAAAGAGTGAAAGAGTGGAGCATGCTGTCACAGGGTGAGGAGAGCAGACAGAGTCAGAGAGAGGCAAGTACTTGGGGTTTTACATGGAAAATTGACTTGGATTGTAGACTTTCACTTAATCACAACAAAAAAGAAAAGCAAGGAAGAAATGGTTAGATATTAATGCAGGAATAGACACACAGACTAGTGGAACAGAATTGAGATGCCAGAAATAAATCCATCCATCTGTAGACAGTTAATCTTCAAGACAAGTGTCAAAATCTATTAAAGGGGGAAGAGAGAGCCTCTTTAACAAATGGTGCCGGCAAAACTGAATACCTATTCAAAGAAAACTTAAACAGAATTTATGTATCATACCCATATACAAAAAACTAACTGAAAATGGATCAAAGACCTAAATGTAAAACCTAAAACCACAAAGATCACAGAAGAAAAAATAAGGGCAAATATAGGTGCTCTAATTTATGGTACAACTAAATTTATAAAACATAACTACAAAGCACAAAGAGCAGAAGATAAACTAGGTGACTGGGACCTCCTGAAAATCAAATGCTTATGCTCATCAAAAGAGTTTTCCAAAAAACACTAAATAAAAAATAGGTAAGCGGTAACTCTAGGGAAGGGTAAGACAGTGTACAATACTGGGGAAGCCAGCACGGTTTATGAAAGACAAGGTCACAGAAGCTCCGTAGACGCATCCAAACTTCCCAAGGGATAAAATCACTGGAATAGGGGCTGTGGGGACCACGGTCTCAGGGAATATCTAGGTTGACTGGCATAACATAGTTTATAAAGCAAATGCTCTACAGTCTACTTCAGTGAGTAGCGTCTGGGGTCTTAAAAGGCTGTGAGTGGCCATGTAAGATACTCTATTGGTCTTATCCCGTTGGGAGCAAGAAGAATGGAGAAAACTAACGTCACAAGTGAAAGATTAGTCCAAAGGATTGATGGACCACAACGACCACAGCCTCCACCAATCTGAGTCCAGCATAACTAGATGGCGTTTAGCCACCACTACTGACCGCTCTGACAGGGTCACAGTAGAGGGTTGTGGACGGAGCTAGAAAAAAACGCAGAACTAAATTCTAAGTCACAGAAAAAGACCAGACTTAGTGGCCTAACAGAGACTGAGAGCCCCCAAGAGTATGGCCCCCAGATACACTTTCAGCTCAGTAATGAAGTCCCTCCTAAAGTTCACCCTTCAGCCAAATATTAGACAGGACCGTAAGACAAAATGAGGCCAAGGGGCACATCAGCCCAGATGCAAGGACAAGAGGCAGGAGAAGACAGGAAAGCTATGAATAGGGAACCCAAAGTTGAGGAGGGCAAGTACTGACACGTCATGGAGTTGTTAACCAGTGCCATATAACAATATGTGCACTATCTGTGTAATGAGAAGACAGCAAGTTTGTTCTGTAAACCTTCAACAGAAATAAATTTTAAAAAAAAAAAAAAACCTTAAATACCTATCTCCACCCCCACCCTCATCCCCCAAAATACTAAACAGGATTGACTAGATTTGAAAGTGCAGGATATGGTATTTGGGTTATCATGCAATTGTTTCAAAGATGCTCAAGTTACCCAGAATGTTTCTGCAATCTCCTTGACATTTTCTTCAAGGATTAGGTCACATTCATTTACATAAAGATGTAACAATAAAAAAATATATATATATATATCTTCCAAAAAAGTGAAGAGAACTCACAGACTGGGAGGAAATTTTGGCAATGTGTCATGGATTGAATTGTGTTTCCCCCAAAATGTATGTGTTGATTTGACTTGGCTCTGAGTCCCAGTATGCTGCCATCCCTCCCATGTGTTGTGAATCTTGCCTCTGAGATAGCTGATGATGGAGGAAGGGTAGCAGTTGTGTTGGTGAGGCAGGACTCAAGCTACAGGCTTGTGGAATATAAGGGAGAGAAGTGAGCAGAGGAAGTGGGAACCTCACACCACCAAGAGAGAAGCACCAAGAGCAGAGCACGTCCTTTGGACCAGAAGTTCCTGTACCAAGATGCTCTCACTGGATTTGGACTTATCCTACTGGACTGTGATGATTTCTCTTACTGAGTGGTCTTACAATTTGTAAACGGATTTGCAGCTTACTAGATTGTGTCAATAAAAGCTTCTCTTCGTGAAACCTTCCACTCATGGTATTTTCTGTTAGAGCAGTACCAGGTGACTAAGACACTATGACATCTGCCTAATCTCTTAAATTTATAGAAAACACCAACAATTCAACAACAAAAAGACAACCCAATTAAAAAAATTGTCCAAAGACATAAACAGACATTTCACCAAAGACAACATCAAGGCCACCAACAAATACATGTGATTCGTTAGGCATTACCTAAAATTCAACCAAACCCATTGTCATCAAGTCAATTCTGACTCACAGCAACCCTATACAGCAGGACAGAGCTGCACCATCAGGCTTCCAAGCTGTAATCTTTACAGAAGCAGAGTGTCACATCTTTATCCTGCGTAGTGGCTGGTGGGGTTGAATTTCTGACCTTTCAGTTGCCAGCCAATTGCTTAACCATCATACAACCAGAACTCCGCATAAGCCATTACAGAGCTGCAAATCAAAAGTACCGTATGGTACCATCTCACATTGGTAATGATGGCACTGATGGCACAAAAAGAAAAACAGAAAACAACAAATTCTGGAGAGGCTGTCAGGAAATAGGAACTCTCCTACACTGTTGGTGACAATGTAAAATGGTACAACTACTATGGAAAATGATGTAGCATTTCCTCGAAAAACTGGAACTAGAAATATATAATCTGGCAGTCCCACTCCTAGGAATATATCCTAGAGAAATAAGAGCTACAACACGAATAGACATAAGCACATCCATGTTCACTGCAGCATTGTTTACTGCTACAAGTAGCAGAAAGATGGAAGTAGTCTTAGTGCCCACCAACAGATTAATGGATAAACAAACCATGGTGTGTACACACAACGGGATACCGCACAACATTAAAGAATAATGACAAATCCACAAAACATAACATGGATGAATCTGGAGAACATTATGCTGAGTGGAGTAAGTCAATCACAAAAAAAAATATTGTATGAGATCACTATTATAAAAAATCAAGAAACTTTTTCCTCCACAGAGAAAGAAACATTCTTTGGTGGGTTCCAGTGATGGGAAGGGTGGAGAAGGGGAAACCAATTACCTAATAGACACATACTAACTTCGGTGAAAGGAGAGATAATACATAATATGGGAGAAATAAGCACAGCGTAATCAAGGTAAAGAAAGACACTGAAAGGTACAAAGGAATAAAAGTCAACAACAGTAAATACTATTACATATGAGGGGTGGAAATTAAGTTCATGAACTCATCCTAGAAAAAGTGCTACATACCTCATTGCCGAATAGCAGTATGGTTACCTTGAAAGTCCCTCCCTTGGAAAGCTATGCACTGACACCAGCGCCTAGTCTACCCTTCAAAGCAGTTTTGGAACTCTATCTGGAATGGCTATCTCAGCTGTCATCATATTACCCTTGATGTCCTGAATGTCACCAACATGTCTTTCAATATTTCCTTTATCTTCAGGTAAAGAAAAAAGTCACGGGGTGGAGGCCAGATCAGGTGAGTAGGGAGGGTGTTCCAATACAGTTACTCATTTGGCTAAAAACTTCCTCACAGACAACTATACAATTAAATTTGGGAACTTGCCACCATGACACTATGCGCAATGGCCATTTCAGAAAGAGTTCCAAAATTGTTTTGAAGGGTGGACTAGGTGCTGGCATCAGTGCATAACTTCCCAAGGGGAGGACTTCAAAGGTGACCGTAGTGATATTCTGCAACAAGGTATGTAGCACTTAAAAAAATAAAGTTTGCAGACTTAATTGTTGGATCTTGTATACAATCCTGCAACAACAGTAATAACAAACAATGATGTACAAGTGGATACACAGGTAGATATTAATCCGAACAAGGAAGGGAGGACATATGGAAGTATACCCATATACATATATGTGTGTACTTGCTGTAAAAATGTCCTTGTATGCAATAGCTCACACAGGGAATACGGTCATGAAAACTTTTTAGTCATAATCATACACCCGCTGGGACTGAGATACTAGGTTTAAGGTCTAGGGGAACATAGCCTTAAGGTCTAGGGAACATAGGCTTCCGATCTAGGGAGACATCTAGGTCCATCGACATATCATAATCGACATAGACAATATTCTACATTTTAATACAGTGAAGTAGTGACCTGAGTTTAAAAATCTGTGAGAGCGGCCATCTGAGATAAAGCAATTGGCATCTTCTTGTCCAGAGCAAAGAAGAGTGAAGAGAATCAAAGACGCGAGGACTGAAGGGCCACATGAACCATGGCCTCCACTAGCCTGAGACCCGAGGACTGAAGGGCCACATGAACCATGGCCTCCACTAGCCTGAGACCAGAACTAGCTGGGGACCGGCTACCACTGTTGACTGCTCTGACTGGGACCACAACAGGAGGTCGTGGACAGAGTGAGACAGAAACATAGAACAAAATTCAGACTCATAAATAAGACCAGACATACCAGTCTGATAGAGACTGGTGGAACCTGCAGGACTATGGCCTTTAGATACCTTTAAACTTGACACTGAAATCATTTTCGGAGATCACATACAAGAAAGCCAACATCAAACCCAGAGTCACTGAGTCAATTCCAATTTTTGTTGACCTTATAGGACAGAGTAGAACTGCCCCACAGAGTTTCCAAAGAGCAAGGGGTGAATTTGAACTTTTCATCCTTTCAGTTAGCAGCCTGATCTCTTAACTACTATGCCACAAGGGATCCAGCCATATAAGACAGGCCTATAAAATGAATACTAACACTAATGAGAAATGTACACCTCTGAGCACTATTATACAAGACTAAAAGGGCAGCATTTGCCCAAGAGCAAAGTTCAGAAGAAAGGTAGGAGTAGGAAAGCTGGGCAACTAGACATACAAAAAAGGAACCAAGGGAGGTAGGAGAGAGTGCTGACACTCAGGGGTTTGCAACCAATGTTACAAAACTAAAAAAGCCAAACCTGCTGTTGTTGAATGGATTCCAACTCATAGGAACCCTCTAGGACAGAGCAGAACTGCCCTGTAGGGTTTCCAGTGTGTGGCTGGTAGATCAGAACTGCCAACTTTTAGCTAGCACTGCACCACCTGGGCTCCAAGTTTACAGGTATAGGGATTACAATTCCACCACATTATTTTGGAGAGATACAGTCAATCCATAACAGAAACCAAAAAACAACCATTTGTATTTTAGAAAGAATTTGAATACTTGAGTTACAATATTCTAATTCACTTAAGCAAAATTCCCAGACAACTTCCTTTCCCTGTTAATAAAACTCAGTGTTATTCTGTGTTCTCTCTGGCTTTGAAAGAATAATACAAGGTTTCATATGTGACAACTGTCCACATGTTACATAAACAGCTATTATATTTCATATCCAGACAAAGCAGACATAAGGACAATGTGTGTTATCAAGATTTTTTTGTTTGTTTTTAAAAAGAGAGTTTTGACATTTCACTAATCATTAAGGCAGTTCAATGGTCAAGCCAAACTAACTGCTATCCCATCTGTTTTATAAAGAAATCTGACATGTTTCTAGATTTGTCATTACCTTGTAGTATGTAGAGAAAACATCTAGATGTCAAGGGAAGTATGGAAATTAGCAAGAAAGCTAAGCTTTCTGAGTGTCATAAAGGTGGATTTCTATCTATATGTGGTAGCAGCTTAATTCCAAACTTAGTACTAATTTGAGAGAGACAGTTAAGTTTAATGGAGTTTAGGGATAAAATCAGATTGCTTTCTTTCAACTGCTTTATAATGATTTAAGGTGATGAAGAGTTCATTAAAAAATTTGTAAAAAGTGATTTTCCAAATGTATCAGTAATCCCTTGTTTCTCTCTTCAGCACCAATCATTTCTGATCATTTGTTGTACAAGCAAACAGATCTCTCTCTCTTCTTCTTATGGAATCTGCTCATGTTCCCATCTGTGTCCCACCATTAATTGTTAAAAAATAAACAAAAAGAAAAACAATACTATTGAGTTGATTCTGACTCATAGTAACCCTACAGTGACTCTACAGTGACCCTAGAGGACAGAGTAGAACTGGTCCACGGGGTTTGCAAAGAGCAGCTATGGATTTGAACTGCCAACTTTTGGGGTAGCAGCCAAGCTCTTAACCACCTGGGCATAAATGTAAAGATTTAGGGTACCTGGTGCAAGCCAAGTCTTCTAAGATCCCACGGTAACTGGATGAGTCCTGTAGTGTGATGTAGGTTGTGATTCTTGTTATCTAAGTCTGCGCCTGGTTCTCAGGGCTTCTCACTGCTTATGAGAGCTAATTCATATTTATTAAGTGCATTTTGTTGTTGTTGTTCTTAAATTAAAAACAAACAAACAAAAACCAGTAGTGGGGAGGTAACAGAGCTTAATGGCTTTTAGTACTTGAGTCTAGACTCAGACAGACCTGTGTTCAAATCCTACCTCTTGAATCTCTCTCTCTCTCTTTTTTTTTTTTGTACAAGAGGAATAGTAACACCTAACACTTAGGAAGTGATCAATACTCATCACAGGACATAAAATTTACATGTTGTAATTTTTTACAGAAGCAGCCTGCCACATCTTTCAGGGCTTAGTTCTAGCCACGGTCCAGTATCCATTCTGATTTGTAGGTGCCAAATTCCCACCAGTTATTAATGTTTTATGTATTTCGCTTGCATGCTAGTAAGAGTCAGCACATCCCTAGGAAACAGCTTAGAAAAATGACATGCTGACGATGATACTGCAAATCAAGTTCAAACTGAAAACAAAACAGTTCTTGTCGAGGATCTAGTGCTACACAGCAATATACTCCTTTCCTGCTTCTGCTCTTCAAAGCCCCAGAAGAATGATGTCCTTGTCACTGCTGTGGTGATCATTAATAAGTTGTAAACTTTCTGTAAATCAGCAGAACATTTTCAGATGGAGAATTTATTCAGAATATCAATCTATAAAATGTATGAGTTAAATTGTACCATCTGAAAAAGAAAAAAGACATTGGAGATGAGGAACCTTACCAAATTTATCCTGTTGAGTCAATTCTGACTCACAGAGACCCTACAGGACAGACTAGAACTGCCCCATGTGGTTTCCAAGGAATAGCTGGTGGATTCGAACTGCTGAACTTTTGGTTAACAGTTGAACTCTCAACCACTGTTGTATCAGGGCTCCCAAGGAACCTTACCAAAAAAGAAAAGAAAAGAAAAAAAAAAAAAAAAAAACCCCACTGCCTTCAAGTCAATGCCAACTCATAGCAACCCTACAGCACAGAGTAGAACTGCCCCATAGAGTTTCCAAGGAGCATCTGCAGATTTGAACGGCTCACCTTTTGGTTAGCAGCTGTAGCACTATGTTACCAGCATTTCTGAGGAATCTTAGAACCCCCAAATAATCCAAGGAAACTACTCCTTTTGTTTCTTTTAATGGTCAATAATGGAAAATGAAGATGTATGTAAGTATATAGCCACTAAAGTTTGGCTCAAGAAGTAGGACTTTTTTAAATAAGGTGATATATATCAAAAGCCTAAAAGTGTTTTATGGACAATAATTCAGCTCAAAGAAAATATTAAGTAAAATCTACCAGATTTTAACAGCTGATTTCTTTGGCTCCTGAGAGTATGAGTTATTTCTTTTCTTTCTATTTATCTGCCTGTTTCAAATTTTCTAAAATGATCATGATTTTTATAATTCTAATAAATTAAGTAAAATTAAGAAAAAACTTCATTCATGGGGAGAAGGAAACCCAGAAATACATGTTTTAGCCAGTGTTCAAGAAATACATAAAAAGAAGCTTAAAAGAAAAATAAAAGAAATAGTCTTTCAAAATCCCTTTTAGTACATTTATGCTTCAGGTCTACTGACTACAGCCAGCTCCACTCAAAATAAATTTGACCAATAGATGTCACTGTTACACTTCTTTGAGCATCTCTCTCAAGCTGTGCATCACTTTGTAGATTCGCCAGTTCTACCAGTTGCCACTGAGTCAGCTCTGACTCATGGTGACCCCGTGTGTTTTGGAATGGAACTTCGCTCCATACGCTTCGCAACAGAGGATTTTTCTGAAGTAGATAATCAGGCCAATGGAGGTAGGTAATCAAGTCAAAAACCAAAACTTCAACATTTCTATGTATGCCGTTTCCTAAAGAGTTCATAGATCTGTCATGTTTCAGATCTGCTCTCAGTCTCCATTTACAACAACTAGGATGTCGGAAGCTTTTCTAAGATGACATATAGTGACTATGGTTTTATGGTTATGAAAAAGCACATGGTCTCCTGCCTTTGGGTACTTGAGAAAATCTCTACCCACATGAATATCACAGACATCATAAGACAAGCTTGTCAAACACAGGAAATTGTGGTGGCATAGTGGCTAAGTGCTACATCTGTTAACCCAAAGGTTGGCAGTTCAAATCTACCAGGTGCTCCTTGGAAACTCCATGGAACAGTTCTATTCTCTCCTATAGATTTACCGTGAGTTGGAATTGACTCAGTGGCACTGGGTTTGGTTTTGGTTTTGTGAAACACATAGTTTGAAGTCTGAAAGTCATTAATTGGAAGAAATTGAAAGAAATCAAGCACACAAGATTGTCAATAGGCATTCAAGTTAAGGGGAACAAGGCTGTGCTGCTTAAATTCCTAACCCTCTCCCTCATCTCCGACAGGAAGCTGGGATGATACAAGGGAATGATGAGCATGGTGGTAGTCACATCAATTCTATCAGGCCATCCTCAGTGTGAAGTAGCTAAAACCCAATTCAATGCTTTGTGTAAGGTAGTAAATGCTTCTGTGTCAGTCAGTACATGAACGAACAAGAAAGGAGAAGGCGGTGTCTTTTAACAGGATTATCCTGTATTTGGCAGATTTCCTACTGATCTGTTCACCTGTTATTTGAGCAACTAGAGAGAAGGAAACATTTGCAAATGTGCAAGGAAGACAAAGTTTCACTTGAGAGTCAAGAGCTATCAGTTCACCAAGGTAGCTTCCAAAAATTTTAGTAAAATGGTATTAACAGAAAACTAGCAGCAGGTGGTTATATACCCACAATAAGATTTAGGCAGTGAAGCTGATGTGAAAATCACCTTTTCAAAATATGCCAATTTCAAATCATCAAGCTATATCTGTTTTCCACAAACGGTTGCTTTTTAGACAATGACACACGCACAGAATGCAGCTTCAGCAGCCTTACATACACTGATTTACATTAAATGCATATTAAATGAATTTTTGTTGATCTTAAAAGAGTCACTGCACAAACATAAAAAGATTTCTACTTACGTGAAGATCCAAGTACAATTCACTTCTGTTTGGCGTCTCCGTCTCCTCACGGAGCAGAAATGGGTGGGCTGGTCCGGATCTACAGCCCAGGACCCATGAACTTCCATCTCTGTTGGGAAGGTCTTTAGTTGCTGTCTGCTCGTTAGAGCAGTCCCGGGGAAAGCCCTCGGAGGAGATGCCTAAACAAACATACAAAGGACCATCAGTGACGCAGCAGCAAGAAAAACATGAAGCCACATTTGGGGAACTCTCACATTGTTTCTTGATGCTTCCTCATTACTTCCCTTTCTAAGTTATACGTTTAGACTTTGCTTTCCTCCGAAAGAGCTTCTCTACCAATTACTCTCAGGATCACACTAACAAAGAATTAAAGCATATGGCCTCAGCCTCAATTTTAAAAGATAAGTCTAAAAGCTACTCTCTGTGTTCTGTAGTCTTGCTTACCAATCCCAGCAGCACAGATCATTCTTGTTCAGAATGGAATCACAGGAGGAGCTGAGGGCAGAGGTCAGGAGGCCTGGCGGGTTGGCTTTCCTATTAGTAGCATCACCTGAGCCAAGTCACTAGCATGTGTGTTCTTCCAGGTCAAAAACTGTGCCTTGCTCATCTTTACTTCTGGGAAAAATTTCATCACGAACAATGCATGATGGTCTTTGGTCAGTTTTTTGAATGAGTAAGCACTGCATGAGAAACCTGTTTGGGATTCATCTTTTCTCATCTCTGGAGTCCTGGTGGCGTAGCAGTGAAGAGCCTGGCTGCTAACTTCAAAGGTCTGCAGTTTGAATCCACCAGCTGCTCCTTGGAAACCCTACAGGATGGTTGTATTCTGTCCTATAGGATCACTGAATCTGAATGGACTCGACAGCAATGTGTTTGGTTTACTCATCTTCAGACTGAAGGTATTAGGCTAGTTCATTGTTACTTGAGCTATATTATGACGATAACAGCTACCTATGTGCCAGGCACTGTTCTTAGGTCTATTTTTCAATTTTTTAAATCATTCGATAAGGTGGGTATCACTGTTGGTTTTGTTGTTGTTAGGTACCATCAAGTTGGTTCCAACTCATAGCAACCCAGTGCTTGACAAAACGGAACACTGTCAGGTCCTGCACCATGCCCATAATTGTTTCAGTGCTTAAGCCCATACTTAAGATGGTATCCATCCATCTTTTTGAAGGTCTTCCTCTTTTTTTGCTGATCTTCCACTCTACCAAGCATGATGTCCTTCTCCATGGATGGATCCCTCTGGATAACATGTCCAAAGTATGTCAGACACAGTCTTGTCAACTTTGATTCCAAGGAACACTTTGTTTCTACTTCTTCCAGAACAGATCTATTTGTTCTTTTGGCAGTACATGGCACATTTAATATTCTTCTCCAGTGCCACAGTTCAACGGTATCAATTCTTCACCTGTCTTCCTTGTTCACTGTCCAGCTTTCACATGCATGTGATGCAACTGAAAATATCATGGCTTGCGCCAAGCAGTCAAACACACACCTTAGTCTTTAAACTGATATCTTTATGTTTCAACACTTTAAAGAGGTCTTTTGCAGCAGATTTTCCCACTGCGATGCACCTTTTGATTTCTTGACTACTGCTTCCAAAGGTGTTGCAGAAACTCAAGTGCAAAGGGATGTGAAGCCAACAAATTGCCCAATATAATAAGGAAAGTAAATGACAAGGCCAGGATTTGAACTTAGGCAGTTATGGGCTAGAGACCATGATCCAAAATATGCCTGTATTACAGGGCCTCTGCCCAGCACTCCTTGAGATGGAAATAAAGGGATGTCATGATCAAATAAATGTGAGATAATCTGCAAGCCGTAGCCCCTTGGAGAACCAAGACTCATGTTAGCATTCTAAAGATCTTCAGACTGCTTTTAGTACAGAAGTCTAACACTGAGTAGAACCCATTTTTTCAAGGGATACCTATTACTGCAGATAACTAATACTCTGTTGAAACACAGTTTGGAAAACACTATGCTAGATCACTTCCAAAGTCTCATTTAGCTATCAAATTCCTAGTATTCCTTTAATTCCTGGTAAGGAAACTTGGAAAATAGTAGCAACCAGACAGAAGTTAAGGATTTGGGCCAAGTCCAGTTTTGCAATAGGGATCACTCTTGAATATGAAACAGGGTGTTTATTACACATAATCCCTATAATAGTGTCTCTTTGGTAGCCAACTACTTCCACCATGCTGAATATCTGATTTACAAGTAACTTAAGCTGAGAAATAACTCAGCGAACAAAGGGAATGTGGGATAACACACATCTCCTTTATATTTGAATAGCATTTTAGAAGAAAGAAAAGTTGAAAGAGCTCAGGTTTCGTTTTTTGCTTGCTTAACTTGGTTGGTTACCAATCACAGTTCATAGTGAAAGGTGATGCAGGTGGTGTCTCTACAGTTGCCCTCTGGCAGGATGTCCACCAAACACATTTCTTTGGTCACTGAGCAGATGAGGCTCCGTGGCCCCATATATCTATTTTTGCCTTTGAAGACTAAGGTCCGAGCCAGTCTCCTTCCAGCCAAGTACATCAGAATGACTGCCATTCTCAGCCACCTGGTTTCCCCATTTCCATGCGTCTCTTGCTGTCTTCTGTCTCTTGGGCCTATGATTAGAGCCTCATATTCTGCTAAGCACTAACTCCACTCAGATGGCACAGAAAAGCTGACGGAAAGAATCTAGGAGAGGAGGCCTTTTGCTAAGTACCTCCACTTTAGTGTCAGCATGACCCTGATAAGAAGGCCGTGATAGCCATACTTTAATGGATGAAGCAATTAAATCTCAGACTTCTTCTGACTTACATGGCTCAATATCCTCCTGGAATATTTCTGTTCATATGGGCCAGGAAATAAATTTTTCATATTTATGGCATACTCTTACCATGCTACCTCATCTGTGGAAATTTATTAGTTTCCAGTTATATCCCTCACTTTAAATCCTTCCACTTTTCATTTTTATTTTGGAGGGGCTGTTGGCTTTGGGCAAAGTTTACACAAATTAGCCAAACAATATAAAGCACTATATTGACATCACAAAGAACACAGCATACAACCAAATACCATATATAAGACATCTGTATCATCAAAGGCACATTGTCTGGTGAGTATAAGTTCATCATCTAGGTATAAGAGAGTAATGGTGGTGTTGTTAGCTGCTCTTAAGCCAGTCCCTGACTCGTGGTCAGCCACGTGTTACACAGTAGAACTGCTCCATAGAGTTTTCTTGGCTGTAATGTTTATGGAAGCTGACTCCCAGGCCTAATTCTGCTGAGTGATGGAGGGAGTTTAAACAACCAATGTTTAAGTTAGCAGCTGAATTGCTTACACCACCCAGAGAAGAATAAGGCCTCACAGTAACAAGGATTTGGGTTCCTTAGATAGAGCACACATGCATATGCAAACACACTTACCCACCCCACCCTACAGTGGCTATTCAACACTGTATCGATGAGGGGAGGTATACAATCCAATGTGCTCTCCATGTGAGGAAAGACAATGCAAACTGTAAGCAGAAACAATGAAAAATAATTTCATTTTGGAAATGGCCTTGATGTTAAAGGGCCAGTTTCTAATACCTCATGTTTAACCAGACAATATCCCTATGAGGGAAACACTCAAGGTAAAACCATGACATGCAATGATTTGGGTAAGAATCTTTAGGCCAGGAAATGACAAATGGCAGAAGTAAGTAACATATAAGCTGTTATTCTCAGAAGTCTGACAAAGTGAGTTAGGACACAGGACCTATTCAGCATTTGAAAGAACACAACAGATGTTTATAAAGTTTTTTAAAGGATTGTGGAGTGTTAGATTTTTCACTGATTGTTTTGTGAAAAACTGAAAAAATGCTTATCAATTGAATCACGCCTACCCTTTTCATATGCATATTAGAATCAAAATCTAGTTTTAATCAGTATTTTCCAGTTACTTGGTTTCCCAGGGACAGTTCAACAACTTGATCACGAGTACACAGACAGGTTAATTCTACATGAACCACTGTTAATGCAACGTACAGCACAGTCACAGTGAAGGTGGGGTGACTTACCTGCCGACAGCTTTGAAAGTCTGTGCTTTTTCCAGCCACTCACACGATGAGCTGCAGTTCCTGACGCTAACCTACAACATCAGACTGGGGTTTTGCTGTCAATTACCAAAACAACAGAAGCAGACAGAAAGGAAAGGTAATGTGCCATTTAATACTGCAGACAGTGTTCACAGCTCATCTTTCCAAAACGGAATCTGTCCCTTTCCCTGTAGTACACTGGATTATCATTGCAGTGTATCCTCACTCACGCCCTTGCTTTATGGTCATGCAAACAATGCCTTCTCCCTTGGCCTTTGTAGTCGCTCCCACTGGATAGGGTGTTGTGTATCTCCCCTGCCCTATGGCTACTGGGCCTGGTCACTGACTTGTTTTAGCCCGCTGAATGGGAGCGACAGGACCAGGGACCAGCTCTGAGCTGACGCCTTAGGAGGCATGCATCTGCTTTCATTCCCAGCTGTGTTTGCGCCATCATCGGGAGAAGAAAACATGCTCGGTCACCTGGAACTCCACAGAGCAGACCCAAACATAACCCTGCAGTCTGGGGCCAAATTCAAGTGAACCCAGGTAAAACAGAATGAATTTTAGCCAACCCACGGGTCAGTGGGAATGAGAACAGGAGAATGAAATACATGTTGTAACCCACTTAGATTTTGTGTTTATTCATATAAATAACTGCGTAATACACTCTCATCATCTGCTTTCACCAGAAGCACCACAGCTTTAAACCACTGCAGCTGAGAGGACTTACAGAACACTGCTGTGAATGAAACAAAGTATTCAGTGTGTGAAGTTTTAAAAAATCAAGTGAGAACACATGGTTTATCTATTTACTCACACAAACTACATTTCATAAAAAATAAAAAATTAACCTTACCAGGCATTGCCTTGAATCATCTAAAGCATGTATATATAAACCATTTGCTAAAGAGAAGTTTCTATACATACTATGTAATAAGATCTGGACAAAAGTCCATAAGAAATAAAATTACAGTGCCTTTCTAGCTTTCTCCTCTAATTTTCTCATCATACCAAACCTTTGCTTGACAGCAATGATGAAATGGTTATGCCTTTAAAAAGGAGCAAAACAAAACAAAACACTTCAGCCTGAAACTCTCATGAGTTTTAGCTCCTGTGCTGTAGTTTCCAAGGCCATCCATCAAGTCTGACTTAAAATAAAGCCAGCAAGGTGAAGTCTTCTTAACTGTGAGTATCAGAACTGATATGGAAAGGTAGACAGGTTGTCTTCTGTGATGTTACTCAGACATGTACTTACAAGCAAGAGAGACAATAATCTAGATGTGTAGCTAATGGAGAGTGACAATGTTAGGTAGTGGTGATGAGGGTGTGTGCTTATGTATATAATTATTCGTGTCTACTGGGAAGACAGAGCTTTAGCAAAACTATAGCCGGGTAGTATAGACAGCTGTCTGCCAACTAAACATCAGTGCTTGCCAATGCCATTGCCTCATTTCCATTGTTAGTGATATTAAATGATAAAATGTTGCTTTTCTGATTGCGGACGCCGCCGAGGAAGCATCCTTGAAGAGCCTTTCCACTGCCGTCCTGTCTAAGTCAGGGTCTCCTAAAGAGCCCGAACTGCCGCGGAAATACTTCATCGGAGGTTTGAGCTTTGAAACAACGGATGAGAGTCTGAGGAGCCATTGTGAGCAACGGGGGACACTCACGGACTGCGTGGTACCGAGAGATCCAAACACCAAGTGCTCCAGAGGCTTTGGGTTCGTCACTTACCCCACCGTGGAGGAGCAGCCGTGAACGCACGGCCACACAAGGTGGATGGAAGAGCTGTGGAACCAAAGAGGGCTGTTTCTCGAGAGGACTCTCAAAGACCAGGTGCTCCCTTAACTGTGAAAAAGATTTTTGTTGGTGGTATTAAAGAAGACACTGAGGAACATCACCTAAGAGACTATTTTGAGCAGTATGGGAAAATTGAAGTGATTGAAATCATGACTGATCGAGGCAGTGGCAAGAAGACGGGCTTTGCTTTCGTTACTTTTGATGGCCACGACTCAGTAGATAAAATTGTCATTCAGAAATACCATACTGTGAATGGGCACAACTGTGAAGTAAGAAAAGCTCTGTCAAAGCAAGAGATGGCCAGTGCCTCCTCCAGCCAGAGAGGTCGGACGGGTTCTGGAAAGTTTGGTGGTGGCCGTGGAGGTGGCTTTGTTGGGAATGACAACTTCGGTAGTAGAGGAAACTTCAGTGGACGAGGTGGCTTTGGTGGCAGCTAGATGTAATAGATTGCTAGATGTAATAGTCTGATCATGACGCTGAATAAATGTTTTTTTTTTTAAAAAAAAGATAAAATGTTACTTAACAACCTAGATAGATACAATGCTGAGAATGTGTCCTATCTGTGCATCCCTACCTCTATTTCTCTTTATTAGAGAAATTACCGGCAAGAGCAGACAGGTGGAAGCTGCAAACATGCAGGAGAAGGTGGTCCCTGGATCAAGAAGTAGAAAGGATTGGGGAGTGGGCTATGTCAGTTGGACAATCTCTGAAAAAAGTATCTAAATTCATCAAACAAATGCCATGTTGTGAGAAATTCTAAAATTACATTCAAATTCAAATGAAAGATAATAGAATTTAGTGTTTGAAGGAATCTTACATCGTATCTCTCCCATCTACCTATTGGTGTTATAGCTGAGGGAACTAAAAGTCAGAAGGACTGTGTATTTTCCAAGATACACAGTTAGCAGCAGAAGTAGGACTAGACTGAGTTCTAGGGAAACATTTTATAAATTGTTTAGAGAAGGATATTATTCCCAGTCCCTGACTCTGAGAGATGAATAGTTACAATGATGGGCACAGGTTGGACAGTGGAGTCAAGTCCTGACCATGACACTTAGTAATTGTATGACCTTGGCAGAGTTATTAAACCTCCCTGAGACTTTATTTCCTCATCAGTAAAGCAGAGATAAACAACAGTATGTCTGATACTGAACTGTGCCTAAAATTGCAACCTTCTAGGATATTTCTCCTGAGCTGGAGGTAGTGCTCTGATAGACGGTGGGCTGATGCCCACAGTGAGGGCCTATTAAATATCACACACTCATTTAAGGACCACTTTTGGTCAAATAAGACAAACAGAAGAATAATCAAGCTCATAAAAATTCATAGTAGCACTCCAGTGCAGCAGATCCCAAATCTGTTCAAGTCCTAAAAATAGAATTCACGTCATAAATGTTCCAAGTAAATGGCTCGTCATCTCCAAAAAAGAATAGCTCCTTAGGGTCTCTTACAGGCAAACTATGACATTTCTTCCCTAAAGGTCAAACACATAAGCCTCGAGCCATGAAAGAAATTATTCATACGCATAGCTGTAAATTAAACAGCATTTTAAAGGAATTTGAAAGTATATATTCTCATGTTACAGTAGATTCTATTATTTTTCCTTGTTAACCTTCTTCCCTGATCTTTTTCTGTAAAGAATGCAGATGTTAGGTAAAAGGCAATTACTCAAGTTTGGAAAATTATTTTGGCTATAGTTCTACTGAATACTTTAACATTTGAAAAACAAGGGCACATATGTAAAGTAGCATAAATGATGCTGAGTCATTCTTTTTTTTTTTTGAATGAACAGAAGGTAGGGCAGCTGGATTTAGTCAAGGTAGGTGCAAAAAGGACCAAGAACAGATCAAAACTGAGAAGTTGCAGGATTCACTAAGACATTAAGGAACTTTACCCATTCTCGGACAATAAATGTTCAGAAAACTCAGATGTTGGTATTTCAAATGTAGACATTAGGAACAAAAAATATGCATTCAAAAGATGGTGTTGCCTGGTTGGTAAGAACAGTTAATGTGCCTCACTATTAACCAAAAGGCTGGAGGTTCAGGTCTACCCAAAGAGGCCTCAAAGGAAAGATCTGGTGACCCACTTCTGAAAATCAACCACTGAAAACCCTCTGGAACCCAATTCTACTCTGATGCATGTGGGGTTGCCATGGGTTGGAACCAACTCAACAGCAACTGGTTATATTGAGTCTGAAACAAGGGTTAGCTACTGCTATAGCCCAAACACAGCCCAAAGACTATTTTTATATGGCTTGCATTTTTACATTTTTGAAGAAGGGTGATGAGGAGCAAGGAGAAGGGACAAATGGGAAAGAGGTAACAGAAGGCAAACATCCATCCTGGTATCTGAAGTCTTCAATGAAAGATAAAGATCACAGCCCAAAACCAAACGGAATGAGAAACTGACAGAAAACAGAGAGTGAGAAGAGATACAAGAGAAAGTTTCCTATCAGCTAACCCAGCATGAATTTTCTGGGTTCCTGTCACAGGTGAGAAGACATGGAGAGTGGGAGAGCAGATCTACAGAAAAGTTAGCTGAAGACAAAGCACCTGGTCACAAGGAACACATGGTTTCACACCCCCGTCTTCTCCCTGTTGTTCTACTTCTGATGCCTCCTCCACAGCTACAGTGGCCCACCTGGCTGGCAGGTGCAGTGCTGACGTCACTTGGATTTGTCACAACCACATTTGAGATCAGCAGACTGAAAGCACCTTCCCAAGCTCCCAGCAGGACACAGATCACCTCGTGGACCTGCCCTCTTGGGCCATAGCTGAGCAACTGGCCTTGCCCAATGGGCAGGAGATGAAAAGTGTTGGGACCACAGATGAGCAAACAACAAAGAACGCACAGCCTGCGTACTCTGACACAAGAAAAAAATGACAGCAATTAACTCACACCTGTCACCACTCACACTGAATGTAAACGGCCCAATGCACATATAAAGTGACAAAAAGCACCAGAGTGGATAAAAAACAGGGTTCATCAATGTGCTGTTTACAGGAGACACACCGCAGAAACAAAGTCAGCTGGTACTAGTATGACAGAGACATTAACCAGTGGAACAGAAGTGAGAACTCAGATGTATATCCATCCACCTATGGCCACCTGATTTTCAACGAGTGCCCAAAGTCCTTCACATGAGAAAAGGACAGTCTTTTTTAGCATCTAGCTGCTAGCAAAACTTAACGTCATCTCGACATGAAGCAAACTACAGGGCATTATTCTGAGTGAAATGAGTCAATCATAGGTAGTTCTGTGAGACCACAATCATGAAAACTCATGAGAAGGTTTGCACATAAAGAGAAACAATCTCTGATGGCTACCAGAGAGGAAAGGGGTAAAGACAGAAAAAAAAAAAATTTAAAACATTACATTTTTGTCAAAAGCCAATCTCTTTTGAGATAGAAAAGACAAAAGCAGTCAGAGAGAGGTGAGGGACTTCACACCACCAAGAAAGCACTTGAAGGAGCAGAGCATGTCCTTTGGACCCAGGATTCTTGCATGAAACTGCTCCTAGACCAACGGAAGATGGATGACAAGGACCTTCCTTCAGAGTCAACAAAGAGAGCAGGCCTTCTGTGGAGCAGCTGTCCTGAATTCAGTCTTCCAGACTGTAAGAGAATAAATTTGTGGAAACCATCCACATGTAGTCTTTCTATTGCAGCAGCACTAGATAGCTGAGACATCCTCTTTCGGTTGTGCTGGGCTGCACACGTCCTCTGTAATACACATTCTTGTGTGTTGACTTCACCTGGAGTGATCAGCCACTTACAGGTGAGTGACAGAGTTCTACCTCTCTTTACCTTCTGGGCCTTCCTTAAATCTCAGCTGCTCCACTGGGTTTACTCAGGACTTTCCCGTCTAAATTGGTCCCCCCAGTTTTCTGTCATTTTGTAGTATGTTTTATATATGATAACTTCAGTTACAGTTTTCCTTGGGTTAATTATTTCATGTTTTGCCATGAAGTCCTCAGAGGCTGTTCCCGTGGTTTCCCTACTTCCTGGCAAGTCCTTTCATGAGCGATATACAAGGTGCGACAATTAAGTACACAAATTGTTCTAAGTGCTGCGTACCTCATTGCTGAAGATCACAACGGTCACCTTCATCCAAGTACTCCCCTTGGGAAGCTATGCACCAGTGCCAGTGCCTAGTCCACTCTTCAGAGCAATTTTGGAACTCTTTCTGGAATGGCCACTGTGCACAGTGGCACAGCGGCAAGTTTGCAAACTTAATTGTATAGTTGTCTGTGAGGGAGTTTTTAGCCAGTAAACAAATAACTGTACTGGAACTCTCTCCCTACTCACCTGATCTGGCCCCTAGTGACTTTGTTCTTTACCTGAAGATAAAGGAAATATTGAAAGACATTTTGATGACACTCAAGACATCAAGGATAATACGACAATAGCTCTGATGGTCATTCCAGTAAAAGAATTCCAAAATTGCTTCGAAGGGTAGACTAGGCACTGGCATTGGTGCACAGCTTCCCAAGGGGAGTACTTTGAAGGTAACCATAGTGATATTCAGCAACAAGGTACGTAGCACTTTTTCTATGATGGGCTCACAAACGTAATTGTCAGACCTCATACAGCAAGTCTTAGAAGTATTTATATTCATATTCAGAGGAGTCCTTTTTTTCCTACTTCCCAACAAAGAAAGGAGCTGTAGGAGAAATGGGAAGATGTAGGGGAGTATGCCACTAGAGGAACAAAACATCAGGAGGCAGGAAGAGAGAAATTTAGAAATGGATAATGGTAATGGTTGAACATGATGAACATAATATCAGTTAATTAACAGAAATGTTAATACAGCAAATGTTACATGTATATGCACCATGATAAAAATTTCATAGTTGATTTAAAACTGAAACTGAATAAGTGGATTCTAGTACCATCAGGTAGCAGATAAATCTAATCTTAAGTCACCCTCCCCTCTCCCCTTTTTTCTCTCCTCTTTCCATCTTGCTGTTCCCACTCCTGTCTTGAAAAGGGACAAGACAGAGCACAGGAAATTAAAATGTCACTAAGTAGTATGGAGACCACAATGGAGATTCAAATCTCACCAACGACGAGGTCATCTTTCAGGAAATAGCCTAAGGAGCTTCTCTTATGAAGTGTAGCCTGTGATCGAAACCCAATGAGATGAAGGCTTTCTGTTTTCTACCTTTCTATAAGCCTCCTAAAGTTGGAGAAAAATTATGGCAACACAGACAAACTTAGGTTTTATTTAATTTCCATTAGGTGAAATTTTATGGAAAACTTTATCATATGAACATTAAATATGAAGAAATTTACTTCTGCCAAAATTGTTCATTCAGGGAACTAAGTCGGCTTTCCCTAATCTCCCCATTTAAAAGTTGTTTTTACTGGCTGTTGTCACTGAAGTCTAATGTTTCCTCTCCAGAATGTGTTTCTTTACTTGTTACTTGTTTCTGAGGACCACTGGGAGAGTTTTATAGGTAAGGCAGAATCTTACCAATCTTGTTTCTGATTACCAACTCAGCAGCTCCCAAGGGTCTACCATTACTAGGTATATATTTGTTGAAGAAATTAGGCATAAATTAAATGAACAGGTATATATACAGAATATTCGAGTTTTTCAAGTCATAATGTCTTTTTCTGTCAGTCCAGACTCTAGAGCAGAACAACCTGGGTTTCAATCTCTACTCCACCTCTTATTTGCCAAAGGATGTTGGACAATTTAATTAACCTCTATATGTCCCAGTTTTATTATCTATAAAGGGACAAAATGATGTTCTTATCTCCAAAGGTTACAAAAAAAAATCTTAAAGAGTTAATATATATATTGATACATGATACAGTGACCAAAGCAATGAACTCAAATCTAGCAACAGTAATCATGAAGATGGTACATAACTCGGCAACATTTTGCTCTGTTTTTGATAAGATCACTATGGTGCTGTTAGGCGCCATTGAGTTAGTTCCAATTCACAGTGTTACCGTGTACACAGCAGAATGAAACACTGCCCAATCCTGCACCATGCCCACAATCATTTTTATGCTTAAGTCCACTGTCTCAGTCACAGTGTCAGTTTATCTTGTTGAGGGTCTTCTTTTTCACTGACCCTTTACTTTACCAAGCATGATGTCCTTCTCCAGGGACTGATCCCTCCTGATGACATGTCCAAAGTATATGAGACACAGTTTTGTGATCTTTCCTTCCAAGAAGCACTCTGGTTGTAGTTCTTCCAGAACAGATCTGTTTGTTCTTTTGGAAGTCCATGGCATATTCAATATTCTTCCCCAACACCACAGTTCAAAGGCATCCATTCTTCTCATCTTCCTTATTGACCATCCAGATTTCGCAAGCATATGATACATCCTAGGGGATGGTTCAACTAATGTCCTCATATACACATATTTTCTCATTTTGAAACATTTGTTTCTGTAACCTGCCTTCAAACTTAAAGAAAAAAATGTAAGCCACTACCATGAATTTCATGTTTTCATACACTAGAATATTAGAGAATATATTGAGAGTCAGGGTCTTTTCAGAATGTATTATTCAGTTAAACTGTCATGGTTGACTTTCCTTTATACCTTGACTCTACTTAGTCACCACAAAATTAACCTTAATCATCTTTAATTTAATGAATTACATATATAGCTTACTATCACAATCTAAAAATTACCGTCTTATCCCCACAGAGATTGCTATATCTAAAACGTGATTTTACTATGCCTTAGAGTTATTATCCTACCAAAAAACACAGTGAAAGTTTAAAATGTATGCCCGTAGAAAAATCCATTTACTAAAAGAGAATTAATTTGATAGTCATTGTTTTCAGGACAGCAACTGGTCCAGAAAGTGAGCTAAATACTTACAAAGAATTCAACTCAACTTGCTATACATTTTTCAGTCTAGAAGAACTTATCAATATACTCAAGTTCATAATACATTCCCTGGAACATCCCACTAAACAACTAAACAAGTTATAGAATAGGAACCTCTGAACACAGTATTGCTGAGGAATTATAAATAAGCACAAGATTGTTAATGTCTTTAGAACAGCAAAGAGGATTATATAGAATTGTGCTCAGTTATTTCAGGTATAAGGTTTTCATTGTGAGTATACATTTTATTTACATAAATAGAGATGGAGTTGCTTGCTAAACTTTCACAAAATTTACCATTTAAAATAATAGTATGAGCCAAAGTGGTGACTTGGTACTAATGAATGGAAGCACCAAGTAATTTATTGTCTTTCTTTATTTCAAATGGCAGTCATATATATTAAGGACAGGAACGTGGAAAATTCACAGGGAAAGCCACATCATGACATATGAGGTCAGAGGAAATGACATATTGGAGAACTCTGCACAATTAAATCACAAAGAGTGCCTAAGATGGCCCTGCCGTTGAAAACTAAATTGGCTAAAGGAAATGAAAATGCAGTTACAAGGAAAATTCGTAATATGTATCTATTCCTGCAGCAATATCATCTAGCTAATTTCATTCTAAAATAGTTCTATAATTTTCTATGAAATGATAGTATGAATTAAATGGAAAAAGAAAAAGAATAAAGGAAAAATTGTATAACTTGATGTGAACTAGCAAAGGGAATACTTTTCTAAAAAAAATTGACACCTTATTCTTTGTACAATTATTTAAAAATAATTTCCATTTAAAAACAATGCTAATTTAAGTTTTAGTAGCATATAAATATACTTTCATTTTGATTAAGCTAACTAGAATCAATTAGTTTAAATCAGCACCTCATAAACATCAAAGGGTAGGCAAAGAGAACAGTCAGTATTTCATTTGGTTTTGCCTCAGTGGCTTAAACAAACAAAAGTGAAGACCCAGCTTTCTTTAAGACTTTTTATAGGAGAAAGAAAAGGAAAAAAAAAAGGATATTTCAAATATTTCATGTAGGCAACTTTTTTATTATAATCAACTCTTGATGTCCCCAAAATATGTTTACAAGTCTTCTACCAAGGCAAGACAACAGCTTTCAACTTGGATATCGTGTTATTTGGAAGTGAGTGGCTAGACTGACAAGAATAGTGACAAGGATACTGAAGCCATGCTCAGGTTCAGCGGGAAAGAGTCTCATGATCTATCAGCAAGACCCTCCCTGGAAGAGGAGGGAGAGTGCTGGTGTGTCTGCTGTGTCTTTGCCATCCTTTGACTATTCTCTTCTGTTTCTTCTTTGGGGCATTCCTTTTTCTGGTGATTCTTAATGGCATCCTCATAGGCTTAACAAAGCAAAATAGATACAAAAATCAGACAACCTATCTAAGTAGTTACTGCTTTGGTAAAAGTCTTCACGAAAGAAAAAAAAATACATGAGGCTAAAGAACCTCCTGAAATAATCAGTGGATGTGAATCATCTCTCTATGTCTGTCTCCCATAAGTAGAGGAAATAATGACATACAAAAGAAAAGGCAATGAATTCAGACATCAGTTGATAAGAGGATGAAATTATTTTACCTTCCTTGCCCTTCAACAAACAACAGATTAAATTTTGAAATTAGGAGATTACAGTGTGGATGACACTTGAAGAGACTTTAACCCTTAGTATAATATTTACTTCCTAAATCCCTAACTCTGCTATTGGAAAATTAAGCAAAAGAGACCTAGAGAAATTGAGCTTAGGGAGAAAAGTGGAGAAACAAGAAGACTACTAAATGAGAGAAACTTCCTAATTGTTCGAACATCCCTTTCCACTCTCAACAAAGGTCAACTGATGGCCCCTGACTTCTGAGATGTAACTATATCCTATTCCTCTTTTGAAGTTCTTGCTAAGGAAGACTTAACTGCCCTTTTGTTGCTTCATTAGATGGTCACTTCAAAGGGACTTCAGTGAGGAAATATTTGCCCAAACAATTTCCTTGTCTTAGTAAATCCAGAAAAAACTCCAAAAGGCAATTCATCCTCAGTTTCACACATTATTGTTTCTGGCCCCTGTCAGTGACCTCTGCCTACAATATTGATTGTCACTCTGCCTCCCAGTATGAATCTTTCACACGATCCATCAGTTTCTATAACAAGGATTTATTCAGACTAGTATTAATCATTTCAAAGACCCATGATTAACCCAAGAAGAAATCAAATAAACCAGCAAACTTGTCATAGTTTGACCATTTACAACCCAGGTCTTTCACCAAAGTCCAAGGGGTAATTATCCACACTCATTCCAGAGTATGCTTCAAGACTCTGTTCAAGAGGAAGATGGGTATTTGGTTTAGTAGCAAATCCACTAAAATATTACATTAACAGTTCCTTGACTACTCTGTTGGTGGTGGTGCTGCCGAGTCAAAGGTTTGTGACATTCCTGTGCAATCACCACAAATCCATGCTAGTTTCCATATATTTATTAAAACCTTAGTAGATAAATGGGCAAAGGCCAAATAAACATAAATGACAAATGAGTTTGGGGAAATGTTCAACATCACTAGTAATTAAAGAAATGTAGGTAAAAATAGCAATGAAATGAAACATTGTTCTACCAGATTAGAAAGGATGAAAACTTGACAATAGGCAGTGTTGGTAGCTGGGCACTAAAACAGGCACTCTGTTCCCTGAGAATAGGACGGCACCCAGGGCATTTGCTTAGGGAGCCCCATCACCTCATGCAATGCTTGGCCCAAAGCATGCTCCCATTCAATAAGTGTTGAATAAATACCTGAATAGAGACAGAAACACTCTGCTGGTGGTAGTATACTTATTAGGCTCTGGGAGAACAATTTTGATAATGCATATTAAAAGTCAGATAATTGTCATAATTTTGAAACTGTAATTCTTCTCCTACAAATTTATTGTAAAGAAATTCTCTAAAAAAAAAGAACATCTTGAGCAAAGAGGCTTATCATATTACTGAAACACTGAAAATTTATAAATAAGCCAAGTGTTCAATTAGGTAAATGACAGTCTCTCTAAAGAATACCTAAAACCAAACCAAACCAAATTCTGCACTAATGAAATAGGAAGAGTACTTTGTGAGGGGGGGCTATTCCGCCACATACTTTGGCTAACATTGATGAGACGTGGATCCACAGCTCCACATGTTAGTGCTTCACATTGCTCTCCTCTCCCCTCCCTCTTTTCCTCCCTGTCTTAGTCATCTAGTGCTGCTGTACCACATACAGACAGCTTTACCAAAGAGAAGTTAATTTTCTCACAGTCTAGTAGGCTTGAAACACAAACGTAGGGCATCAGCTCTAGAGGAAGTGTTTCTCTCACTGTCAGTTCTGGAAGAACATCCTTCTCAGCAATCTTCCACTGGATTAGGAGCACGTTTGCATAGGAACCCTGCGTCTAAAGTATATGCTCTGCTTCTGTCACTGCTTTATGGTGGCAGGAGGTCCCCATATCTCTCTGCTTGCTTTTTTTTATATCTCAAAAGACACTGGCTTAGAACATTATGTAATGATCTCATCAATATATCTGCTGCTAATCCATCTCATTAACATCCTAGTGATAAGGCTTACAATGCAAGGAAATCACATACAATGACAAAACGGTAGACAACTATATGATGTGGGGAATCATGCCCTAGCCAAACTGATGGGTATTTCAGGGAAACACAGTTCAATCCATGCTACTCACTTCTTCTCTTTCCTCCCCTTTTCTTTTGTAATGTTTGACAATATTAAGGATCAGAGATTTCTTAGTGAAGACAGAGACAATGTCTCAGTATTTCCAATCACTGAAAATTTCCCACCTTGAAATAACTTTTAGTGCCTTGGCAGGCAGTATGTTTATCATTAACCTTAATGCAGGCCCTGAGCAAGGTCTTTACATTTTTTAAAGCTGCCTTTGTACAGTGGTGCTCTGGTGTCATGACAGTTAAGAGCTTTGCTGCTTACCAAAAAGGTCAGCAGTCAGAATCCACCTGCGACTCCTTGGAAACTCTGTGGGGACAATTCTGCTCTGTCCTATAGAGTCTCTATGGTTAGAATAGAAAACGTTTAGTCTGGGTTTTGCATAACATCAAAAATGGTTATATACATATATGAGGAAATATATGTAATTTGAAAATGCTATTCAAATTTTAGTTTGAATTTTATAAGCATGTCATTTCTGACCTTCTATTTATTTTTGATGCCATATTTCACTCATTCTATAATGGAGAAAGAGATGAACAGACAATTTCAAAGGGTGACTTGAGAGGACAAACTCCAGTCACAGAATATGCAAAGACCTAGAGGTAAAAAATCAAAAGTCAAGAAAGTTGTGCATCAAGGATGTATCCTTTCACCATACCTTCAGCCTGTACGCTGAAGAGATAATCTGAGAAGCTGGACCAGATGAAGAAGAACACAGCATTAGGACTGGAGGAAGATTCATTAACCACCTGTGTAACTCAGATGGCACATGTTGCTTGCTGAAACTGAAGGGGACTTGAAGTACTTACTAAAGAATATCAAAGCCTTGAGTATAGATTACACCTCAACATAAAACAATAATCCTAACAATTGGACCAATAAGCAACATCAAGATACAAGGAAAAAAGATTGAAGTTCTCAAGGATTTCTTTTCTGTATATCCATCATCGACATCCATGGAAACAGCACTTATATCTGATGACACGTTGCATTTGGCAAATGTGCTGCAAGAGGCCTCTTTAAAGTGTTAAAAAGCAAAAATGCCACTTACAGGGCCAAGATGCACCTGACCCAAGTGATGGCATTTTTAATTACTTCATACGCATGTGAAAGCTGGACAATGAAAGAAGGAAGAAAGAAGAATTGACAGCTTTGAATTATGATGTTTGTAAAGAATGTTGGATGTACTGTCAAAGAATGAACAGATCTTTGTCTCAGAAGAAGTACAGAGAAAACACTCCTTATACCAAGGATGGGAGATACTTTGTCTCACATTCTTTGGACATGTTATCAGAAGGCACCAGTCCTTAGAGAAGGGCATCCTGCTTGGTGAACTAGAGGATCAGAGTGAAAGAGAAGACCCTCAGTAAGAGGGACTGACACTGTTACTGCAATAACAGGCTCAAGCATAATAATCATGACGACAGCACAGGACTGGCAGTGTTTCAGTCTATTGTACACAGGGTTAATGTGAGTCGGAATCAAATCAACAGCACCTAGCAACAACAGAATGGCTATAAGCACTACCACCACCCACTGCCTTCGAGTCAGGTCCAACTCATAGCGACCCTAGAGATCAAAGTAGAACTGCCCCACAGTTTCCAAGGAGCACCTAGTGAATTGGAACTGCCAACCTTTTGCTTAGCAGATGCAATACTTAACCCACTACACCACCAGGGTTACCAATGGTTATAATAAGTTTTTGAAAAAGCAGATAATAACATGTGTTGGTAAAAATACAGAGACATTGGAAATCTAATACATTGCTAGTAAAAATGTAAAATCTGCTTTGGAAAACCTATTTCACTTTAAAAGGTTAAACAGAATTAGAATATGACTCAGTAATTCCACTTCTAGGAGTATATATCCATGCAAACACTAATACACAACTGTTCATAAAAGCATCGTTTATAATAATCAAAAGGCAGAAGCAACCCAAATATCCAGTAACTTATGAATAGATAACAAAAATACTATGTCCATACAACAAAATATGATCTAGCAATAAAAAGTAGCTAGAAAACATTACATGAAAAGAAAGACGTCAGCCACAAAAGACCACATACTGAATTATTCCACTTATATGAAATGTCTGGAAAAGGTAAATCCATAGAGACAGAAGCTAGGTTTTAGTGTTTCCGTAGAGCAGGAGGAGACTGAAGGGAAATGGAGAGTATCTGCTAATGGGTATGAAATTTATTTTGAGGTTGATTAAAATGTTCTGAGGAGATCTGGTGGTACAGAGGTTAAGAGCTTGGCTGCTCACCAAAAAGTCAGCAGTAAGAGTGTGACTTGGAAAGCCTGTGTGACAGTTCTGTTTTGTCCTATAGGGTTGTGATGAATCAGAATTAAAAGAAGTAGGCCAAATGTTCTAAAATTGATTGTGGTAATGGTGGTATGTCTCTGTAAATATGTTAAAATCCATTAAATTACATATTTTAAATGGGTGAATTGTAAAGTATGTATGTCATATCTCAAAAATATTTTTTAAAATCTGTTTTAAAAAGTGGTAAGTTACCCATTTGTACAAGCTGGTGGTAGTATGGATCCCTGACAGTTCAGTGGTTAAGAGCTCAGGTTGCTAACTAAAGTGTTGACTGTTCAAATCCACCATTCTCTCCTTGGAAAACCTATGGGGCAGTTCTACTCTGTCCTACAGGGTCACTGTGAATTGTAATCAATGTAACAGCAATGTTATTATTAGTAGTAGTACATACTGTGTTAATTTTTAGCAATAAATGTGGGAATAAGATGATACTCATACTTTTTTGGGCCCATTTATTTTATGTCTATAAATTTACTTAAAAAACCCAAAACACCTGTTGTCTTCAAATCAATTCTGACTCATAGTGACCCTACAGGACAGAGCAGAACTGTCCCGTGGAGTTTCCAAGGAGCACCTGATGGATTAAACTGCTGACCTTTTGGTTACCAGCTGTAACACTTAACCACCCAGCCACCAGGGTTTCCTTTAAAGAAATAATGAAATAAAAGGACAGTCACCATATTTTTTATTAGTCTCAACTTGGAAAAAATTTAAATATGTAACAACAGATTTAGTATAATAATTCATCCATGTGATAAATTATTGTCATCAATGAAAAATTACAAAGGTAAAATTAAGATGTGCTATAAAACCAAAAAAAAAAAAAGAAAAGAAAATACTGCCATCGAGTGGTCACCTTAGGTTTTCCAAGGCTGTAAATCTCTACCAAAGCCAACTGCCGCATCTTTCTGCCACAGAGCTTCTGGTAGTTTTGAACCATCAAGCTTTCAATTAAGCAGTCACTATAACTAGTGTGCTACCAGGGCTCCTTAAAAACTCTGTAGAACTATAAGAAATTATGAAATAATTTTAGCATACAGTAGTATGCCAAGCCAAGCCAAGTGTAAAATAGCCTGATTTTAGTTCTTTAAAAACACTTAAGGTGGCTGAATTATGGAACATTTTTATTACTGTCCTTTTATTTTTAGTACTGGTTTTCTTACATAATTTCTTAAGTTAACAAAAAATGAAATCATTATTGCTCCATGAACCTAACAGTAAGCACAAATATCCAATAAAATTAAATGATTCCCTAGAAATCCCTAACGAAGGAGCAATTGTCACATGTGTGGGCATGGAGGACAGGGGGCCATGTGGCCCAGCCTTCTGGAGGTCACCCAGGGATACGCTTCTAGGCATTGTTGCCATGCCTGCTGCCCTGTTAATGGGCAAAATAGTCAGAGAGCAAGTTTTTTCCTATTGTCATAAATGTGAAATGTCAGATAACGAGATAGTTGATAAGTGAGAAGTGCAGTCATGTTGAAGAGCCCAGTGACCTCTGGGGAAGAGTATGTCAAGTGGTAGCATATGTGTCAGTCAGTGTATTGAGTTTTTATAACCACGTTATTGCTTCTAAAGTCATCAGAGTGTTTCTTGTAATAGAGTTCAAATTAAACACTGGCACTTGAAAGTCTTCTGCACATGTGCCCTCAGGCACACGTGTAGGCAGTACCGAGCCAGCAGATGCTTGTTTCTGGTTCCCAGATGTTATGCTGTCTGACACTCTACAGCTCAATAGTTGGTGGGGTCGGAAGGGAGGAAACAAGGAGGTACCGGAGAGAGTATCGGGAAGAAATGTGTGCAAGTTTAATGACGTCCCATGGTGAGCTGAAGTGGGCCTGAAGCCTCCATCCAGGTGGGCCAGAATAGGATCCAGGATCACAAATGCAGAGCTTACAGAGATGAGAGCATAGCCTCGGAGGAAACAGCCAAGGAGGGAAGCTCTCTCTGACTCAGCACAGGAGGAAGGTGAAGGGGTTAAGCCGGGGCCCTCGAGGCACACAGCCCAGCTTTATCCAGATGTCTCCTCCAAGCCTCTTTCTCTGCAGAAGAGTAAGTGTTAACTGGACTCATCATGGTGATAAGCGAGTCAATAAGTCTTAGCTGTTGTTATGTCTATGATCATATTTAAAAAAATCAGACAAATGGCTGGTCTGAAAACAGAGAAACAAAATCCTCCATTTTTTCAGAATGTCAATTTTTGAACAATGCCCTCATCTTTGGAAACTAATTGTGTCAATAAGTGAGAAGTGGGTAATCAATGAACTAAATAAGTATTTCCATGCATTTGTGATTCTGTCTGCTCCAAAATCTGGATTGTCTACTGTTCTGAGCCACTCAAGCCTTTAACCCTTCAGTTAGTACCATTAATGATGATGAAGTAAAACTGTGATGTCAGTGAAATCTGTTTGAAGCGCTCCAACTGTCTGCGGAGAAAGGCTTCCTAACTGTATACAACCTACGTTCCTATGTATGTTATACAAAGAAAAATATAGAACAACAACAAAAAGTGTCTGTCTTTCATTTTTATTGTGAAGAATGAACATAGAATTTGCTCATTACTAAACATTTAGAAGATGTACGAGCAGAAGGAAAAACAGTTGGTGACAGCCTCAGTATTTAGGGATCACATTCCAGTCTTTCCACACCTAATTTTTCTTGTTGTCTTATAGTATTTCTTCCAGTAACATAGCTGCGAACACAGAGCATATACAAGTAGGAACCCTCCTTTCTCCAAAGACAGTTTCCCTTTCTAAGAAGCAGCACCCTTCTCCCACTCCCACCTCTTTCAGCCAGTAACTAGCATTCTGAAGACAGCAGAGAAATCACCCAGAACGAATACACGGAGTTTCCTTCCTCCGCAGCCCGTGGCACATCCTAATGTAAATAGTACCACCGCCTACCTTGTTACTACTCCCCACCCTTTAGATAGGAGACCCCTGGATAATACTACCAGCCACAATCAAACTCACATTTACAACATCACTTTGAGCACGTATATTGCATTTGGGGTCTTCCACCTTAGAAGTCAGCTCCATGGCCAGGTCTGTTCCTCCAGCCCTGATTCCTTCTAGATCACGCCCTTATACTTCAGGTACCTGAGGTATCACCATACTTCAAAGCAGAGCCTTCTTTAATAAGAAAGTCTTGACTGAAAGCTGTATCTGTAATTAGTCTCATTATACTTTTATCCACAAGTGTGGGAAACCAGATAAATAGCCACCTGCCTATTCCTTAGCTTAAGAATTGCTCCAGGCTCTCAGTTCCCTAAAATATAAATCAAACCTCCTCCTCTGCCAGCTGTTCACGTTCTCTTACGCTGGTGTCCTACCCTCACGGCTTCTTTCTGCACACCTTTATTCCCTCTGAATCTTTTCTTACATACGGAATACTACTGCCAGTGCTCGCCCTTCACGCTCACACTCTGTAGAGAGGTTCCACAGCCCACTGCGCAGTCCAGGCCTAGCAGAGAATGCTCCTGTCAGCCCCCACTTGTCCAAGGAGAAAGAATCAAGCAAAAAGCAAGACTCTAAGCAAAGCATCCCTAAGAGCCCAACTTCAGGGCAAAGACACAAGAAGAAATAATCGGCTTCTTGCTTCCTGAGTTTTCAGACCTAAATATAAATATACAGAAAGGATGGAAATCTTTTAAGAGAAATTCTCAAAACAGAGTTGAACATGTGATTTGTGGTCACTGAATTCCAGGAAGCTTGTCTCTGTTATATCTGTCCCTTTTTTGAAACAAGTCACTGCTGACTCAACCCACTTAAATCATCCAGCTGTGTACACCACAACACCACCACACAAATGTGAATCTCTCCTTGATTCATGACAATGGCACTTAAGACTTCCTCCCTCTGCCACAGGACCACCAGTGCCCCTTTCTTGGAGACAGCCTGCAAATCAAGGATAGTAATGCTGCAGTGTCTCATCTGACCTATGAAGTCTATAGTTCTCATCATCTTACTGAACATACACCCCAAATGCCCAGAAAGTACTATAATTAAAAGAATGAAACTCAGCTGATAAATGCAGGAGGATCTTCTACTTCTGAATTTTTTTTTTTTTCCTCCTTTATTTTGCACACATGGGCTTGACTAAAAAGATACAAACACCTGTGTAGTTCTGCTCAATCAGCCACTGAAAAGTTTAGGGGTTTGATAGCTGAACGTACTGTGACCTGTTCTCATCTATCCATACAATGTATAAACTATGTTTTGATTTAACAAATAGCATTTGCATGGTCATCAAAACTTTACTTACCCATTCAGTCAAATTTGGATAAAGCATCTACCTACTAAGTGATGAATTATGTGATACAAAGACAACTAAAATTATTAGTCCCTGGCTTCAGTGGCTCCGGAAGTAAATAAATTGTTAGTGTATAAGTCCTAAGACAGCCTTGAAGGAAAGGTAAGCGTCAGGGATGTGGCATTTCTTAAAGCAAATAATACTTAATACTTGGAAGATCAGAAGAGATATGTACAGATAAAAGACTGCGTATGTCCAGCAAATGTCATATGTTTCAATATGGCTTGACTTTGCACTGCTTATGGAAAAGGCAGGCAAGGACCAGGTAGCTAAAGACCTTGTGTATAGTCTTACTGTTGTGGTTAAGTTCTGTGTCTGCTAGCCTAAAGGTTGACAGTTTGAATCTACCACTGTGGAGCAGTTCTACTCTATTCTATAGAGTCGCTATGAGTCAGAAGCTGACTTGATGACAGTGGGGTTTCTTGCGAAGGAGACTGGATTTCATCCTTAAGAAAATGTCTTGATCAGTGCGAGACTTGATGTCTTGCCGAAATACTCCTTTAAGCGCAGTTGGTTCTCCCACACACCACAGTGCACCAACACCTGAAATCCATCTGTGGATAACACCCGCCAGAGGTAATCGTCTGCAACTGCCTACCTGTTTGCGGTAGACCTTCTGGTTTTCATCACTCTTCTTTGCCTCTCAAATCCCTAAATCCATTCTCAGCTCCCGTACTGTTGCTTCAGGCTGTGTGTTTAGTTACTATTTAGGAATTCATTTCCTGCATTACTGCTTAACTATTAACTCTTTGTGGTCAGGTGATTTTATTGCCCTTAGCTGCTTCAGGTTACTGACATAAGACTTCACCCTAAACCCTGGCCTCCGTCAGCAGACCATCTGTATCACTATTTAACTAAATTCTGACAGACCTGTCAACAATGATGACAACAACAAAAATTAATAAGTTTCTCAGGCAGCTCCGGAATGACAAGAGTTAAGGAGCCCCTCCAAGGTGAATGAGGATTTTAGTTCACACCTTAAAGACATCAAGTAAAACTAGAGATTTAACCACAAATAACCAAAAAAAAAAAAAAAGAGCAAAACTGCTGTTGAGTCTCTTCCCATTCATAGTGACCCTACAGAACAGAATAAAACTGCCACCATAAGGTTTCTAAGGCTTTAATCTTGAGGGAAGCACACTGTCACATCTTTTACATGCTGGAGCAGCTGGTGGATTTGAACCACCAGCCTTTTGGTTAGCAACTTAGTGCTTTAACCAATGTACCACAAGAGTTCCTTACCAAACTAAACCAAGCCTAACCCACTGCTGTGAAAGCGATTCTGACTCATAGCGACCCCTTAGAACAGAACAAAACTGCCCCTATTGGGTTTCCAAGAAGCAGCTGATAGATTCAAACTGCTAACCTTTTGATTAGCAGCCAAGCACTTAACCATGTGCCACCAGGGCTCCCTTACCATAAAAACCAAAAAAAAAAAAACAAACCCAGTGCCATTGAGTCAGTTCCTACTCATAGTAACCCCACTGGTCAGAGTAGAAACACCCCATCGAGTTTCCAAGGAACTCCTGGTAGATTCAAACTGCCAGTTTTTTGGTTAGCAGATATAGCACTTACCCACTATGCCACCACGGTTTCCATAAAGAGTCCCAAAACTTTAGCTATGGTCTTGATGTTTGCTTAATGCTATAATTTTCCTTAACTGTATTCAATAAAATGAACCTTCATTTTATCAAGGAAAACAATGAAAACTCAGATTAACTTCCTTATTATACTTATAGACTAGAAAGTCTAATTTTCTACTGTCTTTTATATCTGGTTGGAGAAAATCTCCAGCTATTTAAAATTATCCTTGTTCATAACTAATTGTTGCTTCACTCAAAGAAAAAAACCTTGGAAAAAACCTGGATATGCATTCGATTTCCCAGGACAGAAGGACTTTTGTTCACCATTTCGCTCCACTCCACCGTCTCCCAGCACCACTGCCTGTGTGAAAGCAGTAGAACAGGAAGAATTCACACTGAAGCCCATACACAACTATCAACTGCAAAGACAAATAGTTTCTCCCATTAAAATGTAGAATAATGAAAATACTATAGGCTTTGGATTCAGAGAGTTTATTATCCATATGACTTTAGGCAAGTACTTCACCTGTAAGACATAGCAGAGAATCCCTCAAGAGTTTTGTGAAGACTAGACAAAAGGAAATACTCAAAGTATTTTATATGCAGGGGCAGATTACTCAATAAGTACGATACTTCCTAATCTACAATGAACAAATTCACGTCTTTTTCACCACTTGAAATTGTTCACTACAGATTAAGTAGTAAGCACAAGCAAACCTGTGCTTACCTTGCTCACTGAGTATTCTGCCCCCTGTCAGGGATTGCAGATTTTAAAAGAAACTTTGATTCTTTGTAAAGGTGCTGTGGGGTTGGGAGAGAGACAGATGCTAGCCATACCTAGAAGCAGAATCTTTAATGTGGTTAAAAAAATAAAAATAAAAGGAAAGTGTTTGCTACAAGATGACCTGGTAAGCAAGATAAGCATTGCACTTACCTGGCCTATTGGATAATAAAGCAAGGTAAGCACCCAATAAATGGTTGTTATTGCTATTATTACCAGCAACACTACTATCATTACTACCAAACCCAGTAATTACGGCACTGAAGTCAATTACTCAACTTTACAATGAGCTAGTGGATCATCCTTCAGGGACTTAAAACACCTATTTAAAATTAAAGCTAGTCTCTGATCCAAGTATACCACTTGTTTTTTAAGACAGGGAAGAACATTGTTGTCAGTTTGTCTTGCTGTGGTAGCCTGCATGTTGCTATGATGCTAAACTACACTACTGCTATGTCACATACCAGCAGGGTCGCCCACTGTGGAAAGCTTTCAGAGGAGCTTCCAGACTAAGACAGACCAGGTAGAAAGGTCTGAAGACCTACTTCTGAAAATTAGCCAAGGAAACTCCTAGGGATCATAACAGACTATTATCCAATACACTATTGGAAGATGAGCCTCTTAGGTTGGAAGGCCCCAGGACAGTTAAACATGCAGGGAATCATGAGGGTGGTACAGGACTCAACACTCTTTCCCTCTGTCATACATGAGGTGGCCATAAGCCAGAATGAACTAGAGAACAAGAGAAAAATAAATGATCTAGTCTGAGGCCTTGTCTAGTAGTCCAAGGAGACAGGTCTTTACTAGGAGAGTTTCTGGATGATTAATACAGGAAAAATGTTTCAACTATTGTTGTTGGCAAAGAACTTATTCCCCTCCACCAGCTCTCACATGCTGCTAGCCTTCACCCAAAAATAAAAGAAAACCAGTGCAGGTGTCATTGCTAGAAGGTATACACCCTCAGATTCTGCAATAACAATAAACACACTGGAAATTCTCTGCGGTAAAGAGGACAATCCTGCCTCTACTTAAAACACTGATTTAAAATCTGGAGAGTATGGAAACCACAGCAGATTCCGATTACTGGCATTTTGAGAAATACACGGGCTATAAGTTTTACAAGGGAATATTCATTTCCTGGAGTATTCTTATTTAACTAGGATATGATGTTGCACACCTTTTTCCCCAAACAAATTCTTTACCTTGACAATTACTATTGGAAAATCTCAACTATGAACTGAGTTGAACATTTGCTCTTTACACCTTAGTAAACTTTACCAGGTCTGATTCAGAGTTTTATAGATATACGGAGTAAGAAATTAAAATTAGTAAATATTCTGCAGTGATTCCAATAAACAGACAACATTCATTTCTCTCTGATATACGCTTCATCCAACCTAATAGATATCTTCATTCTGCAAACAGCATTTTTTAAATCATCTTGATGGGACAGATATAATGCAAATATTAACATCTCCTTAAAGTAAAAACCAATAGAGTGATCAGTTGTTTGCTTATAATGGTTCAGCTTGCAACTGAATAAAACTCTCAACTTTCTGTGGATTCAAATGCCTATTCTTCATCTAGCTTGCTAAGACAGAGGCCTAGTAAAAAACCCACTGCCACCATTGAGCAATTCCAACCAGGAGTGCAAGAGTGTCATAGTACGGACAGGAAAATACTATTGAAAAGTCTGGAAGCATAGTAATTAAGTGCTAAGGTTAACCAAAATATCGGCAATTTGAGTCCACCAAGCACTCCTTGGAAACTCTATGGGGCAGGTCTACTCTATCCTGTGGGGTCATCGTGAGTCAAAATTGATTTGATCGCAGTGGGTTAACCACTTTTTTTCAGTTGTTATAAAGAAATTCTTGGTATGTTTGCCCTTTTTCTCGGTTCTTAGAAAGAAAACTTTTGTTTCCCCAAATCAAAATAATATCATTTGTTGTGAATTTGTTCAGACATTCATTATAAGATGAAATTGTGAATTCTACACAAAAAGGAATACATTGCATGTATTTTTTTTAAAAAACAAATCCACATAGATCACAAAACATAAATTCAACCTTAAAATTATTGACTCCTTGCCTAGTAGCCTCGATGGGAAACTTCAGCTTCTTCTATTTTAATTACTAGTTCCCACTAAGCAATTACAACTTAAGGAGTTTTCTCACCGACTTCATTAATAACTTTCTTCAGGGTTTAATATCCACAACCATTTGGAACCATTTATGATCCCTCTCCAGAGATTCTCAAGGGCATACTAAGATGTCAATCTAAAAGATGAGAGCAGCCAGAAAAATATAGCTTGTGGTTTCAAAAGAACATGAGGAAATCGGGAGAAATGAGAGTTAAAAAATACAAATGTCTCCCTTAAGGCTAAAATCAATTCATTTTATATAATAATTTGTTTCTCTTATGTACTTTATCCATGCTGAATATAAATCTGGAAAGTACCTTACTACCATAAAAGCTTGCTTGACAGGTATGAGGAACAGCTCTTGTATGAAAGAACAAATCAAAACAAACAAAATTCTTCCTCTTACATCATAATAGTGTTCACACAAGATATTAAATACAAAAATTACTCAAATGATGTCTGTATTAAATATCAGTATGTGTTTTTACATAATTTAGTTAAATAATCTAGATCAAACATTTCTTGACATTGATACAGCATTTTATTATATCAACTTGTCTCTAAAGAACTATATAAAATCTCTATATTTCAAAAATAAAAGCAGTCACACTGAAAATTCTGATGACAATAACCTCTCTTGGGGAAAAATTACACATACAAATCCTTAGTACTGCCACAGAGGCTCTATAAAAAGGAATGAATAAATTAATAATCAGATGGTATTATTTCCAAAAATTGAGATCAGCAGATCTCTATGTTATAATTGAGCTAATTTTTCATTTGTTAAACAATGATTTTTCACTAGAAATTCTTTCACAGATTAGCCCATAAAAGCTAGCAAATGGAAACTACTTTAAGAGGAATTTCAGTTCTGATAATCTAAATACATTTATCATGACCTGCAATCAAGCATATGGGCTTTAGCGTTCAAGCTTACCTTCCTCGGAGGTTACTGACCTCCTGTGTTGGCACTTCCAGATCTTGGGAACTGAAACTGACTGCCCATGCCTTGGGTTATAGTGGTAGCGTGTACCCACGGTGCCAAAAGAGGGGGAGCTCGCGGCAAACATGATGGGTGCTCTGGATGCCTGCAAAGAAGTCTACAGGATGGACTTCCTCTGCTCCATCACAGAAGCAACTGGTACACAGCTGCCGAGCAGCGAGTGTGCCAAGCATTAATGAGTCAACCTTTCTTATGCACAGTGGGTCAGACAGGTTTCACCACTTTACAGTTGTGTTAATGATAAAACTTTTCTTAAAAACTTACAATATTCTTGAAAAATCTTTTGTTTTCTTTCTCAGGAGACAAGAGAAGTGAGCACTTTCCCTTATAAAAGATGTTTTGATTTACACACAGATCTTTTAATTTACTGTTATAACTTTCATTTCTTGATTTGTCACTCAAAACTAAGTTCTTCTATTCTAAAAACTTGGTGATTCTACCATCTCCACCTTCAAAATGAGTGAGGAATTTTCGGATTTTGAAAGTCAGTCTCCTCTACTGCTGTAGAAAATGACCTTTATGATGACATTTAGCCTAGAATATAAACTAGAACTATGAAAAATAACTGTGTAATTATCTTAATGAGACTGTTTATGTTGCATCTGTTATCCAAACAGTTCAAAGCATTTTACAAACACAGTTGTATTAAGCTTCATGACACCTCACTTAGGAATGTTATGGTAAGGATTATTATTTTCAATTTTCACAGGTGGGGAAACTGAGAAATTAGGAATTAAATGACTCGGTTTTAGGTCACAATGCTAGCTGAAGGCACAGGACTCTGACTTTCAAGGACATGCCCTACTGACCAACATATAATAGCTTCACTTTGACATAGGAATTATTTTTTACTTCTCAAACAGAGTTTATTCTTTCACTCTAAGACTTTAAATATATGGCATATGTGCTTAAAATAGCAAGTGTGTGTAACTTGAGTCACCTGGCCGTCCTTCCTACCCTTTCCAAAGCTACCACCATCTTCCCCATCAGTGGTTCAAGCCATAGACCAGGCTCACCCTGTATACACAGTCCTTAGCCAGTGTACCTTTTTCTATGCACCGGGAGAAAAGGGGTCAAATTTTCTGAACTATATTTGTCAAAGTTAGCCATCTTTTCCATGTTCATTGTGAGACAGTCAAACAGTATGAAACTGTATTGTTAATGTGAAGAAAAGGCATGTTGTCACCCCGTAGACCACCACTATTACACGTGGAAATGTATAAATACACACATGTGGTAAATAATACCAGACATACTATTCCGTATGTAGATTGCCTTGGTTGCCTTTTCATCTCTGATATTTTTAGATATTGCACAATCCACATGTATCTATACCATTCTTTTAAATGACTGACTACATATCCACCTTGTACATATACACACAAGAATATATAAAACTTTATTTTACCCAATCACTTTCTATATCTGGGCATTTCTTTTTTCTCCTATGAACTATAATGAACATTCTGGTATGTTTAACTTTATGTGTGGGTTTTACTTTTTTTAGGATTTCTTTTTGATTTGCTTCTTATTTTCTACACTATGCAGGACTCTCATTTCTGAAAATATACCTTTTGCTCTCAGTTGTCCTATACACTCAGCTGCTTATAATGACTTTAAGCCTGAAGCCTTGGGCTGGAAATCCCTTTATCTCTTTCTCCCCATCTCTGCAATGTGAAGGTGTTAACACTTTCTGCAGCATACTCCCTTGTCTTCATCCGTATGACCTAAAGGTGTAAGCTAGGGAACATTCCACATCGGACAGATGGAAAGATGGCTAGATGATGTGATAAAAAGAATGTAAGTACCCTACTTCTTCCAAATGCTTAGTTCAACAACAAGAACAAAAAATTAATCTTTGCCTTCTATCAATAGGTAGATTAGTTAGTTCCCTGTTTTGGAACAAAAAGTGATTCCGGAATTAAGTCTTAGATTACATGCCTAGACCTAACTTTAACTAAGGAGTCTTTAGATGGTACAAATAGCTAAAGCACTGGACTACTAACTGAATGGCTGACCCTTGAAATCAACTCAGTAAATCTTGGTGTTCTGCTTTCAAAAAGTCGCAGCCTTGAAAACCCTATGGAGCAGTTCTACTCCACATACTTGGGGTCTCAGTGAGTCAGAACTGACTCAACAGCAACAAACAACAACAACAGAGATTAAGTATCACAATGACTAGTTATTATGCTTCTGCTACTTTATTCTCTTCAAGTTCCAAGGTCAAAGATAAGAGTGTCATATTCAAGTCAACATCAATATTGTTTATGATACTCTGCACTGTTTATAAATTGAGGGTGGGGCACAAAGAGAGTAATTTAATCCTTCATGCTGAGTAAGATAAGGCCCAGTATCAGATTCATTTCCACATGGTCATCTTGTGTCTATTATCTCACTGTTCCAATGAAGTATGTAGTTGACAAGTATCACTTTCCTATTTTAGGGACTGAAAGAGGAAGAAAAACAATAGACTTAGAATCACAATAAGAAAAAATTTAAAACTTAACTAGGTCTTAACCACTGGCTTTCTATCAATTAACTCATGTATTCAGTTAACAAATACATACTGCTAGCAAACAATATGAACAAGACATAGTTACTGCTTTCAAGGAGCTGACAATCCAGCCAGGACAACAGGCAAATAAAGGATAAGCAGATATAATCTGAAAGCATAGGAAAGAGTTCTTGGAAATTTTTACAGCTAACTTCTACATAGAAACAACAGCAACAAAAGGCTGCTTTGCCAACAGAACAACGCAGTGTTCTTAGACATATGAAGCCTAAAATATTTTGAGAATCTCAGCCTCTAAAAAAGTAAACTGAATGAATTTTTATTATTGTCATATTCCAATTTCATTCATTTCTATCCCTTCCTAAAATAGTGCACCTTCCTTAAGTTCAAATAAGCAGGTAACTGTGCTTTCAAAGAAGGGAATAAAAAAAATCAGTCATTTATTTTGTCCTAACAAACACATGCTACAGTGGAGAAGAAAGTAGTACAGATTACATTTTTATGAAATTAATCTGGGTTTTAGGCTGTGCACATTAGACACCATTTAAATGTTTAGCTCATAGCTCACAGTAAATTTCATACACATCTTTTAGGTGAACTGAGTATATAAATACAGCAGGATAAACAAAATATGATCCAAGCTGCTACTCTGACATCACTTTCTAAATAGTCCCACTCAATAATCCAGCAACATCTAAATTTCAGGAACCACTGATCGCCCACCTATACAATGTACAAGACAGAAATCTCTGTGTTTGTGTGAAATCCATGAACGCTGAATTATTCCATTCTGGCCTATCCAACTCTAAATCTCAACCTCAGAAGAGTTAAGAATTAAGGTGTTCAGACTGCTGCCACTCTTTCTACATAATCTAAAAGGAGAAGAAACTGGTTACACTTCTTATATGTAAGAATGGTAGAGATGGGTATGACACTGATTAACCTTTAGTAAAGAAAACTAATGTTTATTTAGCATGCACTATGTGTCAGGCAGTGAGCTGTGTGCTTACACAGATTGCCCCACAACACCCTGTTAAATTGCTATTAATGTCACTTACAAATGAAAAATAGGCTGAGAGCATTTACTGTTTTCACATTCCCACAAGTAAATGGGTTTGTAGCATTTCCACATAAGTTCAAATCTTGGACCTGTCTCTATCCCCTTTCTCTCAATAAGACTGTTAAAGCTTGTGGATTTGTCTGTGCAATTATTTTTTCACATATATCTCTTTCTTTCTAGACCCAGTTTAAATTTTACGTTGTCAACTGAAACACTTCCCAAGTGACGCAGGTTTTAACACGTAACCAGAACTGCAAAGTACTGGAGCAGAAAAGCACTAGGTCCTCGACATCATCACCTACAAATATTGCCTTGATCTTATAGTATTTGTTGTATTTAACCTTATAATTTGTCTACTTCTGAAGGAGGAATCTGAGATGGTTGCTCTCATTTTCAGAAACCAAACTGCCAAGTTTGGAGGGAGAGGAAGTAAAATCATGAATCATACACCAGACATAATAGCACACTTCTGTCCCCCTGCTCCTTACATTCTTTGCACTAGATGAATAAAAGGGGGGCGGAAGCTTAATTTTTTATTTTTCAGAATCTTTTTTCTTTAATTTGGAAGGGCTCCCTTTAAAAATGGCTCTTTAACAGAGGCGCACTTTAAAAGTGCCATATACCACTCTCACCTACTGAGGCTTTTACTCCTTTGAAATCTGAGGTTATAATCAATGAGGTTATATCCTCAAAATATACCAAATCTCTCAGCAAGCCCACCGCCACCCTCTGAGGGATGTTTGAGATAATGATTTAAAGGGAGTGGATTTCTATATATCACCTCTTTCTCTAAAATAGCATGAGAACTTACAATAAGATTATGTCTAGGAAGGCCAAAGATATAGTGGAATGCACAGTGTAAAGCCCTGATCCAATATTTACTAGCTGCGGGCACTCAGCTTAAGCAAGTTGACTTTTCTAGGCCTAACTTTTATCATTCATAAAATGGAGAAAATAAACAACTTTTCTCAAAGACTGTTGTAAGGTTTAGCGATAATAAATTTACATAGAAACCATCTAACCTCTTGCTATTTGACTTTGAGCCAGCGCCTACTCATGGAGACCTTATGGTGTGACAGAACAAAACGTTGTCTGGTCCTGAGCTATCCTCATGATCATTGAGATGTTTGAGTTTATTCTGTTTGTTGTGACAATCCATCTCACTGGGGGTCTCTCTCAGTTTCACTGACCCTCTCCCAACCATGATGTCCTTTTCTAGCAGCTGGCCTTTCCTGGTGATGTGTTCAAAGTGAGCTCAAGTCTTGCCATCCTTACTTCTAAGGAATATTCTGGTTGCATTTTGTCTACAACTGACTTGTTTGTTCTCCTGGCAGTCTACACTATGAAAATCACTCAGTAGTCTTCACCAATACCATAGTCTGAATGCATCAATTCTTCTCAAGGTGCAAATAAATATCAGCTATTATCCTTTGGGAAAATAGTCTGATTTTAAAATCCTGACTTAAAGATTAGTTCCAACTGAAGAAAGTTAAACTCTTCTTGGATCATGGTTTTGAGTCTACTCAACAAGCCCATATTTGGTTTTTGGTTCTGGATCATAAGTGCCAAGGTGCTGGACAATACAGTTATTTAAAAGAGACATCTAATGGAATTTATAAATTATAAAGGGGTTTACAAATATTTAATGTTTGAACAAACACTTCTCCAATGTGGATATCTAAATTTCAGATTTTTGTTTCTCTTTTTAACAAAACAAGCCTAAGAATAAAGTTTAAAAAATGATCAATTTTGTATGATGAAAGTTTTAGAAAATCTCCCACAGTTTCAGTGAATGAGGTCTTTTTATCTCCATTTGACTTCATCAAGGAAGTGTTTCACTATTATTAAATCCTTAAAGGTTTAACTTCCTTAGTATGATTGATTGTTTATAGCCCATTAAAAATGCTGAATATCTTCTAAAAGCCACCTCTTTTTTAATAATGTATGATTAAAAGCTCTTTTAAATAAGTCACTACTGAGACTGTAGCTTCTAAAGATCTGAATACAAGATTATAATACCAGCCTCACAGTGCAGCTATGAAAATCAGATGAGATAATGTATACGAAAGGGCTTTGCAAGTGAGAAAATACTATGTAAATGTAAAGCATTTACAGCTGAAGCTGCATCTGCTGATGCCACAGCTGCTGACTAAAAGGAGTTTATCCTGATCATGAGGAATGTACATTCTTATTAAAGCGGTGGTGTGTAATTAAGCATCATGTGAAAAGATACAAGGAGTTCTAGACTCCCAAAGAAGAAGAGAGAAGTGGAGGGACAATTCTTCCACTGTGAATGAGCCAGGATGCCAGGCTAAGACTCACAGATGAGCAAGACTTGAATGGAGAGGAAGTGGAAGGGAATCAGTTGGCAGTCAGGAGCAGGGCAACATGACCTATTCAGAAATAACGAGGTTTCAAGCACACAGTTTGTGCAATGACGTTGAGTGTGAACTCAAAGCTAGAAAAGAAGATGGGTGCAGATTGTGGTGAGTCATAAAAAAAAAGAGACTCTGCCATAGTCTAGATTCCTTTCAGGCAGCCCAATTCTACATCTTTTCTTATTATTCACTGAGTTATTTATATACTTATATACAGTGTTTTCATATATTAATCCTAAAGACTCATTGATAAATGCTGAAGATTCTTATACTTGTGCTTATCATGCAGGAGGCTAGAAGAAAAAAGGAAAAGGCAAGGATATGTTGAAAAGAGAGTTGCAAATCCTACAGAATGCCAACAATGGAGATCCTCCAACAGATCAGAAAGTAATAAAGGAAGGAAGGAGGCTGCAGACAGGTTAGAACAGAAAGAGAAAGGGATGAAGACAAATACCTGTAATAGCCAATGTACAAGCCTATGAAATGTGAACTCTTCTGGACCTACCTTCCCAGTTAGTCCTCTGGCTCTGAAACTTTGGACAAGAAAGTTGATAACCATAAATAACTGCAGCTATGTAACTGCTAAATGGGATAAATGTTTCATCTTGATTAAAAGCAAGGTATCTTCTGACAAAGAATGAACTGTGGATAACTTATTCTGCAGAGAAGTTTACAAGATGCCATCTAGGGGCCTTGGAGAAAACCACCATGTGCATGTTGCAAAAAGACATGTTGATCTTCTACTTGCCAGACATCGTGTTAGGAGCTGGGTAGGAGAAGCAAATGAGGGAGGGTCCTACTGACAAGGAGCAAGAAGGAGATTTTACTTCCTACGTTTCCTCAAATATGAACCAAACCAAAAAACAAGCAACCTACACTCACTGCCATCAAGTTGAATAGCAACCCTGTAGAATACAGTAGAACTGTTCTACAGAGTTTCCAAGGAGTGTCTGATGGTTTGAACTGCTGACTTTTTGGTTAGCAGATGTGGCACTTTACTACTCTACCAGGGTTTATTCCTCAAATACAGAGGAGGTTAAACTGGAACTTTTTCCTTCTGGGTGTCAAAGTGAACCAAATGGTTGGCTGGATCATTGCAACCCAGTCACAGACATCCTTCCCATTAATTTTCAGAACAAAAATCAAATAAACATTATAGTTAATGCACCTCTGGACTCAATCAGGAGCCCTAAAACCCTATAAACTACTCAGTCTGTTCACACAATGACCACCTAATTAACCATAGTCTCAAGGGATGGACCAAGATAATAAGTTGTAATAGTAAATAAACTCAGATCTAACTATTAAAAAGATAAAGCAATAAAAATAGATCACCATCACTTAATAAATGCAATGAAAGTACAACTTTATTAAATTAAAAACTAAAGATTTTTTAAAAGCACATGGAACATTAAAAATATGAAAAAGACACAGTATTTGCAACTGTCCTAAAGCTACTCCACCTAGATAAAAGTTGAAATACAAATATTTTCCAGCTAATTGTCTCCATGAACAACTGCCTTCTTTGCCATGAGACCAGATGAACTGGATAGTGTCTGGCTACCATTACTGAACATTTTGATCAAAGACCCCATAGAAAATTTCTGATCAAAAGGGGAGGGGGGGACACAAAACAGAATTTAGAATTTCTACAGACTCTAGGCTTTCTGGTGCCATGGATGCTGAATGAACCCCTGAAACCACTTCCCTGAGATACTCTTTAATACTTCAACCAAAAGTATTCCCTGAAGTCTTCTTAAAATTTAGTAACAGTCCAATTTAACTAGAAAAAAACATTTGCATTGAGCATTATGCTCTTTTAAGAACCAGCAATATGGGATTAAAGTTGCAACAGCAACGTGAAAAATTAGATAGGAACCTTACAGTTATTGAGTTTATGTTAATAAAGGAGGAAAAATTCAGAAAAGGAGAGTGAGAATGAGAGTGAATGTACAGTTTGAAGAATGTAATCAGTGTCACTGAATTGTACATGTAGAAATTATTGAATTGGTTTATGCTTTGCTGTGTATAGTCTCAACAATTTTTAAAAAATATTATATTGTGCTTTAAGTGAAAGTTTACAATCCGTCCATTTGTCATGGAAAAACTTGCATACGCACTGCTATGTCACTCTACCTGCTCTCCCTTCCCTGTGACATCACACTCCTCCTTTACACCTGTGGTTCCTGTGTCCATTCAACCACCTCTTGTTCCCCTCTGTCATCTTACCTTGCTGCTGAACACAATCTGCCCACTTAGCCTCATGCGCCTACTTAACCCAAGAAGCACACTCTTTGTCAGTATCACTTTATATCTTACAGTCTAGTCCCATCTTTGTCTGAAGAGTTGGGTTCTGGGACTGCTGCACTATTAACAGAGATTAACAGAGAATTAACAGAGATTAACAGAGAATCTGGGGGCCATGTCTTCTGGGGACCCTCCACTCTGCTGGACTATCAAGTCTTTTTAATAGAATTCTAGTTCTGCACACCCATTTGTCTCCTGCAACATCAAAGACACTATGTTACATTTACTGTAAGGGCAGCACATGGCTGGTGGCCGGGCACCATCTCACTCTACTGGTCTCATATTGACGCAGTCTCTGTATTGCATGGCCCTTTCTGTTTCTTGGGCTCATATTTTCCTCATGTCTTTGATGTCCTTTCATTTGCCTATGTTCCAGGTGGGCTGGGACCAACTGACATTACTTACATGGCCATTTACTAACTTTTAAGACTCCAGATGCCACTCACCAAAGTGGGATACACAACATTTTCTTAAGAAAAACTTTTAAACAAAATTTAAAAAATATATATGTGTGTACATACATATATTATATATACATATATATATTTAAATCAAACCAAGCTCCATTCAAACATATGCTCTCTTCTCATTTATTTCCCCCAGCTCCCTCTTAGGGCTGTGACACTCCTTCTTATTGTGTTGGTTGTGAAGACCCTGGCTGATAATTTCAGGCAAGTTTTATTGTAATGATGCTTATGAGAACACCGACACCACATGCACTCACAGTGTTTGTGGAGAAGCAGACACAACAGATTCTAGATCTTATCCCTATGTCTCCCTGGAAAACTCCTTTGACAGAAGAGAAGGAAGCAAGAATGAGACAGTGGCTGTGCCTCCAAGGGATCTCACGCCTCTGCTCATTCTATGGAAGGGTATGGAGTGAAGAGGGGGAGAGAGAAGGTAAAGCAGCAGTAACAGAGAAGGGGAGAAGAGAGAGACAGAAGCAAGTTGTGGCTGAATGCCCAGACATGAAGACAGGCCAGAGGACGGGAAGAGAGAGCAGTTAAGGAGAGATACGGGCTGCTACGAGTTGGCATTCAGTCTACAGTCCTGGGTTTGGGTTTGGCTTTCTTTTACAGGCAGCTGGCATGTTAGAACAGAAACCAAGAATAAGTCATGAGAAGAAGGAAAAGGAGAGAAAGTGAGAACGTAATCAGGAGGGAAGCACAACAGAGGTAGGACGGAGAAGCAGGGGAAATGAACAACATGCTCTGGAAAAAGAGAGCAAAAAGCAATTGTGTGGGGCCCATAGTTTCCAAAAGCCTCAGACAGGGGCAACAAGAAGCTGATCAGTGGAAAATGTAGTGATGGCTATTGTTTACACCAGTAACAAGAGTTCTAATTCTGGTCTATTGATTCTTATCCTAAAAAAAATCCTAATGAATCAATAGCCCCAACCTTACTCCCATTGCCTACCATTTGTTCATCAGTGAAAACACCCTTTCTTCCTCCTAAGGGAGGATTTATATCTCTAGGACATGTCAAGGTACATTTATAAGAAGCCTCATAGTCATTACACTAAAGATGAGACATCAATGTATTTTTTGTATAGACATGTCTGAAAGCTCCAGTAACACAACTCTCAGTAAAAATAGCAACTGGGTAACACCACAATGTGATCAACTTCCAGAACAGTGGAGTCGAAAACTGTACATTTTAATAAATGATTTAAATGTACATAATTTGGTGAATCATACTTTTTTTTTCAAAGTTAGGAAAACCACTAAAATTAACTGAGCCATCATAAATCATAGGCTGGAGTAGTGGTGTGTATAAATAGCCATGATGAGATTACTGACAACACTGGTTAAAACTGGGTATCTTTTGGAGATTTGTTAGTACCTGTACTCTCATCAGTAAACTGAAATATTACTTACTCCCAACATCCCTTTCAACTGACAGGCTAAGCCGGAATTTTCTGATACCTACTTTATGGAGTATGCTATGCTAGACACCTCCATATGTGCAACCTCACTGAGTTTCACAACCGTCTACGGCAGTAGGTATTATTATCCCAGTTTTACAGACAAGCACACTGAATCTGGGCGTGGTTAAAGGTCACACAGCTGGTAACTGGAAGAGCCAAGATCTAAATCTAAGGTTCTGACTCCATCTCTGGGACTTCTTCTAAGATACCACACTGCCTCCATTGTTCATATCTCTGGCCAGAAAAGAGTTGACTGGCATCCAGGAGATAGGATGCTAGAGTATAAACATTGCCCTCTTAGTCATTTATGAGCACATCAGATACTTCACAACAAAAATATGTGCGGTGTACCTGGGATGTGCCACCCAGTGTGCTAAGTGCTATGATTATCATGGCAAATAAAACGTGGCCCCTGCTCTCAAGAGCTCACAATCTTGTAGGGGCCTCTCAAAAGCTATGGCATGACAAGCAGGGCAAAAGGACAAGGGGAGACTAGGATGAGGTGTGTGAGAAGAACATGAAATCAATGTTACATGTGCATGGTAAGGTGAGCTCTAAAGAGGTTTCTCCCACAGACCTGGGAAGAGCCTCCAATTCTCACTAACCAAGTATGTTTCCATTCTTGATTCAAATTCTGAAAATCATCCTTCTCTTCCAGTCAGCCATGATTGCCCTGCTAGCATTTTGTTTCTATTATTTATTATGTATTTATTTATAATATTGAGGGAAAACTCACTATGTTCATATCCAAGAATACTGCCTAACATGTATATGTGAACATACACACCTCAAAAACTAAACGTATCCCATTTCTAAGTGCTATAACCTAGGAGTTGGTTTTACAAAATTCTTCAGACGTAGAAGCAAATATTTAGATGAAAGTTGTATGCTCCACCGCAGTTTATGATAACAAAGACTGATACTAGGGGCTGAAATCAACTCAATAGCAACAGGTAAGAATACAATGAGAAGGAAGTAGTTTTAAAAATTAGGTGAATTTACGTAGTAAAATGTATGCAAACATTTAAATTCATTTTTAAAGAAATTTTAATAACAGGAAAATTCTGTAGCATAATTTGAACAACTATAATTTTCTAATATTGATAAACATTTTTAAAAGTTCAAAATATTAAGTGGCTATTTTAGGTATTTAAGATTTGTAGGGTGGCATTTCTATTTATTAGGTTTTAAAATAATCTGTTTTCTAATATTTTCTGTAAGCACATTTATGTATACACACATACACATAAACATTTATGTAAGTAGGCCTGGTGACACAAATGATTAAACAATTAGCTGCTAACCAAAAAGTTAATAGTTCAAGTCTACCCAGTAGCTCAGCAGGAGAAAGACCTGGCAATCTGTTCCCATAAAGATTATAGCCTAGATTTCCTAAATTCAACCCAACATTTCAAAGGACAGAGTAGCAAGGACAGAGGTCTGGGTACCATGTTTTCAGGAGACACTGAGGTCCACTGGCATAACTGGTCTTTTGCTAAGAGAGTGTTCTGTACCCCATATTGGTGAGTAGTACCTGAGGTCTTAAAAGCCAGCAAGCTGCCATCTAAGGAACATCAGCTGGCTCCAACACACCTAGAACAGATGAAAACCAAGAATATCCAAGACATGAGGAAAAATGAGCCCAGGAGACAGAAGGACCCCTATGATTTGGGAGACTCTATCATCAGGAGAACAAAAGAATGAGATGGTATCAGGTGCCACCAGAAACAGCCCTGACAGGGAACACAGTGTAGAGTCCCTGACATAGCATGATGGAAAGGGGCGTGCACATCTAGAACTACAGTAAAAGACCAGAATTGATAGTCCAACAGCCTCAAGAGTTCCCTGAGAACACGGCCGCTAGACTTGCTGCCAGCTCAGAGCTGAAACCAGCACTGAAGCCAACACTTCATACAAAAAATGGACTGGACTTGGGGACACAGAGTAATGCAGGTGGTATGTGTACTTTGGTTTAATATGTACACGAGGCTATCCTACTGGTATCTTTTTAGAGGAAAGAAGGTGGGGGTGGAGAAGAGGGGATAAGTATTGATTGAGTGGATGCTGGAAATAAAGAGTGGAAAGGGTGAGGAGAGCAGGTGGAGTTGCAGAGAGCCATGTGCTTGGGGTTTTCTATGGAAAATTGACTTGGATAGTAAACTTTCACTTAAACACAATTTAAAAAATCAAAAAAAAAAACAAAAAAAATTACAGCCTAGAAAACCCCATTGGGTGGTTCTATTCTGTCACATGAGGTTGCTATGTGTCGGACCTAACACAACAATACCTAACGACAATAACATAGACACACATACATTTATATTTGTTTTTAATGAGGGAAAATAGAAACTTTTTTTTTCTCAAAAATTTGGAAAATTACCTTTCAAGTACTCTGTAGATCTTCCAGTTTTTACAGCCAAAATATCCATGTTAACTAGCACAAATTTATAAGATAGTATAATTTGGCAAATGACAAACAAACACACCTACACATATGCATAAATTTACTTGTACTGAGAAAACTAAGATACGTATTCTGGTCTCATCCCTTACTAGCTATGTTTCCCTAGTAGAGTGTATGAAATTCTTGGTCTCAGTTTCTTCACCTGCAAAGCAAGCAGTAGTACTTGTGATGTCCATCACAATGTCAGTGGGAGGATCAAAGAAGAATGCTGTCTGTGAATAAAGCTATATTAAACTGGAGATGAGGAGGTTCATTTCATTCATTTCCATGGGGCTCTTTCTGAACAAGTCAATGCCACTGGAAGATAGAAACAAGTTTGAAAAGATCTCTAGTCACACCTGATTTTCAACGTATTTTTTCACTGTGCATTGGTGTGATGCAGATCACTTTCTGATAGGCTCTTATGGGGCAGGGATCATGTAAACTGTATATGCTACATGATTTCTCACAAATTGTGAATGCAATGTGCAATCCCAAACACTTACCTCGGAAAATCTCTCTCACAAATGCAACAACCCCAATATGAGTTTTATGCAGACAGACAATAATATCATCAGAGGCCACCTCCTGAAAGTAACCTCCCTGAACTCCTGAGGACAAGCCATCAGGAAACTGATGAGGATTGCAGGTTACAACACTTGAGAAGTACATAAAATGTAATCAACACACCCTAGAGAAATGGGACAGACCAGCCTCAAGTGACAGAAATATCTCTAACATGCCATTAGATCTTATTTAAATAAGTAGATGTAAGCGAAGCACTTTCAGATCCTGAGAAAAAGATGCAGATCACATATAGCAGCTGATCATTATTCTCCGACGCCTGCCTTGGCCTTCTCTCCAAGGAAGAATAAACAGAAATAGGGACACCAAGGTCCTAAGGGTGCTCCCCTCAGGGCACTCTTTCAGACCAGTTAAGCAGAGGACCTGAAATACCATTGCCTCTGGTTCAGAGGAAGAAGGCCAAAAAAAACTTTTTTTTGGTCCCCACAACTCCCAAATTCCTTTCCTTCTTCCCCTACTTCCTCTTCCTCTCTTACTCATTCCTATCTGTAAATCCTTATTTCAATAACATCAGTCCAAAGTATGAGCAGCACTGAATAATTTCAGTGAGCCAATATTTATTCAAAAAATATTCTATAGCTGGCCTGACAGAAGCTGGAGAAACCCGCAGAATATGGTGCCAAGAAACCCTTTTAGCTCTGTAATGAAATCACTCCTGAGTTTTACCCTTTAACCAAAGATAAGACAAGCCCATAAAGCAAAATGAGACTAAAGGGGCACACCAGCCCCAGAAGGGACAGGAAAGTTGGTCATAGGGAACCCAAGGTTGAGAAGGAAGACTGTTTAACAGTCACATCCTGGGGTTGTTAACCAATCTTATAAAACAATATTTGTACTGTTTAATGAGAGGCTAGTTTGTCTTGTCATCTAATGTATAAAATAAAAAAAAAAAAAAAATTCTGTAGCTTTAGCCTCACCAGCTAGGACTAGTACATCTCCTTCTTGCTCTCTTCAGTACTGCATGGAGAGGAGAGGATATTTCCTTATACGATTGGGATTCTGTCTTGATTCACTGTAACTAACTGGTTTCTCCTAGTTCTCAGCACAGAGGTTTCCGGTGAGAGGAAAAGCCTGTGTGCAAGTGGGCTCTTGAAAGAGATAACATATTTCTTCCAAATGCAGAAACATTATGTTATTTGGGAAAAGAGACCCAGACTGGGACTGGCATTATGGTACACTGTAGAGCTCTGTAAGCCACAGATAGATGACAGACTGTTTGCCACGTTAACATTCCACGCATATTTTATACCACACTTAAGAGCATGGGGGGAAGCACATCAGGAATGTCCAAGTTGACAGCTTCCCAGCCATCATTCTTCTTAGTGGGGCATTAACCTAAAAGGAATACCTGGAGCCTTGGTGGTCCATTTCCTAGGAATATCTTTAATTTTCCTTTCTAATTCCAGAGAACACAACCATCTGAACTCCCCAGTCCAGCTCCTCCTACTTGGTGTCACTGCTGAGATTTGAATCTTTTTAATCACATGCTGTAGTCTGGAGGAGACAATCAGATGGGCCCCTAGTCTGTGAGCACACACCCTATCTACTGGACAAAACACATGAAAACACATACACTGAAAAGAAAGAAACATCTAATTAATTTATTGCTCTGGCTTTTTTGATGAGAAAACTGAGACCAACAGAAGTTCAAAGAATTGACAGAAACACAGAGAGCCAGAGGCAGAAGTACTGTATTTCTCTAACTCCCACGTTAAGTGTCATCATCATGTAGAATTATACATGCTTCAATTGTTAACTTACAAGGAAGAAAGAACCATGCATCTGAGTTTATGGGAGTCTCTGGGCTGTGAGTTAAAGTAACCGCCCACCCTCCCTTCCCTCCCCTCTATTGCAGCCAGCAACAGAGAGGCAAGGTCTTACGGTTGGAAGATCTGATCTCTGGTCCTAATCTCAACCCAAACAACCTCTGAGACCCTGGGAAAGATACTCAACATCTCTGGGCATTCATTTCCTCATCTGGAAGCTAAAAGAGTACAGATGACAGCTACGATACTATGTAAATGAGTGGACTAAATAGTGCAAACAGGATCACAGCATTGTACAGACATGAACTTTAATTTGTATGCTAGAGGCTGTGTGTCCTAACCCTAACTCAGTAATCCAACAGCTAGACCTTATGGAAGTCACTTCATCTTTCTGAAACTCTCTTAGAGGAATAGGCTAGAGGCCAAATAATATTCTAGGCAGGAAGGCTCCTTTTCCAACCTCAAGGATTTTAATTAATATGAATGTTTTCTTTCTTCTAAGGGCCCTAAGACCCCCCCCCCCAAGAGCTTATTCATATACTTTAGGACAAAGTAGGAAATTAGCTTTTCTACCTGTGTTGCAATATGCATAACTGAGAGCAAATAAATGAAACCACTTGTTGAGAATTCAGAAGGGCACACGTAGGCAGATTTACTTTCAGTATCAGCTATGGCAACCCCACTAGTACGGTGACTCCTCTAACCACAGAGCTTTTGTAAACCAAGACAAAAAAAACAAGCAGGGTGCCACTGCCTTACATGAAATGGTAAGTGCCAAGACATGGTAAGTAGATGTAAAAATTATCAAAGCAGAGAATTAATCTCCACTATAGGGTCTCTGTATCGCATGGTTTAAAATCAGGAAAGGTGTGCATCAGGGTTATATCCTTTCACCATACTTTTTCAATTGGTATACTGAGCAACTAATCTGAGAAGCTGGACGACATGAAGAAGAATGAGGTTCGGAGGAAGACTCATTAACAGTCTGCCTTGTGCAGATGACAGAACCTTGCTTGCTGAAAGTGAAGAGGATTTAAACACTTACTGACGAAAATCAAAGACAGTAGTTTTCAGTGTGAATTGCACCTCAACATCAAGAAAACAAAATCTCCACAGCTGGACCAGTAAGCAACATGATAATAGACGGAGAAAAGACTGAGGTTGTCAAGAATTTCATCTTACTTGGTTCCGCAATCCACACCCATGGAAGCAGGAATTAAGAAATCAAAAAGGCATGTTGCATTGGGAAAATCTGCTGCAAAAGACTTCTTTAAAGTGTTGAGTAGTAAAGATACCACCTTAGAACACTAAAGTACACCCGACCCAAGCCACGGTATTTTCAAGTTCATCATGAGCAGGTGAAAGCTGAACAACAAATCAGGAAGATAGAAGAACTGACTCTTTTGAATTGTGGTGTTAGGGAAGAATATTGAAAACCCATGGACTTCCAGAAGAGCAAATAGATCTGCCCTGGAAGAAGTACAAGCAGAGCGTTCCACAGAAGCAATGATGGCAAGAAAACGTCTTATACACTTTGGACATGTTATCGGGAGGGATGAATCCCCAGAGAAGGACATCATTCTTGGTAAAGCGGAGGGCTAGCAAAAAAGAGGAAGACTTCCAACAACGTACACTGACACAGTGGCGGCAACAAGAGGCATAAAGCATAAAAAAATTGTGAGCATGATGCAGGACCGGGCAGTGTTTTGTTCTATTGTTCATAGGGTCTCTGTGAGTCAGAAACAACAGGATGGTACCTAAAAACAGCAATAGGGTCACCGTGCATCAGAATTGGCCCAATGGCAGCATTTGGGGGTTTCTTGTATTTTTGGTTTTATAGGGCTGCTGTGAGTCAGAGTCAACTTGACCACAGCGGGGTTGGTTTCTTGGTTTAGTTTTAAATGAAAAGCTGCTCTGACGGTGCAGTGATGAAGTGTGTGGCCAGTAACCAAAAGGTCAGCAGTTCAAACCCACCAGTTGCTCCTCAGGAAAAAGATGCAGCGGTCTGCTTCTGTGAAGATTACAGCTTTGGAAACTCTATAGGGAAGTTCTACTCTGTCCTATAGGCTTCCTATGAGTCAGAATTGACTCAGCATCAACAGAAAGTTTTAAAGAACGACAGAGTTTGTAATAAGAGACAAAACAAGGGCAGAGTCCAAGGATGGCTCAGGAGATTACGGGGGAGGGATGTTCGCCCCCCCTCATACCCTAAAACTACACCATAAACAACAAACCAAATAAAAAGTGGTGCTTGTCATGAAAATGCCCTTTCAAAAGAAGTTCTCTAGTGCACCACCAATCCACCTTCTGCCAGCCTGCTGCTATACAACAGTCCTGGAGCTGCTGCAGACTTACAAAAGATAGCAGTGGATTGAGACAACTTAATAACCAATCGCTCGGGGGTGGGCAACAAGGTCAAGTAGAAAGTGCAGCTCTGAGATTCAGCTATCTTTGCTTTACCAAGGAAAGGATACATTTAAGTCACCACCATCCATTGCTATAGAGTTGACTCCAACTCACAGAAACACTACAGGACAGAGAACAGCCCCACTGGGATTCCACGGCTGTAGTCTCTACAGAAGCAGACTGACACATTTTTTCTGCCACCGAGTGGCTGCTGGTTTTGAACCACCAACCTTTCAGTTAGCAGCCATGCACCTAACTGCTACACCACCAGTACTCCTTAGCTAAAGTAAAAAAGCCAAAACCAAATCCAGTGCTGCTGAGTCTATTCTGACTCACTGCAACCCTATATGACAGAATAGAATTGCCTCATAGAGTTTCCAAGAAGTGCCTGGCAGCTTTGAACTGCTACCCTTTGGATTAACAGACATAACACTCAGCCCACTATGTCACCCACAAATCTGAAATATGTTATATACTGCATTTTTCCCTCCCAGTTATCTTTCAATGCTCCTCATCTTTTTGGTGCCTCAAGGAATTCAAAATATGGTTAAAATTCAAATGAAGTGCTGTTTGACTTGCATACACTAAGACCAATAAGTACTCTAAATGTTTTTTGTTTCTTTTTTTAATGACTGAATGAAAATGTATATTCTCATATAAATTTGCATGGCCACCTATATGCAGCTCCCACTGCTGGCCCTGCCCGGTGACAGCACACTGTTTCTCACTGCTCCATACATGTCTCATCCTCCCAACAATCACATATCCCATCCTCTCCACCCACTCCCTTACCTCCAGTAAGAGGTCAGCAGGATGACATCCTATAGATGCATAGAACTATAAAGTGCACACACGATATGGGCACTCTGTGTCGCCAAGTCCAATGCATTCCTGTCCAAGGGTTGACCTCCATTATGATTTATGGACAGAGGCTGCATCAGTGCCAGCGGCCATGCTTCCACAGAAACTCTGAGGCCCGTGGACTATCTATTGTGATCTTTTAATGGAGATCTCAGGCTGCACACCTTTTTATTCTTGTGTTGCCAGTGAGACCCAACTTTGTGAGCTCCATCACGGCTATCACTAGTGGTGGCCAAGCACCATCCAGTTCTTCTGGTCACAGGTAGATGTAGTCACCCACTCACATCAGTCTTTCTGTCTTATGGGTTCTCTTGCCCCTATGCTGTTTTGGTCCTTGGCAACCATCTGTTCCTGCTGAATTGAGACCATTTGCTGTACCCTCAGATGGCAGCTTGGCAGCTTTTAAGACCCCAGACACCACTCACCAACGTGGGGTGCAGGGGGGGTCTCTTAGCAAAATGCTAGTTGTGCCAATTGGCCTCAATATCCCCTGAGAGCATGGTCCTGGGCCCCCCACCCAGCTGCTCTGTCCTTGCAATATTGGGCTAAGATGGGAGGAGTAATCATGTTATGTTGAAGTCCAGTTAATATTAATCTTCTTTCTAATGTGTGCTGTCACTGATTTCACCCAAATTTCTATCAACTATCAAATCTAAACCCACCCCCCTCGCTCTCCCACCCTCCCTTCTCTTGCAGCTGTCAAACAGTCTTTTCTTCTATGCATGAGCTTATTTTTGAGTTCATATCGTAGGGGTCTCATACAATATTTGTCCTTTCATCACTGACTACTTTCACTCAACATAATGTCCTTCAATTGAAACAAGGTTATGAGATGTTTCCTAAAACCATCGTTGTTCTTTACTATTGCATGGTGTTCCATTGAGTATACATACCATAGTTAACCTATCCATTCCTGTGTTGTTGGGCATCTGAGTTGATTCCATCTTTTTGCTATTGTGGACTGTGCTGCAATAAACATTCGTATACATGTATCAGTTGGTGTGAATGGCCTTGATTCTGCAGGATATATTCCAAGCAGTGGAATTACTGGGTCAAATGGTATAACTAGACCCACTTTTTGAAAGAAGTACCAGATTGCTTTCCAAAGAGGTTGCACCATTTTGCAATCCCACTAACAGTGTAGGAGAGTTCCAATTTCTCCACAGCCTCTCCAGTATTTGCTGTTTTGCATTTTTTGAATCATGGCCCACCTTGTTGGGGTGAGATGGTATCTCATTATAGTTTTGATTTGAATTTCTTTAACAGCTAATGATTGTGAGCACGTCTGTATGTGTTTTTTGGCTGCCTGGATCTCCTCTTTAGAGAAGTATCTGTCCATCTCCTTTGCCCATCGTTTAATTGGATGATTTATTTTTTCTTATTGATATTCTAAATGTTAACTGTTAAATTCACAACTGTTTGAGGACCCTGTCCTGAAAATTTCTTCCAAAATGTTGGTGTAAAGTTTTAAGAATCTTCAGAATTCTACCTCCTCTTTTTAAGTCTTCTTTTATAAAAATGTGTCTCTGAAAACAAAGTGTCAATTTTGAATGCTGGTGCAAACTAAACAATAGGAAGACAACAAAATAAGATAAGCTATGGCACAGCATAACCCAGTTAGAGAGGAGAAAGTCTGTGCTGTCTGTCTGCCTTCTCTGGTGCTGCTTCTTCTGGGCATCAGGTAGGAAAGATCCCTTTCACACCTGACAGCAGTAGGTACTGTCCTTCTGAAACATGAGAAAAGCACCTCCCTTGGGAACAAAGAGGCCCCTTGGCAGGGTGAGAAAAGCAGGAGAGAGACAGGAGGCCTTAGCTGGCAAGGTCTGCAGTCACTGGAATGCTACTGGAATCAGACAGGTTATTTCCCTAGAGTCATGCAATTTTCTTAAAATACATTAGTTTCAACTGGACAGAATTACAATTGTGTACTAAGCACTCACACTAAATTTCCTACTAAATGAGCTATAAAGTCATGGGACATACTTGGCTCACCTTATCCCCTATCCTGCTTAGCTTTTCTCCATCACCTTTACTCCCTGCTAACATAATTATTGGAAATCCTGGTAGTAGACTGGTTAAGTCCAATGGTTGCTAATCAAAAGGTTGGCAGTTCAAAACCACCAGCCATTCCTTGGAAACTCTGTGGAGCAGTTCTACCTGTCCCATAGGGTTCCTAAGAGCTGGAACTCATGGCAGTGAGTATGGTTTTGGGTTAGGAACATATTTATTAGGAAACCTTAGCAGCATAATGGTTGAAAGCTATAACCTCTAACCAAAAGGCTGGCAGCTCCAGTTCACCAGACACTTTTTGGAAACTTTATGGAACCATTCTGTCCATCCTATATGATTGCTATGAGTAGGAATCAGCTTGATGGCAATGGGTATAGTTTTTGGTCTAACGTACATATTATATAATTTACTGGTTAAGACACGTTGCTGTAGAGTGGATTCATACTTGTGGTAGTCCCATGTATGTCAGATTAGCACTGTGCTCCACAGGGTTTCCAATGGCTGGTGTTTGGGGAAGTAGATTGCCAGGCCTTTCTTCTAAGGCACCTCTGGATGGACTTGAACCACTAGCTTTTCAGTTAGCGGACATGGGTACCAATCATTTGTATCACACAGGGACTCCAAATGAATGATCACTTTGCTTATATTTTGATTTTCATCCCTGAAGAATGAATGCAAGTAAGGTCTACACAGACATGGGTCAACTTTTGTCTGTTTTGCCCATTGCTGTATTCATTGTATGTCGACTAGTGACTACTGCATATTAGGGATTCAATAAATATTTGTTCAGTGAATGAGGAGTGGCTTTTCAGCTACTCACAGATATAACCAGAATGACAACCGTGCTCACTGTTAAGGTTTACAGAAGACAGTTTCATGACATGGGGAATATCACAATTAACTAGCAATGCAGTGGAAAGGAAAGGACACATTATTTAACAACAATATCATGAGTAAAGTCTTTGTTTTCTACTTTGCAAGTTGCTATCTCTGTCTCTTAGTTCCATTCTCAGTTAAATGATGATGGTATTATCTGTTTCAGGTTCAGAATTGCTAGCAATTGCACATTAAGTATACCATATAACATCCATTGAATTGTGTCTCCCTAAAAATATGTGTAGCACTTTGGCTAGGCCATGGTTTCCAGTATTGTGTGATGCTCCTTTATGCTGTAAATCCGAAGACGGGCAATGAGTGTGTTAGTGAGGCAGGACTCACTCTGTAAGACTGTATTGTGCTTTGAGGCAATCACTTGGGATACAAATGAAAGAGAAGCAAGTAAGCTGCAGACTTCACACCACCAAGAAAGCAGTGCCAGGAGCAGAGCATGTCTGTTGGACCTGGGTCCCTGTGCCCTAGAAGCCACTCCAGGGGAAGACTGATGAGAACCTTCTTCAGCAACAACAAAGAAGGTCTTCCATAGAGCTGAGCTCTCAATTTGGACTCTGAGCCTACTTTGCTGTGAGGAAATACATTTCTCTTTTTAAAGCCATTCATTTGTGGTATTTCTGTTATAGCAGTTCTAGATGACTAAAACACCCCATGATCTCAGCCTTTAAAAGGTTTAAATATATTGGGGAAATACAAAAGTATAGACTTTTATGCACATATGCTGTGAGAGACAAGGACAGAAACCTAAGCATAAGTACAAGTGACAGAAGTGTTTGGAAACAGCTCCAAGCAGGAATGAAAAATAAATATTGATTTCTCATATCTACAGAAATTGTTTGTATCCATTCTATATCATTGTAATTGCTGGTTCTTATTCACATCTGTTTTTTAGTCAATGCCAACACTATTGTACCCTCTCAGCCTTGTTGCAGGGTTACTTTTCATTACTGCAGCTGGGCAGATCTTCCACATTTTCTTCTACCTGAGAGGAGGGACATGAAACAGTTAAGAGTCTGAGGTGGAGAGACGACAGACTACAGTTCATTGGATCTGGGTTTGACTCCAGGGTCCACCACTTACACATGTCCCTGGATGATGTAAGTGGTTTGTGCTCAACTACTCACCCCAAAAGTTGGGGGTTCCAGTCCACCCAGTGGTATAACAGAAGAAAGGCCTTGCAATCAGCTTCTGTAAGATTATGGCCATGAAAATCCTGTAGAGTAGGTCTACTCTTTAACACATGAGGCTGCTATAAGACAGTATCAACTCAGTTACAGTAAATATGGGTTTTTTGTTTTGTTCTATGCCATTGACTAGCTGAGTAACCTGGGCAATTTACTTCACTTCTCTTTCTGTTTTCTCATCCATCTATTGTATAAATTGTGGTTTGCATTAAATGTAGTCCCCAATGATACATGAGTCATAACGAATTGCATTTATAACCAACTGTTATTTTTTTAGTACATCTTATTGTCTGTATTATGTACTACACATAGTGTTGCAGTTAGCAATTTGCTGGTGTTATCATTCTCAGATAATCATGCCCCGATGCTTATCCCCATAAAGATTGGATTTGTAAAGATACTACTGATAAGAGCAGACAATGACTGAACTCTTTAAGGTTTTGCTCTTTCAGCAAAACCCCCAAAGTCTTCCACGTCCAGCATGTGGTAGGGTTGGAAGGCAAAGTTAATAATTTCTTTTCTTAAGTAGTTATTTGAGTTGTGGAAACCCTGGTGGCATAGTGGGTAAGTGCTATGCCTGATAACCAAAAGGTCAGCAGTTCAAATCCACCAGGCTCCCTGGAAACTCTATGGGGCAGTTCTACTATGACTTACAGGTCACTATAAGCCAGAATCAACTTGACAGCAGTGACCTGGTGTATTTGACTAACAGTATAAATAACTTCTTTCCCCAAACTTCACAAATGTTACACAGACAATTTCCAGTTCAGTGCCTGGTACATAATAAGTGCTCAACAAATGACTACAGTTACTATTAACGATATTTATTAGCCGATATGTACAGGCACAACCTGTTTGCTATGGCACTGGCAAGGCGAAATTCAATAAAGGAAAATAAAAAGAATGAAGGAACATGAGAAGAGGAAAGAAGGATGTGCCAACACCAGGAAAAGACCTCTAGGAAATTCTCTGTTGCTAGGAACACTATCATGGCTTGTCAACACTTGTGTGAATTAGATTTCTATCGAGTAACCTAAAGATGAGTACACTGAAGATGCATCACCAACTCTTGGCTGCTGGACTCTGCAGCTGTTGTTCTTCACCCTCCCTTGCTTCCTCCTGTTTCATCTTCTTCACTGTTGCCAATGCAAGCTGCAGTGTCCCAATTTCCCCATCATCTCCTCCTTTGCCATCTCCTCCACAAGCCCAGTTTAGGATGTCCCCCAAAGACTTTTCCTAGTGTGATACCGCCTCCCTCCCATTTAACTCCTCAATATGGACACACAGAGGTTTGAATTAGCCTGATAATTCTGAATTTCCATAGTTTGCTGGGTAGCCTGACTCCTCAAGCAGGAGGATACCATCACCGTGTGTCTTTGTTTCAGTGGGCACATAGCTTTGATAATTCTAATTAATAGAGTTCCTAAGTATGAGAGCTATGAATGACAGTTCCCAAGCCCACTCAGGTTTTGGGCCAAATGCCAGGAGCCACACTATCCTAAACTGTGCTCTGGATCTTCGCCATCTCTGAGCTAAACCTGATATTTCAATTCCTAGATATCTTTTCCATGAAGTTTCTTCCTCTATCTACTTGTCAGAGGGTGATCTGTCTGAGCTTCAGTCATGCCAGATGGGAAATCAATGTAAAGCAGAGGAGGCAGCAGAAAAGAAAGAGAAAACACAAACACACACACCATATGCCAGGCATCAGAAATGCTGCTGAGGAGCCTGACCATTCACCTGATTGTTCAGAGAATTAAAGAATGTCAGTCTTGCAAGAAACTTTGCAACAGATCATTTATTGAACTGCCATCATTACATAACAATGTTGAGGTTCCTAGAAAACTGACTTATCAAGATCACCCAGCTGGCTAATGGCAGAACTGGGAATAAACCCCATGTCTTAGAGAGATGAGGATAAACTTGAAGATCTTATAAAATTTAAAACCAAGTTTTTCTTTGTTTTCCCCGAGAAAGACTCTGCCTTTTTACGTGTTGTAAGGTTTCAAATAAGGAGCTCTGGGGCACTGTGGTTAAGTGCTTGGCTGCGAACAGGAAGACTGGTGGTTTGGACACACCACCTCTGTCATGGGAAAACGAAACAGCATATCTGAAGATTTCCAACCCTTTGGGACAGTCCTAGAGTCACTATGAGTAAGAATCGACTCAACTGCACAGTTTGTTTTCTTGTTTGGCTTTGTTTTGTTTTTTTATAAGGTTCCAAATACTTTTTCTAATGAATCTTTTCAAATATACACAAAATCACAGAGAACCATATAATGAAGACTCACTACCCATTAATCTTGATGAAGATCAAGATTTGCCACATTTTGTCTGGGGTCTTAAAAGCTAGCAAGCTACCATTGGAGGAACACCAATTGTTCCCAACCCACCTGGAACAGGTAACAACAGAGAAGGTCAAAAACACAAGGAAAAATGAGCCCAGGAGTCAGAAAGACCCATATGACTACATCAGCATGAGACCAGAAGAACCAGAGGGTGCCCGGCTCTCATCAAAGATGGCCCTGTTAGGGAACACAATGTAGAGTCACTGATACAGTACATGAAAAAGAGATGTGCAGGTCTAGAACACTGTTAAAAGACCAGACTTGATGATCTGACAGCTTGGAGAGTCTGCTGAGCACACGGCCCCCAGACTTGCTCCTAGCCCCGAGCTGAAACCAGTGCCAACACTTCAGAATGGACTGGACATGCGGGCACACATTGATGCATGTGATGTGTGTACCTTACGGTTTAATATACATAGGAGGCTGGTTTCTTTTGAGAGGGGAGAGAAGAGAACAGAGAGGAGGGGACAAGTGTTGGCTGAGTGGATACTGAAAGTAAAGAGTGAAAAAGAAGAGTGCGCTGTCATAGGGGCGAGGAGAGAAGACAGAGTTGCAGAGAGGCGAGTACTTGGGGTTTTATATGGAAAATTGACTTGGATTGTAAACTTTCACTTAATCACAATAAAAAAAAATTAATTCGTGACAGCTGAAAAAAACATTCTGCCACACTTGCTTTATCAAATGCTTTTCTTCATTATTTTTATTTATTTTTTTATTGTGACAGAAGATACATAACAAAACATTTGACTCCAGACAGGAATGGGTTGGACTTGGGGACACAGAGTCACCATATCATGTGTGCACTTTATGGTTCTATGCACATATAGGATGTCATCCTACTGGCCTCTTACTAGAAGATAGTGGAGAGCACGGAGAGCAGGGGACAGGAGATTGTTAGGAGGATATGACACTTATAGAAAGGAAAGGAGGAGCATGTTGTCACTGGTCAAGGAGAACAGAAGAAGCTGCAGATAGGGAGGCATGCAAATTTAAATTGGATTGTACACTTTCACTCAATCACAGCTAAAAAAAAAAATGCCATTTCAACCACGTTTAAGTGTAAAATTCAGTGGCATTAGTTGGTTAAGTGCTACAGTTGCTAACCAAAAGGTTGACAGCTCAAATTTACCAGGTCCTCTTTGGAAGCTCTATGGGGCAGCTCTACTCTGTCTAACAGATAGGGTCAGTATGAGTTGGAATTGACTCAAGGGCACTGGATTTGTCTGGAGTAGTGGTTAAGTGCTACATCCACTAACTGAAAGGCTGGCAGTTCAAATCTGCCAGGCACTCCTTGGAAATTCCATAGGACAGTTTTACTCTGTCCTATGGGGTCACCATGTGTTGGAATTGACTTGACAGCAAAGGGTGAGTATAATTATATTCACCATGTCACACAATCACATCACTGTTTCCAAAATTTTTTTTCACTTCTAACAGCAAATTAGCACCTTTTAAGCAAGACTCTCCATTTCCCCCTCCCTCCTACCCTGGAAATCACTAATAAACTAGTTTCTATGCATTTTCCTATTCTAGATATTGCATGTAAGTAGGATTATCCAGTATTTGTCCTTTTGGAACTGAGTTGTTACATTCAGAATGCTCCCACGTTTCATCCATGTTATAGCATGTATGAATATTTATATTTATGGCTAAATAATATACCTTTTTGTATGTGTACAGGCAGCTCCCAGATTACAAACAAGTCCCATTCCTAAATCTGTCTGCAAGTCCAAGTAGTACATAAGTCAGAACAGTTTATATCTAAAACCAGTTAGTCAAATGTTTGTCTTAGTATATGACATACGATGTATCTTCCTATGCATGAAAAAAAACCTTAAAAAATACTTTCAGATACATGAAAACATCTTTAACATAATGATAACTGTAATAATGGCTCTGTATGCTTCATAAAATAGCACTAATATATTATTCTGAACCATTGTATGTACCTCAAATTTATGGGGGTTGGTTCATAACTACGGGGCTTTTAGTAAGTTGGATGTTCAGAACTCAGGAACTGCCTGCACCATATTGTCTTTATCTACTTATCTGCTGACGGACAACTGGATTTTTTCTATCTTTAGGCTATTGTGAATAATGCTGTAAATGAACGCTGGTCTTTAAGTAGCTAAATCCCTGGTTTCAAATCTTTTGGGTCTACACATAGAAATCACATTGCTAAATCATATGATTCTAAGTTTAATTTTTTGAAAAACCACCACACTGTTTTCCATTTACATTTAAGGTAATAACTAACAAGAAAGAACTTACTTATGTCTATTTGCTGTTTGGTTTCTGAGAGTCTTATACATTTTTTGTCCTTCATTTCCTCTAATAGTGCCTTCAGTCATAGTTGGCTACTTTTTTGTAATGAAATGTTTTGATACTCTTCTTCTTTCCCTTTGCATACATATACATTTTAGATGTCTTTTTGTGGCTACCATGATGATTACACTTAACATCTCAAATTTGTAACTATCTAGTTTGTAATGATACCAAGTTAACTTCATTAATATGTAAAAACTCTATTCTTGTAGTCTTCCCTCCCCCTTTAAACAGTTATTTTCATATATCTGTATACAGTGTGTGCCCAACAGCACAAATTTACAATCATATTTATGTATTTGTCATTTGAAATCACATAAAACACAACTACCAAAGTTACAAACCAAAATTACTATAATACTTGTCCACTAGACTCCCTTTATCAGAGATCTTTCATTCCTACATAAGGCTTTAAGTTACATCTAGTGTTCTTTAGTTCTATTTGAAGACCTTCTATTGGAGTAAAGCAGGGCTAGTTATCACATTAATTCCTCAGCTTTTGTTAATCTAGGAATTCTAAATTTCCCCCCTTCTTGAAATAGTTTTCCTGCATGAAGAATTCTTTGAGAACATTTTCTTGCAGCAATTTGAGCATATCATTTCACTGCCTTCTGATCATCTCTTTTCCCACAGAAAAATCAGAACTTATGCTTATATGTGACAGTTCACTTTTAGGATTCCTTCTTTACTTTTGTTTTATGACAGTGTGATCATTTCTCAGTGTGGATCATTTAAAGTATATTTTGCCCAGAGTTCATCAAGCTTTTTGGATGTGTAGATTCATAGCCTTTATCAAATTTGTAAAGTTTTCTGCCATTAATTCTTCAAATGTCCTTTCTGTCTCTTTCTCTCTCCTTTTGAGATTCACAGGATATATATGTTGGTTCATTTGATGGTGTCCTATTGGACTTTGCTCACCTTTCTTGATCCTTTTTTCCTTTTTATTCTTCAGATTCAATCATTTAAGTCATCCTTTAGTTTCTTGATCCTTTCTTCTTTCAGTTCAAATCTGTTGCTCAGTACCAAAAAACAAGAACAAAAAACAAACTCATTGCCGTCAAGTCGAATCCGACTCATGGTGACCCTAGAGGCCAGAGTAGAACTGCCCCATAGAGTATTCAAGGAGCAGCTGGTGAATTTGAACTGCCAATCTTTTGATTAGCAGTGGTAGCACTTAACCTACTACACCAACATTCATTGAGTTTTTCATTTCAGTTACTGTATTTTTTTCAGCTCCGATAATTAGGTTTGGCTCTTTTTTATACTTTCTCTTTACTGGAAACCCTAGTGGCATCATGGTTCAGTGCTACATCTGCTAACAAAGGGGTCAGCAGTTTGAATCCACCAGGTCTTCTTTGGAAACTCTATGGCCATTTCCAGTCTGACCTATAGGGTCACTCTGAGTCAGGACTGACTCAACAGCAGTGTCTCTCTCCCTCTCTTTATTAATATTCTCGTTATGTTCATGTATCATTTTCCTGATGTCCTTTAGTTCTTTGTGTTTTCCTTAATTTTTTGAGTATGATATTTAGTACTGTTGTTTTAAAATCTTCTCTTCTGTCTATTATCCAGGTATTCATAGAGATATTTATCCCTTTATCTTATTCTTTGCAATTATCCACAATTTCCAGTTTCTTTGTATGCCTATGGTATTTTTTGTTAAATGTGAGACATTAAAATATTACCTAATATATTAGCTATGGGCATGCAAGGTCCAACCATTAAGTTTGCAGACTTAACTGCAAACATACGTGCTACATACGTCATTGTCAAGTATTACTACAGTCACCTTCAAAGTACTCCCCTTGGGAAGCTATGTACTGACACAGGCACCTAACTCACCCTTCAAAGCAATTTTGGAACTCTTTCTGCAATGGCTATTGTGCATAGTGGCACCACAGCAAGTTTGTGAACTCAATGGCATTGTTGTCTGTGAGGGACTTTTTAGCCAGCAAACAAATAACCAGCCTCTCTATTCACCTCATCTGGCCCCTGATGACTTTTTTCTTTAACCAACAATAAAGGAAATACATTCAGGACATCAAGGGTAACATGATGACAGTTCTGAAGGCCATTCCAGAAAAAGAATTCCAAAATTACCCCATAAGGGGTGGACTAGGTGCTGGCATCAGTGCATAGCTTCCCAAGGGGAGTACTTCAAAAGTGATAGTAGTGATATTCAGCAGTGAGGTATGTAGCACCTTTTCCAGAATGAGTTCACAAACTTAAATGTCAGTCCTGGTATGTGTGGATTTAATTTCCCTATATACATAGTGCTTTAAAAAAAGCTAATTTTTACAAGAAACTCTGAAGTCATCACAAACTTCAGTCGTTGCAGGATGCTCTCTCATCCTTTGTGAGCTCCGATTCAGGCTTGACTGAGTCATCGATCCTTCAAGAAACTCCCAGACAGATCAAAACAACACACTGACTAGTCTGCCACCAAAATCTACTCTGTAGACAGAGATCTGCCCACTCTGAGAACACTAGTTGTGATTTGCCTCTGCTGCGATAGCAGCCACAGATGCAAAGAGGCAGGGGCAAGAGCAAAAATGTTTTCCTCCCACTTAAAATTTGCTTTTGTCTTGTTTATAATTGTGCTTATTTGCTGCAATCTCTGCATATCTTTCAGAGTTTTCACAAAGTTGGGATTACAGCTTTCTAATTGATTTTCTTTGTGCTTATGCAGAAAGGTCAGGCCCTTAGGTCTACCCATGCCACCATCTTCATCGAAGTTCTTTTCTTTTATTTACAACTGAAGTATTTTTAAACAGTTCCCAGTCTTCACATTATTTAACCTCCACATAACTCCAGTGTGTATCTCTTTAAACAATCTAGCAAACAAACATACATATCCTTTTTATTTGTTATCATTAATTTTATTACAACTTAGGTGGAAGCTTTCATAGCAAATTCTTTTCTTGTCAGTTAGTACACAAATTGTTTTGTGACACTGCTTGCCAACCCTGCAATATGTCAACACTCTTCCCTTCTCCAACTTCAATTCCTTGTTTCCATTAGTCCAGGTTTCCTGTCTCTTTCTGCTGTCTCACCTTTGCTTTGAGCTGGTATGCCTATTAGTCTCGTATACATGACTGAACTGTGAAACACGTCCTTCACGTGTGTTACTGCCGGACATGTACAGAGCCATCTAATCTTTGGCTGACGGGTGAATCTCTGAAGCGACTTCAGTACCGAGTCAAAAGGGTGTCTGCGGGTTCAACGCTTGGCATTCTCCAGTCTCTGTCAAACCAGCAAGCCTGCTATTCTTTTTCTTGTATGAATCTGAATTTTGTTCTACATCTCTCTTTTGCTCTCTCTGGGACCCTCTATTGTGATCTCTGCCACACAGCTGGTGGTTGCAACCAGGCATTATTACCTAGTTGTTCTGGGCTCTACTGGTAGGGGTTGTGGTAGTTACAGTCCACTTGCATTTTGACTAATCTTTCCCATGTTGCAGTTCAAATCAACCAGGTGCTTCCTGGAAACTCTAAGGGGCAGTTCTACCCTGTCCTGTAGGGTCATTATAAGTTGGAATCAATTCAACAGCAGCGAGTTTGTGTTTTGATCCCCTTATGTGTTCAGTCTTCTTCATTTTCCTGTATTCTACCTGGGATGGGGCAGTAGATGTATCTTTGATGGCTGTTCACTGGCTTTTAAGACCTCATTTGCTACTTATCACAACATAGAACATTTTCTTTATAGATTATGTTATACCTATTAAACTCGATATTCCCTGACAAACACATATATTCTTATTATCATATCAGTGACTTTACCGAGTTCCCACCCTGGAGATTCTTATTTAGCAGATATAAAGTGAGGATGAGAAATTTCATTTCTAAAGTGTTTCTATGTGAATCTGACATCATTGCTAGTAATGCATCACACTTTGAGAACCACTCTTATGTAGTCAAAATGTTATCATCATATCTAACACACATAATAATAATTCCTTGGCATCCCATAATATCTAATTCGCATGCAATTTCCATGACAGTCTCAAAAAAACTTCTTGCAGCAGGTTTGTTGCAAACCAAGTCTACACATTATTTTTGGTTGTTGTGTCTTTTAACTGTCATTTATGTATTTCCAGTCTCCCCTCCTTTCTCATTTTCTTTGTTAATGCTTTCAACTTGTTGAAGAATGAAGCCAGTTCCAAATGACAGACTGATATTTTGGCTTGCTCATGGTGCTATTTAAATTGTTTCTGTATTCTTCAGATTTCCCGTAAAATGAAAGTTAGCCTTAAATTCCAGATTAGATATTGATTTAGCTTTTTTGGCAAGCATACTCCATAGGTGGATTTGTGGGTTACAAAATCAAGTTTGAAATTTAACCAAGGCAAATATTCGAAACATTCATTTAAAAACACTAACAGCCCTGGATTCCCAGTGGTTAAGAGCTTGGCTTCTAACCAAAAGCTCGGCAGTTCAAATTCACCAGTTATTCCTTGGAAACTCTGTTCTATTGAGTAGCTATAAGCCAGAAACAACTCAACTGCAACAGTTTTGTTTTAAACTGTTTTAAACTGATTCAGGGCCTTTTCACTAAAGCATGTCTTACTCACTTGAATCTTTACAGAACTCAGTTTTTCCCAAGGAAAAAAATAATTTATAAGATTCCTTCAGCAAGTCACACAGCTGGAATCCAGTTCTTAATCACAGTGGCAAGTTTATACATTCAACCCAAATATAATAAAATCCTAAACAAGTTAAGGTTTATTCCATGGATTCTAATCAAATGATAATCCCTTTCTGCAACCTCAGATCTACAAAAACAAAAGATCTTCAACAGAACAATGAAAAAGTTATGACTTCTTTTTGATCAAATGCCTGAAATCTGAGGAGGAAAAAAATTTGGTTTGTAAACCACCAAGACCACCATTTGCAGTTCCTGCTGTTTTAAAATCTACGTCTAAGACACTCAGATGCCAACAGAAATATTTATTGGCAGACACCAAGAGACTGCCTCTCAAATGAGCACAATTCCCCAAGTGGGAACTCTGGTGTCTTGGCAATGCCTTCAAAATGAGAGAGAGAGAGAGAGGAAAACAACAACAACAAAAAAAAGCAAGCTGTCCTTGAATAAAATAATAACTACCAGGTAAAAGCGACGAAAATGAGTCAGCAAGCAGACTTCTCCTTGAGAATAAATTTTGATTCTTAGACTCTAAAAAGCATGGATGATATTTTAAGTCAGTTTGAAAGTCAGACTTCTATTAAAATGATTTATACTGATGAAATTACCTTTTCAGTCATAAAAGAACATTTACCTAATTGATTGATTATTTTTTAATTCAAAAGATAAAAATGAAGATGTCAAAAACAACTGTACATCTTTCAAACAATCCCATTTCTCCTCCTATGCAAACAGACAGGGGATGAGATGGAGAGGAAAGCACAGGCTCCTAAAGGTTACGTGGATATCCCATGTAATTAGTTCAGCAGTTGGGGACATTGTGACAAGAGTCACTTCTTCATGTCTTACTCATTCCACTTTATGAAACTTTTTGTTGGCTTTTCTAGAATCTTATGCCTAGGGAATGGAAAAAAAGAACTAGGCACTGGCATTCAATTAATGAACAATAAACAAAGTCTTCTAATCTCTTCTCCTGGTGAAATGGATGAATAGGGCAGGATGAGAAGACATACGGGCAAAAGTAGGCAGAAACACACTGCAAGAAATGCTTGCAATTACTTATTTAAAAATAACTTCTAATAATAATCAATTTTGAGCTGCAGTAAGGCACTGATCAAAACTTTAATTTTAGATAAGAATTTTCATGGACAGGAATGAAACATTTCAGCAGTGCAAAGTCATGTATGTTGAATCAGTATTTAAGTATAAACAGTAAGAGCTAAAGGAAATGCCAGAATTAGGCTATTAAAATCCTCTCATTATGTATATATATATAGAGAGAGAGAACATTTTAATAGCTTAATTCTCAAAAAAAATAACAAAACACTGATGTAAGGCTTAACATACTTGACTATAATTGTTGTTCTGTGCCATCAAGTCAACTGTTGTGTGTCATAACTCAATGGCATAGGGATTGCGTTAAATACTGAAGTTTTCTAGGATTTCAGTTTACTTTGACCCATAGTCAAAACTCATGGAAGCAGCAGTGAAGAAATCAAATGACCTGTCACTCTGGGCAAATTCACTGCAAAAGATCTCTTTAAACTGTTAAAAAGCAAAGACGTCATTTTGAAGACTAAGGTACACCTGAGCCAAGCCATGGTGTTTCCAACAGCCTTATATGAATGTGAAACCTAGACAATAAATAAGAAGACTGAAGAAGAACTGACACGTGAATTACGGTGTTGGTGAAGAATATTAAGTATATCATGGACTGCTAGAAGAACGAACAAATCTTTCTTTTAAGTACAGCCAGAATGCTCCTCAGAATTGAGGATAGTGAAACTTCATCCCAGATGCTTTGGACATGTTATCAAGAAAGACCACTTCCTGGAGGACATCGTATTTTGTACAGGGTCATCAAAAACAGAGGAAAACCCTCAGCAAGATGGACTGACACAGCAGCTATAACAACAGGCTCAAACTGGCAGTGATTGTGAGGATGGCACAAGGCCTAGCAGCATATGTCATTTTGTTGTACACAAGGTCACTATGAGTCAGAACCAACTGGACAGCACCTACCAACAACAATGAAGTAGCATGCTATTGCTACTTTGAGTTAATGTTTCTTTGACTTGTTTGGAGCATCAATATCAAAGTTAGGTAAGACTCCATAGTCGGTTACGTTGTTGCTGCTGTTAGATGCTCCCAAGGCTGTTTGAACTCAACAGTGACCCCATGTAGAACAGAACTAAACAGTGCCTGGTACTGTGCCATCCTCACAATTGTTTCTATGCTCAGGCCTACTGTTGCAGCACTGTGTCACTCTATCTCATTGAAGGTATTCCTTTTTTTTCCCTGACCTTCTACTTTGCCAAGTATGATGCCCTTCCCCGGGGACTAATCCCTGCTGACAACACGTCCAAAATATGGAAGATGCAGTCTTGCCATCTTTGCTTCTAAGGAACACTTTGTACCTCTTCCAAGATAGTTCTGTTAATTTTTTTTGCAGTCCATCGTATATTCAATATTCTTCTCCAACACAGTTCAAAGGTGTCAATTCTTCAGTCTTCTTTATTCATGTCCAGCTTTCACATGCATATGATATGACTGGGTCAGATATTCCTTAGTCTTCAAGGTGACATCTTTGCTTTTCAGTACTCTGAAGAGGTCCTTTTCAGCTGATTCGCCTAATGCACTGCAGCTTTTGATGTCTTGACTACTGTTTCCATAGGTGTTGACTATGGATCTAAGCAAAATGAAAATCCTTAACAACATTAATCTTTTCTCTATTTATCATTATGTTACTTATTGGTCCAGTTCTGAGGGTTTCCATTTTCTTGGTGTTGAGGTGTAATCCATACAGAAGGTTGTGGCCTTTGATCTTCATCAGTAAGTGCTTGAAGTCTTCTACTTTCAGCAAGCGAGTTGTATCATCTGCATAGCACAGGTTGTTAATGAGTTTTCCTCCAATCCTGATGTCTTGTTGTTTTTCACAGAATCCAGCTTTTTGCATTAGTTGCTCAGCATATAGACTGACTAGGTATGGTGACAGGATACCACCCTGACACAAGCCTTTCCTGCCTTTAAAACATGCAGTATCCCTTTGTTCTGTGCACACACCTGCCTTTTGATCTATGCAGAGGTTCCTAATGAACACAAATACGTTTTCTGAAATTGTTATGCTTCACAATACTGTCTATAATTTGTTAAGATCCATGCAGTCACATGCCTTTGCATAGTCAATAAAACACAGGTAAACACCTTTCCAATATTCTCTGCTTTCAACCAGGATCTATTTGACACCAGCAATGATATCTCTTGTTTGACATCCTCTCCTGAATCTAGTCTGAATTCCTGGCAGCTTCCTATTGGTGTACTGCTGCAGTTGCTTTTGAAAGATTTTTAGCAAAATTTTACTTGCAAGTGATATTAATGCTATTTATCTACATTGCACTAGATCACCTTTCTTGGGAATAGATGTAAATATGGATCTCTTCCAGCCAGTTGGCCAGGTGTTTGTCTCCCAAATTTCTTGGCATAGACAAACAAGCACTCCTAGTGCTGCAACTGTTTGCTGAAACACCTCAATTGGTATTGAGTCAATTCCTGGAGCCTTTTTTTTTTTTTTTTTGCCAGTGCCTTCAGGGCAGCTTGGGCTTCTTTCAGTAGCATCAATTCAGGATCGTACACTTCCTCTTGATACGGTAGAACATCGACTCATTCTTTTTGCTCCCTATATTCCTTCCATTTTCCTTTGATGCTTCCTGCATGGGTTAATGTTTTCCCCCATAGAATCCTTCACTATTGCAACTTGAGGCTTGAATCCTCTTTTTAGTTCCTTCAGCTTGAGAAATGCCAAGTATGTTCCTCCCTTTTGGTTTTCTATCTCCAGTTATTTGCATATTTCATCATAGTACTTTGTCTTCTTGAGCTGCCCTTTGAAATCATCAGTTCATTTATAATAAGACCCAAAACAAAGGCTATTCTTTAACTTACAACTTTATGATGGCAATTAGAATTAACATTGAAAAACTACATACATTTTAGTGCAAATTAACCTACGCAAAATTCTGTGTAACAAACTATAAATGTTACATGGTGGGTTTTGACACCTCTTACTAAAACTCATTGCAAGTGTGTCTATAATAGGAGCCTCAGATGAGGTCAAATCTGGTATGGAATCTATTTCCTTTATTGCTCCTTCATTACAATAATCAGTTCCTGTGTTTCCATGCCAGGCTGCACTGATTTTAGGTGCTGTTCCTTTGTAACAGAAACATTATGAATATGGGCAGAAGATTATCCAGTCTTGCTTATGAAATAATTAAAGTTCCTTTTAGGTACCAAACCTTTATCATCAGAATTTGGAAAATTCACTCCCTTCCACATGCTCTACAAAATGTTGGTTGGGGGCTGAGAATACAATCATGAAAAAGATATAACTCTATAGTAAAGTAATTAACAATCTACTGATTGATTCCAGCTTCTGGAGAATTGGCCTAATGGTCTTTTATGAACACTTTTGCTGAAATCCAGCAATGCTTTTTCTATGAAGTTTCCATTGGAAAAAAGTGATGGGAAAGGAAAGCAGAGAATTTGTTGTGGAAATCAGAAACATACACTGTGGTCTTCACCAGCTCTCAGATTTATGACCAACTCTTTTGAATATACAATCAAAAGGAAGTGCCTTTGAAAATACATACCACAGGACAGTAAGAACAAAGTACTTGAAGTCCACAGTGAGGTCAACTGGAAAAGCAGAACAGCAGCAATGAAGAGAGCAAGAACTCTTACTAGCAGCTGTAGTTTCATTTGGCATATCCTCATGATGTCATTAGGAGTCCCTGGGTGGCACAAGTAGTTAAGCACTAGAAGTTTGGAAGTTTGAATCCACCCAGAGGAGCCTCAGAAGAAAGCTCTAGAAACCTGTATCTGACAGGATAGAGCCACTGAAATCCTATGCATTGTTCTACCCGAAACATGAGTCAGAATCGACTCCAGGACAACCTTTGTTTGTTTGTTTGTCTATAACGGAGTGATTGCCTAACATTGGGTGTGGCATTTTACATTGGCAGTTTTATTTATTCTTCATAATAACCTTGTGAAGTATATTCTGTTATTACTGTTGTAGAGGAGAGAAAACTGAGGCTGGGAGGGATTATATATGTTTCATTATATTATTGCAGCAGAACTCAGGTTTAAACATATTCTTCCATGAGAATCTCCTCCAAATCTACCCCGTCAAGTACAGAGAAATCACATGAACTGAACAACTATAATTTACTTCGTTTTAGTAAATCAACCATCTTACCAAGTAAATGAGGGACAATAAACAGAGATATGGAGATTAGTGAATGAGATACCTAGGAACCTTTTCAAAAGACAAAACAGTATTTTAAGTCTTTTTGAAAAAATAAAACATTCATTATAAAAGGAAGAAAACCTTCTTTGTTTGCTTCAGCCATCAGTTAACTTTGCAAGACAAGCAAAGTGTGAGTGAATGTTTCATTATTAGAACCATTATCTGCATATTTAGAGCTAAAAGATCCTCAGAGATTGTTCTAAGTTTCTCATTTTACCATGGGGAACTGGAAATTTAGGGATATTATTAATGATATTTCAATTTGCATAAAAGACCATTATACTTGAACATAATCTTTATTATATTTAATTGGTGAGCAACTAAATTCTTAATTTATTTTCCAAAAACTTTATCTCTTACAAAATGGGCTTCACCAGCCCAAAAGCAAACACAAGAAGACAGAAAGGGACAAGAAAACTTTATGCAAGCAACCAAGGGTGGAGAAGGGAAGAATACTCACACATCACTGGGCTAGCAACCAAGGTCACAAAACAATTTGCATACTAACTGCTTAATGGGAAACTAATTTGCTCTATAAGCTTTCACCTAAAACAGAATGGAAAAACATAACACTTTTTATCTTTTGCTTCATATTGACCATGAGTCTAAACAATTATATTTTTCTGAAGTAGAGTTGCGTATCCACTTGAGTTTAGGTACTCACAAAAGTTAGTAGTTAACAGCACAAAGACTACCAGGTAGGTGCCTCTTGGTGAAGTCTCAAGGGCTCCACCATAAATAATGAAGTAGTTAACCCAAACTGAAAGTCACTATAAATCCATGCTGTTGCACTGTGTGTCATCAATCTGACTTCACTCAAAACACCCGTATCTAACAGAGTGCAACTGCCACTCAGGTTCCCTAGGCTATAATCTTTATGGCAGCAGAGACAGGTCTTGCTTCCTGTGGAGCTGCTGGTAGGTTAGAACTTCCAACCTTTCAGTTAACAGCCAAGTACTTAACCATTGTGCAACAGGGATCCTTTTAAAAAGCCAAGTCAGTTTCTTCAGATTGGTGGTAGGAGTATTATATGGAGAAATAGACAAACAAACAAACAAAAAGTTGTAGTTAGAAGATCTAGACTATTCTATCATTAAGCAGTTATGACACTGGATGGAACCTCATATTCATTTATCTGTAACATGTATGCCCTGGATCAAAAGGTTCCTCCCAGCTTTAATATTTTCTAATCACTGTAGGAGGTGGCAAACACCAGTGAAATCATGTATTTCCATGTGGAGCTTGCAGAACTGCCACTGGCTTTTAAAAAGGAAATTGGAAAATTTTCAAATGTCTGAGGGACCTTGTTTCCAAAGACTTAGATTTTCTGAAGGGAGATATTGTATTTTCAAAAAAATATGTCAACCTATTTTATCTCTCTAGGCAAAGTATACTTATTTCATTTCTTAAGGGTTTAAAATAAATTTTGATGGGACCACTGGGCAACAATACGCCTGGAAGAAAAACAACAAATAAATGAAGAAAAATAAAACTTACTTTGTCCATCTGCAACTTCCCATATATGGACAAAAGGAACCAGTTTACCTGTGTATCCCATTTTAATTAAATTTAGGGGTGGAGACTACATTTAAGCATATGCTCCACTGTAGTGCTGAACAATTCAAAACTCTTCAAAAATAAAGTTTATCTTCAGAAAACAAAGCAACCACTACAGGGAACTGGACTTTTCAGCTCTGGTTTTAAACAGGTTCTCATCTTATGGAAAAGCCACTGGATCAAAGAGATGGTTCGCCTACCACTCTGGTAAATGCCACAGACATGCAGATTAACATCCTATGATTCCTGTTATTCAGGAGCTCACAATCCAGTATGAAACTCACTTGCAAACAAACAATTACAACAATATCAAGCATTTTAAAATGGAAGGTGTACAAAGAGCCACCTGAGATATGTAAGAAAAAATACTGAACTGTTACATAGCCAGAACAGAGGCCTCCACCCTCTCACAGTGAGCTCTGACGCTGAGACAGCCCGTCAGAGTGTCCTGCATTGCCTTCGTACTCTCCTGTGTGGATCAGTGTTTGGAAAGGCTCCCCCTGAAGAGGCAGTGGAACCTTGGGCGAGGGATCTTCCCTTGGCAGAGGTGAGCTAACTGGAGGCAACACCCCAGTGGTGCTCTAACAGAAACATCACAGAGTGGATGGCTTTAACAAAGGAAGGTTTATTCTTACACAGTCTGGTAGGCTACCAGTCCAAATTCAGGATGTCTGCTCCAAGGGAAGGCTTTCCCCTTGTCAGCTCTGGAGGAAAGTCCAGTATTGCATCAGTCTTTGTCCACTGAGTGTCTTGGCGCAGGAACCTCAGGTCTGAGGCTCTGCTCCTGGTGCTGGCTTGCTTGATGGTGTGAGGTTCCCAATTCTTTGCCTGCTTCCATTTTCCTTTTCTCTCTTCTAGGATGAAAGGATTAAGGGTGGGCCAAGCCACACTCCAGGGAAACTCCCTTTACAGCTGAGCAGGGAAGTAATCTTATAAAGGGATTTGTACTTCCACCCTAATCCTTTAACATACAGCACAGCAAAACACAAAATGGAGGACAATTGTAGAATACAGGGAATCATGACCCAGCCACATGGCTACACATATTTTGGGGGGGACACAATTCAATCCATGACACCCAGTAACAGAGGAAATGAGTGCCAAGGCCCTAAATGTTAGGGTATCTGGGTGGCACACACGCAGCTTCCATGACTACCACCTTTGTCATTTATAAACATTCCCATTTTTATGCTTACTATTCTATTGAACTTTTTCCTATGTAATAATTTCCAGACACGTCTCTGTCTTAGTCCCCTCATTTTACAATTTGTCAATAGCTCCATTCAAACATACATGTAAGCCCGTTTCCATTAATTCCCTTCTGTCTCACAGCAACCCTACAGATTATAATAGAATTGCTCCGTAAGGTTTCCAAGAAATGACTGGTAGATTCAAGCTGCTGACATTTTGATGAGCAGCCAAGCTATTAACCGCGACATCACCAGGGCCCCTTGTATATATAGTTAGACTTAAAATTCCAGATTTGCCAGATTATATATAGTAGTACTCTCTCTCTCTCTTTATACAAATATTTATCACTAATGTAGTCGTGCTTTTTTTTAAAAAAAAAAGCCACATTATCCAGCTGACTCAGTATCAATATATCAGCAGCTAAAACTGAACCCAAGGTCTCCTATACCTTTCACTTGTAAATGGATATTTTTAATCTAAATGCAGGATGCTTCCATTATCCTTTTGACTTCAATCTTGTTCCATTTAGTACAGGAAGAACGTCACAAGCTTTGATTCTGTCATCTAACACTTCTCTCCATTTCAGTTTTTCTCTAAATTTGATGAAAAATGCCAACCAGATACAGAAAGAAAAAGATATGAATAGGACACTGTGCAGTGATGAGTCTTGTAGCATGCCAGTGATGCCTTCTGACATTCTGACATACATCCATTATCAGCAATCTGAGCGTGCCTGTTAACTGGCTGCAGATTTGGCATATTTTTAGTATAGCAATTGTCTTCCAGTCACTCAGGGCGGGAACCTTAGAGTGATCCTTGATTCTGCTTTCTTCCTCAAATGAAGTTCGAATAATATTCACTTAGTATTGAGTCCAGAGGATCTTGGAATCTATTTGTTACTACTTCTAACACCAAGACTGTTGCAGGCCCTTTTAACTATTTTCCTTGTTTTCAGGTGATCATGTTCTCCATGTTGCCAGAAACAATGACCTCGGAATACAAAGCAATAAAATTATTACCCTGCTTGGTTCGTGCCCCTGGGTGATACAGATGGTTAACACACTCTGTTGCTAACAAAAGGGACAAATCAAGACCAGCCAGAGGCACCTTAGAAGAAAGGCCTGGCAATCTACTTTTGAAAAATCTGCCACCCCGCAGAACACAGGTCTACTCTGACACACAAGGTGTAACTATGAGTTGGAGATTATTCCAAAGCAACTGCTTTCATTTTGTTTTTACCTGAGTCCCAGCTGGAAGTTCCTGGGGTGTTGTTCGCACCCACTGAGTGGGCCTCTGACTCATGGCAGGCCCACGCACAGCAGGCAGAAATGCTGTCGAGTCCTGCTCCATCCCTATGATCAGCAGCAGATCAGACCACCATGATGCATAGAGTTTTTACTGGCTTATTTTCAGAAGTAGATGCAAGACATTTCTTCCTAGTCCACCTTAGTCTGGAAGCTCTGCTGAAATCTGTTCAGTATCAAAGTAAGAACACACAAGCCTCCCTGACAGATGGGTGGCGAATGGACCTGAGATACATTGGCTGGGAAACCAAACTCAGGTCTCACACATGGAATGTCAGAATTTCACCACCGAATCACCAGTGTGATGCCAGTCAATAACGCCTGTTGAGGGTGAGAAAATAAATGCAGCTAAAAACGATGTCCATTTATCTGTGTTTCTATTTCATATAGAGGTCACTGAACTCAGTAAAGATAAATTGGATCCGACTTGACGGCACTTGGCGAGTTGCTGTTTCTGAGGCTGCTCCATTTGCGATCGTAAAGATAATTCTTTACCTTTATAAAGTACTCTCTCCTACTTTCTCACGTAATTCTCACCACTTGGAAAGTGACATTACATCACGGTTAGACATGAAAGCATGAGAACTGGAGAGGCTGTGTTCAGCTCAAACTTACATAGCTAGTAACTGCCAGAGGCAAGATATGAACTCGGATTTCCTGATTTCAAGGAAAAAGCTTCTTCCCCAAACCAGCTCCGCTGAGTGGTTGTGTGAAGTGGGACCTGTTTAGCACGAAAAGGAAAAAGTCATCAAAAGGCAGGTGAGTTCTGAGAAGATATCCCCTAAATCTTTGAAAGCAAAACAGGTTTCAAAGGACACAATAAAGTGATTTTTCTCCAATAATACAAAAGCCAAAACGTAAGAACTTCTTCAGCAAAGAGGCTGCAGTAAAAGTTTTCCTGACTCAGGCTTCTTGTGAGATGAGTCACTCATTATCATATAGAAGGATGGAAACAAAATAGTAGCTTTGTTCTCTAGAAGACAGCTACAGCTGTATGACTGTAATACTTTAATTTTATAGTCAATGAAATCCTGTTACCCAATTCGTATTTCCTGATAACATAAGAACTAGTTATTGGAAGAACTAAATATTGGAAGACTAATAGATGCTTAGATACAATTTGGAGGAGTAGCATCTTGGACCACATGAGAGCAGCTGGCACTTGGCAGGCTTCAACAGTTATTTGAGGACAGAGTGTTTAATATTATGATTAACAGTCAAAAGTTGTGATCACAACAACAACCATCAGATGACAAAATATGCCAGAACAGCTTCTACTTTTATACATTAAAGTAATGCCCAAGAATTGGTTGGCAGTAGGCTACTAAAAAAATTGAGAAACTATATAAGTGTATAAGTGCTAAAAAGATCTACAGTAAGTATTCAAAATCATTATAAAATGAAAGTGGGAATTCTATTATTTCTGAAGAATAATTCTAGATAATTTTCCTTTAATAAAATATTGAGTTTAAAAGACTTTGTATTCATCGAACATAGCTATATCTTTGTAGAATATTTTATGGTTTTATCTTGGTCTCCATTAAAGGGGTTAAATGTAGCCCGGATTGCCCAGCCCCCACACCTAGAATACCTGACCCAATAGGTCTGAGTGATGGCTCCCAAGAAACTGTATTTCAACAAGTTTCCAAGTGAAGATAAAGCTGTTTGTTCTGGGACTACACTTTAATAACCAATGTTCTAACCATGCTCAGTCTCCCACAGGTTAGAATTTCCTATAATCACATCCCATTTGGCTATTTAGTGAATCTCTCATGTACAATAAGCAAAGATTAATTCAATTACTATTTATTGAGTCAGAATTTATGTGTTATACCAAATACAGTGCTATATATTAGAAACACAAAGATGAAAGCATAATCTCTGCTTCCATGGGATTCATATCCTAGACAGACATGAAAACTATTAACATATGATACGTGGAAAGTTCCACAGGAGTAGAAAGGAGAATTCTACAGTAAGAAGAATCAGAAGGCTTTATGAAACTAGGAAAAAAAACAAAACAAAATACCAAACTCATTGCTACTGAGTTGTGTCCAACTCATAGTGACATATAGCACAGAGGGGAACTGTCCCAGAGTTTCCCAGGAGTGCTGGTGGATTCTAACTACTGACCTTTTGGTTAACACCTGTAGCTCTTAACCACTATACCACCATAATTTCCAGAAGGCTTTACAAGGGAGATGAAATCTTGGTTTCTTTCTTTTAAACTTTTTATGTTAAAATAATTTCAGACTTAGACAAAGGTTGAAAAATAATAGTTTCCATATACTCTTTACCCAAGTTCTCATAATGCTGATACCTTGTATAACCATAGTTAGGATGGATTTTGAAAGATTCATAGACATTAATCAGGATATTCCACATAGAGAAGTAATGCATGAATAAAATCATTGAGACATTAAATAGTAAAAATAATATTTAAACTATTTGGAGTATTATGTGCCAGACATGATGCTAAACACTTCAAATATACTATGTCACTTCACCCTTAGAACAACTGAATAAATAGTTAATTATAATGTCTACTGTATTAGCAGTCCATTTATAGATGAGGACATAGAGGCAGCTGCAAATTTTCTGGTAGGTAGCAGAGCTGGGAACTGACATCAGAAAGCTCAGCTCTGCACACAGAAAACCAGTGCACTTATGATTAGTATGATGCAGACATGGAGAACAGCATTTTGTGGTACAGATTAGATTACATTAGAGTCATAGGGACAGAGTTCTGAGGGTAGAAGCAGAAGATTAGGTGAGAAAGGACAAGAATAGTCCTAGATTACAAAAGGATCTTATCAGAAGCAAAATCGTGAGACAGTACCCAAACTCTTATCTCCTGGTGTACATGCTCTGTGTAATCTCCTCTTCATGAGTGAAGTAAGAGCCTATGAATGTGAAGGTGTATCATCTCAGTGATTATGTTATGTAACAGGATAAATAATTTTGCAGATGTACTTAAGGTCATGGGTATTCTCACACTATCCAACTAGTTCAGGGCCTCTAATTCCCATGCCCTCATCTAGGTTTGTCCATTTCCTTCCTAGCCTTGACTCTAGCTTCCATTTTCTGAACCCTGTCCCATATCTGTTCCCTAAGGATTTGGCCATTCTAGGTAGTAACAGACATTTTATAGCCAAATTAATATAACGACTTAAGAGTTCTACACATTGCTTTTGGCTATCAGATGACTTCAACTTATATGTGTATTGTTCTAGTAATGGGAAAATTTCAATGGTGGGTATCAGGTACCCAGTATGTGGGCCAGTAGGATCTTCTGAATCATATCCTAGAAGAGTTACAGGTACCTGTAAATAGTCCCTCTAGTTCACAACAGATCACAAAGTGTACCTCAGTACAAATGCCCTGGCTTTTGATCATGCACAAGTTAACATGGTTAATCTGTGACCAGCAAAATGTATGAAACACTAAGCCTCCTCTGTCTTCTATTTTAATCTGTATTACTTGGATACCCCTCAATGACTGATTCTCACAATAAAGTTAAGTCTCATTTTAAGATTAAAAAAGGTCAGTTCTGGTAAAGTTGATTGTGTTACTACAATTAGAGCAGCAGCTTCCTTGTCTGAAAAAACACCTGGCTTAGAGAATTAAATTTCATTCTAATCCTCTGAGTACAACCCATGCAGAGATAAATGGTTTCAATGTTAGTGTAAAAATAAAGCACTTTACCAAAATAGAGTAACAGCACCTAACATTGATAAATCGAAACAACAACAACAGCAAAAAAACTCACCAAACCCACTGTTATCAAGTCACAGCAACTTGATAGGACACAGTAGAACTGCCCTACAGAGTTTCTAAGATAGTAATCACATAATACAGCATGAACCCTGTTTCATTCTTCTTAACACAGGACAAGGGGAAAAACTTTGTCACTGTTACTGGTGTGCAGACCAAGTTTTCTCATCATTTTTCCATCCATTTATTCATTCAGTAAAACATTTATTGAGCACATACATTATGCCTATTACTGAACAGACTCCAGTTACATAATGATAAATATCATACCATTCCTTATGTCACAAAGCCTTTTCCAGAAGCAAAAATAGATAAACTTCTGTTGCAATTCTGATGTGTTCTATCACCAACAGAAGTAGGCTTCAGATGAAGATTCAACACAAAGCACAGGACAGGGACAAATTCACTTCACTGTTCTGAGTGGCACACCAATTGAAGAATTCTCTAGCCATTCCATTTTGCTTGGGAAATCTGTCACTCGCAGTCACTACCTTGCCACTGAAAATTAAGACATTACTTTTAAAGTCAACAAACAACAAATGTAATGAAACCAAGATAAAGTGATGACCATGTGACCTACTATTTAAAGAACTTCAAGTCTTCAGTCCAACGTACAAGACAGGGGAGGTAGGGCCAAAGTGGCAGAGTTGATGGATGCTTCCCATGGCTCCTCTAACAACAAAGAACCAAAAGAACAAATGAATCCAGTACATATGACATCCTAGTAGTCCTGAACATCAAATGGAAAGTTGAGAAACCGGACTGAGCAAAGGAGAAGAGAGAATAGCACCAGAAGTACATAAGATTCCATGGACCTGACCTGCCAGGAGGCAGCCATGGCCATTGTGTGGTGGACTCAGCATGGAGGTGATTGTCTGGAGAATCCACTCGTGCTTCCAGAGACAATTTTGGACAGCACCACATCACCTAAATCTAAGTTCTTGTGTGTAGCCTACCATACACAGATCTGAATCTTTCCTTTGGTGTAGGTCTGTCTCCCTTCTGCCAGCACTCTTTCTTGCCTTCTCTGAACTGGGTGCCTGTGCTAGAGCCTGACACCATTAACTGAGCCCAAAGTAGGACTCTTCAAGCCCTCCCTGAGGCATTCACTTCCTCCCCTCTCTGCACTGTGCCTGGCTCTGCAGTCTGACACCACTAACTGAGTCAGAAGCCAGACTCCTCAAGCCTGGCCTGAATCATTCTCTGAGACTCAGAGAGGGAAACAGTTTAGCAAATTGAGGCAAAAGAGGAAAAAGAAAAAACAATTTTTTTTCTACTGACTCCCCTAAGCCAGAAAATCAGGGCAGAAACTATTCTTTCATCTAGATTCAGACACAAGGTAGTATGCCAACCTTCCAGACACTCAGGGGAGACTGTTAGCACTCTACCTTTCTCTGTGGCTGCAACCAAACACCTGTGATGATACCAGTCATCCCTCTCCATCTATGACAGTTGATGAGAGCCTGCACCACACACTTGTAAACTGAACATCTTGACAGCTGAGCTGAATCCATGTAAGAAAAGTAAACTGCACATTTTAAAACAAGAAGCTAGAACACAGTAAAAAAACACAAATAACTACAATTTACTAATGGCTCAGAAACAGTAGTCCCTATCAAATCACTTAAAGGGGAAGAACACAATCTCTTTAGAAAGCTCCCAAAGTAAAGCATCAGATTTTCCAAAGGAAGAGAAATTCCTGGAATTATCAGAAGTAGAATGCAAAAGATTAATATTTATAACATCTCAAGAGATGAGGAAGGAGATGAGGCAAAATGCAGTATAGCATAACCACAAACTGAACAAGAGGTAAGAAAGTATTGAGCAGCAGGAATTAGAGATTCAGAAAGTTAATAAGAAAATGACAGAATTAGACCAGTCAATACGAAGTCAAAGGAACAGAATTAAGTCAATATAAGCCCAAATCAGTGAGAATGAAGATAAAGTATATGACATCAACATATTTGAGGAAAAAAAACAGATAAAAGAATTAAAAAAATAAAGAAACACTAAAAATTATGTGGGACTCTATGAAGAGGAATAGTCTATGAGTACCAGAACATGAAGGATAGCAGAGAATACAGAGAGAATTGTGCCAAGACTTGCTGACAGAAATCTTCCCTGATATCATCAAATATCAGAAGATACACACTTATAGAGGCTGTCCTACTGGTTTCTTTCTACAGGGAAGGAAGAGGGTGGAGAGGCAGGGTCAGGTATTTGTTAAGAGGGCTAGAAGTAAAGAGTGAAAAGGAGGAGTGTGCTGTCACCATGTGAGGAAAGCACATAGAATTGCAGAGAGTTGTGCATGTAAAATTGACTTGGATTGTATACTTTCACTTAATCATAATAAAAAAGTATGAGAAGATATCTATCCAGGAAGCTCATCAAACTCCACACAGCATAGATCCCAAAAGAAACATATGAAGCCATATTATAATCAAACTTAACAAAAATTAAAGATAAGGAGATACTTTTAAAAGTGTTTAGGGATAAACAAAATATAAAAACCGTAAGACTAAGCTCAGACTATTCAGTAGAAACCATGTAAGCAAGAAGGCAATGGGATGACATACACAAAGCTTTGAAGGAAAATAGTTGTCAGTCAAGAACTGTATAGCCTGCAAAACTGTCTCTCAAATATGATGGCAAAATTAGGACATTCCCAGATACAGAGAAATTTAGGAAATTTGTAAAAACCAACTCACAACTACAAGAAATATTAAAGGGAGTCCTTTGGTTAGAAAACCAATAATACAAGGTAACAACTCAAGAACAGAACACAGAACAGTGCAAGTGGATATCAATCCAAATAGAGAAATCATAAAAATAAATCATATACGAAACACTGAAAACAGGGAAATGGAGACGTCATTAAGTAGACCTGATAATTAAAAAAATGGGACAAAAAGAGTATGTACTCATAGATCTTTCCTACAGAAAGAAAGTCAAAGTAACAAAGAAATTCAAGATTGGTTTAAATTTAGAAAAATTAAGGTAAACACTAAGATAACCACAAAGGAAACTATCAGTACCACACATCAAAACAACAAGAAAAACAAAAAGTCTCAAGAAGTATAAAACCACCAAAAGTGAAAAAGATGAAAACCAAAGAAAAAGGAGAATAAAAAATGAAATGGAAAGGGACTGTCCACACCACACATAAAAAGACACTAAAATGAAGGCACTAAGCTCATACCTATCAATAATCACTCTGAATGTAAATGGACTAAATGCACCAATAGAGAGACAGAGAGTGGTAGACTGGACTAAAACATTGACCCACCTATATGCTGTTAAAGACACAAACACAGAACTTACAGGATGAAAAAAATATACCAGGCTAACAAACGTTAAAAAAGGAGCAGGAGTGGCAATATTAATCTCTGATAAAATAGACTTTAAAGTAAAATCTACCACACTGAATAAGGAAGGACATTATACAATGGTTAACTGTTCAATACACCAAGGGGAAATAACAATATTAAATATCTATGCACACAACAGGCCTCCAAAATACATAAAACAAACACTACCTACACTGAAAACAGAAACATTCAGTTCTACAATAATAGTAGTAGGTGATTTCAACACACGACTCTCAGTGAAGAACATTTAGGAAAAATCTCAACAAAGACATGATTGTGATTAAATGGGACAATCAACCTACTTGACCTAACAGATATATATACAACATTCCACCCAACAGAAGCCAAGTATACCTTCCTTTCCAAAGCACATGGAAAACACTACAGAACTGACTATATATTTGGCCACAAAGCAACTGTTCACAAAATTCAAAGTACTGCAATATTACAAACATCTTTTCAGACCACAAAAATAGAAATCAATTATAAAAAAGAAGAAAAAAATCAAACACATGGAAATTGAACAATACTCAGCTCAAAAACAATTGGATTATAGAAGAAATCAAAGATGAAATAAATCCATGAGAATCAAATGTGAATGAAAACACATCTTACCAGAATCTATGGGACACAGCAAAAGCAGTGCTCAGAGGTCAGTTTACCTCAAAAAATGCATACATCCAGAAAGAAGAAAGGGCACAAACCAAAGAATTAACTCTACAACTCAAACAAGAGAAAAGAGAGTAGTGATAGAACCCCTCGGACACCAGAAGAAAGTAAATAATAAAAATTAAAGCAGAACTAAATGAAATAGAGAATAGAAAAATGATTGAAAGAGTTAACCAGATTAAAAGCTGGTTTTTTGAAAAGATCAACCAAATTGATAAAGCAAACTGACAAAAGAAAAACAAGAGAGGAAGGAAATAACTTAAGTAAGAAATGAGATGGGTGATACCACAACAGAACCAGCTGGAACTAAAAGAATCATAACAGAATAATTTGAAAAATTGTACTCTAATCAATTCAAAAACCTAGGGAAAATGGACAAATTTCTAGAAACACATCACCCACCCAAACTAGCACAAACAGAAGTAGAAAAAGAAATAAACCTAAGAAAAAGAAGAGATTGAAAAAGTAATTTAAAAACTCCCAACTCAAAAAAGCCCTGGCCTTACGGCTTCACTTGGAGAATTCTACCAGACTTTCTGAAACGATCTAACATCACTCTTAATAAAGGTATTTCAGAGCATAGAAAATGATGGAATACTCTCAAATTCATTCTATGAAGCCTGTATAATCCTGATACGAAACCAGGTAAAGACAGCACACAAAAAGTAAAATTACAGAACAATCTCTCTCATGAATTTAGATGCAAAAATTCTAAGCAAACTCCTAGCCAATATAATTCAGCAACATATCAAAAAATAACTTGCCATGAGAAAGTGGGATTCATACCAGGGATGCAGGAATGGATCAACATTAGAAAAACAATGTAATCAACTCAATTGATGCTGAAAAGACATTTGACGAAGTTCAACAGCTACACATGTTAAAAACTCTCAGCAAAATAGAAGAAGGAAAATTCCCCAAAATAATAACAGGCATCTATTGAAAGCCAACAGCCAACATTATTCTAAATGAACAGAGTCAGAAAGCACTCCCCTCAAGAACAGGAACCAGACAAGGATGCTCATTGATACCACTCTTATTCAACACTGTCCTGGAGGTTCTAGCCAGAGTAATCAGGCAAGGCAAAGAAATAAAGGGCATCCAAACTGGTAAGGAAGAATTAAAAGTATCTCTGTTTGCAGGTGATATGATCTTCTCCACAGAAGAAGCTAAAGAATCCACAAGAAAACTATAAGAACTAATAAAAGAGTCCAGCAAAGTATCAAGATACAAGATAAACATACATAAATCAGTTGGATTCCTTTATACCTACAAAAGAGACCATCAAAGAGAAAATCACCAAATCATTACCATTTACTATAGATCCTTCCAGGGAAACTCTGGTGGCTTAGAGGTTAAGTGTTGCATCTGTTAACCAAAAGGTTCTGCCAGAATCTTCCAGGAGCTCCTTGGAAACTCTGTGGAGCAGTTCTACTTCGTCCTATGGGGTTGTTATGAGCCTTAAGTGACTTGACAGCAATGGGTAGGTTTTATAGCTCCCGAAAAGTTAAAATACCTAGGAATAAATCCAGCCACAGATGTAGAAGTCCTATACAAAGAAAATTATATGGCTCTACTGCAAAAAACCAAAAGGCCCATATAAGAGGAGATACCTACCTTGCTGACTGATAGGAAGACTTAATATCATGAAAATCTCTATTCTGCCTTAAGAGATCTACAGATACAATGCAATCCCAATGCAAATTCCAATGACATTTTTTAATGAGATGGAGAAACAAATCACCAACTTACATAAAAAGAGAAGAAGCCCTACATAAGTAAAACATTACTGAAAAGACAAACAAAGTGGGAGGCCTCACTCTACCTGACTTTAGAACCTACTACATTGCTATGGTAGTCAAAACAGTCTGCTATTGGTACAAAAACAGATACACAGATCAACAGAACAGAATTGAGACTCCAGATATAACTGCATCCACTTATGAACAGTTGATATTTGAAGAAAGTCCAAAGTGTGTAAACTAGGGAAAATACAGTTTCTTTAACAAATGGTACAAGCAAAACTCGATATCCATTTGCAAAAAAAAAAAAAAAAAAAGCAAAGAAAGAAACAAGACCCATATCTCATTCCATGCACAAAAGCTAACTCAAAATGGATTAAAGACAAATATAAAATCTAATGTGATAAAGATCATAGAAGAAAATTAGGAATATTTTTCCTGGGAGCCCTAACGGACAGCATAAACAGACAACAAAATATTACTAACAATGCACAAACATAAGAAAACAGACAAATGGGAATTTCTAAAAATTAAACACATGCTCATCCAGACTTCACCAAAAGAGTAAAAAGACTACCTACACGAATCTGATCTGCACCTAATCTCTATATGCTACAAAATACTGCAAAACCTCAACAAAAAAAAGACAAATAACCCAACTAAAAAATGGACAGAGGATATGAATAGGTACTTTACCAAAGAAGACATCCAAGATTCTCACAAATGCATGGGGAAATGCTCGTAATCATTAGCCATCAGAGAAATACAAATCAAAACTACAATGAGATACCATCTCAACCCAACAACACTGGCATTAATTGAAAAACATAAAACAGTACATTTGAGAGGCTGTAGAGAGACTGGAACTCTTCTGCACTGATGGTGAGAATGTAAAATGGTACAACCACTTTGGAAATCAATCTGACACTTTCTTAAAAAGCTAGTAATAGAAATACCATTAAGAGTCTGCAATCCTACTTCTTGAAATATATCCTAGAGAAATAAGGGCTGTTACACAAGCAGATACGTGCACGCCAACACTTATTGCAGCACTGTCCACAATAGCAATTAAATGGAATCAATCTAAGTGCCTAACAACAGATGAATAGATAAATAAACTATGGCACATTCACACAATGGAAAACTATGCAATGATAAAGAACAATCATGATTTTAGGAAGTATCTCGTAACGGGAAATCATCTGGAAGACATTACGCTGGGTGAAACTAGTCAGATGTAAAAGGAGAAATATTGTATGAGACCATATTATAAAGACTTTAGAAAAGGTTTACACACAAGAGAAAATAATCTTTGATGGCTAGAACGCTGGGGAGGGAGGAAGAGCGGTATTCACAGATTAGACAGTGGACAGGAATTGGGTTAGGTGAAGGGACTGACAGCACACAGTACTAAGGAGGTTAGCAAAACTGGACTACACCAAAAGATGAAAGGTTTCCTAAATACAATCCAAGAGTTCGAAGGACAGAGTAGCAGGGACAAGGGTCTGGGGACCACTTTTTCAGGGGACAGCTAGGCTAATTGGCCCTAAGATTTTATAAGAAAATATTCTGCATCACATTCTGGTGAGTGGTGTCTGGGGTCTTAAAAGCTAGCAAGCAGCCCTCTAAGTAGCATCAATTGATTCCAATCTACCTGGGGCAGAGAAGAATGAGAGACATCAAAGACTCGAGGAAAATACAAGCTTAGCAGATAGAAGGTGCCATTACGATCCAGAAACTACATCAGCATGAGACCAGAAGAACTAGATGGTGCCTGGCCACCACCAATGATTGCCCTGACAGGGAACAGAACGTAAAGTTCTTGACGTTGCAAGGGAAAAGTGAATGTGCAGAACTAGAACTCTATTAAAAGACCACACTTGATAGTCTGTCAAATTGGAGGGACCCCTGAAGTCATGATCCCAGCTGAAACCCATACTGAAGCCTACTCTTCAGACAAAGATTGGACTGGATTTTAAGACGTTGGCAAAGAATATGTTTCTTGGTTTAAATATACACATGAGGCTACCAGAGCAGCTCCTCTGTAGAGGCAAGATGAGAAGGCAGAGGGAGACTCAAGTTGGCTGAATAGACACAGGAAGTACAGGCTGGAAAGGAGCAGTGTGCTGTCACAGAGCTGCACAGTGCTGTCCACTTGGGGTTTTATATGACAAATTGAATTGGACTGTAAACTTTTACTGAAAGCACAATAAAACATCTTTTTAAAAAAGTACAGGATAGGATCCTACATTCAAAAGCTTGATGAGAGCTCAAGATTTACACACAATCTAACAAGAATAGTAAAAGAATACATACAAATGTGGTAAAATACAGACAATTAAAATCTAAAACTCATTGTCTGGATAACAAACGATAATGTCAATCAAGAGGGACAAGATTGCTATTAGCTAGAGAAATTGGATGAGTTTTACAGTGTGATGATGTGGCTTGAAGTGATTCAGAATTAATTAGAAGAAAGAAAGGTGGCTTCTGTTTTAATATTCTTCTACTATTTCACTCTTAAATCTACGACTTCATGTTGGGATGACATAAATAACCAGACATGCAATCTCAATTTCTTTGCTACTTAATTCAAATATACAATCACCCTGATTAAATTCCAAAGCTGTCAGGGATGAAAGCACTTGTTCATCAAAACACTTCACCAAAAAAAGTGAAAAGATGAGTTTTTGACTGGGCAAATATCTTTGGACACCATCTATCTAACAAGAATCTAAGGACCAAAATATATACAGAAATGAACAACTTAACAACCAAAAAACAACCCAATCACAAAATGGGCAAAGGACTTTAACAGCCATTTCATCAAAGACGACATTTAAATGGCCACCAAGTACGTCTAATGAAATCAAGACACAGTAGTGATGCTCATTGTTATTAGCCATTAGAGAGATGCAAATCAAAACCATATGATTCTACACCCATTCGAATTTTGTTTTGGTTTTTTAATTAGGATGGCTAAGATTTTTTCTTTTTTCTTTTTTTTAAGAAAAGCAAAAATAACAAATATTGGCAAGGATGTCAGGAACTGAGAACTCCTATTCATTACGGATGAGGAGGCAAAATGGTACAGCCACTGTGAAAAACAGTGTAGTAGTTCCTCCGAAAACTACAAATAGATCTACCATATAACCCACCACCTGCAGGTATATAGCCAAAAGACTCAAAAACAGAGACTCAAATACACATTTGTACATCAGTGTACACTGTAGCACTATTCACAGTAGCTGATAGGTGGAAACCACCTAAATACTCATAACAGATGAATGCATAATCAAAGGTCTGACAATTAAGTCTGTGGACTTAATTGTTTAAAGTGCTACATACCTTATTGCTGAATATCACTGTGGCCATGTTCTAAGTCCTCCCCTTGGGAAGCTATGCACTGACTCCAGCACCTAGTCCACTCTTCAAAACAATTTTGGAACTCTTTCTGGAATGGCCATTGTGTATGGTGGCAAGTTGGCAAGTCTACAAATTTAACTGAATAGTTGCCTGTGAGGGAGTTTTTAGCCAGTAAACAAATAACTGCATGGGAATACCCTCAGTACTCACCTGATCTGACCCCCAGTGACTTTTTTTTACCTGCAGATAAAGGAAATATTGAAAGAAAGAGATTTTGATGACATTCGGGACATCAAGGATAAGATGATGACAGCACTGATGGCCGGCCATTCCTGAACAAAACTCCAAAATTGCTTTGAAGGGTGGACTAGGCACTGGTGTCAATGCATAGCTTCCCAAGGGGAGTGCTTTGGAGGTGACCATAGTGATATTCAGCAGTGAGGTATGTAGCAGTTTCCCTAGGATAAGTTTGGGAACTTAATTGGCAGTCCTCAGACATGCAATGGAATGCTACTCAGCCAGTAGTAGAAAGGAAGTCTGCATACATGCTACAAATGGATGGAGCCTGAAGACACTATCCTGAGTGAAATAAATCAATCACAGAAGGACAAATATTGTGTTACCTCATTCATATAAAACTGAAAATGAAACTCACTGCCATCAAGATGATGCCAGCTCATAGCACCCTATAAGATGGAGTAGAACTATCCATAGCTGCCAACCATTTGGTTAGCAGACATAGCACTTAACCATTATGCCTCCAAAGTTTCCATATCACATATATAAAGGGGCAAAAAAAGAAGAAGAAAAGGCAAAGGTACAGAAAACAGTCTATTAGTAGTTACCAGGGTCTGGAGAAAGGAGGTTAACTGTGGTAGAAATATTGTATTCATTAAAGGTAGGGTTACACAACTGCGTGATGAAATTGCTGTCAATAAGTTGTATACCTGTGAAAGACTGAATTGGCGAAAGTTGTAAGTATTTACAACAGACACACACACAAAAAAAGGAGCAGCTGTTGAGGGTGCTTATATACAACCAAAAACGTCTGGATTTGTTTTCTTTGTTTGGAGGTTTAGGGTCGAGTTTCATGATCCATCACATTTAATTGGCCTACTAACAGTCTCTGTTCTATCTCCTAATCTGGGACAATAAAAGTTTGCAAGTGGCCAGTCAAAGTACAACAATTGGTCTGTATTCACCTGGAACAACAGAGGAAGGAGAGTCAGGAACAGGAGAAGGAAGTGGAATGTGCAGCTAACTGCTTCCATGAACAACTGCCTCCTTTGCCAGGAAATCAGAAGAAGTGAATGGTGCCCAGCTCTGTTACTAAAGATTTTGATCAAGGATTCCACAGAAGAATCCTGATGAAAAGAGGGGAAGGCAGAAAAGATACTCAACTTCTGACAGACTCCAGATGTCCTAGAGCCATAAAAGCTGGAAAAACCCTTGAAACTACTCTCATGAGATAATTCTTAATCCTCAAGCCAAAAATATTTCCTGAATTTCTGTTAAAACCAAACAATAGTTTACCTTAACTAATTAAAAAAAAAAAAGTCTGCGCTTAGCACGATGCTACTACATAAAGAACTATCTATATCGGATCAAACAGACAACAGCAACTTGCAAGATTAGAGAAAAACCTTAGAGGGCAGTGAATTTATGTTAATGAGAAAGGAACAACTTGAAACAGGAGGATGAGAATGATTAAACAACTGGAAGAATATAATTAATGTCACTAAATGGTACACACAGAAATTGTCTAAAGATATATGTTTTGCTACGTACATGATCAACACCAACAGAAAAATAAATAAAATTATATATAGATATATATTAGACTTCAAGGGGAGTGCATGAGAGCATATATCTCTGTTCTCAAGTATTCTTAAAAATTAGGTGGAAAATATAAAATTAACTTACAGAAAAACAGTAAGAGACCAATAAAGATACTATATAAATACGTGCCTTAAAAAAAAAAAGAAGCAAATGCAGCAGCTTTAATGTTAACCTAGTCAAGAAATATGCACAAAATGCCCCACTGTGGGACCATTATTTGTACCATCATTGCATTACTGGAAAAATGCCATTAAACCCACTACCATGGAATCTATTCTGACTCATAGCAACCCTATAGGATCAAGTAGGACTTCCCCATAGAGTTTCCAAGGAGCACCTGATGGATTTGAACTGCTGAACTTTTGGTTAGCAGACATAGTACTTAACAACTATACTACCAGAGAGGCAATATTAATCTGTAACTATAATAAATTAATAGTTTATAATTTCTTAGCTGCATTATTTTGATTCCCAGTAACACGATACAAAATCATTATTTCTCAGGCTCTAACAATCATATAGGGTTCCCCTTCCTCACACATCAATTTCTCCAGAATCATTCTAGCAATTCAATATGGTCTGAATGTAATCCTCCACACCATCACCACTGGTGGCTGAAGATAACTCTTGATGCTGTGGAGCTATTACCAGGATTGCCAGGTCAATGAATTCAGATGCCCTTATCCAGGACACTTCCGCCTACCTCTCCACTACTTCTTAGAATGGTAAGATTGGTCTAGCCCTTCGTGGTTGGTTCTACCATGCTCCCATCACACTCTACTTCCACAGCACCTTGAGTAAGGAAGGGACTCTTTAAGCATGTTTGCCACACTCTATTAAGCAAATTTTGCCTTCTATATCTTAAAGAATTTTTAATGAAAAACACTTTCACTTTTCATTCTGCTTTTTAACTGCAGTCCTCTTCCCTCAGATCCCGGCATGAATTCATGTGCACTAAGCTGAGGGAAAATATGGAGGACTTGCATTCTGCTGTTTTTAGAGCTGCCCTCCCTCTTTCTGAAGCTGTGCTCTCTAAAGTGCAGTCAGTCCTGCTTTCCTTAGGATGAGCTCTTTCCTGAGACAATCTTCTGACCTTGCAAGCAAAAGATCCTTGATAGGTCCAACTGTCTAATTATCTTGACATGCCCAGACATGCCTGGAGTCTAGGGAGAATATGGTGTAGGCTCTGGCTGCATGTATTATTTATTCACAGTTCCTCTGAGTATTCTCTGGTATAACCCGGAAGCCAACAACTTTAATGGGTCACAAGACTATTTCTGGTCTTTCTCTCCAAACTATAAACTCAAACTCCAAATTTTAACTTAGGGGGCAACAAAAACTTCTGGGGAAAAAAAAAGTGAAGCCTGGGAGATAAAACTTAACTGCCTTATTATGAATAAAACTGTGTTACATGATTTCCAAAATCAGAATCTTAATGTTCAACGTCTACACTCAGTTGCTTACTATGACATACAGTCTTTCCTCACAATTAGGGATCTTTCTCTCCAATTACACCTCCCAGGGAACCCTAGATGGGCCCTCTGGGAGCTGGCAGGTATGTTCCTCACTAGGATACTGTGCCTGAGGGCTCACTGCTATTGCCATTCTCCTGCTCTGTTGCCCTTGTCACTCTGCCATCCTTGAGTTGCTACCAGCCTCTGGAAGACCACTAAACCAGGAGCTTTTCTCTCCCTCTGGACAGCAAGAAAATTTGTACTTGTCTTCAACAGGTCTTCTACACTACACAACTGTTAGGCTTCTAACCACAAAGTCCTTCCTTGTCTTCATGCCAAAGTCCCTTCTCTCTCGAGCACAGGACACTCCGATGAGGAAGTGCACGTATTTGTATTAAAGCATCTTCATCTACTCTTGTTCTTTTCCCGCTGTAGTTCTCCTTCAGTTACCCAGCATCCCTCACTACTGCCCAGCATCCTTCAAAATTCCTCTACCTCCCATACATGTGTGAATCCTAATTCTGACCTCTTTCAAGTTCCCTTCTGTAAAGCTCTAAGCCCCATGGAAAGCATCCGGTTCAGTGTATCAGAATAATACATGAACTATTATTTCTAGGAGTAAAAAAACTTCTACAACTTACAACGAGCATAAAGAAATTCCCTAACACACTATGTCTTGCAGCGGAGGTGCCAGGATAAACAGAGGAACTCTAGGGAGGTCATGTGACCTAACACCACAGCCTTGGAGCCACACCTATGCACTAAATTATGGTTCTGTTTCCATTTAGGAGCAATCTAAAAGAAGGGACTTATCTTTGTAAGTGATCAGAAGTGGATGAAATGAGGTAGGTGATAACAGAGTCATTTACCTGATAACAGCTATGAAAAGGAAGAGGCTGGCCCAGAGTAGTAGCTAATGTCTCCAAAAAAACTCCCTTCATAAAAGAGTCCATGAGGACTAAAACATAACATACACCTTCAATATTCAGAACTTTATCAACATGATATAATACATGCAATCCAATGACAACCTCAAAAGTTTGTCTTTTTTAATACCTCAACTAACGATGCTCTGAGGCCGACTGGTTGAGTTATGTGAACAAGTACGCCATAAATCATTCCTCAAAATTTAATAGCTATTTGTAGAAACTGAGTTTCTCTTTCAGATTTTTCAGTGGCTATTACTAATAACAATTTCTGTATTTCTTTACAAATACTTTAGATGATGGTGTCAGGCATAGGACCACAGACTTGTACTTCTGCTTTAAACTTTATGCTTAGAATCCAAGAACAGAAAAAAGACCACTGGAAAACAGTAAGAGAATATTAAATAGAAGATGCTACTCTCAAAGCACAATTTAGCACTAATGGGGGGAAAATAATTTCCTATATAGAGATGGTTTGGGATTTTAAAAATGTCAGATATTGGCCATGGTCCTTGCCTTTGAAACATATTCCCTTTTGAAAAGCAAAATCTAAATGACAGAAATACTCATCATTTATTTCATACAGAAACTGACTTCAAAATAGACATCATTTATTGGTAGAAAACTTAATTCATATTCCATATGCCAATTAGCTATTCTTTGAGATAACTGGGAAGATATTTTTAAGTTCCCTTTGTGCGTTTCACAAAAAGCAACAAAGCACAATGTGATACCAACTGTCATTAAATATGAGAGCTTTGTTCTTGGAAATCATAGTTTTTTTAAATCCATGAAATGAAAGATGTATCACAAAATCTTTGAATCTGTACACTTCATCCATGTTTGAGCTTTTTAGCAATAGAAGAAATAGTTAACCCAATTAAATTTAGAGGTAAAAGAGTCACAATACACAGAAATGGAACACTCTAAGTATTGTTTACTTTCAAGATAACCACTATGCCAATACCAAAACATATCATACATACATTCTTCTTTACTCTGCTATCCATTTAAAAGACCATTCTATCTTTCTACATCCCTTCACCAACTAATTGGGAAAAATATATATAGCTATGTTACACTTCTACTTCCTCACCTTCTATTCATATTTAGTGTTATAACTGAAATAGCTCTCTCAAAGGAGCTAAATGCAGCAGTCCTTTCTTAGTCTTCCTGGTCTTCAGTTTATCTGCATCATCTTATCTTTGCCTCTCCAGATGCACTCTCCATCTTTCTGCATCCTACTCTTGGGCTTTGGGAGCCCGACCTGTATAAACTGCACCCACCTGTTACCTTCCACTCTGCCTCCTTGTCCATTCAGTCAAAAGGGGTTTACAGGTTGCAGATCAAAGGAGAGTGAGGTTTTTTATTGCCCTAGCTTCCTCCCTGCTAGGTGCCTCTACCACAGCCACAGCCACTGCCAAGCAGTCCTCTCCACTAAGCTACCCTTCCTGGCTCCAGTGAGTGCTTCCTTCTCTTGCTCCTTCGGACTTGGAGTTTATCCTCTGCCAGGACTATGTCCATCCCTGGAGTCTTTGTGAATTGCTTTCTTTTCTTGGTTTCTGGATTATACTTTTATCAGTGTGATAAAATTCATGTAATCCAATTACAGGCTCAATAATTAATAGTTTTTTTAAAAAAAATATTAATTCTGCCTCCTTGACTGCTCTTCCTTGGTGGTTGTTTTCAAGGTTCTATGGTAACTTTCATTTCCCTTAGTAATAATGCTATAGCCTTAGCACCAGGCTTCTCTGCCTCATTGATGGACATAGAAAAAATACAGAAAAGTGTGGTTTAGCTATAACCCTAGCATTTCCAACACATACACAGAGAGGCAGGGAGTGTACACACATCTTTAGGGCATATATTTTTTTTCTTAAAAAAATACTCTTGGAAAATTATAAAAATAACACATTTACCAAAACCAGAGAAACAAAGCCAAAAAAAAAAGTAAAGAAAAAAGTTAATGCTCTTCCCCAATGCTTCTGCATCTTTCCCATTCACCTCATCACCCCCCAGCTACCTTGATCTTGATAAGAATGTTAACACCCAACTAGTCTTCTTGCAAACCTATCTCCATGGTATTCAAACCTACTCCTACACACACACACACACACACACACACACACACACACACACACACACGAGGATGGGAATTCTTATTTTTACAAAAACTAAGAGCATTCTATATTTTATTTTTCAACTTGTTAGCTATAAATCTAGTTCAGTACTTTGAAAAGGCTCATAATATTACAAACTAAATGTACAGTAACTTACTTAATCAGTTCTCTCCTGACAGACATTTGAATTGTTTCTGATGGTTTTTGCTACTACAAACAATACTACAGTAAACACCCCAATGCATACATTATTAGTGATGCATATATTTATTTAAACTGGACTCCTAAAGGTAGGATTACTATGACAAAAGTACATATATTTTCAGTTATGATTCCATTGTGTTCTCAAGAGAGTACAGCAATACATTTCCTGTCAATTTAATTCCTGTATTGTTTTATATGAGTATGATATTACATAACTTTTAATCCTATTTTCTCTGTAAATAACTACAAGTAATTTTCTATGTACTATATACTTTCTGTAATAATCTTAAATGGCTGCATACAACCCTCAATCCTGTGAAGCTGCTTTAAAATGTTACTAGAATTGCATCAAACCTTTACATTAACATGGGAAGAATTTCTATCTGCTCTCATAATGTATGCCCAGAGAGAAATCAAATCTTTCATAGCATTATTATCTACGATAAAATATATTACAAATATGCCTGCTCAACTCTTTATCAACTGACCTTAATACATCTTTTGATGGGCACAAGAACTGATCAAATGATTCACAGTATCAAGAACTATGCTTGGGGCAAATGTTTCCATTTCCCCTTCAGTGACTTCAAAGAAAAGTGGCCATGAAATTGTTCAAGAACACTCTAAAGCATTGGACATTTTCCTGAATATGGTGATCTAAGCTCCTTGTGACTCTTTTGACATTAGAAGTATCTATTCAAACCAAGGAAAACCTGGTGGTGCAGTGGCTAAGTGGTACAGTTGCTATCCAGAAGGTTGGCAGTTCAAATCCACCAGGAGTTCCTTGGAAATTCTATGGGACAGTTCTACTCTGTCTACAGGGTCGCTATGAGTCAGAATTGACTTGACAGCAGTGGGTTTTCAAAATGAAAGCCAGCCAAATGGAAAGCAATCCCAGTACCATGCCCCAATAACACTGCTATGCAGGTTAGCACAACCCCTAAAGGCCCTCAAAGGTCTGAGAAAATACCCCATTCCACAAAGGAGTGAGAACACTTTATAGCAGGCTCTCCAACACAGAGAAATACTATAAAACCAGCTCCAAGGTGAGCAGGGGAGAAAATCACCCCTTGGGAAGACAACACTAGCTAGCTGCTACTCACTGCTAGTATATGGTCTGTGAGACACAACAGCCCTAGACAAGGCATTCCTGTGCACAGGCCTTAAAATGAAGAGCTGGACAAATCACAAAGGTGGCTGTGGGTCAGTCAAAATCCTCTGTGATGTTTCTATCCTCTTTCTTTCTTGTGTGGATGGTAATGGCTTTAACTGCAAGGTCCTGTGAGATGGAAAAGGGGATTTCACTGCTTCCTGGGAATTACTTCTTACCTATAACACTAAAGAGTCTTCCAACTAGAAAAGGATTTGATTACTTTTGCCAGACTTAATCTCTTACTTGAGAAGTTAATGAGACCTTTTGATTATCTTAATCACATCACTTCAATAAAATCTTTCGATGTTATTTCCACAGGAAATAAATGTCCACAGGTCATAAACTCAGCCTGGTTAATAGCTAACATGGGAGAAAGTAAGAGAACAGATTCAAATACGGGGCCAGGGCATGGTGATGATAAATGAATTCTATCCTTCCATCTAGGCTTCTGGGGGCTTTCTGATGCCTCTGCTGGAGTTGGTGGGAGGAGAAATTAAGTGAAAGACAAAGGCAATAACAAACAGGAAAAGCCTTCCTGTATGGACCCAACAGTGATAGGAAGTCATTGAAGGATCCAGAACATAAAGGGGACTCAAGGCTACTGATAAGGGTAGTTTGAGAGAAGAAAGGGGACAAGAACAGAGGATATGCAGATATTTGGATACAAATCAAAGATACTATCTAGAAAAGTCCTTCACTCCTTCACTCATTTCTCTCAAAGCAGGGCCAAAAAGAGAGAATTACTGATGTCCTGGCAGAAGGCTTAAGAGAAGGCATCTATCCCAGATAAGTATCTCTCCTACTCCCATTCTCTTTCCCCTTCCAATGTCTGCTTTCATAAGTTTAGAAGCATGAGATGTCTCCCTGGCAAGGAATGCTTATAATTCTTATTCCTTGCTCCTGAAAGTACTTCTGAAGATCTCCATGAAAGCCAGTAAGCAAATTAAGGGAACCATTACGGACAACCGCATGGAGACATCAAGAGACAGTGAGACTATTCATTGCACTTATCCCTTAGTGGGTTCACGGTCAGCCACCAAGAGAAACATAATACTCTCTGTGTGCCTTCCCTGACCCAGATTAAAATGTGTTGCCATCAAGTTGATTCTAACTTATAGTGACCCTATAGGACACATGTTTCCAAGGAGCACTTGGTGGATTTGAACTTCACCCTTTGGTTAGCAACCATATCTCTTAACCACTATGCCACCAGATAGTTACTTATATACAAAAAAGGAGAACAAGATAATGAAACCCAATGTCATCAAGTCAATTCTGACTTACAGTGATCCTTTAGCACAGAGTAGAACTGTCTCATAGAGTCTTCAATGAGTAGCTGATAGAATGAACTGCAGACTTTACGGTTTACAGCTGAGCTCTTAACCACTATCCTACTAGGACTTCCAAAGTCCACAGAAAAAAAAGAATTTTCATCACCAGTATCCTATGATATATGACATAAAACCCACAACTCTATGGCTTTACTAGAGAAGCAAATTGGTTATACATTGAAAGTATCAAGTCTTACCAAACTACGATAGATACACTGCAAAAAAAGAAGATGAAAAGCATTTATAACATTTTTAAGAAACCAACTCCAGATAAATGATTCACATAGAGAAGCTCAAAAAATGTCAAGAGTTTAAAATACATGGAGAACTTTTAAAATTCTTCTTTCTCAGACAGGTATTTTTATCTCGGAACATAGGAATGATGTTTTCTGTAACATGTAACAGACCATATATCATGTTACAAGCTACCCTCTAGACAAAGCATGACCATGTGCTATTAAAAGATCGCTGAAAAGAATACATTATGTACACAACGGCATACAAACCCCCGAGCATTTGGCCACACTGTCCTAGAAAAGATAGTGAATACAGAAGTGACATTTCTTATATGCCGTCTTTTTTGTTCTTCAGGCCACTTAATGAACCCCTCAAATTATCTTCATGTCAAGTTTTCAACTACATTAAGAACATAATCCATATTAGTCCTGCAACATCTTTTGAGTAAGAAACTATGTCATACCAATAGCTTATAAATGAAATATAGCTTTCAAATAAACAGTTACACCATGCTTGTTTTAGAAATTAAAAAATCAGAGTAAAAACAAGTGAACCAAGCTTCTTCAAGGCAGACTGAATTCATCTCTGCTCTGGTAATAGATAGATGATAGATAGATAGATAGATAGATAGATAGATGAGAGATAGATAGATAGATAGATAGATAGATAGATAGATAGATAGATAGATAGATAGATAGATAGATAGATAGATAGATAGATAGATAGATAGATAGATAGATAGATAGATAGATAGATAGATAGATAGATAGATAGATAGATAGATAGATAGATAGATAGATAGATAGATAGATAGATAGATAGATAGATAGATAGATAGATAGATAGATAGATAGATAGATAGATAGATAGATAGATAGATAGATAGATAGATAGATAGATAGATAGATAGATAGATAGATAGATAGATAGATAGATAGATAGATAGATAGATAGATAGATAGATAGATAGATAGATAGATGATAGATAGATAGATAGATAGATAGATAGATAGATAGATAGATAGATAGATAGATAGATAGATAGATAGATAGATAGATAGATAGATAGATAGATAGATAGATGAGAGATAGAGAGATAGAGAGATGATAGATACATAGATAGACAGATACACAGATAGACAGATACACAGATAGACAGATACACAGATAGACAGATACACAGATAGACAGATACACAGATAGACAGATACACAGATAGACAGATACACAGATAGACAGATACATAGATAGACAGATACATAGATACATAGATGATAGAGCTTTTGCCATAAAATAATTGCATGTATAGAGGTAATCATCAATAACAAAGAAACCCTCCAACCATACAGAGAAGCAAAGTTACACTGTGCTGTGCTTTTGCTCTTCTGCTCAGAGTATCCTCACAAATCCAAAAACTACTCCAGCAGAAACAACAGCAGAATTGAGGTGCAATGGCCAATTACCCAGTGTTAGCATCAGACTCTATGACAAGTTGCTACATCTCTCTGCCTATTCCTGTTTTTTTGAGAGTCCTGTGTTAAGCAACGAGGGAGGCAACTTCAGAGCATACCAAAAAAGAAAAAAATCATTTAAAAAGCATTTTTTTTTCTGGAAGCAGATACACTTTTTGCCTCCTAAGTCAGTATCATCTTCACCATCTCCACAGTGCCCTATACTATTCTCAGTTTTGCTACAGGCCTAGGGATTTGGGTTGTTTATTAGCCAGTCTCTAAATAGCATGAGCAGGCGGACTGATCTTTGATTTACCCAGGAAGAGATTTAAAACATCTTATGCAGGAACTAACCTGGAGGTGACTGATGCTGAAGCCAATGTGTGTTCTTGCCTGGCCCCAAGCTCTTTTCCAGAGGTTCCCCAGGCACCAACCGAGGTTGGCCTGCTCTGAGGGAAGGTGAGCTGTCTCCTTTGGTCTCCGTGACCTTTGCAGAGGATGGTGGCTCCAACGTGTCAGCAGGGGGAAACTCAGAGAGAGCACCACGCTTTCTAGCAAGAGGTTCATGAAGAGCAGCTTCCCTCTCACCAGGCAGTGAAGGGAGTCGGAGGATCCTGTGATGTTGCTGAGGGCTGGGGAGCCTCGGAGATACGGGAGAGGAAACAGGTGGCATCCGTCTGTGTGTTCTGGACTGGGACTGGGGGGATGAATTATTAAATACCACGCCAAGAGCTGCCAGAGCTGCAGCGGACGGCCTCTTCTCACCATCTCCGGGTTGTGAGGAGTCAGGGCCTGCAGTGTGCGGCAGATGCAGATACAAGGTTTTGTGGCCACTCAGAGGCAACCCAGTTCTCTTCTTGCTTCTGGTTTCTGGGAGGGTGTGGGTGGCTTTTGTGCTGACGGGGAAGCCCAGTCTTTTCCCTTCAGATGTTTCATCTAACTTCTCACTCTCTATCACCTTCAGGAGGACCTTGTTTACAGCCCCCTCAGCACTGGCTAAGGTACTAGAAGCAGAGGCTCTTAATCTGGCTGATAGCTGGTCTCCTTGCTGCTCGTTGCCCCACAGTCTGGAACCCTGAGCCCCAGCCTCAGCTCCTGGGAGAGTAAGCAAGTCGGCTTTGGGTATAAACTCAGCCTGGGCTTCTGGACAAACGGCAACCCTCGTCTCATCCTCAGCATGCATCTGAACTATTTGCTGCACTTGAATTGACAGATTCTGGACTTTGGCCACCACTTTGGAAACAGGTTTCTTCCAGCAAGTCTGTACAGCTGACTTCTCCCTCCAGCCCCTCTCTGCCTCTGGATGCTTCTCAGGGTCCTTGTGGTTATCAGACAAACCTGGCTGCTGATGTCCCAGTCTGTGAGGTCTCCTCTGTGGCCCCTGAACACCATCATCTGCTGCCTCGGTGGAGTGATCAGGAAGCAGCTCTCCTCTCTTAAGCCCAGTGTCCTCAGAAGCCACCCCAAAGATCCCAAAGCCAGACTCTGCATCCCTCGTCCTGGGAATCTCTGGGGGGCAGCTCTCTCTCCTCTGCAGGGATGTAGTGAGTGCCCCATCGAGAAGCAAGTTCCCTCTTTTGTCCAGGAGACCAGGCCCTGCCCGAGAAGGAGGAAAAGAGTTGCTAGAATAGATGTCGTACCTCCCCATCTGAGCAGCTGATTCCTGTTCCCCATGTCTTTTTCTTCGTATCCTTTTCTGCGGGAGTGGCTGAAAGCTCTCTCTCCTCCCACCAAACCTTCGGGGCTTTTTGTTCCCTTGGGTGCTCCTCTTATTGAGTAAACCCACCGGGGGTTCCCCCTGCCAGTCACTGGCACTCTGGAAACAGTCATCTTCGGGCGCCAGGCTCACCGACAGCTCAGGTAGCTTCCCCTCCTGGTTGCCCATCGTAATCCCCAGGATATGATCTGAACTCAGCAGGTTAGCGAGCAGTCGCTCCCTCTCTGCGGTGAGTCTGTACAGCTCAGTCAGAATGTCTTTCGTGGGCGTCTGCTTGAAAAATATGTCGCCTGGATGTTCTTTTGGCCAGTGGCTGAGGCTGATGAGGTCTGACCCCTCTCTGACTTGGTAGCAGTTATGAAAGCCTTTATTGGATTTGTCTAGAGTTACAGTGCCCTTGTATGAAAATCCTCTGACTTCCCCCCTTGGAAGATAGAAGCTGATGTAGCAGAGTTCAATAATGGGCTTATGCAATTGGAGGAAACAGTGAGTGCCTTCCATTATGCCTACCTAATTATTCATGCCTTGGAGATGCTGGTCTGTGGTCAGGCTTCCCAGGCTCCGGTGCTGGGGCATGTGATGGTGGGTACGCAAGGAAAGCAGCTGACAGTCATTTCCAGCAATGAGACTGCCTGTTAGAAGAACAGGGGAAGAAAGCAGCTTGTCTAACAGAGTGCACACACATCACACACCATAATAAATCAGAGCAAAACCATGACTTATCCTTCTTGGGTTGATCTCAACCATCTCGAGGTACAGATCAAGAGACTGAGTTCAAACTTTTCCCCATTCTGCACCACCCTTGACCAAGAGAGCCTTTCTACACCTGAGAGTTGGGAGAGTACTCTAAATTTAACCCCAGTATAAAAGCTCACGTTGCCCATAGGGACTCCCTACATAGCCTAGTGCAGATTTCAACTTCTCTAGGTCTCTATTTGTGTTATTCTAGAAAATAAAGCCACCATACCTCCCACAACTCCTGAGGAAAGGGAACATTTGGGATCCTGAGAAAACACGTCTATTTTAATAGCTCATGATTATAACACTATTTTGCAAAGATGAGCCCAGCCTTTTACTCCCCAAAAAGTACCTTCTAACATCTGATAGTAAACCCTGGGTGGTGAAAATGGTTAACACACTCAGCTGCCAACCAAAAGTTTGGTGGTTTGAGGCCACCCATAGGTGCCTCAGAAGAAAGGCCCTTTTGAAAAATCAGCCAATGACAACCCTATGGAGTTACAGTTCCACTATGACACACATGAAGCTGTCATGAGCTGGAACTGACTGGATGGAAATAGTCTGACATTTGGTACTAACTACGTATTTAATTTACAGCACAATGTGAGGGAAAGGTATTAGGCTAAAAATCTGGAGGCTCTTTTGAATACATCTCACTGTCAGCTGAAAGAGCTGACTGAACATTGAAAAGGCCCTAAATAACTAACTCATCCATAGTTTTAATCAAGGTTTTTGTTTGTGTTCTACTTCTTGTCTGTGAAGGCAAATGGAACAGCAGAAGAAAAGCAAAAATCTGCAAGTCACTGCTGTGTAGATTTTACCCTGTGTGGATTTTCAGTGACTTCACCACCGAAGTGGCTGATAGGACACTTAAGCAGTGCGGGTGGCTGCTCCCTCGTGTGATCTGAGGGACAGCAGGAAAGCCGACGGCCTCAAATATTAGCATCCCGTCACACAAATATGTGGCTTAGAATTCTATATTTTAAAATATTTAGTTTTTTTAAATTAAGGAATCAAGGATTGAATTGTGTTCCCTAAAAATGTGTGTGGTGGTTTGTCTGGGCCCTGATACCTGGTATTGTGTGATGTTTCTCCAAGTTGTAAATCCTGCCTCTATGAGGTTTATGAGGGTGGGTGGGCAGCAGTGTGTAGGCTGGGACAGGACTCAAGGTGTTAGGTTGGTTTTTACCTTAAGGCAGCCTCTTGAGATACAAGGATAGAAGCTAGCAGACAGATTTGGGGACCTCATACCACCAAGAAACAGTGCCAGTAGTTGGGCACATCCTTTGGCAAAGTCCAGGGCCCCTATGCCTCAAAAGCATCTAGTCTAGAGGAAGATTGACAAGTACCTTCCTCCAGAGCTAGAAGAGAAAGCCTTACCCCAGACATGACAGCCTAAATTTGGACTTTTAACCTACTGAACCGTGACAAAACAAAATGCCTCTTTTTAAAGCCACCCGCTTGTATCTCTGTTATGGCAGCACTAGATGACTAAAACATAAGGTATTAACCAGACTTCAGGACTCAGATACTTAAATGAAATCCCCTCAGAAAGGGTAATGAAATAACTACTTATTAATCATTGATCTCTTTGGTGACTTGTTTTCTTCAGGTCTTTCAAAACTCGTTCTAAACACACAAACAAACAAAGCTTGAATGGAAGAAGGGATAATGAAGGGAAAGTTTTGTAGTAAGCATTCCTTGAAAAAAGACAGACTAAACTGAGAGAAATAAAACAAAGGTAAAAAAATGGAGACATGTGGTCAGCCAAGACGTATCTAGAGGACTTGGAGGACCCAATGAAAGGGCCAGAAGGGCATGAAGGGAAAAAGCACACCACTTACCAAAGATATCAATTTTCTAAGCAGCTCATCGCATTCATGGAGCCCTGGTGGTGCACTAGTTAAGTGCTATGCTGCTAACCAAAAAGTCAACAGTTTAAATTCACCAGATGCTCCTTAGAAACCCTATGGAGCCATTCCACTCTGTCCTATACAGTTGCTATGAGTCAGAACTGACTGGACAGCAATAAGTTTAATAGGTGACTCTCATTCACCTTAGACATATTTCCAAAACCTTTATAAAAATGTTCTGGCCTTTCCTAAAGATGGACTTACATACACCAAAATAAAAAACTAAACCCACAGCCATCAAGTCAATTATAACACACAACAACCCTATAGGACAGAGTAGAACTGCTCCATAGTGTTTCCAAGGAGCAGCTGGTGGATTCTAACTGCTGACCTCTTGCTTAGCAGCTATAGCACTTAACCACTAAGCCCCCAGGGTTTCTGTACATGTGTATAAATATATTATATTTAATTGGCACAAACTCTGGATATATCTAAATACTCACAGGGGATAGGATTCTTTATTTCAATATTTTTTAATCATGTATTTTATAAAAACTAGTTATGCAAGCAACTGCCGAGTTGCCAGCATCTATAGCATGTCCTTCTGAGCACCAAACATCAGAAGTTCAATCTACAAAGGCTTGGGAAAGCAGAAGGGGCACAGCAGAAGTCCTATTCTGAGGAATGTAAACGTAGAGATGCCCTCTTTTTTCAAGCATTTTTTTTCCTCTGGCTCTTCTTACATCCTCGGATTCTCTGGATTAGAGTAAGTGTGTGATGTATGAAGAGGGAAGAGTTAAAATTTTTCACAATCTGTTCAAAGTTTTTGTGTTTAGCACAACGTTCACACCATGATTTCAAATAGGAATATGACTGCTTATTCTAGGAGCCTAATTCCCTGAGAGAAAATTCTTACACATTGAGCACATATGTGTGAATGCCTTCATTCTGTTCTCTTATGTAATCAGCAAATATCCCTTTTATAAACGAGAGAGATGAAATTCAGGGACATGAAGATTTTAAGGCCATATGTCTTGGAAGAAGCAAGTCCCAAACCTAAGTCTCTCTCTGTTGTTTGATAGAGTACTGCTTATCTACTACCTTCTATTTATGAAACTGGCTTTTCATTAGGTTTTCAAGGAAATTTGAGTCTAGAAGCATTTCCTTTATTCTGCTAACCTGGCATTACTCCTACAATTCCTCAGCGGTGTCTCTCACTGTGTTACCTTTACCGCTCTTTGGACAGTTGCAGCATGTTTGATCAGATAAAGTGCTGCTCCCTAAAGTAGTCCTTTAACAATACAATCTAGGGCAAAGACACTAGAAAGCCACTGTATTTGAAAGTGAAAGCCGTGTCTGTAAAGTGGAACTCAAATAAGATTTTAATTCAGAAATTAAGGAGAAAAGAGTTTCACAAGAAGGTTATATTCATTGGGAGAGTTAGTTACACCAGGCCTGTGGTACTCCATTACAGAGTTAAGCACTTTTTCTCCCAGTTTTTATAATCCTTTGGTTACTTAAATGGAGAAAATGTCACAGTTAGTACTGTCTGTTTTAGCGATGGTTGAGAAATTAAAGTCAAGGTTCAGGAAATTATAACATTCTATTTTATAGCAATAAAGCAACCTTGCAAGGCATAAAGCTACCATTGAGAACAAATCACTTCACATTATTGACTTTTCATCCCAGAAACTGAGAATGAGAGGTATATAAGAGATTCTATATTGGACATAGGCTAAGGAGTTTAAACACCCCAGAAACAATGGGTAGCCACCAAAGAATACTAAGAAAGAAAGGTCGCTTAATTAGATTTTGGGCACTTGGCTAGAGAATGATCACTCCAGAAACAACACCAAAAATAGAACAAACGGGGAAGAAGCTAGAGGTATAAGTTACCCAGAAAGTTCTCTAAGCAGTCCAGAATGAAGTATTTACAGGCTAAACTAAGGTAGTGATAATGTGGAATGAGAAGAGGCAATCAGTTTAGGAAAACTGATTTGCATATGTGTGAAAGAGAAGAGTTTATTTTTAGGTTTCTAGATTTAGGTGGCTGGACAGATTGTGGTACTATTCTTTAAGATAAGAAATGGAAGATGATGCAATCAGTTTTGGATACCCTGAATTTGATGTATCAGTGGAATATCCAAACAGACTTGTTGAGTAGACTGTTAGATGAAAGGAGCTGGAACTCAGGGAAGAGATCAAACAATATGATGGAGTTCCATATCCAGATAAGATTATATAATCACCTTGCACCACTCCAGCTGAACACAGCTGTAGAATGCATGGGACAGCTATGTGAGTACTCTGAAAACTAAATAGTAGTAAGCACATTAATTTAAAAAAAAATGTGAGGGACAGGGCCAACATGGTGGACTAGTCACATATCTCTTTGATCCCCCCTAAAAACTAAGTCCTAGAAAAACAACTGAACAGAGAGGACTGGACATTTTAGGAGACCCAAGATCACATGGAAACTTGTGAGATCAGACTGGGCAACCATAACAGAAGACTACCTTTGTCAGAAGTGAGACAGCAGCACAAAGGTACCATTTCTGCTGGTGTGGCAACGGAGAGACTTACAGGTACCAGCACTATCTGTGTCAACTGGGATACTGGGACTGGGGCTGCTGCACCTGAAAACCTGGCTAGGGCCAGCTGTCATGCTTGGCAACAGGGCCTGAGTACACAGTGTCTCTCACAGCAGACAGGCTGTACTCAAGACAGTTACATCTAGAGAACCCAGTAGTAGCTGGAGGCTGAATGCAGATGTGTCTATTCCTCCCTTTCTGAGCTGTCCCACAGATTCTGCTGGCACGGCACAAAAGAGGCAGCACAGGCAGGATGCCATCTTAGTCAGATAAGTGGTGGTGTCAGCTATGCCTGAAAGCCTGGTGGGGGCTGGCTCCCCTGATGAGCAAAAGTGACTGACTGCACAGTACTTCTCTTAGCAGGAAAGCTGTTTTTAAGACAACTGCAACAAGAGAATACAACAGTGGCTGGGAGCTCAGTGTAGTGGTGCCTTTCCCACTCCCTTCTCTGAGCCATGCCATAGCATCTGCCACTGCGGCTCCAGAGAGACTCCACAAGTAGGTCACCATCTTTGTCAGCTGGGATGCAGAGTCTGCTGAGCCCGGGGAATAGGCTGGGGCTAGCTGCTGCTGGACAGCATCTCTCTCAGCAGAGAAGTTGCTCTTAAGAAAGCCGCACCCAGAGAATGCAGCAGCATCTGGCAGCTGAGTGTGGCACCACACTTCCCTCCTCCCTTCTGTGAGCTCTGTCATAGCACCTGCTGGCATGACTACAGAGAGTGTGCATAAGTAGGTCACCATCTTTGTCAGCCAGGAGGTGGGACTTGCCACTGCAGAAGGCCTAGCTGGGGAGGGCTGCAAAGCTGAGCAGCACTGTCAGCCTGCACAACATCTCTCTCGGTAGAAAAGTGGTCATTAAGACAGCTGCATCTAGAAAATGCAGTGGCAGCTGGCAACCAAGTGAAGCATTGCCCTTCCCCATTCCCTTTGCTGAGATATGCCATAGCTTCTGCTGGTGCAGCACTGGAAAAGCCAAACAGCATTCTGATGGCTCAAAGACAAAAATCAATATCTAACCATTTAAAGAAGCAGACCATCGTGGCTCCAGAAAATTCCCAAAATAAAGAATCAAAAAACTTCCCAGATGAAGAGATCTTCCTGAAATTATCAGAAGTAGAATACAAAAGAATTATGTATAGATCTTAGGATGGAGATTAGACAAAGTGCAGCAGATCAAAACAAAATATTAGACAAGCTATATGAACTGCTAGAACAACAACAATCTGAAATTCAGCAGATCAATAATAAAATTACAGTGTTAGACAATTCAATAGAAAACCAAAAGGGAAGCATTAAGGAAATGGAATGCAGAATTAGTGAGACTGAAGATAAAGCACCTGACACTAGCATTTATGAGGAGAAATCGGAAAAAAAGAATCAAGAAAAATGAAGAAACATTAAGAACCACGTGGGACTCTAGCAAGAGGAACACTTTACAAGTAACAGGAATTCCAGATCAGGTAGGAATACTAGAAAATACACAGAGAATTGTTGAAAAGTTACTGACAGAAGACATCCTTGACATCATGAAAAATAGCCATTCAAGATGCTCATCAAATTCCACAAAAGGTATACCCCAAAAGAAAGACACTAAGACATAACCAAGCTTAATAAAATGAAACATAAACAGAGGCTTTTAAAGACAGCTATGCTTAAACCAAAACTAATGTACAAAGGGAAGTCTGTTAGACTGACCACTGACAAGTCAGCCCAAACCAGGTTGGCAGGTAGGCAATGAGATGATACATTCAAAGCCTTGAAGGAAAAACATTTCCAAGCAAGAATCATATGTGCTGCAAAACTGTCTCTCAAATACAACAGTGAAACTCAGACATTCTTAGAGACTTTGTAAAATCCAAACCAAAATAATATGAAATACTGAAGGAAGTTCTTTGATTAGAAAATTCAACAACACCCAATGTATACTCAGGGATGCAATGCAGGACACAGCATCCAGAGTCCTGCTTAGTTAGGGAAGTCAAAAAGCTCAATCAAAGCTAAAATATGAAAATTAGGGAAACAGAGATCTCAACTTGTAAACTGTGACAACATTACACTATAAAGAGGGGCATATTACAATATTCATAGAAATTTCAGATGGAGAGAAAGTTAAAGAAATAGAAAGAAGTTAAAGACTGGTTTAAACATAAAACATTAGGGGGAAACAAAGGGGTAGCTGCAAAGCAAACCAACAATACCATATATCAAAACAGGAAACATAATACAGAAATCTCAACAGATACAAAACCAACACTGATAAGGATGAAAAGAAAACCCATAAAGAAAATGACACAGAGCAGAATATTAAGTGGAACAAAGAAAATGTCAACAATACAAAAATAGAGGCACCAAAGTGACAATAATAAATATATATCTATCAATAATTATACTGAATGTAAATGGATGGAATGTTCCAATAAAGAAACTGAAAGTAACAGGTTAGATCAAAAAACGCAATCCATCTATATGCTGCTTACAAAAAACATACCTTAGACTCAAAGATATGATCAAACGGAAAATCAAATGATGGAAAAATATATACCAAGCTAACAACACACAAAGAAGAGCAGAAATAGCAATATTAATCTCAGATAAAATAGATTTCAAAGTAAAATCACCATTGTGGATAAGGGTGGTCACTATTTATTGCTTAAAGTTTCAATACATAAGGAGGATATAACAGTATTAAATATTTATGCACCCAATATTGGTATATTTAAATATATTGAACAAACGCTGACAACACTGAAAAATGAGACAGATCACTCCAAAATAATAGCAGAAGACGTCAATACTCCACTTTCAGTAATGGACAAGTCATCCAAAAAAACACTTCAGTAAATATACAGAAGATCTGATTGCAAAAATCAACCAACTCAATGTCATTGACATATACAGAACTTTTTACCCAACAACAGACAAGTACACCTTCTTTTCCAGTGCACATGGAACATTCTTCAGAGTATACCATGTATTAGGCCATAAAGCAAGTCTCAACAAAATTCTAAACCACTGAGTTATTGTAAAACATCTTCTGAGATCATAAAGCCATAAAAGTTGAAATCTATACCAGAAAAAACACAGGCAGAAATTCTAGCTCATAGAAACTGAACAACATCTTGCTCAAAAATTCATGGGTTATAGAAGAAATGAAAGATGAGATAAAGAAATTCATGGAATCCAAAGTGAATGAAAATACATTCTACCAGAACCTATGGGATACAGCAAAAGCCGTGGTCAAAGGTCAGTTTATCTCTGTAAGTGCACACATCTGGAAAGAAGAAAGAGCCCAAAAGAGAGAAATCACCCTACAACTCGAACAAGCAGAAAGAGCACAACAAAAGAACCCCTCAGGCACCAGAGGAAAACGGATAATAAAAACTAGAACAGAAATAAACAAACTAGAGAACAGAAAAACAATTGAAAGAACAAAACCAAAAGCTGTTTTTTTAAAAAGATAAACAAAATTGATAAACCACTGGCTAAACTCACAAAAGAAAAACAAGAGATGAAATTAAGAAATGATTAAGAAATGAAATAGTATGTCACAACAGAACAACTGAAATTAAATGTATCAAAACAGAGCACAATGAAAAACTACACTCTAACAGATTTGAAAACATAGAGGAAATGGACAAATTTTTAGATTCACATCACCTACCAAAATGATCACAAAAAGAAATAGAACAACTTTAAGAACCATCACAAAAGAAGAGTTTGAAAAAGTAATAAAAAAAAAAAAACTACCAACCAAAAAAAGCTCAGGCCCAGATGGCTTCTCTAGAGAATTCCGCCAAATTATTAGAGAGGAGTCAATTCCAATACTACTGAAGTTACTTTGTAACACAGGAAAAGACAGAACATTCCCAAATTCATTCTATGAAACCAGCATAACCCCTATAACAAAGCTAGACAAAGCTCCAACAAAAAAAGAAAATCACAGACCAGTATCTCTCATGAGCCTAGATCCAAAACTTTTCAGTAAAATCCTAGCTAATTCAACAGCATTTCAAAAAATAATTCATCATGACTAAGTAGGATTCATACCAGGGATGCACAGTTGGCTCAAGATCAGAAAAATGATTAATGTGATCAACCACATAAATAATACAAAGGATGAGAATCCTTTGAGTTTATCAATTGATACAGAAAAGCATTTGACAAAGTCCAACATTCATTCATGCTAAAAACTCTCAGCAAAACAATAATAGAAGGGAGATTCTTCAACACAATAAGGGGCATCTACACAAAGCCAACTGCCTACACCATCCTGAATGGAGAGAGACTGAAAGAATTCCCTCTGAGAACAGGAACCGATAAGCCAGTAAGCTGCCATCTGAGGATCCTCAAGTGGTCCCAATGCACGTGGAAAACATGATGTCCAAGAACATCAAAGACATGATGAAATATCAGCCCTGGAGACAGAAGGACCCATATGATTGGGAGACTGTATCAGCATGAGACAAGATGAACCAGATGGTGCCCAGCCACTACCAAAGACAGCCTTGATAGGGGAAACATATGGTTCCTCACATAGCACAAGATAGACATATGCAGATTAAGAACTCTACTAAAAGACCAGAATTTATGCTCCAACAACGCGGAGGGTCCCCTGGGAACATGGCCCCTAGATTTGCTGCTGGCCCAGACCCGAAACAAGTAGTGAGGTCAACACCTCAGACAAGGAATGAACTGGATTTGGGCATACAGAGTGAGCATGTAATGTGTGTACTTTATGGCTTTATACATTTATTGGAGGTTTTCCACTGATTTCTTTCTAGAGCAGAGAAGATAAAGTGGAGAGGAGAGGACAAGTGTTCATTAAGAGGATACTAGAAGTAAAGAGTGAAAAGGGTGAAGAGAGCAGATTGAGTTGCAGAGAGGCAGGCATGCAAAGTTGACCTGGATTGTATTTTCACTTAACCATAATTAAAAAAAAAAAAATCAGGATTTGAAGTATCACCCACCCATAAAACATTTGAGTTTATCAATTTTTTCTTCAAGTATCCCCCTCCCTGCACCCTAACCCCCACCCTCCCCTTCATACCCTAGTCTGGACTCAAACCAGTTCAAAACCTATAGTAAGTATCAGTGCCAAGAATGCTCTAGGAGAAATCCTATAGTCTATGATCTGGAGTGAAAATAAAAATCTGTTGTCCCTTTGCTTGGCATTGTATACAGGCATACTTGCAAGAAGTGTGCAGCAGAATGAAATAAAGTTCCAGCATTCTGGCTAAAAGACTGAAAAACAGAGCTCCAAGATGCTCAAAAGTATAAAGATTTCAGAGAGGGAGGAGTAGAAATTGACCCCAAATAAATGTCAGTTTCACCATCTGGCTATGATGTGTCAATCTGGTCCTAAACAGAATACAAAAGATTCTGTTTAGTTTGGAAACTAAACTAAAAGAGATCACTGCACAGCCCAAAATGCAAAGCTTAATTTGAAGATTAAGAGAGGTCATTTCCAAGACACCAAACTAGTCATTGAGTATTATGTGCATGGGACAGATTCAAATAGCCTTTAAAGCTTTTGACAGTGAAACCGATGTAAAAACCACAAACAGAAGAAGACTCACTGGAACCTGTGGTCTGAGCCAAACTATCTGCATGCTAAAAATAACTCAACATTTTCCATAGAATTTAACACGTAGTCAACTACAACATATTCAAGTTGCAACAAGCCTTACTTACGAGTGTCCAGTTTATTTATTTTGTACACTGCTGTATTTATAAAGATACTGATAATAAATGACAATAATTAAAACTAAAAAAAAATGATGCATTCAATTTATGTCAGAACCAACTCACCATGACAGAGTCATTAGAATGGAACCCTAACATAAACCAGGGACTACTGTATTCAGAATAATAACATGCACTCAAAAGTTATTTGGCATACTAGAAAAAAAAGAAAATCTAATAAGGAAAATCAATGAACAGAACAAATGTCAATTCTGAAATGACAGATAATTGGAATTATCCAACCAAGACTGAAAGCAGCTGTAATAAAAATGCTCCAAGAAGTAAGGGTAAGTACTCCTCAAATGAGTGGAAAGATAGAAAGCAGCAGCAAAGAAATAATCATGAAGCCTTGACATGCAATAAATAAATAAATAAAAAGAAATAATAATGAAGTCCTGATATAAGCTATAAGGATGAATCCTGTCATTATGCTGAACAAAATGAGTCAGAAAAGTAAAAATATTGTATGATCCTATTTAATGCAATATCCAGAATAGGCCAATATATATTGCTGACTGCCATCAAGTTGGTTCTGACTTACAAAGACCCTAGTAGAACTGCCCCATAGGATTTCCTAGGCTATAAATCTTTCAGGAAATAGACTGCCACATCTTTCTCCCATGGAGTAGTGGTAGGTTGGAACTGCTAACCTTTCAGTTAGTAGCTGAGTGTTTAATCACTACACCACAAGTGCTCCTGGCAAACACATAGAAACTAAAGCTACTGGGGGTAGGAGGGAAGAGGAAGCAACTGCTAAGGTGGCACTGAGGATCTGTTAAGAGCAATGGAAAAATTTGGTGAGACATAATGGTGCTGATTCTACAACATGACAAACATAATTAATGTCACTGAAGTTTACATGTAGAAAAGTACTGAAAAGAGAATGTGTTTTTAACATACGACTTACCACAGTTAAAAAAAAAACAAACACCAAAACAGAAATTTTAGAACTGAAAAAACAGTAATAAAAAACTGACTTGATAGGCACCAACACAAGAATGGGTGACACAGAGTAAAGAGTCAATAAATCTGAAGATAGCTTAACAGAATTTACTTAATCTGAGCAACAGAGAGAAAAACAATTGTGGAAGAAAAAGGTATGTTTGTGTGACAAAAATAAAAGGATTAATATTCATGAAACCACAGACCCAGAAAGAGAGGGAAAATAATTCAGTACAGGAAAAAAATAAAAATAAATGGATGAACGCTCTCCACAAATTTGCAAAGGCATAAGCATAGGGGTTCAAGAATTTCATTGAACCCTAAAAAGGACACACACAAACAAATCCATGTCAAAGACATATAATAATCAAACTACTGAAAAATAAAGACAAACAAAATCTCTTGAAGTGGCAAAATGATGCACTATTTCTTTTTAAAAAATATTTCATGGTGCTTTAAGTGCAAGTTCACAAACCAACACAATTTGCCATACGAAACCTCTGCAGGGAAACCTCTATGCAAATACAGATGCTCTCCCCACCCTGTGACAGCACACTCCTCCTTTCCACCCCACACTTCCAGTACCCATTCAACCAATTCCTGGCCCCTCCTGACTACCCTCCCACTTCATCTTTAGAGAAAGGCTGCTTCAACAGCCTTATGTGTATATTTAAGCCAAGAACTACACGCTTCACTCATATCACTCTATATTTTAGAGTCCATTACAATCTTTCTTGGGAGAGTTAACTTTGGTACCAGTTTCAGCTACGGGCTAGCAGTGAATCCAGGGGTCATATCCTCAGGGAACTCTCTAGGATACCAGACCATTAAGCATGCTGTTTCAGTCAAGTTCTAGATCTGCACATCTATGTTTCTCCTGCTATGTCAGGGACTTTACCAGTTACTTAGAATAGTAACTGGTGGTGGTGGGGCACCATCTAGTTCTTCTCGTATCATGCTGATGTAGTCACCTGATCCCCTTCTGTCTCTTGGGATCATATTTTCCTCACATCTTTGAGGTCATTCATCCTTCTCTGCTTCAAGTGGATAGGGACCAACTGGTGTTCCTTAGATGGCAGCTTTCTAGCTTTTAAGACCCCAGATGCAACTCACTAAAATGGGGTGTAGAAGATTTTCTTAAAAAAAAAAAGTTGTATCACTTGACCTAGATGTCCCCTGAAACCATTGTCCCCAGACCCCTCCCCTACTACTTTAACCTTCAAAATATTGCATTGCATTTAAGAAATCTGCTCGCTTTTGGTGTAGTCCAGCAGTGTTAATCTCCTTTCTACTGTGTTGTGCCACTTCCTTTACTTAACCCAATTTCTATCTACTGCCTAATCTATAAATATCTGTCTCCCTCCCTACCCTCCCTGGTAACTATCACAGATTGTTAGGGTTGCTAAACCATTACTTGACTCCTTACAATAGTGGTTTCATACACTATTTCCTTTTTGGTCACTAATTTCACTCAGCTTCCAAATGACTCCATGTGTAAATATGTTTCCTAAGACCATTGTTGTTCTTGACCATTGCATATCATTTCGTTGTGTAACTATACCATTCACCTGTTGATGAGCACCTAGATTGATTCCATTTTTGTGCTTTTGTGGACAGTGCTGCAATAAACATTGGTGAGAACTGCTCAAGGGATGCACCTAAGATGCTCCACTTCTGATCCAGGTAGTGCAGTACAGTTCAGTATCTGTTGCAAAGCAGAGAAGGGAGGGGTGACTTCTGGGGAAAGGGAGAGATATCAGTATGTAGGAAAGATTTAAATCTAAAAGAGTTTGCAAACATGTAGCTTATGACATTCAGGTGAAAGTCCTCTCTAGCTGTGTGCTCATGGTGCTGCTGCTCTGTCTAGCTGCTCCTAGAATATCCTAAATAATTCATTCAATTGTCTTTCTGGCTCGTTGTTGTCAGAGGGATCAAAGAAACACACGTGGCTACTCCATTAGCCCCATCTCCAAAATGACGCACTATTTATGGCAGAGGGAGATGACTTGAATGATGGAAGATTTCTCATCAAAAGTCACAGATGCCAAAACTAAGTGCAACAATATTCTTAAGTACTGAAAAAAATATTCCCTCAAATTAAAACTCTATACCTCCCCCAAAAAACTGTCATTATCAATGACTCATGATGATCCCATGTGTCACATAATAAAAGCACTTCTTAAGATTTTCTTGGCTGTAATCTTTATGGAAGCAAATTGCCAAATCTTTTTTCCATGGAGCATCTCAGTGGGTTCAAACTGGTAACTGTTAGCTTACTAGTCAAGAGCGAACCATTTGCTCCACACAGGGACCTTCATTAAGCCATGGGACCATAATACAAGCCATTTTTCTTCCTCCCTTCTCAGACAGTAACAGGAGTAACATACCCAGTTTATTATTAATTTCTTAGCTTCAACTTCTTATAGCACCTAACTTTAGAGATCTGTTACATCTTTCTTCTATAACTTTCTTTGCTATATTTTCTTTTGCAGGGGAATTATGTAAACACAGTGACAATCATAACCATGCTGTTGTAGCTACAGATAAAGAAGATTTCAACTAGGACAACCAGGGATTAAACCACAGGATGTAGATGAAAGTAGTGATTTGGGGGACTGTAGATTTCAACACTGGTCACGTGGTTTGTGGACGGACATAGTAAAAATAAATCACTGGGAATTGTTTTAAAAAAATTCCCATCCTCAGAATTCTGAAAAACATATATATATGTGTGTATATATATATATATATATATAAAATTACATAAAAGAGTGTGTTCCAGTCCCAAGATAAAATATTATTATATCAGGTTCTGAGGATCCACATCCAGGGGCAAATGGGCTTCTTTATGCCAGTTTTATAACTTTGTAGTCACTATGATTCAAAATCAACTCAACAGCAATGGGTTTGGTTTTGGCTTTGGTATAAGCAAGCAGGGAAGGTGCCTATAGTATGTTTGTTTCAGTTCTCAGCATTTGACAGAATTTCACACAGAAGTCAATGAAATTTAATAATCGATTAGGAAGTTGTCCTAGGTATGTTCTCTAGAGAAGAAAACCAGTAAAGCATGTAAATATACACATAGAGGGAGACTTATATCAAGGAAATATTTCATACAATTGTAGAGGCTCCAATATTCCAAATCTATGCATCAGGAGAGAAGCTTCTCCTGATTCAGGGTGCTACAGGGCCAGTGAACCCAAGACAGGCAAGTTGGGGAGCAGGGCTCTTGCTCACAGGTTATAAAGACCAAAAAAAATCATGACATTAACTGCCAAGACTGCAAACAAGTTGCTAGCTCAGGGCCCAACAACTGGAAATCAGAGAAACAGGAGTCAGCTGCAGGATCAAGAATAAGCCAAAGACCCCAAGCCCTACCAGAACATCTGTCACACTTGATACATGCCACAAGTCCAAGTAAATTCCCCTTATACTGACTGGCTATTCACAGCAGATCCCATCATGGAGGTAATGATATACTAATCTCATCAGGGAAGTGACCACAACAGCACACAACTGCCAAAACACTGAGAATCATGGTCCAGCCAAGCTGACACACGATAGTAACTTTCACAGACGTGCAATGAACTATTTTAATGTGAAAAAAAAAAAGTTTTCCTCTGAATGCACAAAAGCACAGACATTGATAAATCAGTAGCACAAAAACATACCTAATTTTTCTGAATTTGGCAACCACAGGGCAACTTACAAAAAAATGACTGTTTTATGTGCCTGGAATGTGTTTCAGAATTATTTTTGCTGTAATTTTGGACATCCAGAATCCAAACAAATTAAGACAGGTTACCATAAGAAACACAAACATTTTTCAAACATTCTAACTTCCTTTCCATAGTTTGGAATTATTTTCAGCAAAATAGTTGTACAAATCCTCCACTATCATCAGTCAGAATTTATAGTTTCACTCTCAACCAAAGAAAAGACTGTTAGGATTCAACTATCTCTGCCATGATCTGTATTTAGACAAATGAACCATAAGTACTTTATTCTGACAGATTTTATGTCCTTTGTGGAACAAAAAAATTTCCAACTCGCTCACTTCATGTTATTTGACAACATCTAACAGACAACCAACAAACTGTAAAGGTTCTTCTCTTTTAAGGAGGAAAATGAATGCCTTGAGCAAATGATCTTCAACCTCAACTCTCCAGCAGCGCGTCTTGTCAAAAGAAGGCTTCAGAGCAAGGTGAACTCATCTCTCTGACAATCCATTTGAAAGTCAGAGAGCAGAGCTGAATCATCACACATGTTTTCCATCTGAGAAGCCAGAGGAAAAAAACTGTAAATCTTAGGAGAAAAAAAGCAAAATAACAAGCAATACAGACTGGGGTTAAATATACCAGCACTACAGATTTCACGCTGGGTTCACAGGACTATTTCAAGCAGCACTGCCTCACTCTGCTTCAACTAAAATGCAGTAGCTCTGCAGGAGCCACACGCTAAATTATACATCTTAATTTGGTCTATGAAGTGACCTTCTCTAGCTGTGCTCAGTGCAAAAAAAAACAGAAAGCACTTTGATTTCTGGGGAATCTTCATGTCTTCCATCTCCTCTAGCAAATTCCAGGCTGACATTCTCTACACAAACACACTGCTGTGGTGATTTGTTCCTGTGACTTTTTTTCCAGTAAACACATAGACTATTTCATGATATAAAAATGGAAGTAGCTGTTATACCTCACAGTAATGGGAAATTATTGCCTTTTAGTAGATTCTATCCAGTGTTCGTAACATATTTCACTAATACCTAAAATTAGATCCAAGAATTAGCTGTAGTCACTCTGTCTGCTGAGTGCAGATTTCCTAATTGATTCTGGCTTCAAAGGCCAATGCTAAGCTTTTTTTGCTTGGCCAGCAGCAATCATGATTTGTGATTCCATCTCAGCCCAATGCTGCTAAGATAGATTATTGAACTGGACTTTTCTAAATGTCTCTCCAGATTCATGGTCCATCCTCTTCCACATCACCCTAAGCAACAGGCTCAATCAACAAGCTGCCTTGCCCTCTGGCTTCTACTAGTTTAAGCCACTGGGAAGCACCAGCAGCAAGTCAGAAAGTAAAATGGAAGAGGGGTCAGGATATTTATTCCTCTGTCTCCCTCCTTCCTGGGTTATTGTTTGACAGTAGGCATATTCTCGAATGAAAGCCACAGCTCCTCTTAAGTAGACTTCCTTAAGCTACAGCTGCCTTCTCTAAGGACCAGTTACAGCTCATTTCCCTTGCTCTTCAGACCTAAGCTGGATTCAATTTTGCCTCTCATGCATGAATTTGGACAAATTAGTGCCTGCCTACCTCCTTTTCATAAACCTTTGGAGGACTGCAGTTACTGTACTACAAATAGAAGAAATAAAAATAAAGGTATGTCTGTAAGAGCTTTGTAGCTCTTCTCCTCTCTAGAGGCATTGTCAAATGTCTTCAAAAAACAAAGAATTATAGGAGTAATAGTAAAATTGTCGACAATATAAAGCAGAAAGAAATCCATTCTATAAGACTTTAAAGAACTAATCACAAGAGTTCAAAGAACGAAAAGACCACATCGTGTCTGTAAGATCAAAAAAATTTTCAGGAAGAAAAAAGCATTTGAAATAGTTCTTTACTAAAGGGTAGATTTTTGGAAGGTAGAGATTTAAAAAAGTTAATTCCAAAAAAGAAAATATTATACAAGATTGAGGAATTAGGAAATATGTACAAAGGGCAAAATTATTTTCTCTGTCCTATTTTTAAGAACATATTAGGAGAGATAAGTCAATAAAGTAACATCACATTGTAGAAAGTCTTGAATCTAGCTTGGTGGGACATTAACACTCATTTTATAGACAAATGGAAAACCATTGGTGGGTTTTGATCAGGAAGCATAATCAGCACTAAACTTCAGAAAGTGTCAGGGTAGATTAGAAAGAGATCAGGTATGAATTCAATAATGAGGACTGGGGGCATCAAACTCCACAAAGAAATTGACAGAGAAACAAATAAGAGGAAATTATGGATAGAATTTTAGATATAATTTCAGTATCATAATAGAACATGAAATTATATTACAAAGAGCAATATATTAGAATTACAGCTAAGAAAAGTAACAGTTATGATCAATATAGGTGCCAGGCCCTTGTCGCTTCACTTTGCTTTGCTTTGCTTAAGACATGGGAAACCTATGTTTTTAGGTAGAAAAGTGGTGGTAAAAAGGGAGATATTGATGATACAGGTGAAAGATGGAATAAAATATGAGACAACACATGAAGGAAGGCTCCAGAAGAAAGTGAAGACATGGGATCAAGGCAACATGGGGAGGGATCAGTCTTGGCAGGAAAGAGGACTGTTTCACGCTCAAGGACTAGGGCTAAGCAAAATGCAAAGGTGATCATAAGACAGAGAGCAGTGAAATCAGAGCATTCACACATTCTTTGAAAAACTTTGTATTCTTCATCAAGACTCAATCATTTTGATTTTCTTTAAATTCTTATAATGTCACAAGAAGGAAAGTACTACAACAATCTACACTGCAAAGCAAAATTTCTACTTTGGGAACTGGTTTACTTGTGAAACCACCAACATTCCACAAAAGACCTTATAACATAACTGTAAATCACTACAAAAAAAAAACAGAGGCCAAGTTTTGGTCAATAGGATTATTTCAGTCAACATATTGCTGGCCAAAGTCTTTCTTCCCCATTCAATGTTTTACTATACATAGATAGAAGAATATCACCGTTCCTTGTGATCTCCATGAAAATATCTGATGCTGAGATCTTCAATACATCCTGAGTTTATGTCACTACTTGGCTGACATCATTGTCTATGAGAAATAAGAGAATAAGCTCATACAGGAACAAGCTCCTCCCTATGATTTAAAACAGGAATCTGTACATATATACCAGATTCTTACTCACTGAACTCTCAAGCTTTAAACAATGATGGTTGACTCCATAGCATCTCAGAAGGTGTTCTCGGTACATTCTGTTTAATCATTGGTAAAACAAAGACAACTTCCTTTCATAAACTAGAAGCACATGTGAAGCCATGTTGTAGAGTCTGTTTTTATGAGAACTTCAAATCAAATTTATAGTTCTAGATTAAGGACTTTCCCAGGAAACAGAAGAAGAGGTTTAAACAGGCTTTTTTGTTTGGTGGACTGTTGTAGCCCATTATCTAGAAGAATAAGGACTGAAGAAGGTTGTTAATAAGGTAAATCTCATGTTTAAAGATTTGTCACAGAGCACAGCCTTCAAGGAAGAGAGGAACATAGGGATCCCAGAGATCAAGCTGCTCTGCCATCTCTGTCACTTCTCCGACAACCTGTCTGTTAGAAGAAGGTCCATTTTACTTGCCTCATGCTGTTTTTGTTTTCATTTTTTTAAAATAAAACGCTCCAAATCTTTTCATATATCACAATAATACATTTGTACAAAGCTCCCATAAGAGAAGCGGCATGACTTGAACTTCCAGTTCTTCGAACTGGTTACTTTTGCTTTGATTCCTTGCTGAAAATTTACATTTCCACCCCAGATACGCTGAATCACAATCAACATTTTAACAACATGCCCAGGTGATCCTCATAATGCATAAGAATCACCTGGGAATCTTAATAAAATACATATTCTGATTCAATATCTCTGGCAGATCCGACTCGATGGCAGTTGGCTGGCAGTATCTCTGGCAACAAAAATTCTAGGCAGAGGTCAAACCACAAATAATCAGTTCAAAGCCCTACAAACTTGCATTTTAGACACACAACCACTCTGTAGGAAGACATCACAAATGGTACAATGGTCAGTGTATACACAAGGAAGCTAAAGGAGACCAGAAAGATAAAGTGACTTTCCCCTAGTCACACAGCTGCTGACCAATAGAATAGGTCAAGGTTTCTGAACTTGTAGAGTTTGATGCTCTTTCCATTATCTGAGCTGACAGTCTGTCTTTCTTTCTTTTTAGAGGGGACCAAAAAACCAAAATGCCACTTAAACCACCCCATTGTAAGACAGTATAGCAAGTGGACTCACAAATCACTCCCTGGTAAAAGTTTTTCATTCAAATATGATTTTATTAAATTCGAAGTACATATATTTTGAGAATTATACATCTGGTCACATATTCAAAATTCTACACAGAACTTTAATGTATAAGGAACCGTTTCTTAAATGTTATCTGCTTTCTTTTTGCTTTCTCACTGTTGTTGAGAGAGACATACTAGTATTTGAATTTCACAAACCCTTACTTTTACCATGCAGATCAAAAACCCCCTATTTTTCAAACTAATGTCTTTTTATGAACTCTTTCATAAATGACATATTTGAAATGTATTTCACAAAATGTCATATAGAGTACATAATCAGCATATATGTTATCTACACACACACATACAAACACATACACACATGTACAGTGAAACAGAGGGAATAAAGAAAGGTCTGTTAATCTACTGAGTAAAGCCTTGAACCATGAGTTGGAACTGCTGCATTCCAATCTAGTATCCATATTTCAGCAGTGATACCTGGAATCACCACTGTGCTCTGCCAGGCACACTTTCCTTGATGAATTAATAAAAGGGCAGGAATGTAACCATTTGGGGACAAACAGTAAAAAAATCCAGTAAAATTTAAATACACAAATGATGAAATAAAATAGTTCATATGGAGAAGAAGATAATAGACGCAAATATTTTATGAGTTCTTACCAAGCACCAGGCACTAGTCTAAGATATTCATGTGCCTCATTTATTTAATTCTCACAGCCGTACAAGATAAATCTCCCATTACTAGTAAATCTCCCATTTTACCCATGAGAACCATGTAAGCTAAGAGAGGTTAAGTAACTAACCCAAAGTCACGAAGTTATTAAGTCAGAAAACTGCAACTTGAGCCAAATACTCTCGACCTTAAACAACTCTTCAAGTAGAGGTTACAAAATAAAACATTTCCTGAACTTCAGAGTGACTATGAGTCTGTTGTGGAAGACTCTCAGAAGACCTCTATCATCACAGCAGCTATACTCAGAGTCAAAGAGGAAACACAACTGTCAGACATTGAATTGTGTCCTCAAAAAAAGTATGTCTGCTCGGCTAGGCCATAATTCCCAGGATTGTATGATTGTCCACCACTTTGTGATCTGATATGATTATCCTATATGTTGTAAATCTCAACCTCTGTGATATTAATGAAGCAGGATTAGAGGCAGTTAAGGAAGGACTCACTGTACAAGATTAGGCTGTATCTTAAGCTGATCTCATTTGAAATATAAAAGAGAGAATTCAACAAAGAGGATAGGAACTTCATACCACCAAGAAAGAAGCACCAGGAGCAAACTGTGTTATTTGGATCCTGGGTCTCTGAGCTGAGAAGCTCTTTGACCAGGGGAAGATTGATGACATGACCTCTACAGCCAACCAAGAGAGAAAGCCTTGTCCTAGAGCTGGAGACTGCAGTTCAGAATGCTAGCTTCCTGAACTGTGAAAGAAAGAATTTCTCTTTGTTAAACAAACACACTTGTAGTACTTCTGTTACAGCAGCGCTAGATAACTAAGAGAGGTACCATTCTGGGATCAATCCTTTTTTTGTAAACTGAGCTGTTGTGGAAAATTCTCCACTTAAGTCCAGCCAAGTGCCGTCGAGTTGGATCCGACTCATGGCAACCCTAGACGCCCTGAATTTCACTATTTTCTGCAAAAATATCATGTCTGTAATTCCTATAGCTGAACGTGTCACACAGAATGTCTCAGGGTTTTTCTTTTACACATTATACATACGATTTTAGAAGTATTCCTAGATGATTCCATAAATTCATTAGCAACAATCTGTTAATTGATCCCCCCAAAAAGGAAAACTGTAAAAAGGATATTACTACAAGAGGGGTCAATAATTACAGCTATCCAAGTTTAGGCTTAGAAAGAATAAAAAGGAACAATGTATGTATACATTTATAAAGCTGACAGGAAAGCCTAACCTTTATGGTATACACTGTTGTTCTAATAACTTGTTGTAGCAGCCTCACTGCTTACAGAAATCTACTCATTTCCGAGATTCAAAATACATTTTTTAAAAAAATTCTTTTGAGTTTCTTCTAAAGATGCCCTTTGGAAAATATAAAACAACTTTATAAAAACATTTCTGAATTTCATATTGCAAAAATAAGTAGATTTAAAAAATAAGTATACAGAAGAAAAAAATCAAAATTGAATTTTTGAGGCATATGGCTGTCATTCTGGTTCCTGAATGCTAGAGAGGCAGTCTCTCTCCTCTACCAGCACACAATGGAATCCCCAGAAAATGAATGACTCTGAGCACAGTTCTGAAACAGAAGGATTTTCTATCATCTATGGCAAGTTTTCGAGATCTGGCAGCACAATTGTTAAGAGTTTGGCTGCTAACCAAAAGATTGGAAGTTCGAATCCACCAGCTGCTCCTTGGAAACCCTATGGAGCAGTCCTACTATAACTGAGTCACAGTCCACCTAAAGGCAGTGGTTTAGGTTTTTGGTTTTTTGTGGCAAGAGTCAAAGACAGTTTGAAATAAACATAAATAATAAATAAGCATAGCAAAACTAAGCCTGCAATGGTAGTAAGAATGCAAAATGAGGAGAAAACTAGGCCTGAGGCTTCATAACTTATTAGAGCCATGAGAGCCATTTAAATTGCAATTGGCATCAATTTCTGTCAAAGAAGTTGGAAAGTAAATCTGTGTATCAGATGCGGCCACCAGGGAGATACCATTAAGTATTCTTCTGTCAACAGATTAACTGATAGACTTGTCTGAAATGGATATAGTACTAACATGATAAATCAATTTTCTCATTGGGAAGAATCTGAATAGACTAAGAGATCAGGATTAGAAAAACAAAAAACTTTCTCAAAGTGACTAACACCGTCAGGAGAAACATCTTTTTGGATGTACTGGAGGCTTATTTGAGCCAAAAAAATTCACAGATTTCAAAACATTCTTCCAAAAAGTATGTTCTGGAACATTAAACACTTCAATAAATACCAATATCCACACCTAACTTTATTTCATACAATTTTAATTCCATCAATTGTTCTTCAGATTTTAATTATTAATGGAGAGAAAACAAACTACAAAATTTCATTAAATCCTGATGTCAGGAGACAAGATACAGCATTTTCCTTTCCTATCTCTTTTCCTCAGTCTCAACTCTCCTGTGAAACCCCAAATGTCACTACTGCAATCATAATACAGCTAGTTTTCCTCACATCTAAGGCATTTCAGTAAAATCTATTTAAACACATAACATTGACAACTATCATTAAAAATGTGGTCTTTTACTATATCTTGCGGGAATTTTATGATTCTGTGCATCAATAGGATGTCATCCTACTGACCTCTTGCTGGAGGAAGAGGAGTGGGTGGACAGGAAGGGATAGGAGACTGTTGGGAGGATAGGAAATGTATGGAGCAGAGAAGAGGGGTGTGCTGTCATTGGGCAGGAAGAGTAGTGGGAGCTGCATATAGGTGAGCATGCAAATTTATATGGGAATGTACATTTTCATTCAATCATAATAAAAAAATAAAAATGGGGTCTTTTATACCAATATTAACTGTGCTAATATCACTTGCTGGCATTATAATGTATATCCAATAATGATGTTTAAAACACAATGATTCTGATGTGACAAATGTGTTCTATGTACAAGGTGCCACAAATTTTATAGTATTGATGACAATATGACATCATTCTAAAGTCCAAAGAAGTAGAATGTATGAGTTGATAACTAAATGAGCAACCCACAACTAACTCAAGGTTCCATGATAAACTTGAGGCAGAAGCCATTAGTATACTCTGTTATCTGGAAGAAAAATGGCAAGATGAGAGAAGCCACAACACACACTCAGTGAGTATTATCTCCATGCAGTGATAAGCCACACTTAGGTGTATACTAAGTTCAAGTTGATCACTAAGATGTTGGAAGCCAACAGAAGAAGAGGCAACTGATACAGGTTATGTGGTTTCACAGTGAGTCGGAAATTCTACATCTGTTATCTAACCTAACTCTAGCAATTATTTTCTATCTCATAAGGTTGTTGTCTTCATTCTTTACCTCAGAATAAAAAGAGCTTTATAAAAAGGAAATGACAGAGTTGGGCTTCAAAACAATGTCACCCTAACCCCAAAGTCAGAAGTCTTCTCAGTGTTGAGTATTCAAGAAGAAGGGGCTTCAGGACTGCCTCTCACCACTCAATCAGCCAATTGCCGCTGTGTTGATTCCAACTCATGGCCACTTCATGTGTGTCAGAGTAGAACTATGTTCCATGGAATTTTCAATGGCTGGTTTTTCAGAAGTAGGTTGCCAGGCTATCTTTTAAGTTGTCTCTGGGTAGACTTGAACCTCTAACATTTTGGTTAGCAGCAAGAGTATGCTAATCATTTGCCCTACCCAAGAAGGTAAGAAAAAAAGGAAAACAGAAGGCACAAAATCCCAATAAAAATGAAGAAAATATAAAGTATGAAAATTAAGGTCTATAACTCTGAGAAGAACAAAAATGGAGGTGGAGAGAGCCGTATCGCTGAAGTAATGGAGCTAGTACAGGATGATCTACCCAGGGGGTTCATGATAAAAGAGCAACATCACATATCTCATAGGAAAACAATGAAGCAGCTGGAGGGTATCAGCCTAAAGTTGCTGTACAGTAGCATGACCTACCTGAACCCTGTCTGGGATGTTCCATCCACGTCTTTGCAAAAATGATGAGCTAGGCATCTTTCAGGAGTTTATTAAATACATGGATAAACAAGGAGAAGTTTCTTTGAATGAAGGAACAGGAATAAGGAAGAGGATATATTTGGTCATGGAAATTTAGAGAGAAAGGAGGAGTCATGAGGAAGGGGCAGGAAGGAAGAGAGAGAAGACAGAAAGAAGGAAAAGGGATGGTACCTGACCAGACAGGAAAAATGAGGTAGAAGGTTTATTTGTACTCATAAAAGATTTTCTGAGACCATGAGACAAAGCAATGTTTCTTTAGAGCTCAGGTGAGAAATCACCATCAAGGACAGAGAAGGAATTATTCTTCGTCATGTATCTACTTCTTCAGTACCATAAGAAAAACACAGCCATTACAAAAGTTTTCTGTATTCAGTAGAAAAAAAAAAGAGAAAAACCTGCTGCTGTTGAGTCAGTTCTGACTCACAAGGACCTGAAAGAACAGAGTAGACCTGCCTCACAGGCTTTCCAAGGAGCAGCTGGTGGATTCAAATGGCTGACTTTTTGGTTAGCAGTTGTAACTCTTAACCACTATGCCACCAGGGTTTCCAGCAGAACAGCCTAGGAACATGCTGTTCTGCTGGAAACACGCTGGAGGCGCCCAGCAGCAGAAACCTGCAGAACATGCCATGAGGAGGACAAAATGAATAGACTGATTGCTGGACACATACGAGACTCCTGGAAATATATGAGGGAGGCACTGAGAGGGGGAAGAACTCCTCTATAAACAGGAAAAAGAAGGATTCAACAATAATAGATTATTGATACTAATTTGACCCCATTCAGATCCAGAAATACGTGATTCTTGGGTCATTAAGATTACATAAGGATGAAGAAGTAAGGGATGAGGCAAAGAATAAGAAATTCTATTATCAGGAAAAAGATGACAGAAACAGCTTCCATCCCAAAACAGTTAAAATCAAGGTTACCAAAATGAAACGGGTTTCTTTTTTCTCTCTCTTTTTAATATTTTATTGTGCTTTAAGTGAAAGTTTACAGTGCAAGTCAACATGTCATACAAAACTTACACACACACTGCTGTGTAACTCTAGCTGCTCTCCCTACACTGTGACAGCACATTCCTCTTTTCCACCCTCTATTTTCCATGTCCATACAACCAGCTCCTGTCTCCCTCTAATCTCTCATCTTAGCTCTGGACAGGAGCTGCCCAGTTAGTCTCATGTATCTACTTAAGCCAAAAAGCATACACTTCACCAGTATCATTTTATGTCTTATAGTCAAGTCCAATCTTTGTGTAAGAAAGAGTTGGTTTCAGAAATGGCTTCAGTTCTGGGCTAACAGAGAGTCAAGGAGCCATATATTCCAGGGACCCCCTAGTCTGTCAGACCATCAAATCTAGTCTATTTAATAGAGTTCACGTTCTATACCCACCTGCTATGTCAGGGACTCTATTCTGTTTCCTGTCAGGGCAGTCATTGGTGGTGGCTGGGTACCATACAGTTCTTCTGGTCTCAGGCTGATGTAGTCTGTAGCTTACATGGCCTTTTTTGTCTCTTGGACTCATATTTTCCTTATATCTTCGATGTTCTTTTTTCTCCTCTGCTCCAAAAGTGTAGGGACAAATCAATGCTTACTAAATGGTTGCTTAATAGCTTCTAAGACTGAAATGTTTTTTTTTTTTTTTTTTAGAAGGCTTGCTATCTCTGGACATTTTTAAGCATTATATTGGATGACTATTTGGTAGAGATTCTGAGGAAATTACATTATCCATTCATTTCCAAAGACCTATAACCCACTGCCATTGAGTGGATTGCAACTCATAGTCATCCCATAGAGCAGAGTAGAGCTACCACACCACAGGGTTTCCATGGCTACAATCTTTACAGATGCAGACTACCACGTCTTTCTCCTGTAGAATGGCTGGTGAGTTCGAATCATTGACTTTTTGGTTAGTAGCCAACTGTTTAACTGCTGTATTATCAGAGCTCCTTACAGGCCTATACCCTTTGGCAGCAAATTGATTCTGACTCACAGTGACCCTATACAGATTTATACCAAAAACCCACTGCCATCAACTCATAGTGACCACAGAGGGCAGCCCTATAGTTTCCAAGAAGTGTCTGGTATATTTGAACTGCTGATCCTTTGGTTCACAACTGCAACACTTAACCACTATGCAACCACAGACCTATAAACCAAAAAAGTCCAAACCCACAGCCATCAAGTATGACTCATAGCGACTCTGTAGGACAGAGTAGAACTGTCCCACAGAGTTTCCAAGGAGCACCTGGTAGATTTAAACTGCTGACCTTTTGGTTAGCAGCCATAGCACTTAACCACTATGCGACCAGAGTTTTCATAGACCTGTAAGTCCTCCTTAATACCTCCACCTCCCAGATTCCAACCCATTGCCAGGTCCTATTGATTGCACCTCCTGGAGTGACTGGATTCCTGGACGATTTGGCCTTCAGAACTACCTTCATCCTGAATTGATATTTTTTGGTAAACACTGTATTATATATTCTTGGAAAAGCATAGAACCTGTACTATCTGAAGCTATATTCCAAATCATAGGAGTTTTATTTCAAACAAAAATGGTAGTCCCCAATAACAACAAATATTTTGTCATTTCAGTTAGTGACACTATTTCACTCTATAACACTCAGAATTGATCCACTAATGTTTTGGGATCAATCAAGTGTATCTAGCCCAATATAAGCCATCATATTTCTTCAAGCATAGAATCAAGCTGAACAAATGTCAACTAACTTTTCCTGGTCCCTGTGTATGATTGACTGACACACATGTGACCTTCTAGAAGAATTAGACAACCAGAAATCTTCCCCCAATTCCATACTTTAGTGTTTCTAAAAGTACTATTGATTGACTAGGTAAGGATTCCTCTCACAAAATCTGGATGCTAACCCACAGGACTGGATGGGGAGTCCATGACACGGAGGAAATCTTTCAGATGAAGATGATTTTCCTCACCCACATTCACTTTAATTACTGAAACTATAGATTCATTCCAGAGGAAGGAACTATTCTTTAAGAGTCAGAATCTCTGCTGTGGAGACTTTTGAGGTTTTTTCTATGAAGAGAAGAAAATATGCATGGTTTCTAAGTGCTTTATCCACCTATTTTCTCTTTCCACTACTTTTATTTTGCAAGAAGTTCAAGAAGGTGTGTACCTTTTATTTCTCTACATCTCTTCTCTTTCTTTTTCTTTTAAATAAAGAGATGTGTCTTCAAACACCAAGCTTAGAACATTTCCCAAAGTGCTGGCCTTTGAATTGCTTGCCTGAGAACTACAAACAAAAACTAAGTATGAAAACAAACAAAACAATACCATTAATGTTGAGTCACTTCCCACTCACAGTGACACTACAGGCCAGAGTAGAAGTGCCCTCAGGATTTCCAAGGCTGTCATCCTTATGGAAGCAGACTGCTATATCTTTCTCCCATGAAGCAGCTGGTGTATTTGAACTGCTTGGGTTAGCAGCCAAGCATTTCAACCACTACATCACCAGAGTACCCGTGAAATCATATTCTAATACATATCAAAGCAGAGAAACCCTGAAAATAGTACTCTGTCTTAACAGCATTCTCACATGGATGTCAAAAGTATCCAAGAAATTCTTACCCACATACTGTTCCCTTCAAATTAAAGGCTTAGCCTCAGTAGTAATATTTATTTTTGTTAAAGTTGAACTAAGATTACTATACCTTATACCTTTTGAAGAAATAACACACAAATAAACCAAAAAACAAAAAAGAATCCAAACACACTACCATCAAGTGGATTCTGACTCATAGAGACCCTATAAGATATAGTAGAACTCCATAGCTTCCAAGGAGCATCTGGCAAATTTGAACTGCTGACCTTTTGGTTAGCAGACACAGCACTTAACCACTACTCCACCAGGGTTTCCACCACACACATAATCTCATTTAAATAAGTGATGTATCTGAAAATTGTACAAGGCAAGACCAGCATGTAAAAATGTGAAACACAAGCAGAGTCCACTGAGGAATAACTGGAAGGACAGCCACCATATGCAGTCGTATATTTTCCACTTAAAAATCACACCTTGAGTGTCTAGCTGGATAACCTGTCTTCAACATCTTAACCAGCCTCTTTGGCTTCCCTTTCCCTCATGTGTAATACTTTTCCTCTCCTGTCCCAATAAAAATTTGGTCACAAGATAGGACTATATGTAATCTACTTAGCTCTTGACTATATGTTCCAGCATCATGGGAGTATTTTAAATTTTTAGGGTTACCCCAGCAATGGGGAAATTATTGACTATAAAACCAAGCAAGACATTTTCAGATTTTCTGAATAAACAGAACAATTGATACTGTTTCCTATTTGACCAAAAGTGTCCTGGAGCTGAGGGCTGTCACCATGACCATCTTTGTATTCCCTACAATACTTATCTTAAAGGTTGTAGATACTCAGAAAACGGTGGATTAAGCATCATTACATGAAAATATATATCCAAATTGTGCTGTGTCTCTGCCTGAAAGTCCAAGCATATTATTATTTGTAGTCAGTATTAATCATAAATGAAAGCTCAAGATTATTTCCCAACCAATAAAACAATTAAGCAACAAAACCATTACCAAGAACTGAATTGACTTTCTACCACTAGAACATATATCAAGAACAAAAAAAATGAAGACTATAAAATGTCAAGAGAACAAAAGGCCAGATACCAAAATTTCCATTAAAAATCAGATTAAAATGGCAATAAAGAACACAACAAGAAAAGATACTTTTAAAAATGTTCCCAGATATAGATGGAGAAAAAAATGTTGATTTATGCAAACTTGACCAGTGGCTGAAAGAAAAGTGACATGTACAATTTCAGGATTCTTACATAAATTGAACACGTGTATTTTTATGTTCCCTTTGCCTCAATTCTGCCCTGCAGAGTTCTGAGCTGATTGCACAGTTGGATATCCTAGATGATATGAGACTGTTCTGCCCTGAGGAGGTCCGGATTGATTACATTGATTGGGTCTCTTAGCTGGTAGGGTATTGTTCTACCCTGCAGAGCTCTGGATTGATTGCCTTGATTGGGTCTCTTAGCTGGGAGGAGACTGTTCTGCCCTGTAGAGTTCTGGGCTGCTTGTGTTGATTGGGTATCTTAGCTGATAGGAGGAGTAAAGATAGAATGAGCAGCCCTCATTTGTCTGTCAATAGAGGCTTGCTTATTGCTGTGATGCTGGAAGTTATGCCATTGGTATTTAGGTACTAGCAGGGTCACCCATGGTAGATAGGTTTCAGTTGAGCTTCCAGATTGAAGACAGACTAGGAAGAGGGACCTGGAAGTCTATTTCTGAAAATAATTAGCCAGGGTAAATCTTATGAATAGCAGCAGAACGTTGTCAGATATAGTGCTAGAAAATGAGCCCCCCAGGCTGGAAGGCACTCAGAAGATGACTGCGGAAGAGCTGCGTCTTCAAAGTAGAGTCGACCTTAATGTTGTGGATGGAGTAAAGCCTTCAGGATCTTCATTTGCTGATATGGTATGACTCAAAATCAGACGAACAGCTGCAAACATCCACTAATAATCGGAATATGGAACATAACGAAGTATGAATCTAGGAAAATTTGAAAGTGTCAAAAATGAAACAAAGCGCATAAACATCAATAACCTAGGTATCAGTGAGCTAAAATGGACCAGTATTGGCCATTTTGAATCAAAAATCATATGGTCTACTATGCTAGCAATGAAAACTTGAAGAAGAACAGTGTTGTGTTTACCATCAAAAGAAAATTTCAAGATCTGTCCTGAAGTACAATGTTGTCAGTGATACGATAATAGCTATATGCCTACAAGGAAGTCCAGTTAATGCAACTATTATTCAAATCTATGCACCAACCACTAAGGTTGAAGATGAAGAGATAGAATATTTTTACCAGCTTCTGCAGTCCAAAATTGATCAAACATGCAGTCAGGATGCATTGATAATTACTAGTGACTGGAATGCAAAAGTTAGAAATAAAGAAGAAGGATTGGTAGCTGGAAAGTATGGCCTTTGTGATAGAAATAATGCTGGACATCACATGACAGAATTTTGCAAGATTAATGACTTCTTCATTGTTGATAGCTTTTTTAACCAACACAAACAGCAACTGTACACATGGACCTCACCAAATGGAATACACATGAACTGAATTGACTACATCTCTGGAAAAAGACGGTGGAAAAGCTCCTTATTAGCAGTTAGAACAAGACCAGGTGATGACTGTAGCACAGATCACCAATTGTTCATATGAAAATTCAAATTGCAACTGAAGAAAATTAGAACAAGTCCACAAGAGCCAAAGTATGACCTTGCGTATATCCCTCCTGAGTTTAAAGACCAACTCAAGAACAGATTTGATGTGTTGACCACTAATGACAGAAGACCAGATGAATTGCAGAATGACATCAAATGACAGCATCCATGAAGGGATCAAGAGGTCATTAAAACCACAGGAAAGAATGCATCCACAGGATGTTGTCCTGCTGACCTCTTACTGGAGGCAGGGGAGTGGGTGGAGAGGAGGAGATAAGAGATTGTTGGGAGGATAAGACATGTATGGAGCAGAGACAAAGAGTGTGCTGCCACCGGGCAGGAAGAGCAGGAGCTGTATATAGAGGTGGGCATGCAAATTTATATGGGAATGTACATTTTCACTCAATCATAATAAAAAATAAATAAAATTTTGGATTTGATCCTAAAAAAAAAACACAGGAAAAGAAGAAAAGACCAAAGTGGATGTCTGAAGAGACTCTGAAACTTGCTCTTGAACATTTCACAGCTAAAGCAAAGGGAAGGTGAAGTAAAAGACCTAATCAGAAGATTTCAAGGGGCAGTTCAAGAAGACAAAATAAAGCATGTAACAACATGTTCAAAGAGCTAGAAAGGGAAAACCAAAAGGGAAGAACACGTTCTGCATTTCTCAAGCTGAATGAACTGAAGAAAAAATTCAAGCCTCGAGTTGCAATAGTGAAGGAGTCTATGGGGAAAATATTAAACAATTCAGGGAGCATCAAAAGAAGATAGAAGGTATACACAGAATCATTACACTAGAAAGAACTGGTCAACATTCAGCCATTTGAAGAGGTAGTGTATGACCAGGAACCAACAGTACTGAAGGAAGAAGTCAAAGCTGCACTGAAGGTATTGGCAAAAAACAAGGCTCCAGGAATTGATGGACTATCTATTGAGACATTTCAACAAACAAATATAGAGCTGGAAGTGCTCACTTATCTTTGCCAAGACATTTGGAGGATAGCTACTTGGCCAGCTGACCAGAAGAGATCCATATTTATGTCCATTCCAAAGAAAGGTGATCCAACTAAATGCAGGAATTAACAAACAATATCACTAATAACACACACAAGTAAAATTTTACTTAAGATCATTCAAAAGTAAGTACAACAGTATACTGACAAAGAACTGCCAGAAATTCAAGCTGGATTCAGAAGAAGATGTGGAACAAGGGATACCACTGCTGATTTCAGATGGATCTTGGGTGAAAGCAGAGATTACCAGAAAGATATTTACCTGTGTTTCATTGACTACTCAAAGGCATTCAGCTGTGTGGATCATGAAAAATTATGGCTAATACTGCATGAAACAGGAATTACAGAACACTTAATTGTGCATATGGATCAAGAGGCAGTCACGCAAAAAGAACAAGGGGACACTGCATGATTTAAAATCTGGAAAGGTGTGCATCAGGGTTGTATCCTTTCACCACACCTTTTCAATCTGTATGCCAAGCAAATAATCTCAGAAGCTGGATTACACAAAGAAGAACAAGGCATCAGGATTGGAGGATGACTCATTAACAATCTGCGTTATGCAGATGACACCACCTTACTTGCTGGAAGTGAAGAAGCTTTGAAACACTTGCTAATAAAGATAATGAAGGACTACAGCCTTCAGTATGGATTGCACCTCAACATCAAGAAAACAAAAATCCTCACAACTGGACCAGTAAGCAACATTTTCATAAATGAAGAAAGGATTGAGGTCATCAAGGATTTGGGTCCATGGTCAACGTCCACAGAAGCAGCAATCAATAATTCAGATGCGTTGCATTGGGACAGCCTGCAGTAAAGGATCTCTTTAAAGTATTGAAAAGTAAAGACATCATCTTGAAGACTAACATATACCTGAACCAATCCATGGTATTTTGAATTGTATCCTATGCATGCAAACGCTGAACAATGAATGAAGAAGACAGAAGAAGAATTGATGCCTTTGAATATAGTGTTGGAGAAGAATGTTGAATGTATCATGGACTGCCAAAAGAACAAACAGATCTATTCTGCAAGAAGTCCAGCCAGAGTGCTCCTTGGAAGCAAAGATGGCAAGACTGTATCTTACATATTTTGGACAGGATCAGTCCCTGAAGAAGGACATCATGCTTGGTAGAGCAGAGGGTCCAGAAAAAAAAAAAAGGAAGACCCTCAACGAGATAGGCTGACAGTGGCCACAACAATGGTCTTAAGCATTAAAATGATTGTGGACATGGTGCAAAGGCAGGCAGTGTTAAGTTCTGTTGTGCATGGGGTCGCTATGAGTCAGAATCAACTCAACAGCACCTAACATCAACAACTGACCTCAATTTCCCTCCTCCTAGAGTCTTCCTGGCTCTGTCTCTGTCTACCTTCAGTTATCTGCTTGCATGACATCTCATGAGAAAGGCTTCTAAGGTCACCATATATGAAATGGTGCTCAAGACCACGTCACTCCCTAGTTCCTTATCCTGATGCATCAGTCATCATGTAACTTGTTATCTGTCACACTATGCATCTGTTGTTTAGCCTCTGTCTACCCCACTTACTGCTGAAGATAATCTTCATGCAAGGATACATGAAAATACACTGCTATGTTATGTGTCTGCAAGATTAATGAGAAAATAGTGACTGCTTAGTGAAAACCTGTCCAATGAGTGATTCACTTATTAATGCAAATATTAATAAATAAAATGGGAAGTGTTTAAAACAGTGCCTGACACATAATGAGCCTGTTAGCTATTTATAGGAGAAGGAGCAGCGTAGTATCCTGCCCCAGCTCTTCTGTTTTGCCTGTGGCAACTAGGAAAAAAACAGAAAGACATAGGGAGGGGGCAACTTTGACATCTAGGAGGGGAAATAGTCATTTCAGTTAGGGAGCACCAGGGAACTACTAAGGTGCCCTGCAGTGAAGCATGGTCAAGGAGCACGCTTTAGTGGAACTGGGAGGCATAGCAACCTGGTACGGATGGGAGGGAAAGCAAGGTTGGAACCATGGCTTGGGAGAAAGAGATTAATAGACACCTGAGACTGAGTGCAGGCTGACAACAAACAGAAGTAAAGGTGCTGGCAATGATTTAATCCCACTTCTTACCTAGACAGAGCTTCACTTGGACAGATGCCAGGCCATAGATTGGCCAGTAAGCAAGACACGCACAGCTTTCAGTAAACATGCACAGCTAAGCCCTTGCTAATGAAGGTCAAGGACTACAGCCTTAAGTAGTGCACACTTACGAATCTGTAGTACACACTGGTCCCTACCTGTTTTTCCAGACTCGTTTTGTACAACACCCTGGCCACAGTTAGCTTTCAGTGGCTCGCATGCAGGCCACTCTCTCCTGCCATAACCACTCTATGCAGTTGTCCTCACTGTATGAAATGTGATTCCTATCCCTCCACCACATTAAACCAAAAACTGAACCCACTGCTGTCAAGTCAGGTCCGAATCATAGCAACCCTAGTGGTCAGAGTAGAACTGCCTCACAGAGTTTCCAAGGAGCACCTGTTGGATCTGAACTGTCGACCTTCTCTGGTTAGCCAAGGTAGCACTTAACCCACTAAACCACCAGTTTCCTTCTGTCACATGTTGACCCCTAAATTGTTTCAGGTCACAACTCTATCCTTCTAACTTTTTCAAAGGGGTCTTTTCACACTCCCCAAGCAAACAAATTCCTGCTTAGGCTCCCTTTCATTGGTGTAACCAGGGCTGCTAGTGCCCGCCAATAATTTCCTGACAGTCACCTCCACACACTAACAGCTACTCACTGCAAACCCCTGTGATTTTCTGTCCAGTGGCTTTTTCCTCTCCTCAGGGGCACCCTCATCTGTACACTTGCTAGAATCAGGTAAGCCTGGGCTGGTAGACATTAGCCAGATCAAGGAGACTTTGGGAGTCATTAAGGAGTCCAATTTTAGGAAGTCCAATAGGAAGCTATTCAAGAGTTATAAACTGAGGAGACACATGATCTGATTACATTTGCAAAAATTCGGGCTGCTCTATGGAAAATGGACCATAAATGGGCAAGTGTCGAAACAAGGAGAGACCACTTGGGGTGGGGAGTTAGTTCACTGAAGCAGATTATTTTTCTAGAAAGAATCACTGTGGAGGTACAATTGGAAGTATGATAAGTAACTATGTGTAGCACAACAGCTGAAACCTAAAACTTTAGGACCAGAGCCAGAATAGCAGCTTACCTGAGAAGGTTCTCTGAGTCCAGTTTATTCAAGCTGCTATGAGGTGCTCTAGAACATGCATTCTCACTGGGGACCATATCACCCCTAATGGGAAAAATCTGGTTTGGTGTTAGAAAAAAAAAAAATCTGTTGCTATTGCATCTATTTGGACTCACAGTGACCATATAAGACAGAACAGAATTGCCCTATAAGGTTTCCAAGGCTAATAATCTTTACAGAAGCGGACTTCTACATCTTTTTCCCATGCAGTGGCTGGTAGATTAGAGTTTTAAACCTTTCAGCCAAGTGGTTAAGCAATGTGCCATGAGAGTACGGGCTTAAAATATTATTGTTTTTATGTATAAAGCATGGGTAAACACAGTCCACAGATACACATTCAGTATATATGTGGCATCAAAACTTCACAAGGAGAAGTTGATTAGAAAAAAATACCTAAAATGAGGGGCAAGAATTGAAAATAAGGCTGAGAAACACTTTTCAGGTTATCATTCAGGTTGTAGGCTCATCCTTAGAGCCATTAATTTCTCCTAAGCTGGCCTGGGGTGGCCCCTGGCCTCCTGGACCAAAGGCCCTAAAACTGCCCTGTCACCTCACATTTCCTCAGAGCTGTATAAACACTGAGTGATTCACCTTCTCAGTGGGAAGATGGTCCAGTAAGATAAGATGGTCCATTTGCAAGTCAGCCTCTCTAAACACAGGTACTGCTGTTTGGATACCCTCTAGATACCATGCATATGAGTGAAGGAAGGAAGTTTCAGGAGTTACAAAGCGTAATGTAAATAGGGTACATCTCTGCAGGACCTGTAGCACCTTAAGTTTCATGCTAATCTTTATACAGAGATTCCATCTACCTGTGACCTGATGAATTCCTATACTTCCAGCAGACCCAAGTCCAAATGTCTCCTCTCCTGGAAATACACAGGAAAGTATCCATTCCTTTGAGATCCTGGAAACTTTGAAAAAAATAATACTAAAAGCTACTATTTCACACTGAGCATTTCACATGAATTATTTCATTTGATCCTTCCATAGTTAAATCTATTTTACAGGTGGGAAACAGAGGCTCAGAGAAGTGAAAGAGGTTGCTCAATGTTACACAGATAATAAATTTAAGAGCAGAGATTCAACATTGGGCAATCTACACTCTAGATTGTATATATACACTGTTATATGGCATACTCCATTGTATTATATGAGGTCTGACAAGTCTGTGAAATCATCCTAGAAAAAGTGCTACGTACCTCATTGCTGAATATCACTACGGTTACCTTCAAAGTGCTCCCCTTGGGAAGCTATGCACTGATGCCAGCACCAAGTTCGCCCTTGGAAGTCTTTTTCTGGAATGGCCATCAGAGCTGTCATCATGTTACCCTCGATGTCCTGAATGTCATCAAAATGTCTTCTTTTCAATATTTCTTTTATCTTTGGGTAAAGAAAAAGGTCAAGGGGGCCAGATCATATGATTTGGGAGGGTGTTTCAATACAGCTAATTTGTTTACTGAACAAAAACTTCCTCATTGACAATTAAATTTGTGAACTTGCCACCATGCCACCATGTGCAGTGGCCATTCCAGAAAGAGTTCCAAAATTGCTTTGAAGGGTAGAGTAAGAGCTAGCATCAATGCATCGCTTCCCAAAGGGAGTACTTTGAAGGTGAGCATAGTGATAGTCAGCAATGAGATACATAGCACTTAGGACAATTAAGTTCATGAACTTAATAGTCATAATTCATAATCAGCAGTTCACATGCTTCTTTCCTCTGTTACTTCTACCATACTAAGACCTGGTGTCATGAAAAGAGAATGTGTTTTACAGTCAAACCCTGTTGTATAACTTTGAGGTGTTTCTTAGTGAGATTCAGCTATAAAATGGGGACAATAAATGCCTACCTAATAGGTTGTTGTCACAATAAAATTAGATACAACTTTTAATGCCCTTACCACATCTTCTGGTACACAGAGGCCAATTCAATTAAACAATTACTAATGGTGGACTTACAGAACCAGGGCCTATGATGAGTACCGGTGATAAATAAACCACATCTAACGGAGCTAATAGGGAGCCCTGGTGGTACAATGGTTAAGTGCTCAGCTGCTAACCAAAAGGTTCACAGTTTAAAGCTACCAGTCACTCCACTAGCAAAGATGGGGCAATCTGCTTCCATAAAGTTTTAGACTCTTGGAAACCCTATGACGCAGTATACCTTTGTCCTAAAGAGTTGCTATAAGTTGGAACTAACTGGATGGCAGTGGATTTGGGTGAGTTTTATGGAGCTAATAATCTAGGAGTTGAATAGTTATTGCTTTCTCTCATTTCTTGAGGGCAAGAATTCAGCGTGTTATTCAACACTGAATTTCTAGGATACAGTAATGTCTAACACCAGGCAGATAATCAACAAGTGTTTCATGAATGTTATGATAATGGTTTACTTAATTTTAGAGACCTTAAGTATTGGAAATTATAGATGATTACATCAGGTTGCTCAGTTTGCATTTATTAGACAATAAACAAAATAACTGAAAGCAAAGAACAAAAATGTGATATCCAGAGGTTGTATGCATTAAATCCACTTGAACATAAACTATCAATAATTCTGAGTTATATTTACAGATTGAAATAAAATGTTGTCCTAAAAAATACAAAAATAACAATACATCTAACAAAATTCACCAGGTAAAGAAAAAGGAAAATGAGGAAGTTTCCAAAGTATTGACTTTTGAAGCAGGAAATAAAGGGATATTGTCTGAAGCAGAAAGTAGTTCATGAAGTGGCAATACAATGACTCCAAATTCTTAATTTTTTTTCATGACCTTCTTTTTATGATCACAGAGGAAATCTTTGGGATACACATATCTTAAGCTGAGATGGGCCAGTCTGAAGTTTGACTGTTTAGTTTCAATTCAGTTTCTTTTTAGTGCATGAAATTCAATTTTAATGTATTATTTTTCTTTTAAGCAGCATCTCTATTTTAATAGTAGTTTTAGAAGTATTTCTATCTAAGCACTTATCCATTCTTGTATGTGTGTGTTTTTATGTAAATCTATAAATTGTATCTATATAAATATCTGAAACAATGTTCACCAACATTAACAATGAAGATTATGCTATTTCGGGTGACTTCTCATTTTTTTTCTTTTTAAATTTCTGCCTTATTTCAATTCTTGATAATCAGTATATATAATTTATAGAAGGCATCTATTTCCTAAAAATAAAGGGAGAAAGCAAATATATCAAGATGTAGCTAATTCTTGGTGGTGGGAATATGGGACATTGCTACTTTCGTCTTTGTATCTTTTTCCACATTTTTTACATTTCCAAAAATGATTTGCAAAAGAATTTTGCATCAGATTCCACATTATTACGATTCTTTCCTTTTAATTTAGAGTCTAAAAAGATAGAAAATGTGTTTACGACTTAATGTTGCAAATTGATCTCTTTAAAATTACCTAAGAATCCAATTGGCAAATCAGGAAAGCCTGCATTTATTGAATATTTCTTATGAATTCAGTGTACTTAAATAAATCAGGTATAGAACTAATAAGTGGTTATACGTGATTACATTTTTAAAAGTTTTACATGAAGAGAGAGATTCTGAAAGACATTATGAAAAGCTCCCTGATCTGAGGCTATGTGTAATGGAGTGTAAGGCCAAGATTTTCAAATTAAGTGGCTTTCCTTGCACCCTCTCAAACACGAGATTACTGAAAGTTAATATTATCTGCTTGCTATGGTAAGTGACAGACTAGTGCAATCCCATTCTTACCTCCACATTACCAATAATAATCTAAAAGGCACAATGGTTATACACAGTTCTTAAAGACTAGGAGTAAATAAGTAATGTTAATAGGGGAAATGATGGAATTTTACATACAAAGAAAACTTAGAAGGTATCCATTTCATCCCATCTTCCTCCCATGATAGATACTCCTGTCTCCTTCATTGAGAATTTTTTTGAACAGCCATCCACTCTCACTTTGAAGTCATCATTGCAAGCATCAACTAGCCCACAAGGAAATTTCATGGCGTTTCAGGCAGTCCACAAGGTAAAAGACTTCTTCTTTACTATGAGCAAGCCAAGATCTGCATCCATTAATTTCTCCCCATTGGTGCTTGCTCTTAAACTTTCAGAACTACAGTGAGGAATTTGATCTCCTCTCCCACTCAGCAGTCCTTTGAAAACCTGGAAGAAAGTCACGTTTCCTTTCACATCTTCTCATTCTGACTAAAGGACCCCAGACTCTTCAGCAAGAGCTCAGATGGAAGTGCTTTCATCTTTCTAAAATCCTACATATCATCCAACTGTTCTCTAGAGTGTCATAGCTCTGTTACAAAGCAATGCTCCTCAAGTTCCTCAAAGATCCCAAAAGTTGCTCCAGGATCACAAATATAATTTTTGTAACTGTCACTGTAAATTGTTAGATGTACTCATCTTAAGTAGCTCAATTTAATCTTACTACCTCTTCACCTGTGCTAAGTTTCAGTTTCCTTTAATTATGTTTTTCTTTTTGCAGTTTTGAAAACCAGTCTTAATTATTTTTGGTTGCAAGCAAATAAAACTAACCTTGGCTGCCTTAAATACACTAGAGAGATTCTGCGCAATTTCATGAAATTCAAGGAAGACCTGAAAAGCCAAGAGCAGGAGAAAGAAGATACAACAGAGCCTTCCAATGGCCTCTGCAGCAGAACTCATGGCCGTGCTCATCTCCCAGAAGTATTTCTCGTACTGTGACTTAGCTCCAATGTCTCCTTCAATGTAAAACTCTAGCATGTAGGAAAGAAACTCCAACTGACCTTTCTTCAGTCAACTCAGGTTCAGCTAGGTCTGGCCAGGGGATCTTTGTTCTGGTGGCACAGTGGTTAAGAGCTACGGCTACCAACCAAAAGGTCAGCAATTTAAATCCACTCACTGCTCCTTGGAAACCCTACGGGGCAGTTCTGTTGTGTTCTCTAAGTCACTATGAGTCAGAGTCAACTCAGTGGCAACAGATATGTCTAAGTATTAGAAGGTTTAAAATTTCTAAGTATTAGAAACTGGCAGGACAGCTACCTGTCTGACTGGACCACCTACCAAGCAACTGGAAGATGTCTATGTATGCCTATTCCCAAGAAAGCAGATCCAACGAAAAGCTTAAATTATCAAACAATATCATTAATATCACATGTGAGTAGAACTTTCCTCAAGATCATTCAAAAGCAACTGCAATGATGTATTGACAGGGAACTGCCAGAAATTCAAGCTGGATTCACATGATGTAGAACCAGGGAGGTCACTGCTGATGTCAGATAGATCTTGGCTGGAAGCAGGGAATACTAGAAAGACTTTTACCTGTGTTTCATGGACTATGCAAAGGTATTCAACTGTGTGGATTATAAAAAATTATGGATAACATTGCAGTGCATGGGAATTCCAGAACACTTAATTGTGCCCATGAGGAATCTGTATATGGATCATGAGACAGACATGGGAACAGAACAAGTGGACACTGCATGGTTTAAAGTCAGGAAAGGTATACATCAGGTTTGTATTTTTTCACCATACCTTTTCAATCTGTGTGCTGAGCAAATACTGCAAGAAGCTGGACTATATGAAGAACACTGCATCAGGATTTAAGATTCATTAACAACTTGCATTATGCAGATGACATGACCCTGCTTTCTGGAAGTCAGGAGGATTTGAAACAGTGATGAGAATCAAAGAACACAGCCTGCAGTATGGATTGCACCTCAACATCAAGAAAACAAAATCCACACCACTGGACCAGTACGCAACACCATGATAAATGGCGAAAGGACTGAGGTTGTCAAGGATTTTATTTTCCTTGATTCCATAATCAATGCCCATGGAAGTAGCAATGAAGAAATCAAAAGATGCATCACACTGGAAAAGTCTGTTGCAAAGGATTTCTTTAAGTATTAAAAAGTAAACATGTCACCTTGAAAACAAAGATGCACCTGACCCAAGCCATGGTATTTTCAATTACATTATATGCATGTGAAAGCTGGAAAATGAACAAGGAAGACAGAAGAATTATTGATGCCCTCAAATTGTGGTGTTACAGGAGAATATTGAATGTACCATGGACTTCCAAAAGAACACAGAGATCTGTTCTGGAAGAAGTACAACCAGAGTGCTCCTTGGAAGCAAAGATGGTGAGACTGCATCGCACATACGTTGGACACGTTATTAGGAGGGTTCAGTCCTTGGAGAAAGACATCATACTTGGTAGAAGCAGGGTTAGAGAAAAAGAGGAAGACTCTCAAGAAGATAGATTGACACAGGGACTGCAATGATGGGCTTAAGAATAAAAACTACTGTGGGCATGGCACAGGACCAGGCAGTGTTTTGTTCCGTTGTGCATAGGTTGGTATGAGTTTAAAATCAACTTTACAGCACCAAGCAACAAGTATTAGACATTATTCTCAGAGAAATTAAAATAGATGTAAGATAAAACCATAGAAAACTAAACCCACTGCCATTCCGTCAATTCTGACTCATAGCAACCCTATATGACAGACTAGAACTGCTCCAGAGAGTTTCCAGTGAACATCTGCAGATTTGAACTGCAGACTTTTTGGTTAGCAGACATAGCACTTAACCACTGTGTCATATAAGGCAGACTGTACATATGAAGGCAAGTAATTTTTAAACATATGAATTTATATTTGTTTTTATTTCCTCTTGCATTTTCTCTTTTTGCATGAGAGCCTTCCCCATCCCCCTTCTCACATTTAACGCAAGTATCAGGTTTGATTTCACTGCATGATGTGACAGAAAAAGAGAAAATGTCTATGAATATTTCTGAATTTTCTTTTCCAAAATCTTAAGCCCTTAGAAGGACATATGGAAATTTCTTGCAGGATATAAAAAGGAGTGAGATTTAGGGACATAAAGAGTCTGGAAGAAACAAGAAGAGAGAATGATTTCCCCAGGGTTGGTAGGAGAGGAGGAAAGAGTTTTGTGGATCCTGGAACAAGGGGCCCTGGGCCTAATTTCTGGCAGTGCTCTAAGGAGGCTACATGGCCCCAGAGCCATAGGTGATACATCTAGGCAGAAGGAACCACAGTCAACATCACCAAAGATTTCTATAGTCTGGTCACACCCAAGGATATGTGGAACTGGGTTATGTGAGCAGAGAGTTGTAACCTGCGTGAACAGATTTCTTTTGTAAAGAGAGGTTTCCCTCTTCCAGTGCTGGGCACTGAGTCAACCTCCTAAAGCGTTGGCATAATCTTGAACACCACTCTGACCCTACAATGGATTGAGGTTAAGTTTTCCACCATCTTAGAGGGAAGAGGCTTGCAACAGAACAGAGTCTGTAAAAAATAAACTAATGAGGTATTTCTTACACATGTGTCTCTGCAGATGGAAACTCTTACCTGCCACACTTGAATAGAAAACACAGAAGCAAGTGAGATTCGAGTAGTTCTGCTTCCTCTCTGTCTGTGTACAGGACCCCATCTTTTTCAAGCAGCAAGATTGTGTATCATCCACTAATTATGATACTAAAAGCACACATTCACTTTCAAAAATTTTTCCATAGCATTTTTTGTTTCAAATTTTCTCCTTGTTCATGACCTTGGTTTTCTCGACACTGTTCTCCTGGGTCCAGGTCATGCCAATATGAGAAGTCTTAGGCTCCACACACCTTTTCTCTTCTTCCATGTGTTTCTTCTCTCACAGATGTAGTTTGATCAGACAATCACCTCATGCAATTTGGAGCCTTACCTTAAAGACCAGTTACCTTTTCCTTTTGTTTTTGTCATTTGCAGAATGTCTGGCTACAATATCAGATTTTTGTTTTTCTTAATAATTCCATGTTAACTAAGACCCTGAACTTAGATGACAGTGCTGCAATTTGACAGCTACTATATTGATCCATTCTGAGCAAAGATGAAAAAAGACAAGCCTCCAGACTGGATTTGACCATTCACTGTGTTCTTCATTTCTGTCGTCTGCAAGGCTGCTACTTCCTGAAGAAATGTGAAGGATGGGATGAACAAAGCCCAGGAAGCTGGGTGACTTGAATCTATTATTGGCAGTGTCCACTGACTGTGAGTGACTGCGGGCAAGTCACTTTTTATCTCCCCATCTTAGTCTTCTCCACCACACAACTAGAAAAACATGCTGTCACCTACCTAGAGCATAATTCCTGGAGAATTACAGGGTAGTAAATAAGACAATGCCATTTGGTGGGGAGACATTAAGTTCACTTCTTCAATATGCCAGTTTCCCTGTTGACATTGGGATGTCACAGAGTTTCTATTCTTGAAATTATTATGAAACTTATGTTTTCAGAGCCTAAAATAAATCGGAACTAGCTTGAGACAAATCAGAAAATGACCTCACCACAAGCACAGTATCTCTTATTACGTGTGATATGTCTGTTCATATTTATTTGAGGGTTAAGTGGGTAGAAAAAGAGCACTTAAATATCCAGCTAGTAGAAGGCAGAGGACACTATGAGAAAACTGAAATAAAAGGGGAAAAGGACAGTGGCCACTGGTGACAGGACTGATGCCAATTCTGTAAGTAAAGTCCATTTTGTGCAGACCTGTGGGCTTTTAAAAAAATTACATCAAGGCTTTCCAAATAAAAGCCAGGCATACAAATTTTGCTAAAGTGACTATCCTCATCTTTCAGAATAGAAGACAATAATTGTAATGGCTGAAGAAAAAAACAAAACAAAACTTCTTGCTTTCACTAGAACCAAAATTAAAACCAAACCCATTGACTTTGAGTTGATTCAGATTCACAGCAACCCTACAGGACAAAACAGAACTGCTCCATGGGGTTTCCAAGGCTGTAATCTTTCATGGAAGCAGACTGCCACATCAATCTGCCATGGAGTAGCTGGTGAATTGGAACTGCCAACCTTTCTGCAAGCAGCTGAGTGCTTAACTCACTGTGCCACCAGGTATCCATAAACCTAGAATACTGTACTACATTTATAGCTTATCCTGTTATGGAAGTTTAAAATTTTTAGTGAGAAGTGTTCTTTTATGGCTTACTAGGACACAGGCAGAAGTGGAAAGCAAGCTGTGCAGGGAGAGCAAACAGTACCCCAATTCCATATAGAGCCAGCTCCGTAAGCAAGCACGTTGATCTCTCTCTGCTCTGATTTCCTCATCTCCACCTACTGCCCAGAGGTAAAAGCAGATTAGGCAACAAAAGGAAGGAATTTAAATCTTTTCATTAAGCTCAGAGATGGACCCAGTGGGAAGCTCACTGCCTGCTGTCTGGATAGACTCTGAGGATATTTTTTTCAAAATGAAACATCAACATGCAGGTTGTAGGAGCTTCGAAGAAATCAGGTCTATTAGTCCTCACAGGGCTACAACCATACACACTTCCAGGAATGCTCTTTCACTCAGTGAGCATCAAAGCAGCAAGGCATTCTTTGGACACGGTGACAAAGATTTTATTTACTGCCCACTGGGAACCAAACATATTTAATATAATATTTGTCCAGTTGTAACTTCCATGGAAGAGAAAGATCAATAATTTTTACTTCAGAATACTTTCCCCATCCTACCTTGGTAATCCTTGTAACACCAACTGCAGAAAATACTTGAATACTTACAGAAACAGAAAATATAAAGAGTTCTTTAGAGTATAAAGAAGAGCTCCTTGGAGGACAAGACAAAGCCATCATCACTTATGTGCTTTTCACAAAGATTTTCTCTTTCTTATTCCATTTAGTTAGACAATTTCATTTGAACATCATTTGAGCACAGGTCAAGGTTTGGGAAAATGTAAGGATTCCCAAACTTGTTGTGGTGAATACAACATAGAGAATGGGATAAAATGTATCTGATAAAGGATTCATAAAGATTCATATCTAGAACATATAAAGAACTCCTGTAAATCAACAGTTATGAAAACATACACATAAAAATGGGCAAAAGGTCAGAATAGACATTTCTCCAAAAAAGATACACAAATGACTAGTAGGCACATGAAAAGATGTTCAGCATCACTGACTGTCAAGGAAATGTAAATTAAAATCACAGTGAAATACCATTTTATATTTATTAGGATGACTGCACACAACAACAGCAGCAACAGTGTGGCTACTATTTTAAAGTTAAAAAAATAAATAAATACACAACAAGCATTGCCAAGGTTGTAGAGAAATTGGAACTCTCATCCATTGTCAGTGGGGATATAAAATGGCACAGCCACTGTGGAAAACAGCTTAGGAGTTCCTCAAAAAGCTAAATATAGATTTACCAAAAACTCGTTGTCGTCAAGTCAACTGATTCACAGAGACCCATTAAGGCAGAGTAGAACTGCCGCATAAGGTTTTCAAGGAGTGTCTGCTGCATTTGAACTGCCAACACTTTTAGTTAGCAGCCTGAGCTCTTAACCACAGAGCCACAGAGTTTGGTTAGCAGTCTGAGCTCTCTGCCACTGGGCTTCAGATTTACCAAATTACACTGTAATTCCATTCCTCGGTATAAATCCAGAAGAACTGAAATCAGGGACTCAAAGGGATACGTGTATGCCAACACTCACAGCAGTATTATTATTCACAGTAGCCAAAAGGTAGAAACAACTCATGTACCCATCAACAGATGAATGGGTTAAGAAAATGTAGTAATACACCTGTTGCCATTGAGTCAATTCCAACTCATAGATGCCTGATAGAACAGAGTGGAACTGCCTCATAGAGTTTCCAGGCATGGCTGGAGATCTGAACTGCCGACTTTTTGGTTAGCAGACAAGGTCATAACCACTTTGCCACCAGGGTTCCAAATAGAATACACATACACCATAAAATTTTATTCAGCCATAAAGAGAAGTTAAATTCTATACATGCTATGACATGAATGAGCCTTGAAAACATTACACTAAGTGAGATAAGCCAGATACAAAGGGGTAGATATCGTATAACCCATCTTAGACGAGGTATCTAGAATAGGTGAGGTCTAGAGGTAGAAACATATAATAGAACAGTGGTTATCAGGATTGGGGGGTAGGGGTGGGGTGCTAATGGATATTTATTGCTTAATGGGTATAGAATTTCTGTTTGGCATGACAAAAATGTTCTGGAAATACAGAAAGGATTTTTACAACATTGTGAATGTACTTAATGCTACTGAGTTATATATGTTAATATGATTGAAACCATAAATGTTATGTATATTTTACCACAATAATAAAAGAAGTGTAAAAAAAACAAACAAAAACCTTACCAAAAATGGAACAACTATAGCTAAAGGAGAACAACCAAGCAGTATTCGGTCCGATGAAGGGAGGTCTTACCATGTTCTCTGTGCCTCTTTCTCAGAAACATGCTCTAGAGCACTCCTGCTGGGACATGCAAGGTATACTGCAAGGACATTAGTGGTAGTACCCTGATGACAGCCACATACAGGGGCTTCTTGCTCCAAATTAACAGACTTACCTACCTCACCAACTTCTGGCTCCATGTGCTATTTTTCAATTAAAGCCCCAATCCGATGACCAATATGATTGTCAAAAATGTCCTGCCTAGCTCCAAAATATTCCCCCCCCCCAAAGCCTCTTGCTCAGAAGACCAAGGTTTAAAAAAATATAAAAGAAAGAAGAAGAAGAAGCTTTATTTGAAAGGTGTTAGTCCTTAGCAAAAATCTATGTCACTCTAAAACGAGCCCTAGTGTCAGAACAGTTAAGCGCTCAGCTGCTAACCTAAAGGCTGGTAGTTTGAACTCACCCAGCAGTTCCATGATGCTCTGTCTCTGAAAGGACTACAGTCTAAAAAACCCTATAGGGCAGTTCTACTATCTCACACGGAGTCCCTACGATTCAGAAGCAGTTTGATGGTAAACAACAACATGACACTCTAGAGAGCATAAACAGCCACAGCCCGAATAAGATGGAACATAGTACAGGTCAGTTTTGATGTACAATAGATGTGTTGGTTTAAAAAACAAAACAAAACGTACCTAGTAGCCTGCTTCCTACAAAGCTGAATTATAGAGATCTTTGTATTTTCAGGAGAGCAATAAAAAGAGAACCAAAGGGAAGACTTCACCCCTTCCCCCTTCCCTGCCCCTTATACACACTATGCCATTACATGTTCAAAGCCTTAATATATATACATATATATGAATTTCTCTGAATTTTTTTTCCTTTTAGGTAGAGGACTTGAAAAACCCAAGTGGGAAGGAATGGGCCATTTCCCAGACCCCTGCTTTTCTATGTCGATGAGTAACACAATTCATAGCCTTCTTTCCATCTTCCTACTTTAGTAATGATTACATCACAGAGCATACAGATAACTAATCTGTCAGCACAGACACCAAACATAGAGATGTTTTAATTTCCTCCCAAGCCAGCTTGTTAGTACAGGTTCACGTCTGATGTACAAGGATGCAATTCCCAGAGTTGAGCATCTTTGCAAGATCAAGCAAATCAGATTAACAGCTACAACTCTGTCAACACACAGGCTGGGGCCTGCTGAGAATAAAGGCTGATTTTTTAAGAGAGATACTATGTGTAGCTGAAAATAATGGCCCCTTTAAAACTAGGTTCCAACAGGAGATGATGAGGTAACCCCCCAAACATGATGAAATTACCAAAAGTGGTATTACTGCATGTTTTTAAAAATCTCTGATGTGTTTTCATAATTACACAAATAAAGTTTTAAGAAAGTAGTTAGAGGCAAGACAATCTAAACATATCCCTGCCTGGAATAACATGCATGAATCTAAAGGTTTAGCCATAAATCTAGACTTTGAATCATGGTATGTGAGCTAGGAGAAAAGCATTTCTGAATTCTCAATTAAGGATATTTGCATTACCACATCGAGTTTCAATTTGGTCCCAGTCCCTTCCTTTGGGGATAGTTTCATGAATTTTATTCCAGAGAGGGAGGCACCCCCAAACAATCACAGGGCCCACAACACTCTCTTTAGTGTAGGCACAGTTAAGCCTGCAACTGAGGCCTGATCAGTCACAGTTCTCCCCTGTGGTTCTCATTTTGGTGCTGGAGAAGGAAGCTTCCCTTGTGTTACAGAGATAGAAGGATATGAATCTAGTTTTTGAAGGCACCAAGAGGACATCACCTGTGATAGAACAGAAGAAGGCCAACACAGAGAAAGAGGAGCAGAAACAAGAAAACAGAGGTAGATAAAGAGACTGAAAACTAGCTAACAACTTTGAAAGATTCTGAATCTCAGGACTTAACTAGGGGTTGATCCTCTTCCTCATCAAGACATTAGAACCCAGTGTGACTCAGTTATGCAAGAAAAAAACAAAAAGCTCATTTTTGATTAGGATTCTTTCTGTTAGGGTTACCATCTCATATAACAGGGAGGATCCTCACTTTCATGATAATTGGTAACATGCTCTAAATTTCGAAGTATCCCCATTAATCTCACTTTCTAGATAAAAATTAACACAGAGATACTCAGTAATAATTGCTTGCTGTTTTCTACACGGGCATGGAAAAATACATTATTCTTAGAGGAGAAAAATATTGCAAAGCACACATACCTCCACACTGGGAAGTTAGAGTTTCTTCAATTCCTAGAGACATTTGAAGAAAAGCAGTTTTCCTTCTCTTGGGCAGAAGCCAATGCATTTACTAGTGACTCCCTACAAAGCCCAATTTACTAAGTCAGTGTAGTGAATAGCCAGAGAGAAAGGAGCAGTTTAGGACAGGCCCAGAGGCCCAGGAACCTTCTCCAAAGCTGCATCTTTAATGTATTATAACTGAGAGCTTGCTAAGCACTTGCAGTCTCACAAGAGAAAAGCCTGTCCAAAATACAGGTGGCTTCAGTCACTGCCTCCTCCCCTAAACATAATCCTGGGAGGAAGTCTAAAGATTGTCATCTTCCATTAGCATCACCTCTGAGATATAATACGATGGACAAAGAAAACAAGAAAGAAAGCACACTTTCTAGGGACAAAACACTGGTCTTTATTATTCTCTTTGGCTGCTGTTGTTAGGTATCTTCAAGTTGGTTCTCACTTACAGCGACCCTACAAGACAGAGCAGGACTGCCCTGGTAAGTTTCCAAGGAGCAGCTGGTGGATTTCAACTGCCAACCTTTTGGTTAGCAGCCAAGCTTCTTAACCATTACACCACCAAGGATCCTCTTGTTGGCTAGTGTTACCAACAGCAGTTCCATTCTTTCACCATTTGCTACTTGCCAACGACTACTAAGCATTTTACTTGTATTACCTCACAACTGCCCCTGTGAGACAGGTAATATTTTACAGATGACAGGAAACTGTGGTGGTATAGTGGTTAAGAGCTACAGCTTTAACCAAAGGTCGGCTAAACTATAGGTCGGCAGTTCTAGTCTACCAGGCACTCCTTGGAAACGCTGGGTGGTATTTCTGTTTTGTCCTGTAGGATTGCTATGAGTTGGAACTGACTCAGCAGCAATGGGTTTGGGCTTTTGGTACAGATGAGAAACTCAATTCAAGAGGGTGTTTTGTCCAAGTCACTTAGCTAGTATAAGTCTAAGTAGCTTTGCCAGGATTTGAATCCATGTCCGAAAGAGTTCAAGCATTGTAATATTATCCACTGTTTCCCCTCACTGCAACAACTGCTTCCCAGTTCCTGTAGTATATCTAAAGGCATTTTATCTATTGGTCCTGCTACTGGGCTATAAACACAATTAAAACAGGAGAATAATCATGAGATATATCTGATCAATGACCTGAGACTTTTACAACACGTTTAAAGCAACATCTCCTGTAATGCCAGTTAACCTGGCAAATAATTCTCAACTTTACTGTTTTCCCTCCTGAAAAAAACTGAGATTCAAGAGATACTACAGTAAGCCCTAGGAACAGTTAAGCTCTAGCCACTGAATCCTACTGGGGTGCCCACTGAGTGCTATCTGCTGTAGATGACACAATATAATTCTCCCTTTAGTAATTCATGCACCCCACGGTGGCACAGCACATCATGCCACATACCCCATATGTTAAAATGAAGCTTCCTTTAGTACAATCAGTGCCACTGTGGAAGAAAGTCAGATGACTGGCTACTTGACCTGGTCCCCTTAAAGGTTTGGGTCTGGACATTTCCCTGTATCACTTAGACATCCATTTGCACAGGAAAAACAAGAGGTCCTTGCTTCTGCATCTGCCCAACAGGAGTGAGTGGGTGCCAATGTCAAACTCTCCAGGAGTCAGTGTGCAGAACTGTGGTTCATTAAAATAAAGGGTTTTCTTTGGCAATCTCAGCTGCAAATGGGGGAGGGAGTAAAGAAGTTTCCCCCTTCCCCCCATGCCCTGCTCCCAGCTACTTGTCCTTGAGTTCAGTGAAGGCTTGGCTCTGGTCTCAGAGGGCAGGGGTGTTGCTTGTTATTTGGGAGGGTCAACACTTACATGGCTGAATAGAGTCTGCTTTTGCAGAACTTGGAGCGCTCTGAAGGAAGAAGAGAGAAGACGCTGATGGTGGTAGCAGTGGTCGTGGTGATGATGATGAGGGTGAAAAAGAAGAAAATGGTGATTGTGAATGTCACCTATAAATACAAACACAAAGCAGCAACAGATAACCTAGTCATTGCCAAACATAATCATTAATTAGATTCCATTCCCATTCCAACCCCACTGCGGTGCTACCTCTCTGAGCCTCCGAGCTAAACACACCTAGAGCTGCATCCTCCCTACCCCGCGGTCCACCCTTCCTGTGCCAAGCGGGAATGAGACTGCACTGGCAGGTCAAAAGGGTTGAGACCTGAGTGTTAAAGACAGGAATTCTGCAGCGAGGAGCGCTGGGGTGACCTAGAAGCCTCACCAACTCACTTCAAAGCAGCTTGGGTGGGGCGCTAGAGGAACAGCCGTACAGGGAGAGAAAGATAAGGTAGCCGGGCAAACAGATTTAGTGTCTCATCCCGAGAGCCCCAAAGCCCAGGGCGGTGGCGCAGACAGCCTTGGTAAAGAAGGCGAAGAGGTGGGGCCGACTGCCGCAGGACAGACAAGGCTCTCTTTACCTGACAAGGTGCAACAGCCGTGACGGCTGCAGGGAGGATGCTGCGCTCCAGTCCAGACCTGAGGAAGCGGCCGCTACGCCGTCCTCCGCTGAGGCCACGCCCCCTCACGCCCCCAGCCCCGAGGCCCGCCTCCCTAGCACGCGCCTGCCAGATAGGCTGTTTCGGGGAGGGGCGAAACGGTTGATTGGCAAGATTATCAACCAATGGACACGTGCAGCGGCTCGCGGTCTGGCCGATAGGAAGGCGGACCAGAGGGAGACTGCGACCAATCATGCTGGGGCGCGAAGTAATTCCCGGGGCCTGAGAGGTCCCGGAGACTGATTCAGAGGCTACGGTCACCGCGACAAAAAAAGTAAAAAAATAATAAAATCAAACTCGTTGTCATAGGATGGATTCCGATTCATAGTGACCCTACATGACGTGGTCCCTAAGATCTAAAATAGACAGTGTCAGAACAACCAATCCCCGGGCACCGTGTATAGTTTCAGAGACAGTTTGCAGGCTCCCGGCGCTTCTCACAGCGCACGGTCTCGTTGGGTGGGCGAGAGATTGGTACACAGCGCTGGAGGACGGGAGTCTCGACTCCCGAGAGCCGATGCTCCAGCGCCTGGGTATGCCGCAGGGCTGTGCCCCTCCAGTAGTTTGGTTGGTGCCACTTGCCGCTGCAACCCTATATAGCACGGTATGAATCTTACACCTCCACCATATAGTACCCTCCCACCCGTAACTCTTTAACCAGAACGGCTGGCGAGTCAATTACTTTGTCTAATAGAACCCTAACCTGTGGAGTCCATTCTGACTCATGGTGACCCCGTGTGTTACGGAGTATAAACTGCTCCACAGGGTTTTCTTGACTAAGCTTTACGGAAACAATGGGAGCATCACCAGCTCTTTCTTCCCGGATGCTGCTGGCTAGGTCCACCTGCTAACCTTTAGGTCAGTAGTCAACTGCAAACCGTTTGCACCTACCGGAGACCTTACTACTCTGACTACTTGAAGCTAAAGCTAAATAAGTTTGCACTGGGAAAAAAAAACAAAAGAACAAAACAGAAGGGCCTTGGTGATCCAAGAAAGAAGACTGAGTCTGGAGGTCAAGAGCTTTGGGCCTCACAAGGAAGATTACCTTGGGAAATCAAAGAATTCAAGCCTTATTGGCCTCTGTTCTGTGCTGCTGAATTAGTGAGGATCTTAGTGGCAACGTAAAATTTTGTTACCGTGGTTTCTCTGCTGCTGAATTAGGGTAGACCTTGTGTCAGAGTGGACTGTTTTGCCCCAAAAAAGTGTCTAATTGTAACTGAAATCAACTACCTTCAAGCCTTTCATAAACGTACTTGAGACCTAATGATACAGTGACATATGTGGTTTGGGGAGCATTTAGATCTGTTTCCAGTAGGTAAGCGTGAAAGGGCATTGCCTTTAATCTGCTCCATGATAAATGCAAAATTTATCATCCATCTAGTGCTTAAAGATAGAATTCTATCCTCAACAGATTGTTTTTCAAGTAAATAAGTGTGGAAAAAGGAAACTATTTCAAAGTGATTCTTTTCCTCAATTTTTTTTTTCTAGAAATAAAAGAGTTTATGGGAGCTAAGATTTCTTCTAACTGGTAGTATTTGCCACACACTGAAAGACAGCTTATACATGTTATATTTTCCCGTCTTCACGTGTACTCTGTGTAAACCCTATTTTATAGGTAAGGAAACTGAGGCTCAGGGAGATCAAGTATTTGTTTCTGGGCCACACAGTTAACAGTAAAGTGAATGGTAGGTCAAGTAGTGATTAAAATGCATTAAATGATTAAGATGTTCCTGGTTAAAATGCATCATCATTATCATTTAGAAGACCCAGAGGCATGAACGCAACTCTACCTTCCTACAAGCATTTTTTTTTTTTTTTTAATGTGAAAAACTTCCCTTGGGAGCCCAGTTCCCACAGCACTAACTGTTCAAAACTATAGTATTAGATGCACTTCCAGGAGTTAAGCATCACATCTGGAGTGTGCTAGGAGCAACTGCAAGTCAGTTTTGTTCAAAGAAGATAGCTGTGATTTTATATGATGGGAAGGAAGGCAGTTTTTCCAGGGCTTGGATCTAAATACATTCTAATTGACATAGAAATCTTTTAAAGTAAGCCAACAGAAAAGCATATCATGGCTTTAAGAGTTTAGCCAGAGAATGAAAAAGAGGGTGATAACCCAGTGTGTTCCAGGATTTTTCATCATTTTTCTATATAGCTTCATAAATGCTTTTCTGACCTTTAGTCAAACCCAATATGTGCTTGCTCTAACCTTGGGAGGAAGAAATCCATTGCAAGTAGTATAAGAAGGAGGAAAAGAAAAATATCCTTTTTCCCAAATACCCTGTTCATAAAAACAAAATGTAAGTTAAAGGTTTAAGATCAACACAAAACTACACCTCCCCCCCAAAAAAACATTGCTGTTGAGTCACTTGTGACTCATACGGACCCTATAAGACAGAGTAGAACTGCCCCATAAGGTTTCCAATTAGTGTCTGGTGTATTTGGACTACCCAACCCACCCCGTATTTGCACTGCTGTCCTTTTAATTAGCATCCATAGCACGTGACCACTACACCACCAGGGCTTCCAAGTATAAAGACACATCACTAATTAACAAATTAGTGGTGTAGATATTTAGGGTTGTATATGTTCCTTGTTTAAGGTGCTGTACTAGACAATGAGGCTATACAGTTCAATAAAACCTGTTTCCTGACCTCGATGAAGTACAGGATAAAATACAGGCTAGTTGAGAGCAGTCTGGCTTGAAGAGATTACTTTACGAGCATAATGACTAGTCCTCATCCTCACAGGCACTCAACAGTGTATATTCCCATTTCTTAAATGAGGAAATGGAGACAGTAGAAGACAACTCACTTAAGGCTGTATAATTAAGAAAAAAATTCTTAATCCCAAGTCTTTCTGACCCTGAGGTCCACATTTTTGCAACAGATCATACTTCCCTCCCAAGGAAAGAAACTATCTGTAATTATCCCCCCAAAATCTAACCTGTGCATTTTAAAATACTAAATTCAGTTATTATTATTTTTTATTTACCGTACCTTCCTATCCATTTATAAGTGATACCAAAAACATGTAAAAGAATGGTTCCTGCCTATTTGGGGCTTACTATCCTGTTTAAATATCCTCTTTTTAAGCCCCTAATGGTAAGGAGGAGTTTGTATAATTTGTCATCCCTTTTCAAACTGTCTGAAACCCTGGTGGCATAGTAGTTAAGTGCTACAGCTGCTAATCAAAAAGTTGACAGTTTGAATCTAGCAGGAGTGACTTGGAAACTCTATGGGGCAGTTCTACTCTGTCATATAGGGTTGCCATGAGTCAGAATACACTTTACAGCAATGTGTTTGGAATTTTTAGTTTTAGGAGTATCATGGAAAGCCTGGTAATGTAGTGTAATGGTTAAGTACTATAGCTGTTAAACAAAAGACCAGCAGTTTGAATCCACCAGGCTGTCTTTGGAAACCTTATGGCGTAGTTCTACTCTGTCCTTTAGGGTCATCATGAGTCAGAATCTACTCTACGGTAGTTTAGGCTTTTTATTATTATTATTATTTGGGACTGTCATTACTAGGTTACTTCTAGCAATATGAGATAGTAAAGTTCACTCCACAGTGTGATTTAAAGATCAGCAGGAATGCCCTCATCTGCAAGCTCATTAGAAATGTAGAATCTCAGACTTACTTTGCACCTACTACATTTTTGTAAGTTCCCTGGGTGATTTTTATGCTTTAAACTTGTAGGACTGTGTAGCCTATGTGAAATGCTTTTAATAACCCCAGAATCTTCTTACTGTACAAAGAGGCTTGCTCCTGACCCTTGACCAGGAAGAAAAGAAAAGTCAGAGACAAAGAAGGGAAAACAGCAGAGGAGGGGAGAGGCCTGCACGGCACCTAGGCACTCTTGTTTCCACCATTACCTCCAACACGGAGAAACATTACTGCCCACGGATGTCTTCTCTAAAAAGAATCAACAACCTCTTTATTAAAAGGAGAGGAAAGAGAAAAACTTAAGTCAGGCTTTGGGCTCAGATGTATATTAAAATTTTGCGGAAGCTCCCAGTCCTACTGCTGAACCTTCTCCCTATCTTGTAGCCTTAGAGATTCACATTCAGTCAGAAAATGGTGTATAGAACTGGTCATCCATTGTGTGTATGTTGCCTTCCAAAGAAAGAGGTAAATAAATCCTTCCTTCCACAATCAAGTACCAACTCAAATGTTACTTCCTCCATGAAGCCTTCCCCCATTCCTGTTGGACACCATCACCAGCTCTGTTGCTGTGGTACATTGTTTATATCTCTCTTATCACGTTGTGCCTCATAAAAGGCTATCTTATATATTTGTTTCTCCCTTTGAATTCTTAGCAAAGGGATTGTCTGTGGTTTAGCTTTTCATCCCCCAACAATGCCATGTATATAATAAGTGATCTACTTAGTTGAATTGAACCTCTGTTCATCCCTGATGTCAGTGACTCCCAGACGTAACCTAGAAAATTAGAAAAGGAGGTCTTTTCTGGGAACTGATAAGATCTCAAGCATTTTGGTGGTTTCATTTGGCAGAACTCCAATCCAGTTGGGGAGAAGACAGATGGAATATGCTAGGTGATGTTGTAGCTGGCTTTGGGGTCTCATCTTCTGATTACTTGACCGTTAAGGAGTAAGAAGTTTCTTCTACTGAAGAGCTGATGTTAGGAAAGGAGGATCTGTAGAACCTGTGTATGGATATCAACAGAAGAGCAACTGGAGTTGTTCTCGGATGCTAGGAGCTATAAAGTGAACAGAAATAAGATCATCCCATTGAGTACTCCTGGGGAAATGGACTGTGTTCTCCCACAGAGGATGGCTGGGTCCTCATAGGATATGACAGCATTCCATATAGTTCTAGAAACAGTTCATCACTTTATCCCACTTAGTTAGATGGTCTAGCTCAACCATCTCAGCCTGTCTAGATTTCAGTTTATCTGTTATTGATGGGGAACGACAATTATCTCAAAGCCCCTGTCACAAGGCCATTAGTGTTAATGTTCCTCTTAGTTCATATTTATACACGCAACATTTACCACGATAGATGTTGTGTTTATTCCAACCTCAAGGCAAATAATCTATGGGAAGAAAAAAATCACCCTCAGGAGACATTAAACATGAAACCAATGATCACATCTCTCTGAAATGTAGGACACTGGGAGCAAACCTAATCTCCAAGATGTTTCCACCTCATTTGCCCTCAGCTGCATAATCAGCTTTTCATCTCAGTGCCAGATAAATGCAACTTGCCTGCTGCCACATCTATCCTAATATAGATGCTGTTCTATCAATAAATAGCTATGCATCACCCCCAAATTCTCTGCAAATATTTAAATGGCATCAAAATGCCAATTTCTACAACACAAGGAAAGACCTATGACATAGAAAAACAAGGTTTTGTGCTGAAGTTCTGTAGCTTCACAGCCTAAGATAAATTGGGCCATGGAAAAGGAGAGACCCAAATAATAATTAAAAATACTTTATCAGACCACAAGAATGATTTTCCTCCAGATTAAAGTGGCTCACTGTTTTCTGGTATACCATCCATATTTATTCCCCAATTCATTCCAAAAAGAATTTGAAGTGACAGATTACCCTTGTAATATTGCATTGTGTAGGTGAATATTGTGGAGGTGGGTAAGATGTTTGCAGACTGACAAGATTTTTTAACTTGCCTACAGAAGCATTAAAAATATCTTAAATGCCACCTGAAGCACCGTATGGAGAAATACTCTCGCATAAATTGCATTTGAGTTGTTATGACAGATGAAGAAAGCAAGAACTTAAATTTCATAGCTGCAGCCGTAAAAGCACTTATGTTAATTCCCTGGAAAAACTTAGTTTGACTCAACAGGAAAAGTTGTAGTGATTATAGTTGTCCTGAATGCAGGGGAGTGGCACAGAGGAAGTAAAAATTTTATGTTAAGGGATATATCCTCAGACACTGCAGCGTGGCTTCCACTCAGTGAAATCCCACTGATTCACCATTAGCTGGCAAGACAGGCTTGGCATGCAACTTTGTCAAGGATCATTTGCTGAATCATGCACAGAAACCACTAGACTGTACCCTTGTGGGCTGGAGATAGCAGCAGGATTTTAAGGCACCTGCGTTATGACAAACCTCCAAAGCTGATGGACAAGGAACCTATCCCCAGCCAGGGAAGAATTTCAGACAATGTAGCATAATCATATTCTGTGGCACAAACTAGCCCAGAATGACAGCATACAGAGGAATCAGTACAAAGGCAGCAGGCTCTGCTGAGAACAGCTGCAACCTCAAGAAGATGGAATATCTTTCACAGGGTTTCTTGTCTCTTTATAAAAGTATCACATGACCATTGCAATTTGCAAAAACAAAGAAACCACAAGTGAGAAAAGATAAACTCACTATAGACACACCATTCATTTGTTTAATCAAGCGTTTCTTGAGCTCCTTTAAATACCCTCCTCTTTACTAGGCATGGAGCTCTAGTGGCACAGTGGCTAAGAGCTCTGCTTCTAACTGACAATAAGCAGTTCGAGTTCATCAGCCACTCCTTGGAAACATTATGGGGCAATTCTCCTCTGTCCTACAGGGAAACTAGGAGCTGAAATCAACTTGACAGCAACAGGTTTTGTGTTTTCTGTTTTACTAGGTGTGGAAGGTACAGTGGTGCACACAAACATACTCTCTGTAAGATTTTAGCACACAAAGGAGACAGATAGTAATATAAACACACAAAACAGAATATCATTAGAAACTAAGGAATGCAGTTCTCTAAAAGCAAATATCAAGGAAGCTAACCACACTCGGGGATACGGTGGGAAGAGTGGTACCCTGAAAAAGCTTTCTAGAGAGGTGACTCTTAAGCCAAGATTTGAAGAAATTTGTCAAAAGTGGGGTGAAGGGCCTATTAGGCAGAATGAATAACATGTGCTGAGTTTCTTGGCAGGAGGGTTCATAAAGCATGTTGAAGAACTGAGAAACATCAGTGCATATAGACTCAGTGTTGAAAGGACAGGGAGGAACATGATGCTGAAGAAATAGGCAGGGGCCAGACTACAAAGGTCACTGACAATCTCTTCATATAGGTCCCTCAAATAATTTATGTATGTATACACATATATATGTGTGTGTATATATGCCTATATGATACATATTACCATTATATATATATAAAACCATCAAACTGCCACATTTTCTGTATTTAAACTTTTTCTTAAGTTTTTACAATGATGGTATCATGTAATATTTGTACTTTTGTGACTGACCAGGTTTACTCAGCACAATATCCTCCAGATTCATCCATGTCGTGAGATGTTTTGTGGATTCACCGTTGTTCTTTATCATTGCATACTATTCCATTGTGCACGTGTACTATAATTTGTTTATCCATTCATCTGTTGTTGGATACCAAGGTTATTTCCATCTTTTTGCTATTGTGAATAATGGTGCAGTAAACATGGGTGTGCATATGTCTGCTCACGTGACAGTTCTGTTTCTCTAGGATAAAGGAGGAGAATTTGACTACTAGATAGCAGACAGGGATCAACTTCAGTGAAGGGAAGGGCAACACACAATATAGTGGAAGTCAACATAACTAAACCAAAGTAAAATCTAGACGTTTCCTGGACACATTCAAACACTTTGAGAGACAGAATATCTGGGGTTGGGGCCTAGGGACCATAGTCTCAGGGAAAATCTGGGTCAATTAGCATAACAAAGTTTATTAAGAAAATGTTCTGATAGATCAGGGGCAGGGCCAAGATGGCAGACTAGGCACACGTGTCCTGAATTCCTTCTGAGAAACAAGGCCTAGAAAATTAACTGAATGGTAGTGTGGATATTCTGGGAGCTCTAAGATCAGGAGTAGGGTTGTGAGATTGAACAGGGTGACAGGAAGGGGGAAACTACCTTGTAGGTGTGAGACAGCAGCACTGTGAGTCCTGCTTCTGCTGGCACATTGCCTGAGAAGATTACAGATATGAATGCCTTCTTTGTTAACTGGGAGGCTGAGACCAAGATCCCAGCCTGAGAGCCTAGCATAAGCCTGAGAGCCTAGCACAAGTAGGCTACTGTGCTGAACTGCGGTGCCTAATTGAACAGCATACCCGACAGCAGAGAGACTGTACCTGGGACAGCCATATCTAGAGAACCCAGAAGTGGCTGATGACCAAAGGTTTCAGTGCCCCTCACCTCTCCCATCTCTGAGCTGTGCAAGATATGGCTGACTCACTATAGGAGAGGCAGCTCAGGCAGGTCACCATCTCAGTCAGCTAAGAGGTGGAATCAGCCTTGCCTGAAGGTTCAGCTTAGGCCAGTCCTCACACAAAGCTACAGTGCCTGTCTGGATAATTCTTCTCCCAGCAGAAAAGCTGTTTTTAACACAACTGTACATAGAAAACTTAGTGACAGTTGGTGATCAGTTGTGGCTCAGCCATAACTTCTCCCTTCTTTAAGCCACATCGTACCATCTGTGGATAGCCAACATGGCACCATCTACATCAGCCAGGAGGTGGGGCTTGTCACCCATAAGGACCTGGCTGCTATCAGCTGAAGCTGGTCAATGCTCTCTCAACAGAAAACCAGCTTTTAAGTTAAGAGCACCTAGAGAATGCAGCAGTGATGGGGTGGGGGGGGTGACTGTGGTGCCACTGTTTCCACCACCCTTCACTGAACCATGTTATAGCATTGGCTGACAGCCCCCCAGAGACCTCATAAGTAGGGCACCATCTTTGCCAGCCAGAAAGCAGGGCATGCCACCCCTGAGGAACCAGCTGATTTGGGCTGCCACTGGACAGCATCCCTCTCAGCAAAAAAGCAGTTTCTAAGCACCTCTAGAAAATACAGTGGTTCCTTGTGGCCAAGTGTAGTGACACGCCTCCCTCCTCACTTCCCTGAGCTACACCATATTCTCAATGGGCATAATGCTGGAGGGTTGATACAAGTAGCTCACCACCTTTATCAGCCAAGAGGCAGGGCCTGCTACCACTGAGGGCCCAGCTGGAACAAGCCACAAAGCTGAGCAGCATTCCAGGGCTTGACAGAACCTATGTTGCCAAAGAAGCTTTACATAAGTCAACTGCACCTAGAGAAAGCAGCAGTCGCTGGTGACCAAATCAAGCCGTGCCCTTACTCTCTTCTTAGAACTATCCACAGCTCCCATTTGTGTGTAACACTGGAAAAACTGAACAGCTTCTTGATGGCACATAGACAACAATCAGTATCTAAGAATTTAGAGAAGCAGACCAACAGTGGCTCTGGAAAACTCCCAAAATAAAGAATCAAACAACTTTCCAGATGAAAATGCGTTTCTGAAATTATCAAAGGTAGAATACAAAAGAATTATGTATAAAGTGCTTCTAGAGATTAAAATGCAACAGAACAAGATGAAAACTTAAGTTATATGAATTGCTAGAACATCAACAATCTGAAATCCAGTAGATCAATACCAAAATTACAGAATTAGGCAACTCAATGCAAAACCAAAAGAGCAGAAATAACAAAATGGAATTCAGAATTTGTGAGACTGAAGATAAAGTAACTGACACTAGCATTTATGAGGAGAAATCAGATAAAATAAACAAGAAAAATGAAGAATCATTAAGAAGCATGTGGCACTCTATCAAGAGGAATAATCTATAAATAACTGGAGTCTCTAAACGGAGAGGGATAGCAGAAAATACAGAGAGAATTGTTCAAGAGCTGCCAACAGAAAACTTTCCTGATGTCATGAAAGAAGAGAACATAGGTATTTGATGCCTACTGAATACCACAAAAACTAGACCCTAAAAGAAAAACCAAGACATATTGTAATCAAGCTTAATAAAATGAAACATAAGGAGAGGCACTTAAAGACAGGCTTAAAGCAAAACTAGCATAAGAAGGGAAACCATGTAGGCTTTTGTGGGACTTCTTGGCAGAAACCACATTGGCAGAAGGTAGTAGGATGAGGGAGAGGCTTGAGGGAGAAAAACCTCCAAGAATTGTAATTCCTGCAAAATTGTCTCTCAAATATGATGGTGAAATTAAGACTTTCTTGGACAAACAGAAGCTTACAGATTTTGCAAAAAAACAAACCAAAACTACAAGAAATACTGAAAGAAGCTCTTTGTTTAGAAAAGCAATAACATCAGTTGTATACTTAAAGATGCAATGCAGGACAGAGCATCCAGAGTCCTGCTCAGTTAGGGAAGTCACAAAGCTCAATCAAAGCTAAAATATTAAAAGTAGAGAACCAGAGAACTTAACATGAAAACTGTGACTTTATCACACTATAATGAGGCATGTATTACGGTAGTTATAACCCTTTCAGATGGAGAGGAAAGTAGTGAGATATACAGAAAATAAAGATTGGTTTAAAATTAGTGCATTAAGGGGGGTCAAAGAGGTAGCCACAAAGCAAACTAACAACACTATGTGCTGAAACAAGAAACAATACAGGACTCTCACCAAACACAAAGCCAACACTGAAAAGGATGAAAAATAAACCCATAAAGAAAAACGACCCATGACAGAATATTAAGAGGAACAAAGGAAACATCAATGACACAAAAATAAAGACACCACAATGACAGCACTAAACACATATCCATCAAGAATTACACTGAATGTAAATGGATTGAAGGCTCCAATAAAATGGCAGAAAGTAACATCTTAGACTAAAAAACATGATCCATCTATATGTTGCTTACAGGAAACATGCTTTAGACTCAAAAATATGAACAACCTGAAAATCAAAGGATAGAAAAATATATACCAAGCTAAGAACATGCAAAGGAAGGCAGAAATGGTAATACTAATCTCAGATAAAATAGATTTTAATGTAAAACCCACCATTCTGGACAAGGATGGTCACTATTTATTGCTGACAGGTTCAATACACAAGCAGAATATAATGATGTTAAATATTTATTCACCTAATACGAGAGCATCTAAATACACTGAACAAGTGCTGACAACATTGAAAAATGAGATAGATCACTCCACAATGACAGTAGGAGACTTCAACGCTCCACTTTCAATAGTGGACAGATCATCTGGAAAAAACCTCAGTAAAGATACAGAAGATCTTATTGAGACAATCAACCAACTCAATGTCATTGACGTATATAAGACATTTTACCCAACAACAGATAAGTACACTTTCTTTTCCAATGCATATGGGACATTCCCCAGAATAGAGCACATATTAAATCACAAAGCAAGTCTCAAAAAATCCAAACCATTGAATTGTTGCAAAGCATCTTCTCAGAACATAATGCTGTAAGAGTTGAAATCAGCAGTAGAAAAAACACGAATAGAAATCTGGACTCATGGAAACTTAACAATATCTTACTTAAAAATTCATGGGTCACAGAAAAAATCAAAGGTACACTAAAGAAATTTGTGGAATCAAATGAGAATGAAAACACATCTAACAGAACCTATGGCATATAGCAAAAGCAGTCCTCGGAGGTCAGTGTATCTCTATAAATGCACACATCCAGAAGGAAGGAAAGGTCCCCAAAAATTAACCCTACAACTTGAACAAATAGAAAGAGAAGAGAACAACAAAAGAACCCCTTGGGCACCGGGGGGGGGGGGGGACAGATCATAAAGATTAGAGCAGAGCTAAATGAATTAGAGAACAGAAAAACAATTGAAGGGATTAACAAAACCCAAACCTGGATTTTTGAAAAGAACAACAAAACTGATAAACCACTGGCAAAATATACAAAAGAAAAACAGGAAAGGAAACAAATAACCCAAGTAAGAAATAGAACAGGAAATGTCACAACAAACAGATCCAACTGAAACCAAAAATTTCATAACAGAATACTACAAAAAAACTGTACTCTAACAGATTTGAAAACCTAGAGGAAATGGACAAATGTCTAGATTCACATCACCTACCAAAATGATTACAAGAAGTAGAACACCTTAATAAAACCATCACAAAAAAAGGGATTGTAGAAGTAATCAAAAAAAGTGCCAACCAAAAAAAGTCCTGGCCCAAATGACTTCACTGGAAAATTCTACCAAACTTTTACAGAGGAATTAACTCCAGTACTGCTGAGGCTATTTCACAGCATTAAAAAGGATGGAATGCCCCCAAATCCATAACCCTGATACCAAAGCCAAGGAAAGATCTCACAAAAAACGAAAAAGAAAATTACAGACCAACACTACTCATGAACCTAGATGCAAACACAACATTTTCAACAAAATCCCAGCCAATAGAATTCAACAACATATCAAAAAACTAATGCATCATGACCAAACTGGGTGCATACCAGGGATGAAAGGCTCATTCAACATCAGAAAATCAATTAATGTAATCAACCACATAAATAGCACAAAGGATTAGAATCATTTGATTTTGTCAGTTAATGCAGAAAAGGCATTTCACAATGTCCAACACCCATTCACGTGAAAAACTCTCAGCAAAATAGGAATAGAAGGGCAACTCCTCAATGCAGTAATGGGTATCCATGCAAAGACAACTGCCTACATCATCCTGAATTGAGAGAAACTGAAAGAACTCCTCCGGAGCATGGGAACTAGACAAGAATGCCCACTATCACCATTTCAAAAGTGTGCTACATGTTCTGCCTGGAGCAATCAGACAAGACAAAGAAATGAGGGACATCCACATCAGTAAAAAAGAAGTAAAAATATCCCTATTTTCAGGTGATATACACAGAGAACCCTAAGGAATCTGTAAATAAACTACTGGAACTAATAGAAGAGTTCAGCAAACTATCAGAATATAAGATAAAATTAAGTAAATTGGTAGGATTCCTTTACACCAACAAAGAAAACATCAAAAAGGCAATCAGCAAATCAATACCATTTACTATAGTGCCCAAGAAGATAAAATACCTAGGATTAAGTTCAACCAGAGAAATAAGAGACTTACGCAGAGAAAACTACAAGACCTTGCTGCAAGAAACCAAAAGAGACTTACATAAGTGGAGAAACCTACCTTGCTCATACATATGAAGACTTAACGTTGTGAAAATGCTATTTTGCCCAAAGGAATCTACATATACAATGGAATTCCTATACAGACTCCATTATCAGTTCTCAGTGAGATGGAGAAACAAATCACCAACTTTGTTTGGAAAGAGAAGAAGCCCCAGATAAGTAAAGCACTACTGAAGAAGTGGTACACAGGGGCAGCCTCACACTACCCAGCCTTAGAACATATTACACTGCCACAATACTCAAAACAGCCTGGTGCTGGTACAAAAAGAGACATATAGATGAAAGGAATAGAAGAGAGACCCCAGAAATATCACTATCCTCTTACGAACAACTGATATACAACAAAGGCCCAAAGGTCACAAACTGGGGTAGAAACAGTCTCTTTAACAAATGGTGTTGCCAAAATTGGATATCCATCTGCACAGAACTGAAACAAGACCAATATCTCACACCCTACACAAAAATAACTCAAAATGGATAAAAGACCTAAATGTCAAACTTAAAGTGATAAAGATCATGTAAGAAAAAATAGGGACAACGATGGAAATTCTAGTACATGGCTTAGATAGTCTTCATAATCTGACAAACCATGCATGAACAACAGAAGAGAAAACTGATAAATGGAAACTACTAAGAATCAGACACTTATGCTCATCCAAAAACTTTATCAAAACAGTTAAAAAAGACCACCTACAGATGGGAAAAAATACTCAGCAACTACATGTGGGACCTTGTTTTCAGGGGACATCGAGGTCAATTGATGTAACTAGCCTTTTGCTAAGAGATTCTTCTGCACCCCATATTGCTGAGTGGTTTCTGGGGTCTTAAAAGCTAGCAAGCTGCCATCTGAGGAACACCAAATGGTCCCAAGCCACCTGGAGCAGATGATGACTGAGAACGTCAAAGACACGAGGAAAAATGAACCCAGGAAACAGAAGGACCCATATGAAAGGGAGACTGTATCAACATGAGACCAGAAGAAACAGAGGATGCCTGGCCACAACCAAGGCAGTTGTGACGGGGTACACAATGTAGAGTCCCTGAGGCAACACAAGAAAAAGAGGCAGGATGCTCAAGAACTCTACTAAAAGACTAGAATTGATGGTCCAACAGCCTGGAGGGTCCCCTGGGAACATGCTGGCCTTGATTGGAAATCAGTACTGAGGTCAACTCTTCAAAGCATGGCCTGGACTCGGGGATACAGTATGAGCATATGGTGTACTCTATGGTTGTATACATGTGTAGGAAGCTGTACTACTGGTTTCTTTCTAGATGGGAGAGAAGAAGGTGGAGAGAAGGGGACAGATTCTTGTTAAGAAGATACTAGAAGCTTAGAGTAAAAAGGAGTAATGTGCTGTCTCTGAGTGAGAACAGCAGATGGAGCTGCAGATAGGTAGGCATGCAAAATTGATTTGAAATTTATACTTTCACTTAATCACAACAATAACAATAATAAATACATAATGAAATAAAGTGTTCTGCATCTCACTTTGGTCAATGGCATGTGGGGTTTTAAAAGCTAAAGAGTAGCCATCTAAAATTGGTCCCATCCCACTTGGAGCAAAGGACATTGAAGAACACCAAAGACGCAAAGAAAAGGTTAGGTACACATAACCCAGAGACTACACCAGCATTAGACTAGAACTTGATGGTGCCAGGCCACCACCAATGACCACCCTGACAGGGAAAACAGCAGAGAGTCCTGGATGGAGAGTGAGAAAAGTACAGAAGAGAACTCAAATTTGTGTAAAAAGACGACTTAACGATCTGACAGAGACTGAAGGACCCGCCAAAACTGGCCCCTGGACATGCTGTTAACCCAGAACTGAAGCCATTTCTGAAGCTCACTGTTCAGATAAACTATAGACAGAACTATGAAACAAAATAGTAATACACATAAAGAATGTGTTTCTTATTCAATCACATACATGAGCCAGAAGGGGTAGCTTCTGTGCAGAGCCAGAACGAGAAGGCAGCAAGGGATAGGAACTGGTTGAACGGACACAGGGACTCAGAGTAGAAAGAGGGAGTACACTGTCTTATTGTGATGTTTGCAACTAATGTCACAAAACAGTATGTCTGTAAACTTTTGTATGAGAAATTAACTCAAGGGGTGAACTTTCGCAAAAGCGCAATTAAAAAAAAATGCCACATTTTTCCCCAAAAGGTATTCACCAGTTTTTACTTGTGCATTTTACACACTAATAGCAGTTGCTGTCGAATTAATTCAGACTTGTAGTGATCTTATAGGACAGAGTAGAACTGCCCCATAGGGTTTCCAAGGAACAGCTGGCGAGTTTGAGTTACCAGGTTTTAGTTAGCAGTCACAGCTCTTAACCAACCACGGTGCCACCATGGTTCTTTTGCACTACGAAAGCATGTCAATTTCACTTCATCCTCAACAACATTCATGATTTATTTTGAAGTTCAACCTCTGATGACGAAGAAGTATGTCATTTAAGTTTTCATTTAACTATAAATACATATTTACTGCCCACAGATTTTTTCCTTGGCTCTGTAGAGAGTGAGGATTCTACTGCTCTGTTAGAGCCATCTCCTTATAAAGACTCAGCCGGGATGCCTAATGTTACCTCACTACTCGTCCTTGAAGTAAGGCATTAAAATGTAAGAGCAATCCAGCAAATTATTATGTGTCATTAATTTTAGCTCCAATTTAATGCATGAGATTAACTTCTTCCTGGCCAATCACATAGGCCAACTGTGATGGATAGAAGAATAAAAGTCAGCTGAGTCTTATTCAGAAGACGGGAAAAGTCAGGTGTGGGCTGGACGGGAAATGGGCCAATACAAATCAGGTAAGATATAATAATAAAAGCAAACAAACAAAAAACCTGTTGCTGTTAAGTTAATTCCAATTCAGAAAGCCTATTAACCCTGTAGGACAGAGTAGGACTGCCACGTAGGGTTTCCAAGGAGTGGCTGATAGATCTGAACTGTTGACCTTTTGGTTAGCAGCTGAGCTCTTAACCACTGTGTTACCAGGTATCTGAGGTAAGGTGTAATGGGACCCAAATTAGGAAGACCATGAAGAAGCTTCAAACCAAGGAGAAATCCAGAACCGAACCGCTGTGGTCAAGTCAATTCTGACTCATAGTGAACCTATAGGTCAGAGTAGGTCTATCCCATGTGCCCATAGGATTTCCAAGGCTGTAATCTTTACAGAAACAAACTGCTACATCTTTCTCCTTTGGAGCAGCTGATGGCTTCAAGTCTCTGACCTTTCAGTTAGCAGCCAAGTAATTAACCACCATACTACCGGGGCTCCTTACTAAGGAAAACAGGATGACCAGTGAGAGAATAAGTTGTCTGAATACAATTTTGACAGCTTTGCCATTTTGCTTAAGAGGAGCTATGTTTACTTGCGTGTGGAAAGAGTTACTGGCCTCCCATGTATCCTTAGCTTCCCTCTATAAAACGGATTGTGATCACAGAAGACCGAGACTGTGATTGAGGAGGGTGTGAGTACTTCAGGGGCTGTGTATAGGTCGTTATGTGGCATACAGGACATCCCCTGGGAAAATCAGGTGATAAACTGGCAGAAGCCACATTCTGTAGACAGGGCCATGAGAAGCAGGGTTGATGTGGAGTGTCTTAACCTGTTTTCACCACTTGGGGCTCAAGAATCTTGACAGCAGCTATCAAACAGGACTCAGTCAAGAGACCTCAGTACAACACTGGAAGAATTGTTTAACATGTACTTTGTGAAGCAATGAATCAAAGAGAAATGAAACCACATGAAGCATTTAGTTCTATATGCATTTTAATAATCTATTCTCCAAACTACAAATATAATAATTTGTGTTTCTAATATAAATTTCCAGTTCCAACTCATTAAAGAGGCCAGATAGGCAGTGGGGTTAAAATGTGTTCTGCCTGCTGATTTAAGTACATTCTTCTTCTTTTGTCTAACTCATGTTCCTGAGTTGATCTTAATGCAAGTCTGTCTCTGGTCCATATTGTAATGTCACATCCAAGGCCAGCTTCTTGGTCATATCAGCTCTGAAGCACCACAGGGTGCCATATGTAGAAGGATTCCACATCTGGCTTAATGCTCTATCTACTGTAGTCATCTTGAAATTCTTACGAATTTCAAGGGGCTGTGCAATTTCATTTTGTACTGGGTCCAGTAAAGTATATAGCTAGTCTTAGTCATCTCCTGTTACCAAGATCATTGTTTCCACTACTGAAACATTTTAGAGAATTCAGTTAATTCTGTGGTTATTAGGACAATGTGTCTGAAAGAAGACACAGCAAGGTTCACATCTTAGTTCTGCCATTTCCGGAGTATGCTCTTTGACATATAAGGTATCTTTATACTATTTCCTCATCTGTGAAATGGAAATGATAGTAGTGCCCACTTCATAGTTTTTCTCTTTTAGTAACTAGACCATGACAAAGCACTTAGCACTGTGTCTAGCACAATGCCTGAAAGATAACATCAGTCTGTGATTACGTGCCTTTTTTATTGTGCATATGTGCTTTGCCATTGATTACCTTAGTAACAACTTGTGCAGTTGTCTCTATGATTCTTTAGATTCCTATCTCTCTGTTTCCATAATCTACACACAACACTATCTGCTCCTTCCATTTAGCTTTCTCTTTGTGACCATAAACCAAAGACCAAGCCTGTTGCTGTGGAGTCAATTCTGACTCATAGCAACCATATAGGACAGAGTAGAACTGCACTAGGGTTTCCAAGGAGTGCCTGATAGATTCAGACTGCCAACCTCTTGGTTAGGAGCTGTTACTCTTCACCACTATGTCAACAGGGTTTCCTTTGCGGTCATGGGAAGATCATTTTCAGTCATAACTTTTAATGGAAAGAATTCCCTAATTTGGCTGTAGACTTAAAAATTAGTTCTGAAGTCCCAAATTCATTTGCACCTATCCCACTTAACCTCTATCTTCGGACAACTTCCATGCAGTGCCATCAAGCATCAGTCCTCCCACAGCACCAAGAGATAAATAAAATATGGACCAGACAGGCAGTTGTAAGTGTACTGATGTCTGAATCTCAGATTGGAATGAATAAAAATTAAAATAAATTGATGAATAGATAGATGTATAGGGATAAAGCAAACAGAGCTTAATGTTTCCAGTATAATCTTGATGATGACTATATCAATGTTCACTGCATGGTTCTTTCTTCATTTCTATACATTTGAAATTTTTTATAACAAAATAATGGAAGGAGGGAAGGGTAGCCAATCATGTTTAGTCTTGAATAGTCTGCTAAAACTCAAGAAATATAATAAAATCTATACATTTATCTTTCAGTAACAATCTAAATTGAGCAACATGAAGCCCACACTCCAAAACAGACATCACTGAGCAGTGGCTGCTTGTGCACGGGCTTCCTGTCCCACTGCCTATGTCCTCCATGAGTCACTTACTCTGATTTCCTGAGTAAGACACTCACAGACACCCGAGCTGCAACCTTGGTGCAAATCCATACATGTCAGTAGATAATAGAATGCTTACTTATTTCATTAAATTATTTACTCCACAATTTCTTCACCAGAGGCTTTTGATATGAAGTTTTAAATAATATCCCTTAGAAGTGTCTATAAACATCCTGAAATTGTGTGTAAAATATTGTGCCTCTTCATTATGTTCGTTTTTCTAGGAATAAATAAAGCTTTTTACTAGATTATCAAAGAAATGTGAGACTAAAAAAATTTAGAACTACACAGTCTTCAACATCAAGAAGACAACATCACCTTTACATCAATAAGACAAAAATCCTCACAACTGGACCAGTAACCAACATCGTCACAAAGAGAGAATGGATTGAGGTTGTCAAGGATTTCATTTTACTTGATTCTGCAATCAATGCCCACAGAAGCAGCAGTTGAAAGATGTACTGTGTTGGGAAAATCTGCTGCAAAGGACCTCTTTAAGGTTTTGAAGAGTACAGATGTCACCTTGAAGACTAAGGTGCACTTGACCCAAGCCTTGATTATTCTTGATTGCTTTATATGCATGTGAAAGCTGGGCAATGAATAAGGAAGACAGAAGAATTGATGCCTTTGAGTTGTGCTGGTCCAAAAGAATACTGAATGTAAATTTACCACGGACTGCCAAAAGGTACAACCAGAATGCTCCTTGAAAACAAACATGGCAAGACTGCATCTTACGTATTTTGGATATGTTGTCAGGAGGGATTAGTTCCTAGGGAAAGACATAATGTTTGGTAGAGTGAAAGGTCAGCAAAAAAGAGTAAGACCCTTAGTGAGATGGATTGACACAGTGGTTGCAATGATAGACTTAAGCGTAAAAACGAGTGCGGACACGGCACAAGACTGGGCAGTGTTTCATTCTGCTGTGCATTGCGTCAGTATGAGTTGGAACTGACTCATGGCACTTTTTTTATAATGTATATGTGGATGATTAGAATATTATATGATTGAATTTTTACCATTAGGCTGTTTTTGTCCTACAGTTTGAGTAACAACTCTTCCATTTCCTTTATCCTCCTAATAAGGATTAAGGGAAGATGCTACATCACATCTTTGAGCTCTCATGAACCTAGGATGTGCCTGGTAATAAAACTGGTGAAAGAATATCCTGGGACCCAAGGCCTATGGGATTTAACCACACCAATAGTCAGTGTCCAACTGAGCTAGCAAATCCAATTGAAATTTAAACCAACTGTCCCAAACCCTTAACAAACCAGATCCTAAAGATGGCCTCAACTGACTTATCTGAACTAGTTCTATTGTGCTATGCACAATAGAACGAAACACTGTCTGGTCTTGTGCCGTGCCCACAGTTGTTTTTATGCTTAAGCCTATCATTGCAGGCACTGTGTCAATCCATCTGGTTCAGGGTCTTCCTCTTTTTTCCTAACCCTTCACCCTACCAAGCGTGATGTCCTTTTCCAGGCACTGATCCCTCATAACATGTTCAAAGTATGTAAGATGTAGTCTTACCATTTTTGCTTCCAGGGAATACTTTGGTTGTACTCCTCCCCAAACATATGTTTGTTCTTTTGGAATACCATGGTAAATTTACATTCAATATTCTTCTCCAATACCACAACTCAAAGGCATCAGTTCTGTCTTCCTTATTCATTGTCCAGCTTTCGCATGCACATGGTGTGATTGAAAATACCATGGCTTGGGTCAGGCACACTTTAGTCTTCAAGGTGGTATCGTTACTTTTCAACGCTTTAAGGAGGCCCTTTGAGACCAATTTTCCCAGTGCAATGCATCTTTTGATGTCTTTTCTGTTGCTTCCATGAGCATTGATTGTGGAATCAAGTAAAATGAAATCCCCGACAACTTCAATCCTTTCTCCATTTATCATGATGTTGCTTACTGTTCCAGTTTTGAGGATTTTGTTTTCTTGATGCTGAGGTGCAAACCATGCTGAAGGTTGCACTCTTGTATCTTCATCAGTGTTTCAAGTCCTCTTCACTTCCAGCAAGCAGGGTTGTGTCATTGGAATACTGCAGATTGTTAATGATTCTCCCTCCAATCCTGATGCCTCGTTCTTCTTCACATAGTCCAGCTTCTCAGATTATTTGCTCGGCATACAGATTGAAAACATACGGTGAAAGGATACAATCCTGAAGCACATCTTTCCCAACTTTAAATCATGCAGTGTCCCCTTGTTCTGTTCGCTCAACTACATCTTGATCCATATACAGATTCCTCATGAGCACAATTAAGATGTTCTGGAATTCTCATTCTTCACAAGGTTACTGATAATTTGTTACGATCCACACAGTTGAATGCCTTTGCATAGGCAATGAAACATGAGTAAACATCTTTCTGCTGTTCTCTGCTTTAAGCCAAGATCCACCTCACATCAGCAATGATATCCATAGTTCCACATCCTCTTCTAAATCCATCTTGAATTTCTGGCAGTTCCTTGTCAATATACTGTTGCAGTCACTTTTGAATGGTCCTGAGCAAAATTTTACTTGCTTATGATATTAGTGATATTGTTTGGTAATTTCCACATTCAGTTGTATCAGCGTTCTTTGGAATTGGCATAAAAATGAGTCTCTTCCAGTAAGCTAGCCAGCTAGCTGTCCTTAAGATTTCTTGGTATAAATGAATGAGCACTTTCAGTGCTGCATTCACTTGTTGAAATATCTCAATTGATATTCCATCAAATCCTGGAGACTTGCCTTCAATGCAGTTTTGACTTCTTCCTTCAGTACCATTGGTTCCTGATCATATGGTACTTCTTCAAGTGACTAAACATCGACCAGTTCTTTCTGGGATAGTGATTCTATGTATTCTTCCATCTTCTTTTGATGCTCCATGAGTCATTTACTATTTTCCCTGTAGAATCCTTCACTATTGAAGTGAAGAACATGTTCTTACTTTTTGGTTTTCTATTTGTTGCTCTTTGCATACGTCATTGTAACACTTTATTTTGTCTTCTCGAACTGCCCTTTTAAATCTTTTATTCAGATGTTTTACTTCATCACTCCTTTTGCTTTAGCTGCTTAACATTCAAGAGTAAGTTTCAGAGTCTTTTCTGATATCCAATTTGGTGTTTTTTTCTTTTTGTGTTTTTATGCTTTCTCCATGGATGATGTCTTTGATGTCAATGTACAATTCATCTGCTCTTTGGTCATTGGTGTTCAACACGTCAAATCTGTTCTTGAGATTGTCTGTAAACACAGGTGGGATATACTTAAGGTGATACTTTGAATTTTGTGGACTTGTTTTCTTCAGTTTTAATTTGAACTTGCATACAAGTAGTTGATAGTCCATGCTTCAGTGAGCCCCTGGTCTTGTTTTGACTTGTATTGCCCCTTACTGTCTGTCAGATTGTCGTACTGTGCAGGCTTGTATGTTTCTGTGATGCTGGAAGCTACGCCACTGATATTTAGGTATCAGCAGGGTCAACCGTGGTGGACAGGTTTAAATTGTGCTTCCAGACTAAGATTGCAAAGGAAGAAGGACCTGGCAGTCTACTTCTGAAAAGAATTAGTCAATGAAAACCTTATGAGTAGCAGCAGAACACTGTCATATATATTGCTGGAAAATGAGTCTCCCCAGTTGGAAGGAAATCAAAAGACAACTGAGGAAGAGCTGCCTCCTCAAAGTTGAGTCACCCTAATGATGTGGTTAGAGTAAAGCCTTTTGGACCTTCATTTGCTGATGTGGCATGACCCAAAACAAGAAGAAACTGCTGCAAACACCCCATTATTGGAACATGGAATGCAAGAAGTATGAACCTAGGAAAACTGGAAATCATTGAAACTCAAATGGAATGCATAAACACAGACACCCTAGGTATTACTGAGCTTAGATGAACTGGTATTGGCCATTTTGAGTCAGACAATCACATGGTCTACCACACTGGGGATGAATACTTGCAGAGGTGACCTTAGAAAGGGTTCTATAGTCCCCCTGTAATCCCCTTTGACATAATCCAGTCCATTAGCCAAAGACAGAGATTAAGATTTGTGGCATAGAGAAATTGCACAATGGAGGGTAATCATGGCCCAGCCAAATTGTTATACACGTTTTTGGAGGACATAGTTCAATCCATGCCAAATGACAAATTAAGAGGACAGTTGTGCTGCACTTTGACTTAACTGCATTAAACAAAACTCAATTCTGTTTTCGTTTTGTGCTTAGATTTGGTTTTCAATGATCTTAGCTATGAAGAAAAGCCCTGAATAACTTTAGATTAATGATTATGGATTTCACTAGAGTTCATTATTGTTAGGTGCTGTCAAGTAGGTTCCAACTCACAGTAACCTTATAAGACACAGTAGAAGTGCCCCATATCGTTTCTAAGGAGCCACTAGTGGATTCTAACTGCCAGTGTTTTGGTTAGCAGCTGAGTTTTTAACCACCAGAGCTCTAGGGCTAGGATTTAGGCACTGAACACTTGTGGTGGGGTTGGGTAGGAAAGAGATAATCTTAGAATGTTCACAAAAACATTTCCCAGTAACCTCCAGAAGTAACGTTCTCATCTGGAGAGCCTAAGAAAAAACAGCCCCTCAGTAAGATTAATATCGGAGCACAGAAAGGATAATGGCGTCATTGAGTATTCAATTATAAATCAAACTCCCTCTGTATAGTTGGGAATGCCTTCTCAGTCTAATAAAGATTTTGAGATTAAAGAGTAAGGTCAAGAAGAGTAAACTGACAAGTATATAACAGAAGGTTGCAGAGGGTCCTTATTGTTTTTGTCATGTTGGAGGAAATAAAAAGAAAAGAAGCTGGGTGTTGGCTTCAAAAGTGTTCTGTGTGTTTTTATATAACATTTAGATTAGATCATAAAAGATCTTATTTTAGGAATCCAAGGAGGTAATTTATTTCATTCGTTTCTTCCAGTTTTGCATACCCAGTTGTTGTCTTTTCAATTTGTAGGTAAATGGCATGTAATGTAAGGTTAAACTTCTAAGACACAGTGCATTTCATTTTCTGTGTGTCATACTTATCCATTATGTTCACAGAAATGTTATTACATTATGATTTACTTTAGCAGTTTCATCCTGTATTCTGCTAACATGTTTCATACATATATAACATCAACAAGGGTAATTTTGTATGAAAAGTTTACTCAAAGTCTTCTAGTTCTTATTTTCTTTGTATTTCATCTCTAAATAAGTCAAACACTTCAGAATTTTCATTTTGTTGTAGATTAATGTCAAGTCTCTTATTACTAGTAAAATATGTATATCCCAACTGTGGATCTTTGACTCTTCCATTTAGCTCCCTTGAATTTTAAGTATAATTCAACTTAATAATGATTACCAGCCTGATAATCAATGCAGCTAATATTATTGAAAACCTACAGTCTGCAGACACTATGGTAAATTAGTGGAAGAAGCAATCCACTATGAGTCCTTAGGATCCACATATGTTCTTGCTGAATATTCAGGCATGCAAGGTCCTGACCACTCTTTAACCAGTCCATTTCTCAGGGTTGTTTTTATAGCAAGTAACCTTTAAGGATGAGGTTATGTTTCTCCCTGGATAAACAACAGACTTCGCTTACTCAAAACAGTGGTTAATTTTGAGATTAGTATACCTCCCACTGTGTCTGCAAGCATCTATCACAGGCCTTGTATTGCCTGTGTAGAAATTGAGGACATAGAGAACCAGTGCAAATGAGTGCAAATCTCTGGCTATTGCTTTTGCTGTGGGTAATAGAGCCCCTCATCTGACCCAGATGTCTCGTGTCTTTGCCCAGCATTTTGGTGCAGGCTAACATGTTAGTTTGAAAGCGGGATAAAATCACAGACCTTGCATAGTTTCTAATGAAGTTTTGTACACTAATTATCATATCTAATTCTTCAAAAATCTCCGTAAAACACTTATCCTCCACTTTCCTGAAGTTATCAACATTCTACTGATGACACCTTCCTTCACTACTAATTCTGGATGCCATTCTCTTGCCAGTACCCTCGTCTGTGTGTTTCTCCTTCAGGCACCAGGTAAACACCGTGAAGTTGAGCCAGTTTCAGCTGAACTTCTGTACACTTGTGCTGTGGTGGTAAATCCCGTGTCTGCAGTTACTGAGATTCATGACATCCAAACTCAGCTGAGCTCCAAGCACTACAAATCCTTCCTTTATTTCCCTCGGAAATGGATAGGTCCTCCTCTCATTCTTCTCAGAGGTCAAAACTTCACTCTTTCTTCAAAATTCCTCCTGTAACTCCTTGACCCAACATGGTGTCTCACAGAAAGCATGGGATTTCCCAGGAAATAACTCTATCAACTCTCCTACCTGCCCACCTTGGATGTTTATCTATTACATTGCCCCTCATAACCTACATTTTTTAAAAAGCCAAGCTGTTCAAGTCAAATACTGGCTTCAAGCTTCTGAACTAGCCTTTGCCTATCCATCATAGTGCCCTTTCTCTCAGTCTATAACATTTCAAGTCTATCAAGACTGAAATAAAACCCTTCAGTCAAGATTCCTCTTATAGAAAAACTTCTCCAACTTTATTTCCTTCTCACAGATAAGATTATTCCTCCCTATGTCCTCACTGTCCAGTCTTCTACCAGGCTTCCATCCCATTGCACCAGGAAAGTGTTCTAAAGAAATTCAGCTAGCAGCTCCTAATTGCCAGTCCAGTGGATCTCTTCTGCACACACTTAGACCACAGAAGTAAGAAGAGGGATAGATTATCAGAACCTGGCAGGAGGAGGGCCATTTGATCATCCACAGACACTATGTAATACAACATTTTGTTGAGGCCGTAGCTGAGAATAAATAGAATGATCTCACTCTATTCACTGTTTCTTGTATTTTTCCGCAGCTCCCTATTGTCAGAACCAAACTGGAAGCAAATGAGCCCTATTTATGCAGTGTGTTCAAACTGACCACCAGGGCCAGAACAAATACAGTGGAAATGAGGGAGAGCTGATTGGGAAGGCAGATGGATGCTACATACATGGTCTGTCAATTAAGTTCATGAACTAACCACAGTGCACTTAAGTTGGCAGCGCTGTACAAGCAACCTGGTAAAGTTTTATAACCTTGGTATATTAGTGTCTCACAGCTGTGTTTGTGTCAATGTGTGGCAATGTCTTGCTGAGTGACGTTCATTATTATTGTGTGTTTTTGTGTGCCATGGCAAGAATGTTGCAGGTTGAATTAGAGTAATGAACAAACATTATATTTCTTGTTCAACTTGGCAAGAGTGGAAGTTAAATCAAGGACATGTTAGTCCAACTTTATGGGGATAATGTCATGAAGAAAATGCAGTGTACAACTGGAATAAACATTTTTCTGAGGGAAAAGAAAGCATCACTGATGAAGAGAGGTCAGGGTAGCCAGTAACACGAACAGAACTGGTAAAAACATTGCAAAAATTCATCAAATTATGCATTAAAATTGTTGGCTGACTGTGAAAAGCATAGTAGACTAAGTCAACATCGATAAACAGGAAAATCTTAAAAAATCTTGGCATGAGAAAGATGTACAAAAATGGTCCCAAAGAACCTCACTGATGAACAAAAGCAAAAGAGTATCAAAGCTTGCCAAGGGATTGTGGAGAGGCAAGATGATATTTGGGGACATGTTCCCACTGATAATGAAACATGAGTGTACCAATATGACCCTGAGACAAAATGTCAAAGTGCACAATTAAAGACAGCTAATTCTCCACTACCAAAAAAGTTCTGTCAGTCCAAATCAGGAGTCAAAATGATGTTGCTAACCCTTTCTGATATCAAAGAGATTGTTCATTATGAATTCATGTCAACTGGGCAGTTAACCAAGTTCTGAATAGGCAGCATAATAAAGTTAGACAAAAGTGACCTGAACTTTATGCCAACAACTCATGGTTCTTGCATCACAACAATGCACCACCTCACATGGCGTTATCTGTGAGGGAGTTTTTAGGCAGTAAACAAATAACTGTATTTGAACACCCTCCCTACTCACCTGAATTGGTTCCCAGTCAACTTTTTCTTGACCTGAAGATAAAGGAAATATTGCAAGGAAAACATTTTGATGATATCCAGGGCATCAAGGGTAGTATAACAAAAGCTCTGATGGCCATTCTGGAAACAGAGCTCCCACATTGCTTTGAAGGGTAGAAGAGGCACTGGCATTTGTGCATAGGTTCCCAGGTGGGATACTTACTTGTGTTTTTCAGCAATGAAGTATGCAGCACTTTTCTAAAATGAGTTCATGAACTTAACTCTCAGGCCTTATGGCACAATCACGTCTTGTATATTTTAGATTCCCCACAAGCACAACACAACACATTACATGAAAATGTATTAGAAATTTCTTTTCTCAATTCTTTAATAAACAACCTAAATTCTTCTTGTCTTTGGAGACAAGAAAATGGGTGGTAACATATGTGGTAATCAGAAGGTGGCACAAGAACTAAATTACAGATCGAACAAATAACAAGGCTTTCTGTATTAGCACATATAAAACCAAAAAAAGAAAATCCCACTACTTTCCAGTTGATTCCAACTCATATCTACCCTATAGGTTGGAGCAGACCCACGCCACAGAGTTTCCAAGGAGCACCTGGTGGATTTGAATGGCTAACCTTTTGCTTAGCAGCTGTAGTTCTTACTGTGCCTCCAGGGTTTCCACAAAGACAAAAGTACAACTTAAATGTATAACTTGATTTCCAACCATGTAACTGCTTTATTAGTCTGAAGTGATCGTAAGATGCCAAGTGTTACTGTGTATGGAGTTGACAATTAAAGAGCAAGTGGAGCCCCAGTGGCACATGGTTAAGAGATTGGCTGCTAACCAAGAGGTTGGCAGTTCAAATCCACCAGCTGCTCCTTGAGACCTCTATGGGGCACTTCTGTCCTGTCCTATAGAGTTACTATGAGTTAGAATTAACTTGACAACATGGGTTTGGCTTTGGGTTAATGAGCTAATAGATTAATTATAATAAATGTCCTTCAAACAGAACTTCTTGGGTAAATTTGTATGTAGAGAATGACCGAAAGTGTTTTTCAATTTGGAGTTAACTTACTTTGATCTATTTTGGATACTATTTTCATCATATGCTTGTCTCTCTTGAGGTAGTACATAACATACAAATAACTACTGTTAATTTTCTTAAAAACTTACATGTCTACCTTAAAGTGCAATGGTCAGATATTCTTTGACCTCATGACTTCCTTTTGCTGTACCCTGTATTTTGTCACTTGAAAACTCCCTGCCTACATGCTATGAGCAGATACAAAATGTGAGAATGGAAAGGATTTTGAAGGTAAGCGAGTTTAACATGAATAAGCAACATCATGATAAATAGATAAAAGATTGTGATTGTCAAGGCTTTCATTGTACCTGGATCCACAGTCAACACCCATGGAAGTAGCAGTCACCAAATAAAAAACTCATTGTATTGCTCACATCTATTGCAAAAGTCCTCTTTGAAGTATTGAAAAGCAAAGATGTCACCATGAAGTCTAAAGTGAACTTGATCCAAGCCATGATATTTTCACTTCCACTGCCATATTTGGCATGAGTGGAAGTGAAAGCTTGATAGTGAATGAAGAGGACTGGAGAAGAATTGACGACTTTGAATTGTTGTATTGGAGAAGAATATTGAATGGTACCATGGACTGCCAAAAGAATAAACATATTTGTCTTGGATAAAGTACAACCAGAATGTTCCTTAGATGCAACAATGGTGAGACTACATGTTCCATACTTTGGACACATTGACAGGAAGAATCAGTCCCTGGAGAAGAACATCACACTTGATAAAGCAGAAACAAAACCCAAAACCTAATCCACTGCCATTGAGTCCATTTTGACTCATAGTAACCCTATAGGACAGAGTAGAACTGCCCCCACAGATTTCCAAGGAGCACCTGGCAAATTTGAACAGCCAAACTTCTAGTTAGTAGACATAACACTTAACCACTATGCCACCAGGGTAAAGTAGAGGATCAGTGAAGAAGAGGAAGACCCTCAGCATGCTGGATTGACACAGTGGCTGCAACAATAGGCTTAAGTGTAGCAACAATCATGGACATGGCTGAGGACCAGTTAGCATTTCATTCTGTGATACATACCATCTCTATGAGTTGGAACCAATTCAACAGCACCTAACAACATAACAGCAACAACAAGGTCAAAAGATGCTGCAGGAATCCACCAGGCCAGGCATCATATAGAAGAAGAGATAAAACAAAAATTCAGGTTCCCATTACACTTAACAAAAAATCGGTTGCTACTTATACTTGCTTTGAATTTCCAAGGGCAAGCTCAAAATGTGGGACAAATGCTGTTCTGTCACCAAGAGGTTTCTTCAAATGGAAGCAACCTGAAACAGTGGCTGCTGAGCATCATTGAGTGTCTAGAAATCTTTATAGAACCCAGGTTCTGACATCAATAGCATATGTGTCCTTGGGAAAGCCCTTTTACCCATGTGGGCTTTAATTTTCTGCTTTGTAAAAAACAGAGGTAAGACAAAAAATTCATCATATCTGTTCATACCTTCTTTTGTACAAGTATGTGAGCTAAAACTTGAATTACAGCTAAAGGAATTTGTTTTATGGAAATAATGGTGTGGCTGTCCTGTATCTGAAAGGCATTTGAAATCTCTATACAGATTTTCAAGGAAATTTCTCAGAATTACAACTTAACGTCTAAGTGGATTATATTCTTGTTTCTCAAAGAGTGAACTTCAATGGCTTCAGACCAGAATTGCCAAATGTATTATATATCCATTTCCAAAGTAAGCAGGTGTTCAGCCAAATAGTCTAGTGACCCCAAGGACTGAGATTAAAGTGATTGTTAAAGTGATTAAAGTGAAGTAATTATGATTATATTCCTCTTTGGAAATTTGGGGAAAAAAATGGTAGCAAGAATTGTATGTCCAAGGGCTCCAAGAAGCAGAAACCAAGACATGATTAAATGTGCAAAGATTTTATTGCCCACGTGAGAAAATGCATAGGCTGGAAAAGCCATCACACTGGCATGTCAATTAGACCACAATTTAAAGATAGAAAGAAAGAAGATTAGCAGAAGCTGCCACACAGGGAGTTTCAACAAGACCATCAGGAGTCCTCAACTCAAAACCAGCTAGGAGAAAAGTCCCTTCTCCAGGCTCGGATCTGCCTTACTGTCCCTGATGAATTCAAAGAAGAGCAGTAGGAGGATGAGAATGACCTTGAAATAAATGTGGCAGTGAATTTCAGAGGACTGGGTCTCCCAGTCAGCTAATCTCCCTTTATTAAGATCTTTGAGCTCCATTCTCAAAGCCTCCACAAATTGTTATCCCTTTGACTTTTCAATGCATTAAGAAGTCTTTGGGGAGTCAAGATGGCAGACTAAACACACATCTCCTTAAATCCCACTGGAACCTGAGGCCTGAATTGATAAATAGAGCCTTCTGGACACCTAGTGAGCCCTAGGACACAGCATAGGGCTCTTAATTTGGACTTCATACCACTGAATGGAAAACTTCTTCTGTTTCACCAAAATCCACTCTTGGTGAGTGCTGACTTTCACAGACCAAAGGTAACTCGCCATTTAGCTTTTTCTTCTGTCTTAGCTGCCAGGCAGACTTGGGACTTGGCTAGCAGCTAATCTTAGATGCACTGCTGGGGGATCAGCAGACAAAATTGCCATATTTTGAGATCCCGGTTTTGGACTCTGTGCATCTCAGCACCTTTGACCTCTCTTTCTGCTTCTGTCATTGAGTAGCCTGTAATAACGCAGGCAGGGAGCTTGTACAGGATGCCATCTTGTTCAACTGGGAGGCAGAGTTACCCATACGGAGGCCTCAGCTGGACCTAATTCCAAGGATGGGAGAAGCACCTGCCCTAAGAAGATATTCTACACGGTGTCGCCTACACTTGGGGCCCAGGAGCAGAACCAGTAGGGCAGTAGCCTTTCTGTATTCTGAACTAGTTTATCACATCTGGAGTTGGATACGGAGGTGCTTACTTTCCATGCTGGGAAGAGAGACCTGTACACCTGAAAACGTGACTGACTTTAGAAGCTGTCAGATATCTTTTACCTTTCATTTTAAGACAGCCTAGAGAAACAACTGCAGTCCATCCTCAAAGCATCTCTCCCAGGCTTTATTGACTCACATGATGACCCCAAAGCAACAAACTCTGGATGAAAGCATTACCAAGAAATCACTCATGGCTTCAGAAGGCCCCCAAATGAAAGAACCAAAGAACTTCCCAGATGAAGAAACCTCTCTGAAACTATTGGAAGCTGAATACAAAAGTATTATATAGCGAGCCCTCCTAGCCTTTATACAAAATGCATCAGAGCAAAATGAGCAATTAAGCAAGCTGTTCGATTTGATGGAACACCAGCACTCTGAAATCCAACAGATCAAGCACAAAATCAAAGAGATAGAAGCTTCAATTCGAAGCCAAGAAAACAGAATGGAACAATGGGAAAGAGACTTTCTAACTGAGAAGACAGAGCTACTGACTCCAGCACATATGAGAAGCAATCAGAAAAAAAGAAACAACAACAACAAAAAAAAAAAGAAGAAGTGTGAAAAAGTATGTGGGACTGTATTAAGAGGAACAATCTTGAATTAACTGGAGTTCATGAACAAGGTGAGACATCTGAGAACACAGAGAATATTGTTGCTGTGCTGCTGACAGAAAACTTCCTAGAAATTATGAAAGAAGAAAATATAGATGTCCAAGATGAGTATCAAATGCCACTCAATATAGATCTCAAAAGAAAGACCCCTAGACATATTATAATCAAGCTTGACAAAATGAAACATAAGCAGAAACTCTTAAAGGTAGCAAGACTTGAAGCAAAGCTAACATTCATAGGGAAATCATGTAGGCTTTCATTGAATTTCTCAGCCAAAACAATGCTGGATGGAGACAGTGGCATGACACAACCAAAGCATTGAAGGAGAAGAACTTCTAACCAAGAATTGTATATCCTGCAAAACTGTCTTTCAAATACGAAAATGAAATTAAGACATTTGCAGATAAACAGAAACTCAGACTTTGTAGAAACCAATCCAAAGCTACAAGAAATACTGAAAGACGTTCTTGGCTTCGGCTTAGAAGAACAAAACCATTGATTTTATATTTTAGAAGCAAATACAGGACATGTCACCCAGAAACCTACTCAGTTAGGGAAACCTCCAAACTCAATCAAAGCTATAATAGTGAAAGAAATGATCCAGTGATCATCTCATGAAAGCTATGATGTTATCATATTAAAAAGTGGGATGTACTATAATTGTTACAGACCTTCCAGATGGAGAGGATGTTAATAAGACTGGTAATAATTGAAATTTCATTTACACATAGTTTATTAAGGGGGATCATAGGAGCAGCCGTAAAGCACAAAAAAGATGCAACATGTCAAATCAAGAAATGTAATACAAGAGTCTCAACAACTACAAAACTGGCTCTGAGAAAGGTGAAAATCAACTCACAAAGAACAGTGTCCCAGAACAGATTAATAAGAACAACAGAGAAAACATCCACACAAAAATAAACACATCACAATGGCAGCACTGAACACATACCTATCAATAATCACATTGAATGCGAATGGACTGAACGCTCCAGTAAAGAGACATCAAGTAACATCTTTGATCAAAAGACACTATCTATCCATATGTTGCCTACAAGAAACTCACCTTAGACTTATAGGTAGGAACAAACTGAAAATTAAAGGATGGAAGAATATATATCAAGCTAACAATACACAAAGAAGGGCAGGTGTGGCAATTCTAATCTTGGATAAAATAGATTTTAATGTAAAATCCACCATCATGGACAAGGGTGGACACTATTGCTGAAAGATTCAATACACAAGCAGGGCTTAACAATGTTAAATATTTATGCACCTAATATTAGAGCACCTAAATACATTGAAGAAACACTGACTACACTAAAAAAAGAGACAGATCACTTCACAATAATAGAGGGAGACTTCAATACTCCACTCTCAATATTGGACAGATCATCCGGAAAAAATGTCAATAAAGACAGAGAATACTGTGTTGCCACAATTAACCAACTAGAACTCGTCGACATATACAGAACTTTCTATCCATCAGTGGACAACTACACCTTCCTCTCAAGTGCACATGGAACATTCTCCAGAATAGACTGTATATTAGGACATAAGGCAATTCTCAACAAAATCCATACCACTGAATTATTGCAAAGCATCTTCTCAGATCACAAAGCCGTAAAAGTCACAATCAATAGCAGAAAAAACATAGAAAGAAAGTGGACTTCATGGAAACTGAACAACATCTTGCTCCAAAAGCCATGGGTTATAGAAGAAATCAAGGATGAAATAAAGAAATTTAGGGATTCCAACGAGAATGAAAAACACTTCCTACCAGAACTTACGAGATACAGCCAAAGCGGTGCTCAGATGTCAGTTTATCTCCATAATTTCACATTTAGAAGGAAAAAAGAAATGAAACCGAGGGACTAACCCTACAGCTTAACCAAGTAGAAAGAGAACAACAGAGTAACCCCTCAGGCACCAGAAGAAAACAGATCATAAAGATTAGAGCAGAACTAAATGAATTAGAGATGAGAAAAACAATTGAAAAAATTGAAAAGACCAAAAGCTGGGTTTTTGAAAAGATTAACAAAATTGACAAACTATTGGCTAAACTTACTAAAGACAAACAGGAAAGAAGCAAATAACCCCAATAAGAAATGAGAGGTGAGTTGTCATAACAGATACAACAGAAATCAAAAACATCATAACAGAATACTATGAAAGGCTGTACTCTAACAAATTTGAAAACCTAGAGGAAATGGACAAATTCCTTGATTCGTGTCACCTATCAAAATTATGACAAGGTGAAACAGATCAACTTAATAAACCCATCACAAAGGAAGAGATAGAAAAAGTCATCTAAAAACTACTAGTCAAAAAAGCCAAGGCCCAGATGTCTTCACTGCAGAATTCTACCAAGCTTTTAGAGAACAGTTATCTCTAACACTACTGAGACTATTTCACAGTATAGAAAGCTATGAAGCTTTCATAACCCTGGCACCAAAGTCAGAGAAAGACCCAACAAAAAAGGAGAACTGTAGACCGATATCACTGATAAATCTAGATGCAAAAACCTTCAACAAAATTCTTGCCAGTAGAATACACAAACGTAACCCAAAAATAAACCATCATGACCAAGTTGGATTCACACCTGGGATGCAAGGCTGGTTCAGCAACAGAAAAACAATTAATGTGGTCAATCACATAAATAACACAAAAGACAAGAATCATCTGATTTTGTCTATTGATGCAGAGAAGGCATTTGATAACGTCCAACACCCATTCATGCTAAAAACTCTCATCAAAATAGACATAGATGGAAAATTCCTCAATGCAGTAAGGGTTAGTTATACAAACCCAACTGCCTACATCATCCTGAATGGAGAGAGACTGAGACAATTTCCCTTGAGAACACGAGCTAGACAAGGATGTCCTGTCCATAAATCATCATGGAGCTCAATTCTTCAGACAGGAATGGATTGGGCTTGGTGACACAGAGTGACCATATCATGTGTGCACTTTATGGTTCTATGCATCTATAGGATATCATTCTGCTGACCTCTTACCGGAGGCAGGGGACAGGAGACTGTTGGGAGGCTAAGACATTTATGGAGCGGAGAAGAAGAGTGTGCTGTACCGGACAGGGAGAGCAGTGGAAGTTGCACATCAGTGGGCGTGCAAATTTATATGGGAATGTACATTTTCACTCAATCATAAATAAATAAATGTCTTTGTCGTTTGTCCCAGTTATTTTACTGACCCTGCCCTAGATGTGATTCAAGAAGAAAAAAATTCTGTTCTGTAATTTCCACTTAATTCTTCTAGAATTAATTAACTTTCTGTGTGCACAATGCTGGAAACCCTGGTTGTGTAGTGCTATGGCTGCTAACCCAAAGGTCAGCAGTTCAAGTCTGCCAGGTACTCCTTGGAAACTCTATGGAGCAGTTCTATTCTGTCTGCAGGGTTGTTGTGAATCAGAATGGACTTGATGGCAGTTGCTTGGTTTTCATGCATAATGGTGGCCTTCCTTATTGGCCTGTCTTTTTAAAACATTATTATTAACCATATTTGGGAAGTGTTTTGTAGAAAGGTCATGACAATTTGTTGGGCTGCAGAAATTGCTACATACACATATATTTAGTGTATTAAAAGGTCATGGAGTATTAAGATAGTGTTTTCCTTTGTTGGGTTTTGTTTTCCCAGATGTCAGTTAGCCTTGGGAAGGAAGGCTTTTCCAAAGAGTGTTAGGTCCACTTATCTAGATGCTTACTGTTCTTATTCCACAGCCCACCAGTTCTGGGTGGACTTTCTCTTATATTGAAGAGCTTTATTACTAATTGCAGAAAACATGAATCCTCTAATGCAGTTAGTTATGGTTCTGATTTTAAGTCTACAATCCTTGTCAACTATATTTAGAGGAAGTTGCTTTCCTCCAGCATTGTCTGTTAGATACCTGCTGTTGTTTGTTGTCTCTCTGGGAGTGTGCTGAAAATGTTCATAAGCCAATTTGTTCATGCACACTTTCTTAGGTACTGGTAACAAAAACTAGTAGTCACCCAGTCTTTTCAAGTAGTTGAAGATTTGCATCTTTCCCCAACCTTGCTACCATATTTTAAAGAAAGCAAGACTCGGACCAAATTCTGTCACATAGACATTTATTGAACAAACATTATTTTGCAAACAAACAAAAACCAGTTTATACAATTTGTTCTGTAAACTTGATGAAGTTCCAGCTTTTTGTTTCTTCAGGTGTTTGACCACAGTTTGAGTAACACTATTCCAGGGATGGGATTCTGTTACTCGTTGGGTCAGCAGTAGGGAAAAAGCAACCCTTGGTGGCTGGAGATAAGATCAGTTTGGAACCATTCCTTGGGTTCCATAAGGCATAGACTACATATCTCACTGTATTCTTCTACTACCCTTCTCTCGACTCTTGCATCAGTGGGGAGCAATTCAAAATATTTTAGCTGGTTCATAAAATTGTATATCTTTAATTTTGCCACTAAGGAACCCCAGTGGTGGAGGAGTTAAGCACTCAGCTGCTAACTAAAAGTTGCCAGTTTGAATCCACCAATGACTCCTCAGAATAAACCTGGTGATCGGCCACCAAAAAGATTACAGCCTAGAAAACCCTATAGGGCAATTCTCCTTGGTCTTATAGGGTCACTAGTTGAAACTGATGACACACAACAACTACAATTTTACCACTTGATGTGGATTAAATTATATCTGTAAAAAAAAAAATGTAGCACTTTGGCTGGGCTGTGATTCCCAGTGTTGTATAATTTTCCTATATGTTGTAGATTCTAATCTCTACCTCTGGCTAATGGGGCAAGACTGGATTATGTTAAAGAGTATTAGGGCAGGACTGTAGCACATTTACTAAGGCACATCCATGATCTACTGTAAATGGAATTTCCCTGGACTGTGGTCTTTCTATCTTACAGGAGAGATAAAAGGAAAGGAGGAAGCAAGCAGAGAGTTGGGGGACCTCAGGTCACCAAGGAAACAGTGACAGGAGCAGAGCGCACGTCCTTTGGACCTAAGGTTCCTGTTCGGAAATGTTACCAGACCCAGAAAAGACTCACAACAGGGACTTTCCTCCAGGACCAACAGAGAGAGGGAGCCTTCCCTGGAGGCAGCACCCTGAGTTTGGACTTCTCTTTATTGAAACCATCCGCTTGTAATGTTTCTGTTATAGCAGCAGTAGACAACTAAGACAGAACCACTAAAAGCCAAATTCCTAATGTTCAGATGTATTAAGTAGCTATTCATTTCTCAGATAAAACTCAGTTTTCAAATTTACTGTATTAGTAGTGTCTCTGTGTTAAGGGGTAATCAGTAAGGAAAGTGCTTGTAGTGGTTGCCTTTATAGTACGGGCTTCCTAAGTAGGATGCTAGCCAATCATCTCAGGTAGCTGTATTCATAATCAGAATACCAGCTGAAGCTGAGCTGTAGTTTAACCTAGCCTAATGCAAGCACTTAGTATTGTATATGTTGAAGTATCTCAAGGAATTCATAGATTCTGTAATCATATGATTCATCTTTCTCTTTATAGAGTCCTAACCAAAACTAACCCAAACCAAACTCCTTGCTACCAAGTCAGTTTGGACTCGTGGTAACCCATGTGTTGCAGAGTAGAGCTGCTCTGAATGGTTTTCTTGCCTAAAATCTTCATAAAGGTAGGTTACCAGACCTTTCTTTCACTATGCCACTGGGTAGGTTCAAACTGCCAGCCCAGTTCAAGCTGTTTGTACCTCACAGGGCCTTCTTTATCCTTTTCATCAGTACCTCTGGCCTGTGCAGGAATGTGAGCTAACCTGTATGGACGTCTTTTGATAAGAGTTGTCTCCTGTCCCTTCCAACTTCATTTCCCACTCATCCCTCCTTTATTCACACCCTCGCTGCTCCTCCCACCCAGGCAGTTCTTTTCTGACTCCATGCTTTTTCCATTGCTGTTCCCTCAGAGTGCTTTCCTCAGCTCCTTGACTAACACTTTCTTACCTTTTAATTCTCCCCTTGAGTGTTACCTTATTAGAGTAACATTTATAATTTTCTAATTCAAAGGAACCCTCCACCAGTTACTTCTTATAGTATCACCTAGATTGTTTTCTAAATATCACCTTTATACCTGTAAATATTTTGTTTTTTCTTACTTATTTTAAGGGCCAAAAACTTGGGTACCATGTCTATCTTATTTACTATTGTCTCCTAGAATAGCATTGCACTTAGTAAGTGCTCATGAAAATTTTGTCAGAAGAATATACATGGCCACAAGACATAGACTGCATGATCCTTCTTAGGTGACACTACCAAATACGTCTCCTAATGGTAGCCAGATTTTTCCTATTTATTCATTTCAGGATATAAAGTCTTTGGAGTCTTCAAAAATACTTCTTCATACACCACCGGATCTTTCATCCTTTACTGTCAACAAAGCATCAATGACAACAGGATTGTTCAGTCTGTTTTCTCACCATTTATCTAAGTCATCAAGCCAGTTACAAATTTTTTTTTTTTTTTTTGGCCTCTGCATTCTAGATTCATTTATTTTGCCTTCTCAGTCAAAATGTATGTCAGCTCAATACATATTTTCCTTTTGCCAGATAGCTGAGTGCTAAGTTTTGTCAAGGGAGGGCACTGGTGAGACATTGCAAGAGGAAAGGGTTTGCTTCCTGGTTTGGTGTGCTAGCCTGGCAGACTCCTGTAGAACCCCGCTGGCAGTTGCTCCAGTGCCAGCTCCTGCAGTGGCCTGCTGCAAACAGTAACCAGCAACTTCCTGCAGAGCCCCCTTCCGACAGATCTGTAGCAGACTGCCTCTGATGAGACATCTCCACATGAACAACTTTACTTGGTACCCTAAAAGGCAGTTCTCCAGAAAATTCTGCTAATATAGCACCATTTCTCTGCCATTAATGGCTTTGTCCTCTTCAGTAAGGTGTAGGCCCTTGTCTCAGCCCTGTGAGGGGGTTCTTTCTGGTGGTGACACCTAAGCCCTAGAGGTAGTGGCTATCATATGTTATACAACAGGATCAGCAAACTACAGCCCACAGACCAAATCTGGCCTGCTGTTTGTTTTGCACATCCTGTGAATACAGCCATGCTCATTCATTTACATACTGGCTCTTTATAGAAAGGGTTTGTTGAACGCTGTTGTTGCAAGAAAAGAAAAATAAGGCCAAGAGAGTGACAATCACCCCAATACCTGTGGTTATAAGAGGAAGGGGCTTTATTCCAGCCAGCAGAGCTGCAGTGGACTAGTGTCCAAAATGGCCACACTCCCTGATCAGCTCTGTCCCCACCTTTTTGTAGAACCCCCCAAAAGGTAGACAAAGGAATTACGTACTATCTTCTTATTGGCATTAGCGGGTTTACAGAAGTGGAAGCAAGAGTAAGTCTCAAGTTTATAGTCTCAAGTTTCTAGGAAGTGAAGTTTTTACAAATTCCTAAGGGTTGGGACACCATGAGGGATTCTGTGGAGAGTGTCCTTGAGTTTGTGGCTTGGGCAGGGCATGTTGGTCATCTCAGCGTCACTTATGCAGGGCTTGGCAAAGCCCTCTTCAGCCTGCTGTGATGGATCCAGGCAGGGATCCCTTCCACCTTTGTTGCTGTGGGTGTGGTCAGGATGACAGTGCAGGGGCCCTTCCACTTGGGCTGTAAAGTGAGGTCCTTCAGTGTCCAGAGAAGTACCTGATTTCCTGGCTGGAAAGAATGTGCAGCTGTCTCAAGAGGAAACTTCTGTCAAATCTATACTGCCCAATATAACTGTGAGAGAATTTTGGTTAGAGAAAGCAAACTTTTAGACATCATTACATTAGGGGGCTGGATTGAAGAGGGTACAGAGAGTTATATGGTCCTATTCCAAAAGGACTAATTTTAAGTTTTCCCTGGGGTGCAGTACAGACTCAGAGGAGAGCCAGTGTAGAACGTCTATCTAGGGTAGTCCAGTCCCTTGGCACAATTCACTAAGGTGACATTTTATGGTCTGATTCATTCTTTTACCCTTTTTACCAAGTTGAAATCTCCATGTTGCGTGGAGTTTCTATGTTATTCTTAAGGCAGCTGAAACCTGTTGTGCTACTCCCTGCAGCTGTCTCAGGCCAGCAGGGCAAAGTCTCTACCTATGTTTAAAAAGAAACTACACACACATCAGTAAATGTTTCATCTGATGGTCAGCTTCAAGCACTTTACAAAAGTTAAATAAATTTGATTTATCCAAAAGCTGGGTTTTTGATAAAAACCCTGAGCTGTGGCCTTCATCAACAGGGACGTGAATCACAAAATAATTGTTGACTCTCAGGAGTCTATGTGAAAGGATCTGTCTCTGTTCCCTAGCCTGATAGGGAAATTAGCTTGTAACTTTCTTAGACACTCAATATTCAGCCTTGACCAAAAAATTAGAGGCAGTCATAGTATTTGTAATAGAGTCTTTCTCAAACTTGCTCTCTGTCAGAAGATCTACATATTGCAGGACTCCTTCTTTGGTTGAAGTGAGGTAATTTGCTCTAGGTCTTTTGTCAGAGCCATTCCAAAGACAAGTAGGGGAGTTCCTAAACTGTTGAGTTAGTGAGATTCAATAGAGTTGTTTCTTTTCTTTGTCTCCTTTTTCACTTAAAAGTGAAGATCAAGTCTCTCAGTGGCCAGCTAGATACAAAAAAAAGTGTCTTCTAAACTAAAAACAGTAAAATGATTACAGTAAGGTGGGAGAACCGATATTAGAGTCTTCACAACTTTGTTAACAAGACGGTATTCACCTATCAGTGTCTTCTTCACCCCGTGGACAGCCTAAGCTCATTTTGGTCAGCCACTGGCCCAAACCCGCAGAGCTACAGCATCAACCAGTCTTTGAACCATGGAAGAGAGAGATGTTGGGGATAGCACCTGTCTTGTGAGAGCCAGGAGAGCTGCTTACACTTTCCAGGCATTTGCTGGTGGTGCTGTCAAAGACAAGACTTTTTTTTATCAAAAGAGATTTCAACATGCCCTTTACTTAGGAAATACTACCCCAAAGAAGGACCAGGCATCCTGGCTTGTATAGCAGGTGGTGAGATAGCTTAGTTTCTCCTTTTTCACAGTTCACTGGCTACAAGATAGGTCTAGTCACCTCGTTTCTAGTCATCCCAACAACTTGAGTACTGTTAATCAAGACAGTCCCTTTAGGCTTCTGGGTGAGTACCAAGAAGGATGCTCCAGTATCAATCAGAAAGTCTATTTGTTGTCTTCTTGCTGTAACTGTCATCAGGGGATTGGTAAGAGGGAAATTAAAAGTTAACTCCACAATCCGTCATTCAGAGTGCTCCTTCTGCTCTTTCTTAATTCCTTGAAAAAGCTTCTCCACCATTTTAATCTTAGCTGGCCCTTTTCCAGTTTTCTTTTGGGGTCACTCATTTTCCCAGAGTCCCTCCTTTGCAAAATGTACATTGATTTTCCTTTAGCAAGGGCCCGTCCTTAACTCTGTCTCCTCATCTTCCTCTGAATGATCCTAGAACAGAGGCCAGTAAATGAGCCTGTTTCTTCAGATCCCTGTCTCTTTCATTCTTTTTCCTTCTCTTGCCTTTTTATCCTTTTTCTTTCTTCTCTGCATTTTCTTTTTGCCTTGTCCATTTTCCTCTATCTCTCTAGCCTTCCATCTTCTCTGTCTTTCTATTTCCTCTTCACTTTCTTTCACTTGTTTATTCTTTCTTTCTCTAAATTCTCTTTCTATGTTTGTTACGTTTGGGGTCCCACACTGGTTTCATCTGCCAGTATTTTAGTTATGGTTTCTTTCTCAGTATATTTTTCTTCTGCTTTTTCTTTGGCTTTTACTAAGACCATACGTCCTCTTTTGGCTGTAAGGAGCGTATTCTACTGAAGTCTGATGATCAGCCCACATAGGATGGTGGATAGCGAAAATGTGGGGAAAATGTTCATTCATGGCATGTAGGTCCTCCCAATATTTAGGGAAGTTTTGTTGTTAATCATACCAGATTACAGTCCCATTATCATCAGAGGTGGCCCTTCTGTAATGGGCACTGGCCCCTCCTGGAGTGGATAAAGCCCTCCCAGAGAGTCAGGCCAAATTGTACCACACTCCTAGTGTGGGGTTGGGAGACCATAACTGTCCCATCTCCTCTAGCCCGTTTTCTGCCTTCCCATCCTCATCTTCTGATGCAATCAGGTTGGGGTCACAAATGGGTGACAAAGGATTTTTTTTTAAGGTGAGAGAATGAGAAGAACATCTTTTATTTATTGTTCACCCTGTCATCATCATTTACCTGTACAGCCAAGCCAGCCAAGTGCCGTCGAGTCGGATCCTGTACAAGAAGGGCTAATATAAAGACTTTCTTCTTTTTTTTTATGTCATAAAGTCAAAGCATGCCACATACACACAGCAGTTTATCTTCACAGTTTTTCTCTCATCGGCACCACACACATAGACATATACACACATAGAAACCAGATCAGTACCTGAGGAAATAGAGATAATCTTGGCAGCTTTGACCTCCCAGACAGCCCTGGTGTTACACATCCACACACACACTTACAAGTCTAATTCAGAGCTCACTTGTTAGTAACAGATCAGACTTCATAATGGTGCCAAGATCTCCAGAGTCATTTACAGGTCACACTTGACAACAGAAAATTTAAAGACATCTCTCACTCAAGGGATTCCTACCTCAATAAGCTCAGTTCTCAGTGGACTCTCAGTCAGAACTTCACTTTCTTGGGTACCATTTAGTAATAGGGCAACCTCACCGGCCTTTCATCTAGCCTCGCAGGACTTGGAGGGAGTCTACGAGAACAGACACCCTCTATGGCTTCTACAGAGGACTTACCACTCGATGTCCAATTCCTTACTGTGGCCACCAGAAACATTCTCCCTTTCTCTGGAACTCACTACCATGGAGTCCTCCCCCATCACTTCAGCTCGTAGCCACCACAGGTTGAGAGACCCCCACAACTCAAAGATAGATGCACCTTCTCTGTTCCTGGGTCCATCTGAAAGGCTCAGTCTTCAGGGAGATGGAACCAGGGCATGAAAAATTTGAGCCCACCTGTCTACATTGGAGGCCAAAATTTGTTGTCTGATTTGGGTCTATGTCTTTGAGCAGTTGAATCAATAAAACATACTCCACACTAGAAAGAGAAAGAAGGTTGATTAGGAGGTATGATACCACAGGAGACTTGACAGCAATGCAGGCTGTTTTCCGTGGAGTCTCAAAATACCATTATTACAACAGAGTTTATGTATCATTTCAACAAGAAATATTTCATGATTTTGCCTGTAGCTCACAGATAATTGTATACATCACAAATTAGTCACAAGAAACTCTTCATTAAACTACAGATATGTATGTTAGACACCTGAACTCTAATCTGCATGTTTGTAACAGGCAAAGACAAGACTTATACAAAATTTCTCAGTTAGTAAAACTAGCCTGCCAAGTTCACTCCAAGATAAGGAACAAGAAAGTAAGTCGTGGATATGCAAAATGTTAGGCAGCTTTCCTAGCTACTGTTTTCCTAGCTGAAGGACATTTCTCAACACAGTAAAGAAGAGAAGGGAGACCAAGGTCACAGGAGCTGAGGGGGCTCTGAGCCTATTCAGAAAGAGGCCAGTGAAGTGGCCAGAATACCTGGTGCAGTAAAAAACACTTACAAATTATTTAGAGTATGTGAAGCTCTCAATTACACATTTTGAAAAGGGGAAAATATGTTGTAAGACATTAGGGTTATATATTTCCCCCTTTGTAACTTTATATAATAGTTTGGCCAGTTGCCTATCTATATGTGGCAAAACTCAACAGCCTCCAGAACTTTTTTGTTGTTTTTCGTATCTCACAGATTCACACATTAATTTAAGTTGATGTTACCTGAATTTTGACAAGGCTTTTATACCATGTAAATAGGAATATACTATTTCCAGATCCTGCGAGCTCCTGTTGGCGGAACTCTTCATCACTGCTTGGTGGATGCCGTTATCTGCATAGGGCACTGTCTCCTTCTGCGGGTCCTGCTGGGGCTGCTCTGTACCCTCGCTGGCCTCTGTCTGTCCCAGGATAGCCTGGCCCACCATAGCCACCGCCTCCACCCTGCACTGTCTCCCAGCCCTCCCCAGGCTAATAAGCTAAGTTGCAGTGGCAGCACACGGGGCCCCAGGTGGGAGAGCAAGGATGCTCACTGCCCTTGCGGGAGCACAGCTCTGGGGACTGGCAGCTGGGGGGGTCCCTACCATGTGCGAGACAGTCAAGAACTCTGTTGCTTCCTCCTTTTCCTCACCACTGCTCCCAGAACGCTTCCCACGGCACCTCTCCCTTCAGGCCCCAAGTTGACATGCCTCCCCATCCGAACTCCAGAGACAGCGGCTGCTCCTTTTGGCCCCAGCAGGCTGAGTTATTTTAGGAAGTGAGGAGTGCAGTGGGGAGAGGAATGATTGCAGGAAGGTGGGGCCTTTGCAGGAAGGTGGGGCCTTTGCAGGAAGGTGGGGCCTCTGCTCCCTCCCTTGCAGAGTTTGCTCCATCCTCTCAGAGGCTATGGCTGCTGCCCGGGTGGCTCAGGAAGCACTCAGCTCTTCTGCACCCCAATCCTCGGCACTGGTGTGGCACAGTTGCCAACAGGGAGAAGGGACAGGCATGTTTTGGATGACTTGCTTCTTTCCTACTCCCAGCCTTGCTTGTGTACTGAATCTTTCAGCAATAAATGGTGTTCATTTTTGTTCATGATGGTGGATTTTACATTAAAATTGATTTGGCTGAGATTAGAATTGCCATATCTGCTCTTCTTTGTTCATTGGTAGCTTGATATATATTCTTCCATCCTTTAATTTTCAGTTTGTTCCTATCTATAAGTCTAAGATGAGTTTTTTGTAGACAACATATGGGTGGGTCTTATCTTTTGATCCAAGATGACACTCGATGCCTCTTTACTGGAGCATTCAGTCCATTCACATTCAATGTAATTATTGATAGGTATGTGTTCAGTGCTGCTATTGTGATATGTTTATTTTTGTGTTGATGTTTTCTCTGTTGTTCTTATTAGTCTGTTCTAGGACATTCTTTTTTGTGAGTTGATTTTTCACCTTTTTCAAAGCTGGTTTTGTGGTTGTTGAGACTCCTGTGTTACATTTCTTGATATGGTATGTTACATCTTTATTGTGCTTTATGGCTGCCCCTACGATCCCTCTTAATAAACTACATATAGATGCCATTTTAATTACTACCAGTCTTGTCGACTTCCTCTCCACCTGGAAGGACTATAACAACTGTAGTACATCCCTCTTTTTAATATGATGGCACCATAGCTTTCATGACAATCACTGGGTTGTTTCTTTCAGTATTAAAGCTGTGATTGAGTTTGGAGCCTTCCCTAACTGAGTAGAATTCTGGATGATGTGTCGTTCTAAAATATAAAGTTACTTGTTTTGTTCTTCTAAGCCCAAGCCAAGAACTACTTTCAGTATTTCTTGTAGTTTGGGTTTGGTTATTACAAAGTCTCTGAGTTTCTGTTTCTCTGGGAATGTCTTAATTTCATTTTTGTATTTGAAAGAGTTTTGCAGGATATACAATTCTTGGTTGGAAGTTCTTCTCCTTCAAGACTTTGAATGTGTCATGCCACTGTTTCCATGCCAGCATGGTTTCTGCTGAGAAATCTGATGAAAGCCTACAGAATTTCCCTCTGAACGTTAGCTTTGCTTTAAGTCTTGTTGCCTTTAAAAGTTTCTGCTTATGTTTCATTTTGTTAAGCTTGATTATAATATGTCTTGGAATCTTTCTTTTGAGATCTATATTGGGTGGTGTACGATATGCATCTGGTATATCTATATTCTCTTCCTTGATGGTTTCTGGGAAGTTTTCTGTCAGCAGCTCAGCAACAATATTCTCTGTGTTCTCAGGTGTTTCATCCTGTTCAGGGACTCCAATTAATCGAAGGTTGTTCCTCTTAATAGAGTCCCACATGCTTCTTAATGTTTCTTCATTTTTCTTGTTTCTTTTTTCTGATTTCTGCTCATAGATGCTGGTGTCAGTAGCTCTGTCTCCCAGATCAGAAATTCTTTTTTCCATTTGTTCCATTCTGTTTTTTTGGCTTTGAATGGAGGTTTCTATGTCTTTGATTTTGTTCTTGATCTGTTGGATTTCAGAGTACTGGTGTTCAATCAGATAGAACATCTTGCTTAATTTTTCCTTTTTGTTGTGCTGCATTTTGTATAAGGTCTAGAAGGGCTCTGCATATAATCCTTTTGTATTCACCTTCTGATGCTTTCATAAAAGTTTCTTCATATGGAAAACTCTTGGTTGTTTTGTTGGGGAATCTTCTGAAGCCATGGGTGATTTCTTATTTGTCACAAGTGTCTGTTGCTTTTTGGGTTTCATGTGAGTAAATAAAGACTGGGAGAGATACTGTGAGGATGGACCACAGATGTTTCTATAGGCCATCTTAAAATGTAAAACAAAATGTATGTGACCACTTCCCAAATCAGTCAGGTTTTCAGGTGTAGAGGTCCCTCTTCCCAAATGGCAAAGTAAGCACCGCTATATCCAATCCCAGATGATACAAACTAGTTCCAAATACAGCAATGCTACTGCCCTGTTGGTCTCTGCTGACAGGGCCCAGCATTAGGTGACACTGTGTAAACTACTGCTTTTCTGTTAGAAAAGCACTCTCCTGTGGGCAGGCTCTGGCTCCCAAGCTAAGAATTAGGTCCAGCTGTGGCCACTGTATCTAAGATGGTGCCCTTCACACAGTCGGTGGATAGAGGGGCTAAAGGTACCAAGAGGTAGTGAGTCCTCAGCTTCTGTTGCCAGGCCCCCACCATAGGTGACACTGTGTAAACTACTGCTGTTCTGTTGGAAAAGCGCTGTCCTATTAGCAGGCGCTGGCTCCCAGGCTAAGAATTAGATCCCACTAAAATCTCCGTATCCAACATGGCATCCTGCACATAGGCACCGCCAGTTCTGTACAAACCACTCCGTGGCAGAGATAAAAAGACAGGTCCAAAGTGGCTAGATGAACAGAGTCCTAAGCTTGGCTCTCAGAATATGACAATTTCACCTGCCTATCCCACCAGCAGTGCATCTGAGACTAGCTGCTAAGCAAGACCCAACTCCGCCCACCAGCCAAGACAAAGGAAAAAAAGTCAAAATGGTGTGTTACCTTCAGTCTGTGACAGCCAGGGCTGCCCAGTAGTGGGAGAGAGGAGGTTTTTCGTTCAGTGGTGTGAAGTCTAAATTAACACCCTGTGCTGACTCACTAGGTGACCAGAAGGTTCCATTTGATTATCAATTCAGGTCTTGGTTTCCAGAGGTATATAAGAGGATGTGTGCTTAGTCCACCATCTTGATTCTACTCCCTGCTTCCAACCTTTTATCTCCTTGTTGGAGGATGAGACCTAAGTACTTCAGGGGTTGTTGGCAGCTGAGGTCTCTCAGGCTAGGCAAAGCACTTCCCTGTCCTAACCACCAATACTCTGGAAGCTTGAGTCCCCTATAAACCCTTTCTTAAAATATTTCAATATTGTTCCCAGTGGGGTAGGTTTCCCCTATGTTTTCCTCAATTCCCTCCCTTAGACAAATGACAAGCACACCACAAAGTGAGTAAGGGAAGGGTAAGGGCAAGGGAAGTTGCACAATCACTTGGTTCATCACCAGCCACTTCCCTCGCAGGAATATCGAACACTATTAGCTTTGCTTGACTGATATAATCTGTTAGCACATTCTTCCCTGAGCCATGTGAGGTGCCCTATGGAACTGCTGTTTGGAACTCCGCACTTGCTTCAGTCTTGTGAGGAGAGGTTGGAACTCGTGCCTCATGGCCTGTCTCATTCAGCTTCCAGGCCTTCACATACATACAGTTTCACTCTTTATCCTATGCTGGGCAGTCTTGGTTTCCCACTCACACTTTCCTGAGCAGTACTAGGGAGATTCCAGGAGGTGGTCAGAGTTCCCTTCCACTCTTACAGAATGAGCCTTTTCCAATTTCATCCTGTATCCTATCCTGAGCAGCCTCAGTTTCCCGCTCACACTTTTCTGAGGGGTACTAAGGAGATGTTGGAAGGTGATCAGACTCCCCTTCTTTGCACCCCACGAAAAATTTAAAGTTAGTCCTTTTAGAATAGGGCCATATAACTCTCTCCACACTCTTCAATCCAGCCCTCTAATGTAATGATGTCTAGAAGTTTGCTTTCTCTAACCAAAATTCTCTCACAGTTACACTGGGAAGTGTAGCTTTGACAGAAGTTTCCTCTTGAGACAGCTGCACATTCTTTCCAGCCAGGAAATCAGGTACTTCTCTGGACACTGAAGGACCTCACTTTACAGCCCAAGTGGAAGAACCTCTACACCGTCATCCTGACCACACCCACAGCAACAAAGGTGGAAAGGATCCCCACCTGGATCCATCACAGCAGGCTGAAGAGGGCTTCACCATCACAGTGGGAAGTAGAGACCAACCCAACTGACCCCCGCAAAGTGACGTTGAAATGATCAACATGCCCTACTCCAGCCACAAACCAGGAGTGGGCTGGTCTACATACATCCCAAGCCTGAAAACAGCCGTTGTGGGACTTATCTTAATTAGACTTTGGACAGAGGGGAGAGGGGAAAAAGGATGTAATCTGTGTACTCACACTATTAAGGTGGGACAAAAGGTGATAACCACATTACTCTTCTACAGCTTTTATGAATGCGAGGGCATCCACAAGGAAACTTGCACTTATAACCAAACTCAATATGCTGTGTGTGACCCAGGGAATAGTCGGTCATACATCTGCTTTCAAACCCAACTAAACCTCCAGTGAGCACTACCTTTAAGATATAGATGATGAGAGACAAGTCATAGAAAATACAGTAAAAAGGGATGTAGACACTAGCCCACCTCCCTGTACAAACCTGGAGTGGATGGAGCCCTCAAAGCCTATGGGGAAGATGGTTCTCAGTCTTTGGATGATTTAAAACCCTGGTAGAGGAGTATTAGCCGTCATCGGGCTTTGCTTGATCATCCCTTGTCTCCTCCCATTAGCAGTAAGGGCTACATGTTCTGTGATTGAGACAGTTGTTAATCAAAAAAAACAACATCATATATGTTCTATGTGAAACACTACCAGCTCCTACAAGAGCAGGCAGATGGTGATACCCCAAATTAATATATACATGGGGTCTCCAAGGGGAGAATGAGGCTGAAAACCTGAAAAGTTATATTCTAATCTGAAATGCCAAAGGTCTCTCACAGAAACTCAAGGACACTCTCCACAGAATCCCCTGTGGCGTCCCAACCCTTAGGAATTTGTAAAAACTTCACTTCCTAGAAACCTGCGACTATAAACTTGAGACTAACTCTTGCTTCTGCTTCTGTAAACCCACTAATGCCAATAAGAAGACAGTATGATAATTCCTTTGTCTACCTTTTGTCTGTCCTTTGAGTAATGTGGTTACTGATCAGGAGCATGGCCATTTTGGACACTGGTCCACTACAGCTCTACCGACTGGAATAAAGCCTCTTCCTCCTATGACCACAGGGGTTCAGGTGATTCTTACTCTCTGGGCCTTGTTTTTCTTTTCTTGCAACATAACAACCATAGACTGCACCGTACACTTGCTGACTGGGATCTGGAGCAATTGGAAGTTAACCCTACTTTTGGCCAAAAAATCATCTTTAGTGACAAGGCCCATCTTTGGAAGAACAGTTTAGTTAACAAACAAAACTGTCCAATTTAGAACAATGAAAACACAATGGAGATTCAAGAACATCCACTTTATCCCCAGAAAGTTACTGTTCGGTGTAGATTTTGATCTGGTGAAATTATTGGGCTTTATTTTTTCCAAGATGAACAAGGAGAAGCTGTGACTATCAGTGGCAAAAGATACAAGGCTATGATAACAGATTGTTTGGGGCACTATTTGAAAGGTGCTGCAGTGGTCATTTAACTGAAGTTCTTTCCACACATAATGCCATCAGATGTACTTCAAAATAATAAAACAATTAAAATTGTATCATTTACACAACTTGATTTATTCATGTTCAAATATAGGACATCCTTACTGGAAGACCCTTTATCTGCTATTATACTGCATATCTGCTATTTATACACTCTTTAAAGGGTCCCTTATCATGCAGTGATTTGAGTGTTCCACGGCAAACTGAAAACTTGGTTGTTCTGTCCTACTATCTGCTCTGTGGAAGAAAGATGTGGTAGTTTTTTCACATAAGGATTATAGACTCAGAAGCCCTGTAGAGCAGTTCTACTCTGTCTTGTAGGGTTGCATTGAGTCAGAAACAATTTGAAGCCTGCAGAGCAATTAATTACTTAAAATGGCCTTTCTAGCAGTGGTCTTTGTGATTCACATACAAAGACTGAGTGGGACTATGCAAATAAGTTACGTGCAGCCTGTGACAACTGGGGTTATGTGTCAACTTGGCTAGGCCATGATTTCTAATATTGTGTGGTTATCCACTGTTTTATGTGTTGTAGAGTCTCTCTTAGTCAGCTAGTGCTGCTTTAACAGAAATACTGCTTTAAAAAGATAAATCTTGTCATGGTCCAGTAGGCTAAAAGTCCAAATTCAGGATGTCGGCTCCAGGGGAAAGCGTTCTTTGCTGGACCCGGATGAAGGTTCTTATCTTCAATCTTGCTCTAGACTGGAAGCTTCTCAGAGGCAGGGGCCCTGGTCCCTTCCAAAGGATGTGCTCAGCTTCTGGCACAGCTTCTTGGTTGTATGAGGTCTTCAAATGTCTCTACCAGCTTCTTTCCTTTATATCTCAAGAGACTGTCTCAAGATACAAAACAATTTTACCCATTGAGTCCTGCCCCACCAACACACCTGCTGCCCATCCACCCTTATTAACATTGTAGAGGCAGGATTTACATGGAGGACATCACACAACACCAGAAATCATGGCATAACTAAATTGCTACACAGATTTTGAGGGGAACACAATTCAATCCATGACACTGACTTCAACATGTTGATGAGCCAGGATTGTTGTAAGGTGTGACTTGGGTCCCAGCCTTACAAGAGGACATGCCTCAAACCTCACCCTCACTAAAGCTGTATCCTTTTCTGGGTTGTGGTCTGCCTCTACTACACATGTTTGTGTCCTGGTGAGGCTCTGTCTCTCTGCATCTGGATCCGGAGCCTGTTTATGATCAGTTGACTTCCCAGAGGCTTGCTGTCTGACCTGCCAATTCTGGGATTTACCGGCCTCCACAGGCCAGGGGCCTGTTATGGAACATGATACACTGGCGTCCACGGTTCTGTGAGTCAACAGTCTGTGGTCTGAACTGCCAGTTTAGGTTCTTCAGCTCCTGCAGCCACATGAGTTGGGAGAAGATTATGCCTGACCCACAGATTTGGAACTTACCAGCCTCCACAACTGGGTGAGCCATTTCTTTCTTTCTATGTGTGAGTTCTGTGAGATGTTGCAGTAATTTAGGGAACTCAAAGGCAGGAGGGAGAAAGAAAGAGTAGGTGACGTTATAGACAATGGAGTAGGACAGCAGCTATGAAAAGATGGACATTTGGGACATATTAAACCTCTGCCTCACAGCTTTGTGCTCATTCTTATAAAACAAATTATTCCTTTAGCAGAGATGAGTGTGGTTTGGGTTTATTTACATATTCTTTAGAATTTTCTTTAGTTGTTACTAGCTGAAGTAGGCAGGATTCTAAGCTGGCTCCCAGTGTCCCTGTTCCCTAATATACACACCCTGTTTATTTCCTTCCGTTTGATTGCCCTCCCCCTCCAAAAAAAAGAAATTGCCTTCAAGTGACCCCGTATGACAGAACCTGTAAATATGATGGGATACAACTCCTTTGATTAGATTACTAACCAGTTTCCTTTGACTTAAACAAATAGCACACTATCGTAGATAGTCCTGTCCTAATCAGAACATCAAAACCAAACTCAATGCCACTGAGTCGATTCCAACTCATTGTGATCCTATAGGATACAGTAGAACTGCCATATGAAGTTTCCAAGGTACACCTGGTAGATTTGAACTGCTAACCTTTCGGTTAGATGCTGTCGTAATTAACCACTACACCACCAGAGTTTCCAGTCAAAGGACCCTGTAAAAGAAATCAGAGAAACAAAGCCTGGATGGCCCCACAAAAAGAAGTAACCCACCATGTGAACTGCTTAAGGGGGCCATGTGCCAAGAACTGTGGGTAGTCTCTAGTAACTGGGAACTTTCCTGGCCAACCTCTGTCAAGAAATTATACTCTGCCAATAACCTAAATGGATGTTTAAGAGAACCTTAAGTCTCAGATGAGAACGATGGCACTGCCAACACCTTGATTTCAGACTTTTGAGACTTTCAGCAGTAGACCCAGCTAACATGTGGCCAGACTCCTGAACCACAGAAATGCCAAGATCCTTAATTTGCATTATTTTAAATCATTTAATGTATAAATTTTGTTATACAGCTATAAAATACAGTATACTGACCATTCACTTGTTGTTCCTATCTCTTCTCAGATTTAAAAAATATTAAAATTTTTCCCTTCAAATCATGTGTGGTTTTTCTCTCCTGATAGGACCCAGCCTGATAAATTTAACATGTTATTCCACGCGGTGGTATGTAAAGAGCACCAGATTCACTGTTCGGCAACCACTATTGTAATATTGTTTTAGGCAAGAACCATAATGACGCTAACACCAGTAAATAAACATTTAATGAGACATAATATTGCATAATTGTGAAAAATCCCTTTATTAGTTATCTAGGAATTAATAAACAATAATTACAAATAAAGTATGATAAGTTTACGTTAAAGAAATCTGACAGACAGATCAAAGTTAACATTGCCAGGAATGGGACAAATAGAAGAATAGTGATATAGTGTACTGTGAAGGATACAATATGACTTCCATAGTATACCTACCAAAAACTCAAGCCCTGAAGCTAATCAACAGGAAACAGCAGATGAACTAAAATTTAGAGACATTCTAAAGATACCTGGTCTATAATCTTCAAAGGTTTCAACAAAGTCTACACAACTGTCTGAGGTTAAAGGAGACTAATGGGAACACAACAACTAAATGTAATGTGATCTTTTATTGATACTTTGACAAGTTTTACTTATTTATTTTTTTTCCTTTTGCAGTAAAGGTCATTAGTAGGCTAACTGGTAAGATTTGGATAAGGGCTGTGTTATGTTATATATTGTACCATTGTTAATGCACTAAAGTATTTGTGGGTAAAGGAGCTTTGTGCCTGCAAATAATGGAGTCCAGATAAAGAATACACAGGTATGATTTTGTTCATCTTCTTTTTTTTTTTTTTAATTTCTATGTGTCTGAAATTATTTCAAAATGTATTCCAATGAAGAAAAAGAACTCAGCTTAGAATGAAAAAAACTGAACCTTAATTCAGGTGTTTTCTTTATCAGTTAACATACTGTCCTTGGTCAACTTTATTTCTCTGAGCCTTAACTTTTCTGTCAGTGAAACAGGGAAGTTAATACACATCTACAATGTTTTTCATAAGGGATAGATGAAGTAATATGCCTCAGAACTTAAAACTTTTAGTGAATATTTGCTAAATCCAAACCATAGAATTTCACATTTTGGCTTCTGTTAGCAATAGGCTGTCTTAAAATTAGCTTTTTTCTTTTTGAACAGATATAATATCTCACGGTGTAAAAATGGCATGTGAGGATCATCTGGCCCCTCTCACTTCATAAGGGGAAGGAGTCTCAAGATCAACCCAAGGCTGACTCTTATGAATTGAAGGTCAGCCATGCCTCCTCTCCCCTCCTTCTTTACCAATTCTGACACAAACTTTCCCATGGCACTCTCTACTCTGCTGTGTTTGACAATTCATTGCAAAGGCTACACAGGACTCTCAGAACATACTGTGATTATGGGGGTTTATTAGGGAAATAACAGGTTGCAATTAATCCTCAGGAACCCTCAAGATACAGTTCTTCCTTCAGCACAGCATCTTCCCAACTGTGCTCACAGGCAGTCCCTCCCTGGCCCTCAGCCTCTGCTGTGCTCATGCCAGTGTTACAAGGTTCTTTTAGTTCTGCTGATAGGGGTCTGGGGGCACCCCACTCAGCCAGTGAGAGTCAGCCAGAAGGCTATGAGCTGTCTTACTCCTTGGGCTGGCAAACTTAGCTCCACCAACAGCCTGGAAGTCCCTCAGCAAGCCTCATGTTTCTTACTCCCAGGGCCAGAAAGCCCAACACACCATCTCCTGATGCCATTACACTGCCACCTCCTAACAACTACCCTTCTTTGACACAGCTTCTCACCATTTTCTGTGTTAAGATCTTACTCTCTTTCTCTATCTGTCTCTGTGTCCTGGTTGAGGAGCATCTTAGCACAGGGATCCTGGATCCATAGGACGTGCTCTGCTCTTGGCTCTCCTTCCTTGGTGGTTGTAGGATCCTCTTTCCAACCTCTGGCATGGCTCATTTCAAGCCCAGCAGATGACAAAACTGACCAATCCTTGTTGGGGGAGGGTGGTATGGGGGAAGACATAGCTGTCTTATTTACACAGTTTCCACTCAGCCACTTGGGTGGCAGTTACAAAGTATGGCAAAAAGGGCCACATTAAAAGTGATCCTTTGAACTGCACACTGATTCAACAGATCCAGTAACTTCTTAGAATGTCTGTTTATCCCATGGCTATTGACAAAATGGTACTGAATAAATACTAAAATGGAATAGTGATGTGTTCCTAATCTTCCATTCCAGCATAAAAATTTAGCAGCTCAACAGGATTGTCTTGTACATATGCTTGACTTGGTGCCAAATCATCTGTTAAAGTTTTTTTCTGACTTGTCAAAACGTATTGACACTGCAGCAGAAGATCTGTGACCCTGCTTCTTTTAAAAATGGTACAATTTGTCAATAGCTCTGATAAGCAAAGTTTGTTACAGAGCAATTTATTGAGAGATTCTATGTAATAAGTCTTCCAATAAATAGACACTAAAAGAGAATAGAAACTAAATCGAAGTAACATATCAAGTGCAAAGCGACAGATTTTAAAATGAATACCTAGATGAGTATCTTCCTGGGATGCTTTCCACTTTTAACAATATTTTTACACACACACATGCATGCACACACACCCTGAGTTTTTTAGACTTTGTGAGCATCATCCTTTTTCCTTTGAAAAAAGACAAAATAGTCCCATAACTCCAGAATTATGTTCTTTTATTACACATCTCAATATGGACTAGCTACAAGTGGCTACAATATAGGACAGCATAGCTTTAGAGGCTTCAAACAAAAAGGAATATATTAAAGTAGAAACATTTAAAGGAAGTTATACCTTCTTCAAAGCAATTTAAAAGTTATCATTTGAGAAACTGGATGTTTTCATTTCTTTCACGGTTTTTAATTAGAAACGGTATGTGTTTGCATCGATGTAAGGGAGTATATAGTTGTAATTTTCTCAGTTCTTAGAGCTTCAAGAGACCTTAACTTAGCCAAGTTGCAATTCTGGCTGTGCCACTACTAGCTAATTTTGAGCATGTTATGGTAGTTCATTAATTTTGATATATCTGTTTTTTTTCCGTATGTAAACATTGACAAATGATATTGATGGCATATCACAGTTGTTTTTCTCATTATTACGTGCTGTTGAGTCATTTGTGACTCAAGCAACCTCATGCACAACAGGACAAAACACTTCCTAGTCCTGCTTGAGCCCATTGTTCCACCACAGTGTCAGTCCGTCTTCTTCATCGTCTCTGTCCACAGATAGTACTCCCCAGAGCCTAGTCTATTCTTCAAAGCAATTTGGGAACTCTTATTCTGGAACAGCCGTGAGAGCTGTCATCATATTACTCTTGATCTCCTGAATGTCATCAAAATGTATTTCTTCCTTTCAACATTTCCTTTGTCTTTGGACAAAAAAAAAGTCACTGGGGCCCAGATCAGGTAAGCAGCGAGGGTGTGCCAATACAGTTAGCTGATCTGATTCCTGTGCATTCCACCTGGAAAGGCCCGTGTGTGTAGTTATGTTTATATTGTTGAAAAAAGATATTTGCACTGAAGAAATTATTGGTCTCGCAGAATTCAGTCATACGATCTCTGGCATCGTTTCTATCACAATGGCCATGTTTTCCAACTACTAATCCTTCTCCTTTGTTTCCAACTTTCACTTTTCATTCACCAGAAATTATCAGTGCATCCTGACTGCGTATCTGCTCAATTTTAGACTGCAGAACTTGATAAGACTCTTCAATGTATTCATTTTTGGCCTTAATGGTTGGTGTGTAAATTTGGCTAACAGTCTATTAACTGGTCTTCCTTATAGGCACATGGATGTTATGCTGTCACTGACAACATTATACTTCAGATAGTTCTTGAAATGTTCTTTTTGACAATGAATGCAATGCCATTTGTCTTTAAGCTGTTACCCCTGCCACAGTAGACCACGGGGTTGTCTAATGCAAAATGATCAATACCAGTCCATTTCAGTTCATTGATGCCTAGGATTTCAATCTTTATGTCTTCCACATCATTTCTGATGATTTCTTATTTTCCTAGATTCATACTTCATACATGCCAGGTTCCAATTATTAATGGGCGCTTGTACCTGTTTCTCCTCATTTTGAGTCATGCTAGGTCAGGAAATGAAGGTCTCAAAAGATTCAGTCCATCTGTGTCATTAAGGTCAGCTCTACTTTGAGGAGGCAGCTCTTAGTTGTCTTTTGAGTACATTTCAATCTGAGTGACTCATCTTCCAACCCTGTATTAGACAATGTTCCACTGCAATTCATAAAGTTTGCACTCTATCATTATTTTCAGAAGTACACTTCTGTGTCCTTCTTCCTAGTCTCTATTAGTCAGAAGATCAGATGAAACCTCTCTGCCATGGGTGACTCTGCTAGTATTTGAATACTGATAACATAGCTTCCAGCATCATAGCAACACACAAGCCCCCTTAACATCACGAACTGACTCTGTTTTTCTCTTAGTGAAACATAATGGTCATCTTATAAGTAGAATTTTACAAGGAATGACAAGTTTGTGAACTCATCCTAGAAAAAAAGTGCTTCACACCTCATCACTGAATATCACTATAATCACCTTGAAAGTACTCCCCTTTGGAAGCTATGCACTGATGCCAGAGCCTAGTCTATTCTTCAAAGCAATTTGGGAACTCTTATTCTGGAATAGCCATGAGAGCTGTTGTCATATTACTCTTGATCTCCTGAATGTCATCAAAATGTATGTCTTCCTTTCAATATTTCCTTTGTCTTTGGACAAAAAAAAAGTCACTGGGGCCCAGATCAGGTAAGTAGGGAGGGGGTTCCAATACAGTTAGTTGTATACTTGCTGAAAACTTCCTCACAGATAACTATACAATTACATTCTCAAACTTTCCACTGTGCCATTGTGCCTGATGGCCATTCCAGAAAGCCTTCCAAAATTCCTTTGAAGGGTGGACAAGGCATTGGTGTCAGTACCTGGCTTCCCAAGTGGTGTACTTTGAAGGTGACCATAGCGATATTCAGCAATGAAGTATGTACCACTCAGAGCAATTAAGTTTGTAAACCTAATTATCAGAATTTTGTAGAGTCTGTGAAGTATAAGACTTAACCCTAGGGCCAATAAAATCACCTAAGCAATAAAGTTGTGACAATTAAATAAGAACAGATGGGAAAAAAAATTGCTGTTGAGTCTATTCTAACTCACAGCAACTCTGTAAGACAGAGTAGAACTTCCTCCACAGGATTTACAAAGCTGTAATCTTTATGAAAGCCGACAGCCACATCTTTGTCCCTCATTTAGAGGGTTCTTCCTGGATCTCTGTTGGTTGGAATCCTATCTTTCTTCCCATGCCTTTATCACGTAACACCTCCTACATTAGCTCTTTCCTGTTCTAGATAGAATCATTTTTCTTTGAGCCTCCTTGGTCAGTTTCTATTGGAAACCCTATGGAGCAGTTATACACTGTCTTATAGGGTCGTTATGAGTTGGAATTGACTCAACAGCACTGGGTTTGGTGGGTCACTCGGAAACTCTGGTGGTGTAGTGGTTAAGTGCCATGACTAACTAAAAGGTCTGCAGTAAGAATCCACCAGGTGCTCCTTGGAAACTATATGAGACAGTTCTACAGCATCACTGTGTATCAGAGGCATCTCAACAGCAACAAATTTGGATTGTTTCGGGGGAGGGTTTTCACTAACTTTTCTGCATTATGGCTATTTAGTACTATGCTTTTTCCTCACTAGTAGATTATAAACATTTTCAAGGTAAGGATCACATAATATATAATTCTGTTGTCCTCATCTTTTCCTAGAATCGTAATTTGCAAGTTGGTGAGATATGAAAATTTGCTGAATCAACACTTTATCCTGTGAGATCAGTCACAAAGACTACCTGCCCAGGACGGAGTCTTGGGGACAGGAAAAGTTCTCATGATACAGGTAGGTATTTACTGGTACATGGGGGTGGTGGTGAGACCCATGCTGGCTCACCAATTTCTTAGACCAGAGCTAAGCAGACCATGTCCAGAGAGTAAACGGACCATTCAGCCTCTTAATATCAGATTTACCTCTTCTCTCCAGACTGCAGTGCTGAATGTGAACTGCATAGGGTTTAAACTGCCATGTGGTTTTATCTAAAGTTCTTTAAAAATGTAGTCCAGGTTTAACTGTCCTAGAGGTCAGGAAATCTCCAAAACACCTACATTTCCATCAGGAAAATTCTAGCAAAGGGATGGATCCATATCCTACAAGTCCATTCTCCTTCCCATTAGACCCTCTTGGACTTTCCTCTAGCTAGCTGTGCTGGCTCTCACTCCCACCCAGTCTTCCCACCCACTGGATTGTAGTTTTCCTGAAGTTTGCTGAAAGCCACTGCTGTAGTTCCTTTCACTCTTTGGTGTCTTAGTTCATTGGGACTGATTAATCTAGGCTCTGGAAAGCCTCATGTTGTATCCAGGCTGAACCAACCTGCCAAGAAACCTTCAGAAGAAAAATATATCCCAAGCTCCAAGCAAGAGATTAGGCCTGCTGGCGTATCATTCCTCTGCTGGCAAAGGGTAAATGACCCCACAGTGGGCAGCTTTGCCAGCTGAAAGCCATCAGGACAGTAGCTCAAAGCCTTCCACCAGAAAAAGCAAGCGGAAGGAACAGCATCTGCCAATGCATTCCTAGTCCTGCCGCAGAGCCACTGCAGCCCTGCAGGTATCCGACTCATTGAATCCCAAAGGGGACAGCTGATGCTGTTCTTTCAAGCTGGTACCAACTCATAGGAGATGACTGTGGTACAAAGGCAAGCGTTTCAGAGCTGTTGATGAACTCCTAACCGGTGAACATTAGACAGCATGGAAGGGAGATCCACCATGAGCATTTTGACTGAGCCTTGCAAGAAAGCAGCCTGCAGGAGACAGCGTCACCTCTGGAAAGTCTAGGCTCCTTCCAAGTCCGATTATTTTATACTAAAAGCTAAAACATGAGAGTCATATCCTTGTGGCCCCTCAGCGTCAGTTCAGGCAAAACTGCTCCCTGTGGAGTCACCATTCCACTTCTGTTTTTCCATTACCCCTTTGATTCAACATCCCAACACACTTTCAGACGACAATAACCTCAATGACTTCCTACAGGTCCCTTCTATAATGCTTAGCTCTCACATCTTTCACTTATGCTAAGGTGTGGTTGTAATGCCTTAAAAAAATATTTATCCAAGGCATCTTTTAGTTAATGGGAATCATCAAACTGGAAGAACAATAAACCTTGAAGGTAAAATTTAAGACAGTGAATGCCATGTTTTTTGATCTTTCCCTGGTGGTGCATCTTTAAGAGCTTGGCTGCTAACCCAAATACCAGCAGTTTGAATCCACCAGATCTCCTTGGGAACACTATGGGGCAGTTCTGCTCTGTCATATACGCCACTTTGAGTCAGAAGTGATTCAACAGCAGTGGACTCGGGTATTTTTTTTTAATATACTCATTTTAAACAAGTTTATATAGAAGAGAAAGAGAAATAGTTGATGGATAAGTAACTGATTACAACTGCAGATTCAATAGTTCTGCTGATTAGACTAAGGTTGGATTTGGAAAGGATTTCAAAGGTCTTTATTACATGAGAAACATGAAGACCATGTGTCCTGAAAGAGTCCAAAGGTGAGGCTGTGAGCCTGGCCCTACCAATCATTAGCTGCATAATCTCAGGTAGCTCATCAAGCTGGAAAATGAAAACCAAAGTACCCAACCAAAAAACAAAGTTGATGCTGTTGAGTCGATTCCTACTCATAGCAACCCTATAGAACAGAGTAGAACTGCCCTGTAGAGTTCCCAAGGAGCACCTGGTGGATTTGTATTGCTGACCTTTTGATTAGCAGCTCTAGCACTTAATCACTACACCACCAGGGTCTCCATCCAACATTCTAGCATTTGTAGAAAGAAGACATGTGAAAGTGTCTAATGCAATGTCTGAAATTCAGTTGACCAATGAATGTCGGGGTTATTGGTAATTCTGGGCCCTTGTTAGTCCAGCATTTATGTCTGAGAAATTTTAGAGTCACCTCTCACCTTGAAGTTGAAGGCTAGAATTTGCCACAAGATTGAGATTCTTGAAAGCAGGACTAATAACTTTTTTTGTTTTTAACTGTTCTACTCCCCAACCCTGACCCCACCCAAGTCCTACATCTCAGTGCATCTATTGCACAGTTAAGCCCAGCAAGTAGTACCAGAACAAAACAAATCCATTGCCATTGAGTTGATAGTGACTCATGGTGACTTCATGTGTTACAAAGTAGAACTGCTCCATGAGGTTTCCCTGACTGCAGTCTTTACGAAAAGACTGTGGTGGCACAGTGGTTAAGTGCTCAACTACTAACCAAATCGTTGTCAGCTCAGACACACTCAGTGGGTCCATGGCAGAAAGACTTAGCAATCTGCTTTGGTAAAGATTATAGCCTAGAAATCCCTATAGAGAACTTCTATTGTGTCACGTGGGGTCAGTATGAGTCAAAAGTCAACTTGACAGCATCTAACAACAATAACAATCTTTATGGAAGCAGAACCCCCAGTCTTTATTCCGAAGCACATAGTAGGACTCAATAAATGTTTGTTGAACTGAACCTTTAAACTTAACTGTTTAGCCTGTTCTTCTTTTTCGTTCTTTTTTTAAAATTGTACTTCGGATGAAGGTTTACAGAACTAGTTTCTCCTTAAACAGTACGTATGTTGTTTTATGATATTGATTAACAGCACCACAACACGTCAACACTCTCCTTTCTCAACCCTGGGTACCCTGTTACTAGCTTTTCTGCCCACTCCTGCCTTCTAGTCCTTGCCCCTGGGCTAGTCTTATTTTGTCTTGTTGGTCTGTCCAAGCTTTGTGCTTAGCCCATTCTTAGGAAACACTATTTTTTATAAGGAAGATAAGAAATAAAGGAGCATCATCCTTTGAGGCTTCTAACAAGGACAAGTGGTAAGAGCATTTACAGGCCTTCTAGAAGCATCCTAGGGGAAAGAAGAAAGGTCAGGCAGGAACTAAGAACACTGGGATGGCTGGAGCCTAAAAGGCTTGGAGAACATTATGAAGGTTGTTCTCATTCACAAGGGAACAGAATGGACTTGTTCACAGAGTAGAAGAATGTCAGCAGGAATGATCTTAAAAATCATTTGGAAATCAGCCTGGAGAGGACCGAGGCTTGCATAAAACCAGATAAATAACAAAAGAGCAGAGACCAGGATCCATGGATTTATTCCTTGTTCAGTATTCTTTTCAAGACAACATTGGAGCTTACAAAAGATATTATAAATGCTCTTTTCTTAAAAACACACTTTTAATGTTGATTGCAACAAGGAGAAACGAAAGGGATAGGCCCCTCTTTGGGCCAAAGGGTATAACGTTAATAGATGAGAGTCCTGTTTCATATCAGCTTTTTCTATCAAGGAAATTGATCTTCAGCAGATAAAAAGGATATCTCAAAATAGTTAATAGGTAATTGAGTTTTAAGATATGTGAGAAGATAGACACCTCTTGATCCATTTAATTGAATTCAAGCCTGTCGATCCAAACACATTCCATTTCAGAATTCTGACAGAGTTTACAGCTATAGCAACTCTCTCCCCATGGACAGCATTATCATTCACTCTAAAGGAAGGGTCAACAAACTGGGGTCACACCACTATCACAAGAAGACTTCCTCTCCAAAGCATCTCTGCATCAGAAGTTCAGCAGATTCCACACTCACAGATGTCTACTTACCAAGTTGGCTAATTAATTGCTTCAAAGCATCAGCATTTTGAAAGATTGTGCTAGGTCAAAACTAACTCAAGCCTACAGAATCAAATTTGACAGAGCAAGCAGAAAAATCCTGATTTTAAGATTTTTTTTTAATCTACTCAAGATACACAGAGTAAGAACAGGTTGTGACTCAAAGCTCAGTGTATCTGTGATTCAGCTGCCAAAATGGTTAATGAAACTGTAGAGAGCATTTATAAAGACACAGTATTCAGAATAATAGAATAGCGCTATTGTACTTCATCAGTTTGATCTCATCTGTAGGGCCCTCTGCAGTTGATGTCCAGGAAGGGTAACCAAGATAATACGAGGTCTAGAATATCGTCATGTGAGAGCTGGTTAAAGGACTTGTTCTTCTTGGAGAATAGAAGGGCTTTCAATATTAGTCACTAAAATATGAAGGAGGAAGTCATTTCTGTGCTGCTTTATGTGACAGAATGAAATTAGTTAATAGATAAAACAAAGCTTTAACTAAATTAACACAAAGGAAACTAGTGCTAGTTGAACACTAATTTTATTTAATGACACTTTTTTATTAAATGACACTTTAGGACATTTAATAAAATAATAGAAAGAGCCTATTTATGATTTCTATTGTTTTGTTAAAACTTTCAGAAGTTGATGGTTATTTGGGGAGATGATGGGTAAGCTCTCTGTTACTGAAAGATGTCCAGCCCAGCACTGTTTTTTTTATAGCAGCGATAGCCATTTTTCTGCTCATAAGGTTTGTCAATGACATCCACGTTCTTCCAGAGCCAGCTTCCCACTTGAAAGCGGGCTCCCTGAGGGACAGTAAAGGATGCTACACTTCTGAAACCTGTGTTTCCAACACAGCTCCAAGGTTTCACCTCACCATTAGATCATGGACTGAAAGCGAGGGTCCAACTAGTCCGTATTTTCCCAAGCTAGTATTTCCTGACCAATCTTGAATGAAGATTGCTGACATGAGCCTGGGTGCGTGTCTGGATGTGTCTATGGTAAGAGCTGGTCAGTGGAGGAGAGGCTGGGGCATCTGTGAGTTTATGAAGAATCGTGCGGTAGGAGAGGCGAGTGAGTCCAGAAACACTGTTTTGGTACTTTTGGGGCAGTTTGCATCCCTCTTCTTCAGCTCAGATGGTTCAGGTGAAGAAACTTTAATGAAGGGGCCAGCAAGATGTGAGCAGGAAGTGAGCCAAAAATCTCAGATGCACCCAGCACGTTCCACCTTCAAGACTATTCTACTGTCTGCTACACCACTCCCCTCGGTGCTCACATGGCTCCTTTCCCTCATTCATGTCTTTGTTAAAGTGCCACTTTTTCTGGAACATTGCAACTGCTTCTCCTGAGCGACCCCTCCCACCATCCCTGCCTTAGTTTACGTCACTTAACGTGGTCCAATATTTGTTTCAATGGTCTGTTTATTGTACATCTCTTTCTACTAGAATATGAGCAGCATTTTATTTTATTTTGTTTGTTGCTGTCATCTCAGCACACAGAATGCCACTTAACTCAAGTAAATATTTGTTGAGTGACTGAAGACTAAGTGGACTTACTAAAGCTAAAAAGGAAAAGTACACAGAAAGTGACACCTAGTCCATCCTCCTTGATTCAATTCCCTCATCACACAGCCTTTTGGGCAAAGCTAGTGAGATGCAAAGAGATTTGATTTGGCCACCAGAGGGTGGTGTTGATAGGTTTTTCATTTTGGGGTAGCCTTGCTCTGAGACCTGCTTCTCTCCTGACCTCTCAGAAACCAGTCATGGGACAGAGCTGTATCTGAGGCCAAGGCCAACTGTGTGCCCCTTCCACCTGACATTGCTGTCCATGTGAAAGTCAGTTAAAAGTAATATCAAGAACAGCTTTGAAAGGACAAATATCACCAGAGAGCAATGATAAGAGGGTGCTTGCACTACTTAGTTTTGGTAACGATGGAGATGCCATCAGCTGGCCAGATGACCTCTTGTCTTACACCACATCCTTCTACCTACTTTCCTCTGCACCACTAATGTCAGTTGACTGTACTGCAGAGTGTGACATCTCACGAGACAGGTTTTATGCTCATTGTCCAATTTGTGACCCACCAGATACTCTGAAAAGACACATCACCTACCCAAGAAATTGTTTGCTCTTTTTGCTAAGTATTTCATAAAGACACCATGCTAAGGAGTCACCTGGGATGATGCAGAAGAAAGGGGCAAGAGGCCAAGGACAGAGTACTGACACTGCAAGATAGAGTGGGCAGAGCAGGAAGGGGAGCCCAAGATGGGTGAGGAGCATCAGGAAGAAGGCAAAGGGGCTGTCTCCAGCGGGGAGGAATCAGGGCAGGCATCATAGAAGAAATGCCACTTGAATTGGGGTTTGGGCAAAGGTAGAGTGCAAACTCGTGTTTGGCTAAATCCAAAGCACTTTCTTATTCCGCAGACTGTCTTTTATATGGTACTTGAATTTTAGAGTAACTGAGTTATTTTGCAATTGAGTGTAAGTAACCACCTGTGTACATAAGAAAGGTCAGCTTTTCAGGCCATCATATGCTTATAAAACAGTATAATATAAAAGAGCTAGAGGGAGCATAATGTTTTAAGAAAATTGTAAAGAACAGCCTTTATGTCAACCCAAAAGGTTCCTCAACTGTATGCCTCTTGCGGTCCTCCAAGGTCATAGGGAACCTAACAAATGAACACATGCCTTTCTGTCCTTGCTGTTCCTTTTTAACACGTGACAGAGTGGAAGGCCTCAGGGAGTGTTATGGATTGAGTTGTACTTCTAAAAGGATGCTGAAGTGCTAGCCACTGGTACCTGTGAATGTCACCTTGTTTGGCGATAAGATCTTTGAAGATGTTATCAGGTAATATGATGTCATACTGGAGTAGGTTGGATCCTAATCCTACATGACTGCTGTGCATATGAAAGAGAAGATGAATGGAAATAGAGAAAAGACGGTCATGTAAAGATGCATCGCCAAGTGCAGGAATGCCTGGACCTACCAGAAGCCAGGAAAGTCAAGAAAGAACCTTCCCCTAGAGTCTTTGGAAAGAACATGGCCTGATCAACACATTAATTTTGGACTTCTAGCCTTTAGAAATGTAAGAGAACACATTTATATTGTTTAAAGCCACCCAGTTTGTAGAATTTTGTTACATCAGCCCTAGGCAAGTAATACAGGGAAGTATTATTATTATTATTATTATTATTATTATTTGGTCCTAGCTCTTCCCAGCAGCCTGGGCAGGAACGTGTAAGTACCTTGTTTCTGAGCTTCTGTATTTAGCTGGTGCCCCAGGACTTATAGACAAAATTTGTGCACCAAAACAATGATCTCTGTTCAAACAATTTTTTTTTTATTTCAAAGAGACTTGCTCCAGAGAGAAATTGAGGAAAGAAAACAAAATGAACATGAAAGCAAAGTCACAGCTGAGTTAAAGACTCTACTTCCTTCCTGGTCCAAGCCTTTATGCTTGACCACAGCCATACACTTTCCACTCCTGCACAGTATATGGGCTCCAGGCCACCACAGACTAGTGTGGCAGAACTTCCTCCACCTCCAGAGTGAGGAAGGGGGAAAGGAAATCCCTTAGCCTCTTCAAGGTGCCCCTGCTCATTATGATTGGTAGGATGTCAACAAGAAAGTCTGGATTTATGCAGTGCTGATGGAAAAGCACATAACCCAGCAGCCTAATGAAGATCATGATCACGAAGACAAGACACCGAATATGCCTGCAAAGAGACTTTCATTAGCATGGGAGAGAGAAACAGTTCAGCAGAGCAAACCTCACACTCACAAACAACTATGTTAAATGGCTGTGGTGGTCTCTACTTTCTTCAGACAAACTAGGAGGTAGCATGGAGGTAACAGGAGAAGTACAGAGGGCAGGTGATAACAGAAAAAGAAAAAAGAAATGTAGTAGAAGTGAATATAGCTGTCCTGACACTGAGTTCTCTGACAGAATAGACCTCATTACAGAAAAGTTGTAGGTACAAAACCATAAAGACTTTGCAAACAGTATATAGTAGGTTCTTGGCTGGCTGGCATATAGGAGGCTGGCTTTTTCAGTGTTGTAATAAAATGTTCAGGACAATCACACTTAAGAACATGTAACCAGGGGCCCCCTTCAAGTCCCATATAGCAAGCAATTCTGAAATTTTACTAAGGCTAAACCATCTCTGACATCAAAATCTAGGTAAAATTGAGTTTATTCCAAACACCAACCATCAGAAGATAATAATCCAAACAGTGAAAGATGTGGGTGTGAGTGTGGGTGTGAGTGTGTTGTATGCTGCCTGATGTTTTCTGATGTCTATTATTCCTTTTGTCCTTCTGCATCAGGTCACCTGCTTCTAGTGAGTGAATGTAGCCTAGACTAGGTAAAAGCCAATATTATACCACTTACCTGAACCGAAAGATCTTCTTCTCATTCTTAATGATGGTCTTCTCCTATGGGAAGCAATAAAAGCCACAACTAAGGCAGTCCATGTGCTCACAGAGAGACAGTAGGGAGGGTGGCCAAGAGCACCGATTCTGGAGTCTGACTGCCCACGTTGGAATCCTTTTTATTCTGCCACTTCCTAGCTGCTGTGGTATGGAGCATGATACTGAAGTTACTTTATTTTTTCTAATCCTAGAGTTATTATAAGGATCAAGAGACGATGGGTAGGCAAGGAAACAAAAGGAGACCAGAAGGAAAGCAAAAATCCAAGGAGGGAAAAGGTAGAGGAAAACCCCAAATTGGAGCAGGGAAGACTTACCGTTTTGCTTTGGACGGTCTCCACCAAAACTGACACAGGTTTCACTATTTGGGAGGAGTTGTTCTGAGCTTTGGATCTGGTTTGAAAAAAGTTAAAGCCAAGGGCTGTGTAACATAATTAAGGGGCTGATGTAAAGTATTTTTCTAAGTCATGCAACATCTACGATTTATTTCCTAAACTTTTGACAAAATTGATAATGTTCAACATTCAAAATTACTCAACATACTAAGATTAGGAAGGTGTAATTCCTCTCCAAGAGAAAAGAAAGTCAATGGAGGCTAACCCCGATATAACCCAGATGCTGGACTCAAACTGTGAGGCTTTAGTGGCAGATGACATCTCAGGTCAGATCTTAGTTTCTAGGCTGGGCTCTGCTACTCACAGATGTCCCTAAGCTTGCAGAGTTTTGAGTCATCCAGAAATTTTGGGTTAGATATGGAATTTTGGACTCTCCTTTTGGGGCTATCAACTTTATTGCAAGCAGCTTTGGTTTGGTTACCCCCAAACTCTGTCCTCCATTGTTTTAGCCCAGAGAGATCAAGGCATTCTCTCTGGGTTTTCACTGCACCTTGCAGCACCTAGTTTGGCCTAACCTCAGGCTAAAGCTGAAAAAATTAGCAAGAATTTTCCCCTTCTTCCAAGTGTCTACTTCCCTTCAGAATCAGCCTACTTTTATTTACTCTCTTAATGTCTTCTAGTCATTGTTCATTTCTTTTGACATGTTTTCTTGTCCAGAAGGACCTGGTGGAAGGTCAGAGCCAGTAAAATCTTAGCCATTTTTGGTGAGTTTCTTTTTTGTAATCATTAAAAAGGAGAAAAGAGGAAAATGAAACAGATTTCTAGTTCTGGTTTTATAAACTAATGATGGAGCAGCTTGTATCAGACTAGCCCACCTCCACAGTTGGCTATGAAAACTAGGCAAAATATATAAAACAGCTGTTTGAATGTATTGGAAGACACAGTCAGAAGCTGAGAGGATACTAGCCCTCTCAACTGTGAGAAGTAAAGCACACTGAATTACGCTCCTCATTTATCCAGATTTATCCTAAAGGCATTTGCCAAGTTTTGGGGCAAAGGAATGCAGTCCAAGTGACACATGACAGCAACACTGGGCTGGGAAGATAGAAGATGTCCTTTAAGACTATCAAATTTACCATGTCTGGGAAAGCAAGACAGAAGAGAACCATAGAGAAACAAGTCCAAGTGCCTACAGTGGTTTTCTCCTCAAGGTAGTAGCTGTATCCTACACTGTACCTGTGTACATCAAGATTCTAAAACATTCACTATCACCCTATCCACCTAACAGTATACTAAAAAATGTAGCTAATGCAATAAGGCAAGAAAAATAAAAAAGTACAAGGATTGAAACAGAAGAGATACAATTGTCATTCTTTACAAATGAAACTCTGAAAGAAACTAGAAATTATTAAAATAAGTTAATTTAATAAGGATAATAGATACAAGTTCAGTTTATGAAAATCAATTTGCATATGCTAGAAAACAGAAAAATAAAACTAATAAATATTTACAATCACATAAAAAATATCAATTACCTAGGAATAAATCTGATGAAGGATGTACAAGAACACTATACAGAAGACTATGAGAAATTAAAGACCTAAATAGAGAGGTACATAATATATATGACTTGCAAGACTCAATGTTGTTTAGCTATCAATTATCTCTCAAATTGATCTAGAGATTCCACATAATTCCAATAAAAATATCAGTAAGTTTTTTGGGTATATTAAAATTGAAAACTTGATTCTAAAATTTATGTGGAAATTCAGAGGCCCGGGAATAGGCAAGATAGTTTTGAAGAAGAAAAAAGCTGCAGAACTTACACTACCATATATTATATCTAATAATAAAGCTACAGTAATTCAAACAGTGTAGTAGTAGCACAAGGATCGACACAGACCAATGGTACAGAATAAAGTATCCTGAAACAGGCTAACAAATATATGGTAATCTGTCTTATTTTAAAAAATCTTAGATGTATGGTCTCTTCAGTAAATGGTACTACATTAATTGGCTGTCTATACAGGGGTAAAAAGTAATTTTGATCTCTTACTCACACCAAAGAAAAGTACACATTCTAGATGGAATGCAAACCTAAATGTAAAGAAATGGAAAACATAAAACAATACAAAAAATTCTACAAGAAAATGTAGCATACTTTTATGACCTAAAGAAAGCAATAACCAAAAATCAAAGACTGGTAAAGTTGATGATTTTTTTTTTTTAATTAAGAATGTTTATTAAAAGATGCCATTAAAAGGTTAAACAGGTAAACAGTAGACTAGACTGTAATACATGTATCTGACTAAGGACCCTTTCAAGAAAATATACAGAACTACTACAAATCAGTAAGTAAGAAAAAGACTGACAACCCTTCAACTATAGGCAAAAGACACCTCAGGAAAGACAATACTTGGGTTTCTGATAAGCATTTGAAAAGATATACAGTAATCAGTGAAATGCATTGTTATAAAACCAAAGTTAGATTATCACTACATCCCTGCCAGAATGTCAGCAGGAATATAGAATAACTTGAACTCTCTTGCACTCCTCATGGGAGAGGACTTTGGTACAGACTCTCTTGGAGACTGTTTAGCTTTTTCTAACAAAGAAGTAAACAAGAATGTTCATAGCAGTTTTCTCCTAGTAACCTCAGGTTATAATTAGCAAAAATATTCATCGTCAGTATAATGGATAAGTTGTGCCAGATTCTAAAATGAAAAACTATGCAGCTGTAAAAAGAACAAACTGTTGCTGTATGTAGCAACATGGATGAATTTCACAGTAAAAGATGCTATGCACCAAAAGGATATACTGAATAATTTTATCTATATTTATAATCTCATTTATAAGTTCAAGAAGATGAAAAAACTCAGAAAATGATAGAAGTTATATAGGATCAAACAGAATTTACCTTTGCAAGGAGAGGGATACTTTGGGGGTGCTCAAAATATTCTATATTTCAATCTGGATAATGTTAACTGCATATATATACAAAAATTCATTAAGTTATACATTTTATATGGCATGATATACCTAATGCAATTAAAAGGTTTAAACAGGAAAAAAATGAAACGTATATTAAGTCCTAAGACATACAAGTCTGTGGACATAGGGCATCAAACTACACCACTCGGTCTCCCACTCAGTCTGGTATGTCCCACCGTGTCCTGGGGAAAGTGACAACATCCACGTATAGAGAGACATTTCTGGGCTTGTTGTCCTCCTTTTAAAAGGATACTTCCTCTCTGAACACAGCCTGAGTCAGTTTTCAGGAATGACATTTGACTGAAGGCACATGAAAAGAACCTAAGTAAAGAGACCTTTTAAACACCAACTGCTGAGAAAAGCGGAGAGAAGCTTGAATGCTGAAGACTTTCAGTCCAGGATGTGGAGCAGAGACTGATAGGAATGACTTTGGGGAGTCCATTTACACAGAGACAGGGAGAGAAACTATTCTGAGAAGCACTCTATTCTTCAAAGACATCCTCAGACTGTCACTTCAGCTCATCGAGCAGGTCATTTTGAAAACTTACACTTGTTTTTCAAGAAGCACCATCTCCTTTTCCTTCTCCACCTTTCTCAGAATTTCCTGGTATTTCTTTCCATAGAAATAAAAAAAAAGTCATAATTGAGTATTTTCATATATTTTATTAAAATTGCATTGCTTAAAATACATAGCTGATTTCTCATACTAACTCACAATATTCCAAACAGTATTCAAACAGTAGACATGTGTACATGCGCACACGCATAAGTGTCCACACACAGGTGGAGAGGTATTCTCGTAGAAAATTAGAAGGTACTATATGAGATCTGACAGCTAAGTCTGTGAGAACAATTCTTCTAAGTGCTACATACCTCATTGCTGAATATCACTATGATCACCTTTGCAGTACTCCCCTTGGGAAGTTATACACCAATGCCAGTACCTAGCCCGCTCTTTAATTTTGGAACTCTTTCTGGAAGGGCCATTGCACACAGTAGGACAATGGAAGTTCATGAACTTAATTGTGTAGTTGTCTGTGAGGAAGTTTTTAGCCAAGAGACAAATAACTGTACTGTAACACCCTCCTACTCACCTGATCTGGCCCCCAATGAATTCTTTCTTTACCTGAAGATAAATGAAATATTGAAAGGAAGACATTTTGATAACATTTGGGACATCAAGGGTAATAGATAGCCATTCCAGTAGAAGGTTCCAAAATTGCTTGGAAGGGTGGCCTAGGCACTGGGGTCAGTGCATAGCTTCCCAATGGGACTACTTTAAAGGTGACCACCGTCACATTCAGAAGTGAGCAATTTTTCTAGGAGGAGTTCACGAACTGAACTGGCAGTTCTCATATTAGTGACCAGAATAGATACACACGAAGACAGAACTTCTTGCTCTGAGTCTGCTTGGGTTCAAATGTCAGCTCTGCCACTTACAAGCTGTGTTCCCCAACTCCTCCAAACCTCACTTGCTCATGACCGTGATAGTGTCATCCTCACAAAGTTATTGGACAAATTGATTGAGAAAAAAATACTGTATGTTGAGTGCTTATTACAGTACCGTGCACAAAGCAAATCTTTAAGTAAAGTCTTTGTTGTTCTATAAAAGGTATTTTGCCCTAGTAGCAGATTTCAGCTGAATGAGAAGCCAAGGGACCCCTCACCCAGTGAGCCACAGACTTAGAGAAATTCTGTCTCTGCTCTGATTTTTCCCCCAGCAGAATTGTACCTTTATGTAGTGGGCCTGGTCCTCACAGAGATGATATACAGTTTGGTAGTCACTTTCCATCTAGAAAGAAAAAAACAAAATGAACAAATCCATGCATTAAAGCAAAACCACAAAAATCTTTGCCTGTACCCAAGCCTAGACTGATCCTTGGGGCTCCCAAATGGTGCATCACTGGGCAGCTGGTTCTCTAGCAAATCCGTATCTGAAAAGAAGCAACCACATCACAAAACAGTGATCTCGTTACTCACGTTCACGGTCTACTTTTAAGCGAAGGAAATTGTTTGGCCCAAGTTGCAATATGTCTTTTACATCAGACATCAAGGAGATGATCCGAGACATCTCGTTTTGGTATTCAACAATATATTTGAGGTTTCTATGAGTTGGAATTGACTCGACAGCAGCAGGTTTGGCTTTTTGGTTTGGTCATTGTCATTAGCTGCTATGAAGATGATTTCAACTCTTAGCGATCTCATGTGAGAATAGAACTGTCTGATACAGTTTTCTTGGCTGTAATCTTTATGGAAGAAGATCTCCAGGTCTTTCTCCCATGGAACTTTCAGGGGGTTCTCACTGCCAATGTTTCAGTTAGAAGCATTTTAACTCTTGTGCCTCCAGAGCTCCTTACATTTGAGGTAAGAGAATGCTTAAGAAATAATAAGACCAATACTTTTAATATAAGCTTTCTTTCACCTGCATTTGAATCAGAAATTCGTGAATGTTCATGTTCTTTCCATTCATATACCTCAAGCAATTCTTTTTCTAAGACTTTTGGAATTCCCACCTATTTAGATCCTGGGCTAGACCCTCAATAGGAGGGTCTCTACCTTGACCAGTTCCTTCTCTACCTCTACCTTGACCAGTTCCTTTTCTTGCTTTGCACAGGAATCTGTTGCCTTTTGTAGTGTCACCTGTGGAAGACAGGGATAGAGGAAAGTAATATTCTTTTGTGGAAGACAAACAGGCAGTTTTTACCGTCTTTCCACAGCCCAACAGAGAATGTTAATAATGGCTATCACATACTGAAGACATACGTAACAAGCCAGCTGTGTCTTCGCAACAGTCCTATCAGGAAGATACTGTTATTACTCAGTTTCACAGATGAGGAAACAAAACATGGGGGATTTAAGTAATCCATTTAAAAGTTACACAGGGGTTGAGTGTTGATGATGCAGAAGTTAAGAGTTACAGCTGCTAACCATTTGGTTCAAATCCATCAATTGATCCTTGGAAACCCTACGGGGCAGTTGTAGTACGTAAAGTTGTTTGGAGTTGGGATTGACTCAATGGCGATGTTTTTTTTGTTTGTTTTTTGGTCTGACTCCTTAGTCCCTGGCCCAAGAATTCCATTTCTTCTAATCCTATTAATCAAAGCACAGCAGCCTCTTTCTCCCACTCAAGTTGTACAGGTACACTGGCGTACCCTCTGAATCACAGAGGGAACAAAAGAGAAACTTCACTCCTTTTTAGAGAAAAAAATAGTTGGTGGGTAATTGTATTCTGGAATCAGCCTGGTAGTCATATTCTTCATATAAGCCCACGTAGGGCTTCCCCAAAGGTTTACGCCCCCTGCTGGGCATCCATTAATTCACTCAACAAATATTTATTGGCTATCATATTTGTGCCAGGCACAGTTCCAGGCCCTGGGGAACGAGTAGTGAATAATATAGACAAAAATTCTTGCTCTCATTGGTTTACCTTCAGGGAGAGGAAAAAGATAAAAATTCTCTTGGCTTACAAATCACGGATTGGCCAATCAGATAAGATCACTGTCCTATCCCCATGTGATCATAAAAATTTACTTTGTACTTGCACATCTGTATTTGTGTATCCTTCTCTTTAGACCATAAATTTGAGAGCAGGACCTTATAGGCATTCAGAACGTGTGTTAAACTGATTGACAGGAGGTAAAGTCTTTAGAACACACCCCCTCCACTCTAATGCCACTGCCATCATTTCTGCTACTAGTGTGACACATATGCTATATAAGTGCCCCATGTTTTATGGAATTAAGTAGAAGGAACAGAGAAAGTCTCACCTTGGAAAAGCACAAAAACTCACCCAACCTATGAGAGTCCTTGAAAACTCTCTTCCTCCCGAAACCTAAAATCAATACATCTCTCAGAAAATCCCTAGATTTGCTTTACTACTCACCTTCGAGTCTGTCAACATCTGCTGTAGGGTTTCTTTATCAAGGCCAACATTCTTAAATTTCCTTGAAATTGGAAATTCCATTCCAAAAATTGTGAACTAAGTAAGACACAGGCATAGAGAAAACCTAGAACAACGGCAGATTTAAGGATCCCGGGGCTGCAGAAGGGTGGGGAGAGGTAATTTATTTAAGGCCCAGATGAAAGCTTGGTAAAAACCTATCTGCCTTACCCTCTGGAAGTTGAGTGACTCCTATGCCAGCTGGTCCCCATAGCTAATGGAACTATGATACAATGTGGGGAGGGAAACAAAAATGGGCAGAGTGGCTGGGAGTAGGAAAGACAGATCTTTTCTCCCTCTACAGTCTCTCAGCACAGATCTGTAACTCTTCACGGTGGTATAGGTCCAAGTCTGTGCTAGGATTTAGAAGATGGCAGATGGGGAGGGAGCAGATAGGTTGCGCAGTTTGATCCATATCCTTTCTTTCTGGCTGGAGAGTTTAGGAAGGAACTAAATCTGTTGGGATTCCTAGGAAATGAGCCTCATTTCAAGAGTGGACATTGTAGGGTAGAAAACAACCCTTCCACAAGTGGGTGTATATTTCTTTATTCTGAACGTGACCAATCCCTCTGTTTCATGCTCCCAACCTCCCCGCACCCTGAAACTAGCCTTTCTCTTGTGAAGGCCATGTTCTGGGAATCCTGGGAACCTCAAGAAAAAATCTTACCTTCTTCTGAAGATCCAGCACATTCTTGCTTAAAATCTTTTTATTTTTTTCCTGCAGAAAGAAGAAAGTAAGGGGTCAAATCTGCTCTACTCTTACACCTTCAGCCTCACTGAGCCACTGAAACAACATGTTACTGTTAAGTGTGTGGTACTTCAAATGGTTACATACCCAGGTGCAAGTACAAAGGCTGGAGGTGTGAGTCCACCTAGCAGAGTCTTGGAATACAGGCCTGGTAATCTGCTTCTGAAAAATCAGCCATTGAAAACGCTGTGGACCACAGTTCAGTACGCACATGGGTCACCATGAATCGGTCAACTCAATGGCAGTTTTAAAATCTGTGTATGTGTGTGTGTGGAAAGTGCGGAAAGTGTCCTATGGCCCCATACAGCATATATGGGAACAAAGCCCAGGTGCTGAACCCCTGTGCCCAGAGCTTTATTTGCAATGCACAATCTTCAGTAGCTGTGGCTTCTGCAGACACAGAAGAGATGAACATATAACTATCCGCTGGGGATGATAGAGCACAGATTTCAAGGAAAATGTGTCAAATGCCTGTTTCCTAGTTACCTCCTTACCAGCTTTGCTGTCTCTAACTCCAAGTCATTTAGGGCTCGCTCCTCCTCAGATATGCTGATATTTGCCTCCTCCTTCTCCTTGGCTAGTCCTAGTGACCGGGCAAGCTCTCTTTCCAGACTGAAAAACATAAAGTCATTGCACATGCTTCAGTCTAAGGAAGCTGCAATAGCCTTGGGCCCCAGCTGGGGAAACTGCTGTCATGGGTCTCAGGGGCTAGAGTGACCACCCAAATCAATGATAACAACATGTCTCCCTGATGTGGAGATTCTGTAACTAAAGCCTTTGAGGGCACGTTTCAGGATTTAAATGACACACCAGGATTCAGCAGTGGGTGAACCTCCCACCCTGTGTCTATCCTAAGGAGCACTGAGTTGAGGAGATGCTTTTTGTCGGGAGCCATGGGTGAGCCCCCAGGCCCCGACATACAGGAAGCTTGTAGGGCTGAAAAAGCCCGCGCACGCCAAGTTTGAAAAAGCCCGCGCCCACGAAATTCAAAAGGCCCGCGCGCGCGAAAAACTTCCTGCCTGATGTCACTGCCTTAGTCCTATGTATATCCAATCCCCAGCCGACAACTACCTCACTCCAAATGTCACTCCATCCCTACGTCACTTGATCCCTCCCTATATTCCCGCTGCTATATATACCGAGCTGTAACAATAAAACTTTGAGGCTTGATCAGAATCTTGTCTTGCCTCCATTTTTCCGCCCTCCCTGCTTTACTTTCACAGGCTTCCCCTCGTCCCTTCGTTGATTTGTCCCGCGGGTCGGGGCAGCTTTTCTCTCAATTGCTGCAAGGTCTGACCTTTTAATATCGTCTTCTTTCTCCTGAATTTTTCTGAGAAGAACCTGATTTTCCTTATCCAGTCTCTGGATGTCCATTTCGAGGCAAAAGTTCAGGTAGTCAAGGTTCTGTTTTGTGACTTCTAATTTTGATATTTCCGTCATGTTATGCCTACAGAAAAATCATTTTTACGATAAACTCAGGCCAGGAAATCATGAGCCCAAAAGGCTTTCCCTCATCTGCTCATACATCCTTCCATCTTCAGTGGTTGTTATGCCTAACCTAGGCTGCACTTCTTCACTTTCTACGATAAATCAATTTCTGCAGTTTGCATGAAATAAATTCCTGGAGTCAAATCATTTTAATTTTAAATATTATAAGTGGCTCTCACTGAAACCCAACTTCTTTGAAATTTTTTACAAAGCCGAAGAAATATTTTTTGTATCGGCACTTGGCTTAATTATATTCTAACTTACTTGTTTTCAAAACATTTTGTATGGAGTATGTGTGACTGAAGTCATAACTATAAAGCATTTAAAGATTTGAAAGGGAAAGTGACACAACCTCTTTGGAAAGCAATTTGGCACTTCCTTAAAAAGCTAGTAATAGAAATACCATTTAATCCAGTAATCCTACCACTCAGAATATATCCAGCAGAAATAAAGGTGGTCACACAAACAGATACATGCCCAAGAACACTTACTGCAGCACTGTCCACAATAGTGAAAAAGATGGAATCAACCTAGACACCCATCAACAGATTAATGGATAAATAAACTATGGTACATATACTCAATGGAACACTATGCAATGATAAAGAACAAAGATAATTTTAGGAAGCAACTCATAGCCAGGTTTCAACTTGAAGGCAATATGCTGAGTGAAATCAGTCAGCTGCAAAAAGACAAACGTTGTATGAGACTTCTGCTATAAGGACTTAAAAATAGACTTACGTACAGAAGACTCTGATGGCTACAAGAGTGGGGAGGGAGAGAGAGGGTTGGGCATAGATTAGATAGAGCATAGAAATTTGCTTAGGTGAAAGCAGTGACAGCATATGGTAGAGTAGAATAACTTAACTGGACTTCACTATAAACTGAAAGTTTTTCTAAACTCAACCCATATTTCAAAAGACAGACTAGCAGGGACAGGGATCTGAGGACCATTATTCAGGGGACATTGAGGCCAAGTGGCATAACTGGTAGTATCTATTGTTAAGAGAATCTTCTGCACCCCATATTGGTGAGTGGCATCTGGGGTCTTAAAAGCTAGCAAGCTGCCATCTGAGGTACACCAAATGGCCCCAATTTATCTGGAACAGATGATCACTGAGAACAACAAAGATATGAGGAAAACAGAGCCCAAGAGACAAAAGGACCCACATGAAAGGGAGACTGTACCAACACGAGACCAGAAGAACCAGATGGTACCTGACCACCACCAAAGACAGCCTTGATGGGGCACAAAATATAAAGTCCCTGAGGCAATATGAGAAAAAGAAGTGTGTAGCCCTAGAACTCTACTAAAAGACCTGAAGTGATGGTCCGACAGCCTGGATCCAGGATATCTTGGGAGCATGGCCCCTAGGTCTGCTGCTGTCTGTGACAAGAAGCCAGTAATGAGGTCAACTCTTCAGTCAAGAATAAACTGGACTTGGGGACACAGTGAAACCATATGGTGTGCACACTTTATGGTTCTATGCATTTACAGGAGGCCATCCTACTGCTCTCTTTCTAGATGGGAAAGAAGAGGATGTTGGTTGGTGGGAGGGGGGAACAGATTCTTGTTAAGAGAATACTAGAAATACAGAATGAAAAGAAGGAGTGTGTTGTCACCTGGTGCGGAGAACAGAAGGAGCTGCAGATAGGTGATCATGCAAAACAGATTTGTATTGTATGCTTCCACTTAATCACAATTGAAAAAAAAAGATAATGCAATGGAGAAGCAAGTCTTCAGTCTCTTTCTGTTAACTGCTTACAGATTTTCAAACTCAGCTAGGGAGGTGCAGGGGCCAGGTGAAAGGGGGAAAGTGGGTCTTTTTTCCAACAAGGTTGCTTTGCTGCTTGAGGCATTAGCCTTGTCTGAAACCCTCCCCCCAGCCCCCCACTCCGATTCCACGTAGTCTAAGGAGCTGAAATCAAAGGCTTTTCTCCCCAGGAAGCCTCCCAAGCTTGAGAAGCCAACTGCCTGTGCAGTTAATAGAATTCTTCCTTACCGCTTGGATACAGAATCTATTATTCTACTGAAATCTTTTCTCATCTCATGACTTACACGTCTGATGGGTTCTGTGCAGCTTCTTCCATTGTCGATTTCCTATGATGTTAACACAAACACTTGTTATGGAGACAAAGCGTCTACTAACTCATGAGAAATAGGCCAAGGTAGGAAAAACCAAACAGTGGAGCATTTTGTTCTGGCAAGGCAGAGTTACAAAGAAATCATGCCTCGTAAGTCTGTGACTTTCCAGAATCAGTTTTAATATTTTGTATAAACTAAATTTCAACTAGTCAAATCTTTTTTAAAGGAATAATGACACACTAATTTTAGCAGCTCAAATTCACCAGGTATTCTTTGGAAACCTCATAGGCTAGGTCTGCTTTGTCCTATAGGGTTACTATGAGTCGGAATCAACTTGACAGCAATGTCTTTTGCTTAGTTATTCTAACTTAGTTGTTCTCAAAATATTTCACACTTTACTTCCTTCCCTCTTCCTAGACAGCCTTTGCCCAGCCATGGCCAAATGCTAAAAGCATGCAAGTCTCTGTTGGTCAGCACATTCACTAACCCAAACCCTCAGGGAAATCTGAGTGGGGGCGGGGAGGGGTGTGGGTGGTGAGGAATGGAAATGGAAGAGGCAGAAGTTCCAAAAAAAAGTCACCTATCTGATATTGTCATTCTACTTTCTAATAAACTCTAGGCATCAGCAGCGGAAACAGGAATGCAGATGCAAGGACACAATTTCTGGAAATAAGGAGCAGATGCCAGGCTCTCAGGGATGGTACCTCCTAACCACTGCACCAAAATCAAATGTCAGGACTCAATCCAACCTAAGAAAAGTGGAAGCCCAAAACTCCTTTTGACTTTGACATTCCATCTTTTTTCTCTTCCCTTTGAAGCCTTTTTTGTTTTCATTCTGTTTTCCAACTATTTTCATCACTCCCCCTTCATTTTCTTTTTCTTTCTGTTCTCTTTACACACAGGTCGTCTCAGCCTGTGACAATATCCTCTGAGCTCACCTTGTCTTTCCTGGTGTTCCTGTGCTCTGAGATTTCCAACTGAACTTCCTAACTTTCAGAAAAGACAACTCCTGGCTGATTGAGTTTCCCACATATAGGGAGACCTATCCTATCTGTCTGGGTGGGGCAGCATGTCATAGTGGGTGGGGTAGCAACAGCCTCCTGGTCATCTCTATAGGCAGAATGGGGGCAATATTCAGAACTTTAGAGCAATTTGCTTCTCTTCTGAAGCAGAAAAAGATCTGTGGGATAACTTTCTGAACAAAGTTTAAATCTCTTCTGAAATAATAATCAACTGTATGGAATTCATTGTTTTCCCCCAAATCTCCAGGCCTGCTAGTAGTGTGGGTCATGTTTGTTTCTCCTCTATGATCTCAGCTGTAGTGTGTGTGCAAGGTGCTACACTCACACCCAAACCGTGCATCTCTATTCCACGCACTCATGAGGCATGAAGTAGGAATGTACGGGACCACGACAAGAATGATTTCAGTGATGCCTTATCTATGCATCAAGAAAGCCCTCACCAAGCTGGATTCTTAGAGCTGTAAAACTCCCTTATTTTCCCTGAGTTGGTATCACAAACAAGTTGCTGGAAAGTAAAGGTATGACATCTCAAAGCTAGAGAGACAGTGTGGAGATGGAACGTAAGGAGGAAAGAGTGTTAGATCCAGTGACAAAATTCTACTGCTTGGTTCTTTATAATTCCCACTTCATTTTTTGAGGGCTTAAGTTACTGGAGTGATAGCTGCTATGTTTATATGTCATGACACTCCACTAAGAATCTTGAATTCCTCTCTTTTTAATGAGAAGATGAGGCAAGAAATAGAACTGGAGAAATTTCAGTAAAGTTGTGTGCTTAGACTTGTAAATGTGCCCATTTGAGTCCTATATACTCAGTTCACTCCAAATGTGCCCATTTGTGTCCTATATACTCAGTTCACTCCTCTCAGTTTAAGCTTACTAAGTTCAAGTCCCTAAAAAGGCCTAGCTGAACACACCACTAGCTCCCTGAAATATCTTTCCTGTTCAGCTGTTCTATCATAATCTTATCCATGCTTCTCACTCAGTTCAGATGCTGCTTCCTCTGTATGTTCTCAGGTGTCAGGCTCCTACTCCAGTAGAATTAATCCCTCCAACCCCTATTATTCCCTTTTGGTATTTTATATTGCTTTTAGGAAAATGTGCACATTGGTCTTGAATCCACAATTAGGCCATAAGCCCCTTGAGAGAGTATGTTTTCGTCAAAACCATTTTGGTTCTCCTGTTCCTTATCCCAGTTGTGCCCCAGGGGGCACCATTTACACAGATTGTAACAGGGATAATGACATTCTGTTATGGATTGAATTGCATCCTCCCAAAATGCATATCACCTTGGTTAGGCCATGATTCCCAGTATTGTGTGATCATTCCCCAAATCTCACCTCTATGATGTTAATAAGGCAGGATAAGAGACAGTTATGTTAGTGAGGCAGGACTCAATGTACAAGATTAGATCATGTTTTAAGTCAATTTCTTTTCAGATGTAAAAGAAAAAAGACAAAGAGACTGAAGATACCTCATAATACCAAGAAATTAGTGTCAGAAGATTGAGTCTTTTGGACCCAGGGTCCCTTCTCTGAGAAGCTCTTAGACCAGGGGAAGATTGATGACAAGGAGCTGACAGACAGAAACAGCACATCCCTGGAGGAAGTGCCCTGAATTTGGACTTCCATACTGCAAGACTATGAGAGAATAAACTTCTGTTGGTTAAAGTCCTCAACTTGTGGTGTTTCTGTTATAATCAAACCCCCTGCCGTTGAGTCAGCTTCCACTCAGAGCAACCCTAGAGGTCCGAGTAGAACTGCCCCATAGAATTTCCAAGGAGCACGTAGTATATTTGAACTGCCAACCTTTTGGTTAGCAGACTTAGCGCTTAACCCACTACACCACCAGGGTTTCCAAGTCTGTTTTAGCAGCACTGAATAATTAAGGCACTCATGGAGTTGTTCAAGGGGAGGATGGCCTTGAAAATGGAGAGTGGAAGTCAGATTGGTGAGACAGAAAAATCACCAGTTTCTGTTTCTGTCCTGATACTTCTTTGTGTTACAATAAGCCAGATAATCTCCCTGAGCCCTTGACCTGTGTAAGTAGGATTATGCCTACTCCAAAAAGCTATTGCAGGAATTAGATGAAATAATATATGTAAAGCCTAGTACCATGCCTGGCCTGTAGTACTGCCTAAATCTCGTCCATTCACCAACGCATTTTTAGTTTTTCTTCCTCATGTCTCAGAAAGAGTAATGCACACAGCATTTACTGTTTTTAGAGTGGCTGAATGAATAAATGACTCACTCCATGCCCTTTACTAGAACAAATATTATTGACCCTCTTCTTCCAACACACCTGACAGAGTCTCTCCAGTATCTTCTCATTAGTAGATTATTACTAGGAACAAAGAGTGCCATAGCAGAATTCTTAGCAGAAGCCTAGCGCCCCTTGAATACTCTGGGGGTCAGTTCTACTCCGGCCCCTAGGGTTGCCATGAGTCACAGCCAACTCGATGGCACCTGGCTGGCTTGGAAGTGCCCCAAGAGTTTTCTTCAAAAGCAGAGGTAGGGGGCTGTATAGTCTGAAGGTCTCTGCGAGATGATTCCGGTAAATGTCTCTGGGTAGCAGAGGCTCTGGTTGAGAATCACTGATGAAGAACATATCCTCTCCACCAGACTTCATCCTTCCTCTCTTTCAAAGCCCTGGAAATTCATCCCCTCCATGAAATCTTCCAAAATGAGTCATTCATAGTTTCATATCCCTGGGTAGACAACATACACTTTGAAACCGGCTGTGTTTCCGTTTGTGCTTTGACATTAGGAAACTCAAAACCATATTTAAAGCCCTATTGGCTGGCATTTTTTTCATTATTAGTATTTTTTCTAGTTCTTTTTAAGAGTTTATTTGTTCAATAACATTGTTCTTTTGTTAGTGCTAGTTTTTAAAATTTCTTTTTTTGTTATTGTTGAAAATGTACACAGAGGACGCATTCCAAGTCAGCAATTCCCACATGTACAATTCAGTGCCATTGATTATATTCTTCAAGTTGTACAACTATTCTACCTTTCTTTTTCCAAAATTTGTATGGCTATACCAGACATTACAAGCTCTATGTCATTCCTTTAACCCTATTCTCCTATTCTATTTAGCTTTTACTTAGTCCTGATGTTTTGTCTATCTCTTTTTTTGTATTAGGCCTGGACAGAGACAGAGGTGACAGTGAGCAGGGCAGCAGAATATAGCAGGTTAGAATACAGACTTTGGGCTTAGATGAGACAGACTGAATCCTACTCCATCTCTTTCCAGCTGTCAGGTCTTGAACAACTTATTCAATCTATTTAATCCTAATTTTTCTAACTTAAAAAATGGTAATATGCACACATCCCATAAAGTTATTGTGAGGTTAAAAAAAAAGGCATCAAAATGCCTGACATGAAATAAATGTTCAATAATGGGGATAATGGTCATAAGTATATTAAGCATCTAAAATAGAGGACAACCACCTGGCCAGCTGAGTGGAAGAGGTCCATATTTATGCCAAAGAAAGGTGATCCAATCAAATGTGGAAATTACCAAATAATAGCATTAATATCACATGCAGGTAAAATTTTGCTTAAGATCATTCAAAAGCAACTGCAACAGTACCTTGACACAGAACTACCAGAAATCCAAACTGGATTCAGAAGAGAACGCGGAACCAGGGATATCATTGTTGATGTCAGATGGATCTTGGCTGAAAGCAGAGGACACCAGAAAGGTGTTTACTTGTGTTTCATTGACTATGCAAAGGCATTTGACTCCATGGGTCATAATAAATTATGGTTAATGTTGTGGACAATGGGAGTTCCAGAACACTTAATCGTGCTCTTAAGGAATCTGTATATGTATCTAGAGGCAGTCATGTGAACAGAACAAGGGGACACTGCCTGGTTTAAAGCGAGGAAAGGTATGCGTTGGAGTTGTCTCGTTTCACTGTACCTTTCAATCTGTATGCTGAGTAAATAATTCTAGAATCTGGGTTCTACAGAGAAGAATGAAGCATCAGGATTGGATGACAGCTCATTAACAACCTGTGTTATGCAGACAACACCACCTTAATGGCTGGATGTGAAGAAGTTTCAAAACACTTGCAGATGAAGATCAGGGACCACAGCCTTTAGTATGGATTGCACCTCAACATCAAGAAAACAACAATCTTCTCAACTGAACCACTAAGCAACATCATCATAAATGAAGAAAGGGTTGAAGTTGCCAAGGATTTCATCTTACTTGGGCCCACAGTCAACACCCATTGAGGCAGCAGTCAAGAAATGGAAAGACATATTGCATTGGGAAATCTACTGCCAAAGACCTCTTTCAAATATTGAAAAGTAAAGATGTCACCTTGAAGACTAAGGTACATGACCCAAGTCATGGTATTTTCAGTTGCACAACACGCAAGTGAAACTAGACAATGAGCAAGGAAGATGGAAGAACTGATGCCTTTGAATTGTGGTATTGGAGAAGAATGTTGAATGGACCATGGACCATCAGAAGAATCAACAGATCTGTTCTGGGAGAAGTACAACCAGAGTGCTCCTTGTAATCAAAGAAGGCAAGACTGTATCTTACATTCTTTGGACATGTTGTCAGAAAGAATCAGTCCCTGGAGAAGGACATCATGCTTGGTAGAGAGGAGGGTCAGTGAAAAAGAGGAAGACCCTCTATGAGATGGATTGACACAGTGACCACAACAATGGACTTAAGCATTAAAATGATGTGGACATGGCACGAGACCGGACAGTGTTCTGTTCAGTTGTTCATAGGGTTGCTATAAGTAAGAGCTGACTCAACAGCACCTGACAACAGCAACAACAACAAACTGGGTCAACACCATTAATAACTCCTTCCACATCCATTATTTCAACGAGTCCCTCCAGACTATCTTTACTAGTTCTAAGCTTTATGCTCTGTTCTTAAAGCTCCAGTTTCCTTTCTTTTCCATATTCTTCTTTCATTTCTACTTCTCTGTCTAGCGTTCTAAGCTTCGCTTTATAAAAAAAATTACTTAATTTTGTTGTTGTTATTAAACATATACGCAGCAAAACATACTAATGAAACAGTTTCTACATGTAGAATTTGGGGACATTGATTACATTTTTCAATCTGTACATGCATTCTCCTTCTCCTTTTCTAAGTTGTTCCTCCTCCATTAATATAAATTCATTTGCCTCTTAACGTATCTAAACTTTCAGATTGTCTCTGTCAATTTGACTCCTTGTAACTAGGTCTAAAAACCCACAATACTCAAGGTAGACATTCTTCATTAGTTAAACTATTGCTTGGTTTTAAGATTTCGAAGGATGTTTTTGGTTTAAGGGTTAAAGATTATCTCAGGGCAATAGTTTCAGGGATTCATCCAGACTCCTTGGCTGCAGAAAGTCTAGATACAGGAGACTTTGAAATTCTGTTCTGCATTTTCCCCCTTTTTATCAAGATTATTCTACAGAATCTGTGATTGAAAACATTCAGTAATGGTACCAGGTATCATCCAGTTCTCCTGGTCTCATGGTAAAGAAGACAACTATTCTTGCAGGCAATTAGCCACACATTCTATTTCTTCCACCCACTCCTCATTCTCCTTTTTCCTCTGTTTTTCACTTTTTTGATGGTACAGCCTTCTTGACGCTGGACATTCTTACACTTCTCCTGACCACTGCACTTGTGCTCTTCCTGGGTTTCAATCTCTGCCACCCATAAACCATCTTGCCCAACCCTGTACCCAGCCTAGTACCTGGAACTATAAGACCCTACTATTTAGATGTGTCGTTGAGGGCATTGGATGCTTCAAATCTTTTGTGGTGATAAAGGAAATATGATGACTACCACAGTGGTCAACATGACAAGACTTGAGTTGATTTCCTTGCCAGGGAGTGGGACATAGGCCAGTAAACAAAGTCACAGAGTAGCCATCTGGGGGGTAAGGGGTAAGTTATTGCTAGCAATATGGTCTTGGGCAGGTTATGCTAATCAAGAATTGTGCTAATTATGTTAATTAATTCAGTTAATTAAATGCAAAGTTTGCTGTCTGTTTGGGAGGAATGAATTCATATATTTGCATTGAATGGATCAAAGCCAAGTGCCATTGTTTATCGGTCAGGAAAGAGGTTTTTAATTTGATCCAACAAGAGTCTGGCACACTGGGACCTCTAAAGTTCTTAGCCATTTGTCATCTTCATCTGGTGGGTTCCTTTGAAATCATATTTTATATTTTACTTTAAAGTAATTACAGATTTATAGGGAATTGCAAAAATAGTGTCTAGGAGTCCCATGTACCCCTTACTCACTTTCTGCGAAACACCTCATGTAATTATAGTACAACTTCAAAACCATAAGATTGACATTGGTACAATGTATATATAAAGTTTTTGCTACTTTATTACATATGGGGAAACGCTGATGGTATGGTGTAGTGGTCAAGTGCTACATCTGCTAACCAAAAAGTTGGCAGTTTGAATCCAAGAGGCACTCCTTGGAAACCCTATGAAGCATTCTACTCTGCCCTGTAGGGTTGCTATGAGTCAGAACCGACTTAACAGCACTGGTTATTACATTGTAGATTTATGTAACCATCACCCCAATCAAAATATAAAGCTATCCCATCTTTACAAAGATCCCTGTGCTACTCATTTATAGTCATATCAACACCCTCCTCCACTGTTCCTAACCCTCAGAAACCACTAAGCTGTTTTCCATTTCTAACACTTTGTCAGAAACCCTGGTGGCATAGTGGCTAAGTGCTGCGTCTGCTAACCAAAAGGATGGCAGTTCAAATCTGCCAGGTGTTCCTTGGAAACTCTATGGAGCAGTTCTACTCTGTCCTATAGGGTGGCTGTGAGTCAGAATCTACTTGACGGCACTAGGTATTTGGTTAATACTTTACCACTTTGAGAATATTATATAGTAGAATCATATAGTACTTAGCGTTTGTTGAAACTGGATTTCTTTTTCATGCATTTTAACCCTGAGATTTATCTAAGTTTTAATATTTATCAGTCATTCATTCTTCTTCATTGCTGAGTAATATTCCATGGGGTGGATATACTATGGTTTGTTTAACCATTCACCTATTGAAAAACATTTTGTTTTTTTCAGGTTTGACTATTACAAATAATGTTGTTGTGAACATTTGTGTAAAAATTTTTCCATGGATATAAATTTTCCTTTCTCTGAGATAAATGTTTAGAGTATGATTCTTGAATCATATCATGAATTTATGTTTAGTTTTTTTGAGAAACTGTCAAAGAACTTTCCAGATTGCTTGTACCATTGTACATTGTCACTAGCAATGTTTGGGAAGATCCAGTTTCCCTACATCATCAGTCGTATTTAGCACTGATGCTATTTTATTATTATTATTATTATAACTGTTCTAGTAAATTTGTGTCAATATTGCATTATGGCCTTAATTTGCATTTAGCTTAATGGCTAATGATGTGGAATATTTTTTTCACATACTTATTTGCCATCCATATGTTGTCTTCAGTGAAATGTTCCTTCACATCGCTTGCTCATTTTCTAATTGGGTTACTTGTTTTTGTTACTGTTGAGTACTGAGGATTCTTTATATATTCTAAATGGGAATCTTTTGTTAGGTATGTGGTTTGCAAATATTTTCTCCAGGTATGTAGTTGGCTTCTTCATCCTATTAGCAGTCTTCACATACTTCTTTTTTTTTAATTTTCAACATTTTATTTATATATTTTTTTCTTTTATGGATCATATCATTTCTTTTATGGCATATCTAGAGCACTTCACCAAGCCCTATATCCTGAAGAATTTCTCCTGTGTTTTCTTGTAAAAGTTTCATGGTTTCATATTTTACTTTTAAATGTGTGATCCATTTTAAGTTAATCTTTGTATAAGGTGTGAGGATTAATTTCTTTTCAAGGGACCTGTGGACATTCAGTTGCTCCAGCACCATTTGTTGAAAAGACTATCCTTTCTCCTTTGAATTACTTCTGCTTCTTTGTCAAAAATCAGTTGGTGAGATCATGGTCTTTTAAACAGCATTCAGCTGTTCAGAACTATTTATGGTGATATGGCATTTGGTTTCAATATCTCCTAGGCAAATGCTGTTGTAAATGATTTTTTCTTTCTCAGTGATATAGACAAAGAAGAAATACGTAAATGAATGCATTGTTTGCAGCTTTTTAGCTAAACGGCCTTTAACTACTACATATGTGTGTGCATTTAGGTCTTTTTATGGCACATACATATTTTAAAGTCGTTGTTGTTGTTGTTAGATACAGCATTTGAATTCCAACTCACGGCAATCCCATGTGACAGAACAGAACTACTCTATAGGGTTTCTAGGTTTTTAATCTTTACATGAGCAGATTGGCAGGTCTTTTCTCCCACAGAGCTACTTAGTGGGTTTGAGCCACCAATTTTCCAGCTAGCACCAGGACTGTTTTTTGAAGTTGTAGGTTACCATAAATAAAAACTTTTAAGTGTATGAATCATGTTGTTGTTTTTTTATCTGTGCACAGTATATAATCCAAGAGTATGAATCACTTGCTGTAGCTATATACCCAAATGCTCACTGTCTTTATATAGTTCCATTCTTGTCATCCTAACAAATGGAAAGGCTCTACCTATTGTATCAAGATGTAAGAGATCTTTTAACATGTTGATTTTTTTTAATGAGTCTAAAAGCAATCAGCCCCTGGGACTCCTCACAGCCCTCCCAACACCTAGCTGTATATTTGTAATGATACAGCAGGGAGCTCTAAATGGCAGCAGTTTAGGAAAACATAGAATCGAAGGTTCCTATTTAAGATTTTAAGTTCTGATTTTGTATTCTCAACAGCTTCCTTTTATTTAGTATTGCTCCTGTTTTGATCTACTACCTGAGGCTATAGAGGAGGGCTATGCTAATCTACATGGCTGCAGAATGCAGTTTTAACATTTATGTTAGAAATCCCACAAGTCAGAAGAGTTTGTGTTATTGCGCTATTTTAGTTCTCACCAAATATCACATGACGGCAAGACAAATTGCTGCAGTATCAGGAACTAATTCTGTCTTCTGATCTTGAAGAATTAATTTACAGTCCCTGGATCATATACCTGGAAGAAGATTAAAAATGCAGATTTAATACATGCTTCAAAATGCCTCACATTTCCCACTTTGCATGCAAATATGTGAAAAATTAAATCTTTTGAGATTAAGAAAAGATCCACTTATTTTGCATTTTGTATAACTTTTCATAACGTTAAGACTAAGTTGTCAGTCAAAACTGATAGAATAAATTAAAAATTTTCTAAATCACTAACGGGTATTGTTCATAATGCAATAATTGAATTGCACAATTTGTAATCGAAGTTTTTATTGCTGGGATGCAAAATATAATCACTTCATCATCCAAAAGGAAAAATCTTCTTCCAATCTATCATAATAAAAAGTTTGTCTCATGGTATTCTTAATATTTAGGAAGGGTCTAAACTCTAAGAACCCCATGAGAATATTTAGTGCAATGGGTTCATTTAATAACAAAGGAAATGTTTGGGGAGGGCTGTAGTATGTTTAGAAAGTTCCATGAAGGAAGTAGGTCTTGATTTGGAGCCTGAAGGCAAGGTAGGACTTGGATAGATGCAGCACTGAGTGCCAGGTACTTTTATGAACAGACCAATTACCTCTTCCAAAAGTGGACACAAAGAAAACTGCCCTTGTATATGAACTTCCAGAACCGTGATGAGGTCTCCAAGTCCCTTCCCTTTGAATCTGGGTGGACTTATAACTTTTTGCATAAATAAAATGAGGTGGAAGTGACACTGACTGACTTGACTTCAGGTTTGAAAAAGCTGCTTAGCTTCTACCTGGTTCTCTTGGGATTCAACCACCATATTTTAAAGAAACTCAAGCTCCTGATAGAGAGGCACAACTGGAAAAGAATCAAGATGCTAGACCCTTATGCCTGCCTGAGTCAACCTCCATATTTTAAGGAATCTCAAGCAGCTCAAGCTCCTGACGGAGAGGCACAACTGGAGAAGAATCAAGATACTAGACCCTTAAGCCTGCCCGAGTCCCTTGGCAACAACCAGTACTGAGTTGCCAGACATGCAGGTGAGGAATCTTAAAGGAATGTCTTCCAACCCTTAACTAACTATCCCAGCTAATGCTATACAAAGACAGTAGCTGTCACTACTGTATATCTTTGATAAAATAATAGTAATAATTGGACTTATTTTAAGCCTCTAGGTTTTGCATATGATTTGTTTTTGCAAAGTGATAGATAATCAAAATCTTGTCTAATCCACACATATCACAGAAGGAGGAGGCAAGGAAAACAGAAGTGAGATGCTTAAAACATCTTTTAAGTACTCTTGTCAAAAAAACAATCAAAAAAAGTATTCCAGGTGTTGTTGTTGGCTACCATGAAGTCATCCCCCGACTTGTGGTGACCCCAGGCAAAACAGAACAAAAGGCCTCCCAGTTCTGTGTCATCGTCCATCATCAGTGCAATTCAAACCATCTAATCCACAGGTCTTTCATTGACCGGTTTTTGGAAATAGGTCACCCGACTTTTTCTAGTTCATGTTGATCTGGAAGTTCCATGAAAGCCTGTTCAGCATCACAGCCTACTAAAATTGAAGGAATCTGATCAGAAGGAATAAGAGCCCTTTGCATATACTAAATCTCTTCAGCAAGAAAGAGCAGTCATGCCCGAAAGGCTCTAGCTCTAAAAGGGTGACCATTACCCAGTGCTCACTGACTCCGAAGAGGGTTGCTGGTTTAGTCCTTTAATCTCCTGTGTTCCTTCCTAGTCTTTCACACTAAAGACTACATCTTGGTTTTGTCCTGTTTCTGTGATTCATAGCGACAGTTTCCCAGCCACTCTCTGCATTACCCTGGGTGCTTAACTTCAGGTAATTGAAACTGAGACACTTGAAAATATGAAACACTCAGTAGGAGTCTCTACACTACAGACCTAAACTCAATGAATGCTGTCACAGCCATCATGCCCCCCTCAAACTAAATCCAACCCAGATAATGTTTGCTGAATCACTTCAAGAGAAAACCAGATTTTCAGACTGACTTCAGAAAGTAAAATCTCTACATGCGGAAGACTTTCTAAATGCAGAATAGGGTTTTCTGCTATAGGTCGATAGTGACTCCTTGACAACAACTGAAAGAGTTTTCAGGCTTTTCTAGAATTTATTAGCAACTCTTTTTCTGAAGTATGCCTAGGGAATGCTTTGAAAAGTTAATTGCAATTGATAAACTGTAATTAGGGATTTAGGATTTCCCTAGAGTGTAGGACCAACAGCTACAGAATCTTATTAGAGAATTTAATTAATGTATTTCCATTACATTTTACTGCCTTGGAAACTGGTACAGTGATGAAAGGCTTTCTTTAGAAAGGAGAAAAAAAAGATAAATTACCATTTTCTTAAGCTTCATGATAAAAGAAAAAACACTTTAATGTAATCTTGTTTTGCTAAATGAGTAAAAATTCTCCTCTGTGCTTTTTTCTTTCAAATGACATTCTTCTGCTCAGTGTTAGAACAAATAATCCAAAAATATATACATATGCCAGTTTTCAGTGTCATAACACGGGGTATAATCTTAGTTATAAGGGGCAAATGGAATTAAGACTATCTTGGTTAAAAAAAACAATTTAAGAGTAACAACACTAGCTACTGATTACTCATAGAAGGAATAATAAAGGATCTTCCAATTAGGGTGTCCTATTATTGAACATGAATAAAATAAGTTGTGTAAATGATAGAGTTCTAACTGTTTTTCTTTTTTTTTTTTTGGAAGTACATTTAATAGCATTCTGTGTGGAAACGAACTTCAGGTAAATGTCCACTACGGCACCTTCCAAAGGAGGCTGAAAATAGTCAGTTACCATAGCCTGATATCTTTCACCATTAACAGTCACCGCTTCTCCTTGTTCATTCACCTTGGAACAAATGAGGGCCAGTGCTTCTGTTGGACCAAAATCCACATCACACAGTAACTTCTGGGGGATGAAGTGGACATTCTTGAATCTCTGTTGGATTCTCATTGTTCCAAATGTAGCAGCTTTGTTTGTTAACAAAACCATTCATCCCCAAATGGGCCTTGTTGCTGAAGATGATTTTTCAGCCCAAAGCAGGGTCAACTTCCATTTGCTCCAGATCCTAGTCAGTAGATGTATGGTGCAATCTATGGTCTTTGGACTTCAGTTCTTGAGCTAAAACAGTTTTGTAGGGGTAAAGCTTCAAGTCCAGATGCAAAATCTCTTAAACTGTACTTGATGAAAAGCCCAGTTCTTGTGCTTGGAGAGAAATTGTTTGGGATGGATTCTTGCATACATTCTGATGAACAGTTGTGATGTTTTCTTTGGAACATGCCATTCACTGATGCATAGGCATTGGCTGATTGACAACAGACCCAGTTGTCTCAAATTTTTTCATTAAACTTATAAATGTTCTCTCAGTGGGACAGTTATGTGTGTCATAAATTTCACATAACACACAGAGTGTTTGGTGAGTAGAATACCCATTTTGATGATGCCAGCCAAGCCAAGTGCAGTCGAGTCGGAAACTTCAATAATTTGTACACATTGTGAAATCATATAACTTTTCATGGCTCTCTGTCAAGACTGAAAAAACGATAAAGATGGTTGCTATAGCTTCACAAATATTGCTGCTGTGAGCTGTCAAAAATAGGACATCCTTGGAAGACCCTTTGTTTTACACAGACCATGCTGCTAGACACTAAAATTACTGTATATTCCCACCAATCTTCCAAAATGTTCCACAAATAAAAATTCATTACATTGTACTAAGACATTTTGCATGTAGGATTAACCTGTTAAAATATTGCTCCTGGAAAGAGTACCAGTTATGATCAGTTATTAACCTTTTACCTTCGTCTTTTTGAAATAAAAAATTATTGCCTTGGAAAGAAAAAGTAAACACCCCAAGTGAATGAGAATGCAGTAAAAGTAACATTTGACATGAAAAAGAGTTGAGCAGTTTTTCAGAAGACTTATTGTTTGTGTATTTGAGTTGAAATAGATGCATAAAGTTGAAATTAAACAGCAGTCTCTTTCCCATCATTCTTAATGGTTGGGCCTCTTCTGTGGTCGCAAAACTCAGGGCAAATTAGATTATGATTATTTAAAAACAATTATTGAACAAAACATAATAAAGACTAATCTCTTCCATGTCTTTCATCTTTCGAAGTGTCTTTTTATACTTCTTTCCCTGGTAAACTTCTAGACTTTTTCTCAAGACAGCTTTTATTTCACTTCCTCATTTTCTTTGATCTCACAGAATTTTGGATAGACTTCTATTATAAATATATAACACTTGGTAGAACATGAGCTCATAGAATTTTCACGGTATCTAAACAATGTCTAGTGCTTGTTAGGTAAAAGAATTCTGGCACTTGTAATTTCTATTCAGTGGGGAAGTTCTTTTATGGTTCAAATGTAACCCATCTGAGAGAGACAGGAAGAAAGCATCAACAATATGCAAATCAATGAACTATTCCCAATTAATGAGTATGTATTGACAAGTGTTTTGGAGGTTTCTTAACAAAGCAAACCTCTTAAGCAATAAAATTGATGACAGCCCTGTTACATAACATCTAAACCTGTACAGTTGCAAATTAAAAAAAAAAAAAAAGAATTCTCTACAATTAGCAACAAATGTCTCAATACAAGGGAGCAGCCCTTCAAGGCCAGGTCAGCATAGAACAGGAATGGCATGGGGCCCCAAAAAGAGGTTCAGTAGAATCTGAGGGAGGACAGAGGTCCAGATCAGAAGAGAAATAATCCATTAATTTGTACTAAGGAATGGTTGAAAATTAGTCTCCATACACCATGTGTCTTAGTCATCTAGTACCAGTATAACAGGAGTACCACAAGTGAATGGCTTTAACAAAGAGAAACTTATTCTCTCACAGTCTAGTAGGCTACAAGCCTAAATTCAGGGGTCATTTCCAGGGAAAGTTTTTTCTTTGTCAGTACTAGAGGAAGGTCCTTGTCACCAGTCTTCTCTTGGTATGGAAACATCTCAGGCAGGAACTTCAGGTCCAAAGGACATGTTCTGTTCTTGGCACATCTTTCTTGGTGGTGTGAGGTCCTCCTGTCATTCTGCTTACTTCTCTTTTTTATATGACCAAAGAGATTGATTTAAGATACTAGCTAATCTAGTAGATCTCATCAATATAACAGCCACTAATCCAACTCCTTAATGTCATTGAGATAGGATTTACAACACTATAGAAAACCATATCACATAAAAAATGGTAGACAATTATATAATACTAGGGATCATAACTGAGTCAAATTGATAGGTATTTTGAGGGCCACAATTCAATCCATAATATTAATGGGTACAGTATTTCTAATTATTATCTCTCTCTCACTTAGCTATGATGAGAATGATGAGCTATTATTCTACACTATGAATTCAGATCTCTTTAATCATCTGATTAGCTTTTAAATGATTGGAAATTACTTCTCAAATATAGATATCTGAATCAATTTAATCTATCAAAGAATTGCAAATATTATCAAAATTTTGCTATTTAGAGTGACTCTACCTCATAGAATTCGTCTCAACAAGGCACATTTCTGTCTGTGTTTTCAATATATTCCCAAGCATGCTTTCTCCTTAATTTTTGTGAGAAAGTTACTAGTACCAGTTCAGTTACTAGTACAGTGACTAACACATGGTACACAATCAACAAACATTTGTTGTATGACTAAATGAGTAAACAATATTTATTGCTCCTTTCAGCTAAATCTGAACAGTGAAGTAGTGGAATATCCTAATGGTAGGTATGTAATCAATTAGGCTAATGAGAATAAACATCGTATAATAAAATTATTGGTACAAACAATAACATCCATTAAATACAATTGATTTTTAGTTGTGTCTTTATATCACACATGAGGTCACCATGAGTCAGAATTGACTCAGTGGCAGTTTGTTTATCTTATTATACAGAACAACCGACGTGTTACCTTTGTTTTTTTAAGAGTAACTAGGATTCTGCAGATTAAAAAAAGCGTATTCTTACAAGGAGGGGAAGTCTGTAGATTAAAATGAGGTCAGCTAAAACCTGAGATATTGCTTCTTCATTTTGTTTAGCTTTAGAATCTAAAAAATAGATCATAATGAAGAGAAAGGAAGTGGATTTTTAGCTCATGTAATCAAACATTCTTCTCGGAAGGCACGTCAGGTCAAGTTTGCACACCTATTTATAAAACTTCAAATGCTGTGTCTCTAGACCAAAGTGAGCCAAAACAGTCTTTTCCAAACCAAATTTAGATTGATTTGAGTTGACCTCTCAGAAGTACAACTTGAATGGGGTCAGATTTTAGGGAGGTTGCTGTAAGCCGTGAAGTATTATCTTTCCTCGTATATGTTTCTAAGAGACAGAAAGCTAGATAGTTCCTTTTCTGATGAAAGTTACAATGGCTATTTGAAAATGGAGAATATCATAGAAAAAACATTTTAATTAATCTTTGGCAGATTGAACTGATTATACATATTTTTGATTAAAGTATTTGGAACAGACCAAACACCAACACTAGAGCAGTAGTCACCATTTTTACTGACACATCAAGATAAAATCATTACACTAGCACCGAGAAAAAGTGAGGAATAGTGACAATAAAGAAAATGCTTTTATTACTCAGCAAATTGAGTTATATGCAGCAAGCACTTCTCAAATGAGAGGCAGAGACCTACTTCATGCAAACATGATCAACTTGAAGGACCAAAATTCTAAATATCCCAGTTTTCTCAAATTTGATTAAAACAGCTTCAGTCATTTCTTAGCAGAGTTCCTAGTCTTTAAGAAATCATATTTGCCATTTTCATGCAACGCCTTTTTACATTGGCCCCAAAGAAAACATAGTTCCTGAGTTACAATCAGAAGAGTGGTAGTTTGTGGGAAGTCTAGCTGTATTCAGACCCAAACATACAAGGGCCCTGAAATTATCTGTGAGATGCAGCTGAAGTCTCTTACTATGCTCTCTGACTAGCAGATGGAAGGTTGCGTCAATCTTCACATTTTAATTATGATACTTCCTAGTTGAATTATTTTTATTATACAGAATTGAGGCTGGCTCAAAGACTGAGTTAAGAAAAATAAGATGAATCATAAGAAAATGAAGAATCAACACATACACCATTTAGTTTCTAAAGCAGGTATATAGACCCTTGCTGCTTTCACTCTTACCTGGTAGAGTGTGCCTTTCATGAGATCTTGTTTTACCTGACACATCTGTTTCATCAGCTTGTCTCCTCATTTGTGAAAAATAATCTCATTCCTACTACTTAGGTTTGTTGTGAGGACTAATAAATCCATTAATGCAAAGCACTCAGAGTAAGGCTATGTTTCCTTACACCACTTGCTTTTACCTCTACTCAAAGCACTTCCATTTCTCCAAAGCTCTTATACCTCACACTGCCACCATCACTCTTGTCTAACTTGCTTCATGTTTCACTGAAACTGCGAAAGCAGTCATAGGAGAATTTCCACAAGCTCCCACTTTGCGTCAGTCATCAGCATCTGCGCTGTGTACTTGCCTTACTCCCTTTTCCCATGGATGGGAAAAGGCCTCTTTAGAGCCAGTGCCTCCATTATACATGAGCTTTTCCTCCTGTCTCGTTGACATGGGACACCATACTAGGAATGGCCTCTCACTTTCCTGTTTCATTTTTCCTCTCTAGTGGATCATTCCAATTAGCATACAAACATCTCCTATCATGAAAAAATAAAAAAGCCATCTCTTGATTTTTATATCTACCTCTGACAACCATCCATTTCTCTTTCTTTTTAAAGCAAAATTTTCATAATTGTCTACCTTGTTTCCAATTCATCCCCATACTTGAAACCACTCCATTTATGTTCTTGCCCCCACCATTCCTCCAAAACCACTGTTGCTGAGACCATTAATAATTTTCACATTGCCAAGCCCATCTGGTCTCTCTTCTATACCTGACAAAATTGACCATCCCTTCCTCCTTCACTTTGGCCTCCAGGATACCTCCTGTACCTTGTTTTTCCCGTCTCACCAGGTTTTATTGTTTAGTCGCATATGTTGGTTTCTCCTCATCTCTCTAATTTCTAAGTAGTGGAATGTCCAAAAAGTAGTCTTTAGATTTTTTGTTTTCTTTACTTAATCCTTCTGTAGGTGATCTTCCATGGAGAATGGTGAGAATGTTGGCCATTCTCAAACATATACCTGTAGGCCAGTTTTCTCTACTTTTATGTCTAACAGTCTCCTCACACTTAACACATCCAACCAAACATCTGCTTTTCCTCTCACATCCTCCTTCCCTCACATTCATGCTCATCACAAGAAATGGTAACTCGAGTTTTGTTCTTGTATTATACCCACATGTAATCTGCTAGCAAACCCTAGTAGTCCTACCTTCACAATATATGCAGAACCTAGCAAACATTTCTTAGCATTTCTTATGCTACTACTTTCATCTCAACCTCTATCATTTGATAATGATGGTTTAGTAGTGATGATTTTTATCATCTTCCCTGGCCCCAAAAGCCTGCTCTGCACAGAGCATCTAGAGGGATCTCACTTAAAGGGAAAGAAAATTATGTCAGTTTCTGCTTCCCATATCCAGGGGCTTCCCATTGTACTGTAGAGTAAAAGTTAAAGTCATTAAAGTGGGCCATAACCAAGGACCAACATGTATTGGCCCCTTCCTTCTTCATCCATTAACCTCTGATCTCCTCTACTCCCCTTATACCCACACTCAAGTCCAGCCATTCTAGTTATAGAGACATTGGTCTAGATTGTTCTGCCTAACATACTTCTCCTACATGGAGTACCTTGCCCCCCATGTCCACAAGGCTCAGTCTGTCATCATCTTCAGGCATTCATTTAAATACCACTTTCTGCATTAGGTCTTTCTAAACCATCGTGGTTTTGATTGTACTCTCCTCTAGCCTGTTTCAACAAGTGGATGTAGCACTGAGCGTCACATGAATCTGGGCTGAAAGTAGAGAATACCAGAAAGATGTTTACCTGTGTTTTATTGGCTATGCAAAGACATTTGACTGTGTGGATCATAAAAAATTTTGGATAACATTGTGGAGAGTGGAAATCCCAGAACACTTAATTGTGCCCATGAGGAATCTCTACACAGATCAAGAAGAAGTTGCTCTAACAGAACAAGGGAATACTGAGTGATTTAAAGTCAGGAAAGATGTGCCTGATGATTATATCCTCTCACCACATCTATTCAATATGTATTCTGAGCAAATAATCAGAGAAGCTGAATAAAATGAAGAAGAACGAGGCATCAGGATTGGGGGGAGACTGATTATACAGATGACACAAGCTTGCTTACTGAAATTGAAGAAGACTTGAAGCACTTACTGATGAAGGTCAAAAACTACATCCTTCTATACAGATTATATCTCAACATTAAGAAAACAAAAGTTCTTACAAGTGGACCAATAAGCAGCATTATGATTAACAGAGAAAAAACTGAAGTCATCAAATATTTCCTTTTAGTTGGATCCACAATCAACACCCATGGAAGGAGAAGTCAAGAAATCAAAAGACTCATTGTATTGGAAAAATCTGCTGCAAAAGATCTCTTTAAAGTATTGAAAAACAAAGATGTTACCTTGACGACTAAGGTGCTGACCCAGTTGCTTCCTATGCTTGTAAAAACTGGACAATGAATAAAGAAGACCACAAAAGAATTGATGCCTTTGAATTGTGGTGTTGGTGAAGAACATTAAGTTTACTATAGACTGCTGAAAGAACGAACAAATCTGTCTTGGAAGAAGTATAACCAGAATTCTCCTGAGAAGCAAGGATGGTGAGGCTACATCAAAAGAGAGGAAGACTCTTAATGAGATGGATCAACATAGTGACTGCAACAATTGACTTAAGCATAGCCATTATGAGGATGGTGCAGGATCATGCAATGTTTCATTCTGTGATAGACAGGATCACTATGAGTCAGAATCAACTCTGTGGTACCTACTAACAGCAACAACCAGCTTGTCCTTCTTTCTTGCCTTACAATTCTTCACAGCAATTATCACCGTTTAACATTCTGCTTATTTTGCTTGCTTAAAAAATTCTCTGCCTATTCATGTGAGAATGGAAGCATCAGGGGAGCTGTTTTATATTTCTTTGTTTTTGGTCTATTTACTGCTATATCTCTATTGAAAGCCCTAGTGGCATAGTAGTTAAGGGCTATAGCTGCTAACAAAAGTTGGTGTTTCAAATTCATCAGCCATTCTCTGGAAACTCTATGTCACAGTTCTACTCTAGTCATATAAGGTCACGGTAAGTTGGAAACAACTCAACAGCAACTGTTTTTTGTTTGTTTGTTTTTTAAATATCTCCATTATTGATAAATATAGCAGAAACAATCTAGGCATTCAATAAATGTTTGATCAATGGTTGGCATGTGCTAAATGTTCGGTAAATTGCAATGATAATTATTATCCATTTCTCAACAGATCAATCTTCTCTGTAGTCATATGTCTAAACAATAGAGGAAGTTGTTTTTTTGACTAATTACTATCTCCCCTTTGGGCAGAACACTTCTACTAGGCATTGCTTGGTGACAGTCACCATATAAACCACTACGTTTGAGTCAGTTGTCCATCTTGGTGTAATTAAGAGGTTCTCCTGGGGCACAGAACAGACCAGTTCTGCTTTTCTGAGCAAAAGGCAATAGGTGGGGCAATCTCAACTAGAAGGAAATATGGGTGAAGCAAATCTTGTTCTTCTTGTGAAACTCATTGCTGCCATCTTAGACCGAGCGAGTGAGCGAACGAGAGAGAGAGAAAGAAAGACCGGACTAAGATTCCAGAGCAGTTGTAGTTACTCTAACAATGAAGAACCAGAAAACAACTGAATGGATTATATAGGTCATTCTAGGAGCCTTGAATATCTCAGCAAAAGCTGAGAGATCAGTCTACATGATAGGAGAGGACAGCAGGTCCAGAAGCAACTCCTTCAACCGGAATAAAATCTGTACCTCAAGAGGGACTGTTTCAGCCAGCCACGTGGAGCATGGCTTGGCAATGGCAAGGAGCAGAACACAGCAGCAGTGCCATGAATAGAGAGCATTCTTTCTCAGTGGGGAAACTGAGCTTTGGAAGGCCACATCTATAGAACTACAGAGGACCTTCACTTGAGTATTGTAGGCTAAGTCCTTGCAAACTTTTGTGAGTTTAAATCTTTCATATGCATTGATTTCTCTCCCTTTCCCTAGAAAACCTCCATCCCTTCTCTTCTCTGCATCAAGCACTGGGCTATGAGAGTCTACATGGGCCAGAAGTCTTACAACTTGTGCATGTTCCCTGAGCTATTCTCCTAAACTTGGAAAGTGAAACAGAGGAGAAGGAAAGTTTCTTTGGCTCCCCTGAGTGAGGAACTCAACCTACCTTTCTTAGTGCACTCATAGCTCTAACCACTCAGTGATGAGCCATAGCAATTTCTAATGCTCCAACGTTCATGTCAGCTCAAATGACCAGACTGTTTGGATACTCAAAAGCTATACGAGGTATATATATGTTACAACACAAGAACAAAACAAAACAAAATAACAGCAACCTTCAGATAGCTTGGAGACAGCAATAAATTTTTAATCATTTCAAGAGACAGACTACTATGACTTTAGAAAATACCCAAAACAAAGAATCAAACAATTATCCAAATGAAGAAGAATTCCCGTAATTACTGGAGGTAGACTACAAAAGAGTAATATTTAGAGCTCTTCAAGATGCCAAGAAGGTGATTAGGCAAAGTGCAGCAGAGCAAAATGAAAAATTAAGCAGGCTGCAAGAAATACTTCAGCAACAAAGATCTGAAGTCCAACAGATTAACAATAAAATAACAGAATTAGACAACTCAATGGAAAGTCAGAGAAGCAGGATTGAGGCAATGGAATGCAGAATTAGTGGCAATGAAGATAAAGTAACTGACACCAGCATATATGAGGAAAAATTAGACAAAAGATTTTTAAAAGATGAAGAATCACTGAGAATTATGTGGCACTCTATCAAAGGAACAGTTTATGAATGATTGGAGTGCCAGAAGAGAGGGGGAAAACCAGAAAATAAAGAGAAAATTACCAAAGATATGTTGACAGAAAATTTCCCTGATATCATGAAACACAAGGAGATATCTGTCCAATGTGCTCTTTGAACTCCACACAAGGCAGATCTCAAAAGAAAAACTCCAAGACATGTTATAATCAGACTTACCAAAATTAAAGCTAAGGAGAGAGTTTTAAGGTATATAGGCTTTTTTTTTCTTAGAAAAAGAAAAGGAGAGGGAGAAAAACATTAAGACTGAGCTTGGATTACTTAGCGGAAACCACATAGCAAGAGGGCAATGGAATGACATATACAGAGGCTTGAAGGAAAAAAATGACCAACCAAGTATAACATATCCTGCAAAACTATCTCTCAAACATGATGTCAGAATTAAGACATTCCCAGATAAACAGAAGCTTAGAGAATTTGCAGAAACCAAACCAAAATTACAAGAAACACTGAAAGAAATTCTTCAGTTAGAAAACTAATAACATCACATATTTACTCAGGGATACCATGAAGGACAAAGCATCCAGATACAAACATAGATATGGAAATCACAAACATAATTTAAAGCTAAAACTCTAAAAATAGGGAATGTCATGAACACACAATTGAATTGTACCCCCCCAGAAATATGGTTCCCTGTATTCTACAATCACCCTCCATTTTGTGATTTTGCTGTGCTATATGTTAAAGGATTAGGGTGGAACTGTAAATCCCTTCAGAAGATTACCTCCCTGCTTCACTGTAAAGGGAGTTTCCCTGGAGTGTGGCTTGCACCACAATTAATTCTTTCATTCTGAGAGAGATAAAAGGAAAGGGAAGAAGGCAGAGAATTGGGAACCTCACACCATCAAGCAAGCAGCACCCGGAGAAGAGCGCATCCTTCAGACCTGAGGTTCCTGTGCCAAGATGCTCCGTGGACAAAGACTGATGTAATACCGGACTTTCTTCCAGAGCCGACGAGGGAATGCCTTTCCCTGGAGTGAACATCCTGAATTTGGACTTATAGCCTCCCGGGCTGTGTAAGAATAAACTTTCCTTTGTTAAAGCCATCCACTCTGCTGTATTTCTGTTAGAGTAGCCCTAGCTGCCTAAAACAGGGAAACAGAGATCTCAGTATGGAAGTGATGACATTACAGAAAAAAAAGAGGAATAAATTGATGGAGAGGAAGTCAAGGTGACACAAAGAAATTAAAAGCTGTTTTAAACTTATAACATTAGATAAATATTAAGAAAACCACAAAGAAAACCAACAATCCTGCACATTAAAACAAGAAATAAAATCAAGAAGTCTCAGCAAATATAAAACCAACAATGAAAAGTGAGAAAAAGAAAATGTAAAGAAAAATGTTTCAGCACAGAAAACTAAGCAGAACAAAGAAACTATCAAAAACACACAAAAAGGCACCAAAATGCTAGTACTAATTTCATACCTATTAGTACTTACTTTGAATGTAAATAGGTTATATGTGACAATAAAGAGACAAAGAGAAGCAGAGTGGATTAAAAAATAAATCTGTTTATATGCTGCATATAAGAGATATATCTTAGACTTAAAGACACAAAATAAAACTCAAAGGATGGAAAAGTATCTACCAAGCTAAAAACATTCAAAAAGAGCAGGCATGGCAATATTAATTTCACATAAAGTGGACTTTAAAGTAAAATCTTCCTCTGTGGACAGGAAAGGTCATTATATACGGCGAAAGTGTTAATACATCAGAAGAACATAACCATATTAAATATTTATGCACCCAACTATGGAGCTTCTAAATACATCAAACATGCTATAAAAGTTAAAAAGTGAGATAGACAGCTCCACAATAGCAGTAAGACACTTCAACACACCACTTTTAGTGATGGACAGAACATTCAGAAAGAGGCCCAATAAAGACATGGAAGATCTAAACGCCGTATTCGGCCAATTTGACCTTATAGATACACAGAACACTCCACCCAATAATAGACAAGCACATCTTTTTTTGCAATGCACATGGAATATTCTTCAGAATAGACCATATATTAATACATAAAGCAAGTCTTAACAAAGTCCAAAGCACTGCAATATTGCAAAGCTTCTTTTCATGCCATAACTCCATAAAAGTCAAAATTAATAGTAGAAAAAGCAAGGGTGAAAAATCATACACATGGAAGCCAAACATCTTGTTCAAAAACTTCTGGGTTACAGAAGAAACCAAGGATGGAATAAACAAATTCATAGAATCAAATGAGAATGAAAACACATCCTACCGGAATCTCCGGGACACACAAAAGTAATGTTCAGAGGTTAATTATCTCATTAAATGCACAAATCCAAAAAGAAGAGAGGACCCAAATCAAGGAATTAACCCAACAACTCTTACAAGTAGAAGAAGAGATACAAAAAAGCCACTGAAGCACCAGAAGAAAATAGTAAAAGTTAGAGCAGAACTAAATGAATTAGAGAACAGGAAAACAATTGAAAGAGTTAACAAGGTCAAAAGCTGGTTTTATGGAAAGATCAACAAAATCAATAAACCACTGGCCAAACTGACAAAAAAAAAAAAAAAGAGGAAGTAGATAATCTGAATAAGAAATGTGACAAGCAATATCACAACAGGGCCAACTGAAATTAAAAGAATCATAACGGGACACTATAAAAAATTGTACTCTAATAAATTTGAAAACCTAGAGGAAATTGACAAATTTCTAGAAACTGACTACTTATCAAAGTGAAGCTATCACAAAGGAAGAAATTGAAAAAATGATTTTAAAACTCCCAACTAGGAAAAGTCCTGGCTCAGAAAATTGTACCAAACTTATGGAAAAGAGTTAACACCACTATTACTAAAGGTATACACAACAGAGAAAAGGATGGAATACTCCCAAATTCATGCTATGAAGGCACCATAACTGTAATACTCAAACCCGGTAAAAATAGAACAAAAAAGGAAAATTACAGACTAATATCTCTCATGAACTTAGATGGATGCAAAAGTCCTCAACAAAATTCTAGGTAATAGAATTCAACAACTTGTCAGAAAAATAATTCACCATGACCAGGGATGCAAAGATGGTTCAACATTAGAATAACAGTTAGTGTATTCAACTGTATAAAGAAATCAAAAGATAAGTATTGGTTGGTTTTATCAATAGACGTGGAAAAGACATTTGAGAAAGTCCAACACCATTCATGTTAAAAATGCTCAGCCAAGGAGGAATAGAAGGGAAAGTCCTCAGCAGAAGAGCCATCTATGCAAAGCCAACAACCAACATCATCCTAAATGGAGAGAATCCGGAAACAGTTCCTCTGAGAACAGGAACCAGACAATGATGCCCACTGTCAGCACTCTTAATCAACATTGTGCTGGAAGTTCTAGCTAAAGTAATCAGCCCAGATAAAGAAACAAAAGACATCCAAATTGGTAAGGAAAAAGTAAAGGTATCTCTGTTTGTGAGTGATATGATCTTATACACAGAAAATTCTAAAGAATCCACAAAAAAAAGGAAAGAAAAAGAACTACTGTACTACCAGAACTAACAGAAGAGTTCAGCAAAGTATCAATAGATACAAATGAATAAAACAGTGGGATTCCTTTTTACCAACAAACCCCAAATCAAGAGATTATCAAATAGGAAATCTCAGAATCACTATTATTTACTATAATCCTCAAAAAGAAACAATGCTTCGGAATAAATCTAACCAAATACATCAAAGACAATACTACATAAGTGGAGAAACCTATATTGCTCATGGAAAGTAAGACTTAGCATTGTGAAAATGTCTATTCTTACCAAAGCTATCTGTAGATACAATGCATTCCCAATTCAAATTTCAGTGTCATTTTTTAATGAGAAGGAGAAGCAATTCACCAACTTCATACAGAAAGGGAAGAAGCCTCAGATAACTAAAGCAATACTAAAGAAGAAGAACAAAGTGGGAGGCCCCACATTACCTGACCTTAGACCCTATTACACTGCTGTGGTGATCAAAACAGCCTGGTACTGGTACAAACATAGACCAACGGAACAGAATTGAGAATCCAGAAATAACATCCTTAACCTATACGCAGCTGATATAAAAGCATAAAGTCTGTCAACTCAGGAAAAGACAGTCTTTTCAACAAATGGTACTGGCAAAACTGGATATCCATCTTCAAAAAAAAAAAAATGAAACAAGACACATATCTCACACCGTGCATAAAAACCATAAAAACTAACTCAGAATGAATCAAAGGGCTAAATGTAAAATCTAGAATGATCAGCATCATGGAAGAAAAAATAGGGCCAATGATGGGAGCCCTAATGCATGGCAGAAACTGACTATAAAATACTACTAACAATGCACAAATTCCAGAATGGAAAATAAATAAATAGGAATTCCTAAAAATCAAACACTTATGTTCATCCAAAGACTTCACAAAAAGTGTGAAAAGACTACTTACAGACTGGAAAAAAATTTCCAGCAGCTACGAATTGGATCAGAGTCTAATCTCTGTATTCTACAACTTATTGCAAAACTTCAACAAGAAAAAGACAAACAACCCATTTTAAAAAATGGGCAAAGATACAAACAGGCACTTCACCAAAGAAGACATCCAGGCAGCCAACAGATACGTTATGAAGTACTCACAGTCATTAGCGATTAGAAAATTCCAAATCAAAACCTGAATAAGACACCATCTCACCCCAACAATGCTGGCATTAATCCAAAAGCTGCAAAAGGATAAATGTTGGAGAGTTTGTGGAGAGCCTGAAACTATCCTACATGATGTGAGGAATGTAAAATGAAAAAACCATTCTGGAAATTGATTTGATTTTTTTTTTCTTTTAAAGTTAGAAATAGAAATATCACATGATCTGACAATCCCACTGCTTGGAATATACCCCAGAGAAATAAGGGTTGTCACATGAATAGATACATGTACATGAATGTTTACTGCAGCACTGTCCACAATAGCAAAAAGATGACATCAACCTAGGTGTCCATCAACAGATGAATGTGTAATCTATGGTATGTTCACACAATGGAATGCTGTGCAATGATGAAGAGCAACAACAATCTTGGGAAACATCTGATCACATGGAGTCACCTGGAAGGCATTATGCTGAGTAAAATTAGTCAGTTGCAGAAGGGCAAATCTTGTATGAGACTGCTCTTATAAGGACTCAAGAAAAGCTTTAAGCATAGACAAAAATAATCTTTGGTGGTTACCAGGGATGGGAAGGAGGGAAAGGGGCATTCATAGGTTAGATCAAAACCAAAAACCAAAACTATTTCCTTCAGGTCTGTTCCAACTCATTTGTTACCCTATAGGACAGAGTAGAATTGCTCCATAAAGTTTCCAAGGAGCACCTTGCAGATCTGAACAGCTGACTTTTCAGTTATCAGACATAGCATTTAACCACTACACCACCAGGGTCTCCAAAGATTAGAGAAACTGAGTTAAGTGAAGGAAGTGACATCATGTAACAGAAGCGAGAGTATCACTGCTGAACTACACTGAATGCTAAGAGGCTTCCTAATTACAATCCAACATTCTGAAGTTCAGAATAGCAGGGACAGAGATCTAGGGACCATAGTTTCAAGGGACATCTAGGTCAAAAGGCATGCTAATTTTTTTTGTTTGTTTAAGAAAATACATTTCATTTGGTGAGGGGCATTTGGGGGTCTTAAAAGCTATCAAGCTTTCGTCTAAGTAGCATCAATAGGTCTCAATCTATTTGGAACAGAGGAGAACGAAGTATGCTAAAGACATGAGGAAAATACAAGTCCAGCAGACAGAAGGAGACATATGACTGGGAGACTGTGTCAGCACGAGGTCAGACGAACTAAGTAGATGGTTCCCAGCCACCACCAATTACAGCCCTCACAGTAAACCCAGCATAGAGTCCCTGACATAGTGGAAGACAAATGGGAGGTGCAGATCTAGAACTCTGTTAAAAAACCTGGAAGATCCCCTAAGGACATGGCCCCAGACTCTCTGTTTTCCCAGAGCTGAAACCAGGACCTATACCAACTCTTCAGATAATGACTAGACTGGACTACAAAACATAGAATGATGGTGGTGAAGTGTGTGCTTGAATACATCCATGAAGCTATGGATGCAGCAACTATGCAGAGGAGAAATGGCAGAGAGGAGAGTAGGGACAAGGGTTGGTTCAATGAATATGAGAAGTACAGGGTGAAAAGGAAGAGTGTGCTGTCACAAGATGGAGAGAGCAGCAAGAGTTGCACAGAGGTATGTGTACAGGATTTTATATGGGAAATTGCGTTGGATTACAAACTTTCACCTAAAGCACAGTACACTATTTCTTAAAGGTCTTTGAAATGACACCAACTGGAATTGGACTGTGCTCCAGGATGTTCAGTGGCTGATTTTTAGGAAACAGATAGCCAGGCCTACTTTCTTCTGGATGGACCCAAATCTCCAACCTTTCAGTTAGCAGCCTAGCATGTTAACAAGGACTCCACTACCATCTTTAATAAATCAGAATTTCTCCCGTGAGAAATTCTTCTCCCGTGAGAAGGTGCTGAACCCCCTCACAAAAGGTTACAACAACACTTGGTGAAAGTTTGAGAGCCTAAAGAATTACGGGGATGTCAATAGCGATTGTCTTTAAGAGAGGGTTTTTTTGGTATGTGTGTGTGTGTGTGTGTCTAGTTCACTTGTCTAATTTTTCTGGAATAAAAAAGAAGGAAAATACTTCAATTTTTTATTTAATATGAACAACAAAGAGAAATTAGATTGAGAGATTCTTATGTTGGTCATGTGTTTCCAAAATATCCAAGACAGGTGAAGGATCCGCTGATTCGGGCACCACTTGAGTCCCTGGAGAGGAGCTAAAACGCATCTATCTCTGCAAAAAATGGACATTTGAGTCAATATACTAGGTCCATTCTATAACACCATGTTCACCAAGCTAGATTCTGACAACTGATTTCCAGGAAAATGGCCTACAGGTAGAGTATCCGCTCACTCAACAAAAATATCCATCCCCCTGAGAATTCTATTTTCATTAGAAATTAGTATATTAACTTTCTAGATTGGATTCTTTTGTTAAAATGATTCTCCCCCCACCCCAGATTTCATTAACAGTCAGCGCTCAAGGTTATCCCATTCAAAAGTCCTATTTCAGGTGGCCAAATGATGTGCTGTAGCATGTCATGTGGTCAATGCACGGATCTACTTCTTTCCTCGTGGTGAGACATCAATCTAAATTTCAGCTATGTCATTTAAAACAACTATTGGGGTCTTGCAGAAGGTGAACTATTTCATCAAAATGATGGTAGAGAATAGAAGGCTCACTATAGGGTCTCTGTGAGTCAGGATAGACTCAATGTTAATGGGTACAGTATGGATACTAAGCCCAAAATTTGCTCCTGAAAGAGTGGTGAAATAATGAAGCCTTCCTTTGGAGGAGGGCTGTGTGTTAAACATTTATTTCATGCTTGTAGCAGCAAATTTTAATTTTCTTCTTGGTGAGTAAAGGACACAATTTATGGCAGGCAATGTTTCTACAACTTTATTTGCATAAAAATCACCCAGGGAGCTTCTTTAAAATAGAATTTCAGCCCCAACTTTCAGACCTTTTTATTCTGACCTGTACTCCTAGAGTGCAGCCCTGACCAGACCTTGTTTGACTTCTCTGCTCTACACTTTCAAATCCAGTAAGGCCACTCCTCTGGTTTTTCTCAATAAATATCTGTTCTTCTTGCCTGCAGATTGCTGGCCTGTTTGATTTGCAGCTTGCCGCTCACCATTTGGGTCTGATGCTTGTTAAGCTTCCTTCAGCACTGAGCTCTGGCTTCTGTCTTTGGTCCATCTCTCTTCTGGGAGCCCAAGGTTTGTGGCGGGCTGACTTCAGGCTCATCAGAATAGGGTTGAAAACCATTGCCATAAGCAAACATATTCATTCTCAGCATCCAAGAGATTAAAAAACAATTGCCAAGACATTGATTCCGACTCATAGCAACACCACGTGCTATAAAGTAGAGCTGATCCACAGAGTTCTCAAGGTCATGACTTTTTGGAAGCAAATTGTCAGGCCTTTCCTCTGAGGTGCCACTGTGTGGATGTGACCGTTTACCTTACTCAGGGATTCACGCTCAGGGCCTCAAAATCTGCGTTTTAATGTAAGAACTCATAGAGGCTGTATTCACAGGGTACCGTGGATCACATTGTGGAAACATTTATTAAAACAGTATATGGTTTTCAAACTATACATCATAATTCACTAGTTGGTCATGAAATAAATTTACTTAGTCTTTATCAAATTAAAAAAAATATGTAACAGAGCAAAACAGATCAGAGAGCACCATGGGAGAGGGTCGGGGAGGGGGATGCAATTGGGGGGGTGGGAATGAATCTCTTACTATGGATTGCAGCAAAAAAAGAGAAAAAGAAAAGATAGGTTTAAGGGTAAACTTACGGCACAGTAACGTGAAGATTCCTCACTTAAGAGTGATTTGGCTTTCCACAGTGGAAAAGCACTTGATTATCTCCTTTCTTTTCTTTTAGACGTGTGTGTGTGCACTTTAAGTGAAGGCTCACAATTCAATTCAGCGCCTCATATAAAAATTTACATACCCGCCGTTACGTGACCCTGGTTGTTCTCCCTACAATGTGACAGCACGCACCACCTGTCTACCCTGTATTTCCAGCATCCATTCAACCAGCCTCTGTTCCTTTCCACCTTCTTATCTTGGCTCCAGGTAGGAGTTGCCTGCGAACCAAGAGGCACATTTTTCACAAGTATCATTTTATGTCGTACAGTCCAGTCAAATTTTTATCTGAAGAGTTGGCTTTAGGCATGGTTTTAGTTTCAGGCTAACAGAGGGTCTGGGGACCATGTATTCTGGGATCCTTCCGGTCACAGTGAGACCATCCAGACTGATCTTTTTCCATGAAATTGTGTTCTGCACTCCACTTTTCTCTCACTCTGTCAGGGACTCTCTGTTGTGTTCTTTGTCAGAGCAGTCACTGGTGGTAGCTGGGCACCATCTAGTTCTGATCTCAGGCTAATGGAATTTCTGGTTTAGATGGCCCTTTCTGTTTCTTGGGCTCATATTTTCCCTGTATCATTGGTTTGCTCCAGGTGGGTTGGGACCAACTGATGCTTCTTAGATGGCCACTTGCTAGCTTCTGAGAACCTAGATGCCATATCCCCAACAGAGAATGCAGCCCATTTTCTTAATAAACTTTGTTAAGCTTATTCACTACAAGTCCCCTGAACCCCTAGTGCCCAGACCCTCACACCTGCTACACTGTCCCTTGAAGTATTGGGTTATATTGAAGAAATTTCTTAGATTTTGGTTTAATTCAGTTGTGTTAACTTCTTCTGTATCGCATGTTGTCCTTCCCTTCAACTAAAATAATTCTTTTCTGCTATCTTGTTAGTGAATACCCTTCTCCCTCCCTCCCCACACTCATAACCATCAAATAATGTTTTCTTCTGTGTTTAAACCTTTTCTTGAATTTTTATAATAGTGATCTCATATAATATTTGTCTTTTTTGCAATTGACTAATTTCACTCTGTATAACGCCTTCCAGCTTCATCCATGTAAACGTTCATGGATCCGTTGTTCTTTACTGTGGTATGGTATTCCACTGTGTGAATGTAACACGGTTTGTTTTGTCCATTCATCTGTTTACAGTAACCTAGGTTGTTTCCATCTTTTTGCCATTGTGAACAACACCACAATGAATGTGGGTCATGTATCTATTTGTGTGAAAGCTCTTATTTCTCTAAGATACATTCCAAAGGGTAGGGTTGCTGGATCATGTGGTATTTCTACTTCTAGCTTTTTTTTTTTTTTGAAGCACCAAATCAATTTCCAAAGTGGTTGTACCATTCTACATTATCACAAGAAGCGAAAGTGATTGTACCATTCTACATTATCACAAACAGCGTGTAAGTGTTCCAGTCTCTCCATAGCCACTTCAGTGTCTACTACTTTGTGATTTTTGGATTAATGATAGCCTTCGTGGAGTCAGAGAGTATCTTACTGTATTTTTGATTTGCATTTCTCTAGTGGCTAATGATTGTGAGCATTTCTTCCTTTATCTGTTAGTTGCCTGAATGTATTCTTTGGCAAAGTACCTGTTCATATCCTCTGCCCATTTTTTAATTGAGTTATTTGTCTTTTCATTGTTGAGGTGCTGCAGTATCTTGTAGATTTTAGAAATTATGTGCTGATCAGATTTATCCTAGCCAGTTTTTTATTCCTGGTGTATAGGTTGTCTTTTTCGTTCTTTTGCTGAAGTCTTTGGATGAGCATATAAGTGCTTGATTTTTAGGAGTTCACATTTACCTATTTTCTTTTATAATGTTTGTGCATTATTAGTTATATTTTGTATTCTCTTTATACTGTACATTAGGGCTCCTGGCATTATATCTATTTTTTTGTTTCATCGTCTTTATCATTTCAGATTTTATATTCAGGGCTATGATCCATTCTGAGTTAGTTTTGGGGCATAGTGTGAGGTATGGGTCTTGTTTCTTTTCTTTCTTTATTTTTGAGGGATGGATTTCCAGTTATGCCAACACCATTTGTGAAAGAAACTGTATTTTCCCCGATCAACAGACTTTGGACATTTGTCAAATATCAGCTGCTCATAGGTTCTCAATTCGATTCTGTTGATCTTTGCATCTGTTGTTTTATCAGGCAATTTTAACTACTGCTGTGGTTTCTAAAGTCAGGTAGTGTGAGGCAGCTCAGTTTGTTCTTCTTCAGTAATGTTTCACTTATCCAGGTCCTCTTCTCTTTTAATATGAAGTTGATGATTTGTTTCTCCACTTCATTAGAAAATACCATTGGAATGTGGATCAGAATTGCATTGTATCTATAGATCTCTTTAGGTAGAATAGATATTTTCACAATTTGAGTCTTCCTATCCGTGACAAGGAAGGTTACTCCACTTATTTGGGTCTCTTTTGGTTTCTTGCAGTAGTGTCTTGTGGTTTTCTTTGTACAGGTCTTGTACATCTCTACTTAGATTTATTCCTAAGTAGTTTAAGTTCTTGGGGGCTATTGTAAATGGTATTGATTTGGTGATTTGCTTTTCAACATTCCCTTTGTTGATGTAGAGGAATCCAACTGATTTTTGTATGTTTACTTTGTATCCTGATACTTTCTGAAGTCTTCCATTAGTTCCAGTAGTTTATTTACGGATTCTTTATGGTTTTCTGTGTGTGGGATCGTATCATCAGCAAATGGAGATACTTTTATTTCTTCTTTTCCAATATGGATGCACTTTTTTTTTTTTTCCTAGCCTAACATTTCTAGCTAGGACCTCCAGCACAATGTTGAATAAAACAAGTGATAAATAGCATCCTTGTCTGGTTCCTGTTCTCAAGGGGAATGCTTTCAGACTCGCTCCATTTAGGATGATGTTGGCTGTTGGCTTTGTATAAATACCCTTTATTATGTTGAGGAATTTCCCTTCTATTCCTATTTTGCTGAGAATTTTTAACATGAATGTATGTTGGACTTTGTCAAGTGCCTTTTCTGCATCAATTGATAAGATCATGTGGGCCTTGTCTTTCGTTTTATTTATGTGATTGTTTACATTGATTGCTTTTCTAATGTCGAATCATCCATGCACCCCTGGTATGAATCCAACTTGGTCACGGCCAAAGCCAAGTGCCGTCGACAGTGAATTTATTTATTATTACTTTTCTTATGTGTTGTTGAATTTTATTGGCTAGAATTTTATTGAGGACTTCTGCATTTAAGTTTGTGATAGATATTGGTTTGTAATTTTCCTTTCCTGTGGTGTCTTTACCTGTTTTTGATATTAGGATCATGCTGGCTTCATAGAATGACTGTGGGTGCGTTCTATCATTTGGTATGCTGTGAAATACCTTTAGTAACAGTGTGTTAATTCCTTTGAATGTTTGGTAGAATTCACCCCTGAAGCCATCAGGGCTAGGGCTGTTTGGGGGGGTGGGGTTGAAATTACCTTTTGAATATCTTCTCTCGTGGGTTTATTTAGTTGATCTGCCTCTATTTGTGTTAGTTTACTTAGGTATATGTTTCTAGAAATTTGCCCATGTCCTCTAGGTTTTCAAATTTGAGTATAATTTTCATAGTATTCTGTTATAATTCTTTCAATTTCAGTATGATCTGTAGTGGTGTTACCCATCTCATTTCTTATTTGAGTTATTTGCTTCCTCTCCTGTTTCTCTTTTGTCAGTTTGGCCAATGGCCTATCAATTTTGTTGACCTATTCAAGGAACTAGCATTTGGTCTTATTGACTCTTTCAATTCATTTTCTATTCTCTATTTCATCTAATTCTACTCTAATTTTTATCATTTGCTTTCTTCTGGTACTCAAGGGCTTCTTTTGTTGCTCTCTTTCTGTTGGTTCAGTTTGTTGGGTTAATATTTTGATTTCAGCCTTTTATTCTTTTTGGATGTGTGGACTTATTGCTATAGATTAACCTTGGATTGGATTCTGTGAATGCCTTGACATCCTTTTCATAAGAAAGATCTATGACTACATTATTTAGTCCCTCTTTATTGTCTTAAGGTTGTTGTCTTTTACATAATGATATCTCTGTTTCCCTATTTTCAGAGTTTTAGATTTGATTTATTTTTATGATTTCCCTATCTGTGTTGATAACTCGTTTCTCTGTCCTTTGTTTTAATCTTGGGTTGTTACCTGATGTTACTGATTTTTAACCAGAGGACTTCCTTTAGTATTTCTTATAATTTTGGTTTGATTTTTGCAAGTTTCCTAAACTTCTATTTATCTGGACATGTCTCAGTTTTCTCTACTGTATCTGAGAGACAGTGTTGCTGAGATATAGAATTCTTGGTTGGCAATTTTTTTTCCTTCAAGTTTTTATATATGTCTTCACATTTACCCCCTTCTTGCCTGCATGGTGTCTGTTGAGTAGTCTGAGTTTAGTTTTATTGACTCTTCTTTGTAGATGACTTTTTATTTACCCCTAGCTGCTCTTGTAATTATCTCTTTATCTTTGATTTTGGCCAGTGTTTTAGTCATCTAGTGCTGCTACAATAGACATACAACAAGTGGATGCCTTTAACAAAGAGAAATTTATTCTGTCACATTGCAGTAGGCTACATGTCCAAAATCAGGGCATCAGCTCCAGAGAAAGACTTCCTCTGTTGCTATGGGTAAAAGTCCTTGTCATCAACCTCTCTCTGGACCTGGAGCTTCTGAAGCACAGGGAACTGAGGTCCAAAGAATGCTCTCTGCTCCCAGCACTGCTTCTTTCTCAACGGTATGAGTTCCCTAACCCTCTGCTTGCTTCCCTTTCCTTTACATACCAAAAGACTGCTTCAAACCACACTTGTACGAACACTGCTCATCCTCCCTCATTAATATCATACAGGCAGGATTTTACAACATATAGGAACATCACACAATGCCAAGAATCATAACCTAGCCAAATTGCTTCATGTGTTTTGGGGGACACATTTCAACCCATTACAGCCAGTTTAATGATAATACATTGTGGTGATTTCCTTTAGGAATCTACCCAGTGTCATGTTTGATGAGCACATCTTTGAAGAGATGTTTTCTCATCTCTCATGATAAATTTCCAAAAATTCTTTCTGTGTGTTTTCTGTTATCCCCCCACAAACTCCACCCTGGTTCTGGTTGTCCATTCAATGGTAGATTACTTCTCGTGATACAGTCCCATATAATGCTTAAGGTTTCCTCATTTTTAAAACATTAATTTTTTTATGATATTTCCTCAAATATATTTGTTTCAAGTGCTTTATCTTCAGTCTCACTAATTCTGACTCCCATTGCCTCAGTTCGGCTATGACCTTCTATTGAGTTGTCTAATCCTGAAATTTTCTGTTTACTGTCTTTCTATGAATTTTTTGCAGCCTGTTAAATTTGTCATCATGTGCTTTTCTAGTGTTCTTAAGTTCCTCTATTGATTTGTCTGTGTTTTTCTTAGTGTGTTGTGCACTTTGCCTGATTTCCTGTCTAATCTTTTGAGGAGTTCTGTATGTTAATCTTTTATATTTTATGTCTTGAAACCCTGGTGATACAGTGGTTACATGCTATGGCTCCTAACCAGAAGGTCAGCAGGGCAAATCTACCAGACACTACTTGTTTTGATATGCTGAAATAGACTTTTCATGTCAGGTACTTTGATTTTTCAGGCATTTGAAGCTTTAACATGCTGTCACCCAGTAGTTAGAGCTGTCACTAAGTATGTGAGCCCATGAGTCCATTTAATTTTCGTGTATGTATTCAGTTCATGTGTCCAGGCAATCAGTTCCTGAGGGTGTGATTCCTGCTCTCACTTACAGTTCTAGATGGGCAGGGGTGATTGGTGTAAGCACAGGTATCTGGCTACAGTATGGGCCGTGTTCTGAGCAAGGGAGGGAGCTGACAGCTACCCCTTAGTGTCTGTGATGAAATCATGTTTCTGTTTCCTAGCACGTGTACAGGATTAAATTTTTCAGTCAAACTATTGACACCTAGTACTCTTGGTTGTAAAAACAGGCATGCATTGCTTATTTTTTGATACCTGTTGCTGGTAGCTAGGTGTATGTTTGGAGCTATCAGTCCTCAGACTCATGATATGGATAAGTAAGACCTTGATTTATAACCAGAGCAGTGTCAAATGTCACAAACCTGACCCCCCCCCCCATACAGCTGAAATAGTGGAGGTTATATTCTAGGTATGTTCCTTTTATGCTTGTTAATAAGGGGCTCTATGCTGTTGAAATGAGTACATATGGGTCTATGCAGGGGTGAAAGGCATTCAAAGTCTGTGGATTCTTTGCGCTTGTTCCCAGATGAAGGAACTGTTACTGCCCTGAGGTCTTGGTTTAGGAATGTCAGCAGATTATTTTTTCCTGTTTGTTAATTTGTTTTCTCTCCAAGTCTGGAAGAATGACTTAAGGCATATGAAAGGTCTTACTTCCAGTCCAAGGGACACACCACTCTCTAAGGCTGGCTTGGATCCAGTGCACAGTTGGGAGGGAGAGGCTGGTAAATGGATAAAAGGTGCTCCCTAAAGGAGTATATTTTGATCGGTACAGTAGGATAAAGATAGGTATTTATCTTTTGCCAATTGCACATCATTTTTCACTGATTCTGGAGGTTTGAGTACATAATGGATTCACTTGTATTTCTGGGTCTTTGTTGTAAGGTGGACCACATGAAGCATCTGACTAATTTGCCATCTTGGATCCACCTCTCTTGTCTTTCTTATGATCACTGTTATGGATAGAAATATGTCCCAAAAAATATGTATTGTAAATTCCAACCCCTATATCTATGGCCAGAACCATGGTGATGTAGTGGTTAAGCCTTCAGCTGCAAACAGAAATTTGCTCATTTGAATCTACCATCAGTTCCTTGGAAACTTTATGGGGCTGTTTTACTCTGCCCTATGCCCTGGTTTCATAGTGCTTAAGTGCTACAGCTATAAACCCAAAGGTCTGTGGTTTGAACCCAGCAGGCATTCCTTGGATACTGTATGGGGCAGTTCTACTCTGTCTTTTAGGGTCACTATGAGTCAGAATCAGCTCAACAGCTGTAGGTATAAGGTTGCTATGAGTCAGAATTTACTCCATTGCAATGAGCTTGTTTTTTAATTCATTGTGATTCTGATATCCTGTCTGCCTCATTGCTATTCCTCTAACAAATTAGGCATTCTTTATTTTCTCAGCTTGATACGAGATTTGTTAGGTAGGGTTACAGACCTCTCTTGTTTTAAATAACATTTATTTAAAGATTATGCTGTAGCATTTTTAATCTCACAGAGTAAAGGGAAGAGCATAACTGTGGAGAGAAATAGAAACCTATGCAACTAATAATAACTGTTCATCTGATCATTCAAGGGGATACAAAGCTGACCAAAAAGCCCAGCGAACTTCTGTCAAGAAAGATGGAAATTTGGGGAAACAGTAGGGTCATGGTTGAACAACATGATAAATGTAAGTTAATGTCACTGAACTATACATGTAAAGAATGTTGAAATGGCAAATGTTTTGTTACATCTGTTTTTAAAGCAGCAACTGAATCTGTTGCTGTAGAGTCAATTTCAACTCATAGTGACACCACAGAAGAGGATTTAACTGCCCAGTAGGATTTACAAAGCTTTCATCTTTATAGAAACAGACTATGACATCTTTCTCCCACAGAGCAGCTGGTGGATTTGAGCTGTTGACCTTTTGGTTAAAGGTTATGGTTGAGCACTTTAACCACTGAGCCACCAGACCTCCTTTATCCTGTAGTTCAGTTGCCATTAAGTTGATTCCAACCTGTTGTGATTCCATATGTATCAGAGTAGAACTATGCCTCGTAATATTTTCAATAGATCACCACGCCTTTCTTCCAAGTTATCTCCAACTTTTCAGTTAGCAACCAAGTATGTTAACTCTCTGTAAAAGCCCACAAAATCTGCATGTTCTGTCTTGTTCATTGTCATAGATTGAACTATCCCCTCCCAAAAAATGTGTGTAGCCATTTCTCTGGGCTGTAATTCCCAATAGTTTATGATTGTCCTCCTTTTTGTGATTTTCCTATGTTGTATGTTAAAGAGGACTGGGATGTTACTGTAAATCGCTTCCTAAGGTTATCTCCCTGTTCCAATGTAAAGGGAGTTTCCCTGGAGTGTGGCTTATACTACCCTTCATCCTTTTATCTTACAAGGGAAGCAAGTACAAAATTGGGAACCTTGCACCATCAAGAAAGCAGTAGTGGGCGTAGAGAGTGTCCTTCAGACCTGAGATTCCTGCCCAAAGACAGACCTTTAACAAAGACTGAGCCAACAACAAGGACTTTCCTCCAGAGCTGACAGAGGAAAGCCCTTTCCCTGAATTCAGACTTGTAACCTACTGGACTACGTAAGAATAAACTCTTCTGTGCTAAAGCCATCCAGTTGTGGTATTTCTGTAAGAGCAGTACCAAATGGCTAAAACAGCCATGGAACTGCAGCAGAAGCAAAGAAATGAGTAGTGAACTTTGTCTTATTAGTTAGCTGATAGAATAACTTCAACCTCCTCAATTCATTCCCTACCATAGATGGCTGCCAATGAACAGATGGGGAGGGATTCTACACTCAACCGTTTTGCAGCAGGACTAATTAAAGTATATATATTAAATTTATTTATTTTCATTTTTAATGTATCTTACCATTTCCTGTGGTGGGTGTCCTCTGGGGGCTTATAGGTCTCTACGGCTTATCTGATCTGTATCTTTAACTGGTGATCACTGTGACGCGGCTGGTCTCATATGGCACTCTGAAGTGACATGTTAGTAGCCATTCTTGGAGTCTGCATTTCCAGCCACTTGTTCTTTCATGAAGATCCCTCTCATGGGAACCTCTTCATTTGGATCTGGCTCTGCTAGTGTCCTGGCTTCTTATTCTTTCAGTGTTTCACACATGAATCCCTGGAGAGAAGAAGGTAAGGGGAAAGACAACAGCAGTGCTCCAAGCTCACCCGTCCAGTTATCTCCCTCTGTCAAGATGCTTCATGATTCCAATGCCATGTTGTACATGGTGTTAAGTAGAGTGCCAGGGCTCCCTAAGAGGCCTGCAACCCTCACCAGGGACACCATCTAGTTCTTCTGGTCTCAGGTTGGTGGAGTCTCTGGTTCATGTGGTCCTTTCATCCTCTGGACTAGTATTTTCCTTATGTCTTTGATTTTCTTCATTTTACTTTTCTCTGGGTAGGACAGGACCAATAGCTGTATCTGGGATGGCTGTTTGTGAGCTTTTAAGACTCCAGATATTACTCACTGATGTGGGATGTAGAACATTCTATTTATGAACTAAGTTATGCCAGTTGACCTTCAGTCTATAGTTCCTGGGCCTCACACCCAGTGACCTGGTCCCTCAAATTATTTGGTTGTTTCTAGGGAAGTCTATGCTTTTGCTCTGATCCAAATGTGCTGACTTCCTTTCTATAGTGTGTAGTCTTTTACTAATAAGTCTTCATCATTGTTATGAATGCAATAGTCTTAGATCTGTAGACAATAATAGAGACCATTTTATTATCTCACTTGTTTACAGATGAGGAAACTGTGACACAAGCAGGATAGACTTAAGTGCGTTCAGAAATGAATGATCTATAGGCTTCTAATTCCTAATCTAACAAACTGTTATGTCCTGACATCTCTCATCTTCTAATATGCTCTGACCTTATGTCCAAAATGTGAACAATAGACCAGCAATGACTGTAAGCCATTTTGATTATCCAGAAGATAATCCCGAAGATTTCTCTTCACAAGCCTTTCTCTGGGGGAACATTTTGGCTCAACATTGTTTCTTAATCCGTCTGAGGATCTAGTTGCTGATTCTCCTTTAGAAGGACAACACCACCATTTAGACAAGTAGCCCTCTACCTGACCATTGACGTTAATGAAAAAGACACTTTTAGAGAGCCCAAGGCAAAGTATGTGGCACAGAATAGAACATGGCTGCATACTGGAATTGGGCTTAAAATTTTGGCTTCACCATCAGGAGCTGCCATCAACTGATCTAATGTAGCATGATGCTCCTTCTAGTAAAATAATAGCTGTTGGTTATTTTCCTTCTGCTATCACGGCTATGAGTCGGAATCGACTTGATGGCAGTGGGTTTATCACGGCCATGCTGCAGATTCCCATATAGCACCTGGTGAGAACACTGTCTGTGTATGGAACACATACTGAGAAGTCTCTGGCTGCCAAACATGAAGGAACCACTGGTATACCACGCAGACACGGTCACTGCCTTCAAAGAACTTGGCATCGGTGTCCACATCCCAATGATGCCAGTACAAAACAGCTTGGTAAATGCTATGACAAGAGTGAGTACAGGTGCTGTTGGAGTACTAGGAGGGCCACTGACAAGGGGAGGTCCTCAGGAAAGGCTCAGGAAGAAGGGTTTTAGTATGAGTGTATAACGTCCAGCGGAAGCATGGGGAAGGATGTTCCAGTCCATGGAATGGCCCACAGAAACTCATGGAGGTTTATAATGACTCAGTTTGATTACTTAATAAAATGAAAGAAAACTGCTTTGGTATTTGCAAATGTTGAACACAGTATACCCTGTTTATACCAGGAAATAAAACATGTGCTACCTGTCATTCAACTGAACAGAATGTCAGTGTTGATGTATTTTAATAATACCAGAGCCGACACCAGGTACCATCAAGGTGATTCTAACTCACAGTGATCCCGTTTGTTTCAGAGGAGAACTGCGGTCCACGGGTTTTCAATAACTGAGTCTGGGAAGTAGATCACTAGGTCTTTCTTTCAGTTAGTAGCCAAGTGTGCTTACTGTTTGTACAGGCCAGGAACTTCTGCTTATTGATACTTAGCATCTGTAACTGGAACTCCCCCAACCCTAGAACAATTATATCCAATCAAATTTAGCTTAATGCTGGATTAAAAATAAAAATCCAGTCGAAAGTCTGATCTGCTCTACTACAGAAGAGTCTTATGGTAGACATATTTGCCACTTGTCATGTATTGAATTGTATCCCCCAAAAATGTGTGTAGCTATTTGGCTGGGCCAGAATTCCTGATATTGTGTGATATTCCTACAGGTTGTAAATCCTACCTCGGTGATGTTAATTAGGGAGGATGGGCAGTGATTGTATGGGTGAGGCAGAACTCAGTCTATAACATGGCATTGTGCCTTAAGGCAATCTCTTGGGATATGAAGGAAAAGGAAGGAAACAGAGAGTTGCGGAACCTCATACCATCAGAACAGAAGCAGTGCCAGGGAGCAGAGCACTTCCTTTGGGCCTGGGGGGGCGGTATCTGTTCCTCAGAAGCAGCCAGCCCAGAGGATGGTTGACGCCTAAGACCTTCCTCCAAAGCCGACAGAGAAAATCTTCGCTTGGAGCTGAAACCCTGACTTTGGAACTTATAGCCTACTGGACTATGTCAGAATAAATTTATCTTTGTTAAAGCCATCTACTTGCGGCATTTCTGTTATGAGCCAAGCCAAATGCCGTCGAGACGGATAAATGACTAAGTCATCACTGGACTTTTGCTTTTTTTTCTGATTTCCTATTTTAGTATACTTTTGTCTCCTGTCATGCATTTGGAACATCCTCCTCTCAACTGAATCTTCTCACTGATATTGCTAACCGTAGACTTGGTATTCTTCTTCTCCTTGAAACAGATGTAGACTTTAAACTATATAACCATGTTTGTTAAAAATGTATGTGGTATATCTTCACCACAATAAAAAATAGTGTATGTAGTATAGAGGTATATAGTTTTCAGTCAAAAACTTTCCTCTAAGTAGTACATTTCTGCTTTGGGGAATGAACTTTGGGGCATTTACAATTTCGATTATCTCAGGTTCTTCATTACTTTTCTATTCTGTCCTAAAGAGGTAAGCTTTGTAAATAACTGAATTTCACATAGGTGAGGACTTTTGTATTTTTAATACACCCACTTCATGTCTGTTTCCTGTTCTGTGAGTCTGTAAACACCCTGTGGGGATATACGTACCAGGGAATGTCCATTATGGATCAGAGTTGTGGGTGGAGTGACCAGAAACCATATGATACATGCAGTAAGGTTGGTTTATACACGGAGACCAGAAAAGCCAAAGTTCATTTTTGAAGAAGACTTCATAAGCATCAGACCCAAAAGGTAAAGGTAAATGAAAAATTACAAACAAAATAAACAAGAGATTGGTAGTCATTCATCACAACTTTTTGTTGCAATGATTTTATGTGACTAACAATCCCACAATTCAGTGACTTACAACAATAAACATCAATTTCTTTGCCAGGTATCTTTTAATTCAGCTGTACCTCTGTTTGGCTTGGCTGGGATTCAAGTTGAGTACAGGTGTTGGGTCCACTTGTCTTCTTTCCTGGGAGGAGCCATTGACTAGAGCACATGGTTCCCATGACAAAGGGCAGAAGTACACAACAGGGGGTGTGGCAGGTAGAAACACGTGATACTTGAACTTGTACCTATTATTTTCCTTCTCATTCCATTGCTCAAAGTAAGCTATACAGCCCAGTCCAAAGTCAATGAAATGGAGAAGAATACTAAACACGGTGGGAAGGAGGAGCTATGAACAAACAGTACACTGTACCACAGCAGTTGATGAGAGAAGAAACTTGTTGGTAAAAGCAGAGCAAAGAGGGTGGAGACTTAACTTTCTGTTTATCAAAGTGCTGATAAGAGCGTACAGGAAGTCCAGACTGACAGATGACTCTTTAATTGAATTCTGGTCACATGAGTGGCCTGATACTTGACTGACACAGAGCTCATGAGGACATTAAGCTGCCTAAGGGGCTGGTAGATCCTTGTGGATGGCTCACCTGAATGAACACCTGTACTCTTCAGAAAGTTTGTTTCACAGCTATAACCAAAAAAAAAAAAAAAAAACCCAAACCCACTGCTATCAAGTTGATTCCAACTCACAGTGACCCTATAGGCCACAGTAGACCGGCCTTAGAGTTTCCAAGGAGTGCCTAACAGATTCAAACCGCTGACCTTTTGGTTAGCAGATATAGCACTCAGCCACTATGCCACTAGGGTTTTGTTTTTTACCTTTCAACATTCTGCACTCTTTTCATCCTTATTCGAGATAGATACAGTTATTTTCTGGCTGGCTGTGCAAATAAAAATTTGCCAGCTGGACCTCAATTAAATTAAATTGGATACTTTAACAATAACAACAAACTTCAATTTACCTATTAAGTGCTCATTGATGCTGGTTTAAGACCCTATTATTCCTCTGCCTCTTACCTGAAATTATAGTTTTCGTGTTGAATTCTCATCAGTATTCTAATCATCTTTTGGGCATCTTGACTTGAAACTTACAAGTCATTTGAGCTCCTCTAGCATGTGTATTCAACTGCCAGGTGTTAATGACTTTTCCTCTGGAATGTCTGTCACTTCCTTCTCCTATCTATTCCTGGACCATCTGGCCCTTATTACTTCTCACCTGGCTTCTTGAGAGGCTCTCAATCAATCACTCCACTCCATCACTATATGGTATATATTTTTTTCTTTTAGCTTTTTATTTTTACACATTTTTGGACTACAGAAAAGTTACAAGAAAGGCACAAAGAATTCTGAATATCCTTCACCCAAATAATTCTCTGAATTTTAACATTTTGTCTAACGTGCTTTTTCATTCTCTCTCTCTCTATACATCTACATATATATTCTATATGTACATATATGTTATGTATTTACATATATAGGGAGGATGAGTCTCTCTTATGTGTGGTGTGTGTGTATATATATATGCATATACACATATATATGAAGACTGCCACTTAAGTTTGTGAACTCATCCTGGAAAAAGTGCTACATACCTCATTGTTGTATATTATTATGGTTGCCTTTGAAGTATATCCCTTGGGAAGCTGTGCACTGATGCCAGTGCCTAGTCCACCCTTCAAAGCAATTTTGGAACTCTTTTTCTGGAATGGCCATCAGAGTTGTCATCTTATTACCCTTTAAGTCAAAATGTCTTCCTGTCAGTATTTCCTTTATCTCTGGGTAAAAAAAAAAAGTCACTGGAGACCAGATCAGGTGAGTAGGGAGGGTGTTGCAATATAGTTGTTTGTTTCCTGGCTAAAGGCTCCATCACAGGTAACTATACATTTAAGTTTTCAAACTTGCCACAGTGTCTTTGTGTGCAGTGGCCATTCCAGAAAGAGTTCCAAAACTGATTTCAAAGGTGGACTAGGCACTTGCATCAATGTATAACTTCCCAAGGGGCGTACTTCAGAGCTGACCATAGTGATATTAAACAATGATGTATGTAACACTTAGAATTGAATTCAAGAACTTAACTGTCATGCCTCATATATATATATATATATATGATTCAGAAGTCCCCAAGACCACTTCACTTCTAACACCTACTGTAAGCTCATGGGTCCCATAGACCATCTTCAGTTTCACTAACTTACCAGAAGGGTCTACAAAACTGAGAATAATGATTATATTCATGGTTGCAGTATATTACAGCTGAAGGACATAGATTAAAACCAAAAACGGGAAGAGGTGCATAGGGCAAGGTCCAGAAGTCACCAAGGTGTATAGTTTCAGGTTGTCCTTTTCCAATAGAGTCTTGTGGACAGCGCCTATTTCTTTCAGCAATGATACACACAGAGTGTTGCCAACCACGGAAGCTCACTGAAGCCTTGGTGTCCAGAGTTTTTATTAGAGTTTGCTCACATATGCATGATTGACTGCCTACATGGCTGTCCTTGGTTTCTAGTCTCTTTAGCAGTTGAGGGATGCTGTATGGTCCAAGGCCTCCCACCATAAATCAACTGTTAGCATAGATTACCTGGCGTTATTGGGGACAGAAGGAAACAGGTTGAATCTGGGAGGGCATCCTCAGTTAACTTTTCTATATTAATTAGGCATTATAGTAAATTCAAGATGAGGTCAGGCCATGAACGTCAGGAATCTCCCACACCCTGCCTAAGGAAGTCACCTAACCAGCCCACGGACAGGTTGAGAATGTTTAAAAAACTTAACAAAACCTAACAAGAAACTAGGACCTCAGAAGACAGAAGGACCCATGTGAATGGGAGACTATATCAACATGTGACCAGAAGAGCCAGATGGTGCCTGACCATCACCAAAGACAGCCATGATGGGGCATACAGTGTTGAGACCCTGTAGCAATATGAGAAAAAGAGGGGTACAGCTCAAGAACTCTACTAAAAGACCACAGCTGATAGTCTGATAGCCTGGGGGATCCCCTAGGAACATGGCTGCTAGACCTGCTGCTGCTCCTGACCAGAAAACAATACTGAGGTCAACTCTTCTGACAAAAATGGACTGGACTAGGGGTGACCATGTGGAGTGTATATTCTATGGTTCTATGCATGTATAGGGGGCTGTCCTACTGGGTCTCTTTCCATGCTGAGGCCCATCACCCACAAAGGCCTCTGTGAGCAAAGCTACAAGCCTATGTGATGGCAGGTGGACGCATCTCACCCCTGACATATTTCTGGCCTTACTCTCCCTGATGATATTTTGCATCCTAATTAAACTTTCCTCAAAAATACCCCCTTATTTCCCGACACAAGGATCAAAGAAGATGCCTTCTAAGAAGGGTTTTACAACCCCCTCGGCTTAATGAATCCCGACACAGAACGCCCAGCCTGGGAAGGCCCAGCCCAGGAACATCCAGCCCAGGAATGCCAAGGCAGGCCAACCCCTGCTGGCTTCCCCCAACTGCACATCCCCCACCCCACATGTGAAATGCAAGATTGCAGGAAGGCCCTGGGAAGCTCCCCAGGGATGACCCCCGACACAGCTCTTAGATATAGACATCCCATGCCCTGCATCAGGAAGATGGATAGGCTCCCAAGTCTATTATATTTGGTAAGGCAAATGAGTAAATACTAAAGAAATACCCTTCTTAGAACAGCTTAAGAAAGGCATAGGGTGGGGGATGATAGGTGTTTACTGTCCCCACAGAAAGAGATAAAATAAAGAGCAAAGAAGGAACAAATAGAGACAGACAGATCATAACCTTTAGACCCCTCCTCCTGCACCTTTTAACCTTGAGGTATAGATAGCGCTGATTGAGCTCAAGGCATAACTTTGTTTTCACTGTTGATTATAACCACAATATACTTGCCTCGGGCCATTACCTAAAAAAACCGTGATGATTAACATGAAAAAAGACCACAAGGTATCAGCCAACAGATTATGTGGTCAAAGAAATCACGTCACTCACTGAATATATAAAAAATAAAGAAAGACAGGCCTTGACAGGCAGCTGATCTCCAGATTCATCATTCATTCATTCATTCATCTCAGTCTCATCATTTCTTCTTCGCTAATGCCACCCATCCCTTTGTGATCCCAGACCCTGCCGAGGCTGGCTCCTGGCATTTCCAGATGGGAGAGAAGAGGGCGGAGAGGAGGGGACAAGAGTTTGCTAAGAGGATATGACAAGCATAGAGTGAAAAGGAGGAGTGTGCTGTCCCTGAGCAAGGAGAGCAGAAGGAGCTACAGATAGGTGAGCATACAAAATTGATTTGGATTGTATACCTTCACTTGATCACAATATAAATAAATAAATAAGTGGAGCCAAAATTCCATCACGTTCTCCCCCAGTCACAGAGGACGACCCATTTCACTTTCTGAAACATGCTATTGCTTCTTGCTGCTACTACTTTGCTCAATAAAATCTTGCTGCAAACACAACTAATTACAAGTGATTCAAAGGTAGAATTAGAACAGATACTTTTCTCACAGTGGGAAACTAAGACCAGGAGTATAACAGTGTGACTCAAGACCTACAGATAAATAATTAGGCAAGATATTTCAAGGGCTTAGAGGTTACTTCCCAGAAGTTGAGTCAAAGGCCAAATCTTTTATTGCACGAGGTTAAATTTACTAATACATGCATGTATATGTATAAACATATATGCCAGCCAAGTGTCTTTGAGTTGGATCCAATATATGTATGTATGCATATATATGTGCATTCATACATATATATTAGTAGCTGTGACTTAATCAAGGTCACCTAGACTGCCAAGACCAGATCAACAGACTTATACTCTTTCACCTGTCTCCAGGGTAGTAAATCAACTATTTAAACCTTCAGGGAGGTAATGACACTGTTCAATAAGATGTAAAGGAATCTTGTGACTCCTTGTTCAATCCTGTGACAAAGGTTTGACATTTTCCGGATGCAAATACCTTTTGTAATCTGGCTATAAAAGCTGCTGGAATTGTAACCCAGGCAAGACAGTCTTGGAGAAGTTATTCTCACTCTTCCCCAGTCTTGCATGCTTGTCTGTTAATAAAGCATTTTCTGAATCCTTTTTTCTGTAGCTCTGAATTTGGCTGCAGCGATGGGCAGAACGAACTTGCTTTTGGTTCAGCAACATATATGTGGTGGTGTTCTCGTGTGCTGTCAAGTCAGTTCTGACTCATAGCAACCACGTAAGACAGAGCTAAACAGCTTTATAGTGTTCCCTAGGCTGAAATCTTTACAGGAGCATATTGTCTGTGCTTTCTCCTACATATAAATTTATGTGTAGGTAAGATATACATACACACACATATACATGTATATAGTGTGTATAAATATATATACCTACATGTGTATAGTTCTGAGTCATTTAACATTGTAGATATGATTCTCCTTTACCTTCAGTATACATTTCCTGAAAGCAAGGACATTCTCTTATATGACCATAGTAAAACTAACAAAATCAGGAATTACACTGATAACACTATATTTAATCTAAAAACCTTATTCAGATTTTTCTGATTGTCCTCAAAATGTCTCTTGCAGCTAAAGAAAATCTCAAATTAATTGTTGCTTTAAACTGTCATGGATATTTAGCTTCCTTTAACATGTAGTATTTTCTTTATCTTTCATGGCATTTGTGTTTTTAGATAGACAGATGTTTAGACAGATATTTTGTTGTTGAGTATAACTGAGTGGATTAAGACTCATAGTGACCCTGTATGACAGAACAGAACTTCCCCATAGGGTTTCCTAGGCTGAAATCTTTATAGGAACAGGTCACCAGGTCTTTTCTACCACAGGATCGCTGCAGGTGGATTTGAACCACTGACATTTTGGATATAAGCTGACCACTCAACACTTGTGCTAGTACAGGCCATTTATTTTATAAAGTGTCCTTCATTTTGAGTTTATCAGACATTTTCTCATGATTAACGTCGCTCTTTTTAAAGCTCTACTCTGGCCAGGAAAATAGCTTCAGTGACCAGCCATTACATCTAATGCCAGATTCATATTCTCAGGTCTCACAGATCTGACCCTATCTGTCTTTCTAACTTCATAGTTTATACTCCAGCAAAACTGGACTACACACTGACAGTCATCTCCGACTATTCTTAAGATATTCCCTCGTGCTGGACCTTCCTCACCACTTGTGTTCACCAGCTGAAACCAGCTCATTGTCCTTCAAGGACAAATACAAATACCAATGAAACGATCCAAGTTTTCTTTCCTTTTACTGAGCCCCTTTCAGTCAGCTTTGTTTAGGGTTCCATGTTGAGTCCCAGTAAAATTAGAATGCATTATGAAACTAAAGATGCCCAGCACTAAAAATAAGGAAGCAGTAATCACTAGCAGCCAGACTCCACAGTGAGGGCTGGCTCCATCAGCGCAACCTCATTTCCTTTTGTGATAAGATTGTAAGACTAAAGGATCAGGGAAATAACAAAGGCATCTCCAGCTGAGCAAGGCATGTGACCAAGTGTTGCACAGAGGACCAGGTGTAGAAATGTAAGCTTCTTGTTACTGTTGACAGACAGATTCCTGGCATCTAGAATCCTCCTGTCTCAATGCCTGATTCCCCATGTGCAGGCTTAGTCTCACCCTGTCTCCATGCAAGACAATATCGGATGTCCTGACCCAGGTCATACTTGTGAACAGTTCAGCTCTTACTCAGGGTCCATTTTTAGTTTGTTTTCTCTCTCCTGAAGTTAAGTCCTCACTTAATGTGTCAGTTAATCTAGTTGGTTCCAATGGCTCAATTGAACTTCTTATTGGTCCTCTGTGCCCTAGTTTTTGTCTTTGGTGTGTCCTTAGTTAACTCTTTAGGACTCCACTTTGGTTGTTCTACTTTAGAAGTTAGAGTCCTTCCTATGAGCTTGATCAGGATCTGGAGCTGTATCAGGTCTTAGATTTTTCTTCCCTGATGTTAATTGTTCCCCTGGATTTCCAGATGTCTGCACCTATGTTCCTGTCACTGTGTCTCACTCACCTTTTCAAATAAGCTCACTCAGTTATGTAAGCCCCACTGTCTGCGCTACCCAACGACTTGCTGGTTGGCTGTTCCCAAATTTTCTAGATGCCTGTGGGACTCCATTCACCTCAGTGTTTACACGTAAATCTGTCTTCCTGATGCTGAGCCCCTTTTTGGCAGGTACAGTTTCATATTTGGATCCCTTCCAAGTTATTCTAGCATGCCATTGCCAGCCGTAGGTAGCCATTCTACCCTAATTACTGCAGAGTGTTAGCTAATTAAATAACCATATGTGTGGGCTGTTGATTGCTGGAGCAATGTCAATTTGGCAGACAATCCCAAGAGAATACTGAAGAGTTCTGGACGTGGCTTCATGCTGTTCAACCTTCTCATTAAGGACTCAAAGGAAGCTAAGGAAAGTGTTTATCAAATCTTCAGATGGTCTATTCCTTGGAGAGATAGCAAATACAGTCCTTGTACACTGTGAGAATGTTCTGAGACTACTATGAAGGAGTTAAATAGGTAAGATAAATATTTAAATTAGTAAATGTAAGGATCTTTATTTAGATTCTCGGCACTTGGCTTCTTGGCTTAAACATAACTTCTTGAGCAGAGAAAAGAGAGATCTGATTTATCACAAATGATTTATACTTAATAATCTAGCGACACTGAATGCCATATAGCTGCTTTTTACATTCTCTGGGCCTTGATTTGGCTCTTCTATCTAGAAAGTCTTTCCTTGTTTCTTTCACTTCCTTAGGCAATGGCCTCCCCGGGGAGGCCTTTCTGGACAACCCACGCAATGTATGCTGTGTTATTTGCCCCTTTTCCATGGTCTCTGTGTGTTTCTCCATCTCTGGAATGAACACACTATGTAATAGTCCTGTGTTCATCTCCCCAAGGAAATTGTGTGAACTCTGAGGTCTAAGACTGGGTCTTTGTTTTAGTCATCTGCTACTGGAAATACCACAAATGGATGGATTTAAAAACAAATGTTATTCTCTCACAGTCATGTAGGCTACAAATCCAAATTCAAGGCATCGGTTCCAGGGGAAGGTTATTTTCTGTTGGCTCTGAGAAAGGTCCTTGTCAATCCTTCTTTGGACTTGGAGCTTCTGAGGTGCAGGGACCCCGGGTACCTTTCCAAAGGATGCACTCTACTCCCAGCACTGCTTCTTTCCAGATGGTATGAGATCCTCAGGTTTCTGCTTGCTTCCCTTTCCTCTGTACTCCAAGATACTGCCTTAAGCCACAGTACAAGCTTACACACTGAGTCCTGCCCCACCAACACAACCTACATGCATCCTCTGTCATTAACATCACAGGGGCAAGGTTTAAAGCATATAGGAACATCACATAATGCCAGGAATCATGGCCTAGCCAAATCGCTACACACATGGGGGTGGGGGGTAGTTCAGTCCATGTCAGTCTTCTTCACCTTTTATATCTATTGCCGAGCCCAAGATCGGATACATACCAAATGTTAGTAATTGTCTGAAGATGCTAGAGAAAGCTAGATCACCTTAACAGTTTAGATGACCTAAAGTTGTTTCAAGTTACCTTTCCATGTTCAACCTTTGAAATCTACTTTTCATCCTCATCTGTACCTTCTTAAAGTTTCTGCGCTTTGAATCTTTTTAAAATCTCAACTTATTCCTTGGATATTAAGTTTCCAACTTACCTTATTTTCTGACCTACTTCAGACTCAGACCTAATTCCGACTCCACCAGAATTCTCTCTTCCGTTTTCCCCTTAATCTATGTCCCTTAGCCCCAGACTAGCTCTGTGTACTTCTCTGCCCACAGGTTCAGCTTCTGTTCTTGAGACCCAGGAAGTATAAGAGTCATTTCTGTAACTAATACCCTGACCTCCTGCAAGGCTATTCTTATACACTATATACACTAGACGTCCCCTGGTTAGGAGGATGGCTAGAGTAGTAAGAGCTGGGACTTTGGTTGAACTCAAGTATAATATGAGCCATCAATATGCTATAACTGGTAAAATATGACAAGCTTTTGTATAATTCATTAGCAGATGTGTACCAAATATCAAGAGATAAAATGGTCCCATTATACTTTAAATAGATTGAATCCACTTTGAATTACATGGTTGAATCTGGCCATCACATCTAAGAAGAGCAATACAAGTTTAGTCCTTCTAGAGGAAGCTAAACCAAGATATGGAAAGATTTCTAGGCTCTCTTCTATTATTGAACCCGTGTCACCCTAACAGACAACTTAGAGGAACATGAGTTTAATACTAGAATACTTGTCATGGGAAAAAGTTTTTAGAAATAGTCTGGATAGCTTTCTGAGTAAAGAATTAAGTGAAACTTTTTTTTGCTTAATGTTAGGAGAAAGCTCCTCTAAATTAAAACTATTTAAAAATAGAGTGAAGGATTATCATAGATTTTTGATGGTACATCTATCTGTATCTATATATCTATGTCCATAAATGAAGAAGTTGTTGGTCTTAAAAATTCTATCATGAAATCTCTGGCATTGTTTCTGTCACCAAGTCCATATTTTCCTACTACTGATCCTTCTTTGTTTCCAATTTTTGCATTCCAATCATCAGTAATTATCAATGTAGCCTAATTGCATGTTCTATCAATTTCAGACTACAGAAGCTGGTAAAAATCTTCAGTTTCTTCATCTTTGGCTTTGCGTTTTGGGTGTAAATTTGAATAATAATCTTCTTTATAGGTATACAGATATTGTCGTATTACTGACAGTACTGTACTTCAGGATGGATCTTAAAGTTTTCTTTGGTGATGAAAACAATACCATTCCTCTTCAAGCTTTCATTCCCTGCATAAGTAGACCATGTGATTCCTGCATGTGATAGAATACACATGAAACAAATTGGGTACAAGACACGATGGAAAAACTCAATGTCATCAGTCAAAACAAGTACAGGTGCCAACTACGGCATAGACTATCAATTGCTCACATCCATGTTCAAATTGAAACTGAGGAAAACTAGAAAAATCCAAAGTACAACCATGAGTATTTTCTACCTGAGTTTAGAGAATATCTCAAGAGTAGATTTGATGTGTTCAGCACTAATGACCAAAGACCAGACAAATTGTGGAATGACATCAAAGACGTCATCCACGAAGAAAAGAAGAGGTTATTAGAAAAGACAGGAAAGAAAGACCAAATTGATTGGCAGAAGACTCTGAGACTTGCTCTTGCATGTCAAACAGCTAAGGCAAAAGGAAGACATGATTAAGTAAAAGAACTGAAAATTTCAAAGAGAAACTCTGGAAGACAAAGTGAAGTACCATCATGACATGTGAAAAGAGCTGGAGATAGAAAACTAAAAGGGAATAAAATTCTCTGAATTTTTCACACTGAAAGAAATGATGAAAAAAATTCAAGCCTTGAATTGCAATAGTGAAGGATTCTATAGGCAAAATATTAAAGGATGTGGTAACTATCAAAAGGAGATAGAAGAAATATACAGAGTCATTATTCCAAAAAGAATTGCTCAACATTCAACCACTTTTAAGAGGTGGCACATGATCAGGAATTGATGGTACTGGAGGAATAAGAAGTTGAAGCTGCTTTGAAGGAGCTGACTAAAGACAAAGCTCCAAGAATTCATGGAATATCAACTGATATGTTTCCAGTGCTTGCTTGTCTATGCCAAGAAATGTGGAGGACAGATACCTGGACAACCAGCTGGAAGTGATCTAATTTGTGTCCATTTCAAAGAAAAGTGATTCAATCAAATGAAGAAATTATCGAACAGTATCACTGATATCATATGCAAATAAAACCTGCTAAGTATCATTCAAAAGCAGCTGCAGCAGCATACTGACAGGGAAACACCAGAAATTCAGGCTTGATTCAGAAGAGGACATGGAACCAGGGATATCATTGCTGATGTCAGATGTGTCTTGGCTGAAAGCAGAGTGTACCAGAAAGAGGTTTACCACTGTTTTATTGACTATACTAAGGCATTTGACTGTGTGGATCATAACAAATTATGGATTACATTGCGGAGAATGGGAATTCTGGAACACCTAACTGTGCTCACGAGGAATCTGTACATAGATCAAATGCAGTCATTCAGACAGAACAAGCTGCATGGCTTAAAGTCAGGAAAGGTGTGCATCAGAGTTGTGTTCTTTCACCATAGTTACTCAATCTGTATGTCAAGAAAATAATCCAAGAAGCTGAGCTACATGAAGAAGAATGGGGCATCAAGATTGGAGGATGTCTCATTTAGCAGCCTGCATTATGCAGATGACACAACCTTACTTGCTGAAAGTAAAGAGGACTTGAAATACTTACTGATGAGGATCAAAGACCTAAGCCTTCAGTATGGATTGCACCATAAAAAATCCTCACAACTGGACCAGTAAACAGCATCGTGATAAATGAAGAAAGGATTGAAGTCGTCAAAGATTTCTTTTTACTTGGTTCCACACCAACTTCCATGGGAGCAGTAGTCGAGAAATCAAAAGATGCAATGCATTGGCAAAATTTGCTGCAAAAGACCTCTTCAAAATGTTGAAAAGCAAAGATGAAAAAGTAAAGGCTAAGATGTGCCTGACCTAAACCATAGTATTCTCAATCAGCATGTTATGCATGTGAAAGCTCGTCAATGAAAAAGTAGGCAGAAGAATTAACACCTTTGAATTGTGGTGCTGGAGGAGAATATTGAACATAGCGTGGACTAACCAACAGATCTGTCTTGGAAGAAATGTAACCAGAGTGCTCCATATAAGCAAGGAGGATGAGACTACGACTTGCTTTCTTTGGACAGGCTGTCAGGGTGGATCAACCTCTGGAGAAAGACATGATGCTTGGTCAAGCAGAGGGCCAGCAAAAAAGAGGAAGACCCTCAACAGGATCAGCTGACACAGTGGCTGCAACACTCGGCTCAAGCATATCAGTGATTGTGGAAAAGGAGCATAATCAGGCAGTGTTTCATTCTGCGGTATGAAATGTTGCTATGAGCCAGGACTGACTTGACAGCACCTAACAACGACATGTCTATCAGTATCTATATCTGCCTGGTTTTCTCTCTCTCTGTGCACACACACACAAGCATACACACACACACACAACTGACAGGTTAGTGAAGTCACCCTTGAAAAAGTGCTACATACCTCATTGCTGAATGTCACTACAGTCACCTTCACAGTACCCCTCTTTGGAAGCTATGCATCAATGCCAGGGCTTAGTCTACTCTTCAAAGCAATTATGAAATTCTTTTTCTGGAATAGCCATCAGAACTATCATTGTATTACCCTTAATGTGCTGAATGTCATTAAAATGTTTTCCTTTCAGTATTTCATTTATCTTTGGTAAAGAGAAACATCAGTGGGTGGCAGATCAGGTGAGTAGTGAGGGCGTTCCAGTACAGTTATTTGTTTACTGGCTAAAAACTCCCTCATAGACAAATATACAATTAAGTTTGAACACTTGTCACAATACCAGTGGGGACAATGACCATTCCAGAAAGAGTTCCAAAATTGCTTATATATGTGTATATATATGTATATGTATATATGCATATATTGTATATATATATAAAGTGCTAAGACCCTAAAATGAAAAAACTCACTGATATGGCATTGATCCTGACTCGTAGCAACTTTATAGGACAGACTAGAACTGTTTTGTAAGGTTTCCAAGGCTGTAAATCCTTACAGAAGCAGACTGGAACATCCTTTTCCTGTGAAGCCGTGGTGTTTTGATCCACAGATCTTTTGGTTAGCAGCTAAGCACTCTAACCACTGCACCACCAGGGCTTCTCAAGAAAAGACTTTAGGTACCAGATACTTTATAGGGAATTTTTGCACTGCGAGAAAAGTTGAATCACATAACATCTTGACTTTTTCACCTTTGCTGTCCTTACAGTACATAATACGTAGATTTCCTCAGTAAGTATCTATGAATGAATGAATAAGTGAATGGATTTCAGACAAACAGTGTGGACTCTTCTAGGCATTTTTCAGTGATCTGGAGGCACTTACTAAATTTTCCCTAATTTACAAAACGAACATTAACTCATGATCGTATCACCTGCAGTGTTAGAGGAAATAACTGTGTGAATTTAAAAACAGGAAATTTAAAAATGGCAACTAAAACCCCAGTAAAATTACTTCATCAGTGGTCTTTTCTCATATTTCAAATCTTTCTGCTAAAATTTGACATTTTTTTCTAGTTACGAAGCTTTATACAGACATTTAAGGCTAAGATGCATTTTTATCTAAGAGATTAATTTTTTCTTTACTACACCATATTCAGAATCTTTATAGAGCTGTGCAACTTCTCTATGGTGTGGGTTAGATTATTTTAACTGAATGCAGTGACTTTAGTCACACTGATAAAGTCAAAGTGATTAAATAAAAAAGACCTATATCCCTATTAGTTATCAGTAGTAGCAACAGAAACAACAGCATGAATGAATACTTACCAAGCCTCAAATCATGAAATTACTCATTTTTCTTAGATTGATATGAAAGTGCCTTTGCAATGGACTTTATTGGATTATCTGCCCACAGTGCAAGGGATTACTTAGTATGACACTTCGGTGTAGCTATAGTGTTTCTGATTCACATACACAAATAAGTACATGGAACTGTAGTGCACAGATTGGTCACTTTTGCCGTCTAGCTAGGCTTAAAATCAGCCATCCAAGAGGCAGAAGGAGACGACCTCATTACCGCCTTGAAAGAAGTGTATTGTTTGGATTGACAATTGCTCCACTAAGAGACTCCCGAAACTCTGAGATGTAGAGGACTGTATCACTGAAGATGGCAAGACGTGGTGGCAGAGAAGTGGTGGCAGGAGAGACTGGCAGGATACGACACAGTGGGCTCTTAGTTCACTGAACAAGAAGGCTGAGTGCCTTCAAGCAGGAGGCTTGCTAGTAGGGTTCCCTGGGCACTTTGTTGACCTGTTGAATGGGAGAGCCTTTGTGCTGAGGCTTCCTAACAGAGTGGGGTTCCTCAGAGCACTTATCAGAAGAGCTAAAAGAACTTCATTAATACTTGCCTCAGCAGAGGCTGAGGATCAGAGAGGGGCATGCCTACAGGTATGGCTGAGAAGAGACTGCCCTGAACAAAGAACTCTATCCTGAGTGCTAATGAACCTGAATAGTACCCAATTACTTCCCTAGTAAACCCCATAATTGTGAGTACTGTCGACGAGTTCTCTGTGGCTACTGCAACAAATCATCAAATTCTACAAAGACGTAGAGAACATCATAAGAAGGGAAGTTGGTGCTAGAACTGGTAAAGATTGCAGAGAGCAGAGGGATGTCCAACTTCTAGCTCATAGCAATCATCCCTCAACTGTCAATTGTGATTCTCCATCCCCCTTATGAGTTTAGAGGAGGGAAGTCCCAACCCTGTGCCATTTTTACACTGCCCCAGTCCCCAAGCCTATCTTATTCACGGTTATGGTTACATAGACTTGAATGCACCCATGGCCAAAGCTGGATCCATCACTGCTCTTTCCCCCAGATCTTGACTTTAGATTTAGCTGTCAGGCTCTCTTGGTAGCTGCACTTGACATGTCAAGTTTCAGGTTTGCGTTTGCTGCATTTCCTAGTGTGTTTCAAAAACTGGAGGAAGCATCCCTCGATAGGCTTCTATTGTTTTTTAATGGTCTTTATAATATATATACACATATTATCAGGCCTATGCTGACTGCATGTTTGTCAGTTTGTCATACTGCAGTGGTTTGCGTGTTGCTGTGATACTGTAAGCTTTGTCACTGGTATTTCAAATATTAGCAGGGTCACCCGTGGTGGACAGGTTTTCAGCTGAGCTTCTAAACTAAAACAGAAGAAAGACCTGGAAGACTACTTCCAAAAAAACCCAACTGGCTACTGAGATCTTTATGAATGATAGCAGAATATTGTCCGATGTAGTGCCAGAAGATGAGCCACTCAGGTTGAATGGTACTCAAAATACAAATGGGGAAAGGCTACCTCCTGAATGTAGAGTCAGCCTTAATGATGTGAATGAACTCAAGCTTTCAGGACCTTTATTTGCTGATGTGGCACAAATGAAAGTAAGAAGAAATAGCTATAAATATCCATTAATAATCAGAACTTGGAATGTATGAAGTATGAATATAGGCAAATTGAAGAATGATGTTGTATTCATCAACAAAAAGAACATTTCAAGATCTCTTCTGAAGTACAATGATATCAGTGATAGGATAATATCCATACTTCTGCAAGAAAAACAAGTTAATACAACTATTATTTAAATTTACATACCAACCAATGAAGCCAAAATGAAGAAATTAAGATTTTTACAAGCTTCTGCAGTTGAAATTGATCAAACATGCAATCATGAGGCATTGATAATTACTAGTGATTGAAATGCAAAAGGTGGAAACAAAGAAGGACTGGTAGTTGAAAAATAAAGCCATGGAGATATAAATGATACAAAAGACTGCATGATAGAATTTTATAAGACCAACTAGTTCTTCACTTTAAATACTGTTTTTTTTTTAACAATGTGAATTGGGACTATATACCCACAGCTCATCAGGTGGAAAGCACAGGAATCAAATCAACTACATCTTTGGAAAGAGACAATGGAAAAGTTTAATACCATTTAAAAAAGCCGAAGGCTGACTGTGAAACAGACCATCAATTGTTCTTACACACGTTCAAGATGAAGCTGAAGAAAATTAGAACAAGTAAATGAGAGCCAAATTATGAGTTGGAGTACATCCCACTTGCATTCAGAGTGCATATCAAGAGTAGATTCAGTGCATTGAATACTGGTGAGTGAAGACCAGAAAAACTGTGGAATGACAAGGACAACATACACGAAGACAGTAAGAGTTCACTAAAAAGACAAGAAGGAAAAGACCAATTTGTGTGTCTGAAGAGACTCAGAAAGTTGTTCTTGAGTGCAGAACAGCTAAAGGGAAAGGAAGAAATGAGGAAGTAAAAGAGCTAAACAGAACATTACAAAGGGCAATTCAAGAGGACAAATCAACCTTACACTGAAATGGGCAAAGACTTGGAGATAGGAAACTAAAATGGAAGAAGACACTCATCATTTCTGAAGCTGAAAGAACTGAAGAAAAATTGAAGCCTTGAGTTGCAACTGTGAAGGATTCCGTGGGTAAGAGGTAGACATTGCAAGAAGCATTAAAAGCAGATGGAAGGACCACGAAGTCACTGTACCAAGTAAAATTACCAAAGGTTGAACGATTTCAGGGATAGCATATGATACTGAAGGAAAAATCGAGTTTGCAATAAAGGTGTTGTTTGAAAACAAAGCTACAGGAATTGATAGAATACTGTTTCAGCAAACAAATGCAGCTTTGGAAGCACTCATTCATCTGTGCCAAAAAATTTGTGCTTATTCCAAACAAGTGATTCAACAGAATGTAGAAATTATAGAACAATACACACAAGTAAAATTTTGCTGAAGACCATCCAAAAACAGCTAAAGCAGTGCACTGACATGAAACTGCTAGAAATTCAAGAAGAATTCAAAAAGAGGACATAGAACCAGGATTATCTTTGCTGATGTCATGTGGATCTTTGCTGAAAGCAGACAATACACAAGTATTTGCCTGTGTTTCATTGACTATGCAAATGTATTTCACTGCATGGATTACAAAAAGTTATGAATAACATTGCAAAGAATGGGAATTTCAGAACACTTCATTGTGATGATGAGGAACTTGCACTTAGACCAAGAGGCAATCTTTCAAAGAGAACAAGGGGATACTGTGTAGTTTAAAGTCAGGAAAGGTGTGCATCAGGGCTGTATCCCTTAACCATACTTATTCAATCTGTAGGTTGAGCAAATAGTCCAAGAAGCTGGACTGTGTGAAGAAGAACAGGGCATCAGGATTGGAGGACGTCTTATTACCTACCTGCATTATACAGACGACACAGCCTTCCTTGCTGAAATTGAAGAGGACTTGAAGCACTTATTGATAAAGATCAAAGACCAAAGCCTTCAGTACAGATTACACTTAACATAAAGTAAACAAAAATCCTCACAACTGGACCAATAAAAAACATGATAAGTGGAAAAGAAGATTGTATTTGTCAAGGATTTCATTTTATTTGGGTCTACAATCAACAACCATGGAAAAAACAGTCAAGAAATCAAAACACATCCTGGATTGGGCATATTTGCTGCAAAAAGAGCTCATTAAAGTGCCACAAAGCAAAGATGTCACAGTGAAGACTAAGGTGTACCTGACACAAGCCATGGTATTTTCAGTCACCTCATAAATGCATTCAAAAGCTGAACAATAAATAAAGAAGACTCAAGAAGAACTGATGCCTTTAAATTATGGTGACAGTGAAGAATATTGAATACACCATGGACTGCCAGAAAGAACAAATCTGTCTTGGAAGAAGTATGACTAGAATGTTCCTTAGAAGCAAAGATAGTGAAACTTTGTCTCACATACTTTGAGTAGGTTATCAGGTGAAAATATTCCTTGGAGAAAGAGACCATGCCAGGTAAAAAGGAGTCAATCATCAAAGACACAAGGAAAACATGAGCCTAAGAGACAAAAAGGACCATATAATCCAGAGACTATATCAGCATGAGAACAGAAGAACTAGATGGTGCCTGGCCGTCATCATTGACTATTCTGACAGCGAAAACAACACACAGTCCCTGACGCAGTGGGAGAAAAATGAGTATGCAGAAATTGAACTCTATTTAAAGACCAGCCTTGATGTTCTGACTGACTGGAGGGTCCCCAGAAACATGGCCCCCAGACTCTCTGTTAGCCTAGAGATAAACCGGTTTTGAAGACAACTCTTCAGGCAAATACTGACTGGACTAGACTATAAGACATAAAATGATACTGGCAAAGTGTGTTCTTTGGATTAAATACCTACATCAGGCTAACTGAGTAGGCAAGATGAGAGGGTAGAGGGGGACACAAGGTGGTTGAATAGACATGGGAAATACAAGGTGGAAAGGAGAAGTGTGTGCTGTCACACGGTAAGGGATGCAGCTAGGGTTACATAGGATTGTGTTTGCAAGATTTTTGTGTTTGCAAGGAGTGTGCTTGCAAGTTGTCTTGGACTGTAAGCTTTCACTTAATGCAAAATAAAATATTTTAAAAAAATAGAGAACCAGCAAGAAAGGAAAATCCTCAATCGCATGGATTGACATGGTGGCTACAACAATGGGTTCAAGAATTAAAATGATTTTGAGGATGACACAAGGCCAGGCAGTATTTTGTTGTGTTGTACATAGCATCTTGATGAGCTGGAGTCAACTCAATGGCACCTAGCAACAATGCTGATTGTCATTCCCTGGAGAGTATTAGTTGTGACTCTGGGTTGCAGGTAAGACTGGAGGTAGCTGATGAGAAAAATGCAAAACTTATTTTAAAGATATCAGGGCTATCTAAATCCAAGAACACGGAGCCAGACAGTGACAATGTAGGGCTAGTATCTTGCATATTGATTAAGCCTACTGCTGGGGAAATTACTGAATTAAATTATTCAATAAATAAATTGTTATCTTGGTACGGTTAAGATGGTGGAGTAGCCACACACGTCTTGTGAGCCTTCTTAACAGCAACAAAAAAAGCCCAGAAAAACAACTGATTGGATTATATAGGACGTTCTAGGACCCCTGAACATCAGGGGAAAGCTTAAAGATTGGAGTGGGTGACAGGGAGAGAAGAGCAGGTTGAGAAGCAATGACTTTGGCCAGAGTTACACCCATACCCTGTGCAGGGACACAATTTTGCCAGCTGAGCAAACCCACAGCAAGGTGGCGGAGGGCAATCAGATCAGTAGTGTGGCAAAGAGTGTGTCTTTCTCAAGGGGGAAGCTGAGCTTTGGATGGCTGCACTCACAAAACAGAAGGCTTTCAATTGAACATCGTTAGGTAAGTGGTTGTGAACTCTTGTGGATTTAAATCTTTCCCACGTGCTGATTTTTATCTCTCAGGCACTCCTCTGTCCCTTCTCTGCTTTGTACCAAGTGCTAAACTCTGCTGCTCTACCTGGGCTGGAAGTGAGGTAACTTATGCACACATTCTGAGCTATTCTTCCAGAGAATGAACCAAAGTGGAAGGAGAAAAAAAAGCGTGCCAGCTCCTCTGAGCCGGGAAATAGCCCCTACCTTTCTTAGCACACTCACAGCTCTTGTATGTGGTGACAGAGTGCTGGAATTTCTAAGGCTCCAATAATCAACTTGGCTCAAACAACCAGACTATGTGGACTCTTAAAAGCTAAATTTTATGTACATGTAAAAAAAGTTTCATACACACACACACACACTTAGCTTTTAAGTGTCCAAATAGTGTACATGAACACAATAACAAAACATAAACAAATTGCAATAATTTTCTGATGTCTTGGAGATAACAATCAATTTTTTGGCCCATAAGCTACAGTTTGCTGACCTCTGCTCTCGAGAAACTCGTAAGTGTGCACCAGGAGAAATTTTGTAGAAGTTCTTCTGCCGACATTGTTCATAATATGAAGCCTCTCAAATGGTCTTCTCCAATATAATAGTTGCACACACTGTTTTATAGTCAGCTAGTTAAATATTATGTAGTTTTTGGAACCCTGAAAAAAAAATTCCAAACAAAAAATGTCCTGACCCAGACAGCTTCACTGGAGAATTCTACCAAACTTTTAGAGAAGAGTTAATATAACTATTACTAAAGACATTTTAGAGCAGAGAAAAGGATGAAATGCTCCCAAATTCATTCTATGAAGCCACCTTAACCCTGATACCTGAACTAGGTAAAGATAGCACAAAGAAGGAAAATTGTAGACGAGTATCATTCATGAACTTAGATGTTTCAACATTAGAAAAGCAATGTAGTAAACACATAAATAAAAGAATCACTTGATTTTGTCGGTTGATAAAAAAAAGGGCATTTGACAAAGACCAACACTTATTCATGATAAAAACTCTCTGCAGAATAAGAATAGAAGGGAAATTCCTCAACATAATAAAGGGTATGTATGCCAGGCCCACAGCCAACATCATCATAAATGAAGAGTCTGAAAACCTTGTCCTTGAGCATGGGAACCAGACAAGAATGCCCGTTGTCACCACTCTTATTCAACCTTGTGCTGGAGGTTCTAATGAGAGCAATCAGGAAAGATAAATAAAGGACACATCTAAATTGGTAAGGAAGAAATAATAGTATCTCTATTTGCAAATTATGTGGTCTTATACACAGAAAATCCTAAAGAAAGAAACAAATAAAAAGCCTACTGCAACTAATAGAAGAGTTCAGTAAAGTATCAGGATTTAAGATAAACATATGCAAGTCAAGTGGATTCCTTTACACGAACAAAGAGACCATCAAAGAGAAAATCACCAAATCAGTATCATTTACAATAGTCCCGAGAAAATAAAATACTTAGGAATAAATCTAACCAGAGATGTGAAAGACCTATACAAAGAAAATTGTAAGAATCCACTGCAAGAAACCAAAGGAGACCAACATAAGCAGAGAAATCTACCTTGCTCATGGACAGAGAGGCTTAACATTGTGAAAATGTCCGTTCTACCCAAAGAGGTCTATAGATACAATGCAATCTCAGTACAAACTCCACTGTCATTTTTAAAGAGATGGAGAAACTTCATACTGAAAGGGAAAAAGCCCCAGATAGGTAAAGCATTACTGGAGAAGAAGAAGAGCAAAGTGGGAGGCCTCACATTACCTGTATTTAGAACATATTACATGACCACAGCAGTCAAAAGAGCCCATTACTGGTACAAAAATAGACACAAAGGTCAATGAAACAGAACAGAGAGTCCAAATACAACACCACCAACCTCTGAGCAGCTGATATTTGACAAAGGCCCAAACAGGCACTTCACTAAAGAAAACAAGAGAGGAAATGCTTACAATCATTAGCTTTTTAGAGAAATTCAGATTAAAACAAGGTTGGCATTAATCCAAACAACACAAAACAGTAAATGTTGGGAAGGCTGTAGAGAGACTGGAATGTTTCTATACTGCTGTTGGCAATGTAAAATGGTACAATCACTTTGGAAATCAATTTGGTGGCTTCTTGAAAAGCTACAAATAGAAATACCATATGATTAAGCAACCTCACTTCTTGGAGTATATCCTAAAGAATTAAAAGCTGTCACATGAGTAGATACATGCACACCAACGTTTATTGCAGCATTGTCCACAATAGCAAAAAGATGGATCCAACATAGTTACCCATCAACAGATAAATGGAATCTAACATAAATGGTTCTAACATAGGTGCTCATCAACAGATAAATGGAATACTATACAGCTATAAAGAAACATCTGGGAAACATCTGATAACATAGAGTAATCTGGAAGACATTATGCTGAGTGCAATTTGTTGTCAGAGAATAAATATTGTATGAAACCACTATTACAAAGACTCAAGAAAAGGTGTAAACACAGAAGATAGTAACTTTTGATGGTGATCAGGGTAGGGAAGGAGGGAGAGGTGTATTCATCAATTAGATGGGAATTTAGTTAAGTGAAGGAAGTACAACATGCAGAAGGAAGATTAATACTGCTGGACTACACCAAGAGATGTGAGGTTTCTTAATTACAATCCAATATTTTGAAGGTCAGAGTAGGAAGTGCAGGGGTCTGGGAACCATGAGTTCAGGGAGTGTCTGGGTCAACTGGCATAATGAAGTTTTTTTAAGAAAATATTCTGTATCTTTTTGGTGAGTGGCATCTGGGATCTTAAAAGCTAGCAAGCTGTCATTTATGTGGTGTTGATTGGTCTCAATCCACTTAAAACAGAGGACAACAAAGGACACTGTGGTGGTCAGGATTATGCCAACTTGGCTACTACATGTTTGGCTGCTGTATCAAGTGGCAGGGCAGGGCCTGTGGTGGCTTCCCGTCTATCAGCTCTCATCTCTCCATCTTCCACCACCTACTTCCTGTCTGCTCATGCAGCCAGCAGCTCCTGCTCTCTCCTGGCTTCTAGTTCTTGGACTTGAACTAGCAGCTGTTGGATTCATAAACCCTTACAGCCAGCACTTGAGAGGCCTGTTCCCTGACCTGCCGATCCTGAGTCTGCCGGCCTCTGCAGCTCCGTCTTACAGTCAGCTTGGGATCCGCTGACCTATACAATTGGTGATGCAGAACTTTGGTCTCTGACCTGCTGACCTTGGATTCACCAGCTCCCGTTGCCACATGAGGCTTGTGTGAGGACTTGGGACATTCAGCTTCTGCAACTGCATGAGCTGTTTCCTTATATATAGATCTTTCCTTGCACATATACCTGTTACTGCTTTTGCTTCCCTGGTAAACCTAGCCTAAGACAACTTGGTACCAGGAGTGGGGTGTGTCCCAATATTCCGTCTAAAGTGAAGGATAAGTTACTGCACCTGGCTGCTCTGACAACTAGAAAAGAGGCACAGCCCCTTAACTGGTCTCTTTGGATTTTGGAGGTAATATATTCCTCATCTGGGTGTGCTACTTTGGCCTATTTATCATGCGTCTTGAAAGGCTGCTATTTTTGAGTGGGGCCAAGAACAAGAGAAGGCTCTGCAACAGGTTCAGGCTGCTGTGCAGGCTGCTCTGCCACTGGGGGCATATGATCTAGCTGATCCAGTGGTGCTTGAAGTGCTAATGGCAGACAGAGATGCTATCTGGAGTCTTTGACAGGCCCCTATCAGTGAATCACAGGCAGACCTTTAGGATTCTGGAGCAAAGCTCTGCCATCCTCTGCAGATAACTTCTCTTCTTTTGAAAAACAACTTTTGGCTTGTTATTGGGCCTTACTGGATATTGAATACTTAACCATGGGGCACCAAGTCACCATGCATCCTGAGCTGCCTATCACAAACTGGGTGTTGTCTGACCCACAGAGTCATAAATTTGGACCAGCACAGCAGCACTCCATCATTAAATGGAAATGGTATATACAAGATCGGGCCCATGCAAGAACTGAAGGCACAAATAAGTTGCATGAGGAAGTGGCCCAAATGCCCATGGTCTCCACTCCTGTAACATTACCTTCTATCTCCCAGTTTCTACCTATGGCCTCATGGGAAGTTCATTAAGACCAGCTGACAGAGGAAGAGAAAACTTGTGCCTGGTTTACAGATGGTTCTGTGTGATATACTGGCACCACTCAGAAGCGGACCGCAGCAGCACTACAGCTCCTTTCTGGGACCTCTCTGAAGGACAGTGATGAAAGCAAATCCTCCCAATGGGCAGAACTTCGAGCAGTGCATCTGGTTATTCACTTTGCTTAGAAGGAGAAATGGCCAGATGTGCAGCTATATACCGATTCCTGGACTGTGGCCAATGGCTTGGCTGGTTGGTCAGGAACTTGGAAAGAACATGATAGGAAGATTGGTGACAAGGATTTATGAGGGAGAGGTGTGTGGATAGACCTCTCTGAATGGGCCAAAGAAGTGAAGATATTTGTGTCTCATGTGAATGCTCATCAGAGAGTGACCTCAGCAGAGGATGAGTTTAACAATCATGTGGATAAGATGACATGTTCTGTGGAAACCAAGCATCCTTTTCCCTGGCTACCCTTGTCATTGTTCAATGGGCTCATGAACAAAGTGGCCATGGTGAGAGGGACAGTGGTTATTCATGGGCCCAACAACATGGACTCCCACTCACCAGGGCTGACTTGGTTATAGCTACTGCTGAGTGCCCAATCTGCTAGCAGAAGAGACCAACCTGAATCCTCAATATGGCACTATTCCTCAAGGTGATCAGCTGGCAACCTGGTGGCAAGTTGATTACATTGGACCACTTCCATCAAGGAAAAGAAAGCATTTTGTCCTTATTGGAATAAATACTTACCCTGGATATGGATTTTCCTTCCCGGCATGACATATTTCTGCCAAAACTACCATATATAGACTTACACAATGCTTTATCCACCATCATGGTATCCCACACAGCATTATCTCTGATCAAGGGACCCACTTTACAGCAAATGAAGTGCGGCAGTGGGCCCCTGCTCATGGAATTCACTGGTCCCACCATGTTCCCCATCATCCTGAAGCAGCTGGCAAGACAGAATGACGGAATGGCCTCCTGTAGACACAATTAGGTTGCCAGCTAGGTGGCAATACCTTGCAGTGTTGGGAAATGTTCTGAAGGTAGCTGCATATGCTCTAAACCAGCATCCAATATATGGTGCTGTTTCTCCTGCAGCCAGGATTCATGGCTCCAGGAATCAAAGGGTAGAAATCAGAGTGGCACCACTCACTGTTATCCCTAGTGACCCACTTGCAAGATTTTTGCTTCCTGTCCCCATGACTTCATGCTCTGCAGGTCTAAATGTCTTAATTCCAAAGAGAAGAATGCTGCCACCTGGAGATATATCAATGATTCCACTGAACCGGAAGCTAAAATTGCCAGCAGGCCATTTTGGACTCTTTGTGCCTCTGAGTCAACAAAGAAGTGAGTTACAATACTGGCTGGTGTGATTGATGCTTACTATGAAGATGAAATTGGATTGACATTACATAACAGAGGTAAAGAAGAGTATGTTTGGAATGCAAGAGATCCCTTTAGAATGCCTCCTAGTACCACCATCAAAGACACGAGGAAAATATGAGCCCAGGAGACAGAAGGGGCCATGTGATCAGGAGGCTACATTAGCATGACACCGGAAGAACTAGGTGGTGGCTGGCCTCCACCAGTGGCAGTCCTAACACAGAACCCAGTGTACAGTCCCTGATGTAGTGGGGGGAAAATGTAAGTGCAGGGCTAGAACTTGATTGAAAGACCAGATTTGATGGTTGGATATCCTGGAAGGTCCCCCTCAGGATGTGGTGTCCACACTCTCTGCTAGCCCATAGCTGAATCTAGCACCAGAGCCAACTCTCCAAACAAAGACGGGACTGGACTGTAAGACATAGAGTGATGCTCATGAAGTGTGTGCTTCTTGGCTTAAATATACACATGAGGCTGTGGGTGCAGTTCTTATGCATAGGGAAGAAGGGAGAGACAAGAATGGGAGACAAGAGTTGATTGAATGAATACAGGAAGTACAGTGTGGAAAGGAGGAGTATACTGTTACAGGATGGAGGGAGCGGCTAGTACGGGTGGGTTTTATATGGCAAATTTACTTGGATTGTAAACTTTCACTTAAGGCACAACAAAATATTCATAAATAAAAAAATAAAGTTTTTTCTTACTTCTTTAATATCTTCAACAATTTCTGACCTTTTTTCTTTTCAGGTCTAATTTCAAGTATGTTTATGAAGACTGTCCTACCTGAGATCTTATCTTTATAAACCCCATTGTCTTATTTTCCATCGATATTATAAGCTTATTCATCAGGTATTTTATCAGTCTCTGTAACACAGAATTCCTATTAACTATGCCTCTTTTGATAAAACAGTACAATGATATTACTTGGGTTCCCTAAGATTCCAAAACTGCTTCCTGAGTTATTTCAAAGAAATTAAATAGACTATGATTATGTGCTTATTGTTTCTTAAGTCTGTAAAACTGTAAATTTCTGTTTGCAACATATGATGATAGGGGATTTTTAGAGAAGCAAAACCACAGTACTATGACAGGGAGTATGTAATATTACGCATTTGTAAAAACCTACAGAACCATACAAGACAGCAAACCTGAATGTAAACTATGGGTTTTAATTAATAAAAACACATCAATGTTACTTCATCGGTTTTACCAAATGTTCTTATTACACTAATGTAAAATAGTAACAGAGGAAATTGTTGTGAGGGGGGAAAGGGATATGTGGGGACTCTGAACTATCAGTTCAATTTTTCTGTAAAACTCAAAACTAGCATTAGAAACAGTCCATTAATTAAAAAAATCTTATTTACTAGAATGTTTAATTAATACGAGCAATAGCAGATTACTACCTGCGCTTTATCAGAAACTCATATGAGTCGGAATTGACCCGACGGTAGTGAGTGTGTGGTGTGTGATTGCCAGAAACTAGGTGAGCTCCGTGCCACCAGATGGCAACCTCACCTAATTCCGTGTGTGGATGCTTGCGACTCTGGAAAGGTGGCGATCTGGTCTTGTTAGCTGCTGTTGAGTACGTTCTTCCTCATGGCCACCTCGCGGGTGCAGAGTAGAAGTACTTCATTGGGCTTTTAAGGCTTTGTGTTTTCAGAAGCAGATAACCAGGCACCTCTGGGTGGGTTCACCTGCCAACTTTTTAGCTAGAAGTCAAATATGTAATCATTTGCACCACCCAGTGAGAGTCAGTATGGGTCAGAATCAACTCGATGGCAGTGGGTTTGGTTTGGGGGTTAGTGAGTCCCAAATGTAGAGAAAGAGAAAAAAACTTACAGATAAGAAGATATACTTGGAAAACTACAGTAAGCACACACATGCCCACAACCTTCTGAGACACTATTCATCATTACTTGTTTCTGAAAACCTGCTTCATTTGATAATAAGAACATATTTATTGTTCTCTGCTTGATTTTTTTTATCTGTCTTGGGATGGTTATTTTTAATCCCTGCTATTGCCTCATTGTTGTCTGATGTAATAACTGAAGCATATTTTTAGGTTTAAAGATTAATGTGGGAAATAAGGCACTACAGTATTTGTAACTCACTGTCTAAAATTGAAAAGCAGACTTGACATACTGATAATACGTACAGATTGTCCTGTTTTAATGATTCACTGAGGAGTTTATTCTGTTATCTTCCTTGGTCCCTTCCCTGCTGTTGTTACAGAGTTCCCATGGTCTAAGCCAAATTCCAAATGTTAGAGGGGAGACCCATTTCCTCCTCTTTTTGTCTTTGGTAGAAGAAAATTTTGTTATATTCTGTCTTGGTCCTTTACTTTTCTAGTGAAATAGTATAGATTCCTTTTCACCTCTTTTTAGGCATCCTGTGACATTGCTGCTTTCCAACTTTCCTATTATTTTGTTGCCCTCTTCTAAAAGAAACAGAAAAAACAAACACGATATAATTATTCTAGTGTTGCTTTTATTTTCAGCACCCTCTCACCTACACTCTTGCGCTGGTTTCCCACTTGTCATGCCAAGAAAGGTTAATTTGCGGTTCCCAGGTGAAGTGTTGGATGTTTTCTTGTTTTGGTTTTAATTCAAATGCAAACTGAGCTAGGCCTTCCGTCTGAATTCGTGCTGTTTTCCAGTCCTTCAGCAGAACAGGAAAGCAGTTGCCAGATGCACGGCATATCATTGTCTGAAATCAGGATTGGATGCCTTGCATTTTCAAAGGCATCACCAGGCAAGCCTCAGACCTCTCCCTCCTGAAGGCTCTTTGCTGGGCAGGCAGCTAACAGAGTCCAGCTCGCAGAGGCGGGTGAGGGGAGGAGCCTTTGAAGTTGGGCGGCTGCTGCCCTCAGTGGAACACACCATCCACACATTCATCACTAATAATATCTCATGAAGACAATCTTTCCTGGGAGATAAATCAGGCAGCCACGGCAGTCTGTGACAATCTTCCACACCACGCGTCCCACTGCAAATATGTGGGCATTAAGGAGTGTGTTTTCCTGGCCCGGGACTTGCAAACCAGCTCTGCCCTGAGACCTATCTATCAGCAGCCTCAGGACCCGTGGCAAACACATGTTGCCTAGTCAGTGCCATGTCTTTTCTGCTCCAACAAGACAACCTCCAGTTCAAACAAGAACAGGATATAGTTGGACTAAAGGAGATTGCTGCAAACATCACGCACGGCAGGTCATCATAAAAACACATTTTCTTTGGCCAAAGGTTGCTTGTCCTCTTCCTCCTTTCCCTCAATCTTTGGGCTTTTGATGCGAATGAAAAAGAAGCAAGACAAGATCTGTTTTTCTCCTTCTATCTTCGGCAAGGACTATGGGAAATAATTGGTCCCTCTAGTGGTTAGCTTATTAAATATTAATTACCAAGTAAGAACAGAAAGTTCATTTTCCAGTTACTCTACTCTGCTCACACCAAAGCAGTATTAACCCAGCCTGTTGCCAGCCAGCGGATTCCAACTCACAGTGACCCTGTGGGTTTCCAAGGAGTAGCTGGTGAATTCCAATCATTAACTTTTCCCTTAGCAGTCTAAGGCCTAACTGCTGTGCCACCCAGGCTCCAAAGGAGTATTTGATGTATAATAGTTGTTATTGCTGTGTGCTGCTGAGTTGATTCCAACTCATGGCAACCCTGTAGGACAGAGTAGAACTGCTTCATAGGGTTTCCTGGGCCGTAATCATTGCAGGGGTAGATTATTGGGTCTTTTCTCCCACAGACCACTTGATGGGTTCAGACCTCTGACCTCTCAGTCAGCAGTGGAGCACTTGCCGTTGAGCCATCACAACTCTACTGTAACAGTAGTCAGCACTAGCACTGTACACTAGTGTGAGTGCATATTCTTTCACTATGCTAGGCATATGTGCTAGGCATTTGGGTATTGTCATGGTTGGAATTGTGTCCCCCCAAAAATGTGTGCAGCCACGTGGCTGGGATATGGTTCCCAGTATCTTGGGACTGTCCTCCATTGTGTGGTTTTGCTAACCTGTATGTTAAAGGATTAGGGTGGGGCTGTGAATTCCTGCTGTGGGGGAAGTTTCCCTGGAGTATGGCTTGCTCCACCCTTAATGCTTTTAGCTTGCAAGGAATAAAAGGAAAAAGAAACAAAGGACAATTTGAGAACCTTGCTACCATCAAGCAAGCAGCACCGGGAGCAGAGCGTGTCCTTCAGACCAGAGGTTCTTGCGTGAGGACACTCCCTGGACAAAGACTGATGCAATACCGGACTTTCCACCAGAGCCAACAAGGGGAAAGTCTTTCCCTGGAGCGGACACCCTGAATATGGACTTGCAACCTACTGGACTGTGTAAGAATAAATCTTTCTTTGTTAAAGCCATCCACTCTGTGGTATTTCTGTTAGAGCAGCCTAGCTGACTGAAACAGGTATATTACTTGTTTTAGTCAGCTAGTGCTGCTGTAACAGAAATACCAGAGTGGATGGTTTTAGCAAAAGAAAGTTTATTCTCACACAGTCTGGTAGGCTACAAGTTCAAATTCAGGGCTTCCGCTGCAGGGGAAGGTGTTCCTTGTGTTCCATCAGTCTTTGTTCAGGGAGCATCTTGGCACAGGAACCTCAGTCCTAAAGGGCATGCCCTTCTCCTGGTGCTGTTTTCTTGATGGTGTCAACTCTCTGTGCCAAATTTTTCCCTTTGTAGCTCAAGAGATAACCTCAAGGCGCAAGCACACTTACACATCTAATCTTGCTCCACCAACGCAACTGCTGCCCATCAGCCCTCTTTAACAACACAGAGGCAGGAATTCCAACAGGGAGGAACATCACACAATGCCAGGAATTATGGCACAGCCAAATTATTTCAGATTTTTTTAGGGAGTGCATTCAATCCATGACATCCCATGTGCTAGGCGCTTGGCATATATTACATCATTTATTTAATTTTTAAAACTTTTTTAGGTCAATATTATCATTATTCTCATTTTATAGTTAAAGAAACCAAAGCTGGGAAAGTGTAAGAAATTTGCCCAAGATTTCTTAGCCTAGGTTACAGAGGGGGTCCTCAGGTGCAGCAAACAATTACTGTAGTTGGCTACTAACCAAAGGCTGGTGCTTTGAGTCCACTCAGAGGCTCTGTAGAAGAAAGCCTGGTGATGTCCTGCAAAATCGACCATGGGTTTGTTGTGTTTCTGTGTTTTGTCTGTATGTATGTGTGTGTTTTAAGCTACAAAGAGCTGTATTCTTAACTGCAGTGTAGCACGGACTTAAGTATTATACAAGAATAGAACATGTATACGGCTACTCCATGGTTGGTTCTCTATTACCACTCACTAATCTATAGTTCATTTAAAATTCTATGCTGTAAAAATAGGTGTCATGTCTTGCCAATTTCTCTAGCCTAAGGAAAATTTCAGAATCTACTCAAGTTTTGACTTCATGGACCGAGGACGGGTTTCAGGCTCAAGAGACCAGATTCCAGTTTCTGGAGTGGTGAATGACCCTTGTTCATCGTCTATCTCCCATGCCCTGGACTCACACAGCAGCCATAATGCGGTAGCACTAGGGGCAGAGAGGTGGTAAGTCTCCCAGAATGGTGGGGTGTGATGTCAGCCTTCCAGGTCAACACTAAGTTTCTTGAGCTGCATGGCATAAAGCCTCTTACTCTAAATTAGGACACTGTGCACAATGGCAGATGAACATAAATTAATCAATAAATTTTAGAGATTGTGCCCTGCTGGTAGGGTGGTTAAGACCTCCAGCAATCTATGGCTGCTAACAAAAAGGCTGGCAGCTCAAATCTACTAGCCACTCTTTGGAAACCCTGTGGTGCAGCTCTCCTTTGTCCTTAGGGCCACTACGAGTTGGAGTGTACTCAACAACAGTGAGTTTGGTTTATCTTTTCTGCTCATTATTATTATTATTTTGGTGGACTACCTGCTCAAATCCTTGCTTAACTCTGCTGAAGATGGAGAAGGAATATGAAACACGGCTACAGATCTGGATTTGGTTATGAGCCAGTAGGACAGGACTTGAGGCATCACGGTCAGTCCAGATTGTCCTGGATCCCTGGAACAAGCCAGTCACCCCTAGGAGCACACTTTGCTTTCTCTTCCATCAGAAAAAATATCCATAGTTTATAGCAGCAATTTCTCAAATGTTTTGATATTAGAGTTGTTTATGCTCTTAAATATTATTGAGAAAATAAAAGTGTTTATGTGGGTTATAGCTAATGATATGTACCATATTAGAAGCAAAAATGGAAAAAAAAAATTTAATTTATTTATTAATTTATTTTAAAAGCAGTAATAAATTTACTACACACAACATATTTTTGTGAAAATGTATCCTCTCCCTCAAGTGGAGAGAAAAGTTAGAAGTGACTTTCTTAAATCTCTTCAATAAATGACTTACTAAGCTAGATTCTCAGATTGAGTTCTTCATTCAGTCTGTTGTGTTATATTATTTTGATTGAAATATATAAAGAAAATCCAGCCTCTCACAGACATGTGGTTCAAAAAGGCCATCCCAGCAAATTCTCTGAAAGGTAGATTCCCCCTAGAGGACCTCAGACTAGACTTAGAGACCACTGGTCTATATTCAATCTTACATGATGGGGTATTGTTCTATGATTATGTATGGGTACAAATTCAGAAATGCTGTATGACTATAGGTGGCCAATTAGGCAGTTACCTGAGTGGCAGGGTTTTAGGAGCATAAACAGGTTCTGCGGCACCCAGAGTATTTCCCTATTACTGTTTTCTCTTGGTGCACTCTTCATTAGTCTTTGAGATAAGACACTGAATACTCTGATTAAAAGAAAAATGTACCCATCATCATTTAAATAAATCTTTAAGTGGCATAAATGTGCAAGACCCAGGTTTAGCAACATAAATATGAGTAGCCAGCTAGAGAGAATAATAGAACAATTTAGTAGTGAGCAGTTCTCTGAGAGAATGGAAAACAGGACAAGGAAATGCTGATGGGACAGAGAACAGCGGCAGAAAAAATTCTGAAGAGGCTGTCATCAAAGACTGGTTCAGGCCAGTGTGGAGGTGGTCAGCATGGCATAACTTGAGAAACATCTGGAATTCTCACTAGAGGGAAAAACTGCCTTTGAAACTCCTCTTTTAAAATGAAAACCTGAACACTTCTTTCAACCACCATGAAGACTGCTATTACAACTAGTGGATCCTGCTACCTGTGTCAGTCAACATTCCTCTGAAGAAACAGAAGCAATAAGATTTACATTTGTTAAGACATTTATTGCAAGAAACTGGCGAATGTAATTGTGGAGGCTGATAGGCAAGTCTGAAATCACAGTGCAGGCCGTTAGGAAGGTCAGGCTGGAAACTCTTCAGCCAGAGCTGATACTGTAGTCCACAGGTGGAATGTTGTCTTCTTTAGGGAAACTTGAATTCTATTCTTAAGTCCTTTTCATTGATTAGATCAGGCCCACCCAAATTATCTAAGATAATCTCCATATGTAAAAGATCAATTGGTTGTAGATGTTAACTGCATCTGTAAAATACTCTCAAAGCAACAATCACATTAATATTTGATCAAGTAACTGGCCATTGTAGCCTGGCCAAGTTGACATATAGTGCCATCACCCTTGGCCTTACTATGAATTTGGTTGATCAGCTTCTTCCTTCCTAAAAATGCTTATAAATTAAAATTCTTAAAAATCCTTAGAAACATGGGAGGACAAAGGAAAATGTGGAATAAGAGGGAAAAAAAAGTCTGTAGACAGGTAAAAGGAGAATGGAGAAGATACATAGAATGAAAACAAGGAAATTGCCACAGAGAAACACCGAAAATTTTAAAAAGAGGGAATAGAAAGAGAAGAGGGAGAGGTGACTATACGTAAGTTAAACTGCTTTCTTCACTAATTTGACAGTATCACAGGGATAATCACTATTCACAAATGTTCATTTCCTTACCTTAGAGCTGAATGGCGTAACTGTCATACTTGCCAGGTAGCTCTTGTGAGGCTCCCAGTCTGAAATTGACTACTCCCGATCCTGATTGGAGTTGACCTCTGGACTAGAACCTCCTCATGCCGTGCTTATTGGTTCTTCCAAATTTGACCTTAGGGAAAATGTATGACTCCTCTCCCCTCTTGGTCAAGATCCTCAAGTTTATAGTCCGACTATGTAATAACCCCAGACCAAACTCACTGCCATCGAGTTGATTCCAAGTAGAGTAGAACAGCCCCAGAGAGTTTCCAGGGAGTAACAGCAGTGGGTTTGGTCTTTGGTTATTACATGGTTTGACTACAGAATTGAAGACTTTGACTAAAAGAGGAGAGAGGTCACCCATTTTCTCTAAGGTCAAATTTGGAGGAATTAGTAGCATATGATAAAGAGATTGTAGCCCAGAAGTAAACTTCATTGAGGATACAAAGTAGTAAATTGCAGGTCATGAGCCTCAAAAGAGATTACCTAATAGGTAGCCTCTAACATATTGCCAACAAACCCTGCATTCTGGTATTTACACACACGGAGTCAGGACTGACTCAGTGGCAGTGGGTTTGGTTGGGGAGTATGAGTGAAGACCAGACCTAGTAGTGACTCTCATCTAAAGAAGGATGGTGAAGTTCTGTTCCAAGATTAGTTTTTGAAATCTGTGACTTCCGTCTTGCCAGCTCTCTCACGGTCTCTTTCAATCTTCTCTCTTACTTGTTCTCATAAAGTGAGCTGTCCTATTATGAGCTGCTCTATGGAGATGCCCATGTGGCAAGAACTGAGGGTAACCTTTGGCTAACAGCTAAAGAGAAGCGAAGCCCCCAGACCAACCACCCATAAGGAAACGAATCCTGGCAATAAACATGTGGGTGAGCTTAGAAATAGATCCTTGCCAAGGTGAGCCTTGAGATTACCAGCTTCAGGCAACACCTTGATTGTAACTTTGTGAGAGATCGTGGGCCAGAGGAACCAGCCAAACTGCACCTGCCTTTTTCACCCACAGAAACTGTGAGATGATAAAGTTGCTTCCAGTCACTACGTTTTGGGATGGTTTGTTATATAGCAGTCAATAATCAGCATGGATTTCCTGAATTTAAATCCCACTACTTACTAGTTGTGTGATCTTGGACAAGAAACTGAAATTCTGTGCCTCAGTTCATTCATTTGTAAAAGGTGGATGATGACAACAGTGAGCATGTACGGCTGCTGTAGGACTAAATGATTTCATACATGTAAACCATGCTGGGTACATGGCAAATGCACAGTAAATTTAAGCTTACTATTATTAATTTTAAAAAAACAAAGCAAGGCGTTAGGGGCAGGAAGGGACAGGGACTGGACAAATGGACACAAGGAGGCAGAGGTGGAAAGGGGAAGCATGCTGTCACAATGTGAGGGTTGTAACCAATGTCACAAAACAATGTATGTATACGTTTTTGAAAAAGAAATTAATTTGAGCTGTAAGCTTTCAACTAAAACACAATATAAAAATATAAAAGGAAGAAAAAAATTATAGTCATCATAAAAAGTTCAGACAAAGATCACTTTGGGTATCTTTCTGAAGAGAAGCCCAATGCCACTGCTGGGCCATTGAGAATAAGTGCTGCCCCTTGGGGAGTCAGCCCTGACTTTTTAACGTGAGCTTCCTAAGCTACTGCAAGCTTCATGCAGCTCTAAACTTGGAATGGCATGTCCCGTACTATATAGGTGGGCCCAGAGAGCTCAGTGCTTTACGGAGCCTGGAATATCCCAGAACATTTGGAAGCATTTAGGAAGCATTCTCCACAGACCTCTTTTCATGTCTGATCCATTGCGTCATGTTGTGATTTTACCCGAGGATTTTCAGTGCCTGAGCTGAAAGCTGCTGTACAAACGGAGAGGGCGTTGGAGAGCTATCCCTGTACTATCTCTGAGCAGATTCTGGTCTGCCCTGCCTTCAGTTAGCTCAGTTACGGGTGTCTGTTAAAGGGCAAGGCCAAGGTAAAGGACCATCAGTAATTATTCCTCTTTCCATGGCTGTAAATCAAAGCTAACATATGACTCATTCTATTTTTCTAAGCTTTTATATCAGGAATGAGTGAATGAATGCTTGAATAGATGGTATGGTAACATATCCATTATAGCGAAAGGAAACTTCAGGTATTGAGTACCTTTAATTAAAAAAAAAAATTGTTGAAAGGTAACAGAATGCTGAGCATTAACTGAATAAGTCTTGCAGTTTTGTATTGCAGAAATGGAGCTGAACTCAGAGCTCAAGGAATTCTTCCAGTCCTAGAGATCCAAGAATGTCACAAATGCACCATCTGTTGACCCAGGCAAAGAAGCTATCACTCAAATGAATTTCAATCCATTATGTCTTGTCCCTTCCCAATCTGTTTTCCATAAGCTTGCAGCAGCTGCTGGGATAGATACAGCCTCCAAAACAGTCCCCATAGCTGTGTTGACATGGGGGAGAATAAACAATCAAGCGCTTCAACTCAATTTTCGGAATCTAATTTGATCACCCCAAATTAATTAAGAGTTTCTTTACTTCTCTTGGCTAGAAATGAGGCATCAAGATACAGCGATCTGAAATCACAGACCAGAGTGCAAAGCCCAGCTTAATCATGAAATTTCGGGGAATTCCTTAACCTAACTCTCAGTCTCTGGGTCTTCAAAATAAGAGTAAAATAACCCCACTTCACTGGATTGTTGATAGCTATTATAATGATATAAGAGATGATGTTTGAGGTAGAAGGTTACAGCAGAGGTAAAGAGAGGTTGAAAGCCCTATCTAGTTCTGGGAATAGTGGTTTTAGAATATTAACTAAAGCACTTTGCATATGCCAGCCTAACCTAACTAAGCAGCAGTCACGGCTCCTAGGCTTCAACTTTGAAAGCCGGTATCTAGATCAGGGGAGTTCTTGGGCTCAATCCATGTGTTGCTACCACCAATCATTCTACTCAGTGGAGCCCATTCTGACTTCCCCAACCAGGGTCAGTCTCACTTCTCCAAGCTACTTACGTGGTTTTTTTTTGTTTTGTTTTGTTTTGTTTTGTCTACTGCACTCACTCCCAACTTGGCAAGTCCTAACTTCGTTGCTTTTACTTTAACTTACTATGTTTATATTTTGTCTCTGAAGCCTGGTCACAGTTCATTAAGGGCAGGAAGTGGATATTTTTAACTTTTTTGAATCACTCACAGTTGTAGACACACTCCACAAATTGCTCTGTGAATCCTATAATTCTGTAGATGTGACTCAGAGATGCCCTGAAATGAGAGTACTGGAATACAGTGCCAAATCTTGGACTCACAGACCATACTCTCTCCCACTAACTTCCTGTAGAATAGCTCTGCTTTCATCTGTTCTGCATTTGGACTTCAGTGCTAATAATGATGACAGCATATTTATTGAGTACTGTGGTAGACCTTATTACCCAAGGACCATCACTGATGGGCACGTTCCAGGCCAATTTCCAACTCCCATGTGTGGGCTTTCCTATATAGATGGAGAAGGCCAGAAGAGCCAGAGACGAGCACTCCTGGGAGCAGACTTTGATCATCGACTGTCTGGTGTTAGCATATACGTATTTCAGTTTCTTTGCTCTTCTGGTGGGTAACTCTGAGGTAGGTGTCCCCGTGGTTCCCAGAGTTCCTTGGTGAGATTAGGCTGTACTCAACTTACAGTGGTAATTGTCTTGATAACTTACCTTTGTACTGACTTCCTTCCCTTTCTGATATGATTCCTTATTGGTACTTCCCAGCATCACCTCTCAATTCCTTGGCTCAGGGAAACCAGAAATTGAGGTAACATTTGTTTGTTACCACTCAGTATTCTAAAAGTTGTACAGATACTGACTCTTTCAAAACTTTAATAAGCATATTAGAAACTTTTGTTTTCATATTACAAATAAACAAATTGAACCAAAGAAGTGTAAGTGTATTACCTGAGTTCACAGAGCTAGTGGTTAAGTCTTGGTACCAAGATTCAAACTGAGTCGGATGTATAAAAGACAAAATAAATTCATCTAACAAAGAGTCTTCTTCTAACAACTGACCGAGATTTGAAACACTTAGACACAAAGGCAAGATTCAGAAGATAATGATAGAAAATTTGTTTTGCCAAGAACTTATGGAGGGAGCTATGACTCTGTAATGTGCATAAGCAGATTTCAAAGTCCAAGTGTTAGTTAGAAAAGTGAGTTTGGAACTTGAAAAAGCTGATGATGAAGATCTGGGCATAGGGATGGTGACTGAAATGACACAAAAGGATAACCTTTGAGTTATAGAGAACAAAGGAGATTCAGGATTGGACTCTTGGGAATGCCAGTTTCTGACATTGCAGTGAAGAAGAGAAGCCAGCACAAGAGACAGAAAAGGAACACTCAAAGAGGGAGGAGGGTGAGTATCGCAGCATGACCTGGACCCCAAGGAGGGCAACAGCTTTAAGAAATAGGAACTAATCAACAGGGCCAACTATTTCAAGGGTCAAGGAAAAGAAGGACCACAGTTAAAGCTCGTGCTTGGGATGTCTCTCTTAAGTTTGGAGATACAGCCTACAGTGTTCAGGTACAAAATAAGAAAAGCATGGAAAATGTGAAAAGTGGGATGTAAGTCATGCAATTTAGCAAATTCACCACTTGCTTTTGTGAAGAGTTTTTCTAGAACTGGAGCCCTGGTGGGGCAGTGGTTAAGAGTTTGGCTACTAAACAAAAGGCTGGCCATTCAAATCTACCTGCTGCTCCTTGGAAGCCCTGTGAGACGGTTCTACTCTATCCTACAGGGTCGCTATGAGCTGAAATGGACTTGATGGCAGCAGATTTAATTTTTTGTTGTTGTCCTTGTTGCTGTTGTTGTTGTCATTTTCCGGAACCATCCTAACATATGAGTCCTACCACCCAGTATTTTAATATGTGGTAAGTCTGTAAGTGAAGAATCTCTAACATTAATGTAAATCTTAATTTTTTCCCCTGGTTGTTATTTGTTTTAAAGAATAAGAAGTAAACCCATAGGGAACAGGCATTTTGGCTAGCCGCTACAGAATTCCTACACGTGAATTACCAAGTTCTGAAAATTTGAACCACAATAAATTTACCAAGCATTCCAACTTTACAGAAGACAAAATAATTTTATTTGATGCTTAAGAAAACATTCCAGGATCTTGCTGTACCTTTGGGTCATTATTATGAATTCAATTACAACAAAGGCAGGGAAAATAAGCACTAGATGAGGAGCCAGGAGATCTGGGCTGTGGTCCCAACTTTTGTCAATTCAGTTCACCTTAGGAAGCCTCAGTTTCTTTATCTTAGACCAACTAGTGTTGGTCTCTGATTGTTACTATAAAATTAAGTGGGGTTCGTGCCACCTGCTGCAAACAGCCAATCTTTGAGACAGGGGTGAGATGAGAAGCAAGATGTTTGTTGGGTGACAATAGGCAAAGAGACAGAGATCGTTCCTCCAAAATTGCCTCCCCAAAAGGGCGACTAGCTGGAAGTTTTATGGGAGAAGGGGATAAAGATTTATGAGTCCTAGGAATCTAAAGGAAGTTAATCTTTGGTAGTCACAAAGGTCACATCTCAAATGTATTGATGTCTTAATTAGTGTATTGGGCCCAAGGTGGTCTTGCTTGCAGATTCCTTTGTTTATCTGTCATAGTCTTTAGACTATTGTCACTTGTTTTTCTACATTCCTAAAGAGAGCATTCCCAAAACCAAATCCACTGCCATTGAGTTATTCCAACTCAAAGTGACCCTGTAAATAGAGTAAAACTGCCCCATAGATATTCCACGGGGCACCTGGTAGATTTCAACTGCTGACCTTCTAGTTAGCAGCCGTAGCACTTAACCACTATGCCATGGATTGATTCTTTACCTTGAGAGAAACCAGGGGAAACAATGGACTCATGTTTGGAGACAAACTCAGGAAAAAAAAGACACAGGTCATACTCAAGATGCAGTCACTTATTTTACTCTGCCTGTTCTACGATCATATTTTCATCTTCTTTACAGTAAAGGAAGGAGAGTGAGTGCACGATACTATGTTGTGAGTTATTCATAAAGTCAAATTTATTTAATTCTGAAATTTGTTCGTCCTATTGCTTTATATTAAAATAATCTTTATTTTATAAAACAATGGTAATAGCTTTTCATACATTGAGTTGTGTTCCCTGGCAAATACGCGTCAACTTGATTAGACCCTGACTCCCGGTGTTGTGTGGTTGTCCTCCATTCTGTGATTGCCCTGTGTGCTATGAACTCAGAACACTGCCTGTGGTTAGAAACGATCCGGATGGCATGTAACACCCTTGCTCAGGTCACATCCCTGATTCCTTGTAAAGGCAGTTTCCCTGGGGTGTGGCCTTCACCACTTTTTATCTTACAAGAAAAAAAAGGAAAAGGAAGCAAGTGGAGAGCTGAGGCCCTCATACCATCAAGAAAGCAACACCAGGAGCAAATTGTGTCCTTTGGACCTGAACAGAGATGTTCCCAGACCAAGTGAAGACTGATGGCGGGAGCTTTGCTCTACAGCCAACACAGAGAGAAAGACTTCACCTGGAGCTGATGCCCTAAATTTGGACTTAGAGTCTACCAGACTGTAGGAGGACACATTTCTCTTTGTTAAAGCCATCTACTTACTGTATTTCTGTTACAGCAGCACTAGATGACTCAGACGTAAATAGCCACTAGCAGTTGGATTTCTGATGTGATTAAATGGCAAAATGCAAAGCTACCAATCCCATGATTTTGATGAATACTTTCTCTAAATCTTTCTGGTTCGTGGACCTGGGTTAGAATACTTCTTTCCCTTTTATTTCAGGGTTCTTAGATAAGATACAAATGAGCAGGCAGAATTTGAATTCTGTGACTTTTGTTTGGACTTCAGGTGAAAGTAGCAGGTGTCGCTCAGAAGCACTGCCAAGCCCCTCAACACTTAAGAGTCTAGAAACATTCTGCTATACATGCTGTCAGCAGTGGGAACTGGGCATATCAAAAAGAAAGTTCAGATCAGAGTCTGCATCCAGCACAGTGCAGCCCTAAAGGCCAACAGAAAATTGGGCATCCTTATAGTGTAGAGAGAGATTTGTTTTGTTAAGTTCCTTGAATCATTTTAAATGGAATGTCACTAGCCTAGAGACAATGAAGTGAGATCCCAGGAATTTGAACCCAGGGGTTAGACACAGAATAGTTACCTCAGACCCAGAACAGAAGTCATTTACCTACATTTTCTCTCCTGAAATTTGGGTCTTAGCCTGCCATCTGTAATAAATGACACAACACTCTGTTTGTCTCCTTCCCACTGTGTCTCCACCTATTTCAGCAAGAACTATTAAAACTGAAGCAAGTCAAAGCAAATTGTGGCTGGCAGCAGCCTCCATAAATCTGTGCCACTGAGCTGTAGGAAGAATTAAAATGCAGAAACTGGAAATCAAAGGCACTGAGTTTAGCGTAGGTGAGACTTATCTGATTAAGTGGAATTTCATAAACCTCTAGATCTCAAATCTTACAAAGCCCCAGAGGAAAATCTGGGAGGGGAAACCTTGACAATTCCACCTTCCTGAGGAAGTCATAAATTTCAATCTGCCATAGCAACAGAAGACATTTCTCATTAAAGATGCAAACATAATACAGCTTAGAACAAAACTCCCTGGGAAACAAACATCGAAAAGCAGTGCTGGTGTTCACTCATTAACTTACATTGCATGAGATCTGCCCAAAATGTTTTGCTTATTGGGGCAGGAAATGGTTTCCTGAGATCAAAAGCATTGTGACTTCTTTGAGAGTAAAGGCCTTATGAAAAGTCAAATGAGAATGAACTTTAAGAAAGGCAGAAAGGCAAATAGACGTGAAAGGTAGGCATTGGAAATCGGTGAAAAAAGATGAGTGGAGGGACATGCCCGCAAGAGAGAACTCAGGATTTTATGCTGAGCACTTGGTGCAAGACACTCTGTGGAACACTTTCTATTCACTAAATCACCCCCCAGATAACCTTGAGAAGTCAATATTTTCATCCTCGTTTTCCAGAAGATAAAAAAAGCTCTGAGAGTTTGAATCACTTGTTCAGGTCATACAGTAAATTCAAGCCTCTAGATGTCCCTGAGTAGCACAGATGTTTAAGTACTTGACTACTAAGTGAAAGGTTGATAGTTCAAACCCATCCAGAGGCAGCTTCGAAGAAAATCCTGGTAATCTGCTTCTGAAAGGTCACAGTTATTAAAATTCTATGGCATCTGGATTGCTTTGATTACCTAGAATTCAAACCCAGGTCTTTCTGATATCAAAGTCTGTGTTCCACAGCAGCCTGAGTCAACACTCTGAGTTAAAAAGAGGCTAACCTGGATGTAGATACAAATGAGGTATGGCACTGCCAGTGGTTCCATCTATTGCTCTAACAAACTGTTCCAGCTGGGACTCCCTGCGATGAAATTGGCTCAGTGGATGGTGCATGGTGAGAAGATTCTCCTCTCAAGCTTCTGCAGGTGTAACCTGCTCATTTCTAGCTTGGCTAAGATGGTGAGGCTGCCACAAAGCTCTTAAAAGAAAGTACCCTCTTTGATGGTTTAGTTTCAGGAGCCTTTCTCCAGAGCTAGCATGTAACTTTGACCCTCTTACTCTAATCCTCTGAGCAGAAGGTGTCAAGAGAAAAAGAAAGAGAAAAGACATTTCCACGTGTTTAGCCAGAAGTGGTAACTTCAGATTCTTGCCTGTGTTAAGCAGTTGCAATATCCGTGGCTTTTATGAGAGATATAGAGCAGAGATCATCAGAAAAAGAAAAAGATTCTCCCTGCACCTATCTCCTGTCTAATGACAAAAGAAATTTGAGTCCAGACTTTTCCAGTGTGGCTTCTAGTTCTCTCTAATAAAGGAATAAAATCAACTTAGTCATTTGTTGCAAAGATCTTGGAAACTAAGAATATTCATAGGCACCGTGGTTAAGCATTTGGCTGCTAACTAAAAGGCTGTCAGGTTGAATTTACCAGCTGCTCATTGAAAACCCTATGGGGCAGTTCTACTCTGTTCTACAGGGTCACTATGAATCAGAATTGACCGCAGTAGCAATAAGTTTTTGTTGTTGTTGTTAATATTAAAAAAAGAAAGCTTTAAAATACGCATGTCATCTTTCCTATTGGCAGCCAAATTAAAAGTTCATAGCCTTATCGGTGATAATGCTTTCTTGCCTTCTCAACAATAAAAGAACATCACAGTGAAAAAAGTAGAGAAAGGTTTTTTTCTTTTTTCTTTTTCTTTTGCTAACTGCACAACAAATAAATCTTCAGTCTATGTATTGTTAAACCTCTTTGCCATTCAATCAATTCTAACTCATAGAAATCATGTGGGATAGAGTAGAACTGCCCAATAGGGTTTTCAAGGAGTGTGTGGTGGATTCAAACTGCTGAACTTCTGATTAGCAGCTATACTATACTAGGGTGTAGTACTTAATGTATACCAAAACTGGTGACATTGAGTTGATTTTGACTCATAGCAACCCTACAGACAGAGTAGAAATGCCGATTGAGTTTCTGAGAAGCACCTGGAGTATTTGAACTGCTGATCTTCTGGTTAGCAGTTGTAGCATTTAACCATTACACTACCGGGATTTCCACTTAATGTATATGGAGAGTAATTTAAAAAGACGGCAGATAACAGAGGTCAGCTCCCTCAACTCTGCGTTTGTTTCCTGACTGCCTGTTAGAGTTTCCCTATATGGAATCTGAGTCAATGCAGGCCAAAGACATGAGTGAAATTAAATGGAGAAATGCATTTTCAGCAAACTGATGACTCCTATAGTTAGGAATGGAGCTCTGGTGGCACAACGATTGAAGCACTTGGATGCTAACTGAAAGGTCAGTGGTTCAAACTCACCAGCTCCTTTGTAGGAGAAAGCTGTGACAGTTCACTTCCATAAAGAGTATAGACCCAGAAACCAGTTCTATGGGGGCAGTTCTACCCTGTCCTATAGCGTCGTTTTGATTCAGAATTGACTCAGTGGTAATGGATTTAGTTTTGGATTATATTAAAGTTGGAGACTCTGGATGGCACAAATGGCTTACGCTCAACTACTAACCTTAAGCTGGCAGTTGGAATCTACCCAGTGATGCCATGGAAGAAAGCCCTGACAGTCTACATCTGTGATGTTACAGACATGGAAAACCCTATGTAGCACAGCCCTGCTCTGAAATATATGGTGCTGTCATGAGTTGGAACTGACTTCACAGCAGCAGATTTGGTTGTTGTTGGTGTATTGGAGTTGTTTCTGTTTATGATTAGAAGTTTCAATTTTCGTATAGCATAATTGACTCATATTGACCCTATAGGACAGAAAAAACTGCACCATGGGGTTTATGAGAAGCAACTGGTAGATTTGAACTTGTCAGCCTTTTTGGTGTGCAGTCGTAGCATGTCATGGCTCTTAACTACCAAGTCACTGGGGCCTCTACAAGGTCCCCATGAATCAGACTGGACTCAGTGGCAATGGGTTTGGGTTTTGGTTTTCATAGTACAATAGTCAAAGGTAATGCTTCAGTTGTAAAAAGTAACATAGTTTAGTAGTTTGGAGGGGTCTTAGTCAGCTAGTGGTGCTCTAACAGAAATACCACAGAGGCAGATGGCTTTAATAAAGGAAAGTTTATTCTTACACAGCCCAGTAAGCTACAAGTCCAAATTCAGGATGTCTGCTCCGGGGGAAGGCTTTCCCCTTTGTCAGCTCTGGAGGAAAGTTCTGCATTGCATGAGTCTTTGTCCAGGAAGCATCTTGGCACAGGAACCTCAGGTCTGAAGGATATGCTCTTCTCCCGACATGCTCTTCTCCCAGTGATGCTTGCTTGATGGTGTGAGGTTTCCAACTCTCTGTTTGCTTCCCTTTCCTTTTATCTCTTGTAGGATAAAAGGATTAAGGGTGGGGCAAGCCATACTCCAGTGAAACTCCCTTTACAGTGGAGCAGGGAGGTTATCCTTGAAGGGACTTGCAGTCCCTCCCTAATCCTTTAACATACAACACAGGAAAATCACAAAACAGCGGACAATCACAAAATATTGGGTATCATGACCAAGCCACATGGCTACACATATTTTGGTGGGGGAGCAATGGGGACACAATTCAATCCATGACAGGAGGTAAGACCAAAATGATACTGAAGACAGATCTACTGTTGTGCAGAATTTAAAATATCTCCAATATTATGGGTGAAGTCTATCTTTAGCAAGTATGCCCTCTTATTTTCTATGACCCTGCCTTATAGAGACTTTTATTTAAGACAGAGTGGAATTGTCCCGAAGTGTTTCCAAGGAGCAGCTGGTAGATTTGAATAACTGACCTTTTGGTTAGCAGTCATAGCTCTTATCCATTCTTATCCGCTGTGCTACCAGGGCTCCATAAGCATGGTAGGGCCTACTTAGTCACCAAGTTTTGGCCCACCACCACCAGCTAAATGAACATGGATTTACAAGGCTCTTAGCCAGAGAGAAGGGACCAGGGTCTTTGGTCAGCAAATAGAGTGAAACTAACTGGTCCTTCTGGAACTGAATCCCTGACCCTGATGCCATTAACACAGCTTGGGCAATTGACCACCATGAATAATAAAGCACAGGAAATGAGATACTGAATTATATGATTGTGGCCATTTTTCATTAGTGTCTTAAAGCTATAGCAACCTTGTCACTAAAACACATACGCAAGACCCTGTCATGTGAGAAAATTTTCAGACCAGTAGGTCATTCAAGAATACACTGGAGGAGAAAATAAATGCATGAATTTTATTTCAATAACCAGGCCTCAGATTTTATAATAATATGTGTAAAAATTATAAAAGAGCTGAAACAATAAAAACGAGAATTTTGTACTTTAGTCCACAGCCTCATGGATTTTACAATAGACTTTCTCCCACATGCTGTTGATATTGGCTACAGTATCAACATTCAAATGCCACTGATTTTCAAGGTTGGCTTCGAAGGCCTCAAGAATATTTTATTTTTCTGTGGGCGCTCATTGAAGTCCTTGTAATGGCTGACAGTTATCACCGAGGTTTTGGACACCTAGGAGACTTTGCTTTTTAATTTCAGAATGTAGTAGCTGCTACATCTTTTAAGAAGTTAAGTTCCAAGTCCCGATGCATTCTATTAAGAGTATCTATTCTTAGGAAAGACTCAGTTTGAAACACAGGGTTGGGGGAGCAAACCTCTACAGAGGTGGATAAATGGCAGAGGGTATATGTGAATATGACATTTATCACTTTACTGTCCCAGAAGCAAGGCCCAAACAAACAAATAAATGCCTACAAGGTGACTCTGACTCATGGTGACCCCATGCGTGTCAGAACAGAACTGAATAGTAAGAGTTTCGACGGCTGACTTTTTGGAAGCAGCCGGTCAAGCCTTTCTTCTGAGGCACCTGCTGATGGACTTACTGCCAACCTTTTGGTTGGTAGTCAAGAGTTTAACAATTTGTTCTACCTATGGACTCCACAAAAGCAAGTCACTGTAGTGTAAAAAAAAAAAAAAATCCTTGGAAAACACTGGTTGGAGTCAACCAGACAACCCAAGTCCAAGTCCTAACTCTGCTGCTCATCAGCTATACGACCTTAAAAAAAAACTGGTTGCCGAGTTGATTCTGACTCATGCTGACCCCACAGGTGTTGGAGCTGAATTGTGCTCTATAGGGTTTTCTCTGACTGATCGTTATAAGTAATTTGACCTTGGTTTATTCTATTCCAGACATGATGGGAAGATAAATGACAAAACATGCATTGAAGCACAATGCTTAATAAATATAGCTATCATCTATCATCTATGTCTGGAAACTCTGGTGGTGCAGTGGGTTAAGTGCTATGAATGCTGACCAAAAGGTTGGCAGTTCAAATCTGCCAGGCGCTCCTTGGAAACTCTATGGGGCCGTTCTAGTCTGTTCTATACCATTGCTATGAGTCAGAATCAATTCAACAGCACTGGTTTCTTTTTTTATCATCTATATTTATGTATTTGAATTTATATATACACATATATGTTTTAGAATGGTAATTGCTTTACTTCCAGTTCTCTTCTTCAACTATCGCTGAAGACAAGGGTGTTGGCTGCCATGCTCAAAGTTACATCTGCCAACATGGATACATGAAATCGTGAGGCAGTGAAACAGTTTAATCACGTGATTACAGTATTGTTATTGATAGAGCCCCATAATAATCCTAGGTTGTGTTATTTCGCAGGTCATTTTTGAATACCGCTAAAGGAACACGTGAGTCTTGGTAGCACAGTGGTTAATGCTCTCAGCTGCCAACTGAAATACCTGCAATTTAAACCTACCAGCTGGTTCTTCGGGAAAAGATGTGGCCGTCTACTTCTGTAAAGACTTACAGCCTTGGAAACCCTATGAAGCAGCTCTACTGTGTCCCATAGGGTCATTACAAGTCATAATCGGCGTGTCTTCGGCTGGGTCCTCTAGAGAAGAAAAACTAGTAAAGTGGATAAATACATACACAGAGCGCTTTATATCATGAACATGGCTCATGCCGTTGTGGAGATGAATGTCCCAAGTCCGTAGGACAGGATAGAGGCTTCTCCTGATTCATGTAGCTGCAGGGGCTGGTGAAACCAAGACTGTCAGATTAAAGAGTAGGATTCTTCTTCATAGGCTGTAAAGATGAACAAATCTCAAGATTGGTGGGCAATACTGAAGATAAGCTGCTAGCTCAAGTCCCAAGAACCAGAAATGAGTCAAACAGGAGCCAGTGCAGGATTCCGAGCAAGCAAAAGTCTGGGAACTTTGCCAGGGAATCCACTTATGTTTAATGCAGGTCACATACCCAAGGATTCTCCTTTTTAGCTACTCACAGCAAATCTCATCATGGAGGTGATTATATTATATCAAGTCTCGTCATGGCCATGATCACAATATTATAAGACTGCCAAACCGCTGAGAATCATGGCCTACCCAAGTAGACAAACAACCATAACCACCACATGACTCAATGACCATGTGTTTGCTTTTGGTTAAAAGAACACAAATGTCTCCAGGAGTCCAACTGGACACCTTAAAGAGTTGTAGCACTATTTTCTCATTTCCTTTTGTGGCACAATTATCATCTTTTTTATATTGTGATTAAGTGAAAGCATAATGTCCAAATTAAATTTGCATGCCCGCCTATCCGCAGCCCCCTCTGCTCTCCTTGCCTGGTGACAGAACATGCCTCTCTTTCATTCTGTATATGTCATATCCTCTTAACACAATCTGCTGTCCCGGCCTCTCCACTCTCTCCTCTCCCCTCCAGTAAGAGGCCAGGAAGACAACATCCTACAAATACGTAGAACCATAAAGTACACACACCATATGGTCACATTGTGTCCCCAAATCCAGTCCATTCCTGGCTGATGGGTTGAGCTCAGGGTCAGGGGCAGCAGCAGTTCTAGGGGCCATGCTCCCAGGAGAACCCCTAGGCTGCTGGACCATCAATTGCAGTCTTTTAGTGGAGTTCTTGAGGTGCACCCCTCTTTTTCTTGTGTTGCCACTGGGACTTAACCTTGTGTGCCCCATCACGGCTGTCTTTGGTGGTGCCTGGGTACCATCTGGTTCTTCTGGTCACATGTTGATATAGTCACCCATCATGTTAGAATTAGACTGCTGTAGTTTTCCACTAACTTAAATCACAGGGCATGGTAGTAATAAAAGGACATCATAAGGGAACTCCTGTTTTCTAGACAAACTTTTTTTTACCTCCATTCATAATATCAATTCTATGTCCATTCAGTAATCCAGGTCGACCACACTAGCCATTACAGTGACTCCCTTTCTTCCCTGTTGATCCAGAAGTATGAGGAGCCCAAAGAGACTGCGTGGCATTATGGAGTCAATATTGTGTCTCCTAGTTGACATAGTTTCCCCTTTGGAACTATGAGGTCATATGATCACTATACCTACACAATATAGGATCCGTGGGACAGGAAAAAAAATTTTGTGAGTGGGTTAAGTAACGAGTGGTACTATTCCCATTTCCACCTCTTGAGTCCTGGAACTGTTAATCCTGGCTACAGAAGAAAGAATATCATATATTAGACACTGGTTTAGTGAATATATAGCCTCCTAGAGGACATTTCCCCAACCGTACAAAGTACTGCCACTTAGCTGGAGCCATCATTGTGTCTTTAGAAGACTACTGCATTCTTCTATCAAGCCAGCTGCTTTAGGATGATGGGGAATATGGTAAAACCAGTAAAGTTCATAACCATGGGCCCATTGCCATGCTTCATGTCCTATGAAGTGGGCTCCTTGATCCAAGGCAATGCTGTGTGGGATCCCATAATCATGGATAAGAAATTCTATAAGGCCCTAAATGGTAGTTTGGCAGAAGTATGGTGTGCAGGGAAGGAAAATTCATATCTAGAATAAGTGTCTATTTCAGGCAAAAAAAAATACCGCTCTTTCTGAGATGGAAGTAGCTCAATTCCATCAACCTGCCACCAGGTCACTGGCTAATCACCTTGAGGAATTGTGCCATATTGAAGACTCAGTGTTGATCTCTGCTACTGGCAAATTAGGCACTCAGCCATGGCTGTAGCCAAATCAGCCTTGATGAGTAGAAGTCCGTGTTTCTGAATCTGTGTATAATCTCCATCCCTGCCACCATGGCTACTTTGTTCATGAGCCCATTGGGCAATGATGGGAGTGGTTAGGGAAAGAGGATGACTGGTTTCCACAGAACATGTCATCCGATCACTTGATTTTTCAAATCATCCTCTGTTGAGGTCATCCTTTGGTGAGTATTCAGATGAGACACAAATATCTTCACTTCTTTCACTCATTCAGAAAAGTCTATCCACATGCCTCTTCCCTATACTTCTTTGTCTCCAATTTCCTAATCATGTTCCTTACATATCCTTGACCTTCCAGCTGAACCATTGATCACAGTCAATGAATCAATATACAGTTGTACATCTGGTAATTTCTCCTTTCAAGAAAAGTGAAAAATCATGTCTACTGTTCAAATTTCTACTCACTGAGAGAATTTCTATTCGTCACTGTCTTTCTGGGAGGTCCTGTAAAGGCACAGCAGTGCTCTCGGTGTTCAATTCTAAGTGATGTCCACATATCACACAGAACCATCTGTAAACCAGTGACAAATTTTCTCTTCCTCAGTTAACTGACTATAAGGACCTCCCCATGAGGCCGTAGGGGCAGACTGGGAGAGTGACAGTAATGTGACAGGAGTGGGGATTATGAGCATTTGGGCCACTTTCTCATGCAATTTACTTGTGTCTTCAAGTCCTGCTCAGGCCTGATCTCAGATAGAGCACTTCCGTTTAATGATGGAGTGCTGCTGTGCATGTCTGACTTTATTGATCTGTGAGTCAGACAACACCCATTTCACGATGGGCGGCTCAGACTGCATGGTGACTTGGGTGGCCCTTGGTTAAGCACTCATTCTCTACTAAAGTCTAACAACAAGCAAAAAGCTCTTTGTCTAAAGGAGAGTAGTTATGTTTAGAGGACGGTAGGGTTTTGCTCTGAAGTCCCAAGGGTCTGTGCTGTCGTTCAGCAATAGTGGCCTGCTGAAGACTCCAAACAATATTTCTCTCTGTGGCTGACACTTCAAGAACCATTGGATCAGCCAAGTCACATGGCTGAAGTGCCAGAGCACCTTACACAGGAGCCTGAATCTGTTACAAAGCCTTCTTTTATTCAAAACTAATAGTTTCTTGAGTCACTTGATAAGTAGGCCAGAGTAGTATGCCCAAATTAAGCATATGTTGCCCCCCAAACCCAAAAAGGCCCACTAGCCACTGTGCCTGCTTTTTAGTTGTGAGAGGGGCCAGATGCAATAACTTATCCTTCACTTTAAAAGGAATATCTCAACATGCCCCACACTACCCTTAAGAAACTTCACTAAGATGGAAGGCATCTCAATTTTTGTTGGATTAATTTCATACCGTCTAACACATAAATGTTTTATCAATGAGTCCAGAGGCATGGTGTACACTTCTTCCTTACTAGGTCCGGTCAACATAACATCCCCAATATAATGGACTTTTCTGTGGAAAGGAAGGAAGATGAAGTTTTCTTCAGACTAAATTATGACATGGTGTTGCAGAGTTCATATACCACTGAGGCATGATACTATAAACCAACCAAACTAGTTGATTCCAACTCCTGAAGGTGTATTGGTGGCCTTGCTAGGTGAAGGAAAACTGCTTCTGCCGTTCTTTCAAAATCAGAATAGAAAACAAGGCATTGGCTAGAGGATAGCTGCGTACTAGGCACCAGGAGATGTATTAATGTGTTCAAGCAGAAGAACCACAACTGGAATAGTAGCTGCTGTTGGAGTTACCACCTGAGTAAGTTTACAATGATCCACTGCTATTGTTGAAGATCTACCTGTCTTTTGCACAGGCAAATATGTAAGTTGAATAAGGATCTGGTCCTTCATGTCCTCAGGGGTGGTAGTAATCTCTGTAGTTCTTCTAAGAATGTGGTGTTGCTTTTGACTTACCATTTTCATAGGTAGGAGCAGATCTAATGGCTTACCCTTGGCTTTTTCTACTATACTAGGCCTTACTCCACTTTTCCAGGATCCAGTATAGGGATTCTGCCGGTTGCTGAGTGTGTCTATTCCAGTTATGTATCCTGGAATAGGAAAATTACTAGGATGGATTAGGGGACCCAGTGGACTCACTGTGAGATTAATCTCAATTAAGACTCTATTAATAACCTGGCCTCCTCCACATGTCTCAACTCTGACTGGCTGGCCACAATGGATGTTTTGCATCTCCTGGAATCACTCTTGGTTCAGAGCCAGTATCCAATAAGCCAACCAAGTGCCATCAAGTATCCAATAACGCCCCCCAAATCTCATTATTTTCTTTTTTCCCAGTGAATAGTCACTCTTATAAAATGCCATAGATCCTTTTGGACAAGACTGGGAGAAAGGTTAACAGTATGAATATTTGATAGTGTAGTTCAAGAGATATAGCATAGATGATGTATGTTCAAGAGATAATGGGTCTGTAAACTGACTCAAGTCTGGGAGTTGATTGAAGAGCCGTAATTCTCTATGCTGGTGGTTTGAACTAGACTTCCATTCACTTGACCTAGAATTCTGCTTGTACAGATCAAGTAAATATTTAATAGATTCTCCACCTGTTTCATTTCTAGGTAGCCAATGAGATAAATCCCTAAAAGTCAGACTGTTCCGATTGCTGCTTTGAGCCTATTGTCCATGACAGTAACCCTGCCCAACTTGTCTTTGCCAGTTGAGTGCTGCCGCTTGGCCCTACAACCACAGAAGCCAGTCAGCCCCATTGGCTAGATGTCTTAATTCAGCTGGGAAATTGCCACTGTAAAGCCTGACATATGTAAAAAATCAATCACAGAAGAATTCGAGGATGCTGTGGCTTCCTTCACAGATTTGTTCCTTACCATTGTGATGAAAGGTATGTCCTCTGGGCACTCAAGGTTTGGATCTGTGGGTCTAACCTGATAAATCTAACGTGCCAATACCTCTAAGCCTCTGGATACCTTCTTCTACAGTAAGTCAAGGCAGGTCTGGTACTTCAACTTGATTTTGTTTAGACCACTGTGTAATCTGTGCTTCAGCAAATCAACCAAATGAACTATTAGCTCATTTCCTCACCTCTCAAGCTGAAGTACTGAATGAAGAGTCTGTGCTCATGAGCCGATATCCATAAACTCAGAGTGATCCAAGTTTATATTCCTTACACCATTATCTCACATCCTGAATAGCCATTCTCACATATGTTACCCAGATTTCTGTTTGTACATACTGGAAAAGTCAAGCAGTTCCTTTGGTGTAGTGGTATCTTCTCCTGGGTCATACTTTCTGCTTCACTGTTTCGTACTCAGTGGAACTTAAGTCTAGTTCTGGGTCTAGAAGTCAAAATTGTGGTGGGGGGGCAGGAACTTTGTTCTAAGAACACTCAGCCATGTCTTGGAATTGTAATTAAGCTACTTTTACGGTAAGACTCTGGGTTTGGTTTTTGGCAACATTAACTCTGTCATTATAAGAGTTAAAACTTTTAGTGCACAAGTGGCAGCTTTGAGGTCAGTTATGTGGTGCTTGAGCTGTGCCTCTGAAGCCCTGAGCTCATTTCTTCCCATCACCACTTTGTAGGACCAACCAGCTTCCTTATACTTATTACCTGGAAAAAATGGTAGAAAAATATCAAGTATGTGATTACAGGCAGCCTCCTCCCACCAATATTTGATCTATTGGTAGTGATTTTTTTGATATTTCTCATCCTACCTCACACTTTAGATTAGTGGTACCTGCTTTACTACTGGAAGCAGAGTAATAATCATCTTTAAGACTAATCAGACTTCTTCAGAACCAATCCAGAAAACTCATACTTAAAATTTTGTTTCTCTAGAACCACTCTAAGTACCAAATTTCTTAGGTTGGGTTCTTTAGAGAAGGAAAACCATGACGTGTGTGTGTGTGTGTGTATGTGTCTGTGTCTGTGTCTGTGTGTGTGTGAACAGAGGGGATTTATCTCAGAAAATGGCTCACACAGTTGTAGAGGCTGGCAATTCTCAAGTCCCTGGGTCAGGTGTCAGGCTGGGGGCTTTTCTTAACTCATATGGCTGAAAGGGCTGATGAACCCGAGATCAGCAGATCAGATGATAGGCTGCTGACTCATAGACTGTGGAGGCTGACAAATCCCGAAATCGGCAGGGATGTGGCAGGCTGCTGGCTCACGTCCTAAGAACTAGAGGTCAGATGACAGCAAGCCAGGATCCAGAGCAAGCAAAAGCCAAAAAGCTTTACCAGAACATTCATTTACGGGACACAAATCAAACCCCCAAGTAAACTCCGCTTACAACTGATCACATCAGATCAGATTGCAGAGGTTATTACAGTATATTACACAACAGAGGATAAGTGCATCATTTCATAACTGCCAAAATGCATCACTATATAACTACCAAATTACCTTATTATATAACTGCCAAGCAACTGTGAAATACAGCTCAATGACACTGACACACCTTAACCATCACACAGCCTAATACTGAGGTGACTTTTAAGGCAGTGCCAATGACACCTGGTCTGTTGGCAGTAACTAGGATTTCTGTTGTTTTTTTTCCCTCCACCCCAAATGCTGTAGTCAGGCCCTCCTCGTTATGCCAAGTCCAAGTATTTAAAAAGCAGCTTTAAAAATGTATGTTTCTTCTTGTTATACTTACTTTTATTAGTTTCTGTCTATATATGAACCTTCAAGATATTTTTGAATGTAGATTATGTTACCCCAAGTGTTAATTAACACTAAACTAGGGTGTGGCATACTGCTAGAGCCCTTCTTGGATTAACTTTCCTACTTTTTGGTTATGGTTTTTTAACTGGTGAAACACCCACCTAAATATATTATTTGGCATCCCAAATTTCTTTGTGTTGGCAAAGACCCTGGAAGCTTGTTACATATGTTTTTTAAAAATTAAGCTACAGGAGGCAGAATGCCACCTGCTTTATTAATTAAGTAACCCTGCCACACATCTGGGGTCTTAAAAGCTGGGAAGCTGCCATCTGAGGTGAACCAAATGGTCCCAATGCATCCAGAACAGATGATCACCAAGAACAACAAAGACACGAGGGAAAAAGAGCCCAGGAGACAGAAGGATCCACGTGAATGACTACTAATGGCTCAGACCATTCAGGAACGAAGGCTTAGGTCACCCCACCTGGCCAAAACCACGACCAGCTGAGTGGGTGGCAGAAGCAGGTAGTTCTAAATACCAGCTATTTCTAAATACTAGTGGCTAGTTGCAAAAACAAGGACTACAATTATTATGAGTTCCTTCTTTGTGTGTGTGCCTCAGTTTTTTTCTTGTCTTCTTGTAAAATATAAGGCTTAAACAGAACTAGCACATTTTCGGTTATATGGGTTAGTTGTATCACGTCAGGTGCAAGCATGACTTTGTAATTGTCTTTATTTACAGATTCTGTATGGTAAGGATATGTGTATGGATGTAAAGTTGACAAGATGTAGACGGTGAAGGTAAGGTTATGTGCCAATTTGCCTGGACCTTGATTCCCAGTGGTTTGGCAGTTATGCAATGATGTGCACTGACACTTAGGTAACGATGTAGTTATCCTCCAGTTTGTGGCATAATACGATCACCTCATGATGTGATCAGCCAAGTAGTCGTAATGGGAGTTTCCTCGGGGGTGTGTCCTGTATCGTCCATGTATGGACGTTCTGGCAAAATTTGCTGGTTTTCGCTTGCTCTGGATCTTTCATCTTGTTTGTCATCATCTTACTTCTGGGTGGCTCAGACACTGCAGACATGTCTGAGGTTCTTGTCCCTCACTGATCAAGAAGGAACAGGTGAGGCACAGAGAATCTCTCCCCACAAGCAAAGCTTTATTAAAGAAGGCTGAAAGCAGAGATGAGAGGGCCTGGACAACACCTGCCTTATCTCCCTGAACAAAGGTTTTGTCAGGGCTTATAAAGGATTCGAGGAAGGAAGGGTCTCATGTTTTCTTCATACTGAAGGTAAAGAGGAAACCCTGGTGGTGTAGTGGTTAAGTGCTACATCTGCAGTTTAATCTGCCAGGCGCTCCTTGGAAACATCCTTGGGGTTTCTAAACTACTGATAGTGCCTCACGTGCTTTTCCTATTTCACTGTCCCAGGATGTGCTTGACTACTGTGCCCTTTTATTCCCCCTTGGAAACCCTGGTGGCATGGTGGTTAAGTGCTGCATCTGCTAGCCAAAAGGTCAGCAGTTTGAATCTGCCAGATGCTCCTTCGAAACTTGATGGGGCAGTTCTACTCCGTCCTATAGGGTCATTATGAGTTGGAATTGACTTGACAGCAGTGGATATTTTTTCAAATTTTGTTCCCCTATCACCTGTCTTCAGTTTTGGTTACAAGGTTTACTGAGAAATGTTTATGAGACTTCTAGGCTCCTTGTCTCAGTCTGACCTCCGGTTCTTGGGACTTGAGCGAGTAGCCTGGCATATTGCCTGGCAATCATTGGCTTCCACAGCCTGGGAGCCAACAGCCTACCATTTTACCTGCCTATTTTGGATTCATCAGCACCTCTTCAGCTACATGAATCAGAAGAAGCCTCCAGCCTTAAGCCTGACTAATGGACCTGGGACTTGCCAGTGTCCACAATCATGTGACACACAAAACCCAAACCCATTGTCACTGAGTCGATTCCAGCCCTGTAGGGCAGAGGATAACTGACCCAAAGAGTTTCCAAAGACTGCCTGGTGGATTTGAACCGCTGATGTTTCTGTTAGCAGTCATAACTCTTAACCACTATGCCACCATGGTGTGTGTACACACACACACATTTCACTGGTTTTGCTTCTCTACACAACCTAATACAGGATGTACAGAAAAACTGTCCAAAGCAAGGGAGGAGAACATTACTGTTTTAGGAGGAAGGAGACGAACTGGGATGCTTATAAACAATTCTGTCTTAGTCATCTAGTGCTGCTCTAACAGAAATACCATAAGAGGATGGCTTCAACAGGGAAAAGTTATTCTTACATGGTCCAGTTGGCTAGAAGTGCTAATTCAGGGTGCTGGCTTTAGGTAACACACTCTCTCTTTTGGCTCTGGAGGAAAGTCCTTGTATTACACGAGCCTTTCTTTGATCTGAGAGCATGAACCTCAGGTCCAAATGATGCACTCTGCTCTAAGTGCTGTTCTTGATGGTATAACGTCCCCAACTCTCCGTTTGCTTCTCTTTCATTTTATCCTTGTAGGATAAAAGGTGGCGCAAAACACATTCCTGGGAAACTCCCTTAGGGTGTTGCAGTCCCACCTTAACCCTCTTTAACACAATCCTAGGCAGATATTAAGATTTACAGCATAGGAAAATCACAAAATGAGGACAATCATGTAATACTGGGGATCATGGCCCAGTCAAACCGTTACACACATTGTTTCAGTGGGCGCAATTCAATCCAGTTTGTGGCATAATACGATCACCTCATGATGTGATCAGCCAAGCAGTCGTAAGCCAAGCCAAGCCAAGTGCCATCACAAGGACTATCAAAAATGATATCATACTCTACAGGGATTGGTGTGGGGAAGAGGAATTTAGCCAGAAGTGAAGAATGGAGGGTGAGTGGCAGAGGTAAGCAAGACAGGTGCCTTCCAGGCTGTGAAGGGCCATAGTGTGCAGAGCAGTTTCAGATAAGCTTCAGAAAACAGCACTGGGGCCAAGGTGCAGGTTCTATGCACCAGTACCAGTACCAGTACCAGTTGTCCAGTCAGCTCTGACTCATGGCAACTCCATGTGTGCAGAACTGTGTTCCACAGGGTTTTCAGTGGTTAATTTTTCAGAACTAGATCATAAGACCTTTCTTCTGAGGCACCTGCGAGTAGATGTGAACCTCTAACCTTTCAGTTAACAGACAAGAGCCTTAAGGGTTTGCACTACCCAGGGACTCTGCAGTCTCTACAGCTAGGTGGTTTTGGAGAAATGTGAGGAAAAAAAACCCTTTTTACCAGCATCTCTCATGTCCAACAGAAAATGTGGGATTGAAGCTTAGGCAATACACCTTAAAGCAGAACTAGGAGCTGGAGGTCATTCACAAGGAGGCCTTCTGGGAAACTGACAGTGGTTGGAGATTCCAGTGTCCTCAACCACCATCAACCCAGAATTGCTTCTCACGTGCCTCCTGCATCCTAAATCTACCACTCTTCCTGGAGCCCTTCTCAGGAACCCTTCTCTTGTCCCAGCCTTGCCTGGCCGGCAGACAGAAGGGGGCACCCTCTGTCCTCAGGCTCAGAAAGGACCAATCCCACAGCCCCAAGTCAGCAGCCAGGCAGGGGACAAGAAGTTCCTTCTGTGTCTGCTCCCTCTTCCCCTTTAGAGTCCACAGAACTGGCACCCTAAGATGTAGATTTAGTTTAAGGGGTGAGGGGTAGACATAGAGGCTGCCTGACCTCTGAATTGAGCATCGTAGGAGAGCTCCCGAAATCCTCGTGTTTCAGGAGAAGTTACTGCAACGTTGGACAGTTGAGGGGTTTGGTAAAGTGTACTTCTTGCATTTTGAAGAGGGGAAGGGGCTCTCTTAAAGTACTGGAAGGGCTAGTCAGGGAGTTGAAAACTTTATGAATGGACAGTCACCCACACTGCATCGTTCCCTCCCCATCTTCGCCGGTAAGAACTAAACACACTCAGCTCAGCCTTCTGAGGTTTGGGAGCCGGGATAGGGCTTTCGGGTCTGAATGAGTAACACATACACGCACGCACACTCCCACACACTCGCACTTGGACAAGGTAGGCAAAGCTAGGGGACTTGGTGCTCAGCCTTGGCAGGCAGGAGCAAAGCAACAAGCCTTTGTTTGAGAATCCGAGCAGGGTAGGGGGCCTCCTTGCGTCGCTGCCGGGTGTGCGACTCCTCTGAGTGCGCGGTGCGTGGGAGGCCCCCCGGCGCAGGCCCCCCGCCCGCCATCCAGGGCGCCTCCGCCAGCTCTACCCGGCGCCCCCGCCCTCTCCGTGCACCTAGTGCGCCCGTGGCCGCCGAGCACTTGGCTTTGGCGAGAGGCGAGAGGAGAGAGGGGTGGGCGGGCTGCTGGGTTGGCGTTGGCGCTCTGCAGTGCAGTGGAGTGTTAGCCCAGCTCCCTATATGGTTGGGGCTTAGATCCGCGCAGCTGAGGCTGAGCCAGGAGCGGGAGGAGGCGGAGGAAGACGAAGAGGAGGAGGAGATAGAGCGAGCGCAGCAGCAGCCGGCGCACGCCGAGCGGCTGCCAGGGGAAGCGGAGGCGCCGGAGGCTGGGGCACCACCGACGCCTCGGGAGCCATGGCCGAAGGGGGAGAAGGATGCGAGGACGAGATCCAGTTCCTGCGGACTGTGAGTCTTGGCGGCGTGGGCGAGGCGGCGGGCAGGTGGGGAGGAGCGCCGAGATGGGTGAGGAGGGGCTGCGCTGCGCGCTGGTGCCAGGTGCTCGGTGCGGTCTCCGCACCCGCGGCTGCAGTGGCGGACCCGCCACCTTCCGGGGGGCTGCGAGGGGCTGCGTGGGAAGGGGCACTTTCTCCTGCCTCTCCTTTCCTTCCCTACCGACACCCCACACCAGGCCCGCACCTCAGTCTGTCTGTTCTCCGGGCAACTTGCTACTTGGTTCGAAACCTTTGATACCCAAACTTCCAGCTAGGGTTTACCCCTGGATGCCCTGACCTAGGCTCAGAGGTGGAACACTTAGTCCCACTGTCTGCGGGCTCTGACACCCCAAACATCAGCTGTGCCCCTTCCGTGTCTGAGGCGTCCCATACCCTGGGGAGCCTCCGGAAAGAAGCCTGCAGGGCAGCAGCAAGCTTGGGGAGCGGAGTCGGAGAAGCAGGCGCAGGTGTTGGTTCCCAGTCCTGGAATCACTCGGGAGGGAGTTCACCTCGCGCTGCCCCGCGCATATTAACCCCCAAGTCCGCAACTGCAGCTGGAGCGTTACTTGATGGCTGGAGTGCGAGAGCCGTGCTTTCTTCGCATCCCGGCTGCCCTGAGCTCTGCAGGACGGGGAAACCCCGGTCTGAGGCTCCGCGTCACTCAGGTCCCCTCTGTGGCGCTGAGCGGCGCTGTTCTGCCCAGATTTTAGGGCAAGGGGGAGCAAAGTCATTGCTGCCACATCAGCCTTGCCCCTTAAGAGTTGATGTAAAGCCTTTCAAGGTGGACAGGCACAGGGAGCCAGGGATTGGAAGGGGAGAAGCAGGGAGACGGTGCTGTGTCCTAGCTCTGATTTGAGCCACGTGACCTTGAGCAAATCCCACAGTCCAGCTCTCCTAGCCTCAGTTTCCACACGTGTGAAGTGGAGAAAATGTAACCAGCATTTCAGGATGATAAGGATTAAATGAGATAGTGAATGTCGTAGTGTGTTGTAACTGTAAATGCAAGAAATGTGAGGTAATTGTGTATGTGAGGTCTACATCTCAGGAATTAGAATGAAATTTATTCTTTCCCTGTCCTTCTCTCTTCCTTTTTAAGTGCCAGCTCTGACCTGGTCTTTGAAGGACACAACTTAGTCATTATCCATCTTTGGGGATATTCTCTCCCCGTCTTAGAGTGCTTCCTTCGATTTTACTTCAGTCTCTGTTCAAAACAAGGACTCTATCAGGGCCGAGTTGTGGATGTTATCTGGGAGATGTGGAGGGACCCATCTCCCTCCTGATACCACAGAAGGATCAGAGGATTCACTTCTTTCTCACAGATCTGATTTGTAGACCTGGATTATATCCTCGTTTCTCACACTGCACACAAGAGAACACTACCTTCAAACACAGTGGGACGCAATTTAGCCATTCTGCTATAAAGCTGGAGCCCTGATGGTATAATGGTTAAGAATGCGGCAGCTAACCAAAAAGTTGGCAGTTTGAATCCACCAGCCACTCCTTGGAAACCCAGATGGGGGTGTTCTACCCCGTCCTTTAGGGTCACTGTGAGTCAGTATCACCTCCATAGTGATGTGTTTTAGTTTGGGTTTTGTTGGTTATAAACAACAAAATAAAAAGTTGTGGATTCACTCCCAAAAGCCTGGGGAATCCTCTGTTTTTCTTCCAACAGGTGCTGTCACTATTGGATGGGTGGCAGCTCCCTGTACCCTATGGCCTCGCCTGTCAGTCCTACCTTCTACTTATTATCAGTGACCTTCTTGGCACTGCTGGCTGAAGAAATTCTGTTTTTTAGATAGGGCCAGTGTCGAGTAGAAGATCTGGGTCAAGGCTGAGCATCCTGCTGGTATTTCTGAGAAGCACATCTTCGTGTTTCTCTTGGCTTCTGCTGCCATCTTCCCTGACTTTCCCTCTCCACCCAGGTGAAGCTTTTTTTTGGACATCTGTAGTCAAGGCTTGCTGTGGAGCTGTGGTGCCTAAACTTTGTGTCAGTGAATCAGAGCGGGTGGGCTTCTTTTAAAGCCCATCTACGTGCCCTTGAAGTGTTCGAGGACCCAGATTTAAGAATCCCTGTTGCAGAGTGTTTTGTATCACTTGCGGCTTAGTGAGAGAGCTGGAAGTGGCCGTAGGGGCAGAAGGCTGCAAATCCAGCATTGTTCTTGTCCTGCTAGTTGTCACCTTAAGTAATTGTAGGTGTGTTCTTCAATTGTCCTCTTACGGAGGGCTAACTTGTGTATCTTTGGCTCTGTAGGGTGAATATGAGGCACAGGAAATCTGGGGACTTTGACACGGTTAGCCAGCAAGTTATCAGTTCCCATTGCTGTTAGGTGGGTTCTGACTCATAGCAGCCCGGTGTGTTCCGGTGTAGCACAGCTCCACAGGGTCTTCTTGGCTGTAATAGTTATTGTCACTATAGAATGTTAAATTTCTACTAGAACTGCTGAAGTCTGAACTGGCTCTCTGTTTATATCCAGGAAACAGACAAAGCAGTTTTATTGAAACCCAATCACCATAAGCTTCTCATTGCTGTATAACCTATATATTATAATAATTAGTTATGTGTATATATATATATATTTAATGTCATCTTGCTGCTTTTAGAAGAGTGAGGAATCAGTGGGGTGTACTAGCAATGGGATATTTGCACCTTTGAATATTGCTGAGTTAGAGAAGGTATTTTGTTTTAAATTCCGCATCTACCTTTAGTTTAAGGTATCTCTTTTCCCAAAACAATGTGTTTTAAACCATAAGCTACCCACATAATGTCTCCTTGCCTTAGCCTTTTTCTGGACCAGGAGAATGGAATAGAATTGTGTCTTTGCAACTGTGAATTTTTTAGAAGATTGTAATCCCAGAGGGCAGGGGCTTTTAAATTTACTTCTTCATATATTGTAGAATAGCGTTGTCTCAACAATCCTCATTAAATTTTTGGTGGTTATCATATCATGTTATGACAGACCAGAATAAGAGCAGAGGAACTACTGACGACCCAAGGTGGGCTGGAGTTACTGCAGCGATCACTGCATTGTAGGTGCTGGGGACGGGGCTTTGGACAGTTGTTAGGCACTGTTGCCCATCTTGGTTGTGTCCTATGACACATCTGAAACCCACCCTCCCCTAACTTGGGGAAATGCCCTAAATAAGGGGCATGGAAGCTTAAGCACATAATGTTAAATACGTCCTTCTGTGTCCCGAAATTTAAGATGGACATGCAAAACTCTCCAGCCTTCAGTCGTTTATGGCAATGAGAGAGTATCAGACAGACAGACGTATGAATTTCCTTTAAGGCTAACATTTTCCCTCCCACTGCTCTAGGCAGTGGCACCATCCTCCCTTCTGACTGCTCTTGCTGACGTAGCTGGTGTCACTGACATGGCTCTGAAGCTTCTCACAAGCAGATAATCCTGCCCAGCTGATTGAAAGCAAGAAGTTATAATGAAAAAAGTGGCAATTGTCCCTTTTCTCAAGTAGTCAACTGAACGGCCGACACAGCATCACCTTTTCAGAGTGTCAGGGAGATGTCTCCTCCCTCTCCCACTTTTTTTGTACCCTCTGAACTACAATATCCATTAAAAACACACATACAGAAACCCTTCAAGTTTTAGCTTCTTGTTTTTAAAAGACCACAGCCTTCTCCTTGCCAACATCCTCTCCACCACGAAGTCAATTGAACAGAAAATCACAATGAGATAAACATTCATTTCTATTAAAGATCGGTCATAGCCTGCCTAATTTAGCCCACCCTGTAGAAAGCTGTACTTCTCCATCTAAATTTGCAGCTGTTGTGAGAGGAGAGAAGGCACATGGGATACGAATCAGACTGCTGCCGTCAACTTGGGTTCCTCCCTGCAGAGAGACTCAAAAAACTCCCTGATTTTGAGCTTTGTTGCTAACACACACACACACACACACACACACACACACACACACACACACACACACACACACACACACACACACACACACACACACACACACACACACACACACACACACACACACACACACACACACACACACACACACATCCCTCTAGAGCTGACTGTTCCAGGTTGGGGCAACAATGAACTTTTGCTTCATGTTCTACAAACCCTTGCTTGCCTTCCCTTAGCAGTTCCCATTTGTGTAATGGTATGGATTTAATGTGTCTCCCTCAAAATGTGTATCAACTTGGCTAGGCCATTATTCCCAGTATTGTGTGGCTGTCCACCACTTTGCCATTTGACGTGACTTTCCCTATGTGTTGTAAATACTACTTCTGTGATAACAAGGTGAGATCAGTGGCAGTTGTGTTAATGAGGCAGGACTCAATCAACAAGGTTAGGTTGTATTTTCAGTCAACCTCTTTTGAGATATAAAACTGAGAAGTGAGCCAAGAGACAGGGATCTGCAACTACCAAGTAAGCACTGCAAGGAGCAGATTGTGTCCTTTGGACTCAGGGTCCCTTTGCTGAGAGGTTCCTAGACCAGGGGGAAGACTGATGGCAGGGACCTTACCCCAGAACTGACAGAGAAAGCCTGGAGCTGGAACTTTAGACTACGGGAGAATAAATTTGTTACAGTCATTCATTTGTGGTATTACTGTTATAGCAATACTGGATGACTAAGACACATAATAACTGCATGGTGCTAGTGTCATGCTTTTGGAAGGTTTTCCTTCAGGAGGTAAGGGGGAGAAGGTAGACAAAGAGGTAGAGGGGGCTTTCAAGTCATAATGAGACCCCAGGTACCCAGATGTGTTATTGCAAAAGCTTGGTTGGGACTTGCTTGCTGAATTCAGTTGGCTGGTTTAAATGACAATGCTCAGAAAATCCGCACCCTCTGCCTCTCAAGGTCACTTCAGGGGTCCCATCTTTGCTGTCACTTCTCAGATCTGATTAAGCCAGAAACCCAGTGTTGTGTTCTTCCCAGGTGTCTTAATCATCTACTGTTGCTGTAATAAAAACACTACAAATGAATGATTTTAAGAAAGAGAAATTTATTCTCTCCCAGTACAGGGGGTTACCCACTACCCACTGCTATCAAGTTAATTCCAAATGATAGATCCTAGAGAACAGAGTAGAACTGCTCCTTGGAATTTCCAAGGAGTGCCTGGCCAAAAGAAGGCTAAAACCCCGAAACCAAGTGTACTGTTGTCAAGTTGATTCTGACTCACAACGACCCTACGGACAGAGTAGAACTGCTCCATAGAGTTTCCAGGGAGCGGCCTGGTGGGTTTGAACTGCCAGCCCTCTGATTAGCAGGCATAGCACTTAGTTACTATGCTGCCAGGATTTTCTATAGGATGCTAGAAGATAAAATTCAGGGTGTCAGCTCCAGGAGAAAGCTTTCTTTTCTCTGTTGGCTCTGGAGGAAGATCTTTGCCATCAGTTTTCCTCTGGACTAGGAGCTTCTCAGTGTGGGGACCTTGGGTCCAAAAGGTCACTGTTCTCCTGGCTCTTGTTTCTTAGTGATGTGAGCTCCCTGTGTTTCACTGTTCTCCTTTAATAGCTCAAAAGAGATTGGCTCAAGGCACAATCCAGTTTCGTAGATTGAATCCTGACTCATTAACAAAACTGCTGCTAATCCCATCTCATCAATGTCATAGAGACAGAATTTTCAACACCAAGGAAAATCACATCGGGTGACAAAATGGTAGACAATCACACAGCACTGGGAATCATGGCCCAGCCAGTTAATAGATATTTTGAGAGGACACAGTTCAATCCATGATACCAGGGCAGTATCCCAGGCAGATCAGGACTTCAAGCTGGTTCAAATCCCTGCTGAGAATTTGCATTTCCATCCCAGATATATTGAAACAGAACCTACATTTTAACAAGAGTCCCATGCGATTCTTATGTATAAGAATCTGCTCTGTTAATGGTTCTCAGAATTGGTTCCTAACCAGCAGCATTAACATTACCTTGGAACTTGTTAGAAATGCAGATTCTCAGCTAGACTTTGAACTGGCGGAAGCCCTGAGGTGGGTACAAGGAGGAAGCTAGATCCTTCCAGCAAAGAGATTAACTTCAGTGCAAAGGCCTTGGTAGCACAATAGGACAGTGGCTCACACATCTGCCAAAGCGCAATTTGCCAATTTGCTGTGAGGGATTTAAAGTTTCTGATCTCCAGGGTAGGGGGGCCACAGTCACTACAGACTCAGGAATATTTGGAATGTACAGTGTGAGTGTACACTATAAGAGGAGAGAGGCTAGAGAACAGCTCCACAGTTGAAGAGGTTTGTGATGTCTATACATACTTTTCCCTTATACTAATATGATAATTCAAGGTGGGGCACCTAAGTGAAATATATTTTTAGCTGCCTTTAATTGCTTTGTAATACTGATTTGGAGAGAAAACTAATATACTTCTCTGGTTTCTTAGGGTTGATCTGAGGGAAAAAAGTTGAAAAATGGAAGGGTGGAAGGAATTTATTTTGAGAGCAAAATACTATGATAATTGTTTCTGAAGAGTTTGTATTTAAATAATTCTTATTATGTCTGTGCTTATTTGCCTCTTGTGCTTCTGTTGTGGTCATTTGTTTTCATTGCTTCTTGGGAAGGGCTTTTTTTATCATTTCAAACTGCAACTTTTCCTTTACCTTATTCTTTCAAAGATTTTTAATTTGGTAGCCACTAACTCTGTCCTGGAGCCCTGATGGTGCAGTGGTGAAGAGCTTGACTGCTAACCAGAAGGTTGGCAGTTCAAATCCACCAGCTGTTCCTTGGAAAACCTGTGAGACAGTTCACTTATTATCCTTCTAAATGATTCTACCTGATCTCTTGGACTCCTTGTGTCTTAAGAACTCAGTACTTGAGCTCATTTTCTACGATTCCACACTAAAGCCAAGCCAAAGCCAATGTAAATCCTTCTAAATTAGCTTTGTTCTTGCAGCTATCCTTAACAAGACTTTTCCAGCAGGATTAGAATGGGGTAAGGAAATATATATATATATATATATATATATATTGAAATTAGAGGAAGGAATTCTTATGTCTAGAAGGAACTCATCATGACCTTGAGCAAACTACTTAAGAAAACTGAGTGATCTCTTTGGTACTTTAACAGCTTCTCAGATGTGTTGAGAGACAACAGTAGTTCCAGTGATACCCCCAATGAGAGAAGTGGGTAGAATAAGACATTTTTGTTGGGTATCCCTGGCACGGAGAGATCAGCCCTGCCTGGAACTGGATCTTGTTGTTGACTGCAAAGCTCCACGCTTGCCCCTTCCTCTAACATGTTCCTGTCACAGGTCATCCCCTCTGTCTCAGAGCCGCGTTCTCTCCAGTGTGGGTCTAGCCCCAGTCTATCTGGGCAAAATCAAAGTTTTCTTAAGACAGTTGATTAAAAGACTGGAGAAGGTAAGTCATTTGGTGTGATAGCCTTCAAAAGGCTAAGTAGGTCCCCAAGATTCCATCTACCAAATGGAACAGAGGTATATTTTCTCTTCTCAGAAAATTACCAAAGCTACTGTTTCCCGTAAAACCACTTTGTCTTATTAAATCGTGCATCTCTTCTTTTCAAAACTCTCCCTCTTTTTCCCCTCCAACCAGTTTCTTGTATAAGATCACTCTTCCTTTCTCACAGAGCAGTGGGGCCAGCTTTCTGTAGAACCAACCCATCTTTTACACCCGGGGATTTTGCTGCTTCAGTCACGTCTGTTTGTGGAGTTACAGGCTTTGACAAGTTACCTTTTGGCCACACCTGGATGCAGCAGATGCAGTTGTGGTAGGGAATGGTCACCATCCTCAGGAAACCAGAACGGAACTTCTGGGGCTCGAGCTGATGTCCTCTCAGCCATCTTGTTTGGACACCAGTGGGGTAGTTTAGGGACAAAGCCATTCATAGCCAACTGCAGTTTCCTTTGGGTTCAGTGATTTTTGCCATCATCACACCTCTTTAGTTCAGAGAGAGAGAGAGAAGACAAAGTGCTGGCACCTTAGCTCTGATCCTGCTACAGGGATGAGCCTCCTGAGGTGCCGAGATTTTTATTTTATTTTTTTTATTTTTGCCTTTTTTGCCTCTTTATGTCATTTCTGATACAGGATTGTTAGAAGACAAAGTTTAGATCTTCTCTCAGATGGCTATGCAGTATTCAGAAATAAAAGAGCCATGGCTCCTGTGTCACACGCCCTCAGAGCACATTGCTGACTCCACAGTAACACCTTGGCCTATTGTCCTTTGAGGTAGGACACACCTTTACAAGCAGGAAACCCTGAGGCAGGCACCAGGCCCTTTTTAAAAACAAAACAAAACCTTTCACTCCCTAGACCATGAACTTCTCATTGATTTCAGATCTTGCAATCCAAATATAGTCTTGTCTACTTGAAAAAGTCTTATTTTTATTACATTCAGCACCCAAGAAGAAAGACAGCAGAGATTATATCCTGAAAGCAGATTATGAAGAGATTCAGAAGTCTCACTGAACAGGCAGTCTTTGCCCCTGGGTGACAGCTGCTTCCTGCTACTTACTTCCGAGTGCAAAGGAAGCGGGAGAAGGCTCTGGAGACAGAGCTGCTGCCTCCTGTGCCGAATCTCATAGGCCATCAACAGTGTTTCTCTGAGTTCAGTCTCTGAACGGTTTTATGGTGTAGAAACCAGCCTGTGTGATATCAGCAGGGCAGCACAGCTTTCAGAAACAGAATCGTGTCAGAATGAAAATCTGCATTGATGCTGGTGTCAACATGCCCCATGTACAGGACAGCTTTACCCTTGGTCTGCCTTTGGCATAAGGCATGGCTGCAAGAAATTCCCTGTACCAAGATACTGAAATGCCAAATTGTTAGCTTAGTGGGTGCCCTAATGATTAGCATCAGTAACAACTGAACAGAGCCAGTTCCTAAGGGAAGAGGAATCAGATTGGAGAATGCTGATCCCTCGGGAGCGTTACTGAGACGAGCAAGCCTGAGTGAGCACTGTTCTGGACTAGGGAGCTGTGAGGGGATAGGAGAGTCTTTATGGCACAGGAGTTGGGGTTCAGGGAGTGATTGTAGGGAGATTCCATCTTGATCTGCTTATGACCTTTAAGTAGAGGAGAGGGACCCCTGACTCACATGGGAAGAAATGGCCAAGTACTTTTTGGGCACTGGGAAGAAAACTGTTTGAACTAGGATTGTTGGCAATGGATCCAGAATCAGAGACAACAGTAAGAAACAGAGAAAGAAAGTCTGAGCTTTTCTTTTTTAATATAAGATGAGATGAATCTATATCAAAGTGAAAAGTAAGGTATCCCCTCCTTAGTGTTGTAAATTATTTAGGTGACAAAATTCCACTTACAGTTATCATATTTGTTGATATACTGCTTACTGTAATCCTGAGCAAATATACCAGAGTTCCTGAAACCTGCTAAACAGTTCCTGCAGGGGGAAAAATAAACCTCGCGAAAACAAAACAAATGAACATGGAGGGGAGCCGCCTTTCCCCAACATAGTAAATGGAAAAGAACCTTACTGGAATTCACTGGCATCTCAGCAGACCAGTGACAAGGCCCAGCATTAGCTCTGTAATTTCACAGCTGAGTTCTCTAATGGCCCTGAGCAGAGAGAGCTAGTCAGTGGGACTACAGGAAGAAATGGAAAGTTCTCCGTCAATGGCACATAAATGTCCACAGTGTGAGAAGTATTGATTTGAACAGCTGCACTCTATGCTATGGACCAGATCCAGAATAAAGAACCCTAGGGCAGTTGGAGGGATCCATTTGGCCACAGCCCTGCATTGAACCAAAAGCTGAATCTGAGAGGTAAGATTAAAATAGGGTAGCTAAGCTTGGGGAACTGAGAGCTCCCCACAAGCCTCTGTACTTCATTGTGCAGACTACATGGGAGTTGTTCTGAGCTTACAACAGTGGTTCACTTCCAGATGTCCTTTCTTTTGTCCAGGATGACTAGGATAGAGGGGTGTTCAAGAATAAACCATAGTGATGTCTTGAATGAATTTCACTTTTTTTCCAGAGGCATTTTAGGTTGGGAATCATAACAGAGAACATAATAGTTGAGTGAGCAAACAAACAAAAAGACCTAACCCTTTGCCACCCAGTGGATTCTGACTCCTAGAAGACCTATAGAATGGAGTAGAAGAACTGCCCCACAGAGTTTCCATGAGTGCCTGGTGGATTCAGACTGCTGACATTTTGGTCAAGAGCCACAGCATTTAACCACTACACCACCAGGCTGTAAAGTCAGAACTAAAGCCTAGGATGTATTTGGTTGCATTTATATTGCCAAATACTTGTAGAACTGTATGCTTTTCCCTGGGTTTTAGTTTGGTGTGATGATGATGATCACATCTCAGGGATACCTTGAAAACAGGGACCAAGGGACTCTGAATCTCTTACAAGAGAACAAGATATACACGTATGGAGGGAGAACCTTGGAACGGTAATTGTTTCCTTTAACTGCCTGATTGCCTGAAAATGCTCCTGTCAGCCTAAAGTATCGGCTCATCATTGACTATAAACTTCAGGAACACAGGGGTCTTAGATTTGGTCTATTCCAAATCCCGACACGCCTCTAGATCAGAGGGATGACAAATTTAAATACCAAAGGGGTTGCACAGGTCACTAAATGTATGTAAGGCAATAAAGTGAGGTGGACCTGGGCTATACATTCTAATCCCAAATTCTTAAATATGACCAGCCAAGCAAAACACATTTGCTGCAGGATTCTGAGCTGCAGCCATGGATAAATCTACAGATTCTGTTTGAATGAATGCAGTCCCTAGAATGCATGAATATGTTTATGAATAGGATCAGGCTCACAATACACCTCAGGGTCCTTGAAGGAAAATGTCAACATTAGAGACAACTTATCTTTTATCGTGGTGTGTGAAAAAAGAAGATGGCAGGCAGAAAGATTAATAAGACTTAACAAACGATTGACTTTATCATGAAAATGAATTCACATTATGCTAGCCTTTTAACACCTTGTAAAATTGTCATATAGATATAGGTGTCATGAAATTTAAAGTAAGCAGGCTATCTATTCACCACTCATTGACCAACTTACTATCTGCCTGGCCCTGAGACAGGTACTGGAAGTAACCTCCTATTGTTAGCTGCCTCTGGTAGCCAAGGGCTAAGAGGGGGCTCACAGTCTTGTTTTGAGAGAGCAAGGATATCAACAGACACTTCAGATACATTTATAATAGTTTGAATTTCTCACGCTTTTATGGTGCAGACTGTTTGTACTAAAATATGTGACCTTGGGGAAGTTTCCTGCCTTCTATGCTTGTTTGCTCATGTGTTAAAGGAGGATAATAATAGTGTCTGCCGCACAGAGTTGTCCTGAGGATTAGGTGAGTTAATCCATGTAAGGTGCCTGTAACAGTGCGCAATACTTTCGTCAGTAAGTATTAGATATTGATACCATCCCAATCCAAACCAAAAACTAAATGCATTTCCCTTGAGTTGATTCTGACTCGTAGCAACTGTAAAGGACAGAGTAGACCTGCCCTGTAGACTTTGCAAGGCTGTGAATCTTTGGAGAAGCAGACAGTCACATCTTTCTCCCAGAGTGGCTGATTGAAGCCACTGACTTTTTAGTTAGCAGCTGAGCATTTTTTTTCCTTCTTTTTTTTTTTTTTTTTTTATTTAATATAACTGAGTGAAAATGTACATTGACATGTAAATTTACATGCCCCCCTATATGCAGCTTCCACTGCTCTCCCTGTCCGGTGACTGTACACTATTCCTCTCTGCTCCATACATGTCTCATCCTCCCATCAGGCTCCTTTCCCCTCTTCTCCACCCACTCTCCTTCCTCCAGCCAGAGGTCAGCAGGATGATATCCTATAGATGTATAGAACCATAAAGTGCTTCCAACATATGGTTACTCTGCATTGCCAAGTCCATTCCATTCCTGTCCAAAGAGTGGACCTTTGTTATAATTTATGGGAACGGGCAGCATCAGGGCCAGGGGCCATGCTCTCAGAGGAACCCCAAAACCGCTGGACCATCAATTGAGGTCTTTTAGTGGAGATCTCATGATGCACCTCTTTTTATTCTTGTGTTGCCAGTGAGGCTCCTCTCTGTGAGCTCCGTTGTGGCTATCACTGGTGGTGGCCGGGCACCATCCGGTTCTTCCGGTCCCAGGTCGATGTAGGCACCCACTCTTGTGGGTCTCTTTGTCTTCTTGGTTGTCTTTACCGCATGCCATTTTGGCCCTCGGTGAGCATCTGTTCCTGCTGAGTTGGGACCATTTGCTGTGTCCTCGGATGGCAGCTTGGCAGCTTTTAAGACCCCAAACGCCACTCACCAATGTGGGGTGCAGAGAGCTCTCTTAGCAAAACGCTAGTTGTGCCATTTGGCCTGGAATTCGCCTAAGAGCATGGTCCCCCGCTCCCCACCCCAGCTACTCTATCCTTGCAGTATTGAGTTAAGATGGAAGGAGTACTCAAGTTATGCTGAAGTCCACTTAATGTTGTTCTTGTTCCTAATGTGTGCTGTCACCGCTTTCTCCCAACTAGATTTCTAGTAACTACCTAAACTAAACCCTCCCCCCCAGCCCTCCTTCCCTCCCTCCCCTCCCTTGCAGCTGTCAAAGAGTCTTTTCTTCTATACACAAGTCTGTTTTTGAGATCTTATCATAGAGGTCTCATAAAGTATTTGTCCTTTTGTCACTGACTACTCTCACTCAACATAATGTCTTCCAGTTAAAACCAGGTTAGGAGATGTTTCCTGGAATCATCGTTATTCTTTATCATTGCGTAGTGCTCCACTGAGTATATGTACCACAGTTTACCTATCCATTCTTCTATTGTTGGGCATCTGGGTTGATTCCACCTTTTTGCTATTGTGGACTGTGCCGCGATAAACATTCTGGTGCATGTGTCCGTTGGTGTGAAAGGCCTTGAATCTGTAGGATATATTCCAAGTAGTGGAATTACTGGGTCAAATGGTATATCAATATCCCTTTTTTTAAGGAAGCGCCAGATTGCCTTCCAAAGAGGCTGGACCATTTTGCAACCCCACCAACAGTGTAGGAGGGTTCCACTTTCTCCACAGCCTCTCCAGCATTTGTTGTTTTGTGTTTTCTGGATTATGGCCAATCTTGTTGGGGTGAGATGGTATCTCATTGTTGTCTTGATTTGAATTTCTTTAATAGCTAAAGATCGTGAACATGTCCACATGTGTTTTTTGGCTGCCTGGATCTCCTCTTTAGTGAAGTATCTGTCCATCTCCTTTGCCCATCGCTTAATTGGATGGTTTATCTTCTTCTTGATATTTTGTAGTATCTTATAGATTATGGAGATCCGGCGTCGATCTGACATAGAGTTGCCAAATATTTTTTCCCACTCTGTGGGTGTTCTTTTAATTCTATTAATAAAGTCTTTGGATGAGCAAAAGTGTTTCATTCTTAATAGTTCCCATTTATCTACTTTCTCTTCTGTTGATTGAGGTTTCTTTGACAGATTTTGGAGTCTGTCCTCATTGTGTATTAAAACTTCCATTGTTGTTCCTACCTTTTCTTCGATGAGCTTTATCGTTTTAGGTTTGATATTTAGGTCTTTCATCCAGTTGGAGTTGGTTTTTGTATAAGGTGTAAGATATGGATCTTGATTCAGTTTATTGCAGATGGATAACCAATTTTGCCAGCACCATTTGTTGAAGATGCTGTTTTTCCCCCAGTTTAATGTCTTAGGGCCTTTGTCGAATATGAACTGTTCATAGGCAGATGGTGTCGTCTCTGGGGTCTCAATTCTGTTCCATTCATCAGTCTGTCTGTTCTTGTACCAGTACCAGGCTGTTTTGACCACTGTGGCAGTGTAGTATGTTCTAAGGTCGGGTAATGAGAGGCCTCCCAGTGTGTTCTTCTTCTTTAGTAGTACCTTACTTATCTGGGGCTTCTTCCCTTTCCAAACAAAATTGGTGATTTGTTTCTCCATCTCATTAAAAAGTGATGCTGCAACTTGTATTGGGATTGCATTATATAAATAAATTGCTTTGGGTAAAATAGACATTTTCACAATGTTAAGTCTTCCTATCCATGAGCAGGGTAGGTTTTTCCATTTATCTAAGTCTCTCTTAGTTTCTTGTAGTAAGGGCTTGTAGTTCTCTTTGTAAAGGTCTGTTGTTTCTCTGGTTAGATTAATTCCTAGGTACTTTATCTTCTTAGCGGCTATCACAAATGGTATAGATTTGATAATTTCCTCCTTCACAGTCTCGTTGTTGGTATAAAGGAATCCTACTGATTTACTTATGTTTATCTTGTATCCTGAGACTTTGCTGAACTCTTCTATCATTTGAGTAACTTACTTATAGATTCCTTGGGGTTCTCTGCATATACAATCATATCATCTGCGAACAGGGAGATTTTAACTTCCTCTTTGCCGATGCAGATGCTCTTTATTTGTTTGTCTTGTCTAATTGCTCTGGCTAGAACTTCTAGCACAATGTTGAATAGGAGAGGTGACAGTGGGCATCCTTGTCTAGTTCCTGATCTCAGGAGAAAGTCTTTCAGTCTCTCTCCATTCAGGATGATGTGGGCAATTGGCTTTGTATAAATGGCCCTTATTGTGTTGAGGAATTTGCCGTCTATGCCCATTTTGCTAAGAGTTTTTAGCATGAATGGGTGTTGGACTTTATCAAATGCCTTTTCGGCATCAATGGACAAAATCAGGTGATCTTTGTCTTTTGTGTTATTTATGTGGTTAATCACATTAATTGTTTTCCAGATGTTGAACCAGCCTTGCATCCCTGGTATGAATCCCACTTGGTCATGATGGATTATTTTCTTGATATGTTGTTGTATTCTGTTGGCAAGAATTTTGTTGAAGATTTTTGCATCTAGGTTCATGAGTGATATCGGTCTGTAGTTCTCTGTCTTTGTTAGATCTTTCCCGGGCTTAGGTATCAGGGTTATGCTGGCTTCATAGAATGAGTTTGGGAGTACTTCATCCCTTTCTATACTGTGAAATATTTTCAATAGTATTGGGGATAACTCTTCTCTAAATGCTTGGTAGAATTCTGCCGTGAAGCCATCTGGGCCCGGACTTTTTTGGGTTGGCAGTGTTTTGATGAACTTTTCAATCTCTTCCTTTGTGATGGGTTTATTAAGTTGTTCTGCTTCACGTTGTGATAATTTGGGTAGGTGGTATGAGTCAAGGAATTGTTCCATTTCCCCTAGGTTTTCAAATTTGTTAGAGTACAGTCTTTCATAGTATTCTGTTATGATGTTTTCGATTTCTGTTGCATCTGTGGTGACAACTCCCTTCTCATTTCTAATTTGGGTTATTTGTTTCCTTTCCTGCTTTTCTTTAGTAAGTTTAGCCTGTGGTTTATCAATTTTGTTGATCTTTTCAAAAAACCAGCTTTTGGTCTTTTCAATTTTTTCAATTGTTTTTCTATTCTCTAATTCATTTAGCTCTGCTCTAATCTTTATGATCTCCTTTCTTCCAGTGCCCAAGGGATTCCTCTGTTGTTCTCTTTCTACTTGTTCAAGCTGTAGAGTTAGTTCCTTGATTTGATTTCTTTCTTCCTTCCCGATGTGTGCATTTATGGAGATAAACAGACCTCTGAGCACTGCTTTGGCTGTATCCCATAGGTTCTGGTAGGAAGTGTTTTCGTTCTCATTGGAATCCATGAATTTCTTTAATTGATCCCTGATTTCCTCTATAACCCATGTTTTTTTGAGCAAGATGTTGTTCAGTTTCCAAGAGTTCCACTTTCTATCTCTGTTTTTTCTGCTATTGATTTCAACTTTGATGGCTTTATGATCTGAGAAGATGCTTTGCAATAATTCAATGGTATGGATTTTGTTGAGCATTGCATTATGGCCTATCACATGGTCAATTCTGGAGAATGTTCCATGTGCACTGGAGAAGAAGGTGTAGTTGTCTGCTGAGGGGTGGAAAGTTCTGTATATATCAATGAGGTTTAGTTGGTTAATTGTGTCAATGAGGTCTTCTGTATCTTTACTGAGCTTTTTTCTAGATGATCTGTCTAGTAATGAGAGTGGAGTGTTAAAGTCTCCCACTGTTATTGTGGAGTCATCTAACTCTCTTTTGAGCATAGTCAGTATTTCTTCGACATATTTAGGTGCTCTGACATTAGGTGCATAAATGTTTAATATAGTTAAGTCTTGCTTGTGTACTGAACCTTTCAGCAGTAAATAGTGTCCATCTTTGTCCACGATGGTGGATTTGACATTAAAGTTGATTTTGTCTGAGATTAGAATTGCCACCCCTGCTCTTCTTTGTTCATTGTTAGCTTGATATATATTCTTCCAACCTTTAATTTTCAGTTTATTCCTGTCTTTAGGTCTCAAGTGAGTTTCTTGTAGACAACATATGAATGGGTCGTGTCTTTTGATCCAAGATGACACTCGGTGTCTCTTTACTGGAGCATTCAGTCCATTCACATTCAATGTAATTATTGATAGGTATGTGTTCACTGCTGCCATTGTGATATGTTTATTTTTATGTTGATGTTTTCTCTGTTGTTCTTATTAGTCTGTTCTGAGACACTCTTTTTTGTGAGTTGATTTTTCACCTTTTTCAGAGCTGGTTTTATAGTTGTTGCGACTCGTGTGTTAGATTTCTTGAAATGGTATGATACATCTTTGTTGTGCTTTACAGCTACCCCTATGAACCCCCTTAATAAACTATTTATAAACCCAATTTTAATTACTACCAGTCTGGTCATCTTCCTCTCCATCTGGAAGGACTATAACGACTGTAGTACATCCCTCTTTTATTATGATGACACGATAGTTTTCATGATGATCACTGGATTGCTTCCTTCCAAATCAAAGCTGTGATTTACTTTGGAGCCTTCCCTAAATGGGTATTGAGTAGTGTGTCGTTCTAAAATATAAAGTTAGTGGTTTCATTCTTCTAAGCCAAAGCCAAGAACTTCTATCAGTATTTCTTGTAGTTTGGGTTTGGTTTTTACAAAGTCTCTGAGTTTCTGTTTATCTGGGAATGTCTTAATTTCATTTTCGTGTTTGAAAGACTGTTTTGCAGGATATATAATTCTTGGTTGGAAGTTCTTCTCCTTCAAGACTTTGAATGTGTCGTGCCACTGTCTCCGTGCCAGCATGGTTTCTGCTGAGAAATCTGTCGAGAGCCTACAGGGTTTCCCTCTGAATGTTAGCTTTGCCTTGAGTCTTGCTGCCTTTAAGAGTTGCTGCTTATGTTTAATTTTGTTAAGCTTGATTATAATATGTCTTGGAGTCTTTCTTTTGAGATCTATATTGGGTGGCGTACGATATGCATCTGAGATGTCTATATTCTCTTCCTTCATGATTTCTGGGAAGTTTTCTTTCAGCAGCTCAGCAACAATATTCTCTGTGTTCTCAGATGTTTCACCCTGTTCAGGGACTCCAATTAATCGAAAGTTGTTCCTCTTAATAGAGTCCCACATGCTTCTTAATGTTTCTTCATTTTTCTTGTTTCTTTTTTCTGATTTCTGCTCATAGACACTGGCATCAGTAGCTCTGTCTTCCAAGTCAGAAATTCTTTTTTCCATTTGTTCCATTCTATTTTCTTGGGTTTGCATGGAAGCTTCTATGTCTTTGATTTTCTTCTTGATCTGTTGGATTTCAGAGTACTGGTGTTCCATCAGATTAATCAACTTGCTTAATTTTTCATTTTGTTCTGCTGCATTTTGTATAAGGTCTAGAAGGGCCCTGTATATAATCAATTTGTATTCACTTCCTGATGCTTTCATAAAAGTTTCTTCATCTGGAAAACTCCTTGGTTGCTTTGTTTGGGAGCCTTCTGAAGCCATGAGTAATTGCTTGTATGCCATAATTGTCTGTTGCTTTTTGGGTTAGAGGCTGGAAGAGGTACTGTGAGGATGGATTGCAAATGTTTCTTTAGGCTGTCTTCAAATGTAAAGCAAAAGGTATCTGACCAGTTCACAAATCAGTTAGGTTTTCAGGTGTAGAGGTCCCTCTTCCCATCTGACAAAGTAAGCACCACTGTATCCAACCCCAGATGATAACAAACTAGTTCAGAATACAGCACTGCTAGTGCCCTGTTGGCCTCTGCTGACAGGGCCTAGTCTTATCCAACACTGCGTCGAGTACTGGTTTTGTGATAGAAAAGCGCTCTCTTGTGGGCAGGCTGTGGCTCCCAAGTTAAGAATTAGGTCCAGCTGCGGCCACCGTACCCAAGATGGCGTCCTCCACACAGGCAGCAGACAGAGGGGCTAAAGATGCCCAGAGGCAGCGATTCCTCTGCTTCTGTTGCAGGGCCCTCAATGTAGGCAGCACTATGCAAAATCACTACTTTTCTGTCGGAGAAGCGCTGTCCCATTTGCAGGCGCTGGCTCCCAGGCTAAGAACGAGGTTCCGCTAAAATCTCAGTACCAACATGGCCTCCCGCACCCTGACCACGGAGTTCTGCACAAACCCCAGTGAGGCAGCTACAAAACAAAAGGCTCAAAGTGTCTAGATTAACAGAGTCCCGAGCCTGGCTCTCAGAATATGGGAATTTCGCCTGCCTATCCCCCCAGCAGCGTGTCCGAGTCCAGCCGCCGGCCAAGGCCCAGCTCCGCCCGCCAGCCGAGACCGAGGGAAAAAAGTCAAAATGGTGCGTTTACCTTCCGTCCGTGAGAGCCGGGGCTAGCCGGGAGCGGGAGTCAGCGAGAGAGAGGAGGTTTTTCGCTGAGTGGTATGAAGTCCCAATTAACAGCTCTGTGCTGTGTCCTGAGGCTGATTAGGTGCTCAGAAGGCTCTGTTTGATTGTCACTTCAGGTCTTGGTTTCCAGAGGGATAGAAAGAGACGTGTCCTTAGTCCGCCATCTTGACTCCGCCCCCACAATAATATCTGGCAGCTGAGCATTTTAACCACTGTATCATAAAGGCTCCTTTATCTCAATAAGCAAAGCAAACATTGAGATTAGTCACACTAGCTACCTTAGATGTCATTGTGCAGTTATTTCATCATTGTAAAGTACGAAAGAACAAATAACCTGTGACTATACCACGGTTTTGAGTTTTGACATTCTGTTGACTTATAAATATGACCAGACTCTAGGTGGCACAGCTATTAAGCACTCAACTAGTAGCTGAAAAGTTGGTCATTTGAACCTATCCAAAAGTGCTTTGGAAGACAGGCCTGGCAACCTGCTTCCAAAAGGCTACCCTGTCAAGCCATTATACACTATACACGGGGGTTCTCACGAGTCAGAGTCTACTCAAAGGCAACTAACAACAGCAACAACAACATTGTGGATGGAAATGAGCTGGCCTGAGGAATACACACTGGCAGGTAAATTCTCAAAGGTTGTACTTTGTAAAGCCTCTTGAAGCAATTACTGAGTGAATTTTTTCCTCCAGTACATTTCGATAACCCATGTTATCAATGAACGGGCAGTCTAATCTGCAGACTCCAGACGCACAAACAACTCATTTGTTCTGATTTGAGACCTTTTTTTTTTTTTTTAACTGATGTTTTAAGTATAGGAATTTACCTTTGTGAGAATTCACTATATTGCTAATAACACAGGTCATACCACTGTAAAAGCCTGGTTCTGCTCCCTCTCTGATCCCACCTCATTACTAAAGATGCAAAGACTGGACGTAAACTGGAGCTTAAATTTTGTTACACACTTCAGTACCCCTTCTCTTGAGGGATCCTACTGGGGGCAGTGGCCAAAGCCCTTGACTGCTGTCCCCCCCTCTCTGTCAAATGTTAATCGTATCCTTTCTTACCGTGTTTTCAATTGAATTACACTGAATAATGTTGGTTATTTAATCCTCACTAAGAATTTTACTTTCTTAGAAAAGGGTAGATATTTGCCCACTTATGATTCTTTAAGGAGTGACAGCTGTGTAGGAAGCCTAGACACATGGGCAGACCAGTGGCATATTACTCTCAATTAGGTTGTATCATGGATTGAATTGTGTCTCCCCAAAAATGTGTGTTGCAGTTTGGCTGGACCATGATTCCTGGTATTGTGTGATGTTCCTTTATGTGTAAACTCTGCCTCTGTGGTGTTAGTGTGGGAAAATGGGCAGCAGTCCTGTTCATGGGGAGGACTCAATGTGTAGGATTATATTGTGCCTTGGGGCAGCCTCTTGGGATATAAAGGAAAGGGAGGCAAACAGAGAATGGGGGACCTCATACATCAGTAAAGCAGTGCTTTGAGCAGTGTGTCCTTTGGAAAGGACCCAGGGGTCCCTGCACCTCAGAAGCTCACAGTCCTGTGGAACGTTGACAACGAGGACCTTCCTCCAGAGCCAACAGAGAATGACTTTCCCTGGAGCTGACACCCTCAGTTTGGGTTTGTAGCCTATTATACAGCAACAGAATAAAATTTCTTTTTGTTAAAGCCATCCACTTGTAGTATTTATGCTATTGCAGCACGAGGTAACTAAGACTGGTTGGTTTGGCTGCCCATTGTCTCTTGTAGCTTGTCCCAACAACCAATAGTTTAATTTAGTTGAGTTGTTTTCGTTGTTACATGCCATCAAATTGGTTCCAACTTACAGTGACCCGTGTATAACATAATGTAACACTGTTTCGTCCAGTGCTACCCTCACAATCACATTAGGTTTCAGCCCATTGTTGCAGCTACTGTATCTGTTCATCTCACTGAGGATCTTTCTCTTCTTTGCGGACCTCCACTTTGCCAAGCATGGTGTCCTTCTCCAGGAACTGATCCCTTCTGGTAACATGTCCAAAATATATGAGACAGTGTAGTCTCACTTTCCTTGTTTCTAAGGAATGTTCTGGTTTTACTTCTTCCGAGACAGATTTCTTCATTCTTTTGGCATTCTTTTGGTATACTCAATGTTTTTTTTATCAATACCATAATTTGAAGCCATCAATTCTTCTTTGGTCTTCTTTATTCATTGCCCAGCCTTCTCATGCTTAGGAGGCATTTGAAAACACGTGACACTTAGGTCAGGTATACCTTAGTGTTCAGGGAAAAGTCTTTGCTTTTGAACACTTTAAAGAGGTCTTCTGTAGTATACTAACCCAGTGCAGCGCATCTTTTGATTTCTTGACTGCTCCTTCTGTGGGTGTTGGTTGTGGATCCATGTAAAATGAAATCCTTGCCAGCATCAATCTTGTCTTAGCTTATCAAGCATTTGCTTATTGGTCCAGTTCTGAGGAGTGTGTTTTTTTTTGTCTTGTAAGGATTTTTGTTTTCTTTATGTTGCAGAGCAATCCATACTGAAGGTTGTGGTTGATCTTCCATCAGTAAGTGCTTCAAGTCGCCTTCTACACTTTCAGCAAGCGAGATTTTATCATCTGCATAATTCAAGCTATTAATGAGTCTTCTTGCAATCCTGATGCCCAGTTATTCTTTGTATAGTCCAGCCTCTCAGATTATTTGCTCAGCATACAGATTGGACAAATATAGTGAAGAGATACACCTTTCCTGATTTTAAACCACAAAGTATTCTGTTGTTCTGTTTGAAAGACTGCCTGTTGATCTATGTACAGGTACTTCATGAGCACAATTGTTTTGATATTCACATTCTTTGCTGTGTTGTTCATAACTTGTTATGATCCACACAGTTGAATGCCTTTACATAGTAAATCACAGGTAAACGTCTTTCTGGTATTCTCTGCTTTCAGCCAGGGTCCATCTGATGTCAGCAATGATATACTTGGTCCATGACCTCTTCTGAATCTGGCTTCAACTTCTGGCAGTTCCCTGTTGATATACTGCCACAGCAAGATTTGAATGGTCATCCGCAGAGTTTTTGTTGTGGGTGATATTAATGATATTGTTTGATAATTTCTGCATTTGGTTGGATCAGCTTTCTTGGAATAGGTATAAATATGGATCTCTTCTAACTGACTGGCCGGTTAGCTGTCTTCCCAACTTCTGGGCATAGATTAGTGAGCACTTCCAGGGCTTCTTCGATTTGTTGCAACATTTCAGTTGATATTTCATCAATCCCCGGAGCCTTGTTTTCCGTCCAGTGCCTTCAGCATTGCTTGGACTTCTCCCTTCGTTACCACTGTTTCTTAATCACATGCTACCTCCTGAAATGGTTGAATGGCCTCTAGTACTTTTTGTTATAGTGACCGTGTATTCCTTCTATTTGCCCGAGATGCTTCCTACATTATTTAGTATTTCCTTGTAGAATCCTTCAGTACTGCAACTTGAGGCTTGGGTTTTTTCTTCAGTTCTTTCAGCTTGAGAAATGGCTGAGGACGCTCTTCTTTTTTAGTTCCCTCCCTCCAGGTCCTTGCAAATGTCATTGTAATATTTTTGTCTTAGCAAAATCCTCTGTTGAGTTCTTTTACGGATCACTTTTTCCATTTGCTTTAGCTACTCGGTGTTCCAGAGCAAGTTTCAGAGTTTCTTCAGGTTTCCATTTTGGTCTTTTCTTTCTTTCGATCTTTTTAATGATGTCTTGCTCTTGTGTCTGCTGTCCGTAATGTCATTCCACACGTCATGTTGTTTTCAGTCATTAGTGTTCAGGGTGTCAAATCTATCCTTGAGATGGTTTCTAAATTCAGGTGGGATATACTCAAGGTCATACTTTGGCTTTCATGGTCTTGTTCTCATTTTCTTCAGTTTCAGCTTGAATGTGCACATGAGCAATTAGATAGCCTGTTCTGCAGTTGGCCCTTGGCCTTGTCCTGACTGATTTACCGAGCTTTTCCACATCTGTTCCCAAAGAGGTAGTCAATTTGATTACTCTGTATTCCATCTGGTGAGGTCCACACGTATAGTTGACATTTATGTTGCTGTAAAAAGGTATTTGCAATGAAGAAGTCATTGGTCTTGCAAAGTTCTGTCCTGAGATTTCTGGCATCATTTCTATCACCAAGGCCATGTTTTCCAACTACTGATCCTTCATCTTTGTTTCTAACTTTCACATTCCAAAAACCAGTGATTATTAATGCCTCTTGATTGCATAGTCAGTCAATTTTACACTGGAGAAGTGTAAAAATCTTCAATTTCTTCGTCTTTGGCCTTAGCAGTTGCTGCGTAAAGTTGAATAATTACCTTAACTGCTCTTTCTTGCAAGTGTATGGATACTATCCTATCGCTGAGAACAGTGTACTTCAGGATAGATCTTGAAATGTTCTTTTTGACAATGAATGCGACATAGTTTCTCTTCAAGTTGTTGTTAGTGTAGCACACCGCATGATTGATTCAAAATCGCCTATACCAGTCCATCTCAGCTCACTGATGCCTAGCACATTAATCATTATGTATTCCATTTCATTTTTGATGACTTCAAATTTTCCTAGATTTGTATTTTGTAATTTCAGGTTCCAATTATTGATGGATGTTTATAGCTATTCTCATTTTGAGTCATGCCAAATCAGCAAATGAAGGTTCTAAAAGCTTGACTCCATCTACTTCATTAAGGTAAACTCTGCTTTGAGGAGGCAGCTCTCCCCTAGTCATCTTTTGAGTACTTTCCAACCTGAGAGGCTCACCTTTTGGCTGTCTGTTAAACAATGTTCCACTGCTATTCACAAGGTTTTCCCTGGCTAATTCTTTTCCAAAGTAGACTGCCAGGTCTTTCTTCCTAATCTTAATCTGAAAGGTCAGCTGAAATCTGTTCACCATGGATAATACTGCTGGTATTTGAGTACTGGTGTCATAGCTTCCAGCATGAGAGCAACACGCAAGCCCCCACAGTGCAGCAAACTGGCGGACATGTAGGGGGTAATTACATAGAGAATTTGGTAATAATTTGAAAAAATTAAAAAAACAAAAAATCTTGAAATATAAAATAATAGGTGGAGTTTTGATTTTCTTAAAAGTTTGTTTCTGTTGCTGAATCTGGATCTTTCACTAGTTAGCAGTATATTTCACTTTTAATTTATGAATAGAAACCTAAATAAACTATGTGGATGAACTATTTCATGTCTTTTTCAGCCTATGTTTCCTTATTTATAAAATGGTAAAAATCTTAACTAATTCTTCACAGGAAGGTGTCAAGATTAAATGACCAGACTCTGAGATTCTTTAGGGTAAGTTCCTGTTTTCTTAATGTTAGTGTCACTGTACCCCAAATATCTGACAGTGTCTGATACTAGGGAGGTTTTCAGTAAATATACATAATAAGGTTTAAAGTGCTGTACCGATGTCCAATGTATGTACTGTAGTCTGGGCATTGATGAAGTATGATTACATAAGCATAAAACTTAATGACCCAATAAAAAAATTAGATCAAAGTTATTCTGACATTTATTTTTGTATGTAAATATTATTGTACTATCTCATAATTAGGTAATATTGTACACGGTTCATGTAAATGGGTATCCAAACCAAATATCTATTGCCATTGAGTTGATTCCAGCTCTCAGCAACCCTATAGGACAGAGAAGAACTGCTCCAAAGGGTTTTCAAGGAGTGCCTGATGGGCTTGAACTGCCAGCCTTTTGGTTAGCAGCCATAGCTCTTAACCATTATACCACCAGGGTTTCATAAGTGAGTATATAATTATACTCACTTAGGATATTATAATGTTGCCTGGGTGCACCAAGTTTTTTTTTCATCAAATATCCCAGTTCTTTCTATTACCAACGTTAATTTTGATGATTTCTCTAACACCACATACTGTTTCCAGATCTCCCCTACCACATTGCAATCAGCATCCACACAACTCTGCCACGTGAATCCTCTATTAAGAGAGTGGCCAAGATCATAGAAGACACACACACAGACCTGGGTGTGAATCCTAGTTTCATCCTTTCCCAGTTATGAGACCTTGACAGTTTCTGCATCTCCAAAATGGGGTTGTCATAAAATGTCACGTGGCTGTTGAAATAATTAAATGTGGCAATATTTGTAAAGCTGCAAAAGGCATGGTAAAGTCCCCAGGTGGTGCACATGGTAGAGTACTGGGGTACTCACTGAAAGATTGACAGTTTGAACCTTCTTAGAGGAGCCTTGGACAAAGCACCTTGTGACCTGCTTCCAAAGGTCACAGCCGTGAAAACTCTGTAGAGCAAAATGCTCTGCTCTGGAACGCATGCTGCAAGTCGGAATCGACTCCATAGCAACTGGAATTTTTGAGCACAGTACCTGGCTCAGGTGCATGCACTCTCCACTGTGCTATGATGTAGGATGTGTTATAAATACACGTTGTAATAGTGCTAGATCCTATCCCCCAGGAGCTGGGGATTTCCTTTTGCAGGGTCCTAGCACCCATGCTCAGTCCATGCTTCTGCCAGCCACCTGGGATCCTGAAACAGGTGCTCTCCGGTGATAAGGGAAACTGTTGGAGGGTTAGAAGATGTACTTGAGCTATTTTTTTTACTGTGATTTCTAATTTAATTGATTGAAAAGCAAAGCTCTCCCACCTGCTCCCTAGCAGCCTTCCCCGAAGGAAAAGCCTATGTGTGTGCATGTGTTCGTGCTTGGTTTTCCCCACTCACATGAAGGTTGTGCTCCCCAGTCCTGGTTTTAATGAACAACAAGAACCTGTGCCTGCCTCTCAGCTGTTTGGCAGGTGATGACAAAGACACTAACTGATCCCATTGCTCTCTACCATGCTGAAGCTCTCATTAAAAACAACAACAGCAAACTCACTGCTGTCCAGTCTGTTCTAACTCACAGTGACTCTGTAGGACAGAGTGGAACTGCCCCATCAAGTCTCCGAGGATGTCAATCTGTACAGAAGGGGACTGCCCTATCCTGCCCCTGTGGAGCCGTATCACGCATGTTCAAATCCTGGTGAGATCTCCAGAATATGCAGAAGAGGATAAATAGCTCATAAACCCATCAGAGACTTCCAGGGCTAGTCAGATCAAATCAAATCAAAATAAAATAAGCAGGTTTAGGGGAAAAAAATGATTAACCTTTCTCTAACCCATAGGTTAGGTATAGAATGAGGACTGCCAATTAAATTTGTGAACTCATACTAGGAAAGTGCGACATAGCTCGTTGCTGAATATGACTCTGGTTGCCTTTGAAGTACTCCTCTTGGGAAGCTATGCACCAATGCTGGTGCTTAGTGCACCCTTCAAAGCAGTTTTGGAACTCTTTTTCTAGAGGGGCCATCAGAGCTGTCATTGTATTACCCTTGATGTCCTGAATGTCATCAAATCGTCTTCCTTTCAATATTTCCTTTGTCTTTGGGTAAATAAAAAAGTCATTGGAGGCTAGATCACGTGAGTAGGGAAGGCATTTCAGTACAGTTATTTCTTTATGGGCAAAAACTTCCTTACAACTATACAGTTAAAATCACAAACTTGCCAGTGTGCCACCATGCACAATGGTCTTTCCAGAATGAGTCCCAAAATTACTTTGAAGGGTGGACAATGCACTGGTGTGGGTGCATATCTTCCCAAGGGAACTACTTTGAATGTGACCATGAGGTACATAGCACTTAGAACAAGTATGTTCACAGACTTAATTGTTGGACCTTATATGTTATTAGGGAGGAGATGATTCCTTTGTTCTAGACTTCTCTCATAATATGGCATGGTATATGACATTACTGCCATTCAAGATACTACTTTGGATTAAGGCCTTATTCCTAGATCAAATGTATTCTCTTGAAGTGGTGACAGTGGAGGAGAGTTCTCACAGATTATCAGATTATCTAGGAAACCTTGGTCTGACTGAATGATTATTATATGGTTTGGGGGTTGACAGATGAGGAATTTTCACTCAGGCTCTGGCTAGTGGATTCCTTAACAGGTTATCCTGGATCTCTTGAGGAAATGGGGAGGGAGGAAGAGAGGGTGTTTTAAAAGATGATGGCACCTAAAAGGAGACAGACTTCACCAACAGACTCTTACCAAACTCTCAGTTTTTACCCATATTTTGTAGATGACAGGATCTTAGATGGAACCTACTGATTTTCATTAACGTAAGAGTTAAATGTCTCTTTCCTCACCGCCTACCTTTCTTCATCCTTGGCACTTGCCACTATCTAACATACTATATAAAGAGACCTGGTGGCACTTTTGTTAAGTGCTCAGCTGCTTATGGAAGGATTGCTGGTTCAAACCTGCCAGCCACCGTGTAGAAGAAAGATGTGGCAGTCTGCTTCTGTAAATGTGAACTGGTTGCTGTTGAGTCAATTCTGGCTCATCACTACACTGCAGGACAAAATAGAACTGCCCCATCAGGCTACCAAGGGATGTCTGGTGGATTTGAACTACTGACCATTTGGTTAGTAGCTGAACTCTTAATCACGCTGCCACCAGGGTGCCCCATAAAGATTACAACCTTGGAAACTCTCTGTCCTACAGCATCACTATGAGTCTGAATCCACTCAACAGCAACAGGTGTTTTGGTCCTTCTTCATTCAAAAGCCGGCATTGTGTCTGTGTTGTTCTTTGGTGTACTTGTGGTACTAAGAACGGTGCTTGGCATGTAGTAGGGCTCTGTAAATACTGGCTGAGTAAATAAATCCTCATACGTTGGCTTTCTAGCCCTGGTGCACACTTTACTAAACTGTTTCTGCCTAAATCCCCGTCTGTGTCCACATGATGAGTGAGACTGATTGAAGTGTGCATTAGCAGGAAGATGAGTCCTCAACCATATTGTGTAATCATCCAGGCTAGGAAGTAGACTAATGTCTTGGTATCTGACCTTAGTCACTTATGTGAAGCCAACTTGTGAAGACTGAGACATGAGGATGGCTCTGACATCATATATTATACATGTTAGCCTAAATCTCAGGAATAAGTCCATGCCCAGGACATTTTTAGGTCCTTATGAAAACAGAAAAAGCATATGGAACAATTTCATATATATTAGACATACGTATAATCTGTATATCATTGACAACAGTTGAATTGATTTTTCTTTTTTTAGCTTTTATGTTTCCGTGTGTTTGATATGTGTTTGAGAATCTGAAGGTTGTTTTGATTGTGGTCTACCTTAGAAAGGATTTCTGGGTGTTTTAAACATCTCCAGTCTGTACCAGATACACGGCAGCAGCCCCTCTGCGTGGCTTCTTCGTTTCTTGCAAGATTTGTCAGTGCTATCAACAGCAGATCCCCGGCCTTGTCCACTGGCATGAGAACATGCAGAGTTGGTACATAAATTCAGCCTCTGTTCGTCTCTTCAGATGAAAGAAAACCATTTCACTGATAGTTCAAAGCGTGCTGGTAATCCAAGATTAATCATTGTTGGGCTGTAAAATGCACCTGACTGTCGTGTTCAGCTTATTTCTACTTTGGTTGTCTGTTTTCTCCTACTCCTAGTCTTCCTTGAGGTCTCTTTTGAGATTGCCTTCTATAGAATCCTGTATTCCCACAGGATTGTGATGAGGTTCTTCTTATTTTCTTGTATATAAAAATCTGTTTTTGGTTTTTTTTTTTTTAATGTCTGCTGAGGAAACCCTGGTGGCATAGTGGTTAAGCAATATGTCTGCTAACCAGAAGATCAGCAGTTCAAATCTGCCAGGCACTCCTTGGAAACTCTATGGGAGCAGTTCTGCTCTGTCTACAGGGTCACTGTAAGTCAAAATCAACTCGATGGCAGTGGGTTTGGTTTGTTTGGTTAGAGCTAGATCAAAGCAGATACCTTCCAAAGAGAATCATAAGTCTTTTAGTGTTAGGTAAAGACTTTGGCATTCATTTCTAAATTTTTGTATTATGAAACTGAGATGCTGTCCTTTGCCTTCTATCCAAGCATCCATCCATCCATTCATTGATACATCCATTCATTCAGCATTTGCTGAGGACTCATTGTGTAGAAGTCATGTGTATGGACTGAGGAAGATTTAAAGGTAAAGCAGACACATAGTCCATTCTCAAGGATTTTAAAGTGTACAAGGAGTGTTAGATATCTAAAGAACTAACTATAACGCAGTATAAAGATGCTAAATAAAAATTTGCACTGTAGAAAGAATAGTTAATTAACTTTTGACGAGCGAATGAGGAACATTTTGCCAGGAAAATGAACATTTGATTCAATAGGGAGTTGACAGGTAGGTTAAAAATGGGATTCAAAGGGCATTTCAGACAGAGGTGTCATCATCAAGAAAAAAACCCAGAGGTGTGAACATGTGTGACAGTTCAGGAAACTGTAAACACTAAAGTCTATCATATGGGTACATGGAAGAGTGTATTGAAAAATGAGACTAGGAAACAGTTTTCAGAACAAATCACAATCTGACCTTTCATTCTCAGATAGTGGATAACTAAATGGAAACCCTGATGGCATTGTGGTTAAGTGCTACAGCTGCTAACTAAAAGGTTGACAGTTTGAATCTGCCACACATTCTTTGAAAACTCTGTGGAGCAGTTCCACTCTGTCCTATAGAGATGTAGTGAGTTGGAATCAACTCAAAGGCAGTGGGTTTGGTTTGGGTTTTAATTAACCTAAATACAGTTAAGTATAAATTTTAATAGATATGCCTGTGTTAATTTGCTATTGTATAATTTTGATAAAGTTTAATATGTAGATGTAGATTATGTAAAGCTGCTTTTTATGTTGATTTTTCAATTCACAGTTGTATATCTGGTGCTTTAAGAATCTACTTGGCCTTTTAAGGACACAATATATATATCATTTAAGTTAATGCACCTACATAGATTGGGATCTAGAAGTCTTAAGCTAATAAAACCTCCACAGAGTGGAAACTGGTCTTGCCCCTTGAATGGAAATGAGTCTCAAGTTGAATATGAGGTCTGACAACTTAATTGTTCTGAATGCTACATACCTCATTGCTAAGTATCACTGCAATCACTTTCAAATGACTCCCCTTGGAAGCCTTGCAGTGATGCCAGTGCCTAGTTCACTCTTCAAAGTAGTTTGGAACTCTTTCTGGAAGGGCCATTGTGCACAGTGGCATGGTGCAAGTTCACAAACTTAATGATATAGTTGTCTGTGAGGGAGTTTTTGCCGGTAAACAGATAACTATATTGAAACACCTTCCCTACTCACCTGATCTGGCCTCTAGTGACTTTTTTCTTTACCCAAAGATAAACGAAGTTTTGAAAGGAAGACATTTTGATGACATTCAAGACATCAAGGGTAATATGATGACAGCTTTGATGGCTATTCCAGAAAGACTTCCAAAATTGCTTTGAAGTGTGGTCTAGGGTCTGGTGTCAGTGCATAGCTTCCCAAGGGGAGTACTTCAAAGGTGACCATGGTGATATTTAGCAATGATGTATATAGCACTTTTTTTATGATGAGTTCGTGAACTTAATTGGCGTTCCTTGTATGAACTTTGCTTCATAGAAAAAAAACTCTTCTGAATCTATGGAAGATAATTTGCCTTGCTTCAGGACAAGAGACTGTAAAAGGTGGTGTAGAAAATACAAATTAATTAGCGCTGAAGGGCTATCAAAGGCCTTATTGAGGACTGGCTGTTAAAAGTTAAGTATCAGCAGTTTTCCGTCTACTGCAGACTGTTAAACTTCTATGGCCTCTTCATTCCTACTAGAAAGTCACCTCATGGCATGCATAAGCCCCCAAAAGCAACTAGTGGTGACATGGTATAACTCTATCTTGATTACACATTTACAGACCTTATTTAAAGATTTCTTTATGTTGCGGTATAATCTATACTGAAGGCTGTAGTCTTGGGTCTTCATCAGTATGAGGTTCAATCCTTTTCACTTTCAGCAAGCAAAACTGTGTTACTGCATATAAAGAAACAAAAAACAAAAAACAAAACCTGGCTCATTTCTTTTCCTGCCATTTGGTCACTTGACATCCAATAGGGGGGAACACAGGAGATTAAAATGCAAATCAATCCATTTAGGTCATGTAAGGTTTTACTAAAGGCTTAGTGAAGAATATTATTAGAACATAATAGTTAATTATTGTTGTTTGAACCAAATAATTTGGCACTTGATTATACTGTGAACACTTTGTTTCATGATACATACATGCACCTTCTTTCTTTGGAAGGCTGAATAGTTTCCTAGAGGCAAGGTCTTCTTTATTTATTCAGTTTTACTTCTTACAGTTTCTGTTCTTGCTAAGTAGGTGCCATCAGGTTATGCAGCCTTATGTACAACAGAATGAAATGTTACCCAACTCTGCGCCATCCTTACAGTTGTTGCCGTGTCTGAGTTCATTGTTGCAGCGCTGTGTCAGTTCGTCTCATTGAAGATCTTTCTCTTATCGCTGGCTGACCCTCTACGTAGTCTAATGTCCTTCAGGGACTGGTTTCTCCTGGTAATATATCCAAAGTACGTAAGATGAAGTCTCATCGTTCTCCTTCTAAAGAGAATTCTGGCTGTATTTCTTCCAAGACAGTCTTGTTCATTCTTCTGGCAGTCCATCATGTATTCAGTATTCTTTGCCAACATCATAATTCAAAGGTGTCAATTTTTCTTCTGTCTTCCTTTTTCATGGCCTAGCTTTTGAAGATAAATTTATATGAGATGTTTGAATATACTGTGGCTGGGGCTAGTGCACCTTAGTTCTCAAAGTGGTATTTTTGCTTCTAAACACTTTAAAGAGGTCTTTTGCAACAAGTTTTCCCAGTGCAATATGCCATTCAGTTTTTTAACTGCTGTTTCCGCGGCATTGATTGTAAAGTAAAATCCTTGACAACTTCAGTATTTTCTTCATTTATCATAGTATTGCTTCATATTGATCCAGTTGTGAGGATTCTTGCTGTCTTTATGCTGAGGTGTAATCCATGTTGGAGGCTGCAGCCTTGGATCTTCATCAGTAAGTGGTTCAAGTCCTCTTCACTTTCAGCAAGCAAAATTGTGTCACCTGCATATACATATACACATACATACACACATACACATATATACGTGTAAACAAAACACCAAACCTGTTGCCATCAAGTTGATTTCAACTCATAATGGTTCTTTAGGAGACAGTAGAACTTCCCCATAGGGTTGCCAAGGAGTACCTGGTGGATTTAAACTACTGACCTTCGGTTTGCAAGTGTAGCTCTTAACCACCATACCGCAAGGGTTTCCTATCTGCGTATAACCGGTTGTTAATGGATCTTCTTCCAGTCCTGATGCCCCATTCTTCTGTATATAGTCCAGGTTCTTGGATCAGCATACTGATTGAATAAGTATGTTGGAATGACACAACCCTGACACACACCTTTCTTGACTTTAAACCACTCAGTGTCCCCTTACTCTGTTCAAAGGATTGCTGCTTGGTCTGTGAACAAGTTACACATGAGCACAGTTAAGTGTTCTGAAATTCCTATTCTTCACAATATTATCTGTATTTTGTTATGGTCCATCTAGTCAAATGCTGTTGCACAGTCAGTGAAACACAGGTAAACATCTTTCTGGTGTTCTCTACTCTCATTTGAGATCCATTTGACATCAGCGATGATAGCCTTCATTCTATAGCCTCTGAATCCTCTTTGAGTTCCAGGAAGTTCCCTGCTAGTGTACTGTTACAACCATTTTTCAGTTATCTTTAGCAAAATTTAACTCGTGTGTGATATTAATACTGTTGTTCAATAATTTCCATGTGTTGACTGGATCACCTTTCTTTGGAATGGGCATAAATATGAATCAGTTGGCCAGGCAGCTGTCGTCCAGATTTCTTGGCACAGAGGAGTGAGTACTTCTATCATTGCATCCATTTTTTGTAACAACTCAGTTGGTATCCTAACAGTTCCTAGAACCTTGTTTTTCACCAGTGCCTTTAGTGCACCTTGGACCTCTTCCTTCGGTATGTTCAGTTTTTAATCATGTGCTACCTCCTAAAATAGTTGAACATAGACCAATTCTTTTTGGTATAGTGACCCCATATTCCTTCTATTTCGTTTTGATGATTACTGTGTTGTTCAATATGTTGCCCATAGAATGCTTCAGTCTTGCAACTTGAGGCTTGAAATTTTTTCTTCAGTTCTTTCAGCTTGAGAAATGCTGAGTCTATTCTTCTACTCTTTTGGTTGTCTAACTCCAGGTTATTGTACATTTCATTACTTGAGTTTGTCCTCTCAAGCCACCCTTTGAAATCTACACAACTCTTTTACTTCACCATTTCTTCCACTTGTTTTAACTACATAACATTCAAGAGCAAGTTTCAGAGTCTCTTGTGATATCCATTGAGGTCTTTTATCTCTGTCCTATCTTTTTCATGATTTTTTGCTTTTTTCAGAAAACCCTGATGGCATAGTGGTTAATGGTGCTAACCAAAAGGTCAGCAGTTTGACTCTCCCAGCCACTCTTTGGAAGTTCTATGGGACAGTTCTACTCAGTCCTGTAGGGTCTCTATGAGTCAGAATCTACTCAGTGGCAGTGGGTTTGTTTTCGCTTTCTTCATGCATGGTGCCCGTGATATCATCTCCAAACTCACATGGTTTTGGTCATTAGTGTTCAGTGTATAAAGTCTATTTTTAAAATGGTGTCTGAATTCAGGTAGAATGCACTCAGGGTTGTACTTTGGCTCTTATGGACTTGTTTTAATTTTCTTCAGTCTCACAATGAACTTGCTCATCACAGTTGATGGCCTTTTCTGCTGTCAACCAACTCTTAGACTTGTTCTGACTAATAATACTGAACTTTTACATCATTTCTTTCCACAGATGTAGCCAGTTTGATTTCTGTGTATTCCATCTGGTAAAGCCCACATGTGAAGTCAGTGTCTACGTTGTAGAAGAAGTGTTTTTCCAAAGAACAGGTCATTGGTCTTGCAAAATTCTGTCATGTGATGACCAGCATTCTTTTTGTATTCAAGGCCATATTCCAACTACTGATCTTTCTTTTTTGTTTCTAACTTTTGCATTACTGTCACCAGTAATTATCAGTGCATCTTGGTTGCATATTTGATCAATTTTAGACTGCAGAAGTTAGTATAAATCTGTAGTCTCTTCATCTTTAGCCTTAGTGGTTGACATGTAAATTTGAATAACAGTCACATTAATTAGATCTTCTTTGTAGACATGGATATTGTTCTATCACTGACGTGTTGTACTTCAGGATAGATCTTGAAATGGTCTTTTTGACAATATAGTGATGCTGTTCTTCAATTTTGTCATTCTAGCATAATAGACCATGTGATTATACAATTCAGAATGGCCAATATCAGTCAATTTCAGCTCACAAATACCTAGAATATTCATCTTCAACCATTCCATTTTATTTTTGACAACTTCCAATTTTCCTTGATCTATATTTTATATTTTCCATTTTCTGATTACTAATGGCTGTTTGCAGCTGTTTGTTCTCATTTTGAGTCATGCCACATCACCAAAGACAGGTTTCAAAAACTTTACTCCTTACATGTCATTGCAAATGAGTCCAAATAATCCCATTAAGCAATGGGAAAAGGATATGTCCAGGCACTTCAAAGAAGACATCCAGGTGGCTAATAGGTACATGAGGAAATGCTCACAATCATTAGCCATTAGAGAAACCCAAGTCAAAGCTACAATGAGATACCAGGTTACCCCAACAAGGCTGGCATTAATCCAAAAAAAAAAAAAACATAAAATAAATGTTGTGGAGACATTGGAACTTTTCTGCACTGCTGGTGGAAATGTAAAATAATACAGCTACATTGGAAATCAATTTGGCACTTTCTTAAAAAGCTAGAAATAGAAATACCATATGATCCAGCAACCCCACTCCTTGTAATTGATCTGACATAAATAAGGGCTGTCACACAGACAGATGCATACACACCAATGTTTTTGCAGCACTGTCTACAATAGCAAAAAGGTGGAATCAACCTAGGTGATCATCAACAGATGAATGGATAAACAAACTATGGTATATTCATACAGTGGAATACTATGCAAGGATAAAGAACAATGATGATTTTAAGAAACACTTGAGACATCTAGAAGACATTCTACTGGGTGAAATCTGTCACAAAAGGAGAAATGTTATATGAGACCACTATTACGAAGACCTAAGAAAAGGTATAAACACAGAAGAAAACAATTTTTGATGGTTACAAGGGTGAGGAGGGAGGGAGAGCAATATTCATAGATTAGATAGTAGATGAGAATTGGGTTAGGTGAGAGAAGTGACAGCATGCAGTAGAAGAGAGGTTAGCACAACTGGACTATACCAAAAGCTAAAAGATTTTCTAAGGATAACCCAACATTTTGAAGGACAGAGTAGCTGGGACAGGGGCCTGGGGATCATGGTTTCATGGGACATCTAGGCTAATTGGCATGACTAAGGTTTTTTTTTTTTGAGAAAATCTTCTGCATAACACTTTGGTGAGTAGTGTCTGAAGTATTCAAAGCTAGCAAGTGGCCATCTAAGAAGCATCAATTGTTTCCAATACACCAAGAGCAGAAGAGAATGAAGGCCATCAAAGACAAGAGGAAAATATGAGCCCTGTACACAGAGGGCGCTGTCTGATCCAGAGGCTGCATTAGCAGGAGACCAGAAGAAGTCTCTGGTGCCCAGCACCACTAATGACTGCCCTGACAGGGAACACAACGTAAAGTTGCTGAAGTGGCATGAGAAAAACAGATGTACAGAACTAGAACTGCGTTAAAAGACCAGACTTGATGATGGTCTGTCAAACTGGAGGTCCCCTGAGATCATGGTCCCTGGATTTTCTGTTACCCCAGAGTTGAAACCAGTACCCAAGCCAACTCTTCAAGGTTGGACTGGACTATAAGACATAGAATGATCCTGACAAAGAATGTGCTTCTTGGCTTGAATATATATGTGAGACTGTCTGAGAAGCTCTTGTCCAAGGCTAGATGAGAGGGATCAGGGGAACAGGTGTTGGTTGAATGGATATGGGAAATGCAGGATGGAAAGGAGTAGTGTACTATCACAGGGTAGAGAGAGCAGTTAACGGTCTGTGTGTGCGGGTTCTGTATGGCAAATTGACTTGGATTGTAAACTTTCCCTTAAAGCACAACAAAATTTTTGAAAAAAAAAGACTAAGTCTACTTTGAGGGGGCAGCTCTTCCCCAGTTGTATTTTGAGCACCTTCCAACCTGAAAGGCTCATTTTCCACACTGTATCAGATGGTGTTCTTCTGTTATTTATAGGGTTTTCACTAGACAGTTTTTTTCAGAAGATCGTGAGGTGTTCTTTCTAGTCTGTCTTTGGAAACTGCTGAAACCTGTCCACCATGGGTGACTATGATAGTGTTTAAAATACTGATGGCAAAGCCTCCAGCATTGCAGTAATGTGCAAACCACCACATGACCAATTAACAGATGAGTGGTGCTTACAGTAAGTATCTATCCAAACCCAAGCCAAACTCACCGTTGTTGAGTCAATTCTGTCACATTGCGACCGCATGGTTTCCAAAGATGTAAGTCTCTATGGAAGCAGCTTGCTACATCTTTTTCCTGTGAATCTGCTGGTGATTTTGCACCACAGCCTCTCAGTTAACAATCACTTTAACCACTGCACCGCTGGGGCTTCCTATAAGTACCTGCCAGTGCTCATATTTTGGCATGTAGTGTCTCAGTGATTATTTGAATGATTTTTCAGTTGTTGTTTCTGTAAAAGCTTATTTCTTAGGCTGGATATCTAGCAAGTATTACTTCAGATTCCTCCAAATAGCATGGTCTTACCTAATTACTTACAAAAAAGAACTCTACAACTAGAGAATCACAACTTCCTTTCTGAATTAGGCAATGTGAATTTCTAATTGGAACGTGTTTTTCCCCCCATAAAATTTAAAAAGTAGATGTGTTTTAAGTGTGTGGGTGCATGTGTGAAAGAAAGAGAGAAAGACTGGTAAGGATAATTCTGGGGATCTGTTTTTATTCTGCTGAATCCCCAACATCCAACTAAACATTTAGCCTATTTGACATGTGCCAGTGAACTCTCGTAGAACAATGGAGAAAGCAGGAGAAAACACAAGTTTATTTGAAATCTGATGCCTCATGTAGCAACCATAACTCAATTCTGGTGGCTGTGTAGTATCACCAAGTCTCCTGGGTAAACTTTTATCACAGTTCCACCACAAACATCCTTGCTTTTCCAGGGTGCTTTGCCCTTTTCATGTTTACCATTGGTCCCTTGTAGACATGCTTATGAGGATGATCTGTCATAGCTGCTGTTTCTTTTTTTTTGTCCCCCCACCATATTTTCATGTATCCCTTCTCAGATCCCTTTCGTCAGGTCCCAGTTCCCAGTCTGTATTGTCACACGAGCTTCTTACCTCTCAGTAACCTACCAGGAAAAACACACACAAGCAAGGAAAAACAAACTGGTTGCCATTGAGTTGATTATTGAGTATTAGCGGCAAAAAGGTGGGGACTGGACTTTCTCTAGCTTCCTCCAATAAAACAAAACATGAGGACCAAACAAATATAACCATTTGCTCTTGAGTTGATTCCAATTCATGGTGATCTGATGTGTGCCAGAACTCTGATCCATAGGCTTTTCAGTGGTTCGTTTTTTAGAAGTAGATCACGAGGCCTTTCTTCTCAGGCATATTTGGGTGGACTCAAACCACCAGCTTTTCAGTCAGCAGCCAAGTGTGTTAAAGGTTTGCCCCACCCTGGGACTCCTTCTAGATGTTCTAGATGTTAAATAAAACAAAACAACAAAACTCATCACCATCGAGTCCATTTCGACTCATGACAACTCCATGTATTAAAGAGCAGAGCTTCTCCCTTAGTTGTGATCCTCTCCAAACAGTTTTCCAGCTGGTCTTCTATGACTGGGTCATCATGGGATATTTATCTTCTCTGTCAAGAAATGAACATTTTTGTGTCTCTGGGGAAGTTGCTATTGAACAGAGATTATAGAAGTTCCAAAAACTTTTCACAAAAACTAGAAACTCAGGCTTCAGACTTACCAAGAGAATATACTGGCTCAAACCTCTTATCTATTTAGGGTTTTAAGAGTTCATTAAGCTGCTTGGTGAGTGAGGAACTGATGGAGACAAAATGAAAATCTGAACTCTTTCATGGCACTGCTGGGTGTGTTTGAACTGCTAACCTTTAGATCAGCAGTCATATTGCAAACCATTTATACCTCCCAGCTGAGTCCATTAACTGCCTCACCCACGCATACTTTCTGGATGTTACAGACACTACAGGAGTGTAATTGTTGCCTTGAACTTTGATTTGTTAATCTAATATTTTCATTCAAATGCCTGATCACTTTTCATCCTTTTAATAAAGCCACAAATGGTATGCCAGTATGTGTGAAACTATAAGACTTCTTTTCTTTTCCTCTTTTCCTCATGCCTATGGATTTCTCTTTCTTCATCTTGCTCACTACTTTTATATCTTTTTTCTTCCTCTCTTTCCTGTGTTTTCAGAAGCTTTTCTTCTTCGTCATTTCTTGTTCCTCTTCCACAGGCTTACTCTGGAAATACCAGTAAGTGCGAGTAAAGTTTTAGCTCTGGAGTGATAACACAAGCCAGAGTGCTCCATTCACTGCCTGGTTTTTGGCCTATCCTGGTGCCACAGTGGTTAAGGCTGGCAGTTTGAATCTACCAGGTGCTCCTTGGAAACTCTATGGGCAGTTCTACTGTGTCTGATAGTGTTGATATGAGTCAGAATCGATGTGACAGCAGTAGAATTTGGTAGTTGTTCACCAAGTCTGGAATGAGAAACTTGGCACAGTCTCCTACCTCCTCTTCCTTGCCATTCCCATTTCTTACCTCTGATCTAGAGAAGGTGTCTAAATGAAGGAAAGTCCAGGACAGGTTGGTGAATTTTTCTCTGTATTTATATATAGGTAAGAACTGGTATGTAGTTCTGACTGGTCTTCCATGACTGGGTCATCATGGGATATTTACCTTGTCCCTCAAAAAATGAACATTTTTGTGTCCCCAGGGAAGTTGCTATTGAACAGAGATTTTAAAAGTTCCAAAAACATTTCACAAAAACTAGAAACTCAGGCTTCAGACTTACCAAGAGAATATACTGGCTCAAACCTCTTACCTGTCTAGGGTTTTAAGAGTTTGTTAAGCTGTTTGGTGAGTAAGGAACTGATGGAGACAAAATGAAAATTGATGTTCCTAAAAGAGTATTTGCATCAGGCTTCCACATATTAGTGTGCAAAGGGGTTACACATTAGTGTATTTTGGCCAGAAGAACTGGAACACAAAATATACTCAGTGGCAACTAATAGACTTGAAGCTAGAGCCACGTTAATATATACTTAGTTTCCAGTTTTTCATTCTCAGTCTTTCTTTGTGCTTTTTTAAAATTGTGATTAAGTGAAATTAGGCAATCCAAATCAATTTTGCATGCCCACCTGTCAGCAGCCCCTTCTGCTCTCCGTGCAGTGACAGTACACTCCTCCTTTTCATTCTGTACATCTAGTATCCTCCTAACAAGCTCCTGTCCCTTCCTCTCCACCTTCTTCTTTCCCATCCAGAAAGAGACCAGTAGGACAGCCTCCTATAAATGCATGGAACCGTAAAGTACACACACCATATGGTCACACTGTGTCCCTGAGTCCAGTCCATTCTTGTCCAAAGAATTGACCTCAGTAGCATCTTCTAGTCAGGGGCTGCAGCAGGTCTAGGGACCATGCTCCCAGGGGATCCCCCAGGCCTTTGGACCATCGATTCTGGTCTTTTAGTAGAGTTCTTGAACTGGACTCCTCTTTTTCTCTTGTTGCCTGAGGGACTCTGCGTTATGTGCCCCATCATGGCTGTCTTTGGTGATGGCTGGGCACCATCTGGTTCTTCTGGTCACGTGTTGATACAGTCTCCCATTCACATGGATCCTCCTGTCTCCTGGTCTCTTGTTCCCTTGTGTCTTTGTTGTTCTCAGTTGTCATCTATTCCTGAGGAGTTGGAACTATTTGGTGTACCTCACAAGGCAGCTTACTAGCCGTTAAGACCCCAGACACCACTCACCAACATAGGGTGCATATTGCTCTCTTAGCAATAGGCTAGTTATGCCAGTTGGCCTTGGTGTTCCCTGAAATCATGGTCCCCAGACCCATGTCCCTGCTACTCTATCCTTGAAATATTGGGTTGAGATTAGAAGAGACTTCCGTTTATGGTGAAGTCCAGTTAAGTTGATCTACTTTCTATTGTGTGCTGTCACTGCTTTCACCTAACCATATTTCTATCAACTATCTAATCTATGACTGACCGTCTCCCTTCCTCCCCACCCTTGTAGCCATCAAAGAGTCTTTTCTTTAGTGCACAAGTCTATTTTTAAGTCCTTATAGCAGGGGGCTTCTACAATATTTGTCCTTTTACTACTCACTCATTTCACTCAGCATGTCTTCCAACTGAAACCAGGTTATGAGATTCTTCCTAAAATCACCATTGTTCTTTGTCGTTGCATAGTAATCCACTGAGTCTATGTGCTATAGTTTGTTTATCTATTCATCTGTTGATGGACACCTGGGTTGATTACGTCTTTTTGCTTTATGGACTGCGCTGCAGTAAACATTCACGTGCGTGTTCTGTTCATGTGACAGCCTTTGTTTCTGTAGGATATATTCCTAACAGTGGGGTTACTGGATCAAACAGTATATCTATTTCTAACTTTTTAAGGAAGCACCAAATTGCTTTCTAAAGTTGTTGTACCATTTTGCAATACCATGAGTAGTGTTGGAGAGTTCCAATCTTTCCACAGCCTCTCCAGCATTTGTTGTTTTGTGTTTTTTGGATGATGGCCAACCTTGTAGGGGTGACATAGTGTCTCATTTTAGTTTTGGTTAGGATTTCTCTAATAGCTAATGATTGTGAACATTTCCTCATGTGTCTTGGCTGCCTGGATGTACTCTTTGGTGAAGTGTCTGGCCATCTCCTTTGCCCATTGCTTAATTGGGCTCTTTTTCATTGTTGATATTTTGCAGTACCTTGTAGATTTGGAGATCAGATGTTGGTCTGACATGTAATTTCCAAGTATTATTTTTCCCATTCTGTAGGTGGTCTTTTAACTTCTTTGAGAAAATCTTTGGATGAGCAAAAGTGTTTGATTTTTATAGTTCCCGTTTACCTATTTGCTTTTCTGTTGCTCATCCTTTCTTTGTCAGATTATGAAGTCTGTCTAAGCCATGTATTAGAATTTCCATTGTTAACACTAATTTTTTCTCACATGATCTTTATTGTTTTAAGTTTGATATTTGGGTCTTTAATCCATTTGAGTTAGTTTTTGTGTAAGATGTGAGATATGGGTCTTGTTCCAGTTTTTTGTAGATGGATATCCAATTTTGCCAACACCATTTATTAACAAGATTGTTTTTACCCCGGTTTATAACCTTAGGGACTTTGTAGAATATCAACTGTTTGTAAGAGGAAGGTGGCAGCTCTGGAGTCTCAGCTGTGTTCCATTGGTCTATATGTCACTTTTTGTACTGGTACCAGGCTGTTTTGACTACTGTGGCAGTGTAATAGGTTCCAAGGTCAGGTAGTGAGAGGCCTCCCACTGTATTCCTCTTCTTCAGTATTTTCCCTTTCCAAACAAGGTTGGTGATCTGTTTCTCCATCTCATAAAAAAATGACATTGGAGTTTGTATTGGGATTGCATTGTGTATGTAGATCACTTTGGGTAGAATAGATGTTTTCACAATGCTGTCTTCCTATCCATGAGCATGATAGGTTTCTCCATTTATATAAGTTTCTTTTGGTTTCTTGTAGTAGGGTCTTGTAATTTTCTCTGTATAAGTCTCTTACATGTCCGGTTAGATTTGTTCCTAGATATTTTATCTTCTTGGGGGCTATGGCAAATGGTATTGATTTGGTGATTTCTTCTTTGATGATGTCTTTGTTGGTGTAAAGGAATCCTAATTTATTTATATTTATCTATTATTTATATTTATCTATATCCTGATACTTTGCTGAACTCTTCTATTAGTTTCAGTAGTTTATTTATGGATTCTTTTGGGTATTCTGTTATTTGGTCATATCATCTTCAAATAAGGAGACTTCTTTACTGATGTGGATGCCCTTTATTTCTTTATCTTATCTGATTGCTCTGGTCAAAACCTCTAGCACAGTGTTGAATAGAAGTGGTGAGTGTGGGCATTCTCATCTAGTTCTTGTTCTCAGCAGGAATTCTTTCAGTCTCTCTCTATTCAGGATGATGTAGGCAGTTGGCTTTGCATAGATGCCCTTTACTGCATTGACGAATTTCCACTTTGTTCCTATTTTGCTGAGAGTTTTCAACATGAATAGGTATTGGACTTTGTCAAATGCCTTTTCTGTACCAGTTGGTAAAATCAAGTGATTTTTATCCTTTGTGTTACTTATATGGTTGGTCACATTAATTGTTTTTCTGATGTTGAACCAACCTTGCATCCTTGGTATAAATCTGGCTTGTCATAATGAATTATTTTTTTGATATACTGTTATATTCTATTGGCTAGGATTTTGTTGAAAAATTTTGCTTCTAGGTTCATGAGTGGCATTGGTCTATAATTTTCTATTTCTGTGGGATCTTTACTCAGCTTTTGTGTCAGAGTTATGTTGGCTTTATAGAATGAATGTGAGAATGCTGTGTTCCTTTCTGTGTTGTGAAATAGCTTCAGTAATACTGGAATTAACTCCTTTCTGAAAGTTTGGTAGAATTTTCCAGTGAAGCCATCTGGCTCAGGACTATTTTGGTAGTTTTTTGATTACTTTTCAATCTCTTCTTTCATTATGTCTTTATTAAGTTATTTTACTTCTCTTTGTGATAATTTTGACAGGTGATGTGAATCTAGAAATTTATCTGTTTCCTCAAGATTTTCAAATCCATTAGAGTACAATTTCTTGTAGTACTCTGTTATGCTACTTTTAATTTTAGTTGGGTCTGTTGTGACATCTCCCATCTCTTTTCTTATTTAGGTCATTTGTGTCCTCTCCTGTTTTTCTTTTGGGAGGTTAGCAAATGTTTTATCAGTTTTGCTGTTCTTTTCTAAAAACCAGCTTTTGGTTTTGTTAATTCTTTCCATTGTTTTTCTATTCTCTAATTCATTTAGTCCTGCTCTGATTTTTATTGTCTGTTTTCTTCCGGTGCCCAAGGGATTCTTTTGTTGTTCTCTTTCTCATTGTTCAAGTTGTAGGGTTAACTTTTTGTTTTGGGCCCTTTCTTGATTCCAGATGTGTGCATTTATAGAGATAAATTGGCCACTCTCTGAGCACTGCTTTTGCTGTATCCCGTAGGTTCTGGTAGGATGTGTGTACATTCTCCTTTGATTCCATAAATTTCTTTATTTCATCCTTGATTCCTTCTACGACCCATGAATTCTCAAGCAAGGAGTTGTTCAGTTTCCATGAGTCTGAATTCTACCCATTTTTTTTCTGCTGTTGATGTCAACTTTTATGGTTTTACGATCTAAGTAGATGCTTTAAATACTTCAGTGGTTTGGATTTTGTTGAAACTTGCTTTATGACTTAATATATTAACTGTTCTTCAGAATGTTACATGTGCATTGGAAAATAAGTTGTGCTTGTCTGTTGTTGGGTAAAAGGTTCTGTGTATGTCTGTGAGGCTGAGTTGGTCAACTGTTGCAATAAGATCTTCTATATCTTCACTGAGCTTTTTTCTGGATGATTTGTCCCTTACTGAAAGTGGAGTGTTGAAGTCTCCTCCTATTATTGTGGAAAGATCTATCTCATTTGTCAGCATTTGTTTGATATATTTACATGCTCTGATATTGGGTGCAGAAGTATTTAATATTGTCATATCCTCCTTATGTATCACACCTTTAAGCAATTAATAGTGAGCATCCTTATCCACAATGGTGGAGTTTAGTTTAAAATTGAATTTATCTGAGGTTAAATATTGCCATTCCTGCTCTTTGCATGTTGTTAGCTTAGTGTCTGTTTTTCCATCCTTTGATTTTCAGTTTATATGTTTGATAAGGTGTGCTTCTTGTAAGTGACATGTAGACAGCTTATGTTTTTTCATCCAGCCTATTACTCTATTGAGGCATTCAGTCTGTTTACATTCAGTGTAATTACTGATAAATATATATTTATTGCTGTTATTTTGGTGCCTTTTTGTGTTGTTGACATTTTCTTTGTTCCACTTAATATTCTGTGTTGGGATCTTTTTCTTTATGGACTTTCTTTTCATCCTTTCCAGTGTTAGTTTATGTCTGTTGAGACTTCTTTATTACATTTCTTGTTTTGATATGTACTATTGGTAGTTTGCTTTGTGACTACCCCTTCATTCCCTCTTAATGTCCTAGGTTTAAAACAGTGTTTAACTTCTTTATATCTCCTTAACTTCCTCTCCACCTGAAAGGGCTATGAATAGTGTAGTATACCACTCTTTATAGTATAATGTTGACGTAGTTTGTGTGTTAAAATCTGTTTCCCTAATTTTAATATTTAGCTTTGATTGAGCTTTGTGACTTACCTAACTACTTAGGACTCTGAATGTTATGTTCTGCATTGCATCCTTGAGTATACATCTAGTAATAATGATTTCCTAATCAAAGAACTTCCTTCAGTATTTCTTCTAATTTTGCTTTGGCTTTTCAAAGGCTCTAACTTTCTGTTTGTTTGAGAATGTCCTAATTTCACTGTTGTATTTGACAGACAGTTTTCCAGGACATATAATTCTTGATTGGAAATTGGTTTCCTTCAATGCTTTTTATGTTTCATCCCATCGTCTGTCTTCTTGCCAACATGGTTTCGGCTGAAAAGTCAGAGGTCAGTCTAAAAGACTTCCCTTTGCATGTTAGTTCTGGTTTAAGCCTAATAGCTTTTAAGAGCCTCTTCTTATGTTTCATTTTATTAAGCTTGATTATAACATATCTTGTTGTCTTTTGAGGGTCTACATTTTGTGGAGTTTGATGAGCACCTTGAATATCTATTTTCTCTTTTGTGATGTCAGGGAAGATTTCTGTCAGCAACTCTTCAGCAGTTCTCTCTGTATTTTCTGCTATCCGTCCCTGTTCTGGAGCTCCAGTTACACATAAAATGTTCCTCTTGATAGAGTCCCACGTGATTCTTAGCAGTTCTTTGTTTTTCTTGATTATTTTATCTGATTGTTTTCCTCATAAATGATGGTGTCAGTTTGCTTTGTCTTCAGTCTCGCTAATTCTGTATTCTATTTCCTTGGTCCTGCTCTTTTGTCTTTTTGTTATGTTGTCTAACTCTGTAATCTTATTACTGATCTGCTGAATTTCAAATTGTTGATGTAACAGTTCATGTAGCTTGTTTAAGTTTTCATTTTGTTCTTCTGCACTTTGTTTAATCTGCATCCTAAGATCTGGAAGGGCTCTATATATAATTCTCCTGTATTCTACTGCCAATAATTTTAGTATGGTTTCTTCATCTGGGAAGTTTTTTTATTTTTATTTTTGGAATTTTCCAGAGCCATGGTGGTCTACTTCTTCAAATGGTTAGATATTGATTATTGTGTGTGTGCCATCAGAAAGCTGTTCAGCTTCTCCAGTATCGCATCAGCAGAAGCTATAGCATAGCTCTAATAAGGGAATGAGGAAGGGCACTGCTGGACTTGGCCACCAGCCACTGCTATATTCTCTTAAGTGCAGGTGTCTTAAGTACAGCTTCTGTGGTGAGAGAGATGTTGTCCAGCCCAGTGGTGCTGCCTCACTTGGTGACCATTGCCTGTTGGGCCCTCAAGGGTGGCAGGCCCCACCTCCTCGCTGACAAAGATGGCAACCTACTTGTGACAACTGTCCGGAGCTGTGCCACCAGACACTACAGGATAGTTCAGAGAAGGGATGAGGAAAGTGCTCTACCTCACTCAGCCACCAGCTGCTGCTGTATTCTCTATAAATGGCAGTTTCTAGAGCCTCTATTCTGAGAAAGATGCTGTTCATTGGCAACTGGTCCCAGCCAGGCCCCCAGAGATGGCAGGCCTCACCGGCTGGCTGCAAAGTTGGTGACCTAGTTTTGGAGCCTTTCCAGGGCCATGTCAGCAACTTCTATAGGCTTGGCTTAGTGAAGGGAGGGGAAAAGGACACCGCCACACTCAGCTGCCAGCCACTGCTGCATTCTGTAGCTGCAATAATCTTAAAAGCTGCTTTTCTGCTGTGAGAGGTGCTGTCCAGCAGTGGCTGGTCCCAGCTGGGCCCTCAGGGGTGCCAGCCATCACCACCTGGCTAACAAAGAAGACAACCTACTTTGGAGGCTCTGTATCAGCAGATGCTATGGCATGGCTCAGAGAGGGGAAGGGGAAAGTACATTGTCACACTTGGCTGCCAGCCACCACCATGTTTTCTAGGCATGATTGTCTTAAAAACTGTTTTTCTGGTGAGAGAGGCATTGTCCAGTCAGGTGCTGTTGCTCAGTGTGGCAGCCAGTCCCAGGTGAGCCCTCAGACATGGGTTACTCTGCCTCTCAGCTGACTAAGAAGGTGTCCTACACCATGCCACCTCTTCTGCACTACAGCAGCAGAATCTGTGGTGTAACTCAGAAAAGAGAGGGAGGAAGGGCACTGGTACCCTTGGCCACCAGCTGCCAGTTGGTTCTCTAGATGTGACTGTCTTAAGTATAGCCTCTCTGCTGTGAGAGACACCGTCTAGACACTGCAGCTCAGCCTGGCAGTTGGTCCCAGCCAAGCCCTCAGGCTCATGGACCCTAGTTCCAGTCTCCCAGTTGACAAAGATGACATGCATACATATGAGCCCCTCTGCCACCATGTGAGCAGAAGCAGGATGCTTTGCACTGCTCTACCACCTGTGACAAAGGCAGTTTTCCCCTTCTAGTCACCCAGTGTGGTCTTACAACCTTCTGCCTGATCTTGGGGCTCCCAAAATGTTCACTGTACTCCATTCAATTCTTTTTCTAAGGCTTGGTTCTCAGAGGGAATCAAGGAGACATGTGACTATGCCGCCATCTTGGCGCTGCCTCTCCATTCTCAGTGTTTCTTAACACCAAGAACTTTTGTCTTTGCAATGTTATCTATTCTTACAGTTTTTAAAATGACAGTTAATTTTTTTATTTAGTGCTATGTCTGTAGGATATAGTAGGCTGTGTTGTACAGGAAGATAGTGTTATGGCTCTCAGTAGTACAGAATGCCAAGATGGAGACCTTCATCAGAATTCAGGAAACGGAAGCAAGAGTTGAGTGTCAGGAAGGCAGCACTTGGTAAATCAAGATAGCAATGCTAGGAAGAAGACAGATTAGAGAGTGCCGGTATGGGAAATAAGACTAAGAAAGCAAGGTACAAATAGACAAAAGGGTGTGATTATGGATCTAAAAGGCAAAGACCTGAGGGTCCTTTAGAGCTTTCATCTTACACCAGTTTAGGACACTGAGCCTAGGACAGTCACTTAGGCCAGCCAGAGTGACTGTTCTCTGCTATGGAGGAAACATCATGACTAATGAATACCCTGAGTAATACCTCCAAAATGTTGATTCCTTTGGACTTCAGTTTCAGAGTGGTGTTTTGTTTGTTCTAAAGTGGTTGGGGTACAGTGTTTTCTGGGTCCCACTGTCACCCTTAACTAAATCAGTTCTCCTCCCCCTGTCTTCTATTTATTCCAAAATTTATATTTAATGTAACTAAAACAAAGGATTCTTTGTTTTCATTTTCCCTGTCCTTATTGCCCACTTTTTGGAACAAGTTGCCGTAATGTCCTTTTTAGCTACCTGGACTTCCTCTCATCACCTGTACCTCCCTACACACATATTCTAGGGCATTGCTCCTAGATCACCTCATTCAGGAGGCTGTCCTTGTTAGTTTAAATTTTGCTACTCCCTTCTCCCTTCAAAGCTTGCCTGTCCTGTGTGGCTTCATCTTGTGGTTCTATTTGTATTAGTTACTGTTTGTATAAATTCATTTGAGCTAGACTGTTAAAGATCGACCAGAACAGTGATCCCAGATGGGTTCATTTCAACATCAGTCTTCACTGCTTTAATTCATAGAGGTGAGTTCTATCTGAAATTCTAGCCGTGCTCATAGCAGGATGATATAGATAATATCTGTAATAAGAACAGGTACACAGAGCCACCCTAGCCTCAAGGTTATCTGTCCCCTTTATCAAACTTGTGGATGTAGTTCTGCAAAGTTAAACTTTGAATGTAAGAGCAGTAAAATACTAGGTTTCACAGGATTTTCTATTTTTTTTTTTTTTAAAAATCAATTTATTATTTGGATTGTAATCAGCTCTGCCACCAGTCCTGCGAAGTCGGGCTCTTCTTTACTTATTTCAGGAATGAGTCTAGATTACTTTTAAGTCCAGTTCCACCTCTAATGTTCTCTTGTAATAACAGTAATGATGTATTTTATTTGTAGAGAACTAAGGAGCCCTGGTGGTATAGTGATTAAGAAAAACAACTGCAAACCACAAGTTTAGCAGTTGGAATCCACCAAGTGCTCCTTGGAAACCCTGTGGGGCAGTTCTACTCTGTCATATAAGATTGCTACGAGTCTAAAATTGACTTGATGGCAATGGGTTTGGTTTTTTTGTTGTTGTGGTTGTTTTGTTTTTGTTTTTTGACTTTTGGTGTGCTCTGTTAAACATTTTTATCTATTCTTATATTCAACAAATGTTTTTTGCTCAAATACTTTTAATAGGTGCCACTACTATACTAGGCATTAGGGATATAATAGTGAGCAAAACATAAAGAGGCCCTGTCATGGATTGAATTGTGTTCCCCCAAAAATGGATGTAGTAGTTTGGCTGGGTTGTGGTTCACAGTATTGTGTGATTTTCCCTCATTTTGTGATTTGCTATGCTGAAAATCTTAATCTCTGCCTATAGTTAATAGACTTATGTTAAAGAGGATTAGGGTGGGACAGTAACACCCTTCCAAAGGTCATCTCCCTGCTGCAAGGTAAAGGGTATTTCACTGGAGTGTGGCTTGTACCACTTTATTCTTTTATCCTACAAGAGATAAAAGGGAAGCAACTAGAGAGTAGGGACCTCATACAGTAAAGAAAGTGGCACCAAGAGCAGAGTATGTCCTTTGGACCTGAGGTCCCTGTGCGGAAATATTTTCAGATCAAAGAAAGACTGGTACAACACAAAGAATTTCTACTAGAGCCAGCAGAGAGAAAAAGAGTGCCTTCCCTTGGAGCTGGTACCCTAAATTCAGGCTTATAGTCTGCTGGACTGTGTGAGAATAAACTTTTCTTTGTTAAAGCCATCTACTCATGATATTTTTTCTGCTAGAGCAGTAACAGAAAGACTAAGACAGGCCCTGTCCTCATGAAGCTTAATGTTCTAGTGGAGGATACAAGGAGCATAGAAGCAAAGAATGCATGTAATTTTCTATAATGATATAAGCTACAAAGAAAAATAACACAGAATCAGGAGATAGGGTGTAACAGTCAGAGAAGATCTGGGTGGTTATCTAAGGCAGAGTAATCAGGAGGTAGAAACCCTGGTGGCAAAGTGGTTAAGTGCTACATTTGCTAACCAAAAGATTGGCAGTGCAGATCTCCTAGACACTCCTTGGAAACTCTATAGAGCCCTTCTACTCTATTCTATAGGGTTACTATGCGTCAGAATTGACTTGATGGCACTGGGTTTGATTTTTGGTTTTTAAATCAGGAGGTTATGTTTGAGTTGCTCTGTGAGTGGTCTGAAGGAGAAGCCATAGAGAAAACACGAGAAAAAAGACAACCCTTGGAAGCCCTATGGCTGTAGAGGCTGGTGTGACATGAGCAAGTCGAACACTGTGGGGTATGAAGTTAGAGGTAGGTGGAAGTCAGACATAGAGATGTCTTTTGGCCTTATGGGAAGCCCCAGTGGTATAGTGGCTAAGTGCTGCATGTGCTAACCAAAAAGTCAGCAGTTCCAATTTACCAGGTGCTCCTTGGAAACTCAGTGGAGCAGTTCTCCTATGACTTGTAGTGTTGGTATGAGTTGCAGTAGACTTGTTGACAGTGGGTTTGGTTTTTGGTTTGGCCTTATTAACACTGTCATGTTGAGGACAATATACTGAGTGCTTTACGTATTAAGTTTTTTAACCGTTACATCAGCCCTATGGTGTAAGCCCCATCTTAGTCATAAAAAAAAAAAAAAAAAATACTCCTGGAGAAGTTAGGTAACATTTCCAAGTTCATCCAGGTTTATGTGCCGAGTCAGGCAGTCTGGCTTCAGAGAGTCCAACTTTGACTTTTGTACTCTGCTGTCTTTAGGTAGTAGGTAGTTGAGATGTTGTTTTGATAAGAAGTTGTGGGAAGGTTTTAAGAAAGGAATGAAATGATCAAGAGTTCCGGCCTCCACACAGTAGAAGAGGCGTGAAAGCAGGGAGACTAACTGTGACTGCAGTGGTTCAGGTGGGAGACGGTGGTGGCTTAGACCAGGCTTTACTGGGACACAGAGCTATGTCGGAGACTAGTGTGTGTAGTTACGTGCTTGTGTGTCTTTGTGCTTAATACAAGGTCTGGCAATTAAGTCCATGAATTTAATCATTCTATGTGCTGTATATCTCATTGCTGAATATCACTATGACCACCTTTGAAGTACACCCCTTGGAAAGCTATGCACTGACACCAGCACCTAGTCTACCCTTCAGTGCAATTTTGGAACTCTTTCTGGAATGGCCATTGCACACAATGGCAAGGTGGCAAGTTTTCAAACTTAGTTGTGTAGTTGTCTGTGAGAGTGTTTTTAGCCAGGAACTGTATTGGAACACCCCTCCTACTCACCTGATGTGGTCCCCAGTGACTTTTTTCTTTATGTAAAGATAAAGGAAATATTGAAAAGAAGACCTTTTGATGACATTGAAGACATCAAGGCTAATAGGATGGCAGCTCTGATGGCCATCCCTGCAGAACAGTTCGAAAATTTCTTTGAAGAGTGAACTCGGTCCTGGTATTGGTGCATAGATTCCCAAGAGGGGTACCTCAAAGGTGACCATAGTGATAGTCAGCAGTGGGGTATGTAGCACATTTTCTAAGATGATTTCATCAACAGTCCTTGCATGTGTATTTTTCGTTTTGACTTAGTTTGGGGAGGATGAGGGTACGTTTGATAGACTTAATGCATTCAGTTTCTTAAGCTCTATACAAATGTGTAAGGACTCCACCTTATTTTCAGGTAGCTACTGTTTTAGTTGTCTAGTGCTGCTCTAACAGAAATACCACAAAGTGGATGGCTTTAAAAGAGAAGTGTTTATTCTTACACAGTCCAATAGCCTACACGTCCAAATTCAGAGTGTCTGCTCCAGTGGCAGGCTTTCCCTCTGCAAGCTCTGGAGGAAAGTCCTCGTGTTGCATCAGTCTTTAGTCAGGGAGCATCTTGGTGCAGGAAACTGAGGTCTGAAGGACACGCTCTACTTCCAGTTCTTCTTGATGGTGAGTTCCCTTTCCTTTTATCTATGATAAAAGGATAAAAGGTGGTGCAAACCATACTCCAAGAAAACTCCATTTACAGTGGATAGGAAAGGATTTCCATTCCCACCCTAATTTTCTTTATCCTACAGCACAGGAAAATCACAAAATTGAGGGCAATCACACAGTACTGGTTATCAAAACCCAGCCAAATTCCTATACCTATTTTTTGGGGGACCCAGTTCAGTCCACCACAGCTGCTTTCCCCAGGAGCAGTGCACTCAAGTGACAGAGCCCTTCTTGCAGCTATAGAGAGAACCTATTTTAAAGGCTAGTTTTCAGAATGTAGCCTTTTTCTCCTACTATGTATTTTCAAATATGTTAGAGTTAACATTTTTTCCTAGATATACACTGGATGTTTTGAAAGAATAGTAAACTTTTTTAAGTGGAGCATTTTTTAAATATTAATTTAAAATATGTTCTTGATGTCTCAGCACCTTAGGGTATATTTGCCTTGTTAATTAGGGAAAAATAACTTGTTCTTAAATGTATTCCATGTAAACATTTATATCATGTAGACATTTAATTTGTTGATGTTCTTGAAATATCTGGCACTAGCTAATTCCAAATTTTAGGCAAATGCATTAAAGCACAAACCAAAAAACCCAGCCCATTGTTAGCAAGTCAATTCTGACTTGTAGAAACTCTATAGAACAGAGTAGTGTTTCCAGAGAGTGTCTAGTGGATTTGAACTGTTGACATTTTGGTTAGCAGTCTAACACTTAACCGCTACACCACTAGGGTGTCTGGTTTAATTAGGTAATTTGTGATAACAAATTAGGTGTTTGACTAGGAACAGATTCTTAATTTTGTTGTTTCATCTGGTAATGACAATGCTTTCAGATATTCTTCTTTTACAAAAATATATAGCTACATATATATTATATTGTATACTTATTATATAATGTTATATATATTATTATATTAATACATATTAATGTGCAAGTATATGTTAATAATGCATGATGCTACATATTACAGTTATAAACTATATCATACAGTTTTGTGTAATGTATATTTATTTATAAAATTAAATATTGTAGATGAAACAAACTTGAATATAGCTTTAGATGTGGAGACAAGCTTTAATATGTTCTAAATTTGGGGATACTAGTATAACATGAAAATTTGCTATTTTTTGTCTTTTTTTTCCATCCATCCATCTATGCATGCATCCATCCATCCATCTGACATTTATTTATTGGAAGCATAATATGTGTCAGCCACTACCAAATAGTGAAGCAAAGAGAATAAGATGCAAATCCAAGATAGTCAAGCCATAGCCCTTGTCTTTTAGGTACTCAGTGCCCCAAAAGGAAGTTGCTGTTTATGCCACTTGTTTATGAAAGCTTTAATGAATAATGGTAAAGAGTTCAGGGAATACAATGAAGAGAAAATAGTCATTTAATAAGAGCAGTAGGGAAAGCCTTCAGAATAGGTAATTATTTTTAGGTTGGTTTTGACTAGTAGAACTTTAAAGAAATCTCTGGGATTTCCATTTCTGGCAAAGTTGTTACTAGATAGTAGAATCAATATCACCTCTATCTGTGATGATAGATACAAGACTAGTAATTTTGGGGTAGGATATTTTTTTTTAAATCCTTAATGTGTGGTTGTTCTGTCAGGAAAATACAAAATTTCCTTTGGGGTTGAAATTCTAAGAATTCTAATCCACAGAGGTAATCCAGCAGGAGAACTAAATTTTTTTTTCTAGAACTATCTGCCAATTCTAGTGGCATAGAGCTTAGATTCATAACCCAAAGCAGGGAGGATGGTCAAATCAGAGACCTCCACAGGAAACTACGTTTCTCAAAGGTGACCACCTCAGTTGATTAACTTGAAAAAACACAATAAAAAGAGGCAACATTTCTTCAGAGGAGTATGTGTCTCTGCCTATGGATGGGCAGGAAAAGGAAACAAAGTATCTCCTGAGAATTCTTAATTACAATCCTGTTCACTCTTGGATTTGGGAATAAAATCTGCAGTCCTTGTGTAGCTAGAAAGCTCCAAGATGGACAATTAGATTAAAGTGAACTTGTGTTGGTAGTGTCACATTTCTCTGAAGAAATATGTTTTAAATCTTATTCTCATACATGTCTATAAATAAAAAGTGTATTATTTAAAGATCAAAATCCTATGGATAAATTAAACAGCAGATTAGACACAGCTGAAGGTAGAATTTAGGAAATAGAAGATAGAGTCAAAAGATACAGGCCAAGTTCACTTTTCAACATATATACAAAATCCTAGACAAAACATCAGGCTTAATTAATTAACAATAAATGAAAAGGGTTATAACATTATAGCTGTCAATTTGTATAGACTCTTTGGAAGAGAGTCAGATATTTTCTGATAACCTGGAAAAGTTTAACATGGACATACCATGTAGCCTAGTAATTCCTTTCCCAGGTAAACTCATACACATATATAGTAGGTATATGCTCATGTATGTCCATAATGTTGAACAACTAGAACCAATCTACATGCCCATCAATAATAGAATGGGCAAAGTTTGCATATTATACATCTGTTCATATGTATTTATAAAGAAAGTAGTGAGAATGAATTAGCTACAGCTACTTGCAGCAATGTGAGGTAATCTAATGCATGTATTGATGAAAAAAAAAAAAAAAGCCCTAGGAAAAGACAAGCATTTGTTTTCTCTTAAAAACAAGCAAATACATTGTTTCTGCTTAAACAATACTATTTATAGATATAGAGACATATAGTGTACTTATAAAGGAAAGTGCTATAATGATAAATCCCAAGTTAAGGATAACAGAACTCTGGTAGATGGAGAAGGATAATTAGAAGGCTTCTTCTGAGTATTAGTGTCCCCTGTCCTGTGTTGGTGGTTTGGAAACCCTAGTGGCATAGTCATTAAGCACTATGTCTGCTAACCAAGTGGTCAGTAGCTCAAATCCACTGAGTGCTCCTTGAAAACTCTGTCGGGAAGTTCTGCTTTGTTTAGTGGGGTTGCTATGAATTGAAATCAAATTAGCAACAACAGGAATGAGTTTCTCTTTTTTTCTTTTTTTTGGTTTTGTGTGTTGGTGGTATCCATAGCCTGCAGGATGGCAAAAACCCTATCTTATCTGTTCTAAAAGTTAGAATATATTGTCAGACAATATTAGAGCTCAAAGAGATTATAAGTCATTTCTAGATCAGCATTACAATTTTTCAGAGGAAGAAACTGAGGTTCAGTAATGACCTACTAAAAGCCACGTAACAGTAAGTTAGTAGAAGTGCGGACTAGAATTTAGGCTTGATGATCCCTTTTCATTCCAACTGTTCTACTCCGACCATAGCATGATAGGCAAATGACTCAACAGGGGAAGTCAGAAAATCAGTGTGGGAATGAATCGTCAGGATTTTGGCTTTCCAGGGGAGCAGCAGGTCCTGCCCTTGCAGCTGTGGTGGAGTGGATTGCTTCAGCATTTCAGATGATGGCCTGTGTTATCTTAAGCATTCCTGCTGGGAGCCTTCCACTGACTTGTGGTCCTTGCCATCTGCAAACTTCCTTAGGGTGGGGTTTAGAAAACTGATGGTTGTATTGCATCGAAACCTGTTTGTTTTTCATAAATTAGGAATAAAATACAAAGCGAGGAAAGTTACACTCAGAAATTTGTGGCTGTTGAAAGTTAAGATATTCACTTCTTTTCAGCAGAATGAGGATTTAGCATTAGTTTCTTAGACTAAAATAACAACCTTTTATTCTAGTTTTTCTTTCTATTGATGATTTGGTATTCACTGACTGATTATTGACAATATATTAATAAGTGGGGTGTCCATAACCTGCAATAATTTGATGAGGAAATAATTTAAATTTAAGGGAAGCAGGTTTGTACTTTTCATGTATGTGGTGTTAGCCAGTTGTCTTATTTCATATAGATACAGTCAATTTACAACACTGAGTTTCTTCTTTCAAGATCTTCCTTCTTCCCCCTAAACTCAAAATCGGAAACAAGATGCTTTTCTTCAAAACTAAATTATTTTCTTTTTTTTCTAATTTACTCCAACCACCTGAATCTGTGCCTCAGATTATGTTCACATTCCTCTTATAATCAAACCATAAATTTCCCTGCCATACCCTTGAGACAGAAATTCAAAACTCTTCTCCAAGAAAAAAGACATTTCCTTTTGATATTAACTGACAGCTCAGAAGTACTGTTCAAACTGTGCCATTCAGGTTCCTCCTGGGTAATGGGTAATGTTTTAGGACTAATTGTGACATGTTCTGAGGTACCTAGATACCAACCTCTTCTCTCATGAGGTTCTAGAGGACAGAAATAAAAGGCTTTTCAATAAAAATCACAGAGTTGGTTCTTTTTAATATTCTTTCTTGCTTCAGTTAGTTAAAATGACAATGAACAACAAAAAAAGCTGTCTTTAATAATGGAGATGAGACGCTGGAATCAGGGAGCAAGATTTTTATGTTTTCCCGTCGCCCCATCATCAAAACAAACATACACCAAAAAACAGCTGGTGAACTCTCACTACTAGGAGCATAGTTTGTCACATCCTTATGTTGTTAGGTAAAAAGAATGTGTCTATAGGTCTTCTAAAAGTTATGGGTTCTTTAGAAGCATGGAGGTGACTCTGTACATTGGTGTTTCACGTGACTGTCCTTTAGAAGCTCTTGATTTCTAACCTTCTTTTTTGTTACACTGGTTAAAAGTTCAGCTTGCTAATCAAAGGTCAACAGTTCAGTCTACCAGCTGGTCCTTAGAAACCCTATGGGGCGGTTCTGCTATGTCCAATAGTGTTGCTGTGAGTTGGAATTGACTCAGGGGCAGGAGGCGTGGTTTTGTTTTCATTATTATGCATAGAGATTTTTTTTAAAAAAGTCTTCTCTTATTTCCTTTCTGAGTTTTAGTCTAACAAACACCACTCAATGTGTTTCTCTCTGTATTGCTTCATGGTACCACCCGCTGAGTTACACAAGATAATTTATTTTGGGTAATTTTGTCACTGTTTTATGACTTTCTGTCCCCCACCACTTCCCCCAGCTTGATTTCCCAGATGCTGTCACTTCACTATCTTTTAAATTTTCCTGCCCTTTTCATTGTCAGCCAAAGCCCAGCCAAGTGCCATCGAGTCGATTTGTAATCACCCTCACCTATTGTTCACTGTCTCAGGAAAAGAGATGGTTCCTATTAGTGCAACAACTTTTTTTAGCTCCATCAGAATTATTTCCTGTCTCCAGATATCTGATTTCTCCAAAAGAGTTTGCCATTTATGATTATACTTAGTTTCCATTGTTACAGTTCCATTTTTCAGATAAGGAAAGTACAAAGCAAGAAGTCCTCTGTCCCAAGAAGAGAAGAATGTTTTTCTTCACCTTCTAATTATCTGGCCCAGTTGTATAAAGCTTGACCACTTTATGATTCAGAAAGATATCTTGGGTATGTGCATTTTTCCTAGTGGAAACTCTGGTGGCATACTGGTTAAGTGCTAAGGCTGCTAACCAAAAGATTAGCAGTTCAAATCCACCAGGCACTCCCTGGAAACTCTATGAGGCAGTTCTGTTTTACCTTATAGGGTCACTATGAGTCAGAATTATTGACAGGTTTTAAATGGTAGTAATTCTTGTTGTTATCTTCTGGCTTAGAAGCAGCAATTAGTGGAATGGAAAAAAGAAGATTTCCAACGATAGCAGTTTCTAGTAGTCTTACGTTAAGATTGAAGGGTTTTGAACTGGTTATCCTACACCCCTCTTATCTACTTGCCTTCCCCTCCCCCACAACTCCTGCAGAGAATTTACATACCTTAGAAAATACAAATTCTCAGCTGGGGGTCAAATCAGAAAAACTTTGGGACCTTGTTATAATATAGACTCTAACTCAGTGTTTCTGGAGTGAAAAGGCAAATTCCCAGGAGACTGAACTGAAAATAACTGGGTTTGAATTCCTATAAGATTGAGAAAATTTCCCACCAGAGGAGAAGTCCTAGAATGCTGTTGCAAACTTCAGTTCAAAGATGTAACATTCAGTTACTGGAATTGTAGTTATTTTTTTACAAATCAGAATCACTGCAGATTAAGGAGAGACTACTTGGTCAGAACCAGACGGGGGGCGGTGGGGGTAGGAAGTGGGGAGAACTCTTGCCCTTTGAAGGAGAGGTTTCAATCCACACAAGTAAACGTGCACTGTAATTGGAAATGCCCTGCTGACCTCCATGAGTCGGATCCGACTCGACAGCACTTGGCCTTGGCTGGCTGCTGACCTCACTGATGGAGCCTGCACGTACTACCAAAAATATGCTGAATGATAGAACAGATGTGTTTTGTTAGCACTGATATGAGTAATGAAAAGTAATTTCTTCCTCGAAAATATTTCCCAGCGCTGACCACGTGCCAGCTGAGGGCTAAAATTATTTAGACCTCACAACTGTTGTCACAACAATGGCAAGTGTAGGATCTGTTGGTGGTGGGTGCCCCTGAGTCAGCTGTAACTCAGTGACCCTGGAGGACAAAGCTCAACTGCCCCACAGGATTTCCTAGGAGCAGCTGGCAGATTTGAACTGCCAACCTTTTGGTTATCAGATGAGCTCTTAACCACTATACCACCAGCACTCCAGAGTACTGGGATATGGAGTATCATAATATACAAGCTAAGAGACCCAAACTAACAAGATCCTATTTAAGAAATGTAATTGAAAACTCCTGGCTTTAGTCAGTACTACTCATCTAGGATGGCAGAAGTTCTGATGCTGTGCAGAAATTTCAGAATTTGATTGCTGTTACCTCTCTGATCCCTCCACATCTTACAGGTAGGAAAGAGGAGTTCACAGAAGTGGAATGACTTCCCTAAATTTGTACATCTGCTAAATAGCACAGCCAGAACCAGAAATCCACTGCTTTTTTGCAAGTTGAATAGAAAATAACATGTGATGTAGTTGCCAAAAAAATATGCACTCAGGTAACAGAAGAATAGAGCAGACAGTAAGTCTGCCTACTTTTGGACTATAAACTTATACACTTAATAAATATTTTTTTATTACCTGCTCTGCACAGGGCATTGTGCTAAACACAGCTTCAGAAATACATGACATATCAAGGAGCACTAGTGGTACAGTGGTTAGAGTGATTGACTACCAACCACAAGATCAGCTGCTCAAAACTACCAGTGTCTCTGAGAGAAAGAGAGAGAGACAGAGAAACAAAGACAGAGAGAGAAAGAAAAAGAGGAAGAGAAAGAGATGTGATAGTCTACTACCCTGGAGATTTACAGCCTCTGAAACCCTAGGAGGTTACTCTGAGTTGGAATCAGCTCAACAGCAGTGAGTTTGATATTGTTTTATATGGAATGTTTTATCATTTTAAAGATTTTATTCTATTTTTTTAATATCAAAACAATGCCAAAGAATAAAACAGCTGCCTTGTCAGGTAGTGATATCGCTGAGTCCAGTCAGCTAGTGGATGACATCAGGCAGGGACGCAGCTAAGAGCATTTCTGCAGTGAGTGGAGGGTTAAGTAAGATAAATTCTAAGGTTACTTAGAGCAATGAAGTCCTATGGTTCTTGGAGAAGCTTCTTATAAATTGTTAAATGGCTACGTTCAGATGTAGACTCAGCACAGGAGACTGTGTGTGTCTCTAGACCAACTGTATGATGAGGGACAGGTCCTCAGACTTCATACTCGGTCATGTGTGGGTTCACCCTGGGTCCTGACAGAAGAGAGGGTATGTTGCTCTCCAGTGAATGGCCGCTACCTCATTGTATCAGAGAACATGATTTTCAAAAGAAAATAGACAATTTATTTAACTAGTGAAAAAAATGTAAATGACACAATTAATATATTCTGTTTGTAAAAGCTTAGACATTGCAGAAATACATGCATGAAAGTGAAAACACTCTGCCATTCTACCCATCTGGAAACCAATTTTGTATGTATTTGTCCAATAGTTTTCCGTGAATACATTAATATATGTTGTTTCTTAATAAACATATATCATTTTATACTTAGTTTGTAACTTTGTAATTTAAATATATCAAATATGTTTCTATGGTAGTATTTTTATTTTAAAAAGTCCATATAACATTCCATTAAGTGGTCATACCATATTTCTAACAGCCATATCTTTGTCTAAAACAAAGCTGTACCAACTTTTATAGGACATTGATCTTTGTGTTTATAAGGTAGCAGGTGGCTCTTGGAACGTAAAATAGATGCAATACTTTTTGAAAATAAATATGGTTTATTTCATTTTTGTTGTTGATAATACACACAGACAATGCTATTTTTTGAAGAGAGAGAGTGAGTGTGTATGTGTATGTTTCTCTTGGGGTGAAAGAGACCCAGCTGATAGGGAAAATCCTACTGAACCAAAGGAGATTGTAACTTTTCTGTAGAGAGCACTGCAGTGTTCTATTATCCCTATATACTGACTTCAGTGATTTCAAAGTAGTGCTGCTGAAATGAGTGGGAAAAGTCCTCCTTTTATTGTTTACTTAGAGCCACGCAAACAAACTTATATCGAAAATGCAGATGTGACCCACAGAACTGAAAGACCAGGAATCCCAGAACCTTCTGGAAAGAGTGATTATTTGCATACCACCCCACTTCTTGTTTTCAACACCTGTATCTAGAGGCATGTTTTGAATACCAATACCCAAATGCTAGAATCTGCATTCTTTTACCTGCCTTAGAAATTCAAAAATCTTCAAAATGACCTGTTTTGTTTTCCGATATCTTGTCATAATTAGAAATACCTTTTAAAAAAATAGTTTTTTAGCCTGACCCACTCTTTTTGAGACATCACAGTGAGAGAAAGGCAACCAGCTCAACTGTGCTTGCTTTATTTGTAAATATCTTAAAAGCATGTTAGAAAACAAATTAGTGTTGTTGAATATTTTTTATTAGTAAGCTTTATTTTTTAGAATACTTTGGGGTTTGCAAAAAAATCAAAAAACTGGTACAGAGAGGTCCCACATTACTCTCCCTCATCCTACACAATTTCCCTTATTGTTAATATCTTCTATTAGTATGTCACATTTGTTATAATTAATGAACCAGTATTGATACATTATTATTAACTGAAGTCCATACTTCATGCCGAATTCCTTAGGCTTTGTCTAATTTCCTTTTTCTGTTCTAGTATCCCATCCGGGATAGCACGTGAGGTTTGTTATGTCTCCTTGGGTTCCTTTTGGCTGTGACAGTTTCTCAGACATCCTTGGTTTTGATGCCCTTGACGATTTTGAAGAGTACTGGTAATGTATACTATAGGGAGTTCCTCTACTAGAATTCACCTGATGTCTTTCATAACTAGACTTAGAGTTACATTTTTGAGAGGAAGATCACAGAGATAAAGTGCTATTTTGCACATTGCAGTAAGGGTACATACTAGCAACATAGGACCCTAGGTGACAAAGTGGTTATAAGCTCAGGCTGCTAACCAAAAGGCTGGCAATTTGAATCCACTTGCTGCTCCTTGGAAACCCTGTGGGGCAATTCTAATCTGTCCTATAGTGTCACTGTGAGTTGGAATGGACTTGGTCACTTAACAACAACATAATTTATGACTGTTGATGTTGCCTTTGAGCACATGGCATAGTGTTGAACTCCTCAAATCTCTCCGCTGTAAAGTTACTGTTTTTCTTCCCCTCTTTCCATGCTGTGCTCTTTGGAAAGATATCACTGTGTGCAGCCCACACTCAAGGAAGGGAGAATATATGCTCCATCTCCTTAAGGGTGGAATATTTGCTTAAGTTTTTTATTTGTTTTTGGTTTTGTGCATGAGCAATTTATCTCTTTTCCTTATTCAGTCATTTTTATCAGTATGGACTCCTGGATAGTCTAGATTTTGGATTGTAATCCACTATTTTTTTTTGTTTATTTCAGCTTTGGTCATTGGGAGATCTTTCACTTGACTGTGGTGTTCCCTTGATATAGCCTCATCAGTGTGGATTTTCTTTTCTTTTTAGCACTTGCTTACTTTCTGAAACTACGAGATACCTCAGACTCATCTTGTATATTTTCTGCACCAATCCTAGGAATCAGCCATTACTCCTTTTGTTGGAGAATGAATTTAGAAATCAATCTCTAAGTGCTAGGTGTGCTTGTTGCCACTGGAGTGCCATTTCTTCTAGACCTTCTTAGATTCCAGAACAAAGTAATATGTGTCTGTATCCCAACCTTTGTATGTATACATACTTGTGAATATTTCTACACACAATCATCTGTATCCATACTAAGTTAAGCATAAGTTCTTACTGGCATCTCCAACGGTAAGCCATTATCCCATAGATTATTTTCGCCTATTGCATGTTTGTGAATTCCGATTCCATTTGTGAGAAATCTAGCTCTTATCATGTATTTAGTTATTTGATTCCAGTAAACGTGTATTAAAACACACACACCGGCACACACACACCCGCACACCCGCACACCCGCACACCCGCACACCCGCACACCCGCACACCCGCACACCCGCACACCCGCACACCCGCACACCCGCACACCCGCACACCCGCACACCCGCACACCCGCACACCCGCACACACACACACCCGCACACACACACACACACACACACACACACACACACACACACACACACACACACACACACACACACACACACACACACACACACACACACCCCTATCCCTCCATTGCCATCAAGTCCTTTCTGCCAGAAACCGTATAAGACAGTGTGGAACGGCCTCATAGAGTTTCCAAGGAGCACCTGGTGGATTAAACTGCTAGTCTTTTGGTGAGCATTTGTAGTCACACCACCAACATTTCTGTGTATAACACTATCACAATTATTAACCTATAGTTAGCTCTGTGGGAAATAACTAGAGAACAGTGGTTATGTGCAGTTCCTTTTGCCCTTAATCTTAGACTGATTCATTAACAAATTTAGTTGGGTCATTGCCTTTTCTTGACTCGCCTCTAAGGTTGTTTCACGTATTTGTCATGCAATTAGATTCTCTTATCACAGTCTTCATTCTTTCTCGGGATCCTCCAACCCCCTAAATGTTTTTTTGTTTAATTTGCATATGTTGAAATTCAGTTCAGTTCAGTGGGTTTTGATGGATATATCACATCACATAAAATAGATTTGTGTCATACAGAATAGATTCATTGTCTTAAAATTCTCTGTGTTTCGCCTGTTCCTCTCTGCCCTTGCTCCCAAACCCGTGTCAAGCACTGATCTTTTTAATGTCCTTATAGTTTTACCTTTTCCAGATTGACTTCTTGTATTTAGCAGTATGCATTTAAGGTCTCTCCAAGTCTTTTTCTGGCTTGGTAACTCACTTCTTTTTTTTAAAATTATTATTGTTATGTAGTATTCCATTGTATGAGCATATCACATTTTATTTACTCATTCACCTCTTGGAGGATATCATGGTTGCTTGCAATTCTCAGCAGTGAGGAATAAAACTGTAATAAATATTCATGTGCAGATTTCTGTGTGGATATAAGTTTTCTACTCAACTGGTTAAATACCTGCAAGTGTGAACATTGGATCATATGGTAAGTCTATGTTTAGCTTTGTAAGAAACTGGCAAACTGTCGTCCAAAGTGACTGCACCGTTTTACATTCCTGCCAGAAGTGAATGAGAGTTCCTGTTGCTTACCGTCTTTGCCAGCATTTGATATTTTCAGTTTTGGGGGTTTTAGCTGTTCTAATAGGTATATGGTGGTATCTTATTTACTGTTGTTTTAATTTGCAATTCCCTAATGACAGATGTGACTGAGCATCTTTTTGTATGTTTATTTGCCACCTGTACCTCCTGTATCTCTTTTTTAGTGGAGTATCTGTTTAGATACTTTGTCCATTTTTAATTGGGTTGTTTGTTTTCTTATTGTTGACTTTTAAGTGTTCTTTGTGTGTTCTAGATGCAAGTCTTTTATTGGATACATACATTGCAAATATTTTCTCCCAGTCCCTGGCTTGTCTTTTCATTCTTTTAGTAGTGTCTTTTATATCTTACCACATTTATTTGCCATTTTCTTTACTTTCAGAGAGTAGCTGTAAAGTAGAAACTCTGTGGTGGGCTATGCGTGAGGTCCGTTGTTCTGATAATACCCAGTACTTTCTTCTTCCCCTTTATACCTTGAAATCTACCATAGCTCTAACATGAACTGTCCTTTGAAATACTTCCCCAAATGGAGAATCTGCTCTACAAGGTATTCTGACGTTAGTTAGATCCAGGAGAAAGGATTAGTGCAGCAAACCCACTATTGTTTTTTCTTCTCTACTTCTCTTCTGCAAGGTATATGAATATATTTTTGAAACCTAGTTTGAATTTCAATGATAATGGAAAAAAATCAGCTGTAGAGAAAATAGTAAGTTACAGTCAAATCTACTTTTTGTTTTGGTTAGACATTTCTGTTATTCTGTTTGTCAAGGGAAGCAATTGAAGAACTTTAAGCAGGGTATAGATGTGATTTTATTTCTTTTTTGAAGAGCTTGCTTTTGATAGTTTTTAGAGAAAGGATATTAGGGAAACAAGAGTCCAAGTAAGGAAAACCAGTAGGGAGCTATTGCAGTAGGCAAGGCTGGAGACAATAATGGCTTGAACTAGCTGGGCTCAGTGGAATTGGAGAGAAAGCATCAGATCTGTACAGTATCTGGGAGGCAGAGCTAACAAGACTTGCTGATAGATTGAACCTGAGTGGTAGACAGGGTGCCAACTGGCCTCATTTTCTTGGGACTGTCCAGGTTCTAACACTAAAAGTTGTACACCCTAGAAACCCTGCCTGGGATGGTCATCACCCCAGTGGTAGATCAGGAATTAGATTCACAAATCCTAAAGGTGCTTCCTTGATCTAATTTCTATGTTGCTGTGACCCTATGAAACAACCCTGAGGAGCAATTTCCCCCAATTCACAGGCATTCTAATGATGTCTGTGATATTTTTTTCTGCTAGGGTCCAGGCACATGCTTCTGAGGAAGCATCTCTTCTAAGAATAACACACTCCATCTTTATAACACCTATGTGTAAGAAGTAGTTTTCCTCTAGGAGAAATTTAGCTTTTATATATTAAAGGAAGAAAAACAATTTGGGGCTTGGGAAGTTGAAGGCTATGAACTGTGCCTTGAAATATCTCTGAAGAGAAGACTGACATATATCTGAAGACTCCATAGACTCTAAGGAAAAGTTGACATGACCTCCTGAGGCCACCTTCATGACTCTTGGCACACATTTTGAACTTGACAGCAAAACAAGTTGGTAAATGCAAAATTTAATGAGTATTTATTGCCACTGCCCAAAATAAATGTTTAACATCCCACAGGTGGCATTGGTAGGAATGCCCTAGAGATGTCTTTGACTTCACAGCTGTTAAATTCAGCCTCTCTATTGCATCTGCCAAGAAATCACTCATAAAGGAACTATGTAGTAAGATACTGTCTTAGTTACCTACAGCAGCTATAACAGAAATACTGTAGTTAGGTAGCTTTAACTAACAGAAAGTTGTTCTGTCACCATACAGGAGGATTGAAGTCTAAATTTAGGGCATCCACCCTAGGGGAAGGTCTTTAACATCTGTGGGCCAGTGTTCCATAACAAATTATGGATAACATTGCAGAGCATGGGAATTCCAGAACACTCAATTTTGCTCATGGGGAATCTGTGTATGGATCTAGAGGCTGCTGTACGAACAGAACAAGGGGACACTGCACGGTTTAAAGTCAGGGAAGGTATGTGTCAGGGCTATAGCCTTTCACTGCACCTTTTCTAATATGTATGCTGAGCAAATAATCCAAGAAACTATACTATATGAAGAACAAGGCATCAGATTGGAGGAAAACTTATTAATAACGTGCAATATGCAGATGGCACCACCTTCCTTGGTGGAAGTGAAGAGGATTTGAAACACTTACTGATGAAGATCAAGGACCACAGCCTTCAGTAGGGACTGCACCTCAACATCCAGAAAACAAAAATCCTCACAGCTGGACCAGTAAGCCACATCATGATACATGAAGAAACGATTGAAGTTGTCAAGGATTTCATTTCAGTTAGTTCCACAATCAATTCCCATGAGAGCAGCAGTCAAGAAATCTAAAAGTTCACTGCACTGACAAAATTTGCTGCAACAGACATATTTAAATCGTTGAAAAGTAAAGATGAAAACGTAAGGGCTAAGGTGACCCAAGCCACAGTATTTTCATTTATATCATATGCATGTGAAAGGTGGACATTGAATAAGCAAGGGAGAAGAATTGATGCCTTTGAATTGTGTTGGAAAAGAATATTGAACATGCCACGGACTACCAAAAGAATAAACAGATCTGTCCTGGAAGAAGTACAAACAGAGTGCTCCTTGGAAATAAGGATGGTGAGACTGCATCTACGTATTTTGCTCATGGGGAATCTGTGTATGGATCTAGAGGCTGCTGTACGAACAGAACAAGGGGACGACACTGCACGGTTTAAAGTCAGGGAAGGTATGTGTCAGGGCTGTAGCCTTTCACTGCACCTTTTCTAATCTGTATGCTGAGCAAATAATCCAAGAAACTGTACTATATGAAGAACAAGGCATCAGATTGGAGGAAAACTCATTAATAACCTGCAGTATGCAGATGGCACCACCTTCCTTGGTGGACATGTTACCAGGAGGGATCAGTCTCTGGAGAAGGACATCATGCTTGGTACAGTAGAAGATTAGCAAAAAAGAGAAGATCCTCAAGGAAATGGATTGACATGGTGTCTGCAACAATGAGCTTAGCCATAAAGACGATTGTGGGCATGGAGTAGGGCTGGATAGCATTTTCATTCTGTTGTTCATAGGGTCACTATGAGTCAGAGCCGACTCGATAGAACCTAACAACAACAGCAGTGTTCCTTGGAGATCTTGCCATCAGTCATCCCCAGAGCTCTCAGCACAGGGACTTCTGGTCTAGAGAATGTGCTCTGCCCCTGGCTCTTCTTTCTTGGTGACTCTGAAGTCCTTCTGCTACTGGGTGATCTTCATATGCCTTAGCATCTCTCTGCACCCATCTCTGTTACTTAGCTTGCTTGTTTAATCTCTTTTATATCCTAAAAGAGATTGACTAAAGCAGGAGTAGATTATCCAATAAGGTAGGCACACATGGGCTTACTTATGGTTGCTTATTAATCGGTAGCATGCAGTTGCAAACTATAGGTTTGTAAGTAGACACAGTTAAGCCCATGCATACCTTGCTTAGTATAAAGTGGTGCACGTTATGCTTACAGGTTAATCTGCCCCTGGACTCAAGACACATCCTAATCCTACCTAATTAGCATAACAAACATAACCTACCCTCATTAATGTAACCTAATCCTGCCTCATTAATATAACAAACATAACTCATTCGCAAATGGGATTATAACACAGGCAAAGATTAGAATTAACGATGTATAGTAAAATGACATCAGATCATAAAATGGAGGGCAGTCACAATACTGGAAATGATGGCCTAGTCAAGTTGACACAGTTTTGGGGGGCACAATTCAGTCTACAACAGATGTTCATTTGTTAGCATTTTTGTTCTCTTGGTTGTATTTTAATTTTTGGAACCTGACCCTATCTCCCTACCTTCACTCTGTCTGATAAAGCATTGCTTCCTATTTGCATTTCTTTCTGCAAACAGCAAAAACAACACTTTATCAATGACACGTATGAATCCTTGAGCCTACCCATAGGAAGGTATCAAGAGTCTTTTTGAAATCCTGTAAATGAGAGAGCTTTCACAAGAAGGAAAAACTGTTTAGTGTCAAGTATCACTTCATAATACAGCTCTTGACTTATTCAAGAGTCCCAGGCCTTTCATCTGCTTTGCAGACCTGTTTTGAGATTGATTTAATTAGCTTTCTGTGCTTAACAGAAGGTTGTGGATAAAAGGATTGGACTAGTTTCCCACTAACTCTAACTTATTCTCTTTATAATATAAGTAGACTTTCTTTTCAGGGAATAGTTTATCAAGGCTGATCTGTAAGCTTACTGTTTTCTGTGATCCTTAATTTCTTTAGCAGTTCACAAGTGAAGTAATTGGCCTTTATTAGACAGTCTCTGTCAGCACCACTGGAAAACCACATAGACAGCAGCATTCACTGTGGACCAGGACAGCTAAAGTCATGTCATGAATGACAAGCTTGTGATCCTTATATTTTCCAGGGAAGCATGGAATTAGGGGAGAATGCCTTTTAACTCTTTAATTGTAAAGGTTTCTGATTTGCAATCATTATTTAATGGCAAAGAGGATAAAACACATTGTTATAAGAATGTTGTTCATTGCCGTCAAGTTGATTCCAACTCATGGTGCCTCCATGACGTCTCGTCTTGCATCATGCCAGTAATCGTTGTTATGCTTGAGCTGTTGTTGCAGCTACTGTGTCAATCCTTCTCTTTTTCACTGACCCTCTATTGTAGCCAGCGTGATGTCCTTCTGACAAGTCCAAAGTATGTAAAATGTAGTTTCATGATCCTTGCCTCTAGGAAACTACTCTGGTTGTCTTTCCAAGATAAATGTGTTTGTTATTTTGTAGATCATTGCACACCCAGTATTATCCAACATCACCATTCAATGTTGTAAATTCTTCCTGTGGGTTCTTCTTTCACTGTCCACCTTTCATATGCTTATGATGCAGTTGAAAATACCACGGGTTGCATCAGGTGCACTTTAGTCTTTATGGTGATGTCTCTGCTTTCAAAACTTTAAAGAGGTCTTTTGCAGCAGATTTGCCCAGTGCACTCTGTCTTTTGATTTCTTGATTACTGCTTCCATGGGCATTTCTTGATGATTCAAGTAAAATTAAACACTTGACAACTTCACTCTTTTCTCCATTTATCATGATGTCGCTTGTTGGTCCAGTTGTGAGGATTTTTGTTTTGTGGATGTTGAGGTGCAATCCATACTGAAGTCTATGATCTTTGATCTTCATTGGTAACTATTTTGATTCCACTTCACTTTCAGCATGCAAGGTTGTGTCATCTGTGTAACGTAGGTTGTTAATAAATCTTCCACTAATTGTGAAGCCCTATTCATTTTCATATAGTCCCATTTCTTGGATTATTTGCTTGTCATACAGACTGAGTAGGTATAGAGGAAGGATACAACCCTGACACACACCTTTCCTGGCTTTAAACTATGCAGTGTCCCTTTGGTCTGTTCAAACAAATACGTCTTGATCCATGTACAGATTCTTCATGAGCACAATTAAGTGTTCCGGAATTCCCATTCTCTGCAGTGTTATCTGTAATTTCGTAGGATCCACAAAGTCAAATGCCTTTGTCTGATCAACAAAACATAGGTAAACATCTTTCCGGTATTCTCTGCTCTAAGCCAAGATACACTGGCATCAGCAACAATATGCCTGGTTCCACATCCTTTTCTGAATCTGGCCTGAATTTCTGGAAGTTCCCTGTTAATATAATCCTGCAGCTGCTTTTGAGTGATCTTTAGTGAAATTTTACTTGCATGTGATATTAATGATACTATTTGATAATTTCTGCATTTGGTTGGATCACCTTTCTTGGGAAGAGGCATAAATGCGTGTCCCTTCCAGTCACTTGGCTAGGTATCTATCTTCCAACTTTATTGTCTTAGATGAGAGATCATTTCCAGCATGGTATCCATCTGTTGAAACATCTCAATTGACATTTTATCATTTCCTGGGGCTTTGTTTTTCTCCAGTGCCTTCGGTGCAGATTGTACTTCTTCTTTCCTTCCTTCCTTCTTGAGCATATGCTACTGCTTGAAATGGTTGAATGTCAGTGAATTCTTTTTTGGTATAATAATTCTGTGTATTTATTCTTTCCATCTTCTGTTGATGCTTCCTGCATCATTTAATATTTTCCCCCATAGAATCCTTCACTATTGCAACTTGAGGCTTGAATTTTTTTTCCTCACGTCCTTCAACTTGAGACTTGCCAGGCATGATCTTCCCTTTTGGTTTTCTATATCCTACTCTTTACACATGTCTTTATAATACTTTATCTTCTTGAGCTGCCTTTTGAAATCTTCTATTCAGTTCTTTTGCTCTAGCTACTCTATGTTCAAGAGCAAGTGTCAGGCTTTTCTGATGTCTGATATAGTCTTTTTTTCCCCCTGTCTTTTAATGATCTCTTGCTTTCTTCACATATGGTGCCATCCTACAACTCATAGGTGTTCCACATGTAAATTCTGTTCTTGAGATGGTCTCTAAACTTAGGTGGGATATACTTAAGGTCATACTTTAGTTCTCATGGACTTGTGGTAGTTTTCTTCTGTTTCACTTTGAACTGGCGTATGAGAAATTGATGGTCTGTGCTGGAATTGATGCCTGGCCTTGTTCTGACTGATGATATTGAACTTTTCCATTATCTCTTTCCACAGATACGGCAAATTGATTCCTGTGTATACCATTTGGTGAGGTTCATGTGTTTAGTCACTGTTCATGGTAGTGAAAAAGAAGTCATTGATTCTGCAAAATACTGTTATGCAATCTCCAGAATTATTTCTATCACCAAGGCCATGTTTTCCAACTACCAACCCTTCTTCTTTGTTTCCAAGTTTGGCATTCCAGTCACCAGTAATTATCAATGTATCCTGATTATGTGTTTGATCATTTTCAGGCTGCAGAAGCTGGTTGGAAAAAAAAAATCCAGTTTCTTCATTTTGGGGCATAGCAGTTGGTACATAAATTTGAATAATAGTGGTATTAACTGGTCTTCCTTGTAGTTGTGTAGATATTATCTTATTACTGATACTGTTGTGTTTCAGGATAGATCTTGAAATATTCTTTTTGACAATGAATGCACTGATGCCAATGATAATCAACTGGAGTGGATAGGAGGAAACTTTGGTATCTCCGTGGTCTCTTTAATACTCAGTTCTCATACCACTTAGCTTGGTTATTGGAACTTCTCTCCTGAAAATTGTTAATTTATTTATAATAGTTATTGAGTGCAATGCTGGACGCTGTAGCAGATACTGTGAATTCTTTTCCTGGTATCGCCATCAGAGCTGTTGTTGCATTATCCTTGATGTCATCCAAATGTCTCTCTTTCAATATTTCCTTTATCTTCAGGTAAAGAAAGTCACTGTGGGCCAGATCAGGTGAGTAGGGAGGGTGTCCCAATACAGTTACTTGTTTCCTAGCTAAAAATTCCCTCATGGACAACTATATAGTTAAGTTCACAAACTTGCCATCTTGCGACAGTGTTCAGTGGTCATTCCAGAAAGAGTTCCAGAATTGCTTTGAAGGGTGAACTAGACACTGGCTTCAGTGCATAGCTTCCCAAGCGGAGTACTTCAAAGGTGACTGCAGTGATATTCAGTAATTAAGTATGTAGCACTTAGAACAATTAAGTTGACAACTTAATTATGGAACCTCTATACCACATTTTGTTTATCCACTCATTTGTTGACGGACAGTTGGGTTGATTCAATCTTTGACTGTGTGCAGTGATACGCAAATATCTGTTTGAGTCCTTGCTTTCAGTTCTTTTGGATCTATACATACCTAGGAGTAGAATTTCTCTGTCATGGGGTGAACTTACAGTTGTTTGAGGAACTGCCAAATTCTTTTCCACAACAGCTGCACCATTTTACAGTCCCATCAGCAATAGATAAGGGTTCCAATTTCTCTGCATTATCGTGGATACTCGTTTTCTGATTTTCTGATAATAGTCATCCTAGTGGGAAGTTTCGCTATCTCTTAAAGCAGAATAATTATTCTTACTGTATAGCGTTGCCGCAAGGACAGGAGTGAATTATATTGTTGTTGTTGTTGGGTGCCACTGAGTTGGTTCTGACTCAGGTACAACAGAAGGAAACAGTGCTAAGTCTTGTGCCATCCTCACAATCATTGTGATACTTGATCACATTATTGCAGCTGCTGTGTCAGTCCACCTCATTGAGGGTCTTTCTCTTTTTAAGTGATTGTATACTTTGCCAAGATGATGTGTTTCTCCAGGGACTCATCCCTGCTGATAACGTGTCAAAACTATGTGAAGTGAATGCTCACCTTCCTTGCTTCTAAGGAGCGTTCTGGCTGTTCTTCCATCAAGAGAGATTTGTTAATTCCTTTAGCAGCCTATGGCATAGTCAATATCCTTCACCAGCACAATAAAGTATACTGACGTGCTTTATTACATGGTATCAAATTTTCAGTAATTATTATTATTGTTGCTTTTGGTTATTTTTAGGATTAAGTAAGGTAAGCAACATATACAAATATATAGCATAGATCCTGACACAGAATAAGTTCTCAGTGTTGTTGGTAAACCCTGGTGGCATAGTGGGTTAAGTGTCACATCTGCTAAACAAAAGGTCAACAGTTCAAATCCACAAGGTTCTACTTGGAAACTGTATGAGGCAGTTCTGCTCTGACTTCTTAGGATCACAGTGAGTTGGACCCGACTCCACAGCAGTGGTTTTTTGGTTTTTTTTGGTTGTTGTTACAAAATAAAAGGGAAACCCACTGCTGTTGAATCGATTCTGACTCATGATGACACTATAGGACAGAGCATAACTATGCTATAGGATGTCCATGGAGTAGCTGGTGGACTGAAACTGCCAACCTGTTGGTTTGCAGTCAAGCTCTTAAACACAGTTGTGAGTACTGTCAAATCAGTTCCTATTCATAGCGACCCCATGGGCTGGCTGGGTTCAAACTACAACCTCCAAATTGTCAGTTAAGCACAAAATGCTTGTCCCATGTGAGGGGCTCTAAGCACTCAATATCTATTGCTGTCCAGTTGATGCTGACTCATAGTACTCTATAGGACAGAGGAGAACTGAGTCTTAAGGTTTCCAAGACTGTAATCTTCATGGAAGTAAACAGTTACCTCTATCACCCACAAAGCCACTGCTGGGTTTGAATTGCTGACCTTTTGATTAGTAGCCAAGCACTTAACAACTGTGCTACCAGAGCTCCTTAAAGCCCTCAGTAAGTTGACCCAGTTACTATTTCCTAGTAATCTAGTGTTATAAAAGTTCTTCCAATAAGGATGTTCTATTTTTGACAGCTCAGAGCAGTGATATTTGTGAAGCTATAGCAGCCATTATGTATCACGTTTTTAGTTAGTCTTGACAAATGGTATGAAAAGTTACATGATGCCATAATGCATAGAAATTATTAAAGTTTATCATTAAAAAGAGTGCTCCATTGGCCAAACATTTCTTGCATTACATGAAATTTCTGATGTGCATAATGGTTCCAATGAGAGCACAATTTGATGTGTAATCAAAAAATTCGAGACACACAAAGAAGACTCCAAGATGTATTATAATCAAGCTTAACAAAATGAAACATAATCAGAAACTCTTAAAGGCAGCAAGACTCAAAGCAAAGCTAACATTTAAGGGGAAACCCTGTAGGCTTTCATCGAATTTCTCAGCAGAAACCTTGCTGGCACGGAGACAGTGGCATGACACATTCAAAGCCTTGAAGGAAAAGAACTTCCAACCAAGAATTACATATCCTGAAAAACTATCTTTCAAATATGAAAATAAAATTAAGACATTCACAGATAAACAGAAACTCAGAGACTTTGTAAACACCAAACCAAAACTCCAATCAATACTGAAAGACTCTCTTGGCTTAGAAAAACAAAACCACTAATTTTCATTTAAGGAAGGCTCCAAACTTGGGCAAAGCTATTATAGTGAAAGAAATAATCCAGTGATCATATGATGAAAACTATGATGTCATCGTATTAAAAAGAGGGATGTACTACAGTCATTATAACCCTTTCAGATGGAGAAGAGGCTGACAAGACTGGTGGTAAATAAAAATGGGTTTACAAGAGTTTATTAAGGGAGATCATTGGGGAAACCATAAAGCACAATAAATGCAACATATCAAATCAAGAAACATAATACAAGAGTCTCATCAACCACAAAAGCAGCCCTGAAAAAAGGTGAAAAATCAACTCGTGAAGAAGAATGTCCCAGAACTGATTAATAAGAACAACAGAGAAAACATCAACACAAAAATAAAGATATCACAATGGCAGCACTGAACACATATCTATCAGTAATTACATTGAGTGTGAATGGACTGAACACTCCAGTAAAGAGATACCAAGTGACATCTTGGATCAAAAGACATGATCCATCCATATATTGCCTACAAGAAACTCACCTTAGACTTAAAGATAGGAACAAACTGAAAATTAAAGGATGGAAGAATATATAGCAAGCTAACAGTACACAAAGAAGAGCAGGTATGGCAATTCTAATCTCAGATAAAATAGATTTTAATGTAAAATCCACCATCATGGACAACCACAAGGATGGACATTATTTATTGCTGAAAGGTTCAATACACAAGCAGGACTTAATAATATTAATATTCATGCACCAAGTACTAGAGCATTTACATACATCGAAGAAACACTGACAACACTCAAAAATGAGATCAATCACTCCACAGTAGTAGTGGGAGACTTCAACATTCCACTCTCAATATTGGACAGATCGTCTAGAAAAAAACGTCAGTAAAGACACAGAAGACCGTGTTGCCACAATTAACCAACTAGACCTCATTGACATACACAGAACTTTCTGCCCATCAGTGGACAACTACACCTTCTTCTCCAGTGCACATGAATAGACTATGTGTTAGGACATAAAGCCATTCTTACCAAAATCCATACCATTGAATTATTGCAAAGTATCTTCTCAGATCATAAAGCCGTAAAAGTCAAAATCAATAGCAGAAAAAACATAGATAAGAAGTGGATCTCATGGAAACTGAACAACACCTTGCTCAAAAAACCATGGGTTATAGAAGAAATCAAGGATGAAATAAAGAAATTTATGGCTTCCAGTGAGAATGAAAACACTTCCTACCAGAACCTATGGGATACAGCCAAAGCAGTGCTCAGAGGTCAGTTTATTTCCATAAATGCACACATCTTGAAGGAAGAAAGAAACCAAACCAAAGAACTAACCCTACAGCTTGACCAAGTAGAGAGAGAACAACAGAGGAAACCCTCAGGCACCAGAAGAAAACAGATAATAAAGATTAGAGCAGAACTAAATGAATTAGAGAACAGAAGAACAACTGAAAAAATTGAAAAGACCAAAAGCTGGTTTTTTGAAAAGATCAACAAAAGTGACAAACCATTGGCTAAACTTACTAAAGAAAAACAGGAAAGGAAACAAACAACCCAAATAAGAAATGAGAGGGGATTTGTCATATACAGATCCAACAGAAGTGAAAAATATCATAACAGAATACTATGAAAGACTGTACTCTAACAGATTTGAAAACCTAGAGGAAATGGACAAATTCCTTGATTCATATCACCCACCCAAATTATCACAAGGTGAAGCAGAACAACTTAATAAACCCATCACAAAGGAAGAGATTGAAAAAGTATCCAAAAACTACCAACTAAAAAAAGCCTGGGCCCAGATGGCTTCACCGTAGAATGCTACTAAGCTTTTAGAGAAAAGTTATCTCCAATACTACTGAGACTATTTCACAGTACAGAAAGGGATGAAGTACTCTCAGATTCATTCTATGAAGCCAGCATAACCCTGATACAAAAGCCAGGGAAGGACCCAACAAAAAGGAGAACTGCAGACCGATATCACTCATGAATCTGGATGCAAAAATCTTCAGCAAAATTCTTGTCAATAGAATACAACAACATATCAAAAAAATAATCCATCATGACCAAGTTGGATTCATACCAGGGATGCAAGGCTGGTTCAACATCAGAAAAACAATTAATGTGATCAACCACATAAATATCACAAAAGACAAGAATCACCTGATCTTGTCCATTGATGCAGAAAAGGCATTTGATAAAGTTCAACACCCATTCATGCTAGAAACTCTCAGCAGAATAGGAATAGACAGCCAATTCCTCAATGCAGTAAGGGCCATTTATAGAAAGCCAACTGCCTACGTCATCCTGAATGGAGAGAGACTGAAACAGTTTTCCTTGAGAACAGGAACTGGACAAGGATGCCCACTATCACCTCTCCTATTCAACATTGTACTAGAAGTTCTAGCCAGAGCAATTAGACAAGACCAAGAAATAAAGGATATCTGCATCAGCAAAGAAGAAGTAAAAGTCTCCCTATCTGTAGATGATATGATTGTATACACAGAGAATCCTAAAGAATCCATAAGTAAATTACTGAAACTGATAGAAGAGTTCACCAAAGTCTCAGGATACAAGGTAAACATAAGTAAGTCAGTAGGATTCCTTTATACCAACAACACGATTATTAAGGAAGGAATCACCAAATCAATACCATTTACTATAGCCCCTAAGAGGATAAAGTACCTAGGAGTAAATCTAACCAGAGAAATAACAGACCTTTACAAAGAGAACTGCAAGTCCTTACTATAAGAAACTAACAGAGACTTACATAAATGGAGAAATCTACCCTGCTCATGGATAGGAAGACTTAATGTTGTGAAAATGTCTGTTTTACCCAAAGCCATCTACTTATATAATGCAATCCCAATACAAATTCCAGGGACATTTTTTAATGAGGTGGTGAAACAAATTACCAACCTTGTTTGGAAAGGGAAGGAGTCCAGATAAATAAAGCACTACTGTAGAAGAAAAACACACTGGGAGGCTTGCCAATACCTGAGTTTAGAACCTATTACATTGCCACAGTAGTCAGAACAGCCTGGTACTGGTACAAAAAAAGACAGATAAATCAATGGAACAGAATTGAGACCCAAGAGACAACACCATCTTCCTATGAACAGTTGCTATTTGACAAAGGCCCTAAGACATTAAACTGGGGTTAAAAATTTGAGACAACCAGGTCTGTTGCCAATCAGACAATACCTGTGTGTTGACCAACTAGACATTCCAATGAAAACGTCACCACTGTTCATCAGAGTGTACACGAGAACTCATCCCAGTAAGTTTGTGACCCAGCACGAGAACTGGGCCTTTTGTTGACCACAGTTTAGTGAATTTTGCGTCTGGACTTGAAGCTTTACCCTTGCAAAACTGTTTTAATTCAATAACTGAAGTCCAATGACCATAGATGGCACCATACATTTGCTGACTGGGCTCTGGACCAATTGGAAGTTCACCCTGCTTTTGGCCAAAAAATCATCGTTAGTGATGAGGCCCATTTTGGGATGAAGGGTTTTTTTAACAAACAAATCTGTCACGTTAGGAGCCAGGAGAGTCCAATAGAGATTCAAGAACTTCTACTTCATCCCCCCAAAAGTTAACATTTGATGTCAATTTTGGTCCAGCAAAATCATTGGCCCTATTTTTTTCCAAGATGAATGAAGAGAGGCTATGACTGTCAATGGGGAAAGATATCAGATATGATAACTGATTATTTTGGCCCCATTTGGAAGGTGCTGCAGTGGCAATTTAACTGATATGCTATCAAATGTACTTCAAAATAAAAATACAATTAAAACTATATCATTTACACAACTTGTTTTATTCAAGTTCAAAGACAGTATATGTTTATTGGAAGACCCTTTAGTTAGAAGCTCTAACATTTGCTTTGACCAGTTACTCAAGTTTTCTACCCTCAATCCTCATCTGTAAATAAGCTTGCTACGGCAGTGCCTTGCACATAGAAATCATCCAAGAAGTGGTGGGTATTATTATCCATCATCTGCCTCTCAGTATGTTGCACTGTCATGGCTTGTGTATTTCTATAATTGTAGACACCATGCCACTGATGTTTCAAATACCTGCAAAGCCATCCAAAGTGGACAGGTTTCAGTAGGGCTTCGAGAGTAAGACACACCAGGAAGAAAGACCTGGCAATCTGCTTCTGAACATTCTAAAACACAAAGACAAAAACAATTGCCATCAAATCGATTCTGATCTATAGCAATCCTAGAGGATCAGAGTTGAACTTCCCAGTATGGTTTCTCAGAAGTGGCTGGTGGATTCGAACTGCTGACCTTTAGGTTAAAGGCTGTGCATCTTAACCACTGCATAGATAGATCACAGACAGAATGCTGTCTTATATAGCACTGGAAGATGAGCATGAAGATGGCACAGGACCAGGCAACATTTTATTCTGTTCTAAATGGGGTCATCATGACATAGAGCCAACTCAGTGACAACTAACAACAGCATTATTATTACCATTAAGAAAATATTTTATTGTGGTTGAAATACAAGTACAATCCAAATTCCCGTATAAAACCCTGAACACACACTACAATGCAACTCTAACTGTTCTCCCTCCTTACTCTGTGGCAGCACACTCCTCCTTTCCACTGTATGTTTCCTGTATCCAACCAGATAGCTCCTGTCCCCCTCCACCCTTTTCTCTTTCCTCTAAAGAGTTGCTTCTCTGGCAGCCTCATGTATATGTTTAAGCCAAGAAGCATGTTCTTCATGAGCATCACTCTGTGTCTTACAGTCCAGCCCGATCTTTGTCTAAAAAGTTGGTGTCAGTACTGGTTTCAGCTCTGGTCTGGGAGGAAGTCCTGGGACCATGTCCTCTGGGAACCCTCCAGCCAGACAGAACATCAGATATAATCTTTTAACACAGTTCTATTTTTGCGCACTCATTTTTTTTCCACCACATCAAGGAGTTTGCCCATATTAGGGCAGTCATTGATGGTGATCAGGCACAATCTACTTCTTCTGGTCTCGTGATGATGTAGTCCGTAGATCACATGGAACCTTCTCTCTGCAGGGCTCGTGTTTTCCTCATGTTTTTGTCTTTCATTCCTTTCTGCTCCAGATGGATAGGGACCAACTGATGCTATCTAAATGGCTGCTTGCTGGCTTTTAAGACCCCAAATGCAATTCAGAAAAGTGGTATGCAGAACATATTCTTAAAAGCAAACTTAGTATGCAAATTAGCCTAAATTTCCCCTGAAACCATGGTCCTTAGACCCCTGTCCCTGCTATGATGTCCTTCAAAGTGTTGGGTTGTGTTTAGCAAATCCTTTAAGTTTTGGTGTGTTCTAGTTGTGCTAACTTACGTACTACGGTGTGCTTTCACTCTATTCACCTAATCCCATTCCTGTCCACTAACTATTCTGTGAATACGCCTCTCTACCTCACCCCACTCTTGTAACCACCAAAGATTATTTTCTTCTGTGCTTAAATTTAAGTCCTTATAGTGATGTTATCATACTATTTTTGTACTTCTGCATGACTAATTTTACTCAGCACAATGTCTTCCAGATGATTCCATGTATATTTACTACAGTCATTGTTGTTCTTTCTCAGTGCATAGTATTCTACTGTGTGACTAAATCATTGTTTGTCCATTCATCTGTTGATGAGCACCTAGGTTGATTACATCTTTTTGCTCTTGTGAACAGTACTGCAATAAACATTGGTCTGCATGTATCTGTTCATATAACAGCCCTTATTTCTGTAGCATTATTCCAAGAAATGGGACTGCTGGATCATACAGTATTTCTGTTTCTAGCTTTTTAAGAAAGCACCAAATTGATTTCCACAGTGCTTTTGCCATTTTAAATTCCCACCAGCAGTGTAGAACAGTTCCAGTCTCTCTACACCCTCTCCAACATTTATTGTTTCGTGGTCTTTGGATTAATGCTTGCCTTGTTGGGCTGAGATGGTATCTGATTGTAGTTTTGATTTGAATTTCTCTGAATGGCTAATGATTGTGAGCATTTCTTCATGTATCTGCTAATGTCCTGGATGTTTTCTTTGATGGTATGCATGTTCATATCCTTTGCCAATTTTTTAATTGGGTTATTTGTCTTTTTCTTGTTGAGGTTTTGCAATACTTTGTAGAGTACAGTGTTTAGAAACCGATCAGATTTTTGGTAGCCAAAAATTCTTTCCCAGTCTGTAGGTAGTCTTTTTATTCTTTTGGTGGAGTCTTTGAGTGAGCATAACTGTTTGATCTTAAGGAGTTCCCAGTTATCTATTTTCTCTTCATCTGATTTTTCTTCAAGTATGTTGATGTCACATGCTTTATCTTCAGTCTCACTAGTTCAGGCTTACATTATCTCGTTTCTGTTCCTTTGACTTTCTACGGAGTTGTCTAAATTTGTAATTTTATTGTTAATTTTCTGAATTTCTAATTTTTGTCACTCCATGTATTCTTGCAGCTTACTTAATTTGTCATTATGTTCATCTGAATTTTGCCTCATCTCCTTCCTGATCTCATGAAGAGTTCTAAATATTAATCTTTTGTATTCTACATCAGATAATTCTGGGAATTTCTTTTCCTGTGGAAAATTAGATTGTTTTGGGAGCTATCTAAAGAGGTCGTAGTCTGTACCTTTAAGTGCTTTGATATGCACTGCTGTTTCTGAGCCATCAGTAAATTGTAGTTATTTGTGTTTGCCTACTGTGTTCTAGTTTCTTCTTTTAAAATGCACAGTTTAGTTTTCTTATATGGATTAAGCTCAGGTTTCTGACTGGTCAGTCACTTACAGTGTGGTGCAGGGTCTCACCTACTGTCCTAGATGGGCAAGGGTGACTTGCACAGGCACAGGTGTCTGGCTATAGCTGCTGGGAATGTCAGGAAGTTAACAGCCATCCCTGAGTTTCTGTAAGACTGGTGTGTCCCCTTATGTTTGAATGTAGGTGAAGAAATATTTTCTAATATGATTTTCTGGCTTAGCCAAATTGGCAGGAAAAGAAAAATTCCCTCCTTTCCTGGGTTTGCTGAACTCTGTCTGCCCTAAGTCTAGGAGAATGGTTCAGGGTGGGCTTAAGGAGTCCCACTTCTGGCTCAGTTAATGGAGTCAAACTCCAGAGCCAGGCACAATGCAGAAAAGGGAGGGGGAGAAAGGCTTAGGGCAGGCTTGAAGATCCTGCTTAAGGGTTAGTTGATGACACCAGACTTTAGTAATAGGTTCAGGTTTAAAAAGGAAGGGGGAAGCTCTGGGAGAAGGGAGATAGGCCCATAGGGAAGGAAAGATTCAAATTTGAGTACACAGCAGGTTACACAGAACGTCTTAGCTTTTGATAACCTGGTGTTGTCCCTCACTGGCTCCAGTGGCGTGAGTGGATCCTCCAGACAATCATGTCCAATGACGGGAATGCTCACCAACCTCCTTGCTGGCCCGCCATGCAACATGACTGCTTCCTGGCAGGTCAGGTCTGTGGAATCCAATGTACTTCTGGCATTATTCTGCTTCCCCATTGCTCAATGCAATTTCTCAACTTTCCCTTTGATGTTCAGAGCTCCTAGGATGCCATATGTACTGGATCCACTTCTTTTGGGTCTTTGTTGTTAGAGGGGCTTCCGGAAGCATCCAAGTACACTAACATCTTGGCCTCATCCCCTAATATTACAATTATTATGTAACTATTATCATTGTAAGACTCTCTGGGTGGCACATATGATTAAGTAATCAGCTACTAACCAAAAGGTCAGTGGTCTGAATCCACCTAGAGGCAGCTGGGAAGAAAATCAAAGGTCACAGCCACAGAAAACTCTACAGAGGACAGATCTACTTTGAAACATTTGAGATCACCATGAGTTAGAATCCACTTGATGGCAATTTTTTTAACTTTTATTACTGTATAATAAATTTATATTTCTATATAAACTTATATGTGGGTGGGTGAAATGGAAGTCCATAAAAGCTAAATATTTAGGCAGATGAGACCAAGTGGGAATTTTCTATCTTTTTTTTTATTTTAAATCAATCCACTTGTCAGGACCATTTGTCTAGAGTGGGAGGGTGTTTAACAGAGCTAGAGACAAAGGATCTAGAAAAGGCAGATGAACCTGCAGTAGCTACACATGAGCTATTTATAGGTAAAGATGAGAGCCAGAAGCAGAAGCAGAAGCAAAAAATCGGTTGAATTTATGGCTCGGAATTGTGTAATGAAAAAGGGGGATCAGTTCATTTACTTGACAGAACATAACCAAACAAAATACTGAATTTATGAGCTTATGGTTTTATTAACTTCAGTAAGCATCATAGTTAGGCTGTCAAAATTATTAACTGCAAAACAATAATTAGGATGATGAGTTGTTACAGTAAGTTAGTTCATCAAAAGTAACTTGCAAAAGCTGTTGTTGTAAGTTTAGGTAAGGTATCTTTAGTTAGGTTTATTAATAAGAAACACTAAGATTATCTTTTAGGGGACTTAATGTCAAAAGATCTAATTTTGTTAAAATAAAATCTGATGATTTGGTTGTTGATTTCTAAAATTTAAGTGTGTGAAATAGGAATTGAACTAAATAAACAGTAAAACCATCAATCCTCTGTAAAACTAATTGTTTTTAAGAGATGTTATTTTAGGCTAGATTATCAGCTCTAGCTCAGCCTTGACTTCAAGGAGACTCACTTTACCAATGGATTTAATAGCAGGATATGCTTTCTTTGTAATGCCAGGTGCCAACATCTGTGACTCTATGCCCTCAACGCTGGCAGAACTCTCCTCATAATGATCACGGTGCTGTAGACCAATCTTTGCTCCTGGGGTGCTGAGAGTCAGGCAGGGCTGACCATTAACATTAAATAGGGTGATCTAGGAGGATCCTAGGAGTGAAGTGGAAATTTTTTTAAAAAGTGGGCAGCTTTGATGAGGAGGTTCTTGAGATGGCATGGAGAGTCAGGGACACAAGGCCAGAGCAAGAGAGTATGCAAATCTGGATAGGAAACAGAGGGAGAAGAGGTCCTCTGAGTCACCACTGTGGAGTATCAGATATATTTTAGGTGATGTATACAAGCTTCTGTCCAAGCTCTGACATCTAGAAAGGAAGAACTTCATTCAAGTCCTAAGACAGTTATTTAGTAAGATAAGTTTGTGGTTTGCTGTTTGGGGACCAATGCAACATTTAACTTCTGTCTGTCGTAACACATAGTAAGCATATAATATGTAGTAGGTAGTGATAGTCATAACATGGGGTGATAATGACTTTGTGGGGCATAGTTAAGCCATAATAGTCATCACTGGATAGGTCAACAATATTATTCATCATTAGATAGTTTAGTTATATTACTCTGTATTAGGTAATCTAGCCTGGGTGGCTCTGTAGAAAGGAGTGATTCCTTGTGCCCAGCATCACTCTGCCTCTTTTGGAAGTAACTTTAGAAGTGAAAGATGTGTCCTATCATACCCAGTCTATACTGGATGTCTTGTCACCTCTGTTTTTGCTTTCTTACACAGTCAGGTTGTGGCCATGAGTGGTGGATGCAGCAAACAGAAGTCTAAAAAGTTTGAAAGAGGCCCAAACCTACTTTTCTGCTGCTTATCAGCCCTAAATTCATTATTTACGGACTGCTAGATTTCTTTAAAATAACTTCAGCTCTGTTCTTGAATTGATCTGAGAAGTATTTCCATTAAAAAAAATAAAAGAAAACATTTGTTTTTAGGATCTTACCTATTTGGGGACAGTTAATTTCCGCATCAGACAAGAAAAAAGGTCCAGTCACACAGATCAGAGCACGACTTCGGTCAGTATCGTTGCCTGCTGACATCACAAATCATTCCATCTCACTCCAGTTTGTCAAGGTTGAAGAAAAGACCCTCCTGCATTTCAGAACCGCTCTGGTTTTTCAGAATCCTTCAGATTTTAAAATCAGACTCTACTTTTGTTGAACACACTTAACCATCCACATTTCTCAATATGCTATATTTTTTCTATTATTATATTTATAATGCCTATTTACAGTGAGCAATAATCCTTCTAAATCTACTGGAAAAATATATTTCATTTAGGAATATTTTAATAAATAACATTTTTCATTAACTTTGTGCTTTAGATGGGGGTGTATGGATCAAGTTAGTTTCTCCTTAAAAATCCACATACGTAATGTTTTATGACATTGGTTACTAACCCCATGACCTGTCAACATGTCTTTGGGTTCCTCATTTCCATTTGTCAAGGTTTCCTGTCCCCTCCTGCCTTCTCATCTTTCTTCTTTCACTGGCTTTTAATTGCTAATTTAAACATTCAGGACACTCATTCCCAACCCCCCCTTTACCATTCAACCAGATCATGTTTGGTAGAAGCATTACAAGCTTCTGTTGAACCAAATGGAAAAATTTTACCAAGCCGAGGGGTACGTCCAAACTCTCCTTATACCAATACAGTCAGCAGCGATGTTTGAAATTGCCAAGGACAGATGACTAATTACTGCCTTTTACATGTGATAGGAGAACTCTCTTTGCCTCTTATTCTTCCTCTACTATTCTGGCAGTTCAAAGTAATGGGAAGAGTCTGGAATTGGACCGGGTCCAAATACCGGCTGTGTGAACATTGGTTAGTCAAATAGCTTCTCTGAGCCTTGCTCTCCTCCTCTGTGAAATGAGGAAAATAAGACCTATTTCATAGAGTTGTTGTTCAGACTAACATAGGGATAGATCACCCTGTCAGCACCCCGAGAAAGTACTTGGGGAGGTGCAAGCTTTGTCCTTGTGTGGGAACTCTACGCGTTGGGGCATTGCTGCCCATGTGGGACCTCTGCCTCCAGCGGCAATAAGAAAACGTGCCCGAGGTCTTTCTCCACTGACAAGTTCTCCTAACCTCTATTTGACTTACTTACACTTTGACTGACAGTATCTTTAGGTGACCGATAGAAAGAGCGATTTAGGCAAAGTCAGAATGCATGAAATTCAGTCCTGTCTCTGCAAATAAAGTGTTGTATTTCTATGAAAAAGGCTACAAGAAACATGGTGATTTTCCATGTTTCAGCCCAGTCTCACAGTAGAGCTGATATTTCCTGCTGCAGATTCTAATTTTCCCAAATGTCTTGACTTTGTCTCCTTGTAACAATTATTGCAGCAACGGCCATGTTATTGTAGGAAAAACGAGTCATTTCAACTTAACCACAAAACGTGCTAAGTTTTGCTTTCTCTCTCACAGTCCGTAATACCTCAGCAAAAGCTAAACTTATAAAAATGGAGATTACTCATCACTTTTTGGCCAACAAAATGAACCACTGCCTTTTCCTGAGGCATAATTATAGGTTTTCTTTTATCAAAAAGGAGTGATAATCCCTGCTTCCCCGGCTGAGTGCTTCCTATATGACGGGCATGATTCTAAGCCATCTTCGGGTGTTTACACAAGTACTCTTCCGTTTTTTCTTCAGAGCCACCCTATAAGATTTCTTTTACTCCCCAAGTTTACTCTGACCACTTTACACCACCTTCGCTGTTACTCCCAGGCGAAGTCACCATCTTTTGCTTGCAATTTGTAGTAGTCTCCTAACTACTGTTTCTGTTTGCTCGCTTCTATCTAGTCTCCATACAGTGACCAGTGTGATGTTTTTAAGACTTAGATAAGATCATAGCAAGTCATTTTCATTGTCATTAAGAGTGGTACTATAGTGACAACAACTACAAACAAAACCCCCCAAGGACTTTGCAACATCCTTAAACTGTGAATTCCAGTACAATATTATCCTTGATGTCCTGAATGTCATCAAAATGTCTTCCTTTCAATATTTCCTTTATCTTCGGGTAAAGAAAAAGTCACTGGGGGGCAGATGAGATGAATAGGGAGGTTGTTCTAAAACAGTTATTTGTTTACTGACTAAAAACTCCCTCAAAGACAACTACACAATTAAGACTGTGAAGTTGCCAACTTGCCACAATATGCAATGGCCATTCCAGAAAAAGAATTCCAAAGTTGCTTTGAAGGGTAGACCAGGTGCTGGCTTTGTGCGTAGCTTCTGAAGGGGAGTACTTCAAGGTGGCAGTAGTGATATTCAGCAATGAAGTGTGTAGCACCTAGAACAATTAAGTTTATGGACTCAGTAGTCAAACCATGTACACACACACTCACACACACACACAAGGGCTTCCAATTAAGTTCACAAACTGATCCTAGAAAAAGTGCTGCATAACCTCGTTGCTGAATAGCACTACTGTCACCTTCAAAGCACTCCTCTTGGGAAGCTATGCACCGATGCTAGCACCTAGTCCACCCTTCAAAGCAATTTTGGAACTCTTTTTCTGGAATGGCTGTCAGAGCTGTCTTTGTATTATGCTTGATGTCCTGAATGTAATCAAAATGTCTTCCTTTCAATATTTTCTTGATCTTCAGGTAAAGAAAAAAGTCACTGGGGGCAGATCAGGTTAGTAGGGAGGGTATACTAATATAGTTATTTATTTACTAGCTAAAAACTCCCTCACAGATAGCTACACAATTAAGTTTGCAAACTTACCACCATGCCTCCATGTGTAAATGGCCATTCCAGGAAGAGGTTCAAAATTACTTTGAAGGATGGACTAGGTGCTGGTGTCAGCGCATAGCCTTCCAAGGGGAGTATTTTGAAGTTGACCATAGTGATATTCAGTGATGAGTTGTGCAGCACCTAGAACAATTAAGCTTGTGGGCTTAATTGTCAGACCTTGTGTGTGTGTGTGTGTGTGTGTGTGTAAACCAAACCAAACCTGTTACTGTCAAGTCAATTCTGACTCATAGTGACACTATAGGACAGAGTAGAACTGTCTCATCGGGATTCCAAGAAGCTGCTGGTAGTTCAAACTGCCAACCTTTTGGTTAGTAGACAAGCTCTTAACCAGTGTTCTACCAGGGCTCCAAAATCTAAGATCCTCCCCAGTGGGGAATCAAATCCCAGTATCCTACAGGTATATTTGCCACTATACTAACACTAATGAAGAGGGTACACACACACATACATATAAGTGTGCCTTCCTCATTAGTGTTATATACTATACAATAGAAAATACAATATGTATTTTCTATACATATTGTATATGTTGTATATTATATATATACTATATGTTATACAATGTATAACACATATATATATACAACATATATATGTACATACAAACACATACTGTGTACAAACACATACTGTGTGAGTTAGAACTGACTTGATGGCACCTAACAACAATATATTATTTATATGTGCATGTATGTGTATATATTGAATCAACTCAACAGCAATGGATTATGTAAACTTCACTACTGCCAGCTGTCATCAAGGTGATTCTGATGGTGACCCATGTGTGTCACAGTAGACTTGCATTCCGTATGGTTTCCAATCGCCGACTCTTTGGAAGTACCCCACCAGGCCTTCCTTCTGAGGTTCCTCTGGGTGCCTCTGCACTTTCCTTACCTGGGGAGTGGCTTTGTAAACATTTGGAATGAATTTTAGAAATGAGAGATTGGAGTCGCAGAGAGGGTAAGTGACCTTACCCCAAACACAGAACCAGTAAGGGTAGATCTGGGGTTTGAACCTGGGTTGGTATAACTGGAAAGCACTTGAGCATTGAATTTGTGGTTGTATGTCAGTTTATTTCTGTAACCCAAGGCAGCTAAGGAATTTGGCACGTGCTTCAGTGGTCAGCCATCTGCTCTTGAGAACATAGCAGTAGACTGGGGTGTCAGCAGAGGTTGGACCGCATTTTCCTCCTTGGTTCCCTCCATTCTCTCTGCTCCCCTTCCTGTTCTTCTTCCCCAGCTTTCTCCTCAGAGCACAGAGCAGCAGGGGCCATACTGAGGGAGGAACTGTGGCAGCAGGCCCTATTCCAGCTGAACATGGGGCTGTTCCTGTCTCTCTGGAGGCATCACAACCTGAACCCAGCTGGGCCCACACCGCCCATGGCCTAGACCCCATTCATCAGCCATGGTGACAGAGTTTCACTGCTGTACCTTTGGGGTATCTGGTGAGAAATTACCACTAGAGCTAAGAAGCACACGCTTCACCAGTATCACTTTACTTTTTATAGTTGAGTCCAATCTTTGAAGAGTTTGCTTCAGGAATGGTCTTAGTTCTGGGGTAGCACAGAGTTCAAGACCATGTCTTCCAGGGACTCTCCAGTCTGTTGGACCATCAGGTCTCATCTTTTTAATAGAGTCTGAGTTCTGCACACCCATTCTTCTCCCACAACATCTTTGTTGTATTCCCTGTCAGGGCAGTCATTGGTGGTGGCTGGGCACCATCTACTTCTTCTTGTTTCATGTTGATATACGCTCTGGATTACATGGCCCTTTCTGTGTCTTGGGCTCATACTTTCCTTATGTCTTTTACCTCTTTCATTTCACTCTGCTCTGGGGGGATTGGGATGAATTGATGCTACTTAGATGGCTGCCTGCTAATTTTTGAGACCTCAGATGCCACTCACCAAAGTGGGAACAAGACAGCATATTTGTTTTGTCAGCACAGATGTCTTAGTACACATGTGAATTTGAAAACCTATTGTGGTAACCCCAGCTATAAGCAGGAACCCTTAAACTAAAGGCTAGAATCACTAACCAAAGGATTCCCTGCTGTGAAGTAAAAGCTGGCTAAAAGGGATATAGATGTCACAAAGTGTTATGTATTCAGGGAATAGGAAAAGAAGGTGGGTGTGGAGAGAAGAAAACTGGGAAATGACGAGAGACAGGAAGCAAAAAAGGAAAAAGAAAGAGATCTCACTGGTGCAGATGTCCAGGCTGAGGATATAGGTTCTAAGTGATGTAGTACAGTCTAGCTAGAAAAAAACTCACAAGTTGTGAAAAGACAAGGAAAACAAACAGATAGGCAAAAGAGAAGAAAATGAAGCAAAAATAAAAGCCCAGAGGACTCCACCAGTGTGGCATCAGCAGCTGGAGGAGTGATTCTCCAGTTGAGCTATGCCTTACAACCTTTCAGGAAGAGGCTAAGATGGCACATGGAACCAGGTGTTCAAGAGCAGGGAGGAGGAGGTAGGGGGAGGCACAGAAGAAAGAAACAAACAAAAACATAGAAAAAAGCAATACCAGCTGCAGAAAAATGGCTTTCAGGGAGCTGGGCATCATTGAGGTGCTGATGGTGTGGATTCAGGTGTCCAGGGCTGAAGGCTTTTTCTCCCAGTCGAGAGACTACAGAGTAAAGAAAGAAACAGGAGAAACTGAGTTGCAGTGAGGGTGAGGTTAGGAAAATGTGTATCACTGGTTAGCAGGTGACCTAGGTCCTGTTGGAAGATCCAGAAGGTTCTTTCATGAACTCCTTGTCTGCCAGTCTCTGATGATGGTAGGGCAAATCCAAGTGGCATAGGTGCTGCACTTTCTGGCCAGCTGAGCTACCTCAGCTATACAGGAGGTGTCAGAGGTAGAGCAGTAGGGAGATGACAGGGGGTGGGAAAGCGTGTCTTGACACTAGGACCTTTATCTTCTGCGGAGATTTCTGGCAGTCTGCCTTCCTGTGCTCTGTCTGCCGATCTCCGACAGGAGTCCAAGATGGTGTACCCATGCTGGGTTAGCTAATAGAGGACTTTCTTTCATACCTCTTCTCACTCTGTTCTCTATCAGTTTCTTATTCCATTAAGTGTTTAACTGAGATCTTTGTCTCCTCATTTAACACTTTGCATTCTTGGATTGACATTCATCTCTATTTTGTTTAATTTTCCAGTCTTTGCTGTGGAGAGATGGCATGATGCTTTTCTCTATGGTGCTATTTTGTCCAGGAATCAGAAAAATTTTAAGTATGTTTAGAACAACTTGCATATGTGAATTTACTTCTTCAACTGTAAATTCTTTGAAATCTAAGTGTAGATCAAGCATTTCCAATGAAAACTTAGCATCAAAATTGAGTGTGTGCCATAGTATAATAATATAATAGTATAGTGTAATCTCAAAGACATTATAAAAATATATGATTAAAATTTTAATGATATAAGTGTTATATCATGTTAATATCTGGGGTTAAATAAACTATATTATTAATATTACTTTCAACATGTTTTCCAAGCTCAGCAAACTGGAAGAAATGCAACATGGAGTATTGGTGGAGACTTCAAATATTTGGGCTTTTATAGACAAATTCATTGAGCTAAAATGCAATCTGTCAGAACACTGACATGTTTTGCTGAAAAATTCATCTCATGAGTGGTAAAGGAAGTGACAAAGTAGACCAAGTTCTGTCCAGAAAGGAAGACTCTGGTTGGTAAGCTGGAGATTACTAGAAGTGGGCGATTCTGTTCTTAGAGTTTATTGGAAGAGAGCTGTAGAAGACTAAGCTAGATTTGATCAAGGCAGACTTCAAAAACTTCAGGAGAAGAGCAGTAAATGTGATTCTAGGGCATGCCATTCTAACAGGATAGAGGGTTCAGTACTGTTTGGGAAATCTCACAAAGTACCTGCCACCACCACTACAAATCTCAGCAAGGAAGAAAAGAAGATATTTAAGAACATGTCCTCTTTTCCTCCTTCCTAAAATCACTTGTAATTGCATAAATGGGTGCTTGGGGAGCTGTCTCAAGAGCTCAGAGACAAAAAGAGCACTTATGAAAGATAGACCAAAGGATGCGTAACCAAGAGGACAGAGTGGCAGCAATGTTCAAGAATAGTACCCAGTGAGTTCAGATCAGCTGATGTGTGTGTGAAAAATAATGGCAACATTAGGAGCCAATTTAGTTAGATTGGTGCAGAAAGAAGAAGAAGAAGGAATAGTTTGTATGGATGTCTTCCTGGGGCCATAGCACTTATCTTTGTCTTGAGATTGGCAGAATGAACATGGCTTTTGGCCTGGATGAATTATATCTCCTGGGACCAAAAAGCCATCAATAAATCTTTTGAACATCTGACAATCTTTAAGAGACTGAGAAGAGGCAAGAAAAGTGCTACATGAACACATGAAGTGAGGGCAGGGCAAATAAAGTTTCTGAATTTTAAAAAAAAGACAGTAGATTGTTAAGACTCTAGGATAATGAGCTCAACATTGATTTTAGAAAGGACTCCAGTATAGATTATAAAGAGGATGGGTGTGAACGTTAGAAAAACTGTCAGTGATCAGTAGGAGACAGTTTGGGTTCACTAAAAATAAGATGTCTCAGAGTAGTTGCATATCTGAAATTTGTTAGCATTGTTAGGCTAGGAGATGTAAAAAGTGTTTTACATCTACATCTACAGTTCATAAGGCATTTAATAAGATCTTTCATGTAAAGGTCGTAAATCAATTGAGAATGTAAACTGAATGATACTAGAATTATTGTTGGTATGTAGCGCCCATACTCAAAGGACTTGTCGTTATTTGCCGTCAAGTTGGTTCTAACAGAATGAACACATAACAGAATGGATAAAAGAATGAATAAACATTGCCCACTCTTGCACCATCTTCATGAAATGTTGGTGTATTTGAGTCCAGTGTTGCAGATATCAGTATATGTCATTGAAGGTTTCCTTCATTTGCACTGTCTTCTGCTTTACTGAACCTGATATCCTGTGTCTTTTCTTGATGATGTGCCCAAAGAAGGTGAGTCAAAAAATCTTGTCATTGGCTACTCTTTATTACTACCAGAAAGAAAACTCCACGAAAGCAGCATTTTGATTTGTCTCCTACTGTTTCTGTGGTACCTGTGTGCTTCACAGAAAGTTGGTGATGGATACATTTTTTTATGAATTAATTTGAAAAATAGCCAAGCCAAGCCAAGTGCCGTCGATTGATAATCTGCTAATGATTATCACAAATTAATCATTTTCTAGCTGTGCCATTTTTCTTCTTCCTGGTCTTGTCCAACAATTTTATCAGTGAATTAGGTGAAGTTAAAAAAAAAAAGGCATGCTTATCAATTTGCAGATGTGATAAAGCCTTCAGAAAAAGCTAGTATGTTGAATGGCAGAATACAAAATAATCTTGACAGTAATGACAGGCCCTATCTAAGACGATGATGCTTAATAGAAGTAACAAGAAGCCCTGTACTTATTTTCAAAAAGCTAAGAGAACCAGCAGTGGTGGTTTGTGTGAACAATACTTAAACCAAAAACCAAACCTGTTGCTGTCAAGTCGATTCTGATTCATAGCAATGTTAGCAGGACAGAACTGCCCCCATCGAGTTTCCAAGGAGCACCTGGTAGACTCAAACTGCTGACCTTTCTTTCACGTAGCAGCCATAGCACTTAACTACGGCACGACCAGCATCTCTAAACAATACTTAGAGGTTTTAAATTGATTGTAAACTCAATCTGAGTCTGCAGTGGGAAGTGTCTGTGAAAGAATTAATGTGAATTTGGGTTACCTTGAGATAAACAAAGACAAATAGGAGAGAGTTGATAGGAGAATGACTGGGATGGTGAGGGGCCCGAGAACCATGTGCTGGGGGGAACTGTTGAAGCCAGTGGGGCATGTAGCTTGGAGACATATCGTGGTTGCTGTCAGCTGCCCTTCATGCCAACTCATGGTGACCCTACGAGGCACAGAGTAGAACTGCTCCATAGAGTTTTCTTGGCTGTAATCGTAGTGGAAGCAGATCACCAGCCCTATTCCCCATAATACTACTGAGTAGGTTAGAACTGCTAACCTTAGATTAGCAGTAAAGTGCAGACCAGTTGTGCTACCTAGGGATTTTGGGGGATATGTAGTAAGGGACTTCAACTACTCAAAATATAGGAGATGTAACAAATGGCGTTAAATGCAGTCAACCAGTAGAAAATAAGGAGAACTGATTTAAACACAGCAAGCCTTTTCATACAGTTAAGATGTAATGAGGGAACCCTGTTGGTGTAGTGGTTAAATGCTAGGGCTGCTAGCTGAAAGTGTGGCCATTCGAACCCACCAGGTGCTCCTTGGAAACTCTATGGAGCAGTTCTACTCTGTCCTATAGGGTTGCTGTGAGTCAAATCAACTTGGTGGCAATTTATTTATTTATGTATTTAAATGCGTAAGGTAAAATACCACGGCCACCCCATCTCTGGACAGAGGCAAGGGTGTCTGAAAGACACTGGAGATTTTATGTCATATCAGAGAAGTCATCGTAGCACTAGGAGCATAGCATTGCAGTCACTTGTTCATTTAAATGCCACTAATTGACGGCACTTGGCTTTGGCTTGGCAATGACATAGCAGGTGATTTGAAAACTGAAACATAAATAAATGTTATTTTTATTTTGTAAGTAGTCATTTCTAGTTAACAGAGGCTGTGATACCTCCTAGTGGTTATGCCATCAAATCACAGCAAGTACAGTGTATTGCCAGATGTTAAATTCCAGAAAAAGTTTAGAAGATACACAGAAAGAACTTAAGATAAAAAAAGAAGAAACTACAGAGATCTCATCTTTAGTTTCTTTCTCTCCTGTCTACCTTCCTGCCTATTATGGATTGAATTGTGTCCTCCCAAAACGTGTGTCAACTTGTCTAGGCTGTGATTCCCAGTATTGTGTGGCTATCCACCAGTTTTTGATCTGATGTGATTATCCTATGTGCTGTAAATCTTAACTTCTGCGATGTTAATGAGGCAGAATTCAATCTCTACTATCAAGTTGTTTCTTGAGTCTATCTCTTTTGAGATATAAAAGAGAGAACTGAGTAGAGAAGGACCACCTCATGCCACCAAGGAAGAAGCACCAGCAGCGTGTCCTTTAGATCTTGGGTCCCTGTGCTGAGAGGCTGCTAGGCCAGGGGAAGATTGATGACGAGGACTTTCCCCCAAGAGGGGAAGATTGATGACAAGGCCCTTCCTCCCAGAGCCAACTGAGTAAGAAAGCCTTCTCTAGCTGGTGCCCTGAATTTGGACGCCTAGCTTCCTAGACTGTGATAAGTAAATTTCTGTTTGTTAAAGCTATTATGATATTTATATTATAGCAGCACTAGACACTCAAAACACTGCCTTTATCATTTTTCCCGTGGATAATTCTTTCTTGGCTATGTTGTAGTCTTAAAAAATTTTTAAAATACAGCTGATTCATCTAAACAGTAGGAAATTGAAACTAAATTAATGAAAAGGAAATCTTAACCACTGGGCATCCTAGAGCTTTTCTACAGCTAGAGCATTCTACAGCTTTTCCAGTTGTAAGAATGTGTACTCAGAGTAACCTTACACAAGAAGAACGAGAAAACAGGGCCCTAGAATCCTGTCCAGGCTTTAGCCAATAGGACCATTCCCAATGAACCCAATTGTTGGTTGGGTACAAGGGTTGCCAGTAAAGAGTTTTGTTCAAAAGAAGTTACGCAGTGCTTTGTGTGCACTATGATTAAAATGCAGAATAAAACAGCTGAGTCTTTTTATGATACTTAAATGAAGTATTATTATAGAGCTCTCAACTGATTCCATATTCCTGAAGATAAAGCCAGTAAAGTTTCAGTGTGCCTTGCCTGTGTTTTTCCCTTTGGAAAAATGTGGTGACAGCATATTTCCCTAAGTTCACTGACTCATGGAGTTGCAAAGAACCCTGGAGCACTCCAAGTCCAACTCCACCATTTTGCCAATGTGGAAATCAAAGCCCACAGCAATAGCTGACTTACATGAAGTTGCATGGTTTCTCTGCAATGTATAGTCTTTTACAACAAAAATTATCCTTCACCTTGCTTTTATGACAAATATTTTCCATAGTGAAAATATCAGAATAGATAGCCATGTAGGTGGGGAGGAGGGACAGAGGTTTACACTGAGGCCTGGTTTTATTCCCATTTTGTTGTTCTGCTGATAAGTTGCAAAAATCATTTAACCCTTTCTCAGAGAGCCTAATCCTCCTCTTTAGAAAAAATAACCCAGCTACCCACTCACAAAGGTAGATCACAAAAGAGATGCCAAGACTCAGCACAGGGAACAAATGGACCCCTACTGGGTTAGAATTGCCTCATCTTATCCAAATATATAACACTGGTCTAGATTCTGGGCCACAGACTGGTTTCGTTCTTCAGAATGGGTGTTTTGTTCCCTCTGTGGTGGTGGCTCTTTTGCTCTTTTTCCCATGCTGGGGCTTTATCCAGAGATCTGGCTGAGTACTTTTCCTCTCTCCCTTTAGAGTCAGGGGGGCTTTGTAGCTTAGAGGAGCAGCTGGGTCCAGTTTTAGCAGCCTCCTCAGTGGTCTGTGCGGCCTGTCTTTAACAGCTGGCTTTGGCTTCGGCGTCTTCCTGAGGCAGTTCAAGTTTAGACTGTGAAGGTTGGTGAGATGAATAGATGAGCTTCCTGGTTCGACGTTTCGTTGTGTTCCATACAGTGATTCTGTTTTATATAAAACGGCTGTTCTGTTCCCAAGGAGGGAACACTGCACCCAAGAGAAATGCTGGGAAGAGTCTGCCTCTGGGATGCCCAGGGAAATTCCTGGCCTGCAGACTCTGCAGATTTACCCTCAGTCAGCTCCTTCACCAGGGAGAGCAATGGGAGAAAGCCCCTTTCTTGTCATGGGTTCTGGAGCTTTGAGATCCAAGAAAAAGCCTCAATCCCAAACTCGTGACAAGGTCTATATGAAAATATTTAAGTCTCAAAGAAAACTCTTCCTGCCTCATTCCACCTTAGACCTTTCAGTCAGCAACATTGCCCAAAGCATGAGGGAGGACCCTAGCAAACTCTTTGCTTTGCACCAGCCCTGTGAAAACTTCTTTACATGGAGCAACCCCTTTTCACTCCATAATAATATTTATTACCACATAGCAGGTACTATCTGATGCATTTGCATCATGTAATCACTTCATTCTGAAAACTATCCTATAATCCCTAGGTTTTAAAGAAGGAAACTGACTCACTGAAAAGTTGTCATTTTCCAAAGGGAATGGCAGGAACAGACAGGCCGGCTACAGAACTGGGTCTCAACCGTGGAGTTCTGGGTCCCCAGCACAGGTTGTGTTGACTTCCCTGTGGTGTATACTCTAGGAGAAAGTTCAGATTCTTGGACACACTATTCACAGCGTTTGTGATTTGGTGTTAGTTAGGCGTATATTCCTCCTTCAAATACTCTTCTTATTTCCTAGCCAGACTCAATGATTTAACTGTCCACAGTCCCACTGACACTGTTACACCTTTGTGCCTTTGCTCAGTTTCCTGTCCTCGGATGCCCTTGTTTGATAAAACCTTATTCATCATCCATAGCTAAGCTCACATGCTGCCTCCTCCATGAAGCCTACCTTTGTATTTCCAGTTCTAATTATTCTCCCACCTTTCTGCTCAGAGGAGCCCTTTTGTCTATTAACTTCTACAGACTTCCCAGTTTGTAGTCATCCTGTTTCTTCTACTTACTTATCTGCCTGTCACCATCCTCACCATCTTCATCTGTCTAATCTCTCATCTATTGCTATCCTAGATAGACCATAAGCTCCACAAACGAAGGTTCTCTGTCTTTTTTTCTGATCACTAAATACCCAGCATCTATCACAGAGCTTCGTATGTAGTAGGGACACAAACATTTTTTGAATAAATGAATCAATAAATGAATAACTGTTTTTATATTTAGTAGCTAAGACATTCTGTGTTGTATTTTAGTTTTCTTTGTGAAATACTTCTCTGCCAAACTTGATTATAAACACCTTAGACAGTACAATTCAGAGCACAGAAAAGATCTTATCTCGGCATCCATCAAATACTTAAAAACAGATTCCTAACACAGTTCCTATGTGTTGGAATCGACTTGACAGCCAACAGGTTTGGTTCTGAACTTTTAACACATAGCAAGTGCTCATCGGTGTATATTCACTTGACTTGAAATGATCTCATGATCCTTTGAGCCATCACACTACCATTTATTTGAATGTTCCTATGCTACCAACAAGTCTTTGAAAATGCATCTTTTTTTTCCTCCTGTAGGAGCCTTGGTACCATGGCAACCAAATTGGTTTGACTTGGAAGCGTGTCCTAGGAGCTGAAGGCTTTTCCTTTTACCTGCTGCTATAAAAACCGTGCACTCAGACACTTTCCACAAAAGGCTATTGTTTCAGCCAGAGCAGGTTTGAGTAGGGAGAGCCCTTCACTCACCAGCTCTGACACATTTCTACCTGGCCTGCCCCACCTCCACCTCTCACCTTGTTACTGCTGAGTTATTTTGAGCTCTATAATCATGATGTCAGAAAATCATCAGTGATCATTCCCTTGATGCTGTCACTGGCTCAAAACTCCAAAGCCTGTCCAAGGCCAGATGTACTGAGAAAAGCAGCTGGCAAGCTGTGATTTTATAGACTGGACACAGCTGGCCATAAGGAGTGCTGGCTGCTGGTTTATGGCTATGCTTCTCATCTTTCATGCAGGTAATCACTATTATGTCTCAAATGCAAAATAAACTTACTGGACTTGTTGTGTCTACCTGGTCTTCCGTTTTCCAGCTGGACATTTTATGGGAATTGTCATGCCAGGATGTTGGCAGCTTTGGTGCAAGACAAGCAGGGCTGTGAGCCAGGATGGGGAAAGTCAAGTAAAGCTTGCAGGGGACCTAGAAGGAAAACAAGAACTGATGCTGAGCATTAGGCAAGGCCAGGGTCAAGGCACCTGAGGCTAGCAAAGAAAACAGACATGAGACACCAGAAATAAAGATAACTCACACTAGAACAGTAGCTTCTAGAGTTGGGTAGCTTGCCACACCATCCATGGCCTACATTCTAGGGAGATATAGACCCTAGAATATATGATAAATACTATAAGGCAGGGCTTTTGAGATATTTTGTCCCATATATTACTCCCAGGCACTCCAAGAACAGTGCCTGGCACGTAGAAGATGCTCAGTAAATATTTGCTGAATGAATAAATGAGCCCAGGTCAGATCATTTATTTTCATTTAACTTGTTAATTTAGTCACTTATAGCTTAGCAAAAACTTTCACATACTGTATGTCATATGATCCTTATAACTGCTCTTTGAAGGGGGAGAATATTACTGTGTTTAAGGAACCATGGGGGCTCAGCTGCTAACTGAAAGTTTGGTGGTTTGAATCTACCAGCCACTCCGTGGAAGAAAGATATGGTGGGCTGCTTCCCTAAGAAGATTACATCCTTGCCAGAGCATTTCTGCTCTGTGCTCTAGGATTGCTGTGAGTTAGAATCAACAGTGATAGCTTTGGTTATAGGTTTATTATGCTGTTTTAGAAATGAGAAAACAGGCAGGCAGGTAAAGGAGCTGAGGCACACATGGTCGCTTAGCTAGAAAGTGGCATTTCAGGGCCTCTGTCTCAAGTCTGGAGCTCTTTCTACTTGTCTCTACAACAGGACACCATGGAGAAGGAGAATTTGGAGCTAGGGACAGACCTCCACCTAGCAGGAAAATATGTATCCTTTTTCTGGGATCCAGTCTCTGCTTTTCCAGCTGAGGCAGTACAGGCTGAGTACACTGCAGCTGCTTACAGTTTTCAGGCTATGGCCAGCACAGTGTGGGTTCTGGATTGCTGCTTGAGGCCGGAGTCTGCTGTGAGATGGGAAGTGTACCGAGGGCTAGTGAGCTGAGCCAGCAGTCATGGCTAGCTCTTCTGGAGCCCTCCTGAGCACCAGCCAGTTTGTTCATTGGGTGTTTTAGCCAAGATGCTGAGCCTGGAGGGCTTCAGTTGCAGCTTTCTCACCCTAGCCAGCTAGGCATTTGCTTTGGTGACTGTTGTAAGCTTTGCAAATCATAGCACATGTGCCAGGCACTCTACTAACTGCTCTACATGCACTGAAGTAGATACTATTGCTAATATCAATTTATAGGCAGGAAACTCAGGCTTTGATAGTGCCATTGCCCAACTCAGGAAGCTCTGGCAGCTCCATCTTTACTGTACTCGAGGGTAAACTAGCTAGAAGGTCTCAACGTTGAAAGCCTCTCCCTATTTGTGAAGGAACTGGACCTTCACCATTGTCTCCCACTGTGCCCCACCCGCTGACACTCTTCCCTCTCACTTCTTTTCCTTAAACTGTGTTTTTTTCTGGGGGCATTGGTAGTTCAGGTAGACATGTCAACTTTTGTGCAAGAGAACCCAGTTTCATTCTCAGCCAGTGTACCGCATGTGCAGCAAACTCCCTGTCAGTGAAGATTACCGTGTTGCTGCGATGTGCTGAACAGGTTTCAGTGGAGCCTCCAGACTACGATGGGCTAGGAGGAAACCTTGATGATCTGCTTCTGAAAATCCATCAGTGAAAGCTCCATGGATCACAAAGATCCAGTCCCCACCTGTTCTTGAGGAGTCCGCAGGATTGGATATTCTTTTATTTCATTGTGTGTGTGATCGCCATGTGTCAGCAGCTGACTCAGTTGCAGCTACCAATGACTTCTATTATTACTAACAATATTAGTGATATTTGCTAGCCTTGTATTTGCAAGACACCCTCCTTTTTGTCTCTGCTCACCCTTTAGCTTTGTCCGTGTTTCAACTTCTTTGTTAACCTTTCTGACTACTCCAATCTGTGTTAACCTTTGCCTTTCCCAGAGCCATAGGATTTTTAATTTACTGAAAGCAAAAGACACTCATGCATTGCTCACAGTCTCTGCACTTAGAGTGACACTCAATCTGGATGGGGAACATCCCAGACAACACCTCATACTTCTCATGTGTCTATCTCTCTAGTGTTCCTATCGGTAAGTTTACTGGGTGGTTACTTTGAGTTAGTTTTCTAGGAATGCTGAATTTATGCTGATCAAGTCCTCTCTTTCCTGGTTTCTCTTGAATTCACCAATATGCATCTGCAAATGGCTGACTTCTGTTCCACTAAAAATGTGTCTTTGTGTGGTGTTCTTGTTAAGAACAAACAAAATCCATTGCTGCTGAGTCAATTGTGACTCATGAAGACCCTATAGGGCAGAGTAGAAATGTCCTGTAGAGTTCCCAAGGAGCACCTGATGGACTTAAACTGCTGACTGTTGGGTTAGCAGCTGTAGCACTTAACTACTACTCACTAGGGTTTCCAGCGTCCTTATGTAAAACAAAACCCATTGCTGTTGGGCTGATTATGACTCATAGCTACTCTATGCTCTCTACTTATTTCTGCTTTCCTTTTCTCCCATTGTATGTAAAATTTTTTGAATCATAAAGCTATATCTATAAAATGGGTTGAGCAATAACCTACTTCGTAGGTTGGTATAAAGTCTAAATGAAATGATATATGCAAAGGGTCTAAAAGAGTAGGTGATCAAGCTATTAAAAACAAGCAAGAAAAATAGCAGTCATTGGTTGCATACCACTGAGTGAAACTATAATAGTTATTTCTAGGCATCTCTCATGTACCGATATAACAGCTATTTCTTATTTCCCACAATAAATTTCTAGGAGGTGAATTATCTATATTATGTGTATTTTAAATTACATATAATCTCAGCAAAATGTATCAAAATGCCTAGTTCTGATGTAGACCTAAAACAATTAAAGTGATGCAGGTTATGGATTGAATTGTGTGCCCCCACCAAAATGTGTGCTAGCCTGGCAAGTCTATGATTCCCAGTGTTGTGTGACTATCTGCTGTTTTGTGGTCTGATATGATTATCCTATGTGTTGTAAATCCTATCTCTCTGATGTTAATGAGGCAGATTAGAGGTAATGATGTTAATGAGGCAAGACTTGACAAGACTAGGTTGTATCTTGAGTAAACTTCTTTTGAGATGTAAAAGAGAGAATCTAGCAGAGAGAATAGGAAACTCATGCTACCAAGAAAGAAGTGCCAGGAGTGGAGTGAGTCCTTTGGTCCCAGGGTCCCTGTACTGAGAAGCTCCTACACCGGGGGAAGATTGATGACAAGGACCTTCTCACAGAATGGACAGAGAGAGAAAGCCTTCGTCTGTGGCTGGCACCCTGAATTTAGACTTCTATCATATTAGATTGTGGGAGAATATATTTGTATTTGTTGCAACTACCTACTTGTGGTATTTCTGTCACAGCAGCATTAGATAACTAAGGCGGTGCCCTTTGTACTAGCAAAGGCTAAGCCCATGACCTCTAATCAAATGCTTGGTAGTTCAAACCCAGTGGCTCTGAGGGAGAGAGACCTGGCAATCTGTTCCAGTCAAGGTTACAACCCAGAAAGCCCTCCGGGGCCATTCTGTTCTATTGCATGGGATCATGTGAGGTGGAAGCCACTCAATGACACCCAACAACAGCAATAACAACAACAAATGACCTCTGAAGTAATAAAACTGAGGGTGACTGGAAGTGACAAACACAGATGGCAAAAGGCAGCACAACGTCTAATTGGTCTTCGGGCATTGTGATTGTGTGAAAGTACAATTGACTCCTAGGATTTACATGAAAGGGTGACAGGCAGAGCTGGGACTGCGTTTTTCGGGACCATGCATCCCGTCCTGCTGTGTCAACAGTGACGGACCCCACTGCTTACAGAGCAGAGTAGTCTCAAAAAGATCCTAATGGCTTATTTTGTAAGCAGCTTAAATGGGATGTGTGGCTGGAGACATATCGTTTCACTAAAAAATAGCTGAGGTTTCTGACATTGCAAACTCTAAAATACAATACACATCTCCAAGAGATTGAGCAAGCAATTATTTCATGGCATGAAATTTGGTCCTACACGGTATCTTTCCTAACTCTCAAAACTGAGTATTTGAGCCCTGACTCATGCCTTTTCCCCTGGAGCTGCCAATATTTATGATACTTTATAAAAATACAGGACAGAGAAAAAGTGTAAAACCAGTTTTTAATGTGTTGCTATAGAAATAGAAGGTAGGAGACCAACAACTATAAAGGATAATTGGAACTTAAGGAAAAGGGATCTTCTTTTAGTGGATGGTTTAAATATCTTCTTTACTGTATTTTGAATCAGGAATGCTATTAGAAAAGCACAACTGACTCATTTTAATTTGGTGTCTTTTTCTTTTTCCTGTCAAGTCTCCGATGGAGCAGCTAATCCGTAATGAAATGTTGAAAAGATGGTTAGCTAGACGGAGAAAGACGAGGAGCAAAAAAACAAAAAACATGGCCTCTTTCAGACTCAATAGCATGTAACTAACTGAGTATTTGCTGTAGTTGGCTTCCCAGGATAAAGTATAGCCAGTACTAATCTCATCCGTTATTCAGGCAGTGACCTCTGTGGCTTCCTAGTCTCATCAGTTGCTATTTCTCTGGCTCTCTTTCTGTGTCTCTGAGACAAGCATGCACACGTACGTGCACGCACAAATGTGCCAAATCCTGCTCCTGACCTCCCTAATCACGGTCAATGCCACCCCTGCTTTCTTGTCTTTGAGCAACTCCTAATAAAGGGAGGTAGAAAATATCTATGACACAATGACATCAAGAAAGATTTTTCAACATACCTTATCAAACACACTCTTTGGGGAAGGCTTAAAGTTGTGTCTGGTGCCCTGAATTGAATCCACTGGGCTTTAAAAAAAAAAAAAAAAAGAACTCTGTATCATTTGATTCCATCCACAACAAAATTTGTACTCTAAATTATAATGACAAAGTGTGTTATAAATGAGAACAGATGAACTATACTGTGCTAAAAATCCAGTGCACAGAAATGTTACTGTGACAGTATGTATTTGAGGCATTTTTGGAAGGCTCTCAGAGCTCTCCAGGACACTCAGCAGCTGCCTTCAGCTGCTCCATATCCCTGAGTGGGCTTTACCCAGACTCAGTCAAGCTGTGCGATTTCAGGGCTCTTGCTTTGAAACTTCACCCCTCAAAAATTATTATTCCTATTTGTAAACTAGCACAAATAATTATTATAATATTACATTACTAATATTAATTGAAAGAAGAAATATTTTATTAAACACCTACTGAAAGCAGGTAGTGTCTCCTGGAGAGGACTTAGCCTTCAAAGTCGGTTACATTGGGTTTGTCTTGTTTCTTCTACTTGTTAACTGTATACCTCTGAAGAAATTGCAAAATTTTTCTAAGTCTCAATTTCTATATCTGTAAAGTGTGGACAATAATACATATCTTAAGAAGTTGTCCTAAATTTTCAATGAAATTGTGTATACCAAGCACTTAGGATACTTTTTAACCAATCACACTCAGGAGATATCAGTTACTCTTATTGTCATTGTTATTGTGGTTATTATTATTAAGTCCTCATGGGTCTGGAGACTGAGGTGAGATTGATTCTGAAGCTGGAGAAACAGTAGGACCAGTCATCTGCAAAGGAGCACTGGAGACGCAGTGGTGAAGTCCTGGACTGCTAACCAGAAAGTCCTTAGTTCCACTCCAAGGGAGAAAGACGTGGCAGTCTGCTTCCATAACGATTGCAGCCTTGGAAACCCCATGGGGCAGTTCTACTCTGTCTTGTAGGGCTGCCTTGAGTTGGAATCAACTTGTCTAGCAGTAGCTTGTTTTTTTACAGTCACCCGAGAGGACTGGAACTGGGGATGCAGAGTTCTCACATTCTTCCAAAAAACCTTTAGAAACTCATGAAAGGATTTGAAAGGAGTCAGATAAACAAAGGGAGAGACTGAAAGGAGAGTGCCTGAGCTCTGGGTAAAACCACCTACAATAGTTTCAGGTCCCTGACCAGAACTTAGGAGTAGTGTTGTGAACTGCACTTAAAATACACCTCAGTGAATTCTACCATGAGCGAGAGCCTACCCATGTGTGGGGATGAGAGAGCAAGCCCAGATGGGAAACAAATGTCATTATAATTTTTTCATTGTAGTATACTTTTCATGTAGTAAGATCTTATAGATTGTAAGCCTGATGGGTTTTGACACTCGCATGTACTTTTGTAACCACTACCTGCTTAATGAAAAGATCATTTCAGTCAACTCAGAGAATTCCCGTTTGTGCCTTTTTAGTTACCCTCTCCTCTCTACCCCCAAGGACAACCACTTTCTAGTTTCTACTACCATAATTTTACCTGATCTGGTGCTTAATATAGATGGACTCATGCCGTATGTATATTTATGTGTCTGGCTTCTTTCATTCAATCTAATGTTTATAAGATCATTCATGGCATTGGGACTATCAGTAATTTATCCCTTTTTATTTCTGAGTAGTATTCCTTTGTGTGAATATCCCACAATTCATTTATCCATTCTCCTCTGATGAACAGATGGGTTTCCAGTTCGGGGACATCATGAATAAGCCTACAATATATATTCATGGGTAATTTTGTGTGTGTATGTGTGGATATGTTTTATTTCTCATGGGTAATCCTTTATGTTGATTTCCATTATGCTGGTTTAGAGTTGTCTCAGGTTGAGATAAAAGGATCAGGTCTATTTTTTTTAATATTTTATTTTGCGTTAAGTAAAACTTTACAATGCAAGTCCATTTGTCACACAAAAACTGATACACATGTTTCTGTGTAACCCAGCTGCTCTCCACACACTGTGACAGCATACGCCTCTTTTCCACCCATGTATTTCCTGTGTCTGTTCAACTAGCTTCTGTCCCGCTCTGCTCTCCCATTTGAAGTCTGGACAGAAGCTGCCCGTCAGTCTCATGTATCTATTTAAACCCAGAAGCACACTCTTCGCCAGTGTCCTTTCATGTTTCGTAGTCCTATCCATGCTTGGTCTGAAGAGTTGGCTTTGGGAATGATTTCGGTAGTGGACTGACAGAGTCTGGGGGTCATGTCTTCCAGGGACCCTCTAGTCTGTTGGTCTGTCACATCTAATCTCCTTAATAGAGTCTGAGTTCTGCACCCCATTTTTCTCCCACTATGCCAAGGACTTTTTTGTTGTGTTCCCTGTGAGGGCAGTCATTGGTAGTGGCTGGGAGGAGGCCAGGTGTTCGAATCCACATTCTGACAACTCAACTTGTCACTGGATAAGGGCTGCATGGGGGCCGGGGGGGAGTGTAGCCCTAGGTGAAGCAGATTCTTGTGCTGAGAGAAATCCTGGAGAGAGAGATATAGTTATGTGCTATCAACAGCGAATACCTGTAGCTGGAGGAATTAGAACCTTGATCCTTAAAGGGAGGCCCAGCTGGCATAATCCATGAATCCACTACACTTGCTTAAATAATGTCTCCTTCCACTTGTTGTGTTTCCTCTTATGTTTTCTTCTAGAAGTTTCAGTGGTTCTAACTTTTACGTTTAGGTGTATGATCCCTCTTAGATTTATTTTTGTGAGTGGAGTGAGATAGATTTTAAGGTTCTTTTCTTTTTTTTTTTTAATGTATAAATGTCCAGTTGTTCCAGTGCCATTTGTTGAAAAGACTTCCTTTTCTCTATTGAATTGCCTGATGCCTTTGGTGAAAATCAATACACTACATATGTGTGGGTCTATTTCTGGACTCGCTGTTCTGTTTCATTAATCTGTTTATCTATCCTTACATGAGGCAGTGGTTTGAAAGAAAACTGGCAGAAACAGCATAACCCTTTCTAATCAGGAAGGTGATTTGCTAGTCTGGGGAACCAAAGAAAGCAGCATGTGACATTTAGGCAGATGTGGACAATAAGGAACCCTAATAGTTAAAACAGAGAAGTGGTGATGCAGAAATAAGATTCTTCCCTTCCATGCAGGAGACCTGGATTCTGTTCCCAGCCAAGGTACTTCATGTGCCACCACCCGTTACAAGCCACTACCCATCTGTGACTGGAAGCTTGCGTTTTGCTATGATGCTGAACAGGTGTTGGCAGAGCTTCTACACTAAGACAGATAGGAAAAAAAGCCTGATAATCGGCTTCTGAAAATCAACCCATGAAAACTCTGTATATCAAAACAGCCTGTGTCTTTTGCTTGTCTGTAACCAATCATGAGGATGATGCAGGGCCAGCTAGCATTTCGTTCCGTTGTGCGTGGCGTCACTGGTAAGTCCGGAGCTGACTCATAGCTATAGTGGATAAGACCGGAAGTGAGCTGGGTGGTATGTGCTCAGGATGAGTTCGGTTATGTTATAATCACAAGCAAACCTTGAAATCTCAGTCACTTAGTTAAAAAATTAATTTCTCACTTACATACCACCTGATGTGAGTTAGGTAGCTCTCCTGGGCAGCTCTTTTCCAGGCAATGACTCAGGGACCTTTGCAGCTTCTCTTTTATCTATGCCTCCAGAAATTGTGCCTGCCAAGTCCCCATGACTGGGGAGAATGGAGCTGAAGGATTGCACAGGAAGTTCTTAAGTGTCTGACCTCACTTTGCTGAGATCACTTCTATTCATGTGTGTCTGGAACCCCCTCACACATTCAACCTAACTGCAAGGAAGACGGGATGCAGCATTTGGTAAACATGAGCATTGTCTCTGCCCCAGGTAACCTTGGGGAAAAGTCTAATGGGGGGCAAATTAGAGTTTGATAATTTTTATCTTCAGAAGGAGTATAGGTAGCTCATTTGTTAAATGCATGAGCTCTGGGGCTGGATTTCTCCAGGTTCAAACCTGGCTCTACACTTACTACCTAGTTGACCTTGAACATGTTTCCTAGATTTCCTGTTGCCTCAGATTCTTTATCTATAAAACTCAATTGGTTATAATGCTTAAGGTGGTTGCTGCAAAAGTTTAAAGAATTAGTGTACATTTAGCCCTCAGCATGGTGCTTACCATAGAATAAGAATGCTGTTCTTAGGTGCTCTCAAGTTGGTTGTAACTCACGGTGACCCCACAGGATAGAGTAGAACTGCTACGTAGAGTTTCTGAGGAATGAAGGGCTGGTGGATTTGAACTGCCTGTCTTTTGGTTAGCAGCCAAACTCTTCACCAGTGCACCACCAGGGCTTCAGCATAAGAACAAGCATTTAATAAATAGTAATTACTATCAGGGAGCTCTGGAGGTGCAGTGATTAATTGCGCAGCTGCTAACCAAAAGATTGGCAGTTTGACTATACTTGGGTTTCTTGAATATACTAGGGTTTCTTGAAAATCCTATAGGGGTAGTTCCACTTTGTCCTGTACGAGTCTGAATCAACTCAGTGGCATGGCTTTTGGTTTGATTTAGTTATTACCACGTACAGCCATAGAGGCCCATAGATATTATTTGAACATGTTGAGTTTGGTTAGGAAAAAGCCCGTTCTAGGCACTAGGAGGGAAGCCAGTCCAGCTTCTTCCCACTCTTTTTGGCACTTTCTTTAACGAGTATCTTGGAAACTCCAGAACTGAAACAGCTCTGCATCCCCTCTGCTTCATCTCCGAGTCTCATACCACTTTAAATTCTCAGAGTTTCTTACTGAGAGAAGGGTTGCCACGTGGTCACAGGCCATACACAGCAAACTTTTTAAGTGGTTTCCTAGTCTCAAAAATCATTAAGTATTTCTCTTCATCTGTGACAGAGGCTAAAATAGTTGTTGAGATACTCATTTGCAAGTATGACCAATGAAACCAAGATAGTTTAAACGTGAAGTAAATGAGGGGAGAGGATGTAATGTTTCTTTATTGCATGAACCAGAAAGGTGTTTGGACCCTGAATATTTGTTTGGTTTGCCAGAAGTTAATGCTAGGACAGAAAACAGGTTAAAAATATGTTTTAATATTGCATTTCATTGACTTGGAAACCTTGTCTTGGTTATGGTAAGCTTTCCTCTTCTTTTGATGCCCTCTGGGCATCAATTTTTCAACATCCAAACAACATGGAGATAGTAAAAACAGCATAACTAATACTCTTCTGATTAGGAAAAAATACAGGGTACCAACAGTTCTGGTATTTGGTAATTAGATAAAGCTTATGGCCTTCTATTTTAAATGGAAATGCTTGTCCATACATTATAAAATTCTGTGGTCTTCAAGAATTTGAGGAGTTGCTCATATCAAATCCTGAAATAAGGATGAAAGTAAGACTTGGTTTATAAAGTGGTGTGGCTATTCCTTGTTACAGTCTGGAAGGAGTGGAAGTGAAGGGCCATGCTGGGGAAAATGAGACAAAGGAAACGCTTTAAGTGGACATTAGGTTCTAATTTGATGTCCTTTTACCTTTGTCATTACTCTGTTAGCAGAATCCAACCCAGACTTCATCACCCTTCAGTTTGTTTGTTTTTGAGCCAATTGCAAATGATTTATGAAATCCTTAAGTCAGGGAATAGAATTGAGATAGATTCATTTAACTTTCCTCCAGTGTCTAAACTGGTGACTTCTCACCCAGAAAACTGTAAAAGGGGCTCCTGGAGCCTCAGGCTTGGCAAAGGAGACTGGCCAGACAGCCTGTTCTTAGGCAGGGTGGTGGGACACGGGATACGGTAGTTAAGTAAGTGCCTATTTCTTGCTCCGGGGAAACCCTTAAGGCCTTCTATTTTAAAACACTTCTGTCAAGGAGTGTTTATCTTTGAGTGACTTCTAAAGTTTTCTTAGCCACAGGGAAGGCTGAACTAGCCATTAGCTACAAGGGAGATAAGTACTCCAGAATTTTCTCAGTAGAGGGCTGAAGATAGAAAATTCCATATGCTGTACTTATTATCAAAATGCCATGGGAGACAACTCATGTTACTTGGGCTTCATTCATCTTGCAAAATATAGCCAACCATATTTACACACGCTGCCAAGCCATACCCTAGGAAGTGTTTTGCAGCTGCCGTGAGCTGTATGGCGTTCTTCTGGCATGTGGGACTTTCCTCTGGGACCCAGGAAAAAGCACAGGTACAGTTCAACCCAGCATGGTTTTAGCCTGCATGTGTGCACCATTATTCGTTGCAGCACTATCTACAATTAATGAAACAAGCTAAATGTCCATCAACAGATGAATGGATAAACAAAATGTGGAATGTGCACACGATAGCATATTATTTAGCATAAAGAGAGGTAAAGTTCTGACATATGCAGCAACACGGATGAACACTGACCACATTGTTCTGTGTAAAGGAAGTCAATTATAAAAATGTCTTTAGCATGCAAATCTCCCATTTCTGCCTATCTTGATTAGTATCTTGACAAAGAAGCCTTTGTCATATGCCATTTAGTTGAACCAGGGTTTTTGGTGAGAAGTGACTTATTTATGATTTCTTGGATGAGACTTCATCACCTTATAAAGATCAATCATTTCGTAGACTACGTCCCACTTCCAGTTTTCTCTCTGTCATCAGCCTATCAGCTCAGTCTTCTTAAAGCTCCACATTGAAGGTCTCCCGCATTCACAGGTCAATGGAGGCTTCCTACTGCCCAGATGAGGGTAGTCCAGGGTCCTTAGCTTGCTTTCCTCTGGTTCCACCGTTTCCGATGTCTTCCTGTTCATCTTAGAATATTTCAGAGAAAAGAAATGTCAGCGATGCCCAAGGCACATATTTCACAGATAAGTAAGGAATAAGACTTAGAGAGGTGGGGTGATTTGTTCAAAGTTATGCTGTTAACTAGCAGCAGTAGATGCCCTGGAATAGAAACTATGTGAGGTCAGAGACCCATATTTTGTTCACTGCATTGTTCGCTATTTTGCACACCGCGTTATCACTAGTGGGCACTCAGTAAATATGTCTTGAATTAATCTGTGAAGGAACTAAGCCTGGAACTCAGAGTCTCAGGTCAGCTCTCTTCCCGCCCACCTGCTCTTCTGTACGAGCCTCTGCTGCCCCAGCCTAAGTGGCCAACATAGTGCCCTGAGAACATGCCTCCTACCTTGAAGCCTCCTGTGTTTCCTTCCTTCTTCAGTGTTCAGTTCAGTCCTCCACTCCTTGAAACCATTGCTGACCACCCCAGATCCTGGCATTCTCTTCTTGACTCGATCACTTGTGGTATTTGTAGTAGACGACACTTGTTTAGCCTATGCTGCCTTGTGTTGATGCTTTCAATCTGTGAGTGTCTTCTCTGGCTCACTCCTTTCAGCAGTGGCCTCTGTCCTTCAGGTGCCCTGTATGCTGATGGTGAGCCTGGCAATGACTTGGAGTGTGATACTGATTTTCATTCAGACTTTTTCAGGCCCTTTCCCATGTTAGTTTTAATCCAGTCAGTCTTGATTATTTCATGTCTGTTGCATTCCTGCCTCCATCCATCTTCCATCTTGAGTGCTGGTGATAGGTATAACAGTTATGTCCAGAGCCCACAGAGCAAAGTTTAGCCAGGAATCAAGGCAGTGTTGAAGAGAGGCATCTCAGTTAGATGAGGATTTGAATATTTTGGAAGGATTAGTCAGAGCTGGTCAGACAGAGCAGGGTAGAAAGACCCTTACAGGCAGACATAGCCTAGTGGGACAGAGTTTTGGGAATTGCTAGTAGCTTGCTTGGCTGGAGAAAGGTGTACATCTAGGAGAGTGAAACCAAGGGTACAGACAGCCACAGATGATAAAGGCCTTTGCTTACTGAGTCAAAGTTTTGTTTCCAGGAGCAAAGAACTAAACAAATGTCCACAGACATGCACTAGTCAAATAAATGATGGTTTACACTTTCAGTTGAATACTGGACAAATGTTAAAAGGAATGAAATAGATCGGCAGTTCATATAATAGAATCTTCAACATGAACTAGGTACAATGTGTTTATGTAAAATTTTTATCTATCCACATAGAAAAAAATGTGTGATATGTATTGTTGTTAGCTAGCCATTGTTGAGTTGGCCCTGACTCACGGCAACCGCACGCACTGTGGAACAAACACTGCTCGGCGCTGCACCATTCCCATGACTGTCTTCGTATCAGGTTCTCTTTGCCTGACTTTCGGAAGGAAGAGCCCAGGGGATCTTGGACAAGTGAAAAACTTACATGTTATTGTTGTTGTGGTAAGGTGCCATTGAGTTGTTTCTGACTCATCACAACCCTGTGTATGACACAGTGAAACACTGCCTAGTCTTGCCCTATCCTCACAATCGTTGTCCTTGAGCCCATTGTTGCAGCCCCTGTGTCAATCCACTTGTCAAAGGTCTTCCTCATTTTCCCTGACCTTCTGCTTTACCAAGTATAATGTCCTTGTCCTGGGCCTGAACCATCCTGATAACGTGTCCAAAGTAGGTGAGGTGTAGTCTTGCCATCCTTGCTTCTAAGGAATGGTCTCATTTTACATGTTTTCTTTGTATACCGTCTGGTAATATCTAAAAATTTAAACCTGTATCTGTATTACCTTAACTGAAAAGTAAATACTTAGTTTAAGTTGAACAGATCCATATACCTGGAACCATGGAGCACCTCTGAAGGATTTTAAGTAAGACCGTGACGTGATCACATCTCTGAAAGACCAGATCATTGTGCAGTAGTGAGGATAAGAAAGCAGAAGTGCCTCGGGCAGGCAGGGAGACCAGGCAGTTGCTGGGAGCTCTCGAAGGAATCCCCAAAAGGGACGGAAGTGCAGCAGTAAGGACCAAGGTGGACAAGGAAGATGTGAGCATGTCAGAGCTCCAGGACCCGTGCACGAGGGAGGATGGAGTGGAGCCGGCCTGCTACATTATGTTGTGGAGGCAGCTGGCTCTCAGGTGTTGCCATCAGCTAGACAGGAAATGTAGGGAAGAGATTTTTTTAAAAAAATGAATGCTACATTTTCACTGAATCATATCAAATGAAAAAAAAAAGAAAAAAATGAATGCAGTTGTGGGTTATGTCACAGTTTTAGGACATGTCACCTATAAGGCGTCTTGGTTAAGCAGTTGTATTCTTTGACTAGGACTGGTGATCCTTGTTGGGTCCAGGATTCTCTTCTGCATTTCATTCCCAGTAGCATGGGCTGACAGCCAGCATTCTTACGGAGTTCTTAGTTCCACTGTCTTACTTTCAAATCCTGAGCATTCTTCTAAGTCTCTAGTTAGTGTGATAATAGACACAGGTAAATAAAGCAACCGTTGCTCTGTGTACTCTGCCCCCATTTAACAGAAAGGTAAATTCTGTCCCCCAGGCCTTGAACAAGGAGTCCTGGTTGCACAGTGGTTAAGAGCTTGGCAGCTAACTACAGGGTCAGCAGTTTGTATCTACCAGCTGTTCTTTGAAAATTCTATGGGACAGTTCTACTGTGTCCTCTAGGGTTGCTAGGGGTTGGAATCAACTCAGTGGCAATGGACTTGGGTTTTTCTTTCATGTGTGTGTGGAGCAGTGGTTAAACACTTGGCTGCTAACTGAAAGGTCAGTGGCTCGTACTCACCAGTGGCTCTGTGGTAGAAAAGGCCTGGCAGTTGGCTCTTGTAAAGAATGCAGTCTATGAAACCCTGTGGGGAAGTTCTGCTCTGTCCTGTAGGGTCACTGTAGGGTTGCTATGAATTGGAATCCAATCAGTGTCACCCAACAACAGCAGGCCTTAAATGCAGGAGTTCCTTGGGGAAACTTGCTATTGTGAATATTGATGTATTCATATAACACAATTCAAATAGGTATTAAACAAAATTTTGGAACTTTTACTAAGGAAGACTGTTTTGACTGCTGATGTTTCTTTTTAACCTTTCAAACAACCTACAAGCCTAGATCGTCTGTGTCTGTCTTTTAGCGTTTCACAAGGGAAAGCAAAAGAAGCCGTAGTTTTATTAATAAATAACATGGGCCGTAGACATCAGACTTTTGCCTGAATTATCTGGATAATTTCTTTAATTCTCTGATTGTAATTTAATTTTGTGGATGCAAATTGGGTACTTGGCTCTCATTGTTTTTTGAGTAATGATTTTATAAGGGTTGATTGGGAGGAGGGAGAAATTTCCAGAGTCTTTTGGAATTTAAGGAAACCTTGGTGGCATAGTGGTTAAGTGCCACAGTTGCCAACCAAAAGGTTGGCAGTTCAGAAACACCAGGCATTCTTTGCAAACTCTGTGGGGTGGTTCTACCCTGTCTACAGCATTGCTATGAGTCAGAATCAACTCTGTGGCAGTGGGTTTAGTTTGTTTTCTTGGGTGGAATTTAAATGTAATGTGCAACTGTTGAGAGAATAGTGCAATATGACTGGAATATATTTGCCTTGATTTTTTCTCTCTGTCTTACTTAGATGATTACAACAAAGTGTAGAAAGAAGAAATAGAAACAGTTTTCTGGAAAATTTGATGTAAAGCCGGTGGCTATCAGTGTTTTTATTTTATTTTATTTTAACTTTTTATTCTCTTACTTTTAAATCTATGTTAGAAACAAACACTGCTTTTAGTCAATTCAGCGTCACAGTGACCCAATAGGACAGAGTAGAACTGCCCTGTAGGATTTCCGAGGCTGTAAATCTTTACAGAAACAGACTGCTGCCTCTTTCTTGAGCTGGTGGATCTGAACCACTGACATTTTGGTTAGCAGCTGAGTGCTTTAGCCCCTGCACCACCAGACCTCCTTTTCAAATATTTTAAGAGTTTTTTTTTAATTTTCTGAACCTGTACAGTGCTCACTCATGGAAACAGAGATCCCTGTGCAATTGGTTAATAAGTGTTTATTGATTACTTCTAGGTCTCTTGGCAGAATTGAATTAGAGCTAGGTGCTCAACCTTTGTCTTCAATGGTGATTTTTTTTGTTTGTGTCTTTGTAGAAGGTGGAGAAATATATTCTATTTACTAAGAACAGTGACAGTAGAATATTCCTTTTCGCTCTTGTAAATGCCAGGCTACTTAAGCTTGACTGATTATTTTTAGCTGAGTGATGATGAGTGATAGAATTCAAGTCTTTTTTAAAACTTTTTTTTTAGTTTCTAGAGCTATCTCTGCTATTACTTTTATATGTAGAGTTAGGAGACTCCAAAGTTAAAAGTGCGTGCCTATCTTCCTTCATTAGAAGCACTTCACAGTGAGTTTGGAATCTGATTGGAAAGCCCAAATACTCATCCTCTGTTATTACTGACTTTGGGCAGAAATGATTTGACTCCGTGGCAAGGATTTTCATAAACTGAGCTGCTGACACCAGTGGTCTTTTTCTTATTTTCTCTAGAAATGTCTACCATTGTGAAATAGAGACAATACTTCAAAAAAGAGAATTTATGGATTTAAAAGAACTAAAATCTTTAGAGAAATCTTATTTTCCTTCTAGGGCATTTTTGGAAACCCTAGTGGCGTAGTGGTTAAGTGCTGCCTCTGCTAACCAAAAAGTCAGCAGTTTAACTCCGCCAGGTGCTCCTGGGAAACTCTGTGAGGCAGTCCTCCTCGGTCCTATAGGGTCACTATGAGTTTGAATCAACTTGATGGCACTGGGTTTAGTTTTTCGTTTTTGGTTTAGGTCATTTTTCTTTCTCAAGTTGGTAGCATTTTGTTTTATTCATACCCCCTGAATTTCTGTCCCTTCCACCATCACTTTTCTTGCTTCTTTGGTGACTTGTTAGACATAAAATGGGCAGTACTCCCTGAGTTCTGAGCAGTTTCTGCAACCCAATGGCCTTTCATTCTGTGATGCCTTGTTGTTATTATAATTACAGATCCTTTCCAAATACAGAACAACTTGTAAGGGGTCTGAGAGCCATGCGTCTATAAATGTGTAGGGTTAATATCAATTATTAATGTATCCCACATTGAAAGACTGATGTGAGTTGCTATAGTCAAATCCAACAGGAGTCATGCCAGCATGAGGTAAAATGGTAATTGCCAAAAGTATACTGAGCAGGACCCCAGTGCTTCTGTGCTAATCATTTGTCAACTTTTCATTGCCTGAGTCTGAAACATCAACAACTGAAGATTACCAGGCATTTTTTTCTATGTGGTAAAATTTATTGTGTGTGTGTATATATATATATATATATATACACACATACACATATGTATATTATTGTTCTTTAAGTGAAAGTTTACAATTCTAGTCAGTTTGTTATACAAAAACTTATACACCCATTGTTATGTGACCCTAGTTACTCTCCTCACACAGGTGACAGCACATTCCTCCTATCCTGCATTTCCCATGTCCGTTCAACCAGCTCCTGTCTCCCCCCCTGCCCCCCCCCCGCCTTTTCATCTTATTTCCGGACAAGGACTGCACACTTCATCTCACACATCTACTTAAGCTAAGTAGCACAATCTTGGCCAGTATCGTTTTGTTTCACAGACCATTCCAATCTGAAGAGTTGGCTTCAGGAACTGTTTCAGTTCTGGGCTAACAAGGGTCCAGGGGCCATGTCTTTTGGGGCCACTGCAGTCTGTCGGATCATTAAGTCTAGTCTTATCACTAGAGTTTGAGTTCGGTAGCCCGCGTGTCTGCTGTTCTATCAGGGACTGTTCGTTGCGTTCCCTGTCAGGGCAATCACTGGTGGCAGTCAGGCACCGTCTAGTTCTTCTGATCTCATGCTGCTGTAGTCTCTGGTTTATGAGGCCCTTTCACTCTTTGGGCTCTTATTTTCCTTGTGTCTTCAGTGCCCTTCCTTTTCCTCTGCTCCAGGTGGGTTGGGACCAACTGATGGTTTTTACATGGCCACTTGTCAGCTTCTAAGATCCCAGATGCCACTCACCAAAGTGAGGAGCAGAACCTTTTCTTAGTAAACTTTGTTATGCGAATTGACCTAGGTGTCCCCTAAAACCACAGTCTTTATACCCCTGCCCCTGCTACTCTGTCCCTACAAGTGTTTGATTGTATTCAGAAGACTTCTTAGATTCTGGTTTAGTACAGTTGTGGCTTCTCTTGTATTGTATATTGTCCTTTCCTTCAACTAAAATAAATCTGTGTACCCTTCACCTTCCCTCCCCATCCTCATAACCATTAAGGAATGTTTTTGAAGATTACCAGACATTTAAGGAAAATCTGAAAGAAAAAAAAAAGGACAGCAAATAAGATGAATAAATAGAAAAGATGACCTCACTCTAGAACAGAAAGAAGTTGAAGAAAAGGAGAATATGTGTTAAAAAAAAATAATTCTCAGAAAAAATTGTGTATGTACTGCACTGATAAAATAAGATCTTCAGAAACAAGATCCTCAACAAAGAATAAAACATTTAAAATAATGACTTCAGCAGTTAAAAAAAAATCAACTGAAAGAAGACAACTTTCAGACACTCTTAGAAAGTGGCATAAGGAAATAAAGAGATGGAAAATATGAGAAAATAAAAAGATGTCATAGAGGATCAATCTAGGAGATACAGGAACACAAAACAGAAAAGACAGGAGAAAATTATCAAAGAAAATTTTAAGACAATTTCTTAAAACTGAAGGACAAGAATGAAAAGATTCAGTGAATGTGCAGCACAAGTTAATAAAATATGATCCATGGAGAAAAACTGAAAATTCTAAATTTCTACAGATGAATTCTGAATCTCTGAGATTAATAGAATTTTTTATGAGCTTCTTGAAGAGGAAAAAACACAACAAAACATATATATACACAGCAACCCACAGAGGAACATAGCAACTAAGGATACTAAGTATTAGTGGAGAAAAATTTCAAGGTTCTGAGTGAATATTATTTTTAATTTAAAATTCTATGCCCAGCAAAATTATTATTCAAGTTTATGGTTAGAAAATAAGGAAACCCTGGTGGCATAGTGGGTTAAGTGCTATGTCTGCTAAGCAAAAAGTTGGCAGTTCAAATCCACCAGGTGCTCCTTGGAAACCTTTTGAGGCAGTTCTACTCCCACCTCTAAGGTCACCATGAGTCAGACCCGACTTGACGGCAGTGTGTCTGTTTTTATGGTTAGAAAACAGATATTTTCAGATATATTCTAAGAGGAAGGTGGAAAGAAAATAAAGAAAAATGGAAGTGGAATTATGGAAGTAATTATTTAGGTTAACAGCTGAATTTTACCTGCTGGGAACAGGAGGAGAGATTGTTTTAGGAGGGACATGTATCAGAGAGCAAGGATGAATGAGGGAAAGAGACTCCATGTATTCAGTAATACCCTTGACTCTTTTGCTAATACTATCGAGGTGATACAAACACTGTAAGAGGGAAAACAGAAGGAAATACATACTCCAGGAAAAATAAAAATCTGTATAGAAAGGGATTATAATCATTCTATAGCATTTGGCTCTAAAATGAACAATATTTATGAAGTCATCATTTTATAGACGCTGTTTATTGATTTCAACTTTTAGAATTGAACTATAGTCAAGGCCTGGAAGTATGTCCTGGCTGCAGAACAGCATGCAGATGTTACCCAGCTGTACACTGTACAAGTATAGATAACAGAAGTTCCGAGCTGGAAGTTGGAGAGGAGAAATAAAGAGGAGTATAAAGGCATTTAGAACTCTACTCTCACAGAATGGGAAGTTAAAAAAAATACTACCTGTAATGTAAGAAGAAAGGAAGGAATAAATGTAGTAATTGGAAAGGCAACAAAGGAACTAACAGTATAAATCAATAGATAATATCTAAAATTAATAAATTGAGAAACAATAAAAAGTATGCTATTTAGGGAAATGGAGGTAATCAGTAGGAAAACTGAAAACAGAAATATTTAAAAGGTCACTATTGGAGAATGACACAGCAGTGTTGAGGTGTGGTATGGCTATGCAGAGCACTATGGCTTTTCATTCATTTTAAGTCATTTCTTAATTTTAATTTTTTAGCTGTGTATGTAGATTACTTTGAAAATTAAGAATTGACTTAATAGACGTATGTTAAAACTAAAATGTGACCCTAGTACATCAAATAATGGAATGGAGAGATTATAACAGCTATGGGGAAATGTGGAAAATATTTGTCATCTTAAAAATCCTATGAAACTGATATACAGAAAATATCTATTTATGTATTGCTTTTTAGTTTCCACATGCACATACGTTTTACCAGGTGTAAAATAATGAGTGATTTCTCATTGCAAAATTTTATTCAATATTTTTCCACTGGTTTTTCAAAGATACAGTTTAGTATTTATGGGCTGTTATATGCAGCTGTCTTGCATTTCAGGTATATTTATGAAAATGTAATGTCACAATGAATTACATGAGACAATAGCATCCTATAAATATACTGCTTTGGCACTAAAAAAAGTAACTTTGGCTATAAGAGAATTACAGTAAAGAGACCATTAGTTTATGCTGCCCTGACCCATTTCCCATTTCTCTCAGTTCAAATATGTAAATTATTGCTGAATATGTGGTTTATGTTTGTCGTAAATGGATTTTATGTCACTGGAGGAGTTGGCTGCATTGCTAGGAACTCTATACTTTCATTCCAAGCAGAGTCTTGCTATTGGAGACAGAAGACTTCTTGGTGTTAATAAAATGTATGTTTTCCAAATGAAACCCATCACTAAGTATAGACTATGTGTATCCTCTGTTCAAAGCTTATAAAATAAGAGTTTTTTCATTGGTTTCTTCTTCTGGCTTGGCTTGGAAGGGCTTCAATATGTGTACGTCTTGGGATGTCTAAACTTCAGCAAAGGAGCCCTGGTGGTACGAAGGTTAATAAGCTCTTGGCTGCTAACCAAAAGGTTGCCAGTTTGAACCCACCAGCTGGTCTGTGGGGGAAGAGACCTAGCAGTCTACTCCCATAAAGATCATAACCTAGGAAGCCTTATGGGATGGTTCTACCCTATCGCTGTAGACTCACTGTGAGTCAGAATCATCTAGACAGCACACAACAGCAAGAAACATGAGCTGAGCTGCTGAAGTTTTTCTAAACCACTCAGGACCAAGCCACTGCAAAAGAGAATTCCTACAAAACTTCCTGATAAATTACTTTATCTTTGTCTACGGCCTTCATGGTGCTAAAAAAGACACACACAAAAAAATTCCCCCACCTTTTTAACAACTTCTTATTCACAGGATAGAAGGTGTACAGAAAAATGTTAAGACAGCAGGCCTGAGGCTGCTATCTTTAGAAGGATCTGCTTACAGAGTTGGCCCTTTGGCTGGCATTTGGGAACCTGGCCCATTCCCTAAGAGATAAGAGTGGGAGAGGATGCCCACTGTGCCTAGACTGTATGAAGAATATGATTTATGCTGAACACCTGCTTCTAGGAGGAAAGCAGGTGTTTCCTGCTAGGAGACTGGAATTTTGTACATGCTAGGCAAAAGGTGCCTATGTGACGATTCCCACAATAAAAAACCTTGGGTACAGTTCTGAATTACTAACTGGATTGAGTAGAAAATACTGTGCCTGTGTTACTGTTCTACTGCATTTTTAGCTGTTGGAGAAAAAAGCACGGTCAAGTGTACCCCCTTAAAAGAAGAAGAATGAATTAAGGAAGCCCATGCATTAATTTCTCTAGACTCCACCTATGTCCCCTCCACCCCTTTATAATCCAGATTTCTATCCTTACTATGTTTAAAAAAAAAATGCCATTGAGTAGATTGTGACTTATAACAAACCTATAGGACAGAGTAGAACTGCCCAGTAGAGTCTCCACGTTGCATCTGGTAGATTTGAACTGAAAACCTTTTGTTTAGCAGTTATAGCACTTAACTACTATGCCACCAGGGTTTCCTTAACAAAAAACAAAAGAACAAACCCATTGCCATCAAGTCGATTCTGACTCATAGTGACCCTGTAGGGCAGAGTAGAACTGCTCCATAGTTTCCAAGCAGTGCCTGGCAGACTTGAACTGTGGACTTTTTGGTTAGCAGCTGTATCACTTAACTACTGTGTCGCCAGGGTTTCCTTACTACATTAAGAAAAACAGCCTCGTTGCAGTGGACTTGATTCCAATTCATAATGACCCTCTGGGAGAAGAACTCTTAGCCACAAATACAACCATTTGCTGAATCCTGTGAATCCTTCTAGTGACTTCCTGAACCCAGGAGTGATCTTTGCAATCCCTGAAACAGTGGCAAATGTGTTAATTATACCCCTTCCTCGATCCTGACAGTCCTCACAAGAACAAAGATTACAGAGTAATTCTGAAACACAGGCATCCTTTTCTAAGAAAGCACCGGAAGTCCTGCACTTCTGAACTGCTATTCTTCCACTGACCTTCCACTTTGCATTCAGCCAAATAATTGTACTTTTGATGACTTTAAAACTTCAAGTTTTCATAAATGGAGTTTGAAAATTACCAAATATTTGAGGGCTAGGCAACTCATAACAACAACAGAGTAGAACTGCCCCATAGGGTTTCTAAGGAGTGCCTGTGGATTCAGACTGCCAACCTTTTCGTTAGCAGCTGAGCTCTGAATCTTTACTGCCTCCGGGCATTGGTAATACTAGAATATTAGCCAATTGCATTAGGCAAAATAAATCAATTAGAAGAATAATAAGTTATAAACCTATCTTTGATTACAGATACTGTAATTAAACAAATAAATAAAACAAGCCCATGACCACTAAGTGGATTTCAGCGCATAACAAGTTTGTAGAAATCTGTAAAACTGCTCCATAGGGTTTCTTAGGAGTGGCTGGTGAATTAGACATGATGACCTTTTGGTTAGCAGCTAAGCTTGTAACCAGTGCACCACCAGGGCTCCCCTAAATCATTGTATGAGTAAAACAATAATGTGTTGAGTTTTTCATTTAACTCCCAAATGAAATTAAAATAGTCCTCTTGGTTTCTTTAGGGTCTTTTTCCTAATGTGATAATTTACAGGCAATTGGAAGAGGATGCAGAACTTTTCCACTATGTGTGAGCCACATTGCCTTCTAAGGCCCTTGAGTGGCACAAGTAGTTTGCACTTGACTATTAATGTAAGACTAGTGGGTCAAACCAACCCAGCAACACTGAAGAAGAAAGCCTGATGAACTGCTCCACTAAAAACTGCTGCTGATATTGCTGTGCACCATCAACTCACAGTGACCCAGTATAACAAAGTAGAGCTTCCCTATAGGGTTTCCTAGGCTGTCATTTTTACGGGAGCGGATTGCCATGTCTTTTTACCAGCAGAGCATCTAGAGGGTCTCAACTGCCAATCTGCTTTACATTTAGCTGCTGAGCACTTAACCACTGCACCACCAGGTCTCCTTTAGTAGAGATTGCAGCCGAGAAGACCGTATCGGGCTCATTTCTACTCCATAACACATGGAGTTGCTATGAGTCAGAATCGCCTCTATGGCAGTGGGTTGAGTTTGTTTGGTCTTCCCTTTGCAACACTGCCTCCTTGAGCCTAAGGGCTATTATACGTGGCATTTCCTGCAGACTGGGACAACATTCAACGTGCTTCACCTTGTTAATGCCAACCCATTCTTTAAAATCATTTCCCCAAACTTGAATAGATTTCTTTTTATATACACTCATGTTTTGTACTCTGTGTTCATAGTACCCATCAATTAGACCCTTACTTATTTAATCTCTGTCTCCCTCATGAGACTGTAATTTGACAGGAAAAGGGATGGTACCTGTCTTGTTAACTGTTGCAACTCTAGTACCTAGCGTGGTGTTAGGCACATAATGAGCCCTCGGAAAAAGTCTGTATTTAGTAAATAAATGAAGAAACTCTGTGTTAATCCTTCTGGCCTCAACGCATTTGTCGGTGTCTTAGGTTAGACTGTCCCAAGAACACACTTTGAGATGATGGTGAGTACAAGTAGTTTATTTGGAAGATTATCCCAGGAAGTGTGGGTCGGGCGTGGGGAAGTGAAGCAGCGAGGGGAAAGAAGCCCAACTAGGGTGAGTAAATAACAGTTGCCCGTATGGGCGGCTAGGACTTAGTCTAGCCAGGGATGGCTGAGAGACCACGTGGAACATGTCTGAGGCATGAGGAATCAGATATTTATCTGCTAATTACTTTCTGATTTGTTGAAATCTACCCCTTGGCACTTCTGGACAGTCCAGAAGGCTCCTGGGACCAGAGTAGCCCCTTGGGCAGCAGAATATAAAATACTTAGCAGTAGTAGATCATCAGCCTCTACTGGAATGGCATTGAGGCCATGAGTGGGTCTCCAACAGTACTTACTACAATCAGAAACCCAAAATGATGAAATTGAAGCAAGGAAAATTTAAAATTGTGTCATCTGTTGAAAAAGAATGAAAATAAATTAAACTTTATATATACGAGGTTTGACAAGTCCACAAACTTGTTTGTTGCTGAATATCATTACGTCCATCTTCGAAGTACTCCCCTTGGGAAACTATGCACTGATGTCAGTGCCTAGTCTACCCTTCAAAGAATGTTGGAACTCTTTCTGGAATGGCCGTTGCAGACAGTGGCACAGCGGCAAGTTTGCAAACTTCATTGTAGAGTTGTCTGTAAGGTAGTTTTTAGCCAGTACACAAATAACTGTTTTGGAACACTCACCCTACTCACCTGATCTGGCCTTCAACGACTTTTTCTTTAGCCAAAGATAAAGGAAATGTTGAAAGGAAGGCATTTTGATGACGTTCAGGACATCAAGGGTAATACATAACAACTCTGATGCCATTCCAGAAAAAAAGTTCCAATATTGCTTTGAAGGGTGGACTAGGCACTGGCATCAGTGCATAAGAGTTCTGACAATTAAGTCCACAAACTAAATTGTTGTAAGTGCTACATACCTCATTGCTGAATATCACTACAGTCACCTTTGAAGTACTCCCTTTGGAAAGCTATACACTGATGCTAGCACCTAAGTCCACCCCTTCAAAGCAATTTTGGAATTCCATCTGGAATGGCCATTGCGCATGGTGCCATGGCAGCAAGTTAACAAACTTAATTGCTTAGTGTCTATGCAGTAAACCAGTTAACCAGTTAACCAGTAAACAAATAACTGCATTGAACACCCTCCCTACTGACCTGGTCTGGCCCCTAGTGACTTTTTTCTTTACCTAAAGGTAGAGGGAATATTGAAAGGAAGACATAATAACATTTCGGACATCAAGTGTAACATGACAACAGTGGCTCTGGTGGCCATTCTAGGAAAAGAATTCCAAAATTGCTTTGAAGAGCAAACTAGGTGCTGGCATCAGTGCATAGCTTCCTAAGGGGAGTACTTTGAAAGTGACCATAATGATACTCAGCAATGAGCTGTGTAGAACTTTTTCTAGGAAGAGTTTGCAAACTTAATTGGCAGTTCTTGTAGCTTCCCAAAGGAAGTTCTCCAAAGATGACTGTAGTGATATTCAGCAATGACGTATGTAGCACTTTTTCTAGGATGAAGTTCTAGGCAGTTCACATATGTGTGGACCCTGATGTCACAGTGATTAAAAGCTGTAGTTGCTAAACAAAGGTCAGCAGTTTGAATCCACCAACCACTCCTTGGAGACTCAATGGGGCAGTTCTGTTGAGTCCTGTAGGATCACTGTGAGTCAAAATCAATTGAACAGCAATGGATTTATACATTTGTTATTATTTTTAAGTATCTACAGTGACAGCGAATTGCATTAGAAGCCAGCGCATCTACAGCTGTGGTAGTAAGAAAGTGTATATTCACTCTAGAGGTGGAAGTCGTAAAAACAGGCACTTATAAGGGCCATGAATGAATGGTTGGTACCACCTCACCTCTGTTATATGGAGCCATCTTTATCAAGAGGACTATCATTGGTGGCATTTATCTTTGAGCATGTTGTTTCATAATTGCTTCAACATTTTCAGAAAACAATCTGTTAAATAGTTGTTAACACAAGTAAACTAAATCAAACAAAACAAAACACCACCCAATCTGTTGTAAAATTAATTTTGACTCATGGTGACACCAGGTGTTGCAGAGTAGAACTGTTTCATAAGGTTTTCTTGATTACAGTCTTTATAGAAACAGATCAGCAGGCCTTTCTTCCATAGCACCACTGGGTGGTTTGAACCACTGTTTTGTTTACTGGTCAGGGGCAAACTATTTGCACTGTCTAGTGGCATTTATTACCACATAGAATACCTGATTGCTGATTTAATTTAAATGAGGAACTGAAACATTGCAGGACTAAGAGAAATCTGTTGACTATTGTCCCATAATCTTTACATGTTTCCAGAACTCCAGCACAAATACCAAGTGTCTTAGGCTTGGTTCTCTAGGGAAGCAAAACCAGTAATAGAAAAGGATTTATATAAAGGAAACAGTTCACGCAACTGTAGAAGCTGAAATATCCTAAGTCCTAGCTCAGAGTACAAGCTTCATGCAGTCATGGAAGCTAGAAAATCAAGGTCAGCACGTCAATGATTAGAGTTCCCACTTGCAGGCTGTGAAAGGCAGTGGAGCTCAAGATGGCAGGGGAGACTCAGAGTTTCTGCTGATTGACAGAGCTGCAGGGGCTGGTAAGCCCAGGATCAGCAGGTCAGGAATGCAACTCTCACTTGCAGGCTGTGATGGTCAGTGAATCCCAAGAACTGCTAGTTCAAGTCCCAAGAACCAGAGATGAAAAGACAAAAGAGCAAAGCTACTGACAACATGAGTGACAGGAAGTAGGTGGCAGAAGGCAGAGAGATGAAGGCTGAGGGGGAGGTGAGCTCTGCAACCCCCATTGCCACTTAATACAGCTGCCAAAACACTGAGAATCGTAGTCCAGCCAAGCAGACCCAGGAAGTAGGTGGCAGAAGGCAGAGAGGTGAGGGCTGAGGGGAAGGTAAGCTACCACAGCCCCCACTGCCACTTAGTACAGCTGCCAAAACACTGAGAATCATAGTCCAGCCGAGGTGACACAGTCTTAACCATTACACGAAGTGAACTTTTCCCATACTTAATAGACATACCCTCCACGTGGTGGTTTTATTTCTATAGCAAGTTGTAGAAACCAAGGAACCATGGTGAGAACCTATATAACATGTTAAAAATGCAACATTCCTTAAACTTTTGCTGGGAAAAAGAAGAGAGGGAACTAAATACTGATACATAGGAGGATGTAACAAAAGTTTAGTACTGGTAGAAAGGAAGAATAGCTATGAACTTTGATTATGGACCCACTTGGTCACATTATGGTTGAGATGTAAGATGAGGAAAACTCAGCAGCATGGGGTGATTTTGGGGTAGGACTCAGGACTGTGCATGTTCTATTCCATCTTCTAGGTTTGAAGCTTTGCCAGTTTGATACCTTCTCAGAACCACCCTCTGTTGGATGTTGGTGAAGGGTGACAAGTTGAAATCCAAAGCCTTGGATCCTTGGGCCACAACACACAATTTCATGATCTATTCTAGGGAATGAAAACAAGCAGTTGCTGAGTAAGGACTGTGTGCTGCACAAAGTGTTAGGTGTTTAATATATGCTATCTCATTTAATGTATCTAGCAGTCTTGTGAAATAGATGTTATAATCCTTTTTTCAAATGAGGAAACTGAGGCACAAGGGAAAAGTGGCTTTCCTAAGATCAGCCAGCTAGTAAGTAACAAAGTCAAACTCTGATCCTTTTGATTCCAAGTTTGTGCTCATTATAGTACCCTGTGTGGCATAGGTTACCTCTCCATTCTTCTGTTACCTCAGGTATTGAGTTAAAGTGTTGTTATTATTTTGTTATTATCATTTTCTGTGTTGTGGACTGTTAAATGTCACACAGCCAGGGTCCAACTCAGCCACCCATTTTATACTGCACGGCAGTGTCTCTCTCCCACAGCAAAATAGCCATTTGTGTAAGCATGGTGCAAATTCTAAAATGATCTGTGACCATGGGGAAGAAAAGCAGGTATTACAAGGTACACACACACACACACACACACACACACACACACACACACACAAAATCGACATTGCCTAAAATGTGTTCTATAGAACTAAAAAGAGAATATGTTCAGAAAACCAGAGTATATTGTGATCTGATCCAGTGGGTTGAGACAGGAAAGATCACACATTTCATGTTATAACTTCGTATGCATTAAATTGGCCCAGGTTACAGACTTTTGCTTTCAGACCTAGGGGTGAGGGGTGCGAGACACCATTTTTCCATCTTGTTGAGTCACAAGTTGTCGCTTTGGCTGCTGAGCTGATTTTCACCTCAGTGTCTCTTTGGGGTGTTATCCTGTGAAGGGAGGTGCAATTTCAGTGGGACAATTCTTGCCTCCATGAGATTCTTGGCTGAAGCTGCAAACTAATTTGATTCTGAAATGATGCTGCATAGAAAGGCTCATCTTCAAATCTCTGGGGCTTCAACCTACCAAACATGTACCAATCCTCTTTGTTCATAAGTCAAGCTAACTTCCAAATAATGTATCAATTTAGGACAATAATAGGATGGAGGGAAACTGACTTTGAAAGACAGCTCTGTGAGATGAATGGGATTATATTTGGAATTTGAAAGGTAGAGAAAGCCAGATTGACATACAGTAAACTGCTAGTCATGGGAAGTATTTAAAAAAAAAATACTGATGTCTGGGCCCATCCCAAAGATTCAGTTTAACTGGCATGGTTTGGGGTACAGCCTTGACTTTGGAATTTTACAAGATCTGCAAAATTGAAGGGCCATTGGACAAGAAAGTATCTTTTGATGTTTCGTGGATTTATATCAAGCTAAGTTTTAAGGGGTAAATTTTTTTAAAAGTGCTTATCTCTACAAAAGCAGCAATTTCAGTGTCCAATTGTGAGACACTAGTATCCACCCCCATGGCTGTGCACACTTGGAGGAATAACTTCACATTAGTCGCAGCACGGTAATCTAGCTGTAGCACTTGAACAGTAAACAGAATACGGGAAAACACTTAGAATATAAAGACACGGGTAAATCCAAAGTCTGTAGTTCAGGCTGACAGTCTGGATGCTCTCAAAGTCTTGATATGGCCACAAGTCTTCTGTAGATCAGGCACTGGGCTGGAAATTTCAGTAGGATGTCAACATTCTTGAGGCAGAAAATGTCTCTTATGGAAAACCTAGTTTTGCCCTTATGGCTTTCAGCTGATTGGATGAGGTCCACTCACATATGGAAAGTAGTTGGCTTATGTAAGGTAAGGTGATTTAAATACTAATCACATGTAAATACCTTCACAGCAACATCTAGACTAGTGTTTGACCAAACAACTGGGCACCATAGGCCTAGCCAAGTTGATACATGAAATGAACTGTGACAGTGTTTTTTGTTTTATTCCTTGTCACTCATAGTTCCTGAGCACTGATGTGTTTGTGATAGTTTCTTAATAGCAGAAACGTAAAGACAGAACCTATTCAGGACCCTTTTATCACCAATATAAATGTATAGGAATTGCTTGATGCTGGGATTTCTGAATGTCAGGTGAGGTTCTCGAATGACTGACAGGCAAACCAGAGAGACAAGCAAAGAATAAAATTTGAGCCAGTGATAGAATCTGGGCTGGCCCAGTGACTGATAGCTTGCCAGGAACACAGGCTCTGCTAAGTCCTTCCACTGTAGCTAGGGCCTCATGTTTGTCAGACATCCTAGAAATCATATCTGGCTGCTCCATGCAGTGACAGGGCTCAGCTGAGGATCTTGTTAAGTCTTCTCTGCTTAGCTGGGTGATTTATCTTGAGGGCTACTTGCCTTGAAATAGAGTTTCTTAAATGTCTCTCTGTTCCTTTCCTCTTTGGAGGTCTGGCCTGAGAGAGGGGATGTGAGACTTGGTCTATCTGAGTTGTCTTTCAGGGACACAGACATTTCAGATTTATTGGTGACTTTTCCACAATGCCAAGGAGATTCAAGTGTGGTCTGAAGTGACGTCAGATTCAGTCATTGCCCTACTGGACTAATTCCTAAAAGCTAGACTTACTCTGCTCAGAATGGCATGCTTCCCTAAGGAGCCCTGCATAGGCTTTCTTTAGGACAGAGCTAAATTAGACTGAGTCATGCCAGGTGTCTAGTCGGTGTGAGTGTTTTAGTCAGTTAGTGTTGGTCTAACAGAAATACCACAAGTGGATGGCTTTAACAAGAAAAGTTTACTTTTACACAGTGCAGTAGTCTACAAGTCCAAATTCAGGATATCAGTTCCGGGGGAAGGTTACCCTCCTAGTCAGCTCTGGAGGAAAGACCTTGTGTTTCATCAGTCTTTGTTCAGGGAGCATCTTGGTGCAGGAACCTCAGGTCTGAAGGATGCATTGTACTCCCAATGCTGCTTTCTTGGTGGTATGAGGTTCCCAACTTTCTGCTTGTTTCCCTTTCCTTTCATCCCTTGTAGGATAAAACGTGGTGCATGCCACATTTCAGGGAAACTCCCTTTACGGTGGACCAGGGAGGTGACCTCAGGAAGGGATTTACAGTCCCATGCTAATGCTCTTTAACATACAGCATAAGAAATCCGCAAAATGGAGGACGATCATAAAATATTGGGAATCATGGACCAGCCAAATGGCTCCACACATTTTTAGGGGGACACAGTTCAATCTGTGACAGTGGGTGAGGACCAGGACACCTTCAACCCCTTCCAGGTTCTGTGGGTAAAACTCAGGTGCATGCTCTATCCATACCCAACAGTGGCACTTATGGTTTTTACCCCAGTGTTGCCCACCTGAGAGCCACTTTATCTATTTTCTACAAGATAGAGTGACTTCAGTACAAATTCTCCCACTTTTGAGCTTCTCTTCAACACCACTCTCTCTAGAGCCCAGATTTCAACCCAAATGATTAATCGCAAAACTAAAGCCAAACCCATTGCTATCGAGTTGATTCTGACACGTAACAACCCTATAGGCGGTGTAGAACTGCTCCACAGTTTCTAGGGTGAACTGCTGGCCTTTTGGTTAGCAGATGTAGCAATTAATCACTACACCACCAGGGTTTCCAGAATGATCACAACAACCAGATAAGTAACATATGAGTGGAACCAGCTACCTATTAAGAGACAGCAGGGACTGGAGACTGTGTAAAATTGTAGACTAGGTGACCCATTGTGGTAGGCATAATTATGTCACCACCCCGACAAACGTGTCAGGTCCATATCCCTGGAACTTATATAAATATTTCATTACAAAAGAAAGAGTATTTACAGATGAGATGAAGTTAAGGATTTTGAGATGGAACTGTAATCCTGGATTATTCTGATAAGCCCTAAAAGCAATCACAAGAGCCCTTATAAGAGAAACAGGATGAGATTAGACAGATATGTGGAAGATAGGACAATGTAAGGACAGTCACAAAGAGATCCTGAAAATGATGGCCTTAAGATTGGAGTGATGTGGCCACAAGCCAAGCAATGCTGGCTGTCACCAGAAGCTGGAAGAGGCAAGGAATGAATTTTCCCCTAGAGCTTCCAGAAGGAACAAGGCCCTGTCAATAACTGGAATTCTGCCCAGTGATACTGATTTCAGACTTCTGGCCTTCAGAACCACAAAATAATTAAATTTCTGTTGCTTTGAGGCCCTTAGTCATGGCGGTTTGTCACAGTGATGTTAGGAAACTGGTATACACTGGCCACCCAGCTCCAGCCAGTTGTTGCCAAGAAGGAACATGAGACCATTATTGACAGAACTTTAATTTTTTCAAGAGCAACTTTAAATTCATAATTTTATATGGAATTTCCTGGTTGTGAATATTTGCAATGAAACCACATTTTTAAAATCATTTGAGATGGACTAAAACTTGGTTGGGCCAAATAGGGCCTGGGGCTATTTATTATTCACACTGTCTGCTCAGAAGCAAACCATTTCTATGCCTTTGTGATCCCTCCAGCCCTCAAGTCCACAATTTAATCACTCTACTCATGAAAACTATAGTATTTATGAAGAATCTAGCCCTGATACTGGTCACAGTCACCAAAATACCAACGAGTTTGACTTTATAGTCATGGATTTTTGCCTCTACCCATAGATATTTCATGCTACAAGGAAGATGACTCAGACAGGAACCTTCTTCCTTTAGCCACTGTCTTAATTATCTGGTGCTGCTGTAATAGAAGTACCACAAATGGATAATTTTAACAAATGGAAGTTTATTGTTTTACAGTTTGTTGCTGTTGTTGTTAGGTGCCATCAAGTCGGTTCTGACTCAAAGCAACCTTATATGCACGGCCGAACAAAGCACTGCTTGGTCCTGCTCCTTCCTCACAGTAGTTTTTATGCTTAAGCCCATTGTTGCAACCACTGTATTGATCCATCTTATTGAGCGTCTCCCTCTTTTTCGTTGACCCTCTGCTCTACCAAACATGATATCTTTCTTCAAGGATTGATCCCTCCTGACAACACGTCCAAAGTGTGTGAGATGCAGTCTGTCTTTGCTTCCAAGGAGCACTCTGGTTGTACTTCTTTTGAAGCAGATCTGTTTGTTCTTTTGGCAGTCCATGGGACATCCAACATTCTTCTGCAACACCACAGTTCAAAGGCCGTTCAGGAGTCTAAAAATCCAAATTCGAGGCACTGGTTCCAGGGGAAGGCTTTTTGTCTCAGATGACTGTGAGAGAAGTTTGTTGTTATCAATCTTCCCAGTCAAAGAGCTTCTTTGTATAGGGACTAAGGGCCCAAAGGATGTATTCTGCTCCTGGCTCTTCTTGCTTGGTGTTAATAATTGCCCTTTCCTCTCTGCTCACTTCTCTCTTTTACATCTCAGAAGAGATTGACTCAAGATACAACCCAAACCTGTACATTGTGTCCTGCCTAATTAACATCATGGAGGTTAGAATTTACAACTTGTAAGATGATCACATCAGATCACAAAAGAGTGGTCATCCACAGAACACTGGGAATCATGGCCTAGTCAAATCGACACACATTTGGGGGAACTCTCATGAATCATAACAGTCCCTATATGTGTCAAAATAGAGTTTTCAATGGCTTATTTTCCTGGTACAGGTTACCAGGCCTTTCTTCTAAGTTGCCTCTGGGAGAACTTGAATCTTCAACGTTTCAACCTTTCGCTTAGTAGCCAAACATGTTAACTGTTCATTTGCACTACCTGGGGATTCTGAAAATTTTGGTAGTACTAAAATGTACCATCCTGACAGAATGTCTTCAAAGAGTAGCTGAATTTGTAATAGTGTAACTTTGTGAAAGAAGAAATTGCTGGTTGCCTGGGATTTGGGAGACTTTCTGGAGAGGGATAATTTACCATGCTTTTCCTATCCAGGTATGTTTTTGTTGCCTCCTGTGGGAGTTAGGTCATATTTTCAGGAGCACCATGAGGGAGTAGAAATGGACAGGGCCTGTGAGTTAGGGAGCGATGGATCCAGAGAGGCAGAGTTGAGTGGTGGGTCCAGGCTCCAGGAGAACAAAGCCCAGCTTTGTGTAAGCTCTCACTCCTTCCAGAGGATGAGGTATTTCCTGCATCAGAGTAACCTGCGTGCAGGTCGGGACTGGAAGCTCTCACCTGTGCACAGCGTGGTAAGACTGAGCCTGCTGAATTGGTCTGACATTTTCTGGTTCTCCTAGGCTGAATCTTTAGTTGTCCCAGAATAGCATTAAACTCAGATCCAAAATCTTGGATTTGTACAAGAGCCAGGACTTAGAATGAGTAGAGTATTGGTGGGTACAGTGCTTAAGTGCTCGGCTGCTAACCAGAAGGTCAGCAGTTCAAACCTACTAGTGGCTCCATGGGAGGAATATATGGCAGTCTGCTTCCATAAAGATTACAGCCTTGGAAACCCTAACGGGGAAGTTCCAGTCTGTCCTGTGGGGTCACTGTGAGTTGAAATTGACTTGAGGGCAACAGGATTAGAGAATCAAGAGCCTTAATATGGAGACAACTTGGTAAAGAGCACAGAGTTTAGAATTTGTCATACCTGGAAACTTGGCTTCAGATGTGATGGACTCTAAAGTGACTTGTGTGTTTAAGCCACTTTGCAAAATCCTGTAAAAAAAAAAATCTTTCAATGATTATATTCAGCTATATCCCCCTTCTCTGAGTACTGTATACCTATTTAAAAAATGTTATAGTAATTCTAGATTAATATTTTACACAGGAAAATATTCACAACATTTTACTTGAGGAAAAGAGGATACAAAACTGTGTTCAATTTTATGACATGTGGAAAACAATGTTTTTGTTTCTGCAGTTCAAATCCACAAGCTGCTTCTTAGGAACCCTATGGAGCAGTTCTACTCTGTCCTACAAGTTCACTATGAGTTGGAGTTGACTCAACAGCAATGAGTTTTTGGTGTTAAGACAAATTCTTTTCAACTATTCGGCGGTTTTGAAACATGAGTCCCCTAAATGTGCTTCTTGTATAGTGGGTAAATATTATGTTTGATAACTAAACCAAAAACTCATTGCTGTTGTGTTGATTCCCTTGTAGGACAGAATAGAACTGCCCCATAGAATTTCCAAGGAGCTCATGGTAGATTCGAACTGCTGACCTTTTGGTTAGCAACATAGCATTTTATGGCTATGTCACCAGTGTTTGATAGCATCTTGTAAATCAGTTGATATGATCTCTCTCTCCAATCTATATATATAATCTATATATAAATGTTTTCATGGATATTCATGAGACGGTTAACAGTGATTAACTCTAGGAGGTGTTCTCCCCACAGAAGTGTTTATTTTTCTGTAGGAGGTTCCTTTTTTCCCCCTCCTTTGTGTTTTCAAGAATTTCTAAGGAGTGTAAGTTAACTTAAAACATGACTTTTAATAAAAATAACGTACAAGGACTCTTGTACATATGCTCTAACAGAAAGATGAGGTTTCCCCCTATGATTGTAATAAAGCAGCTGCTAGAGAACTAAACTATCTACAAATATCTTCTGCAGAAACACTTAAAACTGTTATTTAGGAAACAGTTGATTTGGGGGGAAAGAAATAGAAATCCATGTAAATCGTGCATCCCAAGAACATGTTCTTGGTCACTAATATTTCTGTACATTATAGGAGTATCAGCTAGGAGAGGAATTATAAGACACTAATAGAATACAGAGAGCGCGCATTCATGCATTCACGCTTGTGCCTGTGATTAGTTATTCATGAGACTCTTCCTAATAGAACAGAGAGACTGTAACAATGCCTGTTTCATAAATGCAGAAGGGTAATGGATAGCACAGCTGGAGTGGCGTAGTCAGTAAGTGACAGTGGAACTTAAGGTCTCCTAATTCAGTTTTCTCTCCCAAAATATTAAGATTCAGAAGAGGCTTTAACAGTCCAGTTGTACCAAATACCTGAGAAGCATTACTCAGGTATTTGGAGTTTGCTGTTAATGTAGATTTGCAGTTTGACTTGTGGAAACATTATTCAGCAGCTTATCCCAGGTCTGTATTTCAGAACCTCATTTATGGTAGAGATACAGATGCTTAGGCTGTTGCTTTTGTTAACACTGTCCAGAACTTTTCATGTTAAGCAGCTTTGATAGATTTAGGCTGCCAGCTTTGAAGGTGATCTATCCAGCCCAGTCGTGCACAGACTAAGGTCACTTCACTACCCTGAGGCAGGGGCTCCAGGGGCAACTACTCCAGACTTAGAAGACTGCTGTTGGAGAATCAAATTTGTGTTTTCTCAAGTCTCAGTAGTACTTGATGCTATTTATTATGAAATGATATGCCTGATGGGCCTGGTAGGGCTGGGACTGATGAGGTTGAAAATGGTGTCAGCTGCAGACATGTGACGGGTTTACCACAGATGGGTATGGCTGGGCGGTGCTGGCCCTTAGGCTCCAGCCATGATCTTACCATGAGCAACCAAGTCTACCAACAAACAGCTAGTTGCTAGCAAGCATTTAAACCAGCATGTAATGGCATTTTGCTTTGGTATTTTAGTTTGCTTCTTTGTTATGAGGCTGTTTAGAAATTAGTGAGTGTCTGAGACAGCTGATTTGGACATGAAGAATCTTGAAGACTTCATTTCTGAGCCAGGACTCTATAAAGAGGTTTGAAACTCAATAACTTATGAAAAGTCTCTCTGTAGTACATCTTAACTGTCTGTGTTGCTAATGACTTCTTAAGGACAAAGAATAGCTGGAAAGTAAGCTAGTTTACTATGATGCTGGGGTTTTTGTTGTTGTTTGCTGTGCTTTTTTTAAAAAAAAACTCAGGCTCAACATATTCAGTTCGATTAACAGAACATTTGGATTTTGTAAAGATAAGCAAATCTAGAGTCTAAAAGATAAATGCTTAATGTCACCAAGCTGACTATGAAGCTTATGCTGAGAAATGCTGATATTTGTTTTCTCTGTTGGTGGGTAACAGATGTTTTTAGTAATTAGAGATAAATTGAAATATTTTTGAAGTGTCAATAGTACATGTTATCCAGTAATGTGTATGCCTGAAAAAAATACATTTTAAATATAAATATCCTTAGTATGTAACCATATGTACACAAGAATAAGAAATGTAGGAATGAGTCTTTCTGTGTTAATGTTGGATGAAATCTGTGGAGATTCTTCTACATTTTGCTATAGATTAATAATTTTGTAACAAAACTCTCAGTAAACATGTATGATTTATTGATCTAAATTAATGTAATTTTAGAAAACATAAAATTGAATGTGTCTTATTTCAGAGAAATAAGTAGTCATAATTCTGTCTCCTATCCACTTTATTGCTAATAATTGTGTTCAAGAATTTCTCTGCATCCTTGACATAAAATACTGACCTTAAATGATTAATAAGTAGAATCTATCTAGGCTTAATCAAGTACATCATTTCTTCCAATTCCTTTAAAGTATCTTCACTGCTGGTTGGGTTTGGCTGAGTTTGTCTTTTTAAAAAATTCTGGATGGTTTCCAAATTAAAGCCAGAAGATTCTTAGCCGTAAGTTTAAAGGAGCTGTGAAAAAATAAATGCAGTTGCCAAAAACTGTATGGAATATCTTGCCAACTCAGAGATAAACAGTTGTTTTGTATGGATATTTCTCACTTATAATAGTAAGCCACATGTCCCTCTTTTCAGCAGTGTTTTGCTTCTGTGTTTTAGGATTGGATGTGCTAGAAAAATAACAAGTTAGCTTGCATCTGGAATGGTGCCTTTCATTAGTAGAAATGATGACAGCCTGTCAAAAGAAAATATTGCTGTGTTGTTACTTTTTAGCTTACAGTGTTGAATCTAAATGATAAAATAGAGCAGGACTTTTTAAGAGGAACACTTGCTGTGTGTCAGGCACACCTGTGCCCGTTTAATCTTCCTAACAGTCCTAAATGCTCAGCATTTTCCTGGCTTTACCAACTGGAACACAGGGCCTCAGAGATTCTAAGTAACTTGGACAAGTTCACATGGGTGGGGTGACTGTGATCTTAAATCCCAGGTTCTGTGGGCTTTATCCTTCTCTTCATCATGCTGGTCCTTCATAGCACAGTTGGCATCACTAACATAGCTAATCCAATTAACACAAATAGCAATTCTACAAAATAGGAACGTATTTATGGTTTTTAATGGGGGTGAGTATTTACTACAGTGTGCATTCCTTTTAACTGTCCAAATTGTAGCACAATTTCAGTTGCTGTTTCAAGTGTACAAGTCAAGCAAATCATGAAAAATGGAGTGGCTTTAACAGCTGTTTCAAGTTCATATGTATAGATCTCTGATTAATTTGCTTTTGAAAGCCATAATTTTTATTCTTTCTAAATGCAATGTAGACCTTCATCTTGTGTACATAATTTGTATGTTTAAAATCAGTTTTGTTGGTGGTGGGTTTTTTGTTCCTGGTTGGTATCAGATACCAAATACTCCACAGGTTACGTCTTGGGGAAACTTGAAAGGATAACATAAACCAGGAATCCTGTAGTTAGATGACCCAAGTTATGCCCTGGTCCTACCATTAACTAGCTTTGTCCAACTAACTTGGGCAAAGGGCAACATTGGAAAGCTTTGGTTTTCTCACGTAGAAAATAGGAATCATAATACTTACCTCCCAGAGTAAAGACTGTGTAAGATAATATTTATGAAAAGACTGTAAACTACGTAAAGTGTTCTCTGAATCAAAGGTGGTGATTTTTTTTTCTTTTTGTCAAACTTGTAAGAGAAAATTTTGGTCTTTCTCGTAGAGTATTTTTAGTATGGGAGGTAGCTTAGTCCTCTGTGCCAGGAGCCAGGGTTGGTTTTCACTCCTGAGGCCATGAACCTGGCTTAGAAGCCTAAGGCTCTAAACCACTCTCCTGATACACTGCTTCAAGTCTCTGGGCAAGATGTGACCTTATAAACTATCTTGTGTTCACTCTCTAGGGATTCCCCCTAGACCTTTTTGATGAATTATTTGGCCAAGACTCTAGTCTGTTACAGAATGTTTTGAGATCATGGAAGGTTTTGTATAGTCCTTCATAGAGAACAAAATATCCTTGAGCAATCTGGAGAAACATGATACCTCTCTGGTGAGCTGACATGCTCTTCTAGCCTGTGTATAGTAAGTGTTCAAGAAATACCTTCTGTTATAGAGCTGTAAAAGTGGCATGAGGGTGGTGTCTGACCTCCTCTACTTCACAAGGGGGAAGAATCAAATTGAACAGACCAGTACTGATTTCTGTGAGGCAGAGTCAGACATGCCTCAACCAAGTCTGACACCAACTGTCCCTCTCAAGGCACTCTCTACTTTTATCTTTCATGGCACTGTTTACTTCTGTGCTGTGTTTGATACTTCATAGCAGTGGCTACATGGAACTCAGAGACAATACTCACAGTTATGGGGTTTATTAGGAAAGTAACCATTACATTTCCAGCTCAAGAACACAGTTCTTTGACCAGAACACCCTCTTCCCAGCCATGCTTATAGGTATGCCTCTGCCTGGCTCTTGGCCTCTGCTCAAAGGTATTCAGCTTTATTTCTTTCCAGACTTGGAAGCCTACCACACTGGCCCCTGCTGCCAGGTCTCTGCTGCCACTTCTGTCTGCCTTCAGTGTTACAGCTTGCTCAATTTCATGATATCTTGGTTCTAGAAGCCTCTCTTGGGTTTGCAAGGATGCCAGACCCAAAGAATGTGCTAGTCCTTCCTTGGTGGTGATGGAATTATCTTCTTTGCTGCCTCTAGAAGTTCATTTCAAGCCCAGCAAGATGGAAAATTGACCAGTCTCTTTGGTGGGTGACAACTACCCTATCACCCAATTCTGCCCGGTCACTTGGGTGGGAGTTTACAAGATCTTAGCTCGGAAGGCCACACAAAATTGATCCATCACACTGTGAGAGCACAGTAGTCAGCTCACTTGATAAATTGACAAATGCTTCTTCAATATGTATAAGCAAGTGTCTTAGACCGGGTTCTCTAGAGAAGCAAAACCAGTAAAGTGTATAAATAAATAGAGAAAGAGATTTATACCAAGGAAACAGCTCGTACAATTATAGAGGCTGAAACTTTCCAAGTCCTGGATCAGGATAGAGGCTTCTTGCAACTCACACATGGTGAGTCCAAGGTCAACAGGTCAGAGAGCAAGGTTGCTGCTCTCAGTCTGTGAAGATCAACAGATCCTAAGATGGTAGACAGATCTGCGTGGTTTCTCCTGATTTACATAGCTTCATGGTATGGCAAACCCAAGATCAGCGTCTTGGAGAGTAAGCCTCTTCACTCTCAGGCTGTGAAGACTGATGAATCCCAAGATCAACAGGTAAGCTGCTATGTCAAGTCTCATGAAACAGAAGGTCAGAAAACAAAAGGCAAAGCTGCTGGATCCACAACAAGCTAAACAAGGCAAGGTGAGCAGGAAGGAAGTAGGTAGCGGAAAGAGAAGAGATCAAGGCTGAAGGGGCAGTGAGCCACCACAGGCCCGCACCCCAACCAGAGCCACTCAGCAGACTTCATCATGGGTTGATCACAACATTATATACTGCCAAACTACTGAGCCTTATGGTCCAATCAAAGTGACAACACAATCTTAATGATCATAGGAAATAAGAATCATAGGTGGTAAAGATGTGTGTTAATGAAGATCATTCTGTAGCAGGAGTCTCTGGTTAATGTAAACAGTGACACACTAAGCTTCTAACCAAAAGTTTGGAGGTTTGAGTCCACTCAGAGATGCCTTAGAAGAAAGGCTGATGATCAGTTTCCAAAAATTCAGCCTATGAAAACCCTGTGTTGCTTAGTTCTACTCAAACACACATGAGGTAGCCAGGAGTTGGAATCAACTTGTCAGCTCATTGGTTTCATTCAGTAGCAAGGGTCAGAAATCCAACTCGGAAGAGCTTGCATAGAGGGAAACTCATTTGCTGGTATAACTGAATAGTCTGAACCATGATGCTGGCTTCAGACCCAGCTGGTCTGAGAGTTTAGGTCATGTCATCAGAACAGTGCTTCCCTTGCATGGCTCTGCTGTCTTTCACTTCATTTTCAGAAAAGTGTTCCTTGAAGTGGCAAAAGGGACTACAGTTGTTCTATGCCCATAGCTTCCTTACAGCTGCCTATCCTGGATAAAAAAAATATATATATGACTATCTCCATATTAACTCCTGAAAAGACTCTTAGTGGTCCTGCTTAAATCATATGCCTCTCATTGGACCAAGTGCTATGTCCAGAGGTCTGGTTTCTTCGAAGGATCCAGCTTGAGTTACCTGCTCATCGCTGTGGCTGGAGAGGTGTATCTCTGTGATGGGACCTGTCCTTGAGCAGCTCATTCTGTGTAGCATTCCGTGTATGAATATATTCACAGTGTGCTTATCCACTTTTGTGTTGGTAAGCACATGGGTTATTCCTGATTTTCATCTATAGTGAGTGAAGTTATGACCATGTTATATATGTCTTTTCAAGGGCGTATGCCCTCATTTCTCTTATATATGTTTCTGTGTAAGTACTGAGATACACTGAGCTACTTTGGTGTAACCATAGACTGACAGAAGAAATTGTGTTATGATGTTTTACGTTGTTGATTATTATGTATTGTTTATTATGTATTTATTGTTTATTGTCCACTCTGTGGACCGTAGTCTAGAAGTCAGGCTTGAGAATTTCTCTCAGCTCTACGAACTGTATGCCTTGAGGCAGTTAACTTTACATCTTTAGGTGTCATTTTCTGCTTCTGTCAAACAAAGTCTTTGGACACCGTTTCTAAGACCTCTTCTGATAATGTTTCAAGGCTTTAGTGCTATAAATATTTTCTCCTAGTCTTGTACATAGTATTGACAGGAAGCACATTCAGCAGTTGAAAGCAATGTAGCAGGTCAGCTTTTCTGTCTGAAGTGTGTGACCTGTGACACACTGTTTTTATTTACTGGACTAGTTTTCCATAAAAAAAAAAAAAATAGGAAAACTCATTATTTGCCTTTGCCCGTCATCCTTTCTGTCTCCCTCCCTTGTGGTCCTGTTCTCTCTGAACTCAGTGAGTCTTGTGGTAGTAGGAAGATAGGATAGAAAGGCTGTCATGGTGGTCTGGAGGAGTCTCTTTGTGGTGAATACACGGAAATAGTTGCTCCATTGGATGCTACCTGTCTTTCCCCCACCTCTGGACTCACTTCACTTTCATAAAAGCTATACCTATGATCTATTCCATCAGCTTGACAATGAAAGTATTGACTCATGAGATTCAATTGCCTCCTGAAACTATTTACATTGCATTTTTTTAAAAAAAGAAAGTCTTTTAAGAGCCATGGAAGAAAGGATCACCATGAAAAAGTAGGCAAAGGGCCTTTGTTTGGAGGTCAGGTTGGCCCTGCCTTGGAAATCCTCAAATAATACAGTATAGACAGCCATCTTGTCTGCTTCTTGGTACAGTTTCCATCCCTGTGCTGTGTAGTACCAGTCTGAACACAGCAGAAAGTCAGCAGTCAGACGAGGACATGCCAGTTGAAAAATACTGACGACCTCATGCCAGTTATTGATTTGTTCAACAAGTATTTATTGAATATCAGATATAAACCAGGTTCTAAGGATATTTCAGAGAACAAGTGAAGTTTCTGCCCTAATGTAATATTTATTCTAGAGTAGGGTAAAGAACAACAATAAATTAATTAATACAGTATGTAATGTGTCAGGAGAAAAATAAAATGGGCTAACTGGGATAGGGTATACATGGGTAGGAGGAGAGAAAACTTGGGAACAGAGACCTGATGGAAGTGAGAGAATAAGCCATAGCGATACCTGCAGAGTGTTCCAGGCAGAAGGAACAAGAAGTACAAGACTCTGAGGTAAGTTGTGCTGGGTATGATAGAGAAACAGCCAGTGAAGCAGTGGGAACCAGATCACGGAGGGCCTCTGAGGCCATTGTGAAGGCACAGATCTGTACTATGAGTGAAAAGGGAAGACACTGGAAGGGTGACATGTCATTTCACAGACGTAGGCTAGAAAGCCTGAGAATTTGGTAACTTTGATTTTGTATTATTGGATGACGTTAGATGGGAATCCCATAGCTTCTTGGTAAGTGGAAACATTGGTCTATGGTAGTGGGAAAGAATTAGTAAAAAAAAAAAAAAAAAAAAAAAAAAAATGGGGGAGTCTATAAATTACAGGGATGGAAAATCAAGACAAAGACAATTCCTGGTTTGTCCACAGAATCCAGATTAACCATGCATTTATAGATACAGGTACCATGCAGTTCCTACTCCATGTGCATTTCTTTCCTTCCCTGTTTCTCTCAAGAGGGTCAAATCACATAGCAGTCTTGGGAGTAGGTTTGCCAGATTTAGGAATTAGGGAAAAGATACCCAGAAAAACTTGAGTTTCAGGTTAACAATATTTTTCTTTCTTTCTTTTTTTTTTTACGTGTTAGATGTATCCCAAATATTACATGATGTCTTGTATTTTATCTGGAAACATAGAAATTAAACCTGTAATACTCTAAGCTGAACCTTAGTTACTGCTCATGTAAGGTAAAGAATTGGATCTTTAAAATTCATAACTGTCTACATCACACCATGGTGACTTTTGTGCTACTATGAAGCTGAAATCTATGCCCCCGGTATTTCACATACCACCAGGATCTCCCATGGTGGACAGCTTTTAATGAAACTTCCCAGGCTAAGACATACTAGGAGGATAGACTTGACAGTCTACTTCTAAAAGTAACCAATGAAACCCTGTGCATCACTACAGAATATTGATGGCGAGACTGTGAGGTGTTACTTTGGATATATCATTTTGAAAGGCTAGTCACTGAAAAAGGACATCATGCTTGGTCAAGTAGAGGGTAGCAAAAATGAGGGAAACCCTGAATAAGACAGGCTGACACAAAGCTGCAATGGGCTCAAACATACCAACAAATATGAAGATACGTACGGTTGCCATGGTGATGATGGCAGCAATGGGCAATGATAAACACATACTCAAGGTGATCTAAGATTAGAAACATGACCCTCATAAATCCATCAGAAGTGAAGTTTAATGAAATCTGTGCAGCATGTATCCAGATCAACTGAAAACCTGGATATTGACATTTTCATAATAAAGAAAGGGGTCACTTTTTGAATGCTAATCGATGAACTTTGTATCAGCAGTGACAGGAAATGAATTTCCACAAACTTTCTCTAGTTGTCATGGCTAGTGACCTAGCTAACCTCAGTCTGCTTAGAAATATAGGACAGGCTTCCTTGTTTTACAAACACTGTCTAGAATCTCCTCTCTCTCTCTCTGCAACCTCCTCTCTTCTCTGGTACTGTGTCCTATCAACACTAGCCTCATGGATCTCCCCAGACTCAACTCTGTCTCCTCAAACTCATATACTACTAGAATTTCTCCTCCCCAAACTAAAATCTAGAATTTCCTCAAGCAGAAACCTAGGGCAATCGTACAGCTCCCCTCATTTGTTTCTCACACCTTAGGGCTCGCTATTCTTTATTTCTTGATGTTCATTATCTTTAAAATCATTGTTTTATATCCAAAACTTTATCATTTGTTTTTGTTTTTGTTGTTTCAAGGGAAGAGGGGGAAGAATAATCTACACTACTACTCCAGCTTTGCCAGGAGAAATCCAGGACACGTTATCTTGGGGGTTTCTCACCCTTGGAGTTCTGATGATGACTGAAAAATAGCTGAATTAAGTCATCTCTTGGATGAAATCAAGAAATAATCTTGTAGACTAGAAAGGCACAAGAACTTTTAAGGGAGTCAGGAAATTCATCTTCCTTGTCCCTTTTGCCCTTAGGCTTAGGGTGGGTGTGGTTGGGTAGTTTTCCACCCTTGCCTGCCTTTGTGGTTTTTGGGTCTTTCCAGTTACCTGAGAGATATCTGAAAGAACCAGCATTCAGGAATAAGGAGTATTGGGATTTAAATCACTTCCCTTGACCCAAGACAGTTTAAGGCAGGTACAAATCTCAAAGAATATGAATCTTCAATCAAGAGATTGTTTCATTTCTTTCTGTGTTTGGTTTTGAGCTGGAAAAGTTGTGTATCCCACAGTTTAAATATGATTGGGCCTTTTTGTACAGTGATGAATGATCATAGGAGAAACTGTATAATTGGCTCATATAATACAGCTTAGGGAATACACATCACAGCACTGATTAAGCAGTTATTTGGGCCAGATCTGCTATTTTTTTAAACTCAGTGGCATTATTGTTCCACATGTATTTTTAAATAACTGAACGTGATGCTTCACTTCCTCTGAACACTTGACAGGCTTAAGGCTCCATAATTTGGACTTGCCTGAGATAAACTAGAATGAATGGACAGATTGCCGCCATCATGGAAGCTAATTATTCACTACATGTCAAGATGTTAAAAATGATTTGTTACAAGTTTAAACAAACTTTCTGTCATGGAAGTTCATCTTCATTATTCAAACACAAAGACCAACCATCCATAATGAATTCAAGAAGAAAAGCTTTGTCAGGTGGAAAAAAACAGCTTCCCAGAAAGCAAGTAGCAACCTTGTGTGTTAGATTGCCTTGTTCTGATCTAATTGATGGGGAAAGATGGAATGGAGATGTGCATATATCAGAGCTGTTAGCTCCCTGCGGTAAATGCCTTCAGATGCAAGGTCATCTAAGTGGTCTTTGGAGACTTGCACAGCAGTAGTGAGTGGAGCACTCAGCAGGAGACTGTTCCCATCCTCCATCCTTGCTTAGAAGCTGACGTCCTGCTGGTCCGCCACTTCTTAGCCCCTATGTCTGGAGTTGTCATGCTCTCAGCTGTTTGAAAGTCTGTTTCACCCATGCTGAAGTTGCTTTGGTAATCCTCTGAGAAAAGTTTTGAGATAACACAGAAAATTTTTTTACTATGTTTTGTATGAAAGTTGGACATTCAAGTTAGTTTCTCATGCAAAAAATTGTACATATTGTTGTGTGACTCTGAGTCGTTCTCCCTGTAATGTGACAGCATATTGTCGCTTTCTACTCCAGATTTCCTATGCCTGTTCAACCAGCTGCAGTCCCTTTCTGCTTTCTTGTGTTTCCTCCAGATAGGAGATGTCAATTTAGTCTCATGTATCTACTTGTGCTTAAGTGGTATGGCTGCTAACCAAAAGGTCGGCAGCTGGAAGCTGCCAGGCACTCCTTGAGAACTCTATGGGGCGGTTCTACTCGGTCTGCAGGGTCGCGATGAGTGGGAATTGACTCAGTAGCAGTGGATTTGGGTTATCTACTTGAACTTAGAAGCACATTCTTCACAAGTATCATTTTGTGTCTTATAGTCCAGTTTAATCTTTGTCTGTTTGGTGACTAGTTTTAGTTTTGTGCTAAAAGGAAGAGTCTGAGGGCCATGTCTTTTGGGGTCCCTCCAGTCTCAGACTGTTAGGTCTGGTCTTTTTACTGGAACTTGAGTTTCTCACTCCACTTTTTTCCTCTTCCATCAGGGACACTTTTTATGTTCCCTGTCAGAGTAGTCATTGCTGGTAGCCAAGTACCATCTTGTTCTTCTGGCCTGTGGCTGGCAGGGTCTGCAGTTTACGTGGCCCTTTCTGTTTCTTGGGCTCATATTTTCCTTGTTTCTTTGGTATTCTTCATTCTCCTTTGTTCCACATAGGTTGGGACCAATTGATGCATCTTCAAGGACTCCTTGCAGGCTTTAAAGATCCCAAGTATCACTCACCCTGGAATAATTTTTATTTTTTTAATACTGTAACTGTGTAGTGTTTGTTTTTGCTGTTTACTTACTGTGGACGGCACTTGGCTGCTTGGCTGGCTTTAGCTGAAGGTTTATAGAGCTCATTTGTTTCTTATTAAACAATTTATAACATATTGTTTGGGGGCATTGGTTGTCAACCTTGAGACATGTCAGCATTCTCCCCTTCTCAACGTGGGTTCCCCGCTGCTAGCTTTCTTGTCGCCCCCTTCCTTCCCATCCTCACTCTTGGGCTGGTGTGCTTATTTAGTCTCATTTTGTTTTATGAATCTGTCTACTCTTTTGCTGAAAGCCAAACATCAGGAGTGACTTTATAACTGAGCTAAAAGGGTGTCTGGGGGTCCAAACTAATTTTTAAATAATACGTTTCTCCCTACACAAAGGTCAACCACCACTTGGGCTTCTTTTAAGTATTATGTGACATAGACAAATATGCTTCCTGCCTTTACAAAATAGGAAGATGGGCAAACATATGTAATTACAGGTATTGAAGCAAGCAAATCTATGAATTCTATTTACATTTACATAATGAGAAGAATTTATGTGGACACACATGGTCTTGAGGAAGAATATGATACATGGTTGATTAGAAAGGATGCCTGCAGGGTGAAAAAACAATGCCACCTGCTTCCTCTGTGTCATCTGTCTTCAGTGGTCCTCTAAATCTTCTTGAGATTTTTTTTTTTTAATATACCAGTAAATCTGCCAAAATATGAGTCACAAAACTTACAATGGCATCACTTTTATCTCAGGTGTTAATTTTCTTTGCTGCTCACACAACGAATCCTGAGGACCCAAGATGCTCTAGAACTTTCTGGGGAGGTTATATCTTCATTGGAAAACTGCGTGTTTGTGCAGGTTGTCTTCCCTTGGGATACACAGTGGTGGCATCTCACATGCCACACCGGCAGGCATTTCCTTGACAGCGAGTCCTGAGAAATAGGAGAAAATTGTCAGGCACCTTGCAAATGACTGGTCTTTCCCATCTCTTGGATGGTTTGCTGGCATCGTCTACTCTGTGAAGACATTTTAGGGCCAAATTAACCCTGCAGAAAGAATTTGTCACAGTTGTCTGTTAAGAAATCTCATATTACAGTGAATATGATATCAGATTTATGTTTCTTATGTGTCAGCTACAGCTGTTGTTGCCATTTACCAGACTACTTGTATGAGAAAAATAGTTACTTAAGCAAATAAAAGATTATAAGTAGGATTACTGTGCTCAAGTAGGCTTATTTCCTTCTCAAATGCAGTCATAAGCCTATAGTTTCAGTAGATGTAGTAATTTCTGTTGAAGAAATGTGGCATTTGAGTTTAATAAGCCTTTTGGCTAGAGGCTGAGAAGGCCACAAACTGTTCTGGGCACTGACTTCTTGGTGACCTCTCGTGAATGCCAGAGGTATGTTCCCAAACTGGAGCTAGGCTTTGATGCCATGCTTACCAGGAGAGTGAGCCAACAGCGGAAACCCCAGATCTTTTTAAGACCTTTGCAGAAACAGCAGGTGGTGATGTGTGGATTTCCACTAAATAACTTGATCGTCACCAGTAGGATCACTTTGCAGCCACCCTAAGCATATCGGTTGGCAGAGACCTCCCCTCTCTCTGGGGAAAGGAGAGGAAAGCCCCATAGTTTCCCTTCAGGGCCTAGAGGTTTATGACTAGGACTCAGAAGGATCTGACTCAGGCATTTTGCTGCATCAGTGGAGGTGGATGAGTTTGGTTACAACTCAGAAGCAGAGTAAACCAGTTGCTATTGAGTTGATTCCAGCTCCTGGTGACTCAACGTATTTCAGAGTAGAAGTGCGCTCTGTAGAGTTTTCACTGGCTGATTTTATTGAAGTAGATGGCCAGGACTTTCTTCTGAGGTACCTCTGGATGGACTGGCTCCTCCAGCCTTTCAGTTAACAGCTGAGTATGCTAATGGCTTGCACCACCCAGCTGAGCAGTGTGGCTAAATCAGTCTTCTACTCCACTGATGTATTTTTTTTTTTAGAACTGTCCTCCAGTTTGCCTGTTTCACACCCTCCCACTTCTGCAGCTTCCTGTTTGCAAACAGATTTGCTTGTTAAATGGAGAAAACCAAGTGTGTGTGCATTTGTGTCAGTGAAAGGAGGAAGAAAGCCAGTCTTCCTAGGGGAAGGCAGCTGCGGTGGAGTGTTGATAATGAGAAAAGAATTCTGTGCAAGAAAATAGGATCTCTACAACCTGATTTCTCCACTTTGCCATTGCTGTGGTTTTCTTAAAGATAGGAATGATCTATCCATCTCTGAGCATGGAAGACAAATATGCCATTTTAATAATTGGGCCTTGTTAAAATTTTAATATTGAGGATATTATTTAGCATATGTGTACAAAAAAAGAAAACCTCTTTTGGAGAAAAATAAAATCAAGTGTTCTGACAATCTGCTGAATTCTGCCATTTGCCCTTTGAGGGAGAGCCTCGATGTACCCTTTGAGAAAAGGGAGCTAAGCTGCATTTTCTAGGAAACCCGGTAAAAACACATTTGTATGGTCTTTAGGAACTCTTCTTACTTCTTTAGGTGATTCTCAGAAGACTTATGTCTTCATAAAAGTTCATATTTTAACAAATTTCTCAAAGACTGAACATTAGAAAGATGCTACAAGCGTGGCTTCCCAAGAGTGTGGAAGAATTTGGAAACCAAAGTAGGAAACAGTTTCAATGCTAGTGTGAGAGCCATATGAGGAAAAGTGAGGAAGAACTGACAGCTCAGTCATTACCTCAAGCCCACGTGCCTCCCTCGCCACACCCCCACCCCCCGCCAGCAAGCTTGGTAACAAGAAGTCGCTGTCCTCATTTAAGGACGGAGTGCAGCTGGCAGAGAGTTTAATGCTGATGAAGGTGAGGGAGCAGGTGGTCCTCAGACCTGTGATCTTGGACAGGCCAAAGCTCCTCTATCAGTCACTTGTAGAGCCAGCCCCACATGAGACTATGAAATAGTTGCAGTATGTTTAAAGTGCCCCTGCATGAGGACTTCCCCTTGGTAGCTAGTGTCTTTCATTGTCCTTAGGCTGTACATGGTCACTGGGTTGTGTAAGTGGTTTATCAATGGCTGCTAACCTAGACGCTGACAGATCGAACCTGGTGGTGGTGCAGAACAAAGCCCCCCGACAACCTGCTTCTATACAGATTATAGCCAAGACAACCTTATGTAGGAGATCCCCTCCACAGCATATAGGGTTGCCACGAGTCAGACATGAATCATAGCAACAGGTTTGGGTTTGGATTTACTGTTTGCTCCTCGTTTGCTTCTGCCTTTACTGTTATTGGGGAACCCTGGTGGCATAATGGTTCAGTGTGACAGCTGCTGACCAAAAGATTGGTAGTTCAAATCCCCCAGGCACTCCCTGGAAACTCTATGGGGCAGTTCTGCTCTGTCCTATAGGGGTGCTGTGAGTCAGAATTGACTTGACAGCAGTGGGTTTTGGGTTTCCTGTTGTTTTTTGGTGTCCTTGAGTCGAGCCTGACTCGTAGCACCGATCTGTCTACTAGAACAAATGACTGCCCAGCCCTGTGCTACTCTCCCAGCCATCGCTGTGTCTGAGCCCATTGTTGTCAGCCCATGTCAAATCACCTCACTACGAGTCTTCTCTTTTTGGCTGACCTTCTACTTTGCCAAGCGTGATCTCCTTCTCCAGAGACTGATACCTCTTGACAGCATGTCCAAAATATGTGAGATGGAGCTCTTGTCATCCCTGCTTCTAAGGAGTGTTCTGGCCACATTTCTTCCAAGACAGATTCATTCGTTCTTTGGCATTCCATGATGTGTTCAGTGTTCCTCACCAGCGTCACAACTCAGAGGTGTTGTCTGTTCGTTGTTCTTCTTTAATCATTGTCCAGCTTTCACATGCATATGAGGTGATTGAAAATACCATGGTTTGTGTCAGGTTCATCTTTCCTCATCTGATAAGTTCTTGTCCACTTGTCCATCAAAATTTACCTGACTTATTCCCCATATGACTGGCACGTAACCTTATGCTATGGATAATAATAGTGACAATAATTTAGGATTTTGTCATATGTACGTTTGTAAGTCCTTTTAATGGCTACTTTTGAGAATAAAAAGAGGGTATTCCGGTACTGTGACAGGCCGCTGGGAAGGCTTTTTGAGATTATATGTCATTTAACATTTCTCAGATAAATTTAAGTGGCGGTTCCTATATTTGCTTAGAATTAAATCTGTTTAGAACCAAATTTGCCTAATTAACCTCTCTATCCCCTTTTGCCATATATTAGTGGTACCTGCAGAAATGCCAGATTTTCCTTCACTCCTGCACTAAACGATAGAAATTCACTGATGACACCACAAAATCATAAAAAGTTCATTAGCTTAAAAGCACTATAGGGGAAATTTGTAAAAATCTTACTAAATAGAAAAGAGTGATTGACACAAGGGACCAGACAACTAAAGACTTCTTAGAAAATACTGACTTTGACCTGGGAATTTTGAAGTCTGGAGATTGATTTAGTGCAATAAAGAAAATAGTGTCATGCACTGATCCTATTTAGCTAAAATTTTGGAGGCCAAAGAGAGAAACAAGAAGACTATGCCTACACAAAAGACTTAGGATCCAGATATCTCCGAGTATATTTTGCTTAAGACTCTAAAAAACTATCAGAATCGTTCTGACTTCCAGACAACAAAGGCAGCTTCCTCAACACTTTGGATATGAATGAAACTATACAGAATTTGAGTCCTGACTCACAAATAGTAATAGGATATGCCATGGCTTGAAAGACACTCAAAAGCTTTAGAAATCAATTTTTGTGGTTTACTAATAAACCACCAGTCGTCTTTGTGCCATGATAATTTCTGGATTATGTTTGGGTACCTACTCAAATATATACACATATCTGGGGCAATAATATGCCTAGTCACCACTCAGAAGGTGGCCAGTTTGAATTGGGATGTATAGTAAGTATAAAGTGTGAATTGAATTTCAAAGACTTAGTATGAAAAGAGGAAGTAAAATATCTGAATAGCTTTTTATTGATTATAAATTGAAATGGTAATATTTTGGATAAATTGGGTTAAATAAAATATATTATTAATTTTTTATTAAACATTTTTAATGTGGCTTCCAGAAATTAAAAATTGCAAGTATAGCTTGCATTATATTTCTATAGAACAACATTGGTCAAGATATTCATGCCTGCATACAGTTACAAAAACTTTCTTTGTATTTTCTTCTTTCTTCATTGCATGTTTGTGTTCCCAAAGGAGCCTGAGCTACAAAAATGAATGAAAATTTATTATGCTTCCCCATATTCAGCAAGTTACAGTTTGATGGATAAGGTAGTCTTCTGAAAAAAAAAGAAAACTACAGTGCAGAAGTGCTAGGACACAGCGGTGCACCAGTGCTGTTGGAGCAGAGGGGATGGAGAGAGAGAAGGAGGAGCCACCATTGCTATCCAGGGAGTGAGGAAAGGCTTCACAAAGGAGTGACACTTAAACTAGAACTTCAAAGTAAGAGTAGAAATAGATAAGACAGGGAAAATGGGGAGAACATATTCCAGGCAGGTAAAGGTAGAAAGAGAGAGAGAGAGAGAGACCTTGAGACATGGGGGAACTGGTCTACTAGAGTTTCTGCATGGCAGAAGTATGGAGCCAGAGGAGGATAATGTTTCTGGCAAGTTAGTTGGAGAAACTGAAAAATAGACTATGTCCTATAGACTAAGGGTAGCCTGTAATGGCAGGTCATTGAGTGTTTTGGGACAACAATTGACATTAGATTTATATTTTAAGAAAAGTAGTTCTGAAAGTAGTGTAATTGACAAAGTGGGGGAGGCAAAGATAGGCGTCATAGAGAAATCAGGCAAATGTCACTATCAAGAGTTATGTGGGCCTAAACTTCAGATGCTGGGAGTATGGATGAAAACAAGACAATGCATTCAACAAATATGTAGGTGATAATCTCCAGGATTTGGAGATTAAATTGTGTTGGAGAGTCAGGGAAGTTTGCTAGCTCAGACAGAGCAGAACCATAATGAAGAGGCTTAGAGAGTGAAAGTAAGGAAAACACAGCAGCAGGAATAGATGACTGTAAATTTATGAAGCTTGAAGGTACAGGAGAAGACAACTAGCCCAGTAGTGTTCGGTAGGACTTGTAGGTGACACACTGCTTAATCACAAATATTCACCTCCTGTCCTTTTCTGTTTTTAATGTTTTGTTTTTAGTATTTTCTTCTTTCTGAAATTTAGTTTGGAAAGAAAAGTACTTTCTGGCATAAAGTTCTATAAAACTTAAGTCAAGTAATACCTTTACTGAGCAAGGTGGCTGTGTACAATTATCTTAAGCTTTTTGAGCTTCACTTTCTTTGTCTCTGATATCTGAGCATTAGATCCAGTTATTGCCAATGCATCTTTTAATTATAAAATTCCATGGTGGTATTATGCTGAGTTGAATTTGTGCCCATTTGCAAGACATGAAGCAGAAGGAAAAAGTGATACAGCGTGTGCTTATCAGTAGGGGAGCTGGGTTGGTGTTTTGCATGTGAATAAATCCTCATGTAACTTTGCCCAGGCATCTGCAGCACAAGGATGTTTTGCCTGCATAAGCTGCCTGTGCTTCAGCTCAGAATATATGCCAAGCACACTGGAGAACTTTTGCATCTCGCAGTCGAAGTACAACACAGCTGGCCTTGTAAATGATTTAAAGTCTTCCTCTCCACTAGCGAATTAAAAATCTAAGAGACTGTTATGGTGCCTCTAAGAGAACAGAGATACAATCTATAATTACAAATTTATCAGACAATAGGTGACTTTCCACAGTACTCTTTAACGTGTTACCCTAATCACACTCTCCTTTGGCAAAGAGCCTTACTTTCAAGAATTTGGGATTTCTGGAGAGGTGGAAAAGGGGAGCTGGATGTGTTTCTCATCCAAAAAGCTACAAATGAAATTCTGTCTGGTTTCCTCTTTATCTGTAGCTGAGTCACCAAGAGATAGGAGAATCTTGGGGGATTGAGTGTTTATCGTACAACCTAGGGGTTTCAAGCCCAAATCTTTGTTTATATGTCCTCAGGAAGCTTAATGTATTCCAAGCTTAACATATGCCTGTGTGTCGCTATTTGTGTTGGTCATTAGGTTGGGTAATTTTTTTGTATTGACACAGTTGAGTAAGGTGAATCCCTTGGATTTCCTATAGGCTGTTTCAGAGTTAAGCTGCCTTCACATCTATTCTTAGTGGTTCTTGCAACATCCTGATAAGGTAGCGATCATCATCTTCATTCTGCAGATAAGAAAGTGGAGGCACCAAAAAGTCAGTTTCCACAAAGCAGGTAAGGACCAGATAATGCACTAGAATCAGGTCTCCACGTTTGCAGCGTGTTCTTTTCCATCCCTTCAGAAAGAGGAAAGGAATTAAATTAAAAAAAAAAAAAGGACCAATGTTTCATTTGTCTAATTCTTTGCCTACCTCATAAACAAGGAAGCTGTTTGCTTCTGATAAGTCCCCATGATGAAATATACCCAGATAAAAGGAATAAAAAAGAAAAAAATATGTTGAATCAGTACCCAGTGTTGGTAACATGAAATGCCACCCTGTCCACCGCCATGCCTTACACATGGTAAGCTGTCATTCTATGAGCATTTTTGAGCACCTGCTGTATGCCAGTCAGTGTACTAGAGACTGAGAATGCATGAGTGGCAGATCCAGGCCCTGCCCTGGTAGAGTTCATGATCTAGTGGGAGACATAAGAAACTGAACGTGTGGTTCAAGTTGTATGAAAAATGCCATGATCACAGCAGTGCACGGTGTCCTGGGAACACAGATGAGGAACCCCAAGTGTTCAGGGAGTGGTGCTTAACCAGTTGCTTTTGAGTTGATTCTGACTCATGGAGACCTCATGCATGTCAGAATAGCACTATGTTCATAAAGTGTTAAATGGCTGATTTTTTTTTTGGAAGCGGGCTGCCAAGTTTCTTCCAAAGCACCTGTGGTGGACTTGAACCTCCAACCTTTTAGCAATCAAGTGCATTAACCACTTGCACCACCCACAGACTCCAGGGTGGTGCTTAATTAGGGAAAATTGTGTAGGAAAGATGGTTAAGTGAGACCCAAAGGGCTAGTCAGACCAAAATGTCAATTTGGGGACACTGAGACTATGGATTTCACTTGCTGTTCGTTCTGTTGAGAGCAGAGGTCTAGAGGTAAGAGAGATCATAATGAGTTGGAGGAGAAAATGAAAGCTGAGTTTTAGAGTAGAAAGTGGTGAGCAATGAGCCTGGAGGCAGAGGAGAGACCAGATATTTCAAGAACCTGTAGGCAATGCATTTGTAAAGGGTTTAGGCAAAGGAGTTTATATCTAATCAGAGGTGTATTTTCAGTCATTCACTCGGAGTGTAATGGAAAGATTGAAAGGACACAAGACTAAATGAAGGCAGTGAGTGATCCCAGTGAAAAACCGTGACCTGAACTAGGATAATAGCAATAAGGATGGAAGTAACTTGCAAGGGTTAGTGTGCATTTGGAGATGAGAAGGACCGGGGTCACTGTAAGCTGGCTTCTTCCATCACCTGACTTTTCTAAGACCTTCCAGTGAACAGGCTGAGATATCCCTTCTCACAGGAGAATTGCTGGTGCCAGGTGGTTCAGGCTTACAGTGAAAGAAATTAAATTAAAAACAGACCAACATGAGCAGGACATCTCATTTCAGAACCACATGACCATGAAAAGTGTTTTTTTGGTACAGTGAGCACAAAGCAGCCAAAATGTAAAAGCACTCAGGGGCACCCAAGGTTCTGAACCACCATCATTTTTCCCATCACTCCTGAGTGAACAGTGCTATCCTTTTTTTTTTCAGACTTTTTATTTAACCACAATTGCAAAAACAGCAATTTAAAATTGTTTGACTTGAGGCAAGAGTGTCCCCCCCCCCCCATGGGCTTGGCCTCAGCCCTCAGTCTCTCCGGGACCCTGCTGTGCTGCTGTCTCTTTATTGCTTCAATTCTCAGGAGCTTGCCAGGTGCTTAAGATGGAAGAGCTACCACAAGGAGACCGCAGGTCAGGACTTGGGCTTCTAACCCAGCCTAGTCAGTAGTGAGAACAGGTTCTGGGGCCCCACCCTTAGGGGAAACCAGGCTGATCTTAGTAATGAGCAAAGTACAAGTTTCTGGTCTGTAGGTTTGTAATGATCACTTCTTAATAAAATTATATTATCCAGTTTTTTTAGTAAAGAATTTGTTTGCACTTATTAAAGCTGGGAATGCAGAGACTCAGAGCGGTGAATAACAGTCCCAGGCTCTCACATGAGATTAAGTCAGAGAACTAGAGTTAAAACCTACAGCTTCCCTTTCTTGTGGACTTGACCATCTTCTCTCGCTGGGGCATCAGCTGCCATGTAAGTTCAACCTGCTGGGAGTGAGAAGGAGGGAGCATTTGAGTGAAAATTTGCAAATTGGACTTGCTAAAAGGCATCTGTGAGTCTCTCTGTCCCTGGACACTTAGGCCTAGGCCAAGTCATGTCCTTTGGAAATGGGCATCTTGAAAGACTCTGTGAAGTTCTTGTGAAATGAGATATGACCTTTAGGTAAATTTCTCAGGTCATTGGAGACCAAAATCATGGCAGAGCCCAGCTTGTTTCTTTTTGGAATATCTCTGAAGAGCAGCTGTGTACCTACTGTGGTATCAGGTGGCACCTCCGTCAGAGCAGAGCATCAGTCATTTCCAAGTGTTTGGCAGGGACCCAGGCTGCCATGATGAGCAGTGGTTTAGGTTGTTCTTGACTCATTGATCCTAAAAGCCCCAAAGAAAAAGGGGACGTTAATGCTCATGCTAGCGGAGGGATAAGCAAATTCTCTGTTCTATGTAGGAGTCACCGTATGGCAAGAGCAGAATCTTATTTAGAACACAAACCAGACCCATTGTTATTGAGTCAGTGCTGACTTGTAGCAACCCTATAGGACAGACTAGAACTGCCCTACAGGGTTTCCAAAGAGAGGCTGATGGACTCAAACTGCTGACCTTTTGGTGAACAGTCAAACTCTTAACTACCATACCCGTAGGGCTCCAGATCGAAACAGGAAAGGTGGAAATTAAGTAAGCACATCTTCAGTTGTGGTTCCTGTCCAATCAGAGTGGTGGTACTAAGAAGACACTAATTTATAAGTGGCCAGAAATTTTAAAGTTTGCTGGATGTTCATAGGAGCTGGTGGTGTAGTGGTTAAGTGCTGCAGCTGCTAACCAAAAAATCAGCAGTTCAAATCTGCCAGTCACTCCTTGGAAATGCTACAGGGCACTTCTGCTCTGTCTGTAGGGTTACTATGAGTTGCAAGCAACTCGACAGCAACAGATTTTGGTTTTGGTGTGTAGTAATGCTGAACAGAGCTGGAACTAGATTTAGAGAAAGACAGGAAGAGAGAAAGAGGAAATGTAGGGCACAGAACAACTAGATAATGTCTTGGAGGAGGGGAAGAAAGGAGGTGAGTGGGAGGAGGGGTTGGTTTCTATAACACTGATGGTAGAGCCATGAGGAAGTGTCATAGCTCGCAGTATTAATGATGCTCCTGTAGAACTGATGAGGCCTTAATTCATGCTCACCAAACACATGGGAGTTCATCAGTCAGGGCCTCAGTTTGTTCACTGTCATTCAGAAATATATCCTTCTGATGACTGGAAGATGCCTTATTTATATCACTTCCATCTGTTAGGCTGAGCTTTAGAGTAACCCAGTTATCAGGTTTATTTAAGAGCAAAACAAAGTGGTGGATTTATAGAAAGTTTAATTTAGCCATCTGAAATGTGAAAGTTCTTCTGCTTAAAAACAGACATATTTGCCAAGCCAGCCAAGTGCCATTGAGTCGGATCCGACTCATGGCGACCCTAGGGGCCAGGGTAGAACTGACCCCCAGAGTACACAAACAATCAAGTTATCCATATGGGGTTGGTAGTATTGTAAGATTAGTAATATTTTTATTCTTCTTCATATTTCATTTCTCTTCATTGTAATGGAATCCCAGTACATCTTTATAATTACACAATTCTACACCTATGCCTCACTTATCAACTCTCTCATTATCTGTCATCTTACATTTACAATAGTAAAAAATCTATTCTCATTATTTTGTGCATTAACGAGACTATGGGACTATGGATGTGGTGGCAATGACTGTGGAGTGCCTCTTCACTTGCGAAAGGAACCTGAGCCATGCTGCCCCATGCCCTCTGCTCCCTCCTGCTGGTAGTGGTGTCATGGCCAGCTACTGCAGACTGGGGCCTTCTCCATGGCTACAGCCTCCAGGCAGATGCAGGCAGCTCCGAGTCAGCCTACGCTGGTTCTGTTTTCTCAGCTCCTCGGTGGCCTGAGGCTCTGCAGCTCAAAATCTCCGTGAGATGAGTAGGCAAGAAAGAAGGAATCATCAGAGAGAGTGTGAGAAATGTGTGCTAGTGTAAGGATATCCTGAAGTAAGCTTAACTGGGTCTAAAGCCTCTGCCCCTGTGGGTTGGGATGCGTGGCCATGCTTCTAAGACCTAGCAAGAAGACTTGAGCCTTAGTGACTCGCCAGGCCCAGAGGGCAGAGCAGACCCCAGGACTGCGCATGCAGGAGTGGAGGGGTGGGAGTGGATCCCTGGGGGTGATCCAGGAGGAAAGCTCTCATCCAGTACAGGAGAAAAGTGAAGTGGTCAAGCCGTGGGCCCTCTAGTTACACAGCCTGGCTTTATCCAGCTTTGTCTCCTCCAAGCCTCATTCTCTACAGAGGAGTAATCCATAACTTGACTCATCACAGTGATAAGCATATCAGTAAATTTTACAGTTTCCAAGAAGCTCCGGGTGCATTCAAACTACTGACCTTTTGGTTAGCAGCTGTAGCATTTAACCACTATGTCATCACGGTTTCCCAGTGTATCTTAGCTATCATTATTTCTGTGATCAAATTTTCTAATTTTTTTTTTACAGGACAAATGAATGGTCTGAAAACAGGCAAAAAAAAAAAAAAATCCTCCATTTTCAACTAATGCCAATTTTTGCATAACAACCTGCTCTTTGGAACCTAACTATGCTGATGCATGAGAAGCGAGTGTATTTCAGATAAAACACATTTACAGTGAACTGCTTCCTGCTTGCCTTCTCAGACAACTTGCTCAGATTCCAAAGATACAGATTTATTATCAGCCCACAGATGTGAGTGATCCCTTCCAGCATTTCCAATTTCCTCTTACCTTTTCCTTTATGCCTGGTATGCATACCAAAATATGGGTTCTATTGAAGGGCACTGAAGAAGCACCAGTCAGTGACTGCTTCTTAGAACTCAAATCATCAGTCTTCTCCCCCTAGGTGGGGGCTGGGCTGACTCACTCTTTCGCCCATTTATTTTAAAAAAACATGGTGGAATAGTTGGCCCTGCAGAGAAAACAGTGTGTTTCCTGTATACTCATCTAGTAAAACATAGATATGCAAAGAAGCAATTGCCATACTAACATTACTAATGTGTACAGATAAGCTAAGGTAATGGACCATAGGTAATGGAGCTTCTGAATTTCAGAGGAAGCTTCATGGAATTGAAACTTGATGGATTAGGCAGGCATTCACCAGTCGATAAAGCGCGTGCTTGCCTACGTGCGTGCGTGCGTGCCTGCGCACATACCCAGTCTTGCATTGTTATAAAGGGACGTTGTGGAAGATAAACGTGGACCTGTAAGTTGGAACCAGAAAATCAAACACTTATATCCCCTGTAGTGTAGCTTAAATAAATTTATTAACTTGTAGGAGGTAGGATGCCACTGAGTGATTTTAAACTTAACTACTTACAGCTGTAATAGTGTATTTTGAGGGTATATACTTCCATGTTTATTTGCATATATTGTCATTCTTGCCTAGCATGGTAACCAGCTTGGGAAAGACCTGTACAAAAGGAAGGTTGCGTTTATTTCCTCTGGCGGTAGTTGAGGCAGCTCCGTATTTTAGTTTTAGGACAACACGAAGGTAACAAAAATGTTTTCTACTGTGTAGCACTAAGCTCCGAAGACTTTTTTTTTTTTAAAGAGGCTTTGTAAGAGAACTGTTTTTGCCATGGAAAATTGTTTGACTGTAGAATTGTGTTTCTAAGTTACCACTTGTAGTTGTTACAGTCTAAAAAGTTTTAAAAAAGAAAATCCATTGTTCATTAATAGTTTCTGTACTGGGTTGAATTTCCTACAAAGTGCCAGCTTTACCACAATCTTAGAATAGGATCACTGCAGATGTAATTAGTTAAGTTACAATGAGATCATGTTGGAGTAGGGTAGGCTCTTAATTTAGTATAGCTGGTGTCCTCATAGGAGCCCTGGTCATTCAGTGGTTAAGAACCATGGCTACTAACCAAACAGATGGCCATTTGAGTCTAGGAGTCACTCCTCAGAAACCACATGGAGCAGTTTTAGTCCGTCCTGTAGTGTTGCTGTGAATCATGATTGACTCGACAGCACTGGGTTTTTGGTGTCCTTATAGGGGAAGGAGAGATACACAGAAAGGGATGATGGCCATGTGAAGACAGAGACAGAGATTGGGGTTATGCTGCCACCAGCCAAAGAATGCCAAAAATTTCTGGCCACCATCAGAAACTAGAAAGAAGCAAGGAAGGATCCTCCATAGAGCCTTGAAAGAGAGGCTGGCCTGCTAACTAACACCTTGAGTTTGAACTTCTAGTCCCCAAACTGTGAGACAATAACTTTCTGTTAAAGCAATTAGTTTGTAGTATATGTTGTATCAGCTCTAGGAAACCAATACACTCTCTTACATGTTACACTCTCTTACATGTTACACTCTCTTACATGTTCTGCATCACTTTTATAAACTCTACCTCTTGGCCATTTCTGTGTGCCTAACTGTGCAAGCTCTCAGTTTCTTTGTCCTGGTTCAGACTGGGTGGACTGGGTGAGGTGACTGCAGTGGCCTCCTAGTTGCTCTTCCTGACTATGATCTCCTACTCCCTGGCTACTCCAAAGCACTGAGGACAGTGGAGCACAGTGCTTAAGAGCACAAGGAGTAGTTTGAGTCCTAGCTCTGTCACTACTAGTCATAATGTCTTCAGTAAATCACTTCAACTCCTTGAGCCCCTTTCCTAACCTATAAAGTGGGAAAATAATAGAGCCTACCTAGTAGGGCTGTTGGGAGATGTTTTAATCAGCTGGGCTGCTCTAACAGAAATACCACAGAGTGAACGGCTTTAACAAAGCAAAGTTTATTCTTACACAGTCCAGTAGGCTACAAGTCCAAATTCAGGATGTCTGCTCCAGGGGAAGGCTTTCCCCCTTTTGGCTCTGGAGGAAAGTCCGGTATTGCATCATTCTTTGTCCAGGGAGCGTCTTGGCACAGGAACCTCAGGTCTGAGGATGCACTCTCCTCCTGGTGCTGCTTGCTTTATGATGTGACGTTCCCAACACTCTGCTTGCTTCTCTTTTCTTTTGTCTTTTGCATAATGAAAGGATTAGGGGTGTGGCAAGACATACTCCAGGGAAATTCCCTTTACAGTGGAGTGGGGAGGTGATCTTATAATGTGATTTACAGTCCCACCCTAGTCCTTTAACATACAGCAGAGGAAAATCACAAAATGGAGTCATAGAATACAGGAAATCATGGCCTAGCCACATGGCTACACATGTTTTGGGGGGGGACACTATTCAATCCATGACAGGAGAACAGTACAAGTCAAGCCTTTAGTATACTGGTTGACATGTAGGATGTGCTTAGCAATTGTCTTCACGCTGCCATATCAGAAATACCATAAATGGATGGCTTTAAAGAAGAGAAATTTGTTTTCTCACAGTCTAGTAAGCTAGGAGTCCAAATTCAAGGTACCGGCTCCTGGGCAAGGCCGTGCCTCTGTCGACTCTGGGGGAAGGTGCTTGCCATCACTCTTCCCTTGGTCTAGGAACTTCTGTGTGCAGGAACCTCTGGGTCCAAAGCATGCACTCTGCTCTTGGTGCTGCTTGTGTGGTGGTATGAGGCCCCATGTCTGTCCTCGTTGTCTCTTTTCTATCTCAAAAGAGATTGATTTAAGATGCAATGAAATCTTGTAGATTAAGTCTTGCCTCATTAACGTAACTGCCTCTAATTTTGCCTCTTTAACATAGTAGAGGCAGGATTTACAACAGGAAAATGACATCAGATGATAAAATGATAAACAATTACACAACACTGGGAATCATGGCCTTGCCAAATTGCTCACATTTGGGGAAACACAATTCAACCCATAACAATAATTGCTACTTTGAGATCCTGTTATACTGCCTTCTGAATAATCTTTTTCCAAAGCTCATTATGTCTGATTAGAGGACTCCTTTGCTTGAACTGTTTGAATTTTTACTTTCTGCAAAGCAAAGTTCAAACTATTCATCAGTCTGTAAAATCCAACTCATTGCTGTTGAGTCAGTTCCAACTCAGTAACACTGTGGAACAGAGTAGAACAGCCCCGTAGAGTTTGCACAGCTACAGTCTTTATGGAAGCAGACTGCTACATCTTTCTCCTGTAGAGTAGCTTGTGTGTTACAACTGCCCACCTTCCAGTTAGCAGCTGAGTGCTTAACTGCTGCATCACTGGCAGAAGTGGATTACTCAATAAGCAATTTATGCACAGGCTTACTTGACCTTACTGACTAACCTGTGGTACACAGTTGAGTTAGCTAAGCACAAGTAAGCCCATGCATACCTTGCTTACTGGTTAACTGCCCCCATTACCAGGGCCCCTCTGGCAGCCTGCCATGAGGCTCTTTGCAGCCTGGGTTGCTAACTTTGTCTGCTGCTCACACCTCTGCTCCCTTCAGCTGCTGGCCAGCACAGACCATGTTTATTCACGTGACTGTCACTGAGTGCATGCTCTTTCCTGTGCATGCTTGAACTTTATGTGACTTGTCCTTGACTCTCAAACCTGTGAACAGCCCCTTTGTCTGAAAACTGTCTGAGGCTCCAAGTTGAGCCATGTCTCCTTTCTGTTACAATGAATATCCGCTGTCGTGTGGGTGTTTTTGCATTGGCCTGCCTCTGTCTTGGCCATCTTGACTCATTTATAATATGCATACTACATGGGCTCAGTGAAGATGTGAACATGCACCTCACCAACACAGTTCATTTTATAGATACCAGCTCCATCCCCAAATACCTTTGCTTGACCTGGTTGGTGAGGATTGTCTAATTTCCTCATCTTAAAGCTTACCTGTGCTTTCATATAGCCAAATGATCGTTAGAACAGACTCCTTAAAATGAACCATGGAATCCTATTTGCTGGTGTTGATCTCAGCAATGTTTTATTTATTCAGCAACTCTACTGAGTACCTACTTAGTGTACATCACTTAATATCTCCCCTGAGGGGGATACAGAGTTGCAGAAGACATTTCTGTTAATAAGGCTTCTCAAGATAAATGCTCCTGCTTTTCCTGTGGCTTTGAGCAATGTAAAACCTAGTAGGAGAAATTGTCTCTATCCATTTTCTGGAAAGGTCTTGGGAAATTCTAATTCCTATGTCACCACTGTGTTTCCAAAAGACTTTGTTGGATGGCAGATGGGGCCACTTGTAGTCCTGACTCAGCTCCGAGAGTTCTGGTAAAATCTGAAACTGGAGAGACTAGAGAAATCCTGCTGTGTGCAAAGAAGTCAAGAGGAAAATCACAGTGGGTAGCAATTCAGAAGTAAATACTCAGCAAAATAACCTTGTGTCATCTACATGTGTTTCTGGCACCAAATGTTTGGTGTGCAGCTTCTGCTAAGTAGAGACTCACAGTTATTGACTTCGTATCAGTTAAGGCAAAAAGAGAACTTTAAAGTAAATATCAGGAACTGAATTAATATTTGGAAATACTTTGAGTTCATTACTTTGAAAATGTGTTGTTGAAAGTGTGTGTTTGTTTTCAAGAAAATGTGGCAAATGAAGGCATTCACAGTGATGCTTCACGTGCTTCAGCCTTGTATCCAGACTTGAGACGATGTTGGATCCAAAAATACAGTTTAGCCTTGGAAATGGGGGTAGGTATTTTTTCTTGCATTTGATCAATAACAAATTATAGACACTATTCTTTTTTAATTAGTCATTAAAATTTTTATCCCTCAAAGTGGCACACTCCCACCTTTTTACTGGTAAAAATTGTTTTTTTTTTCATTGTATTAAAAGCAGTTTATTAAGTGCAGAAGGAGATCTAGTAGCACAGTGGTTAAGTGCTTGGATGTTAACCTTAAAGATCAACAGTTCAAATTTTCCAGCTATACTATTGGAGAAAAGACCTAGCAATCTGCTTCTATAAAGGCTGCAGCCCAAGAAATCCTATGGGGCGGTTCTACTGTGTCCTGTGAGTTGTAATCTACTCAACAACACACAACAACAGTAGGTACAGAGACAATACAAGAGTTTCATGGAATATAAAGTGTTTTTACATACATATAATTGTGTTCAAACCTCACAGTAATTCTCTAAGTTATTATTATCATTCACGTATTACCAGTATAACACTGAGGCTCACCAAAGTTAAGTGAATTACCAGACGGTTAATGGCAAAGACAGAATTGGAAACCAGGGAATCTCAAGCCATGTTTTCTCCCATTCCACCATGCTCAGACAATTATTTACTGGATTTCATAGTTACTGGGTGATAGTTTCTCTGTTGATGGTAAAGATCCAGAGGTAAACATGCAGACTCAGAGCTGGCTATGTAAATGCGTGAGTACATGAATCAGTGGGTATTGGTTATCATCCTGGAGTAGTATCGAAATTTAAAGGTCTATCTACTTTTTCTTGGATTTGGCCTCAGTCTCATTTTATAGGGTCGCTGTTGTAAGATGTTTCTGATTAAGGATCAAAAAGGATTCACACTGTGATGATTGGTGGTTAATAATGGAGAACTCTGTTCACAGCTACAATTTTGTGTCTTAGAACACTCTTCAGTGCGTAGTTATGATTTGTAGTCAGGGATGGATGACCGATAAAGTATGCATGGGATTCCTTGTGTTTACTTATAATCTTCAGTGTAAAGTTTCACATGGGTTCTACTGCATCAAAGATATGGCAAAAAAGAAATGAAATCGTGTACCACAGGTAAGTAAGTAAGCACAAGGAAGCCCATGCATACCTTTGCTTACTGGTTAACTGCTTCTGTTTCTAGACTCTCTTTGAAAAATGCTTTTCAGGACAATGAATTTTTTTTTACTAATTTCTTGATTTTATTTTCTGGAACTGACTATTGTAGTGTGTCTGCACACAATGTTTATTCATGCTTCTCTCTGAAGTGAATATTTATGCATGTGGACAAAGCTGTCTCCAAGCAGCACCAGCCACCTGTCAATGGCATTGCATTGAAAGCCAGAGGCCCAAAGGGAGCAGGGGAAGATACACTAACATAAAACATGAAACTGGAATCTAACAATGAAGAAGTAGTTGGCTACGTCCCCCTTTCCTTTTTCTTGCTGGGCATTTCTAGTTCTGATAGGAGCTTGACCAAAGAGAATAGCAAAGGACAAGTCTAGAGAAGGCTGTCTTGGTGCAATGTTTCTGAAATTCTCTGCTCCCCCAGCCACAGAGATCTCCCTGACCTCACCTTTACCTCCTTGTCTGTATAACTTATTGGGTATCGTATGCTACTGTGTGTTATCTTTATCTATTAGCTTTGGATAGCAAGCTCCTTGTGGGAAAAATCATGTCTTTGTAGTCCTCACCATCTTTGGCTTGTAGTAATAGAAGGCCACCTTGATATACCTGAATGATCTTGTATTTCCAGGTGAGCCTATTATTTATCATACTGGTAATAGTAGGGAGCATTTTCTTCTTTCTCTACATCTGTTTCCAGCATTTGTACTGGACTCGAGTTCATAAGCTGATTCCATTTCACATAACATGATGAGACTTCACAGTGCGTTCTCAAGTTATTATTAATAATGATGGGCACTGTCTCAGGTTTAACAAGCTCTGCTTGAGAAAAGGTTTAGGTTTCTCGTAATTTCCTTTGGAAAGGTTTCTTTGTGTTTAAATCTTAAGATCTGTTCTTTGAAGATTCTAATAATCTTTACTCATATCTTAGATAAACAAAATCCTTTACCTTTGTATTTATTCAGATTTTGTTTTCTTCTGTGTTTTGATGCAGGAGATGAACAAGATAATTTCTCAGGTCCATTGCAGCTCTAAGATTCCTTGGTTCATTATTATTTTATAGCATTCAGAGAGTCGGAGCCGATTAAGTCAAAGAGAATTGCTGTGATTTGATTTCTTAAAAGGGAATAATGAGAAATCAGTTGTATTTTTTAAAAAATCAAAATTGTTACTGTGATTCTGCAGAGTGTCATACTGGATATTTTGCTAAGGTTTTTCGGATATCTAAGATAATACTACCCCGTTCCTGTAGTGCAGTTTGAGCATCCTGTGATGTCTGCTCCGTAAATCACCGAAACACTTTATTGCCCAAGCCTGAGAGTTCCAAGAGCAGTGCCCTCATAGGGACCTAGTCCTTAAGTCATCATACTGGCCACTGGTTTGGGCATATGTGGAGGAGGATGCTACTTTATGTTTACAGACAGGATATCATAGTTTGTGTCTCTCTTTCTCCCACTCTGATGTCCTGTGTCCCCTCATATGCCGTTAGAATAATCACTGAGACAGATGATGCAGGCTGTTTGGGAGACATTTTCCAAGGTCTTTAAGTGTTTTCAAGACTTAATGCCATGGTTCCAGTAAAACTTATAATTTTGTGTCTCTTCCATTATTATGAGCTGGCATCAAAATTGGTGAAGCAGCAAGAAAATGGTTTTTCATCCCAATGCACACCCTGCATTGATGACATGTCCAAATCACCCAGGTTTGTCATACAACTCAGTTTTAAAAATATTTCTTCTAAAATGCCTTTTTTGCATTTTGTTTTATAAGAATAAAAGCAGAAGGAGGATCAGCCAGCCTCTTCTGAGAAAGTTTTAAAAATCTGACATAATAAGTTTGGCGTACATAGTGCTGCAAGATTCCTCTCTTTTTCTTTTCGTGGATTCTGGAAGACAGACCCTACTTATTAGGTTCCTTTTTAATGGTCCTCTTAATTTACTGGTTAAAATGAGCCATTGATGTCACTAACTTTTTTTACTGTGCTTTAAAGAAGCTCTTTGAAGACAGCAGCTGCTCCTTAGAACTCTCAATGCTTCCCTTCGTGCACTTCTCTGCATCCCCTCCCCAGACACTATTTTAAAGGGATGTCTTCCTCTGTTCATTTGACTTAAATATATTTATCACAAACTTTTTGAACATGGGTAGGAAAGTCACAAAAATACAATGAATAATTTAGGAAGCTGCTTAAAATGACTGGGAAGCACTGAAAGCCAGTTTCTGGAAAGGCAGAGCTCTGTTAAATATTGGATGACATAAATAAGATTTCTTTTCAAAAGATGGCTAGTTATTAGTGCTTCTGTTGGAGATAGGAAAAGCAGTAACAAGATGAAGGCATTGTTTCGTTCACTAGTGTGTCTTCAGCCAGGAGTTCTCTGGGCCACACAGGGCCTCCTGGCCAGGTGGGTGGGCTGGAGTGCAGGCCTCCAGGGAGAAGCACTCCTAAGGAAGACTCTGGGTGGGGTTTGCAGCTGCAAGGAAAATCCAGGATGGAGGAGGTATGTGCTGTTCCTTTGGAGAGATGTGACTGCCAGTCATCTCACCAATTGCTTGCAGCTTTAGGAGAAGACAGTCTGAATTGTTTCCTGACCTCTCTGTGTTTTAGACCTATTTTCCCTAACTTTGGAAACCCTGGCAGCGTAGTGGTTAAGTGCCACAGCTGCTAACCAGAATCTCAGCAGTTCAGATCCTCCAGGCACTTCTTGGAAATGCTATGGGGCATTTCTACTCTGTTTATAGAGTCACTGTGAGTCAGAATGTACTTGATGACAGTAGGTTTTTTTTTTTTTCTTTTTTGGTTTTCCCTATCCTTGCTTAAGGAGTCACTGGTGTCAAGGGTCTGAAAAAGAGGGACTCGTAGTGAGCTACTACACACAAAAAAAGGGTCACAATGTCAAAAGTGAGCAAGGATGTGGGATGAGTGGGACCCTCACATCCTGCTGGTAGAACTGCAAAGTAGCACCACCACACTGGTAGGTGAGTTGGAAGTTGCTGTCAAATCCTCTGTCTAGGAAGAGGTAAGCATGAGTGTATCCACAGCCAAATAAGAGAGATGTTTCCGTACCATGGGAAACTGTAAAGCAGCTAATGGGAGCAAGCTAGATCCTGTATCCAGCTTAGCACAGAGGTATCTCCCAGACACGCTGAGTGAAAAAAGTAGGCGTATTTATGCCTTTTATGGGATTGATGCAGTTTCTGTGGCTACATTTTCATATAAAACACGCCAGAATGTATGTGTAGGTGTGTCTGGAAGGAGGCAAACTGAATGACTGTCTCTGGGGAAGGAGGAATGGGCAGGAATAGAAGATGATAATAGAGGATTTAGTCTTTGCTGAAATGCTTCATAAATTGGAGTGTGTATTCATATACTAGTTACCTAACGAAAAGCTTGAAAACCCTGGTGGCATAATGGTTAGGTGCTATGGCAGTTTGAATTTACCAGGTGCTCTTTGGAAACTCAATAGGACACTTCTACCCTGTCCTTATAGGGTTGCTATGAGTTGGAATGGAATTGATGGCTATGGGTTTGCTTTGGGTTTTTAAACGAAAGCTTAAAACAAAAAGATGATTATTGCCCCTTTTGTGGCAGGACTGAGTAGAATGGTGGACCAGGGGGAAGTTTTTGCATCACTGGAGGGATTGGTTGACATACTCTAAATAAGTATGTGACTCCTTGGAAATAAGTCTTTTTACTACTAAGTCGTTGGATTGAAATCTAGTTGCTATTGACCTGCCTCCCATTCATGGTGATCCCACATGTGTTAGAGTAGAACTGTGCTCCCTAGGGTGTTCAGAGGCTGATGTTTTGGAAGTAGATTGCCAGGCCTTTCTTGTGAGGCTCTTCAGGTAGACTGGAACTTCCAGCTTTTTGGTTAGCAGCTAAGAGTGTTAAACATTTACATCACACTAGGTAAGCCTCTTTTATGTTAGTTAACTCCCTATTACCTCAGATTTGTCTACAGGTATACCTCCAAGATATTGTGGGTTCAGTTCTAGACCACCAACAAAGAAGTTGAGTAAGCTCAGATGAATTTTTTGGTTTCCTTAGTGCATTGAAAAGTTATGTTTACACTGTACTGTAGTCTAATAAAGGAGCTGTGATGGAGCAGGGTTAAGCTGTCAACTGCTAACCAAAAGGTTAGTGGTTTGAACTCACCAGCTGCTCTGTGGATAGAAGATGTAGCAGTTTGCTTCTCTAAAGATTATGAGTTTACCTGATCTAAATATCAACAGCATTCTTTAATGAGATAGAAAAATTAAACATTGAATTTATATGGAAAGAAAAGAGGCCTCAGATATGTAATATATTACCAAAGAAGAATAAAGTAAGGGACCTCACTTACCTGACCTCAGAATCAAAACTACGGTAAGATACCATCTCACTCTAATGTTACTGACATTAAACTATAACAAATACAAAATAACAAATTTTGAGGAGGTTTCACAGAGATCCGAACTCTCACACACTGGTGATGGAATGTAAAATAGTACAACCAGAGTGGAAAATGATACATTTCCTTATAATGCTAGATATAATGCTAGATACCATATTATTCAGCAATCCCAATATCCTAGAGAAAAACAGCTATCTCACAAATAGACACGCACATGCTTGTTCACTGAAGCATTATCTACAGTAGCAAAAAGATAGAAAGAGCCTGTATGCCCATCAACAGATGAATGGATAAACAAAGCTATGGTACATACACATAGTGGAATACTGTGCAACAATAAAGAAAAAGGATGAGTCTCTGAAACATTTGATAACACAGATGAGTTTGGAGGGCATTATGCTGAGTGAAATGTCATTCACAAAAGTGTATGTGATCTCTATTATGAAAACTCAAGAAAAGGCCTAAACACAGAAAGAAACAATCTTTGATGGTTACAAGAAAGAAAAGAGTAGGGAGGGAAAATCACTAACTAGACAGTAGGTTAAGCTGTAACTTAGATGAAGAAAAAGACAGTACAAATAATGGAGGAAATTAGTACAGCATTACCAAGGCAAGGTCATAGGAACTTTATAGACACTTCCAGACACCCTGAGGGATTGAATTAGTGGGCTGAGGCCAGGATATCATGGTCTTGGAGGACATCTAGGTTAATTGGTGAAATGTAATTCATAAAGATGTTCTACATCTGACTTTGCTTAGTAGCATCTGAATTCTTAAAAGCTTGCAGACAACCATCTAAGCTATATCTACTGGTCCCATCCCACCTGGAGCAAAAGAAAACCAAAGACACACAAGAAATGCCAGCCCAAAGGACTAATACCCTACAAGTCCATGGCCTCCAGGAGCCTAAGCCCAGAACAGCTAGATGGTGACTGGCTGCCACCACTGACCATTGTAACAGGAATGAATAATAGTGTAGGGTCCCAGACTGATCAGGAGAAAAATGTAGAACAAAATTCAAATTCACAAGAAAAGACCAGACTTATGGTCTGACAGAGATTGGAGGAACCCTGAAAATGTGGCCCTCAGACACTCTTTTAGCTCACAGTTGAAGTTACTGTTGAAGTTCACCCTTAAGCCAAAGATTATAGAGGGCTATAAAACAAACAATAAGACACGTAAGTAATGTGTTTAGTAGCTCTTGTAAATGAGGCCAAATGGCAGCACCTGCTAAAAAGCAAAGATGAGAAGGCAGAAACCAAAACTCACTGCAGTCAAGTCAACTCTGACTCATAGCTACCCTATAGGACAGAGTAGAACTGCCCTACTGAATTCCAAGGAGCATTTGGTAGATTTGAACTGCTGACCTTTTGCTTAGCAGCCATAGCACTTACCCACTATGACACCAGGGTGTCTGAGAAAGCAGAAAGGAATAGGATATTGGGGAATGTATGGAAATGGGAAACTCAGGGTGCAGAAGGGGAGAATGTTAATGTATCACAGGGATTTTAGCCAGTGCCACAGAACAATTTGTTCTATAAATTTTTGAATGAGAAACTAATTTGTTCTGTAAGCATTCTTTTATAGCACGATTAAAAGAAATACTGTCTTGGAAACCCTGTGGAGCAATTCTGTTCTGCCCTATAGGGTCACTGTGAATCATCAGCAATGGTTTGGTTTTGGGTTGGTAGTCTGTTAAGTGTGTAAAACAATGTACATGCCTTAATTATTGCTAAGTATCTGAGCCTTCAGCAAGCTGTAATCTTTTTTTTTTTTATTTAACATAACTGAGTGAAAATGTACATTCACATATAAATTTACATGCCCCCCCCTATATGCAGCTTCCACTGCTCTCCCTGTCCGGTGACAGCACACTATTCCTCTCTGCTCCATACATGTCTCATCCTCCCAACAGTCTCCTTTCCCCTCCTCTCCGTCCACTCCCCTTCCTCCAGCCAGAGGTCGGCAAGATGATATCCTATAGATGTATAGAACCGTAAAGTGCTTCCAATATATGGTTACTCTGCATTGCCAAGTCCAGTTCATTCCTGTCCAAAGAGTGGACCTTTGTTATAATTTATGGGAAAGGGCAGCATCAGGGCCGGGGGCCATGCTCTCAGAGGAACCCCAAAACTGCTGGACCATCAAATGAGGTCTTTTAGCGGAGATCTCATGATGCATCTCTTTTTATTCTTGTGTTGCCAGTGAGGCTCCTCTCTGTGAGCTCCGTTGTGGCTATCACTGGTGGTGGCCGGGCACCATCCAGTTCTTCCGATCCCAAGTCAATGTAGGCACCCACTCTTGTGGGTCTCTCTGTCTTCATGGTTGTCTTTACCGCATGCCATTTTGGCCCTCAGTGAGCATCCGTTCCTGCTGAGTTGGGACCATTTGCTGTGTCCTCGGATGGCAGCTTGGCAGCTTTTAAGACCCCAGATGCCACTCGCCAATGTGGGGTGCAGAGAGCTCTCTTAGCAAAACGCTAGTTGTGCCAATTGGCCTGGAATTTGCCTAAGAGCATGGTCCCCCACCTCCCGCCCCAGCTACTCTATCCTTGCAGTATTGAGTTAAGATGGAAGGAGTACTCAAGTTATGCTGAAGTCCACTTAATGTTGTTCTTGTTCCTAATGTGTGCTGTCACCGCTTTCTCCCAACTAGATTTCTAGTAACTATTTAAACTAAACCCTCCCCCCTCGCCCTCCCTCCCTCCCCTCCCTTGCAGCTGTCAAAGAGTCTTTTCTTCTATACACAAGTCTGTTTTTGAGATCTTATCATAGAAGTCTCATACAGTATTTGTCCTTTTGTCGCTGACTACTTTCACTCAACATAATGTCTTCCAGTTGAAACCAGGTTAGGAGATGTTTCCTGGAATCATCGTTATTCTTTATCATTGCGTAGTGCTCCATTGAGTATATGTACCATAGTTTACCTATCCATTCTTCTATTGTTGAGCATCTGGGTTGATTCCATCTTTTTGCTATTGTGGACTGTGCTGCGATAAACATTCTGGTGCATGTGTCCGTTGGTGTGAAAGGCCTTGAATCTGCAGGATATATTCCAAGTAGTGGAATTACTGGGTCAAATGGTATATCGATATCCATTTTTTTAAGGAAGTGCCAGATTGCCTTCCAAAGAGGCTGGACCACTTTGCAAGCCCACCAACAGTGTAGGAGGGTTCCACTTTCTCCACAGCCTCTCCAGCATTTGTTGTTTTGTGTTTTCTGGATCATGGCCAATCTTGTTGAGGTGAGATGTTATCTCATTGTTGTCTTGATTTGAATTTCTTTAATAACTAAAGATCGTGAAGATGTCCGCATGTGTTTTTTGGCTGCCTGGATCTCCTCTTTAGTGAAATGTCTGTCCATCTCCTTTGCCCATCGCTTAATTGGATGGTTTATCTTCTTCTTCTTGATATTTTGTATGTAATCTTTTTGCTAGTGGAGCTCTTGCCTGGATGTTGTTGGCTGCTGAGTGATCAGGATGGTGGTTGCTGAAAGCTGGAATGGCTGTGGCAGTTTTTTAAAGTAAGACAGCAGTGAAAATTGCCACAGCTCCACCTACACCCTTGCTGAAATATATGAGGTCTGACAGTTAAGTCTACAAACTTAATTGTTCTAAGTGCTACATACCTGATTGCTGGATTAGTGCTGCATACCTCATTGCTGGATTCATCCTTGGGAAGCTATGCACCAGTGCCAGTGCCTAGTCCACCCTTTAAAGCAATTTTGGAATGCTTTCTGGAATGTCCATTGTGCACGATGGCCCAGTAACAGATTTGCAAACTTAATTGTATAATTGTCTGTGAGGGAGATTTTAACGAGTAAATGAATAACTGTATTGGAATACCCCACTTACTCACCTAACCTGGTCCCCATTGACTTTCTTTTATGTTAAGATAAAGTAAATCTTGAAAGTAAGACATTTTGAGGACACTCAGGACCTCAAGGGTAATACGATGACAGCTTTGATGGTCATTCCAGAAAAAGAGTTCCAAAATTGTTTGGAAGGGTGTACTAGGCACTGGGGTCAATGCATACCTTTCCAAGGGGAGTACTTTAAAGGTGGATATAGTGATGTTCAGCAGTGAGATATGTAGCACTTTTTCTAGGATGAGTTCTTGAACTTAACTGTCAGACGTATGTCTTAAATAATAAGACTTGAATGTTGAAATTACTCCGGGATCCATGGGATAAAGGAAGGATGCTGCATTACCAGATATGAAAACATTTATCTCCTTGTACATCCCCATCAGAATTCTTGGTGGATTAGGTGCGTTATCAAGGAACAGTGATATTTTGAAAGGGATTTTTTTTTTCCTGAGCAGTGAGTCTCATCAGTGGGCTTAACTTAGTCAACAAACCATGTTGTAGACAGATGGACTGCCATCCAATCTTAATTGCTCCACTTAGAGAGCCCAGGCAGAGTAGATTTAACATAATTCTTAATGGCCATAGGGTGTCTGGAATGGTAAATGAGCACTGAATTCAACTTAAAGTCACCAACTACATTAGCCCTTAACAGAAGAGGCAGCCTTTCCTTTGAAACTTGAAAGCCAGACACTGACTTCTTCTCTCTAGCTATGAAAGCCCTAGATGGCATTTCTTCACTGTAGTTCTGTTTCATCTATGTTGAAAATCTGATTAGTGTAGCTACTTCCATCAGTTATCTTAGCTAGATTTTCTGGGTAGCTTGGCTGCAGCTTCTACATCAGCATTTGCTGCTTCACCTTTGATTTTTATGTTGTGAAAATGCTTCTTTCCTTAAACCTATATGCATCAACCAAAGCTAGCTTCAGACTTTTCTTCTGCAGCTTCCTCGCCTCTCTCAGCCTTCATAGAATTGAAGAGAGTTAGGGCCTTGCTGTAGAAACCGTGGTGGTGTAGTGGTGAAGAGCTATGGCTGTAAACCAAGGGGTCAGCCATTCAAATCTGCCAGGCACTCCTTGGAAACTCTCTGGGGCAGTTCCACCCTGATACAGAATTGCTATGAGTTGGAACTGACTCGATGGCATCTAACAGCAGCAACAACAAGAGCCTTGCTCTGGATTAGGTTTTTTTGTTGAAGGGAATGTTGTAGCTGGTTTAATCTTCTATCCAGACCACTAAAACATTCTCTGTTTCAGCCGTAAGACTGTTAAACATTCTTATCTATGTGTTCCCTAGAGTAGTACTTTTCATTTCTTTCAATAACAATGCTATCACAACTTGGTTGTTTGGTGCAAAAGGCCTAGCTTTGGGCTTGTTGTGGCTTTGACACGCCTTCCTCGTTATGTGTAATTATTGCTAGCTTTTGATTTAAGGTGACAGACTTGTGACTTTTCTGTTCACTTGGAGAGGCCATTGCATTGTTTAATTGGCTTGATTTCAGTATTGTGCTGTGTCACAGGGAATAGGGAGGCCAGAGGAGAGGGAGAGAGACAGATGGGGAAATGGCCGGTTGGTGGAGCAATCAGAACTCAGAGAACATTTATTGAGTTCACCATCTTATATGGACATGAGTCATGGCACCCCAAAACAGTTATAGTAACATCAAAGATTACTATCACCGTAACAGATATAATGATAGCAAAAAAGTGAAATATTGTGAGAATTACCAAAATATGACACAGAGACACAAAGTGAACATATGCTGTTAGAAAAATGATGACGGTAAACCTGCATGATGCAAGGTTGCTACAAGACCTTTAACTTACTGAAAATATGGTATCTGTGAAATGTAGTAAAGCAAAGCACAATAAAAATGAGGTATACCTGTACCTATAAAATGCCAACTGATGTAACAGCTGGCTCTTGTTCAACCCACAGGTGCATCAGAAGTGTTAATTATGCAGTTTCTAATAAGAGTAAGTTCATGTTCTCTACATGGCTGGCCGGGTTTTCTTGAGAAAGCCAAGACGAATGTAACAAGCAGGAGCCTGTGAGGATCTTGAAAATCATAGGTAGTGATATAAAAAGATTGCTTACAGGCAGAAAACAGCCAAGTATCTACTTTTAGTTAAGAGCAAAACCAACTTGATATCTTAAGAGTAGAAAGGATGTTACTGAACTATGTAAATACGATTTTCAAAACAATCCACCTGTGTTTACCCTGCCAGCCCTTGTCCTGTGACTCCATCGTGTGTCTGAGGAAAATCCTCACTGTAAGACTTCTCCTTCCTCCAGAGCTGTGCAAGTGTCTGTCACTAAGGTTCACACTTCCGAGCTTTGCAACGATGCTACATTTAAATTGTGTTTTCAGGTGACTATGGAAGTAGTTTTGAGACAGAGCCAACCATTTTATGCAGAATTCTTTGATAATAGAAGCCACTTAGATTCTACTATTGGGAAGCTTTTCTAGTCCCTGTGTTGTTGTTAGGTACCGTTGAGTCAGTTCCAATTCCTAGCCACTCTGTGCACAACAGCAGACAGCACTGCTCAGTCTTACACCACATCCACAGTCAGTTCTATGCTTAAGCCTGTTGTCATGCCACCATGTCAGTCCATCTCGTTGAGGGTCTTCCTCTTTTTCACTGACTTTCCACTCTATCAAGCATGATGTTCTTCTCCGGGGACTGCTCCTTCCTGGCAACATATCCAAAGTATGTAAGATGCAGTCTTGCCGTCTTTGCTTCCAAGGAGCACTCTGGTTGAGTCACTGTCCAGGGTCACTAGGAGTTACTGATGGCATGGTGGCTGAGTACTTGGCTGCTGAGTGAAAGGTTGGCAGTTTGAACCGCCCAGCTGCTTCATGGGAGAAAGATGTTGCAGCCTGCTTCCATAAAGATTTACAGCCTTGGAAACCATGTGGGGAAATTCTACTCTCTAGGGTTGTTATGAGTCAAGGTCAGTGCAAAAGGGTTTGGGTTTTTATTGCTGTACATCTATTTCAGATTAGTTTTTCGGCATCTGGTTTACATAGAGTGAGGATGCAAAAGTCAATAGAATCCAACTGTTTGGTTTAAATTAATCTGGTCTTGCAAACCTGCAAATAAAGGACTTTGTATGGGCCCCATCAAATTAGTTTATTGATCAGCTCTTTAACTGGTTTATCCATTGCCTAAAACCTATATTGATCTTTTGGTTCAACAGTCTTTGGCTTTTGCAAACTTTTGGATACTCAGGTATGTGTTTTACATTAGTGTGTTTGGAACATGAAACTGTCACATGGGATTTGACCCAGGAACCCCAATACTATTCAGCTTGCTATCACCTAGAGGAAACCATTTCTTACAAAAGAACATCCTTATGTGCTTTTGGGGGCATTAATATCAAATGTTGGGCATGTTCCGCAAACACTCCATTAGTAGACCACTAGTGTACCTTTGCATTTACCAGAAGCATTTTTTTTCCTTCATCTTTTCATTTCATAAGTACATACTAAGTGCCCACAACTTGCCAACCACTGTGTGGTGGAGATACAAAATAGATAAGAAGTAATAATACTCTCTGATTTTAAAGAACCTTAGAGAAGATAGATGTGTAAATAAATAAACACAGAGGTAAAAGTGGGAACAAGGATAAGAGGAGGTAAAAATGAAAAGTAGTCAATTCATACACTGATTCTATAACATCTTTTGGAGTAATGAATGCACCATGATTACTCTACGTGACAGTTTTTAAATACTGAAGTGAGTGTGTGTGTAAGTGCTTTATTCATAGACGTGCATAACAGGCTTCCTATTTATGTTAATTTTTCTTTCTCTCAAGCTTTCAGATGTCCCATCTGCAAAGCGTTGGTTACCTGGTCCATATCTGGGATAAGTTGATGCATTTCGATTACATTCCTTGTAAAATGCCTTTTTCCAGGTTCTTGAACTCTGATATTTAAGTGTGACTTTATTTAATACAACTTCACCCCCCTTCATCGTCATACCTGAGTTTTTGGGTCTATCCAGCTCCACTGCATTTTTCACAACATGCAACAATTTGAAGTACACACAGTATTCCAAGTACAGAGGTGTCTTCATTCTACACTAGCCAAGGATGATATATTTTTTTCTTTTGGTTTATAGTAACTTTTCTGATGATTGTTGACATTTTTTGGCCATTTTCCTAGGCAGTAGCACACTGGGTCTTTGTCTTCAGATATGGTATATGGCACCATCAAGGTGTTTTTGTCTAAATTGTGCTCAAGAGAAAGCTCGTCAGCCAGCAGGTAGAATGTGCCCTCCCCACCTCCAGTAAAAATGTTGTGTTTGGCCAAGATGGTGCTCACCAGCTACTTGTTTGTTTGCTTGTTAATTTTTTTGCCTGTCAGAGCTTCCGAAGCTCTCCTTGTACGTCACCCTGATGTTTTGATAGCTGTGGTGCTTATAGTTAATGTTAACTTGCAAATATTTTGTGTTGTCTGCATGTTTAAACATTTCAAAGTGTATTTCTTCTTCTATAAGGTAGTTGAAGTAAGTTGAATCTCATTCCCATATTTCCATAATTCTGAAACTGTCTGCTTTCTGTAATAGAGAATAATATTGACCTTAGTCCTCCTTGTTCTGTATTTTAGCTGCATTGGCATTGTTGAGACCTTTGTGTTCTTTTGAAAATCCTGTGGTGTGAGATGGCATCACGTTTTGTCTTTAAATTTTATTACTGTTGAGATTAGGCATGTTTTCGTATATTTATTAGACATTGGTGTTTTTCTATGAAATGCCTGTCATATTATCCTTATTTCTGTATTAGGATCCTTTCTTTTCAAACTCATTGGTAAAAACTCTTTGAGTATCTTAGCTGTTAAACCATTGGTTTTGTGTTTTCAAATATCTCTCAGATTGTGGCCTTTTTACTTTATCAGTTTTTGATGAAACTGAATTTTTAATTTTATTGTAATCTGATAGGTTAGTCATTCTTTATAAGATGTCTTATTTTTTGTTACTAAGTAATCTTTATCTCAGTATCAAAAGTCTTCTACTAAGATTTTGGAAGTTTTTCTTTTTTACATTGAAATAGCTAATCCACTAGAATTGATGATGGTATGAATTATGAAGTTGTGATCTACAATTTTTTAGTTATGTGGCTAGTTCGTTGTGTCACTTATTTTAATGATTTGTCCTTTCACCTCTGCCATTTACAAATTTCTGTGTATATGTGTGTGAGAGAGAGAGAAGAGATAGAATGTTAGGATTCTATTTAGTTGCAAGGAGTAGAAAATACTACTAGAGTGGCCCATCCACCAAAAATAGAAAAGTAGTTCAGGTTGACACAGTAATTCAGCAGTGTCATCAAAGGCCCGAGTACCTTATACATTATAGTTCTGCCATTCTTAACATTTTCCTCAGGCTTCTAAGATGACTGCCTAGCATTATATCGTGGTCAACACAGGAAGAAGGGAAAAAGCCTGATCTTTTGTGAGTATTTTTATTTTTTTGAGATGAGAAGTTTCTTTGAGGAATTCTGCCTAAATCTTACTGTGTAAAGCGTGACACATACCACCTTTAGCAAAAAAGGAAGGTAGGAATTGGAGTACTTAATTGAGCAAAGGAAAACATGAGAGAAAGGCACTGGAATGAGTAATGTGTGATTAACGTATCTGTCACAGTGGGCTGTCTGGGAATTGTACTTTTCTGTTGATCTGTATGTTTATTTCTGTACCAATAACATGTTGTCATACTGACTGTGACTTTAAAGTGTGTTTATGTGTGGTAGGGCGAGTCACCACACCCTCTTCTCCATTATTCCTTTTCTTTCAAGTACCTTAGTTACTGTTAACTTTTTTTAATGTTTTATGATTTTTTTTTATCAAGTACTACCTGCACATACCCAAAAACCTACTGGAAATTTTCAGTGGCATTGTGCAGGATTTATAGGTTAATTTGAGAATAATTAAAATCTTTATAATATTTCCTTTTTTAAATCTTCCATTTAGTCAGTCCATTTATGCAGGTCTTCTTTAATGCTTCCTTAAACTGATAGATTTAAAACATAATGATGACTAGAAAAGAGAGTGGAATCAATAACACATTAACTTTTACATCACATAAAAATGCAGCACATAAAATAATACTTACTTTACAAGAATTTCCACAGCAAAAGATACAGTCAAATGCATTAGGATGTTTTCCTATGGGTGCTATGGAAAGGGAATGGGCCAATGTTTATTTATAGGTCAATAGTTGAGAACCATTAACTCAAACTCCAGTAACAGAAAAATAAAGAAGTCCCACCACTTTTTAAAGTGTTGTTGTTATTGTTACTGACTTTTTTAATATTAATTTTGATTTGTAATTCTTTGCTGTTGGGATATAGAGATGTGTTTGTGTTATTGTATATTGATTCTGGTACCAGCATCCTTGTAAAATTCTTAGTATTTGTCTTTAAATTTTTCAGAATTTCTGCACAAGGAGTTATTAGCCCTCGAATAATAAGTTTATTTTTTCCTTTTGGCATATTGCACAGTAAAATTTGGGTAGAACTAATGATCATAAACATACTCGATTTGCTTTATTTTTTAGAGTCTGCATCCAGTTTTTCATAATTGAATATGAATTAAATAAGTTCCCTTCATTTCTTAGCTAAGTTTGTGTGTGTACATGTGTGTATTAGTGAATGGATTTTGCATCTATTATGATATGGTTGAGGTACGAACATAGTTTCTAAAGGTGCACCAATCTTAAAATTCATGGAATATGCTTAATATATAGTATCTTTTTTTTATGTGATTTGATTGTTTGCTATTATTTTGTCATTTTTTTAAAAATTTTTATTTAACATAACTGAGTGAAAATGTACATTCACGTATAAATTTACATGCCCACCTGTATGCAGCTTCCACTGCTCTCCCTGTCCGGTGACTGCACAGTATTCCTCTCTGCTCCATACATGTCTCATCCTCCCAACAACCTCCTTTCCCCTCCTCTCAGTCCACTCCCCTTCCTCTAGCCAGAGATCAGTGAGATGATATCCTGTAGATGTATAGAACCACAAAGTGCTTCCAATATATGGTCACTCTGCATTGCTAAGTCCAATCCATTCCTGTCCAAAGAGTGGACCTTTGTTATAATTTATGGGAAAGGGCAGCAGCCGGGGACCATGCTCTCAGAGGAACCCCAAAACCGCTGGACCATCAATTGAGGTCTTTTAGTGGAGATCTCATGATGCATCCCTTTTTATTCTTGTGTTGCCAGTGAGACTTCTCTCTGTGAGCGCCATCGTGGCTATCACTGGTGGTGGCTGGGCACCATTGGTTCTTCCGGTCCCAAGTCGATGTAGGCACCCACTCTTGTGGGTCTCCCTGTCATCTCGGTTGTCTTTACCACGTATCATTTTGGTCCTCGGTGAGCATCCGTTCCTGCTGAGTTGGGACGATTTGCTGTGTCCTCGGATGGCAGCTTGGCAGCTTTTAAGACCCCAGACACCACTCACCAATATGGGGTGCAAAGAGCTCTCTTAGCAAAACGCTAGTTGTGCCAATTGGCCTGGAATTCGCCTAAGAGCATGATCCCCCGCCCCCTGCACCAGCTACTCTGTCCTTGCAGTATTGAATTAAGATGGAAGGAGTACTCAAGTTATGCTGAAGTCCACTTAATGTTGTTCTTGTTTCTAATGTGTGCTATCACTGCTTTCTCCCAACTAGATTTCTATTAACTAAACTAAACCCTCCCCCCCCACCCTCCCTTCCTCCTCTTCTTCCCCTCCCTTGCAGCTGTCAAAGAATCTTTTGTTCTATACACAAGACTGTTTTTGAGGTCTCATCGTAGAGGTCTCATACAGTATTTGTCCCTTTGTCGCTGACTACTTTCACTCAACATAATGTCTTCCAGTTGAAACCAGGTTAGGAGATGTTTCCTGGAATCATCGTTGTTCTTTATCGTTGCGTAGTGCTCCATTGAGTATATATACCATAGTTTACCTATCCATTCTTCTATTGTTGGGCATCTGGGTTGATTCCATCTTTTTGCTATTGTGGACTGTGCTGCGGTAAACATTCTGGTGCATGTGTCCATTGGTGTGAAAGGCCTTGAATCTGTAGGATATATTCCAAGTAGTGGAATTACTGGGCCAAATGGTATATCGATATCCATTTTTTTAAGGAGGCACCAGATTGCCTTCCAAAGAGGCTGGACCATTTTGCAACCCTACCAACAGTGTAGGAGGGTTCCACTTTCTCCACAGCCTCTCCAGCATTTGTTGTTTTGTGTTTTCTGGATCATGGCCAATCTTGTTGGGGTGAGATGGTATCTCATTGTTGTCTTGATTTGAATTTCTTTAATAACTAAAGATCGTGAACATGTCCGCATGTGTTTTTTGGCTGCCTGGATCTCCTCTTTAGTGAAGTGTCTGTCCATCTCCTTTGCCCATCGCTTAATTGGATGGTTTATCTTCTTCTTATTGATCTTTTGTAGTATCTTATAGATTATGGAGATTAGGCGTCGGTCTGACATAGAGTTGCCAAATATTTTTTCCCATTCTGTGGGTATTCTTTTAATTCTATTAATAAAGTCTTTGGATGAGCAAAAGTGTTTGATTCTTAATAGTTCCCATTTATCTACTTTCTCTTCTGTTGATTGAGGTTTCTTTGACAGATTTTGGAGTCTGTCCTCATTGTGTATTAAAACTTCCATTGTTGTTCCTACCTTTTCTTGGATGAGCTTTATCATTTTAGGTTTGATATTTAGGTCTTTTATCCAGTTGGAGTTGGTTTTTGTATAAGGTGTAAGATATGGATCTTGATTCAGTTTATTCCAAATGGATAACCAATTTTGCCAGCATCATTTGTTGAAAATACTGTTTTTACCCCAGTATAATGTCTTAGGGCCTTTGTCGAATATCAACTGTTCATAGGCAGATGGTGGCATCTCTGGGGTCTCAATTCTGTTCCATTGATCGATCTTTCTGTTCTTGTACCAGTACCAGGCTGTTTTGACCACTGTGGCAGTGTAGTATGTTCTAAGGTTGGGTAATGAGAGGCCTCCCAGTGTGTTCTTCTTCTTTAGAAGTACCTTACTTATCCGGGGTTTCTTCCCTTTCCAAATGAAATTGGTGATTTGTTTCTCCATCTCATTAAAAAATGATGCTGGAACTTGTATTGGGATTGCATTATATAAATAAATTGCTTTGGGTAAAATAGACATTTTCATAATGTTAAGTCTTTCTATCCATGAGCAGGGTAGGTTTTTCCATTTATCTAAGTCTCTTTTAGTTTCTTGTAGTAAGGGCTTGTAGTTCTCTTTGTAAAGGTCTGTTGTTTCTCTGGTTAGATTAATTCCTAGATACTGTATCTTCTTAGGGGCTATCGTAAATGGTATTGATTTGATAATTTTCTCCTTAACAGTCTTGTTGTTGGTATAAAGGAATCCTACTGATTTACTTATGTTTATCTTATATCCTGAGACTTTGCTGAACTCTTCTATCAGTTTGAGGAGTTTATTTATAGATTCCTTGGGGTTCTCTGCATATACAATCATATCATCTGCGAACAGGGAGATTTTAACTTCCTCTTTGCCGATGCAGATGCCCTTTATTTCTTCGTCTTGTCTAATTGCTCTGGCCTAGCACAATGTTGAATAGAAGAGGTGAGAGTGGGCATCCTTGTCTAGTTTCTGATCTCAAGGGAAAGTCTTTCAGTCTCTCTCCATTCAGGATGATGTGGGCAACTGGCTTTGTATAAATGGCCCTTATTGTGTTGAGGAATTTGCCGTCTATGCCCATTTTCCTAAGAGTTTTTAGCATGAATGGGTGTTGGACTTTATCAAATGCCTTTTCTGCATCAATGGACAAAATCAGGTGATCCTTGTCTTTTGTGTTATTTATGTGGTTAATCACATTAATTGTTTTCCTGATGTTGAACCAGCCTTGCATCCCTGGTATGAATCCCACTTGGTCATGATGGATCATTTTCTTGATATGTTGTTGTATTCTGTTGGCAAGAATTTTGTTGAAGATTTTTGCATCTAGGTTCATGAGTGATATCGGTCTGTAGTTCTCTGTCTTTGTTGGATCTAGGTTCATGAGTGATATCGGTCTGTAGTTCTCTGTCTTTGTTGGATCTTTCCCTGGCTTAGATATCAGGGTTATGCTGGCTTCATAGAATGAGTTTGGGAGTACTCCATCCCTTTCTATACTGTGAAATATTTTCAGTAGTATTGGGGATAACTCTTCTCTAAATGCTTGGTAGAATTCTGCAGTGAAGCCATCTGGGCCCGGACTTTTTTTGGTTGGCAGTGTTTTGATGACCTTTTCAATCTCTTCCTTTGTGATGGGTTTATTAAGTTGTTCTGCTTCACGTTGTGATAATTTAGGTAGGTGGTATCAGTCAAGGAATTTTTCCATTTCCCCTAGGTTTTCAAATTTGTTAGAGTACGCTCTTTCATAGTATTCTGTTATGATATTTTTGATTTCTGTTGTATCTGTGGTCACAACTCCCTTCTCATTTCTAATTTGGGTTATTTGTTTCCTTTCCTGCTTTTCTTTCGTAAGTTTAGCCAGTGGTTTATCAATTTTGTTGATCTTTTCAAAAAACCAGCTTTTGGTCTTTTCAATTTTTTCAATTGTTTTTCTATTCTCTAATTCATTTAGCTCTGCTCTAATCTTTATGATCTCCTTTCTTCCGGTGCCCGAGGGGTTCCTCTGTTGTTCTCTTTCAACTTGTTCAAGCTGTAGAGTTAGTTCCTTGACTTGGTTTCTTTCTTCCTTCCCGATGTGTGCATTCATGGAGATAAACAGACCTCTGCGTACTGCTTTGGCTGTATCCCATAGGTTCTGGTAGGAAGTGTTTTCGTTCTCATTGGAATCCATGAATTTCTTGAATTCATCGTTGATTTCCTCTATAACCCATGTTTTTTTGAGCAAGATGTTGTTCAGTTTCCAAGAGTTCCACATTCTATCTCTGTTTTTTCTGCTATTGATTTCAACTTTGATGGCTTTATGATCTGAGAAGATGCTTTGCAGTAATTCACTGGTATGGATTTTGTTGAGCATTGCATTATGGCCTATCACGTGGTCAATTCTGGAGAATGTTCCATGTGCACTGGAGAAGAAGGTGTAGTTGTCTGCTCATGGGTGGAAAGTTCTGTATATATCAATGAGGTTTAGTTGGTTAATTGTGTCAATGAGGTGTTCTGTGTCTTTGCTGAGCTTTTTTCTAGATGATCTGTCTAGTAATGAAAGTGGAGTGTTAAAGTCTCCCACTATTATTGTGGAGTCATCTAACTCTCTTTTGAGCGTAATCAAAGTTTCTTCAACTTATTTAGGTGCTCTGGCAATAGGTGCATAAATATTTAATATAGTTAAGTCTTGCTTGTGTACTGAACCTTTCAGCAATAAATAGTAACCATCTTTGTCCATGATGGTGGATTTGACATTAAAATTGATTTTGTCTGAGATTAAAATTGCCACCCCTGCTCTTCTTTGTTCATTGTTAGCTTGATATATATTCTTCCATCCTTTAATTTTCAGTTTGTTCCTGTCTTTAGGTCTCAAGTGAGTTTCTTGTAGACAACATATGGATAGGTCGTGTCTTTTGATCCAAGATGACACTCGGTGTCTCTTTACTGGAGCATTCAGTCCATTCACATTCAATGTAATTATTGATAGGTTTTTGTTCACTGCTGCCATTGTGATATGTTTATTTTTATGTTGATGTTTTCTCTGTTGTTCTTATTAGTCTGTTCTGGGACACTCTTTTTTGTGAGTTGATTTTTCACCTTTTTCAGAGCTGGTTTTATAGTTGTTGAGACTCGTGTGTTAGATTTCTTGAAATGGTATGATACATCTTTGTTGTGCTTTACAGCTACCCCTATGAACCCCCTTAATAAACTATTTATAAACCCAATTTTAATTACTACCAGTCTTCTCATCTTCCTCTCCATCTGGAAGGACTATAATGACTGTAGTACATCCCTCTTTTATTATGATGACACCATAGTTTTCATGATGATCACTGAATTGCTTCTTTCCATATGAAAGCTGTGATTTACTTTGGAGCCTTCCCTAAATGAGTAGAGTATTGAGTAGTGTGTCATTCTAAAATATAAAGTTAGTGGTTTCGTTCTTCCAAGCCAAAGCCAAGAACTTCTTTCAGTATTTCTTGTAGTTTGCGTATGGTTTTTAGAAAGTCTCTGAGTTTCTGTTTATCTGGGAATGTCTTAATTTCTTTTTCGTATTTGAAACACAGTTTTGCAGGATATATAATTCTTGGTTTGAAGTTCTTCTCCTTCCAGGCTTTGAATGTGTCGTGCTACTGTCTCCATGCCAGCATGGTTTCTGCTGAGAAATCTGACGAGAGCCTACAGGGTTTCCCTCTGAATGTTAGCTTTGCCTTGAGTCTTGCTGCCTTTAAGAGTTGCTGCTTATGTTTCATTTTGTTAAGCTTGATTATAATATGTCTTGGAGTCTTTCTTTTGAGATGTATATTGGGTAGTGTACGATATGCATCTAAGATGTCTATATTCTCTTCCTTCATGATTTCTGGGAAGTTTTCTTTCAGCAGCTCAGCAACAGTACTCTCTGTGTTCTCAGATGTCTCACCCTGTTCAGGGACTCCAATTAATCGAAGGTTGTTACTCTTAATAGAGTCCCACATGCTTCTTAATTTTTCTTCATTTTTCTTGTTTCTTTTTTCTGATTTCTGCTCATAGACGCTGGCATCAGTAGCTCTGTCTTCCAAGTCAGAAATTCTTTTTTCCATTTGTTCCATTCTGTTTTGTTGGCTTTGCATGAAAGTTTCTATGTCTTTGATTTTCTTCTTGATCTGTTGGATTTCAGAGTACTGGTGTTCAGTCAGATCAAACAACTTGCTTAATTTTTCACTTTGTTCTGCTGCATTTTGTATAAGGTCTAGAAAGGGTCTGTATATAATCAATTTGTATTCACTTCCTGATGCTTTCATAAAAGTTTCTTCATCTGGAAAACTCCTTGGTTGCTTTGTTTGGGAGCCTTCTGAAGCCATGAGTGATTGCTTGTATGCCACAATTGTCTGTTGCTTTTTGGGTCCCATGTGAGTATATAGACGCTGGAAGAGGTACTGTGAGGATGGATTGCAAATGTTTCTCTAGGTTGTCTTCAAATGTAAAGCAAAAGGTATCTGATCAGTTCACAAGTCAGTTAGGTTGTCAGGTGTAGAGGTCCCTCTTCTCATCTGACAAAGTAAGTGCCACTATATCCAACCCCAGATGATAACAAACTAGTTCAGAATACAGCAATGCTACTGCCCTATTGGCCTCTACTGACAGGGCCTGGCCTTACCCAACACTGCGTCGAGTACTGGTTTTGTGATAGGAAAGCGCTCTCTTGTGGCCAGGCTCTGGCTCCCAGGCTAAGAATTAAGTCCAGCTGCAGCCCCCGTACCCAAGATGGCGTCCTCCACACAGGCAGCAGACAGAGAGGCCAAAGGTGCCGAGAGGTAGTGACTCCTCTGCTTCTGTTTCAGGGCCCCCAACGTAGGTAGCACTGTGCAAAATCACTACTTTTCTGTGGGAGAAGCGCTGTCCTGTTTGCAGGCGCTGGCTCCCAGGCTAAGAACGAGATCCCGCAAAAATCTCGGTACCAACATGGCGTCCTGCACCCTGACCATGGAGCTCCGCAGAAACCCCGCTAAGGCAGCTACAAAACGCAAGGCTCAGCGTGGCTAGATTAACAGATTCCCGAGCCTGGCTCTCAGAACATGGGAATTTCGCCTGCCTATCCCCTCAGCAGCGCGTCTGAGTCCAGCCGCCAGACAAGACCCAGTTCCCCCCGCCAGCCGAGACCGAGGAAAAAAAAAGTCAAAATGGTGCGTTTACCTTCCGTCCGTGAGAGCCGGGGCTAGCCAGGAGCGGGAGTCAGCGAAAGAGAGGAGGTTTTTCGCTGAGTGGTATGAAGTCCCAATTAACAGCTCTGTGCCGTGTCCTGAGGCTGATTAGGTGCTCAGAAGGCTCTGTTTGATTGTCAATTCAGGTCTTGGTTTCCAGAGGGATAGAAAGAGACGTGGGCTTAGTCTGCCAGCTTGACTCCGCCTATTTTGTCATTTTTAAAAGTCACGTTTATCAGTGAGGCAAGTCTTTGTCATTTCTGTTGTTGTTCTTGTGTGATTTTCGTCTTGTAAAATGAGTTAGGTAATATTCTGTTCCTAATTTTGATTGAGAATATTCTAAGACTCAATAGACTGCATCTGAAAAACTGCAGGACAATCCTGAACAAATTACTCATCTTTTTAAACCTTCACTTCCCCTGGAGCCCTGGTGGCACAATGATAAGAGCTGGGCTGCTAACTGAAAGATTAGCAGTTCAGATCCACTAGCCATTCCTTGAAACACTATGAGGCAGTACTGTTCCGTCCTGTAGGGTTCTGTGAGTCAAAAATCGACTTGATAGCCATGAGTTTGATTTTGTGTTGGTTTATAGATGAAATGGAGATGATAAGAAGAGTATCCATATCATAGAGTTGTTGGAATAATTAATTGAAGACCTCCATTTAAATATTTAGGTCATTGGTGATATATAGGAAGTACATTAAAAATACACATACTGCAGTATTATTCAGTCCCTTTTCATATGTACATATACGTAGTTGCTCTTCTTGGGAGACAGGTTACATTTTTTTTTTATTAAATAAAAAATGAAAGTGTGCTTACCTTGTGCTTACAATATTGGGCTAAGGTAGGAGGAGTACACAAATTGTGTCGAAGTCCCATTAACATTGATCTTCTCACTAATGTGTATTGTCACCAATTTCAGGTAACCAAGTCTCTAACTATTATCTAATCTAAACCCTCCCCACCCGCCCTCCCGCTCTCCTACCCTCCCCATGTGCCCTCCAGCCCTCCCACCCTCCTCACCCTTGTAGCCGTCAAAGATTCTTTTCTGTTATGTATGGGTATGCTTTTAAGTTTTTATCATAGGGGTCTCATATAATAATTGTCCTACTGTTGCTGATTAATTTCACTCAACATAGTGTCCTCCAGTCTCAGGTCTCAGGGGACATGACCTCACTAATTGGCTTGAAACTTACTTGTTCTGGTTTAGTCAGAGGAGCTAGCAACAGGCAGATCAAAACAAGTCTCTTTAAATTATCAAACTTTAATTCATTTTAGAATAAGTTGAGCACAACCTCATGGAAGGTCCTATGTGAAATACAAGCAAGCATGAGACCCAGCAAAGGAAATACTGAATTGAACTCATTTGAACAAGGAAGCACCAAAGTAAGAATGAGGTTCAAAATTTCACTAAAGCAATTATCAGAGCCTTGATCAAACCTGTGTTTAAGGATATGCTAGCTTATTTATTCCCAATGGGGGTGATTTTCTACCTCCCAGGAAATGTATAGCAACTCCTAATTATGGATAAAATCGAGAAGAATGGTAATTCCAGGACACTCAATTGTGGTCATATGGAACCTGTCCGTAGACCAAGAGGAAGTTACACAGACAGAACAAAGGGATACTCTGTGGTTTAAGAATCAGAAAAGGTGTGTGTCAAGATTGTATCCTGTCGGGATACTTGTTTGATCTGTATGTTGATCAGATAATTTGAGAAGCCAGACCACTGAAGAAGAACGTGACATCAGGACTGGAGGAATGCTCCTAACAGCCTGTAATACGGAGATGATACAAACATGCTTACTGAAAGTGAAGCACTTACTAATGATGATCAAACACTACAACCTACAAACAGAAATCTAACTGGACCAATAAGCAGTGTTATGATAAATTGAGAAAATATTGAAATTGTTAAGTGTTTCATTTTATTTCGATCCACATTCAGTGCCCATGGAAGCAGCAGTCAAGAAATCATAGAATAGAGTGAGCCAATATGGTGCTATAGCAGAAGTACCATGTTGTCCCTTCATAGCAAAGACCTGAAAAACTAAGTAAAACAGATTTATTCCTAGGTACTTAATCTTCTTAAGGGCTGTAGTAAATGGTATTGATTTGATGATTTCTTCCTTAATAATCTCATTGGTATAAAGGATTCCTGCTGTTTTACTTATGTTTATCTTGTATCCTGAGACTTTGCTGAACTCTTCTATCAGTCTGAGTAGTTTCCTTATGGATTCTTTAGGATTCTCTGCATATATAATTGTATCATCTACAGCCAGTGAGCTTTTCAGTTCTGCTTTGCCGACGCAGATGCCCTTTATTTCTTGGCCTTGTCTAATTGCTCTGGCTAGAACTTTAGTAGAATGTTGAATAGGAGAGGTGAGAGTGGGCATCCTTGTCTAGTTCCTGTTCTCAAGGGAAACTTTCAGTCTCTCTCCATTCAGGATGACGTAGGCAGTTGGCTTTGTATAAATGGCCCTTATTGCACTGAGGAATTTGGTGAGAGTTTTTAGCATGAATGGGTGTTTGACTTTATCAGATGCCTTTTCTGCATCAACAGAAAAGATCAGGTGATTCTTGTCTTTTGTGACATTTATGTGATTAATCACATTAATTGTTTTTCTCATGTTGAAGGAACCTTGCATCCCTGGTATGAATCCCACTTGGTCATGATGGGTTATTTTTTCGATATGTTGTTGTATTCTATTGGCAAGAATTTTCTTGAAGATTTTTGCATTTAGGTTCATGAGTGATATTGGTCTGCAGTTCTCCTTTTTTGTTCGGTCTTTCCCTGGCTTTGGTACCAGGGTTATGCTGGCTTCATAGAATGAATTTGGGAGTATGCCATCCCTTTCTAGACTGTGAAATAGTCTTAGCAGTATTGGAGATAACTCTTCTCTAAAAGCTTGGTAGAATTCTGTGGTGGAGCCATCTGGGCCCAAACTTTTTTCTGTTGGTAGTTCTTGGATGACTTTTTCAATCTCTTCCTTTGTGATGGGCTTATTAAATTGTTCTGCTTCACCTTGTGATAATTTTAGTAGGTGATACAAAACAGTGAATTTGTCTATTTCCTCTAGGTTTTCAAATTTGTTACAGTACGGTTTTTCACAGTATTCTATTATGATACTTTGGATTTCTGTTGGCTCCATTATGACAACTCCCCTCTCACTTCTTATTTGGATTATTTGTTTCCTTCCTGTTGTTCTTTAGTAAGTTTAGCCATGGGTTTGTCAATTTTGTTGATGTTTTCAAAAAACCAGCTATTGGTCTTTTCAATTTTTTCAATTGTTTTTCTCTTCTCCAATTCATTTTGCTCTGTTCTGGTCTTTATGATCTATTTTCTTCTGGTGCCTGAGGGGTTCCTCTGTTGTTCTCTCTCTGCTTGTTCAAGCTGTAGGGTCAGTTCTTTGATTTGGTTTCTTTCTTCCTTCCAGATGTGTGCATCTATGGAGATAAATAGATCTCTGAGCACTGCTTTGGCTGTATCCCATAGGTTCTGAGAATCCATGAATTTCTTTATTTCATCCTTGATTTCTTGTATAATCCATGGGTGTTTGAGCAAGATGTTGTTTAGTTTCCATGAGTTCCACTTTCTTTCTGTATTTTTTCTGCTATTGATTTTGACTTTTATGGCTTTATGATTTGAGAAGATGTTTTGCATTAATTCGATGGTATGGATTTTGTTGAGAGTTGCTTTATGTCCCAACACATGGTCTGTTATGGAGAATATTCCATGTGCAGTGGAGAAGAAGGTGTAGTTGTCTGCTGATGGATAGAAAGTTCTGTATATGTGGATAAGTCTAGTTGGTGTATTGTGACAATAAGGTCTTCTGTGTCTATCCAATATTGAGAGCAGAGTGTTGAGATGTCCCACTATTATTGTGGAGTGACCTATCTCATTTTTGAGATAGTCAGTGTTTCTTCAATGTATTTGGGTGCTCTGATATTAGCCAGCCATGTGCTGTCGAGTCAGATCTGACTCATCGTCGGCATTTCAAATCTACCAGGCACTCTTTGAATACTCTACAGGGCAGTTCTACTCTGGCCTGTAGGATCATCATGAGCTCTGATATTAGGTGCATAAATATTTGACATTGTTAAGCCCTGTTGGTTTATTGAACCTTTCAGCAATAAATAGTATCCATCCTTGTCCACGATGGTGGATTTTACATTAAAATCTTTTTTCTCTGAGATTAGAATTGCCACACCTGCTCTTCTTTGTTCATTATTAGCTTGGTATATATTCTTCCATCCTTTAACTTTGAGTTTATTCATATCCTTAAGTCTAAGGTGAGTTTCTTGTAGACAACATATGGATGGGTCCTGTCTTTTGATCCAAGATGTAACCCGATGTCTCTTTAATGGAGCATTCAGTCCATTCACATTCAGTGTGGTTATTGATAGGTATGTGTTCAGTGCTGCCATTGTGATATGTTTATTTGTGTGTTGATGTGTTCTCTGTTGTTCTTATTAATCTGTTCTGAGACATTCTTCTTCATGAGTTGATTTTTTACCTTTTTCAGGGTTGGTTTTGTGGTTGCTGAGACTCCTATATTACATTTCTTGATTTGATATGTTGCATCTTTATTGTGCTAGCCCTGTGGTCCCCCTTGATAAACTATGTATAAACCCAATTTTAATTACTATCACTCTTATTAATTTCCTTTCCATTTGGAAGGACTATAACGACTGTAGTACATCCTTCTTTTTAATGCAATGACATCATAGTTTTCATGATATGATCACTGGATGATTTCTTTCACTATTATAGCTTTGACTGAGTTTGGAGCCTTCCCTAACTTAGTAGGATTCTGGGTGATATGGCCTATATTTGCTTTTAAAATATAAAGTTAGTGGTTTTGTTCTTCTAAGCTGAGAGATTCTTTCAGTATTTCTTGGGGGTTTGGTTTGGTTTTTACAGCCTCTGAGTTTCTGTTTATCTGTGAATGTGTTGATTTCATTTTCATATCTGAAAGACAGTTTTGCAGAATATATAATTCTTGGTTGGAAGTTCTTCTCCTTCAGTGTGTCATGCCACTGCTTTGAATGTTTCATGCCATTGTCTTCACGCAGTGTTTTTTCTGCTGAGAAATCTGATGAAAGCCTACAGGGTTTCCCTCTGAATGTTAGCTTTGCTTTGAGTCTTGCTGCCTTTAAGAGTTTCTGTGTATTTTTCGTTTTGTTACGCTTGATTATAATGTCGTGGGGTCTTCCTTTTGAGATCTATATTGAGTGGTGTTCAGTATACATCTTGGATATCAATATTCTCTTCTTTCGTAATTTCTGGGATGTTTTCTGTCAGCAGCACAGCAACAATACTCTCTGTGTTCTCAGGTGTCTCTCCCTGTTCAGGAACTCCAATTAATCCTAGATTGTTTCTCTTAATAGGGTCCCACATGCTTCTTAATGTTTCTTCATTCTTCTTGTTTCTTTTTTCTGATTTCTCCTCATAGATGCTGGAGTCAGTAGCTCTGTCTTCCAAATCAGAAAGTCCCTTTTCCATTTGTTCCATTCTGTTTTCTTGGCTTTGAATTGAAGTTTCTATGTCTTTGATTTTATTCTTGATCTGTCAGATTTCAGAGTACTGGTGTTCCATCAGATTGAACAGCTTGCTTAATTTTTCATTTTACTCTGCTGCATTTTGTATAAGGTCTAGGAGGGCTCTCTGTATAATCTTTTTGTATTCACCTTCCAGTAGTTTCAGAAAAGCTTCTTCATTTGCGAAGTTGTGAGGCACTTTCTTTTGGGGGCCTTCTGAAGCCATGGGTGATTTCTTGGTTATGGTTTTCTCCAGAGTGTGTTGCTTTTTAGACATCATGTGAGTCAGTAGAGGCTGGAAGAGGTGCTGTGAGGATGGATCACAGTTGTTTCTCTAGTCCATCTTAAAATGAGAGGTAAAAAGTTTCAGACAACTTCCAAAGTCAGTCAGGTTTTCAGGTATATAGGTCCCACTTCCCTGCTGGCAAAGTAAGCACCTCTATATCAAACCGTAGATGTTATAAACTAGCTCAAAATACAGAAAGACTACTGCCCTGCTGGCCTCTGCTGTTGGGCCCCAGCTGTAGGTGACGCTGTATAGAATACTGCTTTTCTGCCAGAAAAGCACTCTCCTCCAGGCAGGCGCTGCCTCCCAGCCTAGGAGTTAGGTCCAGCTGAGGCTTTCATATGGATATTTCCACCTCCCAGTGGAACAAGATGCTGCCCTGCACAGGCTCGCCACCTGGCTGGGTCCAGGCTATTCTATGGTGGAGGTGGAAAGAGAAGCCAAAGGTGCTGAGATACACAGAGTCCAAAGCTAGACTCTCAAAGTATTGCCAACATGCACAGAGTTCACAGCCTCTATTGCCAGACCCCAGCCATAAGTGACACTGTGTAAAATACTGCTTTTCTGCTGGAAAAGCGCTCTCCCCCAGGCAGGTACTGCCTCCCAGCCTAGGAATTAAGTCCACCTGGGGCCTCCATTTGGGTATCTCTGCCTCCCAATGGTTCAAGATGATGTCCCGCACAAGCTCGCTGCCTGGCATGGTCCAGGCTCCTCTATTGTGGAGGCCAAAAGAGACGCTAAAGTTTCTGAGGTGCACAGAGTCCAAAGCCAGGCTCTCAAAGTATGGCAATTTTGCTTGCCAACCCACCAGCAGTGTGTCTGAGATTAGCTACTAGTCAAGTCCCAGCTCCATCTACCGGTTAAGACAGAAAAAATATTAAAATGATGTGTTACCTTCCTTGACAGCACTTGGCTTGGCTTGGCTACCTTTGGTCTGTGCCAGCCCGCACTCCCCAAGAGTGGGGTCTGCGAAAGAGAGGAGGTGTTCAGTTCAGTGGTATGAAGTCCAAATTAACAGCATTATGCTGTGTCCTAGGGCTCATTAGGTATCTGGAAGGCTCCATTTAATTATCAGTTCACGTCTTCGTTTCCAGAGGGATTTAGGGAGAAGTGTGTTTATTCCACCATCTTGACTTCCCCATGATACTTTCTTAAAAAACTAGAAATAGAAGTACCATATGATCTAGCATTCACATCCCTAGGGATATGTCCTAGAGAAATAACAGCCATCATGTAGAGAAATATGCACACCCATATTCACTGCAGTGTTCACAATCCAAAAAGACAGAAACAACCCAGATGCCCATCAACAAATGAATGGATAAATAAACTGTGATACATACATATATACAGTGGAATACTATGAAATGGTAAATTAAAAAAGAAAAAGGATGTATCTGTGGAGCATATCATAACCTGTGTGAAAATGGAGGGTATTATGCTGAGTAAAATAAGTCCGTCACAAAAGGATAAATATTGCATGAGAGCACTATTATAAAAACTCATGTAAAGGTTTACATACAAAAAGAAGCCATCTTTGATGGTTATGAGAGGTGGGAGGGATGGGGGTAGAAAAATACTAAATAGATAAGTGGTAACCCTGGTGAAGGGTGAGACAGTACACAGTACTGGGTAAGCCAACACAGCTTGTCCAAGACAAGTCATGGAAGCTCCTTAGACACATCTAAACTCCCAGAGGGATCAAATTACTGTCCTGAGGGCTGTAGGGTCCATGGTCTCAGGGAACATCTAGCCCAACTGACATAATATAGTTTATAAAGAAAATGTTCTAAATTCTACTTTGGTAATTAGTGTCTGAGGTCTTAAAAGCTTGTGAGTGGCCATCTAAGATACTCCACTGGTCTTACCTTGTCTGGAGCAAGCGAGAATGAAGAAAATGAAAGATACCAGGAGGAGATTAGTACAAATGACTAATGGACCACAAGTAATACTTCCTCTGCCGTGCTGAGTCCAGCGCAACTAGATGATGCATAGCTGCCACTCCCAACACTTCTGATCACAATAAGGGGTCCAGGAAACAGCTAGATAAAAGTGCAGAACAAAATTCTCTTTCTCAAAAGTCAAAATAAAAAAGACTACACTTGTTGGTCTGATAGAGACTAATGAAGTTACTCCTGAGGTTTACTCTTCACCCAAAAGTCAGACAGGTCTATGTAACAAAATGAGACTAAATGGGTACACAAGCCCAGGGCAAGGACAAGAATACAGAAAAGGAGAAGAATCCAACCTCAAGAACGGAAAAGTGATGACATGCCATGGGGTTGGCAATCAGTGTCACAAAACAATATGTGCATTTATTGTTTAATGAGAAGCTGGTTCTGTAAACCTTCGTCTAAAGTGCCATGAAGAAGAAAAAACAGATTAAGGAAAGGAGGGAAGGAGGGAACAATACAAGGAGGAAGGCATAGAAGGAGGGAGGAAGAAATAGAATGTAGGGAAGCAATAAGGGAAATATGTTTTAAAATTCAGTATACTGGAGCATGTTGTGATAGATGCTATTTTTTTCAAATGTAGCTTGATTTTTTTTAGAAGTAGAAAAATTCAAGTATCTGCACCACGTAGTCATGAGTTGACAACTTTGTATATCTGAAAGTTCTTTGAAACAAAAGGTATCTGCAGTGCTAATTGGACAATGTCTCTTGTATTTTAAGATTTAACAGAAGTAAACATTGGCAAACAAAGAGTACTTTAAATTTGTCCAATTTAGATGTGATTGATCGTTGATGCTGTGGGAATGTCTTATTTATGGATCAACCATTTGGTGGCTTAACTGTACACACTGCAGCTTTTGTAAATTATTTACTTTAGACTATTTCTCAAGATTTTGTAACAAAGTCTTCATATCTGAAACAGATTTTTATTTCTACTTCTCCATTGAGAAACAAATATCAAACAATATACTGCATCATGCAAATATGCTGTAAAAGACCTCTTTAAAGTATTCAAAAGCAAAGATGCCACTTTTGAGGACTAAGGTAAGGTATACCTGACCAAAGCCATGGTCTTTTCAGTTTTCTCATATGCATGCAAAAGCTGGACAATGAACAGGGAAGACTGAAGAATTGATGTATCTGAATTATGTCTTGTCAAAGAATATTAACATATCATGGACCACCAGAAGAATTACCAAGTCCATCTTGGAAGAAGTACAGCCAGAATGTTCCTTAGAAATGGAGATGGTGAGACTTCATCTTATGTACTTAAGATGTGTTTTCAGGAGCAACCCTTTCATGCTTGCTAAAGGTGAGGGTAAGTGAAACAGAGGAAGACCTTCAATAAGATGAATTGACAGTGATTGCAAAAATGGGTTCAAACATAGCAACAATTGTGAGGGTGGTGCAGGACCAGGCACTGTTCTATTGTGCACAGGGTTGATGTGAGTCAGAGTCAATTCAACAGTACCAAACAGTAGCAGTGCTAGAGGTGTCTTTGGTTGTCATAGTAACTTAATTGTTCTAAGTGCTACATACCTCAGTGCCGAATATCACTGTGGTCACCTTCAGAGCTTCTGCTTGGGAAGCTGTGTGTTGATGTCAGCACCTACTTCACCCTTCAAAGCAATTTTGAAACTCTGAAATGGACATTGTGCATGTTTGTATGGTGGCAAGTTCGTGAACTTAATTATATGGTTGCCCATGAGAGTTTTTAGCCAGTAAACAAATAACTGTGTATAACACCCTCCCTACTTACCTGATCAGGACCCCAATAATTTTTTCTTTACCCAAAGATAAAGGAAATATTGAAAGAAAGACATTTTGATTACATTGAGGACATCGATGGTAAAACAATGACAGCTCTGATGGCCATTCTAGAAAAAGAGTTCCAAAATTGCTTTGAAAGATGGGCTAGGCACTGGCATCAGTGCATAACTTCCCAAGGGGAGTATTTTGAAGGTGACCATAGTGATATTTAGCAGTGAAGTATGTACCACTTTTTCTAGGATGAGTTCGTGAACTTAATTGGTAGTCCTTGCATGTTGAGAATGTGGTACTGTTGGCACCTAGGAAGCAGAAGCCAGGGATACGGCAGAACATCATACAATACACAGGAAAGTCCCCGTAACAAAGAATTATCCTATCCAAATGTCAATACTGGTAACTTAAAAAAAAAAGAAAGAAAGAAAACACCCTGTATACAGCAAAGTGCTGCATAAATATAGCATCTTCATGTATCTTTCTGGTTTCTTTGTTCAAAATTCCATAATTGTGGCTCCATCTGAAAGCCCCATCCCTAGAGATTCTGTGAATTGGCAGAACCTTCTATCCTGAGTCTTTAAACAGTCTAGTGAATCTGATACATTGTTATTCTGACTCATAACAATCCTGTGCACAACAGAATGAAACTACCCAGTCCTGTGCATACCCACAGCTGTTATGCTTAGGCCCATTGTTGCAGCCACTGTGTCAATCCTTCTCCTTGAGGAATGTCTTCCTCTTTTTCGCTTACCCTCCACTTTACTAAACATGATGTATGATCCCTCCTGACAACATGTCCAAAGTATGTAAGATGCAGTGTCATCATTCTAGCTTCCAAAGAGCATTCTGGTTGTACTTTCTTCCAGAACAGACCTGTTTGTTCTTCTGGCAGCCCATGGTACATTCAGTATTCTTCAGTAACACATAGTTCTAAGGAACCAATTGTTCTTTCTTCCTTCTTCATTGTCCAGCTTTCACATGCATGGGATACAATTGAAAATCCTCAGACTTGAGACAGGCATACCTTAGTCTTCAAAGTAACTTCTTTATTTTTCAACACTTTAAATAGGTTTTTTACAGTAGATTTTCCCAGTGCACTGTGTCTTTTGATTTTTTGACTGCTGCTTCCATGGGCGTTGATTTGAAACCAAGTGAAATGAAATCCTTGACAATCTCAGTCCTTTTTCCATTTATCATGATGTTGCTTACTGGATTCAGTTGTGATGATTTTTGTTTTCTTGATGTTCAGGTGCATTCTGTACTAAAGACTGTAGTCTTTGATTTTCATCAGTAAGTGTTTCAAATTCTCTTGACTTTCAGCAAGCAAGCTTATGTTGTCTGTATAACACAGGTTGTAGTGAGTCTTCAATCCTAATGACTTGTTTTTCTTCCTATAGTGTAGCTTCTGGGATTATTTGCTGGGCATACTGATTGAAAAGGTATGGTGAAAGGTTGCAACCTTGATGCACACCTTTCCAGACTTTAAACCGTAAAGTGTCTCCTTGTTCAGTTAAATGACTGTCTCTTGATCCATGTACATATTCCTCACGAGTACTTTTAAGTATTCTGGAATTCCTATTTTCCACAATGTTATCCATAATTTGTTATGATCCACAAAGTCACACACCTTCGCATAGTCAATAAAATAGAGGTAAACATCTTTATGGTACTTTCTGCTGTCAGCCAAGATCCACGTGAGTGGTTATAAAAACAGTGTCTGACTTCATGAGATAGAGAGAAAAATCACCATCTTCATTGGCCCAAAGCTGATTCCTATGAAGTAGAGGCCAGATATACCTCCTATCTCCAACTTTTTAACCAATTCTCACACTAGGTGTCCTTCTCACAGCACTCTTTAGTCCTCTGCTGGGTTCAATAATTCTTTGTGGTGCACATGCAGAACTCACAGACAATACTCATGATTGTGGGACAGAAGTAACATGTTACAATTCAGACTGAGGAACAGCTCAGGAGACAGTTCTACATTCAGGACAGCCTCTTTTCACTCATGCTTACAGGTGTGCTCGCTCTGATCTCTGCGTTTCAGCCCTCGCTCCCTTAGGCCTAGCCTCTGCCATGCACAGGCAAGTGTTGCAAAGCTCTTTAGCTCTGTTGTTAAGTGCCCACAGGAACCACACTCCATCAGCAAGTGTTGTCCTGAGAGCACTCAGGTCTTTCAATCACCGATGGCCATACCCATTGCAACCACCTTACTCTGGGCTGTGAGTTCTACTGCACTATCTCACTCCTATTTCAGGATTCTGCTGCCACCACTTCTCACCATCTTTCACCGTCTCCAATATTACAGCCTTTTTTCTGTCTCCCGGGTCTAGGAAGTTCTCAGCATAGGGACCCTGGGTCTAACAGCTGAACTACTGTGTCTTTTTCTTGGTGGTAGTGAACTCATCCCCTTGCTCTGGGATTGACTGTCTTTTATAAGCCTAAAGCAAAGAAAACAAGCAAACTCATTGCCGTGGAATCAATTCAAACTCTTAATGACCATGTAGGACAGAGTAGAACTGCCCTACAGGATTTCAAAGGACCACCTGATAGATTCAAACTGCTAGTCTTTTAGTTATCAGCCGAAGTTCTCAACCATTGTGCCTCAGGGTTTTCTTTATAAGCCTAACAGGAGGTAAAATAGACCAATTCTTGTTAGGATTCCAGATACCTTATTTACATGGTCCTACCCCTCCAGAGTGTGCCACGTACCTATTTGCATTATTAACAAACTATCCAGTCTCCTTGGTGGGCCACAAGAGCCTCATTTGCATAGTTTTCCCTAGTCATTCCATGCTAGTTACAAGACCATGGCAAAAAAGGCCATATAAAAGCAACTCATCATACCACAGTGGTCATATACCAGTGTGTATATAGGGGACAGAGTCAATCAATAGGAGCATCATAGTATTATTTAGCTCTGTTGTTAAATGCCCACAGGAACCACACTCCATCAGCAAGCGTTGTCCTGAGACAACGTCAAGCACATAGAGGGCAAAGAGAAAAAAAAAAGGGTAGAGCAGCAACAAAAGTGTTTGCACTCCTAAGTTTTGGATGCAGGAACAGCCAGGCTGCCACTGATATGGTGGTCACAGTGATCTCTGAAGTCACCTGTCCTACATGGCAGTGTTTTCTTGCCGCAGTTATGTGCACAACACGGCTGAATGGTTTCTGTCATTTTAAAGCACTTTGCTCCCAGCCACCCACATCTTCAGGGTCACTTCAGTGGTGATGATCTGCCATTATTTTAGACAGACTGAAAACAAGGTTGAGTGCTATGAATTAAATTTTTAGTACCAGTCAAAAATTCATTTATTGCACTCTTGGTTATAGTTTAGGTTAACAATACTTGGAGGAAATTGCACATCAAGTTTTACCCTGTTTGCCAAATTGTTCACTAAGAGCTCTCTTCTCTGACAGATTTCTGTTGTACATGATTTCTGGCTTTTGTAGATTTTGCTATAGATAGTTTTAACCCAGTACTTACTGTCTTAGCTATCTAGTGCTGCTGCAACAAAAATACCGTGAATAGATAGCATTAACGAGCAGAAGTTTATACTCTCACAGTTTCCAAAACCAAACCAAACCCAGCGCTGTCAAGTTGAATCCAAATAATAATGACCCTGAAGGATAAAGTAGAACTAACCCATAGAGTTTTCAAGGAGCACCTGGTGGACTCATACTGCTGACATTTTGGTTGGCAACTGTAGCTCTGAACCACAGTGCCACCACGGTTTCCAACTCACACCTTGGGAGGCTAGAAATCAGAAGTCAGTGGGTCGGCTCCAAGGGAAGGCTTTTTTTTTTTTTTTTTTTTTTTTCCTGTCTCTGGGGAAAGATCCTTGCCATCAGTCTTCCCTGGTCTAGGAGCTTTGCACTTTTTGCACTTCAGGGACCCCAAATCCAAAGGATGTGCTCTGCTCCAGGCTCTTCTTGCTTGTTTGTAATAAGGTCCCTATTCTCTCTGCTTGTCTCTTTTATATCTCAAAAGAGATTGATCAGAGATAGAGTCTAATCCTGTAAATTGAGTCCTGCCTCATTAACATAACTGTTTCTAATCCTGCCTTATTGTCATCATAAAAACCTCACCAAAGTTTTTGCCATTGAATTGATTTCAATTCAGTGACCCTATTGGACAACATAAAACTGCCCAGTAGAGTTTCTAAGAAATGCCTGGTGTATTTGAACTGCCTGCCTTTTGATTAACAGCACTAGCACTTAACCACTGCACCACCAGAGCTTCTCATTAACATCGTAAAACTGAAGAAACCAAACCCATTGCCACTGAATCAGTTTCAACTCATGGCAACCTTATAGGGCAGAGCAGAACTTCCCCATAGAGTTTTCAGGGAGTGCTTGGTGGATTCAAACTGCCAACCTTTTGGTTAGCAGCTGTAGTACTTAACCACTGCACCACCAGGGTTTCTATTGGTATCACAGAGGTTAGAATTTACAACACATGGAATAATCACGTCACAAAACCATAGACAGGCACACAGTACTGAGAATCATGGTGTCTTAGTCATCTGCTGATACAGTAACAGATTTCACAAGTGGATGGCTTTAAAAAGAGAAATTTTATTTTGTCCCAGTTTTGTAGACTAAACGTCCAAATTTAGAGCATCAGTTCCAGGGTAAGACTTTCTCTCTATTGACTCCAGAGAATGGTCTTTGTTGTCTGTTTCCCCCTGGACTGGGAGCTTATGAAGCACAGGTACCTCAGTCCTTTCCAAAGGATGCACTCTGGTCCTGGCACTGCTTCTTCATGGTATGAGGTCCCCAAATCACTGCTTGCTTCCTTTTCCTCTACATCCAAAGAGATTGCCTCAAGGCACAGTATAGTCTTACACACTTGAGTCCTACCTTACCAATACAACTGCCACCCACCCTCCCTCATTAACATCATAAAGGCAGGATTTACAGGAGGAACATGATACAATACTGGGAATCATGATTGTAATGGATTGAACTTTGTCCACCCAAAATGTGTGTAGCCATTTGGCTGGGCCATCATCCCCAATATTTTGTGATTTTCCTATGCTGTATATCCTAATCTCTGCCTATGGCTCACAGATATGATGATTACATTAAAAGAGGATTGGGATGGGACTGCAACATCCTTGCTAAGGCAGTTGTGCTAGAATGTGGCTTGCATCACCTTTTATTCTTTCATCCTTTGGGAGATGAAGAGAGGGAAGCAAGCAGAGATTTAGGAACCTCACACCATCCAGAAAGCAACACCGGGAGAAGATGCTCCCTGACCAAAGACTGATACAACTCAAAGACTTTCCTCCAGAGCTGACAGAGGAAAAGAACTTCCCCTGCAGCAGACATGCTGAATTTGGACTTGTAGCCTACCAGACTGTGTAAGAATAAACTTTACTTGCTAAAGCCATCTACTTTGTGGTATTTCTGTTAGAGCAGCACTATAGGACTAAAACAACAACCTAGTCAAATGACTGCACTCATTTTTGAGGGTACCCAGTTCAATCTAAGAAATATGACCTAGCAGTTCACACACCTTCTTGTGTAGGACACAATTCAATTCATAACACTTACGTGGCAATTACAATTTTCCAGGGCTTGTTCTTAGTACTTTAAGCCTAGTAAATGATTTATTTTTTTTAAAAAAGCCCATGAGGTAGGTGCTATTACTATCCTCATTTGTTATATGAGGAAACAGAGGCAGAGGGGAATAAGTAATTTTCCCCTGCTTATGTGCTTATTACTCCACCCAGATGTTCTGGTTATAGAGTCCATGCTCTAAGCCGTTTGGTTAAACAACCTCTCAAATGTATCAGTCTAAGAACTCTGTGATTGTAGACTCACACTGACAGAGTGCTCAGTGTTTAAAGAGTTTCGTGTCAAATGCTTTTCAGTCAATGTTCTACTTTTACTCATCTTTGCAAACATCTGAAGAACCTTAATGCTACTGAATGTTAAATATCTGCTTGTAGGTGGTCCCCCCATTGGAGCCCACAGAAAACTTCTTTTTGGAGATTGAATTATGATTTTCTTGAGATGAGTATATGAGAGAAAGGAAGGAAAATAAGGGAGGAAAGGGAGGGAGAGATATTGATTGTACAATATGAAAGTAATTATAGATTGTCAAACATACCATTGGACTGTTTGAACTATTGTATTAATTCCACATTACCACATATTGGATTATTCATACATGTTTCCAAGTTTCATTTTTGTGTTCTCTTTCAGCTCAGTCATTGGTCATTGACTGTAGGATAAAGCCAGAGAGAAGTTAGAGTCAGGAACTGATGTTAGTGTCTATAAGTGAATTTTGATTGTGTCACAATCAAGTAAAAAGAACCTTGATTTCTCATCTGGTATTATCTGATCCTTTTATTAACATTTGTATTTGCTGACTGTATTAATAAGGTAGTCATTGCAATTGATTACCTTTCTTTGTCTGTTTTTCATCTGAGAGAAAAATGTAGCTAAAAGATAGTTCTTAATATTCAAGCCACACAGTTGTCATTTCCACCATAATTAATTAAGTAGTTACATATTCTTTGGGAACCAGGTTAGCAATTTTCATACAGTTTACCTTTGAGCATTTATTTTTGGTTTGTTTATTTGGCTTAGTGTTAGGTGGTTTAAAATTTTAAATATATTTAATGTCTCATAAAACAGGTTTTTTTTTTAAATTAAGAATTCATTTTGAAGATTTCAGTGTGAAATGGTTTGCCATAAGCCTTTTGGCAGAACTAAATAGAAGAGTGATTTTACAAAAAAGTGACATTCAATAATTGGGATGCTGATAACAGTGACAATTAAGACTACAGATTGTAACCACCTAACTGTATCAGCAGATTGCACATGGCTTGAAAGTGTGACATTTTGCTTGTTTATATCCCTTCCTCATTCCAAATAGATTTTAGGCAGAATTTTCAGTCATAGCAGTACTTCATTTATCTGGCAGTCACTAGAATGTGTGAGCATTTAAAATACAATTGGCACTCTAATAATAAGCAAAGACCTTTGAAGAGCCAAAGTAGATAACACAGAGCCAGCACACTAAATCCGTGTATTTATTCACTGAAAAGGGCCATAATTATGTATTCGCTCTTAGGATACCATAGCCCTAATTGTTTTAGTAATTAGGATTTCTAGACCGCAGTACTTTAGAAGGTGGGAGAAAGAGGTGACTGAGAATTAGACAAACAGCAGTGGAAACATTTCTAGTTGACAGAAAATGAACCAAAACTAGAAATTTGAGAAATTCAAAAGATGTTGTGCCCTGGGGCCATGAAGCACAGGCCACCAGATCCCGTAAGGGCGGTGATGTTTTATAGCACAATATAATGATTTCAGTTGATTAGGATGCACCCAAGTTACTAACAGTGGGCTAAACTGTGTTCAGTATAGACAGTTTAATTGAACAAAAATTTATAATGCATTTAAAAATAAATTAACCCAGTATTTTCTAAGAAAGTAGAAAATAATCCCTAATGTTGTGACAGTATTGTATTCAGTATTGCTTATCTACAAGGTTAAAGACAGTCTCTTGATGTTGCTCAAAGCAGTCGCTGCTAGATTGTCAAGTCCTTTGTTGTTTTACAAGACAAGAGGACCCCTGGGTCTGGAAATGATGGTGCAGACACAAAATAAATGTGCCCACCTTGCTCATTCCTTCTGGAATTCACTGACATGCTTCAGCTACGTAGCAATAGTCTTGTAATTCCCTCTTGATTTCTGCCTTAGTCTATATCCTGCTATCATCTTTGGTTGATTTTGGCCAGTGTTGACAATTCTTCTGGGGTTCTGTGTCAGTTTGCTTGGAAATCTGTTCATTCCAACAATCCACAGTGTCTGGAAGAGGCAGCTGTTGGCATGAAATCTAGTTACCTGATGCCCAGTAGGTTACACTGGTGTGAAAAGTTCAAAGCATGCCTGTTGTGTGTGGAATGAGCATGAAGTCTTCATGGTTAGCATCTTTTCAAACTAAATCTTTGTAAGGAAAACTTAGTTGGAACCCACAGTAATGGAATTTAGAGGGACTTGGCTGTATTGCTGGAACTGTCAGTAGGATCCATGTGCAAAGCTGACGTTGGGAGGCTGTCATGGAATCAGTGTAGACAGGTAAATGACACTGATTATTCTGCTTTGGATGAGGAAGTTTATTAGAACGAGATGTTTTCTTAACAGCAGCCCTCTAACTTACACCAGTTTGCATTTAAATATGTTTTCTGGGAATCAGAAGGTTTAAGAAGTATTTTTGAAGAAAACTGGGAGAAGTGTGTTCCACAGTCATGTCGGTGAGATGGACAGACAGGTCGTATTAACACCAACAGTATTTCTGTGTTTTTATGCAAATAGTGTGTGTTACATGTTTTTTGTTTTGTTTTAGCAATCGTACCCTCTTCCCCCTGATATTTTCCAAAGGATAGTATAATACTTTTTTAACCTGTTGTTGTAAAAAAAAAAAAAGGCGTATTGTGCTTACAAAAATGGGAGAGCAGTTGGCAAAAGAAAGCATAAAGTATTGTTTGTATAAAAATACAGTAATGTATCTGTGACATCTTTGGTGGCCTGCCATAATTTGGCATGATGGGCCAGAAGTCAAGTCCAGAGACGGGCCTGGACAACAGGAACCATAGAACCCCAAGCAGTTTGGGAGATTAAAAAATAAAGTTAAAGGTGAAGGATTATTAATTTTGTATAGTCGTAGTGTAATTTATAGTTTGTAGAATGCATCTGTGAGCTTGATTATGTGACTTCTCCCATTAATCTTTAACTTGAATGTTAGTAAATTCATTTTGTAAATGCAACTCATAGGAGAAAGGGATTTGCCCAAAGCCATCCAGCCAGTGAGTAATGTAATCATCACTCAAACCCGGGTCTTTGGAATTACATTTTAGTGCTTTTTTTCCTATTAAATAACACATCGCAGACTTAATCAAACTGTCTAGGATGCTAGAAATTGGGTTGGATCTGTGTGCCCCAACAACAAAATAGAACTGGGAAGTGAGGAAGAATACATACCTAGTCAAAACCAAGTGCCATCATGCTGACTCTGATTCATAGTGATTCCATGTGTATCAGGGTGGAACTATGCTCTACTGGATTCTCAGTGACTGATTTTTTGAAAGTAGATCACCATACCTTTCTTATGAGGTGCCTACAGCTAGATTCAAACCTCCAGCCTTTTGGTTAACATCTGAACACCTTAGCTGTATCCCAGAAACTCCCTTTGTGGGCTCATCCTCCTCGTCTACCCCACCCCCAAAACCCATACCCATTGTCATAGATTCAGACTCATAGATTACAGATTCTGACCCATAGCAGCCCTTATAGGACAGAGTAGAATCGCCCCCGTATGGTTTCCAAGAAGGGCTGGTGGATCTGAACTACTGACCTTTTGTTTAGTAGCTGGGCTCTTAACCACTATGCCACCAGGGATCTGTTTGGTGGGCTGGGTCATGCTTATTTGCCTCTTCGCAAGTATTACAGTTGGTCTCAGGGGATGAGAAGGATCCAGCTTTTATTTTGAGTAAACAGGCAAACTTGGTTAGTGGATGGCTGTTTGCTGCTGAGGGGAATGGAAGATGTTACTTCCTATTCTAGGGTTCAGGCTCAGTGATCACTCAGTGGTTGTCAGTTTATTCCAAGAAAGAAACAAGACATTTCTCTTTTAACTTCTAACTCCAAAAGCAGAACTACTCTAGGTGTGAGTCAATCATCTGCTGGTGGGATTTTAATTGTTTAGCTTTAAAGCAACATCTTATTTGCCAGAAAAGCAACCCAAAACAAACAAACAAAAAAACCCAAACCCGCTGCCATCAAGTCAACTCTGACTCATAGAAACCCTATAGACACAGTAGAACTGCCCCATAGAGTTCCCAAGGAGCACTTGGTGGATTTAAACTGCTGACCTTTGGTTAGCAGCCATGGCACTTAACCGCTATGCCACCAGGGTTTCCACAAAAGCAACCAAAGGGGATTAAAGAAAAAATTTCGTCTCCTAAATTATGGTTGTAACTCTAGAAACATCAATGACACATCTGTGAAAATCACACTGTATTCTTGTGGCAAAGAGACAAAGGCTATTGAATGTTGCTTATTCATAAAAGTTTTTTACATAAAATAATAGTAATATTTAATAAAATAAATAACATCAGGTGCTTATGTGCAAGTATTGTTGTGCAGACACTTTATGTTTACTAACTCAGTTAGTCTTCAAACAATGTATGAAACAGATACTGTTATTACCCTGGTTTTACAATAAAGGAAATTGAAGCAAGAGGTTAATAAAACTTGCCAAGGGTCATATGGCTAGATTTGGAGCTGCAATTCCAACACAGTAATTTTAGACCCTAGCAATTCACTTCTCTTCTGTAACGGATGTTATATAAAAATGGAAGGAGCAAAATCAATCAGTGCACAACACAAACTTAAAGAAGATCTTAATACTTTAACTACCATTATATAAAAACCTCCAACGATGTGTTAGTGCCAGTAGAGATTTTGTATCTCAGAATGTTTAACTTGTCTGAGAGAAAATATCCATAGTAGCCCTGCCAACAGTACGCTCACTCTGTCATCATCCCTGTCTTTGGGATCAAAACCAGAGATTTCATCCTCAGGGGTGGCAACCTAAATGTAGGCCATAGTTTCAAAGAGAAACGTCATGTTTTATCTCCAAGGTCTGTATAAGATAAGAGATTTATTATAATATCCATTTGTCAACTAAAATCTAAGAAAATTTGGAAGTACCACCTTAAGGCAAGATTTATGTAAAAAATAAACCTTAACTACTGTTCCTATGGCATAGTGGTTAAGTGCTGCAGCAGCTAACCAAAAGAGTGAAAGTTCAGATCCACCAGGCACTCCTTGGAAACTCTATGGGGCAGTTCTACTCTATCCTGTAGGATCACTGTGAGTAGGAATCAACTCAGCAGGAATAGGTTTGCTTTTTTCCTCCTGGGGGTAGGGGGGTTACCATTCGTAGAGGTTTTAGGCATTCTGTATCTCTCTAATTCTCGATTCTGGCTCACATGTAGCTGATTCCACAAAATTTTTCCAGCTTTGATAGTAGTTACCTTTAGCTATTTGGAGGTTTTTATATATTCATACTCTAGAACAATTGTTCCTTATAAAGCCTAGCATTCCACATAGTACAAAGGGAAAGCATCTGGTTCTGCAATTGCTTGGGTAAGAAAATCATATATATTGATTGCTTCTCCATAAAAAAGCAGAAATATAAAGTGGGACATATGATGATTCTGTAGGTTTAATGCAAAAGAACCAACTGCTGTAGTATAAATAGTGACAATTTAGCCTCCTTCAGATTGAATATCTATGCAAATGTTGACTATGACATTATTGTACTACAAACCATGCTCTACTTAGAAAATGAGCAGGTGGTGTTGCATTGTCTTTGTGGCTCTATAACCGTCAAAACACAAGCTTTAGTATGTGATGTTTCTATCCAAAGGAAAAAAGAAACGAAGATGTTGTTCCTAAGGAAAGAGTGTGCTTCTTAGGGAAAAATGTCTGGTTAACTTACATGTGAACAAAGGAACACAGATTGCACAATGAATGATTGACCCTTTTACTCAGTGTGAGAGTTGCTGTGAGTCAAACCAATTTTCCTTTTCATTGGGTCCTTCACTAGGATCTGATGGATAAATGTTTGACTCATTTTGGATTACGGGTTGCTAGATTCTGTTCAGGCTGAGGCTTGGGAGATGGGGTTGCCACTGACAGTTGGCAGTTGTTCAAAATCTGAAGAGCAGATACTGTGGGAATTTCACTCAAGGCTGGAAGACAGCCCCAAAGTCTACTCCATCAATTCTTCCTGAGATGGGGATTCAGTTGACAAAGCACTGTGAAGACAGTTCAAGCTCTACCAAACCCATTGCTGCTGAGCTGATTCTGACTCATAGTGACACTATAAAATAGTGAAACCACCACCATAGGGCTTCCAAGGCTGTAGATCTTTACGGAAGCAGATTACCACATATTTTTTACATTCAATGATTGGTGGATTCAAATGACCAAACTTTAGGTTAACAGTTGGATGCTTAACCACACTGGAGTACTATAAAACAGGATTCTAGACATCAAAGAGTTCACTGTAAAGACAGGACAAGATAGTACTCAAGAGCTTAGAAACAGGCAATGGTATTTTTGCTGAGAACCCTCAAGATAGTTGACCAGAGAAGACAGTTGAGTGACTTGCTTATAAGACTCTCTTTAAACCAGCCTGTTACTATGTTGCACTTAACATTGGCTGTTCTTCCCATCCACTGTCACATCTAGTGACCTGGATGGAAAGTTAGAATATTAAGCTGTAGCTACAGTCGTATGTAATATGTTGCACTTCAGCTGACAATTCTGAGCCAGCTAAGCCCAATCATCCATTCATTAAACATTTACTGGGTACCTGTACTGTAGAGAAAATGGTTAAGGAACTCAGATGCTAGCTGAAACGTTGGAGGTTTTAGTTCACCCAAAGGCATCTTGGAGGAAAGGTCTGTCAGTCTACTTCAAGAAAGTTACCCATTGAAACTTCTGTGTCGCACAGCTCTACTCTAACATACACAGGGTTGCCATGAGTCAGAATCAGCTTGACAACAACTAGTTTTTACTCTAGACTAGACCTCATCCTACGAGAAGGTGAATCAGACGTATTCCCCATCTTCAAGCCAGGAAAGGTAGAACGACAAGGAAAACAACAGTCAAGATACAAGGTAATAAATACAATTGCAGATGTATGCAAGCAGTGTTATGGAAACAAAATGGTGGGCCTTCCTAGTGTAGATGCTGCATATAAGTAAGTCTTAAACAGTGAAGAGTATGATGCAGACTGGCATTCTGGGCCAGAAGGACTGTGTGAGCAAGAGTTTCAGAGTTAAGAGTAAGCACGGTACTTTAACAAGTGACTCTGTGGGGTTGAAGTTTGGTATTTGGGTGAAAACTGTTGAGGAAAGATAGCAGTGAAGGCTATAAGTAAGAGGGCAGGAGCCAGATGAGGATGAGTAGCTTGAACTTCATCCCCAAAATCGCAAAATTATGGCTAAATCATGGAAGAATTGTGAGTGATGGGGTGAACTGCTCAGATTGTCTTCTAGGGGTATCACTCTGCCGAGGGCATGGAGTTTTGATGGAAAAGAGTACAAGAGAAGCTGAGCTCAGTAAAAAGCTATTGTTGTAATCCTAGAGGCCTATATTAAAGCAGTAGCAGTGGGGATGGAGAGAAGGGAGAAGCATGGAAGATTCTGATTGGATGTATAAAAGAGAGGAGCTCTGGATGACTCCAGGTTTCTGTCATGGGTATCAGTTGAATCACTCTACCTGTCATCAACATAGGGAGAGGAGAAGGAACACATCTGGGGAATGAAAGGTAATGAGATGAGTTTGGGATGAACTGGTTTGGTGCATCAGGGGCATCCAAATGGAGGTGACCAGTAGTCTTTATTCAAGCTTAGGCACTGCAGCTCACAGGAGAGAGACTTAGAAATAATTAAGCAAGTTTGAAAACTATTAACTTGGAAGGAGTCTTTTGGTAAATAGTAGGACAAGAGCAGAGGACGGAGTACAGGGCAAGAAGATCCCCAGCTCTCAGATGGGAGCTTACTGAGTTGTCTTAGGATGCCAAAAGAGGAGACCACTTACAAAAAAGCTAAAGAGATTTGTAGAAACCCTGGTGGTGTAGTGGTTAAGAGCTATGACTGCTAACCAAAAGCTCCATAGTTCGAATCCACCAAGTGCTGCTTGGAAACTGTATGGGCCACTTTTACATTGTCCTTTAGGGTTTCTGTGAGCCAGAATCTTTTCAATGGCAACAGATTTGTTTGTTTATTTTTGTTACTGTTGCCAGACAGAGGGGTTACGGTAGAGCAACGTCAGAAGCTGTCCATCAGACTTGACAATCATAATTGAAAGTAGTTGGCTGCAGTGAGTCAAGGACTGGATTTGGAGGTGAGGAATAGAGATAACATCACACATGGGTGAATACACAGATGACACTTTGTCACATTCTCACAAGGGACAGAACCTGGGATCCCTGGTTCTAGGAAAGAAAAAAAAAAGAATATATGTATTTGAAGTTAGTTATAGCACTTAACCACCATGTTACCAGGGTTTCCCTATACATATATAGAGAGAGAGTAAAAAGTCTACCTTGCTAAACAAACAACAAAAACATTTTATTACCTGTTTATCTGCATGTAATGTCATGTCATGCTAAATGTAGTAGGGAGGCTGAAACACTGTTTGCTCATGACACTCAAATTTTTGGTGTCTTAGCATCATCAAGACTCTAAAATTGTGTATATCGACCAAAAGTAAGTTTTTTGTTTTTTTTTTATGGCTGTTTTCACAATGTGTACTGGAAAAATACCAATCACAAGACATGTTAAACTTCCCAGAGAGGATTGTTATATATTCTGTTTGAAAATAACTGCAGTCCAATCTTGATAATTTATAGTAGCTTTAACTGTCACTTTCAGTAAGTCCTTTTTCATCTCATGTCAATTTTTTCTGCTGCATTTTTAGGGATGTTCTGTCTCATTCTGACCTCAGTGAATAACAGATGGTTACCATCTTCCATCTATCAACCCTTATAGCTGTAGACCAATAATAAATTTCCTTTCCTCTTACAATTCCCCAGGCTAAATAATTGTAATAAAACCTCAAGAATTTATCTCCCAGAATGCTACAAGGATGAACTAGTTAATGGACACAAAGTTTATGTAGGCAGTACAAGGATGCACATGACAGGGTGTTGTGGGTGGAATTGTGTCCCCCAAAAAATATGTGTAGCATGTGGCTGGGATACGATTCCCAGTATCTTGGGACTGTCCTCCATTTTGTGGTTTCGCTAAACTGTGTGTTAAAGGATTAGGATGGGGCTGTAAATTCCTGCATAGGATTACTTCCCTGCTCTGCTGTAGAGGGAGTTTCCCTGGAGTGTGGCTTGCTCCACCCTTAATGCTTTCAGCCTGCAAGAGAAAAGGAAAGAGAAACACGGAGAATTGGGAACCTCGCACCATCAAGAAATCTACGCCGGGAGAAGAGCGCGTCCTTTAGACCTGAGGTTCCTGCACCAAGACGCTCGCTGGACAAAGACTGATGCAATACCAGACTTTCCTCCAGAGCCAATCAGGGGGAAAGCCTTCCCCTGGAGCAGACACCTTGAATATGGACTTGAACCTACCGGACTGTATAAGAATAAACCTTCCTTTGTTAAAGCCATCCACTCTGTGGTATTTCTGTTACAGCAGCCCTAGCTGACTAAAACACAGGATATATTTGTAATCAGAAAGAGTCATTGTTAGCTGTCATCAAGTCAGCCTCCAACTCATGGGGACTCCATGCCCATTGGAAAGAAACACTACCAGGTCGCATGCTATCGCCATGATTGGTTATAGATCAGACTGTTGTGATCTGTCCAGTTTTCACTGGATAACTTTGAAAGTAGACCACCAAGTCTTTCTTTCTAGTCCATCTTCATTTGTAAGCTCCACTGAGACTTGTTCAGCATCACAGCAACATGCAGGTGTCTCCTGATGCACTGGTGGTGACTGTGTAGGAGGTGCGATGGCCAGAAATCAAAGCAGGATCACCCGCGTGGAAGACAAGAACTCTACCGCTGAACTACCAGTGCCCTGTACTGGAGAGACATGTGCTCAATAATGTAATGAATATCAGGGTTTATGTTTTTGTTTTTTTTTTAACCAGTAATCTTTTAGTGCTTTTCATGTGGCTTTCTTCCCTCACAAGGAAAGTAGTTTGTGTTTCTGTCTTGACATCTGTATGGATGTATGTCTGGACAGATTTGGATTCAATGACTTCTGAGATGCTTCACCTCTAAAAATTCTGTGATTCCACATTGACCATTTTCTTTCCCTTTTCTTGGTTTGGAGGTTTGCTTGCACAGGGCATCCCAATAATGACAAAGCTTTAGCAGTAAGGTCATGTGCACTATCTTAGTGATTTAATGCTGCTTTAACAGAAAAAGTGAAATTTTATTTTGCCACAGTCCAATAGGCTGAAAGTCCAAATTCATGGCATCAGCTCCAGGGAAAGGTCTTGTCTGCTGGCTCTGAAGAAAAGTTCTTGTTGTCACTCTTCCCCTGGACTGGGAGCTTCTGATGTACAGGGACTCAGGTCCTTCCCGAGGACACGTTCAGCTACCAGTGCTACTTCTTTCCTGGTGGTACAAGGTCCCCAAATCTCTCTGCTAACTTCTATCTTTTATATCCCCAAAAATTGCCTCAAGGCACAATACAATTTTATATGTTGAATCCTCCTCCACTGACACAATTTCCGCCCATCAGCTCTCAAATCATAGAGGCAGGATTTACAACATCAAGGAACATCACACAATACTAGGAATCATGACCTAGGCAAATTTTGACATGTATTTTTCGGTGATACAATTCGGTCCATGACATGCACCTTCTTTGGGTTTTGCTGGTAGAGATGAACTATTATTTTTGCCTATTGTTGGTGGAGTCTTCTGCTGTATATTGTTTCAGTTGAACAATGCTGAATCAAACTATCACAGTTACCATTGACTCTTTGAATAAAGTTGGGGCCTTTTGGTATCATTGGTCTGCTTTATATAGAAGGAGTGGATATTGGTGCTTTATTCTAAAGCGATACATGGATTGACAATCTAAAATTATAAAAAATGAAAGGCCCTTGATGTGGAACTATAAATACTGTGTTGATACTAGAATTTTGTATTTAACATATGAATATCTACCATGGATGAGATATGGTTCTGAAAGTTTGTTTCAAATATACATTTACCTGTGTGGTGGTGTCAACTGCTGTCGAGTGGGACACCTACTCGTGCTACCCCGTGCTCGCTGAGATTAGACCGTTGTCCATTCGGTTCTGATTGGGTGATTTTGAGAGCAGATTCTCAGGCATTTCTTGTTAGTCCATCTTCGTCTGGGAGCTCTGTTGAAAGCTGTTCAGCATCATAGCAACATCCAGGCTTCCACTGACAGGTGGTGGTGGAGTTTGAGGTCCCCTGATTGCAATTGAACCCATGTCTCTCACATGGAAAGGGAGAATTCTACCATCAAACTACCACTGCCCTCATGTATATTTATGTACAAAAGTACCAAACTCATTGCCATCAAGTTTATTCTAACTCATTGCAACCCTATAGGACAGAGTAGAACTGCCTCATAGAGTTTCCAAGGAGCACCTGGTAGATTCAAACTGCCAGTTTTTTTGTTAGTCATGCATATTGTTGAACATCATATGATACCAACCATACATATTCCCCACATTTGGGAAGGAAGACTAAAATTGTTTTCACTATTTCAAGGTGAAAAAAAGTGTGCCAAATAAAAAGATGGTAACTTATTAAATTTGCAGTATTCTTCAGATATTCTTTCCTCCTGCCACCAAGAAGAGAATGTAGTATTATGGATAGATCAACAGACCTTGATTTTCTTCCAAAATCTTCTACTCTGTAACTGTGAACATCTCGTTTCCACATTTAGAGGCTAGCTGTAAAGCACTTTAATTTCTGTAGGGAATAGAAACAGTATTATTCATTCAAAATAGTTTTACTTGCTTTCCTTTGAAGTTACCAGAAAGTCATTCACACTTGTCAAGGGTGGGGTATAGGAGTGGACTGTGGAAAGGAAATGAAAGATCAGAAAATAGCATGCGTGGATTATGCTAGGTATGCTGAAAACATTCAATAAATAAATACTTGAGGGTTGCTTTGCTAGTTTTTTGTGTTTTCAGCTTCTCAGTCCATTGTAAATTTATGATTTTCTGCTTCCGGAGAAGTCTGTGAGGTATTATTTTCTCCTGGTGATTCACCTAAAGCTGACAGATCATCTTCCTCGTATCCAGGAAAAAGGTCCCATGAGACAGTGTTAGAAAGGCCTGGAAAAAAAGAGAGGGACAAACAAAAAAAACCAAGAGGAATCCAACTTGGTTCCAGAGAACACTCCTAATAAAGACTCTGCAAGTAATGGCCTTTGGTAGTTGAAGAATTTGGAGTCGGCAGTGACTTAGCCTTGAGACCCTTGGTTGACATGACCCAGCACCTGCTCTTACCCTCACTGTTTTACTTTTGGCACATCCAGGTCTCGTTTATTTTCCCTGTGATTCCACACCTATAACAGAGTATCTGTCAACCTCATCTAGTTTCTGCATCTCTCTCCTCTGACCTGAGTCTGTAGCAGTGCTGTTCTGCGTCCTCTTATGCATCAGCATCACCTAGGAGTTCTTAAATGCCCGAGCTCAGCACTCTTCCTGAGAGATTTCTGTTCACTTGGACTGAGGTAGGGTCCAGGCAAGGAGCCTGTGCGACACAGTGGTTTACAGTTAGCTGCTCACCCAAAGGTTGGTAGTTCAAATCCACTCTGTGGCTCCATGGAAAAAAGGCCTTGCAAATTGCTTCTGTAAGGATTACAGCCAAGGAAACTCTATGGAACAGTTTTACTCTGTAACACAAAGAGTTGCTGTGAGTCCGGGCCATCTTGACAGCGCATAACAACAGGGCCAAGACATCAGTATATTTTTTAAAGAATTTCATACCTGCAATCTTAAAAGCTTGTGAGCAGCTATCTAAGAAACAAATTACTAGTCTCCCCTTCCTGAAGTAAAAGTGAAAGAGGGAAACCAAAGACTCCAAGAACAAATTATTCTGCAGAACTAATAATCTGCACAAACAACCACTTTAGCTACCTTGAGATTAGAAGCACTAGATGGTTCCAGGCTACCACTACTGATTGTTTCAACCAGAGACTCAATCAGTGGTTCTGGTAGAATAAGAGAAGAATGTAGAACCAAATTCAGATTCCTGGGGGCGGGGGGAGGCCAAACTCACTGCACCAGTAGAGACTGGATGAACTTCCAAGATTATCACCCTGCAGTACCTTTAAACTGGCAGCCTAAACCACTCCCAGGGATCACCTTTCAGCCAGGTGATGGATCAGCCTATAAAATAATGTCACCAGTGGGTATTATGCACCTCTAGATAATCATCTGGATGAAACCAAATAGTAAAGTGAGAAGGTAAGGGGGACAAGGAAGTTAGATTAATAGAATGGGAATAATGAGAGAGCTGATATCTTGTGAAAAATGTAACCAATGTCACTGAATAATATGTATATCAATTGTTAAATGAGAACCTAATTGCCTGTGTAAAGTTTTATAAAAAAACACAATTAAAAAGAATAAAAGCATTTCGGATGGTTCTCTTGTTCAGTGGGTTGAGACCCGCTGCTTTACAGAAGAGCCGGAGACTGGTAGTTGTTTTTCCTCCCTCTGGAATTATCGAAATGAAAAAAAACTTCAGGAAAAAACTATAGAGCAAAGAGAAGTTCTTTCTTTCCCACCTCATTAGAACAAGCTAGTCTTTGTATCCTTGAGATCTAAGGCTTCTTTTTTCCTGGAGGTGAAGCTGATGCTTTTATATTCCAAAGCCTGTTGGAGATAAAATTTCAAGTAGTCCTAGAGGGGAGGTGCTCTGAGTCTTGGTTGGGGTGGGCTAAGTGGTCAGCTTAGAGAGCTTTGCGTGAGACTGGAGGGAATGGCACAGGCGGGACTTCTTGGACACTAGAGGCGTGCAGCGTGCCCACACCCTCTACAGGGAGAATGGTGGGACTTCTAGGGGTGAAGATGTGTGGAAGCTTGGGTGCTGAGTCTGAAGCACCGAGACCTTTGAGGCCGTGGTCTCTGAAGCTGAAATGAGACATCAGATAACCACACAGGCTTTGGACCGTGGGCATCTCTGCAGCAGTCATGATAGACTGAAGACCAGCTGCCAGTCTTCAAATCTGAGGACTGTGTCAATCTCCTGGGATTATTATACAGTCCTTAGAAGGGAAAGCTTCCCTAAACATGACTGAGATTCCATGAAGTTTTTGCAAGTAGGCATTCAGAACTATATGAGGGGTAGGGATGGGGGGGGGGTCAAAACTATTTGGAGGGGGAGGGGGACAAATAAGGCATTTCTTTCATCCAAGGATTACAGTGCAGAATCTAGTCTTGGTTGCAAAAGGAATCAGGCAGTCAGGTTTAATTAAATTGAATAACCCCATGCCTATGCTTTTAATTTTATGAACTTTTTATTAGAATTATGATTTGGACTCGAACTTCAAGGCCTTTTGCTGCTGGTGATCCCTGCAGTTTTGGAGCCTGTGAATAGAAAGTAGTTGCTCCAGAATGTTTCTGGCAGGGCTCAAGAGCAGCAGGGTGGGTACATAGAGGCCCAGGAGAACGGCTGCATGGCTGGAGTGTGTTGTTACTTGACACAGCATTGAGCAATGATTGGTTGCTTTTATTTCTTGAAGAAGGACAAAGATATCCCTTCAACTAATGCCTCCTGGTTGCCCACTGCCCTCACTTAGGTGAGGAATCAAAGTGTTGCTAACTTCAAGTGGTGACTGTCAGTAATGCAGGGTGCTGAAATGCTTGCTTCCCGTGGGAAGCTTGGGGGAAGGGGTTGGGTTTAGGAGTCACACAGAACTGAACTGAAATCATCACTCACTAGCCTTAGCCCATTTTTGTATCCTAAGAAACTAGCCGTGTGTGACATGCAATAGGCACTCAGTAATCACTTAATGAATAATGAACGAGCAAAAGACACAGCCATTTGACTCTGGGCACTCACTAATGATAACTAAACTGAATTTTTGAGAATTTTTTGAAACATATTTATAGCTCATTAACTTCTAGCTTCTTGCTGGCCCACTGTTTACCTTCTCTGCTGTTTATTCATAGATTCGTAAGAAGTGCATCACCTTATTGAAATGTTCAAGTGCAGGAAGTTGTGGCACACAGCACTGTTAACCCCAGACTAAGCAGTTTTGCCATTGTGTCAATTCTAACTCATGACGACCCTAGTGTGTCAAAGTAGAATTTTATGCACTATAGCATTTTCAAGGGCTGAGTTTTTTTTTTTCATGTAGATTGCCAGGCTTTTCTTCTCAGGCACCTCTGGGTGGACTCAAACCTCCAACCTTTTGGTTAGCAACTAGTATGTTAAGCATTTGCACCACTCTGGGATTTCAACTGCTGTCTAGACTCTAGTGTCTAACCATTGTATCTTATCTTTGTAGCATGAGTCGAGAATTCCTGTCAACAGAAGCAGACTTTGCCTTGGTTTCTTGAGTTCTCTGTCTATCCAAGAAGTGTGTCTTACACTCCCTAACTTGCCTAATTTTGATCCCCAGTACCTACTCTTTGTCTAAGGCTTTTTACTTGGATTTGATCCCCCTTTTTCATTCTGTGTCTGTTTCTCCTAACCTTCGTTATTTTCATCCAGCAGATATTTGCAACCTGTTTGTTATATAGTAGGTGTGAAGGTTACAAGATAGACTAGGTGGAGATGAATAGGCTGTGACTCTTGCTTTCTAAGAAGAAAACTTCTTGTGATATCCAATAGTTAAAATATATGGAAGTACATATGTATGTGCATGCAGTCCAGCTTGGGGCAGAAAAGTAGCACAGACATCCTTGTATTCTTGCCTCTGTCTTACCCAGATTTTTCTGGTCTTGAATTATATCACTGTTTGAGTTACCTAGTTCTACTGTAACAGAAATATGGCAAGTGGGTGGCTTTAACAAAGAGAAATTTATTCTCTCAGTCTGGAATTCTACAAGTCTGATTCTACAAGGTCCTTGTCATTACTAATCTTCCCCTGGTCTAGCAGCTTCTCACTGCAGGGACCGTGGGTCCCAAGGTCACACTCTGCTTCTGATGCTTCTTTTTTGGTGGTATGAGGTCACTCTCGTTTCTGCTTGCTTTTGTCTTTTGTATTTCAAAAGAGATTGACTCAGGATGCAACCTGATTCTTTAGATTGAGTCTGACCTCGTTAATATAACTGCTTCTACACCAGGCAAGGAGAGCAGAGGGAGCTGCAGATAGATGGGCATACAAATTTAAATTGGATTGTACACTTTCAGTTGATCTTTATGTACATATATATATGTGTATATATGTGTATATGCACACACACACATATATGTAACTTGTTCTAATTCTGCCTTATTGTAGAGGTTAGAGTTTGCAGCTTCTAGGATAATCACATCAAGTCACACAGTGTTAGACAACCATGTAATACTGAGAATCATGGACAAGCCAAATCAATACACGTTTGGGGAGTACATAGTTCAATGCATAACAGTCATCATCTCTGCAAACTGCTGTTACCCAAAGTCTGCACAGTAGACAAGATGTGCATCCACTTAGACTGTGAGCTCCAGGAAGGCAGACGTCACTGCATCCTAGACCATAAGACAGAATCTGGCATGTAAGCGGGCATACAAATATTTCCTGATTAGAGGTGTGAGTTTTGAATGTTGTTGGAAGAGGTGGATGATTTTTTAGAAAAACAACCTGGTCCTGGACAGCATAGTTCCTAGGACTTTATGGACTGTTAAATTATGAAAACATTTCTTTTGCTTTTAAATGATCTGTTTTCAAAGACTTACCCATCCAAATGCTAGCCCATAAATTTCATTACAACCCACTGACTTTATTAAGCATCTCTTTTGAAATACACAGTGTTCCTTAGTTATTAGATTTTGTATGGAAATTTCTGGATGCTTCATTCCTGCTTTCAGATTTTGCCACATCTGTTGGTAAATTGGAGTGGTTATAGACACACACAGAATATCCAGAGTGTGTCCTGGGTGTCAAGTATGTTAGACTTGTTTACTCTTTCCACAAATCTTAAAGAGGAAAACTCCAGAAACTATCTTTTCTGAGGAATACCTTATACAACTAGAATCTCAGTAACTTAATTTGTTCCCCAGAAACAAAAGTGAGTTTTGCTGTGATTCACCACCGAGCATACGTACTGTTAGATCTGGCTAAAAGTGAGTGGGCTGTCGCAGGCAAATTGTTTGGCTCAGAGAAGAAACTACGCCTCAGTGCAGGAGCCAAGCTTGCAAAACCAATGATAGAAGCAAAGAAAATTAATTTGTAAACAAGGAATAGATCCAATAATGTACAAACACAGATACCATTGCACAATTAGTTGGATTTCTCACTACTGAAGTGCTAGAATCAAAATAGGACTTTCCTTTGTTTGTTTCGGATTGCAGTGCTTATGGTGTGTCAAGATAGAGACACAGCCTCGAACTCAATCACATCTATGATACCAACATGGAAAGTTGGAGTTCAGCCAGTATCCTGGTCAAATACCCCTTTTTAATTTAGATGTAGGGCAATGTAAAATCCAGAAACCTAAGTTTTCCTGCCATGAATTTACATTTGACCCCTTCTTCCTTCAGAAGTGAGACTGTGAGCTCTGTGATTTGCTTTGGTGAACTGGTTTCTATCTCCATTCTTCTCCCTGGCTAACGTGTTTAAAGAAGGAAGAAACTAAGAGTAGGTGTCAGCAACTGTGTGTCGTCAGTCAGCTGGGTTTCCAGGGGTGGGGACAAAGGATGGAGAGAAGCATTCAGAATATCACTGCTGCACAGAACTTGATAGAAAAACCTCCTTTGGACCTGGAATGTTCTTGGTAGCAACTCACTCGTTATTTTTACATTCTGTAAAAATGGGAAATTTTAATAAACAGATGACCATTATTTCTAGGAAAACATGTCAGAGGTCACTCAATGTCCTCTTTTTGTGTCCTATAGCAACACATTTTGTCTGAAGGAGAGCTAAATACATACGTGAATCCCACTGTATGTGCATTTCTCTAATCAATGTAGGAAAAGGCTCCCTTCTTCACTTTCATGCTTGCAAATCACAAAGTGATCAAGCTGTTTGAGAGGCTGAATGGATCTTACTATCAAGCTCCAAACTGTGCCTCCTTATCACAGGCAACCATTATAAAAAAAGAGCACAACACTCCTTTCAGTTTCTGGATAAGAAAGTGCCCAGCGGGTATGGGTAGCTCTATTGTTTGTCAGTCCCCAACATAAGCAAATAATTTTGTCTGAGAGCAAGCACTGTTTGTACACTTCCAGCAGAAGAATAACAGTGTAGTGAACATGTACAGTTTTTTATGGGAACTGTATTTCATAGGAAATATGACTAGTCTTTCATTCAGTGAGTATTTGAATGCCTGCCGTGTATCAGGCACTGTTCTAGGCACCGAGCATGTCACGAACAAAACAGTATCTTGAAGTTTGCAATCTGATGGAGAGAGAATAAAAAAATGTGTATATATATATATATATATATATATATATACACACACACAGACACATGCACACACACACTTAGTTGTTATTTTTGAAGTTGTTCTTAGGTGCCATTGAGTCTGTCCCAACTAACAGCAACCCCGTGTACAACAGAGGAAACACTGACTGATCTTTCTCCACCGTCACAATCGTTGTTGTGTTCTTCTTATTAGACGATAGGTGCTAATTGGAGAAGAAGGAAGATTAAGCAAAATGGGAGATGCAGAGTGGGAATGGGGTTGTTATGCTATATCTGGTGATCAGAAGGTGCGTTTCTGATAAGGTGACATTTCAACAGAAACTGAAAGGAATTCAAGGAGGGAGCCATTGGGTCCCTGGGAAAGGATCATTCTGGGCAGAAGGAACAGCAGATGTAGAAGATCAGAGGCAAAATCATAGTTTAAAAATTTGACCTCCAGGAAGGAGGCATGTGTAACTGGAAATAAAAAGTAAACATCTGACTGAAGAGGGACTGTAAGCAGATGGGTTTAGGACTGTGTAGGCCTCAGTGAAGGCTTAGCTTTTTCCAGAGCATCACCAAAAACCATAGGAAAGTTTGCATCTTAGAATGACATGATCACAATTTTTCAAAGGCTGTGGTCTGGCTCCTGTGTGAATGGATCCAGTCGTCATGACAGGAAGTGATGGCTTGAGCCCGACTATGTCAGAGAGGAGGATGCAATTTTTTTTGGAAAAAAAAATTTTTAAGCTTGTTTTCCCCCCGGCTGAGCAGCCTGAAGAATTGTAGTTTCTGTATCCTGAGATGAAGAAGACTCTGAGGACAGTGTTAGGTGACCCAGAGTTGGATTTTGGACAAATTAAACTTAGGATGTCTGTTGAAGAGCCAAGTAGAGATGTTCAGTAGTTAGTGGGATATACAAGTCAGGAAAGGTTCAAGCTGGAGGTTCACATTTTGAAGTCATTAACATGCCCATGACTTTTAAAGCCATGAGACCAAACCACTCACCATGGAGGGAGTACAGGGAAAAACAACAACAAGAAAAGACTCTTAAGAAGTTGTCCTAGAGCTCTCCTACCACCTTCACATTAAAGGGAGACGAGGACAGCCCAGCCAAGGAAACCCTGGCAGGGTAGTGGTTAAATGCTGTGTCTGTTAAGCAACAGGTCAGCGGTTCAAATCTGCCATGTGCTCCCTGGAAGTGCTGTGAAATAGTTCTTTTCTGTCCTGTAGGGTCATTATGTGTCAGAATCAACTCAACAGCTATGGGCTTGGGCTAGCAAAGTAGGAGGAAAAACAAAAAGTATCCTACAAGCCACATGAGAAATGTATTTAAAGAAGGTAGGAGTGATACACTGTGCCAACTTTGTCTCTTGGTATTATGGTATTACATGGTATTATGGTATTATGTCCCCTCAAAAATATGTGTTATAAATCCTAACCCCTGTAACCTGTAGTTAAAATCCTGTTTGGGAATGAATGTTTGGATTGTGTTAATGAGGTGGTATTAGTCTAGGGTGTGCCTCGAGACAATTTCTTTTGACATATAAAAACAGCAGACCAAGCAAGGAAATTAGAAAGCAGAGATGGGGCAAGAGAAATATCACGCCACATGAAGATTGCCAAGGAACAGAAGCTCAAAAGAGACAAGGAGCTGAGTGCAGAGCTGACAGAGAAAGGCTTTCCTGGTGCTGGTGCCTTGGTAGCCTCTTAGATTATGAAAGAACAAGTTTCTGCTTATTACAGCCACTTGGGATATTTCTGTTACAGCATCACTAGATAACTAAGACACTGGATATTCTGAAATGTTGTGCAGTTGCCACAGTGAGTAGTAAGGAACTAGAGCCATCCCTCATGTTGGGCAGGTTTGAAAACAGTGGAAAGTACCCAAGGGGTAACTAAGCTAAAACAAAATCAAACCGCTGGAACAAGGATCTAGACATTGCCTGTAGAGATTCGGTATAACCTCAGTCTCTGAGAACGGGGCATTGGCTCATTTATCCTCCTCCTTCAGACTATGGCTTTAGTTTTGTAATTTATTAAATAGAATTAGGAATATTTGTGCCTGTCATAGAGTAGTCGTGGAAGGAAACGAGGTATCAGGCCACTGCTGTCTAGTCAATTCTGACTCATAGTGACACTCAGTAGGACAGAAGAGAGATACCCCACAGGATTTTTTTTTTATTATTATTATGATTGAAAGAAAGTGTACATTCCTGTATAAATTTGCATGCTGACCTACATGCAGCTTCCACTGCTCTCCCTGCGTGGTGACGGCACACTCTTCTTCTCTGCTCCATGGATGTCTTATCTTCCCAACAGTCTCCTATCTTCTCCTCTCCACCCATTCCCCTTCCTCCAGTATGGGGTCAACAGGACGACCTCCTATAGAACCCCATAGGATTTTTAGGGAATGGCTGGTGGATTTGAACTGCTGACTTTTTGTTCAGCAGCCAAGCTCTTTACCGGTGTGCCACCAGGACTCCAGAATACCATAGCTTCCTTTACATAATGGAAAAACAACCCTGCTGCTGTTAAATTGATTCCAACTCATAGTGACCCCATAGGGTTTCCAAGTCTCTAAATCTCTATGGAGTAGATTGCAACATGCTTTTCCTAAGGAGCCACTGGTAGTTTTGAACCACCAACCTTTTGGCTAGCAGCTGAGTGCTTTAACCACTGTGCAACCAGGGCTCCTTACACCCTCTGTATAATCCCAGCTACTTCCGTGTTAACATTCCAAGATCGCAGAGTAAGAAAAAGAAGATTTTGTGGTATAGTAGTTAAGCACTTGGCTGCTAGCCAAAAGGTCAGTGGTTCAAACCCACCAGTGGATCTGCAGCAGAAAAAGGCTGCTCCTCTAAGTAGGAAACCCTATGGGGCAGTTCTACTTTGTCCTCTAAGGTGGCTATGCCTTGGAATCGACTTGATAGCATACAACAACAGATTAAGAAAATGCAGAAGGATCATTATTATACAATTCTTATGCATAAGTATTTTTTGTTAATGTACTTGTTTTCAGAATATATGATTCCTTCACTGAATTCACAAATATTTGTTCTTTTCCTACTCAATGCCAGGCACTTTGCAGTTTCTCAGATAGAAGAGAGGCCCCTACCTCTAGGGAACTTAGTGTTTAAGCAGTAAATCAATCAAAGTGATATTTATACCATGAAAGTAGATGACCAGTGGTACTAATCCTTGTAAAAACAATCTGCAGATTGTCCTGACATTCCGTAAGTCCCCTTTTTATTATAGTAAATATAAGCATAACAAATCACTTGCCATTTCAACGTTCTTCATATGTACACTTTAGTGATAATGTTGATCATGTCGTCCAACCATTAGCATTATCTGTTTCCGAATTTTCCCATCACCCTTAACAGAAGTTCAGTGTGCCCTAGCCAGTAAGTCTCCCTTTCGTCTTTTCTCCTGCCTGTCCATGGTGATTTTTCATTTAACATATGCTTTGGTGTTAAGTCTTAGGCTGAACTCTCACTCATGTCTTTCTATTTAGCAGGTGGCTTTAACTCTATCAGTTGACTAAAATAGTGCCTGATGTACAAGCTGAGTGGCTAGGACACGTCTTCCTTTTTTAAAGCAATAAGTGGTTATGGCTTTTCCTCTGCAATAAAATCTGCACTCACATGTGGACCATGAAATCTGCTGGACTGCTCTTTGTCCCACGTGCTCCCTGCTCACAAGCTTCTTAGATCTGGTGATGTGCAGGTCTAACTATAGAGCTGTCATCAACTGCCTAATGGTCTACCTTAAATAGAGCCATTTTGTTTAGTCCCAAGGAGTTCTTTGCGGATGACCTGGAGAGCCAAGGTGCCCCCAGCCATCAACTCAGAGGTGGCAAACTTGGCACTATGTTGTTCATAACCCTTGGACTGTGAGCCAGGATGTAAGAAAGAAGCAGTAGGGATAGAGTAGGTAAGCAATATTCCTTTCCATGTTCAAAGTTCTTTAGCCAGAGGAGTGTATAGGTAGCTGTGTTAGTGAAGTCCTATGATAATGTGAAATCTAAGTAGAGAGAGCCAAAGGCTGTTTATCCTTGTTCAGGGACACTCACTCAACACCACTGCAGGCTGAGTTTATGTCAGGAATAGCTGGCGAGTATGAACCTCATAGCTTGGAGGGATGCTGACGTGTGATATGTCTTGGGTTTTAAGCATTTTCCCTTCTCTGCTGCAAGTTTTGGGCTGATATTCATTCCTTCTAGTGTTGTAGACATAGGGCATGGAGAAATTTTGTTTCATTGATTTGTTTTAGCTCTCTGGGTATTCTGTGTTGCACTGTGCTCTGTGGTTTGATTACTTTTCAGTGCTGTTTGACCATGCAGGAAGGCCAGGAGCTGTCTATTTTTATCCACACCATCATCATGGCCCTTAGTGTCAGGCAAACATGAATCCAAACCCATTGCTAAGGTCAGTGTCTTGGGGAAAACAGGGCCAGTTTGGCATCGTGGCAAAGAGGACAGATTCCTGACTCTGATGATCCTTGTGTTCAAGGTCTGGGTCTGTTACTTACAAGGTGGGTGACATTACACAAGTTACTTAACCTCTCTGAATCGCATCCTCTGCATCTGTGAAATAGAGATAATATTTTAAAAAGTAAAGTAAAATCATTTGCTGTTGATTCTGACTCAGGGCAGCCCCATGTGTGTCAGAGTAGAACTGTGCTCCAAAGGGTTTCAAACAGCTAATAGATCTCCAGGCCTTTCTTCTGAGGGACCTCTTGGTAGACTCAAACCTCTAACCTTTTGATTAGCAGCTGAGTGTTTAACCGTTTATACCATCCAGGGACTCCAGAGATGATATTTGTACCTACCTTATAATGGGAAACCCAAAACCAAACCCATTGCCGTCTGGTCGATTCCAACTCACAGCACCTTACAGGGCAGAATAGAATCGCTCCATCGAGTTTCCAGGAGAGCCTGACCGATTTGACCTGCTGACCTTCTGGTTACCAGCCATAGCACTTAACCACTGCGGAATTAAACTGAGATACTGTACTCATGGTGGCACATTATGACTATTCCTTAGGTAGTCACTGTTAGTATAATTATGTAACTTATCTGGAGCCCTGGTGATTAAGAGCTTGGCTATCAACCAAGATATCAGTAATTTGAATCTACCAGCCACTCTCTGAAACCCTGTGGGGCAGTTCTATTGTGTATTGTAAGGTTGCTGTGAATCAGAAACAATTTGATGGCGACGCTTTGGGATCCTCCTATACCCTGGGCTTTAATTATCTCAGTCTTTCAAAGTGGCTAAATTGTTGATATTCTTATTAATGATAGTAATTATCCATTGTCATCAAGTTGACTCCAACTCATAGTGACCCTGTAGGGCTGATAGAACTGCCCCATAGAATTTCCAAGAAATATCTGGTAGATTCAAACTATTAACCTTTTGGTTAATAGCTGTAGCACTTAAATACTACACCACCAAGGTTTCCATAATAATTATATAATAATAATCAAGAAACAAACTTTTCAGATGAGCTGCCAGTCATCATTATTGTTGCCTTTTGTTTTTTAATATCAGCATCTGTTTTCTACATTATTGATTTTGTCTCATTGAGAAAGCACTGACCTTTTCTCCCGTAACTGCTGTTGCATGGAGGGAATAGAGAAGTCTCTCCTTTTAACTTAATTCTATGCCTCGGTTAACAACTTCTACTAAACTCATTATGTTCTCTGTCTTGACTGGGGAAGCAGAAATTGATTGCCCAGCAGAGTTTATAATTAAGTGATATTACAAGCTAAAAACACACCCCATCCAAGAAATCACAACGGAGTGCCTAAAATGCATAGTGTACATGTGACTGAATGTCATGGTAGGTACAAACATGAACCGGGTGTGGATTTGGAAGCAGAGAGTGAGTTAAGAGTAGTGGTAGAGTGCATGGGTACAGACTATCCACACAGGACACTTGGCTGTACCTCTTTTGCCACTGTGAGACCTTGGTCAAGTCATTAGCTGCGGGGTATAAGATTTCCTTATTTGTAACATGGAGGTAACATTAGTGCTTCTGTCACAGTGTGATTGTGAAGCCTAAGTAAGTTGTGTATAAGGTACAGTACCTGACATGGTTAGAAATCAGTATTAGCTATATGTATACATATGTATGTATGTATGTAATACACACATACATGTACATGGTTAAGCACTCAACTACCAGCCAAAGTGCTGGTGGTTCAAACCCATCCAGAGGCACCTGGGAGGACAGGCTTGACAGTCTGCTTCTGAATGCTTTCACATCCTTGAAAACCCTGTATCATAGGGCTGCTCTGCTCACATGGGGTTGCCACGATTTCGAGTCTACTTGACAGCAACTGAACAGCAACAATAATACACACACATACACATACAGCTGATATGTGTATGTGTGTGTGTATTTGTTGCTGCTATTTAGTCGCTTCTGCTTCATGGCAACTGCATGTGTGCAGAGTGAAACTGCTGCCTAGGGTTTCCGAGGCTGGGACCTCTCAGATGCAGATCACCAGGCCAATTTTTTCGACATCCTTCTAGAATATAATACATATAGTATAAATATGTATTTTTAATATTATTATAAAAATAACACAGTTGGGGATAAAGCATGCATATGAATAAATATAACATGATGAATATGTTGATATTGCTGTGAAAACTCAGAGTGAGAAGAGATTATTGGGCATCATAGAAGACTGTCATATTTGAGCTGAGCTTGGAAGGAAAGATAAGTGTGAACTGAAAAAATAGGGCAAATCAGGGCACTGTTAGTATATTTAGACACAGTGTGAGGAAGGGCAAGGAAGTAAAAAAGAAAATGAAGCTGTATAGAAAAGAACCTGTGAAAATAGATTGGTAGTGTGATGGTCTTCAAATGCTATTTTGCCTTACGGACAAAGGAGAGCCATTGAGGATTTCTCAGCAGGAAAGTGGTGAGGTCAGAGTTATGCTTCTAGTAACAGAACGGAGGAAGAATGTTCTAGAAATTGTAGTAGCTTTGTCTTGGTCTGTAGACCTCCATTCTTTTCTTCCTCTGGCCCAGTTACTATAGTACAGTAGAGAGGAGAGATTCAGAGATAGGAGATAATAGAATTTGATCCTGTGCTGCCCTGCAGTTGGATATGCCACTGGCTTTGAAATATAAGGAATGTACAAGCATGAGTAGACTGAAAAGGAAGCCTGTTGAGTGCCCTAGGGACATATCGGTTCAAAGTGTTGTTGAGCCTATGGACCAAGTTAAGAATAAGTGGAGTTTGGGAACTTGAGACTGTTGAGAGGTTGGAGGTTCATATTTGCATAACAACTCCTTAGACATAAACTGGATGTCTGAAGAATTGGTGAAAATGCGAGAGGAAAATGGCAAAGACCAATCCTGAGAAAATTTCTGTATTTAGGGGTCTCAGGAGAAAGAGAAGATGGAAAGGATCTACAAAGAGGTAGGAAAAACTAGGAGAATATCGAGTTAAGTACAGGAATGGAGAAGTTTCAAAAAAGAGCATTTTTGGAGGCCTGGGCATGGCCTGTTGGAAGACAGTAAGGCAACAGGAATAAGGGGAGATACAGCTTTAGGTGCGGGGTTGAATTCAGCTGTGACATGGCTTTAAAAGCCAGGCATAGAGGTTTTGTCTTCATTTGGTAGAAATTCCATTTACTATAGCCCCCAAGAAGATAAAATACCTAGGAATAAATCTAACTAGAGAAATAAGAGATCTTTACAGAGAAAATTACAAGACACTGCTACAAGAAACTAGGAGGGACTTACATAAGTGGAATAATCTACCCTGCTCATGGATAGGAAGACTCAATATTGTAAAAATGTCTATTTTGCCCAGAGCACTCTACTTATAAAATGCAATCCCAATACAAATTCCAACAACATTCTTTAATGAGATGGAGAAACAAATTATCAGCTTTATTTGGAAAGGGAAGAAACCCTAAGTAAGTAAAACACTACTGAAAAAGAAGAACATGATGGGAGGCCTCTCACTACCTGACTTTAAAACCTATTACACTGCCACAGTAGTCAAAACAGCCTGATATTGGTATAAAAAGAGACATATAGACCAATGGAACAAAGTAGAGACCCCAGAGATGCCACCATCCTCTTATGAACAGCTGATATTTGACAAAGATCCTAAGATTTTGAACTGGGGTAAGAACAGTCTCTTTAACAAATGGTGCTGGCATAATTGGATATCCATCTGCAAAAAATTGAAACAAGACCCATATCTCACACCTTATACAAAAATCAACTCTAATTGGATAAAAGACTTGAATATAAAAGCTAAAATGATAAAGCTCATCCAAGATAAGATAGGGTCAACAATGTATGTTTTAATATGCAATATTGACAGACTTCAAAATCTGACGAACAAAACACATTCATCAGAAAAGAAAATAGATAAATGGGAATTAATAAGAATCAAACACTTCTGCTCATCCAAAGACTTCCTCAAAAGAATTAAAAGACCACCTACAAAATGGGAAAAAATATTTGGCAACTCTATGTCAGACCGACACCTGATCTCCATAATCTACAAGGTTCTACAAAATATCAATAAGAAAGAGACAAATCATCCAATTAAGCGATGGGCAAAGGAGATGGACAGACACTTCTCTAAACAGGAGATCCAGGCAGCCAAAAAACACATACGGACATGTTCACGATCATTAATTATTAAAGAAATTCAAATCAAAATGACAATGAGATACCACCTCACCCCAATGAGATTGGCCATGATCTAAAAAACACAAAACAGTAAATGTTGGAGGGGCTGTGGAGAGATTGGAACTCTCCTTCACTGTTGGTGGGATTGCAGAATGGTGCAACCTCTTTGGAAAGCAATTTGGCATTACCTTAAAATAATGAATATAGATATACCATTTGACCCAGTTATTCCTCTGCTTGGAATATATCCTACAAAATCAAGGCCATTCACACCGACTGCTACATGCACACGAATATTCATTGCAGCACAGTCCATGATAGCAAAAAGTTGGAATCAACCCAGATGCCCAACAACAGAAGAGTGGATAGGTAAACTGTGGTATATGTACTCCATGGAGTACTATACACTGATAAAGAACAATGATGATAGCAGGAAACATCTCTCAGTTTGGTCTCAACTGGAGGACATAATATTGAGTGAAACCAGTCAGCAACAGAAGGACAATTATTATATGAGACCCCTAAGATAAAAACTTAAAACCATACTCATACATAATAGAAAAGACTCTTTGATGGCTACAAGGGTGGGGAAGATAGGAGGGCGGGAAGGCAAGGGGCGAGGGTTTAGATTAGTTAATTGTTAGAAATTTGGTAGGGTGAAATTGGTGACAATTCACATTAGTAAGAAGATCAATATTAACGAGACTTCGACACAACTTGTGTACTCCTCCTCTCTTAACCAAATATTGTAAGCACAGAGTATGTACACTTTCATTTTTTTATTTAATAAAAAAAAAAATTACGGAAACTTTATGTGATCTTAAAGAGATTATTTCCTGGGGACTTAAAGATTTATGTCTTTCATGTGATTCCTTGAGGACAGAAGCTAGATTTGAAAGGTCTCGTTATTGTTGTTCTTTCCATCTAAACATTTTCCTGTCTTTATTTTCATCTTTTTCTCTTGAAAACAGGAAGTGTGGTTACTTTTGTTTACTGAGTCAAATCTGCTGTGTGTCTTATAAAAGATGGAAAAATTTTATGGTCTCATTTCAGGGAAATTAGAATTGAAACAAGCTAAAATAAGTTGTTAAGATGCCATAAATTTATAGTGACACAAAAATCCCATAGTTGTGTTATTTTTCTCTATTAAAAAAAAAAAATCCTTCACTGCCCTCCTTAGGGCAATGGAGATAATAGAGCCAGGGAACCCTCTGGGAACTGAAGGTCTTGATGAAGTAGAGCAAGTATAGGAGAAGGGAGAGAATGACAGAGCAAGGAGGAGAGAAGTTTGAGTGCATAGAGTATGGGATAGTGTTGTTTTGGACTTTAGAAATGGAACCATTGCAGGTTATGATCAAAAGATGTTCATCACAGCAGAGATAATTAGGTGAAGATGTTCATTTTTTATAGATTATCCACATACATCTTGACATTACTCAGGATGATGGTTAAAGTGGGGTGGCAGAAATGCTGTGAGCTAGCTTTGAAACCAAAAACCAAACCAGTAATACTGACCCTATTTTTATATATCAATGAGATCTTATTTTACAGTATTTACATACCATGTAGTATCCTAGCAGAATTTTTTTACATTGGAGAGGGGTCAATAGATGTTTATTGAGTTAGCCCTAATTTATTATATTTTTGAACGATGTTGATAGGTAGCCAAAAAAAAATCCATGGAAGTTGGCTGTCACAGGCCTCAACATTAGAGTTTGTCTTTGGTACTGGGGGATTCTGGGGAGTTTTAGCTTCAAGATAACAAGATACGGATGAATTTTCATCCTCTAATTAAAGGAGCTTTCTTGGAAGTGGTATTCTCAGGGCAATGCCTAGATTTGATTTAAAGCAATGGGGCAGGAGGAAGGGATAGAAAGAGAGAGAGACTGTGTCGGGGTGTGCTGGGCGGGTGGAGTGGGGAACGGTACAGGATGAGCAAACCAGGAAGGGCAGCTAACTGCAGGGACTTACATTCAGTGTTTTGTTACAGACTGAGAAATAAGGAGATGGGTTGAATTAACTCATCTCATGGTTCTGAATGGAATTCTGGTGTAAAGGTTTCAACATCAGACACTCAAAGACTCCTCATGTCTGTCTAGTCAAGGTTTGTGGGGATAATAACTGTTGTCTGGAGCTAAGCCTGCACCTGCCACTCCAGGTGGTGTCTGCAGCCAGGTCAGCACTGAGCAGGAAAAGGTGAACAATGTTCAGAGAAGACTAAATTTGGCCTAGGGTCTCACACCTGCATGGTTGTTGCCTAGAGTACTGAACTAGGATAGAGCTGGTGCACACCTGCTATTCAGCAAATGTTTATCAAGTTATGGTAGGTTAGTTGATTGGCAGCTAAGTTATACACCTGCTATTTGTAAGACAGATAAATCTCAGAAGATCAAGTCCAGAGGGCCAGGACAACCAGTACAAGCTTAAAACAACATGGCATATGTACTTTGGGATGGAAAGGGGATAGGAAAGGAGGGCGTGGAAAGATACCCTCAAAGGTGCACACTGAAAGAAAATGTAACTGTCATAAAATTTAGGCTTGTGAAAAGTCTGGTCCATAATCAAACTCCTGTGCTTTCTAAATATCAGTTTTCAATGGTGAGCTGTGCTTGCCATAGGAGTTACTTAAATATTTCTCAGTGGGGTTGCTCTTGGTACTTTGGATAGAAAAATTATGGGTTTTGAGGGCTGCTTCTTGCGTTACAAGTCATTTGACTTCCATGGCCCTTGCTCCCACATGCTAATAGTAGCCCTTAGTCACCTTGACAACCAAGAGACCTCACCTGTTGCCAATACCCTTTAGGAAGATGATATCAGCCCCAGTGGACACAAGGTTCAAGGGAAGCTCCATTTGGAGAAAAATGTCATTCTCTTAAAAGATTTTCTGAACCTACATTTTGAGAGCAGTGACATTCTGAGGTTTTCTTCTATCTCAATTCAAATGAAGACCTGTAAGTCTGACTTGATTATAAGCAGAGGCTCCTGACTGTAACTGATGAGGAACAGTGACATTTCAGTTCTCCTAAACCTGTCGAGTTGTATTCTGTTTAGTTTTTCTTCCCCCACAGTCTTATTTTCCTACCTCTGCGATGTTTGGCTTCTCACAGTCACCAGTGGCCTCGCATCTATGTATCAGTACTACCAGACATCTGAGTGGTGGCCTAGTGCTATGGAATCGCTTCACTCTCCCACTAGGTGGTAGGATTTTATTTTTTCCACTTGAATACACATACTGCAGGTACTGTTTAAGAGAAATCATTTCTGTTTACTCTGCCTTTCCAACACTATGGAACAAACACTGACATTGAGGTGCCATGATGTAAAACAAAGGAACAGGTGGGTTATTTCTAAAGAGGGAGCTCCAACTGCTTCTCTTTGCTTCTTCCTTTAACTTAATCATATCAGCAAAGCTTTTTGGTATTTGCAACCCAATATCAAGTGGTAATGGTTAGAGAGCATGGACTGATAGATTCAAGGGAGAGAAAAATAGAAGGGTTGGTAAGTGGCATGGATTGAATTGTGTCTCCCCCAAAAATGTGTGTAGAAGTTTGGCTGGGCTCTGATTCCTGGTATTGTGAGATGTTTCTATGTGCTGTAAACCCTGCCTCTATGATCTTAATAGAGAGATGACGGGCAGTAGTTTTGTTGGTGGGGCAAGATTCAGTGTGTAAGACTGTATTGTGCCTTGAAGCCATCTCTTGAGATACAAATGAAAGAAGCTAGTGGGGAGAGTGGGGGATCTCATACCACTGAGCAGCAGTGCTGGGAACAAAGTGAGTCAGTGCCTTAGAAAGGACCTGTGCTTCACAACCTCCCAGTCCAGGGAAGACTGACACCAAGGATCTTCCTCCAGAGCCAACAGAGAAAGTCTTCCCCTGGAGCTGATACCCTAAATTTGGACTTGTAGCTTACTAGACTGTGACAGAATAAAATTTCTCTTTTTAAAGGCATCCACTTGTGCTATTTCTGTTACAGTAGCACAAGATGACTAAGTAAAGAAAATATTTTTCTCTCTTAGCCTTAGGGAGGTTTGTACAAAATGTGAGCATGTTAGTGTAAATGGCAGACAGCCATGGTTTCATGACAATATGAGAAAGGCCATTAAAATGAAGTCTAGAATTTTAGCAGGACTTCTTCTGAGGATGATATGTAGGACATGAGTCCCCTCCATGGAAATTTGTAATAGCTCTTTTACTTCAAGTCCTTTGTACCTGGATCTTTAGTGCTCCTTTTAGTCTTCCTTACCTATATGTCTACTTTTCCACACTTTCTTCCATCATTTCTGCAAATGTGTAACATATCCCAGACATCTAACCCAAGAAAACGTGTCTTGTGCCTCATCCCCAACCTGACAAAAAAACAGATGTGTTCTCCACTTATCCTCACCTACTCTGATTTCTTTTATAATTTCCTTCTCCTTGGAAACCCTTGTGGTGTGGTGGGTAGGTGTTCGCAGCTGCTCACCAGAAAACTGGCAGCTCAAGCTCGCCAGGCGCTCCTTGGAAACTCTGTGGGACAGTTCTACTCTGTCCATAGAGTCACTATGAGTAGGAATCAACTTGATGGCAGTGTATTTTTTTTTTTTTTTTTTAGTCACACATTAGTGTTTTATTTTGTGTTCAGGGAGATTGCTTAGATTTTTTTGCTGAAGTGTTCAAATTTTCTGCTCACCTTGAGTATGGGCATCATGTACATCTCAGTGTGAGGCCTGTGCTATGAATGTCATTTATCCATTCTGTATACTCACCCAACTGACTCCATTCCAGAATTGAGTAGAGGTCTTAGGGTAGGTGTTTAGTTAGTTATGCCATGTGAATATAGCTACAAAGTTAAAAAGAAACAAACAAAAAAAACCCTCTAATCATATTCAAAGACATTCCCCTTCTTTAGAGATTGTAATCTTACCTGAGTCAGATTGAACAAGGTGGAGGGCCTGGTTTAGCCTGGGGAGATAGTCCCTGCATTTATATATGTGCGTCTCTTCTGGCAGGAAGACGAAGTGGTACTCCAGTGTATCGCAAACATTCACAAGGAGCAAAGGAAGTTCTGCCTGGCAGCTGAGGGACTCGGGAATCGTCTGTGCTTCTTGGAGCCGACTTCAGAAGCCAAGGTGAGGCTGATTGCCCTACATCTTTTCCCTTGGCCTCCCAGCCTTCTAGGCGAAGGAGCTGTCACAAATTGTGATGAGGAAGGCATTTGAAAGAACATGTTTATTTTTAAAATGAAAAGCAGAATAAATTTAAAACATAACTTTCCCCAACTCAGAAGGCACTGACAAGAGAACACAGAGCAGTGTGAAGAATTACAGCTGCTGGTGTCTGCCGGTGTTCACAGGACACAGTGATACCTTGTCACTGTCAGCACTGACGGAGGAGGTCCTTTTAACGCTCCACAAGTTCTTTTTTTGATTGTTAAGTCAGATCTAGAAATCTGTTTGAGCTCATGCTATTTACTCCAGCTGTCATGTTATTGCTCAGGGAGTCATGAGTACTTGGGCCTGTGTGTCCCCTCATGCAGATCCCTTCTCATTTCTGACTATGATGAAATTGCTGTCACTGTCTGCCCACTGTGACCCAAGAGTAGAGGGGAATATTTGTTCTGGTCCCTGTGTGTGGCGGGGCACAAAACACTGTGGCTTTTCTACTGAACTTTTCTTTCTGCATTTTCGGGCTGTGTTTCTTTCTGTTTTTCATGATCCATAAGTCAAGTGAATCTGGGTGTTTGCATACTCATAGAATTACTCAGTTCTAGAAAGTCCTCTGAGCTCAGGTTTTCTCCTAGAACTTTATATGTATATATGTATCTATCAGAAAATGGTTACATTTTAAAAAGGCCTACCTGATTGACATGCCATTTCTGCAAATAAGTGTGCACATCACAGACACACCTGCAGAGTCTGAACAACTCCCTGGAATACAGACGTGCTCTGCAAGGATCGCCTCTCCTAGAAGCCTTTCACCTCAGCAACACTGTTTCTCCCGTACAGAACACTGAGCCACGAGTACAGGCATCCATTTTTCACCTGTGTGGTCAGTGCTTACACAGTCATGTTGAAATAAATAGCAGAGAAAGAGACAAGGAAGACTTATCTTTTTGAAGGTCTTAGACTTGGCTTCCCTGAGGTCTGTCATCATTTGGTTTTGTTCTTAGCTGAGTAATTTTCCTTTCCTTCCCAGCAGTCTGGAATAGTGGGAAGATCATTAGATTAGAAGGCAGGAGGTTAATATTCAACCACTGAGAAATCATGTGACCATAATCAATCACTCAACCTTGTTTTCAGTTTCCTGATTTGCAAACTGAGGTGCAGTGTAGTGCAGTGGAATGAGTATGGGTCTGAAGTAAGAATGGGATCATTTTCTAGTCATTCATTGAGTGCAGTATGGGCAGTACTTAAAGTTATATGCTCTGGAATCAAACAGTCAGAGATGAGTCCCGTCTCTCACTTACCAGTTAAGCCATGACTTTGGAAAAGACAGCTCACCCTTCTGGGGCTTGTCTTGCTTGTCTGCTTGATGGGTCACTTTAATTGTAACTGCCTTATGTGAATTAATATATGTAAATTGTCCACCACATTGTAGCTCTCCATAAACACTGACTGTTGTTATGTCAGTAGGTGCTCCTTAGAAACTATATGGGTTAGTTCTACTCTGTCCGAAAGGGTTGCTTTGAGTCGGAATCAACTTAACAGTGGTGGGGTTTTGGTATTGTTATTTAGGAGACCTAGTAGCACAGTGGTTAAAAGTTCAGTGCTAACCAAAAGTTGGTAGTTGATATCCACCAGATACTGTTTGGAAACCTCACAGGGCTGTTCTCCTGTGTGCTGTAGGGGTACTATGAGTGAGATTCAACCCAGCAGCACTGGGTTTTGTCTTTTTTGGTATTATTTAAACTTGCACAAAACATTTAAACTGGAATTCAGTTTCTTGGTCTGTAAAATAAGGCTAACTAAATTGCTAGAGTGCTGTGAAAATAAAATGATAAAAAGAAGTACAATCTATAGTTTTCAGCCTAACACAGAACATATAATGATAGCGAAAACTGGCAATAATACTAAATATTATTATCCCTCCTGACTTAGAAAGTCTGATTTTGTACAAAAGGAAAAAAGATCATGGACTGACCCTTGAACTTGTAAAATATTGTATAAGCTTTAAAATGAGAGCCTTGGGTTAAATAGTCTTTCAACTACCAAACCACGTAAGCCAGGTTGGAAATGACTGTATGGTGGAACCACTTTATATCCCCTAGTTGTACAAATGATGACTCATACCACTCGTAAATGCACTAGGGATGATAAAATATTACTTTTAATACTCATTTGCCTAAGTGATAGTCTTCATTTAAATTTTAAGTTTAAAACACAGTAACAAGGCTGAAGAATTTTTTTAAAGAGATATAATGTATCTTCCATAATTTTACCACATTATCACAACGATTTTCATTTTTGTGTTTCATTCTGTCATTTTTCCAAATGCACATGTATTTTTTTCACATGTCAGAGTGAACAGTCAAACATTCAGCCTTTTTTTTTGTTGTTACAGTGTTTCAGGCATTTTCTGTATCACTGTGCATGGTTTATCATCATATCAGTCAGTTTGTCATACGATGGCAGCTGGCCTATTGCTGTCGTACTAGAAGCAATATGGCATGATTGGAAATGAGAAGAAATAGCTCCAAACATCTATTGACCATTAGACCATTGGAATGTGTGATGTTTGAGTCTAGGAAAGTGGGAAGCCATCAAAAATGAAATGGAATGCATAAATGTTAAATATCCTAGGCATCAGCGAGCTGAAATGGACTGGTGTTGGCCATTTTGAATGAGGTAATCTACTACTCCAGGAATGACAATTGAATAGGAATAATGTCATACTCATTGTCAAAATGAGCATTTAGATATCTGTCCTGAAGTACAGTGCTGGCAGTGATGGATAACATGTACTTGCTTACAAAGAAGACCAGTTAACATGACTATTATTCAAATTTACACACCAACTACTAATGTTAAAGATGAGGAAATTGAAGATTTTTACCAACTTCTGGTATCTTAAATTGATCAAAAATGTAATGACTAATTACTGATGAAATGAAGAAGAATCTGTAGTTGGAAAATATGATGTTGTTGATCGAAATGACCCGAGAGATTGAATGATAGAATTATGTAAGACCAGTGACTTATTTATTGCCGTACCTTTCTTCGGTAACATAAATAGCTACTACGTGTGGACTCACCAAATGGAAAACACAGAAATCAAATTGACTGTATTTGTTAACAAGAGATGTTGAAGAAGCTCTATATCCTCAGTAAGAACAAGGCTACAGGCCAGCTGCCAAACTGACCACCAGGTGCCATATACATGTTCAATTTGAAGCTCAAGAAAATTAAAACAAGTCCATGAGAACCAAAATAAAATTTTGAATATTATCATCCTTAAGGTTGTGTGTCAGTGGGCCATGATCCTCAGTGGCTTGGCAGTTATGGTATACTTCAACAGATGTGTAGTGATGTAATCATCTCCATGATAAGATACCTTATAATGTGATCACTTACATGATGGGATCTACCATAAATAGCCAGTCAATTGAAAGGGCATTTTCTTGGGGGTGTTGCCTGTATCCTGTATGGGTAGACTTTCTGTCAAGGCTTTTGGGCTTTTGCTTCCTTTGGATCCTACATCTGGTTTCTGTTCATCTAACTTCTTGTTCTTGTAATCTGAACTAAAAGCTTATCTGCTGATTTTGAGATTTATCAGCTTCCAGTCTGTGAGCCAGCAGCCTGCCGGCTTACATAGTGATTTCAGGGTATACTATGGCTTCTGCAGCCTGTGAGACGGAGGCCTCTTGTCAGACTTGTCAATCTCGGGTTCCCAGTCCTGAAGCTACTTAAATCAGGAGAAGCCTCCAGCCTCCATAACTACACATGGCATTTCTATAACATAAATCACTGTATATATAGATGTTTCACTTGTTTTGACTGTCTAAAGAACTGAGACCAAGACAAGTATATTCCACATGATATACTTGGACACTGTTCCAAGAAAAAATTTGATACGTTGAACACTTAATGACTGAAGACCAGATGAGTTGTGGGGCAACATCAAAGACATCATACATGAAGAAAATGAAAGGTCTTTAAAAAGCTAGAAAAGAAATAAAAGATCAAAATAGGTGTCAGAAGAAACTCTGAAACATTGAGTAGTTAAAGCTAAAGAGGGAAATGATGAAGTAAAAGAGATGAACAGAAGATTTCAAAGGGAGTTTTGAGAAGACAAAGTAAAGTAATGTAATGAAATGTGCAAAGACATGGTGTTAAACAAGCAAAACAGAAGAACATACTCACCATTTCTCAAGCTGAAGGAACTGAAGAAAAAAGTCAAGCCTTGAACTGTAGTATTGAATGACTCAGGAAGCATCAAAAGAAGATAGAAGGAATAAAAGAATCACTGTATCAAAAAGAATTGGTTGACATTCAACAATTTCAGGAGGTAGCGTGTAATCAAGAACCAATGAAACTGAAGTAAGAAATCCAAGCTTCACTGAAGATATTGGCAAAAAATGAGACTCCAGGAATTGACAGAATAGGAATTGAGATGTTTTAGCAAATGGATACAGCCATGTAAGCACTCCTTCATTCATGCCAAGAAATTTGGAAGACAGCTTCCTGGCCAAGAGATCGTATCTGTTCCTGTCTTAGTTATCTAATACCATTATAACAAATACTACAAGTGGATGGCTTTAACAAAGAGAAATTCAGTTTCCCCAAAGAAGTAGGATAACAGTCATATTCAGGGCATTAGCTTCAGGGGAAGTCTTTCTCTGTTGGCTCTGGGGGAAGATCCTCATTGTCAAACTTCACCTGGACTGGGAACTCCTGAAGCCCAGAGACCCTGAGTTCTTTCCAAAGGATGTGCTTTGCTCCTGGTACTACTTTTTCGTAGTATGAGAACCCCCACTGTCCGTTAGCTTCTTCGTTTTGTATCTCAAGAGATTGTCTCAAAACACAATACAATCTTATACTTTGAGCCCTGCCCTACCAACACAATTGCTGCCCATCTTCCCTTATTAGCATCACAGAAGCATCATTAACAGAGTGTGGGAACATCACAAAATAACAGGAATCATGGCCTAGCCAAATTGCTATACATACTTTTGAAGGAACCTGAATTGAATGTGATCTGTGATGGTGCCCATTCCAAAGAAAGGTAACCCAAAAGAGTGTGGAAATTATCAAATAATATCATTAACATCACATGCAAGTAAAAATTAGCTGAAGATAATTTTTAAAAAATAGAGTTGCAGCAGTAGAGAAGAAACTACTAGAAATTCAGGCTAAGTTCAGAAAAGGACATGGAATGAGGGACATTATTGCTTATGTCAGGTGAATCTTGGCTGAAAGCAAAAGAATACCACAGATATGTTTACCAGTGTTTCATTGACTGTGCAAAGACAGTTGAATGTCATAATGAATTATGGATAATATTACAAACAATAGGAATTCTGGAACACTTGATCATGCTCATGAGAAATCTGTACATATGAGGTCTGACAATTAAGTTTGCAAAGTTGCCACTGTGCCCTTAGGTGGGCAGCAATGTACAAACTGTACAAACAGAAATGTTGCATAACCTTGGTATATCAGTGTCTCACAGCTATGTTTGTGTCGATGTGTGGCGAGGTCTTGCTAAGTGGTGTTCATTGTTGTGTGTTTTTGTGTGTTGGCAAGAATGTTGCAGCTTGAGTTAGAGCAATGAACAAATACCAAATTTCTTGTTAAATTTGTCAAGAGTGGAAGTTAAATAGGGACTGTTAGTCCAAGTTTACAGGGATAATGCCATGAAGAAAATGGCAGTGTACAAATGAATGAAACGTTTTCGGGGGGAGAGAAAACATCACTGATGAAGAGAGGTGAGGGAGACCAGTAATGAACAGAACTGACAAAAACATTGCAAAAGTTTGTCTAATTGTGTGTCAAAATCATCAGCTGACTGTAAGGAACATAGCAGACCAAGTAAATATCAATAGAGAAACAGAAAAATCTTAACTGAAAATCTTTGCATGAGACAGGTGTGTGCAAAAATGGTCCCAAAGGAGCCCACCAATGAACAAGACCAAAGGAGAGTCAAAGTTTGCCAAGATCTTTTAGAGAGGCAAGAGAATGTTTTGGGCTGTGTTATCACTGGTGATGAAACATGGGTGTACCAATATGACTCTGAAACAAAGCATCAAAGTGCCCAGTGGAATTCAGCCAATTTTCCACAACCAGAAAAGTTCTGTTCGTCCAAAGCAAGAGTCAAAATGATGTTACTAACCTTTTTTTAATATCAGAGGGATTGTTCATTATGAACCTGTACTACGTGGACAGTTAACCAAGTTTATTGTTTGGAAGTGCTAGAAGGCTATGTGAAAAAATTAGACGAAAATGACCTGAACTTTTTGCCAACAACTCATGGCTCCTGCATCATGACAACGTACCATGTCGCATGGCACTATCTGTGAGGGAGTTTTTAGGCAGAAAACAAATAGCTATATCGGAACACCCTCCCTATGCACCGGATCTTGCCCCCACTGACTTTTTTGTTTACCCAGAGATAAAAGTAATATTGAAAGGAAGACATTTGGAGGACATTCAGGACATCAAGGATAATACGATGACAGTTCTGATGGCTAGTCTAGAAAAAGAATTACAAAATTGCTTTGAAAGGTGAACTAGGCACTGGCATCAGTGCATAGCTTCCCAAGAGGAGTACTTTGAAGGTGACCATGGTGATATTCAGCAATGAGGAATGTAGCACTTTTTCTAGAATGAGTTTGTGAAATTAATTGTCAGATCTCATAAACCAAGTAACAATCATTGAAATAGAACAAAAGGGTGCTATGTGGTTTACAGTCAAAAAAGGTGTGCATCAGAGTTTCTCCTTTCACCATACCAATTCAATCTGTATATCTAGCAAATAATCCAAGAATCTGGACTATGTGAAGAAGAACATGGCATCGGGATTGGAGGAAAACTTATTAACAACCTGCATTATGCAGATCGTACAACCTTTCTTCATGAAAGTGAAGAGAACTTGAAACATTGTGAAAGATCAAAGACTACAACCTTTAGTATGGATTACACTGCAACATGAACTGGACCAATAAGCAGCAGCAAGATAAACAGAGAAAAGACTGAAGTTGTCAAGGATTTTATTTTACTTGGATCTGCAGTCAACACCCATGGAAGCAGCAGTGAAGAAATCCAGTGGCATATTGCATTAGACAAATCAGCTGTAAAAGACCTCTTTAAAGTGCTGAAAAGGACATGTCACAATGAGAAGTAACATGGGACTGACCCAAGTCATGATATATTCAGTTGACTCATATGCATGTGAAAGCTGGACAATGAATAACGAAGACCAAAGGACTGACGCATTTGAATTATGGTGTTGCCAAATAATACTGAGTATACCGTAGGCTGCCAAAAGAACGAATAAATGTCTTGGAAGAAGTATAGTCAAAGTGCTTCTGGAAAATAAGGATGATGAGATTCTGTTTCACATACTTTGCACATGTTATAAGGAGGACATCGTGTATGGTAAGGTAGAAGGTCAATGAAAAAGAAAATGACCTTCAAGGAGATGGATTGATACAGTGGCTGCAACACTGGACTCAAACAAAGCAGTGATTGAGAGGATGGTGCAGGACTGGGCGGGGTTTTATTCTGTTGCATTTAGGGTTACTTTGAGTTGGAACTGAGTTGATACAACCCCTAACAACTTATGTGGTTATTAAAGAAATATGCATGCCATTTGTCTATTATTGCTAGTATAAATATCCAGGAATAGAATTAATAGTGTCAGTAATATGAAGAATATTAAACTACATACTGAATATGATTTGTCACTTGTTACAGTTGACATGCCTACATTCAGTGCATGGACATGTTTTCATATAGGCATATATAAATGCGGAAAGTGTACTGTGAGGGCATCACAGAGGAACATGGTGAGGTTCATAGAAGGAAGGGAATAAGTATTCAGAATTTTCCATCACCATTCCTGGTGGTAGCCTGTTAGTTGAGCCCAGTTTCTGGAAGCTGTCTTCCTTTCTGCTGTCATCTTCAACTCCTTTTGCTTGTAGCCTAACTGCCTGTCCCCCTTCATCTTCAATAGTTGTTCCACCTGATACTCTACCTCGAACTTCACAACCAGCTGTACCATTCTAGTTTCTTGGGACCTAATTTACATCATGCACTGACTGAGGTGTATTGCAGAGTCTAGCCGTGGGCATGAGACATAGACATCATTCTTATCACCTGCCTCCAGAGCCAGCCAGTTACCTTGGGCATCCTTAGTCAAGGGTGTTTCAAGATAGTTGTTACTCAGATAATATTGAGTTGGTCTCTGCAGAAAAGAGAGACCTCCGAAAAAGTAGAGATAAGGTACTAAGAGATAAAGGTATTCTTAATATATTACCTGTGAGAAAAGTTCATACAGAAGGAATGTGTGAGAGGGTAACAGAGTAAGGAGCTAAAGTATTAACCAACATTTGCTATAGACACAGAGAGAGCTTTGGGAGGGCTCTTGAAACCTTGGTTCCAGTGTCCCATAAGCTACTCCTTCCTTGATGGACTCTTGAAACTGCTAATTCTAACTGATAGAAGTATCATCATTCAGCTTTTGTTTCAAATGAGCACAGGTCCAGGAATTAACAGTCATCTTGTGTTATAGGAAAGACTCAGAGCTAAAAACAGAGAACAGGAAACATGGAAAAGAAACATTTCTCTTAACTCGTCAATAGCAGCAATTTTTTTACTATCAGTTTTTAAGTTGATAATGTGTTCCAAGGCACCTGAAATTTTATTACTTTGCTCTAATGCTAAACATTATATCTCATCTTTTTTTAATTTGCCTTTCCCACTGAGGGAATCTTCTTTGGTTCATCTAAGCATGCAGACTCATGAGACCCTCATAGACCATACCTTGTACCAGTCTACGCAGAAGGATATACAAGGTCTGTCAGTCAAGTTTGTGAATTCATTCTAGAAAACATGCTGCATACCTCCTAGTTCAGTATCAGTCACTGCAGTTACCTTAAAAGTACTCTGTTTGGGAAGCTGTGCACCAACACCAGAGCCTAGTGCACCCTTTAAAACAATTTTGGAATTCTTTTTCTGGAATGGCCATCAGAGCTGTCGTTGTACAAGGTCTAACAATTAAGATTATGAACTCATCCTAGAAAAGGTACTACATACCTTGTTCCTGAATATCATTATGGTCACCTTCAAAGAACTCCCCTTGGAAAGCTATGCACTGATGCCAGTGCCTAGTCCACTCTTCAAAGCACTTTTTCTAGGATGAGTTCATGAACGTAATTGTCAGTCCTCAGTAGGGAACCATAGCTCGCCAGCAGGGCAATGTGAGGAATTCCTCATCTGCAGGAATCCTTGCAGCAGTCAGAAGCTCTCTTCTCCCCTCCCTTCTCTCCCCAGAGTGCCCAAGTATGAAGAGATGAGGTCCACACCAGGCAGGTGTGAGTCATCGTGGCTTAAAGTCCTCATGTGCCACTGGAGTCAGTGTCTCTTGTAACAACTCCGCAGTCATGATTTCTAGGGTCCTCACAGAGGATAGTCCCAGTTACCAGAGTCACCACCTGGAGGGAATCCCTATGATGTGGCTTCCTGTCAAGTATTTCCTGTGTAGTCTACCTGTCAGGAGTCATTTTCATAGTAAACAGTGTTGCTTTGAAATATAATTAACACGGCCTTGTTTGAACAAGTGGCCCAAGGAACGAAACCAGAGAGTTAACAGAAGGTCAAATTCTCATGTTGGAGGCAGTTTTATAACCCTTTTCCTAAAGTAATCTTTGTTGATTGTAATTACTTAACTGCTGCTACCTTGTTGGAGCCCTGATGGTGCAGTGGTTAAGAGCTACAGTGCACTACACTGCTGGTTAGCAGTTTGAATCCACCAGTTGCTCCTTGGAAACCCTATGGAGCAGTTCTGTTCAGTCCTATAGGGTCACTATGAATTGGAATGGACTTAGCAGCAATGGGTTTTCATGGGGGAGATGTGGGTAGCCTTGTCAGGTCTTTCGTGAACCTTTCCGAATCCAGCTTCTATCTTCATATTAAATCATCAAAATGTAGGGGGAGTGCGGGGGCATTTTTATTTAAAATTAGTTTCAACAGATCAAAGCTTGTTTGTTTGATTTTTTTTCTATTTTGATGCAGAACTGGAAAGTGGGCAACCAAAGCAACCTATCCTAATGTCCTTGAACTTGTTGTCTTTAAAAGCCAGAGATCTGACCTTTATTTGTCCTTTAGATGATCAAAAAAGAAGTTCTACCTCTCTCGGAGAACGGTTTGTCTGTCTCATTAATTATGGTTTATTGAACCTGAAAAATCCAGTTTTCTAAAGTGACCTGTAGATTTCAGGAGAAATTTATTTTTTTCGTTATTTTCACCTACTTTTTTGAAAATGAAAATAATTCATGTGCTTTCTGTGAAGTTGGTGTAGACTCCCAAGACTCCCAAGACTGAACATTAGTTATTATGCAGATACCCTTATGTCGATGACATACATTAAGATAGAATTCTTGTCTAAAAATAGTAGCTTGTTTTCTGTTGTTTGCTAACTTTAGCTCAGCAAGAGATTTACGGTTTACTGCAAATTTGCAGAGAAAAGTGGCTCAGCCTAACATTGTACACTCTGTGCTTGAACTTCAGATTTATATTTTAATGCATCTGTATGGATCTAAGAATTCCATGAAATGTCAAACTATTATAAAACTCATTTAGAAAATGCCCTTTCCACATAATATGTAGACTTATACAATAAGATTTTGCTTTTAAAAAAATTATCAAGCATCATTTGTGATACGCCAGGTACGTCAGCAGGTGCTTTATGTCTGTTCATTTAATCTTTATGACCACGAGGCAAACATTGCCCTCATTTACAGAGTAGGTGCAAGAATTTAGACAAAAGCTAAATGACTTCCTGAAGCTTCTTCACTCAAACTTGAATCACTGTTTAGTTTGTATAATACTTAGAAATAAAACGAGTGAGACAGATCCAATCTCCTTGACAGGTGTTGTCGTTAGGTACCATAGAGTTGGCTCTGACTCAGTGTGACCCTATGCACAACAGAATCAAACACTATCCAGTCTTGCTCCATGCCCACAATCCTTTTTATGCATAAGCCCATCACTGCAGCCACTGTGTCAGTCCGTCTCCTTGACGGTCTTCTCTTTTTCGCTGACCCTCCACTCCACCAAGCAGGATGTCCTTCTCCAGGGACGGATCTCTCCTGACAGCATGCCCGAAGTATGCAAGATGCAGTCGCACCATCTTTGCTTCCAAGGAGCACTCTGGCTGTACTTCTTCCAGAACAGATCTGTTTGTTCTTTTGGCAGTCCATTGTACATTCAATACTCTTTTCCAATACCATAATTCAAATGCATCAATTCTTGTATCTTCCTTATTCATTGTCCAGTTTTCACATGTATATAATGCAGTTGAAAATATCAAAGTGACATCTTTACTTTTCAATACTTTAAAGAGGTAGAAAAGCATATTAGTTGAGATGATTAGGTTTCAAGAAAATCAGGCAAATCTCTACCACCTGCCATGAACCTTTCCACACATGCCCTAAGAAAGCCTGATATTCTAAAGATAGAAACACATGTCTTCTGCTTAAATCAAAGAGAAACTGTTAAATGCAAATGATCTGAGAGAACACATGAGATGCTGTCAATTATTTTCCAGCTAACTTTTTATCTTTTTTTTTTTTTTTTTTGCAAATTGGTTTATAAGGGAAGATAAAGCAGGTTACCAAGTGACTTATGTTGGAATACAAGGCACAGACACTGTGGGGGTCAAGACATAAACCATCCTGAATTACTACAGCTTATCTCTCTCTTCTCCTGCCTTCCACTGGTCTGAGAGCTCTGAAATTGAGGTCTCTATATAGCGTGGTAGTTGTGAAACACGTTCCTGGGGCCGCACTACTGAAGTGCTGCAGCTGGCTCTGTTGCTTAATAGCTGTGTGACCATGGGCAAATGACTTTATCTCCTTCTTCAGTTTCTTCCTTTTTAAGATTTTACCCATCTCATAGGATTATTATGAAAATTAAATTACATAGATTCATAATTGTGAAGTGTATATAACAATGCCTGACATGTCAGGCATTTAGCTACAGCTGTTAACATGTCTAGTGCAGGTTGGACACACAGTAGGTCCTCCAGGAATGTTACTTGACCCAGTTAGGTCACCTCTTTGCCACTTAATTAAATCTGCAAATGGCCTGGATTGCAGGACCAAGAGGATGTTCATGACCTCTAAAACTGTAGTGTTAAGATGAGTCAAAAAGAGTGAGTTAAAGAGTTAAGCAATGAGCAGATGTTTTAAAATAAATGGATCCCTGAAATAAAGCTTTTTATTGTTATTGATTGTTTAAATCTGATTTCATTCATTTGCAGTTTATTGGGACATATTTTATGGTCCAGCACATACGGTTTATCTTAGTGAATAGTCTATGTGTAACTGAAAAAAAAAAGCACCCTGTGTATTCTGTGGTTTCTGGATGCAGTAATTTATGTCTGTCAAGATGGTTGACAGTGTTGTTCAAATCTTACACTATCATTTATTGAGAGACACAGTAAAAACTGTGATTGAGGATTTGTCTAATTCTGTTGTTCTGTCAGTTTTTGCTTCATATATTTTGAATTTCTGTTATTTGGTATATATATTATATATTTTGGGGATTTTTTTGTCATGATGATTTAATGCCTTTTTAGTACATTCTTATTTTTGTTTTAAATTTTTAATTGTCTGTTAAAGAAATCAAGACAGAGAAAAAATAGTCTTTTATGGGACCCTCATGTTTACACTTTTAGTGATTCATTCCTTCCCTACAGCTAGAATTCCATCTGGTAGCTTTTTATCTAAGAATATCCTTTAGCATTTCTTGTAGTTTAAGTCTGTTGGAGACAAACTCTCCTTGTTCTGACTTCCATTATTTCTGGTGAAAAGTTAGATACCCTTCTTATCATCAGTTCCCTGTACGTTGTAAGTTTTTTTGTTTTGTTTTTGTTTTTTTCCCTTTCTCTGTCTCTCTGAAAGGTTTTAGGATTCTTTTTACCTTTGTTTTTCAGTAGTTTAAATGATCTGAGGATTGTCTTCTTTGTATTCATACTGCCCTGGAAATACCAGTCAGGAGATATAATGGCATATTGTGTTGGGAAAATCTGCTGCAAAAGACCTCTTTAAATGTCAAAAAAAGAAGATACCACTTGGAGGTCTAAGGTGCACCTGACCCAAGCTATGGTATTTTCCATCACCTCATATGCTTTCAGAAGCTGGACAATGAATAAGGAAGACTGAAGAAAAATGGATGTCTTTGGATTCTGGTGTTGGAAACCTATACTGAGTATACCATGGACTACCAGAAGAATGGAAAAGTTTGTCTTGGGAGAATTAAGTACAGCCAGAGTGCTCCTGGGAAGCAAGGATGGTGAGACTTCAACTCATATACTTTGGACATATTGTCAGGAGGAATCAGTCTCTGGAAAAGAACGTCATTTCTGGCAAGGCAGAGGGTCAGCAACAAAAGAGGAAGACTATTGATGGAATGGATTGACACAGTGGCTGCAAAAATGGATGTAAGCAAAACAGTCATGAGGGTGGTACAGGTCTAGTTCTTCAGTCTGTTGTATACAGGTCACTGTGAGTTGGAACTGACTGGATACCACTTAACTACAACAGGAGGTTTTGCTGAGCCTCTGGAATCACTTAGCTGTTGTTTTCATCATGTTTGGAAATTTGGGAGCTATTATTTCTACCACATTCTCTCCTTCTGAAACTCCAGTTATATACACATTATATTTTGTATCGTCTCATAGGTCATTATAACACTGTTCAGCTTTTTAAAAAATCTCTGTTTGAATGCTTCTTGTTTACATGTCTTCATGCTTACTGTTCATTTAATGTCCAGTATTCTGTCAGGCTCTAACAATGAATTTATTTCAGATAGTCTGTTTTACAGTTCTAAAATTCCGTTAGTTTATTTTTAAGGTTTGTGTATTAAAATTATCCTTTTCTCCCACCAGTATATGCATCTTTTCCTATAAATTATGTATATGAATATAAAATTTATACATATTTTTATATAAATGTATATATACATCTGACAGCTAGTAGCAGTATCTGTATTGTCTAATTTTTCTATTGTCTAGTTTATTTTCATTATGAGTCACATTTTCTTATTTCTTTGTGTGTATAGTATTTTTTTATTTGTATAATAGACACTGAGGATGATATTTTGTAGTTTTTCTGGTCTGTGTTATCCTGCTTTGAAGACTGTTCCAGTAGACAATTACATTACTGATAGATTTGCTTGACCTTGTACAGATTTGGTCTACATATTTTAGTTTTGTTCTTTATTTCTAGGTCATAATAGTTGGTCTTGGGATAGAGCCTTTCTGGGTTAAAACAAACATGAAGTATTTGATAACCTCCCAAAATGAAACCCACTGCCATGTAATCGAATCTGACTCATAGACACCCTATTAGACAGAATTTCCAAGGAATGCCTGGTGAATTCAAACTGCCACCCTCTTTTTAATTAGCAGCCACGTCTCTTAACTACTGTGCTACCAGGGTTTCCAAGGTATTTACTAAGCGCTTCTCTAAATAGCAAGTCTTGAACACTACATTCTGTCACTCCAAAATTGGGTAGCTGCTATAATGTTTGTGCAACCATTTAGTGTTATAGCTGTTGTTTTCCACTAAATTCCTTGGAATGTTGCCCTGCATAAGCACAGGTGATGAATCAGCCTAATATTTGAGGGGGATTTGCATGCTGAATTTGATCTCACTTCATCTGTGGTGGTTCCTTCCTTCCTAGCATTCTCTTCTTCAGTTTCCAGACATTCTGACAGCCCCAATGTCAGGGCTCTTGGCTTTAGCACAGCTTTTCAATTGAGCTATATTATACTATGGATCCTCCAAACTGAGGCATACCCTACAGAGAAAAGTTGATCAAAAGGACATATCACCTGGTTGGATTCCCTTCTTTCAAGAGTCAAATTACTTCCAGTTTATGTCTACTTTACATTGTTGTCCAAGTCCTTCCAGCAGTTATTTTACTGAAATTTATCATCGTTGTTGGCAGGAGGGTTATCTTCCTATAAGTGTATCCAATATTACCTGAACCAGAACCTTGCTAGGGAGTGTTCTCTCTTTGAAGAAGCTGTGTGTTAAAAGGAAAAAGACACTGGTAGTTGAGTCAGAATCTAAATTGAGGGAATTTGCAGGATGGGAAAGACATAAGTATGTTTCTAGGCAGAAGGAAAAAAAATAATTGAATTTTTGTAAAAATACAGAAAAATTTGGAAGTAACAAGGATGGAAACTGGACATGCTTGAAGATAACAAACTTATGTGTATATTGTATACACATCTGAACCCACATTTGTAAAAGTTCATGTTATATGTACACACAATTATGTATATATAATTATACATATATAATATATAGATATATATGTATGTGTGTGTAGACAGATGTGTGCATATATACATATAAACTGACCAAAACCAAACCCACTGCCACTTAGTCAATTCTAACTCATATTGACCCTATAAGACAGAGTAGAACTGCTCCATACAGTTCCCCAGGAGTGCCTGGTGTATTCAAACTGCCAACTTTTTGTTTTGCAGCCATGACACTTAACCACTGCAACACCAAGGTATACAGAGTCGAAGAATTAAGTTTGAGAATTCATGCTGTAGAAAGTGCTACGTACCTCATTGCTGAATATCACTATAGTTGCCTTCGAAGTACTCCCCTTGGGAAGCTGTGCACTGACAACAGTACCGAGTCCCCTCTTCAAAGCACTTTTTCCAGGATGAATTCATGAGCTTAATTGTCAGATGACAGCTCTGATGGAAATTACAGAAAGAGAATTCCAAAATTGTTCTGAAGGGTGGTCTAGGCCCTGCATCAGTGCACAGTTTCCCAAGGGGAGTGCTTTGAAGGTGACTGTAGTGATATTCAGCAATGAGGTATGTGGTACTTTTTCTAGGATGAGTTTGGCAACATAATTGTCAGACCTTGTGTGTGTCCCAAAAACTGAAATCTGTTGTTGTTCAGTCATTTCTGACTCATGAAAACCCTATAGGACAGAGTAGAACTGCCTCATAGGGTTACCAGAAGCTGCTGGTGGATTTGAACTGCCAGCCTTTTGGTTAGCAGCTGAGCTTTTAAGCACCACACCACCAGATAGATAGTTAGCCAGGTGATAGATAGATAGATAGACAGATAGATAGACAGACAGACAGATGTATAAAGTGAAATTAAGTTAAATTTAGGCATCGTTAATGGGATGTATAGGAGTCAAGAATGACTCTAGAGCTGCAGGCATTAGCTGCTTGTAGGTTGCATATCAATTAGCAAAATAGGGCATATTTAAGAAAGACTATTAGGACAGAGGATGGTGATGCAATTTATAACATACTGAATTCAAAAGCCCTATAAGACATCTTAAGAGAAAGCTTTGATAGGCTTATAAGTATGTGGATTAGGAGTTCAGAAGAGTCATCTAAATGGAAATAATATTTAGGAGTTATTGGTTTAACAATTATAAATTAGTCTGAAAGTAAGTGTAAAACTGTGGATTAAGAATAAGAGTAGGGTCTGGAAAATGTCAATATTTAAAGCACAAGTAGAGGAAGAGGAACATCCACAGAGGATGAGAAGGAAAATATCTAGAAATCAGATGAAAGCCAGGCAGGTGTGATGACAGAATAATCACAGAAAACAAGAGTGTCAAAGAGGAGCATAGCTAATAGAATAGAATGCCTTTTAAAGGTCATGTAATATGAGGACTGGAATGTGTCCATTAGCTGTAGTGACATATAGGTCAGTAGTGACGATGATGAGAATGGGGGTAATCAGGGCAAAAGCCAGTTTAAGATAAGTGAGGAGTAGGAGGAAAGTAAAAATAGAGACCACCATGTAAACCTCTCTGTAAGAGAGACTGCTAACTAGAATTTAGTAACAGGAGGAACTTGTGCATACTTAAATGCTGATGGGAATATGCAGAGGAAGAAGGAAGAGGATGAGGAATAGGAGAGGACTGAATCTGCAAAATTCCAAAACTGATAGAAAGGACTGCTGTTAAGAGGTGATCTTCAAATAAAGGAGAAACAACTGATATTCCATAAAGTAGGTGGGAATAAGGGAAGGATGGCAATAGATCTATAGGCTTTGGGTAGAAAGTTGTCAGGAGTGAGGGGGGCAGAGTCAAGATGGCAAACTAAACACATGTCTCCCTAAATCCCTCTGGAAACCAAAGCCTTAATTGGTAATTAAACAGAGCCTTCTGGACACCTAGTGAGCCCTAGGACATGGCATAGGGCTGTCTATTTTGTCTACATACCACTGAGCAATTAACTTCTTCTCTTTTGGCAATCCTTGCCCTTGTTCAGTCCTGGCTCTGAAGGACTGAAGGTAAATTGCCATTTTAACTTTTTTTTCTCTCTGTCTTGGCCAGCAGGAGGGACTGCGATTTGACTGGCAGCAAGGCTCAGGTGCGCTGCTGATAAGATCGGCAAGCAGAGTCGCCACATTTTGAGAGCCTCGTCTTGGATACTATGCAACCCAGCACCTCTAACCCCTCTCTCTCTCAGAATCTCCAGGTCTCCACCACTAAATAGCCTTTTCTGAGGTGGGTGGGGGAGCTTGTGTGGGATGCCAGCTTGACCCACTGGGAGGTGGAGTTTTTCTATATCCCAAGCTGAGAGGCAGTGCCTGTCCAGAGAGTGCTTTTCTGGCAGTAAAGCAGTCTTTGATGTAGAGGTACTTACTTTGCCAGCTGGGAAGAGGATCTTGCACACCTGAAAGCCTGACTAATTTTGGAAGCTGTCTGATACCTTTTACGTTATAATAGAGAAATAACTGCGATGCATCCAGACAGCTTCTCTTCAAGCCCTTACTGTCTCACATTGTGGAGTCAGCTGACAGCTCTCCAGTGACTCTCTATAAGTGGGGCTGTGTCTTAGCCAATCAGGCAGTGGAGACTGTTACCCCAGAGATTTCATGGAGGCAAGTCATTGCAATACATGGAGGTGTCTGGTGATCAACTTGCTTTTCAGACTGAGCTTTAGATCCTATTAAAGTAACACTGAGTAACAAAGCAACCTCCAAATGCCCCAAAAGCAACAAACTGTGGACCAGATGATTAGAAGAATTCACCCACAAAAGAAAGCCCACAAAAGAAAAAGCCAAAGAACTTCCCAGACAAAGAAGCCTTTCTGAAACTATTGGAGGGCAAGTACAAGAGGATTGTCTGCCGAGCCATCCTAGATCTCATACAAAATACTGCAGAACAAAATGAAAAATTAAGCAAACTCTTTGATCTGATAGAACACCAGTACTCTGAAATCCAACAGATCAAGAACAAACTCAGAGAGATAGAAAATTCAGTTCAAAGCCAAGAAAACAGAATTGAACAAATGGAAAATACACTTTCTGACTTGGAAGAAGAGCTACTGACTCCAGCATTTATGAGGAGAAATCAGAAAAAAACAAGAAAAATTAAGAAGCATGTGGGACACTATTAAGAGGAACAATCTATGTTTAATAGGAGTTCCTAAATGGCAAGACACCTGAGAACAGAGCATTGTGGCTGAGCTGCTGACAGAAAACTTCCCAGGAATTATGAAAGAAGAGAATATAGATATCCAAGATGTGTATCAACACCACTCAATATAGATCCCAAAAGAAAGTTTCCAATACATATTATAAATCAAGCTTAACAAAGAGAAACACAAGCAGAAACTCTTAAAGGCAGCACGACTCAAAGCAAAGATAACATTCAGAGAGAAACCCTGTAGGATTTTGTCTGATTTTTCAGCAGAAACAATGCTGGCATGGAGACAATGGGATGACACACTCAAAGCCTTGAAGGAAACTTCCAACCAAGAATTATATATCCTACAAAACTATCTTTCAAATATGGAAATGAAATCAAGACATTCACAGATAAACCAAAACTCAGAGACTTTGTAAAAACCAAACCAAAACTACAAGAAATACTGAAAGAAACACTTGGCTTAGGAGAACTAAACCATTAATTTTATATTTTAGGAGGAAATACAAGACACATCATCCAGAAACCTCCTCACTTAGGGAAGGCTCTAAACTCAATCTGAGATCTAATATTAAAAGAAGGGATCCAGTGATCATAGCATGAAGACTTTGATGTCATTACATTAAAAAGAGGGATGTACTACAGTCGTTATAGTCCTTCCAGATGGAGAGGATGTTAATAAGAGTTGTAGTAGTTAAAATTGGGTTTAAGCATAAACTTTTAAGGGGGACTACAGGGGCAGCCGCAAAGCACAATAAAGATGCAACCTATCGGATCAAGAAACATAACACAGGAGTCTCAACAACCACAAAACCACCACTGAAAAAGGTGAAAAATCAACTCATAAAGATTATTCCAAAACAGAATAGTGTGAACAACAGAGAAAATATCAACATAAAAGTAAACATATCACAATGACAGCACTAAACACATACCTATCAATAATTACATTGAATGTGAATAGACTGAATGCTCCGGTAAAGAGACAACATGTAACATCTTGGATCAAAAGACACAACCTGACCATATGTCGCTTACAAGATACTCACCTTAGACTTAAAGATATGAACAAACTGAAAAGTAAACGATGGAAGAATATATATCAAGCTAACAATATACAAAGAAGAGCAGGTGTGGCAATACTAATCTCAGGAAAAATAGATTTTACTGTAAAATCCACCATCATGGACAAGTATGGACACTGTTTATTGCTGAAAGTTTCAATACACAGGGAGGACTTAACAACATTAAATATTTAGCACCCAATACTAGTGCATCTAAACACATCGAAGAAACACTGACTACACTCAAAAACGAGATAGATCACTCCACAATAATAGTGGAAGATGTCAACACTCCACTCTCAATATTGGACAGATTGTCTACAAAAAGCTCTGTTAAGACTCAGAAGATCTTATTGCCACAGTTAACCAACTAGACTTCATCTACATATACAAAACTTTCTATCCATCAGCAGACAACTGCACCTTCTTCTCCAGTGCACATGTAACATTTTCCAGAATAGAAATATGCGTTAGGATACAAAGCAAATATCAACAAAATCCATACCACTGAATTATTGCAAAGCATCTTCTCAGACCACAAAGCCATTAAAGTTTAAATCAACAGCAGAAAAAAACAAAGATAGAAAGTGGAAACTAAACAACATCTTGCTTAAAAATGCATGGGTTATACAAGAAATCAAGGATGAAATAAAGAAATTTATGGATTCCAGTGAGAATGAAAACACTTCCTAACGGAACCTATGGAATACAGCCAAAGCACTGCTCAGAAGTCAGTTTATCTCCATAAATGTACACAGCCAGAAGCAAGAAAGAACCCACACCAAAGATCTATCCTACGGTTTATACAAGTAGAGAGAGAACAACAGAGGAACCCCTCAGGCGCCAGAAGAAAACAGATCACAAAGATTAGAGCAGAACAAAATGAATTAGAGAATAGAAGAACAGTTGAAGAAATTGAAAAGACCAAAAGCTGGTTTTTTGAAAACATCAACAAAATTGACAAACCATTGGCTAAACTTAAGAAGAACAGGAAAGGAAACAAATAACCCCAAAAAGAAATGAGTGGGGAGTTGTCACAACAGATTCATCAGAAATTCAAAATATCATAACAGAATACTATGAAAGACTGTATTCTAACAAATTTGAAAACCTAGAGGAAATGAAAAAATTTCTTGATTCATATTACCTACCAAAATTATCACAAGGTGAAGCAAAACAATAAACCTATCACAGAGGAAGGGATTGAAAAAGTCATCCAGAAACTACCAACCAAAAAAAGCCCTGGCCCAGATGGCTTCAACGCAGAATTCTTTTATCTCTAATACTACTGAGACTATTTCACAGCATAGAAAGGGATGGAATACTCTCAGATTTGTTTTGTGAAGCAAGCATAACCTGGATACCAAAACCAGGGAAAGACCCAATAGAGAAGCAGAACTACAGACCAATATCACTTATGAATCTAGATGCAAAAATCATCAGCAAAATTCTTGCCAATACACTGCAACAACATATCAAAAAAATAAGTCATCTGACCAAGTTAGATTCATGCCAGGGATACAAGGCTGGTTCAGCATCAGAGAAACAATTAATGTGATCAACCACATAACACAAAAGACAAGAATCACCTGATTTTGTCTACTGATTCTGAAAAGGTATTTGATAAAGTCCAACACCCATTCATGCTAAAAACTCTCAGCCAAATAGGAATAGACGGCAAATTCCTCAGTGCACTAAGGGCCATTTATACAAAGCCAACTGAGTACATCATCCTGAATGGAGAAAAACTAAAACAGTTCCCCTTGAGAACGGGAACTAGACAAGGATGCCCACTCTCACCTCTCCTATTCGATACTGTACTAGAAGTTCCAGCCAGAGGAATTAGACAAGACCAAGAAATAAAGGGCATCTGCATCAGCAAAGAGGAAGTCAAAATCTCCCTATTTGCAAATGATATGGTTGTATACACAGAGAATCCTAAAGAATCCATAAGTAAACTGCTCAAACTGAGAGAAGATTTCAGCAAAATCTCAGTGTACAAGATAAACATAAGTAAGTTGGTAGGATTCCTTTATACTAACAATGAGATTATTAAGGAAGAAATCACCAAATCAAAACTATTTACTATAGCCCCCAAGAAGATAAAATACCTAGGAATAAGTCTAGCCAGAGAAATAACAGACTTTTACAAAGACAGCTACAACACCTTACTTCAAGTAACTAAGAGAGAGTTACATAAATGGACAAACCTATCCTGCTCATGTATAGGAAGACTTAACATTGTAAAAATGTCTGTTTTACCGACAGCAATTTACTTATGTAATGCAGTCCTAATACAAATTCCAGAGACATTTTTTAATGGGATGGAGAGACAAGTCACCGACTTGGTTTGGAAAGGGAAGACACCCTGGATAAGCAAAACACTTCTCAAGAAGAACGCACTGGGAGGCCTTTCATTACCTGACTTTAGAACCTATTACACTGCCACAGTAGTCAAAACAGCCTGGTACTGGTACAAAAAGAGACAACTAGATCAATGGAACAGAATTGAAACCCCAGAGATGACACCGTCCTCTAGTGAATAGCTGATATTCAACAAAGGCCCTAAGACATTAAACTGGGGTAAAAGCAACCTCTTCAACAAATAGTGCTGGAAAAATTGGATATCCGTCTGCAGTAAATTGAAACAAGACCCGTATCTCACACCTTATACAAAAACTGACTCAAGACCTAAGTATCAAATCTGAAACAATAAAGCTTATTCAAGAAAAATTAGAATCAACAATGGAAGTTTTAATACACAATGTAGACAGAGTCCAAAATATGACAAACAAACCACAATCAACAGAAGAGAAAATAGATAAATGGGAGCTATTACAAATCAGACACTTTTGCTCATCCAAAGACTTTATCAATAGAATTAAAAGACCACCTACAGACTGGGAAAAAATATTTGGCAACTATATGTCAGACTGATGCCTGATTGCCATAATCTGTAAGGTACTACAGAATATCAATAAGAAAAAGATAAATCATCCAATTAAGCGATGGGCAAAGGAGATGGACAGACACTTCTATAAAGAGATCTAGGTGGCCAAAAAAACACATAAGGACATGTCACAATCATCAGCTATTACAGAAATTCAAATCAAAACTACAGTGATACCATCTCACCCCAACTAGCTTGGCCATGACACAAAAAATGCAAAACAACAAATGCTGGAGATGCTGTGTAGAAACTGGAACAGTGTTGGTGGGATTGCAAAATGGTACAACTTCTTTGGAAAGCAATCTGGCACTTCCTTAAAAAGATGGAAATAGGTATACCATTTAACCCAGTGATTCCACTGCTTGGAAAATATCTGGCAGAATCAAGGCCATTCACACCAACTGATACATGCACGCAAATGTTTATTGTTGCATGGTCCACAATAGCAAAAAGGTGGAACCAACCCAGATGCCCAACAACAGAGGAATGGATAGGAAACTATGGTATATATACTCAATGGAACACTATGCAATGATAAATAACAATGATGATTTTAGGAAACATCTTATAACCTGATTTCAACTGGAGTACATTATGTTGAGTGAAAGTAGCCAGCAACAGAAGGACAAATATTGTATGAGACCCCTATGATAACAACTTAAAAGCAGATTCATGCATAGAAGAAAAGACTCTTTGATGGCTGCAAGGGTGGGGAGGGAAGGAGCAAGAGGGTGGGGTATAGATTAGATAGTTGAGAAAAATTGGGTTGGGTGAAATCACTGACAGCACACATTAGAAAGAAGATCAATTTTAACCAGACTTCAACGTAACATAATTACTCCTCTTATCTTAACCCAATGTTGCAAGGACAAGAGTAGCTGAGGCAGGGGACTGGGGACCATGCTCTCAGGGGATATCGAGGCCAATTGACATATCTAGCATTTTGCTAAGAGAGTTCTACACCCCAAATGGTGAGTGGCATCTGGGGTCTTAAAAGTTGCTAAGCTGCCATCTGAGGTACACCAAATGGACCCAACTCAGCAGGAACGGATGATCTCCAAGAACCAAAATGACATGGGGCAAAGAAAACCCAGAAGACAGACACATGTGATCAGGTGACTACATCGACACATGACTGGAAGAACCAGATGGTGCCCAGCCACCACCAGTGATAGCTGTGATGGGGCTCTCAACGTTGAGCCTCACAGGCAACACAAAAAATAAAAAAGGGGGCACCGTGAGATATCCACTAAAAGACCACAAGTGATGGTCCAGGGGCCTCGGGGTTCCCCTGGAAGCATAACCCCTGGCCCTGATGCTGCCCCTGTCCATAAATCATAATGGAGGTCAGCTCTTAGGGCAGAAATGAATTGGACTTGGTGACACTGAGCAACCATATCAGGTGTGCACTTTACAGTTTTATGCATCTATAGAATGTCATCTAGCTGACCTCTTACTGGATGCAGGTGAGAGGGTGGAGAGGAGGGGATAGGAGATTGTTAGGAGGTTATGACCTGTACAGAATGGAGAAGAGGACTGTATTGTCACCAAGCAGGGAGAGCAGTGGGAACCACTCATTGGCAGGTATGCAGATTTATATGAGATTGTATATTCTCACTCGATCATAGTGTAAAATATTAAAGAAAAAAAAAGGAAAGTAAAATTGGGAGTTTTTTTTTTTTTTTAAGAGTGAGCTGCCAGAGAAGACTAGTTAGAAATTGCTGAGTAGTGTGAGGGCCAGTTGAGGTTGGTGACCATGAATTTTTATTGCTACCAATTTTCTGGATTGTAGCATTTTCTGTAGCTATCCTCAGTAGTCCCAACACAGGCAAGAAGAAAGCAGATCATTTAATTTAGCCTGGACTGAAGTGTTGCTAGGGGAATGTGAGAAATCACAAATGGGCAAGAGAATTTACAATGCTGACAAGAGTGAATACAGTTTTGGGACCATGGAGACTTAGAATGAAATATGCTAACGAGAAAACAAAAGATAGGATGGGGCTAGTAGTGAAAAGGAAAGTTTGGTAGCCTAGTGGTTAAGTGATATGACTGCTAACCAAAAGGTCAGCCATTGAAATCTACCAGGTGCTCCTTGTAAACCCTATGGGGCAGTTCTGCCCTGCCCTATAGGGTTTTTGTGGGTTGTAATAGACTTGATAGCAGTGGATTTGTTATTTTATCTGTTTAGTTTTTGATAGTGAAAATGTATCAGGCATGGAAATAGAAATGAGAGTAGCTGAGTGAGCAAGCACGTGGAAGATGAATAGATTCCTAAGGCGTGTCTCACTGAGAGGTTTTAGAGTGGAGCAGTTTCGGCTGAAGACAGGCTTTAGGTATATAATCATGAGAGAAGGTGGCTGGAGAAGAGGGTAGGAGAGTACTGATGATGAGGAAACAAAATAACCAGGAGGTCATTATGTATGAGACAGATTATTCGTATGAATATCCAGGTCATCGGGACAGGAAGTGAAGAGGAGCTAGAGGTTACAATGAGGGAAAGGAAGGTCAAGGAAGTACATAAGCGGCAAAGAGAGGAGGAACAGGTGGTGTTGTCTGATGTATGAGGCTTAAAAGAAAGTAGTTAACAATTTGTACAAGAGTAATAACCTGGAAGCAGTCCTGGTTGTGAGAAGGACACAGACCTTACCTCCTAAGCCTGAGATATATGAGGTCTGAGAAAATGAGCATCCTGTATTTAGGAGGTCCCCCAAAGAAGCAGGTCCTTAGGGACGAGCTAGATGTCCTTCGTTCTAGCTGGAAGCAGGTAGTGGATGATGGAGAGTGTTGATCAGGGAGTAGATGTTTCAACATGTTTGGAAGCCAAAGCTTTGAGGAGATGAGAATATGGAAGAGGAGAAGTGATATGGCAGAGAATTTCCACTGTGAGTGTTGACTAAAGAAAGTGAGAGTCTAGGCCTTTGTGGGTTTAGCCCTCTGGTCATCTCGAGACTAGTGCGCATGCAGTAGCCTTGAAGAGTTCAGATGCACTGGAAACAGTCTGGGTAGTTATTCTGTAAAACCAGACACTTACTTTGTCTTAGCTTCTAGAGTGCCTGGCAGTGGTAGGTAGATATTTGCAAGTTCAAATCTTACTGTCAAACATGTGAGGGTGAAAAAGGTTGCTGAGAGTGTTGGACACAATCCTTCCTGCATGGGCAGGCTGCCCAGTGGTGGGACCTTAGGGAGCCAAGGTAGGCACTCTGCTCTGAGTAGAGGCTGTCCATTGGGTTACTGTTCACACTGGACCAGGGACTATTATTGTCACGTGTAGGCAGGATTAAAAGGATTTGTTTCTTACTGGTGGTTCTGTGAATTCATCAACTTGAAGGGTTTGGATGCAGTCCTAACTGCTCAATTTGTAGAACACTGCTCTATAATTCCAATTCTTCCCAATCAGCAACTAACCATTTTCTTACCAATAACTTTTCCAAGCATTTCTGCATCCACATTGAGCTTTATCAACTGCTGCCTCTAACAGTCAAGAAATGGAGAAAGGGCACCCCCAACAAGGCTGGCATTAATAAAACACACACACACAAAATAATAAATGTGCGAGAGAGACAGAACACTTAGACACTATTGGTGGGAGTATAAGGTGGTACAACCACTTTGGAAACTGGCTTGGTGCTTTCTTAAAAATTTGGAAGTAGAAATACCGTACAATCCAGGAATCCCACTTCTTAGAATGTATCTAAGAGATAACAAGAGCTGCCACACAAATAGATAGATGCCCACCCATATTTATTACAGCACTTCCAAAATAGAAAAATGATGAAATCCACCTAGTTCCCATCAGTGGACAAATGGATAAACTATGATATAGTCACACAATGAAATACTATGCCATGAGAAGGAACAATGATGAATATGGGAAACATAACACTAAGGAATCTGGAAGGGATTATGTTGAGTAAAATTAATAAATTTCAAAAGGACAAATACTGTATGAGACTACTATTAAAAGAACTCAAGAAAATGTTTAAACACAGACTAAAACAGTCTTTGATGGTTACAAGGGTAGAGAGGGACAGAGGGGTATTGATTAATTAGATAGTAGTTAAGAATTAACTTAGCTAAAGGGAGGGACAAAACACAGTAACTGGGCTAAACCAAAAGCTAAGACCAAAAAAATTCCAAACCTCCTGCCATTCAGTCAGGTCCCACTTATAGTGACCCTAAAGGGAAGAGTAGAACTGCCACATAGAGTTTCTAAGGAGCACCTGGCAGATTTGAACTGCCAATCTATTGGTTAGCAGATATAGCACTTAACCCATTACACTACCGGGGTTCCAAAAGCTAAGAAGTTTCCTAAGTTTAACCCAACATTTTGTGGGACAGAGTAGCAGGGTCGGGCATCCAGGAACCATGGTTTCAGGGGACATTTAGGTCAACTGGCGTAACAAAGTTAATAAAGAGAATGTTCTGCATTCTACTTTGGTGAGGGGCATCTGGGTCTTAAAGCTAGCAAGCAGACATCTAAGAAGCATCAACTGGTCCAAACTTACCTGGAGCAGAGGAGAATGAAGAACATCAAAGACATAAGAAAAATATGAGCCCAGGAGACAGAAAGATCCACATAATCCAGAGACTACATTAGCATGAGATCAGAAGAACTTGATGGTGCCTAGCCACCCCTAATGACTGCCCTGACAGGGAACATAACAAAGAGTCCCTGATGTGGTGTGAGAAAAATGAGTGTGCAGAACTTCAACTCTTATTAAAAAGAACAAACTTGATGGTATGACATACTAGAGGGTCCTTGGAAGACATAGCCCCCAGACTATCTGTTAGCCCAGAACTGAAGCTACTCCTAAAGCCAACTCTTCAGTCAAAGATTGGACTGGACTAAAAGACATAAAATGATCCTGGTGAAGATTGTCCTTTTTGATTTAAGTAGTCATATGAGACTAACTGAGCAGCTCATGTCTGGAGGCAAGACAAGAGGACAGAAGAGAAGAGGAGCTGGTTGAATGGACACAGAAAATACAACGTGGAAACAGAGACTACTGTCACAGTGTAGGGAGAGCAGCTAGAGTTTCATAAGAATGTGTGTTTTTGTGTGACAAATTGACTCGGATTGTAAACTTTCACTTAAAGCACAATAAAATACTTAAAACAGAAAAAGAAAGAAATGCAGAAGGGAAATAGGTACCCAAAGAAATAACATCAAAGTCAAGTGCAGCGTATGTCAGATTTATTAATGCATTAGTCATTTGTGGGATTGGGGGGCCTAAGTAAAAAGAAAAAAAAAGTCCAGTCTTTCAGCCTGAGATCTCCCCTCATCGGTCCTTCCTACTTGAGTTCTTAATACTGTCCTGATAACTTACCTGCTTGAGACAATACCAGCACCCTCTTTTTATTTCAAGGAAGACTATACCTTGGTGGGAAGCTTCACAAAGAATTTATTCAGTGTGTAATGTAGCACCATAGCTCTGCTGTTCATTTTTCTTGCACTTGTTCACAGCAGGCAAATGGCCTCAGGTGAATTATGGGTAGGTATCATTCATACACAGACTCTGCTGCAATGCTTAGTACCTTGCTCTTCAGACCTAATAGGTGCTATTTTGGTTTCCATTAGCAGTAGTTTTCTTTCTCCACCAACTCCTGAACTTACTAATTACATCTCAAAGACTTAACCTTTTTCCCTCCTGTGATTAGGAGAACATCTCTTTTAGTTGTTGCCTTTACAAGGAACAAAAATTACACATTCCAGACTTGATTCTTAAGAACTCAAGCCGTATTGCATCTATCATTTTTATTCAGCCTAAGATTTTTAAAGTCTGGACATAAAGCATAAGTCATAGTTATGACCTTTCGTATGCTCTTTGAAGTTATGTGACTACTCATAATTCACCAATCGAAGCACTCTTTACAAAGAATGCTGGATGGAGATTTGAAAGAACTGGCTTTGCTCCCCCTGAAAGTTGCTATAAAAGATGACACAGTTATTTTTAACCTCTTGTGCTTGAGCTTGCCCATTTGTCCCCTGAGGGGCAGTTTGTAAAATATTTTAGAAACAAGAATTTCAGATGTTTAAGTCGACCACAGTCCTTCTTTTTTCAATAGTGTGTCACCCCTTCATTGTTGGAAGTTTCATTCTTTTTGAATATTAGCCTGAACAAACTACATGAACTTAGTTTTTTTCTTTTAATCCTTTTATAACATTGTATTATTTATTCTTAATTTCTTGATATGCAGCAAAAGTTGGTGATTTTTAAAGAATTCAAAACACGATGAAGAAATATTTTGTTTTTCTTCACCAAAATTAATTCAGAGAATAATTACACAGTATTCCCAACTAAGTCATTCCAGGATTTAGTGTTTTCTCTGTTAGAAAATTTTCAAATCACTTTTTCTCCATTCCACTTAAGTTCGTCTGAGCTTTATTCCACTTTCCGAGATGAGAAGAATGAATTGGAACAAGAAGGCTATATGTAGGTCTCCCTCAAACAACTGTTTTCAGCCTCTGAAAATGGTTGGCAAAATTAAAAAGCCTTTGACTTAATGATCTGTTTCTTACTGGAACACTTTCTTCAAAAATTGCTGCTTCAAGCCCTGCTTGAGCATGTCACTGTACACCCCAGGGCATTTCTACTTCAAAATAAAACAGATTATCTGCTCTTTGGGGTGGTTCACATGCACTGCTGCCTAAGAGTGCTGAGGGTGGAATAATTGATCTCTGCCCCACCTCTTCAATTCCAAGAGCAGTCACTTCAGACTTGATGTGTGAATTATTATCCTGATAAGCTGTGGAAACTAGTTCTGAACAATTTTCACTTCTTTTACTAAAAGATGAGAAGAGTTTTTGGAATTTAACACAAGCTGTGAGACTGGGTGAACTGAAGAAGGCTTAATGTTATCCTTCAACAAAATGCCTGGTAAACAGCTCAATGGTTATTAACTTTTGTGAAAATTATAGCTGAGGAAGATAAAGACTTTCTGATATTCCTGAAAACAGTTTCCACCACCCCCTCTGATCATCTTTTGGGTTGAAAAATGAGCCTTGTGGTTTTACTTGCTACTCAATTTCCCAGGTAAATTATGTCAAGAATGCTTTGTCTATAATGATGATAAACTTGGCCCAGCATTGGTGGGGCTTTTGCACGGTCAAGTTTGGTCCTCACACTAATACGGCATTTTTCCTCTTGTGGCTGACTTGTTTTTGAGGTGTAACATGTCTTCTTTTGAGATTTAGTATGTCTTCTTTCTCTTTATGACTGAGTAATATTCCTTTGTAAGGGTATACTACATTTTATTTATCCATTCATCTGTTAATGGACATTGAGATTGTTTCCTTGGCCTTTATGTTTTTAAACTAACTGCCCTGTGAGTTGTATGCAGCACTTCAAGAAATTATAAAAATTTGCACTCATTGTCCCTACACCCCATTTGACTAATCTTTTAAATGACAAAGTAGCTAGCTGGTATAGGTGTTATCACAAAGTTAAGTCAGGCCATTAGCATCATGTTCAAACTTAAGGGGCAGTCTCCAGTTGCTTGGGTAATGAATGAACTGACTTCTCAAAAATGTGAGTTTAGAAAGCAGCCAAACGTGGCTTTCATCTCCAGATGGTATATGGAAACCATAAGGGTAAATGCTCCCAGAGAACAGTGGCTTAATTTGAAGCATGTATCTTCATAGGACCTAACAAACTTCGATTAGGTCACCATGGGCAAGGGATGTTGTTTTCTGAGGTGTGGCACTGCCCCATCAATTTTTATCCATGTGTTTAGTTTGTCTGATGGTGCCAAGTTTACCCAATAGTTGTTTTTTTTTTCCAATTGGAAATAACATCTGGTTATCTACGAGGATAATCAAGAGGTCCTAATCTGTCCTGTAGCACCACCCCCCGCCCTCATTGGTGATGAGGAACCTCGGTAACTGTAGGTTAGTTATTCGTCATAGCTGAGGAAGGGAGCACAAGGTGAAGGCCCAATCATGGATGGCAGAGTAGAGGCGATCTTTGACATGATCTCTCCTGGTCAACCCCGCCAGACACTGAGTGAATCATTGGGTTCAGATAGGAAGAGACTGAGCCTCCTAATGGATCCCTTGTGTTTATCAGAGCCAACTGAGGTCCTGAGTGACAGATATCAATAACTTCAATGAGGAGGGATTGGGAAGAAGGTGATCCAACAGGTCTCCACAGTTCAGTGAGTGCTGTCACTTCTGTCCGTCCTCCATACTCACAGTACGTCCTGGCAGTGATGACAGAGTTGAAGAAGATAAGACTAGAGGAGTCGATGAGTCTCTTTCCTAGCTTCAGCTCAAACAATGCTTAATATTAAATGAACATTTTTAATTCCTGTAGCTACTTACTAGTAGTGCTAAATCTCTGCCCATGACATTATATATATTTTACAATCTCTTGCCAATGGGGACATGTAGTACTAATCCTTCCATGTATTTACTGATCTTTGCAAATGTAGACATCTAGCTGTGATAGTGTAGCTCAAACACTATTCAGGGGGTGGTGTGAAACCCAGTTACCGATGAGTAGATACAAAGGCTTTTTCTATCTTGGAGAAAAATGTTCAAAATTGTTTATTTCTACAATGGCTTTTAAAACTGCAAAATTAATAGACATCTGTCCATGTATTCCTGCCAATTTTTTTTTAATCTAGAACTTAGTTTATAGTGATACATATATATTCTCTCTGTCAAAGAACAAACTCAGTGTAGGGGGCAAAAATAAAAACTAGTCTTCCACACTGAAATTTGGATTTAGTGTTAGAGTGTGAAGGAGGCACTGGGGAAAAAATGGAAAACATTTGAAAGCCAAGCTGTTGTACTTGCCCTTTATCGCCTTGAGTGTCGGGTCCATTTCGGTTCTGAGTTCGTGAGCCTCAGATAGCTAATGCTGTCGTGGGGGCAGGGTCCATGGCACTGCAGGTGCTCACAAAGGCTGATGTGATGCTGATGACAGTGTGCACCTAGGAGACAGGGAAGTGTCTGGGCACCCAGTGTCCCTGTTCTCTGCCAGCCTGCCATTCTAGCTTGGCATTTCCTCAGCTCTTACAGGAACCTCCTAATGCTTTCTCCAGTCTTCCCCTTCCTGCTATGCAATGAAAAGATCAAGGGCCCCAAATGTGGCCACCCTGCAGGTGCTACGTGCCACTACCTTGGTGGTAGAGGAAAGCCTTACCCTAGTTTCTGAATTCTGTAACAACCACAAGTTGAGCACTTGAGAGGGAGGAGAGGGAAAGGGAAGTGTGGGTGCTGCACTCCTGCACCACAAGGAAGCCACACCATGACTAACATGTAATAAACAACAGCATGCGACTAGAGTTTCCTTCCTCCACCCACCTGTTTCCCCATTTTTTAATATTTCTGACAGTCTTGCCTCATTTTAATCGTAGCATCGATCACCCTGCCTTCCTCCTCCAGCTGATGCTTACAGTCCAAAACCAAACCAGCTGCTGGCAAGTTGTTTCTGACTCATGGCAACCCCAGGTGTGCAGAATAGAACCACGCTCTGTAAGGTTTTCAGGGCTATGACCTTTTAGAAGTGGATCACAAGGTCTTTTCTTCTGAGGTGCCTCTGGGTGGGTTCAAACCACCGAACTTTTGGCTAGTAGTTGTGCACTTAATGAATAACCCACACACCCCTGGGATTCCTGATGCGTAGACACCTAGCTTATTCTTCAAACACTTAGGGTAGTTTCATCTCTCTACGATGTTCTGTCTTTCCTCTTTCTTGATCTCTGCTGTTTTTCTGATATGCAGGCTTTTCAGAGTAGTGTCTTCATAGTTTCTCAGCATAGCTTCCCTTGAAAGCTAGTGTCCTAGAGACCCTAGGATCTCATGAAGTATCCACACAGCTTCTTGTAGCAGCTGTGCCACTCGTTCATTACACTTTAATTTATGGTGATACTTTTTAGGTCCATAGGAAGAGTCCGTGCTGTTGTTGTTGTATGCCATTGAGTCAATTAAAACTGACAACCTTACAGAACAGAGTAGAAGTGCTGCACAGGATTCCCTGGGCTGTGGTCTTTAAAGGAGCAATTGCCACATGTTTCTCCCAACGAGCATCTCGTGGGTTGGAACTGTCGACCTTTCAGTTAGCAGCTGAATCCTTTGCTGCTACTTGACATAGCTTGTGTTTCCAGGTATAAGCATTACTAGTTTTCACTTATTGGCACCTTGGTTATCTAATGTGCCTATAGTGTGTTATAGGCAGGGAAGAAAACTTGGCAAAGTCCAGAACCAAATCAGCCATCCAACCTGTCAGTTACATTTTTTCCCCAGCAGGCTGTTTTGCAAACCAGCTGCTCAGCATTTTGTCTCTGGTTCTTTGGCTGTCTCCTCTTCCTTATTTTAAAGAACACAAGCTTTGCAGTAACTTTCTTCCTAACTTTGCCAGAGCAACTGCTGCTTGGCAGAATTTGAAGTGTGTAGGCACCTCACCATTACTTTTGACTGGGGTCATATCAGGCAGGATCTTTAAAAAATCATGTAATTCTCAGATTATTGGATTATTCATTTGAAAGCAATTTTCATAGTTTGAAGAGGGATCTAGAGGGAGAATCAGAAACTTGGATTTGCTTGTTTGGTTCATTTGTTCTGCAGTGTCTCTCAAAGAGGGATCAGAGGCCTCCTCCTTCAAAATTACCTGGATTCCCTCTTAAAGTACTCAGCTAGAGAGAGAAGGATCCTAGGAATCTGAACTTGTAGCAGTTTTACCCAAGAGATCCTTGAACAATCACCATGTTCCTGTATCAAAGACTCTGGGACAAGCCCATGTTTGTGTTAACTCTTGTAAGAAATTTGTGAGCTACATCAGAAGAGTAACTGCTGTTGCAGGTCTTGCTTTCACTGAAATGAATAAACACTCTTTCCCAGGAAAGACTAGGCTTTAATAGCTCTGGCAGTTTGCCAGTATGCCCAATGAGGCAATGAAACAGTGATAGTGGGTGTTTTTTAGCTCATCGTCACTTGGGGTTGGTACTTCTCAGCAAGACTTGTATCAAGGGAATGTTTTTCCTGCAATTTGAGCTTCCCATCGCTAGGTGGCCGTGGTGCTTCCCTAACAAAGGAAAACCTTCAGCAAAAGTCCTTACGGACGTAAATTTAAATTCCCAAGCTCAAGCTTTTTATTTATTTTTTAAAAGGATTAGTAGTTTTCTATAATTTAAGGGATAGCTTTCTCCCTTTTCCTTACCGGTGATCACTGCATTCTATCTCTTGCCTTTTCAGTCACTTCATCTTGTCCTGTAGCATAAACCTTCAGGCCAGAATGGCATCAGATAGCACAATCTCTCTACTCCTGGCTGTGAGTGCATCTGCTTAGCAAGTCTTCTGACTTGCTGCAGTAGTGTTTTTCGACCGCTGTCAGCTCTCACGGGGCAGCCCACTCAACTTAAAACGTAGATGAACCTCAAATCTGTCTCTAAGCTGAGAGCATTACATTCCTGAGGTTGATTCTTTAGGCATCAGAAGGGGTCTTATTTAACTTTATTCCTGTCAGAGAATATAATATCTTTCTCCACCCTTTCAAAAAAAGAATGTTTCCCGTCTCTAAGTGTAGTGTGCCTTCTTGTTTTCATGTAATAACGGCTTTTGTTAGCAATGCCTAAACAAAAATTGTAGCTCATGTTGTGGATAGTTTGCAGAGATAGTTTCAGAATGAGCCTCTGTCTTTCACTGTAGCAAAGTATTTTTTTTAAATGTGAGCAAGGTCTTATGCATTTTAAACTTGTTCCGTGATAACAACTGTTAACATACATAGGCCAAGTTTTGGCCCTCAGAATTGTTGAAAATCTAGATTCATGTTTCCTACATCTGTGTCCCTGTGGTGTATGTCCCAGAATTGTCTTCTAGAAGACAAAGTTTACACGCTGGTCACAGTTTTTAGAATGGTGCAAACATGGAAGTTGGTGCCTCCTGCCAGGAGTCTGAATTTTAAGCTTTGTATTCCTGTTATTCTTACTAGCATCTGGCTGTAGTCTTTACATTCCCAGAGACTGTTCCACCTTAGAGAACACTTTCCTAGATAGCCAAGAGCAACCTATCCTTAGCTTCCTATTAAGAGCCAAGAGTTGGAAGGGAGGGAGCTAAGTGGTATTAGAATGCTACAATCTTGACATAGAGCTGAGAACCCTCTCTTGGCTAGCATTGGTGCAGTATTTGGGCCTTGGAGTTAAAAGAGTTGGGTTTAAATCTCAGCTTTTAAATGTTCTTCCCAGCAGTGTGATCATGAAAAAGTGAGTCAGTCTCTGAGTCTCAGTTTCCTCATCTATAAAATGGCTACAATAACTTTTCTAACAGGTCTAAGGACTAAATGAGATAGTTAGAAAGTGTTTATAGCAGTGTCTGGTAACACAGTGGTTAAGGGCTCAGCTACTAACTGAAAGGTCAGTAGTTTGAATCCACCAAGCACACTTTGGAAACCCTATGGGGAAATTATGCTGTGTCCTATAGCTTTGCTCTGAATCAGAATCAACTCAATGACAAGTTGTTTTCGTTGTTGGTACAATATAAATAATTACATAAATATATTAAAAATGTATATTTGGCTTCTAGTTTCTCTATTTGCCCATATAAATTTTATGTAACTCCTTTTCATATCAGTTGACATACCTGTAAAATAGTTGTGAAACCCATATCTATCTCAGTATGAATTAGGAGGCTGAGCAGCAGCCTTGAAAAAGTTCCATCCATTATGTGACTTTTCATTGTAAACTATGAACTTTCCAAATATTGGGTTAAAAGACATCATTTAGCTGCCTAAGTATGTAAATAAAATCTACTAGAAACTGGAGGGTAGGGTGTTAGTTTGGAATTGTAGTATATACATGATGCAAATAACTATATATTATCAATAATAGATTGGAAGTCTCTAAATGAGCTCATGTCTGCTGTAGGTAGATGAGATAATGTCTATAAAGCCCGTAAAACTCCTCAAGTCCAAATTACAGATGCCATCTCTGGCCGTCTTGATGCTATCACATGGGATGTTGGTCTCTTCAAATGCCTGATGGGTCCTGCTTAATCTGGAGTATTTTCTGCAGGAGAGAATGATTTTCTGCCTAGGAGGGCTTGGGAAGTCTTCTTATCCATGGTTTTTGAGTACAACTGCATTGAGCTAGACAAGCAGATGTTATCAGTGCTGTTTGGGGCAGTGTGGTGGAAATGGAATGAACGTGATGTGAGTAGACACCAGGCCGCCTGGTAGCTGGGTCCAGCTTGTCAGTCACCAGTAGACGTATGCCTTTGCAAACACAGACTCCCTTGGTCTGCACAATTTGAAGTCTAGAGCCATCCATATTTATATCTGGACTAGATAATTTTGAGCAGCGTGAATAGAGCATTAAGGGAACAATTGAGGAGCCATCCTCAATAAAATTCAGAAGCTTCAAAGTTTATCCCTGGATAGAGACATTCCTGTTGGTGAGAGCTATTCAGGTGGCCCTAAGTTTTAACTGCTGTGTTGTCATTGTCTGCTTTGATTATCCAATTGCCATCCTATTGACTACAGGAAGGCAATTTGCTGTCAGTGTTTTGACTCTTGTAACTAAAACTCTTCCCTTGGTTTATTGTAAGCCAGCTGAATCAGGCTAGAACTTCCAAAAAATATTTTGTTAAATCTAGAATGTGAGACCATTTCTCCCTGTTACCCTCGCTCTGCTTTCTCAGTTCTGGCCTCAGTTTCCAAGAGTCACTCCTTTTTCTGAGGTGACTGACATTAGCAGTTATCTAACCTTGCAGCCTACCCATAAGCAGTACAGCTGAACCCTCGTAAACTCATCAGCATATAAGAGTATAATACATCTTTAAAAGCACTTATAAAACTTCTCACTCCTGGGAATGCAGTGAGAAGTGTAGGTAGGAAAAGCAGGAAACAGGAGCTGTCCATGACTTTCCCCTTCCTTTGCTCACTCCCTCTATCCATTCTTGATACCCTCATGTACTTGACTTTTTTCTTTAGGGGGCTAGATAACAAAGCAAAGAGAAGCAAGAACGTAGTCTCTGTAATGCCCATAAATAAAATTCTGCTTCTATTAATGATTTTTTTTTTTTAAGAATAGAATATTCAACACAGAAAATGGGAAGAATAGCTCTCTCATCTTGTTCATCTATTAAATGAAAGTTTGAAGTGTTACTGTGTTCCAGGAGCTCTTTCAAGGGGAAACTGGTGGATTCAAACTTCTGCCCTTTTGGTTGGCAGCTGAGATCTTAACCACTGTTCCTGCATGGCTCCTCTGATGCATTAAGTAAATGCCTAAGTGAATTATTGGTATTTTGGCTTCACTATTCTTTGTTAGATAATGACACTTTTTGAGTTGTTTACTATGCACCAAACCAACCAACCAAACAAAAACAGTTGACATTGATTTGATTCCAGCTCATGGCAACCCCATATGTTTCAGAGTAGAACTGCTCGATAGATTTTTTCCAAATAATTGTTACCTTTTGGAAGGAAATCTCCAGTCCTTTCCTCCAAGTCATCTTTGAGTGGATTTGGATGGCCAACCTTTCAGTTAATAGCTGAGCGCTTAACCATTTGTGCCACCAAGAGACTCATACTGTATCAGACTTTATTTTAGCATTGAAATGTAATTAGGTAGGCACTTTTCTGTCTCTGTTTTACAGAGAAGGAAAGTGAAGCACAAAGAGACTAAGCTACTTGCCTAATATAGCAAGTAGTTGACTTTAGATTTAATCAGAGGCATTCCTACACTTTCAGCACTGCTGGCGCACTTATGAAGTGTATCACTGAAGTGGATGGATTAACAGAGAAGTGGAAGAATCCATGACACGGAAGAAGAAAGGCCTCTTCAGTAATAAGCAGGAACCATAAGTGAAGGGGCTCGGCCAGACAGGCAAGTGCTCAGGGCAGTTATCTGCAGCCACCAGTTGCCAGATACTCCTGGGCAGTCTTAAAGGACACGGAGTCAGTCCAAGAAGACTTGAGATGAGCACTTAACTGTCTAGCCCTCTGGGCACCAAAGTAAAGTAAGACAGATTTTTCAAGGAATTTACAATCTAGTGAGACAGAGTTCAGTGCCTGAACAACTACATAAACCAAAACAGACAGTGATTAATGCCATCACAGACATCTGACAATCCTTTTAGTAACCAGCTCCCTGCTGTGCTTCCCCAGGGCTTGGCTGTTACAAGTGATGCTGTATTGAGTACATGTTGTAGGTACTAGATAAGAACTGCTTTTTGTTGTTAGCTGCTCTCAAATTAGCCCTGGGCTTTATTACAGAATAGAACTGTTTTGGGGCTATAATGTGACACAACAGTTTGCCAGGCCTTTCTTCTGTGGTGCCACTGAGTGCATTTGAACCACCAACCTTTAAGTTAATGGGTGGTTGCAAACTATTTGCTCTATCAAGGCTCATTAGGAACTGCTAAATGACCACAGTAACAGGGGACATCAGCTTTCCAACCTCTTAGATTTAATAAGCCACAGAAACATGCTTTCAGCATAACGTGGAAGGAGTTGTGTAGATTCATGGAAGATGGAGGGTGAATACATCTTCCCTCCCGCTATTGACTACTTAAACAATATAAAAGACCCCAAACATATTTTTGTAGAGTCAATTCCAACTTTAGCTATACCATGTGTTACAGAGCAGTACTGTGCTCATTGAGCTTTTTCAGCTGTAATATTTTCAGATGCAGATTGACAAGCTTTTCTTCCAAAGCACCAGCTGGGTAGGCTAATTTCCAAAATAAAACCACACACTTCTACTGAGTCAAGTCCGACTCATAGTGACCACCAACCTTCGGGTCAGTAGTCCGCCACTGTAACTACCATGCCACTAAGGAGCCCTAGTGGTACAGTGGTTAAGTGCTCAGCTGCAAACCAAAAGGTTCAAACTCACTGGCTGCTCTGCAGGAGAAAGATGTGGCAGTCAGAATCTGTAACAATTTGCAGCCTCAGAAATTCTGTGGGACAGTTCTACTCTGTCTTATGGGATCACTATGAGTCCACTTGATAACAGTGGATTTGGTTTGGTGCTAAATAAATACCTAGTCCTCAGCTTTCTAAGGACCTTGACATCTCAAGGTTTCCTGTAGGACACTTGGAAATGTAATGCTTATCTAAACTAAGGACAGGGCCGGGGAGAGGACTTGAGGAGCTGTTCAGAACAGATGTCAACAGAGTCCTCTCTCCGTGCTGAGAATCATCAAGCGTCTGCCCCATGCCTGGCAGACAGGGTGACTGAGACACAGGCTCCTGAGCTCAGAGACAATGAGCTGGCCTCCTGGGGAACTCTCACAAGCTGAAAACAAATTAGCTTTGATGGACGAGTGGCCTTTACTCATTCTCAGGGAGTGTGAAGGTGGGATCTCAGGCCTGCTTGGAGTTTAATTAAGGATGACAGCTGGCGTAGCAGGTTAGGTGGCCCTGTGCTCTGCATACCTGGCGTTCGCATCACAAGTTGCTGGTTGCATTTTGTTTTCCTCTATATATTTCTGTTGCCTTGTTCCTCCGTTGCCAATGCCTGTGTTGCCTGTGTGTTGCTAGTATGGTGTGAGTTTATCCCTAATGTAGAGAGTTCAGCCAGGGCCCATGTTCTAGAGATGGAGAAAATGAATGGCAGGAAACTTTGTAAACTGCTGGCAGATTCAGTGCTCCCATTGGGATGTTTTCTCACTCTGCACACTACCTCCTGGTTTAAGTGTACCTAGTCATATGCTAAGCCAAGTGCCATCGAGTGTATGCTATCTGTGATTAAATCATGCCCACCTTGGGGTTTTTAGTACCTGGAGGGAGAGAACAAATACAATTGTAGCATACCTACTGTCTATGTTATTGGTTGTGTCCTATCGGGATAGACAGATGGCAGTGACAGGGATAGCTCCAGTCTCCTGTTCAAGCGAATGAGACATAGGCAGGAAAGACACAAACTTAGAATCACATAGTATCATGCAGGAGCGGGATCTCTAGCACTAGGAACTGAGAAGGTCTGTCTTAAAAACAATGGTGAAAATAGGGATATTGTAAAAGTAGGTGTGAATTTTGAGATCATCAATGGGTGAACCGAGAAGCACCCTTTAAAATGTTGTAATGTTGCAGATATTCTTGGGTTGAAGATCTCCACATCACACACGTGAATGAAGTAGAAGAGGAGAAAAAGATTGAACCCTTGTTGTTGTTGTATTGTTAGATGCTGTGGAGTTGGTTCTGATTCATAGCGACCCTGTGCACAACAGAATGAAACACTGCGTGGTTTTATGCCATGTCCACAACTGCTTTTATGCTTAAGCCTATGATTGCAGCCAGTGTGTCAATCCATCTCGTCAAGGCTCTTCCTCTTTTTCTCTGACCTTCTACTCTACCAAGCATGATGTCCTTCTCCAGGGATTGATCTCTCCTGACAACATGTCCAAAGTATGTAAGATGCAGTCTCGCCATCTTTGCTTACAAGGAGCACTCTGGTTGTACTTCTTCTGGAACAGACCTGTTTGTTCTTTTGAGAGACCATGGTACATTCAATATTCTTGTCTAACACCACAATTCAAAGGCATCCGTTCTTCTTTTGTCTTTCTTATTCATTGCCCAGCTTTTATACGCATATGAAGCAGCCGAAAATACCATGGCTTGGGTCACACATACTTTAGCCTTCAAGGTAACATCTTTGCTTTTCAGTCAGTACTTTGGAGAGATCTTTTGCAGCAGATTTTCCAATGCAATGTGTCTTTTGATTTCTTGACTGCTGCTTCCATAGGCGTTGGTTGTGGAACCAAGTAAAAAGAAATCCTTGACAAATTGAACACTTGGGTCATGCAAATAAATGGTTTGCACATAGCTGCTTCCTGAAAGGCTGGCACCCACCCAGCAGCACCTCCTAAGAAAGGGCTGGAAATCCACTTCCTTCAAGATTACACCCAAGAAAATTCTCTGAAGTTCATGTCCATACTGTAACACATGTCATCACCATAAGTCGGAATAAACTCACAGCAATAGTTTTGGATTTGGGGATTTTTTTCTTTTTCTCACTGTTCTGCCTGCCTTTTTAAGTAGATGAGACTCAAGCTAGGCTAGGAGTTGTGGAAATATTTCTAAAATCTTCTGAAAAGTATCATATTTTGGCAGACCAGGTTGAGTGATACGTGTTTTGGGCATAGGGAAATGCTTTATCGTGTAAACATATGCTACTTAGTGCTGTATGTGCTCTAAAAACCCTTGCCCAGTATGACTGCCTGGCACTACTAGCAGCCTACACTGAAGTCCCATACAAATGAGTTAATTACCTGCAACAGAAACAGGCTTTGAACACAAAGCCAGAAACATGAAAGATAAAATCTTCTTGCGTTACTGTCTGTCCTTTGTTAAATCATTTTCATAAAGAGAGTTGGGCAACTCTTATAACATTGAGTTTCCAGGAAGTTTTTTAGAGCACTTGATCATAGAAACCTTGTGTAGAAACATATTTAACCCTTAGTAAAATAGTACTTACAATAGATCAGTGGCCTTTCAGATAAGTTTGCCCATTCCTGGACTGTTCTCCTTGTTGTTTACCGTCATTAGGTAACCCATAAGGTTATCATTGACTTGAGTTTGTGGAAGTAGATCACCAACACTTTCTTCCTAGTCTACCTTAGTGTGGTAGCTTCACTGAAACCTGTGCAGCATCATAGCAAAGCATTTGTATGGGACTTGCCCGTTGACTGGGAATTGAACCCTGGTCTTCTGCATGAGAGGTAAGAATTTTACTGTTGACCCATCAATGCCTCACTGTTCCTGACTTGGGGAGCCTTAAAACTTGGGAAGGTGCAAAATATACAAACACTTAGAAATTAAAAGGACTGCAAAGATTACCAATTTCATTAGTTTTATTTTAAAAATGAAAACACTGAAACTTAAGAGGTTATCTGTGCCTTGGTATTTGGATTGCTTTAGCTTTCAGGTTGGAGCTCCATGGAAACAATTTACCTGTCTCAGAGTATCAGGCAGAGCTGTCAGTGACTTTTGGCAAACATTCCTCTTTCTCGTTGTTCTCATGGTGTCAGTGTTCTGCCAATGTCATGTAGGAGACAGAGGCTTGGTATGCAAGGAGATTACAAGCTGTATTCTTAAGGAAAAGAGTGTATCATAAAACTGGATTGTAAGCTCCTAAAGAGCAATTGTTATATTTTGTGTTCTTCTATAGCTCTCTCAATACCAAGTAGTGTGTTTTACATAAATGTCAAACCCAAACTAAATCCATTGCCATCGAGTCAGTTCTTACTGATAGTGACCCAATAGGACAGAGTAGAGCTTTCCATAGTATTTTCAAGGTGTGGCTGGTGGATTCAAACTGCCAACCTTTTGGTGAGCAGCTGAGCTCTTAACCTCTGTGCCACCAGGGCCCCACTATTTGCTAACTGAAAATACTTCATTTGTGAAACAAAGATCTTCAATATTCTCATCAGTGACAGAACAGCTCAGGATTTTGTGCGTAGATTTGGATTGAGAATGCCTGGATTTCAATTTTAACTCAGCCAAATGTAAGCCGTGGTGTTAGATGGGTGACCTAATTTCTCCATGCCTTAACTGTGCTGTTGTTAGTTGACACTGAGTTGAAGTCGTGACCCTGGGTGTGTGGAGTAGAACTGTTCCATAGGCTTTGACCTTTTAGAAACAGATTGCCAGGCCTGCCTCCAAAGGCACTGCTGGATGGGTTTGAACTGCCAACTTTTTGGCTAGTAGTCAAGCACTTAACTGTTTGCATCACCCAGAAACTCCTTACTGTAAACTGTGATTAAAATATATATATATATATCCCTAGGGTCACTATGAGTTTGCACTGACTCATTAATAGTGGGTCTTGCAGGGTTGGTGGGGGGTATTACATGAGTTTTCACAAACAAAACATTTAGAGCAGTGCCTGGCACAGAGAATGTGCTTAGCAAATATTAGCTACTGCTATCGTCAGTGTACAGAGAAGGCTGTCTTTAACTGCTGCTGAGAAGTGTTCCAGAGCAGCCATCCATATCAGGATGTTAACTGAGCACATGTTAAGTTAACATGGTTACTGCAGGGGTCATCAGTTCTTATAGTTCTGGACATGTCTTTGTTCACAACAGCTCTTAATTCCCTCTTGGTATCCTTTGTGGTACCCAGGTTTTCTTAAGGAGTGAAGGGCTCCCCCGTGGTAATCACTACTGTCTAGAGCCACATTCTGTCTACTGTTTTCTCACACCATTGTGAACATGAGACCTGTGGTGTTTTTAACTTGGGTTTCACCACCATATCACTGTAGACCAGACTGCCCTCCCCTGAGCCCTTTTTCTTTCTTCAGCAAGGCTGTGTGTGTTCTTTTCCCTTAGATGCCACCAACTCTTACTTGTGTTGGTCCTGACATCCTGGTCCCCTTGACTCTAGCTTCAAATCCATGTTAACTTGAATAGGGAAATGTACCTTTTACATTCCTTTTGTGTTCGTCCATCCAGCTGTCATTTGATGTGTAGGATCTTTGCTCTTGAGACATTTTTGCATGACTGATGCCTGACTGATATGAGTAGGTATCCTCATTCTGGTTTTATTCCCACAGTATGTTCCTCCGGATCTCTGCGTCTGCAATTTTGTGCTGGAGCAGTCCCTCTCTGTCAGAGCCCTGCAGGAAATGCTTGCCAATACAGGTGAAAATGGCAGCGAAGGGGTGAGTACCACATCCCCAAAGTATATTTTGTGTTTCATTCCTGTAGTTTTGAGATGGAAAAATCTCAGGACCCCTGAGATAATTTACATAGAAATAATTCTCTCAGGGTCAGATTCCTCTTTACTTAGAAGCCTTAGTCATATTTCCTTTGGATTGACTGGCTTCCACCAGAAAATAGAAGAGACCACCATTAATGATGCCTGAATAGGACACAGGACACTAAAACTCCTCCCTTCTCCCATCCCCTTAATTCTCAGGGAATGCGGGGAGACTGATAAAACTTTGCGGTTGAGAGGCCTAGTTTGCAGGCTCTTTCTTTGAGAAGTCTGTCCAGAGATTTATGACCATCTCACTGGAACACACCATGTTAGAGAAGTTGGGAGGGTGTTTCATGCAGAATGGGAGCCTGTGGCACAGGATCAGAATCGATGGTGTCACTCATGATGAGCAAGTGCAGAACTGTCAAGAGTTTCTGTGGGCTGTGAAATGATCCCTGAATGAAGAATGATGTTTTATGTTTCACGTGTCAAAGTCTCCTAAGCAAGACTTTGCCAGACACTTCAAAATCATCCTTGACTCCTTCCTTTACCTAAGGATCCACATAGGTTTATGATCAGGAAGTTTAATTCTACAACCTGAATGTTTCAAATCCAACCACTTCTCCCGATTCCTCACACATACTCTGTTAGATAACTCTGCTCTGCCTTCTGGGTTACTGTAATGGTCCCCTAGCTGTTTTGCTTTCTTCTAGATTTGTCTCATCCTTGCCTGTTTGCACTCAAGAGTCATAATACTCTTTCTAAAATGTATATCCAGTTATTACACCTCCGTGTTTTAAAGCTCTTTAATGCCTTCTCGTTGCCTTGGCATAAATTCCAGATTCATTAACATGGCAGAAAGCCCTACAGGCTTTGGTCCCCGCTCACCACTCCTGCCCACCTCTTAGCGCATCTCTCCAGCACTCAGTGTTCCAACCACATTGAATTCCTTTCACTCCCTCAAACGTGCCAGGTTCTCCTTTGCTTCTGATCTTCTGTATCAGCTATTCCCTCCAATTGGAAAAGCTTTCCTCCTCCTCCTCCTCTGTTCTCTTATGTAAGCTGCTTATCTTTCAAGAACCCAGTTTAGATTTTAGATCTGGTGAGAAGCCTTTGCTGGCTGGCACAAATCTGGAATGGGTGCCCTTGCTTGGGCAACCTTCAGTATTTTTTCTTTTGTCATTCTTACCACTTTGCACTATAGTCGCAAGTCTAATTTTGTGTCTGCTATGCTGGAGAGTAAACTACCTGTAGGTAGGACCTTTCTGCAGTACCTAGTACAGATTATGCTTACTTGACTTAAGTGAACTCATACACAATATAGAAGTATCTCTTTTGTAGAAGAAAATAAAATGACTGTAAGATCCAGAGAACTAATATTTTACATTTAGATTATCTTTCATCTCTTAGTGTGATCTTAGCTGAGTCTTCTCATCTCTGGGGACCAGTGTTCTCATCTATAAAAGTGATATGTTTAATTAGATCTCTGGAGTCCATAATGCCAAATGTTTGTAGTTCTTCACTCTTTTGATTTATATTGATATGCTCTGACAACCATATCAGAATAGCTTTGCTTTGTTCCTTCGAGCATTAAGTCAGATGCAGCTTTTTGTCTCTTAGTTTGGCGTGTACCTATGTCTGCGTTCACTTCCCCTTACATTAATGTCAGCACGTCGTTCTTTCCTGCACAGACACATGCCCTTAAATACTTCCAGTTCAGCGGAACTTTTCTTTTCTTCCCAAGTCTTTAAGACCATGAACTCATTATTTTCAAAAATGTTAAGGTGGGATATTTGGTAGATTTGAAATAGCAGTACTCTTGGTGTCAGTGGAGAAAGGCTGTGTTAACTAGAGAATCACTCTTACCCTGATTTATTCAAGATATATTTTTAAAGAACTTCTTTTCCTTGATCATTTAGCTTGAGTTGTTCAGGGAGTCTTGTAGATGAAAGCTGAAGCTCAGTGGTTCTAATTACAATCCTGTTCTTCTTTATTGTCCAGAACTTAGTAGCAGTCCTAACTCTTCATCTTGAAGACTGAGTAATAATTCATTTTCCAGATATAATGGGAAGATCAACTTAGTAAAATCAAATTCTTCGTTTTGGAACATAGAACTAAGTAAGATGTACCTTAACTATAGGCCATATAATAGAATAGAAATTTACTCAATGTATTTCAGGGGACATCTTTAATTTTTAGAGTTTTAAAACCAATACATTAAAATTTATGTGGGATCCACTCCATTTGCAAACTATGGTTGAAATTAATAATCCATGACATTTTTATTGTTAAGTTTCCTCTAGATAGTAATAATGACCATGTTAAGTCAGACTGAATCTTTCCATGTGTCATATTCCTTGTGGCTTCAGACTGAATCTTTCTGTGGATTGTATTGCTTTCCTGTTCCCTTTTACCAAACAGAGAGAACTAACAGTTTATTTCCCATATTTACACATTATGATTATTCTTATTACTATTAATTAGAGATCTTAGAGCTGTAAAGGAGAAACTTGAAAAGATGAGAAAGGACATGCTTTTTAACTGATTATTATTTTATTATTCATTGATGGGTCTACTAAATAATTACCTGAATAGCAATGCCAGTCACTGTAACCCTTTTGGAACTCCCTCACAGTTCCATCTGGGCCCCCAGTCTTTAGTACAAGAGAATATTTTTATATAACCTCTTGAGTCTGATTCTTTTGCTTTTCTGAAGTGATTGCTGCTCACATTCATTCTATACTTAGTTTGATTTTAGATGATAATATTCAGCAGGGAAGAAAAAGAAGAAGAAGAAATAAGGATATGAGTTAATGTGACAGACCAGAGTGATTCTCTGGAGAGCCTGACCATGCTGGAGCGGGCTGCTGCTCCTGGACGTGTCATTCCAATCCGTTTGAAAATAGGCATTCAGTGCTTTTAAATATACATTGCTTTCACTGATGGTAGTGACTGCCACCAAATGGGATACTTTGAAGAGTGTAATTTTTTTCTTCTGGTCATAAATTGGTCCTTGCCTGGCATGTCTGTTCACTGCTGTGCAACAACCAGACATCTTAAAAAATGACTCTGGTTGTTTGTTCATTCACATGATGAGTATACAGAAGTCTTTGTGCAAGGACTTACAGTTCTGTGGCAGTTTCTCTTGCTAAAAAAGAAAACAAAGGTGTCTAGCTGGGTTTAACAGCGGAGGGTATTTATTTATTTATTACTAAAAAGTCCTTAGCTACAGCTAGTAGCAGTGGGAGCTAGCTTTACACTGAAAGTTAGTGTAACTCGGGAGGATGACTAGAGGCAGAGAATGTCTCAAGTCTGCCTTCACTAAGCTCATCCTTGGATCACTTAATTTCTGATCTCATCCTATCTGATGTTCTTCTAGGGGAAATCAACATAAGATGGCTGGAGTTTGAAGTAAATTCCCACATCCAAACATTAACATATTTTTGTATTTTTGATTGATTGCTCTTTCCAAGACACCTTCAGTGTAAGAAACAACCAGACAACATCAACAGGACAGAGGACCAGAGAGATGGGACCACATTCCTCAAGGTCCTCAACCCCATCATCTTGCAGAAAAGACTTCAGACAGAGAGGAAGTTGCATTGTTCTGAGAAAAAATCAGACTTTGGAGCCAGGCAGATGTACTTAGAGTCCGGGTCCTGTTTCTCACCAGCTAGGTCACCTTCAGAGCAGATTATTTCTCCTTTCTGTACTTTATTTGCCTTGTCTTCAAATTCAACCTACCCCATAGGAGTGTGGTGAGAATTCAATGAGCCAAGTGCTTACCAGGTGCCTGTGGCTTTGGAAATGAATATTGATTCCTTTATTCATCTCTGATCCACATCTTCCCATCAGAGATCCTTCAGGAATTTTCAAACTATCTCAGAGGAAAAAGAGTCCTATACTATATGACCAAGAGCATGTCAAATCCAGGACCATGTAAATCCAAATGAGTTTTGATGTAACCTGGCATAATGCTTCTAAAATTGAGAGGCCTTGGTAACTGTCACCAACAGTACTCCTCTAGTAAAGACTGGTTTTATCCAAAAATTGATTTAATCATTGACAGACCTTTTACAACTAGAAAAAGAGCTGAAATATGCATGTAAGATGAAGTAGTGCTCTGGATGCCTGGCAAGTGGGTTACACATAAGATCATGCTAGGCAGAACTTTATTGGTAAACCTGCAAAGTGGTTTCTGCATTAAGTTTGAGCCAGATACTTGGGTTTGAATCCTAGCACCATGTTTACTAAGTTCCTGCTTGACTTTAGATGTTGAAGTATGCAGAATGCCAGCCTACAGTCAGCCTTCTAATGTTGCTTGGGAAATGTGAATTAGAAAAAATATTATTTCTGCAAAACTCTTTCTCTCAGATGTCCTCACTGACAGGTTTAACTGTGCTGCTTCCGTGATGATCCCACTAACCCTAAAAGATGCTTCAGGTTCATTTCATTTGCCTCTGTCTTTACAATGGGGAATCCCACAAGCAGCACAGTGGCCAGAGAAGCGTGCATGTGCAGAATGGCACATTGGTCAGGTATTTCTGCTTCCTGAGGGTGAGGTGAGTGTAGAGAGGGGTGGATTGTCTCCTGGCATCACACGACTTTGTGAATGGCCAGTGAAGCACAGTACATTAATGCTGTACTCTTCCTTTCAAGGTCATACTTCTCTTGCAGCCAAACTTCAGACTTCTACCCATCTTATCACAGGATGTAGCATGACTGAAGTTACACAGAGTCATGTTGGTTATGATGCTGTCCAGTGATAAATCAAAACAGGTGCTGATGAGGGTTGAGGGGGTTGGAAGTCCCGCCTCTAAAGTCTCTATTGTGGCTGTGCCCAAATTTAAAGATCTTTGCAAAGTCATCAAGGGTGAGGAAGGTTGATAGGCTCCTTGCCTCTTTCTTGCTGGGTCTCTGTGTTCCCATCTTCATTTCTGTGTCATAGAGGAGAAGGGCTGCCCCACCATCTGCTTTTCACTTCTTGATCTGAAGTACTGGCCTCCCTCTCATAAGTATCAGAAAGAGCCAGAATGAGAATTTATTGTGGTATTGGCAGAGGACAATACTGACAAAGGAGCCGTGTGTATAATAACTCCAAATAAACTTATCTGCAGTTACCTTTTTTTTAATGATTTGTAAATAAACTGTTTTAATGAGTCAAATCTAATAGTATTTGACCTTCAGAACAGAACATAGAGTCTCTTTGGAGATTGTAAGATCACAGCCTGCTCCTGTATACATGAAGGTCCTGAAGCCAAGGTAGCCAGAAACACCATTATAACCACATTAAAAAGAAGAAAGAACCCCTGGTACCATTGTGTTGATTCTGACTTGTGGCGACCCTATAGGATAGAGTAGAACTGCCCCCATAGGGTGTCCAAGGAGTGGCCGGGCTGATGAATTCAAACTGCAGACCTTTTGGTTAGCAGCCAGACTTAACTACTGCCCCACCAGGGCTCTGTAGCCGTCTAGTCAGTTCCAACTCAAAGTGACTACACAGAAATTTTCCGAGGCTGTAAATGTCTATGGAAGTAGACCCCCATACCTTTCTCCTACAGAGCGGCTGGTGATTTTCAGCTGTTAACTTTTTGGTTAGCAGTCGATTGCTTTAGCCACTGTGCCACAGGGCTCCTCCACTACCAGATTAGATGCTAAAATATGGAAATTCCTTCCTACCAGCTGGTAAAAAGCCACTGCCTTGAGCTCTCCAAGCACCAGCTCTGCCACAGCTGGGAATCTGAGTATGGGCAAGTCTCTCATTGCCTGGGCTTGGTTTCCCCATCTCAAAATGACAACATCATTTAGATGAAGAAGCCATTTCTTCTGTTTGGGATGGTTATAATGCATGAAGTTAAAATTGAAAGGCCTCACCACCACCTCATGTTCTCCGGTGTGGTCTAGGGGCCATAGCCCAATGCTGAATAGTTCTGGCAGTTTTAGCATGTAGCTAAGACTACATGCTGTAGCCATGACTCCTTGACCTCCCATGTTTTAGGTATATTGAATCAATGTGTTTCCCTCCTTCCGCTTTGGTATGGAAAGAGAAAAAAAATTCCAGAGTCACCCAGAACAGCAGCTTAAGACAATGTGTTGACTGTGTAATTTTCATTTGTTATTTGAGACACGATTTTCCTATGAATTTTCTTGTGGAAAAGTAAGATCAAGATAGATTATTTTAAGAAATTAAATAATAGAGGTTTTGAAGCTAAGTTTTTTAATGGTTCTTAACAGACCAAGTTGTCATTAAGCATATGCCCTTTCTCTTCCCCATTTCCTTTCTCTCTTACAATTCTTCCCCATATTATGGTCATAAGTTTAGGATTTTATGCTAATACATAATGTATTTTAATGTTTCCCTGATAAGCTGGTGTTTATTAAAATGTGTGCATGTGATATGCTCACATATATATAAAATGCATTTGGGGGCTGACCCTTGATGATAGTGATTTTTAGTTAAAATATGTCATCCCAAAGACCTTAGCTGATGGTATGAAAGCACTTGTTTATATATATATAAATCTGATTGACTGTTGAAGCATTTTTAAAGAAATCCTTAACTGCCTGATTTAGATACTGACCATTCTCAGCTGTATTTTCTTGTATAAAGCATTGCAACGAAATTTAGACTGTAGCATGTTGCTTACTTGCTAGATTCTTGATGACATCAGCACTGTACTGGAGAGAAAACGTATTTCAGACAAAATTTTTAAGTAAGTCTGTTGTAACTTCTAGCAAAAATAAGTATTCACCAGGTAGGAAATCCCATCCTGTTTATTCTCATTGGGTTTTTTTCTCTGTAGTAAGCATCAGTAGTTTCCTCAAATGGGTTGAAAGCTTTCAGAAAGACCAGTGCGTACTAAAATGTCTGTTTACTGCTTTGTTTTTTACTTGGTTAGCTCAGTGACCTCTCGGAATGGGTATGTTACTCGCTCCTTTAATATACATGTACTTTGCATGGGCAACTGACTCCAGCTGTATTTGTAATGAACTGGGCCTTTCACTTGTAAGTGTTCAGGGCAATTTCCATTCTTTGTGCCTCTGCAATTTGAAAAAAACACCACTGTGTCGCACACTTCAATCCTGTAAAATTAGAGGTGGCTGCACACTTGGAAACTAGTTGTAAAGCAGCTTATTCAACTCTTGCTCAGTAATTAGGAAAACTGCTGACACGTAGACTTGGTCCTTTCCGTCAGGGCACTGAAAATTGTAGAGTTTCTCATTTTTCCTCAGAATGTGGGCTCAATGGCATGTGGCCAGAGGTTTCAATTTGTAAAATGACAGAAGTGTGCAGCCTTGTCTTAATCCAAGCTCTCTGTGCTTCGGACCGCCTCCAATGCTATTATGCAACTCCAGCTCTGCTCTGCCGCGAGGCTGAAGTTCATAATAAAAATGAAAAAAGCTAGTTCTGTACTTTCCCTTTCTCAGGCAAGGTTCCCAGATTGAACTAGCAGAAGAACTACATGTTCAACAGTTAAGAAGAACCAATCTGGTTGACTAGCTTTTTACATTTCTTCATACACTCTTAAATAGAGGCATTGTCAAGTGAAAGAACCCAAAGAGTTCATTCTTAAAGCTCCAGATGCTATCAAACCTCCCCACTTTCTAAATTTAGTGCTTCAGCTTTAGTAGAATTATCTTTTGCTGGGGTTCATTTTGAAGTCAACACCTGACATTTTTATCAACATGCCTGTGTGAGCCTGGGTTGTTCTGCACACATGAGAACACTTAGCTTGGCCACTGTTGCACAAACCCTGGCATTCTTTCATTCTTGAGTAGAATAATTTGTCATAATGAACTTCAGTCATCTTAGAAAGCTTGAACTTGTCCTTCATGCCTGGACTATGAATGGTTATGTTTTCTGTTTGTTTGTTTGTTTGTTTTCATTGCAAAAACATAAACATATTTATGAAAGTTTCATAGAGAATGCACAGGGATTGGGGAGACTAAACTTGCTTCAGCTGTAGAATGTAGTTGGTGATATCCTTTGAGAAAATGTTTTAATGAGAGATTTTTCTGAATTTCTTTAGAAAAATAAGTGATTGTGGAAGGTAGGGGCAGAGACAAGGTCATAATAATGGATTTCAGTTGTATTTTTAGGAATATGCTGTATCCTAATTTGTAAAAGATTTGAATTTATGGGAAAATCTCTTGTTTTAAAACCTTTGATTTCCTTTTAAAAAAAGAAAAGCTCCTAGAATTCAAGAAATCCTGGGAGAAGAGAAACCCTTTGGTTTACTTGTTAGAAATTTCTTCTGATCGTGTAACTTACTTTTAACAGCTCCCATCGTTTAAATTATGCATTTGTGCGGTGGGGAGAATTGAGTGAACTAATGAAAATGTCGATGTTTTTCTATTTAATGAAAGTTTAAGCACCAATGTGGATATTCTGATGAAGTGAAGTTCACATGTTGTTGTTGGGTGCCATTGATTCGGTTCCAGTTCACAGCAGCCCTGCACATGACAAAATGAAACACTGCCCCATCCGACACCACCCTCAGAACCGTAATGCCTGAGCCCGTTGTTGCAGCGACTGTGTCAGTCCATGTCATTGAGGGTCTTTCTCTGTTTTGTAACGTAATTAAACATGGTGCCAGAGAAATTACAGTCTCTGCTGGCATTTTAATCCTTTCTTGAGTACACACCATGACTTGCTGCTTACCCCCTGTCGGGTGTTAAAAAGGCCCTGGAATGATGAAGTGGCATTGACAGAGAGAGGACAGGAATAAGACCAGTAAGGAGACGGATGGAGTCAAGGCAGGCTGGAGGGACCACCTGCAGCGTCAGGAGAAAGGCAGAGGCGGGAACACTGGCGCCCTCCCGGGTGTCTCCCGCTGTACCTACCGCTCGGGCTTTCAGTGCCGTGAAAGGTGGGCCACGTGCGGAGCTGTATCCCTCCGGGCGCCGGGGTGGCTCTGAGGTGACAGAAGAAAGTGCCTGTCCAGTCAGGCGCTGGGCCTTCTGGTCTCCGTCCTACCGTTCTCGTTCTCTGGGCCTCCGTCTCCTCATCTCCAAAATGTAGCCTTGGAACGACATTGACTTCCTGAATATGTGTCCTGGGACCCAGTACTGTCTGTCCATCGTGGGGAATTCACAAGTCTGCAGGAAAATGAGGGAAGTAAGGACAATGTGGGAATTGTTTCATAAGCCAATTTATAAATAGAAAAAGCAGCCTGTTTTTACTTTCTGGGATTACGTCCTTTATGTTTTTACAGTTTAAGGTTATAAATAGATTTGTTATTATTTGAGATTAGAATAGTGGTAGCTGACAGCTGTTTATTCTCCTGAATGCCCTTTCTGGGTAAGAGGTAAAATTGGCAACCATGTCAGGTATCAGTTTTGCTGCTTTTATAAAAGCTGGACTGGCTCTTAAAATTGTTCCGTGGTAAGGACTGTTTGAGTTCTGTGTTCTAAGTAACTTGGCTAAACATCAGATATGTTGCTTAATTTTTTTTTTTTTTTTTTTAATAAAAGAAGGACGGGCAAGTACAGCAGTGTCAGCTGTAATTACTGACTTCCACCGTTAGAAATCACGGCAGCCCTGGTGGCACAGCGGCGAAGACCACAGCTGCTAACTGACAGGTCAGCAGCTTAACACTACCAGCCACTTCTTGGAAACCCTGTGAGACAGTTCTGCTCTGTCCTATATGGTCGCTGTGAGTCAGAAACGATTCAAAGACAGTGAATTCTGTTTGGATTTTTAATAAACTACAGGCCTGATACCTGTGAGGGTGGGGAACGGTGCGCTATTGGAGTTTATAGACACTACTTGAGCCCCTTTGGGGTCTTGTTATGGACAGAAGTGTGCACTGGTGCCAGCACGTAACAGGAGTCACCTGCCATCATCTGATGACTGAAGTGCAGCTGGGGGCTGGGATCCCCTAGCCCCGTTTCTCTGCTGCTCAGCTGCTTTTATAATGTGAAAGGCACTGGGTAGGCAGGAGAACTGGAATGTTGTTTCAAAAGACTAGATTGAAAGCTGTTCCTGTGCAAATGGGGCAGGCATCACTGTGGTTTCTTCTGAAGAATAGCCTTTGGGAATTTGCTTGAGGAGGTGCTTTTCTTTGGCCAGCTCCTCGAATTCTGCTCTCTGTGTGGAGCTGGGTCCAAACAGGACGTTCATGGTGGGGTCATTCCTGAAAATACTCCGTTTCATGTCTTCGATGAGATCTTAGAAAGGTAAAAAACCGAAAACAAAAAACTAGTGCTGTTGAATCTATTCTGAACTCATAGCAACCCTACAGAGGAGAACTGCCCCCATGGGGCTTCCAAGGAATACTCAAGTGTATTTAAACTACTGACCTTTTGGTTAGGCTTGGCTTTTTGGTTAGCAGCCATAGCACTTAACCACGACATTACCAGGGTTTCCTCAATGAGTATTAGTAACTGAACCATGCTTACAAGAACATTTTTAGTTAATCCAAGTGGAAAGCTGTGGTCCTTATTCTCTCAGTCGTAACACTGCGCTCCAAACTGCCAGTTCAGGACACAGTCCCAGGGGACAAGGAGGTATTTTACCCCAGTGATCTGGAGGACGGCTCCCCGTGATACTTCACCCCACGCTCTGCCCCCCTGGTGATTTTCCTGTGCCTCTTTGATAAAGAGACTGCTGCTGGAGGTGAGATGATAGGGTGAGGGGTCAAATGGGCATGGGAAGATCTGGTTGAAGAGGGGAGAGTATGCGCTTGTGAGGGTGTGAAGAACGTTAGAGTAGAATAGAGAGTTACAGGTGTTAAATGGCAAATTGATATAGATTGTAAACTTACACTAAAGTCACAATGAAATTTATTTTTTAAGACAGAGAATATTTGCAGACTCCGACCCAGTTTAAGGGTTTATATAAATTTGGATAATGATCTGATGTATTGCAGTACCTTGAAATCATAGTATGTCAGCCTTTAAATGAGTTCAGTAACATGCTTCTACAGCAACTTAACCTAGATATTTCTACTAATGGGGGAGATGGAGGGTCAGTCTTTAACAAAGTGCTAGCTTTTGAGAACCCCTTGCTCCACCCGGTTCATAAATAGGGTGGTGGATGCCGGTACCACAGTTCTGACCCCTAGTCCTACTGCTCTGCTCCCTTCTGACCAAGCCTGACCCCTGAGTGATGTGAAGGGCCTGGGGAGTAGTCTGAACAGCAGGAACCACAAATCTCTGACTCCAGACAATTGACCTGGGTCAGCAAGAAAATGAGTAACCGCTGTTTCCAGTTCAGTGTTCCTCTCAAGCAGGTGAAACCATATGGGTGTATGATCTATGGTGTATTAGTGACGTTGATTTTAGTCAGAGTTAGCAGGAGAAACAGTCTGGGTGCAGTATCCCAGGTGGAGTCAAGACTACACCCTTGTGTTCACCTCTTTGTATGAGCCTTCAGTTCCTCCTCTGATCAGCTCATTCTTAGGGCACAGATCCCTTTGGAACTCCTTACTGTGTCTCTCCCCCAGGTGAGGCTACCTAAGCTGTGATTGTGCCACCTTTAACACTGTTTACTTCATTTATAATTTTCTTATTAGATTTCTTTCAGTTGGGTTTGTTAACAGGGCATCCTTGCTGAAACCCTGGTCCTAATAGGTTTGGTTCCCACTGGATTTTTGTTTTACCTAATTTTTTATGCCTATAAGAAAGTAAAATATTTCTCAGTTCTACCAGTTTCTTTAGACCGTCTGTATGTCTGTCCATGAAGACTCATTAACTTGTGCAGTTTTCCTAGATAATGCTAACTTCATTTTGATTCTATTAACTAACATTTTTTTTCCTTTTCTATACTGACTAGATAACACTCAATATCGCCTACATTTTTGTTTTCCCAGGCTTAGTTCCCTATTTTAAAAAAGGAATCTATTTGTTTCTATCCTTCTTGTCTCATTTCTTCCCCCCATGATAATTTGATGCTAAAATATATTCTAACAGAAGAAAAACAATGCTTCTACTATTTTAATTTCTTGTGTTAAACTAGATGAAAAAATTAATTGTTGCAGTTTCTTCTTCTGAAGAGTAATGTGTCAATTTCAGCATCTTAAAAAATACACCAAAATGATCTCAATATTTCCATAGTCTACCTTTCCCCATGTTCCACAGAATAAGGACCACTGTACTTTATCTTTAGGTTCTAGCTCAAACAGGAAGCACAGCCAACCTGAACAATCCTGTTTTCAATATATAAAATATATGTGTGTATCCTTGCAAACCAAGAAGTTTCCATTATCTACTAGATTTACCTTATTTATTTCACTTGACCTGGAAGAGAAAATCTTGGGGTAACTCTAACTTTTCTCTACAGTGGAATTCAGAAAAGGAAGATTGTAAACCAAGCTTGCCTCCACCTCTAGTATTCCTAAGCCTCCCTGTAACTTTGCTATACTTTTCCAAGCTAGGTCTAATTGGCTGCAGACAATTCAGTATGTAAGCCATGAGACCACACATGGCACTCTTTCTGTCCCAGGTGGAATGTCTGCAGCTTTTCAGATTGTATCCGGAAAAAAAACTTGTCACTGTGATAATTCACCGGTAAAGGGCAACCTGGGTTACCATCAAAAAAATAGGCAGCAAGAACCAATTACATTACCCAGTGCTGTTCGACTTTCTCAGCTGTCTTTCTAATTTATGTCCATATATTATAATCTAGTTATTGAAAAATAACATCAATACCAGACACTTGTATTTTGTGCTAACAATCACTGCTTAAATGCTGTATTGGAAATTCGTGTGTGTGATAATGACCTTTTTACAAGCTGTACTATCTCATTCATGTTTTAATACCATCTTTGATTCATGTCCCTTGACATGAATCAACATATCCTAAAATTGTTATTTTCTCTTTAATGTTCAAGTTTTCATTGTTTAGTCAGAGGATACACATGTTACCATTTTTAGAACCAGCAAAGATGCCTTGAGAGCATTCTTGCTTCTTTGCAAGAGTGAGGTAACCTAGTCTCATTGTAGCTTTGCTGTCATGAGACATGAACTTGGGCAACTCTAAGTATCCTTGGTTTTGTTGTCCTGAATAATAATGTTAAAGACCAAACTCTGGTGTTCAACATGCATACAATAGAGCTCCCCATAGCTATAGGAGACAGTAGAAAGACAGCAGAGGTATTTAAATCATCTTACGCCAAGTGCCGTCGAGTCGGATCTAAGAGCTATTTAAATTATCCTAGTGATACAGTGACAACTAATTATTTTGTTTTGTAAAGGGCATGAATTTAACATTGTTAACTCAAGTACTTCTAGCCCACTGTTTTCTTTTTCCTGTTTTACTTTAATGTAAGAACTTATCAAATTATTTCTCTCTGTGAGCCTAATAAAATTGCCATGGTCCACAATTGTATTAGATTGTGCTGTTTTCTCAAAGAAAACTTTCCTTACTTTAAAAGCACTTATAAGGTGCCTACTATGTATTATTTCCGGCATCTGTCTTATGGAACAGTTTTCTAGTGCATCAAGGGAAATCTTCTGTAAGTCCTCAGATTACATTAATAGCTGTGGACACATACTGATTACTGGACAATAATAATACATTTACCAGCCACTTGTATAGCCTCACATCTGACCTAACTCAGTTCTGTCTATCCGTCTCTCCCTCTCTCTGTGGACTATCACAAATTTCTTTACTTGAATAACATATTTGTGTCTTCATGTTTCTGAAGATCATTCACAGTCAACATTGATTGCTCTCAGTATAAAGAGCAGAGATCAGCTGCAATGAATGTTCTTTTTGGTACCAAGTCATCACATTGCCTTAATGGTAACTACCAACCCCACTGAATATGATTGATTCATTTTTTTCCTCCATCCACTGAAGGAAACAAATGTCAGCACAACTGAGATTGTAGGATTTTGTTTGTTGGCCTGGTTTCCAAATCATGAACAAAACTCAGGATTTTTGAGCCAGCCCTCTCTTCTGCCTCACACACAGCAGATGCTGAATTGACTAGATACCCTTCCCTTGCCAGCTAAGCCTGCCATGGTTTCTTCTAGCTCAGAGGAAAGGAGGTTTTACTGTCTGCCCTAGTATACTCTACTCCCCACATCAGTGTGGTGAATTTGCTCCTCACACAATGGGGAGAAAATAGATCAGATGGTGTGTGCATGCTCTCTCCAGGCCCTGACTCGCATGCACAGATCAACAGAGGAGACTTTTTCCTTTTAACTTTTTGTTTTTCTGTTTGACATAAGTACTTTTTGAAAATAAAAAAGCAGTGAGTGGGAGGAACACTTGGACCCAAACCAGGCCTCTGAAAGCTGGGTTTTTGAAAGCGGCCATGTGAATAATGTTCCCCAAGTCTCAGATGATTCAGAACACTCTAAAAGACACTAGCCCTCCAGACAGTGAAATGAAAGTAGAGCACTTTAAATAGGGATGCAGAATACTTAAATGTACTCCTAAGGGCTGGGTACCTATAAGGCACAGGAGGCATTGTAAGAACATAAGGTCAGGGACACTGGATGCTTCATGGAGGTTATGACCAAGTGCTAAGAGGAGAAATAGTGGAAATCCCTTTTTCCCTGTCATGCTGTGTTCTTGGCCATGTGCTCCATCTCTTCCCAGACCCTGTAGAGTCCAAACAGGTGGTGCTGGAGGTCCAGGTTGCATGTCAGGCAGGTAGAGGAAGGGTCCAGTTGACTTCCCATGTTGTCGGGATGGATAGATCCAAAGTTGATCACGGTTGGCCTGAAATTCTTTCTCTGTGACAGGTCTGGTGTCCTCACCACATGCAGGTTTTGGTGTAGGGATTTATATCTTTCCGTCTGTCCAATACACTGGAGCAGAGCTGAGAGACAGAACAAGTAGGATGCTAAAGACGTTGAGGAAAGGGAGAAGGAGGTTCTGAAGGTAAAAAAGTGCTTCCCTCGTGGCAAACATCATACTAGTTACTCGAATGCAGGATCTGGTTACAGCTGGAGCAATCCCAGAAGTGTAACCATCAAGCCTGGCTGTGTGTCAGAATTAGCTGGGAGCCCAGGCCCAACTGCAGACTCACTAGAGCATAATCTCAGGAGATGGCCCCAGCCTCGTGGGTTGTGGGTTTTGTGCTGGTTGTAGTGGTTTGTTTTCAGTTTTAAAGCTTCACCAGTAATTCTGGGAAACCCTGGTGGTGTAATGGGTGCATGCTATGGCTGCTGATCAAAACGTCTGCAGTTCGTATCTACCAGGTGCTCCTTGGAAACTCTTTTGGGCAGTTCTCCTCTGTCTCATAGGGTCACTATGAGTTAGATTTGACTCGATGACAGTAGATTTGGTTTTTGGTTTTAGTAATTCTGGTGTTTAGCCAGGGTTGAGGGTTACTTCTCTGAGATTCTCATGAGAGATTCAGGAGAATTGTGCCATTGCCCTCAGAGAAGGTTGTGGCCCAAGAACAGGTGGGAAGTATTGGGAAGACTTGTTATTCTGTGCATGCATAGGCTGTTGCTCACAGAATCTTTAGGATTAGCTTCTCTACCCACAGGCAGTTGATGTGCTTCAAGACAAAAAGCAGGCTTTTTGAATTTTCTGCTTAGAAATATAGATGTGGCCCCAGGCTTATTATGCAGGTATGGAGAGAACAGGAGTCAGTTTCCTTTCAGAAATATCATAATTGGGTCTAGTACAAGAAGGATGAAAAGATGAAGAAAACAGAAAGTTTGTGTTGGTATAGGACATCCAGAAGCAAAACCCATAGGCTTAAAGGGTATGAAAGAGAGAGGAGGGTCAGATAACAAAATGCAGTACACTCATCCTTCTGTTTTGTAGCCCACGTGAGTATAGGTGCTTACACACAGTAGGACTCAACAGGGGGTTGATGATTAAAAACTTTCGTTTCACTGTCTGCAGATCACCCCAAAGATAAACAGTAAAAGAAATTTTACCTAGCAAAATAGTAGACTAGAGACAGTGTTCAATTTTTCATGCCAAGACAATTTGACCTACAAATGTAAAATTCTTTGTAGGAAATTTTCATTGTATATCACACTGAGTGAGCAGAAATCATTGGCCACAGTGCCTAATTTGGATGCTACATGGCCCTGCTCATGATTTCTTCAGAGGGCTCAGTGAATGATAAGGGACAGAGATGGTTCATATGAAAACTAAAGCAGTCACTAGAAAATAATTTTGGCTGAGGGGGGTCCTTCTGTTTAAAAAATGAACTTGGCAATGACACATTCTTAAACATCTTTTTTTAGTCAGCTCTAGGAAAAAGGGGAAAAGGTTAATGCTGAAGGAAAAAGAAAATCATCTGACTGCTTTCCCAAGAATGCTTGTCATCAGTTTAAATGTCATTAGTATACTGAAAGATATCTCCTGCCAATCTGTTGTTTTGAAAGACACCATAGTAAGAAGTATGTGCTAAAGCTGCCGTTTTGACTGTCTGGTAGTATCTGCGCATGAAGAGAGGCACACAGCGTCCATGGTAGACCCATGCCCAATGTGGAGTTACCCCAAAGCACTCTTTCTTCTCTTCTTGGAGAATGCTGATCCCCCTGTGTCAAAATCAATGTTTGTAAAATCCCAAGACTAGAGGAACGTCAAAAAGTCATTCACCTTGTTCCCCAAACTTGTGGATTGGGACAGATGGGAGGGAGATAGTTGTACATATTTAAATCGATTCTCGTGGGTCAGAAACTTTTACTGTTGAAAATATGCAAGACAGGGTAATCCTCAGATGTCTTCAGCCGTACATTCAGGGTTTAAGCCTGCAGCTTCTCCAAGGCCTCTTCCTTCCCCCAGCTCTGAGTGACCTTAGGAAGGGTCAGTTTGAGTTCACCACAGCAACCCCTCTGTAGTCCCCATCTTCCCTGAGCCATCTTTTAGACTTTATTTACCACGTGGACCAATCCTCAAGAAAGAAACCAGGCAAATATTTTCCTGGAATGGAATGCCTCACTGTCATACAGGTTCTTGCTGCAAAGAGGCCCATGACCCAGAAGTTAAAGTTTCTGAAACTAAGTTCTGGCCTTTCACCCTTTTGTCCTGGGGGTGTTTCCACGTGGCTGTGAAATTAATGGCAAGAATGAAAAGGAGGTTGCCAGAACCTCCTCTCCCAGGAAAAAATAATTCTAGGTGCTGCTGAGAGGGAAGGTTGACTAGATTCAATAAATTATAATTTGTAGCACTGATAAATTTTGCATTTCAATGGTGAGCGATGGCTGGTTTGGTTTTTTGTGTGTTCCCTGTTTAATTGACAAACTACATGTTTCAAAACAGAGAGGAAGAAGAAGAGAATGGTCACATCACTGTTGGAGTTTTGCTTTCTTCCTCTCTGTGATAGAAGGAGATGAAGCAGCACTGTGGGGGCATGACGTGGGGCTCCCTGGAGTCACGGTCACCCTGATGACCTTGCTACAGGAGCACAGCAGCTGATGGAGAAGGAATCCTGTAGGTCTTTCTGCCAACCAGATTCAGCCATTGTTTCTTGTAAGACAGAGAGGTGGTGCCCTATTATACCTCCTTATCTCTAACATATAGGCCTGTCTTTTTGTTACATCACCTGGAGGCACTGCCCTGACCATTGAACTTGAAGGTGTAGGGCTGTGAGAGCCCACACCTTACTGCTCTTTTCTGAACTTCATTAAAATTCTATTGCATGATTTTGGTTTTTAAGGATATCCAAAGAAGCTTATAAAAATGCTGAGAACATGGCCTCTTTTCAAGTTTATTTATCTTAAGGGCCTGCACTGTCCTAGTTGGGTTGCCCCTGATGCACTTGAAGGATTCTTGGAGGAGAACCTCTTCAGAGGGTATTGCCATGATGTTGTAGCTTTCTTAGCTGATGGCTCAGGTGCCTCTTTCTGTTGGTTTGAGATCCATATTGACCATCCTATTGTGATCAGGGTGTCAAATTAAAAGAACAATACCTTATGATTTTGGTGGTGGTGTTCTTAGGTGCCACTGAATCAGTTCTTACTCCTGGCATGGTTCTTACTCAAAGCAATCCCATGTACAACAAAACAAAATACTGCCCGGTTCTGCGCTATCCACAGTCGTTATTTTGCTTTAGCCCATTGTTGCAGTCACTTTATCAATCCATCTTTTTGGTGATCTTCCTCCTTTTCACTGTTTAGTCAGGTGTAGTATTTTTGTATCCCAAGGTTAAGAACCATAGGATGTAAGATGTATCTTTGTTCATCTCAGGAAAAGCAGACTGTGGCAGGTACTTAGTTGGAGAGCAGAGCTGCCTGACCCAGAATAGGTGTTGAAGAAAAAGTGTGCTGTCCAGCTCTTCAGGGCTTACCATACAGTCAGGGAATTTGGATGATGATAGTGTGCTTATGGAATTCTTGTTTTCTCATCCCCTGGCTCTGAGTCAAAAGCACAAGTCAGTCTAACCTGAACATGTGCCTTTCCCCTCCTTGGGCTTCTCAATTGTAGTACATTGAACCAATGCCCATCTTTAACTATCATTAAAGTAGAAACACTGTCCCTGTTACCAGGAGTCTACAATCTGAGACATGTTTGGAAAATTCTCCATATTTCCTTAGGTGTCATTTTGAGCTGGAGAGGTATTGATGGCTTCCTCCTGTCTGCTCTTCCTAGAAAAGGCGAATACTTGGGGAAGGTCTTATTAGTTCGGCCAAAGGGGATGATCAACTGGTCTGTAGCAGCAGGAGAAGGTGAGTCTTGTATCTGATGGCTGAGTGAGGCAGCCTTGGGAAGCATGGACTAGGTCAGAAACCGGATCTCCAGAAACAAGAACAGGCTCCAGAGTGAAAGATTCACAAGCCAGTGAGTTTGGGACCCAATCAGGAGGTAATCTCAATAGCAAGAGCTCCACAGCTGCCCTGAGGAAGCTGTGAGGAGCTTAGAGGTGTCTTAAATAAAGGCTACCACTCTCTGGATTACCTGTGCCACCAGAGTAGGACTGGGCTCTGGCATTCTAGATCTGCATCAGCACCTGGTCTGAGCCTCACAGGGCAGGGCGTGCCTTTCAGGTAGGCGGAATCATTTACCAAGGTTTCCTGGGATATCAGTGGTTCTCAGTCAACCAAAAATGTAGGGAATAGGCAGGACATTTTTATAGCACTCCATTTATTTGAACATATGCAGTATATTATTACCTCCTTGTGTAGTTTTTATTAAAATGATGATGTAGTAATAGTGTTAAAGAAAAATTTGGAATAGTGGAAAGTAACCCATAGTTAAGTAACCAATGAAATGGCTATTTCATTTTTGTAGATTTCCAAATCGTTCTTGCATCTGCATACAATTGAGGGTTTTTTTTGCCTTCTGTTTTTATACATATTTCTGTGTCTCCACTTAGCCTCCATAGTTATTTTCTTTAATGGTTGCAGGATAGAACATCCTGAAGAAGCTCTGTGATTCCCTAGACAATATTTTTCTTTGGGATATTTAGGTCTTTCCAAGTTTTTTTTGTTTGTTTGTTTCTCCCATTATAATGTTCTTATTACAGTGGCATGCATACTTTTTTGCTTCCCTTGGATTGTTCCCAGAGTTGCTACACTAAAGGTTATAGACTTCGTTAAAGCTCTTTTTATATAATACCATATTGATTTTCAAAAGTGTTATCCTCAGTAGCACTCTAGAAATGATTATGCTAGCTAAACTGCAAGTCCACCAGTATGAAGTTTATTCATCCTATTTGCAAGCTTAGTGGATAAAAAATGATACATCGAAATTGCTATAGTTGTCATTCCTTTCATTACTAGAAAAGAGTCAAAAATGCCATGTGTTTTAATTTTATTCCTGATGTGTATCATTCATTCATATCCTTTGCCTATTTAAGCCTTGGTGTATTTTTTTTTCCCAATACATTTCTGTAAGATATGAATACTTTCATCATCACATTAAGTAACAAAATGTTTCTGCAGTCTAGTAGATGTTTGATGTTCCCATTGTTTTGCAGTTCTATAATCTTGGCATGGCATATCTGTCTTTGATTTCCTTTGAATGCATCTGTTGCTTCAAAGAATGGATAAGTATTAGATTTATAAAGGAATAGGGACTATTTTGTTTCATGTTAGTTCTAGGAGTCAATGTTTAAAATGAAATGTTTAACTGTATTATCCATCCAGAGTCTATCTTTTATGTTTCTTGTGTATCTAATTGAATGCTCTTCTGATTTTTAAGTAGTTGTCACAGACATCTGCTTAATAATGCTTCCTCTTCCCATTGTACTAAAAATATGCTTTATCATATAGTGCACTTATATATTTTTATATGGTTAAATCTGTTTATGGACTGTACAAACTGTGTTGTGATACAGTCTTCTTTGAGAACCTGTACTGGTATGAATTAATTAATTATGCACCATTGCATTCACTAAAATTTGGACCCTTTTAACAATTTTGTTGAATTCCAAAATAATCCTATTAGAATTTTAACTAAAATGGCACTAAGTCTGTCAGTTAAGTTTAGGAGAATAAGGATTTCAAATATTAGTATTCTCTCTGATGACAAAGTATACCTTTCTGTTTCAGTTGTAAGTGAAATTTTGCATTATGTTTTCTAACCAAATGTGCTGTTACTTGCTTTTGTTTGTTTCTGTTGTTAGGGTTTTGTGTGTGTGTGTGTGGTTCTTTGCTTATAAGATATCTTTATTATTTAGTTGTCAGCTGTATCAAAGGTAATGGAAATCTCCTAGGAAATGTGAAGGTGTCTTTAACTTGTACACTAAATACTGTTGTGTAATGTTTTAGAAAAGGTCTTTCTTTCTTTAGTAGCCAAAGAGTGGACTAGAACTAGGGTGTAAAGCAAGGGACAGAATCAAAGGACATGCATCCATTTCTGGAAAGTGACTCAATTGCATGTCCTAAAAGCTGTCCCAGGAAGGTGAGCCCTGAAACTCTAGTGGGTTATGTTAGGTTCAACAAGAGGCCTTCCTAGGGACTTCGAAGGCTTCCTAGAGCCTGGGAACTCCCAAAGTGAAATTTGTGATTCCAGGCTACAAAGGAAGATGGCTTAGCAATCTAACAGTCTTAAAATATTTATGGGTAGCAGCAGGAAAGCCTGGTGGTGTCATGATCAAGTACTACAGCTGCTAACCAAAAGGTTGACCATTCACATCCATGAGGCACTCCTTGGAAACTGTATGGCACAGTTCTACTCCATCCTTTAGGGTTACTATGAGTTTGAATTGACTCAGTGGCAATCAGTTAAGTATTTGGTTTGGATAAAAGCAGAGAGTCACCATCCATCATCCTCAGTTGCTGTATCTTGTGTATCTTCCTAAGAGGCAGTGTTTTCTGGGACACTACCCGAGAAATATCAATGATAGAAATTAATTTTGAAATTATAGGCAAGATGATTGAATTAATGATCTAGTAGACATTTATCCTTCAGACATGACAGTGAGGCCTTTTACCAGCTTTGTCTGCCCCACTTCATTCTGTGATGTGGTACTTAAGCCTTCTGTTTGTGTTGACAGCCAAGGTCACTTGGAGTAAGGACAAGGCTGCCATATTGATGATGTCTCACAAATGAGAAGTCTGGAACCCCCTCATGAGCAGAGTCACTGTTTCTTCTGTGAGGCATATCACACCTGTCCTGGAATGTTCTTGAAATGCAATGAAATAGTAGAGTGTGTACTTAGACCTGAATTCAAATGCAAGCTCACCATTTACACGCTAATCATGGAAGTGTCTTAAATTCTCTATGCCTCTCTTTTCCCATCTGTGAAATGGAGACAAAGTAACAACCTCATTCATTCATTGGGGGACTGTTTAACAAGTTCCTCATATGTGCCAGGCATTAATAAAAGTCATGTTTATATGGAAGATAATAAAGTCCCTATTTAAGGGAGAAGATATTCTAGGGAGGTAGATATATATAAAAACTAACACATGAGTTCATATAAGCTAGTGATTAATGCCCTGAAGAAGAATAAAGCAGACAATTGTGATAAAATAAAGGCAATTATTCTTTTAGAAAGGACAGATGGGAAGACTTCTGAGATTTTTCAACTCAGAAATGAATAAAGAATGGGAATGAGCCATAGAAGTATTGGAAGAAGAGAATTACAGGTGTGGAGGGGCAGGATACATGCAAAGGCCCTGTGTTAGGAGCATGTTTATCTGAAGAATAGAAGATTAGGAGAAGACTTCTGGAGTAGGAGTGGCAGGCAGAGTGGTACTGGTAGGTGATAAAACCAGAGAGGTAGAAGGTAAACGATTATATAGGGTACCAACTGCCATTGAGTCGATTCTGACTCACAGCAACTGCATAGGTCACAGTACAAGTGCCTAATAGGATTTCTAAAGAATAGCTAGTGGATTCAAATTGCCAACTTTTGGTAAGCAACTGAGCTCTTAACCACTGAACCACCAAGACTCCAGTCATACAGAGTAGGGTTTGGCAAAATATGTTTCTGTTGGCATTGTCAGTAGGGATATGAGGGCTAGAAAGGTACTTCCAGAAAAGTCAGAGAGGGAGAGCAGCACAAACTTGTCAATGCTACTTTTTGATGTCAACTTTTTAATTCTTATGATTACTTACATAGATGATAAACTAAAACTGTTGCTGTTGAGTTGAGGCTGACTCATAGTGATGCCACAGAACAAAGTAGAATTGCCCCATGTGGTTTCCAAGGAGCAGCTAGTGAATTTGAACTGCTGACTTTTGGGTCAGCAGCTGAGCATTAATTGCTGCATCACCAGAGTTCCCAGACAGGTGACAAGAATTGGACTAATGTCTGGTCCATGATTAAGAGTACCAAAAAAACCAAACCTGTTGGCACTGAGTTAATTCCAACTCTTAGTGACCCTATAGGACAGAATAAAATGGCTCCATACTATTTTGAAAGAGCATCTAGTGGATTTGAGCTGGTGACCTTTTGGTTAGCCGTAGCTCTTAACCACCAGGGTTTCCATCGTTAAGAGTAGGACATAAAATTTAGTTCGTAATTCAGTCTGAGACCTGGGACTAGTTTGTGAGCGTATGGCCACAACATCAGTAAGCATCAGCATAATATACAACATCAGCATCAGCAGCCATCAGTTAAAAAGTCCCAAACCAAAACAACTCATTGCCATCAAGTCAATTCTGACTCATAGAATCCTATAGGACAGAGGTCAAGTGCTCTGTGGGGTTTTCAAGGAACAGCTAGTGCATTTGAACTACTGACCATTTGGTTAGCAGCCATAGCTCTCTTAACTTGCCTTCACTTTTCCTTGCCAACAGTGCTCCAATTCAAGAGTAGACTTGTAATAATACAAGTTTATAGGGAAAGTTTCAGTTAGACTGACAAGATGTGAAAATTTAGCATGACTAATTTTAGTGTAAGCTGTTGACATTTGTAAATATAGAAGCTAAAGTTTATGCAAACAATCTCAAGAAACTGGGAAATATTATGAGCAACATTGTATTTCCTATGCAGTGGTAAAGTCTAGAAAGCCCTTAAATATCTCTAGAGAAATATAAAAAGAACAGCCACATTTATATGTAGTTATCAGCTTTTTTTGAACATGATACTACATTTATCTTTTTTCTTTAGGCTCATTGCGTGATACGAAAAACCATGTCTTGACGGAAGTGATTCTGATAATCCAAATAGGATTGAAATAAAAGTATTCAAGGACTGATTATCTAGACCTCTGCCTTCTCTCCACAACCCCTACTTTCCCCTCTCCTTCATTGCTCATTGTCTGATGGGACAGTAAATGGTGGAGAGAAGCTGAACCTCAGATGAACCCCATGTATACCTCTAGATGTGATGAGGTGCTGAAGAGGTGTCTTCATCTTGCAGAACAAGAACACTAGAATGGGTGCCTTCAACATATAGAATGAAAATATTATAATTTCTGTTCCAAATTAATTTTATCTCAGTCTTTTGACTCTGTTTTTATACATATTTGAGGAGGGGTAGAGATCTATGCTCAAATAAATTTTCCTGAAAGGAATGTGTGATCAAAGAAGTTTGATCTCTGTCTCTAAGGGCAAGATCAGCATGATGGGAAGAAATGTGGGTAAAATGGTTCCAGAAAATTCTAGAGTTTTCTCTAGATTTCTTTTCCTTGCTGTCCATTTACCCCCAACTAAAATTTTAGGGGCTTTTCTTTTCTTCTTCTCCATTTTTTTTTTTTTTTGGCTTATATCATGTACTAATCAGTTCAGTGTAGTAATGTATAAACTAGGTTAATGCTTTCTTGAACCATTTATTTTCTGCTTTGAATTTTTGGTTGATCCCAAGTGGTTTTATTAGTGGAAGCATGCTGAACCACTGAGCATATCTGAATTTTTTGGTAGATAGTATGAATTTTTTTCCTTGCCCCCTCCCACAAGCCTACCCTAAGTATTTAGTAGTACATATGAAGCACCACAAGTTATACCCCAGAGTCCCTACCAGGGTCTGTGGTATACATGTGTAACAAATGAGAATGTTCAGAATTTCTGTTTTTTCCTACCTGAAATTCAGACACTTCATATAGTACCCTGTAAAAACAGTAATTTGTGGCATATGCATGTTTCTAAAGGCCCCTGCCTTGGGGCAGCATACACTCTCAGTGGTGCAGCAGCTTCCCAATAAACCTTCAGAGGCAGAAAAATTATGTGGTCCTCAGAAATACCCATGAGCACCAGAGGGTTAAAAGAATAAATAAGAAACAGACAGGAGTGGCTTTACCTTGGGCTGTATCTTCCTCTTTTGCCTCCCTCTCCCACTCTGTGGGTTGCCACAGAGCTAGGAATAGTGGGGCTGCTTGGTGAGGCAGAGAAGACAGCTACGTGCTCTCTTGACTGAAGGATCTATTACCGCATAATTGGTTACGCTGTTAAAGTCCTGGATTTCAGAGCCATCTCTTGCTGGTGAGATTTGTGTAAACAGGACCACCGAGTGGGTAGAAGGCACAGTGCCTTGGAGGAGGGAAAAAGACCTGGAAAGCACAGAATGTAGCCCTATGCCTGCCTACCACGCTGCTTTTCTGTTGCTAGGCCATAGTTACATCACATTTGTTTCTCTCTCTCACTCCGAACGCTTCTGAGAAGTTTCAAAGGAAGGTAAGCGGTACCTATCTCATTTACCTGTTTCTCTGATAAAAGCAGCTCTGGTTTCTGCTGGCCCTGGGCAGGGCCCGTTGCTGAGAAGTGGTTTGCCACCACACACCCCCTCCCAGAGATGTTGCATGGCTGTGGTCACAAGTCTCCTCCCACCCACAGGCTGGCCACATGCTGCTAGAATGAATTTCTTGGGAGCTTTGCAATGGCTCTTCTTGTAGTGTGTCTCCCAGAAGTCTCGTGCTGCTTTGCTCTCAGAGGCCACCAGTGGGGTGTGCTGACGTTTCCCTCCTCATTCCCCACAGGCAGCACAAGGGGGCGGTCACAGGACCCTGTTGTATGGCCACGCGATTCTCCTGCGGCATTCCTTCAGCGGAATGGTAAGCGTGACATGGATGTTTTTGGTTCATCTTTGGAGTAGGCAGGAAAGGTGAATGGAGCAGGAGGGGAGCACAGGAAACCAGCAGTTCCAAGTTGATAGTCATTTGGAATAAAAATAGTAATAGAAAGTATCCTCTGAACATTTCCTTCATGTCACCTCAATTTGCAACTATATATTGGTATTAGCTTACTATCTGGCCCACCCACTCCATGAGGACCATGTCATTTTTTCTTGTTCACACTGAACCAACTAGTGCCACTGAGCACAATACCTAAGTGTACTAGATAGGGAATTGATAAATGATTAAAAGAACCAGGGAATAACCTCTTTAGTATACAAGCATAACCAACATAGAAGAAAAATCAATCAAATAAGATGTGGGTGAAATTTCTTGTACTTTATCCAACTAAAAGAAATGTGATTATATTCATTGCTATCAGTTCTGGCAGAATTTGGGCCAGGGTTAAGCACTTAGCAGCTAACCTAATGGCCTGTGGTTCAAATCCATCAGCCACTCCTTGGGACAAATATGTGGCAATCTGCTTCCATAAAGATTACAGCTTTGAAACCATATGGGGCAGTTCTAGTCTGTCCTATAAGGTCACTACGAGTTGGAATGAGTCGCCAGCAGTGAATTTGATTGGTTTTGTATTAATCCAGAGGCAAGAGGAACACAGGGTGCAAGGCAGTCACAGAAAGCTCATCAAGCTTAATTAATGAGGGAACTAGAACCAGAGTTAGCCAGAGTGGTGCTACCTCAGTGTAACTGGACAGAAACCTTCTGTTTGTAGATAAATGTAATTTGTAAAATAGAGATATCACAGGTCTTTTATAATAAGCGACCACGCTGAAGCATTCACTTCCAATTCTGATTGTATCCTCTACTTGTTATCAGTGTAAAGAACACTTGTTGTCTTTCTCTAATCCTAAATGGAAACCTTGATGGCATAGTGGTTTAATGCCACAGCGGCTAACCAAAAGGTTGGCAGTTTGAATCCACCAGGCACTCCTTGGAACCTCTATGGAGCAGTTCTGCTCTGTGCTGCAGGGTCACTATGATTCAGAATCAACTCAACAGCACTTTTTTTTCTTTTTCTTTTTTTAATCTAATAAAAATGACTTACATTAATTCAAGACTTGGTTTCACACCTGTACACTTGGAGCATGTTGCAAAGTTCACCTCCAAGCTCGAACTATCAAATTGGCAGCAGGAGCAGCAGCTGCCTTTTAAATAATTTATTTAGTGCGGTATTTTTTCGCGTTTCTTCCTGAGCTATGATAAGAAGTTGACCTTTCAGCCTAAACATTCATCCGTTACAGTCTTTCACAGTGAAGACTGAGAACAAAGTGACTACGTGGAAGGCTATCAAAGTAGGAGATGAGGGTCTGTAGGTAATGGGGAGACTTCAACCCTAATAATCTTTAGAATCGAGAAAGGTAATTATTTATCTTTCAGCATCTGGTAATTACCCAGAGTGTGCATATTAACCTAATGTGCTTCTTTTTCTACTCCAGTGGAATAAGGAAAGGCTTAAACAACATACCTCTTATGACTTTGAAAATTAGGGCTAACATTGTGGTAGAGATAAGAAGCCTCACATTATTTATCAGTCATTAGATTCTTCCTGACACACCACTGAATACAAATTTAAACAAAAGTCCTCAATTCATGGTTTATGTAAGCACTGTACTAGCTAGATCCTTTGAAGACCAGCTCCTGGAGTAAAGTCTGTGAGATGTCACATTGTACAATGTACTGATCTGCCACTATCCTAGTCAGAGAACCAGGAATACAGCTCAGGAGGCATCCTCCAAGTGCATGACCACTCCCCACTCCCGTCTGTAACGAAGACTTAGCTTCAAATGTGCCAATGAAAGAGTCAGAGCACTTGAGAGGTCACAGGGTCGTGTGTTTCTTTCCTTTTTAAAGTTATTTTGTAAACTATTTTTATATTTTACATGCACACCTATTTTTATAATGAAAAAATATTTGACAGGCTTTAAAGCTCATAGAAAATAAATAAACCTGGGGAAAATCATCTAGAGTCCTGTTCTCCAAAGACAGTTTCTCTTATCATTTGAATACTATTCCTCCCAGTCTGGTTGCTAAGCATTTAAATTTTTTGTGTAATGACTACATACCCAAATACACTACTTTATATATTACTTTTTAGCCCAAAGCATTATGAGCTGTGTTCCGTATTATTGCACACACTTGATGAATACCCTCTAAAGTCACATAATAGCAGTCAAATAGAAGTACTAACCCTTGTCTGTTATTGCTGCTCATTTTCATTGCTTCCCATTTTAAAGTTTTCTAAAAGGGTCCTTGGACTAAATCATCTTTAATATTTTCAGCTTATTTCTTTAACAAGCAGTCTTATAAGTTACTGGGTCTTCAGATAAAAACATTTTGGAGGTTTTAAATATAGAGTCATTTCTGAAAGCATTTTACCAATAAGCCAGCTATGTAGTGATAAGCCCCTGAGATCCCGTGGAAGACTGTGACTTCTCTGGCATCTGTTCTTATTTCATAGTACCTCACATGTTTGACTACTTCAAGATCTCAAACAGATAAGCTGGCCTTTGATGTTGGTCTTCGAGAACATGCCACAGGTAAGTCAACAGTCCCAGGTCTTTTGTTCAGTTGAGTCTTGGCCTGAGGGCTTTTGAGAGTTATTTGTTTGAGATTCTAAACTAACCTGGTCCAGAATAAGTCTGATAAAAATTTTGTAGAAGATTGAAGAAAAGGAAAAAAAAAAGTATGATAGAAATTTGGGAACCAAGGATGAAGTAGAAACATAATAACAGTCTTCCAGAGTCTTTTTAGGGTTAGATACTGAAAGTACGGAGAATGGTCATTGATCTGGAAAAGTAACAGTGCCAAGAAGTAACTGCCAAAAGTGAAGCTAACACATAAGGACTATGAGTGTGTCGTGTCTAGATCAAAGGAGTTACCTCATTTTATTCTACAATAGACTATTTCTAAATCCATATTTCTCAAATGTTAGTCAGTCATGTCATCTTTCAGAGTTTTTATCATTCCTCTGTTCATTTTTTTGTTCTTTATTCCTGGTTTCTAACAAGAACCTGTATCATCATGATCATCCTTAAGACCTACCTCTTACTAGAAATATTTTTAATGTGCTCAAAAAAAGAAGAAGAAGAAAGTCAGTGTTTCACAAAGTAACAGGTATATGACATATAAATTTATCACTGGTGGTTGAAGACAACTGAAAGACACTGAATCATGTAGCGTGAACTACTTTTTCTTTCTACTACTCTTTTAATTTTTTTTATTCTAGATAAAGCCAGATAAAGTTTTAGTGAACTTAGTGTATCTTTACTAATTTTTAAATATTTGTTATCACCCCAATTATTTGATGATATGCTGTTCCTTTAATAATTATTGAATTTTATGGTGAGCTATACCAGTTTTATACTTACAGAAGCAATGTAAGCAAAACTAAAAGTTTAAGTACAAAAGTAAGTAAATTCAAAGAAAAATATTAAAGTAAATGCTAATAAAGGGGATGTGCTGGAATGATAAAAACTAGGAAAGATGATGCGACTGACCATCTGCCAAAGGCATCACAGGCTGAACTTCTGCTCCATTTTAAGAGTTTGTGCTAGGTGCTTGTCAGAACACTGGGTTGCAAACAACAGAAATTGATCTGGGTTAAATCCAGGAGAATGAGAATTTACTGGAAGGACCTTGGGTGAAATATACTCTAAAACTGGAAACACAGGTTTAAAAAATGGTCAGAAACAAATAAAGGCCAGGGAAGAAAAATCAAGCAGGTCAAATTGCATGCACAGTCTAGCTCAGATGTCATCTTTACCCTCATGACTTTTTCCCCCAGTAAGAAAGGGATTCTAATGTTGGGTGCCTAAAGAAGTACAAAAGTACATGTTATTATTCTCTGCTCATTTCATAAGGAAGGACCCCAATTGTCTAATTTTGCAGATGATCTAGGAAAAAAATCTAGATTGTCAACCATTTATACCTCCCTTTCTGCATCTTGCACAGTGGTATTCTAAGAGTGTCTTACTCATAAAACAAAATGAGACTAAAGGAGTACATCAGCCTAGGGGCAAGGGCTAGACGGTAGAAGGATAAAGGAAAGCTGGTAATAGGAAATGCAAGGTTGATAAAGGACAGTGTTGACCTATTGTGGGGTTGTTAACCAATGGCATAAAACATATGTAAGCTAACTATTTAATGAAAAACTGTTTTGTTCTATAAACCTAAATCTAAAGTACACAAAAGAAATTTTTTTTAATATCAAAACAAAGAATACTGAGAAAGCCCCTCTTTTCTCCTTCTCTTTTTAGTTTTTGATGCAAAGCCAAGCAGTGGGCCTGCCCATGCCCATTAGGTTTTTTTTTTTAACCCCCTAAAATAAGATTACATTTGAATTTGATTTGTGGTTTCTTTGTTTTCAGCTAACGTGTTATTCTTAAAATACAATTTTCTCTAAGATGTTGTCCACCTTTGCTGAAAATTACGAAATAAGTGAAGTGCCACATTGTAAATGGAACTTGGCGTCTAAATATAAACCAGATGTCGGTCTTTGAGCACATAATCAGCAAAGTCATATATGGTCATTCTATTTATATCGGTAAAATGACGTTAGCCTTTTTGGAAGTTGGAAAGAAATTGCGAAATACTCTTTTCTAGAGGAATGTTCAGGAAATCACTTTTATGTAATTATTAAAGCTGCTAATAAAAATAATGGAAAAATAGCAGCAAAGCATATTACTCTCTCTAGTACTTCTTTCAAAATTTCTAAAATCATCCTTGGTGTGAATTTTGCTGACTGACCAAGCAAACACATGAAGCAGCTCAAGTTCAAGTTGGCTAATCACATTGCCAGAGGACAAGTGAAATAGCATTGACCAGCTCTGCATGAAAACCTAGACTCTAAAATACTTTACTTTTACTTCATTTCACTCACCCTTAAACCCTATCATGTTTTCTAAGTCAACCATGGCATTTGCAAGGGGAAGGAGAATGCACAGGTCAGGTTCTGTATTACCTGGGGTGAGTCAGCTAACTCCAAGAAGTTCACACAGAATCCAGCAGAGTAGCATCCTACTTCCTGCTGAGGTAATCCTATGGCTCGGAGACTCTCTAGAGTTGTCAACAAATGAAACTATGAATTGTTGAGTTTAATTATTAGGAGCGCATGAGAGGAAAGGTTTGGGGGAGTTTCTTAAACAAATGTGGAATATTTTCCCCTTACACCCCAACAGGAGACCCTGGTGGAATGGTGGGTTAACTGCTAAAAGATCAGCAGTTCAGATCCACCAGGCGCTCCTTGGAGACTCTATGGGGGCAGTTCTGCTGTGACCTACAGGGTTGCTATGAGTTGAAATCAACTTGATGGCAATGGGTTTGTAGGGGTTTTTTTGTATACTCCCAAAACCAGACTCACTGCTGTTGAGTCAGTTCCAACACATAGTAACCCTGTAGGTCAGAGTACAACTGCTGTATAGAGTTTCCAAGGAGCACCTGGCAGATTTGAACTGCTGACCTTTTGGTTAGCAGATGTAGCACTTAACCTCTTTACCACCAGTGTTTCCAAAAGGCACCTTTGGCCACTGACCCATACAGGAATAAAACCCGTGACCTTGGGGTTATTAGCACCACGTTCTAACCAGCTGAGCTAACCAGCCACCTTCCCCTTACATACTCACTAATAAATAGACTTAACAGTGACCGTTTTATCCTTGATTCTGGCCACTCAGTTCTTTCTGTTGTTGCTGGGTGTCATTGAGTAAGTTCGGATTTGTAATGACCCTATGTACAGCACAATGAAGCACTGCCCAGTCCTGCACTGTGCTCACAACCATTGTTATATTTGAGCTCATTGTTAGCAGCCATTTTTTCAGTTCATTTTGTTGAGAGTCTCCTCCTTTTGGCTGACCTCTACTTTATCCTTAATATGGATGCCCTTCAAGGATTGTTCTCTTCTGATGACATGTCTAAAATATGTGAGATGAAGTCTTGCCATCCACTTCCACGGACTACACTGGCTGTACTTCTTCTAAGACAGACTTGTTCTTTGCCAACCCTAATTCAAAGACATCAGTTCTTCTTGGATCTTACTTATTCATTGGCCTCCCAATGCAGTATGTCTTTTGATTTCCTGCTTGCTACTTCCATGGGCATTGTTTGTGGATCCAAATAAAATGAAATCCTTGACAACTTCAGTCTTTCCCACATTTATTATGATGTTGCTTTTTGATCCAGTTGTGAGGATTTTTGTTTTCTGTGTGTTGAGGTATAATCCAAACTGAAGGCTGTATTCTCTGATACTCATCAGTGAATGTTTCAAGTCTTCTTTACTCTCAGCAATCAAGGCTGTGTCATCAGCTTGTCACAGGTTGTTAGCGAGTGTTTCAACTTTCCTGTTGACACATTCAACTTCATAGAGTCTACTTTCTTGGATCATTTGCTATTCTTCCTGTTTTCCTCTTAAAATGTTTTTGTTGTTTGTTTCTAAAATTTAGACGTCATTTTAGAATTCAAACTTAAAAGGAAAGAAACGCAGAAAAAAACACTAAAAGTGCTCTTACATAAGTCAGGGCCATTAACAGATTGATGCTGTGTTCTGTAGCCTCTGTAGACATCGGGAGAAAAAGAATATTCTTCTCAGGTATGTGTCTTCAGGACCCTCTTTATCCCAAATGTCCTTTCTGAGTCACAGAGTACACAGAGGATAGATACAGGATTCCCTGGCCAAATGTAGAGCTCAGCTAGTTTCGTCATGCAGTTTTAATCAGACTTAAATTCATAAACAGAGAAACAAATCATCAACTTCATATGGAAAAGGAAGAAGCCCAAAATAAATACACTGAAGAGAAAGAACAAGTGGGAAGCCTCACATTACCTGACTTTAGAACCTGTTATAACACCACAGTAGTCAAAACAGTGTGGTACTAGTGGTACAAAAAACAGATACATAGACCAGTGGAACAGCATTCATAACCCAGATGTAAAAATCATCCACCTATGAGCAGCTGATACTTGACAAAGGCCCGAAGTCCATTAATTGAGAAAGGAGAGTCCTTTTAACAAACGGTGTTGGCATAACTGGATATCCATCTGCAGAAAAATGCAACAAGACCCATACTTCTTACCATGCACAAAAACTAACTCAAAATAGGTCAAAGACCTAAATATAAACGCTAAAATGATAAAAATCATGGAAGAAAAAATAGGGACCATGCTGGATGTCCTAATAAATGTCATAAACAGAATACAAAACATTACTCAACAATGCACAAACACCAGAAGAGAAAATAAATAACTGAGAACTCTTGAAAATCAAACACTTAAGCTCATCCAAACGCTTTACCGAAGGAGTAAAAGACAGTCTACAGACTGGGAAAAAGAATTTTAGATACAGCAAATCATAGCAGCATGTAATCTCCAGAATCTGCAAGATGCTATAAAACCTCAACAACAACAACAAAAAAAATAACCCAGTTAAAAATGTTCAAAAGATGTGAATATGCACTTCACCAGAGATGACATTCAGGTGGCTCAAAAATACATGAGGAAATGCTCACAGTCATTAGCCATTAGGAAAATTCAGATCAGCTATGATGAGATACCATCTTACTCCAACAAGGCTGACATTAACTTAAAAAACAGAAAATAATGAATGTTGGAGAGGCTATAGAGAGACTGGAACATTTATATGCCAATGGTGGGAATGTAAAAAGGTACAACCACTTTGGAAAGCAATTTGGCACTTTCTTAAAAAGTTAGAAGTAGAAATAGCAAATGATTCAGCAATCCCACTTCTTAGAATGTATCTGAGAAAAATAAGGACTGTCACATGGATACATGCACACCAGTGTTTCTTCATATGAAGTTGATGATTTGTTTTTCCATCTACGAGTTTAAATTTTATGAAAATCACATGACAGTCTTTTTACAATAATGAAAATGTGGATGAACCTAGGTGCCCATTAACAGATGTTGTATTCACACAATGGAATACTGTGCAGTCATAAAGAACAGAGATGAATTTGGGAAACATAACATAGAAGAATCTAGAGACATTATGCTGAGTCAAACTAGTCAACTGTAAATGGACAAATATTGTATGAGACCACTATTATGAGAACTCAAGAGAATGTTTAAACAGAAGAAAATTGTCTTTGACAGTTACCAAGGGTAGAGGGTGTCATGGTTGGAATTGTGTCCCCCCAAAAATGTGTGCAGCCATGTGGCTGGGATATGGTTCCCAGTATCTTGGGACTGTCCTCCATTGTGTGGTTTTGCTAACCTGTATGTTAAAGGATTAGGGTGGGGCTGTGAATTCCTGCTGTGGGGGAAGTTTCCCTGGAGTATGGCTTGCCCCACCCTTAATGCTTTTAGCTTGCAAGGAATAAAAGGAAAAAGAAACCAAGGACAATTTGAGAACCTCGCTACCATCAAGCAAGCAGCACCGGGAGCAGAGCGGATCCTTCAGACCAGAGATTCTTGTGTGAGGACGCTCCCTGAACAAAGACTGATGCAATACCGGACTTTCCTCCAGAGCCGACAAGGGGAAAGTCTTTCCCTGGAGCGGACACCCTGAATATGGACTTGCAACCTACTGGACTGTGTAAGAATAAATCTTTCTTTGTTAAAGCCATCCACTCTGTGGTATTTCTGTTAGAGCAGCCTAGCTGACTAAAACAGAGGGTGAGGGAGATAAGGTAGTAGATGCTAATTAAATTAGGTGAAGAGAAGGACAAAATAGAGTAGAAAAGTCAGCACAACTGAACTAAACCAAAAACTAAGTTTAGTAGACATAGACAAACACTTTGAAGGTCATAGTATCAGGGGCAGGAACCGTGGTTTCAAGGAACATCTCAGTCATTTGGCATAATTAAAGATTTTTAAGAAAATGTCCTGCATCCTGCTTTCTATAGTGGCATCCAGGGTCTTAAAAGATAGCAAGCAGCTGTCTAAGAAGCATCAATTCATCACAACCCACCTGGAACAGAGGAGAAAGAAGATCATCAAAGACATAAGGAAAATATGAGCCAAAGAGACAAAAGGGGCCACATAAGCCAGAGACTACATTAGCATGAGACCAGAAGAACTGGATAGTGCCTGACCACCACCAATGACTGCCCTAACAGGGAACACAACAAAAAGTCCTTGACAAAGTGAAGGAAAGGTAGGGTGCAAAACTTGAACCCTGTTAAAAAGAACAGACTTGATGGTCTTACGCACTACAGAGTCCACGGAAGACATTGCCCCCAGACTCCTTGTCAGCTGAAAAATGAAATCATTCCAGAAGCCAACTTTTTAAACAAAGATAGGGCTACACTGTAACACAAAGTTACACTGGTGGGCAGTGTGCTTCTAAGCTTAAGTAGATACATGAGACCAACTGAGCGACCACTGTCTAGAGGCAAGATGAGAAGGCTGAGGGGGACAGGAGCTGGTTGAATGGACACAGTAACTACAGGATGGAAAAGAGGAATGTGTCACAGTGTGGGGAGCACAACTAGGGTTACATAGCAATATGTGTGCAAGTTTTTGTGCGACAGATTGACTTGGATTGTATACTTTCACTTAAAGCACAATAAAATATTTTTAAGTTATACCCATAAAGAGATAAATAGTAGCAATCACTTCCCTCACCTTGCCCCTTCTGAATTCCTGCCCCACTGGGGCTTCTACTTTCAACCTTTCTAGAATTACTCACCACTTGTTTATGAGTAATGTTGAAGTATTTCTGTTTTGCTGTTCTTTCTGTATTAGGTTTTTCCATGTCTAAATAAATTATAACAATTTAGCTCTAATCTTTCTTGTCTTTTTCTACCCTCCTAATATATTTACATCTATTTTTTATGTAGCTATCAAATAAAAATGATTTGCTTATGTTGTTATACTCTAACTTATTTGTACATGAGCAATGTAGTGTAGCATGATCAAGTTCATGTTCTTGTATTACGTTTGAGTTTTACAGTAGTTAATAGTTGCCTTGGTTTTCACAGTACTTTTCTGTGACCCAGTCATTCATTCATTTCTCATACTGTCTCACAGAGCTGAAAATCTGCCTGATTAGATTCAGTCACATTAACTCTTCTGTCAGTTTCATTTTCTTCTTTGAAACATCCCTCTTGGAACCCTCTGTTCCTTTACTCCAATCAGTATGGTTGATGCCTTGACCTGCCATGAAAATAGTATCCTGGAACATCTCATCACCATCATTTAAGCAATTCCTTTTGCCTCTCTTCTAGATCCTGTGTTACCTAGATCTCTTCCGTTTCCCTCCTTGGTTTGCCACCTCACTTTAGTGAAGCACATTATTCTATAGTTTTTACAAAAAAGGTTTATGGGAAGTGTATTGTTGCCTGTAAGTTTAATTCTAAATTCATAAGTAATTCATAGTGTAGTTGAATTTGATGTTGGAATTTGTTGGGTTTTCTTGTTTGTTTCTCAGCATTCTGAAGGCTTTCTTTTACTTTACTTCTAGCTTATGACTAGGCAGTCTACCTTCTGATTCCTGATCCTTTGTGGGTAACTTGTTTTATTACCTGAAAGTTGCTATGATCTCTTTTGTGCCAGTATTAAAAAGTATCTTAAATGAATCATTTTTGGTTGGAAGTCTCATGGGGATGGTCTATGGTGTGAGTCTCCATTCTCCCCTCTGTTAGGCACTCTATAGGCTATTCCTTTGTTCTGTTTCCTTTGTTCATTCCTTTTTTTATTTTTTATTGTGTATTAGTGAAAGTTTACAGAGCAATTTAGTTTCCCATTTGATAGTCTGTGTATAATACGTTCCATGACATTGACTTCATTCCCCACAGTGTGTCAGCCTTTGCCCATTTCCACCCTAGGCTCCCCATTTCCTTTGTTCTGATTGTCTACTCCTTCTAGCCTTCTCACTTTCACTTTTGTTCAAATGTTGCCCTCCTGATCTCGTATAACTAACTGATAGTTCTAAGGAAATAATCCCTTTTGGTGGTTCACTTTTTATTTTGTGGGCCTATGCTTTGGCTGAAAGGTAACCTCTGGAAATGACTTCAGTTACAGTTCAGAAGTACATCTTAGGATCAGTGTCAGGGATTCTCCCAGTAAGTCTGGTCTTTTTTTGTAAATTCGACTTTTTGTTCTGCAATTTTTCACCCCTTCTGTCTAGGGCCATCTGTTGTTACCCAAGTCAGAGCAGTTGGTAATGATAGGTACTGTCTAACTTCTTCTGATCTCACAGTTATATAGGCTGTGGTTCATGTGGTCCTTTATTCCTTTGAACTATTGCTACCTTAAGCCTTTGATTTTCTTCATTCTCCTTTTCTATGGATGGGAGTAGACCAATAGTTGTGTCTTAGATGACCACTCACAGGTTTTCAAGAACCCAGATGCTACTTTCAAAGTAGAATATAGTCTTTATAAACTATAAAGTAGAACTTAGTCTTTATAAACTAAGTTGTGCCAATTGATATAGATGTCCCCAAGTCTAAGATCTTTTGCCTTTGAGCCCTCTCTTCTTACTTTCTGGAATTCATCTAGATTGGTTTTCTAATTTTCTTTCCTCTCTTATTTTTAGTACTTTTCTTTGTTCTTTCTTGGAGGATTTTTCAACTTGATCATACAACTGTGTTGTATCTTGATCTCTTTGTTCAGGATCTAATATCTTCCTTTTTGTCTGGAGACATCCTTCATGGGTGTTTTGTAATTGTGACACTTTTTTCTTATCTCACTGAGATGATTGATTTTAAATAAAAAAAGAAAAATATCTTTTCCATAGTCTTTGTTTTCTCTAAGTCCCCATCCTGTCTTTTTGTTTTGTTCCTTCCATTGTGCGAGAGACTTTCCTCAGATACCAGGTGACCTTAGTCTCTGTTCACGTTTAAGAGCAAGGTAGGACAAGCTGACTGGGGGACCCAGAGTGCATGGTTATGGCTTGTCCCCTGTGAAACCTCACTTCAGGGTAGTCTGGCAGGGACCTGGGTGTTTTAACTGGGAAACCCAACAACCACGTCTCTTATATTGTGTAGCTGGGCTTTTCTGAAAAGTAATCTTCAAATTTGTGGAGGAGGGTTAGTTCACTCTCGCAGCTGGCATTGTGGAAGCTGACAAGTAGTGGCAGAAGGAAATGAGCTTGAGTTTTCCTAATCAGGGTGTAAAATGTTTCATTGGGGTTCCTGGGTGGCACAGAGTTAAATGTTTAACTACTAGCCAAAAATGTCAGCAGTTCAAATTCACCCAGAGGTGCCTCTGAAGACAGGCCCCTGGCTATCTGCTTCCCATGGGTCACAGCCTTGGAACCCTTATAGGGGGAGCACAAGTCTACGGTGTACATGCGGGGTCACCATGAGGTGGAATTGACTCAACAGCAACCAACAACAACAACAACAAAAGTTTCATTATTCTAGTTTTAGCAAAACCTTTTACTTCCTAATTTAACAGTACCTGGTATTTCCCAAACCAGATTCTTGGTGGTTTGCCATTTCACAGAGTAAATATCTATCTGAGAATCCAGAAGCCATTTCACTGTAAAGACTAGGGAAGGGGATCTGATAGGGTTAAATGCCCCTTTAAAGATTTCAACCAGTCCTCGTGCTTTCAGCCTGTCTTTTGCTGCTGCCATCTGAAATAACTATTACATCCAATTCCAGACACTTTTTGAGGGGTCTGCAGTAAGAAGATACTTGATTCTTGGTGGCTTCTTCTCTTGTTTCCTTACCAGAAGACTTGGGTTTCAGACTTCTTTGAACTAAAAACATCCATCTGTTTTTCTTCCTCTAAAATGGTGATTTCTCTGCTGTCAATTTCTCTTCCATTGTCTTAGTCATTTTGGCTTTAGGCCTTTGAAAAATTCTTTTGCTGACATTACAGTAGAATTTTCTGGCAGTCAGGGAAGCAAAGATAAAAGTAGACGTGTTCATTCAGAACACCAATAAAGTCAATTCTTAAAGATTTGAAAGGGACCATGAAGACAGCACTTTTCCATATGAGTTTAAAAAGAAAAAACACACTCAAAGATATCTACAGTCTCACTTTTAATGCTGTTTCCAAAACACTGGCATTTTTTCACTAGGAATAATGAAAATAATAGATGGAGTCAAGAGCAGATGTGGAGCCAGCAGCAGTGGTTTAGATGAATAGAAGTGGAGGGCTGAAGTGAGTGCATGTGTGAGAGAACAAGAACAGAAGGAAGGAGAGAGGAGAGCAAGAGGCAGAATTAGAGACTCTGGCCTCTGCTTACTGATGACTAACTCAAGGAGACCTTGTGCAGGAGAAGCCTGTTGGTGGACCATACATCCCGCTTCCAAGCAGAGATCCGAGGGAGAGAAAGTTCGAATTGGTGATGACCTCATCCTCGTCAGTGTGTCCTCTGAAAGATACCTTGTAAGTACCTCCTCACACAGACATCTCTCATCTTCAGAAAACTTTTTCCTAGAGGAATATAGATGCTTGAGGAGAACTGAGCCACAAAGTGCTGGATAGGATGAAACATCCTCTTACACTGGGTATTTGAGAGGTGATTAAATCCTCTCCTCTACCAGATTATCATGATGCCTGAAATTTAATTGTTAGTTACCCCTTGAGATTATGGTGTTGTATCCAGAAAACTCTGCTAAAATGAACCAGGCACTGTCTGAGAAAGCCAACTATTTATAACCACAGCCTACTATTACTTAAGAGTTTATCACACTGTCAGCTTCATTGTCCAGTGAGGAAGCCTGAAAGATGGGATACAGGAATATTGAATTAATGTTGTGGAAAGAGAATTTGAATATACCAGTGTGGGGGGCGTTGCAAGAAGCTGGAACGTACTGGTGAGATTTCAAACCCAGAAGTTGGATACTAAGAAAACAACACTGTTTTCAAGCCTCTTAAGAGAGTATCTAAAGGTCAGTAAATTTTAATAAGTTTTAAACTTCTTGTCAGTAGATTTCACTTTGCCTAATCCAAAGGTTGGAGTAATTTTCCAGATTTGTGACTTCTGTAATCCTACAAAGAATAGACATTTTCTGGTTCCATGTTGAATCAGGGATCCAGCTGAGTGGATGAAGCCAACACTTGTCTGCCACCCCAGTAGCTGAATATTTCCTCTTTCCCAAATAAATTGTCCCACTTTGAAACTGCTTCTAGATGCTGTAGAATAATCTCCCACAGGCTAGGTAGAAAGAGCCAGATGACCATTAGGCTGTGTCATTGAATCCTTGAAATTCTAGGTGAGCTGCTTCTGTCAGTCTTTGACTTGTGGCTTAAAGGATGTCTTGTTTCTGTTTCTGTTTGTGCTACAGCATCTCTCAGTATCAAATGATAACATACAAGTGGATGCTTCCTTTATGCAGACACTCTGGAATGTACACCCTACCTGCTCAGGAAGTAGCATTGAAGAAGGTGCGCCTTTTTATATACATTCAGCCCTTGGCCTGCCAGTCTGTCCTCTGCTGTGTACATTGACATTTTCTGCTGCTTCCAAACACTCACTTGAATGTCTTGATACACAGGTAGCATGACTTCAGTTCACCTAAGCTTTCTTTCTCTGATGTTGATGTCGCTTGGTTTTTGTCCTGACTTCAAATTACATGTGCATCCCTGACTTTATTTAGAGGTCTCTGTTGTCTTAGCACTGTACACACTGAGGACTTGAAATGCAGCTTCCATCTGCTGCTGAGCTTTCTTTTTTATTTATGGTTAGTAGTTATAAGGGCACAGACCTCAGCAGCTTCTGATCTAGGAGAAGTTGTATTCCAACAAGGTGACATTGTTTATATATCTCCCTAACGCATGTCTCCATACAGGTGGGGGAAAGACTTTCTTTGTAATAAGAGCATGTTTGGCCATTTGTTTTTCACTTATACTTATAGAAGTCCATTTAAAAATAATAAATGACATGTTCACAGTATTTTATTTTTCCCCTGGAAATAATATCTTCAAACTTCATTCAGCATACCCCATTTCTTAGAGACAGGCAGTCATTGTACCCTTTCAAGTTAGATGATAAACACACTGGCCTTACCTCATTGTAATACCACAACTGGGGAGAAGAGCTAGATGTCAGTGACCTATAGGTTATTATATTATATTCAGTACTTGATAACATTGTCAGAGTTTTTTAAAAATGACTCACATCGTAGGCTTTACATCTGTTTTTCATCCTGAGTCAACTAGTTTTGAATTTGGATTGCCCTTCTATGATATGTTTGAAAATAGAGAGAAAACTGAGAGGCGCCAAGATGATACACCAGCTACAGAAGACACCATAGCCAAACTTCATAGTCAGGAAATGACAAATTCTTAACTTCTGAGCAACATGTGGAAGACTTTAAAAAGGCAAAATTTGTTTAGTCCTCTTCTGTTTGCCCAAATTAACTGACTACCCTAAGTCTACTGCCATCCCTTCCTTTTTGGTCAGGAATCAAGATAGCTTGGTTTCAGTCCTTGCCAAGAAAGTTTTGACTCGATACACTCTTTTAAATGTTTCATTTTCACCAAAGGAGTAAAATTTTTTTCCAGCCCCAACAGATGGCTTGTGGAGATAAATTAAGAAGTGCTTCCAAACCATATCAGGAAGGTCTTTACACAAGTACTGAGGGCTCTTGTTGTAATATAGCCTGCACAGTTCATCACTTGCATCATATGCGTCTGTAGAAAAGGCAGAACATCCACTGGAAAGATACTGTCTTCAGCCCTTGAGAGCATTAGTTAATACTCATCACGATGCTTCTCTCCTGGTTATTTTCCCAATATATTTCATTAAGAAAAGCTGTGATGTATCAGTGCTTGGCAGTTTTCTCTGTGTGAGCAGAATATTGATTGAAGGAGCCAGAGAACTATAAATGACGAACTCCAAATGGGCCGTGGCCGCCCCATCATGAGATGATTGAGAGATGTAATTAAGAGTATGGTCATGGATGATTTTAATTTTAGATTAATTGATTGTTAAGGATTTCTTTTCAGGAGATCATAAATTACTTGGGGGCAAGGAATTTCTTCAATTAAAAAAAATTTTAATGTGAACTATCTATAAGAAGCATTTGCCACTTCAACCATTTTTATATGGATGCTTCAGTGACATTATGTTCACCATGTTGTACAGCCCTCACCACTGTCCTCTTCCAAATAGGGTTTATCACCCTTAACAGGAACTAAGTGCCCTTTAAGCAATAGCTCCTTGGTTCCCTTTCCCACTCACCCCGAATAGTCACTAATAAACTTCTAGTTGCTGTGCATTCACCTGTTCTGGATATTTCATATGAATGGGATCATACAATAGTTGTCCTTTTGTGACTGGCTTATTTAACTCAGCTTAATGTTTTCAAGTTCCATGGCTTGTGCTGTAACTTCATTTCTCTCTCTGTTTCTCTCTCTGTCTCTCTTTAACCATTTCAGCGTATCTTATATGTGCAATTTAGTGGCATTAATTACAGTCATCCTGCATCTGGCTTTCATAATGTTTTATGTTTTACAATGTTGTGTAGCCATCCCTGCTGTCTGATTTCATCATGTTTGTACATTTTACAATGTTGTGTAGCTGTCCCTACTGTCCATTTCTAACTTCACTTCTGCTTATGACTGAATAATATCCCATTTTGTGTATGTATCACGTTTTACCCTTTTATATGTTGATGGACTGTGGGTTGTTTCTAACTTTTTATTATTGTAAATAGTGCTGAAATGGACATTGGTATGAAATTATTTGTGAATTAACTTTTACTGAAAAGGGGGGAGGGGAAGGGAGACTACAACTGGCAATTCTAGTACAATAAGGTGAGGAGAAATGGGCAAAACTTGTAAATATTTGGGGGAAGTTTAAGAAAGACTTACCCTAGTGAAAAAAAAATAAGCAAGGGAGTCTCAGACTTACTGTACAAGTTGCACTGAGGAGACCCCTTTCCCCTCTAGAGTGATTTCTCCTTCTCACTGTTTTAATCCAGTACCTAAAATAGTTTGAGACAACACCTAAAATGATCTAATTATGTGAGTTTTATGGAAGCCCAGTGTAGACATTGAGTATATTAAGCCCATGTGTTTCCTGCAAATAGACTAGACCAAAGGATTATTAATTCAGAGGGATAACAAATCCCATTCCTCTGTGGAAAGTGAAGTTCAGACACAGGGTGCTCTTCTGCTAGTATGTTGTTTGAATTAAGGCTCAGAATTTATGTGAAGGCTATGGGTTATCATGTCCTTGAAGTTCATTATTTCTTCTCCATTTCTGAACACACGGCTAGTGAAATCCCTTTTTCTGAAAGCTGAGTGCTCACTGATAGCAGCATCTACACATGCCCACTCAGGGATCCTGGGTGTTCATGGGTGCTGTAGGAATACCATCCAGGTTTGATCTGTGTGTTTGCTAAACAGACCTCTCCAAAGATAGAACCTGTGGATTAGAGTTAGCTATCCTTCAGGGGTTTGCTTTCTTTCCATGACTGCAATTTGATTAGAATTGAGATTGTTGGAGTCTACACAGGAATTTGGTGGAGTCTACACAGAATTTGATAGGTTAAGCAATTAGAAAATCCTTATCATCCTAATAGTAGCTGTTTAATTTTCCCTTTTGGCCTTTAATTGTGCCAATAATAATTGACAAAATTTTTTACCATACCTTTTGATGTTGGACTTGTTCAGCTTGGAAACCCTATTTTACTGTTAGGATTAGAGTTGTTTTGACTATCTTGTCTTTCCCCCACCCCCCCAGAGACTTGAATTCACAAAACATGTAATTTCCCAAATGTATCTCTGTTGGTGTGTTCCATAACTGGCTCAGACCTTCAAGAACTTACCCTTTTGGACATGATGTTCTCTGTATTAAACCTCTGCTTGATTCACAGTTGAATGTAATTGTCTCATAGGGTACCTACTTGGTGGGCATGTAGTACGTCTTTTCCATGGTCATGATGAGTGTTTGACGATACTTTCTACGGACCAGAATGACTCCCAGCACAGGTAAGCCAGTAGCTTAATAGCTTCATCATCTCCTAGACATCTCCAATCTCCTGTGACTCAGGCTGAAGAGTTTGCATTTGGATTTATTTTGGCTACAGATGAATTCTTCATGGTGGTCATTTGACAGACACTCCTCTAGCCACTCGTTTCAGTATTTGAAACAAAAAAAAAAAAATGGCAATATCTTGCAGCAGAGCTTGCTTACAGAATAGTTCTGTGCTAGTGGTTCTTCATAGGCAAGCAGTTCTGTAATGCTTCTTAATTTCTTCATTTGCTTTAGTTATTCCTGGATCTAAGATACTTCTAGTAGAATCAATTGTAGACTGAAGTACCTATTTTAGTGGTGGAAATAAGGTTCATCATATTAGTTAGAGAGTCTGTACGTTTACAGGAATTTTCCCCCAAGTTCTTCAGTGGCAGATAATCTCTATTCTTAACATTTCAAGTGCTAAAGAAGGTGGTGTTTGGCAACTTTATTATGCTAGTTACTAAAAGGATTAGAGAAACCAAATGTTACTATGCAACAAAAATTGGACTTAGCAGGAGGTGGTGCCAATGGAAACATCTAGAGGATGCTGCTGAGAATGACACTTTGTGTCTCTAGTTGACCCCTCCATGAATTCTCTTCACCGAAAGCCATGAGATATTAACACAGGATATTAACCGAAGTCTTAATACTGAAGAGTCTTGTAGTCTGTTTAATGTCAAAGGAGCAATATACATAAAGCTCAGATCCAAATTAGGCTGAATTTGGGGTGGCAGTAAGTGTGGTCTGATGATGATTCTTTCTTTCTTCTGAGTTATGCCTATGGAAACCTTGCCAACAACAGTTTTTTTACTTCATTTAAAACATCTTCATAAATCTTCTCTCCTTAGAGGTCATCCAACTCAGGGTATTGTCAAAGGTCGTATAACTGCTTGATTTCCAGCAGGAGTCTATAAGGCCAGGGCTGCTGACTCTCCATCCAGGACTCATTCTTCAATTAATGTACAGAAGAATCTCTGCAAGTAATGTGCTTGTACATCTTAGAAATCATCTAATGGCAGCACATTTCCCTTATAGTTCTGAGTCTTTTCCTGCATACTCTATTATCAGAATACTTTTCATGGGAGCAGGGTGTGACGCAGAGCTCTTTCTGGGACACGTGCAGCAAAGATCTGTGTCAGGTGCCATGGTTAGCTCACTCACTGCTTCCCTGGCACTGGCCCAAGAGATGACAGTTATCTCTGCCTGCAGAAGCTATGCTGACCTCATTTCCCTTGGAACTAAGAAGTCCCTACCCTAAATAATATGCAACCCTATTCTGTTGTGATATCATCTTTCCTTTTTAAAGAAAATAAGTACTGAAATTATGCAGTAGTGCGTGTACTGTGTCTTTAATATCTTATTCTGCTTCATCAAGGGGAATGTATAGAGCCATCCCTAGTAAAGAACTGAAGTTTTTGGAACGAGTTTTCAGAATTGTCTGCATCTAAGACAGAACCCACTAGAACTTCTCTAGTTTTTTATTTCATTCCTGGTCTACCTTTAAAGGTCAGAATTTGAAAACAATGAAATACTAAGCATATCATAATCATATGTACCAGTATCACCTAACATTAATATAGAGCCACATTTACAGCACCTATGCAGAAACTGCTTGGAGAAGCTTGTCATTTGGTAGGCATTGTGTTGAATGACAGAGCAATACCCTGTTTGTGGAAAGAAAAGCCTAGGCAAGCATCTGACATGAGGTACTGGGGAAAGAAAAGGGTAGGGAGAAGCTCTCAAAACAAAACAGTAAAGTGGACATGCATGCTGTCCTGAAATAAGAGAGAAAGTGACCTCTTGGCTGAGAATTCTGTGGAGTCTAATTTGTGTTTTGGAAAGAAGAAATCCACAGATAAAATCAAGAGACTATTCCTTTCCTTTTATAAAGAAGCACAAAGGGGACAAGACTAGGGGTAAAATAGTACTTAGGAGTCTGAAGTGTTCTGTCATCTGGACCCTCAATCAAAGGAGAATTCTTGGGTGCTGTGTGATATATAGTTAAGCAGTAAGCCTCATCATTGTCTTCTGTCTTCAGAACTAAACATGACCAGAAATACTGAAATCTGAGGAGTGTGAAGGAACAGAAAAAGGAGAGCATGCTGAAGGATCTCAGCAGCTGTCAAGACACACATGTGATTCAGGTGTTATGGTGCTGACTATCCGGGAAAAATCATGTTATTACTTCTAAAGCCTGAGAGTAGTCAGGCTGGGCAGAGAAGCAGGCTTTCCTGTTGCGGAAACTCAAATCAGCAGTCTAGCATTCTGAGCTCTGATCCTAGCCTCTGTCTCTGCCTCTGCCTTGTCAAACACCCTGAGATAAGCCACTTAACCTCTTGAAGCCAAAGCTAAGCTGTCAGCCAAGCTTTCAAAAGCGCCTCAGCTTACCACCCACTTCTCTTCTCTCCTTTGACAGTTGTTTTAGAGAACAGGAAGAGGTTGTTTCAACCTCTGTAGCCTTGTAAGATTAAACAGAGAAAACCACCCAAGTGTCCCAGGTGGGAACGACTAACCTTTCAAGAATCCTTCAGAAGTTAGAAGTAGACAGCCCACTAGTTCTCACTTAGATGGCTGCTTCCTCTGTGACCTGAGATGAGCTGCCTCACCCTCCCTCTCCACCTCGGAGATCCTTCCAGCCCTCCCTGAAGGACAGAGGCACTGAAATCTCAGCACATGTTCCTGAGCAGTCAGGAGGTCAGAGCGGTATCAAGATCATTCCAGGCCTGGCCCAGTGGTATCGGAACTGTTATAGCTTGAAAATAACATAGCATTTTCTTCCCTAATATCTATGCCACGTTCCCTAATAAAATGTACATTTGAAGATGGTTTAGAAACATTTTTTATAACCCCACCACCATGTTTGGCAAATGCACAATGGTAATACAATTGCACTAGGGGAAATGAGTAAAAGCACACAGGAGTTCTGTATACTATCTTTTCAGCTTTTCTGTAAATCTTAAATTAGTTCCAAAGTAAAACAAAATTAATTTAAAAACAGAAATAAAATTGTGACCAGGACAGCTTCTATGAACAATGTGAATGAGTTTGCCCTATACTGTGTATTACATTTGAAAATACAGACACATTGTTAGAAGACATAAACTACATTAAGGAGCTCAACCTCAGGGCATTAGGGCCTTCTATATCTGGTCTCATGATGTAGGACTGGGCTGTTTTGATGTTTATGTTCTTATTCCTCTTTTATTATTGTAACACTTGATAATCTACAAATGCCTCTGTGTGAGAGAGAGAGTAACTGCCCCTCCCCCCTTTAGAAGCTACTATTCCTCATGTAGTGACATAGTGGTTAAGTGCTACAGCTACAGTTGGCAGTTCAAATCCACCAGGCACTCATTGGAAACCCTATGGGGCAGTTCTAATCTGTTCTGTAGGATCACCATGAGTTGGAATTGACAAAGGGCACTGGCTTTGATTTTGGTCCCTATCAGAGATGGAAGAAAATGACTCGACGTTCTGCTGACTCTGAAAATTTGGAAAACAGCCGAAGCCAAGCAGCCAGTGCAGGGAGCTGTTCACAACCTAGTGCTGATCAGGGTTATGGACATGCTAATCTCCCTCTTTACTCACAGGAGGATATTCTATGAAGCTGGGGGAGCAGGGACAAGAGCCAGGTCTCTGTGGAGAGTGGAACCCCTTCGGATAAGGTAAAGTAGGGTATAGGTGCTGCTCTTTGCAATATTTTTGTTTTTTTTCCCACTATAGTCCATTCTCTTAAATGCTTTATTTTTTCCACATCACCTGGCAAACTCAGGAAGAGTTTCACCAGAACCTTGACCCAGAACCAGCAAATCTTAGCAACCTTTTTATGAAACTTCTGTAACTTCACTTCTTTATAAACAGATACACTCTTTTGCTGATGTATCTAGATATTTTTCTGGCATGGGTGTTTACATTTCTCTTTCCAGCCCTCTTAAAATTCTGAAAGTTAAGCACTGGTGTGAAGCATAGAGTTCTGGTTATGTTTGTTTGTTCCTTTTCCACAGAGGTTTAAACAGAAAGAAATTTAAATATTTTATCAGTGTGATTTGGTTTCAGTGGTGATCCCGAGAGCTGGATAAAGTATGAAATTGTTTGAAAAGCTGATGCATGTGTCTCTTAAATAGATACAATTTTTTTTTTGTTCCAGGTTAGTCAGTGAATAATTTCTAATAATTTCTCTCATGTAAGTTACATTGACCTTTGCCAAATGCTGGCCTTTGATAAAGCACCTTAGAAAGATTGGTATTCAGCATGGGATTTCCCACATCTCAACCCTTTCTCCTGCTTTACTTCTTCCCATACCATTTATCACCTTTCTGCCGTAACATTCCCTTACTCAGTCTGTTTGTTCTCTACCTCTCCCTAGCAAGTATAAACTATCCCAGTAGTTTTGATATTTCTCTTAAAGGCAGAATTCTTTGTAGTCATGAAATGTTTGTGTTCAGATAGTACAGTAGAAGGGGCTTTGCCGTAAGAAACAAGTTTACTCTTGAAAGGCAGGTTTCTTTCTTTTTGTGGTTATTTGTACCAAGACACTTCAGAGTGAAGGAAACTTTGGAAACATAGGACTTTCTGTGACATTTAAATCAGGATTGACCTTCTCTCAGGGTCACATTCCTCACTGTGTCCTTAAGGAGGGCTAGAAGAATGCTGTAAGGTGTAAGCATGCTGAATTGTAGGGAGGCATGAAATTGTAGAGCAGGCTAGAAGACTGGAGCCCTCTCCCGTAGGGGATGAACCCCAGAAGGGCTGAGTCTTCTAGCATGTTTAAGAAAGTGCACAGGCTAAATATGGAAAAACACTTTTCTTTGTAAACACCATGTCTTGTGTGTTTCACTTGCCCAGCTGGAGTGGCAGTAACATCAGATGGGGCCAGGCTTTCCGACTCCGGCATCTCACCACAGGCCACTATCTGGCCTTGACAGAGGACCAAGGCCTCATACTGCAAGATCGGGGGAAGTCAGACACGAAGTCCACAGCCTTCTGTTTCCGGGCCTCAAAGGTGAGGTTTGTTGAAGTACACTGTGATCCTCTTCTAACAGTGAGTGCACTGAAACCTGCAAGTGGAACTGTGACTGCAGTGAAATGAGGCTGGGACAACTTGCAGTTGGAAACTGGACCTATGATAAACATTACCTTCTTTGATCTTTAGAAACCCTGGTGGCTTATTGGTTAAGTGCTACATCTGTTAACCAAGAGGTCAACAGTTCAGATCTGCCAGGCACTCCTTAGGAATTCTATGGGGCAGCTCTGTGCTGACCTATAGGGTTGCTATGAGTTGTAATGGACTCAACAGCAGTGACTTTTAGCTTTCTTTGATCTTTCAGGCAGAATTCATAGAGGAATGTGTATGTTGGGTAAAAATTGGATGCCTGGGTAAGAGGAGAATAGAAAACCTTAGAAGACAAAGGATCAATGGATGGCCACTGTTGTTTGGAAGCTAATAGGAAATTCTGTTTTGTCTTGATAACTTCTAAGTTCCATGAAACATAACTCAGCTGAAGGTGAACTACATGCGTCACCCCTATAAAGCAATGGTAACACAGAGGTATGAGTTTCAGTGCTGTTGTTGAATGCTGTCAAGTCGTTTTCAACCCTGTGTGACAGACAGAACAGAATTGCCACATGGGGTATTCTAGGCTGTGATCTTTGTGACAGCAGATCACCAGGTCTTTCTCCTATGGAACTACTGGATGCATTTGAACTGCCAGCCTTTCTGATAGCGACTGAGTGTTTCACTATTTGTACTCGTAGGGCTTCTAAGAATTCAAATCATGGAGGTGATTTTTCGGAGAAAACTGCAGAGAAGACATTGGTTTCATCATCTGGTACTGCTCTACCAGAAATAGCACAAGTGGATGACTTTAACAAAGAAAAGTTTATTCTCTCTCAGTCCAGTAGACTAGAAGTCCAAATTCAAGGTGCCTCCTCCAGGGGAATGTGCTGTCTCTGTCAGCGCTAGAGGAAGGTCATTCTTGTGCTGCATCAATCAATCTTTGGTCTGAGAGCACCTCAGCGCAGAATCCTCATGTCTGAGGATGCACTCCTACTCCTGGTGCTGCTCTCTTGATGGTTCTTCCCTTTCCTTTTCTGTCTTGTAAGATAAAAGAACAACAGTGGTGCAAGCCACACTCGGGGAAACTCCCTTTACAATGGAGCAGGAAGGTGACCTTAGGAAGGGTGTTACAGTCCTACCCTGATCCTGTTGAACATAATCCAGTGTATTAACCACAGGCAGAGATTATTTATAGCATAGGAAAATCACAAAACAGAGGACCATCACGCAATACTGGCAATCATGGCCCTGCCAGATTGCTACTCCGTATTTTGGAGTATACAGTTCAGTCCATGGCAGGCATACAGTTCTAGATCTGGGCATGGTACTGTCTTTCAGTTATTTGTATTATACAAACACTAATAACTTGTTCATCTTGTTTCTTGACTGCCTCTTCTTCACAGATCTCTTGAGTCTCCCCAATCCATCCCCAATTACCATTAGAGTAAATATTATGGTTTTTGATTAACACCAGACATCTGGCTATGCCATTGAATATAGAGAGAGACAACTAATTTTTTGAAAGCTTCAACCCTTGACGGGCAGCTAGACTTCAACTGCAGAAGTCAGAGTTGGATCTACTTGGATGATTACAATCGCATGCTGAGCTACCTTCTGACAGACAGCTGAGTGCTCTGTCGCTTTGCGATCATTCTGGGCAGCTCACCCAAGCATAAGAAAAGCTCTGCCCAGATGTACACTTAGTTATCAGGAAGTCTGCATCTCCTCAGGGGAACCTCAGCAGTGCCTGCCAGAGCTCTAACTCTGCTTTCGTTTTTCCTTTCTCTTTTCTAGAAATGGACCTTGATTTGTGTTCTCAGCACAATTTCAGTGAAGGGTTTTTGGTGATTCTGATCATGTAGGACTAGGTGTGAAGCTGACAGCTGAAATTTTTATGGACCATCTCTGCTTCCTAATGTGTCAGAAGAGACCAGTCTCACAGTGCCATCCTTGTTTGAAAATCCCTTTTCTCCCTCTTTTATGGTCTTTTTAGGTAGATAATCTTCTTGGTATATAGGCTTTTTTCCCCTAAAATGCCCTGTACTTAAATGAGGCTTTTCTATTCTCACGCCTGTATTTCAAACATTAAAAAAAAAAAAAAAAAAAAAAAAAACAGGCTGCCTGTCTGTATAATCCTAAGCTCTCCTCTCTTGTCACCTCCCATCTGCCTAGCAGTGACACGTGGCTCATTGTCTGGCTGGTTGTCTTTATTGTAGTTTTCTGAACTCATCTGCTTCATGTTACTGTCATTTTTTTAAGGTTTCCAATACAAGGAGGATTTTAAATTAAAATTTATGTTTATTTAGTAAAACACTTTGGCCTCCAGGAAGCAGTTAAGGGCAGAGCAGTTTGCTGAAAGAATCAATGAAGGAAAGCAACAGAAGAGGCCTAAGAAGAAGGACAGACAAGATCATGTTCTCCGTCAAGAGACAGCTTAGATACGAACAAAAGATTGGGGGTGTTGGGAGGAAACAGAAAACAAGAAAGTGAAAAATGATGACTGTCTTAGTCATCTTATGCTGCTATAACGTAAATACTACAAGTGGATTGTCTCAACAAATCGAGGTTTATTCTTTCGTAGTCCAGTAGGCTAGAAGTCCCAACTGAGATCATTGTCTCCAGGGGAAGGCTTTCTCTCCCTGTCAGCTCTGGAGAAGTTCCTTGGGATGCATCAGTCTTTCCTTGGTATGAGAGCATCTTAACACAGGAACCCCAGATTCAAGGGATATGCTCTACTCCCAGCATTGCTGGGTGATGAGAGGTCCCTCTATCTCTCTGCTCAGTTCTCTTCTCTGTATCCCAAAAGAGATGGGCCCAAGATACTATCCAATCCTATAAACCTCTTCAGTATAACTGCCACAAATCCATCCCATTAAACATAGTTTTAAAATGTGCAACACAGAGGAAAATCCCATCAAATGATGAAATCACAGACAGTCACACAATACTGGGAATCATGGCCCAGCCAAAATGATATACACATTTTGGGGGGGAACACAATTCAGTCCATGACAGTGGCTGGTGGCCAAGTAAATGTCTTTCTCAGAATGCCAGCTTGGCCCTTCCTTATGTGAATTCTTCCTGTCTTTCTCTGTAGCCCACTCCAGATGGGCGACCCTGGGGCAGAAAAGTAACACTGAGTCTTCACCATTTGAGAGTGGGGCTTCTCTATGACAGCAGAGGAATCTGGCAGCCTTCCAGGCAACTGGAAAGATTCTTTCCCAAAGACTGGCCTCCATCCCATCCCTTTCTTGACTCAGACTATGGAGCAGGCTCAGTGCAGCACAGTGGTCTCTGGAGGAAGCCAGAAAAGCTTAGCACACTGTGGAGAGTCTTCATCACATTCCTTCCACTTGGCACCATCTCTGGCCTGCAAAATCCATTTATCCTCAAAAGGCTCATTTCTTACCGTCCTGAGTCCCTCTGTTTCCACGCACAAGGAGGCAGGCAGCTGATAGTGGAAGGTCGTAGCAGTACCATGAGGGCTGCTGACATAGCGGAGTGGGTTGAAAATCACCTGTGAGTCATATTGTCCCCATGCAGCTGCTAATGTGGTTACATTTCATGGGAGTCACTACGTTAGAGGTTTTAAACAACTCCCAGTGCACCAGTATTCAGCTCTGCTACCTTCATTTTAATTTGAAAGGAACAAATTGAAATGACCTAGGCCTGTGTCAGCCAAGATACCATGGTGTTCCTGCAGGAAATCAGGGCTTCCTTGGGACATTGTGTGGGCAGGGCATTTAGCATCTCAGAACATAAAGCTGAAAAACAGAAGAATGTGTGGGGAGCACACAACTCGGCATACACAATCCAAACAGCTGTTGAGAAAGAAGACTAGGAGTTCCCTGGTTTCCGTTTGGATTTCCTGGCTCCCTCTTAAAAAATGTGTCCTTACCTTGCTCTCTGCAGGCTCTCCTTCTTAAAAGCCCTCTCGTATGCTTCCTCCTTACTGGAAACAATGGTATTGTCTAGTAGAATTGTCGCTCTGATTTTCAGTACTGTGAGGGCATTGAGTCATCTTACCTGTTCTCAGCCATCACAAGTATCACATGATAGAACCGACAGCAGATCATGGCCCCACCGAGCATTTCAGGTAGTGGCACAGGAGTTGAAGGGGACTGAGTGAGAAGGCTGAGAGGTGGAGATGGTGTGAGGTACCCTGCATGACTGGGGGTATTTCCTCTAATCCTGTCTGTATATTGGAGATATGGAATACTGAAAAGGACACCCCTAGAAGGAGTGCTGTTTGGGCTTCAGTCACATGTTCTATAAGGACTCTGAATTAGTTGGGCCGTGAGTCATTTTGTGATGATGGGTTCCCATCTGTGTTTTCCATCAAGTTGTATTAGCTTGTGACAGCTATGACTACTAAACCAAGGGATAGTGGAAGGTGTGTGTTAGCACTGACAGCAAGCTGCCCTTAGAAGGATGATGGCAGGTGCCCCTATGAATCCTGTATACCCATGATCGGGGGGGTGCGGCTGCATCTTACTGGAAGTTGACCACATACAAGCACCAACTGCAGTTATTGGTCTGGGCCTGCCTCCAATGGAATCAAGCTGGGATCTTTTGGCCGAGTATGTGAAGACATGTGGAATAACAAGCAGGATTTGATCTTGGTCACAGGTATTTTCCACCTTTCAGCAGGATGACTCACGTCCTGTAAAGATATAGGATATGTGTATTATTGCCTCTGAGATGCAGCATCACAAGCTTATTATTCCTTTACTCTCAAAGTTGTATAGTATTCAGAATGAATGTGCAGCCATCCAAATCTGGCCTCGAGTTCTACACATTCTCCCTCAGACCTTGGATACAATTCTTAAACATTACACAAGAATGCATTTGAAGTCTGTCCTAAGAGTTTCTTGCCTGCCCTTCCACCATGTCCATTGCCACTCACTTGTGGTTGATTTAAGTTCCGGCAGACTAAATATTTACTGGGCCCTGAATGTGCTACTTTTATTCTCACCACAAACCTATGTCTAGACTATCCCTACCCTCCAGACACCTCCACTGTTGAACTGTGTATACTTCCAGACAACCTTCAAATGTTCATTAAACACGAAACCTCTCCATCAGGGCTCCGGTAGGCCACTGTTCATCATGACCTTCAGCTGCTAGACTGAGAGTCCCTGAATGATACAAAAACATATCTTTTCTTCCACCCCAGCACCTAGCACAGTGAATATAGCATGTAGTAAGTTTGAGAATTGCTTGTTGAAGTGATACATAGTCATACTACAATAGTGAAATATTTCATTTTGACCTCGGTAATCTTCATAGAATTATTTTGTGATCCTTGTGTAATCATTTTGCTATCCTATTACCATCTCTGTAAAAATTCAATAAGAGAGATTCATTTTATTTTGACATCTAAGTCAGTTTTTTAAATCTGGATTGCCCATCATTTTTCCATGGTCTTGATATTGCAAGGTCATTTTCCAAGGGTTGTCGGATAATGTGCTTTAATGTTTACTTTGGTATAATGATATTGTCTATTTAGATGTCCTGGCTCAATGACAGCTTATAATATGGAATTCTTTTCAGGAGAGAGTGAAAAAAAATGTTAATGCAAGCTTTATGATATGTAGCAACATATTTGATAGCTATTCTTAATGACTGTAGAATAAGTCTTGAGTGATTAAGATAGAATCTCACATTTTACCTGTTATCTAAGTGCTAAGCGTTTTCACTGTTACTGATGAGAGGATATTTTTCCTCTGCATAAAAACATTAAATTCAATTTAGTAAACATTTATCAAATATCTACTATGTACTAAATACTGCTTTCTTGACTAAACGTGACTTTTCTTCCTGCCTTTCAAAAACCAGCTGCCGTCTGTCCTAGACTGGAGGCATCCCTGTAGCCTGTGCCTCTTTGTGTCCTTTTCGCTTCTCAGCAGTTCACGTGGTGGAACTTAACTAGATGGTAGCCAAGTTCATGGTGCATCACGTCTATGAAAACACTGGCATTGAAGTAATGCTGTTTAGGCTAGTATCCTTCCTTGTTCTGTTTCCTCACCAAGTTATTGGTTGAGGGAAGGGGTGAGGGTGGAGCAAAGGAGAGGAGAGAGGAGAGAATACATTACCTTTGAAGGATGTAGAGACAACACCATTTAATATAGTTTCATTTTAAATGCTATGTTGTAAATACTATATTTTTTAAATTTAAACTGATGTACCTTCCCAAGTTTCTATTGTTAAGAGTAGGCAAAATACAGAGGCCATGTAAGAAAACCATGGACTTCCAGGCTGAACTTCAGAGTTCAACATTTGAAGTCGAGGTTTGGGTTTGGAGTCTGGTTCTGCCTTTTGCTGTCCAGTCTCAGTGTTCCTCTTTTGTAAAATAGGGATGAAGAAGTGCATCTCGAAGGATTGTTGTAGGGATTAAACCAGACTGGGGAAATTACCTGAAATTCTGTTTCTTTAGCCATAAAATAGGAGTAGTACTATATGCTACAAAGAGATGGTGTAGGGATGAAATGAGAATGACCAGGACAAACCCCAGCATAGCAACTGCTACTCAAGAAACATGCCTGCCTATCAGGGCAGAGGAGTCAGTTGCCTCCAGAAGGCTGTACATGCTGGGGCCTCCCTTCCCTTCTGCCCAGCAGAGAGCCTATAGTCAACCTCGGGTCTGGTCAGGTTCCTAGCAGTGTCTTCCAGTGGGTGTTTACTAAGGCACACTAAGGCATTTTATTCTAGATGAGTAGTTCATAAGGGGACTATCCTGACTGGAAATCAACCAAAAGATGATTTCTCCTGAGACTCCTGGTAAGTAATAAATGAACCATGTCCTCTTTCATAGTTCAGCCCAGCACCCGTGAATGGGCTATGTCTTCATACATTTATTTTTCCTCTGAAACGTTTTTTTGAGTGTTTACAGTCTATTCGAAAAGTACTTTCTTGATTCTTGTGACTGTAAGTGATTTAATTGTGCTAAAGAGACAAAATTTCATTTCACTCAGTAAAATTAATTTGGAAACCTGGTGGCTTAGTGGTTAAGTGCTATGGTTGCCAGTCGAAAGATCAGCAGTTCAAACCACCAGGTGCTCTGTGAAAATTCAGTGGAGCAGTTCTACCCTGTCCTGTAGGTTTGCTCTGAGTTAGAACCGACTCAACAGCAACAGGTTTGGTTGGGGGTTTTCTAGATATTATGCTACGTATCAGTATGATAACTTATCTTTTACCCATATGTGGTCTTGCTTCTTTTCAATCCGTCATTTACACCACTGCCAGAATGATTCTTCTAAGATACATCACTGTGTTGTCCTCTTGCCTAAATTTTGCAGTGGCTGTGCATTACCTACACTAGCTTTTCACAAAAGGGGTTCCAAGCACCGATTCCCTGAACAGCATGAGGTGGGGGGAGATAAATGCTGCACCAAACCGAGTTCAGTAGGTTGTTTTGTTTACTTGCCCTTTACTATAGGACTCAGATCGCTTCTACTACCTTAGTGTTCACTTGGATTCTTGGAAAAGCTTGTCCAGAGCTTTCTTTCCTCATAGGAAATCTGGTAACATTGCAGATTTGAGAAACATGAAGCTATAAGGTATTTAGGGGTTTTTCTGGGCTTCCATCTCCTACCACATTATGGGAATAGTGCTCTTCCCCAGGAGACACTGTGTACCATATTCTATGCCGTACTGTGTCCCTCTTGCTAGAACACCATCCCCTTCTCTCCCCTCTCAGACCTACCTGACCACACATCAGGTGTCTGTCTTGTATAAATCCATTTTTAATTGCCCAGGCACAGTTAGTTATTCTCTCTTCCAAGCTCATGTTCTACCTTCAGTGTAGATCAAATCACATTGCTGTCAGTATTTGTTTGTATGCATGGCTTCTAACATTTATGTGAGTCCAGAGTCACTTTTTCATAAATTAATATCATACATTTTCTACTTCATCTTGAAAATAGCCTTTAGACACTGAAACGGCATTACAAGTAATTATTTAACTGGGATAATGGTAATAGACACCAGTCAGCTGATTGCCTTCACACGGCAAATAGGTTTTGGAGTTACATTTGATTTTGAATTCTGTGCCTTACTTACTAGCTATGTTGCTTTGAGCATATTTCCAGACTCTGCAAGTGCTAGTTTTATCATCTATAAAGTAGAAATGAAATCAGCAGGGTCACTAAACAGTTTAGGAAAAAATGCAAAGTGCCATGTATAATATATGTCACTTTGTAGACCCCCCATCAGTGGTGTTGGCATTGTAACGTGCTTTGTACAACACTTGGCTCAGAGTCGGCACTGAATAAATACTAGTTCTGATTCTTTACCTTTTCCTTGTAGAATGTTTAATCCAATCTGGAGAGGAGCACCTTGGTCATGTAAGCTAAGTACTAACAAGAGCATTATAATATAGTCACAGCATTTTCATGGAAGGCAGGGGAAAGTGATTACTATTATCTTTCAACACATTTAGGCCAAGTAACTTGTTCCTTCTTGGTATCAGCTTTCTAATAGCAAAGTTGAGGTTGAGACAGGTAGACAAATACAGAAATTGATTCCGTTGGACCAATAAAATAAATTATTTGCAAGCTATTTTAAGCAAAACACTATTTTAAGCAAACAAAACTAGATCTTTCCATAAGAGAGTTTTCAGGCTAGCAGGGGCATGAAGTGTGCCAACTAAGGATTCATATGGTAGAAGATGGAAAGGGATCTTGAGGCAGGTGAGTCACAGTGCCATGAGAACAAAGAAGAGGCACAGGTGTTCTCCATCTGTGGAGCTGGGAAGACTTGATGGTTGAGAATCAAAGATACAGAAATGGGAGAGGAGATTACAGTGTAGAAAGCACAAAGTAAGCAAAGGCCTAGAGAAAGAGAAAGCTTGATGTATTAGTCCAATTTGATCAGCATATGGCATATAAAAACTGCAAAAGTAGAGTTGTATTTTACAAGAAATTGTATTTTGCAGAGAGTTATTAGAAGGAATGATTGAATTAGCCCTAATTAGGAAGTTTCCATTTCTACAAAAGGGTAAGTACCTGGGCCATGTGCCAGTGAAAAAAAGAGTAGAACATTAGCTCATGTTCATGTGTGAAAGAAATCACCAATCTGCCGCCAGCCAAATCAAGCTGCTCTGTTGTTGGCTTCTTTCATCTCCTTACTGATTTATCACTCCTGTTGTTTAGATTTGGATTGAGTTGGATTTAGTGTTGGCTTAGCTGCTATGTTTTATTTTTGTTGTTGCTGTTGCTATTGTAAATTGAAAGTGACTGTGGCAGTGACTGACAAACGTGCGGTGGCTAAGCAAGCACTCAGCTGCTAATTGAAAGATCAGCAGTTCGTACTCACCAGTGGCTCATGGGAGAAAAGACCTAGTGATCTGCTCCTGTGATAGCGCAGAAGACCCATGGCCCTGTTCTGTTACGGCATTTAGGGTTGCTATGAGTCAGGATTGACTCAAGCACAAAAGAACAACATGGCAGTGACTCCTGTAATACTTTGGAAGGTGATCTATGTTTCAAAAGCAAGGACACACAAAGAGGCTCCATTCTGTAGAAAATAATGGCTACTCTAGATAAGCAGATGTTTGTATCTGTTGTCTTTTGGTAAAGTAATGGGTTTTTTGTTTGTTTTAGGTGCAAGTTTACAGCTCAAGTTAATGTTTCACACGAAATTTTATACACCTAGTTGCAGTTCCTACAATGTGATAGCATTCTCTCCTTTTCTGCCTCAGTTTCGTGTGCTCATCCAGCCAACTCCTGTCCCTTCCTGTCTTCTTATTCTGTCTGCAGACTGGAGTCATCCCTTTGGTCTTGTGTGTCTGTTTCTACTAAGAGGCACATCCTTTGCAAGTATTATTCTGTGTTTTATAGTTCAGTCTAATCTTTGTCTGAAGAGTGGGCTTAAGGAAATGGTTTTAGTTCTAGGTTAGGGTAGCATCCATGGGCCATGGTTTCAGGAATCCCGTTAGCCTCAGACCATTAAATCTGGTTTGTATGTGAATTTGAGCTCTGCATCCCACTTTCCTCCTGCTCCATCAGGAACTTTCTATTGTGTTCCCTGTCAAGGCAGTCATCAGTGGTAGCTGGGTACCATCGAGTTCTTCCAGTCTGAGGCTGATGGAGTCTCTGGTTTGTGTGGCCCTTTCTATCTCTTGAGCTCAAATTTTCTGTAAGTCTTTGGGGTTACTTCATTTTTCTTTGCTCCAGGTGAGTTGGGATCAATAAATTCATTTTAGATGGCTACTTGCTAACTTTTAAGACCAGAGTGGAATGCAGAACATTTTCTTCATATACCTTGTTATGTCAGTTGACCTAGATGTCTCCTGAAACCATGGGCTCCTGCCTCTGCTACTCTGCTTGGTTATATTTAGGAAACTTCATAGCTTTTGGATTAATCCGGTTATGTTGACTTCCCCTATATTGTGTGTTGTCCTTAACTTCACCTAAAATAATTCTTGTCTGCTACCTAGTTAGTGAATATCCTTCTCTCTTCATCCCCACACTCACAACTATCAAGGAATGTTTTCTTCTGTGTTTAAAACTTTTCTTGAGTTCTTATAATAGTGATCTCATGCAATATTTGTCCTTTTGCGTCTAATTTCACTCAGCATAATACCCTTCAGATTCATCCATTTTGTGAGATATTTTGCAGATTTATCATTGTTTTTATCATCACATAGTATTCTGTTGTGTGTATGTACCATAATTTATCTGTTCATCTGTTGCTGAGCACCTGTTTCCATTGTTTTTGCTGTTGTGAACATGCTGCAGTGAACATGGGTGTGCATATATCTGTTAATGTGATGGCTCTTACTTCTCTAGGATACATGTCAAGGAGTAGAATTGCTGAACTATATGGTACTTCTATTTCTAGCTTTTTAAGGAAGTACTAAATAGACTTCCAGAGTGGTTGTACCATTCCACATTTCCACTAGCAATGCCTAAGTGTTCCAGTCTCTCCACGACATTGCCAACATTTATTCTTTTTTGTTTTTTTGGAATATTTTCAGCTTTGTGAGGATTAGATGATATCTCATTGTTGTTTTGGTTTGCATTTCTCTAATGGCTAATGATCATATGAGCATTCCTGCATGTATCTGTAGCCATCTGAATCTCTTCCTTGGTGAAGTGCCTGTTTATATCCTTCACCTGTTTTTTAACTGGGTTATTTGTGTTTTTGTTGTTGATGAGATATTGCAGTATCTTGTAAATTTTAGAGATTAGACCCTTTTTGGATATCTTGTAGCCAAATAAAGTCATGTTTAAATAGATGAAAAGAGTGTAAATAAATGACTATACCCTTTGATGATTTGAGAGTGTGTATTATTTTAACCATGAGTTCAAATAGATCATCATGTTGTTTGCTGCTGTAAGTAGCCATTGAGGTGATTCTGATTCATGACAACCTCATGCGTGCAGAGTAGAGCTGCTCCAAGGTCTGCAGGACTGACCATTTGGAAACAGATTTCCAGGTAGCCCTGGGTAGGTTTGAATTACCAATCTTTAGGTAAGTAGTAGAGCACTTAACAGAGAGAGTAGTGTAGTTAGTCATGGTTAATGGTTGTAGTATGTATTGTTTTCATTTCACTGCGTTGGCTATGGTTAGAGAATAGACTAGAACTTAAAATTTGGTTCATCTTTTAAGTCCTGTTAGTAGCCTGAATGTCTTTGGATATTTCTGAGACAAAAGTCAGTTCTATTGTGCAGAATAATTGCATTCTTGACCAGTTGCCTATTAAAAAAATAAAAGTAAAACATCCTATTATATCAAATTCTGTTTTCTTACTGGCTTTTGTTACAAAATCAGAAAACTGTTACTCTGGAAATGTCCGTTTTGAAAAATAGGTCTTGTTTAACAATTCATCCACTGTCGACACTCATATTTAAAAGAAAAAAGATTTTCTTTTAAAATATTGATTTTGCTCAAAATTACCCTTTCAATGATTGCGGAATAACGAATTTGCTATTATGAAGATTTGAAGGAAAAGAAATATAAACTGGAATAAAAATACATTTGAAAGAAGAAATTATTCAGTTAAATGCATTTATTTTCTTAATATGCATTTATTAAGTAACTGCAGTGTGCCAGATTCTCTGTATAGGAGATCCAAAATTAACTGAAATGTGGCCTGTGTCTTTGATTCTTTCTAGCAACAAGAACATGTAATTTAATCAAACACATTTATAATATGGTGCTAAGTGCTCGGTAGAGGAGCAAGACTGTGCTAGCGAGATAAAACAGGAGAAACTAATTCTGCCCTCACTGAGAAGAGGATATCTGAGCAGGGCTTTGAAGAATGAATAAGAGCTTAGAGTAGTCGGGAGAAGCCCAGGTTCTAGAGCCAAACTTCCTGGGCTTAAATCCTGACTGTGTTTGAGTGATTTGGTAGCAAATTACTGCCTTCTGTGTACCTCTATTTATTCATCTTTAAAAGTGGCATAATGTTTGTAGCACCATTAGGAGCTGTTATGAAGAGTTAATATGTATAAATAATTTAATACATTGACTTGTATGTGGTAAGGAGTGTGCTGCTATTGTTCCATTATTAAGAATGGGGAAATGTTGTCACAGAGGGAATAGTATGCTACTTTTTGTTCATAAAAATTCAAAATACTTCCTAGCTAATGGCTTGTACAAATGAGTGATTGAATGTAAGATACAGAGAAGAAATGAAACTGAAGTAAAATTGTTCAGCATAGAGCCACAGAGGCCTTGATGAATAAGGGAAGGGACAGAGTTATCATGTGTCGGGGGTCTACAATGGGACATTTTATTTGATAACCACTTTAGGTTGTCGCCAAGAAGATACCTGATACCTTACTGGAGAATGAACCTAGTGAAAGACTGGTAATTGTAGAATGAAACCCATTTGCTGCGAGACATAACTGAGGTGCCCTAAAAAAACTAATATACAATGTACGACCTTTGACTTAAGGCACAGTATCGTTCGCTACTCTAGGAGTCTGCTTATTTCCACAAGAGTTGTTCATATGAGGTTAACATGTATTCAGAAACCCTGAAACAGAGTATTTGTATAAGATAACCATTAAAATTACAGAAAATGCTACTGGCTGCAGATGAACTAATTAGTTCATTAAGGGCTATTTAGCCTAGATTAGGATGAGGAAAAGTAAAAAACATAAAATCAGGACAGAAGAGAGAAATTCCAGTTGCCTCCTATTCCCATGAATTTCAGTACTCACCAAAGTAGCTCTAACTTGAAATCCATCAATTTAGGAGCAGATAAGGGAAGTAAACCTTTCGGAAATCCTGGCTTGGACAGGAACATCATGAGTTTTTGGTTACTGGGTCCCTGGCTTACAAATTCCGCATAGGTGATTTGCTTTATGTCTTGAGTTCCTATTCAGTCAGACCTGCCTACATTTGTTTCTTTTTTTGTGAAATAGGAAATCAAAGAGAAATTGGATTCCAGTCACAAACGAGATATAGAAGGCATGGGTGTTCCAGAAATTAAGTATGGAGATTCGGTCTGCTTTGTCCAGCACATAGCCAGTGGTTTGTGGGTGACCTACAAAGCACAGGATGCCAAAACATCACGGCTTGGACCTCTGAAAAGAAAGGTAAGGAATCAGAACGTCTGTCTGGAATTGTTTACCCTGAAGTAGAATCAGCTAGGCAGTCAGCATGACTGTTTTGAGAATCAGATAGACACAATGATGTTTTACTTCTTGCTAGTCTAGTTGTGGAAATCCTAGTAGCATGTTGGTTAAGTGCTATGGCTGGTAACCAAAAGGCTGATGGTTCAAATCCACCAGGCACTGTTGGAAACTTTATGGAGCAGTTCTTCTCTGACCTATAAGGTCTCTGTAAGTCGGAATTGACTAGACGGCAGTGAGTTTAGTTTTGGTGAGTCTAGTTATTCTATGACGGATGGTACACAGTACTGCTGTTATATCAGCCAACTATGGTTGTTTTACCCCCGCATTCAGCACACACCCAGTTTAATACAAGGCAAGTCTCTGGGATGGGGAGTGGAGAGGAATTCATACAGTGTGCTACAAAACCTGATCTAAATGACTTTTAGTAAATAATGCTATTTTGGAGATTATCTACAACATTGCTCCCTTCTTATAGTTGGATAATTGAGTTACTGTGTAATGTTCATAATATAGATCTCTACAGAGAAACTACACGTTGCAACAAGCCCACAGGAGCCAACATGTAGAGAGATGAGTTGTTGTGGAGTGATGCTATATTCACAGAGAATTTAACCTGACTTGAGTGGTCTGTTGCAACCTGCTACATTGGGAAATGAGCCTAGATATATGAAGCATCTTTTTACCAGAAAGTCAGTTGTCCTGATAGTGTTTCTTTTGATAGGAAACAGAAAATAGATACCAAGAATTTCATGCCTTCTCTTGGAAGAATCTTGTAAAATAAGGGTTTGGGTAGTCAGGGAGTCCCAGAATAAGGTTCTAGGTGCCATTTTATACTGTTGTTTTGATGTATCAGCCCAGTGTGGTAATGAGGCAAAGTTTCCCAGAATGCTGATTGTCTTAGTCGTCTAGTGCTACAGTAACAGAAATACCACAAGTGGATGGCTTTAACAAAAGGAGATTTTATTTTGTCACAGATTAATAGACTAAAATCCAAATTCATGGTATCAGCTCCAGGGGAAGGCTTTCTCTGAAGGTCTTTGTCATCGTTCTTCCCCTCTAGTGGAAGCTTCTGAGGTGCAGGGACCCTAGTACTTTCAGAAGGATGTACTCTGTTCCTGGCACTGCTTTCTCGGTGGTATGAGGCCCCCAACTTTTTGCATGTTTCCCTTTTCTTTATATTGTAACAGATTGCCCAAAGGAACAGTATAATCTTGCACATTGAGTCCTGCCTCACCAACACAACTGCCACCCATCCTCCCCAGTGAACATCATAGAGGCAAGGTTTCCAGCTGTCATGGTCATCCGGTACTGCTCTACTAGAAATACCACAAGTAGACGGCTTTAAAGAAAGAAAATTATTCTTACACAGTCCAGTAGTCTACAAGTCTGAACTCACAGTTCCAGCTCCAGGGAAAGGCTTTCTCTCTCTGTCACCTCTGGAGGAGACTTGTGTTGCACCAGTCTGTCTTTAGTCTGAGAGCATCTTGGCACAGGAACCTGAGATCCAAATGATCCACTTTGCTTTCAGTGTTGCATTCTTGATGATATGAGGCCCAAAGCTCTCTACTTGGTTCCCTTTCATCTCTTGTATGATAAAAGGTGGTGCAAACTACACTCCAGGGAAAATCCCTTTACAGTTGAGCAGGGAGGTGACCTTAAACAGGATGTTACAGTCCCACCATAATCCTCTTCAATATTATGCAGTCTATTAGCCACAGGCAGAGATTAAGATTTATAGCATAACAGAATGTAGGGCAATCTCACAATACTGGGAATCATGGTCCAGCCAAATGACTACACACATATCTGGAGGGACACAATTCAGTCCTTAACAACAGTATATGGTAACATCACACAATATCAGGAAACATGGCCTATCCAAATGGCTGCACATATTCTGGGGGGACACAGTTCAATCCATGGCACAAATCATGGTAAGAAAGTTGGGAGAACAAACTGTAGGGTAATATCTTGCTTTTGTGTAAAGAAAACACACCCATAGAAGACCCAAAAACAGGAAAACAAAGTTATCAAGAGAGGATAGAAACCAGAATAAAGAAGAGGCCACACAGAGTAGCTTGTATGAGCTCAGCTGTTCCTTTGAAAACAACTACAAAGAATGGATAGAAAAGAGAAGAAAAGAAACTCTTTGAAAGCATCAACAACCAGTGCATCCGGGACATGAATGCCGAAGGTCCAGGATAGAATTGAAGTATACTAAGGTGCACTCTTCTTAATGTCTCTGCTTTTTCCTCAGCACTTGCAGATTTGAAGCACCAGGGAGAGGCGACTCGTAGCTGGACAGACAGATGAGAGACAGGGCCAGCCCAATTTCTGGGATTTGGGGGCCATGGTTCCAGAGTGGAGGGAACTGTAGAAATGTGAACCTAAAACTCTTCATGCTGTTTCCCTTAGGATCTGACATAGAACACGGGTAAAGTGTGAAGCTAAGACAGCACATGGATAGCAGCAGCATCTTTGATAAAGATGATAAAGATGAAATAAAGATTTTGACACTCTGACAATGCTAGAGAGACAGAGGCAGAGACTTGGGGTACCCAAAGGTGGGATGTCTGTGAAGCATATACTTTCAGTTAAATCCCAGAAGGGGTAGACCCCAGGAGTAAGTGCCATTCCCTGAGTTTAAGGCAAGTTGGAAATAGATATCAGAAACCCGTCTCTACCATTGTGAGCCTATCGGAAGAACTCTGAGTCTTCTGCGTTACTGCTGTTGCTTGTTACCACCCTGCTGAGTCCAGTTCAAGATGACCTTCTGTGTAACCGAATGAAACATTGCCTGGTCCTGTGCCCACCACTTCCCATCTGTCCATTGGACATGCTGTGGTTGCATGCTGCTACAGTGTTGAAAGCTGCAGAGCCACCAGGATTTCAAAGTATCAGTAGGGTCACCATGGTTGACATGTTTCGGCAGAGTGTTCAGACTTAGGGGAGGAAGAAAGGCTTGGCTATCTACATCTGAAATTTAGCTAAAGAAATCCTGAATCCTCTATAGAAGGTATGATAATATTGTCTAGAGCCTCTGCAGTTTCCATGTGCTGCATGTGTTATTTGAGAGATTAGCACATCTCAAAGTGTATCAAAAAACAGGAACAAATGATGAAAGCCAAGATTAAAAAAAAAAAAAAAAAAAACACTGTAGAAAAAGATGCTTCAATGATCCAGGCACTAAAATTATTTGATAAAGCACAAAACCAAAGACACTTGCACTGAGTCAATTCCAACTCATAACAACCTTATAGGACAGAGTAGAACTGCCCCATAGGGTTTCCAAGGAGCACCTGGTGGATTCGAACTGCTGACCTTTCAATTAGCAGACGTAGCATGTAACCATTATGCCACTGGGGTTTCCAAAATTTGTTGATAAGATCTTCAGATTTCCTATGATGAATTTCATCAAGAGAATGGAAGAAAAAGATGGAGAGTTTCACAGGAGAAAGAGAGTGTATTTTAAAAGAACGAAATGGAAATTCTGGTACTGAAAAATGTAATAAAACGATATATGTATGCAATGTTCTTGTTTTTAAGTGCTGCCACTTTGATTTTGGCTCAGAGTGACTCCACATAGGCTCCTCCACAGGGTTTTCTAGTCTGTCATCTTTATGGGGATAGATTGCCAGGCCTTTTCTCCTGCAGAGCTGCTAGGTGAGTTTGAACTGACAACCTGTGGGTTAGCAGCCAAGCAGTAATAGATGAGTTTAACAGATGATTCAGCACAGCTGAGGGAAAATTAGTTAAGGGAAAGGTCAATAGAAAATATTCAAACTGGAGTTCAGACAGGGAAAAAGGATGAGACATACAGAAAAGGCCGTAAGGGGTATATGAGATGTGGTGAAGAGGTGTATATGTGACTGGAGTCTACATTGAATCAATTCATTTGTGTGAAGTTCATAAATTAGTAAAACCACTTGCTGGTGGGAGGAGCTAGAGAAATGGTGTCCTCAGGTTGAGCTGTATTGACTGGAAGATGACAGGGGGAGGCCTCTGGAGTGCTATGTAGTTTTCTGTTTTGGTCTGGCGGTGATTGTCTAGATACAGTCATTTATAAAAAAGTATTACATTTTATGCTTAATATTGTGTTCTTTGTCATATGTACGTCACAATTTATTTAAAACTTTTTAAGAAGTAAAGGAATTTGCTTCCCTGAATTGCATAAGAACTAATAAGAGAATTTATTAAAGTTTTAGCCAAGCCAGCCAAGTGCCTTTAAAGTTTTAGCAGATACTTTTTTTGAACTTATGTATCCCCAGTGCCAAATACAATGCCTAGCACAGAGTGTCTAATTAATATTTGATAAAATTACCATAAATGTATTCACTGCATTTCAGAATATTACACAACACACTTCTTGAAATGAAGGTAATTTTAGAGCAAACAAAAGAAAATATTGCTTGATAGAGAACCATAAACTTATGAAATTATTTGAGTCAGAGGTGACTCAGACTGTAAACAGATGGACAGAAAGTAGGATAATAGCATGCTATCCCCACATAATTATTATAGGGACATAAGATGCTGGTCAGGCAGCCCTGTTTGACCTGTCAAACATAATATAGCGGACAGTGGTAAGTCTCCATGGAGTCAGTTTGGTAGGACATTGGACTCAGTGGATCATTGGTTTGAGCTACCACATGTCTTACATTCTTAAAGGAGCCAGTATAGTCAATCATTATTTTAAAAGTCATCTTTAGAAATCAGTTGTGTCATTTATATTGACACAGTGGTTTTAAAAATCTTACAGGCTTACCTTTCTTTTTCTTCAAATAAGAAAACAAAATGCCAAGGAAGTTCCAGTATCTTAACCAGTGTCAAAGAGCGTTTGGATAACCATAACTGCTCAGGGGAGAACAGAAGTAGTCAAACTTGAATTTTAACATGTTTGTAGCCTGCCTGCAACCCATAGTACTTTTATACAACATCCACTGTCTTCAGAGTTCCTGAATACTGAAGCTTCGTCTTGCGCATGTACAATATTGGCACATTCATGGCACTTTTCTTGTTCTTCTGGACAGATACAGTTCTAGATCATGGCTGAGCATGAACGAAGCCCCCCAAAACATGGTTTTACTTCAAAACCAGCAAAAGGCAGCCCAAATTCTGTACACTTGAAAGCAGAAGAACCATGCGATTTGAGACAGATGCTTTCTTATTAGTTTATTGATCTAGATCAGAAATACTAGAGCACAGTAATGAATAAGCTCTAGCCCAAGAAGTTTACAACTAGGTGAAAGGGTGAAACAGATAGACCATTAAGCTCAATGAAATGCACTGGGTGCACAAAAAGTGAGGCAGAAGTTCACCTGAAGGGTATGGCATTAGACTGGAGCCTTGAAGGGTAAGGGGAGTTTTGATAGAGATGGTAGAAAACTTTTTTTGCTGTGTAGACAAAGCAGCAGGAGCAGAAATAAAAAGACAAGGACACAGGGAGAGTCCCGTTTTTCTGTAGGCTATCAAGCAGAGAGATAAGAGATGAATCTTTAAATGCTACTTTAAGAAATTTAAACAATACCAGCAGGGAGCTCTGGAGGCTTGTTTCAAGAGTGGCCATGACAATAAAATCATGTCCCCATATCAATCTGATATTGGCACTTGGCATTAGTTAGTATTAGAAGGAGGGGGACATAGGTCGTTGGGAGACTGGTTGAGAGGCTTTTATATTATTCTGAGAGAAACAGCACAGGGCCTGACCTGTAAATGACTGATGACATGTAAAGTGAGTGGCATTTGTGGAGCTTGGCTCTTAGCTACAGGGTCACCATGAGTTGAAATCCACTCAACAGCAGTGAGTTCTTATGTCCCCCCGCCCCTTTGGCTCTTGCCTTGGGGCCTATTCTGAGGATTTGTCTTCCTGGAGAACTCCTAGTTTTCACTGTAGATGAGTTCTGCCCATCATAGCCTACTTCTTGCAGGACCATAGCACAGAGATTCATTTAACTGCCATAATGTGTGCCAATATAGGAAAGGGTGTGATTTCTGGGGCACGCTTTCTGAAACACTCTCTCAGTGATGTCGCAATGCTTGGAGCTGCGCTACACTCCTTCATTTCATGAGGACCAGGCTAAGGCTGTCTCTAAAAGTACTTGTCCACGTCTGTGTTAAGCATTTAATGAAGCAAACCAAGCAGGACCCAAGAAAAACTGGTAGAAAACAAACATGGTGAAAATCCTGATGAATGACAACTTACCTTAAAGGAAGCAACCTCTTTCTATCCCATCTTGGGTGCCTTCTTTCCACTCTTGAACTACCTTAAGCTTGGAATGGGGGGCTTCTCCAAGAGAAAAACAGCCTTAAGGAACTGGCTAAGGAGAGCAGCAGGGCTCCTAGTAACAGAGTTCTAACAACTACATTTCCCCCATTCTCATTACTTGCTCCTTCTGCTGGCTGGTTTGAGTGTGTTGTCTGAACAAGCAAAACCTAAGAGGTGGGGTCTTCAGGGACCAGAAACCTGGGACTGAGGCCAAAGAAAGCCTAGTGGCAAGTATATTGTCAAATCTAAAGGCAACATTGTCAGCTAGTTACTAAGAAAGTAATGTTTCATAACAGGTAGTGAATCAAATAGCAGAGGCATCCTTTACTCACTCTGTTAGTTTGCAATGTGTAGATAGGATGCAGAGGCTTTTTGTTTTGTTTTATTTTTCAAAAATTATGTATCAGTCTTAGCAAGTCAGTTTCTCCTTTCTGTGCATATTTATCATATTAATAAGTGCCTTCAGAAGAACAGAAAATAAGGAGAAGATTTTTCACATGGAAAGGAAAACTAAGGCATTCCTTTGAGTTAAAAATGAGAGAAACCACAGATCCTTAATCTAATTAGTTTTGGAGACATATGTTCCATTTACCCTGACAGGTAGATTGACTTTCAAGGCCTATAGCTATCTCTCCTTTATTCCCATCAAGAAGAATCCATGCCAGGGAACATGAACCAGTACTAAGTTCAAATCACCCTAGTTAGCATTTGCACATTGTTGACACTTTCAGGGGAAGAAGCTTCTGAACTCCGCACCAAACCTAGCTTTACCCCCAAATTTTATCATCAGGTCTTGGGAGTCAGTAAATTATAATTAAATTCTAGATAACTGACTTACGTGACATCTATAATATATATCCCCTCATAACAGTGCTCACTGAGCACCTGTTGTGTTCTAAGAAATGTAATAAATGGTTTACATACAAACTGGGATACTCCAATCAACCCTCTAAAACAAATCTTTTGGCAAAGAGGGATTAAATGGGTTGGCCTAAGTCACACAGCTGGTAAGTGGCACAGTAGGACTAGAACTAAGTTGTAGCTACTACTAGAGCTCATCTTTTCAAGCCCTGTCACTAACCGCCATGATGAGCAAGGCACCCTCTAGAGCTGCTCCCCAAGTTCTGTAATAAACTAACCCAGTGTCGCTAGCTGTTATTCTTCAGTCGAGAAATTCAAGCCTAGTCCCAATAGAGCATTTTGCTTTTCATTGTCTTTCCTCTTCCACAATTATCTCTAGAGAAATAGGTTCTGAACAGCGTAACTTTTCCCATCTCCAAAGATAGTTTCATGTTCATTTTAAGAGAAGAATCTTTTAGCATACGTTTCTGTCATTTCAAATTAGTCAACTAGGCCCAAGGAGTTTTTTGTAACTCTTAACCACTCTAGTGCTCAAAATTTCATTTTCATCAAAGTACCGTATCTTAGAAATGGTTCATACATCAGTAATAGGGCATGTGGGGAAAACAACTCTGTTAATATCTCATTTTCAAAATGGCCCTAGGAGAGTGTGTTTGGAGAAAACCAGTTAAAGATGAGGGAGACACTGCAGGAAATGCTGTCTGCTCAGCTGTGGGGCTATGTATAAACCTGGACCTGTTTCCCTTCCCTGTGGGTAGGTCATACTCCATCAGGAAGGCCACATGGATGACGGACTCACACTGCAGAGATGTCAACGTGAGGAGTCCCAGGCTGCTCGAATCATCCGAAACACAACGGCCTTATTCAGTCAGTTTGTCAGGTAAGTTAACGCCTTCCTTTTTCTATCAGTTTCTGCTCTGTAGTCTTCCAATATTATTTTCTTTAATAGTATGAGTGGTATCAGGAAATAGTGAAATACCAGCAAAAGAATTTTACCAGCAAGAGCTTGGGATTGAAACATATTTCCCATACACGTGACCTCCTACTGTCTTCCCTCTGGGCCCAAGAAATCTGTGTTCCATTGGCTCTGCAGCTTGGTGTAATGAATACCCAAGGTCTTCTCGTGAAAATTAAGTTAAAAGAGCTGAAATGTTTTAATTCCCTTTTTTGTTACTTTGTGAAGAGCGGAGGAGAGGAGGAGAAGTAACCCAGTGTTATTAAATAGCATGCTATCTCTGCTATTTTAAAAAGCTTCTGTGTTATTCAGAATTGATGCTGTGGCTTGGATCAAATTAGATTTGCCTTGGACGCCTTTGGTTCCCCCAAGTATGGCTGGTTCTTAAGTGGGGAAAGTAATGGAACTGTCTGTTTGCATCATAATCCCAGCAGCCTAAGCGATGTTGGAAAAAAGGACTGTGGGGAACGGATTCTGTTGTGAACAGTGCAGTGTTCCAAGCCATTCTTTTCTGGTAGGAAAATCTCTCTAAAACCAAGAGGGTTTATATTGTATGTGTGAATTTGCATGAAATGAATTTATTTTTTAAAATATCTTTATATTTCTTGCTGTTGGGAGCACTGTGATCCAAGGGGTATGTGTTAGCTAGGATATAAGCTAAACTGCTGTTGCACTCCAGGGTAAGCTTTTATTTCTCTCATGAACAATTGTGTAGAGTAGGCAGGTAGCTGGGGAAGATCAGCAGCTCGGATAGGAGGGCTCCGGTTGCATCCGTCTTGTTGCTTTGTCACCTTGACATCCACGATCTTGAAGTGTGTAGTTGGGTGTATCAGCAATACACAGAACTTGAAAAAAATGCAGATTACTGGTTTCAGCCCAGATCTACTAAATCAGCTACCCTATAGGATCTGCTGTTGTCCATTGCTATCCAGATTGACTGCAACTCATGGTAACCCCATGTGTGCAGAGTAGGACTGTTTCATAGGGCTTTCAAGACTGTAACCTTTCAGAATGCATTGCCAGGCATTCCTTCTGAGGTGCCTGAGTGAATTCAAACCACCAACCTTTAAGCTAGTTGCTGAAGACTCAGCCATTCACACCACCCAGAAAACTGTTTTAATAGGCCCTCCATGTCATTGTGATGCATGCTAAAATTGAAGGACCACTGCCTGAGAGCTAGGAGCTCTGGTGGTACAGTGCTAACGAAAAGGCCAGTTTTTGAACCCACCAGCACCTCCACAGGAGAGAGATGTGTCGGTCTGCTTCTATAAAGATTATAGCTTTAGAAACTCAGTTGTAGTTCAACTCTGTCCTATAAAGTCTCTGGGAATCAGAATCAACTTGATGGCAGTAGATTTGGTTTGAGCTCTGGAGTTAAAATCTTAACTTTGCCATATGTTAAAGTCATCCAGGGAGCTTTGAACACCCTTGTATCCAGACTGTATGTCAAACCAGTTACATCAGAATCTTTGGGGCTAAGATACAGATAGCAATATTTTATTAATCCCCCTCAGGTTAAGTCTGGTATTCAGCCACAGTTGTGGATGACTGCCCTCCTGTGTTTTCTTCTCCTCATGGGCAGCAGTAATTTACTAACACCATGTCTGGGGTATGTCCCCAAGAAGGGAAAGAAGAAGGGAGTGAGGGGCAAGCAATTTGTTTTTTAAAAGACTGTGACTCAGAAGTGGCTGAGATCATTTTCTCTTGCATTCCTTTCCATTGGTTAAGATTGAGTTACATGGCCACACCTAGCAACAGGAAGACTGAGAAGGATAATCTCTGCCTGGTTGTGTTTCTGTCTAGTGTAACTCAGAGGGTTCTGCTTCACTAATTCGGAGCAACAGAGAGTAGATAATAAATGTTCCCGCCGCAGAAAGGAACTGAGGCCTGAAAATCAAGACTCCTTTATCTACTCTTGTCTTTATCACTGGTCACCAGTGATCCCTGTGCAAAATATTTTGTCTTTCCCTTTCCTCATTATGTGCAGAACCTGCTGTCTTTCTTCAGAGAAAGGCTATAAGAATGAACAATTTGGTGTAGATAGCAAAGGATGCCTGCATACAAACAAGTCTTTTCCTGTCACCTGGACTACCATCATAATCATAACCCTAGAGCTGGAGGGTTTTGTTTACCTGGCGTACAATTCTCTAAACCTCTATCCTTGGGTCTTTCGTGAAAATTGGTGGTCCCTGTCATCCAGGTACAGAAATTGATTGGGTAAGGATTAGAGACCTAAGTGTAAGGCCCATAATTCTTATCTGTGAAGTGTACATTTTTGTGACCTTGCATTAGGCACTGAACTATCTGATTAGATCATAATCCTTACAGCTGAAACAATGAAATATCGTACCAAAAGCAACAGCAGCAACAACAAAAGAATGAATAGGACATCATCAAAATCCAAAACTTTTTCCTTGAAGAACGCCATCAAGAAAGTGAAAAGACAGCCCACATAATGTGAGAAAATATTTACAAAGTAGATACCTAATAAGGAACTTGTATCTGGAAGACATTCAATTCAATTCATACATTCAATAAAGACAGAATAAACCAATTTTTTAAGTGTCTCATTTCCCAAAGAAAACATACCAATGGCCAATAAGCACTTGAAAGGATCCTCAATGCCATTAGGGAAATGTAAATCAAAACCACAGTGAGCTACTACTTCACACTTGCCAGGAACGCTGTCAACAGAAAAGCAGAAAATAGTATTGTATGTGTACACACAACACATTTTACTGATCAACGTTTGAGTTGTTTCCATCTGGAGCTATTGTGAATAATGCTACTATGAATATTAGTGTGGACTTCTTTGGACATATGTTTCTATTTCTCTTGGGCAGGTACCTAGAAGTGAAATTGCTAACTTGTATGTAAATTTATGTTGAACTTTTTAAGAAACTGAAAAACTGATTTCCAAATTGGATGCATCTTTCACATTCCCCTCTTAGAAATATATGCAAGTTCTGCTTTTGCCGCATCCTCATTTCCGTTTATTAAATTGCCTGACTTTTTTGATTGTAGCCATTCTAATGGATGTAAAGTGGTATCTCTGTGGTTTTAGTTAATATTTCTAAAATGACTAATAGTGTTGAGGATTGTTTCATGTGCTTACTAGTCATTCATATCTTCTTTCGTAAAATGTCTAATCAAGTCTTTTGACCATTTTTTAATTGGATTCTTGTCTTCCAGTTTGAGAGCTCATTGTTATCTTCTAATTACATGTTTTTGATGTGTGTGTTTTGTTTTGTTTTTTGGCAGAATTAATATTTACAAATATTTTCTCCTATTGTTATTGTTAGGTGTGGTCAAGTCAGTAGATAACAAAGGATGCCTGCATACAAACAAGTCTTTTCCTGTCACCTGAACTACCATCATAATCATAACCCTAGAGCTGGAGGGTTTTGTTTACCTAGCGTACAATTCTCTAAACCTCTATCCTTGGGTCTTTCGTGAAAATTGGTGGTCCCTGTCATCCAGGTACAGAAATTGATTGGGTAAGGATTAGAGACCTAAATGTAAGGCCCATTAGTGACCCTATGTACAACAGAACAAAATACTGCCAAGTTCGGCACCATGCCCACAATCATTTTTATGCCTTGAGCCCGCTGTCTCAGCCACTGTGTCAGTCCATGTTGTTGAGGGCCTTCTTTTTTTCACTGACCCTCTGCTTTACCAAGCATGATGTCCTTCTCCAGCGTTGATCCGTCTTGACAATATGTCCAAAGTATGTAAGATGTAGTCTTGCCATCTTTGCTTCTAGGGAGCTTTCTGTTTGTATTTCTTCCAAGACAGATCTGTTTGTTCTTTTGGCAGTCCAGGGTACATTAAATATTCGTTTTCAGTACGACAGTTCAGAGGCATCAGTTCTTCTGTCTTCCATATTCATTGGCTGGATTTTGCATGCATGTGGTGTGATTGAAAATACCATGGCTTGGGTCAGGCACACCTTGGTCTTCAAGGTGACATCTTTGCTTTTCAGCACTTCTCCTAGTTTGTGACTTTTCTCATTTCTTGGTGATGTCTTTGAAGCACAAACATTTTTAATTTTGATGAAGTCCTATTTAACATTGTTTTGGGGTTATGCTTTTGATGGCATTGCTAAGAACACTTTGCCTAACCCATAGTCACAAAGAATTTCTTCTAAAAGTTCCATAATACTAGCTCTTAAGTTCAGGTCTGTGACCCATTTTAAATTATTTTTTTGTTGTTGGGAGGGAATGTTTTACATTCATCTTTTATTTCACATGAATGTCTGATTGCTCCAGCATAATGTGTTAGAAAGGCTGTCTTTTCCTTATCAAGTTGCCTGAACCTTTTTCTCAAAAGTTGAGTGACCATAAATTTAAAGATGTATTTTTGGACTTTTCAGTTCCGTTCCATTGATCTGTATGTCTGTCATAACATCAAGACAACACTGTTTTGATTATTATTGTTGTTGCTGTTAGTTGCTGTCAGGTCAGCTCAGACTAATGGTGACTTTATGTATAATAGAATCAAACGCTGCCCAGTCCTGTGCAGTCTTCATGACCTTTGATATGTTTGAACTCATGTTGTGGTTGTTGTATCAGTCCCTCTTGAGTTTCTGTCGTTTTTGCTGACCCTCTACCAAACATGATGTCTTTTTCAAGAGATTTGGCTTTCCTGATGACACTTCCAAAGTAAGTAAAATATAGTTTTGTTATCCTCACTTCTAAGAAGCGTTTAGTTTTATTTCTTCTAAGACTGATGTGTTCATTCTGCTAATCCATGGTAAATAACATTCTCTGCCAACACCACATTGAAAATGCATTAGTTCTTCTGTCTTCTCTTTTCACTGTCCAGTTTTCACATGTATATGAGACGTTTGAAAAGACCATTACCTGGGTCAGGCACACCTTTAGTCCTCTAAATGACGTCTCTGTTTTGTTGAATTTTAAAGAAGTCTTTTTCAGCAGATTTTCCCAGTGCAACAGGTCTTTTGATTTCTTGACTGCTGCTGCCAGGGGCATTTATTGTTAACCCTAATAGAATGAAATATTTGACAACTTCAGTTTTTTCACCATTTATTAGTATTTTGCTCATTGGTATAGTTTTGAAGGGCTTCCTTTATGTTGGGGTGTAATCATGCAGTTTTGTACATTCATCAGTAAGTGCTTCAAGTCATCTTCATTTTCAGGAAGCAAGGTTATGTCTTCTGTATATTACAGGTTGTTGATAAAGTCTTTCTAAGCACTATAGTAAATATTGAAATCAGGTAGAGTCCTTCAACTATACTTCTTCTCAAAACTATTCTTGCATTTATTTTATAAAGCCAGCCAAGCCAAGTGCCGTCGAGTCGGATGCGACTCATGGCGACCCTAGAGGCCAGGGTAGAACTGACCTCCATTCTGTTTGATGTTAATATAAATAGAATTTTCTTATTTTTATTTTCAAATTGTTCGTTTTTGGTGGGCAGAAATGCTGATATATGGGAATTGATTATTTTTACATATTGAGCTTGTATCCTGTGACCCAGTTGAAACTGCTAATTAGTTCTAGTGGTTTTGTATGTGTATATAGGTTCCTTAGACTTATCTATGTACACAGTCATGTCATATATGACTAGAGTTTCACTTCTTCCTTTCAAATAGCCAGCCAAAGCCAAGTGCCGTCGAGTCGGATCTGACTCATGGTGACCCTAGAGGCGACAGTAGAACTGCCTTCTAGAGTATTCAAGGAGTGTCTGATGGATTTGAACTGCTGACTTTTATAGGACACACTTTTTTTCCTCCCTCCCTTTCTTCCTTCCTTCATTCCTCCCTTCTTCCCTTCTGTCCCTTCTTTCCTTCCTTCCATGTAGTTATACTGGCTGGAGCCTCCAAAACAGTATGGAATAGAAATGGTGAGAGCAGACTTCTTTATCTGGTTTCTGATGTTAGGAGTGAATCACTCTCTTTCACAATTATGTATGATATTAGTTGTAAGGTTCTTATCAATTTGAAGACATTCCTTCTAAGTCTGTTGAAAGCTTTTCTCTTCAGCAGGTGCAGGATTTTGTCAAATACTTTTTTCTGTAGCTATTGAAGTGATCATGGGTTTCTTCACTGTTAATATGTTTTTTACATGGTGGAAAATGGCATATTGTAATCACTACTTTCATTGAATTGTCTTATTTTGTTATTTTTTCTATACTCCTCTTGTCTTTTTTTGTTCCTCTTTTACTACCTTCTTTATTGTTAAATATATATCTATATTTAACTTTAAATTCTGCATTGTTTTCAACTGCTTTTTTGAGTTATTTTCTTAAAGATTGCCCTGAAGAACTCAATATGCATTCAGTTTGAAACAACTGACTTTAAACCGGTACTAACTTAACAAATGAAAACATCTCTCCCTCCTTTGTGGTGACATTGTCATGTATATTACATTTTAATGTTGTAATTGCAACAATACAATTTTAATTATTATCTTATGCAGTTATCTTAAAATTACAAGAAGAAAAGAGACAGTATATATTTAATGTCTTTTATTCTTACATAATTACCTTTACCAGTAGTCTTTATTTCTTCTCTAGATTCAAGTTACTTTCTCGTTACTTTCTTTCAGCCTGAAGGACTTTCTTTCATAATTCTTGTAAGGCAAGCCTGTCCAGCAACAAATTCTTTCTATTTTTATGTTGGAATATCTTTTATCTCACCTTTATTTTTTAAGGAATGATTTAGCTGGATGCAAGATTCTTCCTTGACACTGACTCTTCATCTATTTGAATATTGCATCCCATCACCCTATGGCATATATTGTTTCCAATGGAAGTCAACTGTTAATCTTATGGAGGTTCTCATACATGATAAATTGTTTTCGTTTTATTACTTTCAAAATATTCTCTTCAGCTTTGGCTTTTAACAGTTTGACTACAGTGTGTCTTGGTGCCAGTCATTTTGTGTATCTTACTTGGGACTTACTGAACTTTTAAACATGTATACTAATGTTTTTCATCAGTTTGGGGGAGTTTTCAGCTGTTGTTTCATCATATATTTTTTTATTCTTTTTAAGACTCCCATTACATATATGTTGGCATGTTTGTTGGTACACTGCAGGCCTCTGAGGCTCTGTTTATTTTTCTTTATCGTTTTTCTGTTCTTAGATTGGATAAACTGTACTGATTTGTCTTCAAATTCACAATCCCTTCCTTCTGCCACATTACATTCTTCTGTTAGACACCTTTAATGTTTCATTTGCTTTTTGTGTTGTCCATTAGAGTTATTTTTCAAGTCTAGGATTTCCATTTGGTTCTTGAATCTTCTATTGGTACTGTGTCTGATGAGTCATTGTTATTATAAACTAAAAAAGGAAAAAGAAACCCACTGCTAATCAAGTCAATTCTGACTTACAGATGTACTTTCCCATAATTCCTTAAATGTAGTTGTCTTTGATTATTTTAATATATTTTATAATAGCTAATTTGAAGTTGTGTTTTGCTAAATCCAACACTACTCTGTCCAAGACAGCTGAAACTCTTTTTTCCCTGAGTATGGGTCACATTATTTTTTATTTTATTTTGAAAACTTGACCTTTTAAATAGTACATTATAACAACACCCCACAGGTGTTCTTGTTCTTGCTGGATTTTTGTAATTGCTTCTTTAGTAACTTTCCTAGACTGATTCTGTCTTACTTGTGGTGTGCTGCTGCTGATGCTTCTGTTCCTTTTTTTTTTTTTTTTTTGCCCCTAGTTGCCCCAAATCTGCACAGTTTAGTGGTCAGTCATGTTTAGTCAGTGGGTATGCTTTAACACCTTGAAACAGTAAGAGTTCTACCCTTTGCTGATAGACCTCTGTGTGAGTTGGATAGCATGTTCAAAGTTCAGGCAGTGTATAAGTCTGTCCGGGATTTTACCTAATTACACAGGCCTCACGTTCAGCCAGAGATGAATAGATAGGGAGGGCCTTCTCTGATCATTCCTGAGCATGTGTGAATATTGTACATGGTCTTCCCTACCTTGTAGAAATTTCTTTACCATGAAACTGTGTTGGGGAGGAGATGGGAACAGCTTCAGATTGAAACAGCATAGACTCTTACTATTCTTACAAAGGTTTGGTATTTTTTTTTATTTTCATCTTTTCATTGTTGGTTTTGTATTCGCTGACACTTCATGTTGTTTTGTTTTGTTTTGTTTTTTTACTTTGATGTATAAGATTGTTAATGTCATTTAATATTGACCCCATTTTTCTAAATTTAAACCTGCCTTTAATTTCTTTGTATCTCCTTGACTTTTTCTCTGTGTGGAGGATCTATGCCTACACCATTTTTTTAGTCTTTCTTTTTTTGTTGTAATGCTATCATCTTTTACATAGACATCTTTGTTTCCTGTTTTCAGTGTTTTTAATTTATCTTTGTAATTTCCTTATGAGGATTGATATCTGATTGCTCTGTTTTGCATCCTAGTCTTGACTTACTGTCTGATTGTTTTGTTATTATTCTAACTGAAGGACTCCTTTTAGTATGTCTTAAAATTTTGTTTTGATTTTTGCAAATCCCTTGAATTTCTTTTTATCTAGAAATGTCCTAACTTTCCTTTCATATTTGGAAGACAGTTTAGCTGAATATATAGTTTGTGACTGAGAGTTTTTTTCTCTTCAAGGCTTTGTGTACAAGGACTGCTAATTAAGTTTGCGAACTCATCCTAAAGAAAGTGCTACGTACCTCATTGCTGAATATCACTATGATCACCTTGGAAGTACTCCCTGGGGGAAACTATGCACCAATGCCAGCACCTACTCCACCCTTCAAAGCAATTTCGGAACTCTTTTTCTGGGATGGCCATCAGAGCTGTCGTCATATTACCCCTGGTGTCCTAAATGTCATCAAAATGTCTTCTTTTCAATATTTTCTTTATCCTTGGGTAAAGAAAAGAGTCATTGGAGGCCAGATCAGGTGAGTGGGGAGGGTGTTCCAATATAGTTATTTGTTTACGGGCTAAAAGCTCCCTCACGAACAAGTATACAGTTAAATTTGTGAACTTACCACTGTGCTACCATATGCAATGGCCATTCAAGAAAGCCTTCCAAAATTGCTTTGAAGAGTGGACAAGGCATTGACGTTGGTGCATAGCTTCCCAAGGGGAGTGCAGTGATATTCAGCAACGAGGTATGTAGTGCTTAGAACAACTAAGTTTAATTGTCAGACTTTGTATGCCACCTCCATCCCTCCTTACTTGCATAGTTTCTGCTGAATAGTACAAGCTTAGTCTTACTGACTCTACTTTGTAGGTTATTTTTCATTTATCCTTAGCCACTTTTAAAGTGCTCTCCTTTAGTTTTAGTGAGTTTGATTGAAGTTTTTTTTGAAATATACCTTGTGTGGAGTTCAGTGAGCATCTTGAATAGATATCTTCTCATCTTTCATAATATCAAGGAAGTTTTCTGTCAACAAATCTTCCACAGTTTTATCTTTATTTTCTGTTATCCCTCCGTGTTGTAATACTCTAGTCATTCATATTATTCCTCTTGATAGACTCCCACGTAACTCTTAGTGTTTCTTCATTTTTTTAAAATTCTTTATCTGATTTTCCCTCAAATATGTAGGTGTCAATTTACCTTTCAGTCTCACTAATTCTGCATTCCATTGCCTCAATTCTGTTCCTTTAACTTTCTATTGAGTTGTCTAATTCTGTAACTTTATTATTAATCTGCTGAATTTCTGACTGCTGTCACTCAAGGATTTCTTACAGCCTGTTCAGTTTATCATTATACTGTCATGTTTTGTGTGATCTCCTTCCTGATCGCTTGAAGTGTTCTGAATATTAAACTTTCATATTCTACCTCTGATAATTAAAGGATGTTCTCTTCTTCTGGAAAATTACTTGATTCTTTGTTTGGGGAGCTCCCTGAAACCATCATGGCCTACTTCTTTAAGCGATTTGATATTGATTGTTGTCTCCAAGCATTCAGTAACTTGTTGTATTTATTTATGTTTCCTTACTGTATTCTGACTTCTTTGTTTTGTTCTGCAGTGCCCAAATAGGCTGGTCATGTGAGCTAGTTTAATTGTTGGTTCTGTCACCAGGTGGTTAGAGCTGGTATTAGGCAAATGGGCTCAGGAGTCTGTTTACACTTCTTATATGCATTCAGCTGAGGTACCTAGGTAGTCAGCAAGTGTGTGTTACAGGCTTTTTCCTACAGTCCTAGGTGGGCAGTGGTGATTGGTATAGGCACAGGTAAGTGGCTGCCTGCATTGAGAAAGGGAGGGGGCTGAAAGTTGTCTGTGAGTGCCTATAAGGAAGGCTTGTCACTGCTCCTTAGTGCATGTAAATAGATAGCTGTCACTGCAGGGCAGTGGACACATTGGCTGTTGTATGCAGTGCAGAAAGGCTTTCAGGGTCCATAGATCCATTGTGCCTGGGTCTAGGTAAAGGACCAGTTTCTACACTGAGTTCCCAGCCTAGAGGAGCCAGTAGATTTTTTCCCCCCACTTGTTAAATTGTTCCCCGCCACCATGCCTCAGGGAATGGCTCAGGGCGTGCATAAGAGGTCCTATTTCCGGCCCAAGTAGTGAGTCAGAATAGAGTCCAGTGCAGTGCAGAGAACAGAGAGGCAGCACTGGGAAAAGGGAGAAAAGCTGAGCCCAAAGGAAAGTTTTAGATATAAACAGGTCAGGTTAGACAGAAGCCACTTAGCTTTTGATGATCAAATGCCATTTTTCACTGTTTCTGGAGGCACGAGTGAGGTCTCCACCACTCAGTCTCTCCCCCTGAGGAAGACACTGTCTTAGCACCACCAATTTGCTCACCAAACTTGCTGCCACATATCCTCCTGCAAGGCATTGATTCCTGCTGAGTGAGGTCTAGCCAGTCCTCTTCTCAACCTACTCTCCTCTCTTGTTGGTCAGCCTGACTTCCCGACTTCCCATCTTCTCCTTTGATGTTCAGGGCTCCAAGAATGTCATGTATCATCAATTCATTGGAGTTTTTTGGATTTTTTTGTTAGAGGAATCACACGAAGCATCTTACTGCTCTGCCATCTTAACTACAACTTGATCATTTTGTTAAAGTAAATATTTAATAATGTGTTACCTGTGATCAATTTTCGGAGTCCTAAAGTGTCTTTAAATATATATATATTATTTTTAGGGGGGAGGGGGAAGATAGGGGATTTACTGCGCTCCTTAGCTGTTTTAGAGATTTCATCATCAGTGGGAAAATTCTTGATTCTTCCAGCCTCAGAATATTTTAGAATAAACAAAGACTAATGAAAACTAAATAAGTATGACAGAGGTGAGGGCTGCAAAAGCCATAATACTTGGATTTTGCAACAACTGGGATATGAAGGGTGAAAAATAAAAATAGATTCTTCTCTCCCATCTCATTTGAGAAGCCAAGAGTACATGCTATATACAAATGGAAACCAGAAGCAATGGATGTCCTTCTGGAAGAGCAAATTAAGGTTAAAGGAATACAGAAGGCACAAGAAAGAGAAGTGAAGAAGGACAAGTTAATGCTTCTTGTGCTGTCTCATCATCCTCTGTACAGTTGCTGGGAACTGTCCAATGGGACAAATGAAGAAAGTGATAGATCAAGGAATCAAAGAAACCTTGCTGAAGAAAAGAAATGCAGCAGCCCTCTAAGTTTAACCTTATGTTCAGCATATAAATAAAGGGTTATAGAAACAACATGTAAGTAAGGGATTACAATACATATTAAGAATCATCTGGAATATTACTTGAATGTAACAAAGATTCTTGGCAAAGGTACAGAATGTAGTGGACCACTAGCTATAAGGAGTGGAAGAAGGTAGGAGATAAGTACCAATAATAGTTCTAATTTGACACATTCTCTTGTCCCTGTCCATCTGAGTCTGATCCCAAAGGTTCTAGAGTTAAAATGTAAGCAACTTAAGGTGTTCGGTGCCATAGCTGTTTCCACTGCTGCTTCCATTGCTGGGCATGTGATTTGTGGTCTGTTTTGAAGGAACAAGATATTCTCCCTCAGTCTGGCAGAGGATTGTTGTATTAACAGTGCTTCTACAAAGCAAAAGGTGAGTGATTGAGCAGTGATAACCCACAGGACAAAAGATCAGAACCAAAATAGACAACAAAATTTCAGAAATTAACAACTCAGTAGAAGGCTTTAGGAGTGAATTTGAAGCACAGAAGACAGAATCGGTGAGACTGAAGACAAAGCCATGGAAACCACTTGCTTGAGGAAAAATCAGAGAAAAGAATGAATAAAACCTAACAATTACATAGAAAACAATCAAGGTAAAATACATGCATGTGATCAGAGTTCAGAATAGGGGATAAAAAATAAAACAAAGAAGAAATTGCTGAAGATTTCCTGGCAGAAAACTTAACAATATCATGAAAGCTAAAAAGTCACCTATACGAGAAGCTCAGCGAACCTCGTATAGACAAAGGAAAGTCACCAAGACATTTCTTAATCACACATACCAAAACTACGGAAAAAGAAAGAATCTTGAGAGCAGAGTGAAATAATTGTAAAGCCAAGTGCCATCGAGTTGGATCCAACTCAAATTATAAAGTGACTTCTAAATGAGAAACTGTCCCAGCCGAAACCCCTCTGCCCGCAAAGGAGAAGACCGAGACACCACTCCGTCAGGAGACAGGAAACAGAACCCTTTATTTCCTATTTCAGTTGCTTATATAGTAGCAGGGAAATGACATTGATTGGGTAATGATTGTCCAATGGGTGTTGTTCTTACTCTGTTGCTAGGCAGGCAATGCCTCAGCGGTGGTGCAAAACAAGGGCGCGGTTCTTCCTGCCAGCGCCATCTTTATGGCGCAGTTTCTTTTCGCTCCCGACATCTCCCCCTTTTGTTTTTTCTAAATCAGCAATAGGCGCCTGTCTTGGGTCGTTCTCCGCCAAGCAAGGGTTTACCCGTCATTGGCGACCCACACGCAATGTTGCTCGTGGGGTCCCTGTCTTAGGTTACTCCATGCTTCGAGAAAGTTGCCCGTCACTGGCTGCCCTCAAGCATTGATAGCCAGATCTGACCACCCTCTGAGTCGTCTGCCACTTGGGCAAAAGCTTGAACCAAAAGGTTATATCGCACTGCATCTCGCCGCCTCCATTTGCATATCAGCCAAAGGAGACAGGCGATTAAGGCAACAAGAACAATGGCAAGTGGGCCGGTGCCAGCCCAATGCTGCAGGAAATCGACTGCTTTTTGGAGCCACTGGCGCAGGGAGCGGGCCATCCTTGGGTCGACCCGGGTAGAGTTGACTCGTGTGATTTCTACCCGTAATTGCTTCAGGAGATTGTCCATTTCTTAGGACCAATTGCCTGCAAGTTGTGCAGAGAGCCTTCGAGACATGTTCGCGGCCCGAGAAATATTGTCAAAACGCACCGAAGTAACACATAAGCTAGGGAGACGCCATGCACACCCCAATTGTGATATCTGTACTAAAGAGTCCACCTGTTCTTGCACCAGGTCTATACGGTGGTTCAAAATGTGAATGGCTCCAAGCATTTCACCATTCACCGCCAACTGTGTCTGTAAGGCGGTTGCAGTGCTTTCCGCCATATTATTGACCACAGCCGCGGTCTCAATGTTCTGGGTAAGAGCTACAGCCGCCGTGGCGGCCGCAGCCACAGATGCAGTAACGGCGGCGACGATCGCCGCAGTTAGGCCGAAATCTCGCTTAGATCTCCACAGTTCCTCGGGTGACGGGGACTTCATAGGCCAGGGGACATATCTTGGTAGCCTGGTCACCAGTGCTGTGGGAAAGATAGTTGCATTCCAGCAAAGAGAGTAAAAGCAGGTGGCATTACAACAAGCGATGGAGGAATTTGCTATTGAATCATTATATAGTAAGAACATAAAAGGGGGCTGAACACACATGGGAGTCGGGGAAAAGGTAATGTTTTGGGAGGAGGAGATCTCCTGTATCATATTTTCAAAAACTTCTGTACGGTTCCATTGGACACTGGCGTTTTTGATGATTCCACCCGTGATCATAGTCATCACTAAAATATCTATGCAGCTGCCATTGACTCCACAGAGAAGCCAGACGTCAAAGGGGTTGGTGGGCGAAGCCTGAGTGGGGCTTTGCCAGGTATAGTTGTACCCAGAAAACGTCTGATTCGCCATAGTCCCAATATATGGGGAAAAGGTGAAGTAGGGTTTCACCGCCCACTGTGGGCGATGACTTTGACAACCTGTCCATAAATGTGGCCAATCTCGGGTACTTTTGCAATATGGGGCCCAGCGAGGCTGTGAAGGCGGGTTAGTGCCATTCTTAGAAATCATAAGGGGAATGCGACCCTGCAAGAGGGTGCCGTTGGCGGTGCTATGTCTTGGCGTGTCGAACCACCCTGCTGACATGTTATACAAGGTGACACAAGAGGTGTCGTCGGGTGCCAAGTCTGACAAATTATGAGATACTATAAAGCAGAGGAGGCCTCGCAGAGAGATATTAACAGGGCGAGGCTCTGGGCTTATCGTAGAGTCTGATCCAATGGCAGGAAGTTGCATGGAGTCATTTGTGGTAAAAAACCGAGGCATAATTTGGGAGGTATGATGGACAGGGATCGGCAGGGGCAGGGTGTCTATGAGCCCCCAGTACTCATCCTTCTCCGTCATCTCCTCCGCTCTCCGTAGGGGGATTAGCAACAGTGCGAGAAGGTACAGCCGTGGACTCATCCTGGACGGTCCGGGTGAGGCGTTCCAGGATCCACAAAGGGCAGTCAGCGTCCTGTGGGAAGATACAGACTGCCCCTCGGGTGACAGTTATAACGGGGGCGGGACCATGCCATTTTCCCGAGATAGCATCTTTCCACATCACTGAGCGGGATTGGTGCGCCCCTGTTCCACAGTGGCGCTCCGCTGCCGATCGCCCCTCTTGGTCGAGTGAAAGAAAATTTAAGGTAAAAAGAGCTAAGGCCAGTCTGTTGTGTGGAGTATGTCCCTCACCAATTCCCCCTTTTTGTTTTTGTAAACAAGATTTTAGGGTGTGATGGGCTCTTTCTACTATACCCTGGCCCTGGGGATTGTAAGGTATGCCGTGAGTGCAATGAATGCGCATGGTGGTTAGGAAAGTTTTAAAGGAGTGACTGGTATAAGCAGGACCATTGTCTGTCTTAATACTCAAGGGGGCACCCCATGCTGCCCAGGCAGCGAGACAGTGGGAGATAACATGTCGAGCAGTTTCTCCCACATGGGCACTGGCAAAAATTACTCCAGAAAAGGTATCTACAGAAACATGTACATATTTTAGCCTGCCAAATTCGGCAACGTGAGTAACGTCCATTTGCCAAAGGTGGCATGGACGAAGACCTCGCGGATTGACACCCAGTTGCGGGGCTGGGATGTGTGGGGCACAGGCAGTACAATTACGAACAATATTGCGGGCGGCCGCTCTGGAGATCCCAAAATGGTGAACAAGAGTCTTAGAGTTGACATGGAATTGTTTATGGAAAGTTAAGGCCTGCTCCAATGCGGATAGGATAATGGGCATGCGTGTTAAACGATCGGCGGCAGCATTACCTTCAGTTATTGGACCCGGAAGAGACTGGTGTGCTAGGTGCTGAGCAATAAAAAAGGGGTGATCGCGGGACAGAATAAGGTTCTGGATATTAGTGAACACAGGTGTTGCAGGGGAGGTAGAGCTTATCATACCTGCTGCTTCTAAACAGTTTACTGCATTCACAACATAGGCAGAGTCAGAAATTATATTAAGAGGGCAGTGGATTTGTTGGAAAACCAATTCAACCACTTTCAGCTCCACAATCTGTGCTGAGCAGTTTGGAAATAGGTAGCTTTGAGAGGATTGACCAGGAATGTAAATACTGCCCAAGCCAGAGCTGGAGCCATCGGTGAACACCAAAATGGCATCTGGTATCGGCTTTTTAGAGGTAATCTTTGGGAAAATAATTGGGTGCCGAGTGTGGAATTGCAGCAACGGGTCCTTGGGGTAATGGTTATCAATGACCCCAGCAAAGGAGCACAAGAGGACCGCCCAGTCATCAGAGGTGGCAGCCAGGGTTTGTATCTGAGCTTTGTCATATGGGGTGATTAATTTTGATGGGCTATGCCCTATGAATTGCACAGCTTCTGACAGCCCAATCAAAGCCAATCGAGCTACAGCACCGGGATACCATTCAATGCTGCGCTGGGTCGAAATGCGAGGGTGGACCCAGCGGAGGGGGCCACCCTGCCACAGCACCCCAGTGGGTTGGTTCACTGTAGCAAGAATGCATAATAAAAGGGGGAGTGTAGGGTCTCTACGGTTAAGCGAGGCCATGGGAAGAGCGACCTCGACTTTTTCTAGGGCCCTCCTCGCCTCGGGGGTCAACTCTCGAGGAGAGGACAGCCCCGAGTCACCTTTAAGAATGTCATAAAGAGGGGAAAGCTCAGAATTTGTGAGCGACAGGTATGGTCGAATCCACTGAATGTCCCCCAGGAGCTTCTGGAAATCATTAAGAGTATTGAGCTGGTCTTTCTGCAGTGTGATTTTTTGAGGTTGAATAGCGGTAGGTGAAATCTTAGATCCTAGGAAGTCGACGGTGCTGCCTCGCTGCACCTTTTCAGGGGCAATGTGGAGTCCCGCGCCAGCCATTGCCTCAGAGAGGGCTATAAAGCATTGTTCTAGGGGGTCAAGAGTAGCAGCGGCAAGGAGGACATCATCCATATAATGGATGCAGGTAACCTGGGGCCACTTTAGAAGTACTGGTTGTAAGACTTTAAAGACAAATAATTGACAGAGTGTAGGGCTGTTGGCCATGCCCTGTGGTAGTACTACCCATTCGTATCGCTGATCCGGGGTGGCGTGGTTTATAGATGGCAAGGTGAATGCAAAATGTGGTGAATCATCGGGATGTAATGGGATAGAGAAAAAACAATCTTTAATATCCAATACTATGATTTTCCATCTTTTGGGGATAGCCGCAAGGCTGGGTAGGCCACGCTGGATCGGACCCATCACTTCCATGGCTGCATTAACAGCACGGAGGTCCTGTAGCAATCTCCATTTTCCTGATCTTTTTCGGATTACAAAGATTGGCGTATTCCATGGGGAAGTCGAGGGTCGCAGATGGCCCTGAGCGACCTGTTCCCTGACTAAATGTTGGGCAGCCTCTAACTTTTCCATTGGAAGGGGCCACTGAGTCACCCACACCGGCTGCGTGGTAATCCAATTTATCTTTATTTGCTCAGTGGCCCTGACCGAAAACCCAGGCCCGTTCTGCCTTTATTGCCTTGCGTGTCAATCGGCCTGGGTATCCCTTGAAGTTTCTTACCTAAACCTCTCCCCGGCATGTAACCTGACTTTAACATGATTTGCTGGGCAACGTCCTGAGATGGACTTGTGGGTGCCTCTTCATTAGTGAGGCGGAGGCCCAGGCAGTTAAGGACCTCCCTTCCCCATAAGGTAATGGGGGTGTCAAGGACATATGGTTGGAAAGTTCCTTGATGTCCTTCGTCATCCGCCCAATGCAATTGCTGGGCACTCTTTTGAGGTGTAGAAGCATAGCCAATACCTCTTAACAAATCGGAGGAGGACTCTAAAGGCCAGGCTCTGGGCCAATCCTTCAGGGAGATAACACTTATGTCAGCTCCGGTGTCAAGCAGCCCTATCATGACATGCCCGTTCACTTTTAGAGTATGAACAGGGCGTTGTCCCAATTCAAGTGACAGCATGGCTAGCGTGTCTCCAGTTGACCTGAAACCCTGGGTCCCCCGAGAACGAGACTCGGCTGGGTATAAGGAATGCCAACTGGGAAGCACAAGTAATTGAGCAATCCGATCTCCCGGGGAGATGGCAGCAATACCCCCAGGCGATGAAATCATCCACACTTCGATGCCCTTGCGCTTATGGGGATTTATTGCGTTGCGGCACTCTTTTGTGCACTGCTCATAGACAAGCTGCTTCACTAGAGGCATGGCTGCGTGAGGGTCACCAAAAATCTTTGAAGCACTATCAATCATGCGAGCCACGAAGTCTGAAAATGGCTCATTGGGACCCTGAATGATTTTTGTTAAATTGCCAGTGGGCTCTCCCCGGTTAGGGAGGGATTTCCACGCACGGGTGCAGATCTGATTTATCTGATCATACACCTGAGGAGGATAACCGGTCTGAGCATTGACGAAATTACCATAGCCCATAAGCATGTCTACATTCCATGCCGGTTGGTTTATGGGAGGGCGAGCATTAGTGGCTGCTTGCTCTATAGCTAAATCCTGTGCCATGGACTTCCAATCTAGGAATTGTCCGGAACTAAGACACGTCCTTGCCAAGTGTTACCAGTCACTAGGAGTCATAGCAAGCTTATGCAGGCTCTCCAGCATCCCTTGAACAAAGGGGGCCGCTGTCCCATAAGTCTTAACTCCCTCTGCTATGCTTTTAACTACTTTCCAGTCCAGAAGCTCATGATAGCGTTGGCCTTGGGCATCCAGATACACCGGAAACGCACTGGGATGCTGGTCCCAGAGCTCCGGGAAACGGCTCCGGCCAAGCAAGGGCGGGGCCGTGGGATTGTATGGAGGGGGAACGACGTCAGTCTTCACCCCTCCCTCCGCGTCTTTCGACGCGGATGGAGGATCTAAGCTCATTTCCCGCAACCAGTGCGCTACACCTCCGGGATCGGGGGGCCCCGCGCTTCTAAAACCTCTCTCAGGAGAGTTTGGATGGTAATCTCCCAAATCATCGTCACTTTCACTTTCCCCCTCCTGACTAGCTTGCTCGCTCCCCTTCTGTGACGCCTCCTCCTGCACTTGCTCAAAAGCATCCTGACCCTTCATTAGCACCTTCTCAAAAATACCTGACTCATCCTCCAAGCAGTTAAGAATTAAAATCCAGATTCCCATAACCCCTGGAGAGAGACGACCCGCAGTATCTGCGCGAGTGAGGTCTCCTCCGAGCTTGTTCCAAGCAGACACCGTGAGGTGACCTGAGGCAAGGAACCACAGGGCGACCTCCTCCACAGCCTGCAAAAAGCCTTCCAAAGTGCGCTTCCTAATTTCTACATTTCTCTGCTTCATAAGAGCCCGCAGGGAGTCCAACAGCCGCTGACTAGAAGGCTGGTTCCCCATTGTGCCCTATTCCCCTAGCTTATGCTAGTCCCTGGTCTATGCCAGTCCCCGGTCTATACCGGCCCCTGGACAGTGCCAGCTCACCTTTCCGAGCGTCCCCGAGGTGAGGGTCGCTTCCGGTCCCTGTTCGGGCGCCAAGATGTCCCAGCCGAAACCCCTCTGCCCGCAAAGGAGAAGACCGAGACACCACTCCGTCAGGAGACAGGAAGCAGAACCCTTTATTTCCTATTTCAGTTGCTTATATAGTAGCAGGGAAATGACATTGATTGGGTAATGACTGTCCAATGGGTGTTGTTCTTACTCTGTTGCTAGGCAGGCAATGCCTCAGCGGTGGTGCAAAACAAGGGCGCGGTTCTTCTTGCCAGCGCCATCTTTATGGCGCAGTTTCTTTTCGCTCCCGACAAGAAACAATAAACCTAAGCTCTGATTACTTGGCAGAAACTATGCAGGCAAGAAGGCAATAGGATGACATGTATATAAAACCTTTGGGGAAAAAAGGTGTCACCAAAAATAATGTATCCTGCAAAGCTCTGTTTCAGATACAAGCACTGCCAATTAAGTTCATAAACTTATCCTAGAAAAGTGCTGCATGCCTCACTGCTGAATATCATTATGGTCATCTTCAAAGTACTCCCCTTGGTAAGCTATGCACTGATGCCAACACCTAGTCCACCCTTCAAAGCAATTTGGGAACCTTTTTTCTGGAATGGCCATCAGAGCTGTCATCATATTACTCTTAATGTCCTGAATGTCACCAGAATGTCTTCCTTTGAATATTTTCTTTATCCTTGGGTTAAAGAAAAAAGTCATTAGGAGTCAGATCAGGTGACTACAGAAGGTGTTCTAATACAATTACTTGTATTGACTAAAAACTTCCTCACAGACAACTATACAATTAAGTAAGCAAACTTGGCGCCATTTCCACTGTGTACCATGGCCATTCAAGAAAGCATTCCAAAATTGCTTTGAAGGGTGGACTAGGCACTGGGGTCAGTGCATAGTTTCCAAAAGGGAGTACTTTCAAGGTGGTTGTAGTGGTATTCATTTGTGAGGTATGTAACACTTAGAACAATTAAGTTTGTGGACCTCATAAACATTTCCAGATAAACAAAGATTAGAGAAGTTGGTAAAAATGAAACCAAATTTATCAGAAATGTTAAAGGGAGTTATTGGTTAGAGAACCAGTATCATCAGAAAATAGCCAGAGTCTAAGAAACAGGGCAACATCAACCAGATACCAACCTAGGCAAAAAGAACTTCATTGTCATCAAGTCATTTATGAATTATAGTGACCCTGTGGAAGAGAATAGAATGGTCACCCAGGTTTTCGAGAAGTGCTTGATGTATTGAACTTTGGAGCTTTGGGTTCACAGCCAAACTCTCAACCACTATGCCACGAGGTAAAGAACTCAGTAATAAAGCAAAGCTAGAAGACTGGAAACAGGGAAACAGAGACATCAATCTGTAAATGGCAATGATGTCATAACAACAAAAGGGGGAATAAATGGTGTAGGTATAGAACTTTCAAGTGGAAAGGAAGTCAAGATAATATCAAGTAATAAAAGACTAGTTTAAACTTAAGAAGGTAAGGGTAAATTTCAAGGTATCCACAAAAAAAAATTAACAAAGCTACTCATCATAATAAAAAAAGAAAAACAAAGTCTCAGTAAATGCAAAATATACACTAACAAAAGCAAAAGTCTACTAACAAAAAGAACTCAGTACAGAGAGTAAGAGGAACAAAGGAAATAATCAGCATCACCAAGGGGAAGGGGGAAAAGTCACTATGTGACAGTACTAAAATCACACCTATTGATAATTGCATGGAGTATAAGTGGCTTAAAACAACCTGTAAAGAGACCCCTTGACAGGATGGATAAAAAAGGACAACTCATCAATCTGCTGTCTTACAAGAGAGATACCTTAGACACAAACACAGAACTATATTAAAAATTTAATGATGGAAAAAATATATCAAACAAAACCCAAGGAAGGGCAGTAGTGGCTATACTAATTTCATATAAAACATTTTAAGGCAAAATCAGCCATAAAAGATAGCCAGGCAAGCCAAGTGCTGTCGAGTCGGATCCGACTCATGGCAACCCTAAGGAAGAATATTATATATTGATCAAAGGGACTATCCACCAAAAAGATGTAACTTAACAGCTATGCATCTAATGACAGGGGTCCAAAATATATAAATCAAACTCTGATAGCACTGAAAAGAGAAATGGACAGTTCCTAAATAATAGTCAAGTGTAACACACAACTCTCAGTAAAAGACAAGAACATCTAGAAAGAAACAGAAAAATCTAAGGGCTAAAATCAACCAAATTGACCTTATACACATATATGGAACTCTCGGCCCAACAGCAACAAATTACACATTCTTATACACAAAGAACATTCTCGAGTATAGACCACATTTTTTAGCTACAAAGTAATTCTCAGTAAAGTCCAGGATATTGAAATCGTTCTTTCTTATCACAACATCGTCAAAGCAGAAATCAATCACAGAAAGAGCAAGGTTAAAAAAAAAAAAGTACATTGAAATGGAATAACACCGTGCTTAAAAACAACTAGATAATAGAGGAAATCAAAGAGTGAATAAAAAAATTTCATAGAATCAAATGAGAATTAAAATACTACCAAATCCTTTGGGACACAGCAAAGGTGTTCCTCATAGGTCAATTTATAGCAAGAAATGTACACATCAAAAAAGGAGAGACCAAAATCAAATTATTACTAGTCCTACAACTCAAATAAAAGACAGTAAAAGAAGCCAATGGCCGTCCCAAACCCACTGCTGTCAAGTCAATTCCAACTTATAACAACCTTTTAGAACAGAGTAGAACTGCCCTGTAGTTTCCAAGGAGTGAAAAGAAAGAAAATAGTAAAGATTAAAGCAGAAATAAATGAAATCAAGAAGCAGAAAAAAAGAATTGACAAGACCAAAAGTTGGCTCTTTGAAAGGATATTGACAAAACATTAGCCAAAATAATAAAAAAGGAGAAGTTAGAACCGGAAAGACCATAGCAACTGTAGAGTATACTTACTAGTTTTTACTTAGGACACTGAAGCACAAGAGGCTTAGAGGCACTACAACTGTCACATGATTAATGGCAGTGAGAAGATTAAAACTTAGGTTTTCCAACCCCATTAGTGTTTATGCTACTCTATCAAGCCATAAAATTGCCTACAGACTGCAAATACTGAGGAAAAATGTAGTTACTACACCCCCCACCCCCTACTGATCTAGAAGTGCAAAGTAATGTCTGGTTGGGTTTTGTATTTCCAAGCCTTCCCCTCATGGCCTCATACCATTCTCTTTCCTTCTGTCTGTGTCCAGTGGTATACAGAAGGTCAGTCACAAACACTGAGCACCTACCTTGTGCCAGGTACTGTCAGAAATAGAGTCCACACCAATGAGAAATGCTTCTTGCCTGTAATAAGTTTACGACCCTGTGGTACTTTGCTGTCATTTTGTGTAGCCAGAATTTATACAAAATTGGAATTATTTTCACTAGACAGCTTGAGTGTTTTTTCAGAGTTTAAGATTTTGCTTTAAGCCTAGATGACAGCCTTTTCTTAGCATGCCTCCAGATTAATACATAGCAATAGTTAACTGACCAATTCCACTGTAAATGTTAAAAAGGGCTCATTAGAAGTTGACCACCAAGAAAGATCCCTGATGTTATTTACACATTAGACCAATTCTCAGTCACTCAAAACTTAACAGTATAGCCCATAACAGTCAGGACCTTTTCCTCCCCATTCTTCTTAGCCTTTGCCCTGGAGAGGCTCACCCGGGAGGATGCAAAGACGGAGGCTTACTTTGTTATCTGCAGAGATGTGATCTCTCTTTGATGAAGGAATTTAATTACAAGACTTTTTGAAAAACTCAGCAGCTGTTAACCCAAAGGTTGACAGTTTGAATCCCCCAGCTACTCCTTGGAAACCATATGGGGAAGTTTTGCTCTATCCTATAGGGTTGGTGTGAGTCAGAATCAACTGACCAGTAATGGATTTGGATTTTGGGGTTATATAGTAGAAGCCCTATAGGTCAGAGTAGAACTGCCCCATGGAGTTTCCGAGGAACATTCTGGCAGATTTGAACTGCCAACCTTTTGGTTAGCTGACACAGAACTTAATGACTACACCACCAGGATTTCCAGTAATAGAAAGGGAGAATAAGAGAGACATCTTTAGGACAAGAGGATCACAACAGAGAGGGAGAGATGCCATGATAGGTAACAGGGAGCAGGAAAGAAATGCTGAAAACTGTAGAACAGACACCTATGTGTAAAGATAGGGTGGTGAGAGATGGGAGTCAGACCGGGCCACACAGGGAAGGGAGGGTCAGAAAGAGACACAGACGTGGACAGTGAAGAAAGCATAGAGAATGGGGGAGGGAAAAGCAGGCATGTGCCTGCGAACACATAGAAACATTAAGAAAAACACACATGTAGTGAAATAAGAAAGATGCTCAACAAGAGACAAAAGACAGATGGAAAGAGGGATCCAGTAGCAGAAACTCTCCCAGGCTTACTACATTTGTTCCATTCCAAGAAGATGTGATGGTTCAAAAGAACTATGGGTTAATGAGGTTATTATTTTTAAAAAGAAAAAAGTGTGGCAGACATCCAGTGGTAAATGGCAAGGAAGCATCTGTTGCTGATTAAGTCACTGTCTTAATCACAGTTTAAATTCCTTCTTTGGAGAAAAGAGAAATAGAAATCCTCATTAAACATTTAGAGAAGGTCTGTTTGGTGCAAACTGCAGAAATCTCACAGCAACTTTAACGAGATAGGTTGTAAGGTACTTGAAAACAAGTGAGCTGAAAGGTGTCATTTCACTTTCTTTAGAAAAATTGCTGTAAAATAAAATTTGGGTATTCTTTTATGTGGCTCTCTTTTTTGACAAAGTTTGTTTTATAGCCACTGACACAGAAACTACCTTCAGTTTATCACTATACTGGCAGGAAATTTAGGAACTAGCACGTGGTAGAAGCTTGTTAGGACCCCTCCTGGAGGCCCTACACCTGAGCCATGATAATCTTGTGGTTTTTAGTGGAAACAACCGCACAGCTGCCCCTGTCACCCTGCCCATAGAAGAAGTCCTCCAGACACTACAGGACTTGATCGCCTACTTTCAGCCCCCAGAGGAGGAGCTGCAGCATGAAGACAAACAAAACAAGCTCCGCTCACTCAAAAACAGACAGAATCTTTTCAAGGAAGAGGTAAGTTTAAAAAAATAATTTTTAAATTGAGATTCTTTCTGTATCTGCTGCTAAAAATAGGTCCCCTATGGTTGCAATGTAGCTTTGTCTCTGTGCATCATGCATTTCTGAAAGAGACCTAGAAAATAAGGAAGAGAGGAAATTGGCAAGAAAAGGATAAAAAAGAGGCTGACCTTCTCTGTTAGCCACACCTGGTTAACATTAACAGTGGTTGGCACATTCACACCAGATTACATTTTAAAGCTTCACTGTTGTGTGTGTTGCCCAAAATCCATTTTCAACAAATCTCAGCCATTAGAGCATGACATTGGCTATGGTTCTCAATTTGGGGGAGACAACAGAATTACCTAGGGAGCCTCTTAACAAAACAAATGCCCAGGTCCCACTGCATGAGAAAAGGCTGAGAAGCTGGTTTCAAAAACACAGATAATGATAGGTCTTACATTAGGCTGTGAGCATGTAAGTCACTGAAGGAACAACTTGGATGTGGAGAACACCTGCTGGGGACTCAGGGGCTCTAGGTCCAAATTCTAGCTCCGTCTCTGGCTGTGTACTACCTTAGACAATTCACAGCTTTCTCTGGACTTGGATGTGGTGATTTGGTACCAATGTCACTATACTCTGTGTCCTAACCCCACCCTGCATGCCTGGGGACAATGACTCCTGGATGTTTCCAAAGTTAATGGGGTGGAACATGGAACCCTTCGTGTTCATTCTTCTGATCTGAGCACACTTTGGCTTGGAGAACGTTCTGTGTGTCATACAGGCTACTAAAACTCCATGGACCATCTCTCTTCTACACTTTAATAAAAGCTAAGCACAAACATTTCTGAGTAGCATAGAATTGTAAATAGCTGGGAAAGTAGCTGATAAACATCTTTTGGTTATGTGACGGCACTTGGCTTTGGCTGTCTTTAAATTCTACCCTTATTTTGGGAGAGGAGGGCAGCAAATATAGCTATCTTTTGTTTTTGAATAGAATCTTCTTTTTTCTTTTTTTAATTATGATTGAATGAAAACTGACATTCCCATATAAATTTGCATGCCCACCTACATGCAGTTCCCACTTCTCTCCCTGCCCGGTGACAGCACACTCTTCCTCTCTGCTCCATATGTGTCTTATCCTCCCAACAATCTCCTATCCCCTCCTCTCCAGCCACTTGTCATCCCTCAGTAAGAGGTCAGCAGGATGACATCCTATAGATGCACAGAACCATAAAGTGCACACATGATATGATCACTCTGTGTTGCCAAGTCCAGTCCATTCCTGTCCAGCGAGTTGACCTCCATTATGATTAATGGACAGGGGCAGCATCAGGGCCAGGGGCCATGCTCCCAGGGGAACGCCGAGGCTCATGGACCATCAATTGCGATCTTTAATATTTTTTTTTCTTAATAGAATTTCTTGATCTGATTTGAGATGTAAAGGAAAAATAGCTATTATATCCAGGGCTGTTACTTGGGTGAGTCAGAACCTTTTGGTGCCAGACAGAATGCAGACTTTTGTGAGACTCGTTCACACGCCTTCTTCCTCAATATGTCCTTGTATTGATCTAAACACTAAACACATGGGGGCAAACCTATCAGAAGACGTTGCTGACTCACTCCCAAGATGGGTGCTATTTCGGTCTCTGAGGCATGAGAGCACATAATTTGCCTTGGGGTGGGGGGGCTTGGAGGTAGCAACCAACTCACAGTGTGGAGGTCTGTATGTGTGTTAGTGTTATCGGCTTTCAGAGGTGAATGCTTTGGGGGTAGTGTTAGAGACCAAAAGGGCCACTGCTTTTTCCATCAGGAATTTTCACTTTTTACCCCACTCTCCTTCTCAGGGAATGTTAGCTCTTGTGTTAAACTGCATTGATCGCTTAAATATCTACAATAGCGTAGCACACTTTGCTGGGATTGCAAGGGAAGAGAGTGGCACAGCCTGGAAAGAAATTCTGAACCTTCTGTACAAATTGCTGGGTAAGTATACACACAGCCCTCCCCTGAGATTTCCAAGAGTGGTGTCTGCTGGATTTTCCTGTGAGGAACCAACGTTGCTATCCAGCCTTATGCTTTGGAGTCCTTTGGTTAACCCTTCAGTTCTAATCCGTCGTTAGTCTGTTAATGAGCAGCTGTTCCGATTTTCCAGACTTGGAGCACAGGGTCCGGGTTTGAAGTTGGAGGGAGGTCTGTTTGCCGTAAACACCTGTGAAGCCCTGAACAGTCACTGAAGCTCTCTGAGCCTTAATTTTCTTATCTTTAAAATGAAGGAACAAGACTAGGCCCTGTTTATGGTGCCTTCCAGTTCTAAAATCCTGCAGAGATGTCATGTCCACTCTGAAGGGGGCAGCTCTGATTCAGCGTTCTGCCTGTCAGCCTGTCATGATTCCCGCTGCTTTTATTTCACCTTGCTGAAAAGAAAATGGGGAATGGGAGGAAGAGAGTAGGAATGTGTCAGTTTCATCGTTTTTTTTCCACCACACACTGTGTCTCAGTGTCTTGGTGTCTGCTGTAACGGATGCCATCATGTAGGCCCAACCTACCAGGCTATGGGACGTGGGCAGCAAGGGGACAGTAACAGTACAAGAAGGCGGCCACCAGTAGGTGTGCAGATTCTGTAAAGACGGAGCCCTCTAGGGTTTTGCCCTGATGTGTGTGCCGCAGTTAAAGGAAACCTGTAGATAACTGAGCAGACTAGAAGGGAGTTCAAAGAAATCAGTCTGGAACCTTCTATGATATCATCAAAGATCATTGATTGCCATTGTACTAGGTGGCCTCTTAAAGTCTCTTTCAACTCTAATACTTTGTAATGATATGGCTCATGCTCTGTAGTGATGATTAAAATTATTGCTGACTTTATTGAGCTCTGTGTGTCAAGCAGAATAATGTATCTGTTTGATGTTCAGCAATGCTTTGAAATATATATACTATTGTTAGCTATGGCTGGTAACCAAAGTCAGCAGTTCAGATTAACCAGCTGCTCCTTGGAAATGTTGTGAGGCAGTTCTGCTGTGTTTTACAGCATCCCTATCAGTCAGAATTGACTAAACGGCAATGGGTTTGTTTGCTTTTTAAATATTGCTTTATCTTACTGATGAATAAACTGATGCACAGAAAGGCTTATAATTTGTCCAAGATCACAGTGTAGTAAATGGTAGAGCCATGGTTTGAGGCCAGCCAGTGAGCTTAACCATCTTGCTGCAACAAACCTGAAAACGCTTTTAGGAGTTCCGATAAAATTCCAGCCACTCTTGAATGCTGAGTAGACAGCAGAGTCCTGGAGAAGACCTTTCCTTACCCTACTTTCTCAGCCTCTGGCCTAGTCACTGCACCCTAACAGTATGAAGGGCAGGGTACTTGGAGGCCATGGATTTGTATGGACTATTCCAGAATCATACACACTGTTTTGCCATGTGGAACGTTACTCGTAGTAACCCTATAGAACACAGCAGAAGTGTCCCAGGAGGACCAGGTTTCCAAAGAGGACCTGGTAGATTGAGACAGCTATAACTGTTAACTACTATGCCACCACGGTTTCCTGCTTGATCTAGAGGGACAAAATTTTAATGACAACACATTCTCTCCCTCGCTTTGCAATATTATCTACCAGTTGTTTTCAGGTTATGACTAGGCATCAGAAAGAGATAGATGGCTGCTTAAAACAGATGATAGGCACCATCTCTGGTGTTTCCGATTCAGTAAATGTGGAATAAGAACCAAGAATTTGCACTTACAGCAAGTTTTCAGGTTATGCAGATGTTCCCGTTCCAGGTATCACAGTTTGAGAACCACTGTTCCCTACTGATGGGTTTTTAGATATTTGACAATTACAGTGCATATTTAGTGTAGCTTACTAGTTTAACGGGTCTTTCCAGCTGTGTTCACTTAAATGTAAATCTTTAGAAAGATTTAAGAGTGAGAGAGATTCTTAAGTCAGTAACCAAGCAGGTCTTACTTTCTTGCTTATTGCTGTCTGAATCAGTTTATTAATTTATGTCATTATTGTCTGTGTCCCCAACTCAAGTTTAAGTTTCACTAAGCAGGGAGTCTGCCTGTCTTCTTCTGTCTTATTCCCAGAAACTAGACAGGTGCGTGCCTGGCATATAGCAGATTCTCCAGAAATATTTGTTGAGTGAGTGAATGGATGCTGGATTTTTTTCTCCTCTAAAGATAGAAACAGCATCGTATCAAACAGTTTGGGAGGGGAAAACTGTCACTGAGTTGCTTTTAGCTGCCAAGCAGAGACAGTGTTTCACAGCCCCCCGATACTTAGGCCTGTCCCCCCGCCTCCTGCCCTGCATAAGCAGACGTTTTCTTCGTTTCAGCTGCTCTCATTCGTGGAAACAGAAACAACTGTGCTCAGTTCTCCAACAACCTTGACTGGCTCATCAGTAAATTGGACAGACTAGAATCTTCCTCAGGTAAGAACTGATAGGAAACATCTCACTGGAGACGATGAAGTATTCTTTTTTGCCCTTGCTGTAAGAAAAGAAAGCAGCATTAATTTTTAACAATTCTCTTTTCTGCCAGATTGCAACTGTTCCTCAAATATTACTTCAACCAAAGGAAATAATGTCCTGAAAAGCTCCCTGTGACTCACCCCTTCAGCTTTATTCAACAACTCTAACTCATGCTGTAACAGTCCTTCCTTTTCTGTGTCACTTTCACTTTGTCCCCGCATCTGCACTTTCTGGTTCCTGCATCGTACCACCTGTGCCTCCTCACCCTGCCTCCGTCCCACTGCTGCTTCTGCTCTTCTTCTCTGGGCTGCTAAGCCGTCTCTCAGAGTTGCACGCCTAACTAGGTTGTTTATAGGCAATACTGAAGGATGACTATGGACTGACCAAAACCTCACTCAGCTCCTGAATCACTCTTCACATCACTTTTATAGCCCTTCCTGAGAATTCAAAGAGAATTCACGCACAGACTGTGGTCATTGTTTGTGCGTGGCCAAGCTGCCGGGCTCAGCAGTTGGTGTCCTGGTGATGAGTGAACATGACAGCTGTGGGCCTCTCCAGGGGTGCTGAAAAGTGTGGACCCTTTTCTCCTAGCCTGGAGGTGGCAGGCATTCTAACAGACAGGCCAAAGTAAGGATTTCCCAAGGGCTGCTCACGTACACGTATGCCTTCATAACCCTGTCCCTTTAGTGCTCTTTCCCATTTGCTGGATTAAGTTAGAAGGTAATTTATGAAAACCTTGAGATAAGTGGAGTTAAATTTTATCTATAATGCTAATGAAGTTATTGGCCAACAAGGCCCTTGGGATTTTCATCGTGGTGTCATCCTGTATGTGCCAACCCCAGGGACCACCAGATAGTTTTTCTTAAACTTGCACTTAATACAGAAAATCATCCAGTGTGCCAAGAAATACTGGCAAAACCAAAAAGTCTTTCTTTAAGGAACTTAGAGTTAACTTGGTACAGCAGTGCGTCTAAAGTAAAAATGATTTCTGGAGTGCTTTCTGGCAAAAATTATTCCTCAAACAACACTTGGAAACTTTTCTAAATTACTTAAGTGACCTTCAGAACTTACAGAAGACCGTGTGCTTTTACACTCATTTTTAAATTAAGTGTTGTTTGATCAAAGTAATCATTCTATTTTACAGCTGCTCTTCTGCATTATGGAAACCCTGGTAATGTATGGTTAAATGCTACATTTACTAACCAAAAAGTTGGCGGTTCAAATCTACCAGGCACTCCTTGGAAACTATGGGGCAGCTCTACTCTAACCTATAGGGTCGCTATGAGTCAGAATCAACTCAATGGCAGTAATTTTTCTGCACTGTGACATGAGAAAGATTTTATTTTGGGAGAAGGAGATTGGTTAGTTCTAAGTTAAACTCACTCCTAAATTATAGACTGGTTGGCCCCCAGGTGCTCCTAAAGTCTACCGGAGATGCTTGTGTCTTTCTTCTGTCTGGAAATATTTAATAGATTCAAAGAACTGATGATGCTTCAGCCCCTCAGAATGGTCTCTTCCTTCTCAGGTGTCTAAATATGGTGAGTACTTCAGTTTACTTGGTGTCTAAATGACTTTTGTGGCATTTGTGTAGGTATCTTGGAAGTTTTGCACTGCATCTTGACCGAGAGCCCAGAAGCCTTAAATCTGATAGCGGAAGGCCACATCAAGTCCATCATTTCACTATTGGATAAGCACGGGAGGAATCACAAGGTGGGTATGAAAAGATGAGCCCAACAGTGATTGACTTTACACAATTGTCCTTTCCTTGCACTTAGCACTCATTTTGTGTGACTGAGAGACTGTTGGCTACTCTGTTTCTGGTCTTTGATAAATACTTTGGGACGCTGGGGTTCTGAAAGATGCATCTTTGGCCATGAGCACACTTCAAACCAGGCAGCTGCACTGGGTCATAATGGTCTCCCTCAGTTTCCACCCAGCTTCCCCAGCTCTGTAGTTAGTTCCTCCTGTATCAGCTCTGATTCACGGCAGCTGCATGCAGAGCAGAATGAAACACTGCACGGTCCCACACCTTCCTAGTGGTCACAGGCATGTTTTGAGGCCGTTGTTACCTTCCGACTTAGGGGGCCCACCTTTCAGCACTACATACAACATTCTCTTGTGATCCTTACAGTTTTCATTGGCCCATTGTCTGTGGCAGATCACCAGGTCTTTTCTCCTACTCTTAGTCTAGAAACTTGACTGAAGTCTAAAACCATTATTGACCCTCCTGTTGTTTGAAATACTGATAAGATAGCTTCCAGCATCGTAGCAACCTGCAAGCCATCACAGTAGGACAAACGGGCAAATGGGTGGTGGCCCCAGCCCCAGCTCAGCATCATTAGCTGTATACACACAGCTCACTGTGTGGATCACTTGGCCGGTTCTGGACAAGACCAGCTGCGTAGTTGGCATGCATTGTAGAGTCTAGAAATTTAGGGATGGAGCAGCTAATACCAATCGATACAGAGAAAATATATAGGAATCAGATTAAAAAGAGTATAGAAGCTCATAGCAATGTAGCTTATTGTTAAATAAATGAGTTTACCAGTAGTCAAGCTTAGTGGAGTAAATCAATCTGCACAAGCAAGCAAGAGGACCAAAGCTGCCAATCTCTCTTTTTGCTACAAAATAACTGTGTGACTTTGGGCCTTAGTTAATCCATTAAGTGAAAATAGGACCACCTCACCGCACCTTAGTAAAGGTGGAGGAATACTGTGTCAGTTGTTTGAAGTCTCCTAGAGTCCTAACATCTGTTTTTATGAAATCATATCTATAAAACCCAATGACCTATGTTAGTCTGTTGAAGTCTCTGCCTCATACATGGGGACAACTTCACTGGCTAATTAATTGGCAGGCAATGTCCTCAAAGGTGGAAGGGGTCTATTTCAAGAGCAAATGGCATGATCACACATGAGGGATGACAACTGTGCTCCTACAAAGTGGAAAAAAGTCAGCTGGGTCACTGGCCCTTGCCACTAGTTCCCACTTAGGGGTACTGTACATTGAGATCCATCTCAAGGAGTCCTGGAAAATGACCCTCACAGCATTGCTTAGCTGACAGGCATCATCCTTAGGAGCAAAACAGCCACAGTCCTTAGCTCCTGTGAAATTGCTTGGCAATAAATAGAAATATGTGGGGTCTGTAATTGCTGTCTCAAATGTGGAAAATCAGAAGCAGGTGGAAGACTCCAGCTCAGTCTAGCATCTCTAAATGCTGACTCGTTCTCTCCTGTCTGCAAAAAGTGTAATAAGAATGATTGGCAAGCATCCGAGTAACACATGGTGTGAGGCTAGAGTTACATGCAAATGCCAGAGGGGCCCTTTGACAGGAAACCTGCTTTCACTTGGTTTCCCCAGAGGCTTCCATATATGAAACCGTGGAATATAATGTAATGTAATACACTTAGCAAGTAGCTGCTTCTGTTATGACTTCTTTCATCTAAAAGCTACACAGCATTTAATGGGTGTCGTGGAGTGGCAAGTTGATTATCATCTGGCCGATTCCACAGCTGAAGAAACTGAGACCAAATAAACTGAAGTACTTTGCTTATCTGAGGGTTCTAGCAGACTAGCCTTTCATCTTTGACAATCAGGAGTTTCCAAAATTCCAGCAGAAGAAGGATGCCTTTAAATTGCGGTGTTGGAGAACAACGTTGAACGTACCACAGACCAAAAGAACAAACAGATCTGTTCTGGAAGTACAGCCAGAGTGTGCCTTAGAAGAAAGATGCCAATACTGTGTCTTACATACTTTGGATATGTTGTCAGGAAGGATCAGTCCCTGGAGAAGGACATCATGCTAGGCAGAGTGGAGGGTCAGCGAAAAAGAGGAAGACCCTTGATGAGATGGGTTGACACAGTGGCTGCAGCAATGAGCTTAAGTGTAGAAATATTGTAGACATGGCGCAAGACCAGGCAGTGTTTCCTTCTCTTATGCATAGTGTCACTATGAATTGGAACTGACTTGGCAGCACCTAACAACAACACCAACAACAATAAAAGTTCAGTAATGTGATCTTGGGACACACAAGCCTCCTCCAGGACATCCCCTTTGGGTTGTCTGATAAATCTTTGGATGAAGGCTTATTTGCCACAAGTTCAGATCTTCGCTTAGGGATTATTCAATTGGGTAGTTTATTGCCAGTGAGAAATATGGTCTCAGGTCATCACCAGTGGTGTCTGGGATAGAATTGCAAAGAATGTGCTGAGTGTAGGCCAGACTTCCCTTGCAGTGAGTTACCTCTGCTTAGGAAGTATCAGGATAATGGATTCCTATTCAGATTTCCCTGTCTTCTGCAGTCCTAGATTTTCAGGGGTCTCTACACCATGTACTTGTTGTTTTCTCTGAAAACAGTGACTCAAAAAATGATAGAAATTTAGAGCCAGAAAGGACCCTGAGGTCCTCTCAAACAAAACAGCAACAATATTAATAACGATAACCAAACCAAACCCCCTGCTGTTGAGTCAATCCAAGTCATAGTACCCTGTAGAACAGCATAGAACTGAGTTTCCAAGAAGCACCTGGGAGATTCAAACTGTCATCTTTTTGGTTAGCAGCTGTAGCACCTAACCACTACGACACCAGAGTTTCCCTAGCCTTTATTTTGCACTTATGAGTGCCGGGTACTTTCCTGAATGTTACATTCCCCTTCTTTCATCCTTACTATCACGCTTTTAAGCAGCAGTATCATTATTGCTGCTTTATAGACATGTGTTCTGAGATGTGAAACAACTTGCCAGAGGCCACACAGCTAATTAACAACAGATTGAGACCAAAGTTTAGGTTTCCCAACTTCAAATTTAATACAGAATTCATGGATGGTACAAATAGTTAACACTTTCAGCTACTAAATAAAAGTTTGGAGGTTCAAGTCCACCCACAGTTGGCTGGACGAAAGACCTGGTGATCTAAAAAACAGGCCACTGAAAACTCTGCAGCACAGTTGTAAGCTGACACACATGGGTCACCAGAACTCAGAATGGACTCAGTAATAACTGGTTTTTAAGTTTAAGATTGTTTCCAGTGTCCCTCAGGCCATGTGGTCTGGGAACATATTTTTCACAGACCACATGCTTTGTGAGAATACATTAATTTTGTGTTTTTATTTTTATAGTTATCTCAGTACAAAGCTCTTTGCCCTGAAAATTCCACTATTAAAAGGCACTTTCATAGAATAATTTAAGTGTTCCTTTAACTGGAGTGTGGAGGCCCCTATGAGTCCAAAATGTGGTCTTTAGGGTCTCTGACATTTTTTCTTTGTAAAGGCTTTGTACATTTCTTGTGTTTGAGAAATTGTTTTCTGTACCATGCCACACCCAATCACATGCTTAGAATCCTGAGTCTATCCAAATGGTGAGTCCAATACTCTGTTGCTTCTAAAATGCTCTAGTTCTTGGCTACATCTCGTCCATAGAAATCATTGCCACTGAACAAATATGTGTGATCATGCTTGAGGCCATAAATTTTGAGGAAAGAGCACAATCTTCGGAGTAAGTGGGATAGGAATGGGTTGCAGCGCCCACACCCCATTTGTTGATGTACTTTGCCCCTTGACCCCTCGTTATTTTGTTCCTGCCTGTCTGTCCCCCAGCATCCTTCACTTCCTCCTTTTCTAAGACTGGTCCGTATCTTACCTGTCCTTCAAAATTTAATTCTACCTTACTTCCATGAACCAAGCCAGAATTCCATGAAGACTTTTTTTTTATTCCATTTGTGATTTATCTCTCCTCTAGTCTTAGATAACTGTGTTGTTTTAGCAGTTGTGCCAATCTGCCTTTTATATAGCCATTTTTATGTTTGTGTCTATCATAGACTCTAAATTCCTTAATGGTAGGGACTGTCTTTGTAATTCCCATAGTGGCGAGGCCATTTGACATACAGAGTAGGCATTTAGCATGTTTGGTGAAGGTTTAATAAGTGAGTGAAATGAATGAGTGAGTATAGCCAGAAACCAGTGCAGTGTCACCTTAAATCATTGAAAGATCACAAAGAGCTTCAGGTCTCATCTCAACAACAGCTGGCTAATCAGATTGACTGTGTGAGCAACACTGGTATTATTGTTTGGTAATTGTGGGAAATTTTAACAGCCTGCCGTTTTCCCACAGAGTAAGCTTCTAATGACAAAGGTAAAATTTGCTGTTTTTACTAGCCCTTCACTCCTTCTCACACTAAACCTGTTGAGTGTTACAGATAAATATTTTTTGTTATCTTCTTTGTTTCCACAAAGGATTTATAGCCAAACATAGGACAACTATGGTAAAATCATAATGTCATTGGTGCCCCCAAACATAAAAGTTGGAATCAAAGGTTTAGCCTGGACTAGGGAGAGGACCGATGTGGGAAAGCAAATTGTTAACTGCCACATAGTTACAGTTTAATTTTGTTACAATTTTTTTTTTAAGTGGACATCCTATTGACTTCTGCTTCTGATAATCCTGTATGTGTCACAGGAGAACCGCGCTCCATAGGATTTTCAGTGACTGATTTTCTTGGAAGTCGATTGCTAGGCCTTCCTTCCAAGAAGCTGCTGTGTGGGCACCAACTGCCACCCTAACAGCCTAGATTTTTTTTTCTTTCTTTTTTTGCTCACATCACAGTCCCAGGCCCATAGTGGGCTGGGTTTGTCTCTACTCTGCATAGCTGCCAGGGTAGGAGTTGGTTAGCAATCTCGCTCTTTAGCTGTTTCCCACTGAGGGATTCTGTTGTGAGAATACCTGTTGCCATCAAGTCAATTCTGACTCACAGCAACCCTGTAGGACAGACTAGAACTACCCTAGAGTGTTGCCAGGAAGCAGGTAGTGGATTTGACTTGCTGACCTTTTAGTTCCTAGCAGTTAAGCTCTTACCCACGACACCACTGGGGCTTCATGCCATTGACTTTGAGTTTCCAAGCAGCCAAGGCTAAATAGAAGCAGTCCCAGCCACCCAGTTATCATCCACAAGAAGAACAAGATTCATTCCTCAGGGACTGCGAAGTACTCATTTCTCAAATATAGTACTTGATATAAAACTCACAGAGTAAATACAGTGTAGAGTTCTCTTTACAAAGCCACTTTTAAAGATAAAAATGGAGGACAAAACGTGACAGCTGGAGGATGTTCCCACGGATAAGCAATACTTGTTTCTTAACTTTAGAGTAGAATTCCTACATAAGTTTGTGTTTCAGGTGGAGACTAATGGAAGTAAAAGCAAAATGAGAGGATTTTGAATGAAGCAGAGTGTGGACGATGAAAAGCATTACAACCAGAAGCAAATGGACTGGGAAAATTCTCATGCTGGACCAGAGTACTGATTAGGGTGGCTTGTAACAAACAAGCCTAAATTCTCAGCACTTTACTACAATGGAATTTGTTGGTTTTGCTCCGCTCATGGTTCCAGGCCCTCAGTAGGCTGGCTCCTCTCAGCTCGGTCATTTGGAAACACAGGTTGCTCCACTGTCCCTTAGGGCAGGACATCTCAGGGTGTAATGTGCTCACAGCTTTCGGGGGGGGGGTAGTGCTAAGACTCTGATTCTAAATCTGGCATGGGGCCTAAGTACCTGCCTTTCTAGAAAGCTCCAGGTAATGCCAAAGCTGCTTGGACTTTGGAGTCCTTCACTGGGTCCCTGTTTCCATTTGGGAAATGAAAGGGGGCACAGAGGACTACAATGTAGGTTTTCAGGGCCGAAGCTAACAGTACATCATGTCTACCCATTGTATCTGGCTAGAATGCCTTCATACAGCCCCGTGTAGTGCCAGGGAGGCAGGGAAACGTCAGGAGGAGAAGAAACGGAGCTGTGTGTGCCAGTCACCATTGCAAATATCACAGAAATGCTTTCACTCAGTCAGAAACTCCAGATAACCGTGAGGCTCAGAACATGTGTGCCCTCCACGGTGGACACAGGCCCTGTCTACACTACTTTCTGTTTTAAAAGAATGTGTTTAAACTTTTTTTTTTTTTTTAAGGAAAGGCAGTTTGTTCCCATTTCCCAGTTTTACCCAAAGAATGCCTTGTGAAACAACATCACCTCAATTCTTAAAGGCATAATGAATTTATGGGTGACATGCTGCTTTATTGGGTTGTGTGCATTTTACAGAGCCTTTCTTCTCATCCTGGTTCCTAATGTCTGTGGCTTAAGCTTTATGTCCCCTGTGGCCGTAACAGCAATGCTTCTGCCACTGTCACTCCCAGGCAAAGCAGATGGAAATGGTTGATAGGCTGGATGGGAAAAGTGCTTAATTTCCCAGCTATGTGTGGCTCCTTTCTTAGAGTGAGAAATTACCCCCTGGATTTTGAGTTTCTACAGTTGATGTCTTTCGTGGTGTGATAACAGTAACAGCCCTTCATAAAACCACCTCTGGGATTTTTTTTCTGCTTGCCCCATAAATGCACTTTGTATTTATCTTGAATGAGATTGACATTCAGGGAAGCAGGTAGAAAACTAGTTTCTGAGAGTTATGTATACAAAACTGTCAACAACCTGAAGCCATCCAACCCCACCAAGCATTGACTCTTCGGTGGCTTCTTTGCAAGACTGAATGCGGGCTGCTCACCTCTCTGCTGGTGGAGCCTGCTACATGGCTGTGGGTATTAACTGAGTGCTGTTTGTACATTTCACCAGGTAGCAGAGAGCAGGGAGAGGTGTCTGGCCCTGCACAGCTTGCTCTGCTACAAACACAAAGTCTGAATGAAAAAGGAGGTAGTCAAAGAGACAGGGCAGACAGAGACCACTATGTAGGTGGAGGAGCCTGGGGAGTGTTCTCACTTCTGGGGCACCTCAAAAACAAAAAGGAGCAGAGGTAGCCTGGGGCCTGGTTGTGGGAGCTTCCTGAGCCACCTGGGCTTTTGCAGGTTTGTCCTCACTCAAGGTGGAAGGAGGAAATCAGGTGAGATGTTTCGAATACTTATTTCTAGGAATATAAGGTTATGCTTTAGTTCCTGGGTGGCTGCTAACCAAAAGGTTGGAGATTGGAGTCCACCCAGAGGCACCGCAGAAGAAAGGCCTAGTGATCTACTTCCAAAAAAGTCAACTATTGAAAATCCAGTGGAACACAGTTCTACTCTGACACACGTGGTCTTTCCATGAGTTGCATCAACTCCAGGGCAGCTAATTTCACGTTTTAAGTGTTTCTCAATGAGCTTTTATGATATTTTATCAAGAAACCCAAGAACAGAAATCTGCCCTGCCATCATGTCTCTACCCTTGTGGAGTTCCCAAGCCTACATTTTATATACAAGGGAATTTGGTCACCTGAGAATCTAAGTGCCCTTTGGTTAGCACCTGTGTTAGTGCCCACAGATCCTCAGCGCAGGGCACCACAAAGGCTGTGTGGGCTGCATGAGGAGCTTGGGATGGTAACCTTCTCTCTCATGCCTTGCACTTGTAGGACTGAGTCATGCCTTCCTGTAGCTTTTGTACCCTGGTCTTCTCACTTGCCCTGTGCTAGTCCTGGCCAGGATTTTAACCTAGGCAATCTTGTCTTCAGAGCTTATATATCTACCCACTTCAACAGAATGGTGGCCACAGACTACATAGATAATTTAGAGGGGAGGGCACAACAATTGGACAGGAGAGCTAGAAGAAAGCCCCGACCTCATTTTCCCAAGAGGTGACAGGCTGTGGCCCATCACTCCCTGCTGCTTGGTGAGAATGGTCAGGCTTCCTTCACTCCGAGCTGGTTCTTGTAGCTCCTGTCCTGGCTGCCACCTTTTTATGCATCATGCTAGTTAGGCTGTGCCCACTGCACACTCCTAAGTCTGGCCCGGTGTGTCCTGCCGTAGGTTCTGGATGTGCTGTGCTCCCTCTGTCTTTGCAACGGGGTCGCAGTGAGAGCCAACCAGAATCTGATCTGTGACAACTTGCTGCCCCGGAGAAACCTGCTTCTGCAGACTCGACTGATTAATGACGTGACCAGGTAAGGCCACCACGATCACCCAGAAGGCCAAGCATTATTCTGCCCATATTATGTTCAGGCAGGAAAGAGAGAGGGCTGGCTAAGCTCCAAAGCTGCCTACCCATAATTGCTGTGCATAAGACTAGGCTGGTGCACACTTGTTATGACTAGGACCTGGTGCACCAACCTCTTTAGCTGAGCTTTTCAAATGTTTTCCCTAAAGCAGCCAAGGATGGAGTATCTGCACCACCTGAGGGCTGAAGAATTTGGTCTGATGTGGTCTACCATGTTTTATGTTAAATAGTCGTGCAAATCTTGTCCCTTCTTTATAATCTATTCATGTTAATTGTGATATACCAAGTAGTTTCCAAAAATCCAGTGGTTGTTCCACATTGATACAGTGGTTTGCTGTATCCTCTGGCAAATGAGCACTTTCCCTCAGGTATACCTTTGAGAACCCTCCTGGAGAGTGTGAGCCTATTGCAGAACTCCTCATGTGCTGCTCTGTACCTGTGGCCACATCTGAGTCAGGGGAATTCACTGGATCTGGACCAGGCAGGCCTAACATTCTTTGGCTACTTTCTACCTAGGCCCACACTCTCATCTACAGTGATGAGGAAAGAACCTCTGAAATCTGGTGGCAGACCTCAGCCATCCGCATGGGCTTCATTTCTTCTAGATACCAGCCTGGAGTTTCCTTGACTACCCCGAATAGATAACAGTCCCTGCTCACTCACCAGAAACCTGTGAGAGTACGAATCTCAGCAGAAAAATTACAAGTGGTTCCTCCCAAGGTGTCAGCCACTTTGCTGCGTGCCTTAAAATGGCTAGCTCTTCACAAGGTTGTCTGGCGATAACATTGTAATGCTTCTTAGAGGTCATTGTTATGAATAATGCACAGACAACAAAGCTGCAGTTAGGAAAATGGAGATACTTCAACCAATTTACTGAAAGATGCAATTTGAATATGTCATTTCTTTCACCTACAGAAAGAAATAGAGAACTGTAATCATGAAGATTCTGTATAATGTTTTCAGCATCAGTTACCCATGGATGGCCCTCAAAAAATGTTGCTTGCATTGAATCAAATATTTAAAGAGACATCCATTATATTTTATAACAGAATCAGTGTTGTTCTGATGGCTTTCACTAGGAACTTGATCAAGTATTGGAGGCTTTAAGTTTCTCCTTTTCCAGAACAACGCTAAAAAAAATGTAAGATTCTTCTTGCTGTTGGTGTAATTGAGCCAGTGGTGCCTATTCTCTGGTTCAACTTGGTTTCTTGGTTTTTAAGAGTCTGTAGATGCTATTTGTCCCAATGTCTAATTTCAGCATCCGGCCAAACATCTTCTTGGGAGTCGCTGAGGGCTCAGCCCAGTACAAGAAATGGTACTTCGAGCTAATTATCGACCAGGTGGATCCCTTTCTAACAGCAGAGCCAACACACCTCCGCGTGGGGTGGGCCTCATCCTCAGGCTATGCCCCGTACCCCGGAGGTGGAGAAGGATGGGGAGGCAATGGTGTTGGCGATGACCTGTACTCTTACGGCTTCGATGGACTTCACCTTTGGTCAGGTGAGTACCTTGCTGAATCCCTGGCCCCTTATCTTTTACTGGGAATAGTGTAGATTCAAATGTTTCAAGCTGAAACAGTCACTTTCAGGTGACTGCTGACTTGAATCTCAGAGATGCAAGAGCCTCATCTAATTGGGTGGTTAGAAGGAAAAGCCTCAGGTCTGCAGTGAGACCCTTGGGTGTGAATTGTGGCTCTGGTGCTTTGTAGCTGTGTGATCTGATACAGATCACACTTTGTCTCAGGCTCACTGTCTGTATCTTTCTAGCCCTTATGCAGCAGAGTTATTCAGGTTATATGAACAAACAGAAAAGGTAAAAGAAAATCAGTATTTATTTACTGAAGGTGAGCTACATACTTCTTGTATATTTTCTCTCATTCTACCGTTGACCTCTTGAGGTAGATAATGTTGACTTCATGGTAAGATGTGGAAACTGAGGCACAAGACATTTACATAATTTCTTCAAAATCATGTTGGGAGGAATCTAGATTTAACTACAAGTCCGTAATCAATGTAACCTGCTGCCTGAAGTTATACTTTAGAAATTCTCTGAATCGATGTCTGACACATAGTAAGTACTAACCTCTTAAGGAAGGATTCAGCAATTCCTTTTTTTTTTTTTGTCCTGGTAGGATAAAGATTGATGTTTTTGCTATGTATATCCAGGGCCTGTGCTGCGGACTAAAGGGTTAGCCTCTGCCTCGATGAAAGTACAAGCGTGACTTTCAGGCTTTCACACGCAAGATCTCTGCCTCTGCTGTCTGTTGTCCAGAACACATCTTTTCTGTGTCTTTTGCACAACTTCAGTTGGAGCCATTATGCATCTTACATAATTTCCCCATGTAAGCATTGTGCTGTGTGTCTCTTACGTAAAGAACCACGACACACATTTTTCCTTAACAAATTAAAAAAAAAAAACAGAAAACATTGCCATCAAGTCAATTTTGACTGATAACAACCCTGTAGGACCGAGGAGAACTGCCCCATAGTGTTTCCAAGAAGCACCTGGTAGATGTGAACCTCAGATCTTTTGGTAGCTGTTAACCAGTATGCCCCAGGGTTTCTTCTTTAAGTGCACTGTGAGAAAAAAAGTACACCTTTACAACACAGTATTATGGTTTGTGTTTTTTTTTTTTCTTCTTTTTTTGGTAACATCCTATTTCCCTTCTCTTAGCTGCCAGGCTAACATCTAAAAATCACACAGCATCTGCAATTAACTCACCTCAGATCCTGATGACATGTTTTTTGTAGTTGGCCTTTTATTTTCAGTTGACCGATATGTTTGTGTTTTTTATATTTGCACTTTTAAAATCTTTTGGAAAGGTATGAACTTAATCTATTCCCCAGTTGTTTTGCAGAATGAGTAAGAAAGGCGCTGTCTGTGTTCCATTATCCCAGGGGACAGTGTGGTGCAGAGAAAACCAGATACAAAACAGAAAGATGTCGAGTTAGAGGGAAATCAAAGTCTTGGTTTTTTGTCCTGCTCCTTACTCACCTTCCCTAGTTTAGTCTTCATAGGGGCTGTATATTTCCTTTTTGACCCTCACTGTGTCACTGCTGAGTGTTGGCTATATGGTAGTATCCTTCAGCTTGGCCAGATGCCTCAGAGGTTACCAGTGGATGTCACACGGCTATCAGAAAAGTTTCTGGGTAGGTGATTTCAGAAGAAAGAGGCATTATGCATACCTGTATCTGCAGCTCCTGTTATTTGGAAGTATTGATTCTGTGAGGGGATGAATGGAATTGGCTATGAAAATCCTTACCCTACTGCCTGCTTATTGCTGTTCACCTCCATCCGTCCATCCTTCTTGTCCCCCTAAACCATGAGTGTTCTCTGCAGCTCCCAAAGAGCACTTTCCAAGGGGCGTGTTAAAGGAATGTGAAGTACAGCCGGGTCCTTGGATAAAGCAAATTGGATCTTCACTTCAAGAGAGATTATTCTCAAAGGGAAAAAAAAAGTGCTTAGTCTTTTCCAGACCTTGAGCACTGCAAAGGTGCTTATGAACCCCTTTGTAGACATCTGTGAACTAGATACATGAATGAGTCAGCAGACAGAGCAGTCTTTCACTGAGGATCCACAAAGGGCTGCTTTCTGTGGACATCACAGCTAACTGTTGGTCATTACAGTAATAGGTAATGCAACATCATGCCCCTCAATCCTCTCCTCGTGTCTCCTCTGAAAGGAAGCTGAGGTCCCAAGGCCACTTGAGTCATCATAGCAATGACTTGTCAATAAAGGTGGGAGGACTGGTGGCTGTGACTCAGTGTGTGTCTCTCTGAAAGTGACCCACCTTTGTTCTGCCAAAGAGGTGCACATTCAGGGGACTGACTTCTCAGCCCCAAGCTGCTAAGGAGATGTGGAGAAACTAGTGTCTCTGAGATTTACACCTTTCACTCTCACTAAAACCTAAAGCTTTCTTGGATCTGAGCCTCATTCTGAACATTGCCAACATGTGGTTAAACATGTATCTTGCAGAAGGCACTACAGGCAGATATGTCAGCATGTGCTCCAGCTGAAGAAATAACATTTTCTGTTAATGGCTCCATGAGGACAGCCATGAATTTCAGACTATCTGATGAAAGGGTAATTGTCTGATGGAAAATAAAATAGAAATGACACTCTAACCTACTTACTATAAGAAAGAATAGCAGTTGGTTAGGGAGAGATATTGGAAACTGGTCATGACTATTTTTGTCCATTTCCTTGAGAATTAAATGCTCTGCTCCATTAACTTGAAAGTTACGTGTGTACATAAATTAAGCAGCTGCCTTGAATTGGTCTTTAACTTGCCTATCAAGTTACAATAGATGCTGCAGTAGTTGGAAAGAAAGAATTGCAGTACCCCTAAGATGTTGTAAGTGGAAAAAGCCAAGAGGAAACTGCGTGGCTTCACAGTTATACCTGGGTTTGAATCCCAGCTCTGCCAGTTAAACTAGGTTTGTGACTTTGGGGAAATTAGTTCATCTCCCTCAGTCTAAATTTCCTCAGATAAAATAAAGATATTCTAATGATCTTATGAAATTTAAATGAGATAAAAATGTGAAGTTCCTCATACACATTAAATGCCTATTGTTTGGGATTGGGAAACCTTGGTGGCATACTGAGTGGTTAACTGTTATGGCTGCTGACCAAAAGGTCCACAGTTCAAGTCCATCAGGTGCTCCTCGGAAACTCTGGAGGCAGTTCTACTCTGTCCTATAGTTGATGTGAGTCAGAATTGACTCAACAGCAGTGTGTTTGGTTGGGGCTTTTTGGTTTTAGATTCTGGAGCTGTGGTAATGAGTCAGAATTAATTTGACAGGAATGTGTTGCTTTGGTTTTGATGATGCAGTAGTTAAGAGATTGACAGCAAACCAAAAGATCAGCTGTTCAAATCAACTAGCCATTCCTCAGAAAACCCAGGGGACAGTTTCACTGTATCCCATGGGGCTGCTGTGAATCAAAATGACAATGAGTATAGTCTTAGTTTAGTCTTAGTTTCTTAGTGCTGCTATAACAAAAATACTGCAAGTATGTGACTTTAAAGAACAGAAATTTATTTTTTAAGACTTTGGAAGACTAGAAGTCCAAATTCAGATTCAGAGTGTAGGCTGTAAGGGAAGGTTCTCTCTGCTTTCTCTCTCTCTCTCTGTGTTCCTTCCTCAGTTCCCTGGCCAGTCCTCATGTGCTGTGTCTTCCCCAGTTTGTGGTCTCTAGTCTCTAATCGGCTCTTTGTTTCTGAAAACCATTAGTTGTAAGACACACTGCACTGATATCTTCATTAACATATGAAGAAATCTCTATTCCGAAATAAGATTACATCTATAGACACAGGGGTTAGAATTCTAACATAGATTATTAGGGGCTACAGTTCATCCATAATACCTGTTATAGTTTTTCTTTCCTCATTTTCTGTGAAGTCCTCTGTAATCTTAAAGACCAAAGCTAGTATCCTGGGTACCATACTGAAAACCAGGAGAGTAGCTCAGTTAGAACCATCCCAGTAATCCTTAAGGAGATGAGGAACCCAATGCTGAATAGGAAAGAAGTATCAAAGTGACATCTGGGAATACAAATAATCTCTTTATAGGAAGAAGCCCTGGTTGCATAGTAGTTAAGTGTTATAGCTGTTAACCAAAAAGGTCAGCAGTTCAAATCCACCAGATGTTCCTTGGAAACCCTGTGGGGCAGTTGCACTCTGTCCTGTAGGGTCACTATAGTCAAAAGCGACTCAACGACAGTGGGTGGTGGTGTTTGTAGGAAGAAAATCCTTGGTAGGTCTCCTTTTAGCTATAGAAGGCTATGAAGTAGCCCACAAGCATGCCGCTGCCCAGTGCCCCTGACAGAGTCCTGGGTTAGCTCTGCCTGCATGGTTTACCTTCTGAAGGAATGGCATCACTTTACCTCTCCTGACACAGCCACCGCATGGCCTATCCGGACGCTACTCAGAGCAGCCTGCAGTGTGTCACTGCTTAGGAGGCAGCTTCACAGAAACCCTAATGACATAGTGGTTAAGTGCAATGGCTGCTAACCAGAAGAGTGGTAGTTCACATCCACCGGGCGCTCCTTGGATATTCCATGGGGAAAGTCTGCCCTGTCTATAGTGTCGCTATGAGTCAGAGTCAACTTGACAGTGGGCTGGGTTTGGTTTTGATTTTTCCTTTCTGACAGCTTTTTCCCCTCCAGAATTGAAATAAACAGAGGAATTCACTTTCCTAAGAGATAAGGGGTAAGAAAGTAAATCAGTAGAATAAAGTCATGTTTCCTGATTTATTAAGAGTGGTGATTCATCAAGACAATTTAGCTCTGCTGTCAGGTGGTACAGTGGCTCACAGCTCAGCTGCTAACCAAAAGATGGGCAGTTCAAATCCATCAGCTGCTCCTTGGAAACTGTAAGGCAGATCTACTCTGTCCTTTAGGGTTGCTATGAATAGGCAAATGACAGCAACAGGTCACATTAGCACAAAAGAAGCTGAGTCCCAGGGTATTGGCTTGCATGCCCCTCTATCAAAGCATGCCCTGCTGTGACTCAGACCTTGCCAACCGCAGGGCTATGGGAAGAGTATCCAAGGAATAGCATAGAATACCAGCATATTTATGTCTTTGGATGCTATCACTTTCCAAACTGCCTAAATATCTGTGCTTATGTGGTAATGCCAAACTCTGCAGTGCTTAGAGCTATAGTAATGCTGAGCACCAGTGTTTCTTGCTTCCTACGTTGCTCATCAGAAGAGACAAAATACCACGGTAATATATCCTTGGATTAATTTGAAGATGTACGGCATGTGATTAGATGGCCTTTCCTTTTATCTTAAGATGCTGGGTTTGTAACGGCCCTTCCAAGTTTCCAGGGGCCTTCAGATGGGTCTGAGCCTATATAAATCAAGGGCAGCTTCTTCTCTCTTACAGACCAACAGAGTGAAAGGGAGTCCTTAAACTGTTTTAATGAATAAACTTGAGGGTTAGTCAGACATCTCAAAGACCAGTTGCAGAGGCTCATCAAAAACTCTCTAAAGCAAGTTTGATTTTCCTTCCTTCATCATGGTTTTTTGGCTTGTTCCAAAAGGGTCAAATACAGTAAATACATTTGAAAATGACTATTCTTAAGCATTTTTTCACTAAAAGGAATGGAATTTTTAATTACTTTTTAGACTCAGTGATCATGACTGTGATTTTCTATATTGTTACCTCATAATATCACAAAAGGTGTAATATTTCTATGGTGTTCTAGCAGTCAGCTATTTTTAATCTAGTATTTGATTTTTTAAGCCCTCATGATTTAAAAAAGTAATAATAATAGGAACATTTATTGTGGGTTACAGTGTCAGGCACTCTTGTACTCATGCTGGACAGAATATTTCCTTCAGAACTTACACCAACCCTGTGAGGTAAACATTAATATGATTCCCATTAGGCAAATGAGTAAATTTGAGTTCAGAAAGGTAAGTGACTTGTCCAAGGTTACACAGAAAGTGGCAGCACCAGGATTCATATCAAGGCAATCTTTCTAGATACTGCCCTTAATTGTTTATACCAGAGGATATCAGTCACTGATTTTATCAAAATCATAAAATTAATAATAGTGCCTCACAAACCACTTTATTTTTCAATTATAGTAAATATGTATATATGTAACAAATCATTTGCCATTTCAACTTTCTTCAAGTGTACAATTTGGTGACATAGTTAGGTTTAGTGTGTTATAAACAACTCTCTTCGTAATAGGTATTGCTGTGCCCATTTTACAGATGGAGAAACTAATCCCTGAGTTAAAATCATGTGCACAGATTCATGTAGCAGGTAACGAATTAGGGGATTTGGAACAGGCCTGTGTGACTGCAAGGCTCTTTACCACCTTATGTACTACTTCATCACAGTGTCATTATCCAGAGCACCCGCTTATATAAAGGTGGAATACATAACCCTCTGATTCCCGTGAAGTGGTACAAATTGCTACCTCTAGAGGGGAATTGATTTATAAAGCACGGAATATAAAAGCAATTCCATGACTTTTTTCCATTTCTAAAATATTCATACTACTCACATTTTTAAAATTAGATATACTTCATCACATGACCTTTTATGACATGAGTATTACATGAAATGGGCTCTTTTATTCAAACAGACTTTCCATTATTTTGCTGTAAGCACTTGCTAAGCATAAGCTGCACACCTAGTGATTATCAGTAGTTTCTTCTTCAGTTTCTAGGTAACACTGGTCCCAACTCTGTATTTTCTACGAGTGTGCGTTTAAAAGAGGCTCAGCCTATGTTTCAACTTGCCTGTTAATGATCTTTAGTAAGTGTTCCAAAGGGAACTTCTGCTTGAAGTCCAGACTCTTTGAGTAAGGAAGGCAAAAAGGAGTTTCTTTCACAGTAAGAGCATAGAACCACGCATCCTGGTTGTTGTTATCAACAGAGCAGACCACACTGGAGAGAAGGTCCCGTAGCCATCATTCATTCCTCTGTAAGACAGTTGGCAGCTAGGGCGTGTTGTAGGGGAAATCAAGCTGTACTCTCAGCTTCTGATAGCATAAACGCACCGCTGTGGATGATGAGCACCCCACAGAATCAACTCTTTGTCTTCACTGGTCAAAGTATAGGACACCTAGAAGCCCCAGCAAACTGTAAGGGGGTAAAAGAGGGCACTGAGGCTGACACCCAGTTCAACAGAGACACTTTTTCCTGGTTTCTGTGAGTCTTTGAAAAGTAAAGGACTTTGTAATTTGTGTTTTAATTCAGGGAGAATTCAGGCACTTTTCAAGGTACTTGTACAGCCCAGTATTTCAGTTATTTCTGGGTTTTCCTAATTTCACAGAAATCTCTTGGGGTTTCTTTGAATAACTACAGTGATATGTTGCAGGAATTAAATTAATGAAAAATGAAACACTGTAAGCAGGAAAGATTTTTTTAATGGGAAAATGAGACCATCTTTAAGAGTAAGGCGATTGTAACAAGCTTTGTTGAGCTTTGATGTCTTAGATGGGTTTTATAACCAATGTAAATAACATAAGGGAGGGAAAGATTCTGGGACTTGTGATATCAGAATTCTAAAACATGAACTAGAAGTATTCTGTATCCTCAAATGCAGAAATTTGACAGGATTCAAACCCACATACTCTTCAAGGTTGGCTTGGTTTTTTGTTTGTTTTTCGTTCAACAATTTTTTAAGTTCTGCAGTGAGGAACTGTTTCTCATTCTCAGCAATGAAGCAAGGTTTTAAAGTTAAGGAAAACGAAACAGTTTGAGACCACATCAAACTAGCCTGCCAGTAATGCATTGAACAAGTTGTGTCCCCTTACTGTCGCAGTTCGGATCATCTAGTGCCCGCATTCCTGTCCAGCTGTGTTTCTCCACTGCGCCACCTTGATGAAGCCCATCTAGTTCCTCATATCCAGCCACACCAAACAGGAGCCATTCTGTAAACACATCAGCCTCCTTTCCCATAGGCTGTTCCTTTCCTCTGGAATGCTCTTCCTTATGTATCCAGGCAACTTTTCACTTCAAGGCTGATTGTCCTGGGTTTCCAAGTAGACTTGGTACCTTTCTCAACCTCTTTGGACATCTTGTTTTATATACCAGACATGAATGTAAAATACACACATATTCACATGTTGTTATGGATTGAATTATATTCCCATGCCCTCCCCCCCCCAAAATATGTGTAGCAATTTGGCTAGGCCATGATTCCTGGTATTGTGTGATCTTCCTGTGTGTTGTAAATCCTACCTCTTTGGTGATAACGGAGAGGATGGGTGGTGGGTGTGTTAGTGAGGCAATCTGTAACATTATACTGTGCCTTGAGACAGTCTTTTGGGATATAAAAGCAGAAAGCTAGTAGAGAGATTTAGGGACCTCATACAATCAGGAAAGAGGCAGTGCCAGGAGCAGAGCAGGTCCTTTAGCTCCAGGTTCCCTGTACCTCCGAAACTTCCAATCCAGGGGAAGATTGAGCACAAGGACCTTCCTCCGGAGCTAACAGAGAAGACTTCCCCTGGAGCTGATGCTCTGGATTTGGACTTTTAGCCTGTTTTTCTGTGAAAAAATAAATTTCTCTTTGTTAGAGCCATCTACTTTGGCATTTCTGTTACAGCAGCATGAGATATCTAAGACACACATATATTTTAATGAGTTTTATTGTAGTATGTTGTATATTGAATATTTGTTTCCCACCAGAGAAGATGACTTAAAGGCGGACTCCGGATATTTTGCTTTGACCCTCAACACCAACAACCATATATGGTGTAGACTAGAACCTCATTACTCTTGGCGGAAGGGAATGCAACACAGATTTGTCAATCACTTAAAAAAACTCAGAGAGGTTCCCAGTCTTTTTTACTAATGAGAGTATAGTGGTTTTTACTGTTTTAAAATCTACCACTTTATATATCGTCTATTACTAGAATAACTGTAACCACTGAAAAACTTCTAAGCTGAAAGTAGAAACATTAGGACACAAAGATAACTATATAATATTTGTAAATCACATACCCTTCAGAAAGGAATTTAAAAATAAAAAATATCCTTATTGTGCTTTAGATGAAGGTTTACAGAGCAAATTAGTTACTCATTAATACAATTAATATACTTTGTTTTGTGACATTGGTTGTCAACCCCATAGCGTGTTGTCAACCCCATAGGGAGCCTTGGGCTCCCTAGTCCTGGCTTTCCTGTCATCTCCTGCCTTCTTGTCTTGCCCCTCGGCTGGCATGCCCACTTATCTCATTATGAACCTGTTTAATCTTTGGCTGAATCGTGAACCTCAGGAGTAACTTCACTACTGAGTTAAAAGTGTGTCCAGGGTCTGTACTCTCAGGATTTCTCCAGTCTGTGTCAGACCAGTAAGTCTAGACTTAATTTTTTTGTGAGTTAGAATTTTGTTCTACATTTTTATCCAGCTCTGTCTGGGGCTGTCTATCGTGGTCTTGGTCAGAAATGTCAGTAGAGGTAACTGGGCACCAATTAATTGTGTCTAGTGGAGGTTGTGGTAGTTGTGGTCTGTTCATCCATTGTACTAATTTTTCTCTTGTGTTTTTTGTTGTCTTCAGTCTCCCTTGCTCCAGACAGGGTGAGACCAGTGGAGTGTCTTAGATGGCCACTCAAAGTGTTGTAAGATCATAGACACTACTTACCAAAGTAGGATATAGAAATTTTCTTTTTCTGTTGTGACTAAGTAAAAGTATACAATCCAAATCAATTTTGCATGCCTGCCTATCTGTAGGTCCTTCTGCTCTCCTTGCTAGGTGACAGCACATTCCTTTTCACTTTGTACTTGCAGTATCCTCTTAAAAAGCTCCTGTCCCCTCCCTTCCACCTTCTTTTCTCCCATCTAGAAAGAGACCAGTAGGACAGCATCCAATAAATGCATAGAACCACACGTTATGGTCACACTATGTCCCCAAGTCCAGTCCATTTTTATCAAAAAGTTGATCTTGGTGGTATTTTCTGGTCATGGGCAGCTCCTAGGGGATCCCCCAGGCTGTTGGGCTATCAGTTGTGGTCTTTTAGTAGAGTTCTTGAGCTGCACCACTCTTTTTCTCACATTGCCACAGGGACTCAGCGTTGCGTGCCCCAGCATGGCTGTCTTTGGTGGTGGCTGGGCACCATCTGGTTCTTCTGGCCACGTGTTGATAGAGTCTCCCATTCACAGGGGTCCTTCTGTCTCATGAGCACTTTTTTCCTTGTATTTTTATTGTTCTCAGTGATCATCTGTTCTGGATGAGTTGGGACTATTTCGTGTACCTCAGATGACAGCTCGCTAGCTTTTAAGACTCCAGATGCTACTCACCAATATGGGTTACAAAAGACTCTCTTAGCAATAGGCTAGTTATGTCAATTGGCCTCAATGTCCCCTGAGAGTGTGGTCCCCAAACCCTGCCCCTGCTGCTCTATCCTTGCTGTATTGGGTTGAGATTGGAAGAGTTTTCAGTTTATGGTGAAGTACAGTTAAGTTGATCTACTTTCTGTTGTGTGCTGTCACTACTTTCACCTAAGCAAATTTCTATCCACTATCTAATCTATAAGCAGTCCTCTCCCTTTCTTCCCACCCTTGTAGCTGTCAATCTTGTCTTCTGTATGTAAGTCTGTTTTTAAGTGCTTATAGCAGAGGTCTCATACAAATATTTGTCTTACTGCCACTGATTTTACTTAGCATAATGTCTTCCAGTCGAAACCAGGTTATGAAATGTTTCCTAAAATCATCATTGTTCTTTATCATTGCATTGTGTTCCTTTGAGTATATATACCGTAGTTTGTTTATCCATTCGTCTGTTGACAGATATCTGGGTTGAGTCCATCTTTTTACTGTTGTGGACTGTCCTGCAGTAAACAGTCTTGTAAATGTACCTGTTCATGCAACAGCTTTGTTTCTGTAGGATACATTGTGAACAGTAGGATTACTCCATCAAATGGTATATCGATTACCAGCTTTATAAAAAAGAGCCACTTGAGATAAATTTCCCCTGAGACCATTGATGACATTTAGTGAAGCCATTAAAACATCCAGTTTCTCAACAATGTTTTATTACATAGTACTGTATTATACAATAAGTAGATAAAGGAAGTTAGGAAACTTGTTTGATGACAATTATGTGTATATAAAATGCTGGAAGCATTCACACCAAACCATTAATGGTTATCATTCTTATATGATTTTACTGAGTTGGATATTTTTCCCTATGCTTTTCTCTATTTCTCTAAATTTTATCTAGTGAAACATGTATTACTTTTATAAGTAGGAGAAAGGTATATTTTTACTTATTTTGGGCCTGAAAACCCATTTTAATTCTTAACTTCATTCATTATTCTCTCACAAATCTAGAAATACAAACTAATCCCTTCACTGTCTCACACTTCTTGCTTTTATGTGCCCTCCAGGCCGGATCCCCAGAGCTGTGGCCTCTGTTCACCAGCACCTCCTGAGGTCCGATGATGTGGTGAGCTGTTGCCTTGACCTCGGGGTTCCCAGCATCTCTTTCCGCATCAATGGGCAGCCAGTGCAGGGAATGTTTGAGAACTTCAACACAGATGGACTCTTCTTCCCTGTGGTGAGCTTTTCAGCAGGTGTCAAGTAAGTTATGGCTATTATTATTTCATGGAGAGTAGCTGCTATCCCCCTGCCCACATGAGCCGAGAAGTGCGGTAATCTCCTTCAAGGCGCAGGACCTCAAGTTCAACTTCCTAAAATGTGACGGTGACGGGTAGAGCGCAGTGCAGTCCATCATTCAGCAAAGGCAACTTGTTGGTTGACACGTAGACTCCCTTCAGGGATTATGTAGTGTACTGTGATAAATATTAAGGTAAATAAGATAAACCATATATATAAAGTCTCTTTAATAAAATAAAAGTACTTCATTCTGATTATAAAATTGAAAGATATAACAAAGACCATAAAAACCACCCATGGTCCCAGCATCTAGCTATACTCTCTATTAATATTTTGATAGTTTCTTCATCTTTTTGCTCCAAATATGTGCTGCTGTTTTTTGTGTGTTTTTGTTTGCTGTTTGTTTGTTATTGTGTTAAATTGGCATTGTGCTGAAGGTGAGGTTTTGTATCTTGATTAATTTGTATTCAGCAGTAAGTCTTTTCCCAAGTCAATAATTACCCTTCTCAGAATGATTTTTTTATGGTAGTATCATATCCCTTCATTCAGCTGTTTTATGATGTAGCCATTACCTTGTTGTTACACGTTTATCCTGATTCCATTTTTGTTACAGATAAAATTATTATGAATGTCCTTGAGTGTAAAATTTTTGCCTGCATTTCTAATTAGTTCTTCCTAGAAGTGGGTCTAAAGGGATAAACATTTAAAAGTCTAAACGTATAATTATGTGGCCAGATTGCCTTTTAGGAAAACTGTATCAACAATTCAGAATTCTTTATCAACAGTTCCAAAACTGAGGAAACTTTCAAGTTTTATTTTACAACTTATTTAGCAGCAAAATCTAGCTTGGATCCATTTTGTGGTAAAAACAGAAACAGATATGGAGCTGTTTTTAGGCTTTTATTTATTCTACTTCTTGTGAATATTAATATGAAGTCTGACAATTAAGTCATCAAACTTAATTGTTCTAAGTGCCACATACCTCATTACTGAATATCATCACTGTGGTCACTTTTGAAGTCCTCCCCTTGGGAGCTGTGCACCAGTGCCAGTGCCTAGTCCACTCTTCAAAGCAATTTTGGAACTCTTTCTGGAGTGGCCATTGCACATGGTGGCATGGTGGCAAGTTTGCACACTTAATTGTATAGTTGTCTGTGAGGGAGATTTTAGCCAGTAAGCAAATAACTGTATTGGAACACTCTCCCTACTCACCTGATCTGGCCCCTGAAAACATTTTTCTTTACCCAAAGATAAAGGAAGTATTAAAACGAAGATATTTTGATGACGTTAAGGACATCAAGGATAATACAATGAGAGCTCTGGTGGCTATTCCAGAAAAATAGTTTCACAGTTGCTTTGAAGGGTGGACGAGGTGCTAGCGTTTTTGCGTAGCTTCTGAAGGGGACATTTCCAAGGTAACTGTGGTGATATTCAGCAGTGACGTATGTGGCACCTTTTCTAGAACTGGCTTGTGACTTTAATTGGCAGACCTTGTATAGTTAACTTAAAAGAAGTTCTTACTGTGTTTGGTTATGGGTGCTGCCCCTTACCCTGCTAGAGGTTCAGCTTCATAAATGAAACAGGACCTTGTTACTTTCTTAAAATAGGAAGAATACTAAGATATGAAGAATACTGAAGAAGTCTGAAATGTATCTCCAAAAATTTCAGAGAAATGATTTGCGCATGTGTTATCATTTAAAGCAACACATGAAAATGCCTAACTAATTGGATCTTTATTAACTTTTACTATTACAGGTTTTGTTTTTATCTTTACCAACTTGAGAAAATTATATCTTAAAGGAATTATTACTATTGCACATTAGATGAATTTTTATAGAACAAACTAGCTTCTCATTAAACAGTTAATACACATACTGTTTTATAACCTTGGTTATGAACCCCATGACGTGACAACACTCTGCCTTCAATTCCCCATTACCAGTTTTCTTGTCCCCTCCTGCCTTCTTGGCCTTGCCCTTGGGCTGGTATGCCTGTTTAGTCTCATTTTGTTGATAGGCTTGTCTGATCTTTGACTAAACAGTGAACCTTATGAGTGACTTCATTACTGAGCTAACAGGATCCAGGGGCCATATTCTGGCTATCTCGTCTCTATCAAACCTGTAAGTTTGTTCTTTTTATTTTCTTATATACAAGTTAGAATTTTTTAAAATATTTTTCTCCAGCTTTTTCTGGCACTCTCTATTCTGATCTATGTCAGACCAGTTAGTGGTAGTAGCCAGGCACCATCTAGTTGTACTGGACTCAGTCTGGTGCAGGCTGTGCTACTTGTGGGCCATTAGTCATCTCGGCTGATTTTTCCCTTATGTCTTTGGTTTTCTTCATTCTTTCTTGCTCCAAATAAGATGAAAACAGCAGAGTGTCTTAGACAGCTGCTCATAAGCGTGTAAGACCCTAGCTGCTCATACTCTGAGTGAAACGAAGTCCGTCACAAAATGACAAATATTGTATGAGAGAACTACTGTAAAAACTTGTGAAACAGTTTACACACAAAAAGAAATCATCTTTAATGGTTGCAAGGGAAAGGAGGAGTAGGGATGGACAAACCCTAAACAGACAGTAGATAAGTGGTAACTCTGGTGAGGGGTAAGACTGTACATAGCTCTGGGAAGGCCAGTCCTACCTGTCCAAGGCAAGGCCATGGAAACTCCATAGACACAGCCCAACTCCCTGAGGGACTGAGTTGCTGGGCTCATGGCTGTGGAGAACACGGTCTCCGAGAATATGTAACTCAATTAGCATAATGTTTATAAAGAAAATGTTCTACATTCTGCTTTGGTGAGTAGCACCCATCCATATTCATCTGTGTTGTGAGATGCTTCATAGATTTGTCATTCTTCTTATTGCATAGTATTCCATTGTGTGTGTGTATGTGTGTACCGTAGTTTGTTTACACATTCATCTGTCAATGGGCATCTAAGTTGTTTTCATCTTTTGCTTTTGTAAACCATAATGCAATAAATATGGGTGTGCTGATATACCTGTTTGTGTGACGGCTTTTGTCTCTCTAGGACGTATTCCTAGCAGTGAAAGTGATGGATCATATGGTATTTCTATTTCTAGCTTTTTAAGCAAGCATCATATCATTTTCCAAAATAGTGTACCATTTTGCATTCCCTCCAGCGGTACATAAGAGTTCCACTCTTCTAACAGTCTCTCTAATGTTTGCTGTTCTCAGACTTTTATTTGTACCAGTAATGTCGGGGTTAGATAGTATCTCATTGTTGTTTTGGTTAGCATTTCTCTAATGGCTGCTGATTTCCTCTGGTGTCTGTTAGCTGCTTCAGTGTCTTCTTTCATCAAGTGTGTGTTCGTTTGCCCATCTTTTAATCAGATTATCAGTCCTTTCAATGTAAAGGTGTTGGATTTTCCTGTCGATGTTACAGATTAGACATTTGCTTGCTTGTCATAGTCAAATATTTTTGCCTAGTCTGTGGATTCTTTTTACCCATTTGACTAAGTCTTCTGATGAATATTAAGTGTTTAATTTTAGAAGATCTCAGTTACACAGCTTGTCTTCTGGAGGTTGTGTGTGTTGTTCCTTAAGGTCTGTATCCTGTTAATGCTATGTATTAGGCCATCTAGCATTGATTCTGTTTTCTTATATGCTCTTTATAGATTTTATTTTAATGTTTAAGTCCTTGATCCATTTTGAATTAGTTTTTGTGTATAGTGTGAAGTATGTATCTTTTCTGTAGTTTTTTTTCCCTTTTGGGTGGGGGTGGCTGTGAACATTCAGTTTTTCCAGGACCATTTGTTTAAAAGGCTGTCTTTTCCTGATATCGTGAACTTGGGGCCCTTGTCAAAGATCAGGTGACCACTGCTATTGTTAGGTGCTGTCAAGTCAGTTCCAACTCATCACGACCCTATGCACTGCCCAGTCCGGCACCATGCCCACAATCATTTGTATGCTTAAGCCCTTAGTTGCAGCACTGTATCATTCTGTCTTGTTGAGGATCTTCCTGTTTTCCCACTGACCCTCCATTATAATAAGCATGATACTCTTCTCCAAGAGGCATGTTGTCTCCTGACAACATGTCCAAATTATGTGAGATGCAGTCTGGCTGTCTTCGCTTCCAAGGGACACTCTGCTTGTGCTTTTTCCAGGAAAAATCTGTTTGTTATTTTAACAGTCCATGGTACATTCAATATTCTTCTCCAATATCACAATTCAAAGACATCAATTCTTCTGTCTTCCTTATTCATTGTCCAGCTTTCACATGCATATGATGCAGTTAATAATATCATGGCTGGAGGTCAGGCGCACTTTGTATTCAAGATGACATCTTTACCTTTCAACATTTGAAAGAGATCCTTTGCAGCAGATTTTCCCAATGCAGAGCATCTTGATCTCTTGACTACTGCTTACATGGATGTTGATTGTGAACCCAAGTAAAATGAAATCCTTGAAAGCCTCAATCCTTTCTCCATTTATCGTGATGTTACTTACTGGTCCATTTGTGAGGATTCATGTTGAGGTACAATTCATACTCAAGGCTCAGGCCTTTGATCTTTATCAGTAAGCATTTCAAATCCTCTTCACTTCTAGCAAGAAGCATTGTGTCATCTGCATAACGGAGATTGTTAATGAGTCTTCCTCCAATCCTGATGCCATGTTCTTCTTCAGATAGCCAGCCTCTCAGATTATTTTCATGGTATACAGACTCAAAAAATATGGTGAAAGGCTACAACCCTGTTGCATACCTTCCTTGACTTTAAATGATACAGTGTCCCCTTGTTCTGTTCACATGACCTCCACTTGATCCATGTATAGATTCGTCATGAGCACAATTCAGTGTTCTGGAATTCCCATTGTCTGAAATGTTATCCACAATTTGTTATGATCCACACAGTTGAAACTTTCTGTATAGCCAATGAAATACAGGTGAATATCCTTTTGGCATTCCCTGCTGTCAGCCAAGATCCATCTGAAATCAATGATATCCCTGGTTCTACATCGCCTTCTGAATCCCTTTTGAGTTTCTGGTAGTTCTTTGTCAGTATAGTGTTACAGTTGCTTTTGAATGATCTTTACCAAAATTTTGCTTGATTGTGATACTAATGATATTGTTCGATAATTTCTGCATTCAGTTGGATGACTTTTCTTGGGAATAGGCATTAATATGAGTCTCTTCCAGTCAGTTGGCCAGGTAGCTGTCCTCCAAATTTTTTGCAATAGATGAATGCATCTATTTGTTGAAACATCTCAGTTGATATTCCTACAATTCCTAGAGCCTTGTTTTTCATCAATGCCTTCAATGTAGCTTTGACTTCTTCCTCCTATGCCATCGGTTCCTGATCATATGCTACCTCTTGAAATTGTTGAACACTGTCCAGTTCTTTGTGGTATAATGACTCTGGGTATTCCTTCCATCTTCTTTGATACATCCTACATTGTTTAGTATTTTCCCTGAAGAATCCTTCACTATTGAAACTCAAGGCTTGAATTTTTTCTTTAAGTTCTTTCAGCTTGAGAAATGCAGAGTGTGTTCTTCTCCTTTGCCTTTCTATTTCCAACTCTTTGCGAATGTCATAATAATACCTTGTCTTCCCAAGCCACCCTTTGAAATCTTCAGTTCTTCTATTTTTTCATTTCTTCCCTTTGTTTTAGCTACTCAGCACTCAAGAGTAAGTTTCAGAGACTCTTCTGACATCCCATTTAATCTTTTCTTTCTTTCCTGACTTTTTAATGACCTCTTGCATTCTTCATGTATGATGTTTTGATTTCATTCCACAACTCATCATTAGTATTAGTCATCAGTCATTAGTATTCAGTGCATCAGATTTGTTCTTGAGATAGTCTGTAAACTCAGGTGGGGTATACTCAAGGTTATACTTTGGCTGTCGTGAAATTGTTCTAGTTTTCCTCATTTTCGGTTTGACCTTGCATATGAGCAACTGATGATCTGTGCTGCAGTAAGCATTAGGTCTTGTTCTTACTACTGACACTGATCTTTTCCATTGTCTCTTTCCATAAATGTAGTCAGTTTGATTTCAGTGTGTCACATCTGGTGAGGTCCATATGTATAGTTACCATTTATGTTGGTGAAAAACATGTTTAGACTGAAGTTGTTGGTCTTGCAAAATTCTGTCATGCAATTTCTGGCATTATTTCTGTCACCAGTGCCGTATATTCCAAATACCAATCCTTCTTCTTTGTTTTCAACTTTTATATTTCAATCACCAGTAATTATCAGTATATCTTGACTCAATGTTCTGTCAATTTCAGACTGCAGAAGTTGGTAAAAATCTTTAATTTCTTCATCTTTGGCCTTAGTGGTTGGTGTGTAAATTTTAGTAATAGTAATATTAACTAGCCTTTTTTTTAGGTATATCCTATCCCTGACAGCATTATACTTCAAGACAGATCTTGAAATGTTCTTTTTGATGATGAATGCAACACCATTCCTCTTTAAATTTTCATTCCTAGCATAGTAGACCATACAATTGCCCAATTCAGAATGGCCAATACCAGTCTGTTTCAGTTCACTGATGTGTGGGATATTGATGTTTGCTCATTCCATTTCATTTGTGACAATTTCCGGTTTTCCTACATTCATACTTTGTACATTCCAAGTTCTAATTATTAATGGATGCTTGGAGCTGTTTCTTCTCATTTCGAGTGGTACCACATCAGCAAATGAAGGTCCTAAAGGCTTTACTCCATCTATATCATTAAGATTGACTGTACGTTGAGGACGCAGTTTTTCTCCAGTCATCTTTTGAGTGCCTTGAGGGGTTCATTTTACAGCACTGTGTCTGACAATGTTCTGCTGCTCTTCATAAGGTTTCACTGGTTAACTCTTTTCAGAAGTAGGCTGCCACATCCTTCATTCTAGCCTGTCTTACTCTGGAAGGTCAGCTGAAACCTGTCGACCATGGATGATTCTGCTGGTGTCTGAATACCTGTGTCATAGCTTCCAGCATCACAGTAACACATAAGCCCCCACAGTATGACAAACTGACAGAGAAGTGGGGGCAGGTGACCACAGGTGGATAGATTTACATCTGGGTTCTCCATTCTATTCCATTGGTCATTGTATCTGTCCTTGTACCAGTACCAGGCTGTTTTGACTACTGTACCTGTATAATATGTTCTAAAATCAATTAATGTGTGTCTTCCTAGTTTTTCCTCTAATTCAGGGGCCTCTTCATTTCCATGTAAAGTTTAGTGATTGATTGTCTAGCTTTATAAAGGATGCTGTCGGTAGTTGAATTGGGATTGCATTGTATTTGTAGATTGCTTTGAGTAGAATTGGCTTTTTTTACAATATTGAATCTACCTATCCATGAGCATGCTATGTTTTTTCCATTTATGTATTCTCTTTTGTTTTCTTGATGTAGTGTTTCACAGTTTTCTTTGTATAATTCTTTTATATTCCAGGTTAGACTTATTCCTAAATATTTTTTTAGGGACTACTATAAATGGAACCCCGGTGGCATAGTGGGTTAAATGCTATATCTACTAACCAAAAGATCAGCCGTTCAGATCTGCCAGGTGTTCTTTGGAAACTCAATGGGACAGTTTTACTCTGACTTCTAGGGTCGCAATGTGTTGGACTCAACTTGAGGGCAGTGGGTAGATGGTACGGCTTTCCTGATTTCCTTATCATCGTTCTCTTTATCATTGTAAAAACTGAATTTTTTGTGTTTCTTTTATATTTTGCTACTCCGCTAAATCTATTAGTTTCAGTAGTTTTCTCATGGAGTCTTTTGAATTTTCTGTGTAGAATATTTTGTCATCGCCGATGAAGACAGTTTTATTTCTCTCTTACCAATTTAGATGTTCCTTATTTCTTTTTCTTGCCTTTTTGCTATTACTAGGACTTCTAGCACAATGTTAAATAATAGTGGTGATAAAGGGTGTCCTTGTCTTGTTTCCAGAAACCCTGGTGGCATAGTAGGTTAAGTGCTACAGCTGCTAACCAAAAGGTTGGCAGTTCAAATCCGCCAGGCACTCCTTGGAAACTCTATGGAGCAGTTCTACTGTGACCTATAGGGTGGCTATGAGTTGGACCCGACTCAGCAACAGTGGGTTTGGTTTTGGTTGTCCTGTTTCTATTCTCAAGGGGAATTTTTTCAGACTTTCTTCAATGAGACTAGTGTTGACTATTGGTTTTATATAGATGTCCTTTATTATGTTGAGGAATTTCCTTCTCATACCTGTTTTATTGAAAGTTTTTTTTATCAGGAATGGGTATTGGACTTTGTTGAATGCTTTTTTTTATGTCTACAGAGATGATCATGTTGTTTGTTTATGTGGTGAATTATGTTGCTTTTCTGATGCTCAACTATGCTTGCATACCTGGTGTGAATCTCACTTGATCATGGTATATTAGTTTTTTAATACAAAGCAAAATTCTGTTGGCTGAAATTTTGTTGAGAATTTCTGCATCTATATTCATGAAACATATTGGCCTGTAGTTTTCTTTTTTCTCTTTTTGGGGGGTGTCTTTGCTTAGTTTGGACATCAGGATTACGCTGGCTTTGTAGAATGAGTAGCATCCCTCTTTTTTATATGTTCTGTAGTAGTTTGAGTAGAAGTGGTATGGGCTGCTCTCTGAATGTTTGATAAAATTCTCTGATGCAGCCATCTGGACCAGGGCTTTTTGGCAAGTGGGGGAGGAAAGGAAAAGGTGGTTTTCTTTGTTTTTTTGTTTTTTTAAATTATCTTTTTGCTGTCTTCCCCTTGTTACGGGTCTGTTCAAATTTTCAACTTCCATTTGTGTTAGTCTGGGTAGGTAGTGTGTTTCTAGACATTTGTCCATTTTCCTCTAGTTGCCAAATTTGTCAGAGTATAGTTTTCTGTAGTACTCTGTTAGTATCCTTTTTATTTCATTTGAGTCAGTTGTAAAGTCTCTCATTCCATGTCTGTCTTGGGTTGTTTGTGTTCTCTTCTAATGTCAGTTTGCCCAGTGGTTTGTTGATTTTGTTGATCCTTTCAGAGAATCAACTTTAGGGTTAGTCAAGTCTTTCTGTTGTTTATCTGTTCTTTTATTTTTGCTCTGATCTTTATTGTTTCCTTTCTTCTGGTGACTGTGGGCTTCTTTGACTATTCTTTTTCTGTTAGCTTAAATTATGTAGCTAGTGTTTGGACTTTGTCCCTTCTTTTTTGATGTGTGCATTTATTATATAAATGGACCCTGAGCACTGCTTTTGCTGTTTCCCCGAGTTTTGGTATGTGTTTTCATGCTTGTTTGTTCTAGGAATTTTTAATTCCATCTTTGATTTTTTTGTTAATAATTTTTAAACAGGGTATTACTCTGTTTCCCTGTATTTGATTTTTTTTTTTTTTCCTTATTCTTACTATTAACTGCCATATTGATGATATTGAGATCAGGGAATATACTGGTATTATCTCAGTGTTTTAGATTTTGTTGAGGATTGCTTTATGGCCTAAGGTGTGGTATGTTTTGGAGAATGTTCCTTGTTTGTTGGAAAAGAATGTGTACTTTGCAGCTATTGGGTAGAGTGTCCTGTATGTGTCCATGAAGTCACATTGGTTGATTGTGGCCTGTAGATTTTCTGTATCTTTGCTGAGTTTCTTTTCAAATGTTCTGTCCTTTTCCAAGAGTGGTGTATTGAAATCTACTATTATCCTGGAACTTTCGGTGTTTCTCTTTGCTGCCATTAGATTTTGTTACATTTATTTTGGAGCCAGGTCATTGAGTCTGCAGATACGTATTATCATTATGTCTTCATGATGAATTTTCCTCTTAATCATTATATAATGCACTTCTTTGTCTTTTCTAGTGGATTTTTTTAAGTCTAATTTATCTGAGATTAGTATTGCCTCTCCTGCTGTTTTTATTTGTTGCTTGATATATTTTTTTCATCCTTTGAGTTTTAGTAAGCTAACTTCTTTGTTTCTAAGGTATGTCTCTTGTAGATAGCATATTGATGGATTCTTTTTTTTTAATCCATTCTGTTATTGTTCAGTCATCTGATACTGCTCTAACAGAAATACCACATGTGGATGGCTATAAAAAGAGAAAATTCACAGTCCAGTAGGCTACAAGTCCAAATTCAGGGCATCAGGTCCAGGGGAAAACTATCTTTGTTGGCTGTGGAGGAAGATCTTTGTTGTCAGTCTTCCCCTGGACTGAGAGCTTCTGAGGTACAGGGACCCCAGGTCCAAAGGATGTGCCGTGCTCCTGGCACTTCTTCTTTCCTGGTGGTGTGACATCCCCAGTTCTCTGCTTGCTTCCCTTTCATGTATATCTCAAGAGATTTTTGCAAGGTACAATATAGTCTTACACATTGAGTCCTGCCTCACTTACACTGCCTCTATGAGCATCATAGAGGCAGGATTTACAGCATATAGGAACATCACACAATACTAAGAATCATGGCTTAGCCAAACTGCTACACACATCTTGTGAGAACACGATTCAGTCCATGACAGTCACTCTTTGTCTCTTTATGGATGCATTTGGGACATTTATGTTCAATGTAATTAATGATAGATGTGTGTTTATTGATGTTCCTTGTGTTTTATTTTTCCCTCTTAGTCTCCTGTACTAAATTCTCTTTGTGGATGTTTTTCTTGTTTGTTTTGTTTTGTAGCTTTTGTGTATACTGACACTTTATTTTCCTTATTTTGATGAGTAGGTTTGTTAACTTTCTTTATGGTTATCTTGAAACTTACCCATATAATTCTAAGTTTAACCAGTCTTTTACTAATTAGTATCACCTTGACTTTCTCTCCTTTTGGTAGTTCTGTATCTATACCATTTATTCCCTTTTTTTGTTATGGTGGTTCTAACATTGTTGTCATTTACAGATTAACATCTCTGGTTCCTGTTGTAAATATCTTAGTTTTGTTTTATCCTTGAGAGGTCACTACCTAGGTTAGTCTCTGGCTGATGTGGGCTTGCATCCTAGATTCAGTCTACTGTTTAATGGTGCAGGTTCACTAAACACGAGCCTCCCTTTAATAATTCTTGTAACTTTGTTTTAGTTTTTACATATTTAATTTCTGCTTATCTGGAAGTGTCCTGATTTCACCATCATATTTCAGCAAGAGTTTTTTAGGATATAATATTCTTGGTTGACAATTTTTTTCTTTCAAAGTTTTATTTATGTCATTCCATTACTTTCTTGCCTGAATGGTTTCTGCTGAGTAATTAGAGGTTATTCTTACTGTTTGCCCTCTGTGTGTGATTTTTCATTTTTCTCAAGATACTATCAGGATTCTTTCTTTGTCTTTGAGTTTAGCAAGTGTGAATATGGTATGCTTTGGTAATCTTCTTTTGATGTCTTTTGTATATGGGGTTTATTGAGCTTCTTAGATGGTCACCTTTGCATCTTTCATGATGTTAGAGAAGTGTTCTGCCAGCAATTCTTTATGATTCTCTGTGTGGTTTCCATTTTCTCCCTCAGTTCTAGAACTCTGATCACTCAGGGTTTCTTCACATTTTTCTTGTGATATTTTTCCTCAAACAAAGTGGTATCCAAGGATTTATTTTCAATTTTGCTGACCCTGTCTTAAACCTTGTTTCATTCTTGTTCCTCAAACCTTCTGTGACAATGTCCATGCCTGAAATCTTGTCTTTTATATTTTGAATTATTGTTGTTTTTGTGTGATTTCTAGTTGTGAATGTATTTTAACATTTTGTTACTGTATTATTTTCCCAAATTCTTCCAATGTTTTGTCTCTCTTTCCAGTGATTTTTTTACTGTATTTTACATGGTTTTGTCTGTTTTTTTCCTCATTGTTGTCTACTTTTTCCTTCATCTGTTGGATAGCTTTTAATTTTGCCAGTTTTAATTCCTCTTAAGGCATTTTCAGTGCCTTTTCTTCTACTGGGCGGTCATCTGGTGTTTTATTTTGGACATCTACTGAAACCATTCTGTTTTTCTTTGTTTTTCTGTTTTGATATTATCTGTAGTCTTGAAGACATTATTTCCATTGCTTACTGATTATAGATTTGTTTCATCTTGCTTTTGTGTTTTATTTGGTTGTATCTGAGCAGACAACCTAGACATTGTTGTTCGCTCATCTATGGGCATGTACTTCTCACCACTTTGTCTAGTGGACAGGGCTAGTCACTCACCTATAGATCAGCTGGGTAAGTCCATTGGAGAGGAAGACTAGAATGGGTCATTTGTGGCATTTAGTGGAACCAGCAAGGTGGAGCTAGTGGTGTGTCACAGCCCACCAAGAAGGGACAGATTTGGCATATGCAATCAGGTGGGAGGGAGAAATGAAAGGCAGGAGAGGAGAGAGTGTAATAAACTAAATAAAAAAGAGAGAGAGGAGGGCATTCATGCCCAGTGGTTAGGAGAAAGGAAACAAAGAAAGGTTGGGAGAGACAAGAAACCAATTTAAAAAGAAAAGCTTTCAGGTGGTTGGGAGGAAGAAACCAAAGAAGGTTGAGACAGGCAAGAAACCAAGAAAAAAAGAAGAAAAAATCCCTAAGAGAGGCCATGAGAAGTGTGTCCCAAGGTGAGCAACAGTGCAGAGCCTGTTAGGGAGCCAGGTATTCAGGAGAAGGGTAAGGAAGGACAGTAGAGAAAAGAGAAGAAAAGGAAAATATTGCCTGAAGGAGCCCATTGGGGTGGTGATGTGGACCAGGGAAGAGGCTCCCTTGCATAGGCTGACAAGGAACAGAGATGACAGACGATGCCAGGTGTCCAGGAGAAAGGAAAAGGAGGGTAAAGGGAGATAAGAAACCAAGAAAAGAAAAATAATGCCCTTTAGGGAGCTCTGTAGCTTGGCTGCACAGACCAGGGAAGCCACACCCCTACTGAGTGGCATTGCACAGCCTGTCCAGGAGGAGTGTAGGTGACACATGAAGCCAAGTGTTCCAGGGGAAGGAAGAAAAGGAGGTAAGAGATAGTGATGAAACCAACAAAAAAAATGGAACTGAAGGAGCTGGCCAGCAGCAGCAAAGAGCTGACATCTCCCCAGCCAAGCAACCTCAGCCTTCCGGAAAGTGACCGAGACTGAGAGGTGGAAGAAGAGTAAGTGGTATGAAAGCGTGCATCCCTGGTTACCAGGTGCTCTGTGTCCTGCTGGAGCTCTCATAAAGCTGCCCTCCCATACTCTCTGTCTGCTGTTCTTCGTGGCTGAGGGGTCCAGAATTGTAAATCTGTGCCGCATGAGTTGATAGAGAGCATCCCCTCGTTAGCTAGCCTTGCTCTGTATTCTCTATCAGTTTCTTATTCCACTGAGTGCTTGGCTAAATTCTTTATTCCTTAATTTGATGCTGAAGCTTCAAGGATTAATGTGTTACTTAGTTTTTCTGGACTTTGCCATGGAACAACAGCACAGTATTTCTGTGTAGAGCACCATGTTGGCTGTCATATTTTAAATTTTAGTTGTCAGTTTCTGTGACTTCCAGTGCAGTTATACATTTTTATGTGTTTATTGTCATGTATTATTGTAACCTAATATTTTCGTCAATTTTGTGTTCTCTGCCTTTTATTTTTTTATTGGCTTGAGCAATAGTTTATATATTGAGAATGTTAAACTTTGTTGTATTAGTTTCAAATATTTACACTTAGGTTTGATTTACAGTTTTATTTTTATTTTTCCTATTGGTTCTTCTTTTCCTCTTTTACAAAAGTAGTGTAAATCACAGAAAATATCAAGAGCCCATAATCATACCATGCTAGATACCCATGTTACCTTTTTATCTCTGCTTTTAACGTTTTTCATTAAATTGGGTCTGCTGTGCATGTTTTCTTTCTGTATATCATCAGTAACTATTGTGTTCGTTGTTCTGCCCCTTTCCTTGTACTTCAATGTTATTTTAATTATTTTAGCCGTATAATGCATTTTAACATCTGAAAGGCAAGATTCCATTATTATACTTTCTTCTTCAAACTGTATTCATTCTCTATCTCTGCCTCATAAAGGGTTCACATTCAAGTGAGCAGGAGGCTGTGGTCAACACAGAGGCATGCTGTGTTGGAGAGGGCCATGGAAGGAAAGTCGCTAGTGGTGAAATTCTTGTGGCTAGCAGGAACTTAGAACTGAGGCCACAAAGAAACCATTTCAGATATCCCAGTGACAGAATTTTCAAAGTGAAACCACTGTAGTAGGCTTCAGCACCTCATGTGGCTTCAGAAACCAAGGTATGCTTGTGTATTTTCCAAAGATGGGTAAAATAGGGTTCTGTGTCATTATAATGCTAACAGAATAAAGTATTATCCTTCAGAAATGATACTCAACCTTTGGAATTCAAGACAGGTATGTGTTTAAGTGTTTGCAGGCACACATACAAATGCAGAGACATACTTAAGTTAATGAGTATAATATATTGACATTAAACCTTAATATTGCTTGAGTTTCTTTTAACAGAGAACCACTGTAGTAAAAGTTGCACTAGGGTTGAAATGTACTGGTCAAGAATCTAAGCCAGAGGATCTTAACATCAGACCCAGGGACTACCTGTGCTGGAAATATTGCATCCCAGTTCTCCCTGTTTTAGTGTAGCCTGACTGATTATTCCTCACTATTATTCATAAACAACTTGTAGAAAGCAAGAGGTGTTACTGAGACAGGAACACTATTAAAAGAAATTAAAACCACTGCCATGAGTCAAGTCTGATTCATAGGGACTCTATAGGACAGAGTAGAACTGCTCCATAGAGTTTCCAAGGAGTGCCTGGAAGATTTGGACTGCTACCCTTTGGGTTAGCAGACATAGCACTTTACTATGGAACCAGGGTCTCCAGGAGGATATAAAGAAAATTGATTGAATCAGAGACTCTCAGGCAGCTGGAAAAAATCGGTATGAGTTCCACTGTGTGTATAGGAGTAAAGAGAATGACTAGAGATCAGAATGGAACATAACAGCATTCAGATCATCCATGATTTAACTCAGTACCTTCTCTGAAGAAGTAAGTTCCCTCTGAGAAATTCAGATCCCATGACTGTTACTGGCCTATGGTAGTTAATTACCTTGTTCAGGTAGGTAAGAGTCCTTCCCTTCATTTGTTTTGACCACATCCCTTTCACTGGGTGATACTTCTTCTCAAAGAGAGTGTGCCTGCTTGCCAAATGTGTCATTGGAGAAAACTGCTTAGCTGGAATTCAGATTTCTGAAGAAGGTTCGTCTCCAGTCTTCTAGCTAATGGACTGCTCTGCATTTTCTGTGCTTAGGGAATACTATGTCTGCTCTCAGATGTTGCTTAATAATTTGTAGTTATTGACTGCTCTGTCCAGTCTCTATCACAAAAGTAGGACTTTTGCATGAATACCTTTTTTTTTGTTCTGGTGGGAATTTTAAAAAGTTGATTTACAAGGAACTGTGGCTAGCAGGTGACAAAACAGGTGACTGAAAGGTACCTTCACGGAGAAGATGGTTCTGACTATCTTGTGTCTAAGTCAGCAGTCCAGGCAAAGTTACATGATAACAAAAAAATGAGGTATCTAACCCCTTTGTAAGTCACAACTGCTGAGAGAATTTAAGATACTGAAGGATCCAGATGTGTTAACTTGAAAAGTCAACAGATTAGATATGAAAACATTATTATTCATTCATCTGTTGAGAGACACTCAGGTTGTTTCCCACGTTTTGGCTACTGTAAATCTTACTGAGTGAACATTGGCATATACGTGTCCATTTGTGTCCCTGCTCTCAGTTCCGACATGAGAGTTTTTACTTTTAGCAGCTAAACAGGTAGGACACTAAAACGCATTGTCAGGGGTCTTGATATCTCTCAAAGCCTCCTTTCCATCCAGCAAACGTTGCGTCTGGCACATTCCTGTCTTTGGTGCTCACAGTGTGATGTGACCTGAGCAGAGGTGAGAATCACATTTTCATGCTTAGTTGGGAAATACATTTTACTGAAATATATCCAGTACATCACGTGATGTCTTTGACAGAGTCATTTCTGATCCAGTGCTGGAGAGTAGCCACTGTTCAATTTTCACCTTTGAGCAAAAGTGGTTAATATAACAATCCCCCAACCAAAAACCAACTGCCATTGAATGAATTCCAACTCATAGCAGCACTGTAAGACAGAGTAGAACTGCCCCATAGAGTTTCCAAGGAGCACCTGGTGGATTCAAACTGGCAACCTTTCGGTTAGCAGCTGTAGCCCTTGACCAGTGTGTCATCAGGGTTTCCAATACAACAATCTTGTTGTTAGGTGTCCCTGAATCAGTGTCAAATTAAAGTGACCCTATGCACAACAGAACAAGACACTTGTGCCATGTCCACAGTTGTTTTTATGCTTAAGCCCACTGTTGAAGCCACTATGTCGATCCATAACATCAAGGGTCTTCCTCTTTTGGGCTTACTCTCCACTCTGCTTAGCATGATGTCTTTCACCAGAATCAGTCTCTCCTGACATGTCCAAAGTATGTAAGATGCGGTCTTACCATCTTTGCTTCCAAGGAGCATTCTGCTTGTACTTCTTCCAGAACATATCTGTTTGTTCTTTTGGCAGACCATGCACGGTACGTTCAATATTCTTCTCCAGTGCCACAATTCAAAGGCATCAATTCTTTCTCTGTCTTCCTTATTCATATTCCAGCTTGTGCATGCATATAAAGTGCCTGAAAATACCATGGCTTGGGTGAGGTGCACCTTAGTCTTCAAGGTGAAATCTTTACTTTTCAATACTCTAAAGAGATCCTTTGCAGCGTATTTTCCCTATGCAGTGCATCTTTTGATTTCTTGACTGTTGTTTCCATGAGTGTTGACTATAGACTCAAGTAAAATGAAATTTTTGACAACCTCAATCCTTTCTGCATTTATGACAATGATGCTTTCTGGTCCAGTTGTGAGGATTTTTGTTGTCTTGATGTTGAGGGATTCCTACTGAAGGCTGTGGTCCTTGATCTTCAGCAGTAACTGTTTAAAATCTTTGCTTCCAGCAAGTAAGGTGGTATCATCTGCGTAACACTGGTTGTTAATGAATCATCCTTAATCCCGAAGCCTTGTTCTTCTTCATGTAGTCCAGCTTCTCATGTTATTTGCTCAGCATACAGATTGAAAAGATGTGATGAAAGGATAGCACCATGATGCACACCTTTCCTGACTTTAAACCATGCAGTGTCCCTTTATTCTGTTCACACGACTTCCTCTTGATCTATGTACAGATTTTTAAAGACCATTATTAAATGTTCTGGATTTCCCATTCTCTGCAATGTTAGCCGTAATTTGTTATGATTCACACAGTCTGATGCCTTTGCATAGTCAGTAAAACACAAGTAAACATCTTTCTGATATTCTCTGCTTTCAACCAAGATCTGTAGAACATCAGCAATGATATCCCTAGTTCCATGTCCTCTTCTGAATCCAGCTTGAATTTCTGGCAGTTCTTTGTCAATACTGTTGCAGTCACTTTTGAATGATCTTGAGCAAAATTTTACTTGCATGTGATATTAATGATACTGTTCAGTAATTTCTGTATTTGGTTGGATCACCTTTATTTGGAATGGGTATAAATATGGATCTCTTCCAGTCAGTTGGCCAGGTAGCTGTCATCCAACTTTCTTGGCACAGATGAGTGAGCACGTCCAGTGCTGCATCTGTTTGTTGAAATATCTCAACTGATATTCCATCAATTCCTGGAGCCTTTTTTTTTCACTGGTGCCTTCCATGTAACTTAGACTTCTTACTTCAGTACCCTCAGTTCCTGATCATATGCTACCTCTTCAAATGGGTGAATATTGGTCAGTTCTTTCTGGTATGATGACTGTGTATTCCATCTTCTTTTAATGCTCCCTGAGTCATTCAGTATTTTTCCTATTAGAATCCTTCACTATTGCAACTCAAGGCTTGAATTTTTTCTTCAGTTCTTTCAGTTTGAGAAATGCAGGACTTGTTCTTCCCTTTTGGTTTTCTATTTACAGTTCTTTGCAATGCCCTTTAAAATCTTTTGTTCAATTCTTTTACTTCACCATTCCTTCCTGTTGCTGTATTCCATTTGGTGAGGTCCATGTGTACAGTCGCCATTTGTGTTGGTTAAAAAAAGTATTTGCAGTGAAGTCATTAGTCTTGTAAAATTCTATCATGTGATCTCCAGCATCATGTCTGTCACCAAGGCCATATTTTCCAAATACCAATCCTTCTTCTTTGTTTCCAACTTTTGCATTCCAGTCACCAGTAATTATCAACACATCCTGATTGCATGTTCGATCAGTTTCACACTGCAGAAGCTTGTAAAAAATCTTCAGTTTCTTCATTTTTAACCTTAGTGGTTGATGCATAAATTTGAGTAACAGTCATACTAACTGGCCTTCCTTGTAGGTGTATTGATATTATCGTATTACTGACAGCATTGTACTTCAGGACAGATCTTGAAATAATTCTTTTTTTATGACTAACACCGACACCATTCTTCGACTTTTTGTTCCTGGCATAGTAGACCATATGATTGTCTGATTCAGAATGGCCAGTACTGGTCCATTTCAGCTCACTAATGCCTAGAATACCGATGTTTATACATTCCATTTCATTTTTGATGATTTCCAATTTTCCTAGATTCATACTTCACACTTCCCATATTCCTATTATTAATGGATATTTGTAGCTGTTTCTTCTCATTTTGAGTCATGGCTCATCAGCAAATGAAGATCCTGAAGGCTTTACTCCATCCTCATCATTCAGGTCGACTCTACTTTGAGGAGGCAGCTCTTCCCCAGTCGTCATCTGAGTGACTTCCAAACTGGGGGGCTTGTTTCCTGGCACCATATCTGACAGTGTTCTGCTGCTATTCGTAAGGTTTTCCACAGCTAATTCTTTTCAGAAGTAGACTGCTGGGTCCTTCTTCCTAGTCTGTCTTGAAGCTCAGCAAAACTTGTCCATCATGGGTGATCCTGCTTGTGCGAAATACCAGTGGCATAACTTCCAGCATCACAGCAACAAACAAGTCCCCATTTACATAGAAGTGGGGGCTTCTCATTCTAAAATGTAACAATATTCATTTTTAAATCAACTAGAAAAGTGTGATTTGGTGCACTCAGTAGTTTCTTTTTATGTACTACATTGGTCCACTTGGAATTACTGTATAAAAAGCAAAAGAGAAAAAAGACAGATAATAATTCCAAGCAGATTAAAATACCTTATTTAAAATAAATGTGTTGAATATTAATATTCAATAGACATTGTCAGTTTGACCCAGTACTCCATTATTTTATAGAGTCTCTTACAGTTAAGTACAAGTCATCCCTGTTGTAGACAGAGACTCTTCTTATCTCATCGTAGAAGGCATTTAGAATTGTTTCTCATATTTATTTTGTAAGCTTTATGTGGCTTCTAAATTAGATTTCTCTCTTACAGCCCCATTTCCTTCCATTTAATTGTCTTTACTGAGGTCATAGTCCTGTGTAACCCCACAGGCCCTTTTATTATTACAAACTCTGTTGTTTATAATACCTTATTAGGATCCTATTGCTAGCAGTCATTGCTGAGCAAAGCCACATGAAAAGTGAACATCTTTTTCAATTAGATTTACCTACAATGAAGTCAAAGGCAGCATGAGTAATTACCAACAAAATCCACAAATCAATATGTACTCTCTTCTCTAACTGTTATAAATATGCCTCCTTAGTTTTCTTCTCGCTGTGGTTTGTTTATGGGCTGTATTGATAGTGTAGTAGGTCCTCAGTGTAGCAACTCTATTCATTATACAAGAAAATTTGATATGAGGCAAATGCATCTTGGATTCTACCCAAAAGAATGAGTTACTTAGATGTCAGGAGGCTCTTCTTAAAGTGTATTCTCACCCCACTAAATTGGTATCATGGCAAGAACCACACAGAGAGCATTATTCAGCAGCCCTATTACACGGTGAGATTTGGGTGCTTTTTGCGTTAGAGGATATTGATGAGCTTGTCGCCATGGGATACCACATTTTAAGCTTTAGTAGTAGAACTGTCCGTGTATCTATGTAATCACCTGATATAACTCTTTTACCAGCCCTTGCTGATTCGTAAGAACAACGATGTCCAGTGGTAGTTGGTATCTGAGGTTACTATTTGTTTTCTGTTGTTATCCACCAGGCCTGGCTGAAATTCTGGTAACCAACAGCTTAGCTATTTCCAGCTTGCTGTGGTCAGTGCTTAAAAATCATTGCTGAGATAAATATACTGTAGAGAACACGGTGAGCACTGGCTGAATTGCCTTGGGATCAAACCCTGGCCATGAAGAAATATGAATGTTAGAATAGGTAACTCACGTTGTTCTCCATTGTTAGTGATATGGACTAAAGATGCAATTATGAAGCATGACTTATAAGTTGAGTCCAGGTCAGCAAAAGCTTCCGAATTCTTTGTCCTCTTAACCACAGCCTATATCGATACCCTTTTCTTCTCCAGAACACTATTCTAGATCTCTGGGAGAGATGTAATACCAGGTAAGAGTAATGAGGCATTGAGTAAGTAAGACCAAAGTGACTTCATTTGTTTACTAGTAACCAAAAAAATCAAACCAAACCCATTGCCATTTAGTCAGTTCTGGCTCACAGTGACCCTTTAGAATACAATAGAACTTCCTTATATGATTTCCAGGGAGTGGCAAGTGGATTCTAACTGTGGGCCTTTTGATTAGCAGCCAAGCACTTAACCACTGCACCACCAAGGCCATGTTTACTACTGCAGTGGGAATAATAACATGATATCCAAATGAAAGGAAAACTAGTCACAATTTTTGAGCACTGTAGAGCTTTGATTTTTACTGTATTTTTTAACTCATGAGTCCATCTTTCAGATCTGTGAATTTGTAGTAGGTAGTCTCATGTGTTCTACAAATTAGCAAGCAAAATTGTACAAATATCAAAGAATGAAATAGAGGATGCTGGTGAGAATTTTTCACTATCACTTGCTCTGTGTTGATAAAATTAAGTAAGTAAAAATTTTAAAAAATTCCTCTACACATCCCAGAGCTTTTCTACTCCCAGGTGACTATTACTGAAGCTGTTTGTCATCCCAGAGGTGGAGGAATCTAAGGACACAGTCACTTACTGTAAACACTGTAAGAAGAGAAAACACTTTCTTTGAGAGCTGATGGAATATTTGAGTTATAGAAAGAACCCCAGAAGATGATACAAGTGCTTTAGTGGAAGACATTAAATTGATGAATGAAATTGATTTTCAAAATCCATTAACATAGAGAAAAATCTGAGCATAAAGTAGATCCAGTTCTAATGAACTCAATCCATAAATTCTCCTTTCATTATAAACGTAAAATTTTTGTGATAATATAGCATGTAAGGGTTAGTGTAACCTAAACAACAGTAAAAAGAACACCTAGAGAAGAGAAACTAACATTGTAATTGGAAATTTCATATTTAGGAGTTGAAAGATAAACATTAATAGCTAGATAACAAGTAATTGAAAGAAGGTGAGCCAGGTAGATGTAGCATGATTGTTTCTCTCTCTCTACCTCTATCACGTGGTGTGTGTTCTATACTTCAGATCTTGGATGAGTGCATGGGCAGGTCGTAGTATACACACACACATACATATATACATATATGTATGTATTCCCAGGGTTTCCAGAAAGAGAGAGACACACACACACAGATACATATATAAATGTGTATTTATATATGTATATATGTATATACATATATATATACATATATATATATATATATATATATATATGGAAACCCTGGTGGAATAGTTGGTTAAGTGCCACATCTGCTAACTGAAAGGTCTGCAGTTCAAGTCTGCCAGGTGCAGGCGCTCCTTGGAAACTCTATGGGGCAGTTCTACCCTGACCTACAGGGTCACTAGGAGTTGGACCCGACTCGTTGGCAGTGGGTTTATATATATATATATATATATGTAACTTTAAAAAAAATTCCTCTACACACAAAGGTGGGGGAATATATATAATCTTTATGTCTATAAATATATACTTTTATATACATATAAAATTTTTATTGTGCTTTAGGTGAGAATTTACAGTGAAACTTTGTTTCTCATTCAAAAATTTATTTCTCATTCAAAAACTGTGACATTGCTTACAATCCTCACATTGTGTCAGCACTTGCCCCCTTTCCCCTTACCCTCAGGTTTCTGGTATCCATTTGTCCAGTTTTCCTGCCCCTTCCTGCTGTCTGTCTTTGCTTTGGGTCAAGTGCTACCCTACTCGTCTTGTATGCTGAATTCAGGAGCACATTCCTGTGAAGTCAGACTGAAAGGTGCAATTAAGGAGTGGGTTCAATTCTGGTTAGCAGGGTGCCCGACGATCACAGTCTTGGAGGTTCCTCCAGTCTGTGTCAGAAGAGTAAGTCTCATCTTCTTTGGTGAATTTGAATGTTGTTCTGTATTTTTCTTCCACTCTGTCAGGGACACTCTGTTGTGATCCCTGTCGGGGCTGAAAGTGCTGGTAGCTAGGCACCATCTAGTTCTGAGTTCAGCCTGGTGGCTATTGTGGTTTATATGGCCCAATTAGTCCTTTGAACTAATATTTTCCTTATGTCTTTGGTCTCTTTTGCTCCAAATGGGATGAGACCAACAAATGTATGTTAGATGGCTACACACAAGCTTTTAAAACCCAAGACACTATTTACCAAAGTAGAAGATAGAACATTTTCTCTATGAACTATATTATGCCGATTGACATAGATATTGCCTAAAACCCTAGTCCCTGTTCCTCAGCACCAGTAACTTGGTCTCACAAGGTGTTTGCATGTATCTAGGAAGTTTTTCTGTAACTTGTTTCATTTGAGTTGTGCTGACTTCCCCTCTCTTGTGTGTTGTCTTTTCCTTCACCAAAGTTAACACATGTCTACTACCTAGTTAATGATTTTCTCTTTCCATCCCTTCTGTCCATCAAATAATTCCTTTTTTCTGTGTGTAAACTTTTTCTTGGGTTTTCAGAATACTGGTCTCGTGTGATATTTGTCCTTTTGTTACTTTCTGATTTTTTCACTCAGCATAATGCCCTCCAGATTTATCCATGTTGTGAGATGTTTTATGGATTCATCATTGCTCTTCATCATTGCATACTACTACATTGTATATGATTTGTTTATCCATTCATCTGTTGATGCTCACTTCGTTTGTTTATACCTTTTTGATATTACAAATAATGCTTCAAGGAACATGGATATGCCTGTGTCTATTTGAGTGATGGCTGTTATTTGTCTAGGATATATTCCTAGGAGAGGGATTGCTGGATCCTGTGGTATTTCTATTTCAAGGTTTTAATGAGGGTGCCATACCATTTCCTGTAATGGTTGTCCCATTTTACATTCTCACCAGCAGTGTATAAGAATTATAGTCTCATTGCAACCTCTCCATCCAGTTTTTTGAATAGTTCCGGTAAATGTCAGGGTGAGATGGTATTATAGATTGAATTATGTCCTCAATAAATGTGTGTCAACTTGGCTAGACCATGATCCTCAGCATTACATGACTGTCTGATATTTGTCATCTTATGTGACTTGCCTTTGCATTGTAAATCCTACCAATATGATTAGAGACAGGATTAGAGCCAGTTAGATTAATGAAGCAAGACTCATTCTAAAAATTAGTTGCATTTTAAGTAAATTTGAGATATGCAAGAAAACCCAACAGAGAGACAGGAGGACTTCATACAACTGAGAAACAAGAGCCTGGAGAATAGTGCATCCTTTGGACCCAGGCTTCCTCCACTGAGAAGCTGCTGAGTCAGGGAAAATTGATAACAGGAATATTCCCCAGGAGCCAGTAAAGAGAGATAGCCTTAGTTTGTAGCTGGCACCCTCAATTTAGACTTCTAGCCTTCTAGACCATGGAAGCTCTCTTTGTTAAAACCGTCTGTTCTCCATGTTTCTGTTATAATAGCAGTAGGTGACTAAGACAGATGGTATCTCGGTGTAGTTTCTATTTGCGTTTTTCAAGCATTTCCTCATGTATCTGTTGGCCACCTGAGTGTCTTCTTTGGTGAAGTGTCTGTTCATATCCTGTACCCATTTTCTAACTAGATTGTTTCAGTTGTGTCAGCATCATGTTTAAAAAGTATGTCTTTTCCCTATTTAGTGGACTTTCATCCTCTGTCAAAGATCAAGTGACCATAGGTGGATGGATTTATGTCTGGGTTTTCAAGTCTGTTCAGTTGGTCTGTCTACCATTATACCACTACCAGGCTGTTTTCTTCCCCATGGCTACATAGTAGGTTCTGAGGTCAGGTAGTGTGAGGCCTCCTGTTCTTCTTCATAATGGTCTAATTACCCAATGGCTTCTTTCCTTTTCACCTGAAATTGGTGATTATTTTTTCCATCTCCTTAAAGAATGCTACTGATTTTTGGATAGGGATTGCGTTATATCTTTCTTTGGTTAGAATTGACATTTTCATAGTGCTAAATCTTTCTGTCCGTAAGTGCGGTCTGTTTTTCCATTTATGCAGGTCTTCTTTGGCTTCTTGCAATAGTGTTTTGCAGTATTCTTTGTATAGGTCTTTTGCATTCTTGGTTATATATATTCATCAGTATTTTTTTTAGAGGCTGTTATAAATTATCCAAACCCTGATGGCATAGTAGTTAAATGCTACAGCTGTTAACCGAAAGGTCAGCAGTTTAGATCTGTCAGGTGCTCCTTGGAAACTCTGTGGTACAGTTCTACTGTCCTTCAGGGATGATATGAGTCAGAATTCACTCAACAGCAACAGGTTTGTTGTTTTGATTATAAATAGTGTTGTGTTCTTAATTTCATTTTCAAAGTTCTCATTGTTGATGTGGAAGAATCAATTGATTTTTGATCTTGTAACCAGATACTCATGAATCTTTCTGTTAGTTCCAGCAGCTTTCATGTGGGATTTTTTGAGTTCTTTATATATAAGATTATATCGTCTGAAAATAAGGATAGTTTTGCTTCTTCATTTACAATTTGGATGCCCTTTTTTCCTTTTTCTTGCCTTGCCTTTTTAGGACTCCTGGCACAGTGTTAAATAGAAGTGATGATAAAAGGTATTATTGTTGCTATTCTCAGGGAGAATGCTTTCTACCTATCTCCCTTTAGAGTGATATTGGGTATTAATATTCTATAGCCAAAACCAAAACAAACCCATTTCCACTGGTTACATGTTGTAGAAACCCTATAGAACACAGTATAACTTCACATAGAGTTTCCAAGGAGAAGCTAGTGGATTTGTACTGCCAGTCTCTTAGTTAGAAGTTCTGTCTCTTTAACCAAAGCGTTACTAAAACTCCATTCTGATTTTATTTTATTGAGAACTTTTACCAGGAATGAGTGTTGGACTTTATCAAATGACTGTTTTATGTCACATGAAATGATCATGTGACTCTTCTCTTTATGTGATGGATTATGCTGATTGATTCTGTAATGTTGCACCATCCCTAATATAATGAAAGATGAAACTCTGAGCATCCATGAAGGACAAACCCTTAAAAAAAAATTATCAAGGCATATCATAATCATACTTACTTAGACCAAGGACAAAGAAAAATTTGTGAGAGCAGCTTGAGAAAAACGGTCACATAGAGAGGAGAAACAATAAGACTGACGTCTGATTATTCAGCAGAAACCATGGAGGTAAGAAGGCAATGGGATGATATATATGTATAAAATCTTAATAGAAAAATATTGCCAATCAAGAATAATATGTCCTGCAAAACTCTCATTAAATATGATGGTGAAATTAAGATATTTCCAGATAGACAAAAATTACAGGAATATGTAGAAACCAAACTAAACAAGAATTATTAAAGGGAATCCTTCTGAGTCTGAGAACAAATGTCATCAGATCAAAGCCTGAATCTAGGATGCGAGACTGTATCAGCCAGATACCAGCATAGGAAATGAACTCTCAAGAGCTAACCAAAACCAAATTACAGCAAGGAACCAGAGAGGTTGATCTGTAAATCTCAACAATATCAGAACAATAAAAGAGAGAATAAATGGTATAGGTATAGAACTTGATAATAGAGTGGAAGGCAGGGTAATACCAGCTAATAGTAGGTTAGTTCAAACTTAGGAAGATAAAGGTAAATTTTAGCCTTTTGCTCTTGAGGGCTTTTGGCATCAGGCAAACTAGCAACTCAACGATGTTGTATCATACAAGTTTCTTACAGCTACTTTAAAATGATTTTATACTCAAATGTATACAAATAATATATTTTAACATTTTATATATTTCTACATCTTACAAAAGAAAATCTTTGAAACATTACACTCTGTAATTTTTTTTTTGTATGGTATTTTACAAAACAATCTCCGGGGTGCATCCTCGGTTTGTCAGGGTAAGTGTCACAATAAAAAACACGTGACATTAGCCCTCAAAGCTTTGAAAATGCTCTTATATTTTCTGAGACATTCTACATAATGGCCCTGCCCTCCAGGGTCTAGGTATTGGCTATACTCTCTGGATTCTGAGTGGAGACCCCTGTGCTGCAACTCTGCCTAGAAGGGCTCACTTCGACAGTAGCTCTGCCCCCTCAGCGCTAGGTGCATCCTAAGCCCACCTGAGTGGCAATTCCACCCTTACAAGCACAGAAAGCCCTGACTCCAGTGTTTCAAACCCCTGAGGTCATGGCCACACCCTTTGAGACTGAGGCAGCTCAGCTTCTCAGGCTCTTTGTCTCTTCAGTATCTGCTTCTCATTGTCACATAGCCTGGGGCCTCAGGCCCACATCTGGCCTGCTGGGGCAAGCGTTCCAAAGCTCTGTAGCTCTGTTCGTACTAGAAAGTCTCCTACACAAAGGCACTTAAAGATTTTTGCAGAAAACAGTATGTCAAGGTATAGTGATCTGCTTGATCAATACCACCCATATATTATGTAATTTATTATAATATTAGGTTTCTCAACATTGACTTCCACACCACCTCATAAAATCCTTTTGTATGGTAGTCATTCCTGTGTTATCCCAAGTGGTCAAACAAGTGATGGTCCTTTTATCTTTCTACACTAGAAGTAGAGTATTATGTTTTTGGTATGCTACCGAGGATTTTTTTAGGCTTTTTTTTTTTTTACTTTGCTTGGTAGTTCCTTTGTATTTGTTAAGATCATCCTGGTTGTTTGTCTCTGCTCAGTTGCCTTAGACGCACCTCTTGAGTTATCATGTGCCATGGTGCCTGAGTGGGGCCTCTCGAGTTATTGCGAGAAATGGTGGGGTGCCTGAGAGGTGCCTCTCGAGTTATCACATGAAACTCTGTGGTGTCTGAGAGGTGCCTCTTGAGTTATTACGTGAAATGTTGTGGTGCCTGAGAGATGCCTCTCGAGTTCAAAGTGTTAAGATCACAACAAAGAAAGTTAACAAATCTACAAAAATGAAAGAAAGCCACAATCCAAAGGAATTCAGCACAAGTGAGTAGAAATCAAAACCAAACCCATTTCTGTTGAGTCGTTCCAACTCATAGTGACTGACAGGACAGAGTAGAACTGCCCCATAGAGTTTCCAAGGAGCATCTGGTAGATTTGAACTGCCAACCTCTTGATTAGCAGCTGTAGTCCTTAACCACTATACCACTAGGGTTTCCAGGCAAGTAAGAGGAACAAAGAAAATATCAGCACCACAGAAAGAAAAACAGGAAACTTCAAATTGACATTAATAAACTTATATCTATCAATAATTACACTAAATGTAAATGACCTAAATGTACCCAGAAAGAGACAAAGAGTGAAGGAAAGCATTAAAAAAAATAGGATTCATCAACATACTGTTCACAAACAAAGACACTTGGTACTGGTACAATGACCATTGGTATTGACCAGTGGAACAGAATTGAGAAGCCAGATATAATTCTGTCCACTTATGGTTATCTGATCTTTAACAAGGGCACAAAGTTCACCAAATAGAAAAAAGTCTTTCTAGTAGGTGGTGCTGGCAAAACTGGATGTCATCCCATAGCTTGGAAGAACCTGGGGAGCATTATGCTGAGTGAAATGAGTCAGTCATAGCGAGACAGGTTTTGTGTGAGATCAATACTGTGAAAACTCATGGAGAGGTTACAAATAAAAGGAAACAGTAGTTGATGGTTGGCGGTAAGGGAGGCAATAGAAAAACAGTAAATAGACACTAAATAAATGGTAACTTTGATGGGAAAGTTACCACTGCTGGGAAAGCCAGGATAATTTATACAATGCAAAGTCATGGAAGTTTGATAGACATCCAGACTTCCTGAAGGGACTGTATTACTGGGCTAAAGTCTGTGGGGACTGCAGTCTCAGGGAACAGCTAGCTTAATTGGTATAACATGTTTATAAAGAAAAGGTTCCACTTTGGTGAGTAGCATCTATGGTCTTTAAAGCCTGTGAGTATGCATCTGGGATACTGCATTGATTTTACCACTCTTCAGGAGCAGAAGAAAATGAAGAAAACTAAAGAAACAAGAAAAAGATTAGTGCAAAGAGTTAACGGCCACTATCTACAATGGCCTTCAACAGACTAAATCCAGTACAACTAGATGGTGCCCAGCTACCACCAATGACTGCTCGGAGAGGGATCACAACACAGGGTCCCATACAGAACTGAAGAAAAATGTAGAACAAAATTCTAGCTCAAAAAGGCCAGATTCGCTGGTCTGACAGAGACTGGAGAAACCTTGAGAGTATGGCCCCTAGACAGCTTTTTAGCTCAGTAATGAAGTTGCTCTTGAGGTTCACCCTTTAGCCAAAGATTAAATGAACACATAAAACAGAGACTAAAGGGGCACACCAACCTATTGGCAAAGACTAGATGATAGGAGGGGACAGGAAAGCTGGTAATAGAGAACCCAAGGTTGAGAAGGGAGAATGTTGACCTATTGTGGGGTTGTTCACCAGTATCATAAAACACTATGTGTACTGACTGTTCAGTGAGAAGCTAGTCTGTTCCATAAACCTTTATCTAAAGTACAATAAAGGAAGGGAAAAGAAAAAGGACTCACTTGGAGATCTTGTTAAAATATACATTCTGACTCAGTGTATCTGGGATAAAGATGAAAATTCTTAGGAGGAGTTTGAACTGGAATCAGTTGTGATTCAAAGCCCTGGTTGAGAGTGGCTGAAGAAATTGATTAGATGCCAGTTGTTTAGGTGCCACAATAAGAGTGCTTTTTACTTTTTGTGATCCTGGCACATCTGTAACTTTTTTAAAAAGATGTTATTGAGTGTAATGCATGTCTGTGGCCCTACAGATCCTGTATAAAACTAGATTTTTCTGAATTTAAAGGAAAAAAAGGTGACCAGAAGAGTGAGTGGTGGGAAAGCCAGTTTCTCTTGTTATCAAGTGCTCTGTCTCTTGTGGAGAGTTCTCTAAGTTGTTTCCTGAACTCGTTGTCCCACTTTGGTTGCTAGTTCTGCTTCAAGATGGCAACACTGTGCTCTATTAGTTAGCAGGAGACCTCTCTGTCTCCTTTTTCATTCTGTTTTCCACCAGTTTCTTCTTCCATTCAATGTTCAATTAGTTCTTTATCCCACCACTTGATAGTTGGGTTTCCCGATTGACATTTGTATCTATTTCACTTAGTTTTTGAGATCTTTGCTGCAGAGAGATGGCATGATGCATCTGTCTAGGGCACCAAATTGGCTTTACCATCTCAGGTCCTATAGCTTCTATTGCATTTGGGGGGAACAAGATCAGTCTTGTCAGTGGTTTAAAGCTTCTGTTCATTTGGACAGGAAAACAGTAAATTTACGTTCAATTTAAAGTTTGCGTCTCCTCACCTCCTCACCTTCCTGGGCCCTCCAGGAAAATGTCAGCTTTTTCTCCCCTGTGGCATATTTTCCCCCCAGTGAAACAACTGCTGTTTCAGATCCTTCTAGACTTGGCTCAGGAAGGAGAAACAACACATCCACATGTGACATCAGGTATTTGCATGACAGTTGCACAGTTTTTCCCTGTTTCACTCCTAGGGCTCTTGGGTAATATTTTTGGAAAAGTCTCAGGCTGAGATCCTCTAACTGAAGCTCTACCTCTACTTTTCCACAAGGTCAGCAGTTCAAATCCACCAGGCGCTCCTTGAATACTCTGGGGGTCAGTTCTACCCTGGCCCCTAGGGTCGCCATGAGTCGGATCCGACTCGACGGCACTTGGCTTACTTGGCTTGGCTACTTTTCCTAACTCCTTGGTTTCTATTTCCACTGAATTATTACCCTTTGTAACTGACTTCAATGACAGTGGATTTGGTTTTGGTTTAGCTTAGCCTTTCTGAGAAGAATCCTTCTCAAGATGGCTGAAAGCTAGCTCCACCCAAGGGAGTCTGTATCTGGCCCTCGATGGAGCACAGGCCTTGGCCCTACCCTGAGCAAAAGTCCAGCTCATTCTCCTGCAACCCTCTTTCTCTCTCTGCTGTATCAAAGTTAACTTGTCACCCACTGAACTCTAGAGTACACTCATCAAGCTTCAGAGTATTCCTTGAATTCTCCATCATTTATCTACAGATGGGGAGAACCACCTTGCTCCCTTTCTCCCTGACGGTTCTCTCCAAATGAATTCTTTTTTCTTTTTCATAAATTTTTTCATCGTATTTTAAGTGAAAGTTTATAGTCAGTTTGTCATATAAAAACTTACACACACTTTTTGCCATGTGACCCTGGCTACTCTCCCCACACGGTGACAACATACTCCTCTCCTCCAACCAATATTTGTGTCCATTAAACCAACTCCTGTAACCCTCTCTAGCTCCCTCTTACCTCTGAATATGAGCTGGCTGGTTAATTTCCTCTATGTGCCAAGCCAAGAAGCACTCTTCACTAGTGTCATTTTAAGTCTTATACACCAGTTCAGTCTTTGTCTGAAGACTTGGCTTCCAGAATGATATCAGTTCTTGACTAAGACAGAGCCCGGGGGCCAGGTCTTCTGGGAACTCTCCAGTCTATGAGGCCATCAGGTCTGGCCTTTTTATTAGAGTTCAAGTTCTGCATCCCACATTTCTCCTACTATATCAAGGACTCTTCATTGAGCTCCCTGTAAGGACAGTCTTTGGTGGTGACTGTACATGTTCTGCTGGTCTCATGTTTGTGTATTCTTTAGTATATATGACCCTTTCTGTCTCTTGAGCTTACACTTTCCTCATATCGTTGATGCTCTTCTTACTCCTCTGCTTTGGGGGAGTTGAGACCACTTGATGCTTGTTAGATGGCAACTTGTTAGCTTTGAAGACTCCAGACACCATTCACCAAAGTGGGATATAGAAAATTTTCGTTAAAAACTGTATTATACCAGTTGACCTAGATGTCCCCTGAGGACATGGTCCCCAGAACCCAGACCCTGGTACTCTGTCCCTAGAAGTGGTTGGTTTTATTTAGAATACTTCCAAGTTTGGGGTTTAGCCTGTTTGTGCTCACTTCTCTGCTGTGTATTATCTCCCCCTTCACCTCAAATAATTCTTGTTAATTGTCAAACTAGTGAATATCCCTCTTCTTTCCACTCTTCATTGTAACGGTCTAAGGATGTTTTCTTCTGTGTTTAAATCAGTTTTTAAGCTTTTTTAATACTGGTCTCATATAGTATTGGTCCTTTTGTGACTGACTAATTTTGCTCAACATAATGCCTTCCAGATTCTTTTATTTCATGAGATATTTCACAAATTCATTGTTGCATAAAATTCCATTTGTGGATATACCATAGCTTTTTTTTGTATCTATTCTTCTGTTGATGGACACCAAAGTTGATTCAATCTTTTTGCTGTTGTGAACAGGGCTGTATATTGGTGTACATGTATCTGTTTGTGTGACAGCTGTTATTTCTCTAGAATGTATTCCAGGAGGTGGGATTGCTGGATCATATGGTAGTTCTAATTTTAACTTTTTAAGAAAGCACCAAATCGATTTCCAAAGTGGTTGTAGCATTTTATATTCCCACCAGAAGTGTTTAAATGTTCCAGTTTCCCCACAGCCTCTCCAGCGTTTATTATTTTGTGGTTTGGGGATTAATGCCATCCTTGTTGAAGTGAGGTAGTATCTTATTGTAGTTTTAGTTTTCATTTCTCTGGTGGTAATGACCATGAGCATTTTCTCATGTATGTGGTAGTTGCCTGAGCATCTTCTTTGGTGAAGTTTCTGTCCAGATCCTTTGCCAATATTTTAATTGGATTGTCTTTTTATTGTTTAAGTTTTACAGTGTCTTGTAGGTCATACAGATTAGATGCTGATTGGATTTGTGGTAGCCCAAAACTTTTTTCCCAGTCTGTATGTTGTCTTTTTACTCTTTTGGTGAGGTCTTTGAATAAGCACAAGTGTTTGATTTTTAGGTGTTTCCAGTTATTTGTTTTCTGGTGCTTACGCATTGTTATTGATATTTTGTAATCTGTTTATGCCTTGTATTAGGGTTGTCCCTGTTTTTTCTTCATTGATTTTTATGGTTTTAAATTTGAGATTTAGTTCTTTGATCCATATTGATTCAGTTGTTATGAAGTGAGTGAGATATGAGTCTTATTTCTTTTTTTTTTCTTTTTTGAAGATGGAAATCCAATTATCCAGTTATGCCAACACCATTTGTTAAAGAGACTGTTGTTGTCTCAGTTTACTGTCTTTGGGCCTTGTTTTAGTCAGCTAAGGTTGCTCTAACAGAACTACCACAGAGTGGATGGCTTTAACAAAGGAAGGTTTATTCTTACATAGTCTGGTAGGCTGCAAGTCCATATTCAGGGTGTCTGCTCCAGAGGAAGGCTTTCCCCTTGTTGGCTCAGGATTCCTCAGGTATCGCATCAGTCTTTGAGCATCTTGTCGCAGGAACCTCGGGTCTGACAGATGCACTCTTCTCCCACTGCTGTTTTCTTGATGGTACGAGGTTCCCAATTCTCTGCTTGCTTCTCTTTCCTTTTGTCTCTTGCAGGCTGAAAGGATTAAGGGTGGGACATGCCATACTCCAGGGAAACTCCCTTTACAGTGGAGCAGGGAGATGATCTTATAAAGGGATTTACAGTCCCACCCTAATCCTTTAACATACAGCAAAGGAAAACCACAAAATTGAGCACAGTCACAAGATACTAGGAATCATGGCCCAGCCGCATGGCTACACATATTTTTGGAGGGACACAGTTCGATCCATGACAGGCCTTTTTCAAGTATCAGTTGTGTATAGCTATATGCTTTTATGTCCAGATTCTCAGTTCTGTTCCATTGGTCTATGTGTCAGTTGTACCACTTCCAGGCTGTTTTGACTACTGTAGTGGTGTAATAGTTTCTAAAGTCATATAGTGTGAGGCCTCCCAATGTGTTGTTCTTCTTCAGTAATGCTTTACTGATCGGGGGCTTCTTCCCTTTCTGCATGGAGTGGGTGATTTGTTTCTCCATCTCATTAAAAAAAAAGTCATCAGGATTTGGATCAGGACTGCATTGAATGTTTAGATCACTGTTGGTACAGTAGATACTCTCACAATGTTGAGTCACCCAATCTGTGAACAAGATCAGTTTCTCTTCTTATGTAGGTCTGTTTTGGTTTCTTGCAGTAGTCTCTACTATTTTTTTTTTGTTTTTTTTTAATAAGTCTTTCATATTTCTAGTTAGATTTATTCCTAAGTATTTTATCTCCTTGGGGGCTAATGTAAATGATATTGATTTGTTGATTTCCTCTTTAACATTCTCTTTGTTGGTGTACACAAGTCCAACTTACTTTTGTGGATTTATCTTGTATACTAATACTTTTCTGAATTATATCAGTTCCAGTAGCTTTATTATGTTTTGTTTGTGTGTGTGTGTGTGTGTGTGTATTCTCTAGGGCTTTTATTGTGTAAGAACATATCATCTGCAAATAAAGATACTTTTACTGCTTCCTTACCAATTCAGATGTACTTTATTTCTTTTCCTAGCCTGAGTGCTCTGGCTAGAACCTCCAGCACAATGTTGAGTACCATTGGTCACAAAGGGCGTCCTTGTCTGGTTTCTGTTCTCAAGGGGAATCCCTTCAGAATCTCTCTGTTTAGGATGATGGTGACTCTTGGCTTTGCATAAATGCCACTTATTATGTTGAGAAGTTTCCCTTCTGTTCTTATTTTGCTGACAATTTTTAATGTGAATGGGTGTTGGACTTTGTCAAATGCCTTTTCTGTATCAGTTGATAAAATCAAGTGGTTCTTGTCTTTTATTTGTATGGTTGATTACATTTTGTTTTTCTAACGTTGAACCATCCCTGCTTCCCTAGTATGAATCCCACTTGGTCATGATGAATCATTTTTTGATATATTGTTGAATTCTACTGGGTAAAATTTTGTTGAAGATTTTTGCTTCTAAGTTCATGGGAAATAATGGCCTGTAATTTTCCTTTTTTGCTGTCTTTACCTCATTTCAGTATCAGGATTATGCTGGCTTCATTGAATAAATTTGGGAGTATCCCATCATTTTCTGTGCTCTGAAATGCTTTTAGTATTAGTAGTGTTAACTCTGAAAGTTTAGGAGAATTCTCCAGTGAAGCCATCAGAGCCATGACTTATTTTGGTGGGGAATGTTCTAATTACCTTTTTTAATCTCTTCTTTTGTGGTGGGTTTATTTAGTTGTTCTGCATCTGTTTGTGCTGGTTTTGGTAGGTGATTTGTTTCTAGAAACTTCTTTTTTTCTAGGCTGTCAAATTTGTTAGAGTACAATTTTTTGCAGTATTCTGTTATGATTTTTTAAATTTCAGTTGGGTCTGTTGTGATAGCACCCATCTCATTTCTTTTTCAGGTTATTTGTTTCCTTTCTTATTTTTGTTTTGTCAGTTTGGTCAGTAGTTTATCAATTTTGTTGATGTTTTGAAAGAACCAGGTTTTGGTCTCGTTAACTCTTTCAGTTATTTTTCTATTCTCTAATTCAGTTTTCCATTAGTTTTTTTATTATTTGCTTTCTTCTGGTGCTCAAAGAGTTCTTTTTCTGCTGTTTTTCTGTTTGTTCAAGTTGTAGGGTTAATACTTTGATTAGGACCCTTCTTTTTGGATGTGTACATTTATGGAAATAAATTGACCTCTGAGCACTGCTTTTGCTGTGTCCCAAAAGTTCTGGTGGGATGTGCTTTCATTCTCATTTGTTTCTTTGAATGTCTTTATTTAGTCTTTGATTTCTTCAGTAAGTCAGTAGTTTTTGAGCAAGGAGTTGTTCAGCTTCCATGTGTTTGATTTTTTTTCCCCCATTTCTTCTGCTGTTGCTTTCAACTTTTATGGCTTTATGGTCTGAAAAGATGTTTTGAAATTTTTCAATGCCTTGGATTTTGTTAAGGCTAGCTTTATGGCCTAATATGTGGTCTATTCTGCAGAATGTAGGTCCATCTCATGAAGTAAATTATACTTGTCTGTTGCTGGGTGGAGTGTTCTGTATATGTCTGTGAGGTCAAGTTGGTTGATTGTAGCGTTTAGAGCCTCTGTGTCTTTATTGAGCTTCTTTCTGAATGTTCTGTTTATCACCAAAAGTGGTGTGTCAAAGTCTACTATTGTTGTGGAGCTGTATTTCACTTTTCAAAGCTGTTACAGTTCATTTGATGCACTTAGAGGCCCTGTCATTAGATGCATAAATATCTCATATGTCCTCCTGATGTACTGACACTCTAATTAGTACATAGTGTCCTTCCTTGTTCACTGTGGTGGATTTTACTTTAAAGTCTATTTTATCTGAAATAAATATTGCTCTTTTTTTGAATGTTGTTAGCTTGGCATATATTTTTCCATCCTTTGAGTTTTAGTTTGTATCTTTAAGTCTAAAGTGTGTCTCTTATAGGCAGCATATGGACGGATTGTGGTTTTTTAAAAATCTATTCTGCAACTGCCTTTATTGGTGCATTTAACTCACTTACATTCAGCGTAATTATTGATGGGTTTGTATTTAGTGTTGCCATTTTGAGTCCTTTGTGTGTGTTGTTGATGGTTTCTTTATTCCACTTGATTTTCTGTGCTGAGTCGCTTTTCTTTGTGAGTTTTCTTTTCATCTTTTTCTTTGTTGTTGGCTTTGTATTTGTTTTGTTTTTTATTTTGATGTGTAGGATTGTTAGTTTCCTTTATGGTTACCTTAACATTTACTCCTGCTGTTCCAAATTTAAACTAGTCTTTATTTGTGTCACCTTAACTTTATCTCCATGTGAAAGATCTATGACTACATTACCTGGTTCCTCTTTTTGATGTAATGCTGTCATCTTTTATATACTGACATCTCTGTTTCCCTACTTTAGTTTTTAAGCTTTGATTTATTTTTGTGGCTTCCCTACCTGGGTTAATATCTGGCTGCTCTGTCCTGCATTGTAGTTTAGAGTTTTTATTTAATGTTACTGATTTTTTAATTGAAGAGCTAGCTTGAATTGGTATTTCTTTCAGTTTTGGCTGGGATTTTGCAGATTCTTTAAACTCGTCTTTATCTGGTAATGTCCTAATTTTGCCATCATATTTGAGAGACAATTTTTCAAGATTTATAATTCTTAGCTGGCAGTTTTTTTCCCTCAAGACTTTGTAAACAGTCTTCCAATAAAGATGTCCTATTTTTGACAGCTCACAGCAATGACATTTGTGAAGCTATAGTGGCCATATTTATCACTTTTTTTATTTGTCTTGGACGAATAGCCGTGAAAAGTTACACAATTCTACCACACATAGAAATTATTAAAGTTTATGGGTAAGACCTGACTCAGTGGTAGTGGGGGGTTATCAAAATGGGTTTTCCATTCACTAAGCATTCTGTGCATTATGTGAAATTTACAGTGCACATAATTGGCCCATCAAGAGAACAGTTCCACCTTTACTCAAAAAATTTGAGACAACTGGATCTGCTGCCAATTAAACAACATCTATACATCAACTAACTGCATGTTACAATGAAAACATTGCCACCATTCATCAGAGTTTTTGCAAGAATCCATCCCAGTGAATTTCTCGCAGAGCACAAGAACTGGATTTTTTTGTCAGCCACAATTTGGCAGCTGTTGTTTCTGGAGTTGAAGCTTTATCCTTATAAAATTATTTCAGCTCAAGAACTGAAGTCCATTGACCACAGTTTGTGCCATATGTTTGCTAACTGGACTCTGTAGCAACTGAAGTTTACCCTGTTTTGGGCCAAAAGAATAATTTTCAGCAACAAGGCCCATTTGGGCGTGAATGGTTTTGTTAACAATTTGGAGTAATGAGAATCCAATGGAAATTCCAAAATGTCCACTTCACCCCCAGAAAGTTACTATTTGGTGTGGATTTAGGTCTGGCGGAATCTTTGGCCTTTATTTTTTCCAAGATGAATGAGGAGAGGCTGTGATTGTCAATGGCAAAAGATATCGGGCTATGATAACTGATATTTTTGTCTATATTTGGAAGATGTCATGGTGGCCGTTTACTCAAAGTTCTTTTCCACACATAATGCCATCAAATGTACTTCAAAAACATAAAACAATTAAAACTATAGTATTCACACAACTTGCTTTACTCAAGTTCAAAGATAAGACACTCTTATTGGAAGACCCTTTATATGTCATCCCATTGGCTTCTTGCCTACATGGTTTCTATTTAGTAGTCCAAGCTTAGTCTTATTGACTCTCCTTTGTAGATTATTTTTGTTTAACTCTAACTGTCTTTAAAAGAATTTACTTATCTTTAGTTTTGGTAAGCTTGGGTATAATATGTCTTGGTGTCTGTCTTTTGGGATCTATGTTGTGTTGATTTTGATAAGCATCTTGGATATCTTCTCATCTTTCATGATATCAGGGTAGTTTTATGCCAACAAATCTTCAACAACTACTGTATATTTTAGGTTATCTACCCCCCCCCCCAAACACTATTCTGGTACACCAATCATTCATAAATTATTTCTTTTGATAGAATCCCACACAATTCTTAGTATTTTATCTTTTCTTTTTAATTATTTTATCTGATTTTACCTCAACTATGTTGGTGTTAGTTGCTTTATCTTCAGTCTCACTAATTCTGTATTGTATTGCCTCAGTTCTGCTCCTTTGTCTTTCTGTTGTCTAATTGTGTAATTTTATTGTTTATCTGCTGAATTTGATTGTTGTTGCTCAAGAATTTCTTGCAGTCTGTTTAATTTGTCATTTTGCTCTGCTGCATTTTGCCTGATCTCCTTACTAATTTCTTGAAGAATTCTAAATATTAATCTTTCACATTTTACCTCCAATAATTCCAGAAAATTTCTCCATCTGGAAAAGTTTTTGATTCTTGGTTTGGGAAGCTTACTGAAGCCATCATGAACTGCCTCTTTAAGTGGTTTGATATTGACTGTTGTCTCCAAACCATCAGACAGTCGTTGTATGTTTGCTTACTGTGTTGTAACTTTTTGTTTTGTTTTGAAATGCCGGAATAACCTGGTGGTATGAGACAGTGTGATTATTGGTGGCTTAGACATTCTAACATCTTATCACCAGTTGATTAGAGCTGTTACTAGACACAAGGAACAAGGCATTCATTTACTTTTCTTGTTTGTATTCAGCTCTTTTGCCCAGGTAGTTGATTACCAGATGTGTGGTGCTGGCTCTTTCCTTCAGCTCTGCTGGAAAGGGTGTTTGATGTAGGCACAGATTGCTGGTTGCGTACACCGAAGAAGATAGGAGGCTGACAGTTATGTCCTTTATTTGTCTACCTCTAGGCAAAAGACTTGTTTCTGCCCTGAGTTTCTGGCTTAGGACAGCCAGCAGATTTTTTCCCCCCCTGTTTCTTAAATAGCTACCTCTCCAAGTCTGGGAGAGTATCTCAGGTTCTTCACCAGGAGTCCTACTGCTGTCCCAGGTAAAACGTCAGAATTTGGCACCAAGTACAGTGCAGAGAGGTGAGGGGGGAGCTCTGGGGAAAGGGAGACAGAGTTAGCCCAAAGAAAAGATTTAGATCTGCAAACAGCCAATTAGATGATTAGAGGCCAAACACTTATATTTTGACAATCAAATGAAACCCTTCTGTGATTCTGGAGGCATGAATGCCTGAAGTTCTGTTTCTGTGCTGAGGAAGACACTGTTCAAGTGCTGTTTGCACTGTTCACTGTGCTGGCAGTTGCAGCATCTCCTGCAGGATGGAGACCCCTGGCTAGTCAGGTGTGGCCAGCCCTGAGTACTTCTAGACCCACTCTCCATTCCCCGTTGCTCAGTGTGATTTCTCAGCTTTCCCTTTGATGTTCATGGCTCCTAGAATGTCATATATAACCCATTTATTTGTTTTTCTGGATCACAGGAAGCATCTGACTACTGCACCATCATAACCCCACCTCTCCAAATGAGTTCTTTACCTCATTGGTCATGAGGTTTGTGATGGGCTACAGCATATGGAACTGGTTTCACAATTTTTTGTAGTATCTGCGTAAGTGATACAGCACCTCACTTTAGGATTTGGAAATAGTTGGCATCTTCTGATTATCTGCATTTCAGTCTTCCACCAAAACTGAGGAAGAGGGGATGCCTTGTAGTATCTTCAAATAATTAAGATTGGTTTCAGATATTTTATTCTTTGGATAATTCCCCTCAAACATATGCTTTTATCCCTAGTCATTTCCTTTGACCTTATCAATCTGGGTCTGCTAGAGAAAACTATGACATTAACCACCAGTACTGGTGGTAGTTTATTAGATCCCTGTCTGCAGGCTCTTTGGACAGGTTCTTCACAGGCAATAAGGGAAGTGGCCTCAAAAGGTAGATGTGCCTATGACCAGCTTCCATTCAGTGGCCTGCTGGCTAGCAGGGGTGCTTGTCTGACATGGCTTTCGAAGCAATCCAGGGTGTTCCTTCCATTCACTGAAGCACAGTGTAACTGTATTTGAAGACAGATGCTTCCGTAAACAGTTAATGCTGATTTCTGGCTATATCTGTTCTTTCATCATACAGGTTTTATGTCCATTAGATAAGATTATAGCTTATAGCCAAATTATTATTTCCTTTTAATAACTGAATGTGAAAACAGAAAGCATTATTCTCTTTAAGAGCCACATGTAACGTCACCTTCCTTGATTTACTACCTCTTCAGAAGACTTAAGTTTTAAAACTGAACAGACTAGCCTGAGAGCTCATGAATAACTAAGTGCACTGAGCAGTCCTGGTAAGAGCTTAGTTACTTATTCTTGGGGTCCAGGCACCAGCAGGCAACACGGAATACGCTCTCAAACAAGCTCCCAGCAGTTCTGCTTCGTGCAGGAAGAATGTTCAGTGAGAAAGGAGAGCCAAAAACATCCCACATTAATCCTTTGTTGAAAAAGATCCGACGTTATCCTATAGTTTCAACGTGTCCGTAACACAATCTGTTGTGTTGCAAGTGATTTGGAAACTTCTCAACAAATAATTTCAAGGCTTAGTCATTATCTCCTGAAGGTTCACTAAATTAGTAATGTTGCGGCCAGTGACTCAATTTTGTTTTAGTTTAATTGTTCATATTCTTACTGCACATAAATCATGCCCTATTACATAACCTTCAGTGCGAGAACATTGAGCAGGCGCCATTGTGGTCCTAATTCATCGTTGTTTGGTAGTTTAAAAATGGAAAAGTGGGTGGTTTTATGTGATTTCTATAATTAACTTTAAAGCAACATTTTATAAAATGCTCTTTGGATAAATCATTAGTTCTTCTAAAGAAGAGGGGGAACCTTAATATCTTACTTGGAGAGATTTTTATTCTCTAGTTTTGTAATGAGGATTATTTTTATAATCATAATTATATAGCTAACAATGAGTCTGTTTTGCAATGGTAGCCTACCAGAATGTCCCAGTTAAAGGAGGTGAGGCCTCGTGGAAAGGGTCCTGCTGTGAGAACTTTGCTAAACCATATGCATGCACACACGTTCCACCAACAGTTGCAAGTAATACTAATTTGGAAGCTCACCAACAGTTGCTAATAATACTAATTCTGAAACTAATCTGGAATCTTGCTGCTGCTTTGCATCTTCACTTGGATCACCATACTCCAGCCCACCCTCATCTCTCACTGTGGCTGTTCCAACACCCATGTTATTGGTGGTCCCTAGCTCCATCCAAGTAGATCAGCTAGAAGAATCTTGTATATTTGTTTCTAAAAATCCCTTCAAGTACATTAGGAGTCTGTGAGTTTATGTTAATGAGGAAAGAACAACTCAGGAAAGGAGGGTAAGAATGGTTGCACAACTCTCAAAATGTAATCAGTGTCACCAAATGGTACAGGTAGAAACCATTGAATTGTTGTATGTTTTGCTATGTATATTAACAATAACAAAATAAATAAAATTTAAAGGAAAAAAAAAACCTTCAGAAGCTTCCCACCTGGAAGAAAATCCCAACTCCTTACCTTTCCTAACAGGCCCTGCCATCTGGCCCTGCCTCCTCTCACTTCATCCCCTGCCCCTCTGGCTTGATGTCTCATCCACTCTGCCCTCCCTTCTTTTACCTCATCAGCCTAAGCCCCTTCACCACCTCAGGGCCTTTGCAGTTGTTGTTCCGCTGCCTACAGTGTTACTTCTACAGATTCAGGACTGACTGACTACTTTTATCTCTACTTTTTGTTTACATTGCTCCTGCGAGACACCTTCTTTGGCATCATCTCTAGAAATCACCCCCTTCTCCGTATTATTTCACATCTTCCACATTCGGTCCTATGATGTCCCCTAAGTAGTAGTAAATTTGTATGTTCCTACACCTCTTTGTTTAGCAGAATTCCTGCTCTTTGAGATCATGGACACCATACTGTATTTGCTGCTGAATCCTTGTTGCAGAGAACAGTGCTTGTTGTAATTGCCCTGTTAAATCTTTGGCAAATGGAGGGGAATGTTATGTGCATGTACTATGTGTAAGTATTGATTTTTTTCCTGTGTGAAATTTTTGTTGAACCTTCAGGACTACATACCTTGCTGTGTTTTAATAAGATTGTGGTCATATTTCCTCATCAGTTTAACATGATTGTAGTTGATTTGTTAAGGCTGTATTTCTAGGTTAAAAACCTAGGACTATGGAAGTATTATTTCAAAGTATTCAACTTTTAACGTCTCTGATAGCAATCCTTGCAAGAAATTTGGAATCATCAAGTATATACAGGATGACATTTCACACAGTATGTAGACTTAAAAGACAAAAGACTGCCATGTATTGATAAAGTGGGCATGCCCTTACCATGAGCCCCCACATGTTCTTCCCAGTTCTGTGGGAGAGCCTAGCCAGCACTGCTGGGTAGGACAGGATGTCAGGCCTGAATGCCAGCAGGGGAGATGATACCCCAGATAAAATATTGGTACCCTAATGTGGTTGCCTGCCTTTGCTGCCCTTCAGCATTACCCTTGTGTGGCCTCTTTGGGGAACTGCAACTTCTACAGTGTATCGTTTTGTGAAATACTGTCACCCTGGCATGTATGCCATTTGTGTATAAAACTCTGGTGCTACTTTTGATGATCATTTTTTTTTTGCCTATATTTTAAGATAAGAAGTACCTATTCCCCACCCCAGATAATTGCATCACCATTAATTAATATTGATAAGAAATCAAAGAAGAAAACTTGGAGGTCTCATGCTATGTTTTTAGTTACTGTGATCTTTACAGAGAATAATAAGCTCATTATGATTGTTACTATTACTCTTTCCAGTACTGTAGTAATGATATCTGTAGCAATGATTTACCTACTAAAACACATTAACTTGATTTAAAGTATCTAATGATATTTAGGTAAAAATTAATGTTGAAGGTTTTAGCTAATGCATATATAGAATCAGCTGAGGACCATGTGTTAATGTTCATTTATCTCTCCAGGAGTTTTTTACATACTCTAGGATGTTTGTTGTGCCAAGTCTCAATTCAGTCACTTGCCAGTGAGATGATTTGAGGGGGGCTGATCTTTAATTTTCACCGATTTAGACTGGGATATGTTTTAACTTCTTTTACCTGATCTACCCAATTGACAGAGTACGTTTCCTGATGGGCGGACGTCATGGAGAATTTAAATTTCTACCTCCTTCTGGCTATGCCCCTTGCTACGAAGCCTTACTTCCAAAAGAAAAGATGCGACTGGAGCCCGTCAAAGAATATAAGCGCGATGCTGAAGGTGTTAGAGATCTGTTGGGGACCACACAGTTCCTCTCCCAAGCCTCTTTCATCCCGTGCCCCATAGATACCAGTCAGGTAAGCTCAAATCACACACTGGCAGCCGCCCACATAAATGAAACAGGAAGGTTAAATCCTCCTCCTTTCTGTGTTGTCTTTGAGCCCTTCCGTACTGTATGTTATGTAGAATTGTCCATGTAGTGTCTGTTTCTACTGTATAAGTACATCAAGTTCTTTAAGGATTTCTCAACCGGTGAACATGTTGACACCTGCTGTGTGCCACTATGTGTACTAGGGTCTGTAACACAGAGGCAGAAATCACAGTCACTGATCTCCGGGCATTCACAGCCAAGTTTGGGTAAGAAGGAAATGTTTTATTTTTTAAAGGCCAGATGTAATAAATGCAAAATGAATAATATGCACAAATAAGTGACAGAGCTGTCCTTTGTGTTGAGTGATTCTGGAAGTCTTTGTAGAGAGGATAGAATTCAGCCAAGGCTTTTCGTAACCTTAATAATGGGGATGAGAGTCCAGGAATGAAATAACGGGTGGAATAATAAGTGAGGGCTGTTTAAGTCTTCTAGTGCTACTCTAGCAGAAATACCACATGTGGATGGCATTAACAGAAAGAAATTTTACTTTGTCAACAGTCCAGTAGGCTAAAAGCCCAAATTCAGGGTGTCAGCTCCAGGGAAAGTCTTTCTTTGCTGGCTCTGGAGGAAGATCATTGTCATCAGTCTTCCGTTGGACTGGAAGCTTGTGAGGCACAGGGACCCTGGTCCTTTCCAAAGGATGCGCTCATCGTCTGACACAGCTTCTTGATGGCATAAGGTCCCTAAACATCTCTGCAAGCTGTTTTCTTTCACCTCTCAGGAGACTGCCTCAAGGCAGAGAACAATCTCATACGTAGGGTCCTGTTCCACCAACACAGCTGCTGACCACCCACCCTTATTAGCATCACAGAGGCAGCATACACAATACTGGAAATCATGGTCCAGCCAAACTTCTACACACATGTTTTGGGGAATACACTTCAATCCATGACAAGGACCTAGAAGTAGAAATACAAAGCAGAGATAGGTGGCACTAAAGATTCTCAGGTAGCTGGCTGTAGGCCTGGACAAGTAGAAGCATGTAGAAATCCTAGAGGGAAAACTGAAAGAAGAAACCAGGCAACATACTGTGGAAAGCCTTGGAAGTGTTCATAAGCAGACATATTCTTTGCCTTTCCAGAGTCCCTATTTTGAGAGAGACACATTCACAAGGTATGACTTAGAGCATACAACAGCGCTCAGCATTTCCCACATACGAGTGCTGTTTGAATCACTGGGCAGTAAAGGAAATAGATGAAGAGGGACTGGCCTCTTGAAGTTAGTAAGCTGTAAGGATGTAGCTCTTTTAGCTTGCAGAATGTGGCATGTATTTGCCCATATTAATTTGGCCTTGTTACATTCACAGGTGTATCTGTCATTGTGTTTACTTCTTAGCTGTTGTAGTTGATGATTATAAGTCCCCATAGAATAGAAACTGCAGTATTTCTTTGCTGCACAGAGCCTAGCACAGCACCTTAAACAATAGTTGAGGTTGAGAATGTTGATAGGAACCTGAGGAGGAGTTTGTGAACTGGTGGTTCACCGGAAGTCGGGTTGTCTGGCTCCTGTGTGCTGTAGACATGCAGCCTCAGGGCCAAGGAATTAAAGCAGCTTTTGCTGGACACAAGGTGTCCTCGCAGCGAGAGTATAAGCAATCTTTTCAGCCACAGCCAGCATGTTTTCTCTGTCTCAGCTGCTATCCTTACTATGTAATCAGAAACATACATGTTATTCCAGAAAGGGTTCCTGGAAAATGCTGGCCTCAGAAAGAATTTAAGAGAATGAGAGGAGGTTTTGATGAAGGAGGACCAAAACTTGTTGTCGACTTGATTCTGACTCATGACAACAGTATAGAGCAGAGTAAGAGTGTCCTGTAAGATTTCCAAAGAGCACCTGGTGGGTTCGAACTGCCCACTATTTTATTAGCAGTTGTGGCTCTGAACCTTTACACCACCAGGTCTTCCTGAGAGAAGGCCAAAAAAAAAAAAAAGGTTACCATCGAGTTGTTCTAACTCACAGAACAGGAGAGCTCAATCAAGAAGCAGGATGAGCCTTCTAAATAACCAGAAATGCAGAGATAAAGCAGCCATGCAGCAAGAGACATTCGGATGTCTAGATCAAAAGCAGAATTTATATGGACCCTAGAACTAGGAAAATGTTGCTAGAAAATCAAATAATAGGGAATTTCTTCTTGGGAAGGTACCGTTTATTGTCTTCAATGAGACCTTGTAGATTTTTAGAGTCTATCATTCTGTGACATTATTGTCAAAGGAGAAGTTACATGTAAGATACTCAGGCAGAGTCAACTTTCAGGCTCCCTGGGGCACATTAACTCGTTTGCAGATTAAGTCTAGTTAGGGAACAGGAATGGGCTATGTGCTTCATGCCTGGCCTAACTGGAGCCCTGTATATATCCTTAGGCTGTAACTATGCAGAGCTGATTGCTCCATCGCCTCCAGGCCTGTGCTTCCTGCTAGCTGATGGGAGCCCAGCTCCAATTAGCCCTCGCTGGGACTTCAAGCTTAGCCCCAGACACACGTGAGGCAACTATCAAGCCATAGTCACCCATCCTGGGTAATTAGAAGTTGAGATCACAGGAATTACTGTTTGGGGTTGTTTGCAAAGGCCTCTTGCCGCAGCACCCTCATTTTCCTCTTTTACTGAAGCCTCGTTATTCCTCCAGCACTCAGATGCTCTCACAAATGCAATCACTAAGGAAAGCATAGTTTACACAGATTATTTTGTCAACCACTGGAGTGCAGTTAGCGTAATTTTCCCCATGTCATTTCTTAATCAAAACATCATGCCACTTGTGAATATTGGATTTCCAATAATAAAATTAAGGTGGTTTTAAAAATTGTATTTACTGAAAGGTAAATAGTGATTACAACACATATTTTAAATATGTTCTCTATAATATCCTACTAACACATCATAGATTAGATATACTTCTGCCCCAAAATATTTTCTTCATGAGCCCAAAAACTCAGGCCATGAAGTTTAATGATGGGAATACTAATAAAACCAAAGCAAACCCACTTTGACTGAGTCAATTCCGACTCATAGCAACCCTATAGGACAGAGTAAAACTGCCCTGTAGAGTTTTCAAGGAGCGCCTGGTCGATTTGAACTGGCGACCTTGTGGTTAGCAGATGTAGTACTTAACCGCCACACCACCAGTGTTTCCGGAACACGAGTTCTCCCTCGAATAGCACAGGGAGTGGGAGTGCCAGACAGGTGATACAGAAGTGAGCAAGTCGGTGTGCTGAGGACTTGCTCTAGTGGTGGCTGTTCTCAGCTCCAGGCAGAAGAATGAATCTAATGTTCGTGATCTTCCAAGTGAGCAAAAAAACCCCAGAAATCTAGATTTTGGATAAAATGTCCCATTTCTTAGTAGTTGTCCACTAACTTAAAAACATGAACACTGATGTAAGATGAATGTCATCGACAAATAAATACTGGAACCATCCTTTAGACTATAATGTTTCTAGAAGTCTTAAGAAAAAAAAAAACAACTTAGGTCTCCAGTTTGTGGAGAGAAATGAGCAGAATACCACAAAGACTCAAGGAGTGATGCTCTTAACACTCCCCGGGGGTCGTCATGGAAGGATTTTCGTGGTGATGAATTTGAGCTAAATTTGAAAGTACAAGTATCGAGGATGTTTTTGCAGTGATGTGTGAAGGGCTAGTTTGCATATGCATCTTGTATATTGTAAGGTTGTTAGTAAGGGCAGAGAAAACATATGCAAGGGTACAGAGCTGTGAAACAGGGTAGACTTCTAGGACAATTTCAAGAAGTTTGGAGAGGGTGTGTTTGTGGAGGACCACGGCTTATAGGTCCAGCCTGTATGTTAGAGATGGCAGGGGACACCTCAGCAGGAGACTGTTTTGATATGTTTTTGTTGTAAATTCATCATTCTGGCCACATGTGGGAGATAGATACATGGGGGGGTGGGAAGATCAGTTATGTCAGTGCTCCAGGTAGAAAATAATGACAGACATAGAGGGGGGGATACTTCAGAGAGGTGCTTAGGAGACAGACACGATGAACTCCGTGACTGATCAGCTATGGAGGAGTGGGGTTTGCCCAGAGAGAAAGAAGACAGAATTGAAGCAATGGTGAGTCTATTCAGCAAAAAAGAGAAAATAAAAACAGGAAGAGAAAAAATGGTTTTGAAGGAATGAGTTCATCTGTGAACACACTGAGTTGACTTTGGTGGGAGAGTCCTGCTGTCAGTTGGAACTCTGAGTCTGAACTTCAGGGTAGACTTGAGATACTGAGAGAGAAACAGACTTGGGAGTGATGTACTGTGGGTAAAATTTCATGTGTGTGTTTTATGTGTGTGGTGGGGAGAGTTAATATGGATAATGGAAGCATATACAAGGGCACAGGATTATGAAACTGTGTGACCTGGGAGAGGAGAGGTATGGGCCAGGGAGGCATTCACACATGAAGACGTGTAACAGAAACATCTGTGAAGAAGACTCAAGGGAATGGTCAGAAGATCAGCAACAGAGAGGAAGCCAAGAGGAGTACTGAGGCAATGGCAAGCTGAATGCATCGAGGTCCCGCACTAGGGTAAGATTGGAAGAGGCACAGCCTTTCCTATTTGACATACCTGTCGACTCGATTGGGGCACCTGAACCACATAGATACTATGACAGATTTCAGTACATTTGATTCTTGTAGCTCTAATTTCCCTTTGTTCTTTTCCCTGTTAGGTTGTTTTGCCACCTCACCTGGAAAAAATTCGAGACAGATTGGCTGAAAATATCCATGAGCTTTGGGGAATGAATAAAATAGAGCTTGGGTGGACTTTCGGCAAGGTATGCTTTTCAGCGGACAGGCTGGAGTGAGGGGTTGGGTTGCCTTGGTACCAGAAAGAGTTCTTCAGTGACGCAAATGAGTGTGAGAACCTCAGGAGCCCAAATCTGCACCCTTCTCACCATGATCCTTCTAACTTTGGCTACAGTCAGTGGCAGCCTCAGCTGTGTGTCTGGCTGTGACCAGGAGTAGTGAGGAGGCAAGCTCTTCACAGACAAAACCAGGGATCTGGCTCTCTCTCACCACCAAATGCTGGTGATCTTCATCTGAGGAGCTATGGGATCCAGTCACTCCATAGCACCTCCATCGGAACACTGGTATCCTGTTCTTTTCAGGGAAAGCTGTTTTCCCTGCGTGGGTGGTCAAGCAGTGATTCATTGCTTGAATCAGGCATTGTTTCATATGGTTGTCAGGTGTACTGGGGTTCACTAAGATTCATGGGCGCTCAGAGGAGGTTAAGGAATCTCTTCCACTAGAAAGCATTTCTCACATTGACTTTGCCCGTGATTTGTGTAAGGTCAGGTCTGAAAGACAGGTGAGTTCTTAAGCTTCCGATCACCTTGATGCTCAAATTATGCACATTCCATCTTAGTTACTGAAAGGTCCCTGTACTCGAACACTTATTTATACAGCTACTGTACAAACATTCTCTTTATATATGACCAGCTCTCTGTGAGAGAGCGCTTTCCTTTAGGAACTTACTACAAGGGCAGTTTTATCTTTATTTTTGCCTCATGTACTTCATGAGAATGGGGACTGTCTGTCTGTCTGGACTCACCACTGAATTTCTGATGTCTAGCTCAGAGTCTGGCACATAGTAGACCAGATGAGTTATGAAATTAGCTAGTGTCTTGGGAAAGTAAAGGGACAGTGAAAAAGCAGCAGACCCTCAACAAGGTGGATTGACAGTGGCTGAAATGATAGGCTTAAGCATAGAAACAATTGTGGGCATGCCACAGGACTGAACAGTGTTTCGTTTCATTGCACACAGGGTCACTAGAAATTAGAACCCACTCAAAGGCACCTAGCAACAACAGTGTGTAGATCTGCATTCTCTGACTACAATAACCACTAACCACATGTGGCTGCTGAGCACTCAGAGTAAATTGAAACAAGCCGTAAATGTGAATCATACACCAGAATTGGAATATTTAGTATGAAAACATATGAAAATTTTTAAATAGATTACCTACTAAAAGAATATTTTGGATACATTGGATTGAATGAGATATATCAAAATTAATTTCAACTGTTTCTCTTTGCCTTTGTTAATGTAGCTGCTAGAAAACTTGAAATGACAAAGGTGGTTCACGTGTATGGCTTGCATTGTATTTCTGTTGGATACCTCTGGTCCAGATTCTGTGGTGTTTTGTGTTCAGAAGCACTGTGGTTATATAGATCTTGGACAAGCAGGAGAATGGCCACGTGTAAAATTGCTACTCTGGGAAAGTATGTTCTGAATGCAAACTCCTGACTGAAAACCAATCTCCAGAGCATGGGCCCTGGGTAACTTGAGGACTGTATGTATTATTTACTGGAGAAAAGATAGTTCGTTTACCTATCAGCAAAGAGCTGTCTTTGTCTTGTCTGATACGGGTGGCCTGGGCCATATTTCAATGTGTGTCCCTTTTTTTATTTTACAAGGCAGTGCCGGCTGTCAAGATGTAAATTATATTCTTTGTTATGTTGTCAACCTAGATGCGGGATGACAATAAAAGACAACACCCCTGCCTTGTGGAGTTTTCAAAGCTCCCAGAAACAGAGAAGAATTATAACCTGCAAATGTCAACTGAAACCCTGAAGTGAGTACTTATTATAATTGGGTTGAACTTGGACTAAACAGTGAGTGGATAATTAGTGTGTTGTAACCAAACTGCAAAGGTATGTCCCTTGCCTGGAAAATAGGGATTGTGATAACTCATGCCACACAAGGATTTATCATAATGAATGACCAATCCATCATTATTGTTTAGTATATATATTTTGTTAGCAACTCTTTTCCTTTTGCCAGGGCCAAGGAAAAGGCAGGAAGCAGGGTGAAAAAAAAAAGGAAGAAACTGAGACTGAAAGAAATCAAATGCCTCTTGTGGCTCAAATCTGGAAAGGAAGACAAAGCAGTTCTAAAAACCAGTGGGGAAGCAGGGGTTGATTCACTAATGTGCAGTTTTATGACATCTTTTAGCTGCTTCATGATCCTACCTGTGGTTAAAAACCTATTCCAGACCCTAACTTTTATAGCCCAGGTTGCAATCTCCCACTTTGAATTCTTTTATGTTCGGTGCCTGTCCTGCACAACACACTCCGCTTTGTATTTCTGTGTTCTCTAGTTGTCAGTGCAGAACATTTCAGCATTGTCACTTGGTTGATATAATAATGCTCTGGAATAGTACCTTGTCACATAGGCTTACATACATGATGTCTTCAGTTACACTGATGCCCTGAAGGGTACAGCTTTGGTACTGTATAGTATCACATGCAGCTCAAGGCATGTGGGTGAGAAGCAGTGAATACATGACTGACTTACAGATTTAATACTAGAATCTTACATGTTCCACAGGATCAGAGAAGCAGGATGCAATCCTCACACGAGTTGATAAACTGGAAAATGTTTTGCAGTAGGACTTTTAATTAATGTTCTCTTCCATAGTTTTGTATTTGCTGTCAAGCCCTGGTGGGGCAGTGGTTAAGAGTTCAGCTACTAACCAAAAAATCAGCAGTTCAACTCCACCAGGCACTCCTTGGAAACCACATGGAGCAATTCTACTCTTTTCTAAAGGGCCACTGTGAATCAGACTCAGTTTGATGGCAACGGGTTTGATTTGTGGTTCACCACATAAGTGAGACACTTCCAAATTACGGGCCATGGACTAATCTAGCCAGCTACCTGATTTTGTCAGGTTTTACCAAGCTGTTTGGTTTAGGTATTAACCATGGCCGTTTTCACTGTGCAGTGTAGGGCTGAGCAGCTGTAACAGGCACAGGGTCTGCAAAGCCCAAAATATTTACTGTTGGACCTTTACAGGAAACGTTTGCCAACCTCTGGTCTAAGTGGATAGCTATTATCTCCCAAATGCGTTAGGGTTCTTGTGACCCTTTATCTTGCAGTACCTCCTTGTCCTGTCCCTCTGTTATATCACAGAACTCTCCTTGCTCTGGGGTGCCACATTGCTCATGCCAATCCAGCTGCTGAGGAAGATCTCAAGAAAGTCAAACTGCCCAAAAAGTAAGTGATTTCTCAAATGACTCAAAGGATTAATGCTTTAGCCTGATTTTTTAAAGAGAGAGATTGGGAGGCCCATAGACAGAACTCAGGAATAGATGACAGCCTCAAATACCCCAGAGGACCAGTTCAGGTTGGCTCACAGTTGCCTAGGTTGCATTCAAACCTTCAGATAGGAACCTGCTGACATAGAAGTATTTCAAGGTAGTCCATCTTTTTGCTCCTTTTGCCTTGGCCTTGCATTTTGTTAGTTTTGAGCAAGAGTCCCCAGATGAGTGCTCCGTCTTTGATCTATAGGAATCACAGCACCAAAGCCTGAAAACAGTTGGTAGCCACAGCACAGATTCACTCTCCTGGAATGCCTGATAAAATCTTCTTTGGAAATGGTATCTGCCCATGTTTAATGTGTCGCCCACATCTGCATGTATCCTGCTGTCCCTCTAAACTCCCACATTGATAACGTCACCTATTCCCGTGCATTGTTATTCAAATGCACATTCAGAAACACACTTAGCACCTGCTGCCTTGCTCATGCTCTCCCTGCTTCACATGTTCCAGCTGTGGGTGCACAGGCTTTCATACACAGGCATCACAATTACTTACAAACTGACAACATGGCCAGCTTTAATCAAAAGCTTATCTTCCCCTTCTTCCCTGTTCAACTCTGAAACTGCCAAGCTTTGCTCTCAGGTACCCTGACAGTGCTCTAAGAAGAACATCTGAGAGGCAGCAGCTGAATGACAGGCTAGTGGTGAGGCTGCTTGGTCCAGTGCCCAAGAACCCACACTGATATTGTTTAAAATCAGACCTCTTAATTTCTGAGAAAGCTGGATGAAGGGCAGTATCCTATGCCTACACTGAATTCTGCATCTCATGCTGCTCAGAAGTTCCCAGGTGGAGTGAACCCTGGTCTGAGTCATCGTGTTTAGATCCTGGCCTTGCACCAGGCAGTCAGTGACCCAGGGACTATAAGCACCTCTGAATTCACCTTCCTGCATTGTTGTCATCAGCTGTGTCTTGAGCAATAGCTGTTGCTGTTGTCTTGTATCACTCCACAGCATGACCCAGTCCTCTCCACACACACAGTGTGTATATCTAAACTCCTTCTGAAGTTTTCCACATCTTTTCATTATCTACTGACCCCAAGAAATTGGAGGCTGTGACTCCTAGCCTGCACAGCTTATTGTTCAGGTCATCATGAGCTTACAGATTCTCCAGTGTCATGATAATTTTGTAATTCCAAAAGTAGAGCTTTAGCTTCCTAAGACTTGTCATTCATTGCTGATTTTACAAGAAAACATTTGACTCGAGGTCATGTTCTTGCCAATCTGAGTGTAATTTTTACATTTTGAAGTGGGGCAAAGGAACTTCTGACAGTGTTGTGGCCCTGTGAGAGTGCTCACCATTGGTTGGACACCTGAGTGGTTTTCTTAGAGGTAAGGATAGATTATCACTGTCTGCCAGCTTTGGCAAGAAGAGTGGTTGATTCATCTATGAGCTTGAAATACAACCAAAATCTCCATTCCACCAAAGCGTGAAAGCTGTAGCCTCATTTACCCAGTGTTCATATCATGTGCTGTTGATCTAACATCTGAAATGGGAGAGTCATAACAGATCTGTTGAGATCATGTAATTTTTTTTATCTACGTATAGTTACATGATGTCCAGTGGTTATAAGCCAGCCCCTTTGGATTTGTCCGATGTGAAGCTGTTGCCTCCTCAAGAAATCTTAGTGGATAAGCTTGCAGAGAATGCACATAATGTTTGGGCAAAAGACAGAATAAAACAAGGATGGACCTATGGCATTCAACAGGTGAGAAGTGCTGGGTCAGGCATACGGCAGAAGGTAAGAAATTTAGTCATCCATCATAATGCCACTTCACTTTGGTGGATATGAGGTTGGTAGATGGTTGCCCTTGCTCCCTATCCCTCACACGTCAGTGCATTCATTATTTATAGAATCCTGGTCTCACTGACATTGACTCCAGGCACAATTCCAGTTTTGCAGAAATGGTTAGGCAAACCTTGCCCTTCGTTACTCGGACCCACTCATCATAGGCAGTGCCCTGCACACGTGCCTCCTCTACCTGCATCTTTTCTTACTCTCTGTCCTGCTGCTAGCGTTGTAGAGAGTTGTGCTATCCTGCCATTCACCGGGACCAAGCTAGGCTCACAGACGTCAATAGCACAAGTCAGCATTTGTGGGATGGGCCAAGTATCTACCAATAATGAAGTGAAAAGGAAGGGAGGCTAGCCTGGGAGACAGAAGAACCAGCTTTTTCTCTGAGTTTCTCTGTGCCCCTCTCCCCTAGTGATGCAGGGCAGAGCTGTTGACCTGAGTAGAAGACAGTGTGAAAGCTAGGGCGCAACAAGAAATCAGGCAGTTTGGGGCCTGACCACCTGGCACACCTCTTTCCTCAAAATGTTCCTCCTGTCTCTAGCCACCAGTGATAGGGATAGTATCAGGGAGGTTCAGGGCTAGCTGTATGCGTATTTATTACTTCATACTGAAACCTCCCAACCTATGCTTGTCCAGAAACCAAAAAGTGTACAGCCGTGGGAACCCTAGCAGAGAGGGGACGCGTGGCAGAAAACACAGTGACATATATTAGCTTGTGGTAACTTACCACTGCACTAGCCATTATTGTTTTCTTGGCCTCCTTAAGAAACTGCGACTTTCGTAGGAATGTGCCCACTGCAGTGATGTGGACATTGGCACTGCCGTATTTTCTATTGTTTCTCTGTAGAGACCCATTAAGAGGCTGTTGTGAGGAGGCTGCAACAGTTTAGGCCCTAGCATGATCTTCCACAGGGGAATGGTTTTTCAGATTCCCATCTGCCTTGCCTTGTAAATGAAGGTCTAACCAATTTTTGTTATACTTCATTTTATTCATAGGCTGACATTATTAAAATGTGTTTTTGAGTGCTAGCTTTGAACATCAGGAACAATTTTTCCATTTACACTCATTTAATCCTGAAGAGAAATAGCAAATATGTATGTTGCTAAATAACAAAGCACTTGAGGGAAGAGCTAACAGACTGATATGAGTCAGCCAGGTAGCAGGAGACTTTCTGGAGATAAGTGAGTGAGACAAACTATGTGAAACTGAAATGCGTTTTCTCAGCACCTCTTTTCTCTGGCTTCACACAGGATTTGAAGAACAAAAGAAACCCTCGTCTGGTGCCGTATGCATTACTGGATGAGCGCACCAAGAAGTCAAACAGGGACAGCCTCCGTGAAGCTGTTCGAACCTTTGTTGGCTATGGGTATAACATTGAGGCATCAGACCAAGAACTAGGTAATGAGTTGAAATTGACTGTTCTGGCTTCAGTGGACTAAGTAGGTCCTGTTCTAGGGGAATGTTAGCCTTAAGTAAGTCTAACTTGCACCCTTAGAAATGATGTTCATGATGCACAGTGCTAAAACACTAACTGGTATATTTTTTTAATAAAATGGAGTTAGAACATTTCTCTAATTGACAGATATTTCTATGATAAGCCTTCTATGACCCAGGGCTACAAGGGTTAACATTATTCTCCAGGGTAGCTAACTCTTTTTTGAATACCTGGTCACAAAACTAAGTTGCCATTAATTCTCGTTTCCCTGGTAGTCTGACTTCCAAATAAAACCCTAGCATTGAGATCACTAGCTTACTATTGATAAACACCCTACGTATCTCATAACCCAGGAGGAGCTCACTAGGGGAGTACTACGTAATGGTCAAGGGGATGGCTGTGGAGTAACACAGACCTGGATTCAGATCCTGATTCCTCAGTTAACTGGCTCTGTGACCTTAAGTAATGTAGTCATCTGAGCCTCAGTTTTCTCATCTGTAAAATGGAGACAATATTGCCGACTTCACAGGGTTGCTGTAGGGAAAGAATGAGATATATGGTGTCTAAAAGATCATCTACTGATGAACCACTCAGTAGCACTGTTATCATCATGTGATGTGATGATGGTAACCCATGAAACCAAATCAACTCAAAACGATGCTACAGGACAGAGTAGAACTATCCCATAGGGTTCCAAAGATGGTAAATCTTTATGGCAGCACATTGCTACGTCTGCCTTACATGGAGTGGCTGGTGGGTTTAAACCACCAACCTTTCCATTAGCAGCTGAGTTTAACCACTATACAACCAGGACTCCTATGATAATAATGATAACGAGTGTTATAAACAGAGTAGGAGACCTGCGGTCATTCTGTGTTGTCAGATTCCATTCTGTTGAGGGATTAAAGGTCTCTGTTCTGTCTTTCCCTCCTATTACCCTTTCCTGCCCTTCCTTCTCACGATAGCTGATCCAACGGTGGAGAAGGTCAGCATAGACAAGATCCGTTTTTTCCGGGTAGAGCGATCTTACGCAGTGCGATCCGGAAAGTGGTATTTTGAGTTTGAGGTGGTGACTGGAGGAGACATGCGGGTCGGCTGGGCCAGACCAGGCTGCAGGCCTGACGTTGAGCTGGGGGCTGATGACCAAGCCTTCGTGTTTGAAGGCAGCAGGGTGAGTCTGGATAGTGTCCATGCATCCTCTGTCTAGGGTTTTCTTCTCCAAACCTTTCCTAGGAAGCTAGAAGTACTGAGTGTCTGGACCTGTGGTTTCAAAAGTGCGTGGGCACCATCACTGGCTAATTACACTCTGAATAACTTATCTCCTAGAGAATGTTGCTTTGCAGTGATAACAAGGGGGGATTATATTGCCAAGTCCTTTCTAGTCACCTCCACATCAGCTGTTTGCTCCCTAATTCATTACCTCTACTCTAGAGGTAGGTCATGGAACACTTTGTAGCCAGTGTGTGAGGAAATCTTAACACATTGCCCTAGAGAAATCCTGCATGGTGTCATGGCAGACTATGAGTTAGGAGGCCTGCACCACCTGTTCAGATGAGCCTTGTGTGTCTCAATTTCATTCTCCTATAAGGTAAACCCCCACCTTCCTGCCTATTATCCTTAGTAGAGTGGCAAGTACCCTGTAGAATTCATATACTACTGCCAGTTGAGAGAAATTGCTGATGTGGTTGTTGCTCCAGCTGAAGAAGGAATTTGTAGGACCTCCCATTTCACTAAGCCCTGAAATCTTGTTTTCTAGGGCCAGCGTTGGCATCAAGGGAGTAGCTATTTTGGGCGTACCTGGCAGCCAGGAGATGTGGTTGGATGTATGATTAACCTGGATGACACTTCAATGATCTTCACACTGAACGGGGAGCTGCTGATCACAAACAAAGGCTCTGAACTTGCCTTTGCTGACTATGAGATTGAGAATGGTAAGTCTGCCACCCTCCCCATCCCAAACACGTGAAGTTAAGGAAAATCCAGGGTCAGCTGGCTGAACTCTTCTCCCTCCTCATTTATTGCCCTGTGTATGTTTCAAATTTTAATGGTGAAAATTAGCTCTTATACTATGACTTATGAAGAATGAACACAAATAATAGTGGTAGTTGGTATATCTAGCATAAAACTAAAAAAACAAACCCATTACCATCAAATCAATTTCTACTTATAGCGACTCTATAAGACAGAGTAGAATTCCCCTAAAGGGTTTCTGAGTGGCACCTGCTATATTCCAGCCATCTGTCTTCTGGTTAGTTGCCATAACTTTTAACTAGTACACAGGTTTCTAGTGCAACATAAATACGTTCTAAATTTATTGAAAGATTTACCAATACTGTTTTAAGCTCTCATGTAATTCCCTACATTGTATCTTAACATTTTATAGTTTCCCAATATTGCAAAGACAGTGCTAATTGTATATGGACTAATGTCCTTGGTAGAATGGAAAAGTGAGTGAATTAAAAAAGTATCCCTTTATTCTAATTTGCAATGTCAGTCTGTAAGTTTCTGTAATTAAACTTGAAGCTTTGATTGGAATCATTGAAACATGAAGATTTGACTTAGCTGTTCCCTTGAATGAAATATAATTCACTTTGAAATTCAAGCATACTTGTGAAATCCAAGCACATTTGCCCTTATTAATGGCTATGAATAGGCTGCAGTCAAGGCAATGCTTCCAGCTACATGAAAGAACAATTTGTGCTTATTATTTCCTGTCTACTCAACTGTGTTATGGACTAAGTTTGTTATGGACCAAGTTTGTTGGCACATGGGAGAATCAGTGGACTCCCTCCAAATGAGCTGTATGGTATCCAGAGAGTCTGCACTGAACCTTTCTGAGCTTCATTTTATTCATCTCCACCAGAGAAGCTAAGAGGCTAGATAAAGTGACAGTGTCCTTCCCAGATACAAAATTCTCAACAATTTTGTATTCACTCTGCATGCCTCCTTATACCCAGTGCCATACCATTTTCTGCTGCTTCGTTAGAGGTGAAGAGGAGGCAGAGTAGCTGAGATAAAAAAACACTGCTCTGGGTCCAAAACCTGGGCTCTTCTCCTGCCTTTGCCCACTTGTGTCATCTTGGGCTGGTCTCATTTACCTTCTTTGGGCCTCATTTCCCCTTCTATAAGTAATCAGGCCTCCTTCTGTCTCTAAAGTTATAGGATTTTACAAAAAGAAACAGTCTCCAGCTAGAAATGGGAAAGATATAACCTTTTAAGCAAGGTTAGCCAAAACAATGAATGTGTATGTATAACATAAACATTCTTTATTTACAGAGGGGCTTTTGTGTTATAAATCACGTTCATACTTTTGCAGACACCTGCTATCTGTAACCAGCATTTCCAATTGTGATTTTAAAGAGATTTAAAGATTTTTCTAAGTGTCAGATAGTTGGGAATATAGAAAAGTTGTGAGTCAATGTATTTTCCTAGAAAGACAGGATGACTAAAGCCAGATGAGGTCATTATCTCATACCTTCAGAACAAGGCTTAAAGTTGAATTTTTAAAGAAAAGAATCTTATCTGCGGAGACAAATGAAACAGATGTCACCAGCAGAAACAATGGCTTGTGTGGTATTGAAAGGCAAAGGAGAGGAAATAAAATAGGTAGACATCAGAGAAGCTTACGAGAATCATCTTCTGGTACTGCTCTTGAAAATCAGTATTTACCATGTAACCATCACATACTTCTGTTTTTGTCAAAGTACAGCCAGAACACTTCTTAGAAGAAAGTATGGTGAGACTATGTCTCAAATACTTTGGGCATGTTATCAGGAGGGGTTAGTCCCTTGCAAAGGACATCATACTTGGTAAAGGAGAGGGTCAGCAACAAAAGAGGAACACCCTCAGTGAAATGAATTGACACAGTGGCTGCCAACAGTGAGCTTAACCAGAAAGACACCTGTGCAGATGGCACATGACCCGGCAGTCTATCATTCTGTTACAAATAGGATTTCTGTGAGTCAGAACTGAGTCAATGATGTCTAGCAACAGCATCCACCATGTGTAGTGTTCTCTTCTTTAGGCCAGGAGGAACACCAAGAAGTGGAAGATGCAGGCTCCTCTCTAGGGAAGGTGGCTCACTTGAGGAAACAGTCCAAAGACCCAGGTCCTTTTCCTGGCTCTGCTATTCTGTAACCTAGGTCAGTTAGCTACTTATCTGTGAGTCTTTGGCTCGTCTGTAAGGAGGAGATAAGACTCTGGTTTGTCATACATTTATAAGAAATTTGTAAAATCCAAAGCCTGGTTCTTCAGAGGGTAGACCGTTTGTTAGGAATGCAGACCCTCAGATCCCATGCCAGACCTGCCAAAACAGACTGCATTCTCACAAGATGCTCAGGCTATTTCTATGCACTTTCATGCTGGAGAAGTAGTCTAAAACATACACAAATGCTAAGTAGTATCAGTATTAAAGAGCTCATTTTTAGTTATAAAAATAAATACAATGAAAACATAAAAAGTTAACTAATAATGAAAAGCCAAAAAAAGAAGAAAACTCATAATCCACTGCCATCAAGCTGATTCCAACTCATAATGACCCTCTAGGGCAGAGTAGAACCACTCCGTAAGTTTCCACAGAGTACTTGATAGATTCAAACTGCTAACCTTTTGGAAAGCAGCCATAACACTTAACCACCAGGGTTTCCTAAATGGAAAGTGACTAATACAGAGTGAAAATTCTCTAAGAACAGGACATAAGCTGGATGTTAGAGAATAGAAGGTGGCCACTGGCCAAGTCAAGAGGGTATTCTTGTCAATGCACATGATTAGGATACTGGCATAGACTCAGGAAACTGAACAGCAGGACGGAACATTCTGATAGAAGGTATGCATAGTATATTTACGGGAAATGAAGATTGAAAAGCAGATAAGGTGCGGTTTATGGGAATTTGAGGAAATACCAAGACCATGCCCTTTCATTCAAGAAATGTTGTTGTTTACTCTGGACCAAGTACACTTAGATGTCACTCTCTAGGAAATGGAGAACTGCTAGAGAGTTTAAGTAGAGTGTTGCTAGAAAGGAGATAAATGTGGTTTTAGAGATCATCTATGTTATAATGAAAGAAATGCCTTGTAGCCCTGTTGTGTGCAGAGACATGATATGAACCTCAGAATAACAAAACCTATTATTAAGAAGCAGATTGGTAATAAAATTGTACTGTAATGTGTTAACACATTATACCGTAGTATTGTAGCACACTTTAATAACACAGAGACAAGATAATTGGAAGGCTCTTTCAGTTCTGTGAGGACTGCGGAGTTGGCAAAAGGACACTTGAAAAGAAGTTGGCATGTCATTCTTTGATAACAATAGCTAAGAGCCCAGAATAACCATATAGCATCTCTGCTGTCTGTATAAAATAAAAAAAAAAAAAGCAACTCTTGCCGTGAGCTGTTAAGAAAAGCATCTGTTGAAAATACAACATTTTGTGCATTGTAGCTCCCCATAAAGTAAAATCCCCTATCTGGTAGTATTCTTATTACCAGCTTGCCATCCTTGATTCAGACCGTTAGCCCAGTGGGAGTTGCTGTGTGCAGGGATGCCTTTAGCCCTTTCGGGGAAGGATCAGGGCAGATATTTGAATTCATGGCTGTTTTTTCCTCTTTTTTACTTATAAGTTCTTATCTGAATCCTCTATGCAGTGTAAATGATCTGCTCTTATCCACCTCATTAGAATTTTTCTAATCCTTGTTTCCTACCCTTGTCCCTGGCCTGAACCATCATAGCTCTCGAGGTTATCAGTGAAGGCCTGTAGTTGGCAATAATGAAGGATTCTACTGGGAAAATATTAAATGATGCAGGAAGCATTAAAAGAACATGGACAGGATATACAGAGCTGCTACATCACAAGAAATTGGTCAGTGTTCAACCACTTCAGGCAGTAACGTATCAGCAACCTATGGATACTATGAGTTGGACACAACTCAGTGGCATTGGGTTTGGTTTGATTATCGTACAGAAGGAAGAAGTTCAAGTTTCGTTGAAGGCATTTGTGAGGGGGAAAAAAAAGGTTCCAGGAATTGATGGAATAGCAACTGAGATGTTTCAACAAGTGAATGCAGCATTGAAAGTGCTCACTCATCTATGCCAAGAAATTTAGAAGACAGCTTCCTGTCCAATAGACTGGAAGAGATGCATATTTATGCCTATTCCTAAGGTAGCTGATCCAACCAAATGCAGAAAGTATCAAAAAATATCGTTAATATGACACACAAGCAAAATTTTGCTGAAGATCTTTCAAAATAGGTTGCAGCAGTATATCACCAGGGAACTGCCAGAAAGTCAGGCCAGATACAGGAGAGGACATGAAACCAGGGATATCGTTGCTAATGTCAGAAGGATCCTAACTGAAAGCAGAGACTACCGAAAAGACATTTACATGTGTTTTATTGACTGTGAAAAGGCATTCAACTATGTGGGTCATAACAAATTATGTATAACCTTGCAGAGGAGGGAAAATCTAGAAAACTGAATTGGGTCCATGAGGAATTGGTACATGCATCAAGAGACAGTAATTCAAGCAGAACAGGAGGACACTGCATGCTTTAAAGTGAGGAAATGTATGTGTAATGGCTGTATCCTTTTGCCATAACTATTCAATCTGTCTCCCATGTGTCAGTCAGTTTTTTGTATTTGGGGAGCTTGCTTGTTGTTTTGACGCTCGAAGCTATGCCACTGGTATTCAGATATCCATGATGAATAGATTTCAGCTGAACTTCCAGCCTAAGACAGACTAGGAAGAAGGGCCGTCTACTTCTGAAAAAAATGAGCCAGTGAAAAACTTATGAATAGCAGTGAAACATTGTCAGATATAGTGCTGAAAGATGAGCCCTCCAGACTGGAAGCCACCCAAAAGACAACTGGGGAAAAGCAGCTTTTTCAAAGTAGGTTCAACCTAGAGGCATAAGTGGAGTCAAGCTTTGGGGACCTTCATTTGCTGATGTGGCGTAACTCAAAATGAGAAGAAACAGCTGCAAGCATCAGTTAATAATCAGAATGTAAAATGTGGGGGGCAGGGTTAAGATGGGAGACTAGATACACATCTCCTTAATTCCTCCTGAAAACGAAGACCTGGACACAGTATAGGACTTTCAGTTAGGATTGCATGCCACTGAACAGAAGACTGCTTGTTTGTTTTGCTGAGCCCCAATTTGGTTGAATCTACCAGCTATCGTGGACTGAAGGTAACTGGCGTTTTTAAATTTTTTCCTTTATTTTGGCTAGAGGGCAGGAAAGTGGCTCAAATACTAGCTAGGCAGACCTGCAGTGCTAAAGTGATCAGTGGGTGGAATAGCCACATTTTGAGAGCAAAGCCCTGCAAGCAGAGCACTACAGCCCGTCCACCCTCTCTTTTCAGACCTCCACCATAAATTATGCTGCTTCACGGGGGTGGAACAGATTGATCAGGATGCCGTCTTGTTTGACTGAGAGGCAGAAATACCCATCCGGAGGCCTCAGCAGGGGCTAATTCCCAGGCTGGGAGAAAGTCTCAGTCTGGGGAGAGTGTTTCCAGAACAAAAGCTGTATTTAGCACAGAGCAGTCTTACAGGAAGGGCCCGGAAGGGGATGACAGCAGACCAATAACCTGTCCTACTTTGAGCTATATCACAACATCTGTAGACAGCTGACAAGGCCCCTCTGTTGTCAGCTGAAAGGAGGGACTTATCACATCTGACAGCCTAACTGATTTTGGAAGCTGTCAGATAGCTTTTACCTTTTTAAAATAAGACTGCCTAAGGTAAACTATGGTACATATACTCAGTGGAGCACTACGCAATGATAAAGAATAATGATGATTCCAGGAAACATCTCCTAACCTGGTTTCAACTGGAAGACATTATTTTGAGTGAAAGTATTCAGCGACAAAGGGACAAATACTGTATGAGACCTCTACGATAAGATCTCAAAAACATACTTGTGTATAGAAGAAAAGACTCTTTGACAGCTACAAGGGAGGGGAGGGAGAGAGGGGGAGAGGAGGAGGGTTTAGTTTAGATAGTTGCTAGAAATCTGATTGGGAGAAAGCGGTGATAGCACACATTAGAAACAATAACAACACTGAGTGGACTTCAGCATAACTTGAAATATTGCAAGGATAGAGTAGGGGGCGGGGGACCATGCTCTTAGGCGAAATCAAGGCCAATTGGCACAACTAGCGTTTTGCTAAGAGAGCTCTCTGCACCCCACATTGGTGAGTGGTGTCTGGTGTCTTAAAAGCTGCCAAGCTGCCATCCGAGGACACAGCAAATGGTCCCAACTCAGCAGCAATGGATGCTCATTGAGGACCAAAATGACATGCAGTAAAGACAACCGAGAAGACAGAGAGACCCGCAGGAGTGGGTGCCTTCATCGACTTGGGACTGGAAGAACCGGATGGTGCCCGGCCTCCACCAGTGATAGCCACGATGGAGCTCACTAGGTTGTCTCACTGGCAACACAAGAATAAAAAGAGGTGCATCCTGAGATCTCCACTAAAAGACCTCAATTGATGGTCCAGCATCAGAGCATGGCCCCCAGCCCTGATGCTGCCCTTACCCATAAATTATAACAAAGGTCCACTCTTAGGAAAGGAATGGATTGGACTTGGCAATGCAGAGTGACCATATATTGGTTGCACTTTATGATTCTATGCATCTATAGGATATCATCCTGCTGACCTCTGGCTGGAGGAAGGAGAGTGGGTGGAGAGGAGCAGAAAGGAGACTGCTGGAAGGATGAGACATGTATGGAGCAGAGACAAAGAGTGTGCTGTCACCAGACAGGGAGAGCAGTGTAAGCTGCATATAGGCGGGCATGTAAATTTATACGGGAATGTACATTTTCACTCAGTCGTGTTAAATAAAAAAAGAATTAAAAAAAAAAAAGACTGCCTAGAAAAGTAACTGTGGCGCAGGCCAATGGCATCTCTTCCAGCCTTTACTGACCCTCATTACAGGGTTGGCAGACAGCCCCCTAGTAACTCCGTAAGTAGGGCTGTGTCTTTGCCAGCTAGGAGGTGGAGCCTGATGCCCCAGAGATTCCACTCACTGGAGTACATGGAGGTGGCTGGTGATCAACTTCCTTCTTGGAACTGTGCCTCAGCTCCTGTTAAGGCAACACCAGAGACAATAAAAAGCCTCTAGATGTCCCAAAAGCAACAGACCCTTAAAGAAGCTCTTAAAAAAAAAATTCATCCATGGCTCCAGAAAACACCCAAAATAAAGAATCAAAGAACTTCCCAGATGAAGAAGCCTTTCTGAAACTATTGGAGGTCGAGTATAAAAGAATCATAGAGACCCCTCCTAGACATTATACAAAATGCAGCAGAGCAAAATGAGAAAGTAAGCAAGCTCTTCAATCTGAAGAAATAGCATCATTCTGAAATCAAACAGATCAAAAACAAAATTACAGAACTAGACAATTCAATTCAAAGCCAAAAGAGCAAAATTGAACAACTAGAAACTAGACTTTCTGACTTTGAAGATGGAGCTACTGACACCAGCATATATGAGGAGAAATCAGAGAAAACAAACAAGAAAAATGAAGAAGCATTAAGAAACATGTGGAACTCTATCAAGAGGAACAATCTATGATTAATTGGAGTTCCTGAACAGGGAGGGATACCTGAAAACACAGAAAGTACTGTTACTTAGTTGCTGACAGAAAACTTCCCTGAAATTATGAAAGAATAGAACATGGATATCCAAGAAATGCATCAAATGCCACATAAAATTCACCCCAAAAGAAAGACACCAAGGTGTGTTATAATCAAGCTTGACAAAATGAAACAAGCAGAAACTCCTAAAGGCAGCAAGATTCAAAGCTAACATTCAGAGGGAAGTCTTGTAGGCTTTCGTCTGACTTCTTAGCAGTAACAATGATGGCATGAAGGCAGCAGTAGGGTGACATATTCAAAGCCTTGAAGGAGAAAAGCTTGATTCCCCCCAAAAGAAAGACACCAAGGTGTGTTAGAATCAAGCTTGACAAAATGAAACATAAGCAGAAACTCTTAAAGGCAGCAAGACTCAAAATAAAGCTAACATTCAGAGGGAAGTCTTGTAGACTTTTGTCTGACTTCTTAGCAGAAACAATGTTGGCATGAAGGCAGCAGTGGGATGACACATTCAAAGCCTTGAAGGAGAAAAACTTCCAACCAAGAATTATATGTCCTGCAAAACTATCTTTCAGTTATGAAGATGAAATTAAGACATTTTCAGATAAATGAAAACTTAGAGACTTTGTAAAAACCAAACCAATGCTACAAGAAATATTGAAAGAAGCTCTTGGCTTAGAAAAACAAAACCGTTAAGTCTATATTTAAAGAGGCAATGCAAGACACAACATCCAGAAATGTAGTGAGTTGGAGCATGCACAAAACTCAATCAGAATGTAGAATGCATGAAGTATGCATCAAAGAAAATCATCATAAATGAAATGAAACACATAAACATTGATGTCCTAGGCATTAGTGAGCTGGAATGTAGTGATACTGGACATTTCCAAGTGGACAATCATATGGTCTACTATGCTTAAAAATGACAACTTGAAGAGGAATGGCATTGCATTGTCAAAAAAAGACATTTTAAGATCTATCCTGAAGTACAGTATTGTCAGTGACAGGATAATATCCATATGCCTACAAAGAAGAACAGTTAATCTATTATTCAAATTCCTGTGCATTCCATCTGGTTAGGTCCATGTGTGTAACCAAACCAAACCAAACCCACTACTGTCAAGTTGATTCTGATTCATAGTGACCACGTGGAACAGAGTAGAACTGCTCCATAGAGTATCCAGGGAGTGCCTGATGGATTCAAACTGCCAGCATTTTGGTTAGCAGACGTAGCACTTAACCACTACACAACTAGGGTTTCCTTCATGTTTGTAGTCGCTATTTGTATTGGTGGAAAAAGATATTTGTAATGAAGAAAGTCATTGGTCTTGCAAACCTTTATCATGCTATGCCTAACATCCCACTACTAAGACCAAAGATGAAGAAATTGAAGATTTTTACCATCTTCTATAGTCTGAAATTTATTGAACATGAAAGCAAGATACATTGAAAATTACTGGTGATTAGAATGCAAAAGTTGGAAACAGAAGAAAGATCAGTAGTTGGAAAATATGGCCTAGATCATAGATATGATGTTGGAGATTACATGATAGAATTTTGCAAGACCAGTGACTTCTTCATTGAAAATACCTTTTTTTTGACCAACATAAACAGTGACTGTAATGTGGAAGGAACCCTAGTGGTGTAGTGGTTAAGAGCTACGTCTGCTAACCAAAAGATCTGGCAGTTTGAATCCATAAGGCACTCCTTGGATACTCTATGGAGCAGTTCCACTGTGTCCTGTAGGGTCACTGTGAGTTGGAATCAACTTGATGGCAGTAGGGTGAGTTTGTTTTGGTTAGGTTTGGTTTGGTTGGGTTATACACATGGGCCTAACCAGGTGGAATACACAGGACTCAAATGTACTACATCTGTGGAAAGAGATGATGGAAAAGCTCGATATCCTCAGTCAGAATAAGGCCCGAGCTAACTGTGGCACAGACCTTCAATTGCTCATATGTAAGTTGAAATTGAAACTGACAAATATTAGAACAAGTCCATGAGAGCCAAAGTATGACTTTGAATATATCCCACCTGATGTCAGAGACTATCTCAAAAATAGATTTGATGTATTAAACACTAATGACTGAAGAGCACTAGATGAGTTGTGGAATGACATCAAAGACTGTAATACTTGAGGAAAGCAAGAAATCATTAAAAAGACAAAGAAAAGGAAAAAATACAAATCAGACATCAGAATAAGCTCTGAAACTTGCTCTTGGATGTTGAGTAGCTAAAACAAAAGAAAGAAATGATGAAGTAAGGAACCGAACAGAAGATTTCAAAAGGTAGCTAGAGAAGAAAAAGGAAAGTGTTACAATGACATGTGCAAAGACTTGGAGATAGCAAACCAAAAGGAAAGAATATACTCAGCATTTCTCAAGCTGAAAAAACTGAACTAAAAACTGAAGCCTCAAGTTGCAATAGTGAAGGATTCTACAGGGAAAATATTAAATGACACAGAGGCATCAAAAGATGATGAAAGGAATACACAGAGTCATTGTACCAAAAAGAACTGGTTGATGTTCTGCCATTTCAAGAGGTGGTATGTGACCAGGAACCAGTGATACTGAATGACGAAATCAAAGCTGCATTGTAGGCTTTGGCAAAAAACAAGGCTCCAGGAATTGGTAGAATTTTGACTGAGCTCTTTCAAGAAATAGATGCAGCACTGGAAGTACTCACTTGTCTATGCCAAGAAATTTGAAGTAAGGATACTTGGGCAATCAACTTGAAGAGATCCATTATCCACACCCATTCCCGAGAAAGGTGATCCAGTCAAATGTGGAAATTATCAGACATCATCATTAATATTGCATGCAAGTAAAATTTTGCTAAAGGTCATTGAAAAGAGGCTGCAGCAATATATTGACAGGGAACTGCCAGAAATACAGGCCACATTCAGAAGAGAACATGGAACCAGGCATATCTCTGGTGAAGTCAGATGGATCTTGGCTGAAAGCAGAGAATACTAGAAAGATACTTCTTTATGTTTTATTACCTGTGCAAAGGTGTTTAAGCATATGGGTCATAACAAGTTATGGGTAACTTTACAGGGGATGAGAATTCTAAAACAATTGTGTTCATGAGGAATCTATACATGGATCAAGAGACAGTTATTCAAACAGAACAAGATAACACTGCGTGTTTTAGAGTCAGGAAGGATGTGTGTCAAGGTTGTATGCTTTCACTATACCTATACAATCTGTATGCCGAGCACATAATCTGAGAAGCTGGACTATATGAAGAATGGGTCATCAAGATTGGAGGAAGACTCATTAACAGTCTGTATTATGCAGATGACATAGCCTTGCTTGCTAAAAATGAAGAGGACTTGAGGTACTTAGTGATGAAGATCAAAGACCAAAACTTTCAGTATGGGTTATACCCAAACATAAAGAAAACAGAATCCTCACAACTGGACCAATAAGCAACATCTTGATAAACAGAGAAAGGATTGAAGTTGTCAAAAATTTCATTTTACTTGAATCCATAGTCAGCTCCCATGGAAGTAGCAGTCATGAAATCAAAAGAGCTATTGGAAAAATCAGCTTCAAGAGGTTTCTTTAAACTGTTAAAAGCAAAGATGTCATTTTGAGACTAAGATGCATCTGATCGAAGCCATAGTGTTTTTAATTACCTCTTACACTTATAAAAGCTGGACAGTGAATAAGGAAGACTGAAGAAGAAGTGACACCTTTAAATTGTGGTGTTGGAAAAGAGTGTTGAATATATTAGAACTACCAAAAGAATGAACAAATTTGTGTTGGAAGAAGTACAACCAGAATGCTCCTTAGAAGCAAGGATGCTGAGACTATGTCTCACATGTTTTGAACCCGTTATCAGGAGGGATGAGTCCCTGGAAAAGGACACCATGCTTCCCAGAGTGGAGGATCACTGCAACGGTGGATGACCCTTGACAAGATGGATTGACACAGTCGCTGCAACAGTGGACTCAAACAGAAAAGATTGTAAGGATGACACAGAACTGGGCCGTGTTTCATTCTGTTATACATGGGGTTGATACGAGTTGGAACTGACTTAACAAAACTTAACTATGACAACAAAGGCATCTGGAAGCTCAGAAGCCTTCTAGGTGAACTGTCACTACTAGCCATCTCATTTATTCAATTTTAAAGAAAAGAAGATAAAATCCTGAACATCCTGCTACACCTTAAAGTGTGAAGTCTATAAGAGAATGGAATTGGTTTCCCATACCACCTCTTCGCCTTGTGCTCCCCTCTGGGCCAGCCTGCCTCCTGCTCCAGCTGTGTATCAGTGGGGAATCTCCCTGGCTAATCCTGCCTCCTGGTCTGTTGAGCTTTAATAGGCCCTCCAACTGAGCTGGCAGATCCTCAAGAGTCAGCAGATGAAACTTATTTGTAGTAAGTGTCATTGCCATCTGTCCACAAAAATACACCACAGGTCTTCTGTCATTCTCTCTTCAAATGGGTGGTATACTTCCAAATATTTCTGTGATGGGGAGCATAGCTTCTTACTTCCCGTGTTTTCTACAAGACTAGTGGCCATTTCACTGATGTCCCTGAGCTCTATCTTGATGAAGCTGAGTGAGAAATGAAATAAATGAATAAGACACATGCTGCAGAATTGAGACTCTCAGAAATACCCCAGTAATGCTCTGAGGCCATCTAACCACTTGTCCCAGAGATCTGTTTTTTCATTGATAGTACTGACAGGGAACCCTGGGTAAGGCATGGTTAACATACTGGGTTGCTAACTGAAAGGTTAGAGGTTTGAGTCTACACTAGAAGAAAGTCCTGGTGATCTCCTTCTAAACAACTAACCAACGAATCCGCTGCCATTGAGTCAGGCCTGACTCATAGTGACCCTAGAGGTCAGAGTAGAACTGCTCCATAGAGTTTCCAAAGAGCACCTGGCGGATTTGAACTGCCAGCCTTTTGGTTAGCAGACCACCAGAGTTTCCTCTAAACAGCCAGTCACTGATATTCCTACAGAGTTCTGCTGTACCGCACATGGTGTCACCATGAGTGGAGTTGGCTTGATGGGGACTGGCAACGTGATACTGGTAGTGATTCTCTCTCATACCTCTCTTCAGTTTGGAATGGACTCAAAATAGAGCCCCTGTTGGTATTTTCTGGAGAACTAGTTCCTTTTCAAGCTCCTGAGTTATAAACTGATGATATGCCTGCTCTTCTCATTCCTAATCACAAGTCTAGTGTGAGACTTTGTGATGCAATGTTTATCAGAATCTGGGCTCTTCTACAAAATGTAAATATGTGTTTTCTTGCTCTTGCTTTCCTGAGACTGAAAATCTCCTGCATTTTTTAGTATAGAATGGTGCTGTTTTCAAATGTTCTCTTCAGACTTCTTCAAAGGTGTCAGTCAAAATAACTGCGTCTGTTGGCTACATGTAGAGTGAGGCTGTTTCTTTTTCCCTTTTACTTTTCTCTCATCTTAGTTCTTCAGTCTCCTTTGACGTACAAGTCAGTTGAGTTGCTGCAAGGGTGAAATCCTTATTTATGAGAGCCAGTGCTCACAGGAGTGCCGTACAGCCTTTCCAGATGCCTCTTATCTGGGTCGATTAGTGAGCCATGTGGCTGCCTGTACAAAAAACTACTATTAGAATGTTGGACAGAATGTAGTACTACATTCTAAGGGGCTTGCAGTACTTTGTGGTCATGGGCCTCCCCGTGCCCAATCTGGAGGCAGAGTGGGCATTTACATGACACACAGGGAAATCATTTGAAGGTGAAGGTGGCCTCAGTCTCCACTGCTTGCTCGGACAGACATTGAGCAAGTTAACTTCTGAAGCCTCAGTTTCCTTGTCTGTGAAATCAGCACAATAATGAATACATCTGTAGTCCACTAAGCTCAGTGCCTAGCACTTAGCAACTAATACTTGATAAATAATCACCTATTGTGGTTTTCCATGGTATTGTTGTTTACCCCTTTATCTATGATGCAGAGTTATAAAAGTGTATATGCTGTTTTAATATCTCAATTGAAGAAATTTTAGAAATGGAGAGATTATTAGCTCCTGCCTCTTAGCCAGGTTAAGAGAGCAGATTAGGTATATCCAGAAATCCAGTGTTCTTCTCTGAAAGAAAAGTACTAGAGCCTTAGGGGAACTCATCTTGCCTCTTGGTCCTTTCTGGACATTCTCTTCTGCTGCTTTACAGGGCTACTCCAGCTGCTGAGCCCCCAGGAGTTTCCACCACTGTCCTTCTAATTGCTTTCTGTGCACGACTTTGATTGATATGTCTTCATTCTCATGCAGAGCTCTGCTGTCCCCTGCAGGGAGGACTTCTGGCCCTCTAAGAGATAGCACTTTACTCTGCAATGACTTCATTCCTCTGCTCAGTCATGCCCCCTCTTGCACACTGATTGGCAGCTGGCCTGTGAGTCTCAGCGTCACCAGTCCTCCTCACGACCTTAGCCGAGTCCTCGTCTTTATCCTCATGAAAGCCATGCTCTGCTGCTAATAGCTTAGAAATGCTGAGGAGCCCACTTTCCTTCAAGCAGAAGGGCTTCATGCAGGTATCACCCTACTTCCTTCTGTGTATACACAGCTTACCTTGTCCTCGAGGCTGTGATTAGGAAGTCATTCGTATGTCCTGAGGCTAAAATTGTCATTATTGCTGCTTCCCATTCAGACTTTTATGCCTGTTTACTTCTTCCACCATGCATGTTAATGGAGAAGAAAGAAGAGAGTTGTTCTTTAAATGCCTTTTTCTCTGCCCACATAAGTTTGGAATGCTTCATGGCCATGGCTCCAAGAGGCAGCTTCTGTAGTGATGGTTTTCTACTTTAGTTTACCCTCCCTTAGAAGAATCCAAAATACCACCTTGGGAATGGGTATGGTTTATAGTACAACATTCACCTTCTGTATTACATTAATCGTCCCTCAATAAGCTTCTTGGGATTAGGACAGTTCCTTCTTCTCCTTCCACATCTTCTCAGGGCACATGATAGAGCCCTCCACCCCATCGTGAGGACATAAGAAATTTTCTGATGAGCAATCCTTACGCTATGTGTAGTCAGATTTCCAAAGGTTCCTTATTTTAAAATCTCTTTCTCTGCAGTTGAGATGACATCATCTGTCCCAGTCTCTAGCACAAACATGCCAGAAGTACAACAGCACATAAAATGTTAGATGAGTGAGAGCTTGTCCAATTAATTAGCCAGTCTGTATTCCCAAGGGCCAGGACCACCTAACTATTCCCTGTCCTTGGTGGCACTGAGGGGAAACTTTCTGTATAAACACCACCCTCTTCTTCTCAAATAATCACAGGGTACTTTCATGTTTAGAAGTGGTGTTAAAAGCATCTAGAGTCCTTGGGCGGTACAAGCAATTAACAGTCTCCACTACTAGGAAAGATTGGAGATTCTGGCCTACGCAGAGGAGCCTCAAAAGAGAGACCTAGCAGTCAGCTTCAGAAAACTCAACCATTGGAAACTCTGCGGAGCACAACTCTACTCTCACATATATGAGATGATCATGAGTCACAGCTGACTTGATGACAGTGGTTCCCCATACCCCTACCCCTGGTGTGCTAAAGGAGTTCATCATTGCTGCATGTAACCCATCAGTTTGCAAAGGATTTACTTTTCATTTGATGTGGATTCTTTTTTAAACAGAAACCCTGCGGCCCTGATAAGAGGTTATAACATTCACTCTAGAAAAGTGTATTTTGGCCTTGGACCTTATGAAGGAAAGCAGTTGCTATTCCTTGTAAATTTTCCCAAAATTTCCCTTTAAGTCAACTGTTCTGTCCTAGAAGAAGCAGCAGTTGAGCTCAGACCTCTGCCTTCACCACTGGACAAGAGCATTCTGAGCCTTGTGTCCCTTCCAAGTGCTGTAGGCAGCCTCAGCTGGCCTCCAGCCACCTGCCTGTCTTCCACAGTCTCCCTAATTCAAAATAATTAGTGCTTTCCCTGCTTCGCTGATGTGTTGATCCACAATTATGATTTATAAATAGTCCACAGGCAAGAACGCCAAACAACTTCTGCTTTGCTGTAGTTTTTTGTTTTGTTTTGTTTCTTGTTTGCTTGTAACATGATGAATAAACAGAAGCAAGCAAAGAGACAATAGCTGTAGGAGGGAAGAGTTTTCTTCTATTTCTCCTTATAACTCCCTTCTGCTTAGGTGTGGAGGGGAACAGTAAACTGTAAGAGTGGGAGTTAGTAAATTGTTTTTTTTTTTTAGAAGAAAGGAATAATAGTGCTGATATTTATAAACCTGAGACCTTTCAAAACTGGAATGCTCTATAAAGACAGGCAGAGTTTAGAGGCACACTATTAAGTCAAAGAAGTCAGTCTGAAAAACAACATACTGTAAGATTCTAACTGTGTGACATTTAGAGACAGGGTAAATATTGGTGGTTTCCAGGAGTTCAGGGGATGGGGAAAAAGATGAATAAGTGAAGTATCAGGGATTTTTAGGGCAGTGAAATTGTTCCGTATGATGCTAAAATAGTAGACAGATGAAATTATGTGTTTGTCAGAACTATACAACACATAGAGCCCCAAACTCATTGTCCACTCATAGTGACTCTATAGGACAGAGTAAAACTGCCCCCACAGAGTCTCTATGACTGTAATCTTGACAGAAGCAGACTGCCACATCTTCCTCCCGTGGAGCAGCTGGTGGGTTCTAACCACCAACCTTTCAGTTAGTAGCTGAGCTCTTAACCACTGTGCCACCAGGGCTCTACAACCTGTACAGTTATTGAATACGAGTATAAACTATGGCCTTTTGTTAATAAACTTATCAATATTGGTTCATCAATTACAATAGATATGCTGCTTGAATGCAGTATATTCCTGATATCTAAGATACCACTGTTGGTCTCTCCTTATTAGAAGCAATAGAAAAAGAAGAAACTAATCTACAGAACTAACAATTTACAAAAAACATGGCCTCATCTACCAAGAGATCAGAAGAGCTGGATGGTGCCTGGCTGCCGTTACTGACTGTTTTGACCAGAAATACAATAGATAGTCCTAGATAAATAGAAAAATGTAGAACAAAACTAAAATCTTTTAAAAAACAGACTTATTGGACCAGTTAAGACCAGAGGAAACAACAAGGCTACTGCTCTGAGGCATCCTTTAAAAATTGAACTGACCCACTCCTCGAGGTCACCTTTCCGCTAGGGAATGGACTGGCTCATGAAATTAACACTATCCCCCTGTAGTACTCTGCCCCTTTAAAAAATCGTCTATGTGAGTTCAGACAGTCATCAGTTACCCTAAAGCATAGATGAGAAGATATGGGGGTGAGGGAAACTTGATTAATGGAATGAAACTATCAGAATGAAGATAATAAGAATGTTGACACGTTGTGAATAATGTAACCAATGCCACATTTTGTACAGAAATTGTTAAAATGTTAACCTAATTTGCTATGTAAACTTTCACCAAAAACACAATGAAATATTTTTTTAAAGAGAAATGTTACTAATAAAAGAAGCTATGTACAGATGAGAGGGAGTATATAGAAATTCTCTATACTTCCTACCGAATTTCTCTTTCACCCTAAAACTGCTTTATAAAATAGTTTTATTTTAAAAAACAAAAATAGAAGAACCATTGGACTTCTTCAGTCCATACCTCTCATTTCACTGGTGAAACCACTGTGGCCCAGAATCAGTTTTTATGGTTTTTGTTTTGGTTTTAGTTGTATTTAAAATTCCTCAGGCCTAATATAAATTTTAATTAAAATAAAGTGAAAAAACCAAACCTGTCGCCATCCATTTGATTCTGACTCATGGAGATCCTACAGGACAAAGTAGAACTGCCCCACAGAGTTTCAAGGGAGCAACTGGTAGATTGGAACTGCTGACCTTTTTTTGCTTGGCAGCCTGACCTCTTAACCACTGTACCACCAGGATGCTTAATTAAGATACACATAATGAATCTCACGTGTTTACTCTCATTGCTTTACTTGTACATTTGAAACTTACTTACATCTTAAGAATAACCATAGCTGGATGATTCCTTTTCTCTAAAATAATTTTGAACCAAACTCATGTTTCTTGCTGGTATATTAAGGGCAGCAATTGACTCTATTTCCGTGGAGCCTCCTGTTGTTGAGTTTATGTGCCAGGGAAGTAGCAGAGGGCAGCTCATCTTTCTTCCTGCAGCTCTTAGTCCTTACAGAAGCAAAGGCTTAGCTCCCTCACAGGGTCTCGGGGTGGTACTTGCCGGCTGAAGCAGGTCTCCCTTTGACCCTTCTGCAGGCTTTGTACCCATCTGCTCTCTGGGGCTGTCTCAGATTGGCCGCATGAACCTTGGTACAGATGCCAGTACGTTCAAGTATTACACCATGTGCGGTCTCCAAGAGGGCTTTGAGCCTTTCGCTGTTAACATGAACCGAGACGTTGCAATGTGGTTCAGCAAGCGCCTTCCAACGTTTGTCAACGTGCCAAAGGACCATCCACATATAGAGGTAATGTCATACACCAGGGGTGGCTCTGGCAAGGCGGGTGGGTCAAAGCACTAAGCTCCTGCTAATTCTCTTGTCAACAGGCAGCTGTTGCCCTAAACCCATGACCTGGCTGCTGCCCAGTTACTTCTCCGCTAGCCCTCAGAGCTGTAACTGCAGGCACCTTCACTGGGCAGCTCAGTTGCGTCTCGTCGGGGACAGTGACGTTGCGGAGAGACCCCCAAGCCCTTTGGGCTGCTGTATTTTTTCCAAACCTTCTTATATTGCTGTTGTAATAGCAAGCCAGTATCTAGAGACTGTAAAAGTTCTTGTCTTCAACAAAATTCAGTATGTGTGCTCAGGACTGTTTTTCCTGGGACAATTCTTAACATGTTTATAATGTGGTAGCTTTTCAGCTCAATTTAACTTTTTTAGTGCCATTTCCAAGACTTTAAGCTGAAGTGTACTAGACTTAATTATGAAGCTCCCGTCTTGTAGAGGAGCTGAGAGGAGCCCAGGTTGTAAGAAACCTGGTTCGAATTCTGGTTTCTACATCTCCTTGCTTCTGCTGTGTGCTCATGCCCCCTGTGGGTTCTAGCGTGTGTGTCAGGGAGCTGGTGGAAAGCCACACAAATCAACTCCGTCTAAAACACCAGTTGGGGTAGTTTCAGCACTTGCTTCCACCTGACTATGAGTTTCTGTAATTCACCCTCCAGCCTGAATTTCATATGTACCAGCTTGTGATCCCCCGTGTCGTACCCACCCCGGTCAAGAATAGCAGACTGATTTCTCTGAGAACCACCAGCCCCTATTTTCGAAAGGTAGCTCTAAAACTTTTGGAAGACATGAACCTCTTTGACAAACTAATGAAATGGAGAGGCCCACCATTCAGAAAATGTACAAACCATATAAAAATATTTAAGTGTAACCAGGATAAGAACTGTTGTAAGGAAAATTTTATTGTAAATTTCAGTTTACTTCCTCTACCCCTCCACACGCAGAGAGATAGATGTCAAAAATCCAGTTTTGATCTCTTTTTCCCCCAATGTCCATACAATGCTTGAGCCCTGGAACAGTGACCTCCCCTGTGTTTTGAGGAGATTGTTGGGCTCTGACTTTGTGGCAGAAATGAGAAATGACCTGGTTATTCTCATGCCTGGTAGCAGGGAAATCCTTTGGAAAGTTTGGTTTTCTTTAGCCATTTTCCCCTTTCTTAGTTTGCTTGTGCTGCTAAATTAGAAATACCAGAAATACGTGGCTTTAGCAAACAAATTTATTCACAGTTTAGGAGGCCAGAAGTCCAAATTCAGGACACCAGTTCTAGGGAAACTTACTTTTTTGGTCGACTCTGAAAGATCCTATCCCTTTTCAGCTCTGTTCCTCAGTGCCTTGGTGATCTTTCTGTGGCATATATTTTCCCCTCCTAACACATTCTTCTTATATCTCAAATGCGATTGGCTTTAGACACACCCTATGCTGGCATGGTCTTAACGTAACAAAGGCAATCCTCTAGTCTCAAATGACATTACAGCCACAAATACAGGCATTTAAGATTTATTATTCACAATTGGGGAGGATGGCAGAATTCAATCCATAATACCCCTTAACCTGACAGATAAGCTTTTGTGGATACTATAGTCCATCACTGAGACACCCCCACCCCAAAGTCTGGCACCTATTTTTTGCCCTTGAACTTATACAAAAACCCACTGAGCATGTTGTCAAATCTTACTTCCTCAGGTAGAAGCAGATCTGTTATTTCCTGTAGTGTAGGGTCCAAGTGGTGGTGAGAATCATAATTTTGGTTCTCCCTAGTGACAGCTTGCTTTGCCAGTTCACAGAATGCCCTGCCACACATTATGTCAATGAGGGAAAGAGCTGGCAGGGTCAAGGTCAGGACCTCAGGTACCTCAAAGTAAGGACTCATGGTGTTTCTAGGTCATGAGGATTGATGGCACCATGGACAGCCCACCGTGCCTCAAGGTGTCCCATAAGACATTTGGCACACAAAACGGCAGTGCCAACATGATCTACTGCCGTCTGAGCATGCCTGTGGAGTGCCACTCGTCCTTCAGCCACATCCCGTGCCTGGACAGCGATGCTTTCCAGAAAAGGTGAGGGTGTGGCCACCAGCCTCAAAACTGCTCCTGTGCCTGCTCCACAATGGTTTTTTGTGTGTTTTTATGCGTGAGAACTCAATAGATAGATCCTCTCTGTTTCAGTCAGATGGAGAAATGAGGGTATATGCTGTAAGAGTGGTCACTTAGTTACATAGTAATCATATAGTCAATGGAGTTGTGGTAGCACTGTGGTTAGGAGCTTGACTGCTAACCAAAAGACTGCAGTCCAAATCCACCAGGCATCCTTGGAAACCTTCTCGGGTGTTCTCCCCTGTCCTGTAGGGTCGCTGTGTGTGCAGTCATCTTAACAGGAATGGATGTATAGTAAACAATCAGGCCAAACAAAGTCCTATCTGGTGAAAAGCTTTCTATACTTCTTGAGTTACCTGAGCCTTTAACCTACTTGTCACCCACAATTCTTGTGTTTTGGGAGTAAAAACGATGATGCGTGCTTGTCAGTATGCAATTATTGCCTCCTATGAAGTTAGAAGTTTCTAGAGGCAAATACTACCTTCCCTGCATGATTATGGGCAATGTCCCACCCAGCAGCTGTGCAAATCATAAGTAATGTGATGTCTTCCTTCCTGATAAAGATTACATCGCTTGCAATCCTTCTTTGATGTCTATTTTTAATCACTGGTATGTGTCTTCCTGTCTGGAGCTGTCTTGTCTGGGTTTCCTCTAGAGTTTCCCTAAGCTTTTCAAACAAGCACAGCTGGTTGAGAAAACAGAATAATCTACTTATGAACATCCCTCCCTGTAATTTTACACTCCCCTTCCCCCCCTGCCCCATCCCCCAATTCTGATCTGTCATCTGAGAAGAGGGACTAGAGTTGAAAGTCACACCTATTCCTTACCCACTGCCATTGAGTTGATTCTGACTCATAGTGACCCTACAGGTCAGAGTAGAACTGCCCCATAGAGTTTCCAAGGAGTGCCTGGTGGATTTGAACTGCCACCCTTTTGGTTAGCAGATGTGGCACTTAACCACTATTCCACAAGGGTTTCCAGTTTCTTGTAGCAGCTTGCAAACCAGTGAGTCCAGGACTAGTTGGGCTTCCTAAGCTTGTGTTGATCACCAAAAGCAAACTAAAAAGCAAAATCTGTTGTCACTGAGTCAGTTCCAAATCATGGGTACACTATAGGACAGATTAGAACAGCCCCGTAGGGTTTTCAAGGAGCAACTGCTGGATTTGAGCTGCCTACCTCTTGGTTAGCAGCCAGACTCCTCAATGGTTAAAGGTAGAGCAGTGGTCTGTCAGAACTGCGAATACTTTATACAGCTAACTAACTAAAACATGGATTATTCTTCCCCCAGGAAACAGATGCAAGATATATTTTCTCATGCAACAACAGTAAGTAAATGTGCTCGATTGTGGTTTTAATTATTTGATTCTTTGCTGTGCCTGGTAATATGTCCCTCACAGCAAAGAACAGTCTAGCAATCCTCTTTAATTGCCAATTACTCTGTCTTTTAATATCCATCTTGATGCTTCCAGAACAATAATGCTTCCAGAGATGGCATTTCTCAAATGGGGGGAAGAAATACAGCTCTCAGTGCACAAGAGAGGCTCTACCTGGAACTTCTAATTGGCCATCATTGTGTACTTGTTGCTGGTTTTTCCCCAGGGCTCTGAAACTGCCTTTCTGATCAAAACTAACAGCAGTAGGGGACAGGGGCGTTGTTAATTGGAGGCTTTTATCTGTTCTTTTATATAAACTTTCATGAGTCCCATTCTCCCATCTCCAGGGCCAGGAATAATGTTAAAAGCAATTAAATGAGAAGAAGGAGCAGGAAGCAAGCCTAGAAAATAGAAGTTTCTTTGAGTCCTTTTTTACATAGCTGGGACCTAATCAAAAAGCAACACTTCCTAATTTCCCTTTTTTTTTGTCTCATTTTTCTTTCGCACCTGGCTAAACATTAATTTAGAGGAATTCTTGTCACCGCCTTCTGTAATGTTATCTTGCAATCCTGTGTTCAGTGGTTAGCTAACATCAGGGTTAAGTTTCCTGCCTCAGCATATCACATATGAAGTGTTGCATGTTTTTACAATTTGGGAAAGCAGCTAGAGTCACATAGCAAGGTGTATATAAGTTTTTGTGTGAGAAACTGACTCAAATTGTAACCTTTCACTTAAAACACATTGAAAAAAATAAAAAAGAATAAAGAGCTGAGTAAAACACTGCATCCTTTCTGTTGCTGACTCCCCTCTCTGGTCTTCTCACAGCAGTGCTACTATGCGATCCGCATCTTTGCTGGGCAGGACCCCACCTGTGTCTGGGTCGGATGGGTGACCCCGGACTATCACTTCTACAGTGAAAAGTTTGACCTGAATAAAAACTGCACAGTGACTGTGACCCTGGGTGATGAAAGGGGCCGAGTCCATGAAAGGTAAGGGGGCTCCCCAGAAAGACAAGTTGTCCACCTGGCTCCTCAACTCTTCCCCAACATCCTCTCCCTCACGGCACTTGTCTAAAAAGGTGGGGAGAGAGAGAAACCTCTCTCAAAAGAGGGAAATGAAACACAGTTGTAAGTGAACAGAGGTGAGGGAGGTACTATGGCAGTGAGAAGGACTGTTACTGGTACAAACAGAGGGCAATTTCATCCTGTCTTGAAAGCATGGCCCTGGGTTGAGAGATACAGATAGGGAAAACGAAGATCTAGAGTCAGTCTCAGAATTTTCTGTGTAATTTCTGGGCAAGCCCCAAACTCTGTGTTATCTGAATGAGACAAAGAAAGGTCCCTGAGTGGTTGAAAGACATTGATTAGGAGGAAATTTAAAGATATACTATGTTTACAGCATCTGGTAAGCTAAGAACTCCTCGTCCCAAGGGTCTCTCATGTGAAAACATAAAGAATGTAAAAGAGACATAGCAGAATCATGAATAATAATCACTCAGTCAAAATTAGAGATCTTTAGGGGACAAATGGGTTTTAGGCACACCCATGCCTTCCCACTGTCCTACTGGTACTGTGGTCAAAGAATCCTCAGCCAGCTGTGCCCCAGAGGTGACCCAGGAGACCAAGCCTTATGATGTCTATCCATATTTCCTGCTACATAGTGTATGATGGTGTTTTCTTTGTTCAGACTGTTTAGAGATGTAATAAGTTGTCTCTTGAGCCAGGCTTTCCTCCCTACAAAGGCAGGAATGTTGTAAAATCAGTCCTCTTAAGATAGCACTGGCCCATCAAGGATGAGTAGCCAGAGGTCAGTCACACTGCTGTGTCATCAGAGAGCAGTGTGAGGAAGTAGTCAAGAGCACAGGCTGTACAAGTACACTGCTTGAATCTTAAACTAGGTTCCAGTACTCACTAGGTGTTTGACCATCAGCCGGTGGCTAGACCTCCCTGGGTCTCTGCTTCCACATCCTGTTATGAGAATATAGTACCCAATTTATACAGTGGCTGTGGGGTTTAAATGAGTTAATATACAGAGTAATACTAGTTTATATTGTCCTTACCTTCACCTAAAATAAATCTTTTCTGCTGTCTAGTTTGTGAATAGCCCTCCCCTCTCTCTCCACACTTGTAAAACCATTAAAGAATGTTTTCTTCTACCAATTCTTGAGTTTTTTTAGTAGTGGTCTCATGCAATATTTGTCCTGTAAGGCACTTAGCACAGTGCCTTCCAGATTTCTCCATGTTATGAGATGTTTCATGGATTCGTCATTGTTCTTTTTTCATTGCATGGTGTTCCATTGTATGAATATACCATGATTTATTTATCCATTAGTTCACTGATGGGCATCTAGCTTGACATCTTTTTGCTGCTGTGGACAGTGCTGCAGGGAACATAGATGTGCACATATCTACTCATCTGATAGCTCTTATTTGTCTAGGATATATTCCAGGAGGTGGGTTTGCTGGATCATATGATATTTCTATTTCTAGCTTTTTAAGGAAGTGCCAGATTGATTCCCAAAGTGGTTGTACCATTTTACATTCCTACCAGCGGTGTAGAAGTGTTCCAGTCTCTTCATAGCCTCTGCAGCATTTGTCATTTTGTGCTTTTTGCATTAATGGCAGCCTCCTTAGGGTGAGATGGCATCTCATTGTGGTTTTGATTTGCGTTTTTCTGATGGCTGGCTATCGTGAGCATTTCCTCCTATAACTGTTAGCCAGCTGAATGTCTGCTTTGGTGAAGTGTCTGTTCACTTCTTTTGCCAGTTTTTTAATTGGTGGTTTTAATTTTTTGTGGTTGAAGTTTTGCATTGTCTTGTAGGGTTTAGAGATTAGACATTGATGGCATGAGTCATAGTTGAAAGTTTTTTTCCCATTCTGTAGGCTGTTGTCTTTGTACTCTTTTGATAATGTCTCTGGATGAGCATAAACGGTTGATTTTTAGGAGTTCCCAGTTATCCATTTTCTCTTCTAGTGTTTATGCACTGTTAGTAATGTTTCATATTCTGTTTATACCATGTATTAGGGCTCTTAGTGGTAACCCTATTTTCTTATTTGTGATCTTTATCATTTTATTTTTTATGGTTATATTTTTGATGATTTTGAGTTAGTGTTTGTGCCTGTTATGAAGTATGAGTTTCATTTCCTTCTTTTTGTTTGTGTTTTTTCTTTGCAAATGGATATCCAATTTTTCCAACACCATTTTTTTTAAAGAAACAATTTTTCCCCAATTAATGCACTTTGGGCCTTTGTCAAATATCAGCTGCTCATAAGTAGATGATTTTATGTCTGGATTCTCAGTTCTGGTCCATTATATACCACATCCCTTTAAAATTCTGCCAACCTCTGTGTGCTCCAGTTTTCTGTCTCTAAGTGGGAATACCACCATCCCTGTTTCCTGTTCCACGAAGGTAAATTGACATTGAATTAATCTGAACCTTGGACTCTATGGGGGGAGGTTGTCTCCCTAAACTTAAAAGTGGTTCATACCTGGCTAAGCCTGTGCTGAAGCTGAATGCATTCACTTAAAAAAAAAAGAAAAAAGATTTGGGGGATGATGAGAACGTTTCCTAGGAAGGCTCTTGAGTGTTTCATTCCTGGGCCTTGATTACAGAGTGCCCTAGTCTAGATTCTGTGCCTTTTCCTCTCTCTTTGGCTCCTAGTGTGAAACGCAGCAACTGCTACATGGTCTGGGGTGGGGACATTGTGGCCAATTCACAAAGATCAAGTCGGAGCAATGTGGACCTTGAAATTGGCTGCCTTGTGGATCTGGCGATGGGAATGCTGTCCTTCTCGGCCAATGGGAAAGAACTCGGCACCTGCTATCAGGTAGGGGGAGCTTGGGAGCGGGGAGCAGGGACAGTGACACCCAGGTATGGGTGTTTGCAGCTGTGCTTCTCACTTCCTTCCTTCTTTAGCACCCTCCACCCAGCATCTCAAGTGGCTGAGCCCACATATAGAAAAACAAAAGAAAGTACAAAGAAATCAAGTATGACTTAACTTTATATAAAAAAGAAAATCAGTAGGAGAAACTATCCTATTTATTCGAGTTTGCAAAGACTTTTTCCGGTAACAGGCTCTCAGAGTTCATTCATTTACTCCATACTGTCTTGCAACTTTTATGTTACCTACTTTTTACAAGGTACAAGGTTTAAAACAAACAAATACACACACACAAATCTGAATCTTTGAGTCAATTCTGATTCACAGGGACCCTATAGGACAAAGCAGAACTGCTTCAGGGGGTTTCCAAGGAGTGGCTGATAGATCTGACCTGCCAGCCCTTTGGCAATCAGCCAAACAGTTAACAGCTACACCACCAGGGATCCAAGGTTTAAAAGTGAACAAAAACACTCCTCCCTTTGAGAAATTTCTGCATTTAAAATCTCACCCTATAAAAACAGATTAGGTTGTTTAGGAATATTCATTTTGGAGGGGTGGGGAAGAGGTTATTCATGTTGTTATTTCTGTTCTGTCTGAATGCCTTATAAGATTGTTTCAAAAATGCACTTATGTAAGTAATGTGTTTCCCTGGTTTTTTTTACTGTGAAAAACCATCAGTTATACACAGGTAGTGTTAGGGTCCGTGATTTTCAAGATGCGACACTGTTACTTTAAAGGTTAAATTTTATTAAAAAATATGCCCAATAGGAAAAATACTGGTGCACCAGGGACGCACCCCAAGCTACACAGAGCAGGGGGCGACCGCGAGTTTCCTCAGCGCCCAGTATTTAAGTCGTGAGATTGCAAAGTAGGCAAGGTGAACTGACCTTTACATTGATTGGTTAACTCCTGTTAGTTGTAAAATGTGGTCAAGGTCTAGGGGTCACTTGCAGGCTGTCACTTGCAAGGTTGCCCCCAGGCTTGTCTTGTGACAGTGTTTTGTAAGACAAAGGTAAGATTATTCTATGATATTTTCTGCTATTAAGTTGTTTCCTGGGGCTTTCTTCAATACCTCCAATTTTTACCGGGCCCTTCCTCATTTCAACAGTAGAATTATCTGACATTCACCATGTCATGGATTGAATTATGTACCCCCAAAATGTGTGCATCAGTGTGGGTGGGCCATGATTCCCAGCATTGTGTGCTCACTCACCACTCTGTGACTGTAATCTTGTGTTAAAGAGGTTTAGGGTGGGATTGTGACACCCTTAACTAAAATTATATCCCTGATAAAAAGTCAAGAGAATTCCCCTGGAGGGTAGCCTATGCTACGTTTTATCTTACAAGAGATAAAAGAAGAGAAAAGCAGGCAGAGAGTGGGGACCTCATACCACCAAGAAAACAGTTCTGCAAGCAGAGTGCATCATTCGAACTTGAGGTCCCTGCGTGGAGAAGCTCCTAGTCTGGGAGGAATAACAGAGAGAGAAAGCCTCCTCCTGCAGCTAACACTTTGTATTTGGACTTCTAACAGAAACCGTAAGTGCTATGTCTGCTAACCAAAAGGTCAGCAGTTCACGTCTACTACACGCTCCTTGGAAACTCTGTAGGGCAGTTCTGCTCTGTCCTATAGGGTCACTATGATTCGGAACTGACTCGATAGCAGTGGGTTTTATATCCTACTTTACTATGAGGAAGTAAATTTCTATTTATTAAAGCCATCCACTTGTGGTTTATCTGTTAGACCAGTACTGGGTGAGTGAAGTTGACCACAAGAATCCTTGTCTCCTTTAAGCAAGATTTTCCCCCTTTATGACCAGGCAAGCTTAGGGAATGTCACATATTAGATCCTCCTCTTGAATTTTGCAGTGAACCTTAGCACACAGAAAACTTCGAGAAATACTTCAGAAAGAAGCCAGTCTAACCAAGCATTTCTCTAGTTGCTAAGGAAAACAAATTTTGTTGTTGTTGTTAATATTAATAATTAGTAGTACTCCAGAAACCTAGGGTAAGGAGTTAAATTTCTATATGAAATATTCTTGGCACCCAAGGAGTAGAAACAGAAAGCCAAACATATGTGTGGACACAGAATAATAAAGAAATTCAGAGAAGGAATAGCTTGCTTTCATCAAGCCTGGTCAGGAGCCTGTAGACACGCTTCAAACTTGGAAATGAAAGCGCTCCTAGAGATCACACTATAGCCATACAATAGACAGGCCTATGAAATGAGCAAAAACGCTGTTGAGGAGTGTATACTTCAGAGCAATCAGCTATACAAGAACTAACGGATAGCATTCGCTCACAAGCAAAGTTCAGAAGGGAGGTAGGGGCAGGAACTCTGGGTGAATGGACGTGGGGAACCCAGGGAGGAAGCAGAGACAGTGCCAGCACTGCAAGGGTTTGCATCTAAAGTCACAAAACAAGCCGTGTACAAGTTGTTGAATGGGAAGCCAATGTGATGTGTCAATTTTCTATCTAAACCACAATAAAACATTTTCTTAATGAAACTAAAAGCACTGTTTAATAAATGCTTTATAAGGGGGGAGGGACAAAAAGAAAAAGACTAATCAGGCTTAGGCGAAAGCCTCTAAACCAGATTTCAGAGGAAATGGTATCCAGATGACAAGACACGTTTGCAGATTGAAAGAACAGCATAGGAAACCTTACAGAGAGAGGCAAGTCTGAAGTGTGTATGAGGAGCTTACAGAGTAGTTTGGGGTTCTTGTGGGGAATAGAAAGGAATTCATCTGGAAAGATCATCAGATACTAACAGGAAATAGATAGGAAACTAATGAAGGTTTCCTATTCCTAGGATTGCCGTCATAGCCAACTGAACCCATTGCTGCCCAGTCAGTTCCAATTCACAGCAACCCCATAGGACAGAGTCAAACTGCCCCAAAGAGTTTCCAAGGAGTTGCTGGTGAAATCAAACTGCCAGCATTTTGGTTTGCAGTGTGACACTTAACCACCATGCCACTGGGGCTCCACTCATAGCTAACTACACCAGATAAAAACATCCGTTTGCCATGGGTGGGTAAAACACTAGATTCCAGTATCAGCGCACCGGGTGGGAGAGGCTCTGAGCATCCAGTTATCCGGCCTGGGGTTGAATAATAAGATCAAGTGGGATACAACAGAGCAGCCACACGAACCCAAAATGGTAACAACAGATGGACTGAACTCTTCCTGGGACCTAGGACAGCACAGGCAGCTGCCTCATCCTTCTGGAACCTCCTACAGTGTTGTGATACCCTTGGTACTTCCTCCCTGTCTTGGGAAAACAATGGGCTCCGTCAGTGTCACACAGCTAGCTTGATCCAACAGCTGGAGCCAGAGAACCATTTTCAAACAGAGGCCTGTGAGAAACCAGGCTTTGACACAGAAAATAATGTATTATTCTTCTAGCACTTTCTTCTGATTCCATTTTCCCCCCAGTCCCTAGATGAAATGGTTATATACATTGCTCCTCTCCTTCAGAATCCATTAACTTTTCCCATTAACTTTTTAAATGAGTTTGACTAAAGGGTGTTCCCTGAGCTACAGAGAACCCTTAAAGCATCTTATAACTTTTAAGGTTAGCTGGACTATGGAAGGCTGAAAACAAAACAAACACAAACATCCTCACATTCACAGCAGCAGTGGTTTGGCTGCCTTGGGGCGGAACTAGTGATGTTGAGGAGATGCTGGGACAAAGATGAGGCTATGTGGCAGCTTTTGTCCCCTCTTTCACACTCATTCCCAGGTGACTGAGCTGATCACTTGTCTTCTGTGAGCTTCCCTGAGCATATTCTGTACTCCACATAGACAGGTCCTGATGACTGTCCTCGGTCCTCCCAGGCAGTGCTCCATCCCGGAGGAATGGTGCTGTGAATGGGCGGAAGTCAGGACTCTGGGCCAGGGACACTCGGGAGGCCTGCACTCCACCAGCCTCCCCTTCTCATTTCATGCAAGACAGTAGCATGTCTGGTCTGCTAGCAGTTGGGATAATTGTTATTCTAAAGCTGTAGCCATTTTCATTTTTCAATTATCTCAAGAGGAGCAGGGCAGCAATATTTATACCCTAGCTTTCTATTCAGAAAGGACCAGTAACCAAAATAATGAGGAAAGCGTCCTCTCGAACAGTGTTTCTAGACCTTCCCATTAAGGACTGCTACGCAACTGGAAAACCTTTGTCTGTCCCACTTAATGTAATCAGTGGAGAAATGAGAAATACAAAGTATATTGAAGAAATACTCCATGGTGATTGCCACCCCAGTCATACTGCCCAGAGAGCAGGTCGAGCCATGAAATATGGTTTTTTGATAGGGGTTAGCTTCCCATTCAGGTCAGTTTGCAAGCCCTGACCTTCACACATGATTAGAAATAAAATGTCTTTTAATGCAAGGACAAAATAGATTGGCTAGTGATAAAAGATGCCTTAAATACAAAAGGAGCCCTGGTGGCACAGTGTTGAAGTGCTCAGCCGATGACTGAAAGGTCAGCGGTTCGAACTCCACCAGCCACTATGGGGGAGAGAGATGCAACAGTGGGCTTCCATAAAGATGACAGCCTTGAAAACTCCATGAGGCAGTTCTGCTCTGTACTGTAGAGTTGCTGGGAGTCTCAGGTGACTTGAAAGCAGTGGGTTTGAAAAACTGAAAGGAAAAAATATCCATAAATGAGGAACTACTATAGACTTCTGAGCAGGAATGCAGCATGCCCAGATAGCATCACTGCAGCACTAAGTCTAGGCTTGCTGCACATTCCATGGTGTAAGCTTCGTTTATGCATTGAACTCAGTCCTTCAGAACAATGTGTTGAGATCCTCATGCCTGGTAACCTGTGACTGTGGCCTTGTTTGGTAATAAGATCTTTGAAGATCCTGTCATAACATGAGATCATAGCTGATTAGCGTCTGAATCCCACCTGAGTGATATCATTGTAAAAGAGCGGACGAGACAGAGAAAGAAGAAAGATGCCTGAAGTTGCCACATTGACACGATCTTGACCACCACAAGATGCTAAATTAAATTTAGACTCAACCTACCAGACTATGATAATTCTCCCTTTTTTTTTTAATGATTGAATGAAAATGTACACTCCAATATAAATTTGCATGACCACCTCTATGCAGCTCCCATGACTCTCTCCGCCTGGTGACAGTACACACTTCCTCTCTGCTCCATACATGTCCTATCCTCCCAACAATCTCCTATCCCTGCCTCTCCACACACTCCCCTTCCTCTAGTAAGAGGTCAGAGGGTGACATCCTATAAATGCATAAAAAACTATAAAATGCACACATTATATGGTCACTCTGTGTTGTCAGGTCCAATCCATTCCTGTCCAAAGAGTTGACCTCCATTATAATTTATGGACAGGGGCAGCATCAGGGCCAGGGCTCATGCTCCCAGGGGAACCCCTAGGCCCCTGGACCATCAATTGCTGTCTTTTAGTGGAGATCTCAGGGTACACCCCTTTTTATATTTGTGTTGCCAGTGAGACTCAACTTTTTGAGCTCCATCATGGCTATCACTGGTGGTAGCTGGGCACTATCCAGTTCTTCTGTTCACGAGTCAATGTAGTCACCCACTGACGTGGATCTCTCTGCCTTCTGGGTTCTTTATCCCTGATGTGGCTTTGTTTTTTGGTGATCATCCTTTCCTGCTGAGTTGGAACAATTTGCTATAACCTCAGATGACAGCTTGGCAGCTTTTAAGATCCTAGATGCCACTCACCAATATGGGGTGCAGAGGGCTCTATTAGCAAAATGCTAGTTGTGCCAACTGGCCTCAGTCACCCCTGAGAGCATGGTCCCTGGCCCCATGCCCCAGTTCCTCTGTCCTTGCAGTATTGGGTTAAGATGGGAGGAGTATTCATGTTATGTTGAAGTCCAGTTAATATTGATCTTCTTTCTAATATGTGTTGTCACCGGTTTCACCCAACCAAATTTCTATCAACCATCTAATCTAGGCCCTCCCCACCTCACCCTCCCTGCCTCCCCACGCTTGCAGCCATCAAAGTCTTTTCTTTTATACATGTGTCTGTTTTTAAGTTCTTATTGTAGGGATCTCATACAATATTTGTCCTTTTGGCGCTGACTACTTTCACCCAACATAATGTCCTCCCATTGAAACCAGGTTATGAGATGTTTCCTAAAATCATCGTTGTTCTTTATCATTGCATAGTGTTCCATTGAGTATATATACCACAGTTTATCTATCTATTTCTCTGTTGTTGGGCATCTGGATTGATTCCATCTTTTTGCTACTGTGGGCTGTGCTGTAATAAACATTCATGTGCATGTATCAGTTGGTGTGAATGGCCTTGATTCTGTAGGATATCTTCTGAGCAGTGGAATTACTGGATCAAATGGCATACCTAGATCCCACTTTTTAAAGACGTGCCAGATTGCTTTCCAAAGAGGTTGCACCATTTTGCAATCCCAGCAACAGAGTAGGAAAGTTCCAATTTCTCCACAGCCTCTCCAGCATTTGTTGTTTTGCATTTTTTGGATCATGGCCAACCTTGTTGGGGTGAGTTGGTATCTCATTGTCATTTTGATTTGAATTTCTTTAATAACTAATGATCATGAGTGTGTCCACAAGTGTTTTTTTGGCTGCCTAGATCTCCTCTTTAGAGAAGTGTCTGTCCATCTATTTTGCCCATCACTTAATTGGATGATATATCTTTTTGTTATTGATAATTTGTAGTACCTTTTGAGGTACTACAGACTGACAGGTAAGGCGTCAGTCTGACATATAGTTGCCAGATATTTTTTCCCATTCTGTAGGTGGCCTTTTAATTCTATTAATAAAGTCTTTGGATGAGCAAAAGTGTTTGATTCCTAATGGTTCCCATTTATCTGTTTTCTGTTGTTTGTGGTTTGTTTGACAGATTTTGAAGTCTGTCTGCCTAGTTGTTCCTACTTTTTCTTGGATGAGCTTTATGGTTTTAGATTTGACATTTAGGTCTTTTATCCAGTTTTTGTATAAGGTGTAAGATATGGATCTTGTTTGAATTTATTGCAGATGGATATCCAATTTTGCCAGCACTATTTGTTGAAGAGATTGTTTTTACCCCAGTTTTTAATGATTGAATCAAAATGTACATTCCAATATAAATTTGCATGCCCACCTATATGCAGCCTTTGTCAAATATCAACTGTTCATAGGAAGATAATGTCATCTCTGTGGTCTTGATGCTGTTCCATTGATCTATCTGACTCTTTTTGTACCAGTACCAGGCTGTTTTGACTACTGTGACAGTGTGATAGGTTCTAAAGTTGGGTGATAAGAGGCCTCCCAGTGTGTTCTTCTTCTTCACTAGTGCTTTACTTGTCCGGGCCTTCTTTCCATTCCAAACAAAGTTGTTAGTTTATTTCTCCATCTCATTAAAAAATGTCCCTGGAATTTGTATTGGGATTGTATTATATACGTAGATTACTTTGGGTAAAATAGACATTTTCACAATGTTAAGTCTTCCTGTCTGTGAGCAGGGTAGGTTTCTCTATTTATGTAAGTCTCTCTTAGTTTCTTTTAGTAAGGACTTGTAGTTCTCTTTGTAAAGGCCTGTTATTTCTCTGGTTAGATTTATTCCTAGGTACTTTATCTTCTTAGGGGCTATAGTAGATAGTATTGATTTGGTGATTTCTTCCTTAATAATCTTGTTGTTGGTATAAAGGAATTCTACAATTTACTTATGTTTATCTTGTATCCGGAGACTGTGCTGAACTCTTCTATCAGTTTGAGTAGTTTACTTATGAATTCCTTAGGATTTGCTGTGTATGCACTCATATCATCCACAAATAGAGAGATTTTTATTTCTTCTGTGCCAATGCAGATGTGCTTTATTTCTTGGTCTTGTCTAATTGCTCTGGCTAGAACTTGTAGTACAGTGTTGAATAGGAGAGGTGAGAGTGGGCATCCTTGTCTAGTTCCTGTTCTCAAGGGAAAGTCTTTCAGTCTCTCTCCATTCAGGATGACATAGGCAGTTGGCTTTGTATAAATGGCCCTTACTGCACTGAGGAATTTGCTGTCTTTTCCTATTTGGCTGAGATTTTTAGCATGAGTAGTTGTTGTACTTTATTAAATGCCTTTTCTGCATCAATGGGCAACATCAGGTGATTCTTGTCTTTTATGTTATTTATGTGGTTGCTCACATTAATTGTTTTTCTCATGTTGAACCAGTCTTGTCCCTGGTATGAATCCAGCTTGGTCATGATGGATTATTTGTTGGATATGTTGTTGTATTCTATTGTATTCTATTGGCAAGAATTTTGTTGAAGATTTTTGCATCTAGATTCATGAGTGATCTCAGGCTGTAGTTCTTTTCTGTTGGGTCTTTTCCTGGCTTTGGTACCACAGTTATACTGACTTCATAGAATGAATCTGGGAGTATTCCATCCCTTTCTAGACTGTGAAGTAGTCTCAGTAGTATTGGAGATAATTCTTCTCTAAAAGCTTGGTAGAATTCTGTGGTGAAGCCATCTGGGCCTGGGTTTTTTTGTTGTTGGTAGTTTTGGGATGACTTTTTTAGTCTCTTCTGTTGTGATGGGTTTATTAAGTTGTTCTGCTTCACCTTGTGATAATTTTAGTAGGTGATATGAATCAAGGAATTTGTCCATTTCCTCTAGATTTTCCAGTTTATTAGAATACAATCTTCGTAGTGTTCTGTTATGATGTTTTTGATTTCTGTTGGATCTGTTGTGACAACTCCCATCTCATTTCTTATTTGGATTATTTGTTTCCTTTTCTGTAAGTTTAGCCAGTGGTATGTCAATTTTGTTGATCTTTTCAAAAAACCAGCTTTTGGTCTTTTCAATTTTTTCAATTGTTCTTCTGTTCTCTAATTTGTTTAGTTCTGCTCTGATCTTTATGATCTATTTACTGCTGGTGCCCGAGGGGTTCCTATGTTGTTCTCTCTCTACTTGTTCAAGCTGTAGGGTCAGTTCTTTGATTTGGTTTCTTTCTTCCTTCCAGATGTGTGCATTTATGGAGATAAACTGACCTCTGAGGACTGCTTTGGCTGTATCCCATGGGTTCTGGTAGGAGGTGTTTTCATTCTCACTGGAATCCATAAATTTATTTCATCCTTCATTTCTTCTATAACGCTTGGCTTTTGGAGCAAGATGTTGTTCAGTTTTCATGAGTTCCACTTTCTGTCTGTTTTTTCTGCTATTGATGTAGACTTTAATGGCTTATGATCGGAGAAGATGCTTTGCATTAATTCAATAGTATGGATTTTGTTGAGAAATGCTTTGTGTCCTAACACATGGTCTATTCTGGAGAATGTTCTATGCACACTGGTGAAGAAAGTGTAGTTGTCCACTGATGGATAGAAAGTTCTGTATATGTCAGTGAGGTCTAGTTGGTTAATTGTGACAGTAAGGTCTTCTGTGTCTTTACTGAGCTTTTTTCTAGATGATCTGTCCAACATTGAGAGTGGAGTGTTGAAGTCCCACGCTATTCTTGTAGAGTGATCTATCTCGTTTTTTTAGTGAAGTCAGTGTTTCTTTGATGTATTTAGGTACTCTAATATTGCCAAGCCAAGTGCCGTCGAGTCAGATCCAATTAGGTGCATAAATATTTAATGTTGTTAAGTCTTGGTTGCGTATTGAATCTTTCAGCAATAAATAGTGTCCATCCTTGTCCACGACAGTGGATTTTACGTTAAAAACTATTTTATCTGAGATTAGAATTGCTACATCTGTGCTTCTTTGTATATTGTTAGCTTGATATATATTCTTCCATCCTTTAATTTTCAGTTTGTTCCTGTCTTTAAGTCTAAGGTGAGTTTCTTGTAGGCAACATAGGGATGAGTCATGTCTTTTGATCCAAGAAATCACTTGATGTCTCTTTCCTGGAGCATTCAGTCCAAATGTAATTATTGATAGGTATGTATTCAGTGCTGTCATTGTGATATGTTTATTTTTGTGTTGATGTTTTCTCTGTTGTTCTTATTAATCTGTTCTAGGACATTCTTCCATGTCAGTTGATTTTTCACTTTTTCAGGGTTGATTTTGTGGTTGGTGAGACTCCTGCATTACATTTCTTGACTTGATATGTTGGATCTTTATTGTGCTTTACGGCTGCACCTATGATCCCCCTTAATAAACTATGTATAAACCCAATTTCAATTACTACCATTTTTATCAGCTTCCTCTTTGTCTGAAAGGACTATAACAACTGTAGTACATCCCTCTTTTCAATATGATGACATCATAGTTTTCATGGTATGATCACTGGATCATTTCTTTCCCTGTTACAGCTTTGATTGACTTTGGAGCTTTCCCTAACTGAGTAGGATTCTGGGTGATATGCCCTGTATTTGCTGCTAAAATATAAAGTTAGTTGTTTTATTCTTCTAAGCCAAGTGATTCTTTCAGTATTTCTTGTAGCTTTGGTTTGATTTTTACAAAATCTCAGAGTTTCTGTTTATCTGCAAGTGTCTTAATTTCATTTTCATGTTTGCAAGATAGTTTTGCAGGACATATGATTCTTAGCTGGAAGTTCTTCTCCTTCAAGGCTTTGAATGTGTCATGCCACTGTCTTCATGCCAGCATTGTTTCTGCTGAGAAATCTGACGAAAGCCTACAGGGTTTCCCTCTGAATGTTAGCTTTGCTTTGAGTCTTGCTGCCTTTAACAGTTTCTGCTTATGTTTCATTTTCTTAACCTTTATTATAGTATGTCTTGTAGTCTTTCTTTTGAGATCTATATTGAGTGGCATTTGATATGTATCTTGGATATCTGTATTCTCTTCTTTCAATTTTCTGGGAAGCTTTCTGTCAGCAGCTCAGCAGCTCAGGTGACTTGCCCTGTTCAGGAACTCCAATTAATCCTCTTAATAGAGTCCCACATGCTTCTTAATGCTTCTTCATTTTTCTTGTTTCTTTTGTCTGACTTCTCCTCATAGATGCTGGAATCAGTAGCTCTGTCTTCCAGATCAGAAAGTCTGTTTCCCATTTGTTCCATTCTGTTTTCTTGGCTGTGAATTGAAGTTTGTATGTCTTTGATTTTGTTCTTAATCTGTTGGATTTCAGTGTACTGGTGTTCCATTAGGTAGAATAACTTGCTTAATTTTTCATTTTGCTCTGTTGCATTTTGTATAAGGTCTAGGAAGGCTCTATATTTAATCCTTTTGTATTCGCCTTCCAATAGTTTCACAAAGACTTCTTTGTCTGTGAAGTTTCATAGTGCTTTCTTTTGGGGGCTTTCTGAAGCCATTGTTGTTTTCTTGGTTACGGTTTTCTCAAGAGTTTGTTGTTTTGGAGGCATCATGTGAGTCAATAGAGGCTGGGAGAGATGCTGTAAGGACGGACTGTGATTGTTTCTCTAGGCCATCTTAAAACGAAAGGTAAAAGGCATCTGACAACTTCCAAAGCCAGTCAGGTTTTCAGGTATATAAATCCCTGTTCCCAGCTGAGAAAGTAAGCACCTCTATATCAAACCCCAGATGTTATAACCTAGCTCAAAATACAAAAAGGCTACTGCCCTGCGGCCCTCTGTTGTTGGGCTCCAGCTGTAGGCAACACTGTAGAATCCTGCTTTTCTGCCTGAAAAGCCTCTACTCTGGGCAGGTGCTGCCTCCTAGCCATGGAATCAGGTCCAGCTGAGGCTTCCATAAGGCTACATCCACCTCCCAGGGGAACAGACAGTGTCCCACACTAGCTCGCCAGCTGGCTAGGTCCAGGCTACTCTATGTCACAGGTGGGAAGAGAGGCCGAAGGTGCCAAGAGGCACAGAGTCCACAGCCTCTATTGCCAAACACCAGCCATAAGGGACCCTGTATAAAATACTGCTTTTCTGCTAGAAAAGCCCTCTCCTCCATGTAGGCACTGTCTCCCAGCCTAGGAACTAGGTCCAGCTGGGGCCTCCATATGAGTGCATCCACCTCCTGATGGAACAAGGTGGCATCCCACACAAGCTTGGGCCCTGCCTCTTTACAAGCTACACAAAAGGAGAGGCCAAAGGTACTGAGATGCACAGAGTCCAAAGCCAGGCTCTCAAAATATGGTGATTTCACCTGCTGATCCCACTAGCAGTGCGTCTGAGGTTAGCTGCTAGTCAAGTCCCAGCTCCACCCACCGGCTAAGAAAGACAAAAAAAGGAGTTAAAATGGTGAGTTACCTTTGGTCTGTGAAAGCCAGCTCTTGCAAAGAGCAGGGTCAGCAAAAGAGAGGAGGTTTTACATTCAATGGTGTGAAGTCCAAAGTAACAGCCCTATGCCATGTCCTAGGGCTTTCTAGGTGTCCAGAAGCCTCCATTTAATTATCAGTTTAGGTCTTGGCTCCCAGAGGGATTTAGGGAGACATGTGTTGAGTCCGACATCTTGACTCCAGCCCCCAATAATTCCTATTATTGAGTGGACTTGTAACTTATAAGTGGATTTGTGGCTTACCTGACTGTAAAAATAAAGCTTTTCTTCATGAAACCATCCACATATGGTATTTGCTGTTGGAGCAGTACCAGGTAACTAAAACAACAGCCATGTGAGGCGGGAGTTATGCTGTTGCTCCAAGTTAAGGTATACCTGGGGCTACCAGAAGCTGAGACACAACCAGAAGGGATATTCCCCTGGAGTCTGCACAAAGAACAGGGCTCTGCCCAGTACTCTGAATTCAGACTACTAACCTCTCAGACTATGGAGCAGTAAGTTTCTGGATACTTTGCTACAGCAACCCAGGGTAATAATATACATCCCATCTAGAACATAAGCTCCCTAAGGGCAGAAGCTGTCCCTCGTGTTTGCTGCTGTATGTCTTGTGCATGGAGCAGCCCCTGGCACCCAGAGAGCGCTGAGTAAGTATTTGTTGTCAGACCCAATGACTTGGTTCAGAATCACCTATGTTACTGCTATTGCTGTGTAACAGATTTCCATAGTTTTAGCAGCTTAAAAGAATATTTATAATCTCACAGCTGTATAGGTCCGAGTCCAGGTGGGTTCAGGTGGGATTTCTTCACAGGTTCTCCCAAGGCTGAAATGAGGGTGTCAGTTAGACTGAACTTTTACTTGAAGGTTCTAGGGAATGACTATACTTATAAGCTCATCCAGACAATTGGAAGAATCCGGTTTCTTATTGCTGTAGGTCTGAGGCTCTAAAGTCCCTGTTTCCTTGCTGTCTGTCATTCTGAGGCCACTCTGTGCCCCTATAGGCCACTCACATTCCTTCTCACATGTCCCCGTCCGTTTCCAAAGCCATCAAGTGCATGTCCAGTCTTTCTCGTGCCTTAAATCTCTCTGATTTCTTCTTCTGTCCACAGCTGGAGTAACCACTCTCCTTTTAAAGAACTCCTGTAATTAGATTAGGCCCAGTGGGATAGTTTCCCTATCTTAATTAAGGTCAACTGATTAGTAACATTAATTGTAACTGCAGAATCCCTTTTGCCATGTGACATGATGTAATAACAGGAGTACCACCAAGAGGCAAGGTCATGAGTATCATCCATAATTCTGCCTACCACAGTTCCAATTGACATTGTTAGCATGAAGTTTTCTTCATTAGTGATGGAAGAGACATTTCCATAGTTCAGCATGGTATGAGCATGTGCTCTGCGTGTTAGAAATAAACCTGTATCAAGATGTCGTAAATGCTCTCAAAGCACCTACTCTGTGCGAGAAAGTTTGAGGAAAGTTCAGGAGTTTGGCTGGGTGATTTATGCAATTTGCAGGGACCAGTCCTGAGGGACTAGTCATTGGACTGCCCTTCAGGTACTAGTTCCCTGTACTGCTGTGATTTAGTTCGGTATGTGAAGCCTGGGGATGAGTGCATTTTTCTCTCCCCATGAACACCGTCTCATAGACTTCTCTCCATGAGATATTTACTCAAAACTGCAGTGGGTTGAGGACCACAAATTATTCCAGATGTCACATAAATGATATTTGAAGAATCTGAGGGCCAGACTAGGGGTGACTCCTGCCTTAAAGGTCAAAACACAGTCAAATCAGAATTTTATATTTGTATCTCTCACTGCTGAAACCTAGGGTCTGGTACAAAACAAATGTTTCCTAGGCATTGTGCAAGATACCTAGTGCTACGGTAACAAAAAATAAAATAAAATAAGTGGGTGACATTAAAGAAAAGGAATTTAATTTCTCACAGTTCCTGAAGCCAAAAGTTGGAATTCACCTCTAGGATATATTCTTTGTGAGTAGCCCCTTGAGATTTTTGGCATTCTTTAATATTCCTCGGCTTTTCCTCAGTGTTTGCCTTTCCCCTGTGTGTAATTTTGTATCTTTTGTCATCTTTTTAGAAGTCAGAAGAGATTAGGTTTAGGACCCACCCTTCTCTTGTATAACCTTGTTGATATAGCAAAAGAAAAATCCTGTTTCTAAACAGAGTCACATTGATGGGTGTAAGGACCAGAACGTCACAATTAAGGATACACAATGAAGTCCTCAGCAGAGGGTATTAATTAAAACACTCAATGACTTAGCCAGCTATGGTTTTATTATTCTTGGCAAACCTCTCAATTTGTTTTGGTTTCCAGGTGGAGCCCAATACCAAAGTGTTTCCAGCAGTCTTCCTACAGCCCACAAGCACTTCTTTGTTTCAGTTTGAGCTTGGGAAGCTAAAGGTATCTGTCCCCTCATCTAAAGGCCATGGCAACAGAAGACAGATTTGACCATTAAGGGAAGAACCCCAGATCTCAGAAAACAAGGGCAGCCCTCACCCTTCTCCTACTGCTTAGTGTTACCCTTATCTTTAGTGTTTCTGCACCTTTCCTTATCTATGAAATTCAGATGGCAGAACATATGTTCCCATTGCTTTCTCCTCTGCCTCATCGGGTATGGGAAGAATTAATTACTGCTCGTATAACTCATTGTGCAAACTCCTACTTAATGCTGGTAAAGCCATTAGAGACTCTGGATACATTTGTCCCTCTTTATAATAATCATATTGGTTATGATGGGTCAGTTGCATCATCCAACAACTGGGAGTCTCTATATTGACATATGTTTCTTATTTGATGTCTTTCTGCCTTGCAGAATACAATGCCCCTATCAGCTGCCATATTTAAAAGTGAAGAGAAGAACCCAGTCCCTCAGTGTCCACCTCGGCTGGACGTCCAGACCATCCAGCCTGTGCTGTGGAGCCGCATGCCCAGCAGCTTCCTGAAGGTGGAGACCGAGCGGGTGAGCGAGCGCCACGGCTGGATTGTACAGTGCCTGGAGCCCCTACAGATGATGGCACTCCACATTCCAGAGGAGAACAGGTACTAAGGGGTCCAAAGAAGAGGGGCAGGCCAGAAGGAAGCTGAGGTGGGCCAAACAAATCCACAGGGAACCAACCAGCAGCAGCATCGTTGGCCAAGGGCCTTGCTGAGTACCAAAGTGATTATGGATTTTCCCAGACATCTCAGTGTCTGTCTTTACCTTTACTTTTGTTATATACTGAGACAGAGCAGGAAATTCATTGTGATGTGCCTACTCAGGACCTTCATTGTAGCTCTTAGTGCCAGGGCTCCAGAGCGTTTTCATGTCTTTAATTAAAAGCCCAAATGATGCTGCAGTATGCATTATTTATGAAAAGAAGAACAAAAATGAGACATGCCTGTTTACTTAAAGAACCAAAAATCGAGCCTCCTGGTCTCTTTCTGTCTCTCTGTCTCTCACTCTCTCTCTGTCTTTTGATGCTTTTGGTTTATGTCCTGGACCATAGGTTCAATCCCAGCTCAACTACCACCTGGCATTGTGGGCTTGGGTAATTATTCGTGCACTCAGCCCCATCAATCTCACATCTATACGGTGCCACCCAAATTATTGCTTGGAGTAGAATATGAGATGGCATAGGTAAACATCTGTTTTCTCTACATAGTAAGAAATAAATTTCGTTGTTTTAGATATTTCTGTGCCTTGATATCTTTGACTAAAAATGTAGAGTTATGAGGGAGATAATAGGTTGATTGACAATTGAGAGCTCCTATTTAGATATCCATTGGTTGATGAGCAAAAGCAGGATGGACTAGTAGAAGAAAGGTGCAGAGAAGCCCAGAAGCCCAGCTGAGTAACCACTTTTGGAGGGTACTCGTATCTTGGATGGAGAAAATCAGGAGGAACTCAACAAATGGAAGAGCTAAGCAGGGATTAGACCCCAGGCCCTCAATACACCAAACCAGGCAACATGTAAGCCATTAGAACTCTAAAGACAGGAAGGAAAAAGTGAATTGGATTATGCCAGTGGCTACCAGGATAGAAAGGGTTTCCTCTCTGGACAAGAGAGTGCAGATGTGTGTTTGTTTGCAAGGAAAGGAAAGCTCAGTGAATAATGGTATATTACAGTTATACAGATGATGGTGGTAGATTGACAAAAGACTGTGGCTATGTCTTTTGAGAGGCTCTTACACAGAAACAGAGGTTCCACTTGAGCCTACAAATACAAAGACCAAGTCACCTGTGCCGTATACCAGAATGTTTTTCAGATTAGAGTTTTGTTTTTTCTAATAACTGGGACTTTAGATTCGGTAGACCGGTTAAGCCTTGTAGATTTTTAAGGGTCTTGTAGGTGGAAGTGGTGGGTTATCGGGAGCTGAGTAATGGACCAGAGCTAAGAGAGGACTGGTAGCCTGTAAGAGAAAATGTGATAGACCCCTCTGTCCTTCTACCCACTCTGGTGTTTGTTGGGTTGGGTGATATCTCTCAGGATTCAGAGAGAGAACTGTGCTGAATACCGGTGCATTCTTCTCCCCATGGCGTGGTTGACGACCTGTCTTATCATCAGGTGTGTGGACATCCTGGAGCTCTGTGAGCAAGAGGACTTGATGCTGTTCCATTACCACACGCTGAGACTCTACAGCGCGGTGTGTGCCCTGGGAAACAATCGAGTAGCCCACGCCCTCTGCAGCCACGTGGACCTCTCCCAGCTCTTCTACACCATTGACAACAAGTACCTCCCTGGCCTCCTTCGATCTGGGTTCTATGACCTACTCATCAGCATCCACTTGGTCAATGCTAAGGAGAGAAAGTTGATGATGAAGAATGAGTACATTATCCCCATTACCAGTACCACTAGGAAAATTCGCCTGTACCCAGACGAGTCCAAGAGGCATGGATTGCCTGGAGTGGGCCTAAGGACATGCCTCAAGCCAGGGTTCAGGTTCTCCACCCCTTGTTTTGTTGTGACCAGTGAGGAGCAGCAGAAGCAGAGCCCTGAGATTCCCCTGGAGAGTCTCAAGACGAAAGCATTGAGCATGCTAACAGAGGCTGTACAGCACAGCGGGGCCCACATCCGTGACCCTGTCGGGGGTTCCGTGGAGTTCCAGTTTGTGCCTGTGCTGAAGCTCATTGGAACCCTGCTGGTCATGGGGGTATTTGATGATGGTGATGTTCAGCAGATCCTTCTGTTGATTGATCCCTCTGTGTTTGGGGACCACAGTGGGGAGACCGAGGAGGGAACAGAAAAGGAGGAGGTGACCCAGGTGGAGGAGAAGGCAGTGGAAGCTGGGGAAAAGGCCAGCAAGGAATCCCAGGCTCCAGTCAAAGGCTTGTTGCAGACCCGGTTACCTGAGTCAGTCAAACTGCAGGTAATTAATGGTGCCAGAGACTATACCCTTGAAAAGAGCCTAGGAGGGAGACAGTGCAGCCTAGTGGTGATTCTGAGACTATGGACACAGAGATACCCAGAGAAAGGCACTTATCATAGGTGGATACTTGTTGCTGACCTAAATGCGTTATTCTCCCCACCTGAAGGTGAACGTACTAATCTTCATCAGTAAAACCTGTGCTTTAGAATTGTTTTTGTGGTTCCATCTAGGGTTTGCCTTGATTTACCTCCTGTCTTTTGGGACCAAAGTTCTGTTTTATGAGATCGCTGTCAGGAGATGGGACAAACTTTTGACTGTGGAGTCAACTGAAAGTAACTGGCTAATTGGATGATCTTATTCATTACCACAGTCTCATCACACAGCTAATGTGGGCTTGTCACAGTAACATTAAAATAAACTGCCATCTGAGCTCAGGAGGGCACTTGTGCTTACTTAGAGCTGCCTGCCTGATACCTAAAAACCCTCAATGTTTTCTAAAATACAGTCTTTCCAGATGTGAGCTAGCATCAATAATAGGTTGTGTCTTCTGGGTGCTTATAAAATGAAAATGAGTAGAATAGAACAGTCTGTCCTGGTACAGAGAGGCTGAGCCCAGGGGTCGGGCACTCCTGGGTTTCTAGGTCATCCCTGGTCAAGCATGCTTACTCCTTGGGCACTTATTGGCTATGTGAACTTGTCTAAGCCAATACCAACCAAATCCTTAACTTCATTATTTATAAAATGGGGCTAATATAATGAAACATAATATCAAAGTATATTTTTATAAAATATGAGATTAAACATATTTTATCATAATGTGTATTGCAGTAAAGTAATCTACTGTAGACATTCTCTTATGTGATGTAATGAGTGATTGGTCTGTTAATTCAAATATTGTATATAGGGAAGCATAACAAATTTTACATGTGCTCCTTAAACAACTTATTAAACCATATCAGTGTACTACTTTAATGTAGGGCCAAGACCCTTCCTTTGATGTAAGTCCACTGACTCGCACTTAGTGTCTTCTTTTTTGCATAATGATCCCTCTAATGTTTGATCTGTAATTGGGCACTTGGGTGGTTTTAAAGTAGAGAGCAGGTTAAAATTATTTATAAAGCAACCTGAGTATGGAATGTTTCTAGGTTTCTATGATTTTTCCCTAATTTTTTGGTAGCTGTACAACTAACACCCAATTTTAGTTTAGTTTTTTTTTTTTAAACAACTTACTTTTATAGATGCTCCTTACTCCAGTCAATCTGACTTTCACATTTATTCACCTTGCCAAAACCAAAACTCACTGCCATCAAGTCAATTCCAACTCATAGCAACACTATGGGACAGAGTAGAACTGTTCCTTACAGTTTCCAAGGAGTGCCTAGTGGATTCTAACTGCCGACCTTTTGGTTAACAGACATAGCATGTAACTACTACGCCACCATGGTTTCCTCTTTGCCTCTCATGGTATGTAAATAGATGATGCAATTTCAGGCATGCGAGGAATGACCTGGTTGGAGCTGAGATGTGCAGATACAACAGCGAGTGTGCTACTAGGTGAGAGCATTGCACACCTCAGAGGCATGTGTCATCTGCGTACCAAGCAGAGAGAGGTCCCTTTATCCCTTGAGCTGGTTAGGTGGAGGCAGGTTAACGAAACTTCTACTTTCATAAAAAATATACCAAGAATTCACTAGAAATTAAAGGAGATAACACATGACAAGTACCTGGGACAGTATCTTACAAACAGCACTCAATAAGTTACCTGCTATTATTATTTGTATAAGTTACAGTAGTGATAAGATTAGTTATAACTGTCCTAAAGAACGGGCTACAGAAAAGCTGCACTGGTGAGCGAAAACAATGGGAGATGGGAAGGGAAGTAAAAGTCATGATTTTCCATTGTTCCTGGCCAGGGAGGAGGTAGGTACTCACGTGAGTGATTCAGTGGTTCTTTTTGTGCTGAGCTTAGAGCCTTGGGAAAATGCTTTCTCGGAAATACTGTTCTCTTTCTATAAGCAGACTCACTCTGTCTTCAGGGAGCTCTTTTTCCTATTGTTCCCTGCTGTAAGTGATAAACAGCTGTTCTCCCAGTTCAGGCCAACTTAGATTTGAGTAGTACCTCTAGGTTAATAGACATCTATATGGTTCAGTAACACTGGACCAGTTACTTAAATTATCTAAGTCTCAGTGTTACCTTCTATAAAATGGGGATAATAGCTACTTCACCAGTGTACCCCAAAACCCATTACCATCAAGTTTGATTCTAACTCATAGTGACCCTATAGGACAGAGTCAAACTGCCCCATAGAGTTTCTGAGGAGTGGCTGGTGGCTTTTAACTGCCAGCCTTTTGGTTAGCAGCTGACTATTTGAGCACTGTGCCACCAGGGTACCAATGTACACAGGTAGGGTTAACACACAGACATGTATATTTTCTTGCTGTTACAGATGTGTGAGCTCCTCAGCTATCTCTGTGACTGTGAACTGCAACACCGAGTGGAAGCCATCGTGGCATTTGGGGACATTTATGTCTCCAAGCTGCAGGCAAACCAGAAGTTCCGCTACGATGAGCTCATGCAGGCCCTGAATATGTCTGCTGCCCTGACTGCCAGGAAGACCAGGGAGTTCCGCTCCCCGCCGCAGGAGCAGGTGAGAGCACCTTCCTGAGCCTCTACGTAATTCCTGTGGAAGAGATTGAACCCCGCAGAGTCAGGGCCCCTGACACTGTTACGTGCCCGGAGTAGCCACAGGGCTGTGGGAAATTAGAAGACCCACCAGGACACCAGGAGCTGGAGGCTGTGCTAATGAACAATGAAGAGGGTCGGCCTGGTGCCTTGGGTGATGAAATACCCTTTCTAAACTGCATGGAGGGCAGGACTCCCTCCCTGCCATTGCCCACTCCTACTTTCACCCCATCACTGAGTCAAAGACCGCCTCGCTTTCAGATTCAGTTTTCACCTCAGCAAGGATCCATCACCTAAAGCATTTCTGTCCAGCCCTTGCAGAAGTCACCATGTCTGTATCAGGTAGTAACAGAATACACTCAAGCTGCCCCAGTCTGTAAGAGCTGGCATGTGACCTTCCTCATTTTATGTGTCTAGTGGCTGTGACCTCGTCAAAAAAACACCCAGCCCCGTGAAGCCTGTGGAGCAGGATTCGGTGACCTATCTTTTATGAAGGGTTCTGTTCCTCCTCCACACCGTGACATTTTCCAGTCAGTCCTGCCCAGTGGGATGGCTGCTTTGAAAAGAATCAGCGATACTGGGAGAAACTTAACTGAGCGACATTTTGCAGAGTTACCAGTTCCATGTATCCCTGCTGCCCACTTATGCCCTGTAGGCTTCATAAGAATTCTTTCACTGAGAAGAGAGCCCCTTCACGGGGAGATGAGTTTTCTGTCTCTGAAGCTAGATCCTCACATCTTATATGTATTTAATAAACAACCTATCTATAAATTGTTGCAAGCATAATCACCACCATGTCATATTAATAGTGAACCACAGCTTGGTCCAATTACTTTCCTAGTCTATTTTATAGACTATAAACCCATTGCCATTGAATTGATTCTGACTCATAGTGACACTATAGGGCAGATTGGAGCTGCCATAGGGTTTCCAAGGAAAATCTAGTGATTGGAATTGCCAACCTATGGGTTAGCAGAGGACTCTTAACACCTGCAGCACTCTGGTTCTGTTTTATAGACTATAAATATTTATATTGGCTTAAAAATGATGCACATATCTTGGCACTTAAGAGCATCACTTGAATGATACTGGCCTTTCTTAAATAGCAAGTAAGCTTATGGTCTCTTGGCTAGAAGCAAAATAAGAAGGCCTTTGGATTGGTGGAAATAGATCATTTGTTATGTTGGGCCAAGGAAAATGCACTGAAGGCTTCACAAATGTTGTCAGGCTGCTTTTATGCCAGCGACAGGTATGAATGTCATCTTCCCTATTTTACTGGGCAAGTGCCGGATCTTTTACTTGTGAATGATGGGAAAGAAGAAGGCCGTGGTGATTATAGTGGCAGCACTTCCTTCAGACTGCACGGCTCGCCTCCTGGCTCCTGTACTGCTTGCTGTAAGTCTTAGGTGCGCTCCCTCTGTGCGTTTCAGTCCCTCCATCTGTAAAACGCCATTGAAGTTTATATCTCCCTCCCAGGGATTTTGTGAGGCTGTCAGGAAGCAATTCATTTAGAGCGCTTAGCACTGACGACTGTTAAGCCCTCTACTCACACCCAAAAGTTGGTGATTTGAGCCTACCCAGGGGCTCCTTGAAAGGCAGGCCCAGAGATCTGCCTCCAAAAGGTCACAACCTGGACAACTTTATGAAACAGTTATACTGTGTACACATGGAGTCGTCGTGAGGTAGAATCAACCCGGCACTGACTGGTTATCTTAATCGTCTAGTGCTGCTGTAACAGAAATACCACAAGTGCATGGCTTCAAGAAGAAATTAATGTTCTCATAGAAAAACAGTCTAAAGTTCACATTCAGGGCGTCAGCTTCAAGAAGTTTCTCTGCTGGTTTTGGAGGAAGGTCCTTGTCATCAGTCTTCCCCTGGACTGGAAGCTTCTGAAGTACAGGAACCCTGGGTGCTTTCCAAAGAGTGCACTCTGCTCCTGGCACTACATCTGTCTTGATGGTGTGAGGTACCCCACTCTGCTTGCTTGCTTTTCCTTTGTGTCCCAAAAGATTGTCTCAAGGCACAGTACAGTCTTGCAGATTGAGTTCTGCCTCACTAAACACAACTGCAACCCACCCTCCCTAATTAACATCATTGAGGCAGGATTTGCAACGTAGAGGAAAATCACACAATACCAGGAATCCTGGCCCAGCCAAATTGCTACACCCGTTTTGGGTGGGGGCAGGGATACAATTCAATGACACTGGTTAAGGGCTATTAGTGTTGGAAGTATTTGCTTCCTGCTGTGTTCTATGACCTTCTGTCAGTGACACTGTAAGTGGCATTGATGCAAGCTTTCTGGCATCTCCTGAATCCCACTAGGACTCAGACTGACCTTCTCACATCAGTCCTCGTGGACATATCTCATGCTCCATGAGCCTGGCATAGTGGTGCTGGCTCCTGTGCTCCTTCGCTGTTCTGCCTCACACCTCCTCTTCTGTCATCCCAGAGCCAGCCACCATTTCTTCTTTTAATCTTGTAGCATTCCTCTGCCCGGTTATTTCTGACTCTCTCAGGGAGCCTATAACTCAAGAAGTGCCATCCCAATGACTCAGACTTGAGAAGACATCAAAATCCTATGAAAAGCTTAACAAAACACAGATTTCCCCTTGAGTTTCTAATTCATTAGTCTCGGCTGAGGCCCACAGTTTTACATGTGCATCAAGTTTCCAGATGCTGCTGGTGGCCCAGGGATGAAATGAAAGAGAGCACACTAACTACAGTGAAACTCAGCCCTGTATGAGGCACCCCTTCTAGAGTGTTAAATTGTTTCTCGGGGGAACCTACTCATAGCACCACTACATGTTTAAAAATTTAATATTATTGAAGGATATGGGGGGTCTTGGTCAGTTTCAGAAGGCAGCAACACAAATCATTTGGAAATTAGATACATGGGAATTAGAGCTTTTAAGAGTTATATGACTGTCTTGTCCTTCTACATCCTTTAAAGAGAAGACGGCAGTTTTCAGCCCCATGTCTATGAAGTAGTCAGATATACAAAAAAAGAAAAAAAAAAGTACTTTGTAGATATAATTAGGTACAAAGGAAGGTAAAACTAAAATTAGCTTCATGGTTGTCAGCAAATAAGCCAAGCATAGTCAGCGAGCCATTCACTTCCAAAAGGACTTCATTAAAGTGTATAACCTGCAACAGAAAATTCATCTCACTCTGTTTTTAGGTGTTATTCCCTGCAGGCTAGTTGGCCACTGCTAAGTGTTTTACAGAAGAAAACAAAACTTTCCATAAAGAAATTAGTTTCAGACTCTGTAAAAAGGCCTTTGGGTGTTATTTATGTAATAAGCAACCCATCAGTGTTGTTGATAAAATTGCCACAGTCTAACATCATGACAAAACTACAATTACTTTTCCAAATTGTTTTATGGATATTATACAACTAGAAATTCTTCCTACTTCCTAAAAATGACTTGCAGTAGGAGCTATAAGTAAGGTTTTTCCTATCAATGTTAAGGGTAACTCCTGATGGTGTAAGCAGTTAACCACTCAACTGCTAAACCAATAGGTTGGCAGTTCAAACCCATCCACAGGCACCTTGGAAAAAAGCACTGCAGTCCACTGCCAAATGCTCATAGACTTGTAAATTCTGTGGAGCACTGTTTTTTTTCTGTAGACATGAGGTCCCTTTGAGTTGGAATCAATTCACCAACAACTGGTTTTTGGTTTTGATTTTTTAAAGAATTTTATATAAGGTTTGTGGTTTAATAAAAACAATTGTACGTTTTTTTCAACTTAGAAATCCTAAATGGAAAATATTCTTTTGTTTGGTGTTGGCTTACTCTGCCTGAGGAAACAAAATGCACAAGATATTCCCAAGTTATATTTTTCAGTCCTTCCAGTTGTTAATTAAGCTGAAGTTCATGGAAAGAATTCAGAGGTCTAGAGACCTGGATGGGAAATTAATTGCTACTTTATTTTCACTAACCTCTAATAGTATCTCCTTCAATTATTAATGTAGGAGACAAACAAAATACTTGACTTTGCCACCATCCGAGCATATTTTCATATCACATTATGCTGGTTACAGTATATTGAACTGTAATTTATGTTCATCACTACTTCAGGGTCCCAGTTGATACTACTACTAGATCTTTTTATCTAATGAGTTAGTGAAGTACATATACTATTACATCATAAATCTCTTAATTATAGTTTTGATATCTGGATTTCAGTGTAATCATTTTCCTTAATAATCCTATTTATTTTAATTTATATATTTAAAATTCTAATCTGAGAAGCAATCCATGTGTTTCATCAGAATGTTAGAGGGGTCTATGACTCAAAAATAGTTAAGAATCTCTAGGACAAAATAATAAAAGAATGATGAATAACTGCAAAACCTAAAACCTACATGTTAGAGGGAAAAAGGGAACCTATAAGCAAAATCAAAACCTCACTAAAGACAGGGAAATATATTTGAAATATTTATTACAAAACCCACTGGCCCCTAGGGTTGCCATGAGTCAGATCCGACTCGACGACACTTGGCTTGGCTAGTGCCATCGAGTCAATTCTGACTCATAGCGACCTTACAGAACAGAGTAGAACTTCCCCATAGAGTTTCCAAGGAGCACCTAGTGGATTTCAACTGCCCACCTTTTGGTTAGCATCCATAGCACTTAGCCAGTACACCACCAGGGATTCCATATATTACAAGGGGTTAATAATCTAGATATTTTTTAACTTCAAGTCTTTACATGTCATCATAATACTTTGTATTTTCAAGCTACTCTTTGAAATCTTGTTCAGCTCTTTTACTTCATCTTGTCTTCTGTCCTCTTTAGCTACTCTAGTTCAAGACCAAATTGCAGGTCTGTTCTAATATCCATTTCAACCTGTTCTTTGTTTACTGTCGTTTTAATGACCTTTTGTTTTCTTCATGTATGATATCTTTTATGTCATCCAACGGCTCATCTAGTCTTTGGTCATTCCTATTCAGGATGTGAAATGTGTTTTTGAGATGGTCTCCAAATTCAGGTGGTATATATTCAAGGCCATATTTTGATTTTCATGTGCTGGTTTTAATTTTCTTCAGCTTCAACTTAAACTTACATACCAGCCACTGGTATCTCAATTTCAGTCCCACAGCCAGGCACTGGCATTGTTCTAACTAATTATATTGAACTTTTCTACTGTCTCTTTCCATAGACATAATCAGTTTGATTCCTGTATTTTCTGTTTGATGGGGTCCATAAGTGAAAACAAAAACCAAACTCACTGCTGTTTAGTTGATTCTGTCTGTAAGTCCACATGTACAGTCACTATTTATGTGTCTTTTAAAAAATAGTATTTGCGATGAACCCTGCCTCATTTTTATCACCAAGGCTGTATTTTCCATCTATAGATCCGTCTTTGTTTCCAACTTTCACATTCCAGAGAGGAATAATTATCAATACATCTTGATTGCATGTTTGATCAATCTCAGATGGCAGAAGTTGGTAAAAATTTTCACTTTCCTCATTTTTGCCATTAAGGTTTGGTATATAAATTTGAACAACAATTATATTAACTGGTCTTCCTCTAAGTATGTGGATGTTATCTTGTAACCGACAGCATTGTACTTCAGAGCAGATCTTGAAGTGTTCTTCTTGATAATGCATGTGATGCTATTCCTCTTCAAATTGTCATTCCTGGCAGAGTAGACCATATGACTGTCTGATTCAAAATGGTCAGTATCAGTCCACTTCATCTCACTAATGCCTATGATATCAACCTTTTATTTGGTTTGTTTTACATTTGATGACTTCCAGTTTTCCTAGATTTATACTCTGTGCTTTCCATATTCTGATTATTAATGAATATCTACAGCTATTCCTTCTCATTTTGAGAAGTGTGCCATACCAGCAATGAAGATCTCAAAGCTTTACTCCATCAACATCATTAAGATTGACTCAACTTTAAGGTAGCAACTCTTTCCCAGTTTTATTTTGAGTACCTGTAACCTGAGGAGTTCATCTTTTACCATTGTATCAGACAGTGTTCCATTGCTGCTCATAAGGTTTTCACTGGCCCCTTTTTTCAGAAGTAGGGCACTAGGTCCTTCTTCCTTATCTGTCTTAGTCTGGAAGCTCCACTGAAATCTGTCCATCATGAGTGACCTTGCAGGCATTTGAAATAATGGTGGCATAGCTTCCAGTAGCATGACAACGTGTAAGCCATCACAAACTGGCAGACATGTGCGAAGACCTGGAGTTAAAAAACCAAAAGGGAAGAACACACTCTGTATTTCCCAAACTTAAAGAATTGGAAAAAAAGTATTTAAGCCTTTAGTTGGTGCTTTTAGGGATTCTGTGGCAAAATATTGAATGATACAGGAAACAGAAAAAGATGGAAAATATATACTGTCACTGTACCAAAAGGAGCTGGATGGCATTCAGTCATTTTAAGAGGTTGCATATGGTCAAGAATCAAAAGTATTAAAGGAAGAAATCCAAGGCTTCATGAATTGACAGAATACCACTTGAGGTGTTTTCAGAAAACAGATGTAATGTGGAAGTACTCACTCAACTATGCCAAGAAATTTGGGAGGTAGCTCGCTGGTCAACCAACTGAAAGTGATATTTGTGCCTATTCCAAAAAAAGGCAACCCAACTGAATGTGAAAATTATTCAACAATATCATTAATATCATACACAAGTAAAATTTTGCTGAAGGTTATCCAAAAATGGTTGTAACAGTCCATTGACAGGAAGATGTCAGAAATTCAGGCCAGATTCAGAAGAGGACGTAAAACCAAAGATATCGTTGTTGATGTCAGATGGATCCTGGCTGAACGCAGAGACTATCAGAAAAATAATTACCTGTGTTTTGTTGACTATGCAAAGGCATTCAGCTGGGTGGAGCATAACAAATTATGGATAACTTTGCAAAGAATGAAAATTCCACTAACAGTTGTGCTCATGAAGAACCTGTGTGGAGACCAAAAGGTGGAACAGAACAAGGTGATACTTCGTGGTTTAAAATCAAGAAAGGGTTTGTGTCAGGATTGGATGCTTTCATCATGTTTTGAAATCTGTATGCTCAGAAAATAATCTGAGAAGCTGGATTATATGAAAAAGAACATGCTTTCAGGACTGGAGGAAGACTCATTAATGACTTAACAATATGTAGATGACACAGTATTGTTTGTTGAAAGTGGCAAGGAGTTGAAGGACTTACTGATAAAGCTCAGTGAATACAGTCCTCTGTATAGATTACACTTCCACATAAAGAAAACAAAAATCTTCACAGCTAGACCAATAAGCAACATCATGATAAGCTGAGAAAATATTGAAGTTGTCAAGGATTTCATTTTACTTGGATCCATAACCAGTGCCCATGGAAACAGCAGTCAGAGAGCCAAAGGACCTATTGTACTGAGCAAATCTGCTGCGAAAAAACTTTCTAAAGTGTTGAAAAGCAGACATGTCACTTTGAGGACTGAGGTACACCTAACCCAAACCATGATATTTTCAGTTGCCTCATATGTGTGTGAAATGTAGATATGAATAAGGAAGACAGAATATTGAATATACTGTGGATTGCTAGAACAAACAAGTCTGTCTTGGAAAATAGCCAGTGTTCTTTGGAAGAGACGATGGCGAGACTTAGTCTCACAAACTTTGGCCGTGTTATCAAGAGAGACCAGTTTCTAGAGAAGGACATCACTGGAAAGGTAGATAGGGTAAGCAAAAAAGAGACCCTCAACAAAGTAGATAGCAGTCGTTGTGACGATGGCATGGGACTGGGCAGTGTTTGATTGTGTTGTTCACAGGGTCACTGTGAGTTAGAACTAACTTGGTGGTACCCAACAACAACAGTAATCTAAGAGGATGCAAAGTACTAACCAGTGAATTTTAAAAAACAAAACTTACCCAACATAAAAATGGAGAAACAACATTTACAGAAGTTTGTAAAATAGAAATGGTCATTATGCATGGAAGGACAAAGTTCAGCCTTGCCAGTTAAATGCAAATTAAAACAACAGTGATAATGACATTTTTTTATTCATTAAATTGAAAAAAAAAATTGAAACTATGTTAACCTCATTACTACAATGGAGATTCCAAAGTAATACACATGGTTACATAAATTTGGTAATAATGCCAGTTGTTGTGTGCTTTCTAGAGGATGATTTGGCAGTTTATAGCAAAAGCCATTGAAATACACAAACCCTTTGATCCATTTAACTTCTAGGTGTGTGAAAATACTCAGATGTGAACAGAAGTTCTATAAAAGAACATTGACATCAACTGTATTTACCATGGTAAAAAATGGCAACAACTTAAATGTGTCTTAACAGGGAATTAGTTTTGCATAATTTTTTACATAAGTTATTATTTATCTGTATGATGAAATGCAGTATAAGTATTAAAAGTCAATGCAAGAAAATGCTCAAGATAAGTTGCTAAGTAACCTGCTTTAAAAAACTCTGTTTAGAATGTAATTGTAATCTGGGTGTGTGTGTACATAAATACTGGAAGATATTCGACGGCACTTGGCTGGCTTGGCTATTCAAGTATTAATGGGTGGCTATCTTTCAGATCACAGTAATTTTTTTCTCCTTTGTTTTTTCCAAGTCTTATGCAATTAATAAATTTTTTTCAAGCAGACAAAACAAGTAAATGCTACTTTAAATTTTGACCATCTTTTAAAAAAAATTTTTTTTTTTAATTAAGTGGAATTTGAAAACAGTGTAAGGTGTCTGGGTAAGGTAGTATGTGAGAACTATACTGAGAACCAACTAGCTGTTCTTCTTTTGCCACATGAAAGATCAATATGCTTGTTAACTTCCAACTGGGAGAGAACTGCCCCTGCCCAGAAGAGATCCGGGAGGAGCTCTACGACTTCCATGAGGATCTTCTCCTTCACTGTGGTGAGCTTCCAAGAGAAAGGTTTAATCCTAGAAAAATCTATTCCTAATTCTTTCATTAGAAGCTGGGTGGGGGGAGTTATTTTGTTTTTCAAATAACTAGACCACTAGCCGAAGTTATTATATCTGCTTAACTTCAAACTCATTGCCATCAAGTCGATTTGATTCGTGACAACTTATGCAGAAGTCACAGAAAATATCCCTCCCCCACCCCACCCCCAGTATATGATTGAAATGCCTTGTACCTGAAAGACTCTTGGGTGAGAGACAGTGACGGAAATGGGTTTTTGGAGAAAGGAAAATAATTCATCCTATATAGGGTCACTGTGAGTTGGAATTGACTCGATGGCAACGGGCTTGGTTTTTTGGTTTTATGTAAGTATTAGAAATCCTGGTGGCATACTGGTTAAGTGCTAACTAAGAAGTTGGTGGTTTGAATACACCAGGCACTCCTTGGAAACTCTATAGAGCAGTCCTACTCTGTCCCATAGGGTTGCTATGAGTTGGAATTGACTTGATGGCAGTGGGTGGGTTATTTAAATCTTGGAAACCCTGGTGGCATAGTGGTTAAGTGCTGTGGTTGCTACCAGAAGGTCAGCAGTTCAAATCCTCCAGGCACTCCTTGGAAACTCTGTGGGGCAGTTCTACTTTGTCTATAGGATCGCCATGCGTCAGAATTGACTCGACAGCAATGGATTTGGTTTTTTTTTTTTATCTAAATCTTGCCCAATTTACTTAAATTTGGGTTGTTGGGACTCTGTGCTCCCAGATGAATCAAGATACTGATCCCTATTGCTTTTTAGTTATTAAAATAATGTACTTATATTAACTTCTACCATTGAGAATTCTAAGCTAGGAGTCCCTGTATAGATATTTACCTGCTGTTTTTAAGTGGTGATCAGCATTTATAGCACTTATACTTAATCTTGGATTGAGTACTATGGCTGATACATGGCGTTTTCATATGAAATAACTAAATGTTAACACTCGCCGTTCTAGAGCCTGTTTGGCTACAGGTTAGAGAAAGTTAAGCCTTAGGACTGAAAATGCTTGATGTTCTTGTACAAATTTATGTTTCATGAGAACTTGCCAAAAGACACTAAGTAGGTAAATATAGGAGACTGCTTGTATCTTTAAAGAAAAAGTTCCAGAAGTGAGAAGCAGCAGTGTTTTTATGTTATTTTCTGTCAAATAGTAGTTTCTTTTCTGTCAAATAGTAATTTCATGTGCTGGTCAGGGTTTTTACTCTGGTGTATGTGTTGATAGGTGTTCCTCTGGAGGAAGAGGAAGAGGAGGAGGAGGACACCTCCTGGACTAGAAAACTCTGGGCATTGGTGTGTAAAATCAAAGGCCTACCCAAACCAGAGAAGAAGCAACCAACCAAGCAAGAGGAGAGATGCCCTAGTAAGTGACAGTGCATTGGTAACAGGCTGTGTAAAAATACTACAAGGTAAACATCGAGCTGGTTATCTTCAAAAGAAGCATCTGAACATTATGTTGCAATTATTGGTAATTATTATTTTGTATTTTGGAATATTCTTTTCTTTTGATTTATGGAACTTGCAGAGCCTTCTAAAACCTAAGGGCTTGATTGCTTGGTGCATCTGCTCTTATTGTTTACTCAAAATGCATTTAAATAGGTTTCTGTTCCCGTAGTCTTCCTCTTCTAACACTTATCATTTCTGTCACTTTTGTTTCTGGCTCCTTAGTATTGAAAATTACCCTAATGAGAGATTAAAATAAGTGTTGGTGTTAGGTGTCACCAAGTGAGTTCTAACTCCTAGCAGTCCTGTGTACAACAGAACAACACACTGCCTGATCCTGGGTCACCCTTGTGTTTGTTGTTATGCTTGGGCCCACGTTACAACCACTGTGTCGCTGTGTCGGTCTGTCTTGTTGAGGGTCGTCCTCTTTTTTTCAGTTACCCTCTACATTACCGGGTGTGATGTCTTTCTCTAGGGACTGGTCTGCCCCTTGTATGGGGAAGCACTGAAGGAAGTAAGACATCAGTTTGGGTTTTTTCTTTGCTATGATGTTAATAGTGCGGCATCCTACAGGATTTTGACTTTCTGTTTAGCAACGACACCAAGCTTTGTCTGAATTCATTTCTCCAGTCTTTATAGTCCAGAATGACTCCTATTATTTTGACCCAAGTTGGAATAAGATCATAATTTGTTCTGCAATACAGTGACTGTCTCTAAGCCATTAGCTCTTCAAGAGGAAGGTTTTCTGAGTTATATATAGTCAGTCTGCTGTTTAGTAAGTCTCAGCGAATTTATCATTCATCTAAAGAAGGAGGAATTTCCCAGGTTTAATGTCATTGCCTTTTATTTTGTTCTCTGTTCCTATCAATCTTGGAACATAATTTCAAATTATAGACTGGAGCAATACACTGTCAGGATATGATTGGTTTGTCTGAAAACATTACTTCAGTGTTCATACATCTTATTGCCCTTTATGTTGACCTTTCATCTTTGTCAGAGTATCTTTGAAGGGAAAGAACTCTCACCATTTATCAGCAGAAGTGTTGATGCTTCTGAAAGAATGTATGGGGTACTTGGCCGTGGTTGCTCTGGCAACCCTTGATGAGTCCTGTCCATCAACATGGAAGGGCTGCATTTTTGGTGAGGACAAACCAGCAGGATTCTGAAGCCTCAAAGAAGTGACTTTAGATTCCTTTGTGGTTACTGCCAAAGCAGAACTAAAAATAGGCCATGCTGACCCACATTATCACGTTTTACCTACTGAAAGTCTATTTTCAAAGGAGATGCTTCTCTCTGGTTAGAAAGACAGTATGTCATAAATCGGGGTGCTTCAAGGTGACCATGACATGGTTGTGAAACTAGCTTGCAGGCAGCATCTGACTGACCTCCTCTAACTTCACAAGGGGAAAGGAGAAGCAAGGTCCACAGACCAAGGCTGATTCCTATGGGGCAGAGGTCCGACATTCCTTTCCTCTTTGTTTACCTTTACTAATTCTGACACCAACTGTCCCTCTCACAACTAGTTCTCTGTTGGGTTCAGTAATTGATTGCAATAACCATGTAGAACTCACAGACCATAATCACAGTTACAGAGTTTTTAGGGCGTTCCAGTTACAGTCAGGCTCAAGAATGCGCAGAATAACGCCTTGTCTTTGACTCCGTTAGAAAGTTCTGTAACTACACTGTTCATTCCCTCTTTTGTTGTTCTGACGTTGTTTGCAGAGTAATCTCACTGTTTCCTTGTTGTAATTCTTTCGGTTTTGGGTAGTCCTTGGGAGCTCGTTTCCTAGGTTGCTAGCTGGCTGGTACAATCTTGCATACTAGATTCAGACCATGGTATAGTATCATTTGTTCTTAGACTGAAGGACTCTCTTTAATAATTCTTTTAAGATTGGTTTGGCAAGGGAAGTTGCTACTAGGTAATAATAGACTGGTTCTAGTATAAGAGGATGAAGATAAATTTCAAAGTAACCACAAAGAAACCTACTTAACAAAATAAAGAAGGAAAACAAAGTTTCAGTAAAAATAAAATAAATGAAACAGAAATCCACAAACCAAAGGAATTCAACACAGGAGAGTAAGAGAAAGAAAAATATTTAAGCACCAAAAAAAAAAAAACAAAAGTACTACAAAAATCACAGCAATAAACTCACTCACTATCAATAATTACACTGAATATAAATGACCTAAATGTGCCCATGAAGAGGCAAAGAGTGACAGAATGGAATTTTTTTTTTTTTTTTTAAAAGGATTCACTGGATGAGACATGTATGGAGCAGAGAGGAATAGTGTGCTGTCACCGGACAGGGAGAGCAGTGGAAGCTGCATATAGGTGGGCATGTAAATTTATACAGGAAGGTACATTTTCACTCAGTCATGTTAAATAAAAAATAAATAAATAAATAAAAAAGGATTCCCTAATGTGCTGTTTACAAGAGACACACCTTCGAAACTAAGTCTCCTGGTACTAGCACAATGACAGGTACATTGTCCAGTGGAACAAAATTGGAAACTCAGGTTTAGTCCTTCCACCTGTGGTCACTTGATCTTTGATGAGGGTCCAAGTCCATCAAATGGGAAGAGGACAGTCTTTTTAGCAGATGGTGCCAGCAAGCAAATTGGAGGACATTATGCTAAAAGTGAAATAAGTCAATCCCAGAAGGACTGGTGTTACATGAGACCACTACTGTGAAAACTGATGAAAAGGTTTACACACAGAAACAATCTTCAAGAATGGGGAGGGGGAAAGAAAGAATGCTCAGGATACTATTCTTCCATCAGGGTAGCCTCTGTCCAGCTGTGCTCACAGACCGCCTCTCCCTGGCCCTCAGTGTTTGCCCAGAGGCACTCAGCTTACTCTCTTAATGGGTGGGAAAGCCCACCACCCTGATTCCTGCTGCTTGGTCTCCTCTTCCTTAGTGGTAGTGGGTTTCTCCTCTCTCTTCTAGAATTGGCCCTTTTTTTAAGGCAAAACTAACCCATCCCCTTGGTTTACCCTATCACACAGTCCCACCCAATCACCTGCGTGAGAGTTGTGAAATAATGACTAGAAAGGCCACACAAAAGAAATCAAGCCTTAATCAGTAACACTGCAGTGGAAGAATAACATAATCAGTTAGGTGAAGTCACCTGCACTCAGGCTCTTGGAGAGCTCTCTAAGAATATTGTCCAGGCTGCAAGCATTGTAAACTTTGTGCTGCTGCCTTGGACCTCAGGCAGGCAGACAGATGAACAGAACTCTCAATACCTGGGAGACCAGCTCAGGATGAGGCTGCATGTCCTCATTTAGTGCTGCTCCCCTTCATGAAGCAGAATTACAAGAGGTTCAAGCTTTGTGTCATATGTGTTTTATCCTGATGTCTAGAAACAGAGGAAGCTGTCAAATGGGCAAGCGCCTGTGGTTGCCAGTGTACGGGTTTACTACCAAGTATTCAGAGATACAGGTCCCCTCACTCAGGGCTGGCATCGTAAGAGAAAGTCTTGAGAGTGGTTTAACCAGCCTCCCCTCAAACCGTTTTCAGTTTGATAAAAAAAGGGACCGTGTTTTTGAATGCATACCAAGTTACAGTAAAGGAATTAAAAATCCATTATAGGCAACTTTGTCCATGTCCTTACTTATCTTTTCTTCTTTTGATTACTTATCTTTTTTCACTTACCCTTGCAAATAATAATAAAAAAGGGTAGATGATGATAATTACATTCTGCAGTGAACTAGCAGTTTACCAAGTACATCCCCCTATGTTAGCTCACCTGCTGTCAGTCCTTCCCGCCCCCGACTTGTTTTGTAGTTGAGGAAAATAAGTGTCAAATGAATTAAGGAGTATTTGTTAGTTTATTAGTTCATTTATCCCACTCTAACCAGATCAAAGAAAAAATTCCAGGTGATTAATTATTACTAATCCAAGGTAACTGAGAAATAGGCAAAGCTGTGACTTAAACTCAGATCTTCTGATTCTGAGTCCACGCTCTTTCCATGGTACCAGGAAGCTTAGCAAAGACTTCTCAGCACGTTTGTCGTGATTTTAAAACCATTATTTTTTTAATCTCACTTCTACATCAGTGAAGTGATCCATTTCTGTGACTCACTGTTATATGTATGAAATCTGAACCCAACAGAGGTCAAAACTGTAGCACCTAAAAGTCAACCAAGTCAAGGATCTGGGTGCAGAGTTTTCAGAGAAGGTGCTGATGAGCTTGTACTGCTGTTTCATCTTTATGAACAGTTGGTGTTAGCCAAATGACCTTCAGGTAGACCTCAACTTTTCTGGGAAAGAAGGAGCAGCAGTGTGTATTTATGAGACTCCTACCATCCACTGCCATCAAGTCACTTCTGACTCATAGCAACTGTGTAGCACAGAATAGAACTGCCCCCTAGAGTTTCCAAGGAGTGCCTGGTGAATTTGAACTGCTGACCTTTTGGTTAGCAGCAGTAGCTCCTAACCACTATGCCACCAGGATTTCCAGGATCCTATTGGCTGGCTCAATATTACAGGATTTTCCAGCTTGCTTAAACTAGCTCCAAGTTACATTATCTGTGAAAGCTGTTAATTAGCAAAAGACCGTATGCTGATAAAAAGATAGCAAGGGTGAGAATTTAGTAGTTGTCCCTCACCACCCTAGGTCACTTTTTTTGGCACAACCAGCAAATTCTCTAGGAAATCTTTAGCCTGTTAATCCCAGGCCAGTGCTTTTAAACAATTTCCTTGAACCTACACATGCATAGACATTGAGTTATCCCTCCAAGAAGAGACTAGCCAGGTATTTCTGCTAAATTCTAAAAGTAACAGAATGAAAATCTCCTATTACTCAACAGATCAAGTCTGATGTATTCCTAATCTCTGTCATTTAATGGATTCTTTCTCCCATGGGAGATTTTCTCTTCATTTTTCTTTCTGTGAAGAAATGTTTCAGGGGGTTTTGTGCTCTCAAACAATGTGAGGAGAAGAGAAGCAACCTCTCTGCTGCCATCTTAGATTGCTTAGGGACCTCATGATGGCTCATTGCAATTCAGCTCTGGGTGTCATTAGTGAAGAATTGAATTCTATGGTGTATGGTTAAATCTGTCGGAAGGAGTAAACATCACATTCTGTTGCTAGGCTTGTGCTGTTTGCCATAGAATGTTGTCTCACCAACTGAAAGTTGGTCCTCTGACTGTTGATAGCACCTGCTGCCCCCTGCCACTGACCAAAAGTCACTATCATATGCTTTGATGAAGAGCAAAGCTGGAGGTGACCCACAACTCAGCAACACCCCAGATCAGCTACATGTGTCACGCTTGCCCTGTCACTCCATAGCCCTGGAACAAAATTCCTGTCTACCTAAATGCTGCAGCTTATTTAATGACAAGAAAGAAAAAAAAAAAAACACCACAGAATAAGTCATAGGCCCCCAACACAAAGACTTACATACCATAAGACAGCTCAATGTTAGGAACTCAGGCTGTATTTTTTTTTTAAGTTGTGATTGAGTGAAAGTGTACAACCCAATTTCAATTTGCATGCCTGCCTATGTGCAGCTTCTATTGCTGTCGTTGCCCAGTGACAGTACACTTCTGCTTTCAGTTTTATACATCTCATATTCTCTTAACAATCTCCTATCCACTCTTCTGTACCCTCTCCACTCCGTTCTAGTCAGAGGCCAGTGGGACAACATCCTACAGATGCACAGAACCATAAAGTGCACACATGATTTGGTCCCTCTGTGTTGTCAAGTCCAATCCATTCCTGTCCAAAGAGTTGACCTCAGTAATGATTTGTGATCAGGGGCAGCATCAGATCTAGGGGCTATGCCTCCAGGGGAACAACCAGGCCTTCAGACCATCAATTGTGGTCCTTTAGTGGAGTTGTCAGGGTACACCCCTTTTTTTCCCCGTGTTGCCACTGGGGCTCAACATTATGAGTGCCATCACAGCTGTCATTGGTGGTGGCCAGGCACCAGCTTGTTCTTCTGGTCACATGTTGATATAGTCACCCCCACACGTGTGTCTTTCTGTCTTCTGAGCTCCTTTTCCCTCATGTCATTGTTGTCCTTGGTGATATCTGTTCCAACTGAGCTGGGACCATTTGGTGCACCTCGGCAGCTTGCCAGCTTTTAAGACCTCAGACACCACTCACCAAAATAGAGTGCAGAAGACACTCTTAGGAATAGGCTAGTTGTGGCAGTTGGCCTCGATATCCCCTGGGAGCATGATCGCCGGACCCCCGCCCCAGCTACTGTGTCCTTGCAGTATTGGGTAAAGATTGAAAGTTTTCAGGTTATGTTGTAGTCCAATTAAATTGATCTTCTTTCTAATGTGTGCTGTCACTGATTTCACCCAACCAAGTTTTGATCAACTATCTATTCTATAACCAACTCTTTCCATTCCTCACTCCCTCCCCTCCCTTGAAGCTGTCAGAGAGTCTTGTCTTCTGTACACGAGTCTGTTTTTAAGTCCTTATTGTAGGGGTCTGATACAGTATTTGTCCTTGTGCTGCTGACTAATTTCGGTCAACGTAATATCTTCCAACTGAAACCAGGTTATGAGATGCTTCCTAAAAATCATCACTGTTCTTTAACATTATATAGTGTTCCATTGAAGAGGCTGTATTTTTACATCTTTTGTATAAATTTCCTCCAAACAACCTCTCCCCGAGAAACACACACAGAGCTTCCTTCTCCATGAAGTCTTTCTTCAACCCCTTCCTTCTTCTCCTGCCCCACCAAATCATGGAATTTCTGATATGGCATGCGTGGCTTCCTACCTTGTGTGGGTTACTTGTACACCTGTTTCTTCTCCTTACTAGAGCATAATGCCTTTGAAGGCAGGTACCAAGCCTCATTGTTTCTATGTGCAGCTCATTGGCACAAACCTTTTGGAGCTCCAGCTGCACGCCAGTCACTTGAGGCTCAAAAGATTTAAAAAAAGAAAAAATGAGGTCCTCAAGGACCAAGGAGAGGAGTGGGTATGGGCAAGCATCTTAATATAATCATAGTCATGAGATTGAATGTGTTATATACAGACAAAATGCAGGAAGTAGCCAAAGGAAAGGGATTGGGAAAGTGCCATATAGAATGTAGGTGGGGGGGCAAAATAAGAAAGGAAGGGCACTTGTAATGCAAAAGAACTACTTCAACAAATGTTCAGAGGCAGCAAAATGCAGGTCATCTTCCAAGAGTGGCCAGGAATGTGCAGTAGGCTGGATACTAAGAGGGATAGAAGGGGATCGTCTAGAAAGGCAAAGGGTTGTGGAAACAGAATGTCTTGAAAATCGCACAGTTAACTGTCTTCAGTCTGGAAGTACTGCGTGTTTTCGGTACCGTATGAGGTAATTGACCTTAAAGGGTTCTGAGGGGGAAGGAGGAAATGGGAAGTTAACGTTGACCCAGTATCGCAAATATTACCTCTTTTAATTCTCACATCAGCACTATGCTGTAGACAGTTTTATTCTTACTTTACGGTTGAAGAAACTAAAATGTTAAATAACTTTCCCAAGTCACAGCAACCCTGTGGTATAGTAGTTGAGTATTTGGGCTGCTAACCAAAAGGTCAACAGTTCGAATCTACCTGGCCCTCCTTGGAAATTCTGTGGGGGCAGTTCTACTGTATCCCATAGGGTCACTACTAGTTGGAATTGCCTCAAAGGCAGTGGGTTTTGGTTTTTCCAAAGTCACACAGCTAATAATTGGTGGCATAAAAATTTAAGTCTTTGTCTACTTGATTTCAGCTCCCACCTGTTTGTATAATAACATCCTGCTCCCTATAGGCAATGACCATGAAAACTTCTTGAAGATGAAATCATTAATTTATCATCATTGTAGTGAGGCAGTTAGGAGTACAACCCTTGTGTTGAAACCAGATGAGGAAATATAAAGTGCCTTGCACAGAACCTTGCACAAAATAGTTGTTCAATAAATGTTATGTTTTCTCTCTTCTGAGAACAAGACTTTCCCTACTGCCACTAAAATATGGTCTGCCGGAAGATAGGATCTGACACTGGTGATAGAACAAAAGCAGACTACTTGGTACACACCTGTGGCTAGGAAACACCTGGCCAAGAACCAGATGCAGTAAGTTCCGGACCCTGCTTTGCCATCCATGAAGTATGACTGCTGAGACAGGTCACATAATGCCTTGGATTCTCCACTTTCTCATTTCTAAGCTATGGCCAACAATGCCTGACTTGCCTGCCATGAAGGCTATCAAAGTGGCTTATGAGATCATGCACGGAAAACCTTCTGGAAACCTCTTTGGAGCTAAATAAATGTAAGGCTCCGGTCCTCTGCTCATGTCTCCATGTCTGCTAATATAACTACCAATCGCTCAGTCACTCATAAAGGTCATCTTTAACCTTCCTCTTCCTCGCATTTCTGGTTTGTTGCCGAGATATGGTAACCCTACTTTATGATTTATCTAATACCTGGAATCTAGGTTTCCATTGCTACTGTGACAAATTTTGACAAACTTAGTGGCTTAAAACAGATCTACTTGTCAAAAGTGTGAAGAAGTCTCACTGGATTAAAATCAAGGTGTCAGCCAGTTGTGTTCCTCCCTGGGGGTTCTAAGGAAGAATCTATGTCCTTGCCTTTTCCGGGTTCTAGAGGCTGCCTGCGTTCCTTAGCTCCTGGGCCCTTCCTCCCACAACCTTGGGCAACAGCCCTCTCCCACCACTCTGGTTCTTTTCTGCCTCTTTTTCACTTTTAAAGATCCATGTGATTGTTTTGGGTTTACCCCAATAATCCAAAATAATCTCCCTATTTTAAGGTCTGCTGATTAACAAATTTAGTTCCCTTTGCCGGTGTAATTTCCCTTTGTTGTAGCTTGATGTATTCACAGGTTCCAGTAATTAGAATGTGAATGTATTTTGGAGGCCAGTGTAATGACTGTCATACCACCTTTAATCAAATCCTTGGTACCTTTTGTCTGAAACTGTGCAGTGACGTTCTAATGGGCCTCTGTGTACCCAGTGTCTTCTTATCACAGTCCTTTGTACTGTTATTTTACAAAAACAGATTTGATTGATACCAAATATAGTACCTGATATATGGTAAAACCAAAACCAAATGCACTGTTATCGAGTCAGTTCCAACTCATGGTCACGGTCACCCTGTAGGACAGAGTAGAACTGCTCTATAGAGTTCCCAAGGAGTACGTTGCAGATTCGAACTGCTGACCTAGCAGACATAGCACTTCAGTGCTGTGCCACCTGGGTTCCCATTAGATATTGTAGGTGGTCAGTAAACATTTTGATAGCCAGAAATGGTTATAGTTAAATGCTTACAACAACCATCTGAGTATAGGACAGCCAGATTCCGATGTTATGCACCAGGACAGAGACAAGCAAAACATTGTGGACAGTGTCTTGCTGTAAGAGAGGGCCCAGATTTGCATCATGCTCCATTCCTGAATCCCCTGTTCCTTCCAGGACACCGTACCAGCATGTCTAGGAAGAAGGCTTTAGAGGGGTAAGGAAAAGATGATAGGAAAGCATAGATAGTTAGAATCAGTGCCCTATAGCTTGTCCGATAGTGAGTTTATTCTCGATACTGAACAAACATAGAAACTAAAATGACAGCAATTGGATGACTTTCCCAGCAGGTGAAGACAGAGCCTCCAGGTCTCAAGTCCCTTGCTGTTCTCTCTTTGTGCTGCTCGTGTCAAGGATTTCCCTCCCTTACACAGCAACAGCCTCCATCCGTTCTCTCTGCGCTCTCTTCCCCATTGTTGTCACTGGTCATTTAATCGCCTGAACGTTTTTGAGAAAGTGATTATGAAGCTGGTTGACTGATTTCAAAAACAGCAGGCTAATTATCTCCAAATGATGGATAAGACCCCAGGGGGCCCTAGAGAAGATCTGGCAGAATTAGACTGCAAATTTCCACACACAGTTCACTGCTGGCTTGCAGGGATGCGTCTGATGGGGTGTCCAGCAGCTGGGAAGCCAGTCCTGGGGACAAAGCATCAGCAGTTCCAGCAGGGCATGCTCTGGCCAAGACAGAAAACCACTGTGGGAGAGAAACTGAGAAATTGAATTAGCAGAAATACCCTACTGCTACATGTGAGCCAATATCAAGGCCAGCCAGGTTAGCACAACTGATGTGGTTTCAGGCTGTGCCAGGGTCCATGGCCCATGATGGGCAGAGTCACAAGCTCTGTATCTAGTATTTCTTCTCCTGCAGAACCCTCATCCCACCACGGCCACCCTCAGTGAATTACCTACCTACAGGAACCTTGTTTTGTTTATTAAATTGAAGCAGAATTTCTTCACCTAATTAAAAATTAAAGTGAGGATTAGTCTAGTAACAACTATTCAGTCCCTGACTTGTCTTTTCCATTCTTATATGGTTGTTGTGAGCATTAAATGATAATCCAGGGAAAGTGTTTAGCATAGGGTCTGACACACAGAAAGGGGAGAGGGGTGGGCAGGTGGCTGACTGGGTAGATGGACAGCTGCCGTCAAGTCAGTTCCAGTTCACTGTGACCTTATGTACCACAAAACAAATTCTTACCCACTCCTGATCATCCTCACAATCACTAGCATGTCTGAGTCCATTGGTGGTGGCTTCTGTGCCAGTTTTTCTCCTTCAGGATCTCCCTCCCACTCGCTGACCCTCTGCCTCCCCTAAATCATATCCTCCTCTAGCAGTGATCCCTCCTTATGTGTCCCAACTAAGCAAATCTGGCAGTGTTGAACTGTGACTCATAAGATTTTCATTGGCTAATACCCAAAAGTAGCTTACCAGTCCTTTTGTCCTAGCCCGTCGTAGCCTGGAAGCTCTGCTGAAACCTGTCTACCATGAGTGACCCTGCTAATATTTGAAATACCTGTGGCATAGCTTCCAGCATCACAGCACACAAGCCACCACGGTACAACAAATTTACAGAAACGTGGCAGCTGATAGTGCAGGAAGCTCTTAGTAAATGCTGTTATGTTATAATGAAGAGGAGGATGTTCTAACCAAGCAGCTTGAACGTTTACACTTACTCCCCAGGCAGGGATGCCAGTGTAGAAGAAAACAGATACCACCTGTCCAGAAATTAAACGTGGACAGATGGGACCTGGGTACTTTCCTAGGTCTTCTGCTGCTTGCCTTGGAGCCTGGGCTGGACCTTGCCCTGTTCACACTCCCGTGGGGGTCTGACCGTCAGGCCTGTCCGTTGGGCCCTGGTTACCCGTAGTAAATGGAGCAGTTCTTGCTTGTCACCCAAGAGCAGCACTCCAGGTCGTCGTCACAGGCTTTGCTGGCAGGTTTACAGAGAGCCTTAGAACCGTATTTCAGTGATCCCAACAGCCTCCTTGTTCCAGTGAAATGAGGCCAAAGTGGCTCCTATTGCCCAGCCTGGGCCACAGAGGCCCAGGGAAATTAATGTCGTGGGTTTTCTCTGAGTCTCCTTAAAACCCACAGCTCTGTCTCTTTGGGCTTCTCTGCTAGTAAGTAGCAGATATTTGGCTACTTTGTCATCCAGAGCAAACTTTCCACAGAGCGGACACTCTGGGGCCCAGAGGTCATGAGGCCTTCGCCAGTAAATCTCCCCAGCTAAACCTAGAGGGGACGATTGTGCCCTCTGACTCCTGGCATTGGAAGGTTCTTCTCTCTGCCAGCAATCAGGACAATCATCAAAAAGGCCATCAGATTGCCACAGCTTATCCTGATGTCAGTAGTGAACAGTGCACAGCGTTGCCTTGATAATAGCCTCTTGCTTACCATGGTCAGTAACCGCTGGCATTTTGAAGTTTTATTTCCCCAATCTCAGGTTTCATAATTAGGGTAGTGTAAGCTGCATAACATCAGGATAGGGCATTAAAAAGTGGTGGTAAAATTCTTAATGCTCATCAATTTAACCAGTAAATTAAGCCATAGGTTTTTTTATTTAGCATTTTAACATTAGTACAACTCTCTCAGAAGCTTGGGGGATTGGATAGACACAGAATCCTAGAATAGTAAAGCCACAAGGGACTTGACTTCAGAGGAGTCAAATGACACCTAAGGGGAAAGTGACTTGTGCAAGGTCACATAGCCAGAGCAAAGAAGAACAGTACTCTATGCCCTACCCAGCACTCTTGTTACTACACAACACTTGCATTCCTTTTATTTAACATTGATCTTCTTTAGCTTCATTTTATTAATGAAGAAATGGAGCCTCTGGAACATGGATTCATGTTCCCAGTTCAGAGTCCATGACACAAAGAGCCAAAGCTCTGTCACTTACAGGACTTTATCTCTAAATGCATTTCATAGTTTATTAAGAAACTACCTAGATAGTATAATACAAACTTAAAGCATTAATAAAGACAACTCTTTTTCTGAATTTTATGGAAACTGTTCAAAAATAAGTAGCTTGACGATGGTAACGTAGATGAGCTTAGATTGGAGCAACCTGCATTTGAATCCTAGCTCAGCTATTTGAAAATAGAGATTTTGGCCAAATTTTTAACTGCTAAACCCTTGTGGCATAGTGGTTAAGTGCTATGGCTGCTAACCAAAAGGTCAGCAGTTCAAATCTATCTGGTGCTCCTTGAAAACTCTGTGGACCAGTTCTACACTGTCTATAGGGTCGCTATGAGTCGGTATCAACTTGACAGCAGTGGGATTTTATATATTTCAGTAACATTGTGATATATGTAAAAATAATAGTTTCCATTCCATGGGGTGAGGATGGAGGTATAATGATTTGATAAAATAGTGTTTAGTCTAATGTTCTGATACTTTCTTGGTAGTTCATATACCTCTCCACGTCCAAAATCAGTATAAATATTACAAGAATATCACGTCTGTGTATATCATTATAGGCACTCTTAGCAGAAAACTCAGCTCAGGTAGAGAGTTTTTTCTCAGATAACTGAAAGGTTAGGTACGCGGAGCATCCCTTGGATTGAGTCAGGCAAATGCCTCTGTTCCCATGGTCACTGTGTTCCACCTTCCAGCTTTGCCCTCAGGTGGCAGCAAGATGGTGACTGTAGTTCTGGTCCCATGTGTCTACTGTACTCCTGAGAGCAGGGAATTTTCCCCTACTCAGCATTCCAAGCAAGGATCCTGAGAACTCTTTTGTTAGCGGACTTGATCATGGTGAACTCATGATCCAATGAAGATGACATAGAAAATGAAATGTGCTAATTAATGTAAGCTGCCAGAAGCCCACCAAACCAAACCCATTGCTGTGGAGTGAATTCTGACTCACAGTGACCCTACAGAACACAGTGGAACTGCTTCACAGGGTTTCCACGGTTTGCATAGTGGATCTGAACTGCTGACTTTTTGGTTAGCAGTCCTAGCACTTAACCACTATGCCAGCAGTGTTAAGTCAGCAAGGGCACACCCTTATAAGAGGGTGGGTTGCTTTCCCTCTGCCATATGGGCTAGAAGGTGAATCAAATTAGGTTTCTGTTCAGAAGAAGGAAGAGATAAGTGGATGGTGGGTATGTGATCAATAATGTTCAGCATACCATCATGGTTACCATCTTCAACTTCTTTGATTTCCTCAGTGATAACTGTTGAGGTGTGAACAGTTCTAGCCCTTACGTTCAGAGGCTCAGCTGAGGCGAGAGAGAAGATGTTGTCTGTGATCTGATAACATCATCCCATGGGCCGTAACAGTTTTATGGGTGGTGGTTCTTATGTTGACTCTTGGCTCTGGTTTAATGGGTACTCTAGGCCAGATCTGGGCAGAGCTTGGTTGTGTCAGCTGCCGTGACATTTACTGCACATGCCTCAGCAAAAACTTAGAAAACCGAATCTCTTTCAGTCCCCAGCTTTTGTGGGCACTTTCTTCTCAGTTCACTGAGACCCTCTAGTCCTGACAGATTTTGTCAACTCAGGACTTTTTATCAGTGTGAGTGTATTAGTTTGCTTTTGCCACTATAACAAATTACCACAGACTTTGTGACTTAAAACCACATGAATCGTAATTTTAGAGGTCTAAAATTCACCTAAAATGGGTCAGTAAGGCTATGTTCCTTCTAGGGTGTAATAGTCATTTTTCACATGTCACAGCTTCTAGAGACTGCTGACGTTCCTTGGTTGATGATCCTTTTTACATCTTTGAGTCAGTGTCTTAGTCATCTGACACTGCTCCCACAGCAATACCACAAGTGGTTGACTTTAGCAAAGAGAAATTTATTTTCTCACAGAACAGTAAGCTAAAAGTCCAAATTTAGAGTGTCCGCTGTGGGGGAGGTCTTTCTCTGTTGGCTCTGGAGGGAGGTCCTTGTCCCCAGTCTTCCTCTTGACTAGGAGCTTCTGAGGTACAGGGACCTTCCCAAGAAGCACTTTGCTCCCAACACTGCATCTTTCTTGATGGTATGAGGTCCCCAACTTTCTCCTTGCTTCCTTTTCCTTTGTATCTCAAGGGATTGCCTCAAGGCACATACAGTCTTATACACTGAGTGCTGCTTCAACAACACAACTGCCATCCATCCTCCCTAGAGGCAAGATTTACAACCTGTGGGAACATAACACAGTATCAGGAATCATGGCCTTGCCGAATTGCTACACACACTTTGGGGGGGTGCACAGCTGAACCTATGGAAGTCAGCAGTCATTATTCTGTCTTCTGCTGGCCTTCTGCCTCCTTCTTTGAAGGACCTATGATTACATTGGGCCTACATACATAAACCAGTAATCTATATTTAAGATACTTAATCAGATCTGCTAAATTTCTTTTGTCAGGGAAACTAATAACATATTCATAGGTTCCAAGAATTAGTGTGTAGATATCTTTGGGGAGCCATTATTCAACCTACTATAGAAAGGAGAACAGCCAGGTCCAACTATCCACTGCTGCTGAGTTGATTCTGACTTAGTGACCCTATAGGACAGAGTAGAATTGCTCCACAGAGTTTCCAAGAAGCACCTGGCAGATTCGAACTGCTGACCTTTTGGTTAGCAGACATAGCACTTAGCCACTACTCCACCAGCGTTTCCAAACAGGACTCTTTTTTCATTAACATTTAAAAATAATCTACCACACCTTAATATCTCCAGGGCATTTACAGCATGCCACAAGCTGGTTAATTACCTAGAATTTAAAAGTAGGTGTACATACTTTAAATGCATATTAGTTTTCTTTTCCCATTGTAAGTGTCAGCATTATAAATTGCTTTCTAAGTTTAACCTAAGTACAATGCGGTTTGATTTGCTCCCTCTTCTGAATGTGACTGAAAGGCTTTTTCTTCCAAACTGACCCAGATTTTGGTGTATGCCCATTGAAATGCAGCACCAACATGGGTTTTGGATCTGTAAGCTATAGGGGTTTGTTTCACCAGTGGTCAACATCTGCACCTTGATAATAAGCATGCATTCCATTTAACAACGGCCACTTGAACTGTGATCCAAATTTGGGAGAGAGAAGAAAAGATTCTCTCCAGACTCACAGCCTAAAAATTTAAACCTGCTGCATGAGAATACATGACCTTTCTCTTAACCACAGTTGGCTTTGCAAATCTGGTAATTTGAGCCTTTAAACAAGTGTTATGCCAGGTAAGGTAAGTGACTCACTAGAGAATTTCTTTGTAAAGTTCCCGGCGCAGTGCGCTTGAGGCAGTGGTGTCACTACGGTTAGTGTAACCCAGTCCAGTGATTCATGCTGTCACCACCACCACCCCCATGCTACAGAACTGTAGCTAAAACAACATAGTTTCCAAGGAGAGCCTGATGGATTTGAACTGCTGACCTGTTGGTTGGCATTTAACCACTGTACTACTAGGCTTTCCAAAACACCAGAAAATTGAAAGAATCAGTGGATATAAAAGGACAGCAATGAAAACAGCAGTACATGCTTGTAACATGTGGAGATGAAGCCACATGATTCGAGGCATCACTGAAATCGGGTAATAATGATGGCCCTTGACAGCATTAGAAGGTTCAAAACAGTAAACCAGCGTGGAGATTCAGCCTTGTAGGTATTCTGATACATGTAAGCTGGGCTTCTGAAAAATATTTTGTTATAATTAACTACATGGATAATTTTGTTTAAAAAGGTACATTTCTGCGAAAACACTGCACAAAAATGTTATGGATAGTCATTTTGGTACCACCCTCTCTGACATAGTACAGTCGACAGTGCCTATACCTCCTTACAGTCCCCTGACCCCACTGGCTTGGGTTCTTAGGTTAGAGAAGGAGATTATATAATGAAAAGTGGAAGAAAATAAAGAATTTTACAGCAAAAAATAAAGAAATTTTACAACAAATATACTAAAGCTAACTCTCATTTGAACCTAAAAACCCACTGCCATTAAGTAAATTCTGATTCGTATCAATTCTATAGAACAGAGTAGAACTACTCCATAGGGTTTCCAAGGAGTAGCTGGTAGATTCAAACTGCCGACTTTTTGTTTGGCAGCTGAACTCTTAATCACTGTGCCACCAGTTCCCCATTAAAGACACTCGAATTCTTTGTTGTTATATGGAGCAACTGACTTGTCCAGACTCAGGTAATGAACCAGCTATTTTTCTTTTAAACTATCTTTCAGGCACCAAGTTTCCCTAAGCAACATCTAACCCAAACTAAACCAAACCCACTCCCAATGAGTCAGTTCTGACTCATAGCAACCCTATAGCACCGAGTAGAAGTGCCCCATAGGGTTTCTGAAATTGTACATCTCTATGGAAGCAGGCTACCGCATTTTTCTCCTGTGGACTAACTGGTAAGTTTGAATCACTGACCTCTAGTTAGCAGCTGAGTGCTTAACCAGTGCACCACCAGAGCTCCTTCTAAGTAGCACATTGCCTTAGAAATATTTTTAATTCTGAATTGGCCTGAACAGTCATTGAAAATGCAGCATATAGATCATGTACTTGACATAATTGCCTAAATGTGACTATCCCTAATTACACTAATTGCAAAAGTGAAGTGAGTTATAATGTTGACAATAGTCTCATAAATGAAGCCATTTATAATTATTGCGGAATCCCATGTACATGTCTCACTTCCCTAAGACATTCTGTTTCTGAAGAGAATATGCTTGATTTTTTGTCAGTAAACAAGTTCCTGGTTACAATGTCATTTTTCCTCACTTTTTTCTTTTTGAAAGCATGAACTGATAGCTTTCTAAAAATCCAGTAAAATGACCTATCTACTGCACTTACAGACGCTCCTTGAAACTCAGCTAAATTAGTGACTAAAAATTCTAGAGCTACAACAAAGGCGGCTAGAGCGACGTCATTACATGTGGTGCAGGTTCTGGAGGGATAGTACGGCGTCTGTGTGTGAGAGAGAGACGGGCCGTGTTGTTGCTGTTCGGTGCCATGGAGTTGATTCTGCCTCGTAACAACCCTGCGTTCAGTATAACAAGAGACTGCCTCGTCCACAGTTCAGTCCACGACGTGCCTCAGGGGGTTTTCTAAAGCTGTAAATCTTTATGGAAGCGACCTCTTTCTGCCTCACAGTGGCTACTGAGTTTGAGCCACTAACTTTTTGTGTGCTTTGACGGCTGTACCACCAAGGCTACCTGACAGGCTTCCTAAATATTTATTTCTTTTTACCAATTAGGCTGTGTGGTGACAGTTGTGACTTGAAATCCTTTCATATAGAGTATTTAACTCAATCTTGGGCACTTAATGACACCAAGAAATGCCAGTTGACTACTAAGCTAGTTGAGGAATGACAGGACTAGAGGTAACTCACCTGCTCAGGTGAGGGCAGGCAGAAACTGTCCTGAGGCCTAAATATACACTGACTTCAGGACAACACCTTCTCTAAGTGACAACTCTGCTTTCCAGTGCAAATGAGAGCAAAGTCTTTGTTGAAAGGTCAGCTTATGTTGGGACAAAGGATTAAGTACCTCCTTCTCCAGCCAACAGCCCACTTTTCCTCTGTGGGGCCCATCTTACTGGCTGTGAAGAGACCAAAGAAAGCTGTGCAGCCTCAGCGTGACAGCTCCCAGCTCCCTGCTTGCTCTGAAGATGATTGATCTTAACATCAAATTGGGAAGGAGGGACGCATTGGGGGCCCTTTAGGCTAGCAGGGTGCCCTTCTGTGATGGATGGATAATGGTCAGGGCCTTTGCTGTCTGCCAGAATTCAATTTTCAAAATAATGATTCTCTAATCCTCACTTCATTTCTCAATGTGAAATGTCTCACTCCCCTTAAACTCACTTTCAATCTACCTCCCATCCAGAAACAAACAGAGAAGACTTCTTTCTAGGCTGCGGCTTTCTATGTTCAGGTCTCAGCTACTGGATAAAAATCACAGGAGCCTAATGAAACAGGGTTTCTTCTTAGCTGGAGAGAAACCTTTGCTTTCCATCTATGACCATCACTTCAACTTAAACCAACAAACCCACTGCTGTCAAATCAATTCTAATGCTTAGCAGCCCTGTAGAACTGCCCCATTGTGTTTCTAAGGCTAGAATCTTTTCAGAAGCAGACTGCCACATCTTTCTCCCTCGGAACAGCTGGTGGGTTTGAACTGCCAACCTTTGGGTGGCAGCCAGGCCCTTCAACTCAGCATCCCTAGGGCTCCTTCTGTGCAGCGTAGACCCTCTTACATTGGCTGGTGATTCTCAGATTTTTTGTCTCTAGGACCCCTTGACACTCTTAAAAACTGCTAGTGACTCCCCAAAGCTTTAGCTTATGTGAGTTATATCTGTCAGTGTTTATTGTATTAGAAATTAAAGCTGAGAAATTTTTAAAATAGTCATTAATTCTCTTAAAAATAATAATCCCACTATAGGTTACATATATAGTGTGCGTTTATGAAAAATAAACTTATTTTTTAAAAAGTAAGAAGGATAGCATTGTTACATATCTGTCTTTTGCATGTTTGTCTTAATAAAAAGAAACTAGATTCTTACATTTGCTTAAAAACTTTGAAGAAAATACAACCTCAGACAGACACATCATTGAAAAGAAGGAAGTGCTTTAATAACTTTTTCAGATAATTATGCATATCCTTATTGATACTGTGTCAAAACACAACAAGAGGTAGAGTCTCAAAAGTTAATTGCAGTGTGGAATCTGAACCAGTACTAAAAAGCACTTTGTTCTTGGTTATATAAAAATCTATAGTGTGTCTTGTATATTGGATGATTTGTTTATCCATGCATTTGTTATAATTGTGTACAGTTGAACAACTGTTGATTCATGGAGTTCTGTAGCACTTCCAAACACTGACACATTTTATTACATAATATTTTTAAAAATCTAATTTGTTAGTATCACCATAGATTTTACCAGAAAGGTCTTTAAGTCTTGGGAATCTGTTAAACTAATGGAAGTTCGGAGCCACAGATATAGGCTTCCTAAAATTCTGATTTTTCACTTGAAAGATTGAATTTTGTTATTGGCAACAAATATTCTCAGTTGTTTTCCTTGATGTGACAGACCCTTCATTTTTAAGAAAATGTCTGTGAACTGCCCAAGTCTGAATATTGTATTTTGTCTGTCAGTCATACTTTTAATTAAAAATGGCAGTCCAGTTGGGCTTACACTGCAATCACACAAGTTCTTTGCTTCAGGAGAGCCCTGGAATTTGATATGTAGCAGATGTGCTTTATGTGTAGTTCCCACTTTGTCACACAGGATTAAAGCTGTAGATTCAAGAGTTTATTGCTAATAAAATTCGTATATAAGACTGGGCAGTTTTCTAGGGGTATGGCAGTAAAGGATACAGCAACTGCCTGTACAATTGAGCGCCACTGCCCAGATTCATGGTAGGGTGCCAGCAATTTTACTCATTATTGATTTTGAGCCATCACTGCAGCCATCAGTACACTGAAAAAGACAAATATATCCTAAAACTATTATGGAACTAGCTTTGGCTTTATCAACTGTCAGAAGGGTCTCAGGGACCCCAAGAGTCTGTGGACCACACTTTTATAACTGCTGGCACTCCTTGGAAACTCTATGGGGCCGTTCTACTCTGAATTATAGGGTTGCTATGAGTCAGAATTGACCTGATGGCACTGGGTTTGATTTGGGGCTTATAGATGATGGTACCTTATTTTTAGACAAGTAACACATACCTTCTGTGTTTGCCTGCCAACCCCAGAGATATCTGCATCAGCCCTCTGTGCTAATTTTTGTATTACAGCAGCGTATAGAAGGTGCTCGTGACTTGTCTAAAAATACAGTAGATAGTTAATCTTTAACTTTACAGACATGCTTATATGCATTAATAATTTTAATCTTCAAATGTACTCATATATAGATAGAGCACTTGGCTGGACTTGGCATAATGAATTCTAGAGAATGGACTCTTTCGAACCTCTTGACTTTGGTATTGTCCTACTGCTTGTGGATGGGAATTAAAATCAGAGGCATTTCCAGCAGCACTGTCATCAGAAAGGGAGAAGCTCCAGTTTGTCAACCCTAGAAGAATTAGATCCTTAGAAATTCATTCATTCACCAAAGTTGGCTTAATGAGTGCTAGATCTCCAGTGTACATGAGACCGTAAAATATGCTGTGCTTTTCAGGGATCTGGGTAAGGGTTTAGTCCCCTACTTTTCTTTCTCCTTGTAGTCTTGTTTTCCCTCACTTGGTGGACCTTACAATCTGAAACTCTGTGGAATAAGAAGAACTTTAAATGTTATGCTTCCAGTGAATTACTTCTGCCCATCCAAGTAACAAAACAGTGATGAATATGGATTTGTCTGTTTCCAGAAGTACCCGGAACCACTTTTTTTTTCCCTCCACGGTGTTACCTTGGTCACACATATGAGGTTTGACAGTTAAGTCCATGAACTTAATTGTTTTAAGTGCTACATACCTCAGTGATGATTATCACTGTGGTCACCTTCAAAATACTCCTCTTGGGAAGCTATGCAGTGATGCCAGTAACTAGTCCACCCTTCAGAGCAATTTGGGGACTCTTTCTGGAGTGGCCATTGCACAGTGGCATGGTGACAAGTTCACAAACTTAATTGTTGTCTGTGACGGAGTTGTTAGCCAGTAGGCAAATAACTATCAGAACACGCCGCTACTCACCAGTCACTTTTTTCTTTACCTGAAGATAAAGGAAATATTGAAAGGAAGACATTTGGATGACATTCAGGACATCTAGGGTAATATGATGATAGCTCTGATGGTCACTCCAGAAAAAGAATTCCAGAATTGCTTTGAAGGGTAGATGAGGCACTGGCATCAGTGCATAGCTTCCCAAAGGGAGTACTTCAAAGGTGACCATGGTGATATTCAGCAATGAGTCATATAGCACTTTGTCTAGGATGAGTTTGTGAACTTAATTGTCAGTGCTTATATACATGGGTTTATCACATTGTATTTACCTTTGAAGGCTGGCCTGAACAGAGCAGTAGGGAACATTTCCTGCTCCATCCTTTCAGGGTAAAGAAAGGCCTTCTTTCTTTTCCTGTGTTTGCTATAGATGTTCCACTCTCCATCTGCTGTAGATGTCAATTTGGGTTTTTCAACTGGCATAACTTAAAACTTACTGCTGTTGAGTCAGTTCTGACTTACAGAAATCCTATCAGACAAAATAGAACTGTCCCATAGGGCTTTCAAGGGGCACCTGGTAGATTCAAACTGCCAACATCCTGGTTAGCAGTTGTATCTCTTAACCACTATGCCACCAGGGTCTCTTTGAGCCAGTGTGAGTGAGCTCAAATCCTAAATTCATCTGAAAGCCAAGTGGCTAAGGGAAAGCTGATCTTTACATGGTTTCATAACTCTTTGTAAAACTGTGTTACAGAAGGAAGGTCTTTGAGCAGTTTTACCTGAGTATTGCACTTTGACACATAGCAGGGACCTTGGTGGAGTAGCAGTTAAATGCTACATCTGCTAACCAAAAGGTTGGCAGTTCAAATCCACTAGGCACTACTAGGAAACTCTGTGGGGCACTTTTACTCTGTAAGGTTGCTATGAGTTGGATTTTACTGCCCAACAGTGAGTTTGGTTTTTCTTTCTTTCTTTCTTTCTTTCTTTTTTATTTAAGGGCTGTGATGGTATAGATTTTAGAGGGATTTGTGGTTTATAGGGAGCCCTGGTTGCACAGTGGCAAAGCACTTGGTTGCCAACCCAAATGTCAGTGGGTTAACTCTACCAGCCACAATTGGGGAGAAAGATGTGGCAGTCTGCTTCCCTAGACTTACAGCCTTGGAAACTCTGAGGAACCATTCTAATCTCTGCTAGAGGGTCACTGTGGGTCGGAATACACTTGCCAGCAACAGGTTTGGTGTGTCTTTTCATATTTTACAGGACTAGAGAAACTTACACTGCTCCAAGAGTCTCTGTAGTTTTGTTGCTTTCATTCCTTACTGTGAATATTAGCTGGGGTGTGTGTATGTGTGTATAAGAGAGAGAGAGAGAGACAAGACCTTTGATACTGGGATACTGAGAAAGCGAGTTGCCCAAGAGATGCCCAGCCTAGCCCATAAATGACTCTTTTTTTCCCCAGAGGGCACTGATATCATCTAACCTAACAGATATTAGTCAGCAATCCCTGTCCAGTGAGATATCTCAGGAACATCTTTTAACTCTGCTGCTCTGACTCGGATATCCTTTTTTTTCAAGTTTCTCAGCTTATGTCCTGCATCTGAACCCCAAACACTCAAAGGATTGATAGACACAGCAGTAAGTTAAGTTAATCCTTTAGATCTAAATATCTTTTAGAACACTGGTAACCAAGTTTTATTTTAAAACCTTTGTAATGAGCCAAGACTGTATTTAGAGCAGACTTCTACCATATATAGTGGGACGTAGGTGGAAAATAGGCTATTAGAGATGGCACATGATACTGAAAGCACCTGCCTGAGTTTATTTCCCATTCTGTTACTGAATGCATGACCTTCCTTGTCCTCTTAGCTCTGTGTTTGTCAGCAGGCCTGCAATAAGGATGTTAGTACCTGGCATACTTCACATGAGGGTGATAGGCAGAGCCCTGCTTAGATGTAGTCATGATTTAAGAGCAGAACTGCTCTCCTCTCATACCAGGTGTTCCAGATATGTATATGGCATGGGGAGGGTGGACAGTACCTTCCTAGCTGTTCTGCAGGGCTCCTGTCTGCTCTGTCCCGCCACTTGTATCTGACCCTCCCTCCCCATCACCCTTCTGAACCAACCCCAGGCATCAGTTTTCAGGAGCCACAGCTTGTTCAAGTCCTACTTCAGCAATCTCCTTACTTGTCTAGCCAGTGGTGTTTCTTGGCATCAGCCCTGGCAGATTCTGGATTTCAAGTCACAGTGATTCCTCTCTCTTAAGGCTTATGAAAGCAGCGTATGTTAGTTTCTTAAGGCTGCTGTAACAAAATACTGCAAGTTGGATGGTTTATAAAAATAGAAATTTATTTTCTCACAGTTTGAAGACTAGGTGTCTGACATCAGGGTACAGCAGTGTTGGTTCCATCTGAGGGCTCTGAGAAATTGTTGCATGCCTCTCTTTCAAGTACTGATTGTATCTCCCAAAAAAATGAGTTTGTCAATTTAGCTGGGCCATGATTCCCAGTATTGCATGATTGTCCACTATTTTGTCATTTGATGAGACTTTCCTACATGCTGTAAATTCTTTTCACTGTGATTTAGTAAGATAGATTAGCAGTGGTTACATTGGTGGGATCTACAAGGTTGGCTAGTATCTTAAACCGATCATTTTGGGGATATAAAAGATAGAAGCGAGCAGAGAGACACAGGGACCTGATACCACCAAGAAAGCAGTGTTGGGAGCAGAGCACCTCTGGGCCCGAGGTTTCTGCACTGAGATGCTCTCAGACCAAGGGAAGACTGATGCATCACAAACACTTTTCTCCAGAGCCAGTAGAGAGTGAGCTTTCCCCTATAGCCATCATGCTCAGATCAGGCTTCTAGCTTGCTGGACTGTGAGAGAATAAACTTTTTTTGTCAAAACCATCCACTTGTGGTGGTTGTGTTATAGCAGCAGATGACCAAGACAGCCTCTCTCCCAGCTTCTGGTAGCTCCAGCATTCCTTGGCTTCCGCCTGCAATATCAGTTGGAGTCCTCTGTCTCTTTTCTCTGTGTATCTTCTCCTTTTTCATAAGGACATCAGTCATATAGAATTAAGACTTGCTCTACTCCAGAATGATCTCGTGTCAACCTAACTTCAAAGACCCTGTTTCAACAAGTTCACATTCACAGCTACGGAAGTCAGGACTTCGATGTATCTTTAGTGGTCAGGGGTTGCGGGTAGAGGGGAAGAATAATTTAATTCATTACACAGCACATGATTCAATGTCAGCTGCTTCCAGCCTAAGATCTGGGGCAGAGAAGTCAGTTCATTGGTGCTACAGGATGTTCTTGGCCCCCTCATGTTCATCTCTCAGTGTATTTTTTATGTTACAGCATCTAAAGTATCTTTTATAATTCTTGAATTAAGAACTTGGTATAATTGTTTCATGACAGGAGTGACTTTAATTGATAGTAACAAACCTAGAATAGAGAGAAATGCCAGCGCTTAATACTGTTTTGGTCTGAAGAGTCAATGGTTAGTATCTCCTCACATGTTTTTCCCAGCTGAAAGCAGTCAATCCTTAATCTATCGCATGGCACTTGCTTGTGACCCACTGTAGTACTTAATACATTATAGCTTAAAAACAAAAAAAAAAATTGTCATCAAGTCAATTCTGATTCATCTCTATGCCAACTCATAGCAACACTAGAAGGACAGACTAGAACTGCCTCATAGTATTTCCAGCAAGTGGCTGATGGATTCTGACTGCTGGCCTTTTTGATTAGCAGCCAGACTCTCAACTACGTTAGCACCAGGGCTCCAGTATATTATAGTTAGGAGAAGATAAAATTGTTAAGAACTGGCACATACACACCCTGAAGGCAAGAACAGTGTCATATTTAATCCTCTATCTCTAGCATATAGTCAACTGTTGTTTAGTCAAAAATAGAATATTTAGCAGCCTCCATTCATCATTAGCATAGTCCTTTCTAATAATGTGGCTGACATATTTCTGTTTCAGCAGTACATTTTACTTTTCTGCATGCCATACCTCACCCATAAAATAAAACTTTTTAACCTTACCCGATTGATGATGTGTCTTCAATTGAACGAAGTGGCTGATTGCTACCAGCTCTCCCTGAGCTATCACAGCCACAGTAATGATCTCTCTTATTGACCTTCTAGCGACACTGAAGGAACTCATCTCACAGACAATGATCTGTTGGGCCCAGGAGGACCAGATCCAGGACTCAGAACTGGTCCGGATGATGTTCAACCTCCTTCGGAGGCAGTACGACAGCATCGGGGAGCTGCTGCAAGCCCTGCGGAAGACCTACACCATCAGCCATGCCTCTGTCGGTGACACCATCAGTCTGCTGGCTGCCCTGGGCCAGATCCGCTCCCTTCTCAGTGTTAGGATGGGCAAAGAAGAGGAGCTGCTCATGATCAATGGACTGGGGTGGGTCATTCACAATTAAGTGCATTTCTGTCGAGAGAACTTTACAAGGAATAGCTAGTTTATTGTGCTAGGAGGATGTTCCAGAGTGTCTTGGAGAGAAGTAGAGTTACTTACCTTAACCCGAGAGAAGCAATGAAAAACTTCTGAGGAGAGGACAATATATTCAATCCACCTGAAAAGGTTTGAGCGGTTGGGCTTTTGAATGTTTGGAAATCTTCTGAGACTGCCCTCTGAAAAATTACCTCATGATTACTCCCTTTTCTCAGGACTAACTTTTGAAATCATTTTTGTGGGATATAATTTTACCCATAGCAATAGTTTGTGGCTCTCTCTTAGAAGAGATGCATAGCATTTTAAACATCAAAAGGATTTTCTTTAATCATTAGTCTAGCACTTCAGATGAGAATACCTAAGCCCAAAATGATTAGGTGACCAGCCTACAATCTGACTAGAAGGATTAGTTATGGACTTTCTGCCCGTTAGCATCACATTGCACCTCCCTTGAGTCAGCAAACCAAAGGAGTACCCCAGACACCCAGGAAATGAACTTTGAACATCCTCACAGAGGAAAATACACTTGCTGCCCAAACTCATTTCCAAACAGGAATTTTAAGATAGAAGTGATAAAAAAAGAATTTAGGAAAGAAACCTACAGAAGCTTCTCTCCCAGACCTTGCAGTAGATATAAGACAAAGAGAGGAAGAAAAAGGAAATGAGGAAGGAAGGGAGGGAGGGAGGGAGGGAGGGAGGGAGGGAGGGAGGGAGGGAGGAAGGGAGGGATGGAGGAAGGGAAGGAAGGAGGAAGGGAAGGAAGGAAGGAAGGAACCACTGCAACACCAAGGCTGTAAATCTCTGTGGAAGCTGCCTGCCAGCTCCTTCGCCTGGAGAGCTGCTGGTATTTCGAACTGCCAACTTTTCAGTTAGCAGTTCATTGATTTAACCACTGCACCACATAAGAGCACTGAAATTGATGGTATCTCTTCTTAGCAGCCACAACACTGAAAGAAAGAGGAATGCATGAAAAGTAAACTACCCCTTAAGGGACTACATGAGTCAGATCTGATTTGACAGCACTTGGCTGGCAAGGGATTACGTAGTGAAATAAGAGGCAGTTTCTGTATTTTCACTCACTTGTAGTTTTATTATGTGAATTTATATCAAATGAGTTTAAAAAAACTATTTTGCACGTTAGTCTTACTGACTTTTATGGAAAAAGTGTTGAAAAACTTTGTTAGTGTGATGGTTAGAATTGTGTGTTGACTTGGCTGAGCCATGATTCTCAGTCAACAGTGAGTGCTAACACTGTTAGTACTCTCTTGATTGCATCTGCTGTGAGTAGACAGTTTAAAGGGAGTTTCCTTCGAGGTATGGCCTGCATCCATATAGAAGCAGAGGTTCTGGCTTTTTGTTTGCTCTGAATCCTGCAGCAGCATCTTGTTCGTCTGACGTCCTGCGCATAAGGCTTGAATTATCAGGTTATAGAAACATCTTCACAGCCTGGGACGACTGGAAGTCCTCCTTTCTGACCTGCCCATCTTGGGTGTGCCAGCTTCTGAAGTTTTGTGAGTTGAGAGAAGCCTCTGTCCTGATCCATGGACTTGGGATATTCCAGCTTCTGTGGTCACTTCAGCCAGTTCCTTAATATAAATCTCTCTCTATATAAATAGTGATATGCTTTGCTAGTTTTGCTCTCTGGATAACCTAGCCCATGACTGTTGGTGTCTGACATAAAATTGCTTTTTAAAAAAAGGAAAGGAGGGGACATCTCCATCAAGAAAACTGAATTGTGTACAGACATAACTATAAAAAAGAAGAGGGAAGAAAAATGAAGAGCTTGAATACATGTAAGAAGGAAAAAATTCAGTGATTTAGGGTGTCTCACAAAATAGTACAAGTCCAAAAAGACACAAGGAAAGACTGTTAAAGGTGTCATGAGAGGAAAATACTTCAAAGAGAGGAATAAAGGAACACAAAACATGACTCTCAGATAGGAAAAGCCTTTTATGTGTATTCCAGCTGATCCAGTGCCGCCTTGTGGTTGTTTCAGCCTGTCCAGTTTACATTACTTCAGCTCCAGTGTGTTTGTGTGTTTGTGTGTTTCCCTCCCTGAATCTTCATAGCATAGAAACAAACCAGTGCTAAAGTCCTTCTCTGATTCTTTCCCTAGAGACATAATGAACAACAAAGTGTTTTACCAGCATCCCAACCTGATGAGAGTCCTTGGCATGCACGAAACTGTGATGGAGGTGATGGTGAACGTGTTGGGTGCAGAGAAATCTCAGGTAATGATATAAATAGAACTTGGCCCCTAGGGTAGGGACACATGAGGTGACTTGCTCAGGGCCACATGCTAAGGTACATTGCCTCAGTTACTCTACTCAGGGACACATGTACACAGTGTCAGAAGGAGACAAGAGATGGAATAATGAGTGGAATCCATCTAGTGTAAGAGCTGCAGCTCTAGAAGCCTGGGGGCTTTTCTCTCTCACTGGGCCATGCAGCTGCTGAGTTTATTTCCTGTATTCTGCAGCCCTGCTCCTTCCAAGATGGAATTCCTCCAGTTCCACTTAGGAGCCTGGTGCATTTTGTGCTGAGTCAGAAGAAGGCTGTTCTAACGGAGAGAAAGATATCTTATGATGATCTTGGCAGTGTTCCCTCTGGAGTGTACTCATTTCCTCTGTGAGCCAACTCCTAAGGAAGTTGGGTTTCCTCGCCACTTACCCCATCCAAGGCCTGCAGTCAGTGGGAGCTCCTGTTGTTGGCTAGGGGAAAGGAACGGGGATAGGGCATAACTGGACATTCATTCCAACTCATCTGAGCTCCTCCATAGAATTAGAGGGCTTCCGAAGGCAGCAGATGGAGTACACGAAGTCCCTGGGGTTGCAAACAAGATCCGATCCCAACTGTCTTTAACACAGTTTCATAGATAAGTTGGAACAGGTGCAAACAGTTCTTATTTAGCCTTACCTTACTTTAGTGCAGGAAAAGGCTGAAGCCTTGTCGATGATTTAAAAACTGCACTTGCAGCAAGTGAAGATGATTTTGATTACCAATTTGTTACTAGGAGAGGTGGGTTCAACCATTTCAAAGTGAGTGCAAATTTAAGTAGCCTTAAAGGGCAAGTATGGGTTGTTGGTAAGTTGGATCTTAGTCACCCAGAGACTGCCTGTATGTTAGCAAATGTTAGAAATTCCTAAGTGTCAGGGTGCTAGGATTTACTAATCTCCAGTGGAACTTTACCAGTTCCAGGGAGTAGAAATGTGAAGGCTGGAAACAGGCCAAGCTCGTGTTCCTTCTCACTTGCTTCCTTCCAATCTCGTGGGAAAGTAAAATCTTTCCAGGAGGTCTCTGAGCAAATGTCTTGGTGCCTTTGCAAGCTGAGAGACTACAGGTTTCAGATTCTCGTTCCTAGAGCACCCTTTTTGATTCTGAAGGGGGAAATCACTTTGAATCCGTGAGCCCAGCTAGCACTAGAGCCGGGCTTTGAGCATTTTAGGATGAAAGTCAGATGTGGCCCTCCTCTGGAGATGCTAATTACTTTGTTAAGTAGATAAGCCAAATGCAATCAACAGTAGCATAAGATGGCATCTCAGTGCTAAACTGTCTGAGTCGGATTTGGGGAGCTATAGGAGCCCACAGGAGAGCAGTCATCAAGGACAAAAGCAGTTGGTTAGCACTTGGCAGAATCAAGGAGGCGATGACTTTCAGGCTTCCAGAGCTGTCGAGGCCAGCTATTACCCAGAGGACATGGGTTTTGATATAGTGACAGGTCTTATTTTTCTGTGGCCACCCGTCATTTCTTTCTAAAATTTCCCGTTCAGATCCTGTCCACTCCCTTCCAAGTTGACAATAGTATGATGTAAGGCCGTATGCCATTTCATATGACCTCTGAGGAATGGCCAGGATTTGTGTTTGGTCTCTGTTTCCTTTGGAAGAAAGATTTCAGGAACTGTAGTTAGCTCTGAGTATTTCTGGAAGCCTCTTCCGAGGTGTCCACTCTCTGTCCCTCCAGTGAGTAAGTCTTTGGAGTAAATTGGAGGTAGAGGAAAACTCATTTCCTGAGCCGTTCATGGCTCATGTGACTGCACCTACCTAAGACTCTTTGAGGTCAGACTTTTTGAAAGAAGCCCTTACAATAGATTCCTTTTTTAACACTTCTTACTTCTCCCCACAGATTGCTTTTCCCAAGATGGTCGCTAGCTGTTGCCGCTTCCTTTGCTATTTCTGTCGAATTAGCCGGCAAAATCAAAAAGCCATGTTTGAGCATCTGAGCTACCTCCTGGAGAATAGCAGTGTCGGCTTAGGTATGCCACGTTATAACCTCCACGGCCCACTCAGAGGTCACACTCCTCCTACTGACCACTTAGGAGATAAAAGAAAAGAGGTCTGATGCATGCAACAGTATTTTTAGGTGGAAGAAGGAACCCTGCCTGATCTAGAAACAACTGAAGTGACGATACTATGTCTGTGCCCTTCACCTAAGTAGAGAGATGTTGCTGCCAACCAGGGTTGGTGATAGATTTGTACTGGCATATTCATATAATTGACCTCACCGCTCTTGGACTAGTGGCTCATAGTTTATGAAATGCTGCCTGGGGCTGAAAATATGGTCTACAGACACAGACTCTGTCTAGCCCGCTCAGCTGACCAGGGAGCAGTGCTAACAAGACTAAGGTCATGGGTCCAATTCCTTCTTGGCAGACTGGTTGCTGGCTTCAGGGGACATTCCTGTCCTCTCAACCACCCAGCAACTGTTGTCCTTAGCCACAAGCTGAACTTGCCAAGAGCAACTATGGATAGACAGCATAAATCCATCACCACCACTAGAAAAGCAATTAAAGGTGGCATGTGTGTTAGTCACTATTCTGGGTGGAAAGCAGAGGAATCTGCGGAGGATGCAAATACATGCATGAAATCTGAAATGTTTTTCCATTTATCAAATGCAGACTCTGGCTACCAACCTTTTTCTAAAATGCCAGCTAAAACGCAATTCTGGCCTAAGAGCCAAACACACAGAGAAAATACTGGTGACCAGACTGATTTAACTATATCATCTAATGGGTTGGAGCTATTTTAAAACTCTAGGTGTTGTTATTACCTGTGTTTCTTATTGTCTTTACTTGTAAGAAGGAATCACTAATGGCAGTATTGATTAGGGGGTCCCTAAGTCTCATGTTAGGAAAATACTTGAAAGTACTCAGTCACCACTGATCCCCTATTCCCTCACTTAATCCATGTCCCCAGGTGGTAGTCAGTCTGGGGAGGAAGGGTCACACTCAGAGCTGGTCTTCATCTGCAACGGGTGGGCTGCCTGACTGTGAAACAGCTCTGTGGCCCAGGTTTCAGTGTGTTTTTTCTGCCATCTGCTGTCCAATTACACATGTTGCAACCTGCGCCCAGCACCAGTTGGCCTCTTCTGTCTTGTTCTTGCCCCTTCTCTCTTTTCCTCAGCCTCCCCATCGATGAGGGGATCTACCCCACTGGATGTGGCGGCTTCCTCTGTCATGGACAACAATGAGTTAGCGCTGAGCTTAGAGGAACCAGACCTTGAAAAGGTAACCTGCCTCTGGGGACAATGTACTTGGTCTCTTCTGCCCACGGAATAACCAAGCCAAAGAAAAGCAGACCAAAGGCTAGATTTCCATCAGGGCTTAAGATGAGAATGTGGTGGAACGTGAGTAACCAGCAGTGGCACAATAATCATGACCAGTGTTCCTGTGGGCAGGGACAGACACTTCCACAGACAGAATACCAACACTGGTGTACTGTCTGTGGGGAAGCTCAGCCTCGGTGGCCTACCTGGAGCATTACCATACATGGTGGTTCCTAATAAAATTCTGTGTTGCCTAATTCATAAGATTATACTCTAAAGAAGTCCAGCAGAAAGTTATGTTATCAGTATAAAACATGCCCACACAAGCCCAATCCATAGGCAACTAAGACAAAGCTGAGCTGCCCCATATTGAAATGGTGAGGTGCTCTCCTAGTAGTAGCAGTGGTTTGGGGTTGACTGGCCTACGTCTTTTTTGCATCCTGTGTTGAGTGATTTCCTGGATGGCTGATAGGATTAGCATGGAAAATTGAGCATGGAGAAGAATGAAGCTGTCTGGGTCTGCTGTAGCCAGCCTGCAACCTGAACTCACCTTGTACCGTATTCTTGTCTCAGTTCCTTGGCTATGTAGGCAGCAGTTTGAGAACAGCACTGGATATCATTATTTTTCATAGTTACCAAATTTTATCTATTCATTTAATGACTACACTGTGCCTGCTGTGCACTAGACAGAGAGCACCACATGAGACATGTTGCCCTGTTGCCACAAATCCAAGCTTGTCTGGCACAGACAGCCAACCTTTGAGACCGGTGAGATGAGACACGAGACATTTTGTGGCATACTGGTAGACAAGGAGATAGAGGGGATAGATGTCGCCAAAGTCTGCATTCCCAAAGTGGTAACTGGCTGGAGGTTTTATAGGGGAAGGGAATCAAGTTTTATTTTGTAGACTGTTAATCTTCTTTAGGGGTCACAATGGTCACTTCCAAATGTATTGATATCTTAATGGGTGTTTGGGGCCTGGAGGCAGTCTGTCTATGATATAAGTTCCTTAGTTTTTCCTTTATGGTTTTAGATCATTATGATTTGTTTTTCCACAGTCCTAAAGAAAGCATAAATTAACCCTTAACCTTTAAAAAAGCTAAGGGAAACAATGGACTCATGCTTTGAGACAGAAGTAAGCAACAAAATGGTGCAGGCTATGTTTAAAATGCAGCCGTGTATTTTACTCTGCCTGCTCCAATCCCTGCACTTTATGTGCCTCTTACCTGGTAAGGAGGCTGACAGTGCCACCTCTGTATAGTAGGTCTGGGAAGCACCTGACTCCAACAAGGGGACTCAGGAGAAGTTTCTCCAAAGTGATGAACTTAGAAATGAGTAGAAGTCGGTCAGCCACATTGTCGGAGAAGAGTGTACCAGCCATGTTTGAGACCCAAAGAGATGGGCATGGTTGCTTGAGAATGGAAAGGTCGAGTGTGGCCAAATACAGAATGCTTGGGAGGAGTGGTGAGGTACGAGGGGAGACAGTAAGGACCTGGACTTTGACGCTTCCGTTCTTGCTAGTAGCAGAAGCTCACACTGTGCAGAATTGCTGTGTGCCAGGTCCCGCTGTGCGTGCTCCCCACGGGCTAACTCAGGGACCCGTAGAACAAGTCATTGTATTGTTGCTCACCCTCTTTGTAGATAAGGAGACTGAGGCACAGAGAGATTAGGTAATGTCGTCAGTCACCATTATGGGGTTAGTAGTGGCAGAGCCGTGATTCAAAGAGTTTAGCTCCAGAGCTCATGATCTACCCATTATGTTATATAGTGTCAGTGTAGAGCCAACAGTGATGGAGACCACTGGAGGGCATTAATCAGGGGAGCGACACAATTTATAGTTTAGAAAACATATCCTGGTTTCATTAAGAAGGAGCTGTCCCCTGTGGTCCTCTTCAAACCAGACAATAGTTAAGCTTAGCTTGAGCATTACACTCATTTAACAGCTATCCATATGTGATCAGGAACCCCTGTTTGCCTAATGGTTAAGCACTATGGCTGCTAACTAGAAGGCTGGTAGTTCAAATCCTCCAGGTGCTCCATGGAAACTCTGTGGGGCAATTCTACTCTGTCTGCAGGGTCACTGTAAGTCAGAACCAACTCAACACAGTGGGTTTGTTTTTTGTTTGTTTTTGTATATGTGGTCAAATTGACAACAGCAAATAGAAAGATTAGATAAGGAACCTTGGGGAAAGTAAGTCTGTTGCTGGGGAAGGAACAACACACAAAAGGAGAGTGAGAACAGTTGTACAACTCAAAGAATATATAATCAATGTCACTAAATTGTACATGTAGAAAGTGTTGAATTGGTGTAAGTTTTGTTGTATATATTCTCAATGACAACAACAAAATAAATTCAGAAAGAAAAAAAGAATGATTGAAATAAGAAGATTTGAGACAGAAAAGAAGTGTCATAGTAATCCAGGCACAAAATGGTAATGGTTTCAGTAAACATTGAAGCAGGGTTTGAATTCAAGATATATACTTGTAAGAGGAGGAAAGGAGTCTTAATGGCACAGTTGTTGAGCCCTTAACTGCCAACCAAAAGGTCAACGGTTTGAACCCACCAGCCACTCTATGGGAGAACAATGTGGCAACCTGCCTCTGGTAAGATTACAGCCTTGGAAACCATAGGGGCAGTTCTGCTCTGTCCTATAATATCCAAGAAGCCAAGGGGTAAAAATAAGTATATATGCCCCAACCCCGTGCCAAAGAATGAAGGTGCAGAAACTCAAAGAAGACAGATTAAAGACAGCAGAGAAGGAAGAAGTATCATTTATCTTTTGATTAAAGGATTACCACAACAGGTGGCCTTTTAGCTAGCTAGAGTAGTCTGATAGACAACAGTCATCTCAAAAAGACTCAGGTTATCTCAGGCTTTGGCAGGGAATTTGGGTTCAGCTGCAGAACCATGTGGGATCTATTAGTCTGAAATGGTAGGTAGCCACTAATGAAGCTCTGTTAAACATTTTGCGTTAGTAAATTCTCCTTCAAATTCATTCAGCAAATAACTACCAAAGGCCTACCATGAGCTGGACAGACAAAATGTCTGCCTCTGTGGGGTGGCTATGAGGCGGAATCGACTCAACAGCACGAGGTTTGGTTTGGTTTGGTTACAGAGCCTGTTTCTAGTGGGAGGAGCTTGTTGGTCATAGCAGAGGCGCGGGAGAGAGTCTTTCTACTGGCTGTCACTTATTTTTGGGTCTTGTTCAACATCAAAAATATATTTTAAAAAGCAATTGTTTCTGGATTTTTTTTGAGGGGGAGAGACAGAAAATGTAAGCAGGAACATTTTTATTATTTTGTCAAACTCAATAGCCAATTTTGTTGAACCTCATTGGGTCTGCAGTAATCCATAAAGTTAAAAGCAGAAGTCTGGAAAAGAATTTATTTACTGAGCTTGTCAAGTATGATATTTATCAAACAACCTAATAGCATAATGGAGGATCCAACTCGAGGGCACTTGGCTTTTTGGCTGCTTCTTAGAATTACTCTGGGAGGAGTCCCAGTCAGATACAATTTAGGAAGCCCTGCAGTTGCAGGAGAAGTGTGTGTGACCAATCAGGGAGAAACCTTAGAGGATGGTCCTTTAGGCCCATAGGCCTATGTTGAAGGGATACCTACACCCCAGTACATGCTCTGTCTCTCTGTCACGCAGACACATACACGTACATGCAGAATCTCAAATGCTGTGTCATACATCAGTACACTCTGTGTAATAGATTTTTTGCAGATGCCAAGGATGTTTATATCTCTGCTTTGACTGTGGTCAAATTCTATTATTTATATATTTATGAAAAACAAATAAAAAGCACCAGTTGCTTTGGAGTCACTTATGACGCTTTTGAGTCACTTCTGATGCATTCGACCCTATGTGTTTCAGAGTAGGCTTGTATTCACCACTGGATTTTCGATAACTGTGGTCTTTCAGAAGCAGACTACCAGGCTACCTTCTGAGGTACCTCTGGATGAATTCTAACCAGCAGCCTTTCAGTTAGCAGCTGAGTGCATAACCATTTGCAGCATCCAGTGTTGGGGGCAATTAGATGATAATGCCCGTGTAAAAGTATCAGCTACAGTGGTTCTCCAGGAATGCACTGTCACAAGGAGTGGTAATCAGTACCTTATTCTCAGCCTCAGTTCATCCTCTGAGATGACACTACTTAACTGGGAGACCAAGCCTCCCTTATAATACTTAAGATGTGATGAGTGGAAACTAGCAAATTGGGTTGGAGAAATGGAAACAAATGGAGTGCAGGGAAATCAGGGAAGGGACGATAAGGTTTGCAGCCCCCTTTTCTAGTGCTTCAAGTGGATGAGCACACTGCCACAGACTTGATTCAGACCGGTGCCAGTAAATTATCCAGCAGAGAGCCAGGAAATGCTGTAAGGCCTCCCTTCTCTTGGTCCCAATAGAAATTAGGTCAATTAAGATAGAAGACAAACTTCCGGCCTCCTCAGCACAGACCTAGAAGTGTGATTTAGTGACCAGTGAAATACTCGGCACCTTTAACCCTGAAAACTCTGACATTTAAAGGCAAAATCAAATCTAAGCTCGAAGCAGAATAATATTCTCCTTGGTTTAAGAGGAGGAAAGTGTGATAGTAGTTTCTTATTGAGTTTTGCCTTAGATTCATGATCCTTACAAAACAACTTAGAATGTTTGATATCAACAAACACATGAGTTTGTCTGACAAACATTCATTGATCACTAGTGTGTATCAGGCTCTAGGGATTAAAAACAAACAACGAAAATTCATGCCAGTAAGAATTTTACACTATAGCATATTCTTATCTACTCCCTATGCACATAAACTATCAAAGTCTGAGTTAGAATAACAACCTCATTTTAAGCAAAGATCTGCTTGCCCGGCTTTTTGTCTAACATCTGCTTGAAAGCAGGCAGAAGCTAAATTCTTTACAAGGTCCCAGAGTTGAGATCTTGTGGTATCTAGTAATCCGTAAACAGTAATCCTAGTCCGTAACAGCTGTGGCTTCTTCACAGGCCACCCCAGTTTTAGCATCTGACTTCTGACTTTGGGTAGCTGTCACAGAAGCAGAACTTGAATAGAGATCCCTGATTCCTCATTGGTGGACTAAGCATCAGCTAGTGACTCAGTATGTTGGTTTTGCAATATCGTAGCCAGGCAAATATGGCCAGTCTGTATCTCACAAAGTCTCTGCTCTCACCACTGTTATCTCCCAAAATGCATTCAAGTTGCTACTTAGAACTCTTTTTTCCAAATTTTACTTATTTTGTTATTGTTGTTGAGAATATACACAGCAAAACTTAAAACCAAATCAACAGTTTTTGCAGGTAGAATTTAATGACATTGATCATGTTCTTTGAGCTGTGCAACTGTTTTCACCCTCCTGAGTTAGCTTTTTCCATAGACTCCCTGCTCTCTAAGATTCCAATCCATCAAGTAGTTGTCAGTCTGATCCCCTGTAGATAGTCCTTAAAAGAGTATAATGCTCAAGGCAGACCTTTTTTGCTAGTTAAGCTGAACTTTTGTTTGGTTTTAAGACTCAGGGATTTTTTGTTTGTTTGTTTAAAGTTTAAAGATTATCTCAAGGAAATAGTTTCAGGGTTCATCTATCCACTATGGCTCCCACTAGGAATATTTTTAAATGACAGCTCTTTTCTTGCCAGAACCGAGAAAACCTGGGAACAGACTGTACATGCCATATTCCTCCATAACAATGGTAATCAGTCTTGCTGATTACTTGGAAACAAAAGTGGATTGAAAGTTGTGGTTATATATCTACTGAATTATTTGCTTTAAAAACTTGGCCTCCCTCTAGCTTCTAGAGAAATTAAAGCCCTTTCATACCCAGAGTTTTGCAGCTCTCATAGCTGTCTCTTTTAAAAAGTGAAAACTTACTTACATACTGTTCTTGGCAGGTGGTGACCTACTTGGCAGGCTGTGGCCTGCAGAGCTGCCCCATGCTTCTGGCCAAAGGATATCCTGACGTTGGCTGGAACCCTATTGAAGGGGAGCGCTACCTGTCCTTCCTGAGGTTTGCCGTCTTTGTGAACAGTGAGTCCCAAGTTTTCTATGCTTTTCAGACACAGGATAACATAATCATGGTACATACAAGGAAAAATGGATTCTTCTATTGATTCATATCTGTAGATATAATAGATTCTGCACGTGGCTTGGCAGCTGACAGAAAAGTCTTAGGGAAAAATCAGGAGAATCAAGGCAGATGAGGATCAAGAGTCCAATGGGCAGAGCACCGAGGTCTAGTCACAGATCCAGCAAAATTATCACTTACACCTCTGTATCTCTTCTGTCAGTAAAAGAAGGGCTTGTTAATATCTTCATATCATCTACATTACAAAGCTAAATGACAATGTGCCTCCAAATCCTTAAATTATTGGAAGGAAGGAAAGATGGAATGAAGGGAGGGATGAAGGGATGGAGGGCTGTAAAGGGTAACAAAACTCTCAAGAAGAAAAAAATTTATCATAAACAACAAACAAAAGCAACTATTGCCTATGAGTAGATACCAGCTCAGAGCAACCCTCTATGCTCTTAACGTAATTCACCATCCATTTAGAGTGAATACCAGTCTCCCAAAACTCTTCAGTTGCACCAGTATTATCTGCTAAACATTGTATAAAGTAAGTGAACTGCCTTCTTGGAAGTGCATCCAGTATCCTGAGATTTTGTTATGATATGAATTTGCTTATATTTACATTATAGGTTTTTTTTTTAATTATTGTGCTTTAGGTGAAAGCTTACAGAGCAAAGAATCATCTGTTCATATCCTTTGCCTATTTTTTAACTGGGCTGTTTGTCTTTTTGTTATTGAGATGTTGAAGTATTATATAGATTTTAGCAATTAGACCCTTGTCAGATACATCTAGCCAAAAATTTTCGCCCTGTCTGTAAGTTCTCTTTTTGCTTTTGTTGAAGCGTCTAGATGAGCGTAAGTGTTTACTTTTTAGGAGCTCCCAGGTTATCTAGCATGTCTTCTGGTGTTTGTGCAGTGTTAGGATTTGTGCTGAATTTGTGGCATGTTTTAGGGCCCCTAGCAGTGTGCCTATATTTTCTACGTGATTTTTATCATTTTAGATTTTGTATTTCGGTCTTGGATCCATTTTGAGTTAATTTTTGTGTATAGTGTGAGATATGAGCCATGTTTCCTTTTTTTTATAGACGAACATCTAGTTATCAGCACCATCTGTTGAAGAGACTGTCTTTTCCCAATTTGATAGACTTTTGGCCTTTTTCAGAGATTGGCTAGTCAAAGGTAGATGGGTTCTCAGTTTTGTCCCATTGGTCTGTGTGTCCGTCACTGGATCAACCCCAGCTGTTTTGACTGCCATAGCTGTATAGTAGGTTCTGAGATCCAGTAGTGTGAGGCCCCTACTTTGTTCTTTTCCTTCCTTGATCGTTTCCTTTTCTGGGGCCTCTTTCCATTTCATATAAAGTTGATGATTAGTTTTTCCGTATTATTGAAGAATGCTGTTGGTATTTGGATCCAAATTGCATTATATCTATAAGTCACTTTGGGTAGAGTTCATATTTTCATAATGTTGAGTCTTCCTATCCATGAGCATGGTGTATCTTTTCATTTATGTAGGTTTTCTTTGGTTTCTTGCAATAGTTTTTCTAGTTTTTTTTTAAGTCTCTTACATACCTGCTTACATTTATTCCTAACTATTTTATCTTTTTAGGAGTTGTTGTAGATGATACTGCTTTCCTGATTTCCTTTCAAAGTTATCTTTGTTGGTGTGAAGTAATTCAACCGATGTTTCCGTGTTGATCTTTGTATCCTACTGCTCAGCTGAATCTTTTCATTAGTTTCTGTCATTTTCTTGTGGAATCTTTGGGATTCTCTATGTAGAGAATGATATCATCTTCAGACTAGTGATGGTTCCGCATCTTCCTTTCCACTTTATGAAATTTATTGCCATTGAGTCAATTCCAACTCCTAGCAACCCTATCGGACAGAACAGAACTGCCCCGTAGGGTTCCCAAGGAGTGCCTCATGGATTGGAACTGCTAACAATTTAGTTAGCAGCCGTCACAGCACTAACGACTCTACTACCAGGGTTTCCCCTTTGCAGCGTAAATGCCCTTTATTTATTTATTTTTCTTGCCTTTTTGCTTTGGTTAGGACTTCCAGTTCAGTGTTGCATGCAAGTAGGGCATCCTTGCCTTGTTGTCATTCTCGGAAGTGTTTTAGCCTCTCTCCATGGAGAATGATGCTGGCTATTAGTTTTGTATAGACGCCTTTTATTATGATGAGGAATTTCCCTTCTATTTCTATTTTATTAAGAGTTTTTATCAGGAATGAATGTTGGACTTTATGAAATGCCTTTCTGCATCATTTGCGATGACCATATGGTTCTTTCTTTTGTTCCATTTATGTGGTGGATTACATGATTAGTTTTGTAATGTTGAACCATCTTTGCATACATGGCATGAATCCCACTTTATTGTAGTGTATGTTTTTTTTTTAATATGATACTGAATTCTGTTGCCTACAATTTTGTTGAGAATCCCTGTGTCTATATTCATGAGAGATAGTGATGGGTAATTTTCTCTTTTTTTGTGCTATCTTTGCCTGGCTTTGGTATCAGGGGTGTGATGACTTCATAAAATAAATCTGAGAGTATTCTTTCCCTTTTTGTGCTCTGAAATAGCTTAAGTAGTACTGGTATGAGCTCTTCTCTGAATGTCTGATAGAATTCTCCAGTGAAGCCATCCAAACTAGGACTTTTATGTGTGTGTGTGATTAAGTGAAAGTTTGCAGTCCAAGTCCATTTTCCATGTAAAAACTCAAGTACCAGCCTCTCTGTAGTTCTGTCTGCTCTCCTCACCCTGTGATAGCACACTCCTCTTTTTCACTCTTTACTTCCAGTATCTACTCAACAAACACTTGTCCCCTCCCTTGTCCCCACCCTCACTTCTCCCCTCTAAGAAGAAACTGTTCAGACAGCTGCATGTATATATTAAACCATAAAGCACACAGACCACATGCATCACTGTGTCCCCAAATCCAGTCCATTCTTTGTCTGCAGTGTCAGCTTCAGTACTGCTTTCAGCTCTAGACTAAGAGCAAATCTAGGGGCCACGTTCTCAGGGGACTTTCCAGATTGTTGGACCATCAATTCTGGTCTTTATTTAATAGAGTTCTTGATCTGCACACCTGTTTTTCTCATGCTAAGTCAGGGACTCTATATTGTGTCCCCTGTCAGGGCTGTCTTTAGTGGTGGCCAGACACCATCTAGTTCTTCTGGTCTCATGCTGATGTAGTCTCCCACTCATGTGGGTCCTTCTGTCTCCTGGCTCATTTTTCTCTGTGTCTTTGATGTTCTCAGTTGTCATTTGTTCCATCCAGGTAGGTTGGGAACTAATAGATGTCCCTCAAATGACAGCTTGCTCTAAGCCAAGACGTGTGTATGTGTGTTGAGAGTGTTTGTTGTTGTTTTGTTTGTTTGTTTGTTTAATATGACCTCTTTGAGCCCTTCTCTTGTTATGGGTCTATTCAGATTTTCCATCACATTTTGTTACTTTGAATAGATAGTGTGTTTCTACAAATTTGCCATTTCCTCTAGGTTCTCAAATTTGTTGGAGTACACTTTTTTATAATGTTCTGTTACAACCCATCTATTTCAGCTGGGTCTGTTGTAATGTCCCCTATCTCTTGGCTATGTGTTCCCTCTCATGTTTTTCATTTGTCAGTTTGGCCAGTGGTTTGTTGATTTTGTTGATCTTTTCAAAGAACCAATTCTTGGTCTTGTTAATTTTTTCTATTCTTTTTTCTTCTCTGCTTCATTTATTTCTGCTCTTTATTTTTTTTCTTTCTTCTGGTGGCTGTGGGCTTATTTTGCTGTTCTCTGTTGCTCAAGTTGTAGGGATAACATTTTCATTTTTTTTTTTGTTTTGGATGTGTACATTTATTGCTTGAGCTCTGCCTTTGCCATATACTAAAGAGTTTGGTGTGATATGTTTGCATTCTCCTTTGATTCAAGAATTTTTTTCTTTCCACTTTGATTCCTTCTTTCACTCAGTTGGAAACCCCAGTAGCATAGTGGTTAGGAGTTATGACTGTTAACAAAAAGGGCAGCAGTTCAAATCCACCAGGCACTGCTTGGAAACTATGTTGGGGTAGTTCTACTCTGTCCTATAGAGAAGCTGTGAGTCAGAATGAAGTTGATGGCAGTGGATTTGGTTTGCGGTTTTTTGTATCGCACAGTTGTTTTTAAGCAAAATGTTACTCAGTTTCCTTGTAATTGATTTTTTTTCCCCTTGTTCTTCCTGTTTGGGTTTCAACATTTATGATGTGTGATCAGAGAGAATGCTTTATACTATATGAGTGTTTTGTGTTTCGTTAAGAGTTGTTTTCTGGCCTAAACTATGATCTGTTCTGGACAGTGTTCCATGTGCACTGGAGAAGAATGTATACTTTGCTGCTGGTGGGTGGAGTGTGCTATATACACCTACGAGTCAAAGCATTGACTATGGCCTTTAGATCTTTTGTGTCTTTGTTGAGTTTGTTTTAGCTGTTCTGTCCTCTATCAAGAGTGATGTGTTGAAGTCTCCTACTATCATACTGGAACTGTTACTTTCTCTTTTCAGTACTATTTTATGTGTTTCAGAGTCCTGTTGTTGAATGTGTAGGTATTTAGTAATATTATCTCTTAGGTAGATTGTCCCTTTAATCATTATTTAATGTTCTTCTTTGTCTTTTATGGTGGATTTCTTTCTTACAGACTGTTCTATCAGAGGTTAATATTGCCAGTGCTGCTCTTTTTCAGTTGCCTTTACTGCATATATTTTTTCCATCTTTTGGTATTTATTATATTAGTGTCTTTTTTTTCTAGGGTGTGTCTTTTGTAAACAGCATATTGATGGATCATTTTTTAAATCCATTTTGCCACACTCTGTCTTTATGAATGCATTTAAACCATTTACATTCAGTGTGATTATCAATAGATATGAGTTTATTGATACCATACTATTGTGCTTTTCTTTGTGGTCCTGATATTTTCTTAGTTCCTCTTTCCTGTGCCACGTTTCTTTTCATTTCTTTTGTTATTATAAATTTTTGTCTGTACTGAGGCTTTACATTTTTCTTCTTCATGTCTAATGAGTAGATTGGTCAAGTTTTTTCTGTGGTTACCTTTATGTTCTTAAGAACCCATCTTTCACTACTTGATATTGCCTTGACTGCCTCTCCATTTGAAAGTGCTGTACCTACACTATTGATTCCCCATTTCATTGTTTTGACTTGGTTGTAATTTACAAATTAATGTCTCCATTTCCCTGTTTCAAGTCTTTTAGCTTTTTTTTTTTTTTTAATTTTGACAGTAGTTGGCAGGGCTAGGTTGAAGGGAGAAAGAGAGAGAGAACAAAAGAAAGGAAAAAAGCTGTATGGTGGGAGGGGGCGGGGCCAAGAGATGGGAGGCTGGTTTGTATTATGGCTTTGGCAGGTGGGAGCTGCTTCTTGCTTCTCCTCACCAGAATGATGAGGATGGGAAAGTGTGTTACTGTGGTTGCTGGTGCTCTGTCTCCTGTTGGAAGCTCTGTGGGGTTGCCTTCTTGTAGTCCTGTCTGGGGTCATTACTGGCTGTGTTTCAAGACGGTGATGCTATGCCATGTTAGTTGGCAGGGAGTTTCCATTCTGTATCTCTCACTGGTCTCTGTTTTCTTTCTCTTTCTTCTTCCATTTAGTGTTTGATCTGATTCCTTCATTTGATGTTCAGGTTTCTAAGACAGATGACAGTATCTGTTTTATTTAATTTTTCAGGTCTTTGCTGCCAGGAGACAACATGGTGCATCTGTCTAGGATACCATGTTGGCTCCACATCTACGTTATAATTGTAATTCCTGTCCCATCTCCAGTTTGGGGTTCTAAGCTAATAAATATGACTAGCTGATTAAGTGATCTAAACTGGTTAAATGATCTCTTAGCGGGATTGTCCCTAAAAGCCAGTCATGCCAAATCTTCTACTTGTGAGAACGTATCTGAAATATATAAAATGTATGCCAACATATATTGCCATGTACATGGTCATCATTTTCCCGTGGACTCTCTATCTGCGCCCTTTTACCCCACTGTATTTGCTTGTTTTTCTAGACTGTAATACACTGAATACTTCATATTTGAACAAATACTATTCTGTTTTCCTGTCCATTCTAACTGGATTACACATCTTCAGATGCCTCTTCTCTTCCTCTGGGAACCACCTAACCAGGTTCCTAATTATCTTCCATTTCTCTTTGTGTGGGCTTTATTGTTCCTCCTGGCACTTGAGGCTGGATTCAGAGTATACTGCAATAGACTGATCTACTTCCAATCCAAAGGTTACATTCCAGAATTAATACAGTTATTGTGATAAAGAGAAATCTTTTTTTTAGTGGATTTTAAAGGTTCATAAAGCTTACCAAATTATGTAAATAGACTTATGAAGGCAAGCTAAAGCAAAGCAGAACCAGGTTGTTAATCTTGGTCACATTCACAGTCAAGGGCTGGAGCTTTCTGAGTTACTTGGCAGGACCATCTTCCTGGGTAAAGGAGTCCGTTGGGTATGCATCTATCTGATTGCCCAAATTTCAACACCAGCTTATGCTGGTTAGGTGTGACCACAGTGAACTAAACTCTAAACCAAAATATATACTCAACCCCATTTGCTTTTCTGTTATTTTCTTTTTAGCATAACATCCTCTGCAGTACAATTTCATAGTGCAACAAGCTCTAGCAAATTGACTTGTCAGTAGATAGGTGCTTTTTACTTTAAGGTCTCTTGTGTCCTTTTAACATAAGGGCTATTTCGGCATAGGATATCAACATCTGCTTTCAAATAATTTATTGTCCAATAAGGAGCATGTTGTTGTTAGGTGCCATCATGTCAATTCTAACTCGTAGTAACACTATGTAAAACAGAACCAAATGTTGCCTAATCCTGTGCCATCTTCACAGTTGCTAAACTTCAACCCATTGTTACAGCCACTGAGTCAGTCCATCTCCTTGATGGTCTTCTGTATTTTTGCTGACCTGCTGTACCAAGCATGATGTCCTTCACCAAGAAATAGTCCTTCCCAGTAACATATTCAAAGTGTGTGAAATGAAGTTATGCCATCCTTGCTTCTAAGGAGCATTCTGGCTGTAATTTTTTCAAGGCAGATTTGTTGACTCTTCTCACAGTCCATCTTATATTCAGTATTTTTCACCACTGCTGTAACTTAGAGGTGTTGATTGTTATTGGGTTTTCCTTGTCCAGCTTTTACATGCATACAAAGCAATCGTAAGTATCATGACTTAGGTCAGGCACACTTTAGTTCTCAAAGTGGTGTCTTTACTGGTCAACATTTTAAAGACATCTTGGACAGCAGATTTTCCCAGTGTAACATGCCCTTTGATTTCCTGACTGCTGGATCCTGTGGGCATTGATTGTGGAGCTAAGTGAAAAATGAAATCCTTGAAACTTCAGTCTTTTCTCCATTTGACATGATGTTACTTATTAGTTCAGGATTTTTATTTACTTTTACTTTATTTTACTTTATTTTTATTTACTTTATTTTACTTTGTGAAATCCATACTGAAGTTAGTGGTCTTTGATCATCAGTAAGTACTTCAAGTCCTCTTCACTAAGCAGTCAGGATTGTATTATCTTCATAATACAGATTGTTAATGAGTCTTTATCTAATCCTGATGCCACATTCTTCTTCCTAGAGTCCAGTTTGTTGGATTATTTGCTCAGCATGCAGATTGAATAGGTATGGTGAAAAGATACAACTCTAACACACACTTTTCTTGACTTTAAACCATGCAGTGTACCCTGGTTATAGAACAACTACTGTTTTGGTCATTTAGTGCTGCTCTAACAGAAATACCATGAGTGGATTGCTTTAAAAAGAGGAATATTTATTCTTACACAGTCCAGTAGGTTACAAGTCCACATTCAGGATGTCTGCTCCAGGGGAAGGCTTTCCGTCTGTTGTTCCTGGAGGAAGGTCCTCATGTTATATCAGTCTTTGGGTAGGGAGTGTCTTGGTGCAGGAAACTAGGTCTCAAAGACATGTGCTACTGCCGATGCTGCTTTCTTGATGATTTGAGGTTCCCAACTCTCTGCTTGCTTCCATTTCCTTTAATCCCTTGTAAGATAAAATGATAAAGGGTGCAAGCCACACTCCAGGGAGCAGGGAGGTACCCTTAGGAAGGGATTTGCAGTGCCACCTTCTCTGTTTAACATACAGCACCTGGAGGACAATCATAAAATATTGGGGCTCATGGTCCAACAAAATGGTTACAAACATTTGGGGGGGGTGTACAGTTCAATCCATGACAACTACTTCTTCATTTATGTAAGCTTCCTTATGAGCACAATTAATTGTTCTGGGAGTCGCATTCTTCTCAGTGTTATCCATGATTTGTTATGATCCACACAGTTTAATGCCTTTGCATAATCTATTAAAACATAAGTAAACATCGTTCTTGTATTCTCTGCTTTCAGCGAGGATTCAGCGTCAGCACCGGTATCTCTTGTTCCACATCCTCTTCTGACTTTGGCTTGAATTGCTGGAAGTTGCACATCAATACAGTCCTGCCACTGCCTTTGAATGATCTTCAGGAAAATTTTACTTGTTTGTGATATTCATGATATCTTACAATAATTCCTACATTCCTTTGGGTCACCTTTCTTTGGAATGGACACAAATGCGTATCTCTTCCAGTAAGTTGGCCAGGAAGCTGTCTTCCAAATTTCTTGAAGACGAATGAGCACTTCCAGTGCTGCATATGTTTGTTGAAACATCTCAGTTGGCATTCTGTCAATTTATGGAGCTCATTTTTTGCCATTCCCTTCAATGGAGCTTGGACTTCTTCTGCAATGCCATTGGTTCTTGATTATACAGGATCTGACTATTAATTCCATGACCTTAATTGTTCTAAGTGTTATATATATCATTGCTGAATATCATTATGGTCACCTTCGAAGTTCTCTCCTTGGGAAGCTATGCACCTATGCTAGCACCTCGTCCATCTTTCAAAGCAATTTGGGAATTCTTTCTGGAATTGCCATTGCACAGTGGCACAGGGGCAAGTTTGACACCTTAATTATATAGTTGGCTGTGAGGGAGTTTTTAGCCAGTAAACAAATAACTGCATTGGAATACCTTCCCTGATTCCTTGATCTGGCCCCCAATGACTTTTTCTTTATCTGAAGATAAAGGAAATATTGAAAGGAAGACATTCTGATGACATTCAGGACATCAGGGGTGATACAATGACATCACTGATGGCCATTGCAGAAAAAGAATTCCAAAGTTGCTGTAAAGGGTGGACTAGCCACCCACACTGGTGCACAGAGCCCAAGGGGAGTACTTAGAAGGTGACCATAGTGATATTCAGCGATGAGGTATGTAGCACTTTTTCTAGGATAAGTTCACAAATTTAATTGACTGTTCTCGTGTGCTACCTCCTGAAATGGCTGAGCATCAGCCACTTCTTTTTGGTGCAGTGACCGTATCCCTTCTGTCTTCTTTTGTTGCTTCCTGGATCATTCAGTATTTTCCATTTAGAATCTTTCAGTAATTGAAGGATTGATTTTTTTGCTGGTTTTTGTTTGTTTGTTTGTTTATTTTAGTTCTTTTGAGAAGTGCTTAATGTTTTCCTCACTTTGGGTTTTCTAACTCCAGATCTTTGCACATTTCATAATAATAGTTTGTTTTCTTTATTTGCCCTTTGGAATCTTCTGTTCACCTCTTTGGCTTCATCATTTCTTCCATACTCTTTAGCTACTCTAAGTTCAAGAGCAAGTTTTAGAGTCTCTACTGACATTGATTTTGGTCATTCTGTCTTATCTTTTAATGACATTTTCTTTCATAATATATAATGTCCTTGATTTCAATCCACGGCTCATCTGCTCTTCAGTAATTAGTGTTCTGTGTGTCATATCTGTTCTTGACATAGTCTCCAAGTTCAGGTAGGATACACTCAAGGTCATACTTTGCCTTTCGTGAACTTATTTTAAGTTTCTGCAACTTCAACTTTTATTTGCATATGAGCAATTGATGCCATGTTCTACAGTTACCCCTGGCCTTTTTCTCATTGATGATGTTAAGTGTTTCCATTGTCTCTTTCCACAAATATAGTCGATTTGATTCCTGTACATTCCATCTGGCAAAACACCACATGTGTAGTCACCATCTATACTGTTGAAAACAGGTATTTGCAATGAAGACATCTTTGGTCTTGCAAAATTCTGTGGCATGATCTCCAGCATTTGTTTCCAGCTACCATGTTCTCCAACCACCAATCTTCCTTCTCTGTTTCCAACTTTTGTATTCTAATCACCAGTAATTATTAATGCATCTTGACCACATGTGTGATTGACTTCAGACTACTTAACTTGGTAAAAATCGTCAGTTGCAGTAATGAGTTTCTGCATTACAGTGATGGTGCATGACATGAGTTTGAGAAAACTCAGAGAGACAGAATATAAGGACTGGAAGATGTCATGGTTGCTGAAAATAGGTATGTCGAGAGGAAAGGAGCAAAGGTTACATTGAAGCTTAGAGATTTGAGGTAGCGAAAAAAGAAATAAGGAAGTCAGAAGGAGAAGACAGCTCAAGATGAAAGATAATAAGCTAGATTTGGTTCAGATGATACTGAGTTTATGGTATACAAAATACAAATAAAATTGCCCCTAACTGGGGTTATAGCATACAGTTCAGTCAACAAATTGGGGCTGAATAGATCTGCATATCATCTGAGAAGAATTATACACAATATGTATAATGTTATAGTTTTGTGTGAATAAAGCTAGTAAAGTTTTCGTTTTTTTCCTTGTTTTTAATGTTTCAGCTAAAATCTGTATTTACACCTAGGTATCTGTTTTTATTTACCATTCTTATCAATAAAATGACCAAAAACAAATGAAATACATATTTCTAGACATTTAGGCCCACTGCCAAAACTGTTTGCTAGCATTGCCATGTGGACCCACAGGGGTCCCCTCTGCTTATCACACATTGATTTTTAATAACTAAATGAGAATACTCACATTTAGTAAACTCCATTGTTTCACAACACACCTTTTTTCTGATTCCAGCTTCCATCTCATTCAAATTTCTTCTCACAGATACATGGGCAAAATTCTAGCATAATTCTGGGGTCAAATACTGATCTCTGAATTTCCTGGGCTACTGTACCATTCCACCCTGTGTGGTTTCATTCAGTCCCATTGCTTTAAGTTCCACATACCTGCTGGCACTCCCAAAATATACATGTCTACCCTTGTCTTCTCCCCTAAGGTCCAGTTTGTATATCCAGCTACCCACTGGAGCTGAGAGTCTAATAAGATCTGAACTTTTTCACATATTGAAAATGAATTTCTAGTTATTTCCCTCTAACCTGTCCCCACCCCCCACCCCCAGGGATTCTTCACCTCTCTAACTAGAACCTCCAGTCTCTCAGATAGTCAAGCCAGATCTTAGGCAGCATCCTTGATTTAGCCTTTTCCCTTATCCACACATCCAATCCATCAGCCAATTCTGTTGATTCAGTATATAAAAGACACCTGAAGTCAGTCTGCTTCTCTGTCTCCACTGGCTATGTCCTACTCCAAGCTGTCCTGTCTTCCACCTGGACTACTGCAGGAACATAGAAAGCTATTTCTCTTCCTCTCCTGTCACCTCTGTATCAAGAAGCCATTGCTGTGTAACGGGCAACTTCAGAATCTTAGCAGCGTAGAAGAATAACCATTGATCTCTTGCTTATATGTCTGCAAAGTGTCTGGGAAGCTCTGCTTCAGGTTTGTGGGTCCCCTTGGGTGGCTCTGCTCTACTTGTCGCATTCTGAGGTCCAAACTGGAGGAGCAGTGGCCACCCAAATTGTGCTCTCTGTCTCTCACAATAGTGGCAGAAGTTCGAGGAGACAAACCCAATTTCTCTTCATGCATTACTACCACTAATATTCCTCTGGCCAACTCAAGTCACATGGCCAAGACCAGATCACATGGCCAAGCCCAAGTCAAGGGAATTATGTCCACATGCCATAGCTTTTGACAAGAGATGAATGTACACCAGTGGAGGGAAGAAATGAAATCAATAAGTTAGTTTCCCCCATGACTTCTTCATATAGCCACCAGTATGTTCTTTTTAAAAGAGTAGCAAGATTGTGTCATTCCTCTGTTTAAAGTCCTTTTTGGCGTCTCATTTTACCTTGACTAAAATCCAGACTTCTTACAACAGCATCTGGGGGTGATCTAGCTCTTCCTGCCCTCAACAACCTCATGACCTAACTCACCTACCCACATCTTTAAGTATTCATCCTCTTGTTTCATATACTGTCCAACTGGCTAGACTCAGTCACAACAAATAACCTGTCCCTTCTCAAGACATTTACTTATCCATTCATTCTGTTCAGACACTCTTCTCCCAGCCCTTAGAAATACTGCCTTCACAAATGTCTAATCAAGCTCGTATGTCATTTTCTTGGAAAGACTGGCTTACCTAAAGAAACTCCCTCCTTCATTATTTTCTTCATAGATCCTATACTAATCTGCTATATATTATGTTTATTGATTACTGTAACTTGCCTTCTAGACCCACTGGAATTGATGCTTCTAAAGGCAGGACTTTGCCTTGTTCACAAGTGTCCACTGTGCCTGGATCAGCAACTCACACAGAGAATGGGCTCAGTGAACTGTTAAATTTGTGAACAGATCTCCAGTTTGCTATGTGCCACAGCTGTTTACAGATACATCCGCAGCAATTCCTTCCCAGGCTGAGTAGTCCTGAGGGCTATATCCTTATCACTTCCAATAACTTGGTTCACACAAATGGCCTAGTACCATATCTAAGTCGGCACTTACCAAGAAAAGGGAAGGGGCCTGATCATCACCCTTGCCTTGTCATTCTCTGTTGTTAGGTGCTGCTGAGTCTGTTACGACCCATAGCAACCCTATGAACAACCGAATGAAATGCTCTCCAGTCTTGCACCATATCTACAATCATTTTCATGCTTAAGCCTATTTTTGTAGCCGCTGTGTCAATCCATCTCTTCGAATGTCTTCCTCTTTTCTGCTGACCCCCTACTCTGCGTAGCGTGATGACCTTCTCCAGGGACGGATGTTTCCTGACAGCATGTCCAAAGTGTGTAAGACGCAGTCTTGCCATTTCTGCTTCCAAAGAGCACTCTGGTTGTACTTCTTCCAGAACAGATCTGTTTGCTCTGTTGGCGGTCCATTGTGCATTCAGTATTCTTCTCCGACACCACGATTAAAAGGCATCAATTCTTCCTCTGTCTTCTTTTTTCATGGTCCAGCTTTCACATCATATGATGTGATTGAAAATACCATGCCTTGGGTCAGATGTGTTTTAGTCTTCGAGATGACGTCCTTACTTGTAATACTTTAAAGAGGGCCTTTGAAGCAGATTTTCCCAGTGCAGTGCGTCTTTTGATTTCCTGACTGCTGCTTCCTTGGGCGTTGATTGTGGACCCGAGTAAAATGAAATCCGTGACAACCTCAGTCCTTTCTCCATTCTCGTTCTCTAGGTGAACCAAATGAAAGTGTCTTCCCACTTATTCCTGCTGAATGCCCAGTGCTCTCTCTTACTGCAGTGGGACTTAATTGGTGATAGGTTCTTTTCTTTAGGAGTAATTGAATCTGAGGAAATGGACAACCCAGGCTTTTATACACACTGTCTGGTAAAGCAGTGCTTTAATGGACAGTCACCATCAGTTTTCCATTCTAATTTTAGGAAATGGTTTAGCATCATCAAATTCTTTATAATTTATTCATTATACATCATTGTCTTCCTAATACTACAGCTCTAAATAAGTTCATAATCTGAATAATATTAATAATTATAATAATAGTAGCTAACATTTATTGTTCTTTTACCATGTGCTAGGAATTGAGCTTTGTGCTTTAAGTGTATTTCACCTTTCAAATGATCATATGGATAATAATATTAATTATCTAGATTTTATAAGTCAGGAAACAGAAAGAGCTTTTTTAAAAAAATTATTTCAAAGTATGCTATAGGAATAACAATTTTATTTTGAGGGGCCATAAAAGTTATTTTTTTAAATACATTAATGTGCTTTAAGTAAAAGTTTACAAGTCAATTTGTTATACAAAGACTTGCACCCTGCTGTATAACTCTAGCTGCTGTCTGCCTTCTGTGACAGCACATGTCTCTTTTCCACCGCATATTTACCATGTCCGTTCAACCAACTTCTCTTCCCCTCTGCCCTCTCATCTCACTTCTGGACATAAGCTGCTCAGTTAGCCTCGTGTATAAACTTAAGCCAAAAAGCACACTTTTCACAAGTATCACTTTATGTCTTACATTCTAGGCCAATCTTTGTATGGAGAGTTGGCTTCAGGAATGGTGTAAGTTCTGGGCTAGAAGAGTCCTGGGGGCATGTCCTTTGGGGATCTTCCAGTCTGTCAGATAATCAAGTCTAGTCTTTTAATTAGAATTCTAGTTCTGCACACTCATTTTTCTCCTGCTGTGTCAGGGACATTATGTTGTACTCCCTGTCCGGGCAGTCATTGGTGGTGAGCAGGCATCATCTAGTTCTTCTGGTGTTGTGCTGATGTAGTCTCTGGATTACATGCCCCTTTCCAGAAACAGTCATTTTAAACGTCTACCTTGAGTTGCAATGATGTCTGTTTCATTTGTTCAAGAAATATATTTTGAGTGCCTATTTTATGGTGGATGTTAGACTCTGGAGCATACACAGATAGATACATGTACAGCCCTGATACAATGCAGTATGTAATATTTGTTGTTGTTAGGTGCTACTGAGTCAGTTCCAACTCAAAACAACCCTGTGCACAACAGACTGAAACCCTGACCAGTCTTGTACTATTCTCACAGTCTTGCTGTGTTTGAGCTTACTGTTGGAGCCTCTGTGTCGTTTCATCTTTTTGAAGTTCTTTTTTTTGCATACTCTCTACTTTACCAAGCATCATGTCCTCCTCAAGGGACTGATCCCTCCTGATGACATATCCAAAGTTTTTGAGACTAAGTCACCCCATCCTTGCTTTTAAGGAGCATAGTAAGGAAAACAAAAGATTCATTAATTACATTTGTTTTCTGTGCTTGAAGGAAACATACAAGGTATTTGAGGGAAGTACACCTTTTGGGGTATCCGTATTTAAGTTAGTTCTGAAGAATGAGGAGGCTGTGTCTAGATCAAGAGTTCATGCCAATCACATGGGAAGGAAGAAAGTGTCCCAGGCAGAGGAACTTTAAAACAGGGACTGTAGTTGGAACCTAGAAAGTGAGAAAAGCCGGGGGCTGAAAATAAAGCCATTGCATCTCGACTAATTGTCCCTGTGGTGAGAATGACCACTTTTCAAGGGTAAAATGGGGAGAATCATTTCTGTTTCCTTCCCACTGCTCAGAAATGTTGAAGGAAGGTAGTAAACTGAAAACAGTTTTGAGAGCCTTTGAAGAAAAGAACTGTGACTATCCATGCTGTTATTATGCTCATTATTCATTTCGAAACTCAAGCAAAAGCATAGTTGTATGCCACTGGGCAAAATTAGCTTCTCTCAAATCTCTGCTTTGAAAACTCCCTTCAAGGTTAATATTCAGCTTCCCTGCAGTGGATTTGGTTGGCAGTCATGCTTGCTGAGCTCCAGGTAATTGGGAAGAGAATGTTTTCCTTTTCTAACTATGCTGTCTTCTACCTTGTGAAGCCTTTGGAAATTCTTTTCTTTGGGCCTCTCTCTAATTAGCAGCAATGGCTGCACTTCAGTTCCCTCCTCTTGCAGTGACCTTTGCACACCCCACAGATGTCTACATTTCAGAAGTCAAGGAATAGCTTCCTGGGTCAGTTGTAGAAGCCAACATAATTAGCTTAGATCTGAGAACCAGGACTTAGATAAAATAGGCTAATTTGACAAATGAATTTCAATAGAAAACTACATGTAGCACTCATGGTCTGATTTTTCAACTTCTGATGGGCGTTGTGGTTCCATGTCCCATCAGACTCCATGATGCTGACAGCTGCAGAAAGAGCTACACTGAATTTAGCATGCGGGTAAAATTTGTGTCTGACCCATGAGCGTTTCCAGTCTGGGAGCTGAAATAGTACAATATTTAAATAAGTATGCATAGCAGAATTTTTTTTCTCTTTGACATTTGAAATTTCACAGTTATGGCTTCATTATTCTTATAACTGGAAAATGACTATTGGGAGAGCTGATGTAAGTACTCCTTAATAGGTACTAGGGTCAATAACATTGGGATGTAGTAGACTGTGAGTTCTATCTACGAATAAGAATATTTACTTTTCATTATGGTAGCTTTTTGGGTTTTTTGGTTTTTTAATGTGTTATTCCTATAATTAAATTCTCTATTGGCTGTAAATTCTAGGCTTCACTAATAGGAAAGCATGGGATTAGAACTTAGCATCATCCTGTTATTCACAGTGTCATACAACTTCTCTCTCCTTGGCTTCTGTCCTCTGAGAATATATTGGTTCTTTCCTGGATACCATTATTATGATTATATTACTCTTTTATTATTTCCTGAGAATATTCTTCACACCGATTCTACTTTAATAAAAATTAATTCTTTTTTAATATTGTATGTTAGATGAAACTTGAAAAACTTTTTTATAAACATCTTACATTCTTTTTGAAGGATTAAGTTATCAGTCATTGCCTGTTGATTGGCTGTTTAAATTCAGTTTAATGACATTTTTTTCTGAATCAAATTATATAATTCTAAACCTTACAGTGGTGTATGCTCACAGTCTTGAGTTTTACTTGTGGTACAGAGGGCTAAATAATAAAAAAGTGCCAGTAAACCAAGCTCTAGTGCAGGAATACAATTGTGATCAAAGGTTGGCTTTCCAAGACTGTGAATCACTTCCAAACCCCAAACCAAACCTATTGCCATTGAGTTGATGCCAACTCGTAGTGACCCTATAGGACAGAGTAGAACTGCCCCGTAGAGTTTCCAAGGAGTGCCTGGTGGATTCAATCTGACAGCCTTTTGGTTAGCAGCTATAGCACTTACTGACTATACCACCAGGGCTAAGTTAGCATAAGAAGTGAGCACAAATTAGTTTCAAGCACTCTGACAGTGAGCTAGCCTCTCTGCTTCATCTGATATGATGGAGAAGTCTCAGAGTTTGGTTTGGACTGTTAGGCATACTCTAAAATTAGAAGAGGCAGGAGTTTCTCAGTGGAGCAAATGAAGCCCAGTGAAAGTATGCAGTATGTATATTCTCACAGCATTTCACAAAAAAACTGAAAGAACAAGGTTATCATTTTAATGCTCAACTCAAACAATACTTTTACCTAAGTTGATTCATAAAAATTTTAATTAAAGAGGATTTAAATAGCTGTGATGGTTTTAAAATATGTGTACAAGGTCTTTGATGCTCCTACCTCCAAAAAAAAAAAAAAAGTCTAATTCTCTGGGCTTAATGAATCATTTTTACTGAATAGAATATGGTAGAAGTGATTATACCTGATAAGGTTCTCTCTCTCAGATCACTTACTCCATGGAAAGCCAATTTCCATGTCATAGAAAGAATCAAGAACTGTATCTAGAGGGCCCTATGGTGAGACATTGAGGCCTTCACGCAGCATCTAGAAGGGATTGCCAACAGCCATGTAAATGAAGGATTGTAAAAGTCCATCCTCCAGCCCTAGTTAAGCCTTCAAGCAACCTAGCCAACATCTTGACTATAACATTATAAGGGATGCCAAGCTGGATTCACCAGCTTACCAAAAAAACCAAACCTACTGCCATCAAGTTGATTCCAACTCGTAGTGACCCTATAGGACCAAGTAGAACTGCCCCATAGAGTTTCCAAGGAGTGTCTGGCAAATGTGAACTGCCGACTTTTTTGGTTAGCAGTCATATCACTACACCATCAGGGTTTCCTCACCCGGCTCAGTCACTCCCAAATTCTCAGCCTACAAGAATGTAGGAAATTAAATGTTGTTTTAACCTGCTAAGTGTTTGGGTATTTTTTTGCATAGCAATAAATAATTAATACAATAACCTATCAAGATTCAGTCCCTTGAAATCTTCCAAAGAAAAAGCTAATGATATTTTAGAAAAACTTTTCTTACTGCTTTACCTAATACACATCAAAAAAAAGTATTTCCCTTGAGTCTTGACCCAAGTATAAATTCTTAGAGAAAAATTAAGATTTAATCCAAGGTATGCTTTGAGTGTTGATTTTAAACAACTGGTAGAGCTGCTTTTGGATGTAAGCATTGACTCCGAGAAACATTGTTTTCTCTGCCTAAATATTCCAGTACCCTTGCCTCATCACATTATCAGGCAGTGGGACACTGTGATAATTGTTTGTGGTGGTTCTGGAGAGAAATACCAGCAGAATACAACAAGTCTCCAACTTTATCCTCCTACAGAACTACTTTGGTATTGACCAAGACAACTTTATAATAAAGTAGATTTTTTAACTGGATAAGTGATTTCTGAAACGGCCTGAAGTCCATCTTTCTAAACATGGGCTTCCTGGGATGTGTGTTGGACTCTATTAGAACACAGATTAGGGGTAAAATTCACTTCTCCAGATGTTCATTTAGGCACACCAGCTTGACTTGCAGTTTTAAATTCTCTCAAGGAAGAAAGCAAATAGCTTCCAGCAGCTCACCATGGAGGTAATAAAGATGTAAAGTTCTTTTCATCTTGAAGTTATTTGTGAGTGAATTAGCAACCAATGGCAGACTCCATACTGTTAGTCTTGCCCTCTGAGAACTTACAATAGTGGAATAATCTCAATCATACAAAATTCTGAGCTGAAGTATAAGAATCTGTTCTGTAATCATTATTCTTACTACTTCAGATAAAGAGATCCTGACATAACTTATCAATACTTGCCTTTCTCTCTGCTGATACTGCCTCCTAAACTTCAGAGTGAGCAACAGGTTCCATCAAAAACTGCAGTCCCAGCCTCATCAATTAAAAGGGTATTACAGGGTTGCCCTTTCTAATGAGAAGGAAATAATTCCTCTTTTCCATAGGTGAAAGTGTGGAAGAAAATGCTAGTGTTGTTGTCAAGCTGCTCATCAGACGCCCAGAGTGCTTTGGTCCAGCCCTGCGGGGTGAAGGAGGAAATGGTCTATTGGCCGCCATGCAGGGTGCCATTAAGATCTCTGAGAGCCCAGCACTTGACCTCCCCTCTCAGGGATATAAGAGAGAAGTGTAAGTGGATGGGATTGCCTTCCGGTATATGATATGTGATTGATAAATTCTCAAATATTATTACTATCCTGATGATTTAGAAGGTGTCAAAACTTCCAGTGATAGCACAGGTTCTTACAGATATAGGTAAAAAAGATGCTGTCAAGTCAATTTCAACTCATAGTGACCCTGTAGAATAGAAGAAAACTGTTTCATAGGAGTAACTGATGGATTTGAACTGCTGACCTCTTGGTGAACAGTCAAGCCCTTAATCACTGTACCACCAGGACTCCTTAGATGTGGTTTGAACATTTAATATTACTTTGTCAAATACATTGTAAGCCTAGTGATCAACATCACCTTGACCCCGTTTCATACTTCCCTGCACTATTTAGACCAGTCCCAGAATCAGCAAACTCTGGCTGATACTAAGCCTTTCTGTAGCATCATACACTACACTACAGCACATCACCACAAGAGCAAGCTATGTGCAGGCTAAAAGACCTGGGTCAAGATTACAGTCGTTATGTAACTCCAGCAAGTTTTCTTAAGTATTCTGAGCCTTGGTGCCTCATCCCTTACTTCCCCTTTAAAAGATGTAGCACCCTCTACTTCCTCTTCTGAAAGTATAAACCATAATTAGAAAAGTGTTTTGATTTTATTTTTCAGGAAAGGAAGAGAATGATAGAATGTGAAAAATCACAGCATTAAGAATTTTGCTATTTAAAGGTTAGAGGTAGAGTTAGTGGCTTGTCTGATTTTTCTGTGACTTTCCCTTCATCATATCTTTGACCACTACCCTTTCTTTTATCACAGCCTCTAGTTAGACCTTAGAATCTATAGAATGGGTATAACCCAGCAGAGGTTATTCTCCAGCCTGCTGGCTTTTTTTCTTTGCCATTGTTTCTGGTTGGAAAACTGGAAAGAACCTAAAATATAAGCTGTCCCAACCGTCTCATGTAACATAAGAAAAAACTGAGACCAGGGTCACATAGCTTGTCAGCAACAGAGCCAAGAGCCCTCCTAACTTGTGGTCCAGTGTGCTTTCCATGTAGTGCTCAAGGACAAGAATGGAATGAATGGTTGGTAGGAACTTTGGGGATTATGTGCAACTCTGAGTTTGTGTATTTCTGCATGATTAGCTAATGTCAGTACTCATGCCTTAAAGTTCAGGGGAACCTAGGAATGCCATGGACAAATATCTGGGTCTTTGAGCCCAGTGAACAATTTTACTTCCTTAATTTCTGGAGGAAAGGAGGCATTCAAGAGAAAGGATATTTGATGCGCTGGATGAGCAGAGTAAGTGATTTCAAATCAAGTAGCTAACGTCTAATAATATGGCAATGAGAACTTAGCCCAGTGCATGGCAGGTTTCCTCATGTCTCCCTGTGTTGGTTCTCTCTTAGCAGCATTGATGATGATGAAGAGGAAGAAGAAATCGTGCACATGGGCAATGCAATTATGTCATTTTATTCAGCTCTTATAGATCTGCTGGGCCGCTGTGCTCCTGAAATGCACGTAAGTTATAGAGTTTCCAGAGAACAACTTTGAGAGGCTTGAACCAAGAATGTTGTAGATTTCCTGAACATAATTTCTTCTTTTGTTTCTGGCATTTTCCAACATGCCTTTCTGTTAGGTCCTTTCAGCTAACATTAAAAGTAGTTTCCATTTCTGATTCTGATGGAAATAGCTTTGTAAGAAATGATTCCTGGAAAAATCTGTGTGTTGTGTGATTTCTCGGTGGTGCTAGCTGAGCATGTTCGTTATGCACTGCATCTGAAGAGCCTCTCTGTGTTACGCTTCCCTATGTGTCTATTACCCCATCTGTCAGTGTACTGTGTTCTGGAGGCTTGTGTGTTGCTGTGATGCTGGAAGCTGTGCCACCGATATTCAGATACCAGCAGAGTCACCCATGGCAAACAGTTTTCAACTGAGCTTCTAGGATGAAACAAACTAGGAAGAAGGACCCAGTGATCTACTTCTAAAAGGAATCAACCAGTGAAAACTTTATGGATAGCCGCAGAACATTGTCTGATATAGTGCCAGAAGATGAGATCCTCAGGTAGGAAGGGACTCAGATACAACTCAGGGTGACCTGCCACCTCAAAGTAGTGTTAACGTTAATGATGGGGATAGAGTCAAGCTGTCAGAACCTTCATTTGCTGATGTGGCATGGCTCAAAATGAGAAGCAACAGCTGCAAACATCTGTTAATCAGAGCATGGAATGTAAGAATTGTGAATCTAGAAAAATTAGACATTGTCACAAATGAAGTGGAACACATAAATATCCATATTGTAGTCATTAGTGAACTAAAATGGACTAGTTCTAGCAGTTTTGAATTGAACAAGCATATGGTCTACTATGCCAGGAATTATAATTTGAGAAAGAATGGCATTGTATTCTTTGTCAAAAAGAACGTCTCAAAATCTGTCCTGAAGTACAGGGCTGTCAGTGACAGAGTAATATCCATACACCTATAAGGAAGACCAGTTAATACGACTAGCGTTCAAATTGACACACTAACCACCAATGGCAAAGATGAGGAAACTAAAGAGTTTTACCAACTTCTTTGGTCTGAAATTGATTGAACATGTGATCAGGATGAATTGATAATTACTGGTGGCTGAAATGCCGAAGTTGGAAACAATGAAGAAGGATCAGTAGTTGGAAAATATGACTTTGGTGATAGACACATTGCTGGAAATCACATAGTAGAATTTTGTAAGATCAACAGCTTCTTCATTGCAAAAACCTTTTGACTGACATAAATGGCAACTGTACACATGAGCCTCATGAGATGGAATGCACCAAAATCAAACTGACTGTATCTGTGGAAAGAGATTGTTTTAGTTAGCTAGTGCTGCTCTAACAGAAGTACCACAGAGTGGGTGGCTTTAACAGAGAAGAGTTTATTCTTACACAGTCCAGCAGGCTACAAGTCCAAATTCAAGATGGCCACTCCAGAGGAAGGCTTTCCCCATTGTCAGCTCTCGAGGAAAGGCCAGTATTGCATCATTCTTTGTCCAGGGAGCATCTTGGCACAGGAACCTCAGGTCTGAAAAACACCTTCTTCTGCTGGTGCTGCTTTCTTGATGGTGTGAGGTTCCCAATTGTCTGCTTGCTTCTCTTTCCTTTTATCTCTTGTAGAACAAAAGGACTAAGGGTAGTGCAAGCCATACTCCAAGGAAACTCCCTTTACAGTGGAGCAGCAAGGTGATCCTATGAAGTGCCACCCCAGTCCTTCAACATACAGCAAAGGAAAATCACAAAATGTAAAGAATCGCTAAATATTGGGAATCATGGCCCAGGCACATGGCTGCACATATTTTTGGTGGGACACAATTCAGTCCATGACAGGGATAATGAAAAAGGTCAATACTACCAGTCAGAACAAGGCCAGGGACTGCCTACAGAACACACCATCAGCTCCTCGTATGCAAGTTCAGTTTGAAACTGAGGAAAATTACAAGTCCAAAAGGGCCAAAGTACAGCTTTGAGTATGTCTCACCTGGATTTATAGACCATCCCAAGAATAAATTTGACATGTTGAACACTAATAACTGAAGACCAGATGAGTGATATCTTCATACACAAAGAAAGCAAGAGGTCATTGAAAGGACAAGAAAGAAACAAAAGACCAAAATGGATGTCAGAAGAGGCTCTGAAACATCGATCAGCTAAAGTAAAATGAAGAAACAGTGAAATCAAAGAGCTGAACAGAAGATTTCAGAGCACAGTGCCAGAAAACCAAGTAAAGTATTCTAATGGCCTGTGTAAAGATCTAGAGTTAGAAAACCAAAAGGAAAGAACACTCACCATTTCTCAAGCTGAAAGAGTTGAAGAAAAAATTCAAGCCCTGCACTGTAACACCAAAGAGTTCTGCAGGAAAAATATTAAACAACACAAAAAGCATCAAAAGAAGATGGAAGAAATATAGTCACTATACCAGAAAGAATTGGTTGACATTAACTATTTCAAGGAGGTAGCCTGTGACTAGGAACAGATGATACTGAACAAAGAAGTTCCAAGCTGCCCTGAAGGCACTAGTGAAAAACAAAGCTTCGGGAATTGTCAGAAGAACAATTGAGATGTTTCAACAAACAGGTGCAGTGCTGAAAGTGCTCACTCGTCTATGTCAAGAAATGTGGAAGACAGCTAGCTAACTGGCCAACAGACTGGAAGAGGTCCATATTTATGCCCATTCCCAAGAAAGCTGATCCAAGAAAATGCAGAAATTATTGAACAGTATCATTAACATCATGCAAAAAAAAAATTTTGTGGGGATCATTCAAATGCCCCTGCAGCAGTATATTGTCAGGGAACTACTAGAAATTCAAGCAGGATTCAGAAGGGAATGTGGAACCAGGGATATCATTGCTGATGTCAGATGAATCCTGACTGAACGCAGAGAACACCTTAAAGATACTCACTTGGCATTTTATTCATTATGCAGTCAACAGTGTAGATCATAATAAATTATGAATAACGTTGCAAAGAACAGGAATCCCAGAACACTTAATCATGTACATAGATCAAGAGACAGGTCAAACAGAACAAGGGAGAATTGTGTAGTTTGAAGTCAGGAAAGGTGTGATTCATGCACTCACCATACCTATTCAACCTATGGACTGAGCAACTATTCCAAGTAGCTGAACTGTATGAAGAAGAATGTGGCATCAGGATTAGGGGAAGACTCACTGACAACCTGTTATGCAGATGATACAACCTTGCTTGCTGAAAGGGAAAAGGCTTTGAAGCAGTTACTGATGAAGATCAAAGACCACACAGCTTTCCGTATGGATTACACCCCAACAGTCAAGAAAACAAAAATCCTCACAACCGGACCAATAAGCAACATCACATCTAATGAAGAAAAGTTTGAAGTTGTCAAGTATTTTATTTTACTTGAATCCACAGTGACCACCCATGGAGGCAGCAGTCAGGAAATCAAAAGACGCATTCCTCTGGCCGTACCTCCCACGAAAGACCTCTTTGTAATATAGAAAAGTAAAGATATCACTTTGAAGACAGTGGTGTGCCTGACCCAAGCTGTTTCAGTCACCTTATATGCATGTGAAAGCTCAACAATGAATAAGGAAGATCAGAGAAATAGATGTCTTTGAATTGTGGTATTTAAAATACTAGGGACCCTCAAAAGAGCAAAGGAATCTGTCTTAAAAGAAGTACAACCAGAATGCTCTGTGGAAGCAAGGATGACAATGCGATATCTCACATACTTTGGGTGTGTTGTCGGGAAGGCATCAATCCCTGGAGAAGGAAATCATGTTTGATAAAGTAGAAGGTCAGCAAGAAAGCGGAAGAACCTCAGTGAGATGAACGGACACGGTGTCCACAACAGTGGGCGTAAGTATGATGATTGTGAGAATGGCACAGTGCTGGGCCATGTTTTTTTCTGTTGTACATAGGGTTGCTGTGAGTTAGAATCAACAGGACAGTGCCTAACAACAACGTGCCTTTGTCTGATCAAAATATAGCCAACTTGATTCTTGATCATGGCCATTAGGACAGTTTCATAGGGAAATCATTTTTTCTTCTAGATCACGGTGGTACTGTTAGGTGTCATCAAGTCAATTCCAGTTCTTAGTGATTCCATGTGACAGGGTAGAACTGCCTCATATGGTTTCCTAGACTGAAATCTAGGAGCAAATCCCCAGGTCTGTCTTCTCTGGAATGGCTGGTGGATTCAAGTGTCCAATGTTTATGTCAGTAGCTGAGCACTTAACCATTGCACTACCAGAGCTCTATGACCTTAGTATGAATCTGCAGGAAAGCAGTTTCTTCATGTAGTTTATGTTTGTTTTCCAGAAGCAGAGCTTTGCAGAAGTCCTGAAAAGGTGACTTTGTTTTTAAGTGACATCTTCTAAGTCTTCTGGTTTTGAACTGAAAAGTTGTGTTCTTCCTCACTTTTCTGAGGGCAGAGAGAGATTGACCTATTCCACATAAGTACTCATTAAGGCCTCGTGTTTCTAGAGAAAGGTAGTATCAGCAGGGGCCCTATGATCAGACTTCTGAAAGACCAAGGACTAAGATTGTTTTTCAGGTGGAGAACAGCCAAAATGCACAAATACTGTGACCAAGTTATACAGAACAGCCATGCATATGATGGGGTTCTCAGCTTCCAAAGCATGTCAGCTTCTTGAGATAAAGCAAATCACTGTCATATAACTCATTCATGGGCTTGAGCCATTGGACATGAGGCCTTTGGAATAAGTTTCATATTTTAAAAAGAAATAGGCTCTTTATAATAAAGAAATTGCCCCAAGTTTGCCAAGTAAATTTGGGGGCTGGCTAGGAATGAATGTTTGCTTTTTTGTTATTAATCATAGATTTCCTTTAGCCTAACAGCCAAAATAACCTATACATCTTATTTAAATTTTACCAGTTTTCCCATTAATTAACTTTCTCTGGTTCAAGATCCAGTCCAAAATCTCCTGTAAATCTAGTACAGCTCATCTCTCTTTGACTTTGCTGACCTGGATACTTCTGATGAGTCCTCCCCCATCATTTTGTAAATATCTTTAAGAGACTTTTTCATTGGGTTTTCCAGCTTTCTTCTTTTATAACTACAAGGCCTTCTCACAACAGTCTGTGAGCACTGGAGAAGGGTCAGTTTTCTCTTTATTAAGACATTTCCTGTATCATTACCTCTGTGTTCCCATTTCTGAGGCCCAGAAAATGAGCAACTTTTGCCAACATTCTTGCCTCTAGGGCAAGTTGAAGTCTCATCTGTTGTTGCCTGCATAAAAACATTTAAATGCATATGCTATGAAGTACTTCCTAAAACCAAAAACAAAAACAGAACACTGTCATTGATTCTGACTCATAGCAACCTAATAGACAGCGTAGAACTGCCCCGTAGGGTTTCCAAGACTATAAATCTTTACAGAAGCAGACTGCCACATCTGTCTTCAGAAGAGCCGCTGGTAGATTTGAACTGCCAACCTTTTGGTTAGCCGCTAAGTGCTTTAACCACTGTGTTACCAGGGCTTCTTGAGCACTATGTAGAGTATTCAGATTGTAAAATGCTTCAAGGAGACTCAATTCTGAGGCATAACTTCCACATAAATATTCACCATAATCAGAAAAGGGGAAAGATAAGATGTGTACCTATCATTTTAAGGGACCTAAGTTGGTGCACTGGTTAAGTGCTACATTAGCTAACCAAAAGATCTGCAGTTTGAATCTACCAGGTGCACCTTGGAAGCCCGATGGGCCAGTTCTACTCTGCCCTATAGGGTCACTATGAATCAGGATCAACCCAATAGCAGTGGGTTTGCTTTTTGTTTTGTTTATTTGTTTTTGGTTTAAGAGTCAAAAGCAGAAGATAACTCCTCATACTGCCTTCTTTGTTTAGATAAAGGTAGAGAATTATAGTTCTTGAGTTACAGATAAAGGCAAAACCACATACTAAAACTCTGAAAGTTTGAATGGTTTTGCTCAAAGACAGGAATGTTGAGGACTCTATTTGTCTATAAATGTAAAGTCTTAAAAATAAGTGTTTTCTCTGTCTTTAAGCATCATGAGGAATGAAACATCATGAGTAAGAGAAGAAATAGTTGCTTTTAATGAAAAAACAGGAAAAAAAGTCTTACATTAGAAGATACTTGGTTCATGTATGTGTATAGATTAGTTTTTAACCTCATTAAGATATATTTCATATACTAGACAATTCATCCATTTAAAGTGTACAGTTCAGCAGTTTTTAGTGTCTTCATCAAGCTTCATCAACCCTCAAAACAGTCAATTTAGGTATATTTTTATCACCTCAAAAAAAAACCTCATGCCCTTTAGCTATAACTTCCGGTGACTTCATGCTTCCCCCACATACACACCATCCCAGCCAGAGCAACCACTCTTCGGCTTTCTTCTCTGTAGAGTTCCCCGGTCTAGCTATTTCATATCAGTGAGATAATATACATAACATATGGTCTGCGGTGACTGACTTCTCTCAGCCGATTGTCAAGTTTCATCCAGGTCACAGAGCAGGTACTGGCACTTCTTTCTGCTTTATAAAGAATGACATGCTGTTGTATAGATCCATCACGTTTTGTTTATCCATTCATCTCCTGATGGACATTTGGGTTATTTCTGCATTTTGGCTGCTATGAATAATGCTGTTGTAAACATTTGTGTGTGATTTTGTATACTGGCTATATATCTAAGATCCTATGATAACTATGTTTAATTATTTGAGGAATTACAGAGTAGCTGCACCATTTTACATGCTCACTGGCAATGATGAGAGTTTCAGTTTCTTCACGTCCAGCACTTGTTAATATCAAATTTTTTATTCCAGTGGGTCAGAAGTGGTGTATCCTTGTGGTTTTGATTTGTAGTTCTCTTATGACTAGTGATGTCAAGCATCTTTTTATTGTGTATTTTTTGTCTAATCATCCTTGGAGAAATGTCTATTCAGGTCCTTTGCCAATTTTTTTAATTAGGTTGTATTTTTATTACTGAATTGTAAGAGTTCTTTATACCTTCTAAATACAAGCTTCCCTATTTTAAATAAAAACTTTAAAAGGCCACTCTCAGGTAAAATCATGGAGGAGGAAGAGGAAGCTCATTGAATCATGTATCATATTTCATGATTTGATGTATTTTCTCCCATTATTTATTGTTGTTGTTGAGTCAGAGGGGCACACAGAGTGTTATTACTCAACTAGATATCAAGCAAGCAGAAAGGTGCTTTATAAATCCAGTTATTGTGATGTTTATGTAAACTAAGAGCAAAGTCATAATGTTTTCATGTAATACATACTTGGTTCTTTAAAGAAAAAACATGACAAGCAGCAGTAGGAATTAAGGAACGCTGTGCTTGTGATCCATATGAAACACCAACATTTTGGGTTGCATATAACTAAATAAATATCTCAAACACTTTTTTCAAAATACTGTCGCAGCCAATAAAGAGAGGCATGACTTACAAAGACAAAGGAATTCAGTGTAGAAAATGTAAGAAAAAAAATCATACAGAAGCTGTTCAACCTCTTTAGACTTGCTGAGCAAGGAAAGCAGCATTGAACATGCTGTTTTTATACTGTATACACTAGCTTGGCTTAAATCCAAGATCAAAAGTGAAGACTCATTAAAGGTAAACAACTCCACGATAAACTTGGACAACCTCCCCCTCCCTGCCCCACCCCATCCCACCCCACCCTACTCCTCCAGACTGTTGCCTGAGTAGCCTTTTTAATTTTTTTATTTAAAATAGGGAAGCTTGCCATTTTTATACTGATGTCACCGGTGTTAATACTTGTTGGGACTTCAGGAAGTTTCCTTATATGTGATGCAGCGTGGGCTGGAGCTCCTGCTAAGCCAGCCCTAGATTTCTCCCGTTTATTTTGTGCATCAGTTTGTATAGCAATCTTGTTCATGTTGATCTCCAATACCATCCTCGCATCACCTTTTCTACAAGAATACTCTGAACTTTGTCAGCATGGAAAATTAAATCCATTTCACATTTTCAAGACAGTTGTCTAACATTTCCACAAATACTTGAATCAGATCTAAAAAGCCAAGTTCACTTTCTGAAGAATCTACACAGAAGACAAAACATAACCTTGTGTAATATCTATAAATCAGTTTGTTACCAGATCCTCCTATTAATAATCCTCCTTCTGGGAAATTACAAACATTTTCATCTCTCTTAGATGATGATTTGTTGTTGAGCATCTTCTCTCTATGGCAGGTAGAACTTGCAGGGCCGTGCCTCCCGTGATTGTTGAAGTTGAGGATTGCCATGATTGTGGCTATTCAGGACTAATGTGAGAGCCTCACCTTGGATCTGCCCCGGTGATCCTTTCCCATTAGCCCCTTCTTGCACACGGGAGCACTCCCAAGCCACTGGGGGCAGGGGTGGTATTTTTCTCCCATTTTTTGGGTTTATCTTTTCACTTTCTTGATAGAATGCCTTGAGCGCAAAGTTTTAAATTTTGATGAAATTAGTTATCTGTTTTTTTTCTTTTGTTGCTTATTCTTTTAATGTCATATCTAAGAATCATGTGCCCACTCAGAGGTCATAGGGAGTTACTCATTCTTCCTTCTAAGAATTGTATAGTTTTAGCTTTTTACATTTAGATCTTTGAACCATTTGAAGTTATTGTCTGTATGTGGTGGGAGGTGAGGGCCCAGCTTCTTTTTTTTTTTTGCATGTGGAGTTTCTCTGAATAGGTTCCAGCATTTTTTGAAAAGACTATTTTTCGCATTGGATGTTGTGGGCACCATTGTCGTGCATCAATCAAATGTCAGGATGTGAGTTTGTTTCTGTATTCTCAGGCCTATTCCATTGACCTGTATGTCTGTTTTTGTGCCAGTACCACTCTGAGTTGATCAAAATTATTTTGTAGTAAGTTTTCAAATTGGGAAGTGTGAGTTCTATCTAGGTCTTTTCAAAATTGTTTTGAGTATTCTGGATTCCTTGAAATTCCGTGTGAATTTTAGAGTCAGCTTGTCAATCTGTAAATAAATAAGCCGAGGTTCTTATGGAGATTGCACTGCATCTGTAATTCAGTTTGGAGAGTAGTGTCTTTTTAAAAATACTGTCTTTCCACTCATGGTAACTTTTTTTTTCTTTAATATTGTATTGTAGCTAAAAGTTTGCAGTCCAAGTCAACTTGTCATGCAGAAAGAGTTATTGCTGTGTAACTCTATTCCCCCATCCTGTGACAGCACACTCCTTTGCAGTCTGCAGTTCCTGTGTCCACTCATCCAGCTCCTGTCCTGCTCTGCCCTTTCATCTCACCTCTGGACAGGAGCTGCCCAGTTGGCCTCACGCATCTGCTTAACCCGAGAAGCACATTCTTCACCAGTATCATTTTCTATCTCATAGACCAGTTCAATGTTTGTCTGAAGAGCAAGCTTGGGAAATTGTTTCAGTTCTGAGCTAACAGAGAATCTGGGGGTTATGCCTTCCAGGGCCTCTCCAGTCTGTTGAACCATGAAGCCTGCACACTGATTTTCCTGACACTACATCCGGAACACTATGTTGTACTCTCTGTCAGGACAGTTATTGGTGGTAGGTGGGAGCCATCTAGTTCTTCTGGTTGTGTGTTGATGTAGTCTCTGAATTATGTGGCCTTTTCTGTCTCTTGGGCTCATATTTTCATTCTGTTTCTGATGCCTTTGCTTGTCCTCTGCTCCAGGTGTGCTGAGACCAGTTGACACTACCTATATAACTGCTTGCTAACTTCTAATACCCCAGAGGCAAACCACCACGGTGGGATGCAGAACATTTTCTTTAAAAACTTGTTATGTCAACTGACCTAGATATCCCCTAAAACATAGAATATGTTAACATAGCTTTTTGACATTCTCATCCAACAACCAGGTACCTTTCTGTATATATGATGTCTACTGAAGTCAGATTATTCCAGAGCATCTCCCAAAGGCACTTGCAGTGTAGATTGGTGGTATCAATATGGTTATGCATTTGATCACTGCCTTGTAAACATTGGTGTACTGTATCTGTTAATGCCAATGAAAGACAGACCTGTTCAAAATAGCAGCTTTCAAAGTTTTTTTTTGTTTCTGTTTATTTGTTTGTTTGCTTGCCAAAACACTTAACAGATGTAATTTACATTGTAACCTACCAAAAACCAAAACCAAAGTCGCATCTGACTTGTAGTGACCCTACACATATTCCAGAAACAAGAGTTAGCCGTACTATACATGATAAACTCCAATATTTTCCATTATATACTAATCTGTTTCATAATTTTCAATACTAGTTGTTACCTGCAAAATTGATTTTCCAGCTCACCAATGAGTCATGGTCTGTAGTTGGAAAAACACTAAATCAAACCATGTACTCTTTTTTGCCAGTATATCGTTATCTTGTCTAATACAGAATCTAGCCTGCTTGCAAATCCATTTGCAAGTGTTTAGGGAAACTATTGTAATATGAGAGAATCTAGGCTGAAAGTACTGTGAATAGAAGAAAGTCTAAATCTTGATGAGGAAGGCTGAACAACCCCACCTTTCCATTTCTATGTCTTTCAACAGGTAAAGAAACCTTGAGAGGGAGCCAGGGAAAACACTAGACATTCTACGACCTTGTGTCGTGGGGAAGGTCAGGGACCCCTGTCTGTCCATACTCTAGTTCCTCTGGGTACCTGCTCTTACATTAGAAAGTAAATTGTATAACTTGCATATTCTCAGGAAGACAGGAAGCATGGAATAAGCAAGCCATCAGAGCTCTTAGGGAGAGGGTTCTTCCTTCCTTACTGCTTCTCAGTTCCAACATATTACACACACATACATGCATATGCACTTGCACAGAGCCCTTCCACTAGGCCTCTTCTCTGTCAGGAACAGGGAGAGGAGGTACTCTTATTGCTGACAGCCTTCTCTCTGCCCAGATGAGTGGGAGATGGCAGCCAAGGTGGATATTCTCCTTTCCAGGAGGTCACCAAGCATCACATTCCAGCATGTCGTCATGAAGCACATCCCATCTGGGCTCATGACAGTTCAGTTGCTTGCTGAGTGTCAGTACCGAGGAGCATAACTGTTACCACCACTTTAGATACCATACAGACCTCTTAAAATGCTTGTTGGCCCATCTCTGGCTGTATGGACCAAGTGTACTCTGGCACCCCAGGATAGCTCCAACAAAATGCTCACGTTCTCTATAGCATTCTCTTTGCCCCTTTCACCCACTCCCAAGCTCACCATTAATCAAACTCATAGGATTTTGAAATTCACAAGCTATTTCTAGAATTCTGGAGTCTGGAGTTGTTGCTCTATTAACAGCGTTTCTATCGTGGTCAACTAAGAGCTGCCTGTGGTACAGTCACACTGAGAAGCCACCAATAAGCTACACATTTACTGCTGAGACTTGAAGCTGTAACTGCATGACACTTTTAGTCATGGAAAAGGAATCAAATGACTTTGTTAGAGTTTTTCCTGTAAAATACCTCTTCTGGAAAATCAGAGGAAGTTCCTCTCTTTTCCTGTGACCACGTATGTCCAGAGCTATTAGGGAAATGTGAAAGTGTATCCCCTAGATACACAGAGAATCATTTTCTTCCAGAGGTTTAGAGACAAGGTGGGCATCAGAAATGTGGGAACTTCACATATCTAATCTTATTCTCCCATCCTGTATTACAGCTTATCCAGACAGGAAAAGGGGAAGCCATCCGAATCAGGTCGATCCTACGCTCCCTGGTCCCCACAGAAGACTTGGTTGGGATCATTAGCATCCCCTTGAAGCTGCCCTCACTGAACAAAGGTAACTGTGCAGCTCCAGGCTCTCTAAACATAGACTACTCTCCAAACTCTTACTTTCAGGGCAATCTACACAGCAGATATGTCTTTCTTGTTTTCTTGTGTTGAGAATTATCCTCTTCTCCTACCTCCAGGCAGTTGCTCTCTCTCTGCTGTCTGATGTCAAAACTACTGAACCCTGTGCCCCACAAGTGTAGGCATTACAGTCCTCACAGCTCACTGAACACTCGAACCCTCTGGAAAGAGGCTGATGGAATGGGATAGATAGAAACCTCTTGCCATGGCCTTCTTTTTCCTTTGCTTCCATGACCCCAGGGCTGTGTAGCTAGCTGGGGCAACAGACAGATAGGACTGACCCAGGCTTCCTTTTGCACCTCACAGCCAAAAACTATAAGAGCTATTTCCCCAGTGGCGCATGTGACAACTGCTATCAATCAGTGTTACCTTTGCAAAACTCACACTCTCCATAAAGCATTCCTTTTTTTTTTTTTTTCCTCTTTGAGGCACTTCATCTGCTATCCAGGCAGATGCAGTAATTCGAAGGATTTCATGGCTCTGATTGTCACTGTGTTCCCAAACTGCTGTTGCATGGAACCTTTTTGTAGGAGATACTAACATTAATAGATATTAATAGAGATATCTATCTATAGGGGGTTTGGAATCAAGCACATTAAGATTACCTGGACTCTGAGAATACTTAAATAAGTATTGAAATCAGTGTTTTCCAGATTTTTTCACCATAGAACACTTCTTAATACCCTGCAAAAACAAGGTTCCTCTGAACAACAAAAGTATGTGAGAGATTAATTCAGCCTCAGAATTCAGATCTGGCTCCCCCTAGTGCTCAGGAGAGGAGATGCAAACAACTTCCAATCTCCTAGATCCCCTCTCTCGCTCTGCCTGCACTAGGGACGGAATAGTGAATAGAGTGAGGCTCAAGGCTCATGTGGCTCTCAGAGTGTATTTTGAACTTCTACGCTTTTGCAGTGTAGTATGTGTAGTATGCTCTGGCTGTAGTAGATAAAGGAGCCCTGGTGGAGAGGTGGTGAAGAACTCAGGCTGCTAACCAAAACGTCAGCAGTTAGAATCTACTAGCTGCTTTCTGGAAACCCTATGGAGAGGTTGTACTCTGTCCTGTAGGATTATTGTAAGTCACCATCAACTTAACAGCACATGGCAGCAACAACAAACTATGTGAAAATAAATTTCTGTTTGGAGCCCTCATGACACATAATCCGGCATTTGACAGCTAATCAAAAAGTTTGCAGGTTGAATCTACAGCTGCTCCTTGAAAACCCTATAAGGGCAGTTTTACTCTGTCCTATATATTGTTATAGGCTGTGACAGTCTAAGGCAATGGGAGGTTTGGGGGTTGTTTTGTAATAAATAATTATTATAGGGTCTCTGTTTTCCTGCTTTTATAACAAAATTGAAGGAGGAGGAAGAAAAACAAAATGAGGAGGAGAGGGAAGAAGAACAAGAGTAGCAGCAGCAAAGAGGACAGTGTTTTTGTCCTTCTAATTATCTCATGAAACTTTGTCTTTGCTCTCCATCCCAAATAGTTTTTATTTTCTTCATGGCATTCCCCACTTTCTCTTTGAACCTCTGGCTTAAAATAAGGTTGTAATTATTGGATGATCTGATTTAAATTTCATGAAAGTCAGATCATAGTTTTTAAATAATGACAGAATACTTCTTTAGTTACTTTACTATTTGTAGTGGTTATAGACACAACCCATTTTTGAATTTCATCTGCCATATTAACATTTCTTCCCATACTTTTTTGTCATCAACAAAACAGTAAAAGCCCTGATTCGTAGCTTTTGACAATTTCTAGGGTATAAATGCTTCCACCACAGCATGTCTCAAGTTCCCAACGTGATATCATTGAATATGGAGTTGACAAGAGGTGTACACATAGCTTGCCATTATATCATATTTATAACATACTCATACAACAGATATAAATAACCCAAAGTAAATTAATTAGAAAGGGATGCATTTTCACTGTTAATCACCTTTTAAAACAGTATTTAATTGCAAGCTTTAATTTTTAATAATGGATATGTTTAATAATGGGCTTAAAAAATTCCTGGAATTTTAAAGTTTGACTCTGCCACACTGGTATATACTGGGCACAGTATACCATTGTATTATTTGCAGATACCCTTGTGGCTTATTTGGAGAATAAACTGTAGACTGACAGGTTCTTTGTTGCCATTTGATACTGTAGAGATAGGAAAGGGGATGTGACATTTTCTCTGTCTTTCAGATGGGTCGGTCAGTGAGCCAGACATGGCGGCCAACTTCTGCCCTGACCACAAGGCACCAATGGTGCTGTTCTTGGACCGCGTCTATGGTATTAAGGACCAAACTTTTCTGCTCCACTTGCTAGAAGTTGGATTTTTACCCGACTTAAGAGCCTCTGCATCTCTAGACACAGTAAGTCACTAAAATAGGGAAAAGTATTTTCCCCATCTTTGTAAAATTAGTAACGTGATTAGATTTAGATAGTTCTGCTGTGACACACTTGGGGTCACAGGAGTTGGAATTCACAGCAGCTATTCTTTCTATCTACCTATTATCATATGTGTCCTGCTTTAAAGGGTAAATAAACAGTGACTCCAAGAGATGGAAGAACTTTATTTATTGGGCCGTAGACTCTGATGTAGGTAAATTTGACTTCAAATAGTCTATTTTCCTCACCTGCACAGTTTCTCATCCATTGCCTCTTCGGCCAGATAATTCGTTGTTGTGGGGAGGTGTTCTATACATTGTAGAATGCTACCAGTAGCATTTCTCCCATATCCTGAGTTGTGACAGCTAACTCCAGTTATTGCCAGATGTCTCCTGGGACTAAAAATCAGCCTCTGGTAAGAACCACCGCTCTGTTGTTTGTGGAACAGGCTTGCCAACAGCATAACAGGATGAAAATACTCTTGCACTCTTTAAGTTTTACATACTGATCGTCAGAAAGGGAAACTCTGAAATCAGAGCCATAACAAAGTTCAGTACCCAAGAGGCAAAGGGCAAATGTAAGGCAACAATGAGGCAGAGTAATCTAGCATCAAAAGACATCAAGATACGAGGCCACGGAAGTCAAAAAGCATAGATAGGTGCCAGAGTGTCCAAATTAGGATTAAGCAGTGAGACAGTGTGCCAGGAGACCCAGGTCTAAGGAGAAAAGACAAACTAGTTCAGATGAAGTCTAACAACACCCTGCCATTTTAAGTTTTTTTTTGTTTTTTTTTTTAAAGAGCCAGAGGCATGTCCTCTTGGTTAATTAAAAGCCTTTTCAAAAACTTTTGAAACCAACTAGTGTCCAACAGAAGGAGAAGCCTAAGCCTATGATGGGAGGTCAGTTGGCCAATACCTTACCTAGGATGGATTATGTTCAAACATGTTACTCAGAAATGGAAAGCACTAGAAGCCCCAACCTAAATGGGAATGCCATTCTAGGAGGATAAAAAATGATATGAACGTGAAGATGTTAAGAGCATATAATGCTTTTGTATCATTAAAACAATGCTTCCATAGCTACTTTTGTTTTTAGCTTATCTATGTTTTCTAGAAACTCCATGTTTAAAAAAAAAAGTAACCGTTTAATTGTGAGACTCCAAGATTCCTGATCAACACATTTCATTTTTTAATAGATCAAATAAATAACAAATGCTATTCTAGGATCTGGTGTTCAAATCAGATTCTTGTCCGTGATGTACCATCTGCCAAAAAAAAAAAAAAAAGTTCTGTATTCATCAGTCTGGCAAAGAGTCATTCATCCTTTCTCTTTTCAAAACTTTTAAGTCACATCCACCTGTGAGCAGCTGATATTCGACAAAAGCCTAGTATTTGTTAATTGAGAAAAGACAATCTCTTTAACAAGTGATATTGTCATAACTAGATATTCTTCTGCCAAAAAATGAAAGAAGACCTATACCTCACACCATGCACAAAAATTGATTCAGAAATGTATCAAACAACCTAGATATCAAGTCTAAAACTGTAAAGATCACGGAAGAAAAAATAGGGACAGCAGTAGGAGTCATAGTACATGGCATAGACAGTGCAAAATATAACTAATGGTGCACAAGCACCAGAAGATAAAAAGGTAACTGGGAGCTCCTAAAACTCAAACACTTATGCTCATCCAAAGACTTCATCAAAAGAGTAAAATGACAGTCTACACACTGGGGAAAAAATTGTGGCTATGAACAACCCAATCAGCATCTAAACTCTAAAATACACTGAAAAACCTCAATAACAAAAAGACAACCCAATTAAAAAATGGGCAAAAGATAGAAACCAGCACTTCACCAAAGGAGACATTCAGTGGCTAACAGATATGTGAGGGGACACTCATAATCATTAGCCATTAGAGAATTGCAAATCAAAACTGCAGTGAGATACCATCTTACTCAACAAGGCTGGCATTAATCCAAAAAATACAAAATAATAAATGTTGGAGAGGTTGTGGAGAGACTAGAGCACTTATATACACTGCTAATGGAAATGTAAAATGGTACAACCACTGTGGAAATCAATTTGGTGCTTCCTTAAGAATCTAGAAATAGAAATAATATATGACCCAGCAATCCCACTGCTTGGAATATATCCTGGAGAAATAAGGGCTGTCTCATGAACAGATATGTGCACACCAATGTTCATTGCAGCACCATGCACAATAGCAAAAATACAGAATAAACCTTGGTACCAATCAACAGATGAGTGAGTAAACAGATTATGGTATATTTACAGAGTGGAATACTATGCAATGATAAAGAACAATAAGGAATCTGCAAAACATCTCATAACGTGGATGAATCTGGAATGCGTTATCCTGAACTAAATTAATCAGTCACAAAAGGGCAAATATTGTATGAAACCACCATTATAAGAACTCAAGAAAAAGTTTAAACACAGACGAAAGTGTTCTTTCATGGATACCTGCACGGGGAGGGAGGGAGAGAGATATTCATTAACAAGATATAATAGACAAGAATTATTTTTGGTGAAGGGAAGAGCAACATACAATGCAGGAAAGTCAGTACAACTGGACTAAACAAAAAATGTTTCCTGAATACAACCAAGGACTTCAAGAGACAAGAGTAACCAGTGCAGGGTTCTGGGATCCATGGTTTCAGGGAGCATCTAGTTTAATTGGCATAACAGACTAAGAAAATGTTCTGCATCCCACTTTGGTGAGTGGCATCTGGGGAATTAACAGCTAGCAAGCAGCCACCTATGAAGTATCAGTTGGTCCCAACTCACCTGGAGCAAAGGAGAATGAAGAGGACCAAAGACATAAGGAAAATATGTGCCCAAGAAACAGAAAGGGCCGTGTAAACCAGAAACTACATTCGCCTGAGACCAGAAGAACAAATGGCTGCCCTGACGGAAAACACAGAGTCCCTGCTGAAGCAGGAGAAAAGTGGAGTGCAGAACTCAAGCTCTAGGAAAAACACCAGACTTCATGGTTTGACCGACTGGCGGGTTCCCAGAGGACATGGCTCCCAGACTGCTAGGCCCAGAACTAACCCACTCCCAAGGCCAACTCTTCAGACAAAGATTGGGCTGGACTACAAGACATAAAATGATGCTGGTAGAGAGTGTGCTGTGCAGCTGACTAAATGGGCAGTTCCTGTCCGGAGGGAAAAGGAAAAGGCAGAGGGGGACAGGAGCTGGCTGAATAGACACAGGAAATACAAGGTGAAGAAGAGGAGGATGTATCATACTGTGAAGAGACCAACTAGGGTCTAAGTTCTTGGATGAAACACTGGCTTGAATTCTAAACTGTAACTTAAAGCACAATTTAAAAAAAAAAATGGCTAAAAAACAAACTTAAATCACTGGAATCAAATCTCTTCTTCCTTTTAACAACTCTCCATTAAAATGGTGATTGTAAAGGATTAACTGTTTATTTCAGCATGACCCCTGGAGCTCTAGAAGACCAAATTCTGTGCATTAATAGAAGCACCCAGAAAATGTGTATCGTTCAAAGAAAACAATTTGTCAAATCATAAGTTACAGAAAACGTATTATAGATACGGTAATAGCTGTGACAACCACAGGAAATAATGATAGCATTTAATCCCTGTGGATCTTGAGATTTCTATTGAGGTCCTACATTTTTCAAAGATGATAGTTAAGCATACTTTGGCTGTATTTAATGTCACTAAATGGGTCTTCATTGAATTCAGCCTGTCTAAATAAACAAAAAAGAATACTGTGGAGGAGAATTTTAAAAAGTTTTAAGATAGTCATAGGTTTCTGGTCCTTTTACACCTTTCCCAGCCAGAGTTTGGTTCTCTTTGGAGATGTCTGCCTTCACATTATTTATCAGATTGAAGACTGCTCATCATATTCATAGATTAGCTGATGGAGGTCAGAGCTCCCCTTTATCTTTGTATAAAGCTGTCACAAATTCAGTGAGTTTGAGTGATTATTTGGCCTACAGCCGTTACGAATTACTGAATCTTAAAATAAGAAGAGGACACCTTAGTCCGTAAGGTAAGAAAAGAGAGAAAACAGCATAATATGTTGTAGCGTGACAGCTGGATTTTGAAAACATCAAAGATGTTGTTAGGTGGTCACCAGTCCAGAACTCTTCTTTGAAGGGCGTAGGTGTTTTTAGGGTCATTTGAAATGAATTAGGACCAGCCAGCCAGCCCATGTTTTCCTTCTGGTTATTGGGTTGTTTTGTTTTTTATTTTTAATTTTTATTTTAACCTGAGACTTTGTTGTTCATCTAAAATGCAGAAGAGAACTGGAACTGCTGACAACGTGAAAAGTTGCCCCCTCTGATGTTTTCAATGCTGTGAAATGTGGGTACATGAAGGTCCCCTGGCATGTTCCCTGGAAACTCAGTGCACAGAGTCAGCTTTGCTACGTCTTTCCAAGGGAGACTAACTACTGTCCCAATCCCCTTTTCTCAGGTGTCCCTGAGCACTACGGAGGCTGCACTTGCGTTGAATAGGTACATATGTTCTGCGGTGCTCCCACTCCTCACGAGATGTGCTCCTCTGTTCGCCGGGACAGAACACTATACATCTTTGATTGACTCTACACTACAGACAATATATAGACTTTCCAAGGGACGCTCCCTCACCAAAGCACAGAGGGACACCATAGAAGAATGTTTGCTTGCCATTTGCAAGTAAGTCCTGCCGTGTTTCTTTGTGTGCATGTAACTGTATAGTCTAAAACCTGGTGAATCTACCCTGGGGAAGCTTCCAGGACTTTGCTGTATACCATTCCACTACTCAGCTCTTCTCTTAGGATGTGTTGAGTCTCTGTATTTTACTACTGGGCTCTCGCTGGGTAATCAACTCCCGCTGTTGGAATGAGGAGAAAGGAGGTCACAGGCTACGCTTGAGCACTTACTCTCAGGCTTGAAGTATTCTGGTTAAGAACCAATGTTTTAGTTCCCTAGAGAGAGCCAATAGCAGACTTTTCTCCCTTCTGATGAGTACCTCTTTACACAGAGACCAGATCCTAAGAACATGAGCCAAAGCCTCACACCTCCAGCCTGTCACAGTAGTGAGTAGAGGACAATAATTTCCATCACTGTAGACTGAGATCAGAGCCCATTGAGGGAAAAGGGTAAGATCATCCCAAGAGTCTGAGTCCTCAAGAAACTAGGTCTGGCTGAGTCAAAGGAAAAAGGATCTTCCAATAGCTGATGGGAGTGGCACAGATCTGGATCATGACCTTTTTTAAACCAGTGGTTTCCCATCCCAGATACATATTAGAATAACGTGGGGAACTACAAAAACATTTCAGTACCTAGGCCGTACACAGACCACACGGTCAAAATCTTTAGAGGTAAGACCGAGGTCTGAGTTGCTTTGAAACTTCCTAAGTGATTCTAATGTGTGATTATGGTTTGGGAAGCATGCTTCAGGTCATTCTTGGTAGAAGATCCACAGGTTTACCCGTAGAGCACAGCTGGATTTGGGCCTTATTCATGTTGAATGAGTTGGGTTTCTTAATCCTGCAAGAGGTGATTACACATCCAGAAGCTGCACTACTTAGAAGGCAGCTCTTCAGGCCTTCTCAGTCATTAAGCTTAAATCCAGTCTCACACTTACACTTCAAACACAGCATTGGTCCTACATTTAAAATGCTTTATTAAAATTAATTTGTATTAATGTCTTTATTTGTAAGACCTGTAAGTGTCATCTCCTTTAGGGGACAAGCCATGTCCAAAGAAAGACAGTTTCATTTCAACATACTATTTGGGGATCAGGGAAGGAGAATGGAGAGTGGGAGAAGTTCCACGCCCTGGCCACAAAAACAGTATTCTCCTTAAGACACCCTAACAAAATCAAAACCTATACTCTGACATTACTTCATCCATTCAAGAATTATAAAAAATGGCAGAGAATTAAGCTAATTAGAACATTTCAAGTATCAGACAGAGACAAGGCTTAGTAACAGATAGATTAACCAGTAAGCATAGTATGTACCAGCTTACAGTAAGCAAATAATTCATGGCCATGCATACCTTGCTTATTTGGGAATCTGTCCCTATTTGGTAAACACCCTTACTGTCTGCTAGGAAATAACAGGGCACCTAGGGTTTCCTCTTTGCCACGGTGGAAGGAACAATAATGGTTCTGTTCCTTGTTTATGTGGGCTTCTATTTTCCTTCTCAGTGGTAGCAAAGGGAAAATATAATGATTTTTCACAAAAATAATCCTTTGTATCAGAATCAGTTCTGTAATTGGCTGGTCACTGTGTTAATAGCATCTGCCGATCTTGTTCTACCTTTTGTTAAACTGGAGCTCAGACTGTGTCTTAGGAATCAGATCAGTCAGTGAGTCCTGTCTCCCAGGGTAAGCGATTTCCTAGTAATGAAACCATGTTGGTGAAACAGATCTTAGCTGCAAAGATTCTTAAAGAAATCAGACCATGCAAAAATTAGAATTTTACATCACGCCAAGATATCACTTACAGCCCTACTTCTATAATATGGGGACTTCTCCCACCCCTCTTCTTGGAAATATGAACTCTAGATACAGGATACGTATCCATACTTGGCTGGATTTCTTTTTATTTGCTTATTTTTGACAAGTTGGAATTTAATACAATTAGAGGTTTGTTTTACTCCTGATTTTATTCTTGTTAAGCACTCTTAGGTGATATTATTAATTAGCTACACAATGATGTGAGAATTGAGTAATTTTACATTCAGAGACACAGTTACTTACTTGCTATATGTTTTGGCCAACAGTTTTCATCTTAGGACTTTTTATCACAAGGCTAGCTTGGAGAAAACAAAAAAGAAAAAGTTGTAAAATGGACAAGTTTGGGGTTTTTTAAATCCCTATTGGAGTCCATCTTCCTTGTATATACCTCTAAGTCTTCCTCTCGGCATCATGGCATTTAACATCACGATTGTTAGCTTTGCCTCCATGGCACTTTAGGTTGTCTGCAGAGAGGACTCGGGGTTCATGATCTCAACTTATATACCAAACTATGGTTATGTGTGTGTGCTTTTCTGCAGAGTCCATAGGTTGCATTAGACTTTTTTTAAAGTTTTGGGAACCTAAAAAAAAGAAGAGTAAGTCAATATAGTTTAGATCTCCTCTCTCTGTCTCCACGTTTACTTTCTAAGGATTACCTAAATTTCAAGGCCCTGAAGGAAACCCTGGTGGTGTAGTGGTGAAGCGCTGTAACTGCTAACTGAGAAAAGTCAGCAGTTCAAGTCCACCAGGTGTTCCTTGGAGACTCTATGGGGCAGTTCTGCCCTGTCCTGCAGAGTCACTATGAGTCAAAATTGACTTGACGGCAATGGGTTTGGGCTTTTTTGTTTTGTTGGTTTGAATTTAATACAAAGAAATGGTTCCCATAGTAAGAATTTCATAGACCAAATTGTAACCCAGAAAACCCAAACAAACCCCACTGCCGTTGACTTGATTCCAACTTATAGAGACCCTATAGGACAGTGTAGAACTGCCCCATAGGGTTTCCAGGAATGCCTGGTGGATTTGAACTGGCAACCTTTTCATTAGCAGCCCTAGCTCTTAACCACTAAGCCACCAACATTTCCTTGTAACCCAGAGTGCCTAAAAATTCCCTTCAATCACACCACTAGATGGCTTCAGATTCCACCTATGCTTTCTCCCTTTGTAAAGTTCAAGGAGATGCTTGATATTTCTTTATATTCTTAGCACAAAATCAGGGACAATGTTTTGAGCGTGCATGAAATATGGACCATCTTATCTCTCGATAACTAGAATTTAACCTTAGATACTCGTTTATCAGCGCAGTCCCTCTTTCTGTACTTTAACTGTGCTCAGTTTTTTAGGTGTTTTACCACCAGTCATGGTTTATCCAGGATGTGGTGTTTGGGGAGCTAATTGTCTGAAGTCTAACTCTAGTACATGGCTATGACTGAGTCTGTCTGTCCCTCTCTCAGTCACTGTCTTTCTCTTACAATTTATTTCTCTCATTCTGTGCTGCAGTCACTTGAGGCCTTCCATGTTACAGCAGCTTCTGCGACGTCTTGTTTTTGATGTGCCGCTCCTTAACGAGTACTGCAAAATGCCTCTCAAGGTAAACATCTCTACCGATACAGAGATACAGTCAAGGTCACGGGAAACGTGCCTTGTGAAACATAATGCCTTCACAATTCAGGGGTAAAATACACATTTAAATGAGTTTTATTCCTTTACGTTAACAGTAAGAAACCAAAACCAACCCATTGCCATCAAGTCTGTTCCAACTCATAATAACCCTCTGGGACAGGGTAAAACTGCCTTATAGGGCTTTCAAGGAGTGGCTGGTGGATTTGAGCTGCCTACCTCTTGGTTAGCTGTCAAGCTCTTTAACTGCTGCATCACCAGGGCTCCAGCTAGCAAAATATTGCTCACAAAATCAAATCCATTTCTGAATGCCCAAGTTGAAGAAAGCAGATTTGCTAGATCATTAACTGGTCCAATTTTCTTTAACTGCTTTCCACTGACTAGTTATTTCGCTGAGGTTAGGAGAATTTTGAGTCCTCCTGCTCTAATTAGGTTTCTCAGAGTATTTCTAATTTCAAAGAACTTTGAAGGCCCTGTGTTTTTTTCACTTAACTGCAGAAATTAAAATGTCCCTTTTCTATTCCATACTGTTTTGTGCATTTTTGGTAAAAGGCACTCATTTTTGTGTGTTTGTTTTCTACTTTTTTTTTCTTTTTAATGTAAAGGTTACAGAACCCTTTATTTGTTGGCTCGTTCCTGATTTTCTCATAAATAACAAACATTTCGTCAGTGAAACTGGAAGTATCTGGGCCTGGATGGAAGGGCACCAGGATCAGCCACCACCCAGGAGGTCAATGTTCTTTATCTTCTACTCCTGAGGCACCTGTCATATTAGTATACACAATATTATCAGCAATGCCAGCCACACCTGAAAATTCCATCTAGTGATTTTGACAGAACTTTCCCTTCTTTTCATAAATAGTCCAAACAAGCATTTTAAGAGTTACCGGAATTCCCAGAGGCCTTTAGTTCAGTCCCCAGTCTCTATGCCAAGCATAAGACTAGCTTGCTTAATCTCAGTGATTCCACAGCCCTCCCAGGGTCATTCTTTGCTCTAACAGTCCATTTTTAATCTCAAAAAGTGTGTATTATGCAGTTTACCTGGGCATTGCTTTCTCTGAGGCCCTGTGCTATCAACTGAATGCTGGCTCCCAAAGAGGCATCACTGATGCCAATACTTAATCAGTCAGCTTGCTTTTTACGTCTTAGATCAGTGTGATTTTTCTAAGAGGATCCTTGTGGATCCTACCTGCTGGAATAAGAAAATTAGCGGTGTCTGTCTGCCCTCTGCTGGCCAAATGTGGCAGTGCTGCATAACATGTATAACAAGGCATCAGACCTCTCAAGTGAGAGGAAGCAAGCTGCAGGCAATAGTTATTGTAGAGAAGTATCTTCGGACCCATAGCTTGCTGACCATGATTCCCTCCCTGATAACAACAACCTGACCCAATCCGTTGCTGTTAAGTCAGTTCTGACGCATAGCAACTCTACAGGGCAGAGCAGAACAGCCCCATCGATTTCTCAGGCTGTAATTCTTTTTATGGAAGCTGACTGCCGCATCCTTCTCCCGCTGAGTGGCTGGTGGATTGATTGGAACCATCCTTTGGTCAACAGCCAAGTGCTTTCACCACTGCACCTCCCGAAAAGCTGTAACTGTATCCCATTGCCATCAAGTTAGGAATCACAGTGACCCTATAGGGCAGAGTAAAACTGCCACATAGAGTTTCCAGGGGGTGCCTGGTGGATTAGAACTGCTGACCTGGTCAGCGGCTGAACTCTTCGCCACGGCACTGCCAAGGTTTCCATGCCTCTGGACCTTCTTCCCACATCAGCAGCACCCAGAGTTACAAGCAGATACCTAGAAGTGCTTCCCACCCATGACTGCCTCTAAAAGCACACGGTGATATGCTCCAGGGTAGCATTTCTCCATGTGAAGTAGAGAGCAGTCCCAAACATGTTCCAGCAGCTGCTAGGGACATATCAGGAAGTGTGCAAGAACTAATCTGGCCAATTCGGCCCAGGTTACAGTGCCTTCAGCCTGAACGTGCAACAGGTTCCAGTAGTGTTTGAGAGTTTCTTAGTAGACAACGCAGTTGTATCAAATGTTTGCCTCATTCTCATGATCTCTGCTTACTCTTTTATTCCCTCCTGCATGTCTTGGATGCCTTTGGACTTTCTCCATCCCACCCCACTGGCACATTCCTGTTCTGAACTTCCCAGCTTCTGACGAATCACTATGAACAGTGCTGGAAATATTACTGCCTGCCTTCAGGGTGGGGGAGCTACGGTCTTGCTGTGGAGGAAGAATTGCACTTAACAGAGAAGCTTTTCTGGGGGATTTTTGACTCCCTCTCCCATAAGGTAATGAGTGCTTTCTAAACAAAGAGGGACGACCTCTTGTGACCTAAGCACCGACAGATAATACATAGAGAACACTAACTCAGCCTTGACTTCATAATAATTGTACTAAGTACTTACAAATAGTTTAAGCTACTCTTTCGTCCAACTCTCTGAAATAAGAAATACTGTATCCTTTTAGATGTGAGGAAAAGTCTCAGAACAGTGGAATAACTTGTCAAATTCACTAAGCTAATGAGTGGGAGAGCTGTGTAAGAACAGATTACAAAAACATTGCTTATTTCAGCCTTGATGACCTAATTCCCCCATTCCTTTCCCTCTGACTTGGTGTGGCCCATGTTACCAAAAACCAAACCCAACCCATTACCATTTAGTCTCACCAGTAGAAAACCTGTAGCACAGAGTAGAACTGTCCTGGTAGAGTTTCCAGGAAGTAGCTGGCGGATCCAAACTGTTGGCCTTTGGGTTAGCAGATAAGTGTGTAACCACTGCTCAGCTGGGTTCCAGTTAGCCAGGCTCTGTTGGGCTCAAGCTGAGAAGAAAAAGTCCAGGTATGTCCTCTGGTGTGAGAGGTACAGCAGGCTGGGAGGTGTTCTGGCAGAGATGCTTCCCAGCCAGTTGTTTGCTGTGGAAGGGCTGCTAACTCCCAAGCCTTTCTGAAGAGTTGCATCAAAATATGGTCTGATTTCAATACAGCCCCAACTCAGATTCCTCTCTGTTTCTGTTAATCCACTTTTTATAGATTCATGAGATCACTAGCTTTAAAGGTAGGAAGTGAGTAGGATTGGTTTTTCTTAGAAAGGTCTAAAGCAAGTCCCCACGCACTTTTCTTTACCACTGAATTCTTTTGATCTAGTGTAAGTGAATCTAAAGCTTCGCCTAAACTCACGTTAAAAAAAAAAAAAAAGCCTAATGCTGTTGAGTTGACTTTAACACTATAGGACAGAGTAGAATGTCCCATAGGGTTTCCAAGGAGCGGAAGGTGGATTCAAACTACCAACCTTTTAGTTAACAGCCATAGCTCTTAGCCACTGTGCCACCAGGGCTCCGAGCACATGGGTTGTTGTTGTCATTATTAAGTGCCATGGTGTAGATTCGGACTCATAGCAATCCTATAGGACAGAGTAGAACATTCCCATAGAGTTTCCAAGTGGACATGGTGGATGTGAACCGCCAGCCACTTGGTTAGCAGACATAGCACTTCACTACTACACCAGAACTGACTAAAATTCATTCCTGGCTGCTGAGCTTGACAAAGCTTCTGACTGTCCGAACTGTAAACTGAGTCAGTTTCTAGAACTCCCTGTGGCAGACATGTTTATAGACTTTTCCAGTCTAGGAAGAACCACGTCAACTCTTTAATTGTCTTGAAATTAATAATTTGAGTGATATTAATTTAGCATTAATGTAAGGTTTTTCAGCTTAAAGCAAATGAGGACCTGAAAGTTCTACTCATTGCCATTTCATCCTCCAATTATACCTTAGTTTCTGCTGGAAAGTATCATGTTCTGTCACAGTTAACATGAACAAATGCGTGCATTTGATTTTTAATTTCAGCTAAATTGTAAGGGTTCTGAATGGTGACTGCCATCGTGGGTGCTCCATTAACATAGTCTTTGCTTTCCCCACAGAAGTACGACCCAGACCTTTTCCGAATGGCCTTGCCTTGTCTCAGTGCTATAGCTGGGGCCTTGCCACCTGATTACTTAGATACCAGAATCACAGCCACGTTGGAGAAACAGGTTTCAGTGGATGCAGAGGGGAATTTTGACCCTAAACCTATCAACACCATGAAGTGAGTCTGGGATCATCTCCAAGGTGGTCCTGTCTGTTACCCAGCAACCAGTCTTTTCTCCCACAGGAAGTTGCATTAGATCATGCTTCTTACCTCCCTCCCACCAGCCAAGACTATTAATCATTTTCCTTGACACTACAAGGCACACCAAGCACTGGATTTTGATTCCAATTTTTCAAAGTTTAGTCCATCCCTATCTGATTACATATTGCATTATTATGCTGTAGGATTCTTTTCTTGAGGGTGAGGTTTGCTTATTTTCTATAAAAGATGGATCCTCTTCACAGAATAAATGTCACCAGAGGCAATGAGAGAACAACCCTGAAAAATGATGTAATTAATTTATTAATGAGCGTTTGACAAAAGCTTCACTCTTTGTGAATTAGGCCTGTACAGTTCTCATAGCATCATACATCAAAACAACTCCATAAATAACACTCAGTGGCACTCCCACAAGACCTTGGGGGTCTGATGGCAGAACAGCTGAGCTGCTTACTTGAAAGGCTGGACCTGGTCTTTGCCATGCCAAGGAACATGGGAGGAACTCTACACTAATACTTTTTAAATCCTCCCCTTGATTTTCCCCCGTTCCCCACTAGTGCCGATTAAGCCAGGTCAGTTGCCATTCAGTTGATTTCAGCATGTGGTTGGCCCCATACATGTCAGAATAGAACTGTGCTCTGTAGCATTTTCCATGACTGAATTTTCAGGAGGCCTTTCTTCTGAGGTGCTTCTGGGTGTACTCAAACCTGCAACCTTTCAGTTAGCAGCTGAGCATGTTAACTGCTTGCGTCATCCAAGGGACTCTTGATTGAGCCATGGAGTTGTATTTATCCTCTGAGCAAAATATAGCTCAATTTTGGCTTGTGACAGTTCTGTCCCAGTTAAAAATGTGCATCACGGAGCACAAGTGTTTCGTTTCCAGGGACACTTGTAATGAAGAGCTCCAAACCTGCCTTAAAATGGACAGGGAAAGTAAGAGTGATTGTGTCTGAGCCCCTTGGACTCGTGTGGTGGGGCAGTGGTTGTCATATGGCATTGCCGTGGCACAGAGGCATGGCATGAGCTCTTCCCAGGGGTCTGCCAGCTTTGATAACATATAAAACTCGTCTTTGAGGTAATTAAGTACACATGTCATCACACAAAGTCTTGAGCTGAGTGGATACTGGAAAATATAATTTGACCTGCTGTCACAAAGAGGTAAGAAGTGTGATCTAATGGAAAGCAAGGGCCAAAGAGGTGGCAGGTATTGACTGAAGAACTTTGTCCTATGAGAACATCAGTTATGCTGAAGGAAGACGAGGTAAAATGGGGTAATAATTTGGATGTTCTTATGAACATTTATGAGATAGTTGTACTCGAGTGTCAATTTTTTGTTAATGATGAGTGAGTCCATATTAATTAAGAATACTGGCTTCTTCAAGTATATCTCTGATGCTAGTTTGGTGCTTTGAGTAATGCATGTAATGGGAACTAATTCTAACCCAAAATCCGGTGCCATTGAGTTGATTCTGACCCATACTGACCCTACAGGACACAGTAGAACTGCCCCATAGAATTTCTAAGGAGTTGCTGGTGGATTCAAACTGTAGACCTTTTGGTTAGCAGCCGTAACCCTTAACCACTACACCACCGGGACTCCTACCCTGACTAACTTAAGCAGAGGAAGACCTTACTGAAAGGATTTGGAGTTGCTATCATCATCTACTAAAAGGCTGACTAACCAAGTCCTATCAAGGGCAGAAACCAGGGAGGACTGGTGTCAAGGCGGAAGGACCAAAGAGACAGTCTTCTGTTGTCCCCACGGGATGAACCACCTTGATGAGTATTCTGCCCTTGTCTCACCCCAGTCAGGACTTAAGTTCCAGAGAGAGAGAGACTCTGGTTTGCCTAGTCACAGGCCCATCCCTTGGTGACGGTTCACATAAAACTACATCTGACACACGAAGACTGTCCTCTAAAGAAAAATAGAGGTGCTGTTTCAGTATAACAGACAAGAGCCACTGGCAAACAGAAAGAGTGGTGTCTGCTGTACTTTCAAAACCCTTAATGTGTAAATGTGATCTGTAGAACCCCAAAGACAGACAACCACGGTTTTTGTGACATTTGATGCTCTGGCTGCCCATTATGGTCATTCCCAGATTGGATCGAGAGTGTGATAGCCAGTTTCTTTGGGTTAAGGAATTGTTTTTCATCTGTCTGACTGGGACCCATCTGGCACAGGAGCCAAGAGAAACCAGAACAGCTGGAGGGCAGCCACCTATGCAGCAGGAGGCTCTGCAGAGATGTCCTTTGCTTTGGCATGGGTGTGTGTGACCTGCCCTGGCTAGCCTACTCTGTTGGCTCAGGAATATCACTGTTGTGTAGGGCCCAGGATGGTTTCAGGATCCCATGGTTGACCAGTTCAATTTCTGTCAACCAATGGTTGATTCTGGCCATCTTCTGCTGGTTGGCTGGCTGAAATGCTGGGATGGCTGTAATAGTTTCTTTTTCTGCTTTTTGCAGTTTTTCCTTGCCTGAAAAATTGGAATATGTTGTCACCAAGTATGCTGAGCACTCACACGATAAATGGGCCTGTGACAAGGTAAGGATTCTCATCCAACTGACAATTGTCCGGGGGAGGGAGGTGGATACGCAAAGAACCTTAAGGGGTCAGATCCTGGAAATCTGCCTGATTTATCTAAGTGACAGACTGGCCATCCCAAAAGCATTCATTATTTCTGAGAAGCAATTTCACAGGGTTGGCACAAGTCGGTGAAATAAGCAGTGGCAGCCGTGAGTGCCACTTTTTGTATCTCTTAAGACAATGATCCATTCTAGAAGTGTTCACTTCTTTCTGAACATTTCATCTCCTGGAGTTTGTGACCAAGTGTGTACTTGTGAATGTTTCTCATAAATACTTAATTTGGGGGCTTTTATCTCATTTATTTCTTAAATATAACGTTGGAAAGGGATTAATAAAATGGAAAGACATTTGCATTTTCCTAGGAAGCTGAGTTTGTTTCTTAGGGAAGCATGATCGTCTTCCTGTGGTAGGCAGCAGCAGAACTTCCAGACACTCCCTTATTAATAAGCCTGTCCATCTGGTGTTTAAAATTCCTCACCATGCGAGGTCAGGCTGCTTAATAAGTTTAATTGCTCTGTCAGCCCTTTAATGCTGGCAGGCAAAGGGGGGACTGTGCCAAAGACATCCAGGGTTCTTGCAGGCAGCCAGTTAAGGATTGGGGCCATTGATCAGCTGCAGCTTACAGGCTTTAACAGCAAACTGATGTCCATAGCAAAGCCTCAGAAAACAACCTCCATGTAATGTGTCCTCAGACAGAGGACACCTTTAACCCCCTGGCTCAGCATCTGTACTGACCTGGGCTCAGCTCTGATTCTTGCATGAGTTCCTAGTTCCTAGATGATGTTGATCTTTGTAACTGTGGAATAGGCGAATGTGCCATGATGGTACAGCAGAGATGGGCAAAACTTTTTCTGTCAAATGTTAAGTAGTAAACATTGTAAGGTTTGTGGGCCATATGATCTCTGTCACAACTACTTACCTCTGCTGTTATAGCATGAAAGCAGCCACAGATAATATATAAACAAATGAGTATATCTTTATTCCAGTAAAACTTTATTTACAAAACCAGGTGGCTGGCTGAATTTGGCCTTTAGGTCATAGTTTGCTGACCCTTGCTCTGGAGCATCTGTGCATTCGAAGAATTTTTTCATATATGACCATTTGGCCAGCCTATGAGTTAGAGACACCTCCGTGAAGGCGTACATGCTGATGAGCTATTGACACCTCCGTAAATGGATACTGATATCCAATCCATTACTAACCCATGTGAATTTTACCACCTAAATCTTTCTTGAATTAGTAAGAGTTCTCTTGATCCTCATGCTATGGCTTTAGTCCACTCTACCATCCAAGCTGCAAGCATATCTTGCCTAAATTATGGTGATAATCTCCTAGCAAGTCTCCTCTATTCATTTTTATTTTTTCCAGTCTGTTCATACTACAAATGAATGATAATTTCAAAACAAAATTATGTCATATTTTACTACCATTACTCCTAGCCAGACCTTCTGCTTGTTAATATTCCTTAATGGCTTCTAGTTCTTCATGATATAAAGGCCGAAAACTTTGCTATGGTCCAATAATGCTTCGATCATGTGACCTCTGCTCCTATCTGTACCCTCATCTCTTGTTACCCTCTGCCCCCCAGCCACCATCACTTCTTCATGACCCTGTTTCTTACACTGCAAATACCTGTAATGTTCTTCAGGCTGAACTAGTTACCCACATCCACTCACACACACACACACACACACACACACACCCTTCATCTGCTCATCCTTCAAATGTCAACCCAAGTGTAAACTCTAGGATACATCTTGCCCATATTTCTGCATAGGCTCTCTTAGTGCTTTGTTCTCTTCTCTTGTCATATTTTTATAACAATATTATATATTTCTAGTGGTTTTCAGTTGTGCATCTACTGGTGGTGTTATTTGGTTGATGTTTCCCTTTGCTACTAGACATTAAGCATCATGAGAGCAAGGATACATATTGGCTCACCATTGCCAGATGGACACTGATTAGCTAACCAGAAAAAGATTGATTGTCTCTGCTGTTAAGAACCACATAATCTTGTAGAAGAATTTGAATAAACTAGCCCTTGTGGTACAGATTGCTGAGTTCTGTGACAGGCAGAGGGTCAGTGCACATGAGAGTGGTCCCCAGTCCAGCACTGGGGCTCCAGGAAGGCTTCGGAGAGCTGGTGGCATCTACATCTTGTGCTAAAGGATGGGTAGGAGTTATTGAGCACAGGGAAACAAGTTTACTGCAGACCATAGAAGCAACATGTGCAGACCAGAGGAAAAAGAGGGCTTGGCAGCTTCAGGCCACCATCGTTCAGTGTGGCTGGGTCGTAGAATAAGATAGGCAGAAGAGTAACTGATGAGTCTTGAGCAGTAAACAAGAGTTTTCCTGTGGCTTTGAGGCCGTGTGAAAGAGTTTGGATGTGACTGTGATGGCAGCTGAGAGTCGGAAAACTGTAAAGTGATAATGCTTCCTCTTCGGGGTTATTTTATAAATATCACCTGACAGATGTATAGAAAATGGAGTCTGTGGAGAGGTGGCAAGACTGGAAGCAGGGAAACTAGTTTAAAAAGTATAGAAATAATCTGGGTGACAGCTCTTGGTGCCCTGAGCTAAAACACTGGCAGGAAAATGGCAGTCAAGCAAGTGGATAAGTTTGAGAGTATCTTAGTCATCTAATGCTGCTATAACAGAAATACCACAAATGAATGGCTTTAACAAAGAAAAGTTCCATTTTATCACAGTCCAGTAGGCTATAAGTCCAAATTTAGGATGTCAGCTCCAGGAGGAAGCTTTCTTTGATGGCTCTGGAGGAACGACTTTGTCGTCAGTCTTCCACAGACTGGGAACTTCTGAGGCTCGGGAATCCCAGGTCCAAAGGATGTACTCTGCTCCCAACACTGCTTTCTTGGCAGTAAGATTTCTCTGCTTGCTTCCCTTGCTTTATATACCAAGAGATTGCCTCAAACCACAATACAGACTTACACATTGAGTTCTTTCCTACCAAGGCAACTGCTGCCCATCCTACCTCATTAAAATCATAGAGGCAGGATTTACAGCATACAGGAACATCACTTGATATCAAGAATCAAGTCCTAGACAAATTGCTACATGTTTTTCGAGGGCTCACAATTCAATCCATGACAGGAAGGCTGAACAAATATAAAAGAGTGCAGAGGAGAAGTGGTATCAAGAAAGACTTCCATGGTTCTGGCTCAGAAAGTGAGTGCAAGCTGACATCAGTCATTCAGATATAGGGAATACAAGAGGAGAAGCCATTTAGAGGACGAAAACACCAGATTCTGTTTTGGATATGCTGGGAAGTGTGCCTGTGGAACATCCAAGGAGAGCCTCGGAAGGTATGGAAGTTAGAGAGAACTGGGCTGCAAATACTGACTTGGATCAGCCTGCTTATCAGTGGTACCTGATATCATGGCACTAGATTAGATCACCCAAGGGAAGTGTGTCTCTTGAGAGAAGAGAGAAACTTGGGAAACACATGCATTTAACAAGCAGGCAGAGGCAGAGACTGAAAAAGAGTAGCCCAGAGTCTTTGGGCTGCAGCGTTATTGAAGCAGAAACTCTTAAGTCTGTACCCAGGGTGTCTGGAACAGAGTCTGGCCTACACTGTAATAGGCCCTCAATCAATCTTTGTTGAATAACTTTTTAACTTCTTAAAATGCTTGTAGCTCTAGGACACAGTTGACTCAAGTTTTGCTCAGACTTGGTGGGCAAGGGGTCTAAACCAAATCAGCCACTTGGTACAGCAGATATGGAATCCAGTGCCTGCATACCTTTTAGCTTTGACTTCTGTTCTTGCCTGTGAGCATGACATACTGACCTGAGAAGTATTGTTCTCTGAGTCTTTTTGAAACATCCTTCTGATGTAAGTTGGCCTGAAATGCCAGTGAGTAAGTGGAAAGGACAACAATGAAAGCAAACATGAATAAAGGAGCAGAGTTCATGAATCAGGGGGCAGAGAGCCTGACAGCGTTAAAGGATCAATTAGACATTTTCAGGAGACGTCTCCAAGCTCTGTCACCATGTATTATTCCATTTGTTCAATGAAAATAAAAGCAGGTATTGGGGTCATACAGCAGGACTCTGTTGGTGCCAAAGATACTCAAACTGAAAACATTTCTACAGAGTCAGAATGGATGGAAATACGGAATTTCCTTGGATGAAAATGTGAAGACCCACCCACTGATAAGGCCTTTCAGGACCTTAACAGAAAAGGTAAGATCGGGCCTCTGGTAGCATTCAGTGTGCCCATAATTTTCCTTCCTTGGGAATTGAATCAAGGGGTGAGAAGAGTTGAGGTCACATTCACTTTCACGTTTCTCAAAGACTTCCAAGGGCTCAGTGAACTACTCAGGAACCTGACGGTTTCCAAGAGCCCAGCCTCATGTTATGTTCTTCAGCTTCAAGAGCCAGGTGGAGAAAGAAGTAGCACTGAGCGCCTAGATACTCAGCCACAGTGCATTTTCAGTTCTCTTACAACTAAACTAGGAAGCTGTTAGTGGCAGGGGGCAACATTGCTGGAAAAGATTTAGATTAAAAATTATTTCCAAGGGCATGGAAGACAGAGAATTCTCAAGTAAATATGGATATCTCTCTTGCTTTGAGGGATTTTGTTAAGAAACAAGGATGAACTGTACTGTGATCTATCTTGTATATCCTAGCAAGACTTCCCTCTAGGGTCGAGCCTGAATGTCCTATTTAAGGGTGCGCACTGCTACGCATTTTGAGCATCTATAAGATAGTATATTCGACGGCACTTGGCTGGCTTGGCAAGACAGTGTATAGCTCAAAAGCATGCTCTTACTCTAAAAAAGTTCTACTACGTAAGCTCAAGTGAGAACATCTCTGCACATGCATTTTGACAATTTTAAGCAGCTACTAGAACACAAGGGCTCACTCTCCTGTTACTGCTTCCCTTTTTCCACAAAATGTGGATCATGTCACTAAGTCTGCTACATTCTAGGCAGGGGATGTTGCGCTTAAAAACATCAGAGAGACTAATGATGTGTGTCAGGTGAAATGCTGAAAAGGGGAGTGAAAAGAGGCTGGATGCAGCCAGCACCCTGTCCACAGTGGGAGCTGAGAGGGGTTTCTGCAGGGAGCCTGGCCAGGCAGAAGGCTGCGATCCGTTCTGCAACACTCTTCTGCTCAAATCTTCTTCTAGGAGAAGGAAATATATCGCTGGCCTGCCAGAGAGTCCCTAAAAACCATGCTGGCTGTGGGCTGGACTGTGGAGAGGAGCAAGGAGGGAGAAGCGTTGATTCAACAGCGAGAAAATGAGAAGCTTCGAAGTATGTCCCAGGCCAGCCAGGTACAACAGCCGTGCCCAGAGGCTCTAGGGCAATAGAACCCGTGGAGAATTTGGGAGAGCTGCCCCTGGGGTATCATAGCCTGGGACCAGCTAAGGGGTCATTTGTGGGGACAGCACACACATCTTTGACAGCTGAAGCTGGAGGTACTGATGAGGAAAACAATGGCAAGTCCAGTGATTCTGCCTTTGCTTCCCTAGGGTAACAACTACAGCCCTACTCCCCTCGACCTCTCAAATGTCATGCTCTCCAGAGAACTCCAGGTCAGTGTCGACACTTCCAGTGAGTTCTTCAGAACAACATAACATGCTTTCTAAAGACCCTCAAGTGCAGCATGTGCTACTCTCCTAAGTGTTAAAGGAAATGTTAAGAATATATTACCATTAAAATATCAAAATCGAAGAAGGCCGTATCATGTGGAAGCCACAGAGAAAGCCAGCAGATATAAGTAACCATCCAAGAAATTGAGGCTTTGTATGCCTTCCTAGGATGCCGCTAACAGGTGGTGGCATAATAAAGGGAAGAGTAGCAAATTATACTGTATGAAAATCCCAAAACAAAATTAGTAGAAGTTCCAGAAGGAAATCTGTGGACTTAACCCCTGGGTAGAAGAGCTTGCTTGGTCCGTGTGAGCCCCTCCAACCATTAAGAAAGCCTGTAGTGGATTCTCTCAAGTTTCCTGTGGTGGTGCCTAAGACCTGTCGTTGCAGAATATAGGGACATACAGCCAAGAAGATAAAATTAAAGGCCTCAACCTGCCTCTGGGGTCCTGGTGGCACAGTAGTTAATAGTTTGACTGCTAACCAAATGGTTAGCAATTCAAACCTATCACCTGCATCTTGAAAGCCCTCTGTCCTGTAGGATCATTGTCAACTCAAAGGTAGTGGGTTTGGTTTTGCTTTTGTTTAAACTGTCTGTAGAAGGCATCAGTGATTCAGCAGTAGAATTCTCAGCTTCCATGAGGGAGTCCTGGTTTTGATTCCCAGCAGTGCACCTCAGACATAGCCACTACCCATCTGACAGTAGAAGCTTTTGTGTTGCTTTAATGTTGGATGTGTTGCAGTGGGGCTTCCAGACTAAAATAGACTAGGAAGAAAGGCCTGGCAATCCACTTCAGAAAAATTAGCCTATAAAAGCCCTACAGCTGTCATCCAGTTCCATGGTACATAGATTCACTGTAAGTCTAGAAGTAACAGGATGGCAGCTAACTGGTGGGGAACCTCCTGCCCTTCCTCCCTTGCACACATCAATGGCCATCACCTGCCCTGGCCTGGGGCAGTTACTCTCTGAAAGGTCATCAGACCAAACCTCTGACCATTAGAGAACATTTCTTTCCAAAGTATATCCTCCCCTGCAAGTCACTGTGTATTGGGCCTGGTAAAGATGAATTCTACTTAAGAAATCCTATTCACAGCAGCTTTCTCCAAGATGTGGTTATTCCCAGTTTGTTAAGTTAAAGGCTCCAAAATACCAAACCCATTGCCATCAAGTCAATTACAACTCATAGCAACCCTAAAGGAGAGACCAGAATCTCCCCATGGAGTTTCCAAGGAGCACCTGGTTGGTGACTTTAATGGCCAACCTTTGGATTAGGAACCATAGCCCTTTTTTACCACTATGCCACCAGGGTCTCCAAAGGGTTTCAGGGCTTTAATTTTTTTTCTCCCTAGCCATTTGTACACCCATCCCCTCCCCCCATCCCACTCCCAACTTCTTGTCTCAGGATGGGAGTGTGGGCTTAGTGATGATCCCAGCCTCATCCCAGCCCCAAGATACCGAACTCCTGTGACAAATGAAGCATTACCGGATGCAACATGAAAATGTGTGCTTCTCATAAATGCATCAAACTGCCAGGATACTAAGTTATAAGGGAAGGACAGAATTAGAAATTGTTTTCTATGTGTATGGGGAGATATAAAACTAATGAGGTGCATACACACAGGCTAATTAATGATGGGAGACACTTAGCAACTGCTGTTAGCATTTGGTGATGCTCTGTTCCCCAAGCTGCCTGAAATAGCCTGGCAAATAGAAACTCATTTTTCTTGCTTGCTCTCTCTCTGGCTTTGGTCTCCTGCACGTGCTTCAGGGAATGGTGGAAGTGGTGGCTGAGAACTATCACAACATCTGGGCCAAGAAGAAGAAGCTGGAGCTGGAGAGCAAAGGTGAGCCTGGTTCACAGCGTCTCCTGCTGGGAGGCAGGTATGTTTTTCTAGAAGTGCAAAGGAAGAGCCAACTACGTTGTTGTCTCTCACTCAGGTGGTGGCAGTCACCCTCTTTTGGTACCATATGACACCTTAACTGCCAAGGAAAAGTTCAGGGATCGAGAGAAGGCACAGGACCTGTTTAAATTCCTTCAAGTAAATGGCGTTATAGTTTCTAGGTAAGTTGTCTTCTGCAAGATGTTTGAGGGGCAGGGCAGAAGGGTGTGGGCATGGTCTGTCTTTCTCTGTGTGTTTAGTCACATGCCTATAAAGCCAATCAGCATAAGGCTATTGGGTAAGTCTTATAAGTAAAGAATATTTTTATTTTATTTGGAAACATGGAGCCCTCTTTTCTGTTACAAACAGGATTGGTAGATATCAATTTTTTTTTAAATCAGTTACAGCATAATGAATTATATATGTACATAACCTTAAACATTTCATTTTAACCTACAATATGTAAATGTGGATTTGTGCACAATGTCTTTCCTTTGGGTATGGTTCTGTTGATTGGCATTAGAAGCCGTGTCCATAATGCATCTTTAAAGCTTTGATGTTTGAGCTCTTCAAAGAGCAGTGAGAATTTGAGACACAGATAAAACAATGATTTTTATGTTTGTCTCACCCACACCTAATTCAAAAACTATTTGGCAGCTAGCATTTTCAGGTCTTCACAAAACACATAACTTAGTTTTCATAGACTCAACAGTTGTCTTCACACTTTTATTTTATCATTTTATATGGCATTTCATTACATTACGTAATAACAATAGCAAGCATGATGCCCATCAACAGTCTTTGAAGAAAGGGAGCTGATCCTGGCGAAGGGGCGTTTCAGCTGGGGGAGCAGAAGGCCCGGGGGCCATATGAGGTGATGCCTCCCCGCCGCCACCCCCACCCCCACTCCCACCCGCATACCACCCCCACCACCACCACCACCACCAGGAGGCCAGGACCTCTAGTCACTGTGTTTACAGAGGAAAGAGAAAGGATCCTTGATTCACAAGAGAGTAGATGGTGGGTTATAAACCCAGCAGTTTGACTCGTGTGGAAGAAATGGTGCAATTGACCTAAGTAGGGAAATTTTCAACTAGTCCTTGGGGAAAGCTACATCACTGTCTTGGGTTATTTGAAAGACTGGAAAATACGTGAGAACTCCTGAATCTGTCATCTCTTTGTATGTAGTCAAGAAGTTCACTGCCCAAGATTCAGAATGAATTAGCCCAGCAGGTTACCTATACAGTAATATGGACATATACCATTCCTAGAAACAGTAGTTAATTTTCCCTTTTACTACTCTATCCCCTAGCCACTTTCTGATTGGTGTCAACTTCTGGCATACATCAAAAGTCTCCTTCCCATATTTGTTCTGTGGGAAGGAAATTAATCTAGTATAGGTAAACCAAACAGTGGTACCCTGATGGGATCCAACTGTCAGCCTCCCTCCTTCCTGCCATCTCTGCTTCCATTCAGACTTCAACTAATCCATTCTTTTATCTGATATTTGTTCATCACCCACTGTACTGGGGAACCCTAAGTGCTGTTGACACAAAGGTGACTAGAATGCAGTCCCTTCTTAAGAAACTTATAGTCCTTTAGTACATTGGATAATTGTATTCTGATGAAGTCCAGGATATTAAATGATAAATAAATTCATGTGCAGGAATGCCCTTCTGTTCTTCACTGTCCTAGCCACTCTCTTCTCCCAGGACTCTGACTTTGAAGTCAAACAACCTAAATTTGAAACCCAGCTCTGCACATAACTGACTTAGTGACCTTAAGTCATTTATCTAAGTCATAATTTTCCCATATGTAAAATGAGGATAGTAATACCCACCTCATCAAGTCATTGTGAGGATTAAAAGATAAAACTTATGCAAAATAATCTAGCAAAATGCCAAGCATACATTACTAATATTATGTAATTTAGTTATGTATTTATCAGAAGTTCCTGGGTGTCACAGATGGTTAAGCACTCAACTGCTAGCCAAAAGATTGGCAATTCAAACATACCCCTAGGCACCTCAGAAGACAGGCCTGACAAGCTGCTTCTGAAAGATCACAGCCTTGAAAACCCTGTGCAGTGGTTCTACTCTGCATACGTAGGATCACCATGCGTCCAAATCAACTTGATGACAACCAGCAACAATGCCATCTTTATTATGGTCCATCTCCTGCCACTGGACTGTAAGCTCTACAAAGGCAGGAATTTCTGTTTTATTGATGGATGAGTTCCAAGCTCTAGAACCTTGAGTGGTCCCTAGTAGGCAATCATTACATACTTAATGAGTAAATAATACTTTCTAAGACTTTTTCATCTCAAACTTTTATACCCCAGAATTATCTAGATGAATGCTTTTTAAAGGAAGATCTTGGCTGTTTAATTGTTAAAGGTAGAACCTGTTTTCTGTCTGGTCACATGTCAGTAGTGGACTATGCTACAGAAGACCATGCTTGCCAAGGCCTTTGTAGAATGAAGAGCAAGCTGGTATTCTTATCCTGGTAACAGCCATTCCTCCTGAAATCAATGTTTGCTGAGCAAGCTGCTGTTTCTGCTTTCAGTTTTCTACAGAATTTTTTGCCACTGAATAATAAAAATAAAAAATAAAAACCTATACAAATATTTCCATTTTAGCCTATATGAAAAAAATAACAAAAATTATTCACCATATTGTTGAGCAGGAAGGGTAAGACAGCAGGAGACAATCTCCAGTGAAGCATTCATGAAAGACTCCTGTCGTCATTTTAATCCCGTCTTAACATCAAGACAAAAGCCTAGTGTGATTTCCTGATAAGTAACTGGCTCACAGAAATGAAAAATTCTGTTTTACTATAACTGAAAAGGAAATAGGAAATAAAAAGAGAAAGATAATTAAATTCAGCCAACATCTCCTGAATATGTATTTACAATGTGCCCCAGCCTGTGGTGGACACTTGGATACGCAGATGGAGACGCCAGAGTTCCCACCATCCAGGAGAATGCCTGGTTTTCCTTGCCTCACCTCAGGCCTCAGTTTCCCAGTCACTCAGTGGCAACACACCCTTCTAGTGGTTCAGAAAAAACTCTGATTCTTCTCTTTTTCTTATAATCCACAGCTAATCCTTCAGGAAACCCTGATAGTTCTACCTTTAAAATATACCTGGAATCTCGTAAAAACCAGAAAGAGTATGCCTGCTGAGTTGAAGAAAGAGAGCAAAGAGACAGATTTGAATGGAATGGAAGTGAGCAATCAGTCAGAGCGATGTGGAATTGTCAGCAGAACAAATAACTTAGGGCCCTGAGGGCTGTTCTTAGAATTTGCTTTTGATTTGAATGAGATGGCAAGCTATGGGAAATTCGCAAGTGGTCTGGCTGAGATTGGACAGACCCCAGAGCACATGGCCCTCGGATCCTCTGTTAGCCTGAAACTGAAGCCATTCCCGAAGCCAACCCTTCAGACAAAGGTTAGACTGGGCTGTAAGGTATAAAATGATGCTCATTAATCATTTGCTTCTTAGTACAAATAGATATGTGAGACTAAATGGGCAGCCCCTGTCTGGAGGCAAGATTGGAAGGCAGAAACGGACAGGAGCTGGTTGAACATAGGACAGAGGAAAACTGCAGTGTAAAGGAGGAGTGTGCTGTCACGTTATAGGGAAAGCAACTAGGGTCACATAACAATGTGTGCATAAGTTTTTATTTGAGAAACTAACTTGAATTATAAGCTTTCACTTGAAACACCATAAAAAGATAAAGAAAAAAAATTATAGGTAAATGATAGATAGACAGACAGACCCCAAATCTAACCACTTCTCACCCCCTCTATGTTCTCACCATCATTGTTGAAACAGCCTCCTACTGGGCTCCCTGCAACTTCCCTGGTCCTGTTCCCATCTATTTTAAACATAGCAGCCAGAGTGAACCCTGTCATAATGAAAGTCATAGGTTATTCCTTTCTTTAGAACTATTGGAAAATAGCTTGCCATCTCACTCAAATCAAAAGCAAATTCTAAAAATCGTTCATAGGACCCTAAATTATCTGCTCTGCTGCCAATCCCACACCCCTGTGACCACTTGCTCACTACCATTCCATCCACATTTGCCATTTTGCGATATTGCTTCAATTCAGCATGCGTACTCTTGCCTCAGGACTTATGTACCACCTGATCCCTGCTCCTGAGAAGCTCTTTCCCAGATGTCCATTTATCTCACTCCTGTCAACAACCCCTTTGAGCCTGTACTCTAACGTCATCCTCCCAGTGAGACAGACATTGACTGTTTAACACTAGAATCTGCTCACCCCACCGCTAGCACTTCTAGACCCTTCCAGACTGCTTTCATTTTCCTTTTTTGCTCCTTTCTTCTCAAAACTTACCAACTTCCAACATTCCATATAATTGAGATATTTATTTATGGATTATGCATGTTTACAGCTAGCGTGTAAGTTCCATGAAGGAAAGGATGCTTGTTGCCTTCTGTAATTTATGCCTAGCTCCATATTTGTTGAATGAATGGTAAGCATCTTCCTGAAAATCCTTTCTAGAAATTATTGTAACCCAGGTGTTGTATGCTCACAGAGATAGGTCCCAATGGGAAAATCGGTGAGATGATGAGTCATCTCATTAAGTCAAATAACCATTAACATTTGGGAAATAAGTCCACGTAAGTAGGATTGATAATGCACCAAAGTCACATAGTTATCTCTATGACTTCATGTGCTTTGCCCACTTCTAACCTAGGGGTATGAAAGATATGGAGCTGGATGCTTCATCTGTGGAGAAGAGATTTGCCTATAAATTTTTGAAGAAGATCTTGAAATATGTTGATTCTGCTCAAGAATTTATTGCCCATTTGGGTAAGTATCATTGTGAAACATTGCCAAAAATAAGATGTTCCCTTATTTAGTACCTAAATATTCATTTCATACTATAGCTGGTCATGATTCATTTAAACATCTGATTGTAGGGAAGAACATTGTAGGAAAAATGGTGACTGTTTCCCCCAAGTAAAAAGTTAGTTTAGTCTTTGATTTCCCTACTGTGCTTGAAACTTGTGGCATTTTCCAAACAAGTCCTTTTAATGTTCTCATTGTTTTGCTTTGTGACAGTGGGCATATGACTCAGCCTCTCTGAAGCTTGCTTTGTCGTGACTAAAACAGAGAAAAGGGCAGTCCAGTAGCTCAGGGAATTGACACAAGAAATAACTAACCAGCACAATTATAAAATACTCTGTAAACTGTAAGCTATTTTGGCAAACCAAATAAAGTTTAATGACCTTCAGAACAAAGCTACTGTGTTTTAAAATACTGTGACTTCTTTTTGGCTCTAACTTTGTTAATTGTCTTCATAGAAGCCATTGTCAGCAGTGGGAAAACTGAAAAGTCTCCTCATGATCAGGAGATCAAATTCTTTGCCAAAGTAAGTGACTTTCTGCACTTAACCAAGTTACTTTGTTTTCATGATCTGTACTATTTAGGGAACAAGGTAAGCTGCTGCAACAAAGACATCCAATAGCTCCAATGAGACAGATGTGTTTTTCTTGCCCATGAAACAATCCCAAGGTAAGTGGGTGATCAGAGGCAGTAGGAGTCCTGCTGTGCTCCAGATCATCATGTAGGAGTTCTGGTTCTTCCTACATTGTTTCTTCTTCTACCTTCAGTGTAGTTCAAGCAATCTCATCTGCCCACTGATTACAACTTAGTCATTTTACGCTCACCTAGCTGCAAGAGTCCTTAAGTGATAGACACAGTGAAATGCTCAACTACTAACCTAAAGGTTGGAGGTTCACTTCCACCCAAAGAGGCTCTCAGAAGAAAGGCCTAGTACTTTGCTCTTGAAAGGTCACAGCCTTGAAGACTTCATGAAGTACAGCTCTACTGTGACACAAATGGAGGTCCCCATGTGTGAGAATTGACTCAAAAGCAACTGATTTGGGATACTAGGCATACTCTAGCTCAGCAGTCCTGTGCTCATCTAAACCATAGGGGTCTGTGTTGCTAAAAGGAAGAATGGGAAAATGAATTTGGGTGCCACTGAGCAGTCTCTGCCATACCACCCTACTCAGAGGACTAAAGGAATATAAGGCCTGGGGCCATTTTTCTACATCCAGTAGCCTAGCTCTGAGAAGCAGACACTATAGGCTTGAGGCTAGTGGTACTAGGCCATGTCTCAGGTGTGCCTGCTGAGTGTCTTGCCCAAGGCTGGGCATCCCATTGGACTCACCTGCGAGTGCGGACTCAGAGGTACACACACATTTCTTTGGGCCCTGAATCGGCAGCCGTCTTCTTTCACATATCCCCTAAGCCTGTGACTTGAGGCCAAAAAGAAGACAGTGTAATGGAAACCTGGTCCAATGGGGTAGAGCTTCCTGGAAATGCCAGAACCGATATTCAAAGGCTGTTCACACATTGCAAATGAACTTTTAAAAAGGAACTGGAATAGCTTTGGCTCGAAGTTAATTAATGGTGCATTTTCTAGGTTCTCCTCCCGTTGGTTGACCAGTACTTCACCAATCATCGCCTCTATTTCCTGTCGTCCCCTCTAAAGCCCCTTAGCAGCAGTGGTTATGCATCCCATAAGGAAAAAGAAATGGGGGCCAGGTGAGTCTTCACGATAAAGGGAAAGTCACAGTGACGTGTCAATATAACTTATTTAAAACCCTAGGCTCTTGCAGACTAAATGGCGAGTCTTTTGAAGCCTGATCGGCGCTTGGCTTGGCTTGGCTTTGAAGCCTGATGATTAATGGTTAAGAGGTTTGGGTTATTGTCTTGGTTTCTGAAAGACATTATATTGATATTTATTTGTGTACCAGTGGGTGAATATTTTTATATACCCAGGGCAACTTCCATCCTGAAAAAGATACTTTAAAAAAAGGGAAAAAAATAGCTGAAACTTGGAGAAGAGAACTCAGAACCTTGAGATGAAAGCGATTGACCTTTTATCTGGCTTTTCAAATTAAAAAAAAAAAAATGAATCATATCTTAACACAGTTCTTATGTGGATGGTCTGAGATTTGAAATCGAGAGCAGTGGAACTTAATTGAAATTTTTACTAAGGAAAATGTCTTGCCCTGGTTAAAAGGTACAGCTTCCCTGCTCATTTCATGAGGCCTGACATGTGGATACTTCTACATAAATAAAAAGAGGATATTTAATGATTAGGATAAGAGATAGATTCCATTCTGGCTCTGATTGTCTCTGTTTTTGATTTATGAAAGACAAGGAATGGGTTCGTTTTCTAAATAGGAGAGAGATCTAAAAGCAGTAAAGAGAGCCATCGACTAACTCTTCCCCTGGTAGGCACTGATGATGAACAGTGTATGTTACCCTTAACAAGGGTCCAGCCATTAAGAATCACTGTTACTAGGGAGGATTCAGCTGTAGGGTTTACCCAGTTATTTAACACTGAGCACAGCTAAGCACTGGTGTAAGTATCATTATGAAACATGAGAGCATTTTAAATTCCAGTATTCTGTTATGATCTCCATTTTGCAGATGAGAAAACTGAGGTTCAGTCAGGTTCACTCCAGTGTCCAAAGTAACCAGTATTAAGTGAGGGCAAGAGTCACAGCCAGGCTCGCTCTCATTATACCAACTACCATTTCTTCTGTACCATCTTCACTTAATCTCATTTCTTAAGAAGGGAGAATCCTGTGCTGCAGAAATGAGGAAGACTTAGAGTCCATTATTAACTAAGGAGTTTCTAAATATATTCAGGATGCTTCAGTGTCTTTTGAAGGAGGCTAGCGAAATGAAGAACAAAGTAAGATATCCAGATAGTCCAATAGAGGGCAAGTGTGTCTGTTTTCTTTATCTTTTTTTTTTCCCTAAGATTATTAATTCATGGAAATGTAACATTTGTTCAGCTAAGCACCATTTGTTGCAGCTGGAACACCACCTAGAGTTGATCAGCCTTGCAAATAGCTTCCAGATCCATTCGTTCATGTGTGAGGCTCCCTCCCCCAGAAGCAGTCCTGTTTGTATTGACTGCTGCCATTTCCAGAGCCCTCTTGTTTGCATCCTTCACCCTTGGTCTCCTCTCTTCTGCATCCGATGTCCTTCTCCAGTGGTTCTCAGACTCTCACACTTGGGGTCCCTTTAAATTCTGAGATGAGCTGGGAACTCCGGCCTCTTGTAACTCTGAACCCAGGAAAGTGTTCTGCTTAAATCACGGACTTTATGGGGTACAAGAAGGGAACCTTCAGATATCTCAGGCCGTAGCCTTGGGACATCTAAGAAAGCATTTCTGACAGCCAGAGAAGCCACGTTAGCACTAGCTTCTAATAGCCCAGCCATTCCCTTTAGCTGGAAACATCCTGTTTTGCACTTATACATAGCATACGTCCTCTTTGAAGGTTTTCATCAGAAATATGAGTTCACCTGCCTCTAATTCTGAAAATTACCATGAAGGTGGCACAGGACCAGCCGTTCTGTCATACATAAGGTTGCCATGTGTCAGAGACAACACAAAGGCAACTCACAACAATTCTGAAAACTGAGGAAGAAGCCTATATGATTACTATCTGTTTACAGATGAGAGTACCAGCACACAGAGAATAAGTGGCTTCACAGCCGCACGAATTCTAGGCAGAGCCACAGAACCCGTATTCATGTGGGTTGTTCTCCTCCCCTAATTCGATGAGTTTCATCAAACACCTCTCTCTGAGGGAAAAAAAAAATACTATGAAAAGAGAAAAGATAGAAGAAATCCATATTGAATTTCACTGTAGTCTGACTGTCTGCCAAACATCTATTAACTTATTTTGGGTTCTCTTAAGCTCTAGGCCAAGGGCTTCCAACTTGTTTCCACTGCATAAACAAATGACTATTCTCAGGGCACTTTGGTTGTGATTTTCCAGTAGAGAGCCCAGAAAGAACCAGAGAATTAATTGAAATCCATTTGAAGTGAGCAAGTTTCTATCTCCACCAGCAGTAGGATATATTTTCCATTTGAGCTGTCTTCTAAAAAACATCTTCCCTGAGAGAAGCAAGAAGCACTGTGATGACTTATCAGTGAGAGAAGGGCCAGGACACACAAAATCATACCAGATGGGCTCTCCTAATTTCCAAGGACACAGCTAGGACAACAGTGCAGTCAGCGTCAGAGACTAAAGAGAGATGATAAAGAAAAAACAATCTCGTGATGTTTTGTTGTTGTTGTTTAATACAATCCTCCCTGTACCTCAATCACTTACATTCTTCTAATCCCAATTTCTTGCCCACCTCCCAACTAAAACTCCAGTGAAGGCTGCAGAATGGTTTGCAATTCATTGCAACAATGGAAAAATCTTGCTTCCTTCCAGAATCCTTATTTATTCCCAAGTTTTATACAAATGAATGTTTTAACACATAGTACTCAATAGCAAGGTATGGTTTATATCCAGTTAGCTACAAAATACTGTGATTGTCCCACAAAGATTGTTTTTCATAAGGGTAGAGCTCCCTATGAATATCTTTTGTGATTCTCTAGTAAGCCAGTATGAATTAGACATTTTCCTGAGTGTGGTCTTAGAGGATTTACTGAGAAGGACATGGTGCATTTTGTTATGGTGGTAGCATTCTGTGCTCTTTGTGTTACTTGGGGCAGTGGGGAGACGCTACTAGCCCCTGAATCTCTGTGCCTTTCTGACTTCCATTCTTTTCTACTTCAGCCTATTCTGCAAACTTGCTGCTCTTGTTAGACACAGGATTTCTCTCTTTGGTAAGCGAAAAGTATTGCTAAAGGTTGCATTTCTTCCTGTATATAATTATCCTGAACTTACATTTTGCTCTTATTTGTGGCTCCATATGACAACCCGAGCCTTGGAACTAAGGTGTCACCTAAATTTGCCATAGAAAATTGGCCTGAAGTATGATAAATCACTTCTCTCCCTCTTTAACAGCTCAGATTTTCCACACCAATGAATGTTTTAAGCTTTGCATCTAACATCCATCATAAAGTGGAGGCTGTGTCAGGCCAGAGATAGATGCATTGTCCCTGAACACAGGGTAGGCAGTCTGTGTGGTGGTAGTTAATTATGCTGGGCTGTGGTTTCTGCATATTGAGAAGATTGCACTTAGAAGCCAGGTTGGATGTTCTGGATAGTCACAGATGATACTTTCAATTCTAGGGAGCGATTCCACTACAATGGTGAGCTGTCTTCACATCTTAGCTCAGACACTTGACACAAGGTAAGTCTGCCCAGTTTTCTCCCAAAAGTTCTAAATAGTCCCTCTCTGACCTTCTCATCTCACTCATTATTATTTTAGAGAAGACATGGCCCTGCCCTGCAGGAGCTGGGAAGAGCAAGTTTGACAGTGAAAAGATGAATCTTCTGGAAGTTAGCACTTTCTGTTTCTCAGTTCACATGATAGAGAGCTACTGTCACAGCACATACTGAACACTGAAAGCTGAGCATTTGATCACCTCTTGTCCTTTTTCACTGAGAATTTCATCTTTCAGAATATAAAATAGATGATGTGGCAAAGTGCCATGCTGTACCTAATTTTCAATAAAAAAGGAAGAATAGCCTGATAGGTGAGAGAACATAAGCATCCTAGGAGAGATAAAGTGCACTGAAGATTCAAAATGCCCAACAAGAGAAACCTGGGAAGATTCTGTATCAGGAAAGATCACGTGCAGAAATAGGCTTGAACTCATAACTAAAAGATCTGAGAGTAAATATGGCCAAAAATGGAAGCAAATCTTTTATTTAAAAAAAATACATAAGTTCTGGTAATATAACCATAAATGATGTAATGAGATAAGAAGAGAGAGGTTCTGAAAGATGCTAAAGGGGAGTTTTCTTTCACATGCTCATTAAGAAGGGCCCTTGTTAAAAATGGTCAGAGGACACACATCCCAAGACGCAGTGAGAAAGAAGGAAGCAAACTGAAAGACTAGCCAGAGATGAGAATCCACTAGGAGTGAAAAGGGATTTTAAAAAATAATGGTAATTAATTAAAAATAAAATGTTAAGGATGATTAAAGAGGAGTTTAGGGTTTTCATGAGAAACATGTGGAGGCATTAAGGTGGCAAAAAGTTTGGAGAGTGAGACCAAGTCACCTGCAAGGACCACAAGCACTCGGAATGGGTATGAAGAACCTTTATTCCGCGAGGCATGCGGAAAGCCTTGGGAGGAAGTCCTTTTAATAAATACGAGTCAGTGTGTTTGATAATCATTCCTGACAAAACTCACTGCTAGAAATTTAGGAACAGAAAGTTACTAACAGAACAGGAACTATCCCCACTGACTTTGTTTCCTTGTTTTTATATTCCTGGTTGATTGGATGATTAGCAGGAAAAATGTCATAAATATAAATGTATCTGTCATTGAACCAAGTCTGATATAACATTCTTGTGAATAAAATGTAGAAATGTGGAAAATTATACAGGACTTGTAGGCATTGGGAGCCCTGGTGGTGCAGTGGTTAAAAGCGTGACTGCTTATCAAAAGGTGGGCAGTTGGAAACTACCAGTTGCTCCTTGGAAATCCTATAGGGCAATTCTACTCTGTCCTTAGGGTCACTATGAATTGGAATTGACTCAACAACAGTAGGTTTTCTTTTTTTTTTTTAATTGTTATTCCAATTCTAAATTTTATAAAATAGTTTTAAGGGAAAGTCTTAGATGCCCATAGCTATTCCTCATTCCCAGGGGCACATGTCAGTGTTTCTCCTGTGGTCTGGTTAAGCTATCTGCTTTCAAAGGGACCTGCTGCCCCTTTTCTCTCCCATCTGAGCTAGACATCTCTACAAACTAATAGCAGTCTACGCTTCAGTTGACTTGTTTCCTTGTCCTAGCTTTCTTTCTAAAACTTCTTCATCATACGCAAGCTGATATGTCTATTGAGTCTTTATAAAAGCTGTTTATCCCATGGTTAGCTGCAAGAAAATCTTGCCTCCCCTTTCCCTTTCATCATATATTTTCAGAAGAGTGTAGCCAGCTGAAATACAATATAGATAGCAGATCATCAGAATCAGTATTATTCTAAATCCTGCTACATTTTCTTGAGGAGTCAAGCCGTAATTCCCTTTAACTGAGCACACTATTCAGTTGCCTCCCCTCTTTGGGACTGTGTGACCCAGATTTCTTCCTGGACACTAACCATTCTCTCCTCAGTTCTAGACACTGTTGACAGGTGATGGGATGTGTCATTGTATGCCCAGGTTGCACTGCAAGTCACCAGGAAGCGGGTTGGCCAACCGTTCAGATTGTGCTTCCGGTTTTGAATATTGTTTGCTTACAGGACAGTCATGAAGTCAGGCTCAGAGCTGGTGAAGGCGGGGTTGCGCGCATTCTTTGAAAATGCTGCTGAAGACTTGGAGAAGACCTCGGAAAACCTGAAGCTCGGCAAGTTTACCCATTCCAGAACACAGATTAAAGGCGTTTCTCAGAATATTAACTATACCACAGTGGCTCTGCTACCCATCCTGACGTCCATCTTTGAGCACGTGTCTCAGCATCAGTTTGGGGTGGATTTGCTCTGTGAGTCACACTGTTACTTGTCTTGGCTTTATTTGTACATGGCCACAGTTGGAAAATGTGTGGCTTCTTTACTTATGTTGACTTGAGGGCGAAGTCAACGATAATTATGTCACACTTTTTCCTTCTTAGATTTAAAAATGAACTAATAAACTCCTGGAGGGGAAGAAATTCACAAATTTGAGAATGTAATGTTTAACCTTTACCTACTTACGTGGTGGGCTGGTGGACCAGAATTTCCTAGCTGGCTAGTCTAGCTCCCAGCCCTTATGCTTCCTCTTAATTTGAAAAGTTTATCTGAGAAGGTTATAAGTTGACTCCCAGGGTTTTCCAGGAACCTAATTTCTATTAAAAAGTACTAATTCTTTCATTGAGTACCAGGAGGAAAGGAAAGATATTAACATTTTCATTATTTGAGCCTTCAGATGAAGATCAAGGTCAGTTTTTACCACCATGCAGAGGCCCCTGTGCAGATACTCTGCCATGAAGCTGCAGCCCCACTTCCAGTTTTAACACAATCTTAGCCTAACCAGTTGTTGATAGCTAAGGCTGTGTCATCCATATTCCTCAATGACCAGAAATCAGTTGGTTTCATGGAGCATGGAGGCAAAGGACATCCAAACCCATTATTTTGTGTCATTGAGACACTGCAATTCCTTGGTTGAAAAGCAAAAACTAAGTTAGTTCTGATGCTGTTAAAGTAGTCACAGCTTCCACAAGTATCCCAGGCATTGTTAGAAGCAAGCAGCCTGCAGATTAAATTCTATGAGTTCTTATGCCCAACATGCCCTTCCCTAAGGAAACACAGTAACCATCATGGTATGACTGAATTACCTTTTGAAAAGCCATCTAGCAGAGAACTCGGGACAAGAACACAGGAAGAACTTTGCTCTATCTCTAAAGAAAGTAGGGCCACTGTACATATTCAATAGAGCTCTTCCTCAGAAACAAGCACACAGCTCATTTAAGCTTCAGGTTTCCTGCCTTCTCTCTTTCAGTGCAAGGAAATATTGCTCTGGTTAAAATCTGAGTGCACAGTCTCCCTCTGTTGGGAAAAAAGAAAATCTCATTACAACAGGACCCATCAGTCAAATTATTCCTTTCACTAGGAAACAATTTGATCCCCATCATAAGCTCCACAAATGAATTATGATTCTGAACTACAGTTGCTCACTGGAGCTATCAGAATTTTCTTTCCCAAATCAGTAATTAGCATCTGACTGGAAAGGGATGTACTTGGTTTTTGTTTTTGTTTTTGTTTTTTAAAAAAAAGAAAAGTAGGTCTCTTGTTCCTGGCTGATACTTTGACGTGTAATATGCTGGATTGTTTTTCCCCCCCTTCCTGGTTGGAGACCCTTCCGGTGTACGGGAGGTGAAGCTGGGGTCGATGGGAAGTAATGGCAGCTCTTCTTCGTTTCAGTGGGCGATGTGCAGATTTCATGCTACCACATACTGTGCAGCCTCTACTCCCTTGGGACAGGAAAGAATATCTATGTTGAAAGGTAATTAGTAAACAAAAGAGGCTAACACAGGCTCAGAAAAATGTGACTCACCATTTTTTTAATGTATTTTATTGTGCTTTAAGCGAAACTTTACAATCCCAGTCAATTTGTCATACACAAGCCTTTCCCACACACACCACTGCAACTCTAGCTGCTCTCCCCAGCTTCCTCCTTTCTACTCTGCATTTCCCATAACCATTTAACCAGCTCCTGTCCCCTTCCACCCTCCCATCTCACCTCTGAACAGGTGCTGCTCAGACAGCTTCATGTATATATATTATTCAAGCCAAGAAGCACCTTCTTTGCCAGCATCACTGTGTATCTCGCAGTCTGGTCCAGTCATTGTCTGAAGAGTTGGCTTCAAAACTGATGTCAGCTCTGGGCTAACAGCGAGTCTGTGGGCCATGTCTTCAGGGGACCGTCCAGCCTGTCAGGCCATCAAGTCTGGTTTTGTAATAGAGTTCTAGTTCTGCACACCTATTTTTCTCCCACTGCATCAGGAAGTGTGTGCTGTCAGCCCCTCTCAGGGCTGCCAGTGGTAGTGGCCAGGCACCATCTGGTTCTTCTGGTCTCACACTGATGTACTCTGCAGATCATCTGACACACAATTTTTTAAACATTGAGTAACAATCCTGTAATATCAAAATGCTCACTGATACGGAGGGGTGATTTTGAATCTAGGTGATGAATTGTTTATGGCAATATTAAAAAGTGTAGTGAGGCTGTTGAGATTGGTGATTTCTGTAGAGACAGCCAGTGATTGTATGTGTCCAGAGGAGAAACGTAGCCAAGTTAAATCCTGTACTAACATGTTGCTCTTGAGTTGATTCCAACTCACAGCAACCCTATAAAATAGGATAGACTTGCCCCATAGAGTTTCTAAGGAGCAGCTGAGGGATTCAGACCTCTGACCTTTTGATCAGCAGCTGTACGTCCTAACCACTGCACCACCAGGGCTCCAAATCCTGTCACAGTAACTAAAAAAGAATAGTCTTTCTCTTTATAGCACCAGCTTCCAGAGCACCTGTGGTTAAAGCTTGCTGAGAGGCTCAAGGGATGTGAGGCAGTTTGTTTAGTGCTTGATGAGTTGCTGTGTGATACAACCCTGAACCTTTACCATTCTTGGCTGTCAGATTAGCTGCAGTTTCAAACAAGTGCACACTGTGGTAGCAGAAGTGCCATTCAATAAACCTGAATTGGAGCAAGCTGATTTGCAGAGATGCCTGGATTCCAGCTTTGCATTTCTGATTTGCATGTCCCAATGGTGCCTTTGATGCCCCACCGTTTTTCATCATCAAACGACACATGTTGTATTGTTCTGTTTAAATCCGTATGGAAGATTGAAGGATAAACACTGTATTAACCAAGCTCTAGACTTAAGTCTTATCCTTGGAAGATTTTTTTTTTTTTTATTTTGCCCTTTCAGACAAGGAAATTGAAAGAAATTTGATCTGTCCTTTAAATTTATTTCATCTAAACATCCTTTTGGTATCTGCTTTCTACATACTTCCTCTACTTATGAAGCCCTTACCAAACAAGCCCACAGTAGACCCTTGTTTTCCCTTAAAACTTTATACATAGATGTCAGGCTAGCATTCCATTCTAAATGTAGTGTCTCAATAAAGCAAAAAAGAAGATTGTGGCTCTTTCAAGAATAGTACATGATGAATAAATTAAAACATGATTTTAATTCCTTGCAGTTGCCTAGCTTTCCTTATTGTTTGATGTATAGTATGGATAGTTTTCAACCATAGTTTATACCAAATCAACAAGAGAAGCAAAAAAATTTTTCTCTTTAATACTGAATTTTACTTAGAAAAAGTATCTTTAATCTACTTTTCCCACTGAGCATTGGTAAATATCTTCTGAATACCTTTTAGACACAGATACACACACACCTATATATGTGTGAGTGTATGTATGTATGTATGTCTAAATCCATATGTGTATATGTCTGTGTTTCTTTGTACAATTTTTTTTAAGCTTATTTATTCTTCTCTTGGGAAAAAAAGTCAAGGAAGGGTCAACTCTGAAATGTCAGACCAGAAAAACAGTGCTTTTCATATGATTTTTTATACTCTATTCATATATTCAGTCCAGATTTATTGTATATCTGCTCCCAAAAGCACTGAATACTGATGCCTGTGGTTTTTACTCCATGTTGGTAATATCAAGGCTTGAAGACACAGCTAGGTCAAGGCTGCCCACATTTCTTTTCTGTTTGTTAATCAAGCAACTGTGGGATTGGAGATTTCACATCCCAGTGTTATGAGGCTTTTTTTTTTCCTTTGTATTGTGAATGTAAGATATGCTTGTTTTTAAAAAATTCAAGCAGTAAAGAAGTACATGAAGTTAGAAATCTTCTGTTTTCCTTTCCCTTATCTACCACCACCTGGATCCAATTCCCAAAAGTCTTTACAATTTAATGCATACCTTTCCAGATATTTTCTATATACATATATTTTTACACATGTTAGGATCATAGTATTCATATCGCTTTGCCGTTTTGTGTTGTGGAATGAAGTTAAAGCTTGATTTATATGTCATACAACTCACAATTTTATCAGTTAGACACAAGATACATTAATTCCCTGTTTAAAAAATAAGCAAATTGGTATAGTTATATTTCAGTCTACCTCCTGTCCTTTCTACCTTCTCATTTTGGCACTCGTATTCTGACATATTACCAACATTCTTTGAGTTGATTACCTTGGTTTATATTTAAATTATTTAGTATGAATCACCAGTCCTTTTGAACCTTGACTTTTCTGTTCCTGATTTTTTCCTTTTAATTTTACCTCTCAGCTTGCTGGATTTATTATTAAGTGTCATTCCTATAAGAGTTCTTAGAAGTTCTTGAGATCTTGTATATTTTAGAATTTTCATCCCTTGACTTAAACACATAAACAGTTTTTGTGGTATGAAGTCCTTGGCTCACAAATGCCTTCCCTCCCAAGGCTGCATGCATTGCTTCTTTGTATTACAACAGTAGATGTTGCCTGAGCTAGGTGCATATGAGGTCTGGCAATTAATCCCATGAACGTAATTGTTCTAAGTGCTACATACCTCACTGCTGAGTATCATATGGCCACCTTCAAGTACTCCCCCTGGGAAACTATGCGCTGATGCCAGTGCCTAGTCCACCCTTCAAAGCAATTTTGGAACTCTTTCTGGAATGGCCATTGTACACGGTGGCACAGTGGCAAGTTCACGAACTGAATTGTATAGTTGTCTATGAGGGAGTTTTTAGCCAGTTAACAAATAACTGTATTGAAACACCCTCCCTATGCACCTGTTCTCTCCCCCAATGACTTTTTTCTTCACCAGAAGATAAAGGAAATGTGGAAGGAAGGCATTTGATGACATTCAGGACATCAAAGGTAATATGATGACAGCTCTGATGGCATTCCAGAAAAAGAGTTCCAAAATTGCTTTGAAGGGTGGACTAGTCACTGGCATTGGTGCATAGCTTCCCAAGGGGAGGACTTCGAAGGTTACTGTAGAGATAGTCAGCAATGAGGTTATGTAGCACTTTTTCTAGGATGAGTTCGTGAACTTAGTTGTCAGGCATCGTATGACTGCACAGTGGTTAACACAATCAGCTGCTAACTGAAAAGTCAACAGTTCAAAACCATTAGTGGCTCCATGGGAGAAAAATGTGTCAGTTGGCTTCCATAGAGGTTTAGAGCCTTGGAAACCCTACTGGGTTGCTTGGAAACCCTACAGGAATAACTCAACAGCAGTGAGTTTGGTTTGATTTTGCCATGGAGAGGAGAAGCTATCTGGTTATGTGATTCTTTTTTTTTTAAGTCTTGAATCTAAGTAACTTCTCTATGATATGATGTATCTTAGTGTTGGTTATTCTGTACTGGTCCATTCTGCTTCTTCTCAGAATGTAATATGTCCCTTCAGCCTTTAGAACTGGGTCATCTTTACCTCATGAAAGTTTCGTTTTATTATATACTTGATTTTTTTTTCCTTATCTGTTGTTCAAGTAAGGTAATCGTGTGTTTTTACTGGCTTTTCCCTTAATCTTCTGAATCTCTTATTTTCCCTTTAAAAACTTTCAATCCAATTGCCATATGGTAGGTTCTGACTCATGGCAACCCCGTGTGTGTCAGGGTAGACCTGTGCTCCAGAGGATTTTCAGTGGCTGATTTTTCAGAAGGAGGTCAACAGACTTTTCCACTGAGGTGCTTCTAGGTGGACTAGAACCTCCTACCTTTCAGTCAGAAGAAGAGTGCATTAATGGTTCGTACCACCCAGGGATTCCTATTAACGCCTATTAATTTTCTGTTTTGTGTGTGTGTGCTTATCTCAAACTTCTTTGTTACTGACTCTGGTTTTGTTCTTAATTTTCTGCTATTGTATGCCAAAATATTTTCCTGTATTTTTTTTTCTGGATAAGTAGTCTTTTGAGATATGGTTCTTACCTATTTTTTGATGTCTTAATCATCTAATACTGCTGTGACAGAAATACCACAAGTGGATGGCCTTAACAAAGAAAGACTTATTTTCCCATAGAAAAGTAGATTAAAATCCAAATTCAGGGCATCAGCTCCAGGTGAAGGCTTTCTCTGTTAGCTCTGCAAGAAGTTCCTTGTTGTCAGTTTTCCCCTGGACTGAAGCTTCTGAGGTACAGGGACCCCGAGTCCAAAGCACATGCTCTGCTTCCCGTGCTGCTTTCCTAGTAGCATGAGATACCCAGCGGTCTACTTCCCTTTCCTTTTATCTCCCAAGAGATTGCTTCAAGGCACAATAGAGTCTTATAGACTGAGTCCTGCCTCACTAACACAAATGCCACACATCTTCCCTCATGAAAAACATGTTGTTGTTGTTTGGTGCCGCTGAGTCAGCTCCAACTCATAGCACCCCTATGAACAACAGAATGAAACACTGCCCAGTCCTGTGCCATGTCCACAGTCGTTTTTATGCTTAAGACCATTGTTGCAGCCACTGTGTCGATCCATCTCATCAAGGGTCTTCCACTTTTTCTCTGACACTCCACTCTATCCAGCATGATGCACTTCTCCAGGAACTGCTCCTTCCTGACAGCATGCCCAAAGTCTGTAAGACACAGTCTTGCCTTCTTGGCTTCCAAGGAGCACTCCAGTTGTACATCTCCCAGAACACATCTGTTTGTTCTTTTGGCAGTCTGTGGTACATTCAACATTCTTCTCCTGCACCACAATTCAAAGGCATCAGTTCTTCTTCTGTCTTCTTTGTTTATGGTCCATGAACATCATAGAGACAGAATTTACAATGTAGAAGAACATCGCACAATATATGACCCAGCCAAACTGATACACATATTTTTGGGAGAACATAATTGAATCCATGACACTTGGTTTTTAGTTACCTTACTGATTCTCAGGAAACTCTGGTGGCACGGTCAAAAGGTCAGCAGTTCAACTCTGCCAAAAGGGGAGTGTATTGAGGTTGGAAGGGGGTAGGAGAGAGTGAATAGAGAAGAAAGAACAGATAGCTTTAAATGTGGGAAGGTGCCTCAGACCTAAGTAACTCACTCTCACTAAATCAGCAGTGCCATTACCTGGCCCTAGGAGTGTGGCCTCTGGTGTCCTCCCCCAACAAAAGTAAGCAACTGACCAGGAGGAGATTAATGAAGCTGTCAGAGTATCCTACAGTCGTAGGACACTTATTTAGTGACTTAATATTTTTTTTCTCTACTTGAAAAGTCCTGGTGGTGCAGTGGTTACAGTGCACAACTGCTAAGCAAGAAGTCACTGTTCAAACCCACCAGCTGCTCTGCAGAAGAAAGATGTGACAGTTCACTGCCATAAAGATTATAACCTTGGAAGCCTTGTGGGGCAGTTCTACTCTGTCTTGCAGGCTCGCTGTGAGGTGACAGGGTTTCCTTTCTTTTTCTTCCACTCCAGCTCACCTCACCTCACCTCCAGTGGCTCTCCAGGTTAGCAGTCTTGGTTATAGGAGCAGGAGATGGTGTATACTGTAGTTTGCAAGCACTACTGTACCAAAAGTACCACAAGTAGGTGGTTTTAACAAACATCGATTTATTTTCTCACAGTTTAGAAGGCTGGAAGTCTGAATTTAGAGTACCAGCTCTAGGGGAAGCCTCTGTGTGTCTGCTCTGGGGAAAACGCTTGTCTCAGCTTGTCCAGCCACCACCGGGCAGCTTTTGCCCCCACTCTTGTTTCTATGCCTTATCTGGTGATCTTTTCGTATCTCAAAAGTGGTTAGATTTAAGACATACCCTACACTGGATGTGGTCTCATTAATCAACAGAGAAAACCCTCTCCCCAAGTGGGATTACATTCATAGATAAAGGGGTAAGGATTTATAGCAAATATTTTTGAGGGACACAGTTCAACTCATAATAGTGTGTATACCCCTTCCTCACTCTGGTTCTGTCTGGCATTTGGTAATAGGAACCCTAACTTCCCACACATGTCATTCATTTGGGCTTCCAGGTCTTGCATACCCTCATTCTCACTGTTGATGGCTGTAACCACTGCACCACCAGGGCTCCTTGTGGCACCTTCAGGACCCCCCCTGTTTACTTCCAGAGAGTGCTGTACTCTGCTTTAAGTCCAGAAAAGTCCATTTGGGATTCAGCATCCTGCTTGTTTTGGTCCATGCTTTATGGATTACAGTTATCAAACGCTTACTAATTTCTCCACAGATCCAAATTTCATCCCAATTTTTGCCCACTTCTGATGAGTTTTAGGGAAGAAAGTGCAATAAAACCACTATTTCTCTACCGTGTTTTCCTGAAATTTCTTTCATTAATGAATGTCTGTAGGGTTGCAAGGAAATCCCTATATATTTGATTTCCAGCTATACCCTGGATAGAAAAATTCCAGACACTTGTATGACAGGGTGAAGCCCTGAAGGTGCAGTGGTTAAGAACTATGACTGCTAACCAAAAAACTGGCAGTTTGAATCCACAAGCCACTCCCTGAAAACTCAGTGGGGCAGTTCTAACTCTGTCATGTAGAGTCACTATGAGTCAGAAATGACCCGATAGCAATGGATTTGGGGCATGAGGTGGGGGGAAAGTCATTGAAACAGAGTAGAGACATTGCTTTTGGAATTTCTTCTAGTCGAGATAACTCTGAGAATGTTATTGATAGGTGAAGTTCCTAAATACAGAATTTCAGAAACAGGTGAAACTTGTGTGTATTTAACCATACAGAATGTTGGTATTCTTCATCATGGAGATACTTAGGTTAATTGACAGCGCATTTGTTAAGAGTCAAGAAAACTGTAGAACTTAAGTAAATGAAGCATTGAATCTCAGCTTTATTTCAAATGGAAACAACGTCTTTCTGTTCTTACTTTAGAGATGCTTGTTCCTTCTCTCCTGCCTTGGCACCTTTGAACAATTGTTTCAGGTCGAACACTGCCCTTTCCCTAAGCCCCTGAGGTGCATCGTGCCCTGCCCTTGCCCACTCTATACTCTCCGCCTTACATGCTTGTTCTACACCGTAGCTCTCCCTTGGCAATATACTTTAAATTATTTACAAAATTGCAAAGCACCATGTATATGTAAAGCATAATTATTGTTGCAATGATGACTTTATCTCAGCCTATATCCCTGACAATAGCCATTCAGAAGGTAAGATCTAGATCTAGGAATATAAAATTGAGAGATCAACAAAGAAAGGTGGCTACCTGTCAAATTGGAAAGTAACAAAAGTTGAAGTAAAAATTGAACTTTCTTTAGTATGACACTATTGTTCCACATATCTATTGTGTGAAAGGAAACCCCGGTAGCATAGTAATTTTAAGTACTACAGCTGCTAACCAAAAGACTGGCAGTTTGAATCCACCAACTTCTCTTTGGAAACTCTATGGGGCAGTTCTACTGTATCCTACAAGGTCATTGTGAGTTGGAATTGACTCAACGGTGATGGGTTTTGTTTATCGTGTGAAAAATACTGTACTAGTCATAGGAAACCTTGGTGGCATAGCGTTTAAGGGCTATGTCTGCTAGCCAAAAAAAATCAGGCAGTCTGAATCCACCAGTCCCTCCTGGGAAACTCTGGGGCAGTTCTACTTTGTCTTATATGAGTTGGAATCAATTCAGTGACAGTGGGTTTTCGGTTTTTAGGCCATAGGAACAGAGGGGGAATAAAGGAGTTTCAATATCCAGTGATAAACTTTTCAACCTAGATTTTTGATTGACAAGGAATTGTTCCTGTAATCCTCCCCCAGCTTAGAAACTGGATCTACACCCACACCAGCCCCCTGGGGGACACTAATGACCAGGGAAGCAGTGTAAGAACAGACCTTTGCTAGTGCAGTCTCTCCTTGACAGGCCCGCCTGGGGGCCAAGGTCATTCACACTGGTATCTCACAGCCATGAGCAGTAATTGGCAGATCTCTGGGCTTTTAACAGAACTTTAAAATCTAGACCAAGAGAGCTTTTGTTTATCTGTCTCGGGCAAGCAGCTAATTAGCATCATTTTGTGTCCCCAACTAGAAAATGCCCTGCTGTGGAGCTTGTTGAGACTCTGCTCTGTCAGTAATTAATACTAGAGATGACAGGAGGTTGTCCTTACCTCAGTGCAGACTGAGACTTAGCCCCTGCCTTTTGCTCCAAGGATTGCTATTGTATTTGACAAAATTTCCAGAAACCTTGCTTTCATGAAATCAAGACTTTTTAGTTTTGGTGGAAGAAGGGAAGAATGGATCACTTTGCCACCCAGGCCGTTCAGAACCAGCTGTTTCGTACATTCATCTCCTTGTGTCAAAGAAAATTTGTTCTCCAATTTGAGGTCACAGCCCCCATCATCCCGATCACTCACACTATCTTTCATTGAAGTCCTTCCGGTGGCATTTCTTTTGCTTCTTGGTTTGTCTCCTTATTTCCTCCACCTCCTCTAAAAGCAAGACAAAAGAGAGGAAATAGCATTTTCTTCCACTTGATCACTGTGACTTGTGAAATTGTTAACCAAAAAAAAGGGTTTCTTGTAGGATCCTCCTATTTGATGTGACCCTTCATTGTGCTGCAAGCCTTAGTTAAGCTTACGGCTGCTAACCAAAAGGTTGGCATTTCAGAGCCACCCACTACTTCTTGGAAACCCTGTGTCCTGTAGGGTTGAAGTCAACTCAGCAGCAACAAATTTAGTCTCGTTTTCCTCAGGGTCATTGAGTATATGGGATATTCAGGATTGAAGTTAAAATGATGATTCCCTTCTCATGTACATCTACCACCTTGAGCTTGGCAAAACCTGTGAATAGCTTCTGTCCAGCCAATTCCAGCTCACAACCATGTACATGTCAGATTACAACTGTGTTCCCTAGAGTTTTCAGCGACTGTTTTTTGGAAGCGGATCACCAGGCCTTTCTTCTGAGGCAACTCTGAGTAGTCTGGAACCTCCAACCTTCAGTTTAACAGCCAACATTAACATCTGCCCCACCAAGGGCCTCAAGTGTGGCACAGAAGGGAAATGACCAGAAAAGGAAAGATGGAGGAAACAAGACTGGCATGGGGCCAGCTCAGAGGGGCAGCATCCATGCAATAAAAGGCTCCCAAGGGTAGGTCTGTCTCTGCAGACTCGCAGTCACACTCCCTCCCTGCCCTGCCCCTGGTGCAGGCTCCAGATGCAACCCGGGGAGGCAGTGTTAAAATGCAGGCACAGTTGGACTTGTTTGGGCTGAAGGCTCCTGCTGTGCCTCTGCAGCAGCCCTGGATACAGGGATTTTAAGTCGTCTTCATCCAATGGGCATGGCTGAGCCGTTGGTAAGAAGTGACCACGTGACGGGACATGTTAGTGCACTGGATGCGGGTGCTGTTTTTAAAGTTATCTGTTCAAATACTTCGCAGCCTAATAAACTGTGAGCTAGCTCATAAAAGCCAGCCCTAAGAAGATAAGGAGTAAGCCCACATGTATTAATGTTCCTCTATAAAGTATTCCGATCACATTTTTCACAGGTGTAGTTGCTTAACAGGAGCCCCTTGGTGGCACACGTGGTTAAACACTGGACCACTAACTGAAAGGTGGTAGTTCGAACCAACCCAATGGCAACCTCAGAGGAAAGGCCTGGTAATCTCTTTCTGGAAGATCACAGCCGTGGAAACTATAGAGCAGTTACGTTCTGCACTGCATGAGGCTGCCATGAGTCGGAATCAGTGGCAACTGGTGATTTGGTTCACTGGACTGGAGACTGGGGGTCGACACCGAGGAGTATACTGCCTACTCACTGACCCACGAGCCCTCTCCCTTCTTCCTCTGTGCAGTCTGGCTCTCTTCAGACTAACCAGCAGCTGTGTTGTGCAGCTCAAGCAGAGTTCTGTCCACCCTCAGGCTGGGGCCCTCCTGATTCTGATTGTATCCCAGTCTTGCCCAGCCGTTTTTAAAGACAAGTTAAGATCACATTTTTAATCCAACTCAAAAATGTCTCTTTCCCTATGCTATAGTGAAGTTGTGGGTTGATTCTAATTCCTGTGATTAGTCCATAATTATTTGATGACATTGCTTCTGCGGGGTCTACATAGAACACAGGGTTCTTTATCTGCTCTGCATTCAGGGAGAAAGGGTTCTCACCACCTGAAAGGCTAAGACTATCTGGCTTTCTCCTTAGCAAAACATAGCTACCCTAAGCTTCTACCCATAGGAAATGTTTGTCATCTACTTCCAGTGGCTCTGTGCTTTTGTCCTTCTGGCTTCTTGGTGCTGCTCTGATTGCTGACATTTGTCATAGTGAAGGACAATTAACACAGGTCTTGGGTTCAGGGTTCTGTGGGGAGTTAAAGGGAGCACAGATAGATGAATGCCTTTCTAGGTCTACACATTTGCAGCAATGGGGGATAAGCATTGGCTTTTGACTCCAAGTGCCCCCTCTCTAGCTGGCATTTGTACCCATGAAGGTCCTTAACAAGGCGCAGCTGGCGTCCACAGCTCCCAGAGATTCTGTCTGTGAACTTCGGGTACACCATAGCACCCCTCCATTTGCATGGAAATTCATTGCAGTTCGTAGGGAGGCAAAATGAAGTACAGTATAGGTTTGAACATTCTAATCCCTGTTCTGTTCTTCGTCATAGACCTGTTGCCTGCGTGTTCTGTTGCCTTTGTGTCTCAATCTAACAAAGAACTCCCATTATTGTTTTATTTGAAGGAGTAGTTCCCCTTCTTTGGGAAAGACATCAATGAGTAACTCCAGGAGAGGTATGCAGTCTGTCAATGATTGGTTGTCAATAAGTGGCTGAGAGAAGCTGCTGCTGATGACCAGGGCCCGGGAGACTTATTTATTAGTGAGCAACAGGTACCAAACATGATACAGGCCCTTTGTCACTGTATTGTCTCACTAGCAAAAAGGACCTGCTAGGTAGGCAGTGCAACCCAAGGCGAAGCCCAGATCTGCCACGACCAGCCAAGCGGCCGGCTCCCATCACTTACTTTTACAGAAACATGGTTATCCTGCGCACAAGCCAAGCTCTCTCAGCTGAAAAGAACTCTGAATTGGGAATCCTCAGAATTTTGTTTTAGTTTATTTCACAGAAAGACTTGAAACCCAGAGTTTAACCCAAGGTGGACACTCAAATGTTTGTGGAAGTGAGGGAAGGGAATAAGTGTTCTAAATCTCTCCGTTCCATCGAGCAGTATGCTCCAGGACCTGCTGTTCCTGTTACAGGGCAGGACTTGCATTTTGTGTCTTCTCGGTACTGTTGCCTTATCTTCTGCTGTTCCCACTTGAGGACGTTAGGTCTCCACGAGAACGTACACAAAACGATTTCAAAGCATTTTGAGAACAAAGAGGATCAATTTTAATTTGGATGTCACAGAATTTACTCTCTGACATGCTGGGTGAGAAGGACAAAGCTGCACGGTGTATGATTGTACCTTAGCCATTGAAGAACTGGATGCCAAGTAATGCTGTCAGTATAAACCACTGGCTTAGGGTTTGGAGCAAAACCGTGGGAGGGAGAAGTGCATGCAACCCTGCTGATTTCAGGGCCCGGGGATAGCCCGCAGAATCATCTGTGGAGAAGAGGTCTGCGATGTCCTGGGAAAGGGGCCTGGCTGACCAGTGCATGGGACCAGCATGTGAACGGCACCACTTCTAAACGGGTTTCTTTGTTCCAGGCAACGTCCTGCCCTTGGAGAATGTCTGGCCTCCCTGGCAGCAGCCATGCCAGTGGCGTTCCTGGAGCCCACACTTAACCGCTACAATCCTCTCTCTGTCTTCAACACCAAAACCCCCAGGGAGAGGTCTAGTAAGTATCATCCCACAGAGGTCATTTCCCGTTCCCCATGCTGAGAGGAAGGCAGCCAGGAAGTGCAGGAAGGCAAGGAGCAGCAGCCTTGCAGCTCTGTTGGTTTACCTGGACCAAGAGGAAGCAGAATGCCAGAGTTAGTGACGAGGTTCCATGTCTCCATCTTATTGGTGAAATGGACATGACAAGAGCTTTGCTACTTTTAAGCCCATTTAAAAACCATTGCCACCAAGTTGATAGGACAGAGTGTAACTGCCCCATGAAGTTTCTAAGGAGTGGCTGGTGGATTCCAGCTGCCAACCTTTTGGTTAGCAGTAAGCTCTTAGCCACTGCACCACTGTTACCATTAGGCTTTAGTTCCTTCTTCTGTAAAATGTGGAGACAGTGGAGTTGATTTCTAAATCCCCTTCCTACAACTTCAAGTTCTCTTTTCCGCCCTAGCTTTCCTTTCCCCTTCTATACCTAGGGATGTGTCCTTTCCTCCAGAGTATCGTCGGAAGTGGAGTACACACCTGCTCTAATCCCTGAGTTATACTAATCAGAATCAGGGAGAGGCTGTGCTTTCAAAGATGCTGACCACGTGTTCTCCATCCTCAACGGAAGACGAAACAGAGAGAGATACCAGACAAAAATGAAATTATACAAGAAAGGGAAGAGGTTTTAATTGTACTTTAGATGAAGGCCTACAAAGCCAATTTGTCTCTCATTAAAAATTGGTCATGTAGTGTTTTGTGACACTGGCTGCCAACCTCGTGACTTGTCAACGCACTCCCCTTTTCCATCTTGGGTTCCCCGCTGCCAGCTTTGCTGTTCCCACCTGCCATCCAGCCCTCGCCCCTGGGCTGGCATGCCCATTTGGTCTCATTTTGTTTCATCAGCCCGCCTAATCTTGGGCTGAAGGGTGAACCGCAGGAGTTATTTCTTTACTGAGCTGTCAGGTGGCCCAGAGGCCATACTCTCAGGGTTTCTCCAGTCTCTGTTAAACTAGCAAGTCTGATCTTGCGTGTGTGTGTGTGTTCTACATTTCTCTCGAGCTCTGTCTTGGGCCCTGTAGCTGTGACTCTTGTGAGAGCAGTCAGTAGTAGAAACCCATCTCTAACTGGCAGAGGCTGTGCCAGATGTGGTCCCCTAGTCTTCTGACTAATCTTTCCCTTGTGTCTTTAGTTTTCTTCATTCTCCCTTTGCACCAAACGGAGTGAGACCAATAAGATATCTTAGATAGTCAGTCTCAAGGTTTTTTTTTTGTGTGTGTGTGTATGTGAAGTCTTTCTGGTTTTGGTATATAGATGAAGGTTTACAGAGCAAACTAGCTTTTCATGAAACAGTTAGTATATATATTGTCTTATAATATTGGTTAACAACTTTACAACATGTTATTACTCTCCCTTCTTGACCTTGGGTTCCCTATTACCAGCTTTTCTGTCCCCTCCTTCTAGTCCTTGACCCTGGGCTGGTGTGCCCATTTAGTCTCATTTTGTTTTATGGGCCTGTCTAATCTTAGAATGAGGGGTGAACCGCAGGAGTGACTTCATTGTTGAGCTGGAAGGGTGTCTAGGGCCCATGCTCTCTGAGTTTCTCTAGTGTCTGTCAGATAGAATTGTGTGAGTTAAAGTTTTATTTTTATTTTTCTCAAGCTCTGTTCAGGACACTCTATTGTGATTCCTTTTGGAGCAATTGTTGGTGACAGCTGGGTACCATCTAGTTGTACTGGACTCAGTCTCGGAGTTATTGTGGTCCATTAGTTCTTCAAACTAATCTTTCCCTACTATCTTGTTTTCTTCATTCTCTCTTGCTCTTGAAGAGTAGAGACCAGTGGAATATCTTAGATGGCTGCTTATAGGGCTTTAAGACCCCAGACACTACTCACCAAAGTAGAACATAGAACATTTTCTGTACAAATTATGTTATACCAGTGGAGCTAGCTATTCCCTCAGATGGTGTTTCCACAGCCCTCAGTCTAGTAATTTGATCCCTCAGGGAGTCTGGATGTATCTACAGAGTTTCTCTGACCTTGCATTGAACAAACTGTGCTGGCTTCCCCAGTACTGTGTACTGTTTTACACTTCACCAAAGTTACCACTATCTATTGTATTTTTTATTGTTTTTCCTCACCACCCTCCCCTCCTTCATAACCACCAAAGATTGTTTCTTCTTGTGTGTAAACCTCATCATGAGTTTTTGTAGTAGTGGTTTTATACAGTATTTGTCTTTTTCCAGCTCATTTCACTCAGCATAATGCCCTCTAGATTTGTCCGTGTTAGGAGATGCTTTGCAGATCTGCCATTAGTCTTTCTCTTGGCACAGTAGTCTACTGTGTGTGTGTACCATGGTTTATCCATCTGCTGACGAGCACCTCTTTTTGCTATTGTATACAGTGCTGCGGTAAATCTAGGTGTGTGTTTTTCTGTTCATGTGACACCTCTTTATTCTCTTTGATATATTCCTAGGAGTGGAAATTCTGTATCATATATTTCTTATTTTTACGTTTTTAGAGAAGCATCAAGTCATTTGCCAAAATGGTTGTACCGTTTTGCCTTTCCACCAGCCGTGTACAAGAGTTCCGGTCTCCCCTGAGCCTCTCCAACCTTTGTTATTTTCTGGTTTTTTGATTTGTACATGTAATGTTGGGGGTGGGATGGTACCTCATTGTGGTATTGATTTGCATTTCTCTGATGGCTCAAGATTGTTGAGCCATTCCTCATGTATCTGTTAGCCACTTAAGTGTCTTCTTTGGTGAAATGCCTGTTCGTTTCTTTTGTCTAGTTTTTAATTTATTTGTGTTTTTGTTCTACAGGTGATAGATTTTCCTGTAGGTTTTAAAGAGTAGAACATTCTCTGATTTGTCATAGCAAAATTAGTTTTCCGGTCTGTCTGTTCTTGTTTTACTCTTTTGATAAGGTCTGTGTTTAATTTTTAGAAGATCCCAACTCGACGGCATTTGGCTTGGCTGGCAGTTATCTAGTGTATTTTCTGGAGTTTGTGTATTGTTAGTTATAATTCACATTCTGTTAATGCCGTGTGTTAATGCCTCTAGATTTGACCTTATTTTTTCTTCTCTAAGCTCTTTATAGTTTTTGGTTTTATATTAGTTCTTTCATCCACTTTGTATTAGTTTCTGTGTATGATATGAGGTATGGTTCCTATTTCATTTTTTGCAAATAGACGTCCAATTTTGCCAGCACCATTTACTAAAGACTATCTTTTTTCCATTTGATGAACTTTGAGCCTTTGTCAAAGAACAAGTGACTGTACATGGATGGATTAACATATGGGTTCTCAGGTCTGTTGTGTTGGTCAGTGTGTTTATTGTTGTACCAGTCCCAGGCTGTTTTGACTGTATAGCTATGTAGCAGGTTCTAAGGTCAGGTAGTGCAATTTCTCCTACTTTGTTCTTCTCCTTCAGCAGTGCTTTACTTATCTGGGGCCTCTTGCCTTCCCATATAAAGTTAATTGTTAGTTTTTCCATCTCTTTAAAGACTACTATTAGTGTTTGGATGAAGATTGCATCGTATCTGTAGAGTACTTTGGGTAGAACTGACGCCTTCATGATGTTAAGTCTACCTAACTATGAACATATGTTTTTCTTTTTATGTAGATCTGTTGATTCTTTGCAGTATGTTTTATAGTTTTCTATTTATGGGTATTTATATCCCTGCTTAGGTTTGTTTCTACTTATTTTTTAGTGGCTATTATAAATGTTGTTGTTTTCCTAATTGCATTTTTGTAGTTTTCTTTATTGGTATATAGAAATCCAAGTGATTTTTATATATTTATCTTGTATCCTGCTGCTCTGCTGAATCTAAGAAAAGGAATTTCTTAACAGAAACATTGGTGTACTAAATTCTAGAATAAGGATTAGTATGGCCTCAGAGCCCAAATGTGGCTTACTGCCTTTTTTTTTGTAAATAAAGCTTTTTGAAACCCATTTGTTTCACATTTTTGTAGTTGCTTTAGCATAATAATAGCAGAGTTGAGTATAGCAACAGGGCCTGTCTGCTCTGCAATGCCTAAAATAATTTACTTTCTGACCCTTTACCAAAACAGTTTGCCAGTGGTTGTTGGAGAATGACCTAGAACTTAGAATCCAGATAAGGTTGTAAGCCTGCTTCCTGGGGATGGAGAGAAGGAGCCACATATGTGGATTAGCTGTAATCTTGCTTAAAGGCATTGGAACTGAATGGAAAAGGTTTTAAGCAAGAACCATGACTCAAATTGGAGCTCCAGTTAGAAAAACATAAAATGATTCAATGTAACCTGTGATAAAAATTATCAAAATACGGGGCTAATATTAAGAAAAAGAAGCCCAAGCAAACCATTTCAAAGCAGAACCAGATATAACCAGAGCCATTATTAATACTGAGTCCAATCAATGACAGACCAGCAACACCATTTAGCCCAAGCCCCCTTTTTCAAACTACCAAGACTCCAAGGTAGAACTCTAAGAAAGTAAGAGACGTTTCCCTGTGAGAATATGTGAAGTGAAGCAGAGAGATTTTGCCTTTGCCTTTGAGAGGCAACAAGCTAAACAAATCAGGAAGAAGACTCTAGCAGCAAACACCCGAGTCTGTGCCACACTTTTCTTTGCTACCACATCTCCTTCCATCTGAGAATGTAATTTCAAGCCATAGGGGCTTTATTACCTCTTGATTCTCATTAATTCAGTAAAACAGGTACATTTCCCCCAGTGAGGACCTCTAGGGCAGCCTACACAAGGGTCCTTAGCAGAACTCTGTTGCTCAGCTAGGAGACTGCCAGAACTACTGGGCTAAGAGTTAGCCAAGAGAAAAACATGGCCAGGATGCCTCCACTTTCCAAAGCCTCATTTAAAATAAGTTACACCTTCTCCAGCCCCCTCAGCTTCCCCTCACTCTTTCTTTTCTTTCTTGAAACTAGCAAAAGTGTATTTCCAACTTGTTTTTCTCGGCCCACTCATGATTTCAGGTGACTCACAATTTGCAGCTGAAGTGGCAGCTAAATGACTGAGCAGGATTCGGTCGAGTTGAGAAATGCCTGTGGTATCCCCAGACAAATGCCAGCCCTCCTGTTGCTCCCCAGTTCCAAAGGACACAGGGTATAGTAAGGATAGTGCTAGATGTTTATACTTTCATCTGATCTCTGACTTGAGAAATAGTATTATCTCTGTCTCAATATATCCAGTGTGTAGAGCTGCACCTTAGGGAAGAAATAGACTGGCTTTGTTTGTAGAGGGAAAGCAGCCAGAGCAAAATAAATACTTGACAAAGATGGGGGGAGAAAAAAGTTGGTTTTCAGAGAAGAGGACTGACTCCCATTGTTTCCTTGTCAAAGGCTACTTGAAAAATATTCTTATTTTATGTACTTTGTATTGACTTAAAAAGACACATTTCTTAAAAAAAAAAAAAAAGTATCCATCACTGTATACTCCACAAGGAAGAAAAGAGACAAGATAGTGATTAGGTGTGACACAGTATTTCATCCATCCAAGAAACACTGTAGGACTCAGTGGCCAAGGCCCCTGAGTCCATGTTTTTTAGCATTGGCTTAATCAGCATAGAATGAATGCTGACCAAGGGTCTGAATCTTGAAAAATAGTACGTGTAAATATGTGTTTTGGGCCAACAAGGTTACCTGTAGCAAATATGACTGATGGCTTAATGGGCTCAAAGGAGATAGACTTCATTCATTATACAAAGTGGGTGCCCTGATGGATAGAAGAGGAGGAGGGATGTATGGGGTAACAGATGATGTGAGCCTGTAGTTTAGAAATATAATATGAACTGATTTAGCAAGCCTTTGGTCAATTGAACATCTCTATTAATTGGCACTGGTGCTTTGCCAGCAGAATTACTTTTTTTGGTAATCCTGGTGTCCTTAAGATCCTGAAGTATTTTCTGAATCAAAAAAACAAAAATAAAAAGATTAAGTTATGCCTAGAAAAGGTTTAATGCTGCTTTATGCTAATTACTAAAAATTAGATAGTCTTCTTTTCATGGGTGGCAGCAATCTATCAATTAGCATATTGGATAGACCTAAAACATTCTAGTTACCAGCCAGTTTAGTATCCATGCCTTCTGTAGTACGTTTCACCAGAAGAAAAGGAAATCCAATTCCAGTATAAGCCATCTATCTATATTTCAGAGAGCGATCCTTTCCGATGTCTTCTTGAGTAAAGAGCTATTCAGTGAGACAGATCTGACTTTAGAACCTAGCTCAGTGGTTCTCAAACTGAAGCATGCATCAGTTACTTGGACAGCATGTTAAAATAAAGATGGTTAGAGCTTGCCCCAGAGTTTCTGTTTCAATAGGTCTGGAGTGGAGCCCAAGAATTTGCATTTATAACAAGTTTCCAGATGATGCTAATACTGCTGGTAAGAGGACCAGACTTTGAGAACTTCCGATGAAAGGACCAAACCAACAACCAGACCCTTGCTGTTGAGTCAAGTGACCCTATCCATAAGGTTTCCAAGGCTGTGAGTCGTCACAAAAGCAGACTGTCACATCTTTCCCCCTCAGGACTGCTGCTAGGTTGAGTCATCAGCCATTCAATTAGCAGTCTAGCACTTAACCACTGTACCACTGGGGCTCCTTCAATGAAAGGACAGTGTGGTTTAATGGTCTTATGTCTCGTTCTAATGGGACCCAGCTGAGGTTGTTTTTGAGGTAGCTAGTACAGCAGAATTCATTCTGTAGATTTATTAGGTGGCATTTGAAGTACAAAACACCTTCTGAGAAGTAAATGTTTGTTCCATCCAAGGACCAATTACACATAAATAACATTTCAAGGTCATGATGATGACTTCAGTAGGCAGCAACCCTGAGCAGCTCTGTGGTTTTCTTCAGTAGACAAAAAAATAAAAAGGAGTGCCTGTGATGATGTACTGTTTATCAGACATTTAAACACACACACACACCCCTGACCCTTCTTATTATAATTTTATAGCAAATAGTTGTAAAATTAAATTGTACCTATAGCAGTTGACAGAAACCCTGGTGGCATAGCGGTTAAGTGCTACATCTGCTAACCAAGAGGTCGGTGGTTCGACTGCACCAGGCGCTCTGTGGAGCAGTTCTACTCTGCCCTATAGGGTCACTATGAGTCAGAATTGACTTGATGGCACTGGGTTTGTCTTTTTTTTTTTAAGCAGTTTATGTTGTTACGTGTGTACATCCCCAGCGTACAAAGTCTTATTTCTCTGCCTTTACCTGTTTAGTCTGAGAGTGTATAAGTAACATTGTTTTGTGTGTCGGGATCTCCCCAAGCTCCCAGGTTGATGTCACCAAAAGCAGTTGTTGGTCTGCCTCAAGATCCAGGGCAGACCTGTTCTTTGCAAATGACTAGCGTTAGCAGCAGACCATGTCTGGCCTGTATAATTCCCTTCTGCTGTAAATGGCAGGAATTGAGAGTTTTTTGTTTCATGTGCTACTAGCCCTTTTGAATAATCTGGATTTTGAAAGATACTGGTTCTTTCCTGACTTCTAAAGGGGAGAAATCTTTAGACTTCCACCCCCCAAAATACTGTAGTTCCAGCAACCAGAGTCATCATTAGGGAAAGGATGTTAGGACTTCATTGGACTTGCTGCTTACTAATAAGGATCCTCTGGGTCCATCACTTTATTGTTATTTTCATTGTAATGGGGTGTATGTGGGTGTGCGTGGGTGTGTAACAAAACAATTTTCCATGTCACTGTTTTTTGTGTACATTGCAATAACATTAATCATAATTATCATGTTGTGCAGCCATCCCCACTATCCATAAGTACACGCACAGTCCTGAAAGAACTGACTGTCTCAGCTGCAGATTCATTTTCTCAAAGATAGCCGGGATAGTGGTGTTGTGGATGTTTGCTCCAGGAAGTTAGTACCATGGGGGAAGTCAAAATAGTTCCTTTGAATTGGCCGATATTCCTAAAGGCCATGGAATTTGGTATAACCTCTCTTATCAACCCTTTCAATTCCTGTTGTGAGATGTCCTTGAATCAGTTCTGACTCATAGCAACTCTGTGTACAATAGAATGAAACACTGCGTGGTCCTGCACCATCCTTACAATTCTTGTTACACTTACGCCGTTCATTGCAACCATGTGTTAAACCATTTCATTGAGGGTCTTTCTCTTTTTTGCTGACCTCTGTGTTGCCATGCCTAAAGTTCTTCTCCTGGTCCATCCTGATAACATGTTCAGTTCCTATGAACTCGAAATCTAGAGAAGAGATACCAAGAGCCAACATTAACCCAAAGGCAAAGGATCTATAGGCATAAAGCAATTCACTTAACCTAAAATTTTAGTTGAAGTTTTCTTCTTTATCCTTAAAATTCATGAGATCTTTGTAGTTTATTGTGAAAATAGAAAATAAATTTCCCTGAATCTACCACATTTTTCCTGTGGCCTCTTCGATGTGCCATCTTCTGTGGAGCCTGGTATATTGCCCCCGTTTGAGAAGTTTGGTCCAAGGGTGAAGTCTACATATGCTCAGCCTCCTTCAAAAACTCCTTGCAGAGGTTTGGGGCTTGCAATATTCTGCTCAGAGCCACCCTACACCCCTTCACTCAGAGCCATTGTTGTCTTCAAGGTGGGCCTCAGAGGTGTCCCCTCTGGGGAACCTCAGGATTCTTTTGTTTTCTCTCCTTGCATTGCAAGAAACAGTGTCCTTTACCTCTGGGGAAGCAGGACACATAATCCCCTGGCTGCTTCTGTTTCTGATTCTTGTATCTTGACAACCTCCTTGCTTTAAATGTTGAATTCCATCTGTTGCCAGTTAATCCTGTCTGTCCTTGCTCAGTGAAATGACCTGAATTATTTGGCCTGAGGAAAAGAAAGGACTAAATCACTGTTCCTTATAAATAAACCTTGAGAAACAAAAAGATTTAAATGATTGACAGGAAGTCTTGGCACAGGTTACTGCAGGTCATCAATAACTTCTGTTGAAAACCCAGAAATTAGCTCTTGTGATTTTTTTTCAAATTTCAACTGCATGGAGAATTTTGTTGTTCCTGGTCCAAAGGAAGGCATGGTTGATGAGAGGATTTTCTTTTTCCTTTTCTGAACACTGCAGATGTGATCCAGTGATTCAAGTGGTTGAATCACAACTTGGTGGGTAAAACTTGCCTTTTCTTCTCCAATACTGTCTTTTCTACTGTGGAAGCAGGAAGCTGGCTTTATTAAAGAGAACTCTTATGAAATAATCCCCAGCCATGGCTCTGTCACGTTCCTTTAACCATCTGTATTTAATCATTTTAACTTGAATATGACATCTGGGAAGATCCCTTGGCAGCATAAACAATTTGTGTTCAACTAGGAACCCAAAAGGCTGGTGGTTCAGTCCACACACCTCCCCCAGCAAGGCCAGGAGAGAAGAGCCGGGGAATCTGCTTCCATAAAGATTACAGCCAAAAAAAAGGCTAAATTTGGGACAAAAGCCTTAAAAAAAAGATTACAGCCAACAAAAACCCTTTGGAGCAGTTATTCTCTGTACCGCACAGGTTGACTCAGTGGCAACAGGTGTGGCATCTAGGGACACATGCAGTTTCTGGAGACTGCAGCCTTTGTGCAGACAGTTGGAGGACAGAAGTCCCACCAGATCCAGGGCTCACTAAGGTGGCGCTGGTGTAGAAACCTGTAAGGACCAAATGGGGGGAGGAGACAGAGGCAGAGGCTGCACCTCTTGTGTGTGTGAATTACTGTCTCTTTCTCTTCCTGTGTCCTCCTGGTCAGTTCTGGGGATGCCAGACACTGTGGAAGAGATGTGTCCCGACATCTCTCAACTGGAAGGCCTGATGAAGGAGATTAATGACCTGGCTGAGTCAGGGGCCCGGTACACTGAGATGCCCCATGTCATCGAGGTCATCTTGCCCGTGCTCTGCAACTACCTGTCCTACTGGTGGGAACGGGGCCCTGAGAACCTGCCCCCAAATGGAGGCCCCAGCTGCACCCAAGTCACCTCCGAACACCTCAGTGTCACACTGGGCAACATTCTGAAAATCATCAACAACAACCTGGGCATCGACGAAGCCTCCTGGATGAAGCGCATCGCAGGTAACACAGCCGCCTCCTCCCACAGGGCCAGGACGACCAGAGTCTGTTTTCTTCTCTCTTGTTAACTCCGTGATTTGGACGATATGCTGTTCTATCGTGGAAATGTTTTTTCCTTCAGCTGCTTAATAGATAATCCACTTAGCCCCTTGGCAGAGCTCTCTGGGACAAATCCTTATGCCCCGCTCCTCCCTAATCCAGGCCACCTTGAATCTCCAGGAAGCCCTTTTGGTAGACTCCACCCAACTTTGATGATCAGTCGTTTATTTCCTTTTGATGTTTAGGAAACTTGTTTGCTCTTAGTGTGATAATTGTCCATTAACTTCCTTGATCAGTTTTCCCTTCTGCTTTTTAGCATGTATAAAGCTCCCTCCCAACTAGGCTGCCAACTCCTTAAAACCATTGTGCATTTGCAGTTCACATTATGTTTTTTCAGACGTTAACATAGGCTAACAGTAGCAGGACTCTGGGGTCTTTAAGCTTTTTACATTCTTTCATATCCCTAAGACTCCTTGTATGCAGTAGGCTCTTAATGTATACATTTGGCTGATTTTCTGTCCTGAGCAACCTCAGAAAAAGCAGAGACTTGGAAAATGAATAACCACACTTCCTGTTAATTGGGAAGCTGTGAATATGTAAGTGTCCTCTACATCAAGAAGGAGCGAGAAGACAGGATATTAGGAAAAGTCACTGCTTGCGATCCCACACTTGAGTCAGAAGAGTTAACTATTAACAGCTTCAGCCATATAATCTACTGGACCATCAAACACAGTGGCAAAAATAAAAGGAGTTATTGGTCCAACTCTGGGAATTTACCATCCCAGACTTCTCCACCTCAAAAAAATAAAAGAATGCCTCTCTTCCAGACCAAGGAAGAGAAGTTTCTTCTCCCTTCCTGTCTCAGAAATGAACTGAGATGAAAATTATGAATATTTTTGTGTGCTGATAGCTGCTGGATGACATTGGTCTCTGTGAGCAGATGGAAGCCCTGGTGGCAAAGTGATTAAGAGCTCACCTGCTAATTTAAAAGTTGGCGATTTGAATCCACCTGATACTCTTTGGAAGCTCTATGGGGCAATTCCACTCAGTCATAAGAAAAAAAATAAAATCCATGTGAGTTGGAATCCACTCGACTGCATCAGGTGTGGATTTTGATTTTGGCGGACATACAAGTAAATTAAGTTGGAATATTGCTAACCCTAAGGCAATTTGCCAAAGAGCAGTCATTTTTGGATCTGGAGTGCAAGAGTTCTGACCAGAGGCAGAGTAGTTAAGAGTTCAGCTGCTAACCAAAAGGCCAGCAGTTCAAATCCACCAGCTGCTCAGTAGAAACCCTATAGAGCACTTATGCTCTGTCATATGGGGTCACTGTGACCCAGAATTGAATTAACAACAACGAACTTTAGTGTAAGGGAAGGGAAGACAGCAAAGGATGACTTCCTTACCCCCTAGTGGTACAAGGAGGAGAGGTGTCATAGCATTAGGTACAAATGGGAATAGGACTGAAGCCTGTCATTCCACAGGTAAATTCAGATCCTATTCAGTCAGGTCACTTAATTCTTAGGACTCCAGAAAGTTAATTCTAATCGCAACCCCAGATTATCCGTATCAGATGTAGTTACTCTGACAATGGGTCTAAAGCACAGCCACGTCTCAGTGATGGGTGGGGTGTGAGATACCAGCCATCATAGCCCCCACGCTGACTTCTTTACCATCGCCGAGCCCTCTTAATCTCCTGCTTCTGAAGCTGTCTGTTTTATGAAGATTAATAAGGTGAAACACGTTAGAATCAAAACTGCAAGAATGTAAAGGAGTCTAGTGGCACAAAAGTTAAGTGCTCAGCTACTGACTGAAATGTTGGCAGTTGGAACCCACCCCATGGCTCTGCAGGAGAAAGAGCTGGCCGTCTGCTCCTGTAAAGAGTACAGCCTGGAAAACTCTGTGGGGCAGTTCTACTCTGTCCCATGAGGTCACCGTGTGTGAAAATAGACTCAACAGCACCTAATAACAGCAACCACCACCCAAAGAAACTTTGAAATACATACTTGAATGGATATTGTCAGTGGTTTGTGACCCTTACTCATTTAAATTATGAGATTTTTGTTTTATGTGTTACAACTACTCAATTCTAATCTTTACTGTGAATTGAGCCAATAATATAGTCCATTTAAGAAGTAGGGTAAGACTTGGCAGCATTTATCTTTATGAAGGCCAAAATGTGTGTGCCACTGATCCCCTGTCGCTACTAGTGGCTACCTGAACCTCACTGTTGATGTATAGGTGACACCAGTTTGCTTCTTCAGGACCAGAAGAGCCATCAGGAGCAGGGTCTCAGTTCTCAAGTGTCCAGAACTAAGAACCATGGTTGCGTTCTTGCATCCTCAACAACAGGTTTATCTATAAAATAACCAGAAAGAACATGCTGAGTGCCTTCTCTTGGTTGAGCACAGTGTCAGTTATTGTGAATGAAAGGCTTTCTTCAAGGAGTGTGTGTTCTGGTTAAAGAGCCAACAGCAACATCAAAGCCACACAAAACAACACAAGCTAGTCTGCTGTGAAGAGCTAAGAGGTGTGGCACGCTGCATGCCTGCGTGAGGAAGGCAAAGGAAGCAGGCCCTCCCATGACCTAGAGGGGCAGAGCAGGAAGAGGGACATTCCCCTGTAGGTCCTTCCACTGGTGGCTCTATGAGAGGGAAGCGCCGAGGGGCAGGTCAAAGAAGGGAACTAAGGGCGAGTGCTATTCCACATTATGAATTTTACGACTTCACTTTTCAGCATGGCTTCTTTCCTTTTTCTTAGTTGTGAGCGAAATGATGGGGACCATCTTTTGTTTCCAAACACAGTGTATGCCCAGCCAATCATCAGCAAAGCCAGGCCTGACCTGCTGAGAAGCCACTTTATCCCAACTCTAGAAAAGCTGAAGAAAAAGGCCTTCAAGATTGTACAGGAGGAGGAGCAGTTGAAGGCTGACAGCAAAGGGGACACCCAGGAGGCGGAGCTCCTGATCCTGGATGAGTTCGCAGTCCTCTGCAGAGACCTCTATGCTTTCTACCCCATGCTGATTCGTTACGTGGACAACAACAGGTATGGGAGAAACTGCGGAAGCCTGGCTCCCCTACCAAGGGGCTAATCTGCTCAACAGACTAGCATGAAAAGACATGTCAGTTAGTTTTGTAAGAGAGATGAGAGGAGACCACCGCTATGACTGACAGCGTCTTCCTTCCCACAATACCTCCCTGGTGTGGTGCCTCTGGGCAGCGCTTTCTTTGACCAGTGATTCTGTGTGGTCAGTGCATGGCCCTCTCCATCCTCACAGGCTACCGCATTTAAAAGGGGATTGGCTGAGCAACGGCAACCGTGACCCGCCACTGCCCCTGTGTTGCTCCTTTAGTCGTGTATTTGCCATGTATGAATTAACTATGTCAGGCACTGTTCTAGGCACTGAAGGAACAAAACAAAGATCTCTTCCCTAAGGACCTTTTCTTCTCATGAGGAAGAAGACAAACAATAAGCAAAATGTATAAGTAAATTATATGGAACAGGGTAAGGGAATTAGGAATGCTAGGGTGGGGTGGAGTTGCGTTTTTAAACAGGGGGTTGCTGAAAAGGCAACATCGAGGAGGGAGGTAGGGAACTGAGCAGGTCTCAAGGAAGGGTGGTCCAGGAACAGGACTCCTCTGATGCATGCCCTAAGGAAGGAGTGTGATCAGATGTTCAAGGAATCATTGGAGGCCAGTATGGCTGGAGCAGAGTGAGGGGTAGGAGGAATAGAAGAAAGCCACTGAAAAGACTCTAGCTTTTCCTCTGAGTGAGATACGAAGCCATTGGAGGTTTTGAAAAACTAGGGATGCAATCTGATTCACTCTTTGAACCTTGGGATGAGGGGTGAGGGACAGGGCAGTGGGTAGAGGACAGATGCAGAAGTGAGGAGACTGGTTACAAGGCTCACAGTGATCTCATTAGGAGTTGATATGATCCAGAGAGACAGAAAGCAGATTAAGTGATTGGCGTAGAGGCTGAGTGAAGAGGGAGGAGTGGGAGTTATTGTTTAATGGGCTTGGATTTTCTTCTTGGGGTGAAGAAAATGTTCTGGAACCACATACTAACAGTGATTGCACAAAACTCTGAATATACTAAATGTCACTATTACTAAATTTTATGTGTATTTCACCTTAAAAAGTTGATGGTGGCTGAGGCCAAGATGGTAGCAGTGAAGGGTGAGAGAAGTTGTCAGACCATGGGCCTATTTTAAATGTCTGCTTGCTGCTGAACTATAAAGCAAGTTCATTCCATCTGCCACTGACAGCCAAAATTCAGAGATGGCATGGGGTTCAAGGAATATTTTATTTGCAGATATGCCACCAAATCTGGGGGACAGCAAGAATAGCTTCTCCAAAAACTGTCCCATTTGGGTTACATTTCCAGCAGTTTTTGTAGTCAGAATTCAAAGGGATTGGTGTTTGTCACAGATAGAGACAACTTAATTAAGGCATTTTACTATAAAGGGGAAGAGAAAACTGAGGTGCTAGCTGGAGGTGGAAGTAGAGTCATGAGAGGAATGTTAAAGATAGGCAACTTGTCGACTTACTTCTTTGCTAATGGGAATAATCCAGTAGAGAGGAATAAATTGATAATGTAAGAGGTGAGGAGAGAGAATTTCTCAATCATTGTCTTTAATATCCTTGAGCAGGTAATGGGCTAGTCGTCTATCTACAGGAACAGCCAAGAAGGCAGAGTGTAGTACTGACAATGATGTGTATCTACATGAATACACACACACGCACACACTGTGTTTTTTGAAAATAACATGCTCATGTAAATAATGTGCTCATGTTCATAGCATGCCTAGAAAAATAAGGCATGAAGGGATTGCACAGTTGGCAAAAAACACGCAGTGGATGTGTTCTTTGTGTAAAAATACAGTGTCTATGTGTGTGTGTGTGTGTGTGTGTGTGTGTGTGTGTGTGTGTGTACATACAACAAATATATAGACATAACAAAAAAACCTTGCTTCCATCCCATGAAGTCGATTCTGACTCACGGCAACCCAATAGGACAGAGTAGAACACCCCATAGAGTTTCCAAGGAGCACCTGGCAGATTTGAACTGCTATTAGCAGTCATAGCACTTAACCACTATGCCACCAGAGTTTTCTGTAGACATATAGACATATGCATATATATACACATACATGTACTCACATACATGCATAATCTCATATATATGTATATATATAGGTATAAACATTGGTGTAGGTATGAGGTCTGACAACTAAGTTCACTTACTCATCCCAGAAAAAGTGTTACATACCTCGCTAAACATCACTACAGTCACCTTCGAAATACTCCCCTTTGGAAGCTGTGTGCCAATGCGTGTCTAGTCCACTCCTCAAAGCAATTTTGGAACTCTTTCTGGAATGGCCATCAGAGATGTCATTGTATTATCCTTGATGTCCTGAATGTCATCAAAATGTCTTCCTTTCAAGATTTCCTTTATCTTCAGGTAAAGTCACTGGGGGCCAAGTCAGGTTAGCAGGGAGGGTGTTCCAATACAGTTATTTGTTTACTGGCTGAAAACTCACCAACAACTATACAATTAAGTTTGCAAACTTGCCGCCTTGCCTCTGTGTTCCAAGGCCATTCCAGAAAGAGTTCCAAAATTGCTTTGAAGGGTAGACTAGGTACTCATGCGGGTGCATAGCTTCCCAAGGTAGGTACTTTGAAGGTGATCATGGTGCTAGCAATTCAGCAATGAGGTATGTAGCACTTAGAACAATTAAGTTTGTTCATGGACTCAATTGTCAGACGACATATGTTTCTGTTTGAACATTCCGTACCATGTAGGGAATGCTGTCATTAGGTGCTGTTAACTTGGTTCCAACTCACAGTGACCTGTGTACAGCGGAACAAAATTCTACCTGTTCCTAGGCCATCCTCACAGTTATTGTTGTGCTTGAGCTCATTGTTGCAGCCACTGTATCAAGCCATCTCTTTTGAGGGCCTTTTTCGTTTTGCTGACCCTCTATTTTACCAAGCATGATGTCCTTCTCCAGGGACTGGTTCCTCCTGATAACATGTCCAAGTATTCGAAACAAAGTCTCACCACCTTTGCTTCTAGTAAGTATTGTGGCTGTACCTCTTCCGAGACAGACCTGTTCATTCTTCTGGTATGTTCAGTATTCTTCTCTAGCACCATGAGTCAAAGACATCAATTCTTTTTCAGTCCTTCTTATTAACTGTCCAGCTTTCACATGCATATGAGGCAATTAAAAACATTATGGCTTGAGTCAGGTCCACACTAGTTCTTAAACTGATGTCTTTGCTATTTAACACTTTAAAGAGATCTTTTGCAGCAGATTTGCCACACATAGTGTGTAGCTTGATTTCTAAACCACTGCTTCCATGAGTGTTAATTGTGGTCCAAGTAAAATAAAATCCTTGACAACTTCAGTCGTCTCTGTTTGTCATATTGGTCCACTTGTGAGGATTTTTGTTTTCATTATGTTGTGATGTAATCCATACCAAAGGTTGTGATCTTTGATCTTCGTCAGTAAGAGTTTCCAGTCCTTTTCATTTTCAACAAACTAGGTTGTATCATGGGCACATCACAGGCTGTTAATGAATCCTCCTCTAATCCTGATGGCCAGTTCCTCCCATATAGTCCAGCTTCTCAGAATATTTGCTTAGGGTACAGATTAGAGCGTAGAGGTGGGAAAAGAGAACACAGCGTAGTGAACTTACCCAGACCTGCTATTCTCTCTTGACCTATCCTCAAGAAGCCTCCACTTAGTCCTTCAGGAAAGTTGCCCAAAAATCCCAGTCACCACCTGGTCCTAGCCTTTAGCCCTTCACCCTGACTCAGTGTACCTCCCTTTACTCTCCTCAGTTACTTCCCATAGGTCCCAGCTATATGCTTTGCTTGCATAGGGCTGCATGTCCCAGCTCACTATGATCCCCTCTGTTACACAGAACATCAAGGGTGGAATAGCTCCAGTGTCATAATCAGGTGGAATAATTCAGGTAGTGCCAGAGATTGTCTGCATAATTCATGCTTTCCCTAGACTTGGTATGTTCATTTGGAGCTTGAAAGTCAGTTGGACCACAAACAATATAGACGCTCATAGGACTGTAAGTCTGTAAAATCATAAAGGGCATTGATAGGATGTGATGACTTTTTTTATCCAATGTTAGAATAAAAGATTAGAGGCCCTAAAATAGAAATTTGAGAAAGCTAATTTTAAGAGATCTCATTATAGGTATTAAGGAGAACTTACTGTAAATATTTGGGCACGGATTCCTAACTTTTTAAATGAAATGTCATCCTGCCAGGGACAGGAATTACATTTGTGTGTGTGTGTATGTGTATTTCCTTACCTGTCTATGGGAATTATACTCATTTTATCAAAAGACATCACTTGGAGGGTCCTTTAGTTATTTCCCATTGCAGCTTAGAGAAGGAATTTGTCAAAGATGGAAGTAAAAAAAAATAAAAGCAGTGTACTGGAATAGCATTTTAATTGCATTTGTCACTACTGATGATCAAGAATCAAGCCAGGATATGTTCTACTTACACAGTGTTTGGCAGTTGCTAAAAATGGCAATGTCGGAGAGTCTTTGAGGTCATCATTAATTCATTCATGTACGCTTTTCAACCTGTTGTTCCCTGAACATTAGGGAACATCATGGCCGTGTGAGCCCTGCTTAAAAATGCATCCTTCCTACATGTATGCCTTTACCTACTTCAGTGCTTCTTTTCTTCCAAAACGAGTATCTGACTTGGAACTATGGAACTGTGGAGTTAACAGGGATCATACATAGTAGCCCCTTAATCTGACCTCCAACCAGATGAACAAATAGCCAACTGGTTGCTGTAGAGTTGACACCGAGTCATGACAACCACATGTGTGTCAGAGAAGAATTGTGCCTCATAGAGTTTTCAGCAGCTGACTTTTGGGAAGTAGATTGCCAGGCCTTTCTTCTGAGATGCCTCTGGGTGAAGTTAAACCTCCAACCTTTTGATTAGCAGCCAAGCACATCAGACGTTTGTAACACCCAGGGACTTGAATGAATAGGTAGCCACTTCCTTTCTTCTAGAGATTGTTCTTTGCTCCTGATCATCCACTAAGGCTGTGGTAGGGACAAGAGGACGGAGGATAACAGGTACAGTAATAGCGTGTGTACACTTCTATTGCAGTTTCATATAATTCAGACTATCTCAAGCTCCCATCTTTAACTCCTCCTCATTGGCTTTAATTGTGATCTCTAAAGTCACACAAAACTAATCTCCCTCGTGGAAGCTTGTTGTAGAATTGTCTTGTCCTGTTGTAGCCCTTATTTTCTCCCTTCAAGCTAAGCTTTTGTACTAAGGGGAAAAAGCTTCTACTCTTTAGATCAAAACTCTTTACTCTTTAGACCTAGTGAGTTTATTTCTTCAGGGTCAGAGTGGTTGATGTGATGAACTATCTCATTAAATGTTTTAACCCAGACACAGGATCTCCCTACATCTCTCTCAAACCAGGCAGAGGTGGTATTTGTAGGTAGCTAGAGGATCTTGTCTCAGCTTCTCCTATTTGCCCGTATACTTCCCTTGCTCAGTGTTACAACCAGGCTTGTTTCCCCTCTTCCCAGAGTTTCTCATGGAATGTTCCCTTTCTGTCACTGTAGCCCTGACTGTCACAGTAGTGTTTCAAGTTTCTTCACTACCTGGAACACCGTCCTGGAGAGAAACTTCCAATGGTCAGTGTTCTCCTAGCCAAAAATGAGCAAGAATTCCAGATATATATGAGATTGGTGAAAGACAAATCAGCTCACCACCAGCCATGTGTCTGGAGACAAGTTAAGATAAATTAAACAAGCGTCTCAGGAAGAGGCTTTCACTTCTCAGCCTTCTTCTTACGACAAGAAATATAGCAACTTTAAATAGTGTGATTGGTGATGAGACTCTGTCTCTCTGACTGTTGAAGGGGATCAAAGTAAATCCTATGCAGGAACTGCCACAGGTTGGGCAGGAGGCTTTACAAAGACTAAGTGGCGATAAGCTCTGACCTCTGAGTCAGAGGACTTGAACATGAGCATAGAAGCATGGCTTTATTTTCTTTCAAAACCAAATAACTTGTCTCTTTAAAAATGGAACTCTAGCTCCCTTTACTATTGCTGTCATCCAAGATTCTATTGTGCATCTTGGTTTCTATTGATAAATTCCATAATTTCATCCACTTGCACTCTTCAGCCATCACCTCCATGCTGAAGAGTCTGAAATCATCACCTCTAGACCCAGCCTTCCTCCCCTACAGCCTTACTTTTGCTAACTGCCTTTGGCAGCATACGGTACAGGAGATGTGAAATGCCCAGAATAGGCCAGCATATAGAAACCAAAGTATATTAGTGGCTACTAGGAATGAAAAACCAAAAACCAAACCTACTGCTGTCAAGTTGATTCTGACTCATAGCAATCCTATAGACAGAATAAAAATGCCCCATAGAGTTTCCAAGGAGGAAACTGTAAGAGGGTATGGGCAAATAGGCGAGGTGGGATTCAGATCTTTTAGGTGCTTACAAATACCATCTCTGTCTGGCTTAAGAGAGAGATGAGGAAAGTCTATTAGCCTGAGTGAAAATACATAATAAATTGGTTCTTCACACCCACTACTCTGAGCCTAAGGAAAGAACCTCACTAAAAAAAAAAAAAAAGACTGTCTCTGAGTCTGTTCCAACTCAGAGCAGCCATAGAGGACAGAGTAAAACTTCCCCATAGAGTTTCCAAGGAGTACCTGGTGGATTCAAACTGCTGACCTTTCAGTCACCAGCTGTAACTTTTAATCACTGTGCCACCAAGATTTCCAGAACCTCACTAGATCAAAAAATATGTGTATGTTTTTCTTTTAGAAAAAGAGTATCCAAAGATAAATATACCCAGAAAGAATGTGTTGTTTTATCAAGACAAAGGAATCACAATCTTCTCCCTCCTGCCAGTAAAGGCTTGTTATCTTAGATTCTGTTCTCAGACCTCTTGCTACCTATATTCCTGTTGCTGTACCTTTTCTTCACAGGATAGAATATGACCCCTTTCCCCATCTCACTAAATGCATAGCATAAATCTATAAAACTCATTTAAACAAAAGTACTAAAGAATGAACAGGTGGAAGTTCTGATAAAACTTGACACTTGACATTAAAAAAGCACCCCTGAAAAAAAATCAATAAGAAATCAGAATGTGTTACTAATCTCAAGCCTCAAGTTTGAACTGTGTCAGCTGCTAGTCATGGAGATCTGACTACAGTGGCATAAACAGATTGGAAGTTTAGTGTCACATATAAAAGAATTCCATAGATAGCCACCCAGAGCCATTATGGTTGCTGCTCATTAGAGATCCTCCTTCTGTCTTTCTGTCCTTAACACTGGCTTCCATCTTCCAGGTTACTTTCTGGTGTGATGTGACATTTAAAGTTATAGCCATGATATCTTTATTCCAAGCAGGAATTAAGAAATGTAGATGAGACAAGGAAAAGGGGTACTTTTTTTTTTATCTGCTCTCCTTTTAGAGAGATTTCCCAGAAGACTCATCCAACTTTCACCTTGTTGATCAGACTTAGTTATATGTCTATGCCTAGCACCAAGGGAGCTGGGTAATATGATCTTTAGTAGGGCACAGTGTCACCCTGATTAAAATGAGGTTTTATAACTAAGGAAAAAGAGGAGGATGCACATCAGGTAGACATCAGTTAACACCTATCATATGAAGCTTCGAAAGGCTGGCTGAGGTAGGAAACAAGGGAAGTTAGACAAGAGTGTTTCTGAGGCTAGAGTTTAGGATAGGAAGGAATTTAGGAGATGAGAGAAGGATCCCAAAGTGGCCTGGGCCAAGTGCATCTTCACCTCACCTGCCTGAGCCTCATGATGGGCAGGAGATAGAGGCTGCCCAAGGCAATTCAGTCTGGCATCTTTGAGTTCAGGGAGCTAAATTTTGATAGCTATTACTTTGCATGCACCTAGAAACATCAGGTTTTTCAGACCATTTCTGAGAACCTGTTTTTTTTGTTTGTTGTTTGTTGTGGTGGTGGTGGTTATTTTAAACCTTAGGAAGACATTAGATAATTCAACTTCTACTGTGGTCACAATGAGTGGGAACTGACTCAATGGCAGTGAGTTTGGTTTTTGTTTTGTGTCACTCCTTGCAAATATTTGAAAATAGCAACTCACCTAGCGACTTTAAAATATAATTTGATGAGGAGACAGAGCCAACCTGACACTCTAGAGAGGTGTGTAATGCCATCCCCTTGTAGCAAAGACCAAAAAAACTTAATAAAACAGATACAGGCATCAATCCTGAAACCCTGAGCATCAAATGAAGGGATAAAAAACTAGATAAAACCCCAAATGGAAGAAGAAACTGAAGGAAAGCAGAGAATAAGGAGCAATACAGGCTGGAACTCCCCTGCCAACTAACATAGCATAGCATCTCCACCTTGGAACACAGCCAGTGATGACCCTAGACCGGGGAGCAACTTCGTAGAATTCCAAACAGAAGAAAGAGCACCTGGTAACCAGAGACACACACTTTGCCACCTTTCAGTCTTCTGACCTATACACCACCACAGTTCTTCCAGAAGGGCAACACTATCCTGCCAGAGTGTCTCAGTCAGCTAGTACTACTTGAACAGAAATACCAGAAGTGTTATTGTTAGAAGTCATCAAGTAGGTTCTAACTCATAGTGAACGTATTAACAACAGAACAAAACACTGCCTAGTCTTGTGCCATGTTCACAATCATTTTTGTTCTTAAGCCCATTGTTGTGGCCACTGTGTCAATCCATCTCATCAGCTGTCTTCTTTTTGCTGACCCTCCACTCTACCAAGCATGATGTCCTCCAGGGACTGATCCTTCCTGACAACATGTCCAAAGTATGTAAGATGCAGTCTTGCCATCTTTGCTTCCAAGGAGCTCGCTGGTCGTACATCTTCCTGAACAGATCTGTTTGTTCTTTTGGCAGTCCATGGTGCATTCAACATTCTTCTCCAACAACACAATTCAAAGGCATCAATTCTTCTGTCTTCTTTGTTCATTGTCCAGCTTTTGCGTGCATATGATGCAACTGAAAATACCATGACTTGGGTCAGATGCACTTTAGTCTTCAAGGTGACATCTTTACTTTTCAATATTTGGAGGAGGTCTTTGACAGCACATTTTCCCCGTACAGTGCATCTTTTGATTTCTTGACTTCTGGTTTCCATGGGTATTGATTGTGGACACAGGTAAAATGAAATCTTTGACAACCTCAATCCTTTCTCCATTTATGACATTGTTGCTTACTGGTCCAGTTGTGAGGATTTTTGTTTTCTTGATGTTGAGGTGCAATCCACACTGAAGGCTGTGGTCCTTGATCGTCATCAGTGTTTCAAATCTTCACTTCTAGCAAGTAAGGTGGTGTTGTCTGTGTAACGCAGGTTGTTAATGAGCCATCCTCCAATCCTGATGCCTTGTTCTTCATTGAAGAATTCAGCTTCTCAGGTTATTTGCTCGGCATACAGATTGAAAAGGTATGGGGAAAGCATACTACCCTAATGCACACCTTTCCTGACTTCAAACCATGCAGTGTTCCCTTGTTCTGTTTGCATGACTCTCTTGATCCATATACAGATTCCTTAAGAGCATGGGATTCCCATTCTCTGTAATGTTAGCCATAATTCATTATAATCCACACAGTCAAATGCCTTTTCATAGTCAATGAAACACAGGTAAACATCTTTCTGGTATTCTTTGCTTTCAGCCAAGACCCATCTGACATCAGCAATGATATCCCTGGTTCCACGCCCTCTTCTGAATCCAGATTGAACTTCTGGCAGTTCTTTATCAATATCCTGCTGCAGTTGCTTTTGAATGATCTTGAGCAAAGTTTTGCTTGCATGTGATTTTAGTGATATTGTTCAGTAATTTCTGTATTTGATTGGATCACCTTTCTTTGGAATGGGCATAAATATGGATCTCTTCCAGTCAGTTGGCCAGGTAGCTGTCCTCCAAATTACGTGACTTAAGACAAGTGAGCACTTCCAGCTCTGTATCTGTTTGTTGAAATGTCTTGATTGATATTCCATCAATTCCTGGAGCCTTGTTTTTTGCCAATGCCTTCAGTGCAGCTTCAGCTTCTTCTTTCAGCACAGCTGGTTCGTGATCACATGCTACCTCTTCAGATGGCTGAATACCAATCAGTTCTTTCTGGTGTAATGATTCCGTGTATTCCTTCCATCCCCTTTTGATTCTCCCTGAGTCATTTAATAGTTTCCCTGCAGAATCCTTCAATATTGCAACTTGAGGCATGAATTTTTTCTTCAGTTCTTTCACCTTGAGAAATGCAGAATGTTTTCTTCCCTTCTGGCTTTCCATTTCCAGCTCTTTGCACATGTTATTATAATACTTTGTTTTCTCAAGCTGTTCTTTGAAATCTTCTGTTTAGGTCTTTTATTTCACCATTCCTTCCCTTTGCTTTAGCTGCTCAGTGTTCAAGAGCAAGTTTTGCAGTCTCTTCTGCCATCCAGCTTGGTCTTTCCTGTCTTTTTTATGACCTTTCGCCCTCTTCATGGATGATGTCTGTGATGTCATTCCACAGTTCATCTGGTCTTCGGTCATTAGTGGTCAACACATTAAATCTGTTATTGAGATGGTCTTTAAACTCAGGAGGGATATACTCAAGGTCATACTTTAGCTTTCGTCAACTTGTTCAAATTTTCTTCAGTTTCAGTTTGAATTTTCATTTGAGCAATTGAATGTTCTGTGCCACAGTCAGAACTTGTTCTGACTGCTGATATGGAGCTTTTCCATCATCTTTTTCCAGAGATGTAGTCAATTTGACTCCTGTGTATTCCATCTGGTGAGGTCCATGGGTACAGTAGCTGTTTGTGTTAGTTAAAAAAGGTATTTCCAATGAAGAAGTTGTTACTCTTGCAAAATTCTGTCATACGTTCTCTGGCATTATTTCTACTACCAAGGCTGTGTTGTCCAACTACCAATCTTTCTTCCTGGTTTCCAACTTTTGCATTCCACAAGTGGATGGCTTTACAAGGAAAAAACTTACTTGTGCAGTCTGGTAAGCTAGAAGTCTGAATTCAAGTGTCAGCTCCAGAGGAAGACTTTCTCTGCCGGCTCTGGAGGAGGGTCCTTGCTGTCAGTCTTCCGTTGGTCTGGGAGCCTCTGATGCACAAGGACCCGGCTGTTTCCCAAAGGATGTTTTCAGCACCTGGCCCTGTTTTCTTTCTTGATGGTATGAGGTCTCCGACACTACATTTGCCTCCCTTTCTTTTATATCCCAAGAGGCTGCCGCAGTACAATCCCATACATTGAGTCCTGCCCCACCAACTCGACTGCCACCCGTCCTCCCTCAATAACATCACAGAAGCAGGGTTTACAGGATATAGGAACCTCACACAATACCCAGGAATCATGGCCCAGCCAAATTGCCACACACAGTTTTGGGGGAACACAATTCAATTCATGACACTCAGCTAGAAAATCAACAACCTATTACCATCTGGGGTTCACATGCTTCTACCTCCTGGCTCCCACCATGCCATTTTTTTCCCTTTTTCCATTTCTCTGCTTTAACTCCATGCACCACCTCTACCCCTTCTCACCAGGCCACTTCTTGCTGCCTCACCTAGAGATCCACCAGCCAGCTGCCACCCTGTATACACTTGGCCTGCAACTGTTGGCTCCTGCCATGCTGACTTTTTTTTTTTTTTTTTTTTTGCTGTTATTTTTTGTTTCTCTTCTTCCTTTATTTCTCGCTCCCACCTAACCCTGCATGCTACTCCCCCTTTCTCACCAGAATTTACTGTGCCACTATGGTGACGCAGCCACCTGCTTACTGACCCACCTTGACCTCCACTACATTACCTTTTCTTTCCTTTCTTTCTTCCCCTTCTGTCTCCAACCTAGCCCAGTACTTTACCTCCCTTCCCTTCACACTGGCTCCCAGATCTACCTGGCCTCCACTATGCTGCCATTTTTTTTCTTTTTCTTCCTTGTTTCTTCCCTTCCACCTGGCCATGTGTGCCATCTCTCTTTCTGCCAGCCCCCACCATGCTGCTGCGGATACAGTGCCACTGAGGCACCAGCCTGGCACTGCTATGAGTCCCCCATTGTCCCCAATACACCAGTCCCAGCAACATTGCTGTTTTTTTTTTTTATTTCAACCTTCCACTTAGCCACAAATGCCACCACCACTCCCACCACCAGTACCACCAGGCACCAGGTCTGTCCTGTTCCAAACCACCAGTTACTCTTTTTCTATTTTTTTCTTTCTCTCACTTTTCTTGCTCCCTTACACCCAGCATTTTATGCTACACTCCTCTTCCTGCCAGCTCCTGCATGCCATTGGAGCTAAAGCATCCCTAGCATTAAGGCCCACAATCACACTGGGCCCATACTGCCCCTCTCTCCAACACTCAACCTGCTGCTGAAAGGTTGGAAGCAAATCCATACAATCCCATCTAAAACCCCATTTATCTGTCAAGAGGCCATGTATATTGTCACATTGCTGGACTAACATCAGAAGGCAGACAATGCCTGCTCAGGCCACCCTCTGCTGCCTTGCCAACCATGTACAGTGATGCAGGCTCACCCTGCCTGCTGCTGCCCTGCCACCAATAAAGCTGGTGAGAGCTATTGTGCCCCTAAATGAGTAAGCAGGAAAGCATGCCTGGCCCACCACCCTGATGTATCAAGACAAAACAGACAAGCAGGATGAAACAAATGAATAAATCAATAAATAGAGATGATAGTAATTTAACATCTTGCAGACAGACAACATCAAAACATATTTGAAAAATGGACTTACCAAGTGACCAAAATAAAGAATTAGATGACCTTCTGGTAGAAGAAAAGGCAGTAGAATCACTGATACAGAATCCAAAAGACTAATTTTCAGGACTCTCCAAGAAACTAGGGAAGAGATCAAGGGAAACACAGACAAAACCAATAAAAGCATAGCTAAAATCAAGACAAGCAATAGAATTTGGGAAAATAACACAAGAACAAAATGAAAAATAAACTATTTGATATAATACAAAAACAACAACTAGAAATCCAAAAGATAAACAACAAAATTTCAGAAATGGACAACTCAACAGAAGGTTTTAGAAGCATATTGAAATAATGGGAGACAGAATCAGTGAGACTGAAGAAAAATCCATGGATGTCACTTTCAGGAAAAGTCAGATAAAAGAATGAAGAAAACCTAAGAACTGTGTGAGTGACAAACAAGAGCAAAAATTATGTATGATTAGATTTCCAGAACAGGAGAAACAGAGAGATTGTTGAAGATTTGCTGGCAACCCATATAGTATAGACTCCAAAGCAAAGTCACCAAGACATACCATAATCACACTTGGCAAAACCAAAGACAAACAATCCTGAGAACTAGAGAAAAACAAAAAGTCACTTTAAAAAATGAAAATAATAAGAATAAACTTCAATTACATGGCAGAAACTACACAGGCAAGAAGCTCAATAGGATGACATATGGGGTCTGATAATTTAGCCCACGAATTTAGTTGTTCTAAGTGCTACATACCTCATTGCTGAATATCACTACAGTCGCTTTTGAAGTACTCCCCTGGGAAGCTATCCACTGATGCCTGTGCCTAGTTCACCCTTCAAAGCAGTTTTGGAACTCTTTCTGTAATGCACGAAACCCTGGTGATGTACTGGTTAAATACTACATCTGCTAACCAAAAGGTCAGCAATTAAAATCCGCCAGGTGGTCCCTAGAAACTAAAGGGCAGTTCTACTCTGTCCTAGAGGGTTACTATGAGTCAGAATCGACTTGACAGCAGTGATTTGGGGTTTTTTGTATTCTGGAATGGCAATTGTGCACAGTAGCACAGTGGCAAGTTTGTGACTTAATTGTATAGTTGTCTATGAGAGAGTTTTTAGCCAGTAGACAAACAACTGTATTGGAACACCCTCTCTACTCATCTAATCTGGCTCCCAATGACTTTTTTCCTTTACCCAAAGATAAGGGAAATATTGAAAGGAAGACATTTTGATGACATTCAGGGTAATATGACAATAGTTCTGGAGGCCATTCCAGACAAAGAGTTCCAAAATTGCTCTGAAGGGTGGACGAGGTGCTGGCATCAGTGTATTGCTTCCCAAGGGGAGCACTTCGAAGGTAACCACAGTGATACTCAGCAGCGTGGTGTGTAGCACGTTTTCTAGGGTGTGTTTCTGAACTTAATTGTCAGACCTTGAATATAAAACCTTGAAAGAAAAAAATACTGCCAACCAAGAATAATATATCTCACAAAACTCTCTCAGATATAGTGGTAGAATAAGGACATTTCCAAATAAACAGAATTTAAAGGAATTCATAAAAACCAAGCAAGGCTTATAAGAAATATTAAAGGGAGTCTTTAGTTAAAGAACCAACAATGTCAGACAACAAGGAGAGTCTAGTGCACAGGACAGCATCAGTCATATGCCAACCTAGGTGTCATGGATTGAATTGTATCCTCCCAAAAAATATGAGTGTCAATTTAGCTTGGCCATGATTCTCACTGTTATGTGATTGTCTACCATTTTGTCACCTGCTGTGATTTTACTGTGTGTTGTAAACCCTCTCTCTATGATGTGAATGAGATGGGATTAGCAGCCTTCATGTTGATGTGATCTACATCATTAGATTGTGTTTTAAGTCAATCTTTTGAGACATAAAAGAAAGAAACTGAGAGACATGGAGACCTCAAACCACCAAGAAAAAAAGCAGGACCATGAGACCTCTGGACCCTGTCTGTGTTTCTAAGCTTAAAAGCAACTAGTGAGGGGAAGACTGAAGAGAAGGACTTCCGTTTAGAACCAACACAAAGAGAAAGCCTTCCTCTGGAACTGACACTCTGATTTGGACTTCTAGCCTACTAGAGTATGACAGAATAAATTTTGTTAGTTGAAGCCATCCACTGTGGTGTTTCTGTTACAACAGATAGTGTCTTAGATAACTAAGACACTAGGTAAAACTCTCAATAATAAAACAGAGTTAAAGGACTTTAAATTAAAGACTGATTCAGACTTAGGAAGACAAGGTGTAGATTTCAAGGAAACCACAAAGAAAACCAACAAACCTACTCATCAAAATAAGAAGAAAAACATGAAATCTCAGTAACCATAAAATCTATAATAACTGTCTTAATCATCTAGCACTGCTATAACAGAAATACCACAAGTGGATGGTTTCAACAAAGAGAACTTTGTTTCTTCACAGTCCAGTAGTCTGCATGTCAAAATGCAAGACATCAGCTCTGGAGGAAGGCATCATGTCTCTTTCGGCTCTGGAGGAAGGTCCTTATAAAGCATCAGTCTCCCTTAGTCTGAGAGCATCTCAGTGCAGGAACCATGGGTCCAAAGGAAGCACTCTGTTCCTGGCAGGCTCCAGTGTGCCTTTCTTTGCTTTTCTTTTATATCTCAAAAGAATTTGGCTCAAGACACTACCCAATCTTGTAGACCTCATCAGTATAACTGCTGCTAGTCCAGCGTATTAAATCATAGTGATAGAATTTACAACACAAAGGAAAACCCCATCAAAGAAAAAAATTGTTGGCAGTCACACAATTCTGCAAATCATGGCCCAGCCAAATTGATACATACAGTTGGGTCAGATTGCAGGGGACATGATTCAATCCATGACAATAACCAAGAAAAGAAAATCCACAAACAAAAGGAACTCAGTACAGGAAAATAAGAGGAGTTGAGAAAAGATCAGCACCAAAAAAAAGCACAGTGTGACAGCAATAAACTCATACCAGTCAATAATCACACCAAATGTGAAGGGTTAAAATACATCCATAAATAGACAGTCTTCAGAATGGATTTTAAAAAGTGATGCATCAGTGTGCTGTCTACAAGAGAGACACCTGAAACACAAAGATGAAAATAGGTTAAAAATCAGACAAAATATATTGAAAATCAAAGAATGGAAAAATATGTGAAGGGAATAGTAACAAAAGCAGGGCAGGAGAGACAAGACAGATCTCATATAACACGCTAAAAGATAAGTGAGGATATTACATAATGATCTATGTACCCAACAATAGGGGTCTAAAATAAATAAAGCCAACTATAACAGCACAAAAAAGAGAAATACACAGTTTTGCAATAATAGTAGAAGACTTCAACCCACTACTCTTGGTATAGGACAGAATATCTAGAAAGAACTCAACAAAGATTCAGAAGGCCATTTCAACATCTACCCTAAAGTACAGTGCTGTCAAGGGACAGGATATTTTCCATATGCCTGCAAGGAAGACTAGTTAATACAACCATAATTCAAATTTATACACCAACCAATAAAGCCAAAGGTGAAGAAATGGAAGATTTTTACCAGCTTCTATAGCCTGAAATTGATGAAATATGCAATTAGCATACATTGATCATTACTGGCAATTGGACTGCAACAGTTAGAAACAAAGAAGAAGGATCAGTAGCTGGAAAGTGTGACCTTGGTGATAGACATTATTCCAGAGATCATATGATAGAATCTTACAGGACCAATGACTCTTTCATTGAAAATGCCTTTTTTAAACAACATGAACAGTGACTATATGCATGGACTCACCAGATGGAATACAAAGGAATCAAAATCACTACATCTGTGGAAAGAGATAACAGAAAAGTTCAGTATCATCAGTCATAAAAAGGCCAAGGGAAGACTTCAGCACAGACCATCAATTGCTCCTTTGCAAACTCAAATTGAAACTGAAGATAATTAGACAAAGTCCCCAAGAACCAAAGTATGACCTTGAGTATACACCACCTGAGTTTGGAGACCATCTCAAGAATAGAGTGGATACATTGGACATGAATTACCCAAGACTAGACGAGTTATGGAAGGACATCATACATGAAGAAAGTAAGAGATCATTAAAAAGACACAAAAGAAAATAGACAAATGTATAATTAGATGTCAAATGAGACTATGAAACTGTCCCTTGAATGTACAGTAACTAAAACAAAAGGAAGAAATGATGAAGTAAAAGAACTGAAGATAAAATTTCAAAGGGCAGCTTGAGAAAATAAAGTATTATAATGACATGTGCAAAGAGCTGGAGATAGAAATCCAAAAGGGAAGAACTCTGGATTTCTGAAGCTGAAAGAACTGAAGAAAAAAATTCAAGCCTCAAGGTGCAATAGTGAAGGATTCTACAGGGAAAACATTCAGCAGTGCAGTAAACATCAAAAGAAGATGGAAGGAATATGTGGAGTCATACCAAACAGAATTGGTCGATGTTCAACCATTTCAAAAGGTTGCATATGATCAGGAACTGATGGTACTAAAGGAAAGCTGCATTTAAAGCACTGATGAAAAATGAAGGCTCCAGGAACTGATGGAATAGCAACTGAGATATTTCAACAAACAGATGCAGCACTGGAAGCACTCACTCATCTATGCCAAGAAATTTGGAAGACAGCTACCTGGCCAACCGACTGGAAGAGATCCATATTTATGCCTGTTCCCAAGAAAGGTGATTCAACTGAATACAGAAATTATTAAACTGAGGATGCTAGAAACATGGTGTGGAAAGGAGGAATGTGCTGTCATGAGGTGAGGAGAACGGATGGAGCTGTAGATTGATGGGCATGCAAAATTGATGTAGATTTTATACTTAAGCACAATAAAATAAAAAAGAGGATAGCCTAAAAAAATAAATTATCAAACAGTATCATTAATATTACATGTAAGTAAAATTTTACTGAAGATCATTCACAAACAGCTTCAGCAGTATATTGACAGGGAATTCCCAGAAATTGGGACCAGATTCAGAAGAGGACATGAAACTAGGGATATCATTGCAGATGTTGGATGGATCTTATCTGAAAGCAGAGAATACCAAAAAGATGTTTGCTGATGTTTTGTTGCCTACACAAAATCTATGTGGATCATGACAAATTATGGATAACACTGCAGAGAATGGGAATGCCAAAATACATAATTGCACTCATGAAGAATCTGTACATTGATCAAGAGGCAGTCATTGAAACAGAACAAGGGGACACTGCATGGTTTAAAGCCAGGAAGGATGTATGTCAAGGCTGTATCCTTTCAGCATACCTATGCAATCTGCTTTCCAAGAAAATAATCAGAGAAGCTGGACTGTATAAAGGAGAATGGGGCATCAGGTTTGGAGGAAGACTCATTAACAATTGCAGATGATACAACCTTGCTTGCTGAAAGTGAAGAGGATTTGAAACACTTACTGATGAAGATCAAAGACCATAGCCCTCAGTATGGATTGCACCTCAACATCAAGGAAACAAAACTCCTCGTAACTGGACCAGTAAGCAACATCATCATAAATGGAGAAAAGACTGAGGTTGTCAAGGATTTCATTTTACTTGTTTCCGCCATCAGTGCCCATCAAAGAAATCAAAAGACTCATTGCACTGGGAAAATCTGCTGCAGAGGAGCTCTTTAAAGTACTGAAAAGCAAAAATGTCACCTTGAAGACTAAAGTATGCCTGACCCGAGCCATAGTATTTTCAGTCACATCATATGCATGAAAAACCACGACAATGAACCAAGAAGACAGAAGAAGAATTGATGCCTTTGAATTGTGGTGCTGGAGAAGAATATTGAATGTACCATGGACCGCCAAAAGAACAAACAGATCTGTTCTAGAAGAAGTACAACCAGAGTGCTCCTTGGAAGCAATAATAGCAAGACTGTGTCTTATATATTTTGGACATGTTGTCAGGAGGGATCAGTCCCGGGAGAAAGACATCATGCTTGGTGAAGTAGCCAAGCCAAGTGCCATCGAGTCGGATCCAAGAGTCGGTGAAGTAGAGGGTCAGCAAAAAAGGGGAAGTCCCTCAAAGAGAGGGGTTGATACGGTAGCTGCAACAGTGGGCTCAAGCATAACCACAATTGTGGTTGCACAGAGTCACTGTGAGTCACAATTGACTCGACAGCACCTAAAAACAAAGGCCAAGATCAACCAACTTGACCTCATGTACATACATAGAACATTCCACCTAGCAGCAGCAAAGTATACATTCTTTTCTGGTGCACATGAAACTCTCTAGAACAGGCCACATTTTAGTCCACAAAGAAACCCTCATAAAAATTCCAAACATCAAAATACTGCAAAGCATTCTCTCTGAACATAATGCCATAAAAGTAGAAACCAGTAACAGGAAGAGCAAAGAACTATAGTCAAATCCATGGAAACTGATTAACACTTTGCTTAAAAACTACTGGGTAATAGAAGAAAGCAATGAGGAAGTAAATTCATAGAATCAAGTGAGAATGAAAATATATCATCCCGAAACCTCTCAGACACAGCAAAAACAGTGCTCAGAGGTCAATTTATAGCAATAAATGGACAACTCTAAAATGAAGAACATAACAAAATCAAAACGTTAGCCCTACAACCCAAATACCAAGGACCAAAAAAGAAGCCCGAAGCCACCAGAAGAAAAAATAATAATAATAATTAGAGTAAAAATAGAGAACAGAAAAACAATAAGAAGAATCAGCAAAACTAAATATCTTAATCTAGCCTGTTATTAAAAAAAGAAGAAGATATGCGTAGGATTATCACTATTTTGTTTCTTTGTATACCTTCAAATTACAGTGAAAAACATGCTGTCATCTAGTTTTCAATAATAGACTGGCTTTGAAAGGGAAAGGAGTAGGCCTAAACTATTTAAAGTGCTCAGAATTTCAGAGGTTTAAATTTGTGTCAGTGACTAAGTTAGATATCACTGTGACCAAGTGTTCCATAGTCTTGCTAGCTTTAAAGGAAGCCTTTTCCCAAACTTAAGAGTTTAACCTTAACCAGCTCATCAGTGTAAGAAGAGAAAAGCCTACATTTGACAATTTTGAAATGTTATGTCCTGTCATGGATTGAGTTATTATCCCAAAAAGTATGTCACCCTAAGCCATGATTCCCAGTACTGTGTGATTGTCCTTCGTTTGTGTTGTGATGTGATTGTCCTATGTGTTGTAAATCCAAATTTCTGCTAATGAGGGTAATGAGGCATGATTGGGGTGTGTTAAAGAGGATTAAGGTGGGATACAACAGCCTTGCTCAGGCCATGTGCCTAAAGTTTCCATGAAGAGTAACCTGCATCACCCTATTTCTTAAAAGAGATAAAAGGAGAGAGAAGCAAGCAGAGAAACAGAGACCTCATGTCACCACAAAAGAGTAGCCAGGAAGCAGGATTCTTGTGCTGAGGAGCTCCTAGACCAGGGCGAGATTGATGGCAAGGACCTTCCCCAGAACTGATAGAGAGAGAAAGCTTTTCCCTGGAGCTGGCACCCTTAATTTGGACTTCTAGCCTCCTAGACTGTGAGAGAATAAATTTCTGCCAGCTACTTGCAATATTTCAGTCACAACAGCACTAGATAGCTAATGGAGACCTGGTAACACAGTGACCAAGAGCACAGGCTGCTAACCAAAAAATCAGCAGCTTGAGTGTCCTGGCTGCTCCTTGGAGACCCTATGGGTCAGTTCTGCTCTGTCCTATAGGGTTGCTATAAGTCAGAGTCCACTCAACAGCAACAGCTTTGGCCTTTTGGTTTTTGGTAGATAACTAATAACAGTTTCTGAAATATTTGCTAACAGAATCTGAATCCTTTGATAAATGGAAATGATTGGTGTAGGTTTTTCAAAAAGAGCTGTGCTAAGCATGCAAGGAGTATGTTAATATTTAGTCTCCTGCATAAGGGCATACAGTCTTATCAGGATAAATGTGTTTAGTCAGTGTTATAATTTTAGAGTATGGATATTTTAATTGTCACTGAGTTTTATGTATTTACTTTTCAATCTAGATCTAACTGGCTCAAAAGCCCTGATGGTGATTCTGACCAGCTCTTCCGTATGGTGGCAGAGGTCTTCATTCTGTGGTGCAAATCTCATGTAAGGACACAAGTAGGGCTTGGATTTAGAAATTAAAGTACAGACCTCAAAAAACTTTGTCATAATGTTTGCTTTTTTGTTCCCTGCCCCACCCCACCCCTCAATAGAACTTCAAGAGGGAAGAGCAAAATTTTGTGATTCAGAATGAAATTAATAACTTGGCATTTTTAACTGGAGACAGCAAAAGCAAGATGTCAAAAGTAAGTCCTTAGAACTCAACTTTAAAGATTCTTTAACCTTGACTTCAGCCATGATTTGGTCGTATCTCATATTTTATGAAATTAACTCTTTACTGGATTTAGGCCAAACCACTGTAACCAACAGTCACTACTCTTGTTTCTTTGAGAATGAGTCAGAAAAAACTGGTCTCAGATAAGCATGGTCATCACATTTTATGAATAAATATTTGCTTGTGTGTCAAAATGTTTGAATTTCAAGGCTTGCCTAAGGCATTTGAGAGGTCTCCAGAACAAAAGCTGTTGTTAGTAAGTTTAAAATAGAACTACCTCCTGTGTAGCAAATCTCCATAAATGCCTACGCCGAGAGCAGCATTTTGGTGACCATTTGATTACCTTGCTTTGAATGTTTTGATAGCATATACTCTTGTGTTTTGCTTTTTCTTCCATCACAGATATTCAGTAGCTTTTCTGTTTCAGCAGTGATGACCTCTTAATGCCTTATGTTTATTTTCCGTGTAAGTTGCCCTCACAAAACCAAACATTTGTTCAACTCCCTATAGGAAATGTTTGAAAGAGGGTATACTGGACATCTGTCTGAAAAAGGAAAAAAAAAAGTCTATAGGGAGAAGTATTAAGAGGGAACATAAGAGGAGACAGTTGGCCTCCTAGTGCCCTCCTGAGTCAGTTCTGCAAAGTGAGGTTTCATTATTCTGACTGGTGAGAATTTTCAGACAAGCTCCTCCTGTTGTACATACAGAAGTAAAGCCTACCACATTTTTACACAAATAATGCACACCGTATACACTTGTTTGCTGACCCTGTCCTCCCCATGAGAGATGCTTTTGTAAGCATACTATGCTACACATAGTTGTTTGTTTGTTTGTTTCAACAACACATAAAAAAATGGCTTAGCAGCCCTTATGAAAATGTCAGGCGGAGGGCACAGTTGGCAAATGAATGTAGAAGGTACATGTTATCTGTGTAAAAATACCATGCTTAAATGTGATGTTTTGTTACCAGCTGTTATGGCTCACCCTTGACTCTGTTCCCCCGAGAAGTATGCCTCAATGAGGGTTGACTGTATATGTCAAGTATGCATGACATGTGATACCCGAGATGTGCATCTCTCTCATTGCTGGTACAGTGCTGCCTTTGAGGAATATGAAGGTAGAGTGTGCATGGGGACCCTCAAAAGTGAAAATCAGTCCTGGAAAGATGAGAATCATGGGTTTGTAGTGAAGCCTTCCCTGAGGGTATCTTCCTAAAGAATCATTTGTGAGGGAGGCCCGTGTATATGGAGCTGCAGACAAGGGGCTGGTATGACAACAAAAATGAAAACTTCACCACCTGGAACTTCACAAAGTGTAACTAGCTCTGAACACCTGCAGTCACACTGAATTTGACATTCCTGTTCATCTTTTGGCTATATTGGCACTAACACTTCTTATAGCATTCCAAAAACTGTTAGCATTTAGAATCTGGTATTCACTGCTTAATAAAATATAACTGATTAAAATTACACAGAGGTATCAGGAATATATAGTCACACTTAACGAGGAAATATTGGCAGCAAAGGGATCTCATGGTGGATCCTTTTTTTGCTTTTGATAATTTTCAAAAATTCATTTTGCATTCAAGTTTTGACAAATGTATCTGCTGTTCATGTGAGGTACACAAGGTAGCATTTTGCATACTCCTGCTCCCTGGGACATCCTAGCTTAAGTTGCCTCTGCAATGTCTTCTTTTAGCCATCACAGGTTTTTCTGTGACCCTTCTACCTACAGAACACCAGTAAATCCCAAGCAGATTCCATATTGTCGTCAACGTGGGGTGGATCCACTGGCTCAGGAGCAGAACTAGCTAGCGTCCGAGATAGTAGTAAAGCATTGGATACAATGCTGGTATAAACATTTGGATCTGAGATGAGCAGAACTGGCAAAGCCATCTCAACCCTCTGATGACGAATGGATGTTCAGGGTACTTGGGTTTACATTTAAAAAGAAGTAAGGTGACAGAGACTGACATTTCAGAATTAACCTACTAACAAACTAACCTGACTCACCGTTCCTTTATATCACTGAGTGAAGAAACAGGGATGTTTGTCTTATCAAAGGACGGTCACTTTCTGAATCTGTGTGTCTTCCTTGTTGGTAAGGTTAGTCTACAGGAATGAACTAATAGATTTCCATCCTCAGTGACACTTAGTACCAGTTCTTTCTGAGCCACATGGGATCAGGTCAAAGATAAAGAGTAATGTGCTCCCTAGATGTTACTGCAGGGTAGCAAATATGGTTTCTTTTGGCTCACTGAGACACTGAGTGTAGTACTATGACCAGAGACTGAAAGGAAGCTAAGTCCTACCCTTGGGCCAGCTGTTGGCTGGAGAGATGGCCTTGCATCGGGCAACAATTCTGTGCCCCAATTTCACAGTCTGTAGAGTAGAGCTGAACTTATTACTTCTAGTTTCATGAGGATGCTTTGTATAAAAGGCAGATTTGAACAGCATCTCTAGGACAGATAATATTGCCTAAACACACTATTTCAAGCAGGGAGATACTGTGGCTGCAATTAATAGCAACTCTCATAGCCATTTCTAGTCGTCTTTGGATGCAGAACTATGTGTTGAGGGACCAGGAAGGACGCCTTCTTCCTTAATGTGACTGAATCCCTAATGCCTTTGCCTGTCTGCAATTAGATGCTCTCTCTACTACCTGATCCAAATGGTCACCTGTCGTCTGTGTTTGCTTTTCTCTCTATCCTTAATTGAATTCTGGTGTTGTATAAAAGGGATTGGCTTCAGGGCATGTGTCACCCTTTGTAGAGGTGTGTGTACATGAATGCTGCATGCCCACACACACTGCATATGCCACTGTGGATAGAAAGGAAGTGGAAAAGGTATACAGTGGGCAAACCTGTTTATACTTGATTAATTGAAGGTCGGTTCATAGAGATGCTGTTTTTCTGGCAGCTCAAACACATTGTTTGGGAGGAGCTCACTGTATATTTGGTTTATATAACACCAGTTTGCAAATATATGTTCAACTAAATGTAACCAAGCTGAGCAAGTATTTTTGCTTTATTTTGTTTTGTTCTTAAACTTTTTTTGTTTTCTGGAAAAATGGCAGCAGCTTCCTTGGAGGGGAATGGTAAGTTAGAATGTATTTAGCCCAATAAATCTTAGTTCCTTGACCAAGGTTAAAAATAGTAAAATAAAAAGAGTTATGATGCAGGAAACATTAGAGTGCCTTATTGTTTAAAGCCATCCTACTCCGTGGAGTATGATTTCAGTGTACTGAAAAAGGACAGACAATATTTTAGTAGGAGATAACCTTTTCTTTGAATTTTTAAGGATGTTCAGGTCCATGTGTGAGATCTTCTCTTGCTCTAACCTTCCTGTTGCTCACTCCTCTCAGTTCCTGGTCCACCCCCCAGCTCTTTTGTTTGCGATGCCTTTTGTTCTTGTCTTTGTGCAGGTCTGTCTGCTGCTCCTCTGTCTCCCTTTTCCTTCCCTACAACTTCACTCTTTTCCTTTCTCTAATCTACCCCCTCCTTCTCTTGCTTTCTCATTCTCAAATGATTCTGGAAATTCACTTTTCACTGTAAAATATAAGTTGGACCAGCTTGCCTTTATTTCACCTACCGTTTCTGTGAGGGTAAGACCTTCATGTGACAAGGCTTCATTCACCGTTGTACGGTGGGCTCTCCCCATGCGGGCACTCAGCAATTCACTATCATGTGGTATAGAGCCACATTCCCCCAACACCTTAAATTTTCTGTTTGTCCTTTAAGTACCATATTTGAAATCATCTCTTTTATCATGATCTACTGATTGTAAAGTATGGGGGGGGGGAACGAAATGATTTTAAAGTAAGCAAACCAAACCCAAACCCTGTCAAATCAGTTCCAACTCATGCCAACCCCATGTGTGGCAACTGTGCCCCATAGGGTTTTCAGTGGCTGTGATCTTTCAGAAGCAGATTTCCAGGCCTTTCTTCCAAAGTGCCTCTGGGTGTATTTGAACTGCCAGCCTTTCTTCTTTAGTAGCTGCATGCTTACCCATTTCAGCCACCTGGATGCCTTACAAAGTTAACAGGGAAAAAAAAAAAAAGATAAATTTCTATTTAGCAAATAAAGTTTCACCAACTTATTGAAAGCATTTCCAGCATTAGGGAAATGCACTGAGTTAACTAACAGCTGCCACATGTGATAAGGTTATAATGTATAGTGTGAAGGAGGCTTTGACCTGAGATATTTAAAAGGTTCTGACTTGGGGGAAAAGGAAGGGAATTACAGCACAAGAAGGGAGATGCTATGACTTTTGGGTTGTGGGGTGATCTCAAATCCTTTTAGATATTTCTAGACAAATTTTTTTTAGCAGAAGTGCAAGCACTGCCCCTTAGCTATGCACCCCCGCCTTTTTGTAGCTACAGATCTGCTGGAAGTGAAAATATGGTGGGTGCTAGGAAGAATGGCAGTTGTAGTCTTTGGTGACATGACAGATTGTTGTCCACCAAAGTGAAGAGAGGGAGGTGGGAGTGGGAATCATTTTAGAACTAGAGAGTTCATGTGGGTGACCAGGTCTGAAGACTGCACTGGCTGTGTGACACACATTCTGGAAGGCTGGTCTCTGAGATGACCACCCTCTCTGCAGAGGTGGGCTACTTGGTTTGGGTGTAAGTTCATAATGGCAAATTAACCTCCATCCTAACCCCCAACTGACTCTTCATGCCATACCCAACTGGCTTCCAGAATAGTTGGGTTTCTGTTATGTTGGCTGAGCATTTAGGCCTAAGCTATGACTAACATGTGGTACCTGATGCCTTGGACCCTTGCTTTTACTGACTGCTCTTCTCCCTGTTTCTTTTCTTTTGTCTTTCCACACAGGCCATGCAAGTAAAGGTACAGGTCAAATGCATGACGTGTCTTTTCTGTCCTAGCAGTAGAGGTGCCAGACTCTGGCCACCCTCTGCTCTGTGATCACCGTGGGGGTGGTACAGAATGGATATTCCCACCTGGAGGTCTCCAGGCCTGCTCCAGGGAAGACAACTGCCTGTCAGAGAAGGAATGTAGGCCCACCCACCCTTGGAATGGGGAAGCCGGGGAGCCAGCCAAGTCTCACCCTACCCGAGGTCTCCTTGCTGTCTCTGCTCCCTTCCCAGCTGCCCTCTCTGCAGTCGTCACACTAGCAGAGATAGGGACAACTGACAGGGCTTGAGGGCCCAGGAGACCCATCTTCCACGGTGCCACGCCAGGGTCAGACCCTCGCACACTGTACATATTCTGTCTCTTGACCAAGACTTTCATGACACGAAGAGAGTTTTCCAAGGACTGAATTCAATGGCTTGAAATGGCAGAAAATCACGAATTTTTGTATAAAATGTGCATATAGTAGAATAAAAACTAGGATAGTTCTTGAATTACCCCTGCAGATTATCACTTGGAAAACTTTATCTTTTTGTTCCTTAATGCATGTCTGCTGTCACTTTCCCAAGCCGTCTCCCAGAGCTATGTGGCAGTGAAAAGGGAGCTACTCAGGAGCCAGGTCCACACAGCCTTAGTCAGAGGAGGAAGACGGAGTGCCAGATAGACTGGGGTCTGGCTACTGACTCAGCCTCTTGCTTGCTGTGTAACTCTGGAAAACTGAATAAATGCTTCTGAGCATTATGTTCTCATTTATAAAACTGACTTATGAACCTCCCAGGATTGTTAGAAGGATTATAAATATTTTATGTAGGTACTAGGCACATTACATATGCAGTGTTTACTTTCTGTGATTAAAACAGCATGAGGCTGACTAAATAAAAAAGAATGAGCAAGAAATAATTAAATTCTATAATCAAGTCTACGTGGTAAAATTTTCCATATTTACTCTTGCCACTGGCACTTTAACTTTATTTATAGCAGGTACTGCATAGTTTACAGACACAAAACCAGGTTCTATCATTTGTGCATCTTAGGAAGGATTTTCAAGGGTAATTTACACCACAGATGAGTTTTGCTCTTAGGCATAATATTGCGAATTCTACATGTGATGATAGAATATGTAAGGAACCTCGTAAGTGCTCAGTATAGTCATGACTTTCATGGCCTTGGTGTGAACCACTTGTCACCTTCTGCTGCCATCTGGAACACCAGAACCATCCTCCACTTCATTTCTTTCCCCACATTTATGTTTTTCACTGCCTCCTCCCATTCTTGACCTGGAGGCTGACTCGCTGGGATGGAGCACTGGCTACAGTGTACCCCTGCAGCCAGTAAGACAGCCCGGCATGGTTTGGCCACTCAGCACCCAGGGTTTCACTGTGGCATGACCACTAGAAGATGCAGCTATCCCAAGTGTGGTAAAAGAAATCTCATGTTTTGTAATCCAAGGAGCACTGGGTGGATTTGAACTGCCAACCTTTTTTAATTAGCAGACATAGCAAACTATTCCACCAGGGTTTCCATGTTTTGTAATAATGCTCATTAATAATTATAAATCTCTTTTACACTTGGGAAAGTGATTTAAAGAGATCAACCCCAAGGCAGAGTTAATTCTGACCTTACTCTTTGGTTCAGGAAGCCAGTCCCTCAAAAACTGAATTTTGCCCCAGCCTAAGAGTCCCAGACCTTACATGTTGGTTCTCACATGCACCCCACTGCACCCCAGGCGCTGGATTGGTCGGTGATTGTGAGCCATGGTGCTGCTACCTCGTCACTACGGACACCCTGTAGGCATTTTAGAAAGCAGTGCTTTAGTGAGCACAAAGTCCCTCTCCCTCCTGGGCACTCACTGTGTGCTCCCAATTTCTGGCTGACGATTTCCAGTGAGTGCCCACACAGCTGAGGCCCAGTCCTTTAAGAGAAGGCCCATGTGGTGCGCTTTGCTTTCTCAGAGCCTTTGGTCATGAAGTGCCTTGTCTCTCTGAATCTACCAGTCCCCGACACACATGGTAGAAGCTAAGGGCTGTTGATTGCCTCGAGCTGCCACAGTCCAGTGTATCGGATTCCTCTCTTAAAGCTTCTACTTCAGCGAATAAGCTCTCTCTGAAAGTAATGAACATATAAGCAAAACATGGACCGAACTCTCACGGACTTACAGAGTTCCCTTCTCTGCTGGCTTCAGTTTTGCTCCTAATGTTCCCCTAATAAGACCCCAAGGCAGCCCTTCTAGAGAATTTGCCTTTTCCTAGAGAGTTTTCACTGCCTTGTGGGTGCGTGAGAGTGGGAATAGGACCCCACTGCTCCAGAACACTGGCCACCGCCCTGAAACAGGCTGTATTGCTATGGCAGGTGCTCTTCTACGGTTTTACTAACTCCCAAGTATCAGAATCTCAGTTATTACGTGGGCCATTTTATCAGTTATCAAATCATTCCTTTTAAGAAACACTGATTTATTTTTCCATTTGGTCAAGAAGTGAGTGAGCAAGGACATGTAGGTGTTTGTGGTATGTGTCTGGTCATGTGGTTCTGTGTGCATGTGCACAAGAAGGCTTAGGGTGATGGCCAGTCTTTCATGGCCACCTGGTCATCTTCCTTTACAACAAACACTCATTTGACTGTTTTTGAGATGTAGTGAGGTCCCACCTGTACTGACAGGGCCAACAGGAGGCAAGCTGCCTCTCGGATAAGGCAGCTCCTCTCAGAGAATCACTGAGCCCCTCTCTGTTTTTAACATCGTCTCCTAGTCTGGAGGACAGGACCAAGAACGGAAGAAGACCAGGCGGAGAGGAGACTTGTATTCTATCCAGACCTCGCTCATTGTGGCCGCACTCAAGAAAATGCTGCCCATTGGTTTGAATATGTGCACTCCAGGTGACCAGGAGCTGATCTCCCTCGCCAAATCACGTTACAGTGACGTAAGCCACCCATCTGCATTGACTGAGCATGATACCTAGGTGGTGTTAGTGATAGCACCCAGCTCCTGTAAGTTTGGTCCCCCTCATTCTCTGAGGCAAATGGACAGAGACCAAGGGACAAAGGAAATGTGTCCTCATTCTTAACCCTAGTTAGTTGGTACCATGCCCTTCAGGACAAGTCTCTGATTTCTCTTCTTTTGTTCTATCTCAGCAAAACTGTCCCTGTATCCCTCTACTCTGCTTTACATTTCCATAGGACATCTAGGAATAAAATTTAACATGTCTTTCCAGAGGGATACAGACGAAGAAGTCAAAGAGCATCTGCGGAATAACTTACACTTGCAGGAGAAGGTAATGCCCCAGAAAGACAATGGAAACCGAACAGGCTTTCTCTCTGTAGCCATCGTTCTTCCGCTTAGTTTACTCATGTTTTTAAAATGTGTTCTAAACCAGCCTTGGTGTGCTTGCGTTTAATTAGAAGGAATAGTTTTGTCCTTAGTTTTTGTTTTTGCTGTTGGTCTTTCCAAGACGATGTAAAGATGCAGCCAATAAGATGTGTCTTCCCACTGTCCCTGTATGGATACCAAGCCGTAGCAGAGGAGATTTAGACTAGGTGTCAGAGTTTCCTCACCATGGGGCTTGTTAGTCAGTGAGACAGTCACCTGAGGGAAGTTGTAGCACATCTTACTCTAGAGAGATCTTTTCAAACAACATAATTTTGTGTCTAAGTTGGTATATATAAATTTTTTTTTAGTTGTACTTTAGATGAAAGTTTACAGAACAGACTATCTTCTCATTAAACAGTTGGCACACATATTGTTTTGTGACATTGGTTGCCAACCGCATGACATGTCAGCACTCTCTCTTCTTGACCTTGGATTCCCAATCATAAGGTTTCCTGTCCCTTCCTGATTTCTAGTCCTTGTCTCTGGACTAGTATGCCAGTTTAGTCTCATTTTGTCTCATGAGACTATCTAATCTTTTTCCGAAGGATGAACTTCAGGAGTGACTTAATTACTGAGCTGAAAGGGCACCCAGAGGCTGTATTCTGTGGGTTTCTTGCTGTCGCTGTCAGACCAGTAAGCCTGGTCTTTGATTGTTTTCCAGTTAGAATTTTGTGCTACATTTTTCTGCAGCTCTGTCAGGGACCCGCTGTTGTGATCCCTGTCAGAACACTCAGTGGTGGTAGCCAGGTGCCATCTGGTTGTGCTGGACTCCACCTGGCACAGGCTGTGGTAGTTGTGGTCCATTCATCCTTTGAACTAGTCTTTCCATTGGAGGCAGACTTATTTTAAAAGGGTATGTGAGACTTTTCCAGGTCTATGAATCTAAACAACTTTTTCCTTAGTTACATTGCTCCCTAAGACGGAAGACTGAATTGACACAAAAAGTCCCTCCTTTTCACCCCAAACATTAGACATGGTGGATAAAATATACCACATACACACAAAAAAAAAGGCATTAAAAAGAAATCCCAGGTGTCAGAAACACCCCAACACTGGAAATGGTAGATAAAATGTACCAGAAAACAAGAGCATGAAAAAGAAATCTCAGGTGCTGGAAACAAGAAGACACTCTAAATCATAGTAAAGGGGACAAGTCTATGCTGTAGAGACTCATGGAGTTCTCTAGACCAGACACTTATCTCAGGAGCTTCAGTTTTTAATAACCTTAAAGGAAGAGGATTTTAGGCCCTAATTACTCATGTTCTGTATAAATGCAGAAAAAGCTTACATAAAATTAGCCTAGAACAAGTGAGACTCCTGAGTCACCTGTAAAGAAAACCATGAAAGCATATGAAAAGTCTCTACTCCTAGTAATATGGACTAGAATGCCAATAAATTAAACTTATTGCTCACATTTAAAAAGAAATAATTTAAGGCACTTATAAAGGGAATCTACCACCATTAGAGGACAAGTACAACAAAGAGGCAAGTTTAGGCCCAAGGAACTACAGAACGGGATTTTAGAGTAAATGTGGTTAAGATATTTAAAGACCTAAAGGTAGCAGTAGAATTTGTAAAGTAAGAATTGAACATTATTTTTTCAATGGTAGGAGAATGGGTTGGAGAAGACCTCATAGTAGTTCTGAACATAAAAAAATAGTCACTGAAATTAAAAATTCATAGGTTAAACAATAGGCTGGACATAGCTGAGAAAAAATTCTATGTATTAGAAATAGATTTAAGGAAATCATCTAGAATGTACCCAGAGAGATTAAAAAAAAACAAAAAACAAAAAACCTGCTGCCACTGAGTCAATTCTGACTCATAGGGACACTATAGGACAGAATAGAGCTGCCCCCTAGACTTTCTAAGAAGTACCGGAGAACTCAAACTGCCAGCCTTTTGGTTAACAGCCACAGCACTTAACCAATACGCCACCAGGGTTTCCAGAGAAATAATATAACAGAATAGTTAGAGGACATGGAAGCTAAAATGAAAAGTTCCTGCATAAAATCTATAGATGTTCCATAAGAATACAATCGAGTGAGCGAGAAATACTTAAACAAGATCCTTGGTTACTTTGGAATCATGTTTCGATTAAAAGACGTTTTTACTGTGAAGGGTACGGAACTCTGGGTCATTTCACAGGGGTGCTTCGTTTTTCAGTCTGATGACCCGGCTGTAAAATGGCAGCTCAATCTCTACAAGGACGTTCTGAAGAGCGAAGAACCTTTTGATCCAGAAAAGACGGTGGAGCGTGTGCAGAGAATTTCAGCAGCTGTCTTTCACCTGGAGCAGGTAAGGAGCAGCTTCCCTGAGTAGTGAGGCAACCACACTACCCTGAAAAAGACAAAGCTTCTCGCCACAGTCAGCTTTTGGTTGCAAGTACTCTCATGAGACAGAAAACAAGAATCATCCCCCCCATATGTCACCTTGGTGCCTCATAGTAACACGCTTCTCAGTTTCTTCCCCTCCCAGAGTTGTCCAAATTCTTATCATTAGCTCACGTGATTCATTTAAACCCATATCCATTTAAAATAAATGACCAAAGACAGTTGGGAAAAGGAAGAAAAACTTAGACCTCTAGCACTAGGTGCATTTTTGCTGTCTATTGTTGAGAAGCCACAATTCTTTCAGAGCTGAGAACGCAGGGCTTCCGGTGGTGATCTTTTCCCACTCAGAAGATCAGCCTAGTGTAAGGCGACCCACATGATGTCTTCTCAGGTAGAACAGCCTTTGAGGTCCAAGAAGGCAGTGTGGCACAAACTGTTGTCAAAGCAACGGAAACGTGCGGTGGTCGCGTGTTTCAGGATGGCTCCTCTCTACAACTTGCCCAGGTAATTGCTTTCTCGTTTTCTTCTGGCCTTTGAGCCAGGGATGGAAAGTGCAGTGTCCTCCCACAGCTGCGCTCTCTTCTGGCCCTGACTCTCCCGCTCCAAGAGGTGGGAATGGGAGGCCGTGGGCTGTGAAGCCATTGCAGTCTGCAGTTAGAGTAACGCCTGCGAAGGCAACCAAGGTCAGCATAAAAACTGAAACCAGAAGAGATTCTCTGGTACCCAGGCGTGTCCTGGCTTGCCATATTGTACTGTACTGTAAGCCAAGGAGAATCAGGAGGCTGGCTGTTTTTCTGAGGTGGGAGTCTTCTGAGGCTGTAAAGACTTTTGGGATGACTGAAGAAGAAACCGCTTTCTAAAATGTCTTACCCTAAATTCCATCGATATGTCAAATGATATTTTTTCTGCTGAGGCACTTGGCTAGCACCCAAATTACAGGGTTTCTTCAGCAGGCATGGACGTGTACTAAGGTATTTGAGAAACTTTTGTTGTTTTTTTGGTGCCGTTATGTTGGTTCTAACTGATAGTAGGACGGAGTAGAACTGCTGTAGAGCGTTACCTAGGTTGAATATGAAAATGGGTCACCACATCTTTTGTTCCACAGAGCCACTGGTAAGTTCGAACCTTTCAGTTCACAGTCAACACTTAACCATTATACCACCAGAAAATCCTTTTGGACAGTGTCTTTGCCTTCCTGATGACGAAAGGGCATTGGCTACAGATGTCTCAATAGGCCGTCTGGGCGTGCTGCCTTTATCTTGGCATTGAAGCCCTTACTTTGAAGTAAACAACATGTGAAGGTTTTTCTGAATTGTGTGTGAACACATGTCCTGTGTTAACGGAGCAGAGTATCGCAGACAGGCTGGGGCAGAGTTGACCCCTGAAACTGACTCAGTGTCTGTGGTCATGTGGCAGCATTCACATCCTCAGATTGCTAGTAGAAGGGGCAGGGCTGGGCCTACGATCGGTAAACAGAGTGGGTACCAGCTTGTCAGCATCTGCTTCAAGTGTTAAATCAGTAAGAGTGACCTAACTTCATCAGGAAAAAGAAACAGAAGTTTACTGTGAATCCCACGTAAATAAGTATGTTTGTCTGATACAGCAGAAAACAGACTACTTCTGTACTTGCATATTGCTTTCACCAGATTATATATCTTTGCCACCATTTGTCCAGATTGTCCTGGAACCCGGTCCTGAGCCACCTAGCAAACTGAGCTTTCCTGGTGAGGGCCTGTGAAGACGGTGGTGGATCATAGTCTCTGAGACATGTAACTGCGCCCACACATCTGGACAAATGCGACTGTTGTCCTGGAAAGGGATGACGCACCACAGTGTCAAGTAGAGTTCCTGAAGAGAAACAGAAAACTTCAGTCAAATAGTGGTGGGCAGAACGTCCACTGAAAGTTCTGGCAGCAAATTGAAATTCATATAGCCTAGCAGAAAAAGTACAGAGGCACTGGATTTGTGTTTGTTTTCTAGAAGGGCAGAAACATCAGAAGCATTGATATTCCTCTCAGATACAGCTCGACATGCAATGCAGTGCCGCTTTGGCCCCGGGCTGGGGTGGGGCCTGAGCTCTGAGCACGGTCTCCAGGGCCAGGCCTGCTAGTATTCCATCGTTCCAAAACAAGCATTTTTTTTTTTCTAAATCTGCTGAAAATGTCATTTTCATGTTGTGAATGCTTCTTAAGCAACTCTACTTCTGTATGGCTAATAGTAAGTCTAAGAAAATAGCCCCCGACCTCTACCTAGTTGTTTTAGAGGGGTTGCCCTGGTTATTCTTCCTGGCAGTGAAGATCAAAAGTAGATTTTTTTAACAAACAGTAAAAGAAATCTAAGAAGCTGATGGTGTAGCCCTCTACTGTTACCCATCTTATGCTGATCTACACTGCATCAAATCTTCTGGACTTAAAGGCTAATGGGATGTGTTTTATTATGTGGAAACTGTTTCTCTGATGTTAGTTTTAAAAGAAAACCTGTATGCTTTTCTCCAGACACAAAATTAACAATTTCTTCCTGAGCACCTTTCAACGGGTTTGGCTGGAAAAGGTTAATGAAAAAACTCAGTATGACAGGCTTATACCTGTTTTAATGGTAACGTAACCTGTGAAGAGACCTGCTCATTCTCTGCACACTCCTCCATTCTTGACCATGACTTAATGTTGTCATAAAATCAGATTTGTACAATTTTTTAAAAGAATTCTGATTGGTCAGATTTTGAAGCAAGATGACAAAAGCTACAGTCTGCCATAAACTCACACTATGTCTTGATGACTGTGGTCTAGACCTTTGTCTTCCTTTTCTCTTCCCCTCCTCACCACCGTCATCACACTGGGTAAACAAAACTGCTGTTCAGTGGCTAATATTCCCAGAAATCAATCCTAGTTTATAGGGAATAAGTGGCTAATGCCAGTTATCCAGTGCTCATGGATACCTGGGTCACAGCTAGACTCTAGGAGGGTCACAGAAGGTATGTTAATGAGCACAGCATGACCAAGTCTTCCTAATTGAAGACTGGGACACCTGTGCTGGTGTGGTGGTTTGGAGACCCTGCAAGGTAAAGAAGCCATGCTTTGTTCTTTTTCATGTATCTGTGGAACAGAACCACTTACCATCTGCCTCATTTAGATTGGGTTACCTGGACAGGTGACCAGCTAAAAGGAGCAGCTTTTGCCTTGTTAAGCAAATACTTCAGGACTGTTACTCAGCCTAATGAATTATTTCTCATTAGAAAGGAAACGTGATAAAGGCCCTGTGTGCCCCGGATAGAGCTGATTACATTACAGCCATGTCTTATGCTAACCACTGTTAGTTTCAGAAGGTGCTCCAAGTATACAGAAACTACCAACGTTAGAGGGTTCTGGGGTCTCTGAAATTAATGCTATGGTTTGCTACTGGCCACCCTGACCAATCAGAAGATGAGAATTGTACAAAAGACTGCGCTGCTTACTAACCGTTATGGCCCAGACTAAAGTAAGGTGTTCCATGGATCCCTCTTGACCTCACTCTCACCCCTTCTGCTCAGGCACCGCTCTATTAACCTCTTCCTCCATGGCTATCAGAGGTTTTGGATAGAAACAGAGGAGTATTCCTTTGAAGAGAAACTAGTACAGGATTTGGCTGTAAGTACTGACTCAACTGGGAGCAGAGGTGGGTGTGAGTGAATTTGATTTTTGTATTCATGTGTGTGCATTACAAAAGTTAAACATTCACATAGAGCTGAGTGTATAAATTTGAAAGGAACTAACTGTATAAATTCTCGGGGAAGGCCCGCCTAGTGGTCATACGAGCCAGAGGATGAATTTACCCTCAGAGGCACTGTGCTGTTGTCATCCTCCTCCTCCTCATCATTAACAACTAATATTTCCTGGGATGCACAGCCATGCCATGCGGGGTTAATGTTAACTGAAGTTTTGAGCACCACTGGTTGCAGGAGGCCACCCTGGCTAGGGCACGCATTGCTACGCAGTCACTCTGTTTGGAAAAAGCTTACCTGTATCCCCTTCCTGCGTCTCCCTTGTCTGGTTACCCGTCAGCCAGTTTGGCATGGCCTGTCTCTAACGGACTTCATGCTCTACGATGGCGCACAAGGGGAGATGGAGCGCGTTGCAAGAGCACCACAGAGCCTCATCCTGATTCTGGAGAAAAAATAAACTCTCCCTCCCTTGGCTGGAAACTATTCTGGCTGAGTGGTTAAGTGCTATAACTGCTAACCAAATGGTTGGCAGATCAAATCTACCAGGTGTTCCTTGGAAAACTGTGGGGTGGTTCTACTCTGTCCTGTAGAGTCGCTGTGTGTCAGAACTGACTCAACAGCAGTGGGTTTGGTCTGGGTTCCCCCGCGGCCAGCCCGTGGCTCTTTTCTCTCCTTGTCTTTGTTTCTCTCCCGCTGCTTGTCTTTTTCTCTTAACACTGACTCTCTCCGTTAGCTTCGCCCTGTGGGTCTCTTATTCACCTTCTTCCACATTTATTTCTTGTTCTGCCTTTTCCTGTTTCCCTTCTTCTTTCCTCTACTTTGTTCTTTAAATTCTTTCCATTTCTCCCCATTTTTCTTTCTATTTGTTTTTATGCCTTTTATTCTTTTCATGTGTTCCTGTCAGTGAGAGAGAGTTCTTTGGTTTTCCTGTTTTTGTGACTCTGAGAGGCTGACAGCGAGCATCATGGTGGCCCTCCAGTCTTCTGAACCATTAACACAACCTGTGTGATCTGCACCAATTCACCGAATCTGGTCCACCCTGCTGGCTCTGCCTGCTGACTAGAAAATGCACTTTTACCATGGGCACTAGCTGCTATCTCCCTTTCCGCAATAGGAAACAGCAAATAGACCTGAAAAGAGGAGAAACTGTGAGGCTGGCAGCTTCAGGATAGGATTTCTTGGAAGCAAAAAGATTTTAAGAACTGAGTGATGTTAGAAAATGTTTTACTGGGTTGAGTCAAAAACACTATTAGACAGAAAACAGCCCCAGTACTTAGTAGCTCTTTTCCCACCCTCATCCCTAGCCCAGATCTCCAGGAGAAATTTCAGACATTGGCCAGAGAGACCCAGTCTCTTAGGTGACTCTAGGATTTCCCTCCTGAACTGAGGTGCCCAGAACTTGCATGGGGTTTCTGCTGACTGGTAGCTGTAGCTTCTTCCCTGTGGCCAGGCTTTTTCTTTGTCTTTTAACCTGTAATTGGAATGTTCCTTTTACTGGCTGAAAAAAAATATGTAACTGTCCCAAGGCTTGCATCTGTAGGGCTTCTATCCTGAAATGAATCTATGACATAGTGATTTGGTTTGGTTTTATGCTTTTTAGTCTGATGCACTCAGTGCCTTGCACTTGACCTTCTCTTTATTGGCATGCAGTTGTGTGGCACATGCTAAGATGCATGCCTAAAGTCTGTCTGTGTTGGTTTATATAGAAATCTCCCAAAGCAGAAGAGGAAGAAGAGGAAGAAATGGAAAAACAACCAGACCCACTTCACCAGATTATTCTCCATTTTAGCCGCAATGCTCTGACAGAGAGGAGGTCAGCACCGTGAGAGTGCCTTTAGGGAATAGGGAGGTCTGCGTCTTCCCCACAACTTCCTCTTGCAGATAGCACTGAGTGGAGAGGGGATGCCAGATATGAGCAGCCCCTGTTGCTGCCTCATTTTGGGGTATCAAGAAAGCATGTAAGGAGACAACATCATAGTACCAGACACTGAGTCTGCAGATTAAGCATACTGAAGCAGCAACCTTTATCTCTGAATTACATGCCAAGCCAACATTGACTCACATTTTCAGAGTGGGTTCTAAGAACTGAGGTGGGAAAAGAGGGTTCCTAGATAATATGTAAGTATGTATTATCTAAGGTTCATAGGTTTATATGACTCTATTTTTGGGGGGGAGGGGGCTTGGTCCACAAAATAGCCTGCTAAATATTTCCTCCATTCTTTCCAGCAAATTGGAAGATGATCCTTTGTACACCTCCTATTCCAGCATGATGGCCAAGGTACTCCTGGGTTTTCTGCCCACTGTCGCAGTCTTTCTATCTTCCTTTCTGTCGTCAGTCACTTATAAACTATGGTGATGGGACTCATTCAAGACCTAGGCTCCCGTCATTGGAGAGGTCATGTACCGCAGGGATGGGATGACTATAGGAATCCTCCACTATCCCCCTAAGGAAAGCTTGAAGCTTTGCAGAAAAAAGTGGCTGCTCAGGGCTAAATTCAGTAATGATTTTAAATCCAGCGCAATGAAGTTTAGGCATATAGACTATTTTTGTTTTCAGTCCATGCTCAGAACATGTCAAGCCATTTAAACACATATGTATGTGGAGGATATATGGTACATCTATAAACAGGGCTAGAAGCTAAAGGAAGATCCCAGTGTTGAGGAAGAGGCAACATAACCAATGATGGTGTCTCTATCCCCTAGAAGGAAGGGGCTGCTGCAAGACTTAGTAGATTAGGAAACTGTTCCTTCTCAGACGGTAACTGTCGTGTTGGGCAGAAGCACAGCTAGACTGGGCCACAGAGTACCTACTCCTTCACCCAACTGCTCCCCAGGGCCACCATGGGAAGAGAAACTTTAGAACTCGTTACCCTGGTGTTGCCAGGCTTATTGCCTGCCCCAGGGTTCTATGTCTAGAATGGGGACAGCTCCCATCACTCCTGTCTTCCCATTTACATCAAAACTTGACTAGGTAGAAGTGTTAGGGTTTGTGGTGAAAACATAGATTCCCACTGATTAAGTGATCTTGGTGTTCCCACTTCTGAACCCCTTGGTAACTGTAAATAGGGCATTTAAAGTGTCATGTTGCCCTGCAGCAGTCAGAATGTTCCTGTTTTTACCAAGCACTGAGTTCCTGAGGTGCCTCTGAATTATGCCCTGTCCTCTACTCATATACAGTAGAGCAGAATTTTGTTTACTTGATTCAGCTTTGATTTGGTTGTTTGTCTCTTCCTTCCCATTCTCCATGGAATTCAGAGTTGTCAGAGTGGGGAAGATGAAGAAGAGGAAGACAAGGAAAAAACATTTGAAGTAAGTTTTCACTAAGATTGAAAAAGAGGTCTCTTTCCCAGGCCAACAAGCCCAGCCTCCAGAGGCGGATGCTGATTTTAGCACATGGTATTCACCCACCACGTGCATCTAAATTGGCAAATCTGCATGACGAAGCTTACCTGTTAGCTGTGCTTCTGTTGTCTGTCTGTCTGTGTCTGTCTGCCCAACTTAAGGTAGCAAGCTACCGGTCAAACAGCAAACCACCTCCCTAGCTTTGTTCCTGTGGGAAACTCTATACTTCCACCCGAGTATTGTCGTAAGAGGAGCCAAAGAAGTACAAATTCCAACCTACCGTAAAATTAAAAACCAGAGCAGTGGAGATACTGAGATAGTTTTTTGCACTGTTCTGTAACTGAAATGTGACAGAGGCCATACAGGACCACTGAATATCCCAAAATTCAATATATTAATTAACTTTGTCTCTTTTGTAGAAAAAGTACACAACAGTAAATTAATGTAACTACAGTTCTGGAAAGCCTTGTTATTCTAGTAACCCACATTCGGTAGATAGTCGCTGTTAGCTCGATTTGGAGCATTCTGCATAAGTGGCTGTTTTCTAATTTCAGACAGATACACTCCCTTTGATCTCTAAGGGGTTCCTCTGTATGACATAGCACTAAAGATAAACACATATTCATCTTGGGTTTCTTCCCACAAGTATCAAAGAAGAAAGGTCTGTGATACTTCTCAGTACAAAAAGGGGGGAATTCATGATCAGAATCTGAGTAAATCATGGCTGGATCATTTTGAAACCCTAGATAAAAACCCACTGCTCTTAAGCTGACAGTGACTCATAGTGACCCTATAGTACAGAGTACAACTGCCCCATAGATTTTCCAAGGAATGCCTGGTGGGTTTGAACTATCAACCTTTTGTTTAGCAGCCATAGTGCTCAACCACTGTGTTGCCAGGTTTTCCAAAACCCTAGATAGTGTCAGGAAATGAATATCAGTAATGTATTTTTTTCCAAAATTACATACATTGCTTTCCTTTGGCAACTAAAGTTTCTCTCTAACTTATCTCACCAGAGTAGATTTCCTAAGAAAGAGGTTAACAAATTTTTTCCCTGTAATTTTCCTTTTTTCTTTGTTTTGCCACAGGAGAAAGAGATGGAGAAGCAGAAAACCCTCTATCAGCAAGGCCGGCTGCATGAGCGGGGCGCTGCTGAGATGGTCCTCCAGATGATGAGTGCCAGCAAAGGTGATTCCCGTGGTGCCTGGCTGGGGCCTGTGTAACTACCAAAGATGTATCATACAGTGACATGAGTCATTATCAATCATCCCTGATTAAAGCCCTGAGGCTGATGGATCGTGTTTCCTTAGTGATTCAATTAAATCTTCATCACGGCAGGGGAGCTGAGCCCTATGGTGGTCGAGACTCTGAAGCTGGGCATCGCCATCCTGAATGGAGGCAACGCCGGTGTGCAGCAGGTAACGGGGAGTCACAGAAGTTTGGCAGAGCTCCTGGAGTATTTCAGCTTGACAAATTCATGCTTCAGGGAAGAGGTGTTGAATCTGCTGCAGGGGGACAGCCACCCGCTATCACCTTGGCTGTTGTTTCTTTAGTGGCCAATTATCAGTCTAGCTGGGAACACAGACAGAATCAGGGATGGGAGTCTACAGACAGATGTGTGTGGGTGATGACAAGGTTTTATCCAGAATTACAAAACAGGTTTAGTTTTTCATCATTACATGATTTTCTGCAGAAACATACTCTAGGGGACATTTCCTTTAAATGCCACGCAACTGTGTAATTGGAATCCTAAGCCTTCAGTCTTTATTTCAGTCCTTGTACTTATTTAGCTGTGTTGCTATGAGCAAGGAGCTTCATCTGTTAAGTCGGGATGACAGTCTCACTCACCTACCACACTGCTGCCCCTCCCTCCCTCCCTCCCTCCCCCCTCCCTCCCTCCCCCCTCCCTCCCTCCCTTTTTCCCTTCTTCCCTGTGTTTAGTGAGTACCAACTGTGCACTAGGGCCAGACTGTTCAGGGGCAAGGGATATAGCAGTGAATAATACAAATAAAACCACCTGCCACTGGACAGCTTCTATTCTAAACCAAAACCAAAACTGTGGCTATTGAGTGAGCAGACTCATAAGCAGCCCTATAGGACAGAATAAAACTGCCCCCTTAGAGTTTCCAAAGCCATGATCTTCACAGAAGCAGACTGGCACATCCTGTTCCCATGGGGTGGCTGATAGGTTCAAACTGCTGAAATTTCAGCTAGCACCTGTGTGCTTAATCACTGTACCACCCAGACTCCTTGCATCCATTTGAAATCAGAAAACCAAACCTGCTACTGTTGCGTTGATCCCAACTCAGCGATTGCATAGCTAAGTAGAATAGTGCCATAAGGTTTCCAAGGAACACCTGATGGATTTCAACTGCTGACCTTTTGATTAGCAGCCAAGCTCATCCATTCCAGAGAGGGTTAGATAAGATACACGCAAGCATGCAGTTGAGTTCCTGGTACATGGTATTCATCCAGCAGTCTGAGTTGGAACTGGCTGTAGAAAACAGGCATGCACAGACGTCTCCTGGGCTCTCCAGGCTCTTGCTGAAAAGCATCTGTGTGCCGAGGCAGGCAGGACTTCAAACTGTCCCTTGACTTTGACAAGAGTTCTATCTCAGGGCCTTCGGGAATCTCCAAGTCTGTGACTGCCATTATAGCAAACATGTCTCCCTCTTTATCTTTTCTTGCCACTCCTCTCTACGTGCTTTCTTGCAGGACTTGTATTTTTTAACAAACAAAGTGTTCATTAATGTCAGAGTTCCTGCCTTCCCAACAACAGGATATCTCATTGTGAAGGAGATGCTGAAGTTCTCAACTAGCTATGCTCCTTACTGGCCAAACTCCTTGCTCCTGTGTGCCAGGCTCATAGCATAAGCCATTCAGCTTTTCCTTCAGTAGCATTTTTTTCTCTTTTTTAAAAACTTTTTTTTTAATTGTACTTAAGTGGAAGTTTGCAAAGCAAGTGAGTTCCCATTAAATAGTTAATACACATACAGTTTTGTGACATTGGCTGCCAACCCCATAACCTGTCAACACTCTCCTCTTCTTGACTTTGGGTTCCCCGTTATGACCTTTCCTGGCCCCTCCTGCCTTCTTGTCCTTGCCCCTGAGCTAGTGTACCCATTTAGTCTCATTTTACTTCATGGGCCAGTCTAATCTTTGGCTAAAGGGTAAACCTTGGGAGTGACTTCAGTGCTGAGTTAAAATGGTGTCTGGGATCCATGCTCTCAGGGTTTCTTCCAATCTCTGTCAGACCAGTTAAGTCTGGTCTTTGAGAGTTTTAACTGTCTTCTGTGTTTTTCTGTAGCTCTGTCAAGGACCACTCATTGTGGACCCTGCCAGAGCAGTCAGTGTTGTTTCGTGGGTACCGTCTAGTTGTGCTGGACTCAGCTTGGGACAGGCTGTGGTAGTTGTGGTCCGTTAGTCCTTTGGACTAATCTCGCTCTTGTGTTTTTGTTTTTCACCATTCTCCCTTGCTTCAGACGGGGAGGGACCAGTAGAGTATCTTAAGATGACCACGCAAAAGCTTCTAAGACCTAAGATACTACTCACCACATTTGGATGTGGAACACTTTCTTAATAAACGACAGCACTGGTTTTTTTTCTTTATAAACTGTGTTATGCCAATTAAGCTAAATGTCCCAGCCCTCAGCCCAGTAGTTCAGTCCCTCAGGGAGTTTGGATGTGTCTGTGAAGCTCCCATGACCTTGCCTTAGTCAAGGTGAACTGAGTTCCCGAGTACTGTGTACTGTCTTACCCTTCACCGAAGTTACCTCTTATCTATTGTCTAGTTAGTGTTTTTACCTTTATGCCCTTTCCCTCCCTAGTAATGATCAAAGATTGAGTTTTTTGCCCTCAACAATATTAAACACTACTGTATCAAATTCCTTCAAATTCATAAATACCAAAGAGCTGCTGGACACCCTATCAGGAATATTAATGGGCCTTTATAACACAAACATGACCTAACCCAAGAAATTTTGATTCCTTAAGTAGAGGGTGGGCTTAGAATATATGTACTTTTTTTAAGTTCACAGTGATCCTGATACTTAGCCAGGAGCTGACGTGGTGTGCCTGCATGGCTAGAGATTTGCCATTTCACTGTCAGGACTTAAGAGGGTCAGCATTTGTGGTAAACAGCTGTTACTACTTTCCACTTGCAGAAAATGCTAGATTACCTAAAGGAGAAAAAGGATGCTGGATTCTTTCAAAGCCTTTCTGGTCTAATGCAGTCTTGCAGGTAAACATGGGGAAACCACCCGTAGCTTTTTTTTTTTTTAACTCTTCACTATTCAAGGGAAATGGGAGGAAAGCACCAAAAGATACATAGCATATGGTGGGACTACTGAGAGGAGTAGCCTACCTGAGAAGCTGAATAAGTAGAGGATGTTCTCCCAGCCTTCAGGGTTGCATTAAAATAGCATTCAGAGAAAAAATGTGATCTTCATTGTCACACCACATACACACACCCTTTTTATAAATAGTCCTTCACACTCTTTTTGTTTTCCTTGGAGGTTAAGCATGCACAATGAGTTTCTTTGCAAACATATTTGGGGCAAAGTATGGACAACAAAGGATATAACTTCACCACGACTCAAGGCTGTGTTTTCATTAGACACTTTGTCTTTATCTTCACCAAATTTTTAAGCCTGAATTGGTATCAAGTGGGTACATAATTGACACATCCATTTTGACAGAGTATATTGTGACATGGGAACATTTTGACATAGCCTAAAAAACAAAGCATTAAACTTCCAGTTTGCACTCCCAAGTTTTGTGAGCTTCACCTGCTAGCTGGACTAACCTCATACAGGTAACCATAGAGAATCAGAAGTCCTAAGTGGACCATATTTGCTCATTTCAGCAATGAGCCAGCAGTCTTCTCAGAAAAGTGTCAAGGTATTCTGAGAATTCACACATATTTTGAATAGTCTGTAATACAACCTAAAAGAAACCTAAATAAGTTATCAAGTTCATTTGCCTCAAGTTAATATGCTTAAATATGGGACATGACATTTTCTATTTAAAACTGTGGAAGATTGACATCCTTTCTCTTGGTGGACTTTATAATTTTGCTAACTTTATTTCATTACGTAAATTTTCTACCCTGGGGTAGAAGGAAACATGTTTGAGCTGTTGTATGATTCCTGGGTCCATATTGCACATGAAAGTCTCAATTAAATTTCTAATGGTCCTGTAGTCTGTAATATTTAATATTGCAAAACCTCTAGAGTCGCTGTGAGTCGGACATGATTCGATGACAGTGGGTTTAGTGATTAAACTCCTTTATAATGGATGTTTGGGGGACTGGTGACATAACATTAGAGGCCATGCTTGTTCTGTTCTAACAGAAGGTTTAAGTTTTCTTTTTTTATTGGTTATAAAAACAATACCAAACCAAAACCAAACCCGTTGCTATCAAGTCAAGCCAACATGGCAACTCTACAGGACCAAGTAGAACTGCTTCCCCCATAAGGTTTCTAGAGAGTAACTGGTAGAGTTGAACACCATCCTTTTGTGGTTAGCAGCCAAGCTCTTAACCACTGCTCCACCAAAGGCTCCACAACTAATACCTACCTGTAAAATAATTATGTAGTAGAGAACACCCATGCCTGTGGAAATCATAATCTTAGCCACTACTGGCTCCTGAATGATGATCCCTGTCATAAAAGGACCTGGCCCTTTGAAATCTGGAAGTCTGTAGTTCTCTCCATCAGTATTGATCCTAAGCACTGAAAACCACGGTTCTTTGTGATTCTTAGAGAAAGTAGGTAAAGGTAGAAGGCAAACACTAACTGGTACAGTGGAAAGTGAACTTTCCCTTGAGAAATCTCACAGACTGTTTCTATGTTTTGGTTAAGACTTTATAAATTGTCATCCATAAAGAAAGACTCAAACAGTCATAGTCATTAATAGTGTTATAAACTTTCCCTAGGCATGTCACAAGGTCTGTGAGCTACAAGCATGCTTAGACAACACTGCTTGGCACAAAACCAAAGAACCGTTAGACCTAGAACTGGTAATATGTTACTCCATGAATGCATAATATAAATCAGTAGGTATATTATTGTTAAAAATCCATTTTTCCAGTATGCGTAGCCCTGAGCCTATTTTCTTTTGTCTATTAAAAAGTGTCCTTGACTTGAATGCATTTGAAAGGCAGAATAAAGCTGAAGGCCTGGGGATGGTTACTGAAGAAGGAACACGTAAGTAACTCATGAATGTGAAGGCCACTCTTCTTGATTAAAATCTTAGTTAACTGTTTCTGGATAGAGCCCTACTCACTGCTTCAAGGACTTGCTCCCTTTCAGCAAAGTATTTCCATAAGTAGCTTTGATAAAGCCTGCATGCAGGCTAGACATGTTCATAGAGCCAAGTTTAACTTGTTAGTAACAGTGTTAGTAACAGTTTTTCTTTCTCATTGTTGATGGTTTTCTTTCTTTGTCTTTTATTTTTCCCTCGTCACCAGTCATTGTGCGTGAACGCGGTAAGTTGGAGTTTCTGGCCTGAGTTTCCACCAAGTGCTGTGAATCCTAATCAGTCTTATTTAATTGCCTCTGTGCAGACACACTTTAGGCTTGGTGGTTGCATGTCAAGTTTAACTTAGCAGCTTGATGCTTTAATTAAAGATGTGTGTTCCATGTGTAAAGCATGGATTATGTACTAGGAACTGTTTGCTGTCACTAGTCTGGCTGTTTTGATTACAGATGCCACTGGGACTAAATATTTTAGCTTTTTGTTGGTCATTGCAGCCCCTGCTCATGTTTGCTTGGGTTTATCCCCACTCACCTAAATTTCCCTTTCCCAATCCTTCAGCCCCAGCTTCTTAGTCATTTTTTTGCAGTTATTTGCATGAGAAGATGTCCTGTGCTGGGAACCCAAACAAATGTTCACTAGTATTTGTGTTTTCAAGGTGAAAAAGTGCTTCAGAATGATGAGTTTACACGTGATCTCTTTAGATTTCTACAGTTACTTTGTGAAGGACATAACAGTGGTAAGTGGAACACATTGATTTGGCAAAGGATAGTAACACTTAAGTGCAAAATTATGAGTCAGTTCAGGATGCCCTATGTGATGTAACCAGTTGCTAACTCAAATACATCTGTTAATCCAGGCTAAACTCCTTCCAGAATCTTCAGATGGTGAATATTCCCGTCTTTTTCCATCAGTTGCCTTAGGGCTTACTACCAGATTCTAGTGTCCCTGGGATGGGAGTGCTTAGTGTGGAGGTCTATAATAGATTCCTCCAGGACCTGCTGGGGCTCAAACGTGGTGCCCAGTAAGGCTCTGTACATAGTGTGTCTCTTCTGAGCTCCGCTGAGAGGATGGTGTGGTCAGTTTCCTCAGCATGGTGAGGGGCTCTGACCCAACACTGGTGCTCTCAGACTTTCAGAACTTCCTGAGGACTCAGATGGGCAACACTACCACTGTGAATATTATCATCAGTACCGTGGACTACCTTCTGCGTCTGCAGGTGAGACAGAAGGCCTCGGCCACTGCCTTCAGGTGTGTTGTTTCTCACATACACTTTCAAAAGCTGAAGAGGATTTCACAGGGTCAGAGAGGACCTAGGATACAGTTAAACCTCAAAAAAGAAGGCTTTGTAATATAGTCCACACACTTAAGTCAAAGACCTAAAAGGTGTATTTGAAGACCAAAGAGGGGTGGGTGGGATGGTTACGTACCAAATCAGTAAAATCCTGGTTTACTTTAGTTTTGTCAGTAAAAAGCTAACTGGTGACCAAAAGCTTGGCAAACAACTTGTGAAGCAGGAAGAGAGATCTGTTCCATAGAAAAAAGGAGTTAATCAAAGCAGTGGGAATAAGTTTACAACCTCGTAGCACTGAAAAGTCTTGGTTTATTTATTTGAAGGAAAATTCAAATAATGTTGAGCAAAGTCTAAGGAAAAGTAAAAAAGATTCTCTTGTTGATTCCTCATCCTGGTTTTGTCCCTTATTGGTCTGTGACTTGCAGTAATTCTGTGTAAGCTCTCTGTGTTCTAGTTACCTCAGCTGTAAAATGGGTAGGACCTGTTTCAGAACAGTAGTAAAGACTGGATGATTTAATATATGTAATGCACTCAGAACAATGCCTGTTACATTGTTACAGTGTTAGCTATCATGTTGTTGCTGTTACTATTAATTATTGGGATGATGACCATTATTAACTTGAAGGTCTGTTTTTCATTTTGAATAATTCACCTATATCAGAGTCACTCAGTTCCAGATAAACACTGTCCTCTCCTGTCCATTCTTTCCTGGACAGATGTATTTGTGTTTGAAAGATTCTAGGACTTCGATATCTCTGGACTTCTTCACCAAGTTCCTGGCTCCTGCCATAGCAAAGAGGTCACAGAGATTTAGGATTCTCTTGTACTATTCCTAAACACTCTGGGTTTAGCCTTTCTAACTGACGTTGAAATACTAAACCTTCCTTATTTGTCCTTAGGAGTCAATCAGTGATTTCTACTGGTATTATTCAGGGAAGGACATCATTGATGAATCTGGACAGCACAACTTTTCCAAAGCTCTGGTGGTCACCAAGCAGATTTTCAATTCCCTCACAGAATACATCCAGGTATGTGCTGCAGGGGGCAGCTGCAAATGCGTACTTGAAGACAAAGAGGTTCTTTAAAAAATTCCCATAGAGAAGTTTTTATATTCCATATTATATATCCATACAGAATATTTGGATGCACACAGTGGAGTCTGCCTTAACACTGATAGTATTTCTTTTTATCTATAAATAAGAACAATAGCACCCATACTCTACCAGAAATTATAGTTTGTGGCCCCCACTGTGGCTTGTTTATAACTTACCTTTATCTAGTTATGTTATGCTGTCCATCCTAAATGGAAAACTTTTTGAGGACAGGAAGTTTCCTTGTTATTCCAGTCTTCCTCTACAAGCAGCACTACATCTGTCATCATACTCCGTGAATGTTGTGAAATGGAAAAGTGATTTTGACAGAATGAAGGAATAAATGATGCCAAGTCTTGAGATAAAAAAAAAAAAAAATGAATTCATGAGATGCTACTAACTTGTTAGAAATTTACTGAAAAGGAAAATTCTGGAAGCACATAAATTACACGCAGTGGCAGTCACACCCACAAGTGAATTTTAGGTTGAATTTCCAGATCCAATCATCTCTCTTCTGTTCATTGCCTGCTGTGGTTCAGCAACTGTACAAGGGACAAATTATGTACTCAAGCATAGTTTGATATATTAAAAACCACTAGCCATATCACAGCCTTCTATGATCTATAATAGAATGCTTTTTAAAGCAAAAGTAATGCTTTATTCCCAAATTACCATAATCAGAAGATTTATGAATTAGACTTTTTCATCTACATATTCATTAATTTAACAAATGACTTTTCTTATGCTGTGTACTGTGGTTCGTGTAAAGAAGCAAGCTCTCGAGCTTACAGTGCAATTGAGAAAATAAACATACATATGAAAATTGTATGATCTTACCTGATACAAGATAATCATGCATACTCTGCGTAAGAGCCAGCCATATGTGTGTTCATAAACAGTGAGTTTAGAGGAAGGGATGGCCCTTATAAGCTGAGGGGCTCAGAGTCTTTGTGAGAAGGTGAGATGTAGCCAGATACAGTGAAGGAAATACATTTTGGGTCAGTCATTTGGAACAGGTGGCATTATACAAGGCTTCATGAGGAATAATTTCAGCAATTTGTCAATTTTGCTGAAACAGAAGAAGAAAGCAAGGAAGTGAATGGAGACGATTTCACCCCCTTTCCTGTATATCATCATTTCTTTCCCAAAGAACATTCTCTGTTCTGAATCCGACACCGTGTAGTGTTCTTTTTACAAGTGACATGACTGACTTGAAATTTGTTCTGTGAAAGTACTACATTCCCATCTAATTAAAGACCTGTAAGATGAGCCAGCTGGTATATTCAGGTCATATCTGATCATTTGTGTAAACACAAAGCTAAGTATCAATTGGAGAAGGAGAATTTCAATGGAGAGATTTATCCCTGTCAGCTGGACATTGTAAAGACACAAAAGAGAGACAAACCCGGGAATAGGTGACTCACTAAGGATTCACAGAAAGTGAAATACCCAAGGAGATGACTGAATGCATTTAACAAGCATCTGATATGGAGAACTCATGATGGTCTTCATAATTTCCTGTGGAGCACTTAATTCAGAAGTAAAGGAGAGATGTTTTTGGTGAATGTGGGTTCCTTTCAACTACTGGTTTTGTTCCAAAAGAATGTAGTCGCTTTTATAGACCAGATACTGAATGTACATAAACAATGATTTTTAAATAAGCTCTCATGACTTGGGGACGCAGGTACTGTTTCCCTCACTCACCTCGTCCTTGTGAAGTCTGCCAAGCCCTCTCTTGAACTTGAGCTAGTACCAATATTCCATTTAGAGCTTTCTTGTTCTAAAGCAACGCAGAGATTTAAGGAAGGTTTGTTTTTAGGTGACATCAGGTTGATTTCAACTTATAGTAACCCTGTGTGACAGAGTAGAACTTCCCCATAATAGGGTTCTCTAGGCTGTCATCTTTATGGGAGCAGATCACCAAGTCTGTCTTCCGAGGAGCTGCCAGGTGAGTTTGAACCACCAGCCTTTCAGTTAGTAGCCAAGTGCTTAATCATTACACCATCACGGCTCCTTGATTAAACAGTAGAGAAAAACATACTATAAGGAAGGAAGAGTTGGATCAAAAGGGTGATAAAGTGGTGGTTCAGTAATTATCTTCAAAAATAAGAAGGGTTATTGACACAGAAAATAGGAATAGGTAATTAAGTCATCCCTCTCTGCTGGGGTTCAGAAAAGACAGTACGAGATGCTGTCATGCCTAAAGTTTAGGGTTAATGGTAAGAAAATCTTAGAAGTGGTTCAACACTGAGATTAAGTAGATAGCAACCTGGTCACAGCATTTTATATGTAGCTTTGCCTTGATGCAACAGGTGGATTAGACCCAATTTTCAAATTGTGTCCCATGGAATCCTTGAGTCTCTCAAAACCACTGATAGGCCCAAAATATAGGTGAGGATGGTCAGAAGTGCCCATCAGCTGTTTGAATCAAAGCCTTTCACTCTTTTAATATATTCTTTGATATAAGATTCCATCTAAAGAAGGCAATCTGAGGGTAAAATAAATTTTTAGAATCACTAGACTGAAATCTGTAGTAGGAAAAACTGAGCTAAAAAACGATGTGAGTTTTAGGAAGGGTGGTCTGGGCACACAAGGAGGAGTCTAATGCCCTCACTAGGGCCGGCTTCACAGAAACCCATGCTGGGAGTGAACCAAGGCTGTCTTCCTCTCCGTAGGGCCCTTGCATTGGAAACCAGCAGAGCCTGGCCCACAGTAGGCTGTGGGACGCAGTGGTCGGCTTCCTCCACGTATTTGCTAACATGCAGATGAAACTCTCTCAGGTACTGTGGCCTGTTCCCTGCACGTGGCATTGATGTGAAATGCTAAGTCAATCCCTACCACTTGGTATTCCTGTTGTGGATGTGGCTGCTGGATCAAATGGCTGGAATAGCCATACAGATTAGGTCTCATTTTTTAAAACTAAGGACCAAAATGGGCAATGAGGGATGAATGGCTCCAGTGAGGCGGGGGTTCCCCAGACAGGCTTTTGCATGAATGCAGCTTCTTCCCGTGGGTTCACTAGCCTGCCCCTACATACTTGCCTCCACACTTGCTTTTTGTAATGCGAATTGTTTTTTTGCTTCCATGTCACTTACATTTACAAACACTGTATCCGAGTCCCTTCTGATGTGTCAGATGTCTGCATGTCTTTGGAATCCATGTCCTTTCTTTCTCACCTTTGCTTTCCCCCATCTCTGCCTCTCTTCCTCACTCCCCATCTCTCTGGCAAGATGAACCAGAACTCACAGAGCATTTGTGATGAACAAATAAATGCAGCATATGAAGTTGCCGACCACCTCTCTCCATGGCAACACACCAGGGAGAATTTCAGGATGTATTTCAGGCTGATTAGAGTAACATTTGCAGCATTAATTTAAATAATGTGTATCTAAAATTCTCAAGGCTGTCACATCTGCCTCCTCTCTTCTGGAATGTGCTGTTTAACCCTTTCATTTTTCCCCTTTTGACTCTGGCCTTTATGGGAGGAGAGAGTTGTTGGGAGGGCTGCTGATTTGACAATAAGATGTACACTGCTGTCTCAGCCACAGCGGTGTGGTATAGAGCTCAGGAGACCAGAGCCCTGGCCTGTCACATCCTCACTAGTGACTTGGAATGTAATTTCCTCTTTCCAGTCTTTTGTTTTATCATCTATAAAATATTGAGAGGTAGAATAAGTGATCTCTAAGGTCTTGTCCCACACTAATATTCTCTGTTTTTCTATATAGCAATGGCACAAGTCAGAGATGGGGGAAAATCCCTCCGCAGTTGGAAACAATAGGCGAAGATTTACGTCTTTTTGAGAGTGTGTCTGTAGAAGACATGTGGCTCAGAATGCCTTTTTCAACCTTACCCTCAGGTTGCCCACCTCAGGTCTTCCATGGACCGTTGTCCCTCTGGGACACAGGTTGTAAAGCACAGAGCTGACCTGGCAGTGCCCTGTCTACATTGGTAGAATTAAAACCAAACAGACTAGTATCAAAACCCTCCAGAGGAATAGCCTGGGTTCTGTAACATTTTTAGGTACCAGTGGCACCCAGATCACCACCAGCTAGAATCAGGAGAAACCTGAACTAATCTAGAAAGAAAAGAGAACCCATTTGATGAACATAACCGTGATATCGTCTTTGGATTGGAATCCTGTCCCCATAAAGCTCACGGGTGATTCTCCAGTATGACAAAAATAACGCAAACTGCTAGAAGTATCTAAAGGCCCTGTGGTGGACTGGATTACTGAGAAATTTGGACAACAACTGGTATATCTGCCACACTGTACTAATAAAAGGAAAAATGTAAAGGGACTCCACTGGATGAGTCGATTACATGAGTCCTGCTATAGCAAGTGTCCCACTGCTACCGATAGTGGCTAAGCCATCATTTACAATGAGAAATGAGCTCATTCCTGAGGTTGACATAGCCTTCACCTAACCTTTCCAGAGCAGGCTCTTCTTGCTCGCTGCCCTGTACTTTGCTGAGGGATCAGTTAGCTCAGGGGTATCTCCTGTTTCTGTTCTAGGATTCCAGTCAGATCGAGCTGCTGAAGGAACTCTTGGATCTCCTTCAGGACATGGTGGTGATGCTTCTGTCCCTCCTGGAAGGTTGGGCTGTTTGGTATAACTAGGCATTCACACAATCGTAATTGGTCTGAGCACTAACCTTACCAATCATGCAGATTATCCTTCTGGCAGGTCATTGATACCATACCACATCAGTTAGAAAGCCAAATTTTCAGAAGCAAATGAAAAAATGAGTGAGGGGCACATGGTCTGATGGACAAAGCCTGAAACCAACTCATTTTATATCAATAGGAAAGCCAGAATGAACTGGGGAAAACCTCCAAGCTTTGCTCTTTCCTGTTTCCTCCCTCTCCCCATTGCTTTTCAATACATCTGGCTGCCAGTGTGTATGCCAGCCATCTAGTTGGGCACCCTCCTAGGTCTAAGGGGTAAGAGGGACACCACTTATCCCTATGTGTCCCCAGTAATGTGATACTGAAACCACTTTCCAGGCCCCATGCCAGATAAAAGGCAGTGGTGTGGCCATCTCCTTATTCCCTGTGTTTCTTTCCCCCTTGGCTCCTAGTGGTGTAGTCTTTATGGCTTGCTGCTCCCACTTACCCATTTCCAAATCTTCATGGTCAGAAAAGAGCAGACTAATATTAGCACATACGTCTTCTATAAAATAACTACCTTTCCATTGCATATTGGCTTGGGTTTATTTATATATGTGTATGTCTTTTTTGAACCTGCCTCACAGGGAATGTGGTAAATGGAACTATTGGCAAGCAGATGGTTGACACACTGGTAGAGTCATCTACCAATGTAGAAATGATCTTGAAATTCTTTGACATGTTCTTGAAACTTAAAGACTTAACCAACTCAGAAACCTTCAAAGAATATGACCCAGATGGTAAAGGCATTATCTCCAAAAAAGAATTCCAGAAGGCCATGGAAGGTCAAAAACAGTACACACAGTCAGAGATTGACTTTCTCCTTTCATGTGCAGAAGCTGATGAGAATGACATGTTTAATTACATTGATTTTGTAGACCGGTTCCATGAGCCAGCCAAGGACATAGGGTTTAATGTGGCAGTGTTATTGACAAATCTTTCCGAACATATGCCAAATGATTCTCGTCTGAAGTGTCTGTTGGACCCAGCAGAAAGTGTGCTGAATTACTTTGAACCATACCTAGGACGCATTGAGATCATGGGTGGGGCCAAGAAAATTGAACGTGTTTATTTTGAAATCAGTGAATCCAGTCGAACTCAATGGGAGAAGCCCCAAGTGAAGGAATCGAAGCGGCAGTTCATCTTTGATGTTGTCAATGAAGGCGGGGAGCAAGAAAAGATGGAGTTGTTTGTGAACTTCTGCGAGGATACAATCTTTGAAATGCAGTTAGCATCGCAGATCTCTGAACCTGATTCGGCCGACAGGCCAGAAGAGGAGGAAGACGACGATGAAGATTTGTCTTACACATTAGAAATTGAGGGTGATGAGGAAGAAGACAAGTCTTTTGAGGCTGCTTCTGCATTTGCCATGGCCTGTGCCTCAGTGAAGAGAAATGTCACCAATTTTCTGAAGAGGGCAACCCTGAGAAATCTCAAGAAGCAATACAGGAAGGTGAAAAAGATGACTGTGAAGGAGCTGGTGAAGGTGTTTTTCTCTTTTTTCTGGATGCTGTTTGTAGGGTTATTCCAGTTGTTTTTCACTATTTTAGGAGGAGTCTTTCAGATCCTCTGGAATACAGTGTTTGGAGGTGGCCTGGTAGAAGGAGCAAAGAACATCAGAGTGACCAAGATCCTGGGTGACATGCCTGACCCAACTCAGTTTGGAATTCATGACGATGTTATGGAGGCTGAGAGGGCAGAAGTGACTGAGCCAGGTATCACAACAGAACTAGTACACTTCGTAAAGGGTGACAAGGGAGATGTGGACATTATGTCAGATCTCTTTGGACTCCACCCAAAGAAAGAAGGCAATGTAAAGCATGGGCCTGAAGTGGGTTTGGGTGACCTTTCTGAGATAATTGGCAAGGATGAACCTCCTACTTTAGAGAGTACTGTACAGAAGAAAAGAAAAGCGCAGGTAAGCGTACTGTGTTTCTATCATCTTTCTTCATCTCCCAAAAAAGATTTGCCGCTGTATATGAGTCGGACACGACTTGACAGCTGTGGGTTTTTTGTAATCAGTACTGACACCAACTGGCCAGAAGCCAGCATTGTATCACGGCTTCAGACTGGTTCATTCCAGTTCAAACCTGAGAATTTACATTTCCACCCAGATAAGTTTGTATCACAATCTACATTTTAACAACATTCCCACACATAATTCTTATGTATAATAAATTTTGAGAACCACTGCTCTACTAGGTGGTCTCAGAATTGGTCTCTAAGGAGCAGCATTAGCATTGTCTGGGAACTTGTTAAGAAATTCAGATTCTCAGCAGGGATTAAACTGGAACTAACCTGCTCGAAGCCCTGCATTGCATTAGACATTGACTTTGCTTTGATTACCCAGCCCTTATAGTTCCACCTCTGTCATGTCTAGGAAGATCAAGACTTAGATGTTTGTTTCAGGATCTAAGTAGTCTTTGAGTTCACACTTGAGTTCACACATGATGGTCTGTGGCCCTCGTCTTTCTTCCGTACCTTCATTACAAGGTTAGCTCCCATGATGCACAGGTTCATTCAGTGAACAGGAAGCATAAGCAACCAAGTAGAATGCAAGAAAAAACTTTTCTTAGGAGATGCTGTTTATGCAGTGTCTTTAAGGTCCAGGTGATGTCATATGACTTAACACAGCCTCCCAGAAAATTCTGTCATGCTTGTGACATACCCACTCTCCAATTTGTACTTAGTCAAATAGATTAAGTGACTTAGATAGGAGTACTTCAGAATCTATTGTCCACAGAGGGGTCTAGGTGTTTCCCTCTCAGTGGCATTCAGCTCAACAATATCATTCTGGCACCCTAAAATATGAAAGAAGTGTGAGGAGGAGATTATGGCCCAAAGAGCGCCTTTACTCATTCATTCCATTAGCATTTATTGAATAGTTAAGTGTATTATTGAATATTATTAAGTACTGAATAATTATTGAATAGTTACGTACATGTCACCATTGTAGGCTCTGGGACTAGTGGTGAATGAGAAACTCATTGACCCTACAGTTTACTGGAGAAGGCAGATATCAGACAAGTCATCACAAGTGTGCAGACTGTTACGAAGGAGAAATGTCAAGTACTATGAGCATGTGTAGGAGGGAGCTATTAAGTGGTCTGGAATATCAGGGAAGGAAGTATCAAATGCATAGGTTTTCTCGTCATGTTGCGTATTCCGTTTTGTTCTCTAATATAACCCTTGGGCCTAGGACAAGAGTATAACACATAGCACCCACTCAGGGCCTGCTGTGTACCAGGCTGTATTTTAGAATGTGAGATAAACTGGTAAGTATGGCAGACAACATTTTTGCTTTCATGGATCTTAACTTCTAGCAGAAAAGATAACAAATAAATAGGATAGTTAGCATTTATGATGCACTAAAATAAATAAGGTAATGTATTACAGAGTGGATGTGAGCCCCACTGTAAATAGGATCATCATGAGGCTTCCGAGGAGGTGTCATCTGAGCCAAGCACTAACGGATATTAAGACGGAAAGCATACGAAAAGCCAGGGCGGTCATACTCCAGGAAGAAAATATGGCTAGTGCAAAGGCCCTGATGCAGGGAAGGATTTGGATTGTTCCAGAAGAGGAAAGGTGGTCTAGATATTTGGGTATGGGAAATGAGTCAGGCAATCCACGATGAGGATAAAGATAAAGTCTGGGACCAGATCTTGTGTGTCTTGGCAAGGACACTGAATTTTATTCAAAGTGCAGTAAGAGTTGGGGTGCTGGTAGGAAGACAGAAGACAAAGGCAGGAAGCCTATCCAGTCGAAACAGGTACTGGATTGGGCTTGGTCTGATCTGCATTCTCTGTCTCCCTTACCCATGGAGCAGCAGGGCTACCACTATGGGGTTCTGACAATACCCTATTACAAGTTTTTCTTTGAATTGAATAATAACAGGGCAGCTGACTTTTCACCTTTGAAGTCTTTGTGTTAACATCTCTCCGTAGTAGCTTGATCTAGCAGGATACTGATGTTCCGTGTTCCCGAGAAGAACAGAAGCACAAGGAGAAAAGCCACCGGGACTTGTGATCAGGGAGAAGCGAGCGGCTAATAATATGGACTGTCATCATGAGTTCACCTCTCTGCAGCTATCTTGACTGATCATTATTTTTGTTTAGGCAGCAGAGAGGAAAGTAGCCCATGAAGCAGAAGGAAAAGCAGACTCTGAGAAGGCAGAGTAAGTTCTTGATCACATCTAGTATTCTAATTGCTGTGTTAGTCCTTGACAGTTACCTATCTGAAAGTATCAACTGTTTTATTGCTATGGCTGATCTCTCTTAATACAAGAAAGAGATATTGTTCAAGCCCTGGGCATATTTCTTTTTAATCCTAACTACAGACACACTGCCTGGCTGTGAGGACCACAGCATCTATTAACTTTGTTAACTTTATAATTCCAACAGTAGATCAGAGTTTCACCACATGGGCAAATAAATTATCAAACACCCACATGTAGCAACTTCATATGTTAATGATGATTGTATCTATTATTTACTGAGTTTGAGTTTACACAGCGCCAGGCCCTGTACTAAAGCTCTTTTGTGCAAGATCCCATTTAAGATACCTCTGAGTACCTCTCTGGTGGCAGAATGCTCAAGCACCTGACTGCTACCTGAAGAGTTGGCAGTTGGAACTCACCAACTGCTCTGTGGGAGCAAAGACCTACAGATCTGTCCCCATAAACATTACAGCCTAGCAGTCCCTGTGGGGCCATTCTACCTACCACATGGGTTGCTGTGAGTTGGAATTGATGCACTGACAACAACAGCATGAATGTTACAAGCCTGGAAGAGTAAGTGATGCTGCTAATTATTATGAAGGCTTAGCAAATAAAACACAACTATTCTAAAGGGGAAAAAAATGTTAGGCCAAATTTCAGTACAGAAGAGACTTGTACATAATGTATGTGCACAGTGCCTATGATGATTCATCAAAGCGGTCACCACTGATTAAATACAAACTTGTCTTCTAGGCGTCATAGGGTGACAGAGACCTAACGTTCCCACTCTCAAGGAATACTTGAATCTTCCGCCCCTTTCACCCCAGCCTTCTCTTTAATTTGGTCTCCCTTTTGAGGCTGGACCTACCTCTCTCCTCACCCTCTGAGTGGGTGTCTCGTCCCTGCAGCGTGGAAGACGGGGAAAAGGAAGACAAAGCTAAAGAAGCCCAAGCAGAGTACCTTTGGGCGGAAACGACAAAAAAGAAGAAGCGATGGCGTGGCCAGAAAGTTGAGAAGCCTGAAGCCTTCATGGCTAACTTCTTTAAAGGGCTGGAAATCTACCAGACCAAGTTACTGGTGAGTGCTGCAGCTCTGGCCTCGTTCTGCAGTGCCGGCCTCAGAGAGGCAGCCCCTCCTTGGTCTCACCTTGGGCTGTTATGCTTCCTCCCTTTTCTCATTCCTGTTCCTTTCCTCTCACTGTTTATCTCCTATTTTCTTGGGTTGGGTTGGGGGGAATGGATAACATGGAAAAAGTCTCCATCCTCCAGCATCCCTAGCCCAGCAACAGCATGCTCTCTGTGACCTGTTTCCTCTAGGAGAGCAGGAACAGCTAACTTTCTAGTGTATTCTTACATGTGTCATATAGGGCATTAGCTGTTCCCAGTCCAAAGGCTCAGAAGCATTTGACCATTTGAGATGAACAAAGAATTGTATTAGGTTAGGTCTCCACACTGGTACCACAAAGCCTTACACAATCAAACCTCAGTGTACAACTTGGAATTGTCTTTGATAACTGCCCACTGAGATTCAGCTGCTGATGGCAGGGCTGCAACTTTCCAGGCCACCATTATCAGACACCCTTCCACAGACAGACTGGGAACCTTCACTCAAAAGTTACCATTCCACCCTTTCAGAGTCATTTATTCTGACAGTGACAGTGAGCATGGGAATGATTCTACCCCACCCATGCCCCATTCTGCCAGGAGGGGGAGGCAGAGGCTCCAGGGCTGTGACTTACAAAGGGAGAAGGACTGGAAGCCACAATTTGGCTGTGTGTACAGAAGCAGCAGGGGTCAGTGGCAGGCCTAGACCGCTCAACCATTTCCAAACAGGCTACGTTCTGCATGGAATGATCATTTAAGAAACACAAACAAAACATCAACTTCATAGCAGGGCTTGAGTCCTCTCTGCTAGTGGCATGTTTAGACATTTGGGTTCCCTGAGGGATAAGCCAGGGTAGGATCCACTGAACCAGTTTCTAAGGCATTTTTTGTCGTTGTTGTTTTTTTAATTAGCACTTCTGGTTCCTCCAAGAGCTTCTCTGTGAAAGAGGGGAAATTTCTCTTCCTTGTAAATCTCATCTACTCCTGCCTGTCCTTTTCTTTGCAGCATTACCTGGCCAGGAATTTCTACAACCTGAGGTTCCTTGCTCTGTTTGTAGCCTTCGCTATCAACTTCATCCTGCTCTTTTACAAGGTGATACTTCATTCAGGGGGTATTTGCTGAATACGTAAAGCTTTAACAGTTATGCTCTTGATTTTAGCAAAAATTATCGTGTTTAAGGAATTTTCTTACAATATTGGCTTCTAAAAAAGATGTGACCTTTAGCAATGAGAAGAGTAGAGAGACTTCTGGCAGGAGAAGCCAGTTAGGTAGTTATTTCAAAAGTTCAGTCACTGTAGTCATTTCTTAATTCTTCAGATGTTTGTTGACTGTTTACCAGGTTCTAGGCCTTATATTAGGAACTATAAGGTATTTCAAAATGAGTAATAAATACAGACCTACCTTGAGGAGGAAACCCTGGTTGTGGAGTGGTTAAGTGCTATTGCTGTTAACCAAAAGGGAAGCAGTTCAAATCCACCAGGCATTCTTTGGAAACTCTGTAGGGCAGTTCTGCTCTGTCCTGCAGGTTTACTAGGAGTTGGAAGGGACTCAGCGGCAAGGGCTTTGTTTTAAACCTGGATAAATAAGGTAACCAAAACCCATTATAATTGACACATATGTTAGAACTATTGTGAAAGAATATAAACAGGAGTTGGTTACTGGATGTGAGAAGAAAATAATAAGATAAATGAAGGTTTTGAATGTTGGTAACTAGGTATCATACACTGTAGGTGCATAAGAAATGTCAGTGAGTGAGTTAATGAGTGGAAGGCCTTGGATTCCTGACATAGTCATAGTCTTTAACCACCTTTTCTGTCTCTTGTTTCTCTCCTTTTCTGTCTAAAAACCACCAACCTGATCTTTAGAAAACATTGTCTTGTCCATATCAGCCTTGCACTTAAACTAACGGTCTCCTACAGTTGGGTTCTGTCCTGCGGGGTCACTGTGAGTCAGAACTGACTCAACAACAACTGGTTTGGTTTCTTTTTTGTAGAAAAAAAGTAAAGTCTGTGGAAGGTTAGGTTTTAAACATACTGAGGTGAGGTGACTACAGGACAGCCATCCAGGTGGTGGCAGGATGGCTATCCAGGTGGAGATGGCCAGCAGGCAGTTGCAGCTACCAGAAAAAAGCCGTAAGAGTGCAGATTTTGGAGTCATCTATGTAAGAATGGAAACCCTGGTGGCATGCTGGCTAAGGGCTACGTCTGCTACCACACGGCTGGCAGTTGAGAATCTGCGAGGCACTCCTTGGAAACTCTATGGGGAATTTCTTCTCTGTCCTGTAAGGTCACTATGGGTTGGAATTGACTCAATGGCACTAAGTTTGGTTCTTTGGGGCTAAGAGTGGGAGTTGAAGCCATCATGCAAATGGCATCTTAAAAATGATGGGAAATACTGATCGTGTGTGTCCATGTCTTAGCTTCAGCCATCTCAGAAATCACTCCCTGAGGCATGGGGATTATACCTCATATTGTAAAACCTTCCAAATTTTAACTTTTTGTTTTCTTTTAAATAGATTGGTTTGGGGGTCTCCCCTTTTATTGATTATTTGCAATTATTAGAGATCCTGGGGGATTCTAGTAGTAAGTTACAAAAAAACTCTCATTTATTCAGCAGTGCTGAGTCACTGTTGCATGCACAGCATGTGTTAGAAATAAAACACGTGGGAAGACCCCAGTGCTGCAGGCGTGTTCTGCATTTATACTTTGTATTATTATATTCTGTATTTATAAGTATATATCTTGGGCCAGGTCACCGAAGAACCTTTAGAAGAAGAGACAGAGGATGCTGCAAACCTGTGGAATTCCTTCAGCGATGAGGAAGAAGAAGAAGCGATGGTGTTCTTTGTCCTGCAGGAGAGCACTGGGTATATGGCACCAGCATTGCGGGCTCTGGCTGTCATACACACCATCATCTCCTTGGTCTGTGTGGTGGGCTACTACTGCCTGAAGGTGAGTTGCTTGCCACTCTGAGTCTGATCTTATTTCTTAGGAAAAGCAATCCGCTGCCATCAAGTCAATTCCAATTCATGGCGATCCTATACATCAGAACAGAACTGCCCTGTAGAGTTTCTAAGGAACACCTGGCAGATTTGAACTGCCATCCTTTCGTTTAGCATGACACTTAACCACTACACCACCAGGGTTTCTATTTCTTGAAGGAAGCATCATATTTAATCTCAGTAGCCCTTTGTTCTCTGAGACCTTGTCAATAGAGAAGATCCAGAGAACAGCAGCGCTGCACCATCTGGGAGCTGATTAGAAATGCAGAACCTCAGGCCCTACCTTGATCTTCTAAATCAGAAGCTACAATTTTGCATGACCCCCCAGGGAACCTGTGTGCACATTCAATTTTGAGAAGCAATGCTGTAGGAGTCACAGTTCAGGCATCTCTTGTTGAATTTCATATCAGGCTAAGTTGTATATGAGGAGTGCCAATTAAGTTCATGAGCTCTTCCTAGAAAAAGTGCTATGAACCTCATTGCTGAGTAGTATTATGGTGACCTCTGAAGTATGCTCCTTGTGAAGCTATGCACTGACACCAACACCTCATCTACCCTTCAAAGCAATTTTGGAACTCTTTTTCTGGAATGGCCATCAGAGCTGTTGTCATAGTATTCTTGATGTCAGGAATGTCATGAAAATGTCTTCCTTTCAACATTTCCTTTATCTTCAGGTAAAGATAAAAGTCATTGGGGCTACATCAGGTAAGTAGGGAGAGTGTTCAAATACAGTCGTTTGTTTACTGGCTAAAACTCTTACAGACAGTTATGCAATTAAGTTCATGAACGTGCCACTGTGACATGCGCAATGGCCATTCCAGGAAGAGTTCCAAAATTGCTCTGAAGGGTGGGCTAGGCACTGGTGTCAGTCCATAGCTTCCCAAGGGGAGACCTTTGAAGGTGACTGCAGTGATACTCAACAATGAGTATGTCGCACTTGGAACAATTAAGTTCGTGGACTTAATTGCCAGACCTCTCATGTAGCTAGTATTAAGAGCTTCTTCTGATCTTCAAAACTATGCTGGAATTTTTATAAAAATATTTTTCTTCTTTCAAAAATTATTAAGTTCTAACTATTTGAGACATTTGGAGAAAACTTACTGGTGAGTTACTCTTTTATTATGTATTGCTATATAACAAACCAGAAACCCTAATAGCTTAGTGGTTAAGTGCTTCATCTGCTAACAAAAAGGTCAGCAGTTCAAATCCACCAAGCACTCCTTGGAAATTCTATGCAGTTGTACTCTGACCTCTAGGGTCACTATGAGTTGGACTCATCCTGACAGCAGTGGTTTTGTTGTTGTTGTTTTTAATATGACAAACTACTCCAAAACTCAGTAGCTTAAAACAACAACTTTTTCATATTCGAGTTGACTTGGCACATTTGAATAGTTCTTTTCCATGTGAAGTGACTGAGTCAGCAGTCATCTGGGAGCTCAGCTGGACTTGGATGTTCAAGATAGCACTCCCCTTTGCCTGGCACCTTGACAAAGGGAAAAGTGGGACACTGGCCTTCGCTAGGGTAGCTGGATCTTTGTTTCCATGTAGACTCAGGTTGTCTTCCTTTCCATGTAGCTTCTCTACATGGTATCTAGCAGGGTAGCTGTGCTTCTTATATGACTGCTCAGGCTTTCCAAAAAAGGACCAAAATGGAACCGGCCAGACCTTCTTAAGGCTTAGGCCCAGAACTGCCACAGAGTCATTTCCACTGCATTCTGTTGCCTGAAGTAAGCCATAAGTCCAACCAGATTGCTTATTGGGTTAGAGGAGGCTACAAATGGGCATGTATACCAGAAGGCCAGCTTTGGAGACTACTACAGCTATGTCACTCTGTATTCATTCATTTATTTTTATTTTTTATTTGGATTTTTTTATCATTATTATTAAGTATACAAGTCAATTTTGCATGCCCACCTCTCTGCAATTCTATCTGCTTTCCTCAGCCTGTGAGAGCACACTCATTTTTACTCTTTACTTCCGGGATCTACTCAACCAACACTTGTCCCCTCCTCTCCACCCTCTCCTCTCCACGCTAGAAAGAAACCAGTAGTACATCCTACTGTAAATGTACAGAACCATAAGAGTACATACAGCACATGCTCACTCCATGTCCCTGAGTCCAGTCCATTCATTGAAGTTTTCATCTCAGTACTGGGTTCAGGTCTGGGACAGCAACAAGTCTAGAGGCCATGTTCCCAGGAGACCCTCCAGGTAGTCAAACCCGTAGTTCTGGTCTTTTAGCAGAGTTCTCGATCTCCACACCTCTTTTTCCCATACTATGTTAGGGACTCTACATTGTGTCTCCTTTCAAGGCTGTCTTTGGTGGTGGCCAGGCCCCATCTGGTTCTTCTGGTCTCATGCTGATAATAGTCTTCCAATCATATGGGTCCTTCTATCTCCTGGGCTCATTTTTCCTCATCTTTGATGTTTCTGGTCATCATCTGTTCCAGGTAGGTTGGGACCAATTGATGTTTCTCAGATGGCAGCTTGCTGGCTTTTAATACCCTAGATGCCACTTACCAATATGCGGGGGGCAGAAGACTCTCTTAGCAAAACACTAGTTAAGCCAACTGACCTCAGTGACTCCTGAAAACATGTTCCCCAGGCCCCTGTTCCTGGTACTCTATCCTTTGAAATGTTGGGTTGAATTTAGAAAAGCTTTTAGTTTATGGTATACTCCTTTTATGCTGACCTGCCTTCTACTGAGTGCTGTCACTCCTTTCATGTAAAAGAATTCCTATTGACTATCTATTCTGTATGCAACCTCCTTTCTCCCTCCCTACCCTTGTAGGCATCAAAGAGTCTTTTCTTCTGTGCATAAGTCCTTTTTAAAGTCCTTGTAATAGTGGTCTCATACCTGTCCTTTTGCAGTGGACTAATTTCACTCAGCATAATGTCTTTTAGCTGACGCCAGGTTATGAGATGCTTCCTAAAAATCATCATTGTTCTTTATCATTTCACAGTGTTCCATTGCATATATATACCACAGTTTGTTTATCCATTCATCTGTTGATGGGCACCTAGGTTGATTCCATCTTTTGGCTGTTGTCGACAGTGCTGCAATAAACATTCATGGGCAGTTTCTGTTCATGGGACACAGCCTTTATTTCTGTGGGATATTTTCCAAGCAGCGAGATTGCTGGATCATATGGTATTTCTATTTCTAGCTTTTTAAAAGTGCCAAATTGCTTTCCAAAGAGGTTGTACCATTTTCCATTCCCACCAGCAGTGTAACAGAGTTCCAGTCTCTCCACAGCATCTCCAGCGTTTGTTGTTTTGTGTTTTTTGAATTATTGCCAGCCTCATTGAGGTGAAATGGTATCTCATTGTAGTTTTGATTTGGATTTCTCTAATAGCTAATGATTGTGAGCATTTCCTCATGTCTTTTGGCTACCTGGATGTCTTCTTCGGTGAAATGTCTGTCCCTCTCCTTTGCCCCTTTAATTGGGTTATTTGTCTTTTTCTTGTTGCTATTTTGCTGTACTTTGTAGATTACAGAAATTAGATGTCAATCAATACATAGTTGCCAATTTTTTTTCCCCATTCTGAAGGCAATCTTTTAACTGTTGATGAAGTCTGGATGAGCCTAAGTGTTAGATTTTTAGTAGTCCCCATTTATCTATTTTCTCTAGTTTGTGCATTGCTGGTAAAATTTTGCAGTCTGTCTAAGCCATGTATTAGAACTTCCATTTTGGCCCTATTTTCCTTTCCATAATCTTTATCATTTTATGTTTGATATTTAGGTCTTTGATCCATTTTGATTTAGTTTTTCTGTAAGGTGTGAGATATGGGTCATGTTTCACTTTTTTGCAGATGGATATCCAATTTTGCCAACACCATTCGTTAAAGAGACTGTTTTTACCTTAGTTTGCAACTTTGGGGCCTTTGTTGAGTATCAGCTGTACATAGGAGGATGGTGATACTGTGGATTCTCTATTCTGTTCCATTGGTCTATATACCTGTTTTTGTACCAGTGGCAGGCTGTTCTGACTACTGGGACAGTATAATTCATTTTAAGGTTGGGCAGTGTGAGGCATCCCACTGTGTTCCTCTTCTTCAGTAGCATTTTACTTAAGTAGGGTTTCTTCCTTTTCCAAAGTTGGTGATTTGTTTCTCCATCTCATTAAAAAATGACATTGGAATTTGTATAAGGATTGCATTGTATGTGCAGATTGTTTTGGGTAGAATAGATATTTTCACAACATTCAGGCTTCATATTCATGAGCAAAGTAGGTTTCTCCACTTAATCTCATTTGATTCCTTGCAGCAAGGTCTTGTAATTTTCTCTCTGTAGGTCTCTTACATCTCTGGTTAGATTTATTCCTAGGTATTTTATCTTCTTGGGGGCTATTGTAAGTGGTATTGATTTGATAATTTCCTCTTTGATGATCTCCTTGTTGGTATAAAGGAATCCTACTGATTTATTTATCCTATGTCTCAATACTTTGCTGATAGTTTGCTCTTAGTTCCAGTAGTTAATTTATGGATTCTTCAGGGTTTTCTGTGGATGTGATCATCTCATCTGCAAATAGGGATACTTTTACTTCTTCTTTACCAATGTGGATGCCCTTTCTGTCTTGTCTGATTGTTCTGACCAGAACCTCTAGCACAATGTTGAATAGAACTGGTGACAGTGGGCATCCTTGCCTAGTTCCCATTCTCAGGAGGAATTCTTTCAGTCTCTCTCCATCAGGATGTTAGCGGTTGGCTTTGCGTAGCTGCCCCTTATTGTATTGAGGAATTGCCCTTCTGTTTCCATCTTGTTGCGTGTTTTTAATGTGAATGGGTGTTGGACTTTGTCAAATGCCTTTTCTGAATCAACTGATATAATCAAGTGATTCCTATCGTATCCTATGTAGTTGATCACATTATTTTCTGATGTTGAACCAACCTGCATCCCTGGTATGAATCCTATTTGATCAAGATGATTTTATATATATATATGTTGTTGAATTCTGTCAGCTAGGATTTTGTTGAAGATTTGTGCATCTAGGTTCATGCATGGTATTCATCTGTAATTTTTTTTTAAGTGGGGTCTTTACCAGGTTTTGGTATCAGGATTATGTTGGCTTCATGGAATTAATTTGGGAATGTTCTGTCTTTTTCTATGTTGTGAAATAAATTCAGCAGTATTGAAATTAACTCCTCACTAAAAGTTTGGTAGAATTCTCCAGTGAAGCCTTCTGAGCTACAACTTTTTTGGTTGGTAGTTTTTTTATTACTTTTTCAATCTCTTCTTTTGTGATGAGTTTATTAAGTTGTTCTATTTCTCTTCATGATAATTTTGCTGGTAATATGAATCTAGAAATTTGTCCAGTTCCTCTAGGTTTTTAAATCTATTAGAGTACAATTTTTCATAGTTTTCTGTTACAATACTTTTAATTTTGGTTGCACCTGCTGTGACATCTCTTGTCTCATTTCATATTCAGGTTATTTGTTTCCTGTTTTTCTTTTCTGAGTTTAGCCAAGGGTTAATCAATTTTGTTAATCTTTTCAAAAAAAGAGTTTTTGGTTTTGTTAATTGTTTCCACTGTTTTTCTATTCTCTAACTCATTTAGTTCTGCTCTAATTTTTACTGTCTGTTTTCTTCTGGTGCCCAAGGGTTCTTTTGTTGTTCTTTTTCTACCTGTTAAAGTTGTACAGTTAATTCTTTGGATTGGGCCTTTTCTTCATTCTGGATGTATACATTTATAGAGATAAACTGATGTCTGAAGCACTGCTTTTGCTGTATATCATAGGTTCTGGTAGGATGTATTTTCATTCTCATTTGATTCCATGATTTCTTTATTGCATCCTTAGTTTCTTGTATGACCCAGGAATTTTTGAGCAAGATGTCATTCACTTTCCATGAGTTTGAGTTTCTACCCATGTGTTTTTCTGCTATTGATTTCAATTTTTGTCGCTTTATGGTCTGAGAAGATGCTTTGCAATAACCCAATGGTTTGGATTTTGTTGAGACTTGCTGTATAGCCTAATACATGGTCTATTTTGGAGTATGTTCCATGTGCACTGGGAAAGGTGTAGTTGTCTGTTGTTGGGGAAAAGGTTCTCTAGATGTCTATGAGGTTGATTGTTGCAATAAGATCTTCTGTATCTTTACTGAGCTTTTTTCTGGATGATTGTTCCATTACTGAAAGTGGAGAGTTGAAGTCTCTTATTATTGTGGAATGATCTATGTCATTTTTCAATGTTGTTAGCATTTGTCCAAGGTATTTAGATGCTCTGATATTTAAAAACCCAGTGCCGCTGATTCCAACTCATAGCAACTCTATAGGTCAGAGTAGAACTGCACCATAGAGTTTCCAAGGAGTGCCTTGTGGATATGAATTGTCAACCTTTTGGTTAGTAGCCACAGCACTTAACCATTATGCTACCAATTATTATCTTGTTATACCCTACTTATTTATTGAACCTTTAAGCAATAAACAGTGACCATCCTTGTCCACATGTTGGATTATACTTTAAAATCTACTTTATCTGACACTCATATTGCCACTCCTTCTCTTCTTTGCATATTGTTAGCTTGGTATATATTCTATCCTTTGATTTTCAGTTTGTTCATATCTTTGAGTCTAAGTGGTGTTTCTAGTAAGCACCATACAGATGAACTGGGTTTTTGATCCAACCTGTTACTCTCTATTTGTTGGACCATTCAGTCCATTTACCTTCAGTGTAATTACTGATATGTATTTAGTGCTGTCATTTTTGTGTCTTTTTGTGTTGTTGACATTTTCTTTATTTCATTTGATATTCTGTTCTGGATCATTTTTCTTTATGGGTTTTTATCCTTTTCAGTGCTGGTTTTGTGTCTGTTGAAACTTCTGTATTGTGTTTCTTGTTCTGATACGTAGCACTTGGCAGTTGGCTTTGTGACTACTGCTTTGTTCCCCACTTATATTCTAAATTTAAACCAGTCTTTTAACTTTTTTGTATATCCTCAACTTCCTCTCCATCTCAAAGGTCTATGAATGGTGTAATACATCCCTCTTTATAGTGTAATATTGACATAGTTTACATGTTATCTGTTTCCCTAATTTTAATATTTTAACTTTGATTGAGTTTTGTGACTTCCCTAACTAAGTAGGACTCTGGATGCTATGGCCTGCACTGCATCCTTCAGTATACATCTCATTATTGATTTTATAATTGAAGAACTTCCTTCAGTATTTCTTGTAATTTGGGTTTGGTTTTTGCAAAGTCTCTAAGCCTCTGTTTATCTGAGACTGTCTTAATTTCACCATCATATTTGAGAGACAATTTTGCAGAATATATAATTCTTGGTTGGAAGTTTTTGTTTTTTGTTTTTGTTTTTGTTTTTTTTTTTTTTTTTTTTGTTTGTTTGTTTGTTTCCCTTGTGTGTGTGTGTTTCCCGTCAAGGCTTTGTTATGTGTCATCCCACTGCCTTCTTCCCAAGATGTTTTGGCTGAAAAGATTGAGGCCAGCCTAAAAGACTTCCCTTTGTACAGTAGTTTTGGTTTAACCCTAGAAACTTTAAGAGCCTCTCATGTTTTGTTTTGTTAAGCTTGGTTATATAATGTCTTGGTATCTTTCTTTTGGGGTCTACCTTTTGTACAGTTTGATGAGCATCTTGAATGACTATCTTCTTTCATGATGTCAAGGATGTTTTGTGTCAGCAGTGCTTCAACAATTCTCTCTGCATTTTCTGCTCTACCTCCCTATTATGGAACTCCAGTTATGCACAAATGGTTCATCTGAAGAGTCCCACATGATTCTTAATGATTCTTCCTTTTTTTATTCTTTTATCTGATTTCCCTCATAAATGCTGGTGTCAGTTGCTTTCTCTTCAATCTCACTGATTCTGCATTCCATTTCCTCAATCCTGCTTCTTTGGCTTTCAACTGAATTTTGTAACTGTAATTTAATTATTGATCTGCTGAATTTCAGATCATTGTTCTAGTAGTTCATATAACTTGTTTAATTTTTCACTTTGTTCTGCTGCATTTTGATCTCCATCCTAAAACCCAGAAAGGCTCTATACATAATTCTTTCACATTCTACTACTGGTAATTTCAGGAAGGCATCTTCATCTGGGAAGTTTTTTGATTCTTTATTTTGGAAGTTTTCTGGAGTCATGGTGGCCTGCTTTTTAAAATGATTCGATGTTGATTATTGTCTTCAAGCCATCAGAAAGCTGCTCAGCTTCTCTGGTGTTGCACCAAAAGAAGCTATGACATAGCTCAGAGAAGGGAGTGGGGAAGGGCATTGCTGCACTTTGGCCACCAGCCTCTGCTGTGTTCCCAGGGTGTAGCTATTTTAGGTACAGCTTCTCTACTGGGAGCCATGCTGTCCAGTTAAGTGATGCTGTTCAGCTTGGCAGCCAGACCCAGCTGGGCACTCAGGGGTGGCAGACCCCACCTCCTGGCTGACAGAGAAGGTGACCTACTTGTGGAGTGTCTCTGGAGCCCCACAAGCAGACACTATGGAATGACTCAGACAAGTGATGGGGAAAGGGCACCACAGCACTCAGCTGCCAGCCACCACTGTGTTCTCTAGGTGCAGTTGTTTTAAAAACAGCTTCCAGCAGCACGGTCCAGACAAGTGCTCCTGCTCAGTGTGGCAACCAGAAGTACAGCCTCTCTGCTGAGAGAGACACTAGCCACTCCGGTGCTGCTGCTTAGCATGGCAACTGACCCGAGCCAGACTCTCAGGTGGAGCAGCCCCAGTATGAGTCTCCTAGTTGACAAAAATGGTGTCTTAACCTGTAAGCCTCTCTGCTGCCATTCCAGAAGTGAGACCTTTGCACTGCCAACATCCCTCCAACAAATATAGTTATCCCCTTCCTGTCACTCAGTCTGATTTCACAACTTTCTGCCTGATCTTGGGGCTCCTAAAATGTCCACTATGTCCCATTCAGTTGTTTTTCTAGGCCTTAGTACTCTGGGTAAATCAAGGAGACATGTGACTACTCTGCTGTCTTGGCCCTGCCTCCCTCCATTCATTTCTTGATGTTGTAAGGCCAGTTCTCTTTCCACTACATTGCATTTTTTTCTCGTTCTTTTTCGCTCAGGACATTTTTTCTTACTTCCTTCTCCTAAGAACTGTCCTTGACTAGACATTACTATCCACTAAGCCATTTTCCTCCTGAGAAGAATCGAGGAAATTTGTTCCTATCTTTGTAGACTTCACTCCCAGCAGTGTACGACACAGTATCATGTAGGATGTCCAGCTACCTGGTGCCCAGCAGTGAACTATATAGTATCATGTGGGAAGTCTAGCTACACTGCGTGAGACCACATGCCCTAGATTACACTGAGCACTCCAACATAATGATTAAGGCATAGGTTTCAGAGCCAGGCTTCCTGGGTTAGACTAACAGCTTTGCCACTTAACTTCACATCTCCATTTCATCATCTGTAAAGTGAGTTTAATACTAGCACTGATCCCATAAGATTGTTGGGTGGATTAAATAACATGTGTACAAATACTCTGAATGCTGGTCAAAAGAAATGTTAGAGCTCTTATTATTCCTCAGTTCACAATCCTAGAGCTCAGTTTGTTGGATGGGTGCAGATACAATGATAACCTAAAGAAAACAAAAAGAAACACTACTCTAGAGAATAAAAATGTGGAAGCTCCACTTAGAAGGCAAACAAATTCCTGGAAGACAGAACAGGAATGCTGTTGGTCCCAGAGATCAGTACTGTTGCACAACTTAGTATTGCTGTTGTTACTCAGAGTTGTTTCAAGTATAGTGGACATTAACTGAAGTAGCTGCACCTTTGCCTCCCCTCCCACACTGTATCCATCAGCCAACATCAACCATTGATTCCTCACAGCATGCAGTGCCTCCAGAGGTACTTGCCACTTTCTTGGCATTAGTCATTATTTCCTCCATGGTGTTTTAAAGGAAAAAAATGAACAAGGGTTAACTCGTTATAAATCTGTATTTAAATTTTGCCTTTTTGTTTTGGAAATAAAGGAGCAGTGTGGGCCACAAGGATATCATGAGTTTTCAAAAGGAGTATGGGATGACACAGCTTGGGAATTATAGTCTCATTGGCATCACCAAGCAACCAGTGGCTTCCCAGCTGAATGAGAAGCCCTGGTTGCATCCAGACTCAGCTTTTCTGGCAAGAGGACCTCTGGCTTTTCTGACTTCTCATCTTCTGGGATTTCAGCAGTATCCTATGACCTCACCCCTCTGTCCCATGTTTGAAATGTGTGTGTGTTTACTGATGGCTGGGGCAGGTCATTTTTCTCATTCATTTCTCTGTACTTCTTAGGTGGTAGGTCTTTGTAGCCTTGCCACCATATCTAGTCTAAAATCAGAGTCACAAAATTATACTGTTAAGTGTGTGGGGTGCCAGTAGGGCACAAAGAAGCGTCTTGTTGCTTGCAAAGAGCTCATCTAGGAAAGAATCTCAGCAAGAGAACTCCAGTACCAAAGACTGTGTATGGAATCCAGTGACTCACTCTGTCAAATCATATTTCATTAACCAAACCCCTACCAATACAAAATTATTATGAACCTAGCCACTGAAGGAGGTTGACTCATTGCATCATATTCCTGTGACTGAATAATCTATTTTAGGATAGTTTATTGTCCTTCCTAAGCCTTCTGTGAGTGACCCAGTCTTCCCATTTCTAGGTCCCTTTGGTGGTATTCAAAAGAGAAAAGGAAATTGCTAGGAAGCTGGAGTTTGATGGCCTATATATCACTGAACAGCCATCAGAAGATGACATTAAGGGTCAATGGGATCGCTTGGTAATCAACACACCGTAAGTCTCCCTCCCCATCCCCTAAAGGAAGAGGATACTCTCTGTAAACATAATGACTCTTTTCTCACCAACCTTGGAACAGATTAACATTAATCTTCTTGTGGTTTCTGTGACTTGTTTTCTCTCTTGCCTTTCAATCAAGTAGCCCATTGCCCCTCACAAACTTGGATGTATCTGTAAGGATTTAATTGTTGGGAGACTATCATCAAAAAGTGCTGAGCATATATGAATAAGACCACAGGGTACAGTCCAGTATTACAGAAACTAGTTTTTCATATCTGAGTCAGAGAGAGCAAGCTGAGGGCTTCACTGGTCCAAGGGTTCAAAGATCAAGCTGATTAGCTTCTTTAGACACCCAAACTGGAGAGTTTGTTTGCCTTGATGTTAAGAACCTCCTTGTTTCATTTTCTTTTTCAGATCTTTTCCTAATAACTACTGGGACAAGTTTGTAAAAAGAAAGGTATGCTCTGCAAGTATGAGTGAGGCCCATGAATATTTTAACAGTTTTTTTTGGGGGGGAGGGGTTATCCATACACCCAGTGCCATCGAGTGAATTCCAACTCATAGCAACCCTATAGGGCAGAGTAGGAGTACCTACCAGATTCAAAACTGCCAACCTTTTGGTTAACAGATGTAGCAGGTAACCTCTATGCCACCAGGGTTTCCCATATACAAACATAAATGTGATGCTACTTTTTCTTGATAGCATCTCAGGAAAAGTCAGTCACAGTAAGGGTTGTATATAAACATAGGTTTCTGGCTTTGTTCCTAGACTCTTTTTGTCTTAAACAGCTTAATATCGTCACTGTCATTTTCTGCAGGCTAGGCATTCTCTCTGCACCAAAAAGATGAAAGATTAGCTTGACAAGTGGTTTTCACATAATGGTCTTCATTTCCCTGGGGTAATGTTTTCCTTTAATTTCCTGTTGCATTTTGAATTGTGTCTTAAACTCTTTTGAAAAGGCAAGGATTAAGTAAAGCCTTGAAGATGCTGGACCCCAACTCACACTGTCATCCTTTCCGCGGCAGGTGATCAACAAGTATGGAGATCTCTATGGAGCTGAACGCATTGCTGAACTCCTGGGTTTGGACAAAAATGCCCTTGACTTTAGCCCAGTAGAAGAGACAAAAGCCGAGGAGGCTTCTCTGGTGTCATGGTACAAATATCAGGGGTTAAAAGATCTGGCTAAAACAGATGCTCTGTCCTCCCAGCCCTTGTTCAGAATGCTATCAGATACAGCACCCATGGCCTTTGTTGTCCAAGGCTCTGGTCTAGCTTACATATTCCTTCTAGGTTCTAACATATTGCAAGAACACTGTCTTCAAAAAACTAAAAGACCTATCAGTTCTTATGCTCAATATAGCTGAAAAAGAAAAACTAATTAAAATTTCAGAATATATGATTTAACCATCATGTCTAGTGAGGAAGTACACATAACTTGATAAAATCTGAGAGACATCTTTATATTATTAAACCAGTGTTGGGGGAAGGAGAAGACTTAACGTTTCCCCTTATTAAACCCTTAACTAATGCTTGACAGTGTTAATATTATTTGTTTTCTTCAGGCTAAGTTCTATCGACATGAAGTACCACGTCTGGAAACTAGGGGTGGTTTTTACTGACAATGTAAGTATTGCATCTGGAAAAACAAGACCCTGTACCCAGGTGCAGGGATGCTCCGAAATGCTGCAAAGAAGGCAGCTCTGGAGAATTCCCAGAAAGATTCTGGGGTTGATTTTCTTAGACGGAGATAGAGGTGCCGAGACTTCTCTCTTACAGTAGCGAGGAAAGGCAGATGGGGTTTCAGTTACAGCAGCTCTTGGCTAGCTCACAGCACTTCAGTTTCAAGACAGGCTTCGGCACCTATGTCCCCTGTCTCCTTCCTGTCTGTCTCCCAGATGAGAACAAACGGTTTAATGGGTATGTGCATCATGAAGTACAAGTGCCAGAAAAGCTGCTCAATTCTGTTTCCACAGTCCTTTCTCTACCTTGCCTGGTACACAACAATGTCATTCCTGGGCCACTACAACAACTTTTTCTTTGCTGCCCATCTGCTGGATATTGCAATGGGTTTCAAGACACTGAGGACTATTCTGTCATCGGTAACTCACAATGGCAAACAGGTATTGAGCTCGTACTGATGTTGAACATCATGGACCTAGATATGAACAGGAAAAAAAAGCAGCCTGATAGTGTATTATGCATTTTCTTGGAATAATTTTGATAATTTTTGAGAAGCTGCAGCCTTTTAAAATACAATTACAGGTATCAGTGGCAAGGCACAAGCCTTGATTTAGAAACTCTTAACATTCAAATCAGGGATTCTCAACCAGAGAAGATGGAGAAGGGATGACGGCCAGGTAGGTTCGTGATGAGGGAGGTAACATACCTACCAGAGTCACCTTAGAGACCTTTCTGGTCTACCCCTCCTCCCTGGATTTTGATACACTTGCTGGCGGCTAACAACAGGCAAATGTAGTTAGAAAACTCCCCAGGTAATTCTGATAAGTGCCTCCCGTTAAAAAACAGTGATTGAGACCTACATTACAGCTATTGCTATCTTAAATCTGATCGGTATCCAGCCTGTCTGCACAACACAAGCAGGGTCACTTCCCTGATGAAAACCTTCTACAGGTTCCTCCTTGTCCACAAAATCCAAATGCCTCAGCAGTTCATTTCTCAGCTGCTTAAAACTTAATCCCCTATATCTCTAGGACTTTGTGTGGAAGAGGGGGAAAAAAGAAAGGAGTTAAAATGTGCCAGACGTGCCTCATGTGCCAAGTACCAAGATAGGCTCAAACTACCTTGTGAGCTAGCTATTATACTCAGACAAGGACACTGAGACTCACTGAGGCAGCGTCTCACACAAGACCACATACAGGCTAAGGGGCAGAGCGTAGATTCTAGCCTACTTCTTCCTGGCACAAATTTCAGGTTTTTCATTTTTCTATAAAGCAACTGCTTTTTGTGTGGTCAGCTGTCCAGAGTTTGCTGAATTACTGCTAAACCCTCAGGAGATCACTGAGTGCCTCTATGCTGGTACTCATTTCATGTCCACCTCCTTTTATGTAGCCCCTTGAGGGCAAAGATTCCCTCTTGTTGATGTTCCTCTCTCTAGCTCACTACCTGGTCCATGGTGTAGGCCAGATGAGCTGGTCCTGTGTACTCGTTTATGTACCGATACCGTAGCCCCTAAACGCTTGGTAGCTCAAATCCACCAGGCACTCCTTGGAAACTCTATGGGGCAGTTCTTCTCTGTTCTATAGGGTTGCTATGACTCAGAATTGATTTGATGGCAATGGACTTCTTTTTTAACGACCCCTGCAAAGATCCTAGGCAGATTTTTTTATATAAAAAATGCCACCTGCTCACCATCATAGTTCTTGCAGTAACTTCAAAACTGAGACAGTTATCCCAGTCCAGGGCTTTTTTGTAAGATAGCATAACTTAAGGACACTCACAGGCCAGAAGAACTTCTAGTTTATCAGCTTTTAGTTAATCAGCTTTAGAACAGAAGATGCATTGTGATACTTCAGGTAATTGCTGTCTGTTTAAAAAAAATTTAAAAACTGTGGTAATCCTGCTCAAAGCATCCTCAGTGTTCAATCCTTAAATACCTTTGGTGTGATGTTTACACCAACCTAATGCCCCACTGCTCCTCTTCCCCTCATAAGTCTGTTTCTCCTGTGGTCTCACTGTTTCTCTGCCTGTAATATGGCAGCCTCCTTGGCCACCCCGCCACCTTTCCCCTCTATGTGTCCTAAATGCACCTTTCAAGGTAGAGAAGAGCCCACCTCTTTTCCCCCTTTCTCTCCTCCTACTCCCAGTTGGTTCTGACTGTGGGACTCCTGGCTGTGGTGGTTTATCTCTATACTGTGGTAGCTTTCAACTTCTTCCGCAAGTTCTACAACAAGAGTGAAGATGATGATGAGCCTGACATGAAGTGTGACGACATGATGACGGTGAGAGCCCCACAGGGCGCGGCCTCACGGGAAGGAGGGCTGCGGGGGGACAGCCGCCAGCTGTAGGGTCACACGGCAGACTGGACACTGCCTCAGCCAGTCTTCATTTCTCTACAAAATGGGTAACAATCCTTGTAAAAAAAAACTCTCTATGCCTTCTGGGGTCAGCATCCTCAAGCCTCAGACATACTTCTAAAGCACCAGTACCCATCTTCAGGCCCCCCTTTGCTTTTTGATTTACCCTGTGAAGCTAACACATTCAGTGAGGTGGAAAGACAGGGAGCAGTCTACTCTGTAAGCCAGTACACACATGCCTATGTTGGGTGAAACAGGGAGCATGGGAAGAGACAGTCTTTATCTAATAGGGCACAGCAATATCTGTAGGGAATGTAGAAGTTGTTAACTGCCATCCAGCTGATTCTGATTCATGGTGTCTCCGTGTTTTCTGAGCAGAACTGCTTCATAGAGCCTTCAAGGCCATGGCCTTTCACAAGATAACCTAGCCTGTCTTCTGAAGTCCTTCTGGGTGGGTTCAACCTGCCAGCCATTTGGGTCGTAGTGGAGCATTTAACCACTTCCACCTCCCAAGGATGCCAGGAAGAGAAGTAGAGGGGACCTTTTCCTGGATTCTGCAGGCCTGCCTCTGAAACCCAAGCTCTTAAACAATGGAAAATTAGTGCCTGGCATTAGCCAAACTCATCAAGAGTTAAAGGTCTTTTATCTTACCTACACCTTATGTAAATTCTCAGATCTATCAGATACACTGTTGAAAGCATATTTTTTACTGTGCTTTCAATGGTTTACAGAGCAAATTAGTCTCTCATCCGATAATGTTTTCTTGTGGCACTGACTGCCAGCTCCACCGAGAGTCAACACTCCTGCCTTCTCAACCCTGGATTTCCCATTTCCATTCATCCACCTTTCCTGTCCTTCTTGCCTTCTTGTCCTGCCCCTCAACTGGTGTGCTCATTTAGTCTCATATACATAGTTGGGTTACATGTATCACTGTTTCTTTTATGGGCCTGCTTAATCTTTAGCTGAAGGAGTGACTTCAGTACTGAGCTAACAGGGTGTCTCAGGGACCATCATGGTTTCTCCGTTCTCTGCCAGACCAGTAAGTCGGAGTGTTTTTTTGTTGTTGTTGAGTTAGAATTTTTGTTCTGCATTTTTCTACAGTTCTGTCTGGGAGCCTCCAATGTGTTCTCTGTCAGAACAGTAGGTGGTGGTAGCGGGGCAGCGTCTCGTTGTCCTGGACTCAGTCTAGTCTGGCGGAGGCTATGGTACTTGTGCTCCATTAATCTCTGGGACTCGTCTTTCCTTTGCGTCTTTGGTTTTCTTCATTCTCTCTTGCTTCACACGAGGTGAGAACAGTGGAGTGTCTTACAGATGGCCACTCACAGGCTTCTAAGCACCCAGACACTACTCATCACACTCAGATGTATACCATTTTCTTTATAAACCGTGTTACGCAGTTGAGCTAGATGTCCTCCAAGAATGCAAAATACATCTTTTAAAGCCTAAATGTACAACAGATTTACACCTCTATAAACACTTCAAACTGATGAGAAGGTATAGCAGATTGCAGTTAGCAATACAAAAACAGTTGTCTTCCAAGAACAACCTTCTGCTGTGTAGTTTCTCTCTATACTGTGGGGGTTTTCAACTTGTCACACTGATTGAATCATGTGGCTGCTCAGCCATCTTGCTTAAAAACAAACCTCTGCTGCCTTAACCTGAATCACTATTATTTTCCTTCCCTAGTGTTACCTTTTCCACATGTATGTGGGAGTGAGAGCTGGGGGTGGCATCGGTGATGAAATAGAAGACCCTGCTGGTGACCCTTATGAAATGTACCGCATAGTCTTTGATATTACCTTCTTCTTCTTTGTCATTGTCATCTTGCTGGCCATCATTCAAGGTACAGTTACCTACTGATCTGAGTATGAACAGAGTTTGGCACTTACGTTGAACTCTCTCAGCCTTCCTGTATCTGTGACTTAAGTCTGTACAGAAGTTTGTGAATTCATTTATTTGTTAATTCAGCAAAGATTTATTAAGACTGCTGTAATACAAGGCCTTGGCTATATGTGCAAAGTGCCACAGATACACCTGACACTGACAGAAACCTGAGAATCCTTATAGAAGAACCCCACCTCCTCCCAATCCTCACTTTGCCACTCGTTCTACATCCTGGACCTCTCTCCTATGGCTAGTCTTATTTCCAGCTTTGCAATTTCTGCCCTCATCACTGGCCTCCCAGTACCTGACGTGCGGAAGCAGCACAAAGATGAGCTGTGATACCTTTAAGAGATCCAGGTGTTGTGATCTAATAAACAGCACTTTAACAGGTCTCCCTAAGAGAAAAGTGAGGAATGGGGCAGAATAGAAATAACACATATAAAAACAATATAAAGCAATCTAAAAATTAATGACAGAACTGGGCATCACCAATGTGGTGGCAAAGATGTAGATGTGGAAGTGATTTCTCAGAAAGACATGCAAGAAACAGGAGGAGGAACCCCTTATACATATCAGTGTCTAAGGTGCTCCGAGGAAAGGAAGAGGATATACGGAAGAAGGAAAACGAATGACCATGGTAAGTGGGAGCGAGCAGGAGGGAGTGATGGCAAGAGAAGAAAGTTTCAAGGAGGAGCAAGTAGGTAACAGCAGAGAATATGTTGTAGGAAAAATGGAATTAAAGAGCAATGATAAACGGTTAACCAGAATGTAACATTTTAGAAACACCAGTTTCTAGTTTTAATTTTTCCTAGTTTCAATTGTTCAGCCTCATGATTTATTATTTTACAAAAATCAAGTGGCCTCTGCCATTCCTATACCCTGACCAACTATCTAAGGTGCTTTGTCATTGTCATGAAATCCCTAGGTCTCATCATTGATGCCTTTGGAGAGCTAAGGGACCAGCAGGAACAAGTACGAGAAGACATGGAGGTAATGCGCTTCTGACTGCTAATAATTCCAACTCTGTTCTTATATCCCCAGAGACTTCTTTTAAATAAATTCTGCTATTACAGAGGGTCACTCCCCACACCCCAGCAAAACTGCGGACAACTCTTATTGCCCATGCCCGTCTACTTCTGTGTGCTCCACACCCCCCAGTGTTTCTCCAAGGCCTGCCGCCCTGCAGCTGCCACCACTGCTGCCCATGCGGGAGGGATGGGAACTCCCAGCGAGCTAGGGGTGCAGCAGTAGGCAGTGAATGACTCATAGCTAAAAGCATTAGAAAGCAGAGTATTTTTCCCAAGTATATTTCCCAAGAGATCTTGACCCTTTCCCCACCAGCCTGTAAAAGCATACCTACTAATGCCTCTACTGCCTTTATATCTCATAGACTAAATGCTTCATCTGTGGGATTGGCAATGATTACTTTGACACAACCCCTCATGGTTTTGAAACACATACATTGCAAGAGCACAACTTAGCCAACTACTTGTGAGTATTCTGGTTAACTGTTTCAGCAATTATTTATACAGTTTTCTGCTGATGCCATTTCTGCCCATTTCTCTGAAAAAGTAGAAGCAATCAGAAAAGAACTTAGTCGAGTTCCCTATGTCCCCATATAGACAGATTTAGACAGATGTTTGTTATACACTGTGTTTGCTGTGAGCAAGGTCAGCTCTCTACTTAGGAATCAGATCCCATGCCTCTTCCCATCTTCTCAAAGACACATAACCACAGCAGTGTGTTTCTCTTTCAGCAAAACTTCAACAGTACCCATGCTCAGTGTTTCCAGTTTCCCTCTGCCTGCTCTAGACAGGCTTTACTCCCTATCACAAGAGCTGTTACTGTCATGGTCATCAGTCACCTGTATGTCCCTGAACTCAGTGGTCTGTTTCTAGGCCTCACCATTGTCTGTCCTCTCCTAGTAACCAATCAGCTCCACGAGACTGGGGTCGTTGGGGTGAGCGGTGTTTTGACACTGCTGAAGCTCACCACCTAAAGCAATGCCTGGCACCCAATAACTGACTATCTCACTATCTCTCCCGCTTTCTAAGGGAAAGCATTCACTCTTGAATGAGGCCATTGGGAGCCTGTTAACTGCCATGGGCTTCTTATGCAACTTTTAACTTATGGAATTTATAAAGTATTCCACAACTTATTCCAGAATCTTTTAGGAAAAAAGAAAACTGCTGGGTTCAGTATCCTGATTTTGCCCTTCCTCTCTAGGTCTACATTTTATTATTTAGAAAATTCTGACCTTTAATACAAAAACACAAACTTTAAAAAAAGAAAAGTTTAGCATACTGTTCTTTACAGCACTGCTGAGTATTTGTCCTTATTTTATAAATCTCATTAAGAGGATTTATGTCTTAATGGAGGTGACTGGGGTGTACGTCTGTGGGAAGGGAGCACATGACCATAGGTTCAGCTAGGGAAGAGAGAAGGAAAGAACATGACCTGCCTGGAACCCCCTTCTGCGGCTGCCCACAGCACTTGGCACACACGGCACTACTGGCTGGACTCTCCGCTAGCGGTGCCCTTAAGGGAAGAAAACCCATCTCAACCATGTTTGAAAATCTCACCTAATATAGTGCTTTTGTCAGTTAAATAAATGTGTGCTGGGAAAGGAGTAATGGCCTACAGTGTCAAACAGGACAGCTGTCCCTTCTATCTTGTAAAGAAACAGAGGAAAGAAATCAACATACAGCTTTTACTGGGGACCCAGGACCAGAAGCTATCAAACCTAAGGTGACCTGATTATACACAGAACCTGGGGCTCAGGCTCTCTCCCACCCTCGAGAGAGTGTTGCTGCCGCTTTCCCGTCCTCGCCCCCAGCTGACTATCCTCCTCCTGAAGGGCACAAGACTGGTGACTGGGGAGACTGTGTGAGATCAGACCAGCCCCCAGGGATACTTTCTACCTTTTTTCATGGCAGATACACTTGAGACACACAAGTGATTTCAATTCTGTGTTGTTATAAGATGACAAATTAGCCTACTAAAAAAATTGTATGGATTCCATCTTATCATTTAGGATTTTGTAAACAATAAAATGTAGCTAAAAATTCTTCCTCGCACATGTTAGCTCAAGGATCAGGGATGGTAAAGAAGGTAGCCTCACAAAAAAAATAATGGTTTGTCTTACTATTACAGTAGACATGCCAAACATTTTTTAACCCTTTCATCCTTGTTCCAGGTTCTTTTTGATGTATTTAATTAACAAAGATGAGACAGAGCACACGGGTCAGGTAAGAAATAGAATGTTTTTAAGTATCATCATACCCCTGTGTTCTATCTTCCCCAGGTGCCTCCATGAGAGTTCATCCCCTAAAAGGATCTTTCCCTGTAATTCTTCATGTGGTCATTTATATAATGACTGAAACTTAGTAGAGCAAGGGTTATCTGAAATAGGTAGGACACTCTTATATGCTTTCAGCCTTACTGCCATCACTTTGTCACTTAAGAAAGAGTCAAATTTCCAGTATGTATCCTATGGCAACACTGAACCATTCCCAAAGTCCTCCTGGTTATCATTCCCAGCAAACTCGGACACTTCTAAACCCTTGTGGTTACTGCCTGAGTAGAATACCTGGAGGTGGGGAGAACATTAGCGAGAAGAAGACAATGAGGAATTGGAGTGTGTGGGTGACTTTAACAAAGAACAGGAAACTCAGGTAAGTACTGTCAGTGAAAGTAGGTGTCAAGGAATCCTGTGACTAAGGGTGAAAGAAATATAGAGAACAAAGGAGGGAAAGGTAAGCTATCAAATGTTTACACAGATTTGTGACAAAGCTCCATGGCTCACTTAGCTAGAGGAAGAGGCAGTTAGTTTTCCAGATCTGGCTTTAGCTCCACCAGAGGCTGCTCAAGCTAGCACTCAGTGTTCCCTCCCCATCAGTTACAAATGACACAGAAGCATCCCATGGCTAATCTTTACATATTTTTAGAGACAAACGCTGGATTGATTTCATTTGGGGTGGAATTATTCTCCCGCTGGCACTAGCCAGATAGCCCTGGATGGGTAAAGCACAAGCTTGGCCTCCTCTTTATAAATCTACTGCAGTGTTCCTAAAGGAAGGCATAGAAAAAACAATCTGGGTTTGTTTAAAAAGAAGTACTCTGTGTTCACATCATTTCAGGAATCTTATGTCTGGAAGATGTACCAAGAAAGGTGTTGGGACTTCTTCCCAGCTGGTGACTGCTTTCGCAAGCAATATGAAGATCAGCTTGGATAACTCTGAGAGAAGCTCAAAGATTGGGATGGTCAGCTTCCAGTGGAATGAAGTCCTCCCTTAACATTTCTGCAACATATTTGAAATGTCACATTTTCTAAATGCCTCCTTTATAAGAAAGTATTTGTTAAAAACCTGTGATATCTTTTGAAACTGAGTTGGCTTTTTGTGTCTAATGGACATACAATGTGGGACATAACTTGTCAAAATGTTTTTGTAAAAAAAAAAAAAGAGAATGTCAAAGACTCAAGGAATCTCCTATTGATGCCTTTAAGTTTTTCAGCTCTGATGTAACTAGTTTGTTAGGATGGCAGCAGTGGGAAAGCATCCGAGGATGAAGTCCTAATACATAAATATCTGAAATTTTACACACTTGGATGTCATAAGAGAGCATCCCATTAGTGACTCATGGATGAACTACGGGGGGGAAAAAAAAAACATTTTAACTGCAGTCACATTTTTCTTACGGTACTTGCTAGTGAATGTGTCCAGAATCAGCCTGAAACTAAGCAGTTAAAGAAATAGGACAAAAAAAAATCAACACTTTGTCGACTCTTAAATATCGATTAAGTGCCTTAAAACTTTAGATATAGCTATGCAAGTTTTTAATGTTTGTGTTCTAGATGGACAGTTCCATTAATCAGTTGTGTTGATCTTACTTTATGAAGCTCACATAAAGGTTATTCATATCATTTTTTTTCAGTAACAGCTTGTCAAGTGCTGTTATTAGAAGAAAAGTACTGTACTGAAAATTCAGAAAAAAAAAATCTTTATGCCAAAATTGAGTAATGCTTTATGGTCCCTTGTAAGTAGTGAAGCTGCTACGTTTAGGTGAATCTCCTCAAATTCAAATGAAGTGCCCAATGCAATAAAGTAATACATACCAACCCACAGTTTGGCCTCTTCTAATGTTACTATTTCGGTTGATATTACAGCCACATTGTGACGGTGGGAGAAGGGGACAAGGGGACATGAGACACACAGTCTAAGGCCCTGCTCAGGAAAGAAAGGAAGAGAAATCCACAGAGCAGCATTTATTGTGACCAGTGTATGCCTTGTTTGCACATATTCTCTTAATCAGCAGAACCTGACAGGATGTGAACACTGAGGGGAAGGAGCCTGGAAACCAAAGCCACGGACTGTAACAGGAACATCCCCGCCCTTGGTCCCTAACCTACTCACAAGGTGATCAGAATGTGCTTCAGGCATTTTTTTTTTTTTTTTTTTTTCAGGAAATCATGCTGTCCAGCCAGTCTTCAAGCTCTTCCTCAGTGACATTTTTTGATGTACTTTGTTGCTCAGATTCCACATTCTTTTCTTCAATCACAGTTGGTTTTACAGGAGCTGGGGAAATAAAAGCAATGTTAACCACCTCACATTAGCTCCAAGAACTGAGGCTTAAATCTTCCCTAGGGCTTGTTCCATGATGTAATTCAGCCGTAGTTACAACGTTCCTTATGACAAGGGGGAAACATTATTGCTCTTACTCCCTAAAAAGATACACTATCTACACAAATTAATAAATGGGGTAGAGATTCACTCTTTTGTTTATTTTTGTTTCACTTAAAGTCGAACAAGCTCCATTTTCTTTTCACTAGTACAGCAATCCTGGAAAGTTATTCAAGGTTTCCAGATGTGACAAATGCCAAGTGGCCATGGCCCAGGGCTTCTCAGGCAGGCCACATGCTAGGGAACATGTTCATCTTTTTAAAAAGACAAAGATCGATACAGCAAGAAGTATGAGGCGATGGCTAACAGACCCCACTCAGTCAATTAAAAGGTCTGGTGCTGAAGAGCTGGGGGCTACTGTAACTTCATGCATTTTTATAGCAGAAGTTCCATTTCCGGCCCCAAGTTTAACACTGCAATCAGGCAGACAGCAGCTTGGGAAGTTCAGCATATTGAGTGAGAGGAATGCTGTCAAAAAGGTCAGCTCAGGGGGAAGCAGAGATGCCAGCCCAGAAATAGATGGCAGTGGACAGGGCTGGATCGATGTCAGACACCAACAGTGACATGTGCAGAGGCCAGGGCCGGGGCTGTTCTCACAAAACACCCATGGGAAGATGGATGGGGAATGAAATGACAGCTGTACCTTCCTCCTCTTGGGCCACCTTCCCATCTTCCTCCAATTTCAGGTCTTGAGATGTCTGACCTGGTAGGATGTCACTTCCCTCTTTTACAGGGGCATCTAAATTAAGCAGCAGATCAAGTTCTTCTTCCAAATGGTCTGCCGCTGACTGCAGGGTGGAGGCTGGGTTCTGAGAGCCCCTGGCAGGCCCCAGTCTGGAGCTCTCTCGACCCAGGTACGTAGAGCAGCTGGCAGCAGCAGACTCCAGCTCAGGGGCGATCCCCTTCCCTCCAGGCCCCAGAGGCCCTTTGAACTGCATCCCTAGTCCTTTGCTGTCATCATTTCTCTTTGTTTTCACCTGAGGCAGCTCTAAAGGAATTGCAGTCTGAAAGAGGAGTATAATAACTGAGTCAGAAATACCAATTTTGCCACATTCTTATGTACAAACAGAGAAGTCCAATAAAGCCATCTCCTTGTGGTGCAAGAAACTTCTCAGACAGGAAGTCCACAAGATACCTCTTTTAATGGTACAGACTACCCACAGTATCACTCATCTGGATCCATGCAATAACTTCCTCATTTCCCCTCCTCTGCTCTTGCCTGCACATATTTACCTCTGTACACACCCACAACCCACCCACTGTATATACCCACCCACCCACTGTATATACCCACCCACCCATATATGCACCCACAAACGCTACCAATTGTATATAGGTACCTATATACATATGTACAACCCCACCAATTGTATATAGGTACCTATAAACACACCCACAACCCTGATTTCAGCCTCCATTATGCAGCCAGAATGTTTATTATGATTATTCTAATTAATGCAGATCTGACTGGATCACTCTCCTTTAAATTTCAGTTGCAATGTCCTCTGACTTTGGATCTTAATTTATCTGCCACTTCTTCAGAAAAGCCATTTCTAATCACTCTCAAGTAGATGCGGTTCACATACTGTCACAGTACACTGCACACCCTTCATGGTACTTCACCACAGTTTATCTGTGTGGTTATCCGGTGACCACCCATCTGTCCCAGTGGACAAAGCGCCATGACAGAAGGGTTCATGTCTGTCTGCTCACCGTCAGCTCTCCAGTGACTAACACCAAACCTGACACATACATGTTTGGAGTAAAATAGTAGCCAGACTTTTATACTTTTACATTTCATTCAGTTCCATTCCACATGGTCTTCAAAAATGTTTCAGTAAATGAGGAAGCTTCTAAAAATTACTTAATCCTCTTAAAACTACAAAACCCTTGTCTCCTTGGTATAAAACCCCAAGCTTTACAAAATGGAAAGCCAAGTCTGTGCCACCTAACAGTGACATGCTTTCCCTTCGGCCCTGACCCACACCGGCGCGCAGACGCCTGCGGGTTTTTACCTGGACCAGCTCAGCAGCAACGCTGAGCCGGAGTGCGAGAGGCAGTTCCTGAAGAGCTCGGACCAGTGACTGACAGTCCACATAGAGGGCTGAGTTCTGTATTTTAAAAAAAGGGAGAATGTGCGAGTGATGCTGAAACACAGCCTTCTGGAAATAAAACTGCAGAAGATGACAGAAAGCAACTGTCAATAAGTCATCCACTGGAATTTCTTTTATCCAGGAGTAGTCACATTCATAATTCACACTTGATACGGCTATAATTTTTATTGTCTCAACTCTACTTAAATCAGCAAAACCAAAGCTGCCTCCATAAGGCCTGCCTCACACTGTCAGAACAGCAGCAGCGACCACCCCGACAGCCGCACACGGAGGCCGCACAGTGGAGTCCACGAACCTGTGCACTGGAGGCTGTGCAACTGTCGGCAAATTGAAAGAAAAATGAGCATTTAGTGAAATCTGAATGGAGTCCTCTTTCACCTTCAGCTTGCTGGCTGTAGGGGGAGATGAGGCTCATCTCCTGGCAGGGAGATGAGGCTGACAGGCATAGTCAAAGGAGCTGGAGAGTCTGCTTCTCTGACAAGGCACCTTCTATAGAGGAGAGCTCTGTGTGAAGTTAATACGAAAAGCTTCCTCTGATTCCATTCTCACTCATAAAAACAAAGTTGTGTCAATGGACTGAGCTCACACATTGGTACTATTTGAGAACACATTCCAGATTATGTGGCCCCTGAACAGCTGCTTCTAGGTGCCCTGGCCACCAAAGAGAAAGAAAAAGTCTAAAAGGTAGTCACAATGATCTCACAAGAGACAAACATCACGTGATGCCTACAAGGTCTAGCACATCGCCCAGCAGCGGCCTCGTCTTATCCTGTAACTACAGACTTCAGGTTAAAGAAAACCCAGGGGTTGTCTAGTATAATCCTTGTTTCAGGGCAGGAATAGCTCTGCTCAATGAATTTTTCATGCTGTAGCTGGAGAGTCATTCCTAGTGGGCTTAAAGAGACCTACCCCTAAATACAGACCCATTCTAGCCATTAATCCATACAACAGGAGTACAGAGGGAATGAATGAGCTGGCTTTCCAAGTCCCATTCTCAAGTTCTGCCTGAGATGCACAGCTCTTAGAGAAGCAAGTCTGGCAGCACTAAATGTGCTCCTTATCCAGGCAAAAAGAACTTACATTTAAAAACTATTGTGTTCTAACTCAACTGGCATAGCATAGCTTATGAAGAAACTACCTACATTCTACTTTGGCAAGTAGTATCTGAGGTCTTAAAAGCCTATGCGCACCCATTTAAGATACTCCACTGGTCTCACCCTTCAGAAGCATGGAAAAACAACAGGAAACAATTAGTCCAGAACACAACTGCCCCAGCCTCTACCAGTCTGAGCCTAGTGCACCTGATGATGCCCAGCTACCACCACTGACTGCTCCAACAGGAATCACAATAGGGACTCCTGGACAGGGCTGGAGAAAAATGCAGAGCAAAGACCGAAAGGGCGAGACCAGACTTTACAGCCTGAAAGAGACTGGACACACACTGAGAATGTGCCCCCAGGACAGCCTTTCAGCTCGCTAATGAAGTCACTCCTGAGGTTCACCCTTCTGTCAAATATTAGACAGGCCCATAAGACAAAATGACCCTAAAAGGGCGCACCAGCCCAGGCACAAGGATGGGAATGCAGTAGGGGACTAGAAAGTTGGTAATAGCGAACTCAAGGTCAGACAGAGGGGACATTGTTGATATGTTGTGGGGTTAACCAATGTCACAAAACAATTATATGTAATGTTTAATGAGAAGCTAGTTTACTGTAAACCTTCATCTAAAGTAAAATTTAAAATATATATATATATATATATTGTGTCCTTGATGAAAAGCACAGAGGAAAGCAGAAAGAGCCCTGCTGAGAGAGTGGGAAACATGGTCTTGCCTTTCCTTTGTTCAAAACATGGCACACAGCCGCTGATCAGCACCAGCATGGCCAAGTCTTTATTCTTCCAAGCTTGGAAAATTCTCTGAAACCCACTAGGAAGTTGTGATCCTGGAGGCCTACCACAAAGGGAAGTCACTACATTACAAACTGGAACTCTCACCCTTCCCATAACTCCCTGCCAAGGTATTTCAAAGCCACACTTTGTCACTACCCGCTTCTGTGAGCCTATAAAACAGTGAGAACTTCCACTTGGTGAGTCCCACCAGCCATGAACACAGTGCTCCCTTCCGTCTGTAGAGAAGGGCCCCTGGGCAGTGCCGGGGTCTAGGCAAAAGGGTCCAAAGTTGGCAGTACTTTGGAAACAGGTGAGAAGCTTTCTAAGGCAGACTCTCAGGCCTCCCTCACAGAACTGGACTCTCAAGGTGCTGGGGCCTAGGGGTATGTGACTTAAAAAGCCAGGTATTCAGAAATCACTATTTTCCAGCACTCAGTAGGTGCCCAAGGAAGGTCTACTGAATAAAAAAAGTCACTCTCTGTCAACCAAAGTGAAAAATGGAGTAGAGTTTCAGTTGAGTTTAAAAAATACTAGTCTATTTTATTTTACTTTATCCTTCCCCATGCGTCCCTACGCTGTCCAAAGTAAATGAACTGTGGTGTTTCAAAAATACCATTCCCGCGTCTCAGGGACGAACTACCCTCAGTTTAAGAAGCCAGCACGTCAAAGCAGAGCCCCTGACTGCTGGGCTGGGCCCTCTTCACCCCGCACTGCTGTCACAAGGGAAGGAATGGGAGTTCAAGCCAGGGAGCCAAGTCCCTTTCCTGTCAGGGTTCCCTGTAAGGATCTAGAACATGTCCCACCATCAGAATTCCATTCCCTTTATACTGCAAAGACAAAACATGTATATACTTCGTCACCCTCCCCCTTTCTTTTCTTCTTCTTGTGTCACTGGGTACGTGGGGCAGAGGCAGCATAAGGAATTTTAAAAAAAAAACTCATCACCGTGAGTGGAGCAAAGGAAAATGAAGAAACCCAAAAATACAAAGGAAAAACTAGTCCACGGGATTAAATGGACCACAGCTACGGCAGTCTCCACCAGACTGAGGCCAGCAACACTAGAGGGTGCCCGCTACCGTCAGTGACTGTTCTGACGGGGATCACAACAGAGGGTCCGAGCAGGGCTGGAGAAAAATGTAGAACAAATTCAAACTCACAAAAAAGACCAGACTTAACTGGTCTGACAAAGAGTGGAGAAGTGCCAAGTACAGTCCCCAGACATACTCTTCATTAGTGCAATAATGAAGCCACTCCTGAAGTACACCCTTCAGCCTCAGATCACACAGGCCCATAAAACAAAACCAGGCTAAATGGACACAGCAGCCCAGGGCCACGGATGGGACGGCAGGAGTGGACAGAAAAGCTGCTAATGGGGAACCCGAGGTCTGAAGGGAACGGTACTGACGTGCCATAGGCTTGGAGTTGGGAAGTAATGTCACAAAATGTGCACTGTTTGATCAGAAACTAATTTGCTCTGTAAATCTTCATCTAAAGTACAATTAAAAAAAAAAAGCAGCATAACAAAGCAACACCCCCAAAGCATTTTTTTTTAATATTAATCTCCTTTTTTCTCTCTCTCAAGTAAGAAAGAGAAACTCATGAGGAGTTAAGTGGGACAGGAAAATGTTTTAGATGCAGCCTACCAACACCTCAATACAAAACGTTCAGAAACAGACTTACCTTCTTCCTGCTCTTCTTTTGTTTGATGAATGACATCAGCACTCACACAGCTACTTGAGCTGGAAAGCTGACAGTCATTTAAAATCTCTCTAGTCCTGTGTGTCCTCTCCAGTCAGTAACCAAAATCTACTACCTCTTCCTCCACTGAGGTGCTGACTACCTGTAGCCCCTTTTCCACCCTGACTGCTAAGTCATCCCTTCCTCTTCACCCAACAGAATGCTAACTGGCTTCATTGCCTCCGTGCTTCTCATCTGTAAGAGTAAAATCTAGGCACTTTAAATTTTTGTTTCAAAAAAAACCTTTCCTATTACTAATAAAAATACTATTAGTTGTAAGAGCTAATTTTGAATGTTTCATGTGTTAGAAACTGCACTAAAAGGCTTTACGTTTATTATCTAGTTTATTCACTGCTACAACTCTGAGTTGTTTTATTATTAGCTCCATTTTTCAGATGAAAAAACAAGAGTCTGCTCCAGTGGTAGAACCAGGATTCACACTGGGGCGTGTTCCTCCCAGTGTGTGCTCTTTCCACGTACCAGGCGGCCTCCTGAAGAGAATGAAGAGCTAAGTGCTGGTACTCAAGCCCCTGCCAGCAGCTCAGATCTGCTCTGAAGCCTCCTTCTCTGGGAATACCACACTCTGGCCACGCTCCCCACTTGGAGAGCAACCTGTCCTGTGACACCTCTCCACGCTCTCACGTCGCTCCCTCAGACAGGCCCTAACATGCTAGTCCACCTAGGCGAGTCCCAGGTACCTTTGCCCAGTGGTATCATCCTTTAATTCTTTCCAACCTCAGTAGCTTTCTCACAAAATTAACTATTCACTTTATGTTGCCGTCTTTGTCATTTATTATGTTAAAGGCTACTGAGCATCTGCTATATGCAAAGGTACTGGACCCGGGGCGGTGGGCAAGCAGAGTGTCCGTGTCAAGTGCTCAACTACTAACCGAAATGCTGGTGGCTCAAACCCACTTAAAGGACCCTTGGAAGAAAGGCCTGACAATCGCATCTAAAAGGTCAGAGCCTTGAAAACTCCACGGAGCACTGTGCTACCCTGACACAAACGGCCTTGCCGTGAGTTGGAATTAAATCCATGGCAATTGACAAGGGTTCTCTGTTGTTTTTGTTAATATAATATCTCTACCACATGTCTGTCAGTTAGCTGTATTGTGGTGGCTTGCTTGTCGCTATGATGTTGGAAGTTGTGAGACTGACATTTCAAACACTAGCTGAGTTACTCATTCTTGATAGACAGGATTCAGCAGAACTTCCAGAAAAGGACAGACTAGGAAGAAAGACCTAGTGATCTACTTCCAAAATCAGCCAAACCTTATGGGACACAACACAGTGCTGTCTGCAGTAGTGCTGAAAGACAAGCCTTTTAGGAAGGAAGGTACCAGGTAACAGCCACAGCAAGGGACTCAAACACACCAACCATCATGAATGGGACTGAGCAACATTTCATTCTGTTCCACAGAAGACTGCCACGAGTTGGCGCTGCCTTAACAGCAACTAATAGCAATATAACTATCTAGTACATACCAAGTACTTGGTGTTTTGATGAATAAAGCATCTTAGAATTATCACAGAATATCTGAAACATTTTCTGACCACCAGCACAGTCCAAAAGGAGTTTAAATACAAGTTATCTGACTTCTACTTCATTCTTCAGCAATCTCAGTTTATCTAATTTCGCCTTGTCCTAGCATTCTAACGGCACTTCATTCTCATGTCCAAACAGACAAAAACAAAGACAGCTAATTTAAATTCTCAATTTTCTCTGTATTATGTAACATACTCTTTGCAAAAGTACTAGATAGTCATTTTACAAGTGACCCCCTGCCTGCAGCCTTCATCATAGGCAATGTCCTTCCTAAAAAACTAACCATTAAGCTGGCCCAGAGGTAAAACAGGCTCTCTGCAGCAGGTATACTGAACCAGTCGCAGAACAGGGAAGCGGGAGCCTTCCTTTCATGGCCTGTTGCTCAGCACCTCTGTGGAGCTGGGGGCAGATTCTCTCATCACTTTATAGGCAGTATCATGGAACATGGAATCCCTGAGTGTTACAAATAGTTAACACACTTGGTTGCTAACCGAAGGTTGGTGGTTCCAGTCCACTCAAAGGTGCCTTGGAAGAAAGGCCTGAAGACCTACGTCAGGAAAATCAGCCACTGAACACCTACTCTGACACTCTTGCGGTCATCACGAACTGGAATCCACTTGATGGCAACAAGTGTGACTTTTTTGTTGTTGTTTTTTGTTTACAAAGGAACCTGTGACAAATCACCCACGAATTCACTGTCCATTTTAAAAATGCTGTGGATATGTGTCATGTCTCACATGGAAAATATCCAGCTTGGAAAAGAATCAGAATTCCTTAGGAAGAAAATATGACATAAACACAAAGCAGATAAAGTGTTTTGAGGTTTACGGATTCACTGAAAGAGGTCTATAATATTTACTCTTATTGTATTTTTTTATTCTCCCAATTATAGAAACAGAGTTACTTAAAAGTATAGGAATATTAAGGATTTTCTCATGGAACACCATAAACTGTACAAGAGACAAAGAATTTTCAACTCTAAAAGGGGGTTGTTACAGAGTAGCCAAAGAGGGTATTCCAAATGGCAAGGTAATCTACTGACAATTATGATTATAAACTTCCTACCTTGCAATTTAATTTACATGTGTAGTTCATGCACATAGCCATGTACAAAGGAGAATTCCAGTTTCAAAGGCCTGAATAATTTTAGCTGTCTAAACTGATAACAAACTGTACATGAATTATCACACCCTTCCACGGGAAGACTCCTCTCTAAGCAGTACAGTAAGAGGTGGTAGCCTTCAGCCTTGAGAAGAACCTAACAGTGTTCAAGGCAAACTCTGATTTTACCTGTTTGGGGCATGAAGCTTCACCATCCCACTCTTTCTCTTCAGCAAACCGGAACTGTGAGAAGGAATCCCCTACGAGTAGAAAAAGCATACAAGTTTATGCCAAAACTATAAAATCCTCAGTTCTCTAAAAATTCCTCAGTTCTCATAAAATTCCACTGCCTCCAAAAGCAAAAATACTGTTTCTGAAAAGCTAAATTCCCCACATTCAATGATATTATTCAAAAGATGGTCCCAGCTCTACATCTTTACACAGTAATCTGTGAACGGTGGGGGCTTGAAACTATTCTTGGCAATTGAATCCACTGTTTCTTCTGACTCCCCATAGCCATCAGCTTAAGAACGATCTGCTTCTTGAGAGACAGCTATGCAGCGAAGGCCAGCAAATATAACCATCTGCCCATATTTGGCGTATGTTCATCTCATCTCCTTAATAAATGCAAGGAATTTTTATGTGCGGGAAGGGGGTGGTGAGCACGACAGAGAAGAAAAGGAAGGGGAAGGGATGGAACTGAAGGAAATCAGGTTTGCGACTGATCCACAGCATAACAGATTTCAAGTATCTCTACAAGGAGAGATTATCCGCCTCCACCACCACTCCAGATGTTACCTAATAAGAAAGTGAAATTCAAAATACAAGAATGGGCATTACAACAAGTTAATGGTGTACAGCTTTGAACTGCTGGAAAAATTAAAAATGAACCGGTGAGATCACTCCACGCGCACTCCACACTCCTATCATCAGCCCTTTTTTCATTCTTTCATCTGGAAGATCCGCACACTGCTAACCACGCATAACCTATTTCTAGGTACACAGATACTTCCTGCGATGCCTCTCAAGTGATCTAACCATAGAATCTGTTCCTTCTACATTAACCGGCGTGGAAAAAAGAAGATGGACAAAAACAAACTTAGAACTTATCACCATTTCTAAAACACCTAACACAATATTAACACTGGACAAAATCAAAGTCACGGCAGCAGTACCAGGAAGAACACTTTTCATCATTAGAAAGGGTAAAATCACTATTCTGATTCATTGGCAACTCAGTTTGATCTCTCAAAACTAATGATACAACAGGGCCACATGAACCAGAACCTCCATCACCCGGAGCCCAGAAAAATTAGATGGTACTTGGCTAACAACATGGGCAGTTCTCACAGGGTTCACAAAAAATTCCTGGACAGAGCAGGAGAAAAATGGAGAACAAAATTACAATTCACAAGAAAAGACCAGACTTACTGGTTTGACAAAGAATGGAAGAACCCCTGAGACTTTGGTCCCTGGACCCTCTGTTAATCCTAACCTGAAACCACTCCTGAAGCTCACTTTTCAGATGAAGATTAGACAGGTCTATAAAACAAACAGTAACACATGCAAGGCACATAGTTCTTAGTTCAATCAAATACACAAGACCAAATAGGTAATGCCTTACTAAAAACAAGAAGAGAAGGCAGGAAGGGAGAGGAAAACTGCAGACAAAGAGAACTTGGGGTGGAAAGGGGAAGAGTGCATCACACTTTGGGAATTTCAACCAGTGTCACAAAACATTATGCATAAATTTTTGAATGAGACATTAACGTGACCTATAAGCTTTCACCTAAAGCACAGTTTTTTTTTTTAAATAACAAATGATCTAAAGTGTCTGAGAAAACATAATGTTGAATTTTACATATATGATGTGTACATATGCCTGTGTTCTGTATGCATGTATTATGCTTGTATGTGTACGTACCTTATCCTTATGCAGCATTAATTTTTAAAGAGAACAATAAGGTTATTTAAAAAATTAATACTAAATACAAACCATAGTTGTAGGTGATAATATAACAAATTAATCACAATAGACAAATAAATCATTTAGAATTTAAAATTTTCCCCCATAACTTTTTGATCTGAAGAAATCAAAACTCAAACACCAATTTTTCCTATAAAAATCTAAACATTCAGTATTAGTCTAAATTTGAAAATGATTTTTTATCTTGTACAAATTGCTGTAATTTATTTTTTTAAATGTGAAACTGATATATGCTTTATAAAAGTGTCAAGAATGTGTCCTACTGATTATAAAACTGTATTTAAAAGCTCCGTGAATAAAACTGACATTGCTGTGAGCCCTCTAGTCAATTCTCGCTCAAAGTGACCCAACAGCACAGAGGATAACTGCCCCCTGATGTTCCCAACACTGTAATCTTTACTGAGACAGACTGCCATCTCTTTGCTCTCATGGAGATGCTGGTGGGTTCCAACTGCAGACCTTTCAGTTGCCACCAGGGCTCCCAATAAAATGGATAGCACTGGTGAAAAATTTGGTCAGTAGAACCAAATCAAGTCTAGAAAGGGCTTACCACATCAGAGGATTGACTGATCCTATCTGTAGAGAGATAGTAGATCATTCAATAATGTAAAAAGAACTAGTCAGTCACGGAGAAAATCAGGCTAGACTCCTACACCTCATTTCTCACACAAACACAAATTGCATACAGATCAAAGACTTAGATTATCTAAAAGAGGAAAAAAATAAATCAATAAATAACAAAAACATAGTATTACTACAAGAAAGCACACTGAGATGTCTTTAAAATCTGTGAATGGGAAAAGTGTATTTTAAAAATCACAAAAGTTTTAAAACACAAAAATGAAAATCTTATGTGTGACAAAAATTATAAACTGAAAAGATAACACACTGAGATGAAATATCTGTGGCATATATTACAATGTTACTGTCCATTATATACAAAGAGTTTTTGTAAATCTACCAGAATAAAGCAACTGAAAAGAAAAACAGCAAAAGAGAAGAAAATAAGTAATACAAGTCACTCATATACTTATGGAGCCCTGGTTAAGAGGTTGGTGGCTATCCAAAAGGTCAGCAGTTAGAATCCAACAGCCACTCCTTGGAAACCGTGGGAACAGTATGAGCCAGTTCTACTGTGTCTTACAGGGTCTCTGTGAGTTGGAATCAACTCAATGGCAATGGGTTTTTGGTTATGGTAATATATATATATGAAACAAATAACATGGATAAATTAAAATCACTTTGGTAGATTTTTAACAATTGGCTTAATTATAGCTGAATTCCTTCTTCACTGTTACATTATAACCATTTACAGGTACACATTATAAATCTTCACGTGACTACACAGATTTTCATAATGTATAAGCAACATGAGTGTCAGTAATACTAACAAAGCATGCTATATGTATGTATTCCAATATCTCAATATTCACTTTCAAATACAGGTAAGATTCCAGCAATGGCTTACTAGATTGTGCAAAATAATTTTCTTACTGAGAGCAACAGAGAAATCCTGGAGCAAGGGGAGGGTGGTGAGGACTTCAGAAAGTTAGCAAGGCAGTAAGAACTTACAGGACAAAGATCCCAGAGAGAAATACAGCATAAGAAGTTATGTTTGACACTCAGTACTGCTTTTCCCTGTGAAGCACTTGTCAGTTTAAAAGGTGGGGCTGAAACACTGAAAAGATGATCATAAAGTGACAACCTGAGAGGTTGTGAAGCAGAACAAATCTTCTCCTAGTCTTACAGCTCTAGGCAGACAAAAACTGGAACTTAAGACCCATGGATGAAGAGTCAGAGAACATGGGAATCCTAATGAACTACCTTCAAGAAGCAGAGGTAACCTAGAAAAAGACCAGCCAGTTCTCAGAAAGTGTGAGGCCAGCTGTGAAATCTACTCAACCTCTGATAGTGCCAAGCAGCAAAAGTACTTTTTAGACAAAAATGACACCATACATGCATCTTAAAATCTTGACAGTTTTCACACTTCATTAAAAACCACCAGGCATACCAGGAGACAACACCAAAATGACCAAAAACTGAGGGGTGGGGGGACAACCAAGCAAACAAAGGTCTACAGAGATTAAGATACTGGAGTTATCAGCCATAGATTCCTTAATATGGCCATGTCAAAATTTCAAAAGTAGGAAAAAGTATAAAATTACATACAATGACATCTATGAATCCACACAAAATAAAGCTTACCTCATGTACAATATAAAGTGTTAGAGAAAAATGAGATCCCCGAAACACGTTTTCAGTATTCACACTTCAAAACACTAAAGAATTTTTTTAAAGCCTTATAAAAAAAATAAAAAATGTTTAAAAGCCTCATGAACCAAGAACATAGAGGCTAATTTTAAGTAAAAAGTTGTTTAAAATAACTACTAGAGAATGCTAACCTCTCAAAGGCATTCACTGAACACAAAAGAGTACTTAGTCAAAACTATGAATCCCAGAACCAACAGTCCTTCTAGAAAAACGAGTTACCCAAATTATTCTTGCTAAATTATTTTCTGACACACACAAAAAGATTATGTTGTTACCATAAGTTTTACTCCTCTATCCTACATATATCAGATACGTGGACATGCAGAAACAATCAGGATTCTGGGGTATGAGTACCTTAGGAATCAAAACATACAAAGTTTTTATCACATGCTTTAGTTTTGTGTTCAGAAAGTAAATACAGTACATAACATCAATTTCTTCATCCTTCTTCAGCCAACAATCAATTGCACAGCCTAAAAGAGACTGTAGAACTGCCTTGTCATGTACTTATACAAGATCTTCAAATGAGATGGAAGAGAAACTACCAGCTGTAAAATGGGCTGTTTAAACAATAGAAAAATAAGAAATATTCTACTTTGCAGATAAGAACACTACAATAGCAGACCTAGTGGCATAGTGGTCAAGGGCTATAGCCACTAACCAAAAGGTTGGTTATTCAAATCCACCAGATGCTTCTTGGAAACTCTATGAGGTGGTTCTACTCCATAAGTTTACTATGAGTTGGAACTGACTGGACAGCAACTGGTTTGAATTTTTGTTGTTGTTAGTAAATCCATCAATTGCTTATTAAGGAAGTAATTTACTCACTGGAACCTGCTATTTAAAGAAAAAGAGTACCAATACTGATGTACCTAAGAGTTCACATATTCCTCACATGATAAAAGCTTTATCAGGAGCCTTGGTGGTGCAGCAATTAAAGCACTGAGCTGCTAACAAAAAGGCTAGCAGTTCAAATCTATCAGCTGCTCTGAAGGAAGTCTGCTTCTGTAAAAGATTACAGTCTTGGAAACCTATGGGGCAGTTCTTTTCTGTCCTATGGGACCACTATGGGTCAGAACTGACTCAGGGCAATAGGATTTGGATTGTCATTCTCTTTTAGAAACAAAGCTGAAATCAGTATGCATACAGTAAAAGCTGAGATACAGGTGATGCTGAAACAATTGTGTTTTATCTTGAAAATAAACTGTTTTTCTGCTGCTACATTTCTAGAATTAAAATTAAGAACAGAGTTTTTTAGCAAACAACTGCATAAACAGCAAAAATTTTTATTAGAAACATGTGTACAGCAAAGATGGTAGAATATCTTGATGTTTCCTGTGATCCCTCTTACAACAAACACTGGAAAAAACAGATGAATTGATTATACATGACATTCTAGACGCCCTGAACATCACAGGCAAAGTTCAGAAATAGAACTGAGTGGCAAGAAAGGGAGAGAAGTTACAGAAGCACTGAAGAGTAGCCAGACTAATTCTGTGAGAATTGGCACCTCACAGGCCAGGTACAATGACACCAGTGCAGCGAGGCACACAGTGGTGTTCAAAAGTGTTTTCCACGCTGGAAGAGATATTGCAGGTGAGAGCCCTTTCATGCCTCCAGAATCGTGAAAAGTGGCACTAGATCATCACAAAGCTAAATAATTTGTATCTAACCTACCACACAGATCAAAAACTTTCCTGCTGGATAAACCACGCTCTCATGGGGATAAGCCACTCCCCCTCGGGGATAAGGCACTCCCCCTTTGCCAGGTCCCCCTCACTGCACTAGTCTCACGCTAGCTCCAGACTGACACATCCCCTGGGCTGGAAGTAGGACCCATTATGCACCCTGAGCCATTTTTCTAGCCTTGGAGAAGAAACAACTTAAACAGGAAATAATCTGCTGACTCCCCTAAGCCAGGAACTCATAGAAGTTATGTTCCTTTGCCTAGGCATAAGTGGTTCACAGATTCTGAATGCTTTTTATCTCTGCACAGACCTGCATGAGCCCACTACAATAGCATAGGCATTCATTAGCACTGTATATCAGCTATGCAGTGGAAAAGCAGGCTACTGATATTTAACATTAAGCTGCCTATTAAGCAGGGTCTTCACCTACCCACATAAGGGGCCTGAGGACTGGTGGCTCCATCTTTGACTCTTTGGTGGCTCCATCTATTCCTCCTAACCACCTACAAAAGAGGTCCAAGAATGGATGGTGCCTCTCAGTCCTCATAACCAACAGTATTGGGCATCCATAGTTCAGTTGCAAAATCTACCCACCAATACAATTTAAGGAACAGGGACATGCTTTCCTCACAGGAACTCAGGAGTAGCTATTAAGCCACTGCCTTGCTCATTGTGTACAGCCAGATACCTGTTCCTACACCACTAACACATGCCCATCTAAGACTGCAGGTGAGAGCTTGCACAAAACACTTGGTGACTACCTAGATAACTGAGCTCTATCCACACAAGAGAAGTAAACAGACTCCTGGGCTCATACACCTAGTAACAGCTCTTTCCACCTGGTGACAGGATGTCACAACTTCAAAAGCACCAAGAATCAAACTGGCTGATCATGACCAGCCTACTTGGGTATTTCAAAACAAAACAAGAAGCTAGGACACAGTAAACAAACACAAAATAAAGAAATACAATCACTTACTGAAGGCCCAAAAAAATAACCCAGAAAATATCAAACCACATAAAGAGGCAGCCCATTCTGGCTTTGGCAAGTTCCCAAAATATAGGATCAAGAAATCTTCCGTATGTTGAAAACTTACCAGAATTACTAGAGACAAAATAAAAAACATTAACATATAGAACTCTTTAAGATATCAGGAAGATCTGGCAAAACAAAGAACAAGCCAAGAAAGACACAGACATAGCAATTGAGGAACTTAAGAGAAGAACATAGTGACTAACTGAACAGGCAGCAAGAATCCACAGAGAGACAGCAAACAGAAACACAGAAGATTAGGAATAAAATTTCAGAGTTGGACAACTCAATACAAAGACAATGGAAGACAATTACTGAGATTAAAGAAAAAGCACTTGACATCAACATACTTAAGGAAAAATCAGATAAACAACATTTTAAAAAAATGAAGAAATCCTAAGAATTACACAGGAATTCACCAAGAATAATCTACCAGTGATTGGACTACTATCAGAACGGAGAGAAAATGGAGGGTGAAGGGATAACAGAAAATACAGAAAGAACTGCTGAAGATCTGTTTGCAGAAAACTTCCCTGATACTATGAAAGATTAGAAGATATCTAGCCAAGATACTCATTGAACTCCACACAAGGTAGAACCCACAGAAAAATCACTAAGACTTGACTTTGGCAAGTCATCAAACTTGCCAAAATCAAAAATAAAAAGGGAATTTTAAGAGCCATTATGGATAAACAAAAAGTCATTTACAGCCAGTAAAACAAAGCTCAGACTACTCACCAGAAAGGATGCATACAAGAACACAACAGGATGACATATATGAAGCCTTGAAGAAAAAACATGGCCAGACAAGAATTATACATACAGCGTAACTGTCTGTCAAATATGATGGCAAAATTAGGATATTTCCAGTTAAACAGAAATTTAGGAGACTTGCAAAAACCAAACCAAACATAGTAAGAAACTAAAGGGAGTGCTTTGATTAGAAAATCAGTAACACCAATAACAATTGAAGATCAGAATTCAGAAAGGCACAACTAGATATCAACACAGATGGAGGAAGCAAAAAAATAAATCAAAGGGAAGACAATGAAAATAGGAAAACTGGAATGTCTTTATGTAAAGATGATAATACGTCAAATGAGAAGGATAAAAAATGTAGTCATACATCTTTGCAATGGAGAGGAATCCAAGGTGATATGAAGAAATAAAATACTAGTTTAAAGTTCGAAAAACAGGGATAAGGTAACCAAAAAAGAAACTAATAGCAAATATAAAATAATCAGCAATGAAAGAGGTAAAAAGACAATTCATAAAGGAAAAACAGCTCAAAAAATTAAGTTAAACAAAGAAACTGTCAACAATGCACATAAAGGTATCAAAATGACAGTATAAAATTCATACCTATCAATAACTACACTGAATGCAAAGAGCTTAAATCCACCAATAAAGAATGGCACACTCAATTAAAAAAAAAAAAAAAACATGATCTATCTATATGCTGCCTACAAGAGACACAAACTAAAATTTAAAGGAGAGAAAAAAAATACATCAGCAAGCAACTTTCAATAAACACCAGAAGTGAAAATATTAATCTGTGATAAAACAGACCTTAAAGTAAAATTCACCACAATAAGTAAGGATACTATACAATGACTGAAGAGTCTATAGACCAGAAAAACATAACCATATTAAATGTTTACACATTGACAGGCCTCCTAAATATATAATACAAACTGTCAGCATTGAAAAGAGAAATAGTTCCACAAAAATAGCAGGAAACTTCAACACACCACTTTTGGTAAAGGATAGAATATTCAGAAAGAAGCCCAATAAAAATCAGAAGATCTAAATGCCACAATCAACCAACTTGACCTCACAGACATATATAGAAAAATCCACCTAACAGCAGCCAAGTATACTTTCTTTAATAACTTACATGGATTATTCTCCAGAACAGACCACATATTAGGCCATAAAGCAAGCATTAACAGAAATTAAAAGCACTGAAATATTGCAAAGCATCTTTTTTGTCCATAAAGCCATAAAAGTAGAAATCCATTAACAGAAAAGGGAGGGGGGTAGAAATCAAACACATGGAAATGGAACTACTGGGTTATAGAAGAAATCAAGAACAGAATTAAAAAATTCACAGAATAAAAACGAAAACACATCCTTACCAGAACATTTAGGACACAGCAAAAGCAGTGTGCACAGGTCAATTTATAATAATAAGTACACACTTCCAAAAACAAGAAGTGCACAAATTAGCATTAGCTTTAAAACACAAACAGTAGAAAAAGAAACCCTCAGGCACACGTGCGCATGCACACACACACGCACACACACGCACACACACGCACACACACGCACACACACGCACACACACGCACACACACGCACACACACACACACACACAAACCACTGGAGCAAAACTAAGTGAAAGAATAGAGAAACAACTGAAAAGAGTTAACAATCTACTGGTTCTTTGAAAAGATCAACAAAATTGATAAATCACTGGCCTAACTAACAAATAAATAAAACACAAGAGGAATAACCTGAAAAAGAAATGAGGAGGGTGATATCACAACAAACCCAATGGAGATTCAAAAAATTGTAACAGAATATTATGAAAACTTGCACTCTAACAAATTAGAAAACCTAGAGGAAATACACAAATTTCTAGAAGCACAAAACCTACCTACACAAACACAAACAGAGGCAGAACTAAATAAATGTATAATGAAAGACTGAAAAAGTCATTTTTAAAAAAATTCCACCCCCTCAAAAGCCCTGGCCCTGATGGAGAATTCTACCAAACATTCAAAGAAGAGTTAACACCACTATTACTAGAGGCATTCCAAAGCACTGAAAAGGATGGAATACTCCCAAACTCATTCATGAAGCCAGTGTAACCCTGATACCTAAAGCAGGTAAAGATACGAGCAAAAAGAAAATTACAGACCAACATCCCTCATGAACTTCAATACAAAACATCCTCAGGAAAATTTTAGGCAATAGAATTCAGTGACCTATCAAACAAGTCATTCACCATAACGAAGAGGGATTCATACCAGGTGTGCAGGAATGATACAATATTAGACAAGCGATCAACATAAATCATCCCAGAAATAGAAGATAAGAACCACCTGATTTTATCAATTGATGCAGAAAATGTATTTGCAAAGTCCAACATCACTCTTGTTAAAAATTCAGCAAAATTGGAACAACAAAGAAATTCCTCAGCATAAAAAAAGAGCATTTATACAACGCCAACAGCCAATGTCATTCTGAACAGAAACAGTCTGAAAGCATTCCTTGCAAGAACAGGAATCAAACAAAGATGTCCTTTGTCACCACTTCTATTCAACACTCTGCTGAAGGTTCTAGTCAGAGAAAGAAGGCTAGAAAAAGAAATACAGAACACCCAAACTGGAAAGGAAGAAGTAAAAGTATTTGTTTGCAGATGTTATGACCTTGTGCTTTTGATTATCTTCTTCCTGAGTCACTTAATATTTTTGCTGTTGTATCCTTCATTACTGGAACTCAAGGCTTGAATTTTTAATTCAGTTCTTTCAGGTTAAGAAATGCTGACTGTATTCTTTTCTTTTGGTATTCTATTTCCAGCTCTTTGTACATGTCATTATAATACTCTGTCTTCTCCAGTAGCCCTTTGAAACCTTCTGTTCAACTCTTTACTTCATCATTTTCTTCTGCTTTAGCTATTCATTGTTCAAGTCTCTTCTGACATCCAATTTAGTCTTCTCTTTCTTTCCAGTCTTTTTAATGACCTCTTGCTTTCTTCATGGACGATGTCTTTGGTATCATTCCACAACTCATCTAGTCTTTGGTTATTAGTGTTCAACACATCAAACTTGCTATTCTTCAAATGGTCTCTACACTCAGGTGGGATATATTCAAGGTCATACTTTGGCTCTCATGAACTAGTTCTTACCTTCTTTAGTTTCAATCTCACTTGCTATGAGCAAGTAATGATCTGTATCTCAGTCAGCACCTTATGCTTCTTTTGAAACATCAAAAGAAGATAGAAGACATGCACAGTCATCATACACAAAGAATTGGCTTACATTCAGCCATTTCAACAGGTAGCATATTATCAGGAACCAGTGGTACTGACAGAATAAGTGGAAGCTGCATTTAAGGCACTGGCAAAAAAACAAGCCTCCAGAAATTGATAGAATATCAGTCAAGATGTTTCAGCAAACAGAATGCTAGAAGTCTCACTGGTCTATGCCAAGAAATCTGAAGGACAGCTACCTGGCCAATTGACTGGAAGAGATTCATATTTATGGCTATTCTCAACAAAGATGATCTAACTATATGCAGAAATTATCAAACAATATCATAAATATCACCTGGAAGTAAAAATTGGCTAAAGATCATTCAAAATCAACTGCAACAGTACACATCAACAGGGAACCACCAGAAATTCAAGAGGACAAGAAACCATGGATATCATCATTGCTGACATCAGATTGATCTTGGCTGAAAACACAGAACGCCAGAAAGGGGTTTACCTGTGTCCAATTCACTGTGCAAAGGCATTTAACTGTATGGATCATAACAAACTATGGATAACATTGTGGAGAATAGGAATTCCAGAACACTTAATTATGTTCATGAGGAATCTGTACATGGATCAAATGGCAGTCATGCAAACAGAATGAGGGGATCCTTCACGGTTCAAAGTCAGGAAAGGTGTGCATCAGGATTATATCCTTTCACTGTATCTTTTCAATCTGTAGGCCAAGCAAATAATCCAAGAAGCTGTGCTATCCGAAGAACAACAAAGCATCAGAATTGGAGGGAGACTCTTTAACAGCCTATGTTATATAGATGACACAACCTTGCTTGCTGGAAGTGAAGAGGATTTGAAATACTTACTGATGAAGATCAAAGACCACCGTCTTCAGTATGGATTGCACCTCAACATCAAGAAAACAAAAAAATCCTCATAACTGGACCAATATCATGATGAATGGAGAAAGGATTGATTGTCAAGGATTTCATTTTACTTGGGTCCACAACCAATGCCAATGGAAGTGGCAGTCAAGAAATCAGAAGACACATTGCACTGGGAAAGTCTGATGCAAAGGACCTCTTTAAAGTGCTGAAAAGTAAAGATACCACCTGAAAGACTAAGGTGCACTTGACCCAAGCCTTGGTGTTTACAATTACATCATATGTGCACCAGAAGAAAACAAGCCATAAAGATAAAGGCAGAATTAAATGAATTAGAGACTAGAAGGACAATTGAAAAAACTGACAAAACCAAAAGCTAGTTTTTTGAAAAGATCAACCAAATTGACAAACTATTGGCTAAAACTTACTAAAGAAAAACAGGAAACAAAAAACCCAAATAAGAAATGAGATGGGAGATGTCACAACAGCCCTGACTGAAATCAAAAGTATCATAACAGAATACTACAAAAGACTGTAGTCTAACAGATTTCAAAACCTAGAGGAAATGGACAAACTCCTAGATTCATACCATCTACCAAAATTACCACAAGGAGAAGCAGAAAAACTTAATAAAACCATCACAAAGGGATGCAAATAGTCATCAAAAAACTACCAACCAAAAATAAATGTGGCCCAGATAGCTTCACCACAGAATTCTACCAAGTTTTTAGAGAACAGTTAACTCTCATACTACTGAGACTATTTCACAGCACAGAACAGGATGGAACACTCCCAAATTCATTCTATGGAGCCAGCATAACCCCAATACCAAAGCCAGGGAAAAATCCCACAGAAAATGAAAATTACAGACCAGTATCACTCATGAACCTAGATGCAAAAATCTTCAACAAAATTCTTGCCAACAGAATTCAACAACATATCCAAAAAATAATTCATTATGACCAAGTTGGATTCATATCAGGAATGCAAGGCTGGTTCAACAACAGAAAAACAATTAATGTGATCAACCACATAAGTAACACAAAAGATAAGAATCACCTGATTTTGTCAATTGATGCAGAAAAGGCATTTGACAAAAATCCAATGCCCATTCATGCAAAAAACTCTCAACAAAATAGGAAAAAAAAGCAAATTCCTCAATGCAATAAGGGCCATCTACGCAAAGCCAACTGCCTACGTTATCCTGAATGGAGAGAAAGTGAAAGAATTCCCCTTGAGAATGGGAACTAGACAAGGATACCCATTCTCACCATTTCTATTCAACGCTGTACTGGAAGTTCTGGCTACAGCAATTAGACAAGACAAAGAAATAAAGGGTATCCGCATTGGCAAAGAAGAAGTAAAAATCTCCCTATCAGCAGATGATATGATTGTATACAAAGAGAATCCCAAAGAATCCATGAGTAAACTACTTGAACTAATAGAGCAGTTCAGCAAAGTATCAGGACATAAGATAAATCTAAGTAAATCAGTAGGACTCCTTTACACCAACAGTAAGATCATTAAAGAAGAAATCACCATATCAATACCATTTACTATAGCACCCAAGAAGATAAAACACCTAGGAATAACTCTAACTAGAGAAATAAGCAATCTATACAAAGAGAACTACAAGACCTTACTGCAAGAAACTGAGACATACACAAATGGAGAAATCTACCCTGCTCAAGGATAGGAAGACTTAACATTGCGAAAAATGTCTGTTTTACCCAAATGCCTATTTTTACATATACAATGCAATCCCAGTACAAATTCCAGTGGCACTTTTCAATGAAATGGAGAAACAAATCACCAACTTTGTTTGGAAAGGGAAGAAAGCAAAGCCCAGATAAGCAAAGCACTACCGAAGAAGTGGAATGCAATGGGAGGCCTCATACTACCTGACCTTAGAACCTATCAATTGCATTATATGCATCTGAGAGCAGGACAATGAATAAGAAAGACAGAAGAAGAATGGATGCCTTTGAATTATGGTGTTGGAGAATGATGAATGTACCATGGACTACCAAATGAACAAAGAGATCTGTTCTGGAAGAAGTGCAACCAGAGTCCTCCTTGGAAGCAAGGATGGTGTGAATATGCTCCTTGGAAACAATGATGGTGTGACTGTGCTCCTTGGAAGCAAAGATGGCATGACTGTGCTCCTTATAAACAACAGAGGCATGACTACATCCTATACACTTTGGACATGTTTCTAGAAGGGATCAATCCCTGGAGAAGGACATCATACTAGGTAAAGTAGAAAGTCACTGAAAAACATAAAGACCCCTAAGGAGTTGGCTGACACAGGGACTGCAACAACTGGCTTAAGCATAAAAATGACTGCAGGTATGGCACAGACCAGATAGTGTTTCTTTCTGTTGTGCATAAGATCTCTGTGAATCAGAACCAATGCAATGGCACCTAACAACCACCACAACATGATCTTACACACAGAAAATCCTAAAGAATCCACACAGAAGCTACTCAAATTACTCAAAGAGTTCAGCAAGGTATCAGGATATAAGATGAACAAAAACCAGTTGAATTCCTCTATACCAACCAACATGACGTCAAGGAGGAAATCACTGAATCAATACCATTTACGACAGCCTCCAAGATGATAAAATACTTAGGAATAAATCTAACCAGAAACATAAAAGACTTATACAAACAATACTGCAAGACACTACTGCAAGAAACCAAGAGAGACCTACCTTGCTCATAGATAGAAAGAGTCAACACAGTAAAAATGTCTACTCTACCCAAAGTGATCTACAGATACAGTGCAATCCCAACCTAAATTCCAATTGCATTTTTTAAGGAGATGGAGAAATAAATTATCAGCTTCATATGGAAAGGGAAGAGGCTCCAGATAAGTAAACATTACTGCAAAAGGAAAAAGTCAGAGGCCTCACACTACCTGACTTTAGAACCTATTATACTGCCACTGTAGTCAAAACGGCCTGGTGCTGGTACAATGACAGACACACCGATCAATGGGACAGAATTCAGAATCCAAACCTAAAACCATCTATCTATGAACAGCTAATACTTGACAAAGTCCCAAAGTCCATTAATTGGGGAAATGATAGTCTTTTCAACAAATAGTGTTGGCATAACTAGAGTCACTTGCAAAAAAAAGAAGATCTGTACCTCACACCATGCCCAAAATCCCAAACTAAAGACCTAAATGTAAAATTGAAAATGATTAAGTTCATGGAAAGAAAAAAGAGAAACAATGCTAGGAGCCCTAATACACTGCATAAACAGAATACAAAATATTACTAACAATGCATAGACTCCAGAGAAGAAAAGAATACTTGGGAACTGCTAAAAATCAAATATTTATACTCATCCAAAGACTTCACCAAAAGAGTTAAAAGACAACTTACAGACTGGGGAAAAAAATATTTACAACAAAGCCAATCAGCATCTAATCTCTAAAATCTACCAAATAACTGCACAACCTCAACAACAAAAGGACAAATAACTCAACTAAAAATGGGCAAATGATATGAACAAGCACTTCACCAAAGAAGACATTCAGGCAGGTAACAGATACATGAGGGAATGTTCACCATTATTAGCCATTAGCTAAAGCCAAATCAAAACTGCAGTAAGATACCATTTCACTCCAACAACTCTGGCATTAATCCACAAATCCAAAATAAGAAAATAAATAAACTAAGGACAGATTATCTCTATGATAAAAAAAATTCCTCATTTTAGGAAAGGAGTCAGCGTCAAAGGTTTCTTTAAATAATTTCTACATTACCATTTAAAAATGTCTTTTTGTAAAACTCTAAAATACTCTAATAAAGACAACGGTGGTAAAATAAAGGTAAGATATACTAACTCCATTACTGTGTTTACAATAGCTGGGATTCTCACTCTAACTACTCAAACTGATCTAACACATGTGTTATGGTCAATGGCCAAGTGGGCACTATACTTGCCGGTACAAATATGCTTTATAAAAGCTTACCATTCATTCATATATAGATTTTTTTTTAAAAAAGAAAGAAAGCTCACTGCTGTTGAGTTGATTCCATGTGATAGTGATCCTGTACACAGCACAGCTTGAATTTTAAGTTTACCCCCAGTCCCATCAGTTAAAAATACTCTCATTCAAGAAAAACTTCTTAACATAACCGTAAAGACCTCCAGGAGAAGTTAGGGTGGGATTATGAGAAACCATCTTTATCAGGACAAAAGAGAAGCCTTTCTTTCAGCTGAAACATTACACATCAAGTGTATATGAATAATGTGAAAGACAGAAAATTTTCTCAAGCCTAATAATACACAGTTCCAATAACATGGTAGTGGCAGTTCCCATAATCTACGTCTGTCCTACCTATCTAGATCTTTTTCTTATAAAAATGATCCCAGATCTCTGTGGTACCTCCTTTAGAAAATCAACTCTAGAAAGGAAGAGGAAGTTCTAGTTTTGAAAGAGCACTTCGTCTTCATTTCCATTTTCCTGGTTCTACTTTATCAAGATCACATTCCTTATTTCCCCTCCTACCTACAAATGTGCCCATGACCAGGACACCAAATCTCTGCGAAATCACATATGAACTTTATAGTTTGCCAAGGCTAACACACCCACAAACTTCACAGAGAGTATGTCTCAGTAGTCACCATAAGGATCATCAGAGACAATCAAATGGTCTTCTCTCTGAACTTTTCTACACCTATCTATACGAGAGGGAGAATATCTGGAAGATCAAAACATATCCAGAGAAAATTCACAACTCAGCCTATCAAGAAAACCCATACCCTTTGCCATCAAATAGACTGCAATCCACAGCAACCCTACAGGGCAGAGTAGAAATGCCCCCATAGGGTTTCCAAGGCTGTAATCTTCATGGAAGCAGACTGCTATAGCTTTCTCCCACAGAGCGGTTGGCAGACTTGAACCACCGACCTTTCAATTAGCAGCCATGTACTCAATCACTGCACCACCAATGCTCCCTAATGACCCCCAATTTCTGGCTTCCACAGATGAGCCTTTCTAGATGCAGGTGCCACCTATTTCAATATTTACCCTAAAACAAAGTAACTGCTAACTCTTGGTGAAGAAGAGTAGAAACGCAACATCAGTGATTAATTAAAAAAAAAAGTTCAGTTGAGCCAAGAGAACAAGGAAGTGAAAAAAAAACTCTCCTGTTGCTCAAGTGACTCATAATTAGCTTTCTCACCAGGTGCTGTGCCCCTAAAGCCCCTGGGCATCAAATATCCACATAGAACACTTCATAATAGGATGTGCCGTATCTTCTCAATGCCCCTAAAAAGCTGTTTCCCCATCTGTATGGATTAAGTTGAACAAAAAGCCAAACACACTCAGGTGCCATAAAAAGGATTCTAACCTTTATGAGAGAAGGATGATGCTAACATTCTGGAATTCAGAATTTAGGTATTTTCCCTCAAACAGTTGGTGAATATTCTCTGATAAACATCTATCACTGTAGACAATCAAGTAAAATTTCTCCAATCTATCACCTTTAGAAAAAGGCCAACATCACACCCTGGCACAAAACTCTAAGACAAGCATAAATGATTTAACAAGGCTAAGTAAGTAGAACACACAGATTAGTCCCCAGATGGACAACGAAGTTCTACAGTCTTAGTACTGACCTACAGTAAAGTAGTGTACTAGTCAAGATTTGGTCTGGCTACATGTAGCAAAGACCTGAAAAGCAGTGGCTTAAACAAGCTATTACCAAAATGAAGGCCAGAGTTTGGCAGCCAAAGGTTGGTATGGTGGCTCAGGCTTCTAGTTAATTACTCAGGGCCTTGCATGAGGGGGCCTTAATCTCCATAATCCAAGATAATGATCCAAACTCCAGTTATTCCTTTAAAATTCCAGGCAGCAAGATGGAAGAGGAATAGAAGAAAAGGAGGAAAACGCATACGCCATCTATCAAGAAGGTTTCTTAGAAGCTGCCCCCACAAAACATGGCTGCTGCTTTCCCTCTGTGCCAGAATTCAACCACAGGATCTAACAAGTAACAAACTAGGCAGGATAATAATTTTTCCCCAGGTGGCCTTCTGCCTAGATAAGAATCAAGGGTACTATTACTAAGGACAAAGGGAAAATATGGTGGGGATGGGGGGAACAACTAGTCTCCGCCACAAGTTACTAAAAAGTCCTACGCAAGAAGTGGTTAGATACTAAGAGTCAGCATTTAAGGCAGTGATCCTGCTCACTAAAGCATGAGTGGTCACCAACTTCTTGTTGCTGTTAGCTGCCATCGAGTCAGTTCCAACTCATAGCAACCCTATGAACAATGGAGTGAAACACTGCCTAGTCTTGCACCATGCCCACAATCGTTGTTATGCTTACGCCCATTGTTACAGCCACTGTGTCAATCCATCTCATCGAGGGTCTTCCTCTTTTTTGCTGACCCTCCACTCTACCAAGCATGATGTCCTTCTCCAGGGACTGATCTTTCCTGACAGCATGCCCAAACTATATAAGATGCAGTCTTGCCATCTTTGCTTCCAAGAAGTAGTCTGGTGGTACTTCCTCCAGAACAGACCTGTTTGTTCTTCTGGCAGTCCACCGTACATTCAACAACACCACAATTCAAAGGCATCAATTCTTCTGTATTTTTTGTTCATAGTCCAGCTTTCGCAGGCAAATGATGTGACTGAAAATATCACGGCTTGGGTCAAGCATGTTTTAGTCTTCAAGGTGACAACCAACTACTTCAAAGAAATACTTGTAAAATCTAAACTTTTCAAATTGTAATTAAGGTTAATTTTACAAACTACGTGTTTTCTCAATTCTGATATAATGCAAGTGTGGAACAAAATTATAGGAGCTACAATATAACACCAGTCTCTTCATGAAAATAAAATTAAACAACAGTGATTTTAGGGACTACAGTTCATTTATTTCACTTATTATTTCATTCATTGTTTAAAACATTTTTGAGGACAACTATGTGTCAAAGACCATAGGATGCTAATAATAAATATAAAAGACACATTCCCTGACCTCTTTCCTCTCAGAAAGATCCTGATTTGAACTACCCACTATAAAAAGACACCTTTGAGTATGTGAAAGTCATCCAGATAAGAACTCAACATTAGATAATATCAAGGAATTACTATTAACTCAATCAAGTACCATCAGCATAACACATTTAAGATAAAATAAGACATATACTTTTGTTGAAAACTACAAAACACACCAACTATGTTCATGGGTGAAATGACTTCAGCAATGAACTTTACTTTGAAATTTTACAGGCAAGGGGAGAAGAAAGGGGAAAAATGTGTGCCTGTATGTGTATGTAAGTGTGGTTTGGGGGCAAGTGAAACATTGAAATGAGATGGACAGAATGCTGATAATAAAGCTGGCTGATGAATACATAAGAATTTATCATCCTATTTTCTCTACTTTCCTTATTTGAAAATTAAATGCTTTTTGTTGATAATTTTAGTGTATTCAGCTGTTGATACATTTCAGGGCACCACAGCGGGTATAAAAGCTAACAACAGAATAGTGGCAAAAGTTAAGAACTACTGGTCAGTATGTTACACAAACTGCACGCGAACACCAAATTCTCTCTGGAAAATGGTGGGAGCTAAGAGGACAACCGTGACTTAGGAATCACAGTCCACAACAAATGTCAGTAGCAGTAAGGAGTGTGATCTAGTCAAGCAATTTAGCCCTAAAACGAAGGGTTATTAAACAAAGGTGGAAGGCTAAAGGTTCAGAGGTGGCATGGTTAGTTGCCAAGGACATTATGAATAACTTGCAACTATGGTGTAGAAAACACTACAGTAAACACGATGGGAGGTGTCAATGGAGTGATGCAGTCCTCTCTACAGTGAATTTCTCTACAGCTTCTCAGTATAGGTTGTAAAGGCTCACAGCATTCTTCAAGGTACATATATGGCAAATACAGCTTTTCTCTATTTTTTCCTGAACTTTGAGGAACACAAAGAAAATTCAAAGCACCAATAAACAGCAAAACAGATGCTTCAAGTCCTCTTCACTTTTAGCAAACAAGGCAGCGTCAACTGCATAATGCTGGTTGTTAATAAGTTTTCGTTCAAACCCGATGCCCTGTTCTGATTCACACAGTCCAGGTTCTTGGATTATTTGCTCGGTATACAGATTGAACAGGTATGGTGAAAGGATACAACCCTAATGTACACCTTTCCTGACTTTAAAGCATGCAGTGTTTCCTTGTTCTGTCGGAACGACTGCCTCTTGGTCCGTATACAGGTTCCTCATGAGCACAATTTAAGTGTTCTAAAATTATCATTCTTTGCAATGTTATCCATAACTTGTTATAATCCACACAGTCAAATGACTTTGCATACTCAATAAAACACAGGTAAACGTCCTTCTGGTATTCTTTGCACCCAGCTAGGATCCATCTCATATCAGCAATGATATCCCTTATTCCATATCCCCTTCTAAATCTGGTCTGAATTTCTGGCAGTTCCCTATCAATAGACTGCTGCAGCTGCTTTTGAAAGATCTTCAGAAAAAATTTACTTGCATGTGATATTAATGATACTGTTCAATAATTTCTGCATTTGGGTGTATCACCTTTCTTGGAAATAGACAGAAATATGGACCACTTCCAGTTGGCTGGCCAGATGACTGTCTTCCAAATTTGGTGGCACAGATGAGTGAGCACTTCCAGACCTGCATCTGTTTGTTGAAACATGTCAAATGAGATTCTGTGAATTCCTGGAATCTTGTTTTTCACCACTGCTTTCAGTGCACCATCAGTTACCAATTATATGTCACCTCCTGAAATGGTCAGACATCGATCAGTTCTCTTTATACAACTGTGTGTATTCCTTCCATCTTCTTTTCATGCTTCCTGTATCATTTAATATTTTGTCCATAGAATCCTTCAGTATTTCAACTCAAGGTCTTAATTTTTTCTTCACTCCTTTCAGCATGAGAAATGCCAAGCACATTCTTCCCTTTGGGTTTTCTATCTCCAGCTCTTTGCACACATCATTACAATACCCTGTCTTCTCAAGTTGCCCTTCCAAATCTTCTAATTTTCTTCATTTCTTCCTTCTGCTTTAGCTGCTCAACATTCAAAAGCAAGTTTCAGAGTCTCTTCTGACTTTCATTTTGATCTTTCTTTCCTGTGTTTTTAATGACCTCTTGCTTTCCTCTTGTATGATGTCTCTGACGTCATTCTACAATTCCTCTGACCTTCCGTCATTAAGGTTCAACAAGTCAAATCTACTCTTGAAATGGTCTCTAAACTCAGGGGGGATATACTCAAGATCATACTTCGGTTCTCACGGAATTCTTCTAATTTTCTTCAGTTTCAACTTAAACCTGCATATGAGCAACTGACTGTTCTAATGCCAACCTTGCTGTGATTGATCATATTTAGTTTTTCCACTGTCTCTTTCCACAGACATAATTAATTTGATTTCTGTGTATTCTGTCTGGTGAGGTCCGTGTGTATGGTCACCATTTTATGTTGCTGAGAAAATGTACTTGCAATTAAGTCGATGGTCTTGCAAAATTCTGTTATGCACTATCAGGCATGTTCTAACACCCAGGCCATATTTTCCAGCTACCGATCCTTTTGCATTTCCAACTTTCACATTCCAATCACAGCAATTATCAATGCACCCTAACTGTATGTTTAATTGGGACTTTTATCAAGGTTATCAAATTTTAAATCTACACAAATCCTGAACAAATTTGTTTCTACCAATTTTCAGGCTGTGCAATATACTAATTCAGACTGTTTTGGATACTGACTCCAACAATGCAGTCTACACTACATGGTTACAGAAAAAGGGTTAGGTTAACCCACTTGCTCTCTCAGTCTCTCTCTTATATAAACTCTTTATAAGGTATTACATTTCCTCCTTATTATATAGCAGAGTCCAAAGAAAGAGATAATAATAAGCATTTGACCAAGGGAAACAAACATTTCTTTAGCTGAGTGCAATTTAACCGGCCAAGAGTAAAAAAGTTGAAATCGTTGTTACATTATTAAGGGTAGGACAGACCAGAGACTTAAAGGTAACTAAGATAGATATCTAAGATATTTGTAAATCATGTAGGTATGGAGGGAACAACCAAATAAAGCTGCTTCTTTTACACTCCCCCGTTCTGTATCTCTACAGCCAAACCAGGCAGGCATGAAACAGTTTGGTTACATGTACATAATGTCATGATCGTACTTAGAAAAGATTTAGTATAGCTAACAGCTTAGTTGTGTTTCCTTTGTAACATATCTGACACCCAAAATGTTGACTCTGTTGGTGAAAACCATCATACAAATAATCAAGATTCCAGGTCTGATGATGCCCAGATTGGACTGCATGCCAATCTCATCAGCAATCTTGCAATGGTATAATTTACTCCCAGAGGGTGCAGATAAGAAAGAAGAGCTTTGTCAATGAAAACCCATCTATTTGGGGTTGAATTATTCCCCTGAGAGATATAACGTCCTAGCCCCTGAACCTGTGAATGTGACCTCATTTGGTGAAACGGGGTTTTACTTTGCAGGTGTTCTCAGCTAAATTAAGGAAGCCACAGCAGAAAAGATCCATAGTCATGGCTATTCCCAAGAAAGTAATCCAAGCAAAAGCAAAAATTATCAAACAGTATCATTAGTATCACATGCAAGTAAAATTTAGCTGAAGATCATTCAAAAGCAGTATGCAGACAGGGAACTGCCAGAAATTCAAGCCAAATTCAGAAGAAAACAAAGAACCAGGGACACCACTGCTGACACCAGATGAATCGTGGCTGAAAGCAGAGAATACTAGAAAGATGTTTACTTGTGTTTCACCTGATGGTGCAAAGGCATTCAACTGTGTGGGTTGTAACGAATTATAGATAACACTGCAGAGAAAGGGAATTTCAAAACAAACTGTGCTCATGAGGAACCTGTAATGGATCAAGAGGCAATCATTCATACAGAACAAGGGGACACTGTATGGTTTAAATTCAGAAAAGCTGTGTATCTGGGCTGTATCCTTTTGCTATACCTATTCAACCTGTATGCTAAGCAGATAATTCAAGAAGCTGGACTATATAAAGAACAGTGCATTGAGATTAAAGGAAGATTCATTAATACGCATTATGCAGTTGACAGTACCTTGCCTGGTAAAGTGAAGACGACTTGAAGCAGTTACTGATGAAGATCAAAGATCACTGCCTTCAGCGTGGATTACACATTAACAGCAAGGAAAAAAAATCCTCACAACTGGACCAGTAAGTGACATTATGGTAAACAGAGAAAAGACTGAGGTTGTCAAGGATTTCATTTTACTTGGATCCAAAATCAACACCCATGGAAGCAGCAGTCAAGAAATCAAGACAGACTGCACTGGGCAAATATACTGCAAAGAACTCTTAAAAGTGGTGAAAAACAAAGATGTCACCTTGAAGACTAAGGGGGGCCTGACCCAAGCCATGATATTTTCCATCACATCATACGCATGCAAAAGCTAGACGATGAATAAAGAAGACTAAAGAACTGATACCTTTGAGTTGTGGTGTAGGCAAAGAATATTGAGTATACTGTGGATTGCCAAAAGAATGAACCAGTCTGTTTTGGGAGAAGTATGGCCTGAATGCTCCTTAGAAGTAAGGATGCAGAGATTTGGATGTGTCATCAGAAGGGATCAATTCCTGGAGAAAGACATCATACTTGGTGAAGCAGAGGATCAGTGAAAGAAAGGAAGACCCTCAACAAGATGGACTGACACAGGGGCTGCAACAATGGGCCCAAGTAGAACAAAGACTGTGTGCACGGCACAGGGACAAGCAGGGTTGCATTCCTTTGTACACAGAGTTGCTATGAGTTGGAACCAACCCCACAGCACCTAACAACAACACAGAGAGTAGGATGAGTGGCATTTTACAAAAGCAGTAACCCAGAAACGGAGTCAAACATGTAAGAGAAAGACAGCATGTTGAGGATCTGTCTGCAACAAAGGAACACCAAAGATTGCCAACAAGCACCATAAACTAGGAGAGACACTTGGGGCAGTTCCCTCTCTCAAATCTGTCATAAGAGATCAACAAGGCCAATATCCTGATTTGGACTTTCAGCCTCCAGAATTGTGAGACAATAAATTCCTGGTCTTTAAAGACACCCACTTTGTGATATCTTCTTACAGGAGCCCTGGGAAACTAAAATACTACCATTATTTGAAACACCACCTGATGTTGAGGTTCAAACATATATATAAGGACAGTGTGGTACTCAGAAAAAGCACAGTCCTGCTAGTGTAATTACATCCTGCCTTCCAAAGATCACTGTTAGACTCAAGAAGTTTGTCCCCACAGCAGAAGTCAAGCCTTGCCTGAATTTTCTGGCCCCTCCTTCATTCCTCATTATTTCTTTTTTTCTTCTCTACATACCTTTTTCACAGAGTATCTGAATACTTCTTTCAAAGCCAATCTTTGCCTCTAACTACTTATGTATGTCCCTCAAGCATGGTATTTTCTACATTTATCTGTCCAAGTTCCCTTTTTACAATTACAAACTCTTGAACAAGATTTAAAAATTAAAATCCTTATGCCTTCAGCAAATTCTGTGGGGTTTCTTAGTACTGAGGTCCAAACCCCTTCCTGTCAGGAATATGGAGCTGTTTTCAATTTCTTATTTACTGACTAAACATACATCAGTCTTCATGAATCAAAGAACTAAAAAAACTCTTTTAGAGTTTTCTTTATTTATTTTCTTACTGTACCTCGGCTCAGTTTATTGAAATTTTCTCTCTGATAATAATTCGTAAAATCCAAAATCACTTAGCTGCTGACAGTCTTCTTTCAGCTGCTACTCACATTTGTAACACTCCACAAAGCCTCTTTTTAAATCACACGGGGACTTTTTTTTTTTTAATACAACACAATGCTTACAAACACAATGCTCTTTATAAAGCCTCCAACTGAGTAGCTCTAACACTATTAATACCCACGCTGAAGAGAGTAATCCATCAGTCAGTGTATTTTGATTGAGGTCAACTTAACACAGGCAATTTAAAACCTATAGAAATGAGTTCTGATTGACTTCTTTATGTCCTCAGTTCCTTGCTTTTTCTTTTTAAAAACTCTCTTAATTATAGCTTTTGAGTCTATCTGGAAACAGTCTGGCACAGTACAGTGTCTCCCAGAGGAACAACATGACCAGAGGCCTCAAGACTTGAAAAGGAGTTCAACAATTTTAAGACGCCAAGGGGAGGCCAGCTTGGCTCACACGTGAAGAAGGGCAAAGACGCGAGATGAGACTGCGGAGCAGGCCAGCTCTTATTCTCATGTGGCCCAGCATTCCTCAACCAGTTACTAAGACCCATTGCTTACCTTTGTATTTCACCATGATAATCAGGCTCTCTGAGGCACTGCTAGTCCTAGCTCTTGTCTGTTAAAACACATCTCACAAGAGCACCGGTAATGTAGTGGGGTTAAGTGCTCAGGTTAGTTATTTGAATCTACCAGTCACCAAGTCAGAAAAAGATGTGGCAGTCTGCTTGTGTAAAGAATTACAGCACTAGAGATCTCAGGGTGCACCCCTTTTTATTCTTGTGTTGCCAGTGAGACTCAACTTTGTGAGCTCCATTGTGGCTATCACTGGTCCCAAGTCAATGTAGGCACCCACTCGCTGTCTTCTGGGTTGTCACTTTGGTCCTCAGTGAGCATCCACTCCTGCAGAGTTGGGACCACGTGCTGTGCCCTCGGATGGCACTGTTGGGAGGATGAGATATGTATGGAGCAGAGAGGAATACTGTGCTATCGCCGGGCAGGGAGAGCAGTGGAAGCTGCACATGGGTGGGCAGGCAAATTTATATGGGAATGTATATTTTCACTCAGTCATAATAAAAAAATCTAAAAAAAAAAAAAAGAATGACAGCATTGGAAACCCTATAGGGCAGTTATCTGGTTGCAATGAGTCAAAATCGACTCCAGGGCAATGGGCTCATTTTCATGTTTTTTGTTTTACCTAAACACATAATAATTTTCAAGTGACTAACTATATCCCTCAATATTTTAAAGGTTAGATGAGACAATACAAAACAGCAACAACGACAACAATAAACAAGCAGTGCGATGTCAAATTTTCCTCCTCAAAACAAAGAAGGCAAAACATACAAAGGTTCTCTTTATTTGATAGGCTAACGAATCATCCTTATTTACATTACTATGTCTATATGACATCCCTTCAAGACAATCTTGGGAATTAGAAATTAGCCTATGAATCTAAAGAATCTTGACCTAGTAATTAGCTCAAGAAAAATTTTGTGGGGACCTCGTCTATGAAATGCTTGAGCAATAAGAACATGCCACTTTCCTATTCGGAATCCAGAGTGGGTGCCTTCAAATAATCTGAAGGTGAGAGGGAGGAAATAGAGTAAAAAAAGGAATAAAACTGGAAGAAAAATATATTCCTCATTTAACAAGATGATGAATCCTGTTCATCTGTTGCAGATTAGCAGAGACGTAACATTCAGGCTCCTGGTTCACTGCGCTTGTGGTCCAGCCTCTGTTTCTACTCAGAGTTTAGCCCTCGTCTCTACCATAAGGATGGTACAGGACTGCACAACTCTTATTTGTTTCTGTTACAGAGAGAGCCGATTCCACAGCAGCTAACAATAACAACTCTGGCCCTGGCTACTGAAGCCCGCCTCCTAGACATCAGCTATTTAGGACCATAGTTACTTTCAACAGAACCCTTCCTGATCCAGCCTCTAAAGAGGAATTTGAGTTATGTTTTGACCACATTTAATTCCTATAGTCAGTTAAATCTTAGCTTCTAGCAGGTGAACACAAGTCAAGTAACCAAATCAAGAAAAGGAAAAAGTTACCCACTGTAAAACACAAACTGTCACAAAATTTGTAGTTAAAATACATAGAAACTGTTTAATCTTTCTCTAAGGACAGCATGGTACTTTGAAGAACTTTATGTCTACAAATAAGAATTATCAGCTTTGGAATGTCATATTAACTGGTTTAAAAAAAAGGAAACAGAATCTGCTTTCCATTTGGCAAGAGGATGAAACACCCTACATAAGAAAAGTAATGGAAAACAATGCCAGAATTTATTATATTTAAACTTACCAGTATATACTAGGTTTAAAACACTGGCATTTCAAATACTACTTTTTCCATCAGAAAAAAAAAAAAAAAAAAAACCCTCAACATTCTCTCCTGGAAACGTGATATAAATTAAAATTTTATTTTATGACAAAATACCACTTTACAATTCAATTGCAATTCTGACATAAAGACCATTTTAGCAATATTACATCTGCACACAAGGACAGTTACAAATTTTTTTTAAAAAAAGTAATAAAATTAACTAAATTTTTTTTTAACTTTTTAAACAGATTTTTCTTAAAAAGACATCTTATTTGGTTAACAGCAACATGGAAAGCCCCAAATGAGGCTAACTTTACAAATTTAAGGGCTTAAAACCTACTATGTCCTTAACTTGCTGATTTTTGGCCAATGGCATCTCCCAGACTCCAGTAAAAATGACATGGAGCAAAGCTGAGTAATTATGTCTACAAGATTAGTGAAATTAGCGAAATGGCATTTAGTAAATACATCTCATGAGCACCCCACCTGGCTAAGGTTTCTCATACAGTGGTGGTAAAAAGATTCAAAAGATAATTTTTCTATTATAAAAGCAAAAACACAAAACCTACCATTTAGTACCCTCATTTTACTCCTAAAACATAAAAACTACACCATTGGCTTGCATAAGTTCTACTTTGAGCTCTGAAACCTTCAAACAATATAGCCACTTTTGACAATACCCATGAAAGTCAAAAATGTTTGTTTGGGGAATAACACAACAAAACACATGATCACCAAACTTGACACACTTCCAAGTTGGTGTCTGAACAACAAATGTTTCTTTGTAGGTAAACCATTGCTGTTCCTAACATTCAATGGGAAACATGTTTCTGAAATGTTCTAAGCAAAGATTATGAAAATTCAATCACATTTTAAATATGTCAAAGAATCTCAATGTTTCAGTGAATCCTCTGTGAATCCTTTGGTAAAAATCAATAATTATCACTCAATCTATCAAGTTACTGTCTTACAGTTTTGTTTTTGTCTATCAGTTTGTGTTAAAACTTCAGTACTTTCTGCCTTTTAGATGTCAAATGGGAACTTCAGATAAAGGTGACTGTAAACCTAACAAAAATCCTCCTCTTAACATCTGATACATGCAAACAGACCCACCAAATAACAAGGCAACTTTTGGCTTTCGTATAGGTGCAGTATGTATCAGCCAAGCCACGTATCGCTGAGTCAGATCCGACTTCTGGCGACCCTCGGGGCCAGAGTAGAACTGACCCCCAGAGTATTCAAGGATCGCCTGGTGAATTTGAACTGCTGACCTTGTGGTTAGCAGTGGTAGCACTTAACCCACTACACCACCAGCAGTATGTTATCAGTCACATAAATAATTTCAGGGCCTCGAAATCCCAGTCAAAATGTATTCCTCAACAACAGGTACCAAGCTCCTGGATATGCTGCTTCCATTTCTGATTCCTGGTGCTACACTTAGGCATCCCACACTTGCAAACCATCATCAAGATAAATACTATCATCCATGTGAAAAAGCAAACAAAAGTCGTAAAATTGATAGAAAGTAAAATGACAGAGATCAGCATTGTGCAGAGGGCCATCAGTCTAAAGGAAAAGATCTCACTGCTCCACACACTTTCGAGAGTTCTCAAAGCTCACCCAATGACTGCTGACTAAGAAGCATGATATGTGCTGTGGCATGGAAGACTAGAGGACCTCGGACAAGGAGCATCCTAAGCAAGCATCCAACACAGCACAAACATACTCTGATCCAAGTTTCTGAACCAAGACCCGAAGCTCACTCTTAAGCACTCCTGGTACCCAGTCCCCAGGCAACAATCCCTAGGAATCAGCCTAACTCCTAGCCTTACAGAGGTTTTTCATTAACACTGCTAGCACTAAGTTAAGTGGTTACATATAAAAAGTTGTATCTGATTCAAGAGTATCAGATCTGACAATGATGTTCTATCAATATTGCTGTTAAGGGAAATGATAACTGGCCATCATGAACATAAAAGGGTACCCTAAAAACTGAAACTACGAAAAGTACTCAAAGCAACCAGTGCAAAGTATTTTTATCGTCTTAGAATGTGAAGGACTTCCATAGAAGAAAATTTGATATTCAGAAAACCCATAAAGGAAAAGGTCAACAAATTTTACTACTCAAAACTGAAAGTCTTTTGTAAACAAAAGACATTACAAAGATTAAAAAAGTGATTTGAAAAATAAAATGGCACAATAAAGACACAGGCTAATATATTTAATATACTATGAGCACCTTCAATTCAGAAAAGACATTCAATAGAACAGAAGCGAGGACATGGGAGAAACACGGGCAAATTAACCTAATGTAGGAAAAGAATCAAGTTTATTCCAACTCATAGCAACCTCAGGTCATCATACTGAGTCTAAGTGCACTTCATAGGGTTTTCAGTGGCTGATTTTTCAGAAGTAGATCATCTTTCTTCCAAGGTTTCTCCAGGTGGAATCAAACCGCCAATCTCTGAGTTAGGTGCTGAGTACTCTAACTGTTTGCGCCACCTGAAAATTTCTCAGTCTTACTAGTAGTCAGAATATTCAAATTTACGTAATTTTAACAGGCTGCTCTTCAGACAGGCAAAAATTTAAAAGACTAATAAATCCAAAGTCAGCATGAATCTAGATAAATAAGGTATTAACTCATTGTCAGCTGGAACATAAACGGAAGGGTCTTTTCTGGAGGGTAAGTGGACACTACCTATTAAAACAGACCAAAGCAAATCTACTGCTTGGACTCTGTGTATATGTCCAAGAATTACCTACAAATATGAAAATATTCTTAATATCCATTAACAGGAAAAGAGTTAAATAAAATAACTCTCAGCATATTCATAATACACAATACCATGTTGCTGTTAAAAAGAATGAAATAGTCCAATAATACAGAAGGATGTTTGCATATACACTGACAAGTTAAAAAAAAAAGCTAAGCAACACCATTGCCTCATGATGACAAGACCATAACCAGGTTTAAAGATTTGCTAGGAAGACTCACAGCACTCAGCACACAATTATATTCACAACTATAACTTATCATAGCAAAAGATGACAAAGTAGAAATCAGCACAAAGTCCAAGGAAACTGGGACAAGCTTCCAAGGGCCTGTCTCAGTGAAATCCCACATCCAAACCCAATGCTGTCAAGTTCAAGTGTGACTCATAGCAACCTCACTGGACAGGGTAGCAATACCCCAGTTTCCAAAGCTGTAAATCTTTACAGAAGGAGACTGCCACATCTTTCTCCCTTGCAGCAGTGGGTTCAAACTGCTGACCTTTTGGTTAGCAGATGAGAGCTTAACTACTGAGTCATCAGGGCTCTTGAAGTCACACAAGAGGCACTTAATTCTACCAGCAACGACTTGTGACGACACATGGGAAATGCTGTCTACCAATGGAGCTCATACAAGACTCAGTGTCCAGGTTTTCACGGGGGGCTGGTCACAGGGGCACCCTCAGCACAGTTTGTACCACAGTTTCAGACTCTCAGAAGGAAAGGAGGCATTCAGCACAAATCACAATGTTATCATCAACAACTTAGGCACAGTGAGCCACTCTTAGTGCTCTCAGCCACTCCAAGTTCCAGGACACCAGCCAAGGGCCAACCTTGCCAATAGGACTTCCTCAGGATAGTCTATCTTCAGGCCCGCTAGCTCTTTTCTACACAACCTTAAAAAGAAAACACTAATAAAACAAGCCAACTAAATAATGGAAAGAAGCTACATTTAGACTTAGAAGACTGAAGTTTAGTTCCACCTTAAACTGAAAAAGACCACACCCATTGCTGCCGTGCTGATTCCGACTCACAGCGGTTCTGCAGGACAGAGCAGAAGTGCCCTCTAGAGTTTCCAAGGAGTGCCTGATGGATGTGAATTCTCAACCTTTTGGTTAGCAGCCATAGCACTTAACCCACTATACCACCAGGGTTTCTAGTTCCATCTTAGATAATGCCATTTCCTCATTTGTAAAACTCATTCTTTCATACACTTGAGTCATCATTTTCATAAAATGATTCATATACTGAGCACCAAGTACACACTGATGAATCATACATTCCATGAGCTTGGCTGCTAACGAAAGTTTGACAGTTCAAATCTGCCAACTGTTCCTTGGAAACGATGGAGAAGTTCTATTCTGTCCTCTAGAGTTGCTATGAGTCGGAAATGACTCAATGGTGATGGACTTTTTTAAAGCTAAAATATACAATGTGGCCAGTAGAAGTGGTAAATGCTATGCAGAAAAACAAAGCAAAGTAGACCATTTGAGACTGGGAGGCAAGGGAGGCCTGCTATCTTATTAGGGCATGGTCAGAGAAGGCCTCTCAGACAAGCAAATTTCTGCAAGAAAAGTAGCCATGCAGATTTCTGAGGGAAGAGCATGCAGAGAGGAGGGAACACGTGCAAAGGCCTTAAGACAGTGCTTTGCATAGCCGAGGCTAAGCAAGGATGCCAAGATAGCTAAAATTGGTGGATCATCACCTTTCTTCACAGTATTATTCGAGCATCTAGAAAACCAATCGTAAATGTAATTTATAAACCAAGTAGGCATTTTTACAAAACAGCTTTAATCTTAGAGAGTTTGAGGTATGCTATTGGATAAAGAAAAACTTCAGGATTTTTATTTTTTTTCCTACTTTGATACAGCTTGTTAAGATGAACTCGAATAGCTACGCAAAACAAGACTACTGTTCTAACTTACATGCAGCTGTTAGGTGCCACCTATTCAATTCCTACTCACAGCGGCCCATGTACAACAGAATGAAACACTGCCTGCTCTGCTACCATCCTCGTCACCTTCACTGCGCTCGAGCCCACTGCTGCAGCCACTGTGCCAAGACATCTTGTAGACAGTCTTCCTCTTTTTCACTGACCCTCTATTCCACCAAGCAAGAAGTTCTTTTCCAGGGACTGATTCCTCCTGATAACACATCCAAAGTATACATTCTGGTTGTACTTCTTCCAATACCAGATTAGTTCCTTTTTCTGGCAGTCCAACATTCTTTGCCAACACCACAATTCAACGGTGCCAATTCTTCTTCAGTTTTCCATGTTCATCGTCCAGTTTTCACAAGCATGGGAGGCAGCTGAAAGCACCATGGCTTGTTGGGTCAGGGGGTACCTCAGATTTCGAGGTGGCATCTTTGCTTTTTAGAGATCACTTTAAAGAGACCTTTTACAGCAGATTTGTACAATGCAATGCATTTTTGATTTCCTGACAGCTGTTTCCCATGGATGTTGATTGTGTATTCAAGTAAGATAAAATCCTTGACAACTTCACAACTGTTTCTACATTTACCATGATGTGGCCTGTTGGTCCAGCTGTGAGGATTTCCATGCTCTTTTTGATGTGGTGCAATCCATACGGACGGGTGTGGTCTCCGACCTTCTTCAGTACGTGCTTCAAGCCCTCATCACTTGCAGCAAACAAGGCTGTCACTTTATACAGACTTCAAAAATATACTTATCAGTTGTTCAAGGAAGTAAAAATGATCGCACTTTTAAAAAAATCTCAAGTGTGTTTAATAATCCTTAACTATTATGCATATTACTTATGAATATAAATAATTATACTATTTTATATTCTGAACACGTCCCCATTTTCTAAACAATAAAAACTATCAAAAACCTATCTATTAACAAAGCCATAAAAATGGGCACCTTTTGACTATTTCACTTCACAGACTTCAATGACAGAGCTAGAACTCAACACCTCTAGGACCAGATGAACCAAATAACGACGACCTTTTAATCTAAGTGAGTATTATGGATTCTTTTCTAACTAACACCCAGATCATTTCTGCTGGCACCCAGCAGAGTTCTGGCTTTTATTGCCTTCCTCCCTGCAGCCTTAGAAAGTCTTTTTCATTTTGTTTTATTGTTTCTTTTTGTCATACACTAAATATACCCTTAGCTGAAAACTAACATAATATCATGCTCATTAAGAAGCTCATACTGGCCCTGGAATCTGCCCTCTCACACACCAATGTAAATTCAAAATGATCTCCACCTGCCTCTTCCCCATTCTGTGCAACTGTATGAGAGAATTAGGTTTCTGCATGGAAAATAAATAAGCATCAAGCTGCCTTTTCATTCCATTAGATTTTCTTTACTTTCATTTATTTATTTATTTATTTGGGAAGGCACAAAAATGTTCTACTGTGCTGTGACTTAAATCAGCAAATAATATGCATGGTAATTTGAATTTTAAACACTTTATTTAGTCTTCCTGTCAAAAATTAAAGCAAATAATGTGTAAACTGTGTTTTTAATCATCTTCAGGTCATGTCCATTGAGACTAACAAGCATACACATCTGCAAATTTACCACACAGTTTTTTGAGAGAGTTCACAAAGCGTGGATGTGAACAGAATATGCAAACAGACATGCTTTCGTTCAGTGGGCTGGAGGCATGGCAAGTTGCATACAAAGCCAGTGTTTTGCAATACCAAAACTGCACATAAAACCAATCTGCACATGCTGTCAAGGCAAGTACTTTTCATGGTGTACAAAACCAGTCTTGGTCTGGCGATGCTGTCTATGCACCACTGACAGTTTCCAGACTTTTGTTCCTTGATACTGAGAGCTATTTCCTTGGGGAGAGGGATGATACAAGCTATTTGTTAGTCATACTCTGACTGAGGGACCACTGAACTGATCTTTGTGGGAGCTCCACACCACCTTGCTTCACAAGAAACCAAGATCATTTCTGCACTTAGCACACACATTTAGTGAAGCAAAGCACTGTGAAACTGTCTCCTAATGGCATAATGAGAACTCTGTAAGGGTAGAACCCACTCTTTACATTATCACATTTTTCTGGAACTAGTACAGTGCCTGACATCAGTAAACATTTAATAAACTTGTGTTTCATAATCTGAATCTATGCATGCAAGAATGAATGAGCAAATGAATAAATGTACAAATCAAAGAATAACTCCACACATAAACGTAAGTGGCCTGTGAGCCATAGCACAAATAACATGTGTATGTCCACAGGGAACCTCTGGGCAGCACAAACAGTTCATGCCCTGGGCTGAGGACTGCAAGGAGGTTTGAGTCCACCCAGTGGTGCCTCTGAAGAAAGACTTCATGATCTCCTTCCAAAAAATTCAGTCACTGAAGACCTTACAGAGTACAGCTGTACTCTAACACACATCAAGTTGGCGTGAGCCACAATCAACTTGTCAACTGTTTGTTTTTAATGGTCCATAAAGAAGACGGTGTAAACAGAAATAAGGAGGAAAATAAACATGTTATTTTCACGAACCAAGGGTAAAAAAACCACAAAAATATGTTTTCGATCAGAATTTTTCTAGCAAATCAAAGACCTCAAATAAAAAGCAGGAAGAAAAAGGTATCAGTCATTCACACGAAATTTGTTTTAAACTATTTTTAAAATGGAAAAAGAAATTAAGAATGGATCTCAAAATGTAAATCTCTTAGCACTTATCAATATCCAAGACAAGACTAGTGCAAACTTGAAACCTGGTGAGCTCCAAACACAATCTCTAAAAAGGAACCTGGCCTGATCTGCTGCTGTTGAGTCAATTCCAACTCACAGCGACCCTACAGGACACAGCAGAACTGCCCCATAGAGTTTCCAAGCAGCTTCTGGTAGACTTGAACTGAGGACTTTCTTGGTTAGCAGCCACAGCACTTAACCACTATGCCACCAGGGTTTCTGGGTCACTTTTAGAAAGTAGTCTTTTCCTGACAATTCTGTTTTTGAACTATCCTTTTTAATTCTTCAGAAATTCACTATTTTGGACTTTGCATTATCTTTGCTGAATAAAAACTGGGATTACTACTAGGAAAATGAAAATTAACTTAAGAGTTCACTATAGGAGCAGCAGGAAAAGCCACACATCCCATGGGTTCCTCTCCTTGCTTGAGCAGCACCTCTGATCAGCTACTACTGGCTCAGACCAAACACGCAATACATCAAAGAATCAGCTCTGGAAGAGACTGTGGTCACAGTGTTTCATCAGTGATACCAAGTTCCTTCTAAAGATTTCTCCAACAGAAATGTAGGAAGAAGAACAACCCTAGTGACAAGAGTTTTAAACAGTTCTTATCTAAAACTGGAGCTTTGGGAAAAAGCTGCTGAATTCTGCAAAATCTCCAGAAGGAACCCACTCTGGGTAATGTGGTTACAGAACATTAAGCAACTGACAGGTCATAATCAGGATCTTGCTTCTCTTTTCTGGTGAGAGCCTCCACTCAGGAAAACACTGCAGGCTAACAACTGACTTTATTTCCATTGACAGCTAGTACCAAAAACCTAACTAAGAGTGAAAAACTGAGAGAAGACAAAAGTTGGGGTGATAGGCCTTTCCCCTTAAAAAAAAAAATTCCCAAACCTAGACACATCCATTTCTTCCCTATACCTGAGACATCATGATTGATACTTCAGCATAAGGCTGACATTTTAGGCTCTTTTTTTTTTTTTTATTCTTGACATGCATTCCTCAAAACTGGAATTACTGGATTGCTCTAACACTCCCCCCCACTCCAAAAAGCCACAAACACCCAAATCTGTTGCCAATGAGTTGATTCTGACTCATAATAACCCTATACAGCAGAGGAGAACTTCCACACAGGGCTTCTGATGAGGATTGAATTGTGTCCCCCAAAAAATGTATGCAGCCATTTGGCTAGGTCCTGATTCCTGGTACTGTGTGATGCCTCGACACGCTGTAAACTCTGACCCTCTGATGTTACTAAGTGAGGGTGGGTAGGAGTTGTGCTGGTCAGGCAGGACTCAGTGTGTAAGACTGTACTATGCCTTGTGGCAATCTCCTGTGACATGAAAGAAAGAAGGTAGCCAAGAGAGCTGGCGACCTTACACCACCAAGAAAGCAGCACAAAGAACACAGCACGCCCTTTGGACCCAGGATCCCTGCACCTTAGAAGCCCCCATTCCAGGGAAGGATTGACAAGAACCTTCCTCCAGAGCCACTTTCCCGTGGGGCTGATGCCCTGAATTTGGACTTGTAGCCTAATGGCTGACGCAATAAAAATCTCTCTTTTTAAAGTCATCGACTCATGGTATTTCTGCTACAGCAGCACTAGATGACTAAGCTTCCAAGGAGCAACTGGTGGATTAGGACTGCCAACCTTAGAGTTAGCAGCCGTAGCTCTCAATCACTGCATTACCAGGGCTCCTCCACATTGCTCCAACAGGTCTAGTGAAAGATCCAAACTGCAATTCTGTCTTCAATGTGTTCATTTACTTTTTAAAAAAACAGTAATGTTTTATGGTGTTACTGGTGAAAGTTTATACAGAAAATTACATTTCCATTTGACAATTTCCACACCATTTTTTTTCAATGACATTAGTTACATTTATTTTTCACAATCTGTGTTCTGGTTATCTCATGTTCAGTAGTCTAGTTTCCCTACCCCTGTATCTTCTCTTCTTGGCTTTAGACTAAATGCTGACTTTTTGATCTCATACAGATTTTTTTTTTTTTTTAAGTACAGCACTGTTCTTACGGGGGAAACCCTGCAGGCTCAGTGGTTAAACACCTATCTTTTGGTTAGCAGTTCAAATTCCCAAGGCACTCCTTGTAAACTCTCTGGGGGCAGTTCTATTCTGTCCTATAGGGTCACTCTGAGTTGGAATCACCTTGATGGCGATGGGTTTTTGATCCTTATATGTAATATAATTTGTTTCGTGTGCTGCTCTGCTCTTCTGCTAAAAGGTGATTCATAGGACAGTTTCAGTTCAAGGTTTAAAGAACGTCTCAAGGCAATGTTCACTGACTATTACAGTAAGTATTTATTAAACATCTGCTATGTGCCACAGTAGATGCTGAAGATAAAGTTAAATAAAGTCCCTGGTCTTGTAGAATTTATAGCCCACTATTTGTCTGTCTTACTAAAGACACACATTTAGATAGATTTATGTATTTCTATAAAGCTCTGTCAATAACTTTCTTTTTTATTATTAGAAATTTATGCAGTGTTTTTAGAAGTTTTCACATCTTAAAATTCTATGTTTTAGGTAAAACTTTACAGTGCAGATTACTTTCCTATTAAAAAATGTACACACTAATGGTGTTGTGACACTGGTTGCAGTCCCCACAATATATAAGCACCCACCTCTTTCCCTTTACATCTTAGATTCCCCGTGTCCAGTCATCCAGGTTTACTGCCCTGCCCTACCTCCTTGTCTTTGGTCTGGGGCAAGTGCTGCCAATTTGGTCTCACAATACTTGATTGAGCTAATGAGCATATCCTTCATTTGTATTGTTGTTGGCTTTACGGGCCTATCTAATCTTTGCCTGAAAGGCAGACTTCAGGAGTGGCTTCAGTTAAGAGTTAGCAGCGTGTCCACAGGCCACAGTCCTGGAGGTCCCTCCAGTCTCTGTCAGACTACTAAGTCTAGTCTTTTCTGTGACTTTGAATATTTTTCTACAGTCTTCTCCTTCTCTATTGTGATTCCTGTCAGAGTGGTTGCTGGTGGTAGCTGGGCACTATTGGTTCTTCTGGGCTCAGATGGATAGAAACTATGCTTCACGTGGTCCTTTAGTCCTTTGGACTGATATTTTCCTTGTGTCTCTGATTTTCTTCCTTCTCCTTTGCTCTGAACATGATGGAACCGATAGATGTATCTTAGATAGCCACTCACAAGCTTTTAAGACCTCAGATGCTACGCACCGAACTACGATGTAGAACATTTTCTTTATCAACTGTGCTATGCCAATTGACCTAGATGTCCCCCAAGACTATGGTCCCTAGCTTTCACCCTCAGTAACTCAGTCCCTCGGTCCTACTTCCTGGATATGTCTAGGAAGCTTCTAAGACTTTGCCTTGGTCAAGTTATGCTGACTCCGTCTGTACTGTGTGCTGTCTTTCCTTTTACAAGAGTTAACACTTGTCTATTATCTAGTCAGTGACTCCTCTTTTTCACCCCTCCTCATATCCTCATAACTATCATAGCTTGTTTTTTTTCTGCATGTAAAATTTTTCTTGGATTATTATAATAGTAATTTTATGTAACATTTATCCTTTTGTTGTTGACTTATTTCACTCAGTGTAATGCCTCCACATTAATGTATGTTGTGAGATGTTTCACAGATTCATCATTGTTTAGTATTCTGTTGTGTGCACAAACCATAGTTTATCCATTCATCTGTGAATGGACATTTAGGTTGTTTCCATCTTTATGGTATTGTGAATAACGCTGCAGTGAACACAGATGTGCAACTGTCTATATGTGTGATGGTTCTCATTTCTCTGGGATATGGTCCTAGGAGTGAAACGGCTGGATGTTTAGTATTTCTATTTCTAGCTTTTTAAGAAGGCCACATCATTTTCCAAAGTAGTCTTATCAATAACCTTTGCATACAGTCACAGTTGCAATAAGTACAAGGTAACAATGCTGTCTTGATTTATATTTGTTTATAAAGCTCTATATTTTTCCCACATACTTCTTTTCTAACTTGTATTTCTTTATATGTTAGCTGTTGTGTGCAAACTCTATGATTAAAACGTGGAATTAGGGAACTAAAAGCTTTGGGTCACATTTTGGATGCCTTGGTTCTAGAGTATAGCAAGACTGTTGAATGTTCCTTTGCTGAAACCCTTTTTTTCTTCTTTAACTTTCCTCAAGTGCTCATCACACAGCTCTTTCATGTCTATTCATACCTCTTTCATACCCATTTTCTGGTTTCGCATTTTGCCTCTGATCAGTATCTTCTCTGAATTCATGCTGGCTTATTCCTATTCTCTAATGTGGCAATAAGTTTTGTTTGTTTTTTATTAGACCTGAGTTTTGATAGATTCACTGCTGTTGAAGCGTAGCCTATCGCTCTTTCACTGTTGCTCTTCTCCTCTGGTTCCTATGTTTTATCTCACAGGTATCTCTCGGACTTATACGCTGTGGTCAATCCACATTAATAATTCCCTGGTATCAGTCATGGTATTGCTATTTCTTAACTAGACTGTTGCAATAACCACCTGACTAAATTACCTAGATCCAGTACAGTTTTCCAAGGTCCCAGCAACTCTACTAGTAAACAGCCCAAGTCATTTTGTACATTGTATTGAAAGTATAAATATTCCCACCATCGCAACTTCAAACTACCAATGGTTTAACAATCAGCTTGCAAGGTTCTGGAAGTTTTAACAACCAGCTCTCACAAGCTAGTACAGTGTATGTTTCCACTCCTCCCATCATCTGTTTAAAGCCTAATCACTCATCCTTAGGTCTCATGCTAAACACACATTCCTCTGAAAAGTTTTCCATGCCCCTTCAGATCTGAGTTCCAAGTCCATTTTCCTCCATATTTTCATAATACACTGTACTTCCACCATCAAAGCAGCAGTCAGACCTATAAGCTCTGAGATGGTAGACACTGTGTCTAGCACAGTAACCGGCAAACAACGAACACTCAAGAGAAACGAGCTGAATGAGCAATAAAAAGAACACACTGATAACACGTGCAACATACACAAATCTCAAAAGCATTATGCGAAGTCACAGAAGCCGGACACAAAAGGCTACACATTACATAATTTTATACAGTTCCACTTACACGACGTTCTGAAAACAGCAAGACCACAGGGACAAAAATCAAGTCAGTGGTTTACCAGGGTTTGGAATAGAAAGAAAGAAATGAGCATTATCTATGAAACTACCCAAGCTTTCTTTTCTTTTTCTCTTAAGGCAAGGCTCTTCATACCACCTGGGTGAGACGTATCTGGGGTCTGAAAAGCTACCAAGCTGCCATCTAAGTGACATTAATTGGTTCCAATCCACCTGAACCAGATGTAAATGGTGGACATCAAGGACAGGAAGAAAACATGACCCCTTAAGATGGAAGGGGGCATCTGAGTCAGTATCTGTTTTACAGTAAAGGACCAGAAGAACTCAGTGGTGCCTAGCCACCATGATTAACTGCCTGGAGGGGATACACTGTATGGAGCCCCAGACATAGTGGGAGGAAGATTAGAGGGCAGAGCTATAACTGTACCAAAAGACCACACTTCGTGGTCCATCAGACTGGACGGCCCTCTGGGAACATGGACCCTGGACTCTCTAACTCTAAACTACACCCAACACTGGGGCCAACTCTCCCAACAAAGACTGAACTTGACTACATAAAACATGGAGTGTGGCTGGCAATGATCAATCCTTTGTACTGAAATATGTACACGAGGCTATACTAGAGGCTCATCACCAGAGTTCAGATCATAAGGTCAAAGGGGCTCAGGTCTTGATCAAAGGGGCATGGGAACTGCCACATCGAAGGGGAGAGTGTGCCATCACAGACCAGAGGGGTGTGGGAACAGTTAGAATAGAGTAACAATGGAAGTTCTGGGTATCATACAGTAAACTGATAGAGATAAATTGTTCTGGAATCACAGTAAAATTTATTTTTAAATAAATGAGCTATAAAACAAGGTAAATATTACAAATACTATGAAAAGAAGTATAATGTGCTCAGGACATACAGTGTTCAGAACCTCTTGGGTGATTAAGAGAAGTCTTCAGGGTATCTGAAATGTTCTGGGTTGAAGAATATGGTTTGGCCAGGAAATACAAGAGAGAAGAGTAAGTTAAAACAAACAAATAAACAAACCAACCTGTTGCTTTAGTCAATTTCAACTCATACCAGTGCTACAGAAGACAGTAAAGCTGTTCCATAGATTCCAATGAGGGCCTGGTTGATTCAATCTGCCAATCTTTTGGTTACCAGCTGTAGCAGGTAACCACGATGTCACCAGGGTTTCCATAGAGCAGAGTAGGACTTTCCAAATAAGATGAAGAAATGCTGTTTGAGAGAGAGGCAGAAAAGGGCAGATGATAACTAGGAAACAAGAGTTTAAGTGTGACAAACTGGAGTAGCATTTGATGGCCAGGTAGCATGATGGTCGAATGTGTATATAAGTCTACTCAATTCAGTAAATGCTTATGGGCCACTGAAGGAGTAACAGAGAGAAGAATACCCTTACCCCTGTATGACAGGGAAGACGTTCACATAATGTGACAAGCGACTGTTCAAATGTAGTTGTTTGGACTATTCACATCTCCCCATTAGCAATTATTACTGTTCAAGCTGTGGATTTTCCCTCTTGATCCAATGACAATGTGGTATCAGAACTAGAAACAGCTGGAGGTTTTAAAGACTTTGATAATGTGGTTGAAGGACTTTGGTGGTGCAGTGGTTAAAGCACTTGGCTGCTAACCAAAAGATCAGCAGTTTGAACCCGACTGGCAGCCCTGCAGGAGAAGGACATGGAAGTCTGCTTTGATAAAGATTTATGACCTTGGAAACCCTATGGGACAGTTTTACTCTGTCCTATAGTGCCACAATGATTTGGAATTAGCTTGATGGTAGTGGGTTTGGTTTTTGGTTTGCTACTGTGTTTAAGCCATTACATTCATCTACTGAAATAGTTCCCTCATAAAAATATTAACCTTGATTTTAAAGTGTTTTGTATTTACTGGCTTCAGTAAAAAAAGCCTTTTCCATTGTTAACTTGCAAGCTAGCATACAAAATTGTTCCCAAAGTGCTTATTAACTCATTCTTTAGGCTACAAAGCTGAGAACCCTCAAACCACACTAGGTTATTTCTTGTATACAAAAGTCATGTGCAAATACATACACAGAGCAGAGCATTTAAATGACAGCAATGCCATCAAAACTCACAAGTGAGAATGCCAAGGTCACAATTACTGCATGTGTTTTTGTCATCTGCATCCGTATTTTATAATCTTTTTTTTTCCTTTTCTCTTCTTCTTCATAAGCACTTTTCTAGGCATAAACAATTACAATAGCTCTAATGGAAATGAGTCCTTGAAATCCTCCAGAATATAGAAGGTCACTGCTCCCACAAAGTCACATTATGTCTAAACATTCTCAGCTGTCTGAGATTACAGCAACTCGATCTAGTGCAGAAAAGTGGATAGAGTTTCACAAAATCAGTTTGAGAATTTTAAATACCAAAAAAAAGTTAGATCACAAAGCCAGATAGGTCAGGCCAAGGGTCATTTTAGTGTGGTATCTCTCATCAACCACACAATGATTATCTTAAGGTCTAAACTTTGGCAGGTAGGTACAAGTAACAAGTTTGAATCAAATCATATTTCTAAATTCTTATTGTTCAATTTCATAAGTAATAATACCCAATCAATTCTTCATTGCCAGTGCGTATTTTATCATTTTTCCATCACAGTTGCCGTTAGATATCTTTCTTCCCTTTTCCCATAGAGTCCCTGGGTTGTGGACAGAAAGAAACAAGAGAGAAGCGTTTAAGCTCTGTCCCTCCAATCGCACTTCAAAAGCAAATGGGAATCACTTCTAGGTAAACTACTGATTTGTATTTCAGTTCCTCCCATCTTCAGCTGAGAGGCTTGTTTCCTAAATTGCTGCATTTCACTTTTGCTTTTTGTAACAGCATTATTGAGCTACAAATCGTATGTTATGCAATTCACCTATTTAAACTATAAAATTCAATGGTTTTTAGTATGACCACAGTCTTACAATTATCACCACAATCAATTTTAAAACACTTATTCACCCCAAAAAGAACCCATGCCCATTAACAGTCATACCCCATTTTCCAACAACCCAAGTCCTAGGCAACCAACTACCTGCTGTCTCTATCTGCCCATTCTAAACATTTCCCATACAAAGAGTAATACAGTAAGTGGTCTTTTGTGGTTGATTCTTCTCACTTTGCATAATATTTTCAAGGCTCATCTATGCTGTAGCATGCATGTATCAGTATTTTATAGTTCTTTATTGCCAAAGTCACATTCCATTGTATACCTTCATCAGCTGCTGTCACTTACTTTGATTCTGGATTGTGCTAGATTTTATAGTTTAATCAGAATAAGTGATTTCTGCCTTAATCTTATGTATTTATCTCCAGCAGTTTCTCCTATAGTTTGATGATTGGTTTGTACCCCTAAAAATTACTAAAGCAACTGTCATCTACTAAGACCATTTATATAGTTCTCTTGGTCACTAGGGTCTGAAACATCTCCCTAATTCTACAGATTCCATCACCCTTCAACTATAAAAGCAGAAAATTCTAGATACAAGTGATGCGTCTATAAGCTAAGGAATGACAAGCACTGCTGACAACAGTAAGGAAAAGGTTCTCCCCTAAAGTCTTCAGAGGGAGCATGACCCATGTTTCAGTCATCCAGTGCTGCAGGAACAGAAATATGACAGCAGCAGTCCCAGGAGCAGAGCACGCCTACCACTGGAGAGGACCCTGGGTCCCTGTGCCTCAGAAGCTCCCAGTCCAGAAGAAGACTGACAATAAGACCTTCCTCCAGAGAGAAAGAAAGACTTCCCCTGGAGCTGATGCCCTGAATTTGGACTTGTAGCCTACTTGACCATGACAAAATTAAATTTTTCCTTTAAAAGCCATCCACTTGGTAGTATTTCTGTTACTTACAAGCACCAGATGACTAAAACAGCCCCGCCTGACCTCAGACTTCTAGCTGCTGGAACTGTGAGAGAAAAAACTTCTGTTATTTTATGCCACCGTTTTGGTACAGCAGCCTTAGGAAATAAATACAAATATAATTTGAGGCACTGTACCTAGACCTCTGTCCTTAGTCCTCTCAGGCTGTTTGATAACCAATGCCTTTTAAATCAGTTTCTGCTACTCGCACCTAAGACACTGATAAAGCATCTTGGTCTACTTAGAGTTGTTTTGCATCATTCTGGTACCACACAGTCTCATTAATTATAACCTTCCTTAAAGCATACATGGAATCCTACGTAGAGGGGATTATAGCCTAGAAAAATACATGTCAATGTTTTGTACTTTACACATCTTCACTAATTATAAAAGAGTGGAAAACAGACATGGCACACATAAAAGAGAATGAGCGTTGGGATCAGAAAGGCCAAAATTTAGATTACTGTTCGTCACTGAGTTGCAGAGGAATCATGGACAAGTTACTTACCTCTTGGAGCTACAATTTACCCAGTGGAAAAAATGAGAACAATAGCACTCACTCTGTAGGACTCTTTTCAGGATGAGGGACAAAACACGTAAAACATACATCTCAGCACCTGGCATACAAGGATAATTAACTTCATGCATGCACTTATCCTAGAAAAAGTGCTACAGAACTCACTGCTGAATGTCACTACGGCCACCTTTGAAGCACACTCCTTGGGAAGCTAGGCACTGACGCCAGCATCTAGTCCACCCTTCAGGGCAATTAGTCGGATCCAACTCGAGGGCACTTGGCTTGTCTGGAATAGCCAGCAGAGCTGGCCTGAATGTCATCAAAATGTCTTCTTTTCAGTATTTTCTTCACCTTTGGGTAAAGAAAAAAGTCTCTGGGGGCAGATCTGGTGAGCAGCGAGGGCATTCCTATACAGCTTCTGTTTACTGGCTAAAAACTCCCTCACAGACAAACATACGATTAAGTTTGCAAACTTGCCACCATGCCACTGTGCACAATGGCCATTCCAGAAACAGTTTCAAAATTGCTCTGAAGGGTGGACTAGGCGCTGACCTGGGTGCATAGCTTCCCAAAGGGAGTACTTCATAGGTGACCATAGTGACATTCGACAATGAGGTATGCAGTACTTAGAATAATTAAGTTTATGGACTTAACTGCCAAGTCTTGTATGCTAAATGATCAATACACTTTGTTTTCATTATCTGCCCATCCTTCAATGCCAAATCCAAAACTAGTTTCCTCCAAGAATTCTCTTTTCCAAACAAGGGAAAGTAAGGCAAAATTCACACCTAGATCCAACAAAACCAAATGCCCTGACCAGTGAAACAATGACATCCTTTTTCATGTTTCATACACTAGTTAGCATACTGTCTTCCTATATTTCTAGAAATGCTGTCCATATACTCATGAAGGCATAAATTAGTTGTCAAGCTTAGTTTCACTAAGCCACTGCCCTAATAAAATGAATGAATAAGACCACAATGAAAGTTACCCAGTTACCCAAGAATAGATCCAAGCTTCTTCTGACATCTTTATCAATGCTAAAGTCAAGTGTACCTGTGTGCACATGCTCCCTAGTTAGTGGTAAAGGAGGAATTAGTATGGCATTCTTCTGGTCACTGGTTCACAGTTTTACCAACAAATCATGCGGGAAAGGAAAACAGTTATGGACTCTGAATGCTTCCAAGCTCAGCATCTGGTCCAGTATCACAATGTTCTAGACACCATCCCGCCTCACCTGCCGTCCTCCACTTCTCTGCTGAGACCTACCAAGCAAAAAGTTAATTTTCTAAAGTATGCTCATCCAAAAAGAAGGAAATATGACTTTGCCTGAATTAGTCTTGCAAGGTCCTCATAATTTATCATGCAGTTGCCTTAAAAGCACAGATTTCATGTTGCTATTGACCACTGATTCCCCTCATCTGTCCATTCCAATGACTGTCCACAAGTTAAAACTGTGTAGTGGTTTCTCTAAAGTCTTAATAACGCTTGGAAACAATAAAGCACTAGCAACACCCCTGCTGCACCTTTGTAAACTTCAAAAGTCTCAGTATCAACATAGAGATTTAAACATTTAAAAAAAGTTAAAAGTGGTGGAAGAAAATAGAGGTACTTTTTATTTGATTTTATAATCTTGGCCTGAGGAAGACCTTTATAAACATCATACAAAAAGCGTTAATTACATAAATATGTAAGGATTTTATCAGCCCCAAACTGTACTAGTCAAAAGACAAAAAGAAGAAATATTTGCAGCCAACAAATAAAGAGCTATTGTTCTGTTCTTCATCTATAATGTATAGTTACAAACCTTTTTTTTTTTTAAGGCACAAAATCCAGTTAATGGACAAACTACCTGAGGCTCATGGCTTGGTCCTTGCAGAGAGCTACTGCAGGGGCAAACAGAAGCCAGCAAAGATTTAAGCGGCCATGTGGGGCTGGAATGACAAAAAAGGAGATCTAGGGGGCTTCAGCAGTATGACCATTTTCCCTTACATGATTTTTGCTGAATTCTGAAGCTTCTGCGGAGATTAAAGTGTCTTGTTTCATAATGGTAATAAAATATATACAGTATAAAATTTGCCCTTTTAGGTGCACAATTCAGTGGTAGGCAAACATTCCCCACTATCTATCAGCAGAGCTTTTATTGCCCCCAACAGATACTCTTTGTCCATCAGTCAGTCACTGGTCACCTCTATGTACTTGCTTACTCTAGACACCTTATCTAAGTAGACAATTGGATACTACTTGTCCTTTTGTAAAGTGTTTCTGTGCATTTTTAATATCCCCTGATGTGGCCTTAGCCATCTGAGCCACTTACTTGGGCTATCCTTCAAATTACCTCCCCAAGTACTAGCTATTTTTTTGGTCCCCGAGTTTGTCAGCACTTTAGCTATAAAGCGGCACAGATTCTGAGTGGACAGCTCCTATTTGTATTTCTCCCTCAAGCCCTGTTACTTCTAGTATAGGATTTTGCACAGACCCCAGTTTCTCAGGAAGGCATAGAACATAACCACCTTTATTTTTACAGCCAGGAACAAAGGTGATGTCTGAGCCTACTTCCTCAGAGAGAAGGAGGAGGTTAGGCAATAGACTAGAAGTTAACAGAAAGAGACAAAAGTAAAACGTGCGAGACAAAAGAGAGAGCTGACATATGGACAAAACATTTGCCCATTCACAAGTATGAACTACTTTTCCGGGATATTAATGCAATGACAGGGATAAATGCTCACACAATGCTAGTTCAATGTTTGAACAAGAAAGCAGGAATCTTCTTCCAGTCAACAATAATGTGTGCTACAAGAAACAAAACTGCCATGATACACAAGAGGGAGCTGCTTAATTTCAGGGCACTGTCAGTATGCTCTGCCTTGGAATTAGCCACTCAGCTTTAGAAGCAAAAAATTATGGTTAGATGTTAAAGGTGTCCATCTATTTCCACGCTCACCACAGCCCCTTGTTAAAATTACCTAGGTAATTTCATTTTTCAAATGTTTAAAATCCAAACAATTTTAGAATCACTGCAATTACTGTAATCTAGCGATACATAAAATTACAAACACAACTTCGCATTTATCTAGCACTGCTTTTTAAGCATTCAAAAAATATTGCTTAGATGTATATCCAGTAAAGTCAGTGTCTTTTTAGTGGTCTGTAATGATATCTTCTCAAATACATGTTCTTTCCCATTGGTAGAGAGAGCTCTACCAATGGGGAAATCTATCAGTGGGGAGCTTGGGAAAATGTTTCCAAAAAAAAAAAAAGGTGGGAAGCTGTGTAGGGCTGTGAACTTTGTGGAACAACTGGAAAGATGTCTGTTTGGAAATCATCAGCAGGATTGAGGGAAAAAAAAAAAAAAACAGAAAAAAATAATACAAACCAAACTAATTTACACATACCTCATATCTGCAAGGCATTATGCCTGGTGCTGTGAGGATACTAAAAACTAAAACAAAGCAACTGTCATTTGGTTGATTCCAACTCACACAATCCTATAGGACAGAACAGAACTCCCCTATGGAGTTTCCAATGAGCGCCTGATGGATTCAACCCGCCCACCTCTTGATTAGCAGCCATAGCGCTTAACCACTGCGTCACCAGGGTTTCCTTCAGTTCCTCAGAATACTGAAAGCAGAGGCCAAAAGTGGGCAGATGTAACTGAGACCAGAAGACAGATATACCAATATGTGTGTGTATTCAACTATCTCGTGGCATAGTGGTTAAGTGCTGTGTCTGCTAACCAAAAGGCTGGCAGTTCAAATCCACCAGGCACTCCTTGGAAACTCAATGGTGTGGTTCTACTCTGTCCTATAGGGTCACTATGAGTCAGAATCAACTCGACAGCCGTGGGTTTGGCTTGGTTTTGGTAGTAACTAAAGTGCTGCTGAACATGGGCTTTTGCTCTCTTGGAGTACTAGAGGCAATTTCTGCTCTAAAGTCTTTAAAAGTGACAAGGACAGGTGCCACACTAGCTCAAGGGGGCCTCACCCATTGAATCAGGAGGAGGTCTATCTAACACAACACACTGGTGAGGATGGAATATTGGAAACACTCTGAAGACGAGCCAAGGTAGTGACTCTTGCAGGGAGAGAACTGAAAAGAAACTGTAGTTTATGGCAGCCTAGCTGACAGCAAAGGAAGCTCCGCATCAGGAGGGAAGAGAGACAGCCACTGCCGTGGCTGACTAATTATCACTTCAAGTAAATCACTTCCACTCTCCATTCATCCAGTTCTCCATATAGAAAAGTGGACAAATAGTATTTTAAAAGATCAAGATTATAACTACAGTCTATTAAAGCACTTTGTGTCTTTGGAAGCAAAGCAACATTAAACCAATGAATCACTGTGACTCACTATCAGGTTTGGATAAGAGCTACAAGGGAACACTTCCAAACATTAAACTGCACCAAACCCAAATCACTGAAAGCTTCTGTACAAAAACATTTACAAAAGCTACATAAATGATCCTCACTGCTCACAGGACCAACTCCAGCATCACATTACCTTTACTCATCATTCCATAATCAACACACTACTTCTCTGCCCATGCCATATTTGGGGTCAAGCAAAACATACAGTAAAAATTGGCTTTCCTGACCAGATTATCACACCATCATGGATTAATGGCAGCAAAGAGAAGCTAAAAAGAGAGAGGCATCTTATTCAGTATAGCAATAACAAATTTGGAGGGTTGGCAGGCAGTGAGTAACACTTTGTTAAAAGCAAAAATTATATTTGAAATATAAAGCACTAGAGCAAGAAGGTTACAGTAAGAAGAGAATAAACAGAATAAGTCATCAGATGAGACAAATAAAGCTAAACATGTTAATAACACAAAGCTCTGGGAATAAAAGCACTATATTATTTAAACATTAAAAAAGTCATTATAGCTCAACATCATAAACCATTGACTAGACTCTACTTCTTAGCAACCCTACAGGTCACAGCAGAACTGCCCTATAAGGTGTCCAAGGAGAGGCTGTACATTCAAACTGCCCACCTTTTAATTAACAGCTGACCTTTCACACAGTGCGCTACCAGGGCTCCGCGAACCACTACCACAAAAATCAAAACCATTGCCATCAAGTGCATTCTGACTCAGAGTAACCACACTGGACAGAGTAGAACTACCTCAAAGGTCTCCAAGGAGCAGCTGGTGGATCCGAAATGACAATCTTTGGGTAAGCAGTTAAGCACTTGGCTACTGTGCCACCAGAGTTCCATTAACCATTGTGGTGGTGGTGGCGGCGGCTGTTGTTGCTGGGTGCTGTCAAGTCAGTTCCAACTCGTAGAGAACCTAAGTACAACAGAACGAAACAATGCTTGGTCCTGAACTACACCCACAATCACTGTTTAAACCCACTGTTGCAGCCACTGTGTCCAGCCATCTTGCTGAGCATCTTCCTCCTCACTGACCCTCTACTTGGCCAAGCATGGTGTCCTTCTCCAGGGATCAAGAGGCAGTCATTCCTTCCAACAGAACAAAGGGATGCTGCATGGTTTGAAGTCAGGAAAGGTGGGTGTCACGATTATATCCTTTCATCATACCTATTCAATCTGTCTGCTGAGCAAATAATTCGAGGAACTCAGCTATATGAAAAAGATTAAGGTATCAGGACTGGAGGAAGACTCATTAACAACCTGTGTTATGCAAATGACACAACTCTGCTGAAAGTAAAGAGGACTTGAAATACTTACTGATGAAGGTCAAAGACCTCAGCCTTCAGTACCGATTAAACGTCAGTGTCAAGAAAAAAAATCCTCCCAACTGGACTGGTATGTGATATCACAATAAATGGAAGAAAGATTGAGATTGTTGAGAATTTCATGTTGCCTGAATCCACAATCAAAACCCATGGAAGCAGCAGTCAAGAAATCAAAAGACGCATTGCACTGGACAAACCTGTGGCTAAAGACCTCTTTAAAGTGTTAAAAAGCAAAGATGTCACCTTGAACACTGAGGTGCACCTGACCCAATCCATGGTACTTTCAATTGCATCATATGCATGTGAAAGCTGGACAATGAATAAGGAAGACAGAAGAACTGGTACCTTGGAATTGTGGCGGACTCCCAAAAGAATGAAGTAATCTGTTGTGGAAGCAGCACAACCAGAGTGCTCCTTGCAAGCCAGCATGGTAAGACTACGTCTTATACACTTTAGACATGTTGGAAGGAGGGAACCAGTCCCCCCAGAAGTAGACTGCTGGGTCCTTCTTCCTTATCTGTCTTAGTCCGAAAGTTCAGCTGAAACCATGGGTGGCCCTGCTGGTATGTAGATACCAGTGGCATAGCTTCTAGTATCACAGCAACACTTACGTCCGCAGTGACAAATGGACAGACAAGTGGGAGCCATTAACTATTAGATGGATGCAAATTAAAACCATAATGAGGTACCATTAGAATGGGAATCATTTTAAAAAAACAAAACAACAGGTGCTGACAAGGCTGGGGAGAAACCGGAGCCATCATCCATTGCAGACAGAAATGTAAAATGGAACAGTCTCTCTGGGAAACAGTCTGGCATTTCCTCAAAAGGTTGACCGTAGAACTGCCAAATAACCCACCAATTCCAGCTCTAGGTACATACCCAGAAAAAGTGGCAGCAAGCAGGTAAATCGACACCTGCACACCAATGTTTGTCATGACACTTTCATAATAGCCAAAACGTAGAATCAGCCTAAATGCCCATCAATAGATGAATGGATAAACAAAATACAGTATTTTGAGAAAGTGCAATATTTCTCAGCAATAAAGAGGAATGAAGGCCTAATGCATACCACAACAAGGATAAAGCTTGACAACATGCTGAGTGAAATAAATCAGTCAAAAATGACAAATATTGTAGATGTTACTTACATGAAATAAGAAACTACAGATTACTAGTGGCTACCGGGGATGGAGGGAGAAAGGAGTTCTTATTTACAGGCAGTGACTTTACGTTAAACTGGTGGAACGCTTTGAAAAAAGACAGCAATAATCCAGCACAATATGAAGAATGCAATCAATATCACTGAATTATATATACATGCAGAAATTGTTGAATTGGTGTGTATTTTGTTGTGTCTGTTTTTACTACTTTTTTTCTTAAGGAAAGAGTACATTAACTGCTTCTATAGCTATGCATGAGTCGGCTCCAACTCGACAGCACTTGGCTGGCTGTAGCTATGCAGAGACAAACCGCCTGGCCAGAGTTGACCAAGAGAATAAAAAGGAGGACACAACGAGAAGAGGACAAGAATCTGTTGGCCCAACACCCTTCCACTGTAATGCTTCCAGCTAGAACCACTACAGTCATTTCACCACAACCATCAAGGGCCCTAGATGCTGTCCCACACCAGCTGAGAAAAGCCACCCAAAAAGGCAGGTAACCCACACTGACTAAAGAAAATTCCTTTGTGTGGCAAAGCATTCTCCTCTCTTCAAGGATCCAACTGACCCTGAGGCTAGGATTCTGCCACAGAGGGCTGGCTTGATTTTCACAGAGCTGAACAGCAGACAAAGGCCAGAAAGATACTCTGCAAACTTGCAACAAAGACCTGTAGAACTCTGACAATCAACTGTCCATAGACAGCAACCTCCCTGGGCCTAATCTTTCTCTCCGGTCCCTTCCTCCCAGAAAGCCATTGTGGACTTGCAGTTTTGGGTCAGATATGTAAAACGTTTAGAACTGTAACTATATACTTCAGTTAATAATGATGTGTCAATACTGGTTCTTCTTCAATTGTATCAAATGTGCCAAAGGAATGGGACACAGTATGTAGGTAGTGTATACTTTCTGCGTCATTTCTCTGTGAATCTAATACTGCTCCAAAAAATAACCCTCTCCAAAAAAAAGCTAAATTCACTGCCAATGGTTAATTCTGACTTATAACAACTCTACTAAGACAAAACAGAATTGCTCTACAGGATTTCCAAGGCAATCAATCTTTACAGAAGCAACTGCCACATCTTTCTCCCAAGGAGCAGCTGGTGGGCTCGAACTGCCAACTTTTCGGTTTAGCAGCCAAGCACTTAACCACTGGACAACCAGGGTTCCTCTCTAAAAAAATTAAGTCTACCTTAAGAAAACCATTGTGTATTCCTCTAACTAGGAATTTAAAAGGATGAAAGTTGAATGTTATAAATTACACAGAATATTGAAGTAGCAATTAAGAATCGTCTTACTTCCGGGCCCAGATGGCTTCACGGCAGAATTCTACCAAGCATTTAGAGAAGAGTTATCCCCAATATTACTGAGACTATTTCACAGTATAGACAGGGATGGAGTACTCCCAAACTCATTCTATGAAGCCAGCATAACCCTGATACCTAAGCCAGGGAAAGATCCAACAAAGACAGAGAACTACAGACCGATATCACTCATGAACCTAGATGCAAAAATCTTCAACAAAATTCTTGCCAACAGAATACAACAACATATCAAGAAAATAATCCATCATGACCAAGTGGGATTCATACCAGGGATGCAAGGCTGGTTCAACATCAGGAAAACAACTAATGTGATAAACCACATAAATAACACAAAAGACAAGGATCACCTGATTTTGTCCATTGATGCAGAAAAGGCATTTGATAAAGTCCAACACCCATTCATGCTAAAAACTCTTAACAAAATAGGCATAGACGGCAAATTCCTCAACACAATAAGGGCCATTTATACAAAGCCAATTACCCACATCATCCTGAATGGAGAGAGACTGACAGACTTTCCCTTGAGATCAGGAACTAGACAAGGATGCCCACTGTCACCTCTCCTATTCAACATTGCGCTAGAAGTTCTAGCCAGAGCAATTAGACAAGACGAACAAACAAAGGGCATCTGCATCGGCAAAGAGGAAGTTAAAATCTCCCTGTTCGTAGATGATATGATTGTATATGCAGAGAACCCCAAGGAATCTATAAGTAAGCTACTCAAACTGATAGAAGAGTTCAGCAAAGTCTCAGGATACAAGATAAACATAAGCAAATCAGTAAGATTCCTTTATACCAACAACGAGACTGTCAAGGAGGAAATTATCAAATCAATACCATTTACGATAGCCCCTAAGAAGATAAAGTACCTAGGAATTAATCTAACAAGAGAAACAACAGACCTTTACAAAGAGAACTACAAGCCCTTACTACAAGAAACTAAAAGAGACTTAGACAAATGGAAAAACCTACCCTGCTCATGGATAGGAAGACTTAACATTGTGAAAATGTCTATTTTACCCAAAGCAATTTATTTATATAATGCAATCCCAATACAAGTTCCAGCATCATTTTTTAATGAGATGGAGAAACAAATCACCAATTTTGTTTGGAAAGGGAAGAAGCCCCGGATAAGTAAGGTACTACTAAAGAAGAAGAACACACTGGGAGGCCTCTCATTACTCGACCTTAGAACATACTACACTGCCACAGTGGCCAAAACAGCCTGGTACTGGTACAAGAACAGACAGATCGATCAATGGAACAGAATTGAGACCCCAGAAATGACACCATCTATGAACAGTTGATATTCGACAAAGGCCCTAAGACATTAAACTGGGGTAAAAACAGTATCTTCAACAAATGATGCTGGCAAAATTGGTTATCCATCTGCCATAAACTGAATCAAGATCCATATCTTACACCTTATACAAAAACCAACTCCAACTGGATAAAAGACCTAAATATCAAACCTAAAACGATAAAGCTCATCCAAGAAAAGGTAGGAACAACAATGGAAGTTTTAATACACAATGAGGACAGACTCCAAAATCTGTCAAAGAAACCTCAACCAACAGAAGAGAAAGTAGATAAATGGGAACTATTCAGAATCAAACACTTTTGCTCATCCAAAGACTTTATTAATAGAATTAAAAGAACACCCACAGAGTGGGGAAAAATATTTGGCAACTCTATGTCAGACCAAAGCCTGATCTCTATAATCTATAAGATACTACAAAATATCACTAAGAAGAAGATAAACCATCCAATTAAGCAATGGGCAAAGGAGATGGACAGACACTTCACTAAAGAGGAGATCCAGGCAGCCAAAAAACATATGCGGACATGTTCACAATCTTTAGTTATTACAGAAATTCAAATCAAAACAACAATGAGATACCATCTTACCCCAACAAGGTTGGCCATGATCCAGAAAACACAAAACAACAAATGCTGGAGAGGCTGTGGAGAAAGTGGAACCCTCCTACACTGTTGGTGGGGTTGCAAAATGGTCCAGCCTCTTTCGAAGGCAATCTGGTGCTTCCTTAAAAAAATGGATACCGATATACCATTTGACCCAGTAATTCCACTACTTGGAATATATCCTACAGATTCAAGGCCTTTCACACCAACAGACACATGCACCAGAATGTTTACCGCAGCACAGTCCACAATAGCAAAAAGATGGAATCAACCCAGATGCTCAACCGTAGAAGAATGGATAGGTAAACTATGGTACATATACTCAATGGAGCACCACGCAATGATAAAGAATAACGATGATTCCAGGAAACATCTCCTAACCTGGTTTCAACTGGAAGACATTATGTTGAGTGAAAGTAGTCAGCGACAAAGGGACAAATACTGTATGAGACCTCTACGATAAGATCTTAAAAACAGACTTGTGTATAGAAGAAAAGACTCTTTGACAGCTGCAAGGGAGGGGAGGGAGGGGGTGGAGGGGGGAGGGTTTAGTTTAGATAGTTACTAGAAATCCAGTTGTGAGAAAGCGGTGATAGCACACATTAGAAACAAGAACAACATTAAGTGGACTTCAGCATAACTTGAGTACTCCTTCCATCTTAACTCAATACTGCAATGACAGAGTAGCTCGGGCAGGGGGCGGGGGACCATGCTCTTAGGCGAGTTCCAGGCCAATTGGCACAACTAGCGTTTTGCTAAGAGAGCTCTCTGCACCCCACATTGGTGAGTGGCATCTGGGGTCTTAAAAGCTGCCAAGCTGCCATCCAAGGACACAGCAAATGGCCCCAACTCAGCAGGAACGGATGCTCACCAAGGACCAAAATGACATGTGGTAAAGACAACCGAGAAGACAGAGACCCACAAGAGTGGGTGCCTACATCGACTTGGGACCGGAGGAACCAGATGGTGCCCAGCCACCACCAGTGATAGGCACAATGGGGTTCACAGAGAGGAGTCTCACTGGCAACACAAGAATAAAAAGGGGTGCATCATGAGATCTCCACTAAAAGACCTCAATTGATCGTCCAGCGGTTTTGGGGTTCCTCTGAGAGCATGGCCCCCGGCCCTGATGCTGCCCTTTCCCATAAATCGTAACAAAGGTCCACTCTTTGGACAGGAATGGATTGGACTTGGCAAGGCAGAGTGACCATATATTGGAAGCACTTTGTGGTTCTATACATCTATAGGATATCATCTTGCTGACCTCTGGCTGGAGGAAGGGGAGTGGACGGAGAGGAGGGGAAAGGAGACTGTTGGGAGGATGAGACATGTATGGAGCAGAGAGGAATAGTGTGCAGTCACCGGACAGGGAGAGCAGTGGAAGCTGCATATAGGTGGGCATGTAAATTTATACGTGAATGTACATCTTCACTCAGTTATGTTAAATAAAAATAAATAAAATAAAAAAAAGAATCATCTTAGCAAATTTACTGTTACAAGTAGCTGATAGTTTTCAACTTATAAAGTCTCTTTGCTTCTCAGTTATATATGTATAGAAAGATTTTACAGCTCAATGTACACAGGAACCTTTGTACAAAAGGTAAGAAAAGAGATGAAACACAAGTCGGTTCACTATTTAATGCTAACTCTTCCAATAACTGGATTTCACGAGGGTGAGGGACAGAAACCACACTTCAAAGATTTGTATCATCTATGTATTCCCATCGCTCTGTACAAATTAACTGCTGATCTTTGGAAGAAGTAATAAAAACCAAAGACAACTGGATTTAAAACTAAGCTCCACCACCCATTAGCACTGTTACGTCAGATAATGAATTAATCTGTCTTATCTTATTCACTAGGGTCCCTGAATGATGCAAGAAGCTAACATGCTTGTTGTAAAACAAAAGTGCGGAGGTTCAAGTCCACCCAGGGGCACCCCCCTAAAAAAGCCCAACAAAATTACTTTCAGAAAACCAGCCACCGAAAGCTCTCAAGAGTCCAGTTTTACTCTGACATACATGAGGTAGCAATGAGTTGCACCTGATTCCACAGCAACTGGATGTTTTGTTTTAACCTTCTCATCAATAAAGTCAGATTTAATCGATCTGCTTCACAGAGATACCATTAAATGTAGGTGAAATAGTACCTGTATTCCCTTTAGAAGGGACACAATAAGTGTTAGTATTTCCTACCAGTGTTCCTGGTTGATTATTTGCAAAGATAATAAAAAACCAGCCACAGTTGGAAGTTATCCTACATTGTAACTACTTACCTTAAATGGTAATTACTTTTAAAATTAAGAACTACTGCTATCAGTGACAGCACACAGCAGAAGGTAGATCAACTTAACTGAACTTCACCATAAACTGAAAGCACTTCTAATCTGAACCCAATATTGCAAGGAGAGAGTAGCAGGGACAGGGTCTGGGTACCATGCTCTCAGGGGGACACTGAGGTCAACTAGCATAATTAGTCTATCGCTAAGAGAGTCTTCCGCACCCCATATTGGTGAGTGCTGTCTGGGGTCTTAAAAGCTAGCAAGCTATCCGAAGTACACCAAGTGGTCCCAACTCAGCCAGAACAAATCATCACCAAGAACGCCAAAGACATGCGGAAAAGAGAGCCCAGCAGACAGAAGGGCCCATGTGAACGGGGGACTGAATCAACACGTGACCAGAAGAACCAGATGGCACCTGGCCACCACCAAAGACAGCTGTGATGGGGCACACAATGTTGAATCCCTGTGGCAACATGAGAAAAAGAGGGGTACAGATCAAGAATTCTACTAAAAGACCACAACTGATGGTCTGACAACCCAGGGGACCCCCTGGAAGCACGGCCCCCAGGCCTGCTGCTGCTGCTGCCAACTCTTCAGACAAAAATGGACTAGACTGGGGGACACAATGTGACCATGTGGTGGGTGTACTTTATGGTTCCATGCATTTATAGGAGGCTGTCCTACTGGTCTCTTTCTAGATGGGAGAGAAGAGGATGGAGAGGAGGAGGCAAGAGCTTGTTAAGAGGATACAATAAGCTGAGAGGAGTGTATTGTCACAGGACAAGTACAGCAGAAGAGCTGCAGATAGGCAGGCATGCAAAACTGACTTGGTTTGTACAGTTTCACTTAATCACAAAGAAAAAGAATTACTGCTATCAAGTAATAATTATTAAAATTGTTTATGAATTTTTAAGAAATAGAGAAATGTTCAACTTACAAAAGAAGTGTGAAATAACCTCAATCACACAAAACATCAACAGAAAAAATTATTTAAACATTTAAATAAAATTCTTCAAAAATTAATATCTATAACATGAAAGGCAATTCTGGGTGAAGGGTGAAAGCACAATATACAACATTATTGAGTAAATATTTCCACCAACAGGGACTGGGACATCAGACACTCAGGAGGTTTACATTCCCACATGGCACAAGAAAAAAAATGGGTCCCTATGGCACAGCAACTAAAGTCTAAATTTGGCTACAGTGTTCTAAATATCCTTTAGGAAAAACCAATCCAATACTTGCTTACAGGCTGGCTATATTGTTTGGAGGTTCTCAGGTAAAAGACATAATAGAGAAAAGGGTGCACAGGAACACCATAATGGAAAGCAACTTTAATGTAAGCACAGTGGCCATGCCTACTTTTAAACAAAAGCTGAAACTAAATGTTAGACTTTTAAACTGATTTTAAAAGGGGCAGCTATACACATAGAAATCTAAGGCAATATTAATTCTCAAGTGCCATCAACACTAAACGTGTTCCATTACTGAAGTGGGCAACACAGACAACCAAGGTCTCACTCATTTGGTATTGTAGGGTACATTACAGAATACTAGGGGCTTGGAAGAGATTTCTATTTCTAACTATGTTTTGCTTAATCTAGTACTAAAATTATTTGAAGTATTTTCTAAGCCACATGGTAGGGCTGACTAGTGACATGCAGAGTTCCAAGTGTAGCAAATCAGGGATGATATCTAACAGTGGTATATTTCAAAGGCACCAACTACCTTAATGCATTTACATTTATACATTTCCTGTAAAACTGAAAATCAGCCAACTGTGCCACAATAAAATGATCCAGAGCATAATTAGCGTATCGAGTCCACCACCCAGATGTCAGTTTGTTGTAACGTGATGCCTTGCACATCACTACAAGTCTGGAAGGTATGTCACAGGTATTTCAAATACCAGCAGGGTCACCCATGGCGGACAATTTTCAACAGAGCTCCCAGACTAAGACAATTTAGAAAGAAAGGCCCTGCAATCTGCCTATAAAAATTACCAATGAAAACCCTATGGATCACAACACAATATCATCGGATATAATGCTGAAAGACAAGCCCTCTCAACTACAAGGCGCTCAGAATACAAAGTGGCTACAATAACGGGCCGGAGCCCACACAGGTTCACTAGGAAAAGTCTGCCATTTAAAAAGTACTGATACCAATTCTAGATCATCTCTTTCAGAATACAGAGGACAGAACTCTTCCTAACTTATTTTGTGAGGCCAGCATTATCTTTTTTATAACATTTTATTGTGCTTTAAATGACAGTTTACAGTCCAAAACAATTTGTCACACAAAAACTTACACATTGCTCTGTAACCCTAACTGCTCTCCCGACCCTGTGAAGAGCACGCTCCTCCTTTCCACCCTCTTATTGCCCGTGATCACCCACCCATTTCCTGTCCCCCTCCAGCCTCTAATCTTGCCTTTGGACAACAACTGCTCAGTTCCCCATGTATACACTTAAGCCAAGCAGCACCTTCTTCGCCAGTATCATTTTTTGTCTTATAGCCTAGTACAATCTTTTTCTGGAGAGTTGGCTTTGGGACTAGCATATAGACACAAAATCTTTTATCAAGCTATTAATAGAATTTGGCAATCTGTTAATATAACTATACAACCATGAACAAACAGGGATTTTTCTAGTAATGAAAGGCTTGTTCAATATTCAATGTTTGGAAATATAAAATGAACCAAATTTTGAAAGCTTAATACAAAAAAGATAAAATATCTCAATAACTGATTACACTTTAAAATGATAATGTTTTAACTATACTCACTAACATTAATTTCACTTGCTTTTATCTATTTTAAAGGGGCTACTAAAAAAATTACACATGCAACTTCAATTGTTTTTCTATTCAACAGTGTTACTTTAGATCACAAAATAGTTAAAAGTAGAGTCAATTCAAACCTACACAGTGACTTACAGTGACCCTATAAGAAGAAAACTGCTCCACAGAGTTTCGAAGGAGCACTGGTAGATTCAAACTGCTACCTTTTGGTTTCCACAGTCATGACAGTGGTTACTAACTGGGGGAAGAGATGGGTTTGTATTGGGACAGGCCTAAGGGGAAGGCCTGGGGTGGCAACTGAAGTTTTATTTCTTGACCGGGGTGGTAATTATAAGGCTATTTGCCTTCATTAACCTACAAATTTGTTTTGTGCAGTTTTCTACACCTGTGTTTTGTTTTCACAATAAAATTTTACAAAATAAAAATTGTTAGTTTACACTTTCTTATACAAAAGTAGATTCTTAAACATACCTAAGAGAGCAAATGAATTATTGGCAGACCTGGAAAAGATTAATCAACTTTTAAAAACCATAAAATTTAGTTCCTCCTACATATTTTTAAAACCAAATTCATGATATAAATCTAAAAACTCTTTCCTAAATCTTGCTTTATTATATACTTTAGACAACACAAATTGCATGCACACTGTTATAATTTGTGTCAAAGGAAAACAGAACATTTTATAAGATTCAATGAATCATGTTATGCTTTCCCAGTCTATGAAATTATAGCATCTTTTTTGTAATTAAACTTTTCTTCTAAATTACATGGTTGTGAATGAGTATACAGAATTTCCACAATATGAAGAAAATTAATATATTCATTTTAATGGAGGTTACTGCTGCTGGCTGGCTTCTCATCACCAAACAAATGAAGTAGCCCATGCCTTTGCTTTTGTTTTTAAGAAAATGGGCCATATTAGTATCTTGCTGGTATAAATTTTCTTATCAACAGAGGTAAATCAATCCCATACTCTAAATTTTAATAATGTCTTAAAACATTAAGCAATAGTAATATGATATATCACAGATAAAGTAATGCTAACCTTAGAAAGACAAAATTGGTATCACTCAAACAATAGCCCTTCAGCTTTGGTGTATATCAGAATTATCTCAGGAACATGATAAAAATAGAACTGCCCAGAGCCCAGGTCCTCCCCAAAGCAATGAAATGGGAATCTACAGGGGTAGAGTCCGAACACCTATACATTTTTTTTCCTCAGATCTCTGTGGAATGTCAATTTCCCCTAGACAGAAAACAAAAACAACATGGACTACATGAACTCTGAGCCCTATTTAGAAAATAACTCAGAAATCTATGGCTCATGATAAGACCACGAAAGGAAAAGAAGAACAAGTAAAACGCATTTTCTATGTGTGGGATGCTGCAAGACTCAAAATACATACAGATCCTTCAATTTTATTTTATTGAGTATATTTCAGGTATTTAGTTTCATCCCTAAAACACTACAAAGTACAGATAAGAATTTTAATCAAACTTTACGGACTTCGGGGCCCTTGTGGTGCCACGATTAAGCACTCTACCACTCACCAGAAGATCAGTAATTTGAACCCATCAGCCACTCCATGCAAGAAAGACATGGCAGTCTGTTTTCATGAAGATTTACAGCCTTGGAAACCCTATGGGGCAGCTCTACTCTTTCCTATAGACTCACTCTATGAGTCAGCATCAACTCAATGGCAATGGTTTTTATTTTTTAAGGGGCTTCCCATTTAAGAGAATTGGAGAAAAGATGAATGTGGTACGTAGTACACTACTACAGAATACCTTTAAACTTGTATACCTATTCTGATTACAGTCTCTTCTCTCTACAGCATTTTCACTACCGTGGTCTTAATACACCCGCCCTTTTAACAAATGACCACGTAAGTCAACTCTCAGAAGCATCCCTGATTACATTCCGCCACACTGGACCCAGATCTGTGGTATCTGCTTCTTCATGCAACACAGCCCTAGAAACAACCATTCTTGACATACTTTATGGTATTCATTTTTAGAGCAGTCTCATTCTTAAATTTGGCTTTTATCTTTCCCCTACTCATTTTAAAAAGACATATATTCATTCCTTTTCTGATTACAAACATAATGAGGTTCAAAGCAAAATATCTGAAAAACACAAAGAAAAGAAGGCACTGGCTCTTGAATTTTTACTATTTAATCACTGACAAGTGGTTAAGTGCTCAGTCACTAACTGAAAGACTGGCCACTCAAACCCACCAGCCTCTCTGTGGGAGAAAGATCTGGCAACCTGCTTCTGGAAAGATTGAAAAACCCCTGCTGTCAATTCTGACTGCAGCAACTCTACCATGTCCACCAAGCTCCCGCACAGTGTCTGGTGGATCCTAAAGATTACAGCCTACAAAATCTGTGGCATGCTCGCTGAGTCAGAACTTGACTGGGCAGCAATGGGTTTGGATTTTTTTTCCTTCCTGCTTTTATCAGTCCTACTATTTACCTTCATTCCTCACCCTGTCCTGTTAATCAATATTTTACATCCACTCCTTCGAAAGCCACTCAGTGCTTGCTTTTCCTGCCTTTAAACTTGTACCTCTTAAATCAAACTCCAAGGAAGTGACAAACTTTCAAATTAGGAAGACTGTTTGAAAATCTTGTCTTCCTAATTTTAAAACCTCATCATCCCCTTGCTTTATGCCTTTGAAGGCACGTTATGTAAAAAATAAAGTCTAAGATCCCTAGGACATCATAGCAGGCACTGTTACCTGATTCCTGTCTATTTGTTCAGTCTAACTTCCACCAACAACAACCTTGCACTTTTGATATTCCAGCAGCCCTCCCACACCCTCTAGGTATATTGGGCTATGTCTCCCCATCACACCTGGACTCCTGCTGTTTCCTCTCTTTTGAATAACTGGGTCCTGTTCTGCTTTATCAGCAACCTTGGTGGTACAGTGGTGAAGAGTCACAGCTGCTAAACAAAAGGTCAGCAGTTCAAATCTGAGTGTCCAAAAGGGCTCCTTGGAAACCCTATGGAGCTTTCTACTCTGTCCTATAAGGTCACTGTCAGAATTGACTTGCTGGCAACAGGTTTTTCTTTTCTTTTTTTTTTTTTTTTTTAATTCTGCCTGACCTAGCTAACACCTACTCATTTTGAAATGAACTACCACTGCACTCCTGAAAGAGCTCCTGATGCTCACACCAGGCTCTGAGCAACGTGACAGCCTGCAACCTAGCACATGCTATCTGAATTAGTCATTCATTCGTATGCATCTCTTACCAATGGATGGGGGACCGAGGCCAAGAGCCACATCTGACTCATCTTTGGATCCCTAGCACAACAGTAAGTATACGGAAGATGGTAATAATGTTTAATGATGAATTCCTACTCATTCTCAGTTTTAAACTGTTGAATTCATGGAATTCATGGTTGTTCTCAGCAAATTTTATATGCCCTTCTATAAACCACTTGTGACCACAAATTTTCCCATTGGTTTGTAGTTGAAGAAAAATAGAGTCCCCTACATTAAGGTTGTAATTCTCTTTAAGTGGTTGAGACATGGTTTTTACTTTACTTCTGCCACTTAATGTGTTTCTCCTTTTTGTTTTTGTATGAGCAAATTCTTAGGACATTCACTTCACTGTACAAAGTTTAATAAGCTTTTACCGGAAATAAATGAGTGGATGAAGGTTGAATTTACATCTGATTTACAGGTATCCAAATTAGTATTACATTAAATAAGCAAATAAACCTGTTGCCACTGAATTAATTACAAATCATGGTGACCCTATGTATAATAGAAAGCAAATGATTCACTGGGTTGCTTGGTTATAACTTTTATGGTAGCAGATCACCAGACCTTTCTTCTGTGATGCCACCTGGCAAGTTCAAACCACCAACCTTTAGACTGGCAGTCAAGTGCAAACCATTTATACCACCCAGGGACCTAGTATTATATCTAATCTTATATATTGGAAACCCTCAGTTTAAAATTGAGAATGAGTAGGAATTAGTCATTAAACATTATTACCATCTTCCATATATTTACTGTTGCACTGGGGATCCAAAGATGAGTCAGATATGGCTTTTGTCCTCAGTCGCCTGTCCACTGGTAAAAGATGCATACTCATGAATGAGTAATTAGTTAAATGCTACAGCTGCTAACCAAAAGGTCAGCAATTTCAATCCACCAGATGCTCCCTGGAAACCCTATAGCCAGCCAATTCTGTCCTATAGGGTCACTAAGAGTCAGAATTGACTTGATGCCAATGGATTTGTTTTCTTTTTTTAATTTTATGTAAACCTAATACTAGATTTACTTACCTAGAAACATATATTTATAGTGCACATAGGGACACAATATCAATTCAAAATAACTTTTATGCTTTCTGAGTATCCTAAATAAGAACACATATTTTATGGACGCAAATTTTATGATACTATAATTAGAAAGCAGCACTTGGCTTGGCTTAAAAGATTAAGCCAAACTACATTAAAAAAAAGAAAAGGAAGCATAAGCTTAGTAATTATCATGCTTTTGTTCTGTTTCAATGAAACAAACTTATTAGATAGAAACAAAATTAGTAATGTAAGGTTGAGTCAAACACTGTTTCACAATTGAAGGAATGAGTACTTAGGAATGTTTTCTACCCCAAAACACGTATTTAATTCTCATAATTTTAATGATAATTATATATAACTTTACAATAATAGTCAAGCAGACATTAATGAAAGGTAATCACAGTTACTTCACCTAGGCATATTAACTGAGTTATTCTTTGATTTCTAAATTGTGAGACATGCAATTCTGAGAGCCTGCAGTGCTACAAACGTAAGGGAGATCTGGGCAAACCTTTTCTGCGAAGGGCCAGACAGTGCATGTTTTAGGCTTTGTGGGTTACGTTGTCTCTTTGCAACTACTTAACTTGCCATTACAGGGCAAAAGCAGTCACAGGCAACAAGCAAGTAAATGGGTATTTTTATTAAAAAAATAATTTTATATTCCAATAAAATCTTATTTACCAAAACAGACAGTCTGGGCTCTCACTTGCCCACCTGGACGTACAGCACCTCCACCCCCACTAGCCACTGACTGAGGATCTAAAGCACACGGGGCACTCAAGGTACCAGGGCAAGGCCTGGCCCGGCCTCACAGCAGCCACAGAAAGCTGCACAACACCAAACAGTGCATACTGAGTATTAACAAGCGGAACTAAAAGTAGGATTCAGAGAGCTAGACAAGGGCTAAGACAATGAGTCTTTCAAGTAAGGAAAACAGTGTGTACAAAGTTGAGGAGTCAGGCACACGCGTGATGTGCTTGAGGAACAATGGGGTAACAAGCAAGAGAAACAGAGTGTTAGAGAGGTTGTAAGAGTCTTATTTACAAAGTATAGGTTTCACACTGAAAGCATCTAAGAGGGTATCATACACAAAATTCTGTTTTACTATCTTGCACTGGAAAATGTATATGGAGCATTTTGGAGTAGAGAAGGTAGGTGGGCGACTGGGCATGCCAGTGACTAGGTGGGCAGTTAGATGAATCACACTGAGTTCATAAAAGGACAAATCACAGTGTACATTGTTAATAAATTCACACTAAAGAAACTAGTTATAAAGCAAGATCAAATAGAAGGGATGAAAGGGTCAAATCAAGGACATGAAGGTGAAGGAGTGTCAGCCTTAGACAGAATGAGACCTTCAGCTATTTCGGAGAATGAAGGTAACGGCTAAGCAGAAATGCTGAGGAGCTATAATTATGAAAATAGGACAAAATTTTCAAAGACATGCAGGACACATAAGGGAGCTCCAGTTAGATGATCAGGATGGTTAAGGTCATTTTCAAAATCCTTCAGACCTGCAGGTGCTCATTAGGTACTCAATAAAGAGTAAATAAAAAGACAGCAGTCAGCTTGGCGTAACTCTGAAGAGCAGTGCTGTTCAGTAAAACTTTGCAATGATGGTAAGCTACTAGAGTTGCACTGTCCAAAATCTGGCTGGCAGAATTTGGTCAATTTCTAGAGGGTCCTTCAATAACCAAAAAGGTAGTCACATGTCTACTTACATCAAATCATACCTCAGCTTATGCTTACCATGTCACTTTAAGATGTTTCATAATGGTTGTCCTGCACTGCACTATTGAGTACATTCATAAAATTTTCCAAAGCATGCTGAAGCATTAAAATTACACAGGCATAAATATTCAGAACACTCTCCTTCTTCTTCGCTTGTAGACTATTTCAGTATCATTCATCCATAATTACCAGCATTATTTGAAGGCAAAAAAAAAAGCTAAACCCACTACTGTTGAGTAGATTCTGACTCATAATGACCCCACAGAGCAGAACTATCTTGCAGAATTTCCAAGGAGTACCTGGCAGGTTTGAACTGCTGACTTTTTGGTTAGAGCCATAGCAGTTAACCACTACATCACCAGGATTTTCATGATTTCAAGGAGGAGGCAATAAATTACTGAAACCTGTGCAAACCCCTCCAGACAGAAATCCAAGAGAAGATGCTCAGCATTTCTCAAGAAGCTAAAAGAACTGAAGGAAAAATTCAAGCCTCGAGTTAACAATATTCAAAGATTCTATGAAGAAAATATTAAATGATGCAGGAAGCATCCCAAGAAGATAGATGAAACACACAGAGTCCCTGCTCCAAAAAGAACCTACTGACCTTCAGCTACTTCAGAAGGCAGCATATACATATCATCAATAACTGAACGTACTGAAAGGAGTCCAAACTGCACTGAAGGCATTGACGAAAAACAAGGTTCCAGGAATTGATGAGATACCGAAACGCTTTAACAAATGGATGCAGCGCTGGAAGGACTCACCTGTCTATGTCAAGAAATTTGGAAGCTGGTAACAGGGAACCACGGTCAAGAAAGAGAAAGTAGTGACACGCCACGGGGTTGGCAACCAATGTCATAAACCAGTATGTGTCTTAATTTTTAATGAGAAACTGGCCTGTTTTGTAAACCTTCATTTAAAGTACAGTTTTTAAAGAGAAAAAAAAAAGGAATGTGAAGACAACTACCTGGCCATACGACTGGAAGAGAAACATACTTGCAGTCACTCCAAAGAAAGGAGTTCCAGCAGAATGTGGAATTTCTGAAACAATATCTTTAGTATCACACACAAGTAAAATTTTGCTGAAGATCATTCAAAAGTGTTTACAACAGCACAGCAAGGAATTGCAAGAAATTCACGTCAGATTCAGAAAATGATGTATATGTAGTAAGGGACATCGCTGCTGATGTCAGACGGACCGTGGCTGAAAGAAGAAGACCAGAAAGAGGTTTACTTGCGTCTTACTGACGACGCAAAGTCATTCAACTTGGTGGGTCATGGCAAACTATGGATAATACTATGAGGAAGGAGAATTCCAGAACACTCAGTTATGCTCAGGAGGAACCTATACTTAGACTAAGAGGCAGTTGTTTTGAAGAGAACAAGGGGATACTGTACGGTTTCATGTCAGGAAAAGGCGTGTGTTGGGGTTGTATCCTTTCACCATAGTGATGTGTATTGAGTGAATAATCTGAGAAGTTAGACACTATGGAGAAGAACGAGGCATCAGGGTTGGAAGAAGACACATTAACAACCTGAGTTACACAGATAACACAATCTTCCTTGCTGCTAGTGAGGAGGAATTGAAGCAGTTACTGATGATGATCAAACACCACAGCTTTCAGTATGGATTATACCTCAACATAAAGACAACAAATCCTCACAAGTGAACTAATAAATAACATCATGACAAACAAAGACTGAAGCTGTCAAAGATTTCACCTTGCTTGGATCCACGATCAACACCCATGAAAGGAGAGCTCAAAAAATCAGGTAATGTGTGTGTACTTCAGCAGCACATAAACTAAAATGGAACCATACAGAAATTAGCCTCATTCTTCATAATTTATTATACATTTTTAAAAAACTACAGATGCTTGCAGTGTAAATTACTTAACTGGCCATGGCTAAACATATTTATAAAACTCTTTGCCTTGTCTATAAGCACTCCAATGACACAAATTTTTTTAATATTTCATTACTAATATGAAAATTAAAATAAAAAATCATTTTTCATTAAATTATATTCTAACTTTGACATATCTTCTGACTCATTACGAATTCACACAAGCTCTTGGGCCTTTCTCGTTGTGACTCTCTAAAACAATTACCAAAAGCAATTACTATTCTGTCTCATCTTAAGGACACCATTGTTGCCAAGTCCCAGAAGGATAAATGATTATGCTGTCACTCACTGGAGAAATTAGTCCCACATCTCCCTTCTGGTATCTTCCTTTCTTATGACACTCAATAGGCTTAAAGTGAAACCAGTAACTAAAGAATGAAGTCCTGGATGCCGATATAAGATGCTATTGCTTGAAGAATGAGTGAAAAATAAATGTTCCACTGCCATTAACGTCCCACAATCTCCACTCTGTGCAGTGGCAGCACTGTGATAAATCTGTTATCAGCATCTCAAGTGATTTTAAGGCCGAAGTGCAGATTAATGGCAGCTAACTGCAAGAGATACTTAAAAGTAATCCCTGTGCATAAGCAAGGGTGAGGGCTGAGTAATATTACGTAGCAAGACAGCAATGAGTGGGGCACAAAATTCAAGACATTATTCCCAAGCAAGGCACCAGTGCAGTTTGTTCACATGCTGAGACTCTCTTTAGTGAGAAGTATTCCAAATCATCACTAGGATTCAACCCTTAGCCTACATGAGATGGAAAGCTTTAAATAATATTTTATATACACTCAAAGACCAAAATCCTGTACTTCCTTTTGGTGTTTTGCTCTAATATTATCACTAATATTCTTTCACTGAACTGAATGAACATGTGATGATTTTTGAAATGGCGAATATTTTGTTACATGTATTTACCACAACAAAAAGAAGAAAGCATTCCTATGTCTCATCAAACTCTCTCCCTACCATTTAACCTATCTTCTCTGAGTTATTCCTTTTGGTAAAGATATTGGACAATATTCTTCTTGCAGCTGCTCTTCTAAGATACCATCAGTTTAAAAACAGCTTTTCTGACAGAGGGGGGGAAACAAGTACCACATTACCTATATACACCTGTAAGATACATACAAAGACATTAAAATGTAAAAAAATCCTTCTTGAAAACTAGAAAATACAGTACAGTTAAACAGTTCCTCAATAATCTGCCCTCTCCCAGGCTAAACATTCTCAATTTTTGTGTTTTCTCAGGAACTTTATCATTTCTTTTCATTTTAGCCACTCTTCCACAAATCTTCTTTTTCACAACTTTCCAGGACTATAAAAAAACAAGTGGCCCTACTCGATAGATTAGACAGATTACTTCCCAACTCTGTACGCCCAATTAGAAACGGAGAGGAAGCACAGTGCAGATGAAGGACATGGACTGTGGAGGCTGGATTTTAATCTCAGTTCGTCTCTTACCGGCTGTAGTAGGTTACTTAAAATCTCTGGGTCTCAGGTTTCTCCCCTTTACAACAAAAATAACTCACAGGGTGGTTGTACGAATGAAATGATTTAATGGGTGAAGTGCCTGTAACAGCACCTGGAACGTGGGAAGTGCTGACTAAATGTTTGCCATCACTATCAACAATGCCACAAGTACCAGCAGTCACATCAGTGAACTCTCTAGTGCAGCAGAGGCTCTAAAAGGCGCTGCTCCTAACCCTACTCTGATATGGCAGTCACATCTTTCACTACTAGGGATAAAGACTGAGCAGAGGTAATTTACCACAATGAAATGTACACCGTAGGCATCCTCACTGACACAGTCCCCTTCCAAAGCTATGAAGGACCCAGCAATGTATCCACAGAAATGTATGCTTCTGCTGAACTTGCAAATGGAAGGTATTTTAACAAATCTTTTAAAACTGCTTTTTCTTTAAACTCCATTGTCATACTTTTCCTCATGTAGAGTGGCTTCGGTGGAGCCCTAGGCCTTTGGGAATCTGAATAAGGGGGATTTGAGTTGGAGATATGTTCAGTTTGGGGTTAATGGAATACATTTCTGTGGTCTGCAGCTGTCTACACAGGTACAACTTCCAAGAAGGCTCCCACTGCCCAGTGCACCAAGGCCCCCCACACCACAACACGGATACATGGGCCTAGGGGCCACCATGTGTCCTGTCATGGCTGGTGGTGAAATACGTGGGTTAGGAAGAAGAAACAAGGTCTGAAATGTACAGAGGCAGAAGCAATCTGTGAAAAAGTTCTTCCAACTATCAAATGTGTAAAAATTGCAAGCTCAAAATTCAGTTGTCTGAATGCCTAACCAAAATGGAAGTTCTCTCAGACCGACAAATGCAGCAACATGCTATTATTAAAGAATATCGCAGCTTGTACATAAAAGAAATTTAAGAGGTTCTAAACTTTACAACAGCAACCAGGCCAACAAACTGAAAGTGGGACCACAGAGCTGACTGAGAGGGCAGTTGAAAGGGTGACGCTGCAAAAATCAGAGGCAGATAACACTGCCGCCAGGAGACCTAGGGCTGAAAACCGTAACACGAAGACTGGTAAACAGCACGGGCAGCTAAAGCCGAGTGGTGGGAAACAGTAATACAAGGTGCTCTCCAAGAAGTAACTGAATGGGGACAGAGGAGGAAACGGGCTGGATCAAGGGGTTAGCAGGGATGTGAGGACTGGCCCACACTGACACCTCCACAGACCTCAAACTAGAAAGTGAAGGGACTGGTGCTAACAGTCACAGAGAAACCACAGGTACAGTAAAAGGATACAACCCTGACTCACAGCTTTCCTGACTTCAAACCACGCAGTATTACCTGTTCAAATGACTGTCGTTTGATCGACACACAAGTTCCTCACGAGCACAACTAAGTGTTCTGGTATTTCCATTCTTTGCAATGTTATACATAATTTGTTATGATCCACACAGTCAAATACATGTGCATCATCAGAAAAACAGCAAACATATTCTGATATTTGTTTAAACAATGATCCATCTGACACCAGCAATGTTATCCCTGGTTCAACATCTTCCGAATCTGGCCTGAATTTCTGACAATTCTCTGTCAGAACACTGCTGCAGCCACTTTGGAATGATCATCAGCAAAATTTTACTTGCTTGTGATATTAATGATATTGTTTAATAATTTCTGCATCTGACTGAATCACCTTTCTTGGGAACAGGCATAAATATGGATCTCTTCCAGTCAGTTGCCAGTAGCTGCCTTCAAACTTCCTTAGTGTAGATGAGCGAGCACTTTCGGTACTGCCATCCACTTCGTGAAACATCTCAGTTGGTATTTTGTCATTTCCTGGAGCCTTGTTTTTTTGCCAGTTACTTCAGTGCAGCTTGGACTTCTTCCTTCAGTAATCATCAGTTCCTGATTACACACTGTCTCCTGAAATGGTTGAATGCTGACCAATTCTTCTTGGTATAACGACTCTATTTACTCCTTTCATTTTCTTCTGAGGCTTTCTGCATTATTGCAACTCAGCTTGAGAAATGCTGAGCGTGTTCTTCCCTTTTGATTTTCTATCTCCAGCTCTTTGCTCACGTTGTTATAATACTTTGTCTTCTCCAGGTACCCTTAGAAATCTTCTGTTCAGCTCTTGTACTTCATAAGTTCTTCCTTTTGCTTTAGCTACTCGATCTTCAAGAACAAGTATCAGTCTCTTCTAAGATCTATTTTAGTCTTTTCATTCTTTCTTGTCTTTCTAATGACCTCTTGCTTTCTTCGTGTATGATGTACTGAATGTCATTCACAAGTCATCTGGTCTTTGGTAGTTAGTGTTCAATGCGTCAAATCTTTTCTTGAGATGGTCTCTAAATTCAGGTGTGATATACTCTAGGTTGTACTTTGATTCTCATCACTTCTTTTAATTGTCTTCACTTTCAACATGAATTTACACATGAGCAACTCACAGTCTGTTCTGCAATTGGCTTCTAGCCTTGTTCTGACTGATGATACTGAGCTTTTCCATGGTCTCTTTTCACAAATGTGGTTGATTTAATTCTTGTGTAATCCATCTGGCAAGATCCATGTATACAGTCACCATTTATATTGGTGAAAAAAGTTATCTGCAATGAAGAAGTCACTGGTCTTGTAAAATTCTATCATGTGATCTCCAGCATCATTTCTATCAGCAAGGCTGTATTTTCCATCTACTGATCCTTCTTTTTTGTATCCAGCCTTCACATTCCAATCACCAGTAGTTATCAATGAATCTCAACTGCTTATTCACTCAATTTCAGACTGCAGAAGTTGATATCTTCAATTTCTTCATCTTTGACATTAATGGTTGGTACTTAAATTTGAAGAATAATCCTACTGACCAGTCTCATTTGTAGGCATATGAACATTATCCTATAACTGACAGCATTGTACTTCACGATAGATCTTGAAATGTTCTTTTTTGACAATGAACGGAACACCATTCCTATTCAAGTTGCCTTTCTCAGCACTGTACACCATATGACCATCTGACTCAAAATGGCCAATACCAGTCCATGTCAGCTCACTAATGCCTATCATAATGTTTACACATTTCATTTTTGATGACTTAGAATCTTCCTAGATTCATACTTTATACTTTCCACACTGGATGTCTGCAGCTGTTTCTTCTCATTTTGAGTTATCATGCGACATCAACAAAGGTCCTCGAAGCTTGACTCCACCCATGTCTTTAAGGTCAATTCTTCTTTGAGGGGACAGCTCTTCTCCAGTCGTCTTCTGAGTACTTTCCATCCTCTGCTACTCATAAGGTTTTTCCTGGTTAACTTTCTTCAAAAGTAGACTGCTGGGTCCTTCTTCACGGTCTGTCTTAGTCTGAAAGCACAGCTGATACCTGTCCACTAAGGGATACTACCTAAAAGGAGCTCTGGTGGTGCACTGGTTACAGCAATCTACTGCTAACCAAAAGATCAGGATTTCAAAATCACCAGTGGCTCCATGGGAAAAAGACGTGGCAGTCTACTTTCATAAAGATTACATCCTTAGAAACTGTATTGGGCAGTAGGTCTACTCCGTCCTACACGGCTGTAATGAGTTAGAATGGAAACTGACTCAACATCTGTGGGTTTAGCTCGGGTTAATACCTAAAATCTTCCTAATCTCTGGCCAGGTGCTGTCCATTTAATAATAATGGCCTCAAGAAAGTGTCTTTTAACTAAGACAGACTGGCATGTGGAACAGAATTGTGTCTTACCGAGCCCCACAGTGATTACATTCAAAGCATCCTGCTGACTGAACATTTGTTTTTTATGGGGGGCTTTAAGAAACATGGAATTAGAGAACAAGGCATCTACCTAGAGTAACTAATTATGCTCCAGATATAAAGTTTGTATGTTTTTATCACCTTCGCATGAATCTTTCTTATTCTTTGACAAAATCAGCTTCCCATACACATGTGATTCCTTCCCAAATCTTTATACCGACTGTGAGTTGCTGAAGCACAGGAGTGTAAGAAGTCTAAATTCACACTTCCAACCTCCTGACTTCACATTATGAATGGTGATTTCAAGTAAGTCAGCCAAACTGCACAGATGTAGTCAGACTTTCAACCAACAGAACTGGAGCCAACCTGTGGATCAAGGGAAATAAAAAGAAATACTTCATACAGCCAGTGCTGGTGCCAGTCTGGTGAGCCACCTAGACAGCAGCATAGTGTTCAAGGCTGCTAAATTTACAAACGCATCAAGGAGTCATTAAATTCTTCAACTGTTGAAAAAGGAAAATCATGAAACTAAAGAAAGAACTCTATACCACCATTACAAAATTAGAATCTGTTTCAGCAAGCAACTTAAATCTGCACACAAAATGAGAAGAGGGAAGAAAGCCATTACTGTGACTAATTACTCTTTACTACCCTTTTCAATGATAGATCAAAACATCCTCTAACAAATGTCAATTTAATTTTACTGCTGAAGATTAGCAGCAGGTGATAAATGGGAAACATAGTGTCCCTAAGTACACAGTGAAGCAGATCAGTTTAATCTTCACATATCTAAGAAAGGAAATTAATTCAGAACAAACAGGAGCATAAGGCACTAAACTACTGGGGAACAAAATAAAAAGTATATAACAAGCTGGTAAAATAAAAGCATGCTCTGCTACAAGTGCTGCCAAAAAGGGAAAAAATATACATATATTCAATCCTTTTGTCATCAGTGCTGCAAATCAGTCTTTTGCCTGGGATGTACCAATGGGGCCCTGTAAAGGCAACAGCATCTTAATTAACAGATTAGGAAACTGTCCTAAAGCCTGGGTAAGTCCCTGAAGCAGCTGATAAAACTGACAACTACCTTCTAATCACTTTACAAATCATCCTCCTCCATCTCTGTCAGACCCTCTGGTCTTTGATTTCCTAATCTTCTAGGAATGTCCCAAAGTTGGAAAGATTATAATACGAGAATAAAGACTTGATTCCAGATAACACCTTGACATCCAGCAACCCAAGACAAGGAAGTACAGCATTATACTAATACTACTTTGAGTCTACCTGGGGCAAAGAACCACTTCAACAGTGCTTAACAGCAGTTTATCAACTAAATACTAATTTCAACTCCAGTTCAAAGGATGTAAAAATCAGGTCCTAGACAAAAAGAAATATTCTATAAAAGAATGTGAGCATGAAGAAAACATTCACAAGTTGTAGTCCATACTTTTTTTCTCAGAGACCTTGCACAAAGTATTTTCTCTTTCAGATGAAGTCCTGATACATGCTACAGTAAGGAACACAGCTGGAAGACATCATGCTGAGTAAGTAAGTTAATGACAAAAGAACACACACTATATGACCTCCCTTGTAACAGAAGACAAGAGGAGGCAAATGTAAAGAGATTAAAGGTTATTGGTGGTTACTGGCAGCAGAAGGTAGAGGGACTGAGGTTACACTCATAGGAGTGCCCGACTGTCAGTTCACAGGGATGGAAAAACCACCACTGCACAGGACAGAGTCACAGAGGTGATTGATGTAATTGCTGTCAATAAGTCGTTCACCTTTAATAAGCTGAATTGGCAAATGTTGTATCATACATGTATTTACATCAAAGACAAAAAATAATTGTTTGATGTTATTTACATATAATCAAACCCCTCATGGGATTTACTTCCTTGGTTTGAAGGTTTAGGGTCATTGTTTCGCGAGACATCCCAATTAACTGGCCTAATACCATGTTTAGCATTTCTGCTCTACCTCCTGGTTCATCGCCTAGTGCCTGGCATCTAAAAAGCTTACAAGAAGATATCCAAGGTGCAACAATTGGTCTCTGTTTACCAGAAGCAACCGAGAAAGGATCAGGAATAGAAAAAGCAAACGTGGAATGTGGAGCTGAATGCCTCCACGAACAACTTCCCCTTTGCCATGTGACCAGAAAAACTGACTGGTGCCTGGCTACCATTACTGAACATTTTGATCAAAGATGCCATACAAGAATTCCTACCAAAATGAGGCAATATGGAACAGAATTGTAAATTCTCATCAACTCCAGGTTTTCTGGAGCCATAGACACTGGATGAACTCCTGAAACAACTAGCCAAAGATCATCTTTCAACCTTAAACAAAAAATACTCCTTAAAACCAAACAAAATTGAGCTATAGACTCCTTGAGCACTGTGCTCTTTTAAGATCTATGTGGTATCAAACTGACATCAGTAGCTCAAAAGATTAGACAGAATCTCAGAAGGCGGTGAGTTTATGTTAATGAAGCAGGAACGAATCAGAAAGGGGGCATGAGAGTGGCTTCATGACCTCAAGAATGTAATCAATGTCTCCGAATTATATATGCAGAAACTGCTGAATTCGTGTATGTTTTGCTGTGCATATTCTCAACAAAGTAAATCTTTTTAAAAAAAAAAAAATCAAGGAAGTTTTTGTGCTAGAGGAAGGAAAATAGCATTCCTAAACAATAAACTTAAAAATGCAAACCTGCCAAGATACTTGGGAGATCTCTTTTCTAAAGAAATTTCATCAATAAAGCAGACCAAATACCATAATAAAACACAAAAATCTGTTAAATGTATACAGCCAACATATTTTTTATGGCTACGCATAACTTTAAACACATTACCTCACAGTGTCAGAAAAGGTAAGAAAGATATAACCACCCAGACATTACTGGCAAAAATCAAAAAATCAGAAAATAACAAATGCTGGAGAGGTTTTAGGAAGACTGCAACAGTTACACACTGCTGGTGGGAATGTAAAATATACACCATTTGGAAAACAATATGGTGCTTCCTTAAAAAGTTAGAAATAGAAATACCCTAAAATCCAGTTACCCACTCTTAGGAACACACCCTAGAGAAATAAGAGCTGTCATACAAACAGACATATGCACATCCAAGTTGACTGCATCACTATTCTCAATAGGAAAAAGATACAAACTATGTAAGTGTCCATCAAGAAATGGATGAATAAACAAATTACGATACATACACACAATGAAATACTATATACAGCGACATCAGACAACGTGGATAAACCTTGAGTGCATTTTTGCTAAGTGAAAATAGATTAATCATGAAAGGAAAAAAACTTTACTAGACCCAACCTGTGAACCAAACCACTGCCATCGAGTCAATTCCAACTCATAGTAACTCTATGAAAACTCAGGAAAAGTTTATACACAGAATGAAACAATCTTTGGTGTTTATGAGGGCACTAAATAGACAAGAGATAAGGGGCAACTCTGGTGAAGGGTAAGACAATACATGATACTAGAGAAGTCAGCACCGCTTGACCAAAAACAACGTCATGAAGGCTCCACAGACAGATCTATATTCTCCGAGGGACCGAGCAACTGGGCTGAGAGCTAGGGAGCACGGACTCGGGCAACATCCAGCTGAACTGGCCCAATAACATAGTTCATAATGTTGTACATCCTATTTAGGTGAACAGTGTCTGCAACTCGAAAAGCTTGTGAGTGGCCATCCACTGGTCTGCAGCAAGGAAGAATGAGGAAAACTAAACACGCAAAGGACAGATCAGTCCAAAGGACTAATGGGTCACAACTAGCACAGCGTGTAGCAGACTGAGTCCAGCACAGCTAGGTGTCATCCAGCTATCACCACGGACTCCTCTGAGAAGACTCACAACAGAGGGTCCCCGACAGAGCTGGAAAAAAATGGGGAGCGAATTCTAACTCACAGAAAGAGGCCAGACTTACTGGTCTAACAAAAACTGGAGAAATCCTGAGAACACGGCCCCTCGATATCATTTTAACGAAGTACTGGAACCATTCCTGAAGTTCACTCTGCAGCCCAAGATTATAAACCCATACAACAAAGTGACACTGAATAAGCTCAGCAGGCCAGGATCACGAATGGGAAGGTGCGAGGGGACAGGAAAGCAGGTAATGCAGAACCCAAAGTCCAGAAAAGGGGAATGCTGACAAGCCATGATGACCAACGTCCCAAAACAACATGCATATTGTTTAATTAGAAACTAAATTGCTCTGTAAACACTCATCTACTGCACAATGTAAAAAGAGGTAAAAAAGAAAGGGAAATGTCACAGATTTGAACTGTGTCCCCCCAAACATATGTACAGAAACTGGCTGGGTTGTGATTACCAGTATTGTGTAATTGCCCTCCACTTTGTGATCTTCCTATTTTGTATATTAAAGAGGATTAGGTGAGACTGTATATCCCTTCCTAAGGCCATCTCCCTGCTCCACTGTAAAGGGAGTTTCCCTGGAGTGTGGCTTGTATCACCTTTATCCTACAAGAGATAAAAGGAAAGGGAAGCAAGCAGACAGTTGGGAACCTCACACTATCAAGAAAGCAGCACTCGCGGAAGAACATGTCCTTCAGACCAGTGGTTCCTGCACCAAGATGTTACCTGACCAAACATGGATACAACACAAGAACTTTCTTCCAGAGTCAACAAAGAGAGAAAGCCTTTCTGCAGAGCAGAAACCCTGAATTCAGACTTTTAGTCTACTGGACTGTGTAAGACTCAACATCTCTTCTTTCAAAGCCACCTACTTTGTCGTATTCTGTTAGAGCAGTACCAGATGACTAAGGCAGGAAATATAGAGAGACAGAAAAAAAATTAAGCTATGTAACTTCATTCAAGATGTTATTTGAATTTTTTTAAAAGTCACCAAGTCAAATAATAAGTTGTTTCTACTTTCAAACAAGGTTTGGATCATAAGTTTCTAAGACAAAATAACCCAGCTTCAGTTCCACCTATCAATCATATTTAGAATTACAAATCAGTATCAGCAACAAGGTGACCAAGAGGGAACAAATCCATACTGGTAAAAAAGGATTTGAGAATAGGACTTCTCTTTGCTAAATAAATCTTAGTTCTTCACTGCTGAAGCTCAATGTGTGATTTAGCAGAAGTATCTAAAGAAATAAAGATAATGTGATTAAAACAATCTTAAGAGCTATACTAATTTCAAGCAATTCTTACAGGAAACCAGAGAATAGAAAAAAATGTGCAAGGTGAGAAAAAAAATATCACATGAACTGTTACTAATTCCCAGGCTTGTTTTTTGTTTGTTTAGTTTAGTTTTTTATATTGATCTAGCTCAAAACGTCCTTGGGCAACCATTGTGAGCAATGCAAATGTCAGGTAGCTCCCTTTACCAAGACCTTCTGTGAAGCTGACTCTAAAACAGTGTGCTAACATCCTCACTGAAGAGGACACTCAGTGGTAAATGATGGATACTCTCTGCATTGTAAAATCAATGCGCTACAGAAATAACACAAATATAATATATTTACCCATTCTCCTTGTTACATGGTCTGTCAAAAAGAAAGTCATTTTGTGGAAACAACATCCAGCCCTCTAGAATCAGGCAGATGTGGCTCCCAGTTCCAGCTCCACTTCCTTCTGATTGTGTAACCTACACCTCCTCAGTTTCCTCAGCTGTAAAGGGTAACTGAGCACACCAACTTCAAAGGCTTTGGGTAAGAATTAAATGAAAGAAAGTACATACGCTGACAGAACACTGCCTGGTGCATACTAGGTCTCACATATTACTTGCTCTGAAAACAACTGTGTATATCTGATATCCCAGAAAGAGTTCCTGATTTTCAGTTTTTTCACCTATGAAAAGATGGAACTGAAACAGATGATCACTTAAGGTCTTTTTCAATTCAAATGCTATGATTCCATAGTAACAATATGCAGGAACCTGAAATATATTCTGATGACTGTATTTTCTCCTATTTTGGACCACAAATGCATGCACTGGAAATCTTGCAACAGTTTACTAAAGAAATCTCTTTGGTGTAAAGAAATCTGCTCAGAGACGTGGAAAGTCTGAGGCGTGCCAGTCTCTTTTGTAGGAATCTATCACACAAAAATGCTAGTAAAAGCTAATGTCACTGAGCTTACACAAGTGAAGAATGCTGAAACAGCAAGTGTTTTGTTATATACCCATTTATCCAATGCCATCAAGTCCATTCTGACCCACAGCAACCCAACGGGGCAGGATATAACAGCTCCAAAGGGGTTCCAAGGCCATAATCTTCACGGGAGCAGACCGCCACCTTTCTCCCACAGAACAGCTCATGGTACCAACCTTTCAGTTAGTAGTCACGTGTTAAAAACTACTATGCACCAGGGCCTCTTAGACACATATTAAAAACACACACACCAAAAAAAAAAAAATCAGGTGAATTTTTATGTGTACATGCTCAGTTTAAAATAAATTGAAAAATATACGTAGCATGTTCCCAATTGAATATTTTAAGCTGTCTATGTCTATGTGTAAATAGTTTCTTAGTCTATGTCTATAGGCAGACAGCCAGGTTAGGAATAATATGCATGTATCAGTAAAGCGTTTATCTAACAGGAAGTAGAGAATGGGGCAACTATGCTTTCATCATAAAATATAAACAGAAGAAAAGTTTTAAAATAATGAGGTCATGACTAATTTTTAGTTCCTTTAGTGTGTTTTGGATATTTACCAATTTATCTACAATGTATAAGTGTTTAAGACTGCTAAGAAACTTGTCTTTATTATTTTACTTTTTAAAAAGTTATCCTCATGTAGTTACATATCTTCACATATTTAGTCACATATTTAGTTTTGTAATACTACGGGAAAGCAACGTCTCAAAAAGTTAACCCTATAATTTCCTGAAAACAAAAACCATTAAATGTATTGCTGCTAAGATCTAAAAAAAAAAAAACAAGAATTAGGAACAGAAGCAAACTTTCTTAAACTGAAAAGTTATCAGAAACCTAGAACAAACATTACATAATGTATACATAATGGTAGAATGTGAGAAGCATTCCTATTTAAAGTAAAACACAAAAGAAAGATGCTATCTGTCATTATGTCTACTCAGCAAAGCAAAACAAAATGTGGTAAGAAAAGCAACGCACAGAAGCAACAAAACTAGCTTTGTCTACGTACAACGTGGCTGCTACATGAAAATGCAAAGGTATCTACAGACAAACTATGAAGGCATTAATAGGAAAGTTTATTAAGGTTCTGAATCAAATATGTCCCACTGATAATTACAGAATATAATACATTATTTTTTAAAACTGATGAAGCATCAATAAAGCTACAAGCATCTTACAACAAATAAAATATGCCAAAGATTTTTACGATAAAAATTATACCACATTATTCAGGTGTATAAAAAAACTGAATATAAAAATATGCCATCAGCATGGATGGGGAAATTCAGTATCATGAAGAAGTCAGTTCTTCTAAACCACCTACAAATTTTATGGTAAGCCACGAGAAATCCTTACGCTGTATTTCAGTTTGCTTTTTTAGCTTGCCTGCATTATATACATGTCAGTTATTTAACAAATTACCCTTAAAACTCACATGGAAGAATATACAGCCAACAACAGTGATGACTAATTTGGAAGACTAATAAACTGGAAATCTTGCCTTCTCTGAGATTAAAATTTATCATATAACTATAATAAAGACAGTGTGATGCTGATGCAATTAAAGATAAGTAAAGCAGTAACAGAAAGCAAAGATTCCAGAAATAGATCCATGTACCATCTCTACCGTTGCTATGAATCAGAATCAACTCAATGGCACTGGGTTTGGGGGTCATTATAAACCAGTGGGAAAAGGATGGCTAACGTAATCAACAATGCTGAGGCAATTGGTTATCCATATGATAACCAATATTTTAACATCAATATGATAACCATGTTTTTTATTATCCACATGGAAAACAAACATCTCTATTTCACAATGAAAAATACATTCCAAATGAATTAAAGTACTAAGTACGAAAATAAAGAAATTACAAGGAAGGGAAGAAAATTAAACATATTTGTAAGATCATAGGGAAAAGAATTTTTTGAAGCAACAGGCCTGAAACAATAGAGAAAAACTTGTACTCAACAAAAGTCATCAATGTTAAAAACCTGCAAGACAGGGAAAATATTTACAAGCACATAACCAACCAAGAATTTACACCTAGAATATGTGAAAGTGGGGCTAAGATGGCCAAGTAGTCAGATGCTTCCTGTGATCCTTCTAACAAAAAAGAATAAATGAATGCATTACATATGACACTTCAGGAACCCTAAACATCAAGGGGAAAGTTGAGACATAAGGGAGAGTAGGTCCAGAAGTACCTAGGACCAGCCAGACCTGACCCCTCAGGGATTAGCTGCAGCCAGCACAGTGAGGAGAACAGTGGCATTTAGAGGGCATCCTCTTCAGCAGGAGAAATCAAGCACCTGAGAACACACTCACACCTCCAAACCCAGAGAAAATCAGCACTCAGTCATCAAAAGGTAAGTGCCTTCCACCTAACCTACTTGGCCCACGCAGATCTGAAACTTTTTGTCAAGATAAACCTTTCTCCTTTTGCCAGTGCTTCTACCTCCCGTCTCTGCACTGCACCAGGCTCCACAAACTGACCCACTCCTGGGACAGAACTAGGATTCCTTACACACGCCTTGAACCATTCTCTTGGACTTGGAGGGGAGTGATTTAACAAGCACGGGGAAGAGGGGAAAAAGAAAATCTGCCAACTCCCCTGAGCTAGGAACTCAGGGCAGAAACAGCTCTTTTGCCTAGGCTCAGGCATAAGGGGACATGTCGTCCTCACAGACATTCAGGGACAGCTTTTAGTCTCTTGTCTTTCTCACACAACAAGCTTATTAGGACATTCCACAATGAAACAAAATAAGAAGTTAGAACACAATAAGCAAACATAAAATAAATACAACAACTTACTGATGACTTAGAGACAATTTAAAGAGGCAAACTACAATGGCTTAAGACAGTTCCCAAAATGAAGAATAAAGAAATTTTCCAGATAAAGAACTTCCTGGAATTATAAGAGGTACAATACAAAAGATCACCATTTGGAACTCTTTGAGAGATCAGGAAGCAGACAAGGCAGCAGAACACAGCCCAGCTCTACAACAAATGGAACACGCTGCAAGAAAGCAAACAGAGACAGAAAGTAGAAATTCATAAAATTATTAATAAAATTACAGAAATAGACAACACAAAGAAAACCCAAAGGAGCAGAACCAAGGCAATGAAAGGAAAAATTAGTGAGACTGAAGATAAAGTATGTGACACCACCATATTTAAGGAAACATCAGATAAATGAATTTTTAAAAAATCAAGAAACACTAAGAATTATCTGGAACTTTATCAAGAGGAATAATCTATGTATGATTGGAATACCAAAATAGGCTGGAATTACGGAAAATACAGAGAGAATTTTGAAAGATTTGTTGACACAAAACTTCCCTGGTATCATTAATGATGAAAAGACTCTATCCAAGATGCTCACTGAACTCCACACAAGGTAGATCCTAAAAGAAAGACATTAAGGCATATTATAATCAAACTTGCCAGAACTAAGGATGAAACAATTTTAAAAGTGGCTAAGGATACACCAAAAATAATCTACAAAGCAGTATCAATAAGACTAAGCTTCGGCTACTCAGAAGAAACCGTGCTGGCAACAAGGCAACAGGATGACACATACAAAGCCCTGAAGGAAAAAAATCACCAGCCAACAATTATACAATCAGCAAAACTGTCTGTCAAATATGATAGTGAAATTAGGACATTTCTAGAGAAACAGAAATCTAGGAATTTGCAAAAACCAAACCCAAATTACAAGAAACACTAAAGAGACTCCTTCATAGAAGGTCAATAACATTAGACAACAACCCAAGACTAAAACACAGAACAGAACATATAAAGCCATTCTACAACTAAACTACTTGCTGAGCATTATAGCTAATCTCTTAGCAGTATCTTATTAATTGACACGCCATACTGTTCAGATTTTTTAAAGTGAGAACATAATTTTTTAATCATAAAAAATGCTGAAGTTATAATGCAAAATAAACTCTAGATGTCTAATTTCAACCATTACATCTGCTGTCAAAGCAACAGCCTCTGTTAAACCTATTTTTCCTACTGGCTCCATCACTTTTTCAGTGACCAAAGTCTTGAAACCTCATAGGAGTCTTTCTCTCTTCCCTCTTATTTCTGTTCTAAGCATCAGGGAATTTACCATTTGGTTAACAGAATTTAGTCACATTCCAACAATCAATTATAATTTATGAATTGCCACTGTATGAAATGACAATATGTTAGAAGATATGATCATGTTAGTTGACAAATAACGAGTGACACTGATTTCTAAAAGAACAACCAAATGAAACACACTGAAAAGAATGTCTCCTACTCAGGTAAATTCTAAAAGAAAAATTAAAAAAAAAAAACTATCACACCACGAAGTTTTACAAAATGCAGTGGTAAGGATATTACACTAGGAATCAGGAGATTTGGGTTGCAGAGTATTAAGACTGTCATAAAGACGACCTAGATTAAACAAACTATGAAATATTCCTAATCCTCAGCTTTCTCCTCCTTAACACTTCATCCTAAAAAATAAGATAAAATGAAGGTTACAAGTACCTAAAGCTCTAAAATTCTATGCTTTCATAAGCCGTTTCACAGATGAGGAAAACATGCTAGAGTGAACTAGAAATATTAAATTGAACTGAATAATGTAAATCTACACCTCAGTTCCCTTTTAATGGCACTGGAAAACATTAAGGCATTCAGTATCTCTTTTCAAAATCAAGTACATATTTTTACAAATAACATGAGCCTTCTACTTTTTTTTTCCCAATCACATCTTCTCACTCTCAGGTGTTTTCCTAAGCATGCTAATGCTTTTTACAGTAATGTGTGAAAAAAAAAAACAGAAAGAAAGAAGAAAGAACAATTGGCATAGCAGGCACTTATGAAAATATCCTAGCACAGAGGCATGGCTGGCAAGTAAAAGTAGAAGGCACATATTTTCATAAAAATACTGTAATACTAAACATTTCAACAAAACAAATTCTTTATATTTCTTCTTACCAATCAACTTTTCAGTTATTTCCTATGTTTTTAAGCGCAAATACAATGGTAACAGTCACTGACTGGCAGGACAGCTTGTCACACTCACTGTTTCATGTCACTTAAATTAAAATAGGCAAGATTTACTTCTTTCTGAATTGACTTTCTACTGGTGTTTCTCTTCTCTTTTCTTAAAATTCCTCACTACAGGGCCGGGGAAGTCACACATTCACTGCCAGGGGCCACTGAGATAGCAATCTTCACAGCTTTTATAGCCTTTTAGGTACATTAATCAAGGGGAGAGACCGGTGGAGATGCTGAGCTGAAGGTGCCAGATAGCTCAGGCGCCAGAGACGGCAGGGAGCAGACCCCAGCTCTTTCATGTGCACCTACGACCCCCCAGGCCTGCTCCAACCCAAGATCTCTCCAGGAGAGGACCACTTCCCAGCTGCTCTCAGAGGAACGCCTCCTCACTGCTCCCACTTGTTCCTCTGAACCCATCACACCCACACAGCCCCTCATATAAAAACCCCTGCTAAGCTTGCCTAATTCAGACAGCCCTGGAGATTTGGGTATGTCTGGCCCTGTGTTCTTCCCAGCAGAACACGGTTAACAAACTTTTTGATCACTCACCCAAAATACCTGTCTCAGAGATTGGCTTTTAGGGGCAGGTAACGAGAATCTGGAGTTTTGTCTGGTAGCACATACATTAAAGTTTTTGAAGCACCTCTGTGATCCATGGGAATCTTATATCGCAGGCTAACCATGTATTGAACCCCATGTTGATCGTATATACCACCTGTATCCTCCAATAAACCTATGTTCTAACAATCCCTAATCCACTGTTCTAATTTCTCCTAGAGAGTATTAATCCTACAAAATGCTCAAAGAGAAAAGGATTTCACAAATGTTTCAGAAACACTATAAAGCTATAGCCCTATTCTCAAGTAACTGCCAAGGGACAGTGAAATATTAAGAGCACTGAGAATTACATGTAAAAACAGTTGGATTGGTATATGTTTTCAGCAAAAATAAATGAATTTTAAAAATAAGGGCTCAGAACTGAAACCATTCCTGAAGCCAACTCTTCAGACAAAGATCAAACTATAAGACATGAAATGATAATGGCGAACAGAGTGCTTCTTAACTCAAGTTGATACATGAGATTAAATGGGTAGCTCCTGTCCAGAGGTGAGATGAGAAGGCAGAAGGGGACCAGTATTGGTTGAATGGGTACGAGAAATATGGGCCACAGCAGAGTGTGCTGTCACATTGTAGACAGAGCAACTAGCATCACATAACAATGTATATATAAGTTTTTGTATGAGAAACTGGCTTTAATTGTCAAGTTACAGTTTTTTCTAAAAAAAAAAAGGAAAAAAATAAAGTTCTAAGAAACCCTCCAGAAATCTGATTTATGTTTAATCCAGGTAGCCCAACCCAAGTGACTACAAAACTCTTCACATAATTTCTACTAACAGCTTATTAAACTAGTGCTCCAAGAAACCCACTTTGGAAAGCGCTTTCTTAAACACATTTTCACCACTAACTGATGAGATTTAACTCACATGTTGCTAACATGAAACTCTGAATTGGTTTGTTGTTGTCTGTGTTTTGTTTTCTGCCTCTGACATTCTGCATCATTCAATCATCTACTAATTTCCAAACATGAATTTTCTAACACTCAATTGTAGGAAACTGAACTAACAGTGAGGCTTTCCATTTCAAGCAGGCAACTGAAATCTATCAACCAAGCAACATGGTAAAATGCAACACAAGCTACCACCAGCTCTCTGGACCAAGCATGTAAATCAGTGTTCTCTGGTCACAAAGTAACTTATATCCATTCTTGTTTAATTCTTTTAGCCTTAGTTTTGGTAAGTATACAGTTTACATTTAAACAACAAAATTTAAGCAAACCAGAGTGAAAGTGAAAACATAAATCACAAGAAGGGGATAAAAGATGAAAATAGAGAAATATTAACATATACTCCATTAGAGAAAATCTAATTTTTATAAACAGAAGACTGAGGGGGAAGTCCTATGGTTCAGCATTCATAGTAAAATATTACTCCTCACTTTTGACTTAAGATTTACCTAGACTCACATATGAGCAATGTTTATAAAAGTAGAACACTTTATTAGCTACCTACACACTACCCTTTTTTAGCATTTTTTTTTAAATCTTTTATTGTGTTTTTGAGAAAAGTTTACACAGCAAATCAGGTTCCCATTTAAGAACTTGTATATATATTGTTTAGTGAAACACTGTGTCAACATTTTCATTATTTCCATTCTGGTTGTTCCAATTCTATTAATCCAGCTTCCCTAACCTTCCTGACCTTTTCATCTTTGCTTTGGGTAAATGTTAACCATTTGCTCTCATATAGACTTTCTTTTTTTTTTTAAGGAGCATAGTACTCACAGGTGATAATCTTTATTTCATGAGACAATCTGTTACTCAGCTGAAAGGTGACCTCCAGGAGTGGTTTCAACTCAAAATTTAAAGAGCATCTGAGGGTGATAGTCTCACGGGTTCCTCTAGTCTCCAACAGTCCAGTTAAGCTCAGAGTTTAAGAACTTGAATCTTGTTTTAAAATTTTCTCTCACTCTATCCAAGACCATCTGTTGTGGGACTGGTCAGAATGGTCAGTAGTTGTAGCCAGGTACCATCTGGTAGCAGGACAGATGAGGCTGTGGTTGGTGCAGGCATTTAATGTTGTACATTAGCTGCTTCTTTGAATCTTTAGTTTGTTTCTTTTTCTTTCACTCCAGACAGGTAGAGACCAGTATTTGTATGTTACATGGCCACTTGTAAGTTTTTAAGACCTCAGATGCTACTTACCAAACTTACCAAACATAAACTTTATGGACTATGTTGTGTCAACTGACTGAGTTGCCCTTGAGACTATGGCCTTCAGCCTGTGAACCCATTAAACCAACCCTCCAAGGTATCTGTTTATGTCTGGAAAGTATCTGCATTCGCAGTGCTTTGTGCTTCATTATACAGATGAATGTATACACAGTACCTATAAACAAGTATATGCAGTTCTCAAGAGCAACCTTCCTAAATTCTGAAATTTATCATGACACTGTCCTGCTTAACAACTTTCATGGTCACAAACCCTTCAGGATACACCTACACACACACACACACACACACACACACACACACACACACACACACACACACACACACACTCATATCTTTCTATAAACACTGTATCAGCATTCACACTATGAGTTCTTTCCTCCTTCTAGACACGCCACAAGAGAGCAAAGTAAAGGGACCCCCCACCCGAAATCACAATCATCCAAAATACTAGCTCCTAAGAAATTAGAAAACAAAACAGTATTTATCAAGCAATCTTTTTAATCCATTCTCAGAATTCTGTGTCACAAAGTATCACAGCATTTGAAGACTTACTGGCAGGTTTTAATCAAAACCACAAAAAAATACTAACCCTGTTCTTATAAAATAATCTTACAATTACTATCTCCAAACCAAGAGAAACAAACCCATTGCCATCAAGCTGTTTCCAATTTAAAGAGACCCTATATACTGACACAGAATGTTTCCACGGAGCACTTGGTGGATTCAATCTGCCAGCCTTTCAGTTAGCAGCTGCAGCACTCAACCAGTATACCACCACAGTTTGTTACTATGTCCAGTCATGGCTACTATAAAGTACCACACCAAACCCACTGCCATGGAGTGGGGTCCAACTCAGAGTGACCCCTGAGGTCAGAGCAGAACTGCCCTATAGATACTACTAAATAGAAAAGATAAAACTGTATTTGACATACCGTATAAATTCATTGACACTAGCTCCCAAGGCTAAAGTCTATGTTTGCATAAATGTATGATCATCTTTTCTTTACATTAATACCTACTCTTCTTGCTGTCAATTCACATTTATATTCCCCCTTCACACCCACATTCAATGCATCACTCTTAGGAAGTCTGTTGGCAAAACCAGATTTCACTCCTCTACTCAAATGCCTGTAGTTACTAAGTTTTCAAGTGAGGTTACACTTGGTAACAACATGCTGGCTTGGGAAGACGTTCTTTATCTTCACGTATGTGCAAGAAATCTATTCCTAATGAAGAATTTCTCAAACATTCCCAGAGTGCTTCCTTTCTTAGAGGATCTACTACCAAAATAACATTTGAGGTCTTCAAGTTTATCTATAACTTTCATTAAGAATGTATGTTTCAATACTACAACACATTTGTTTTAAAGAAATGTTTTTGATTACTTCATTTGTCCCAAATCTTCAAGTAATATTGATGTCACTGTATTTACCGAGCATACCAGTCACTGAACGAATGAAGCAGCCTAGAAGTCCCCAACTGCTCTGTACCTGGCTCACAGAACAAGGACAGGCCTTGCTCTTACCCTCTACTTCTCTCACATCCCCTGCTCAATTCAAGAAACATTCACAAAGAAGCAACCCCACAGTGGTAACTGAAGGGGGATATAAAGATTAATTATGCCACAATCTCTGCTCTTCAGTAGATCAGAAAAATCCACAGCACCTGGCTCAGGTTCTAAGAACCTATCATGCGTGCAATGAATCCACCAGTTCAGTAGTTCTCCTTGATAACCTGCTAATTGTAGGAGGAAAAGGAGCTTTCTCTGGACCTAGTTTCCATAACAGTAAACACAAAGAACAACTGCTGTATGTGGTACCTTGGGATTGGGAAAAAAAAAATCACTGCCATCGAGTCGGACCCCAACTCATAGCAACCCTAGAGGTCAGAGAAGAACTGCCCCACAGAGTTTCCAAGGAGCACCTGGCAGATTTGAACTGCCAACCTTTCAGTTAGCAGATGTAGCACTTAACCCAACACACCACCAGATTTCTACTTTTAGAAATCACTATAAATCAAAATAACACTCAACTGACCAAGAGTTTGTTTTCTAAAGTCAGAAAACCGTGAAAAACAAACAGACATGCTCTCCCATTAAAGCAGGTATATAGAGAATCCTTAAGGTATATATCAGCCTGACAGAGCAGGGACTGCCTCTCCATAGCAATAGGAGAGAGCAAAAGCTATCCCAACTACCTGACATGCAACTAAGGAAATATAACATCCAGTTGAGATAACTATAAGGAAATTTATCATTACAAATTCCAGTGATTTATCCACCAGACCAGGTAAACTTATTTCTGAGCAACGGCCCTGTAATCACAGGGCAGGGAGCTGTGATTTCCCAACAGTCAGAATTAATGTGTGTTCCTGCAACATCAATTCTGTCATAAATCCAGTTCTTTATCTCTGGCTACAACCACCAGGGACACTCAGTCTATAAAGAATAAGCTTACTTTCCTAAATAATGGTCTTTTCAGCTGGCTATGTTACTGCAGAAACAGCTTTACCTCCAAGGGAAAGGCATAAAATGAGCATTAAGGGAAAAGCTGCCTTTCTCCACTCTCCATGTCCTGTCTTAGACTTTCACCATTTCTGGATTACTGAAAAAACCTGCTACCTGGGCTTCCTTCCTCAAGCCTTGCATGCCTCAAACCCATCCCAGTTTACACTCAGAGTTAATCTTCCTCAATTCTAACATTTATAATGGTACTCCCTGTTCAAAACCTTCTACAGCCACAACACCTTCAGGATAAAATGCAGACTTTCTGGAACAGCACAGGAAGTTCTTTATGACCTACTCCCTGAAGAGTGCTTATTTCTTTTAGCTTTTCATTTTTAAAACATATCAAACTTCCAGAAACGTGGCAAGAAAAGCAAAAAGAAGTGCTACTCTTACTTCTAATTCATCATTTACTAACTGGAAGACATAGCCTTACTGAGAGCAGGAACTGTATATTTTATTCATAGTGTCTGGCATACAGCTGATATTCAATAATGCAAGAAGATAATCTGCAAATGAATGAAGGATGAATTAATGAATGGCTCAACTTGTGTTAATCAAAGTGAACTGAATACAGATGCCATCTCCACTCCCTCCAGAAATCTCATTTAAATACCAATTGAAAAGATTTTTTTTTTTTAAGTCCATAAGGACAAAGAGAGAGGAAATGACTGTGGCCACATTTTGGAAGGTAACTGCCCTGGCATCCCTAGAAATGCCAGCCTCAGCAAGGCCAGCCCTGTAGAAAGGTTTAGGAACAGGAAGCACCAGGTGTCTCTGAATGTGCAGGTACAGGTGGGGTTATAAAGAGAAAGTCTTGTCGAAAAGATTTAGGGCAGTCAACCCTCAGATCCTTAGGCAACGCAACACAGTCAGGTAACCGATCCTCCCTACAATCCATCAGAAAAACTTCTCTAGGGAAATTCATTCAACTGACAGCCAGCAAGTACTTATTCTGCATCAGGCTTAATTTTAGATGCCAAGAAATCTTGGAAAGGTCCTGCCCTAGTGGAGCTTACACTGTAACCGGGAGAAGGAAGGCAACCAATCTGTGACGGATCAGATATGCATCCTAGACGAAGCAACAGCAGCAGGGCAGAAGAGGAGTGGTGGAAGGTTTTGCTCCAAAGCCGACACCTGAAAGAAGTGACAAGTGAACCATGAAGGTGACTCAGGAAAAAGCCTTCCAGACAGCAGATGGGGAAGATGGAGCTGGAGGCAGGCCTGGTGGCTGATCAGCAGGGTAGTTGGTAAGACAGGGAGCAGCACAGGGGCTGTGAGATGTGAGAGTAGACAGCGCAGGTCCTGCAGGCTGTCAGACAGTCACTTTGGGCAATGATTCCCCAGCATGGTGGCACACTGGAATAACTTGGAGAGTTTAAGAAAAAAGTTAATCTTATTTGCACCCCAGAGTTTCCCGTTTTGGTCAGCACGGAGTGTGACTAGTTAGCAGAAGTTTCAAAACCGCTCCAGGTGATTTGAATGTATAGACAAAGTCAGAATCATGGAACTGGGTACACTGGGCTCTGGGACCTCAAGCACCGCTAGAGTGACACCACTAAAATCAGGTGGTGACTAACTAAAATCAGGAAAAGGTGACTAACAAGAACAAGACTCCCAGCCCTTCAACACAGAGAAAGGAGAGACTGATTAACTGCACAGAGGCAGTGGGGAGAGTATTGGGAGGAAATGAGCAGTGATGAGATGAAAACCGATTGGGGAAAAAACAGATGAAAAGCACTGCTAAAAGGGCACAGAGCCCTGAAAGAAGTCAGTGTACTAAGGAAAGTGTAAGTAATTTGCTCTCCCTAAAACAAGGTGATTAGCGGCCCTGGTAGAGCAACGATTACGCACTCAGCTACAAATGAAAGGCTGGAGATCCACCCACTCAGAGGCTCCGTGAAACAAAGATCTGGCAGTCTGTTTGCACAAAGATTACACCCTACATGCACTTCTACTCTGTCACGTGGGTTCACCTTGATTTGGAATGAACTCGAAGACATCCACAAACGAGGTGAACTTCTGAGAGCCTTATGTGACAGTCTTCTCTCCAGCACCAAAATCTTCATAGAGGCCTCTATGTGGGAGGAAGATTAATGTTCTTTATTCTCTGGGGCATCATTTGCTTCAAAATTCTTCATAATATTGATAAAATAATTGCATGACAATTAACACTTCAACCTTGTCAATTTAATACTTGTAACCTATTCTCGAAAGCAAAACTAAACAATGGCTTATTAAATAAGCCTTCATTAATTCCCTCTCTGCTTCCTGTGTGGACCCTGGAGACACAGTACTTAAGAAATACAGGAGCTGCAGCTGCTAACCAAAAGGCCAGCAGTTCAACTCCACCATCTGCTTGTTGGAAACCGTATGGGGCAGTTCTACCCTGTCCTATAGTGTCCCTGAGTCAGAAGAGACTCAACAGCAACGGGCTTGGGTATTTAGGGTTTTACTTTCTGTACACTCTCAAATCTCATTACATTCTAGCTTACATTCTTTCATTTCTTATCAATCTGGTCTCTTTGAAGGCCTTTCCTTTCAACCTCTTGACACTTCGCCCAAATGATTCTATATAATGGGAAACAGCTTCCCTTTCCAGCCTAACTACTAGACACACATCCTCAAAACAGTAGCTCTACTCTATAACCCCAATAACTCTCTAAACTCTGCATATTTTCTAAAGCACTCTTTCTTAATTCACTTGTGTTATACTGAATGTGACAGTGGACCTCTGTCAGGAAGCACACCACTGATACAAGTAGAATAATCTGTATCTCTGGTTTGGTAGTCAGTTTAACATTGTTCTTTAGCATTCCCACAAAATAAAGAGGAAATACCAAACAAAATGACCAAAGGTATGAATTATTTACATAATATCCTCTATAGCTTCCTTCCAGACTTTGATCCATAGATTGCTACCCCTTTTCCTTTTATTCTCAGTTTCATGCTCTATGGCTTCTTCTCCTCAACCAAGAAGTTAAAGTCTCTCAAGCTCTAAAACATTTTAAGTACATTATACCCTCATGTATGCCCTTCCCTTGAACTGCATCAAATGCTCTCTGCCTCTTCTCCAACAAATGTATTAAAACAACAACCTGCACTTACACTCTCTGCCCATTTTCATCCCGTTCATTCTTGAAACCCCTACACTCTGGCTTCTGCTCCACCGCTCCACCAGAATTGCCCTGATTAAGATGGCTGCTAGGCTAAAACTGCTGGCATTTTAAAATCATCACCCTACTTGACTTCTCAATGGCATGTGACACTGCTAACCGCCTCCTCTCTCCACCTGTCTTCTCTAGTAACCCTCTCCCTCTTGCTCTGGCTCTCAAGGGCTCCTCCTCTACACACTAAATGTTGACCTTCCCAGATTTCCCCAAGCAGAATACTCACTCCACTCTGTTCTCCTACACAGCCTATATACCTCTATTAGGTGCTGGTCACATGTTGACACATCTATCCAACCCACTAACCTAAAAGCTCACCTAAAAGCAGGACCCACACGTGTCTCATTCCTCATACCTCCACCATCTTCCTGGAAGTTCCTGGCACACTGCCCAAACACAAAGTGGTCAATAAACACGTCTAGAATTAATGATAAATCTGTAACAAAAAGTTAATATGACCTGACTGATAAAAATGACTTCACTGAATTGTACAAGTAAACTGTTGAGTTGGCAAATGCTCTGTTGTGCATATTTTTACAATTTAAAAAGAACATAAGTATAAATTATTTGTATTTTTAAGATATAAATATATGTAATGTCAAGATTACTCTGATTATATCTCATACAAATAAAATTTATTTTAAATACTCTGCCAATAATAAAAGTGTACCACATCTTTATTTTAGTTACCTTTATGGCATCCAGTTCATTCTATTTCAAAGGCTAAAAGAGCTGTAAGGCACTCCTTTAGGAAATTAACTGGGTGTCCTTCATGCCACATGACAAGTATACCCCGTCTCTATAACAAGAGTAAGGTGATTTTTATTGTTTGGCTACTCCCAAGTAGAACACTCTAAGCAAACAAGTATAAGAGAGAAGATGGAGGTAATGGATACTTCCTTAGTTCTAGGACCATGCCTAGTAATACAATATCACACACACAGTGAATATAGAATAATTTGAAGAAACTGTTGTAAGAAAGCTTCACAAACTTCAAAATAAAAATGTCCCTTAACTGAGAACAATGCTTCTACTCCTCAGAGAAAATACTGTCAACTCCATCTATAAAGCCAGATAACACCAACGCCCAACACGAAGTTCCTAAAACACCCACCATACACAATTCACTATCTCCACGCAAGTAAGCACAGCCTAGAGCTCAAAAATCCAATTCATTTCAATAACAAGATCTCTAGATCACCCAGACTTTGTGTGGCTACAGTAACAAAATATGTATTTTGCAACCAAATTCTCTATCTGGTCTAATTTTAGAAATAAAATTCTACAAAAAGGTGGATATATGGATAAGCAGCAGCTCACAAATGGAGGGAATATTATCCTGAATTACCAAAATAAGTCAGTTCTGTCTGCCATACTGCCTTAGTCAACTAGTGCTGTAATAACAGAAATACCAGAAATGGGTGACTTAAACAAAAAGAAATTGATTGTCTCACAGTGGGCTAGAAGTCCAAATTCAGGGCATCAGCTCCATGGGGAACGGTTTCCCCATGTCCGTTCCACAGGAAGGCCCTCTCACCAATCTTCCCCTGCCCTGGGAGCCTCTGTGCACAGGAACCCTGTGTCCAGAGGACCTGCTCTGCTCCCAGCACAGCTTTCTTGGTGGTATGAGGTCCTCGTGTCTCTCTGCTCATTTCTCTCTTTTATGTCTCAAAAAGAGATTGGCTTAATACACTATCTAATCTTGTAGTATCATCAATGTAACCACAAATATAACTGCCTCCATCTTATTATATCATATTATCAGGATTTACAACCCATGAGGAAATCATATCAGATGAAAAAATGGTAGGCAATCAATCATACAGTTGTGGTAACCACGAACTGAAAGACATATCTCGGGGGGGGGTGCAAAATTCAATCCCTGACACACATCAAAACAAAACACTCATTCTAGGTTTTAGGGATATGCCGGTGGGGAGCTGAAAGAGTCAGTCACTAGAGAGGACAACTTGAAACCTGTTCCCTGAACTTTCAGAAGTTGACTCCTAAATTTATCCTACTTTGTCTATCTAGATACTGTCAAAATGCTTGTCCATAATCGGTGACACCTTTAGTATTTACTGGCTAGAGGAAACAAGAAATTCTTATTCACTGCCAATTTCAGTATTTCTTGTTTCTGAGTCTTTTGTGGAAAAAATTACAATGAATCTATGAAGCTACCAAATTGCCTAAGTGATTGAACAGAATGGCTCCCAAACTAGCATTAATGGAAAAATCAACACAGATTAAAAATGCATTCGGTTTCTGTATTAACACCACAATTTTTCCTAATTTCCTGAGGTATCTGAGCTGTACAGGAAAACTTAACCATCCAAACGAGAAGAACAATATACACAGAATTTGTCAATCAAGCAGTAACTATATTTGAGCGTCTAGTGTGGCACTACACAAAGACACCTACACCAAGTATGACACGACCCATGTCCACAAGGACCTTATAAAAAGCAATTCAAGGTCACATGTATACACCCAAGTATCCAAACATTAGCATCAGAAAGCAAGACTTTTCCATCTACTTCTAGTTCTACAAACTCAAGTCTTAATTAAGGTGAATGATTCCTGAGTTATCAGTATCAACTTTTTCTCAATCATCACATTTTCTTACCTAGAAAAGTCCCTGTAAAGGCCACTGTGAAGTCTAAGATGGTTATTTTTCTACAGTTATGCACTAGAAAGAGTAACGTACATCTTGGCTAGTGACTACAATATAGAACTCAGTGTGAAATGGTAAGTCTGACGTCCAGAAACAAACAAACGAAAAACAGCTATCATCAAGTCGATTTTTAACTGATGGCAACCTCACTTTGTGTCAGACTAGAACTGTGCTAAATAGGGTTTTCAACAGCTGCTTTTTCTGCTAATAGGTCACCAGACCTTTCTTCTGAGGTACTTCTAGTTAGACTCCAACCTCCAAACTTGTAGTTAGCAGCTGAGCACTTTAACCATTTGTATCATTCAGGGACTTCTCAGAAACCACACTGCTGCTGTTTAGTCAATTCTGACTCATAGTGACCTATAACAGATACTAATTATTTAACATCAAAATAATGTCTTTCCTTTTTTTTTTTTTTTTTTTCTCTTAACAGCATCTATGGCCTTACCTATCAGTACATCCTACAGGATCCAGGCTGGTCACCATATAGGGTATCTTACTAGATATATCTTTTTGCTTAAGTTCTGGCCATAGTGGTTCAAAGGGACTACTGAAATGATCTTGAGCATAACATCAAATTTTTTTAAATATAGATGTTAACTGTGAGTGAAAAGGAAAAATGTAAATCAAACTAACTTTTCCAGTTGAGTGTGTAAGTGAACAAGAATTTCATTAAGTATTTGGTGCCCTCTTCTGCCCCTAATACTTCTAAAAGCCAAAGACAGTTTTCTGCAACCGTACAATGTCTAAAAAAAACCATAGTGTATCAGAGAATAGCATCCTTGACTAAGAATTATCTGAGCTGATCTTTTCTCCTCAGTAATAAACTAGTCATGAAACACTTCATTTTTAAAGAGCCTCATGAATTTCAGAATTCTGAAAGAAGTCATGAAACAAGTTTTAAAAAGATGGAAGAACAAATATTAAAAGAAAAAAAGAATGAGACAGAGAAGGAATTAAATATAAAATCTCATCATGCTAAATTACATCTAGTATTTGGTCTTTTAAAAATACAATACAAAAATAGAAATAATTTACTCCACTCTTTCCCAGTTCATAAATTATGCTACCTCTCCTGTGCAGGAGCCCTGGTGGTTCAGTGGCTTAGAACTATGGCTGCTAATCAAAAAACTAGCAGTTCGAATCCACCAGCCACTCCTTGAAAATCCTGTCCCACAGGGTTACTACAAGTCAGAACAGCAACAGGTTTGGTTTGTTTTCTGAGGTTTTGCTTTTTTTTTTTTATGTCTTCATCACCAGTGGGAGACAGGGGTGACTGGCCACTACCATCTCAAACATTCACTGATGTGACATAACTGACCAGAAGAGAATGTAAGAAGCACAAAAAACAACCAGTAGAAACATATTTCACCTAATCAGCATCTTCAAAGAATATGTTCTTCAAAAATTAAAATTGAGATTATTGAAGAGTATACCTTTAAAGTATTTATTTATTTATTTGTGTTCAATTTTCATTTCATTTAAAAGTCCAAGTAAATGCTTTCTTAGAAAATGCTAAATCATAACATAACTTTCCTTTCGGTGACCCTGATCGATCATTATAAGGGAACCTCGTTTGGGTCTCAAAAGCTAGCAGCCATCTAAGTATCATCAACTGGTTCTAACCCACGTGAGCACAAGAGAATGACATGCATCAAAGGCATAAGCAAGATATGGGCCCAAGAGACAAAAAGGGCCACATAATCCAGAGACTGCATCAGCACGAGACCAGAACTAGATGGTGCCTCGCCATCACCAATGACAGCCCTGTCAGGGAATACAACAAAGACTCCCTGATGTACCAAAAGAAAAATGAGTGTGCAGAACTCAAACACTATTGAAAAGGTCAGACCTCACAGTTTGAGAGACTCGAGGTTCCCAGGAAGACATGACCCCCAGATCGACACTCTGTTAGTCCAGAACAGGAACCATTCCTAAAGTCAACCTTTCAGACAAAGACATAAAATGATACTGGCAAAAAATATGCTTCTTGGCTTAAGCAGATACATGAGACTAACTGGGCAGCTCCGGTTCAGAGACATGATGGGAGGACAGCGGGGGGGGGGGGGTAGAAGCTGATTGAAAAGATACTGGAAATACAGGGTGGAGAGGAGGAGTGTGCTGCTACAAGGCGGGGAGAGTAGCTAGAGCTACACAGCAGTGTATATGCAAGTTTTTGTATGACAAACCGATTTGGATTATAAACTCTCACTCAAAGCACAACAAAATATTTAATGAATAAAAAATAAAGCGACTCCCTTAGGCTACTGATACCTGCAGGCTGTTGGCCTTAATACTAACAAGCACGTTTCCAGTTACTGCTTTTGCCACGTCTAGTTTCTGTCTTCTCCCACGACACTAGGTCGCTAGTTGTCACCTCCTGCTGCTATCTGTCTAGTTGTCATTTGCTAGCTGTCTAGTTGTCTACTTGCTAGTTGTCACCCCTTGCTATTACCGACGTGCCTGCGTCTGCCTGACCTGCCCCCCCGCTCTAATTTGCCCCGCCTTTCCGCCTCCCTCCCACTGCTGCCGGTGTCTCCTCGCCCTCAGTGAGACACCTTTCTTCAACACTACAAATACACATCTTCATGGCTCCCAACAGTGTCTCATCAGACGTGCTGATCTCTGCTAGTCTGAGAGCTGGAAACATGTATTTCAGCTTAATTGTAATGTGCACTTTTCTTATCATGAGTAGGATGTACATGTCTAAGAGCCATTTAAATTTCATTTTCTGTGAACACTTTGTTCATGGGCTTTGCCCATTTTTAATAAGATTGTTAAAAACTCATAATGGTTAAAGTGGCAAATATTTCTATATACACAAACATACTACACACTCTATATACACATTTGCTGTATTTTACCATGATTAAAAAAATGTATATATATGTGCATATATATATGTACAGATAGATGTGTGTGTATAGATATGTGCATATGTAAAGATAAAGACAGAGATAGAGATAATGCTCAGCAAGATTTTTTCTTATGTACTATGAACACGTCATCAGAAGGTATCAGTCCCTGGAGAAGGACATCATATTGATAAAGTAGTGGGTCAGCAAAAGAGAGAAAGCTTCTCAGTGAGACAGACTAACAACATAGCTACAACAATGAGCTCAAGACTAGCAGTTGTGAGGATGGCTTACGACTGGGCAACAGGCAATGGTTCATGTTATTGTACGTAAGGTCTCGATGTGTTCGAACCGATTCAATGGCACCTAACAATAACAGCATATGAAAGTAGGTCTCTGTGATATGGGTCAGGAGTCCTGAGTGATACATACGGTTAACATGATCAGCTCTTGACCAAATATTTGAAAGTCTAAGTCCATCCAGATATAATTTGTTAGAAAGGCCTGGTAACTACTTCCAAAAATTCAGCCACTGAAAATTCTATGAGATACTATTCTCCATCAATATGCATGAGGGCTACCATGTGTCAGAATCAACTTGACTAGCATGGTCTGATATGGTAATAGTAGTTATAATCTCCTAAACACACACACACACACACACACACACAAACACATAACCATTTGTCTTTTGTGTTTATTATAACAGTTTTTGTCATGCAGTAACTCAATTTTCATATAATTAAATTTAACCATTTTTTTATGGTTTCTGGATTTTGTGTGGTATTTAGAAAATTCCTCCCCATTCTAACATTGGAAAAGTTTTCCATGATTTGTTCCACCTTGCTCTTTTACATTTAAATCTCTGACAACTTGAATTTTGTCTGCTATACAATATGAGAATTGAATCAATTTTTTTTCCTAAATGGTAATTCTCCTCAGACCAGTATCATTTTATTGGCAATAAACATTTTTCTCAATAAATGCTCAAAGCTTTTTGTTTAATTTTAAGCTCATATCTTCATCCTCTGATACTTGACATTTCTGTGAATATGACATTCAGATAAACTAGACTTGAGTAGTTTACTGATAACTAGGGACCATAATAGTCTCAGGGAACATCTAGGTCACTTGGCATAACACAGTTAACAAAGAAAATGTTCCACCCTGTACTTTGGTGAGCACGTGGCTATCTACTGGTCCCGTCCCACCCCAAGCAAAGGAGAAGGAAGAAAACCAAAGACTCAAGTAAAACACTGGCCCAAAGAACTAGAAAGGACCGCATAAACCATAGCGGCCACCAGCCTGAGCCCAGAACAACCAGATGGTACCCAGCTCCTACCAAAAACCACTCTGACAGGGATCCCAATATAGGGTCCTGGACAGAGCAAAAGAAAAATGTACAACAAAATTCAAATTCACAAAAGCACCTGACTTACCGGTGTGATACAGACTAGAGGAATCCCTGGAAGGTGTCAGGCCCTTCTAACGAGGTACATCTAGATGGACTAGCCCGTGGACACGCTGTTAACTCAGAACGGAAGCTACTCTCAAAATCCTCTTTTCATCCAAAGATTAGACAGGAGTACAAAACAAACAACACCATACACGAGGAATGCGCTTCCTAGTTCAGTCAAACATACGAGACCAGTCAGCTCCCGTCTCAAGGCAGACAAGACAGCAGGAAGGAACAGGAAAACTAGAGACACCAGCACGGAAAACCTGCGAAAGAAAAGAAAAAGGGAAGCGCACTGACCCATTACAGGGACTGCAACTAACGTCACAAAATAATGTGGATAAACTTTTGAAGGAAAAAAAAAAGGGAATGGAAAGAAGAAGAAAAAAAAAGAATGGATCTGGGTTTCTAGCAGGTTGCCCTCACTGAATTCATCTTGTGTTATTTGGAGTTGAACCATCCTGCTCTGCAAATTCTTCCATTTCTAGGCTTTTGTATTTCTTTTCCTGATTTATTTCATAATTTACTAATAGTACTCCTTCTAAATAAATAACCCCCCCCCAAAAAAAGAAGAGTAGTTTAGTCTTGAGGCATTGCCTTAGACCTTCTTGAAGTATACTGAAGAATTTGCTTTATCTGTAATTCCTTTAGGACAGATAGAACAAGTACTAGGTGCTTAATACATGTTCCGTAACTGAATAGCAAGTATGTTTTTTTAAGCCCAGGCATCGTTTTAAAATCCTCTCAGGGTTTAGGGAACAGTTACATCACTGTCAATTACCCATAACTATGTCATAAAGTATAATTCTGCCAGAACTTCCTGTGTGCCACAGGCTTTTTTCTTTCACAGTGGAAGTCCTTCACCCTAGTCAATATTTAGCAACCTCACTAGAGTGGATAAAAATTTAATCACAAGTTGAGAAGTAACACTGCAATCACTCTGGAAAATGGTTTGGCAGTTTGTTATAAAATTAAACATAAATATACTTCCACCTTATGATCTAGCAATCCTACTCCTAGGTGTTTCCCCAAAACAAATGAAAACACATGACCACAAAAAACACTTACATTCATAGTTTCATTCATAATAGTCCCAAATTAGAACTTACGTCCACCAATAGGAGAATAAATTGTGCTATATTCCTATGACCTCCACCTATTTGTCAGTAAGTCGTACTGTTGGGGCTTGCATGTTGCTGTCATGCTGGAAGATGTGCCACTGGTACTAGACACCAGCAGGGTCACCCATGGCGAAAAGGTTTCAGCTGATCTTCCAGACTAAGACACACTAGGAAGAAGGACCTTGTAGTCTACTTCTGAAAAGAATTAGCCAGTGAAAACCTTATGAATAACAGCAGCACACTGTCAGACACAGTGCCAGAAAATGAGCCCCCTGGGTTGGAAGGCACTCAGACGACAACTGGCAAGGAGCTGCCTCCTCCAAGTCACGTCAACCTTAAAGACATGCATGGGAGTCAAGTTTTTGGGAGCTCCATTTGCTGAGGTGGCACGACTCAAAATGAGAAGCAATAGCTGCAAACAAGCATTAATAATCAGGAAGCAGAATGTATGATGTATGAATCCAGGAAAAGTGGAAATTTTCAAAACTGAAATGGAACACATAAACATCAATACCCTATGCACTAATGAGCTGACATGGACTGGTATCAGCCATTCCTCATGAGACAATCATGTGGCACACTTGGGACATTTTCTCAGGAGGGATCAGTCCCTGGAGAAGGACATCATGTTTGGTACAGTAGAGGGCCAGCAAAAAAAGAGGAAGACCCTCAACAAGACGGACTGATACAGTGGCTGCAATGATGGGTGTGAGCATAAAAACAATTGCAAGCACGGAGAAAGACTGGACAGTGTTTTGTTGTGTTGTGCACAGGGTCACTATAAGTTGGAACTGACACAACAGCACCTAACAGCCTCCACCATGCTGGGAATGACAGCTTGAAGAGGAATGATGTCACATTCATTGTCAAAACAACATTTGAGCATATATCCTGATGTAAAATGCTGTCAGTGACAGCATAATATCCAGAAGCCTACAAGGAAGACCAGTTAATATGACTATTACTCAAATTTATACATCAACTATTTAGGCCAAGGACAAAGAAATTGAAGAGTTTTACCAACTTATGCAGTCTGAAATTGACTGAACACACAATCAAGATACACTGACAATTACCAGTGATTAGAATGCAAAAGTTCGAAACACAGAAGAAGCATGAGTAGTTGGAAAACATGTCCTTGGTAATAGAAATGATGCCTGAGATTGCCTGACCGAATTTTCAAAGACCAACAACTTCATTGCAAATATCTTTTTTAACAAACATAAACAGCAACTATGCACATGGATCTCACCAGATGGACTACTCAGGAATCAAATCAACTACATCTGTAGCAATAAATGGATGGAAAAGCTCAGTTATCATCAGTCAGAATAAGACCAAGTGCTTACTGTGGAACAGACCATCAATTGCTCATATGCAAATTCAAATTGAAGCTGAAGAAAATTAGAACAAGTCCATGAGAGCTAAAGTAGAACCTTGAGTATATCCCATCCGAGTTTACAGACCATCTCAGAAACAGATTTAATGACCAAATACCAGACAAGTTGTGAAATGACACCAAAGACATCATATATGAAGAAAGCACGAAGTCATTAAAAAGATAGCAAGAAAGAAAAGACCAAAGTGGGTGTCAGAATCTTGCTCTTGAATATCAAGTAGCTAAAGCAAAATGAAGAAATGATGAAGTGAAAGAACTCAACAGAAGATTTCAAAAAGTGTCTTGAGAAGACAAAGTATTATAATGACATGTGCAAAGAACTGGAGATAGAAAACCAGAAACGAACATGCTCTGCATTCCTCAAGCTGAAAAAACTGATAAAAAAAAATTTAAACCTTGAGTTGCAATAGTAAAGGATTCTAAAGGGAAATATCAAACAACTCAGAAAGCATCAACAGAATTAATCACCACACAACCTTTCATGGTAGCATATGTGCTAGGAATCAATGGTACTGAAGGAAAAAGTCAAAGCTGCATTGAAGACACTAGTGAAAAACAAGGCTCCAGGCACTGATGGAATATCAAATGGGATGTTTCAGCAAACTGATGCAGTGCTGGAAGTCTCAATCTATGCCAAGAAATTTGGAAGACAGCTACCCAGCCAACCAGCTGGAAGAGATCCATATTTATGCCTATTCCCAAGAAAGGTGGTTCAAACACAAGTGTAAATTATCAAACAATATCATTAATATCACACAGCCAAGTAAAATTCTGCTAAAGATCATTCAAAAGCAACCGCACTACACTGACAGGGAACTGCCACAAATTCAAGCTCAATTTACAAGGGGACGTGAAACCAGGAATATGACTACTGATATCAGATGGATCTTGGCTGAAAGCAGGAGTTCCAGAAAGCTATTTACTTGTGTTTCATTGATTATGCAAAGGCCTTTGACAGTGTGGATCATAACAAACTATGGGTAACAATGCAGAGAACAGGAATTCTGGAATACTTAACTGTGCTCACAAGGAATCCGTACATGGATCAAGAGGCAGTCTTTCAGACAGAACAAGGGGATACTGCATGGTTTAAAGTCAGGAAAGGTATGCATTAGGGCTGTATCCTTTCACCATGCCTTTTCAATATGTATGCTGAGCAAATACTCCAGCAAACTTAACTATGTGAAGATCAAGATTGGAGGAGGATTCATTAACAACTTATGCTACACAGATGACACAACCCTGCTTGCTGGAAGTGAAGAGGATTTGAGACCCTACTGATGACAATCAAAGGCCACAGCCTTCTGTATAGACTGTACTTCAATATCAAGAGAACAAAAATCCTCACAACTGTACCAGTAAGCAACATCATGATAAATGGAGGCAAGACTGCGGCTGTCAAGGATTTCATTTTACTTGGTTCCACAATCAATGCCCATGTAAACAGCAGGGAAGTCAAAACACGCACTGCATTGGGAAAAATTTGCTGCAAAAGATCTCTCTGAAGTATTGAAAAGATGTCACCTTGAAGACTAAAGTGTGCCTGACCCAAACCATGGTATTTTCAATCCCATCATATGCATACAGAAGCTGGACAGTGAATGAGTAAGACAAAAGAAGAAACAATACCTTTGAACCGTGCTGTTGGATTAAACACTGAATATGCCAGGGTATCTGTTCTGGAAGAAGCAAAATCAGAGTGCTCCTTGGAAGCAAGGATGGATGGTGAGACTGCATCTCACATATTTTGGACATGCTGTCAGGAGCGATCAATCCCTAGAAAAGGACATCATGCTTGGTGAACTATAGAGGCAGTGAAAAAGAAGGCAGCCCTCAACAAAATGGATTGACACAATGCCTACAAAAATGGGCTTAAACATAACAATGAAAGTGGGCATGGCAAAAGGCTGGGCATTGTTTTGCTCTGTTGTGCATAGGGTTGCTTTGAGTCAGAACCAACTCAACCGTACCTAACAACAACAAGCATATACACATGATGGAATACTAGTCAGTGATAAAAGGAACAGATTTCATGTAACAGCACAGGTGAATTTCAAAATCACTACACTGTATGAAAAAAGACAAAAGAATACATACTGTACAATTCCATTGATACACAGTTCAAGAAAAGTCAAACTAACTACAGTGATGGAAATCAGAACCATGACTGCCTAGATGAAAGAGATGGCCTTTCTGGGGTGAAGGTAATGTTTTATATCAGTGGTTTTCACAGTGTGGTCTCTGAACCAGTAGCACCTGGGAACTTCTCAAAAATGTAAATTCTCAGTTCCCATCCCAAAACCAAGAAAATCCAAAACCCTGAGGGTATGCAGAGAAATCTGTTTCAATAAGTCTTCCACATATTTCTGATGTACACCAAAGGCTGAGAACCACTATTCTGCAGCTTGTTTGCAGAGGTGGTTATACAGGAGTGTACAACTGTCAAAACTCATCGAACTTGGTGCTTGAGATCTGTACATTTTATGTAAATTATACCTCAATTTTCAAAATTTGGATATAATTTTTAAATATTATCTTTAACCCAAATCTGTCTCCTCCTGCTTTCCCTGTTTTGATAAGTGGTAAAATTATCTACCTAGAATCTTGAATAGGAAAGCTCCTAAGAGGAGAAAGAAAGCAAATTATTCAAATAAATAAAGACACATCATTGCAAACTTTAATCAAAGATCAACGAGACCACTAAGCAAAAGATGTTACTGAACACAACAGTGGTGCTATAATGTGCTAACTACTCAACTCCTGTTGAATTATTTTCCTCTGGGCAAGACATTTAACCTTTCTTTAAAAGATAAAGGAACCTGATTAGATATTAAGGTTTCTTTTAGCAGTCAGATATTAAATCAGAATTCTAGACACTGGCTACGTGGATGTTTTCAACACAGGAAAGGAGTGGGGGCTGATTTGGGGATATTTAACTACAAGGGAAAACCAAATCAATAGATCATTTTTTATGTCACATCCAGGAATGTGATCTTGAATTTTAAAATCCTGAAAATTGCAGCTTATAATGGAACTGCTGACACAACCGCAACCACAGGAGCAAACGCTCTACCATAATCAGGTTGTTATGGCAACCAGAATACTTGGGTTATAAAGGGGGCGGGGGAAGAACGCATGTGTTACAATCTTTGTTGACACTTCCATTAGAATTATTTTAAAATATTTTGTGTATAATCTTCTACCTAAATTCATCATTTAGAACACAGCAATCCTCTTGTTAACCCTCTAGGATAAACAAAATAATAAAACGGACTCCTTAAGGAAGGGTTCAGAGTCAAATCAATGTCGACTACAGACTCAGCTTAATCCCACCTCCTCTAGAAAACCTTTTTGACCCTTGAAGGTTAAACTAGCTATCCTACTTCCTGCCAGCCCAATTTTATCTTCCACTCTGCAGCTACCATAGTAACTGTCAAACTGTGGAGGTCATTATTCACTCACATGCTTGTCTCTCTCCTGCACTGTCAGCTGCTTGGGAACAGATCTATTCCTTAGTTGCCTTTATATATCCAGTGCCTAGAACAACACAGATTCTTTAGGTACCAGGCAAGTTACCTGACAGAGGAATAAAGTATCACTCCTTTCAAATTAGAAATATCAACTCTCTACGGGAATAACTATTTTTATCTATAATATAGATACAATATAAAATATATGATTTCCATTTACACGCATATTTCTTGTAAACCATATTTCATTTTCTTATTGTTAGTCATACGATTTCTCTTGTCAGAGAAATCAAGTTAGAGAGTTTTTCTCTGTCACATTTCATTTCTCTGATACGAGAAATCAAGAAGTGGAATGAACAAAAGCTGGGATTCTGACTCTGGGGGCTCTAGTCACAGATACACTGGTACCCAGTCACAAGATCTGCATCCTTGGATAAACGCTAATCTCTCAGGCGGTCAGCATTCCCATCTAGAAAATAAGCTGTCTGGGTCATTAGACAAAAGTCCTTCTTCCTATGAGCCAGTGTGGCCAAAACACTAAAAAAATTTACAGAAATCTTCACATTTGTAAACCACAGAAAATTTTAGGAAGTGATTCTCAACCAGGTTTGAGAGGAGGAATGGAGCTTATTTATTCCAAGTGTTGTGGTGTTTTTCAAACCACAGTCCACATAGGACATTGTGTCAATTCTTCTACTTGGAATACCTGTACAGAAAGAAATTATGATGGGTTTGTGCTTCATGTAAATGAAGGACCATCATGAAACACAGGGGTGTGTGAAGAAATTAGAACACTTGTCCACTGCTGGTGAGGTTATAAATTGCTACAGTACTATAGAAAACAGTGGGGCCATCCCTCAGAAAGTTAAACACAGAGTTAATTACCAGTAACTCCACTCCTAGGTATATATACAAAAGACTTGACAGTAGTGAAATACGCAAACACTCGTACATCAACGTACACTAGAGCATTATTCACAATAGCCAAAACGTAAAAACAACCCAAGTGCTCATCTGTATTAAGCAGCGCCTCAGAGAGCAATGTCTTACACAGACACCAATCCTTAAAACAGGAAGGAGCGTTTACTGCTAGCAGAGCTACAGGTGGACTCGTGTCCAAAATGCCTGCCCCCCTAGTTCTTATTTCCCCTCCTTTTTATAGGTTCCGTACAAAAAGCTGACAGAGGAATTTTTATATTGTCTTAGTCTCAGCGAAAGGAAAATTTTAAACTATCTTTTGCAAGCATCAGTAACGTTCACAGAAACCAAAAATGCATTAGTTCCTCTTTTACTGTGTGCTGTTAGACAGGAAGGGTTGTGGGCTATGGGCAAAGGTAGTTACTGTCTGTGAAGGGTCTCAGTATTTCCAACTAGTATGTACCTTTTTCAGTTTTTCTCTCTCACATTAACAGATGAATGGATAAGCAAAATTGGCATACAGTAAGTCCCCTGGTTGAGAATGTCCCACTTACACTTGTACTACCCTTTAATGTATAAATTTGCCCTCACTGTGAAACACTGAAGCCCTGGTTGCTTAGAGGTTACAAGCTCAGCTGCTAACAAAGTAAGCAGTTGAAATCTACCAGCTACTCCCTGGAAGACTTACAGGGTCGTTCCATTCTGATCTATGGGGTCAGAATTGACTTCATGCAATGGATTTGGTGTTTCTGGCTAGAAAGGACTGATCCAACTCCTACTCTAACAAACAAATCACCTTCACTTTTTGCACACGGAACTTTTAGATCATTGAAAAGGCTCCAAATCTTTTCCTGCAGTAAAGTAAGATCCCTATATACTTGTTTTGACTTACCTACAAATTCGACTTAAAGACACATTTAGGGACTGATCTTGTTAGTAACCCCAAACCAAAAACCCACTGCCGTCAATTTCAACTCATGGTAACCTATAAGGACTGACTTATTATATACCCATAAAGAAAAATGAAGTTCTGATACATGTTGCATTATGCTGAGTGAAGTAAGTCAAGCACAGAAGACAAATATTCCATGATTTCACTTACATGAACTATGTAAAACAGGCAAATGCATAGAGACCAAGTAGTATTAGTGGTTATCAAAGGAAGGTGGGAGGCGGAAGTGAGGAGGTATTGCTTAAGGACTATTTGTTGAGGGTGATGGAAAAATTTGGAAATGGATAGTCGTGCTGGTTCCAAAACATACTGAATATAACTAATGTTGCTGAATTGTTCATGTAAAAATGGCTGAAATGGCAGATGTTTTGTTTGTATACTTCAGCACACACACAAAAAAAATTTTAATACGGGAAAAACGCCAATAATAATAAGATACAAGAGTATATTGATTCTCACATATAAAGATTACAAAGTATACCTTCCCATGCCTCACATATTTAAGACAGCAAGAACTGCTAGACACTCAACCTATCTTGTTGAATCTTCTATCCTGACCATCCACTTGCAAAACCTATAAATCATCCAGCTTTCCCAATTTTAGCAAACGGCATCTCCAAGCACACAGTTACTCAAGCCAGACTTCTGGAAGTCACTCTCAACACTTCACTCCTCAACAAACCCAAGCGTTCAATTTGTTGGCCAAGTTCTACCATTTCTATCTCCAAGCTGTTACTCAAATTTGTTCGTTTCTTTCCTTTTCCTCTGTTTTTCATCTAAGAAACCACTATGCTTTACCTGGATCACCATAATACCCTCCCTACTAAACCTAGTCCTTCTCAGTCAATTCTGATTCACAGCTACCCAAGGAGACAGAGTAGAAATGCCTTCACAGTGTTTCCAAGGCTATAAATCTTTATGGGAGCCAACTGCCGTAACTTTCTTCCAAAGAACTGTTGGTGGTTTCAAACCACAGACCTTGGGTAACAGCTGAGGGCTTCACCGCTGTTCCACCAGGGCTCCTACTTCCTTACCATGCTACTCAATTTCCTAATTCTTACCATTCAACACAGGACTCATGCATCTTTAAAAAACAACATCAGATCATGTCATCGCCTTGCTTAAAAATCTTTCTACAGTTTCCTCCTCATCTACTGCATATCATCACACAATAAGGATCCAGATTATTTTTACTCTTTCATGTCCACAATGAAAAGCATTTACCATTTCTCATTCATAGAGCTCTGCCTCAGAATCTATCCCTAACTGTGTTCATATGACTACCTGATCTCATGGCTTTGCAATGTACTTCTGTCCTTCAAATCATTTATAAGAAAGTTAAATAAAAAATACCAGCTCCTAAAGGATATTCAAAGCCCCTCCATTCTGAGAACTGCTGTGTGTTCCAACCGTTCTCTTGCTGTCTCAGACAATCTGCTATTCATTAAAAGGCTCCCAAGGCTATATTGACTTTCTTCTTTTGTTTTTTTCTATTATGATTGAATGGAAATATACATTCACATATAAATCTGCATGCCCACCTATATGCAGCTCCCACTGCTCTCCCTGCCTGGTGACAGCACACTTTTCCTGTCTGCTCCATACATGTCTTATCCTCCCAACAATCTCCTATCCCCACCTTTCCATCCACTTCCTTCCTCCAGTAAGAGCTCAGCAGGGTGACATTATATAGACGCACAGAACCATAAAGTACACACATGATATGGTCACTCTGTGTTGCCAAGTCCAATCCATTCCTGTCCAAGAGTTGACATCCTTTATGATTTATGGACAGGAGCACCATCAGGACCAGGGGCCATGCTCCCAGGGGAACACTGAGGCCCGTGAACGATCAATTGCAGTCTTTTAACGGAGATCTCAGGGTGCACCCCTTTTTATTCTTCTGTTACCAGTGAGACTCAACTTTGTGAGCTCCATCACAGCTATCACTGGTGGTGGCCAGGCACCATCCAGTTCTTCCAGTCACAAGTCGATGCAGTTACCCACTCATGTGGGTCTCTCTGGCTTCTGGGTTCTCTTACCGCCATGTCATTTTGGTCGTTGGTGATCATCCATTGCTGCTGAGTTGGGACCATTTGCTGTACCCTCAGATGACAGCTTTTAAGACCCCAGACGCCACTCACCAATATAGGGCGCAGAAGGCTCTCTTAGCAAAATGCTACTTGTGCCAGTGGGCCTTGATTTCCCCTGACAGCATGGTCCCCAGCCCCTAGCTCCAACTACTCTGTCCTTGTAATATTGGATTAGGATGGGAGGAGTAATCATGTTATGCTGAAGTCCAGTTACTATTGATTTTCTTTCTAACATGTGCTGTCACAGATTTCACTCAATCAAAGTTCTAAAAACTATCTAATCTAAACCCTCCCCACCCCCTGCTCTCCCTTCTTCCCCGCCCTTGCAGCCATCAAAGTCTTTTCCTATATGCATGAGTCTGTTTTGAAGTTGTTCTCCTAGGGGTCTCATACAATATTTGTCCTTTTGTTGCTGACTACTTTCACTCAACATAATGTCCTCCAATTGAAACCAGGTTATGAGATGTTTCCTAAAATCATCACTGTTTTTTATCACTGCATAGTGTTCCATTGAGTATATATACCATAGCTTACCTATCCATTCCTCTGTTGTTGGTATCTGGGTGAATTCCATCTTTTTGTTATTGTGGACTGTGCAGTGATAAATATTCAAGTGCATGTATTAGTTGGTGGGAATGGCCTTGATCCTGCAGGATATATTCCAAGTAGTGGAATTACTGGGTCAAATGGTATATCTATATCCAGCTTTTAAAATATGTGCCAGATTGCTTTCCAAAGAGGTTGCACCACGTTGCAATCCCACCAACAGTGTAGGACAGTTCCAGTTTCTCCATAGCCTCTCCAGCATTTGTTGTTTTGTGTTTTTTGGATCATGGCCAACCTTGTTGGGTGAGCTGGTATCTCACTGTACTTTGGATTTGAATTTCTTTAATAGCCAATGATTGTGAGCATATCCACATGTGTTTTTTGGCTGCCTGGATCTCCTCTTTAGAGAAGTGTCTGTCCATCTCCTTTGTCCATTGCTTAACTGGATGATTTACCTTTTTCTTATTGATATTTTGCAGTACATTATAGATTACAGTGATCAGGTGTTGCTCTGACATACAGTTGCCAAATATTTTTCCCATTCTGTAGGTGGTCTTATAATTCTATTAATAAAATCTTTGGATGAGCAAAAATGTTTGATTCTTAATAGTTACCATTTATCTCTTTTCTCTTCTGTTGCTTGCCTCTGGTTTCCTTGACAGATTTTGAAGTCTGTTTACATTGTGTATTAAACCTTCCATTGCTCTTCCTACTTTTTGTTAGATAAGCGTTATTGCTTTAGACTTGATATTTAGGTCTTTTATCCAGTTTGAGTTGGCTTTTATATAAGGTGTTAAGATATAAGTCTTGTTTCCATTTTTTTGCAGATGTCCTGCACCACTTGTTGAAGATACTGTTTTTTCCCTAGTTTAATGTCTTAGGGCCTTTGTCAAATATCAACTGTTGATAGGAAGATGGTGTCATCTCTGGGGTCTCAATTCTGTTCCATTGATATGATTTGTCTCTTTTTGTACCAGTACCAGGCTGTTTTGACTACTCTGGCAGTGTAATAGGTTCTAAAGTCAGGTAGTGAGAGGCATCCCAGAGTGTTCTTCTTCAGTAGTACTTTACTTATCCGGGGCTTCTTCCCTTTCCAAACAAAGTTGGTACATTGTTTCTCCATCTCATTAAAAAATGGCAATGGAATTTGTATTGGGGTTGCATTATGGAAGTAGACTGCTTTGGGCAAAACATTTTCACAAAGTCTTTCTACCCATGAGCAGGGTAAGGCTTCTCCATTTATCTAAGTCTCTCCTAGTTTCTTGTAGTAAGGACTTGCAGTTCTCTTTGTAAAGGTCTGTTATTTCTCTGGTTAAATGTATTTCTAGGTACTTCAACTTCTCAGGGGCTATAGTAAATGGTATTGATTTGGTGATTTCTTCATTAATAATCTCTTTGTTGGTATAAAGGAATCCTACTGATTTACTTATAGTTTATCTTGGAGACTTTGCCAAACTCTTTCATCAGTTTGAGTAGTTGACTTACAGATTCTTTAGGATTCTCTGCATATACAATCATATCTGCAAACAGGGAGATCTGTACTTCTTCTTTGCCAATGCAGATCCCTTTATTTCTTAGTCTTGTCTAATTGCTCTGGCTAGAACTTGTAGCATGATGTTGTATAGCAGAGGCTAGAGTGGGCATCCTTGTGTAGTTCCTGTTCTCAAGGGAAATTGTTTCAGTCTCTCTCCATTCAGGATGATGTAGGCAGTTGGCTTTGTATAAACGGCCTTTATTGCACTGAGGAATCAACCATCTATTCCTATTTTGCTAAGAGTGTTTAGCATGAATGGGTGTTGGACTTTATCAAATGCCTTTTCTGCATCAACAGACAAAAATCAGGTGATTCTTGTCTTTTGTGTTATTTATGTGGTTGATCACATTAATTGTTTTTCTGATGTTGAACCAGCCTTGCACTCCTGGTATGAATCCAACCTGGTCATGATGGATTATTTTTTGGATATGTTGTTGTATTCTATTGGCAAGAATTTTGTTGAAGACTTTTACATCTAGATTCATGAATGATGTCTGTCCATAGTTCTCCTTTTTTGGTTAAGTCTTTCCCCGGCTTTGGTACGAGGGTTATGCTGGCTTCATTGAATAAATTCGGGGATATTCCATCCCCTTCTATACTGTGAAGAGATACCTCTTCTCTAAAAGCTTGGTAAAATCCTGCGGTGAAGCCATCTGCTCCCGGGCTTTTTTTTCATTGGTAGTTTTTGGATGACTTTTTCAATCTCTTCCTTTGTGATGGGTTTATTAAGTTGTTCTGCTTCACCCTGTGATAATTTTGGTAGTTGATACGAATCAAGGAATTTGTCCATTTCCTCTAGGTTTTCAAAGTTTCTAGAGTACAGACTTTCACAGTATTCTGTTATAATACTTTTGATTTCTGTTGGATCTGTTATGACAACTCCCCTCTCATTTCTTATTTGGGTTGTTTCCTGTTTTTCTTTAGTAAGTTTAGCCAATGGTTTGTCAATTTTCTCAATCTTTTAAAAAAGACAGCTTTTGGTCTTTTCAATTTTTTCAGTTTGCTCTTCTCTAATTTGTTTAGTTCTACTCTAATCTTTATGGTCTGTTTTCCTCTGGTGCCTGAGGGGTTCCTCTGTTGTTCTCTCTCTACTTGTTCAAGCTGTAGGGTTAGTTCTTTGATTTGGTTTCTTTCTGCATTCCAGATGTCTGCATTTATGGAGATAAACTGACCTCTTAGCACTGCTTTGGCTGTATCCCATGGGTTCTGCTAGGAAGTGTTGTCAATCTCACTGGAGTCCATATACCTCTTTATTTCATCCTTAACTTCTTCTATAACTCATGGGCTTTTCAGCTAGATGTTGTTCAGTTTCCATGAGTTTCACTTTCTATCTATGGTTTTCCTGCTATTGATTTTGACATTTATGGCTTTATGATCTGACAAGATGCTTTGCATTAATTCAACGGTATAATTTTGTGGAGAACTGCTTTGTGTCCTAACACATGGCCTATTCTGTCCACTGATGGACAGGAAGCTCTATATATGTCGATGAGGTCTAGTTGGTTAATTGTGGTAATAAAGTCTTCTGTGTCTTTACCGAGCTTTTTTCTAGACAGTCTGTCCATTATTGAGAGTGGAGTGCTGAAGTCTCCTACTATTTTTGTGGAGTGATCTATCTCATTTTGAGTGAAATCAGTGTTTTCTTTGATGTATTTAGATGCTCTAACACTACGTGCATAAATATTTAATATCGTTAAGTCCTGTTTGTGTATTGAACCTTTCAGCAATAGTGTCCATCCTTGTCCACAATGGTGGATTTACATTAGAGTCAATTTTATCTGAGATTAGAACTGTCATACCTGCTTTTCTTTGTGCATTGTTAGCTTGAATATATACATATTCAATCCTTTAATTTTCAGTTTGTTAATATCTTTAAGTCTAAGGTGAGTTTCCTGTAGACAACATACGGATGGGCCGTGTCTTTTGATCCAAGATGTCACTCAATGTCTCTTTACTGGAGCATTCAGTCCATTCACATTCAGTGTGATTATTGATAAGTATGTGTTCACTGCTGTCACTGTGATACGTTTGTTTTTGTGTTGATGTTTTTCTCTGTTGTTCTTATTAATCTGTTCTGGGACACTCTTCTTTCTGAGTTGATTTTTCACTTTTTTCAGGGTTGGCTTTGTGGTTATTGAGACTCCTGTATTAAGTTTCTTGATTTGATATGTTGCATCCTTATTGTGCTTTATGGCTGTTCCTAAGATTCCTCTTAATAAACTATGTATAAACCCAATTTCATTTACTACCATTCTTACCAACTTCCCCTCCATCTAGAAGGATTATAGCAACTGTAGTACATCCCTCTTTTTAATATGATGACATCACAGTTTTCATGATACAATCACTGGATTATTTCTTTCACTATTATAGCTTTGATTGTGTTTGGAGCTTTCCCTAACTGAGTAGGATTCTGGGGGATGTGTCCTGTATTTGCTGCTACAATATAAAGTTAGTGGTTTTATTCTTCTAAGCCAAGAGATTCTTTCAGCATTTCTTCGAGCTTTGGTTTGGTTTTTACAAAGTCTCTGAGTTTCTGTTTATCTACAAATGTCTTAACTTCATTTTTGTATTTGAAAAATAGTTTCGCTGGACATATAATTCTTGGTTGGAAGTTCTTCTCCTTCAAGGCTTTGAATGTGTCATGCCACTATCTCTGTGCCGGTACTGTTTCTGCTGAGAAATACAATGAAAGCCTACAGAGTTTCCCTCTGAATGTCAGCTCTGCTTTGAGTCTTGCTGCCTTTAAGAGTTTCTGCTTATGTTTCATTTTCTTAAGCTTGATTATAATATGTCTTGGGGTCTTTCTTTTGAGATCTATATTGAGTGGTGTTCAATATACATCTTGGATATCTATAGTCTCTTCTTTCATAATTTCTGCGAAGTTTTCTGTCAGCAGCTCAGCAACAATACTCTGTGTTCTCATGTGTCTCGCCCTGTTCAGGAACTCCAATTAATCGTAGATTGTTCCTATTAATAGAGTCCCAAATGCTTCTTAATTCCTCTTCATTTTTCTTGTTTCTTTTTTCTGATTTCTCCTCATAGATGCTGGAGTCAGTAGTTCTCTCTTCCAAATCAGAAATTTCCTTTTCCATTTGTTCCATTCTGTTTTCTTGGCTTTGAATGGAAGTTTCTATGTCTTTGATTTTGCTCTTGATCTGTTGGATTTCAGAGTACTGGTGTTCCATCAGATCAAACAGCTTGCTTAATTTTTCATTTTGCTCTGCTGCATTTTGTATAAGGTCTAGGAGGGGCCTATATAAAATCCTTTTGCATTCACCTTCCAACAGTTTCAGAAAAGCTTCTTCATCTGGGAAGTTGTGAGGTGCTTTCTTCTGGGGGCCTTCTGAAGCCACAGGTGATTTCTTGGTTATGGTTTTCTCCAGAGTTTGTTGCTTTCTGGGCATCATGTGAGTCAACAGAGCCTGAGAGAGATGCTGTGAGGATGGACCACAGTTGTTTCTCTAGCCAAGCCAAAGCCAAGTTTTGGCTAAGCCGTCTTAAAATGAGAGGTAAAAAGTATCTGACAACTTTCAAAGTCAGTCATGTTTTCAGGTATATAGGTCCCTCTTCCCAGCTGAGAAAGTTAGTACCTCTATATTAAATCCCAGATGTTATAAACTAGCTCAAAATACAGAAAGGCTACCGCCCTGCTGGTCTCTGCTGTCAGGCCCCAGCTGTAGTTGACACTGTGTAGGGCACTGCTTTTCTGCCAGAAAAGTACTCTCCTCCAGGCAAGTGCTGCCTCCCAGCCCAGGAATTAGGTCCAGCTGAGGGTTCCATATGGGTACATCCACCTCCCAGTGGAACAAGACAGTGTCCCACACAAGTTCGCCACCCAGCTGGGACCAGGCTACTCCATGGCAGAGGTGGAAACAGAGGCCAAATGTGCTGAGATGCACAGAGTTGATAGCCTCTGTTGCTGGGCCCCAGCCATAGGCAACACTGTGTAAAATACTTCTTTTCTGCCAGAAAAGCACTCTCCCCTGGGCAGACACTGACTCCCAGCCTAGGAACTAAGCCCAGCTTGGGCCTCCATATGGGTGTCCTCGCCTCCCAATGGATCATGATGGTGTCCCACACAAGCTTGCCACCGCCTCAGTACCAGCTACTGTATGGCAGAGACAGATAGAGAGGCCAAAGGTACCGTGATGCACAGGGTCCAAAACCAGGCTCTCAGTTTCACTTGCTGATCCCACCAGCAGTGCATCTGAGATTAGCAGCTAGTTAAGTCCCACCTCCACCTGCCAGCTAAGACAGAGAAAAAAAATTAAAATGGTGAGTTACCTTCAGCCCGTGCCAGCCCATGCTTACTGAGAGTGGAGTCAGCAAAAGATAGGAGGTTTTGCGTTCAGTGGTATGAAGTCCAAATTAACAGCCCTATGCCATATCCTAGGGCTCACTAGGTGTCCAGAAGGCTCTTTTTAATTATTAGTTCAGGTCTTGGTTTCCAAAGGGACTTAGAAAGGCATGTGTTTAGTCCACCATCTTGACTCCACCTCAGCTTTTTTTTTTAAACAGATTTTAAGATATAAAACTTTCCAAATTATCTTTTTAAATCTAACATACAACCCACTGATTTCTAGTCATCTATGTTGTTGTTTATTTTCTAAGCACTGCACAGAATTAATAAGGATGATTTCACTTTCTGAAAGAAAACTTTTTTCCTTAATAACTGTTCACCTAAGTATCCTAGGGTTGCCATGAGTCAGATCCAACTCAACGGCACTTGGCTGGCTAAGTATCCAAGGACTCTGCACTTTTTAAATATGAAAGTAAGTCAAAAAGCGTTGCTACAAAATCATAGAAACTAGTAAACCATCAACAAGTGAAGCTACTGTTTCTCAACATATCCCACCAACTAGGTCTATACATTTCTGAAGGCAATGTTTCCATCTAACCCATCCCTAAAGAATTCTGTGCTCTTCAATTTACACCATGTCAAAATGGCAATACATCTATTAACTCACTCTCATAGACTCATTATTCAAGAAGTCACTAACACACAATTTTTATAATTGGAGTTTTTATAATCTGGAGTTTTGTTACAGATCAGAGACTAATGAATTGCCCGACTTTTGTATCAGTTATACTTGTTTATGCTGAAAGTTTACATATTTTAACACTTTCTCATTATCACTTCTAAATCCTTTTAAAACTGTCAATTGCCCTTTAGTTTAAAATGTTTATACACACACAAAAAGTTATAAAATAGTGTTATCATTAAGCTGATAATGACTGGGCCAAATTCTGGCATTCTTAATATTGGATAACAATAAAAATAACAACTCCAAACAGTTATAGATTCTATAAAAGAGCCCTAAAATTTATTGTGCAAAATGATTAGTTGCACTAAATTATTTCTGAACCCCTTCTAGTACTAAAATTAAGTTCTACAACACTATGGACAGCTTTGAAATTTTCTTGAGCACTTAACCTCTAAGTACCAGATACTGTGTTAAGTACTTTTCAGGGTATATTAATCATCCACTGCTGCTATAAAAAAAAAAAATACCACAAGTGGACAGCCTTAACAAAGAAAAATTTATTCTCTCGTGGTCTAGGAGAGTAGACATACAAATTCTGCATTACCAGCTCCAGGGACAGGCTTCCTCTCTCTAGAGGAAATGTCTTTGTCATCTAGTGTCCCCAGTCTAGGAGCTTCTCAGAGCAGGGATCTCAGGTCCAAAGGACACACTATTTTCCTGGCTCTTATTTCTTGCTTACTTGAGTTTCCATGTCTCTTAGCTTACTTATCTCTTTTATATTTTAAAAGTCTTGTAGCTTTGAGTTCTGCCTCATTAACATAACTTCTGATAATCCCATCTCATTAATATCATACAGACAGTATTTACAACACATAGGAAAATCACAACAAATGACAATATGGTGGACAATCATACACTACTAGTAATCACTGCCTAGCCAAGTTGACAGATATTTTGCAGGGACACAATTCAATCTGTGACACATGGATTACTCAGAATAATTTTATAAACCATTACCTTAAGACAGTTCACTATTTAAACAAGTCTAACATGCAAAGTGGGGTCCTGGTGGCACAGCAGTTAAAGAGTTCAACTGCTAACCAAAAGGCTAGCAGTTCAAACCTAACATCTGTTCCTTGGAGGCTCCATGAAGCAGTTCTATTCTGTCCTATAGGAATCAACTCAACAGCAATAGGTTGTTTTTAACACACAAGGAAGGAGCCCTGCTGACATAGTGGTTAAGCACTTGTCTGCTAACTGAAAGGTCAGTGGTACCCACTCCACGCAGCAGCAGATGTGACAACCACTTCTGTTAAGATTACAGCCTAGGAAACCCAGTGAAGCATGGTTACTATGAGTCAGAATCAACTCCACAGCACCAAGCTTTTAACATGCAAGGAAAACAGTCGTCATAGTACAGTAGTTAAGTATTTGGCTACTAACAGAAAAGTCAGTGGTTCAAATTCACCAACTGTCAAAGATGTGGCAGTCTACAACCATAAAGAGTATAGCCTTGGAAATCCTTTGAGCCAGTTCAACTCTGTCTTATGAGTTGGAATCGACTTTCCTTCAATGGATTTGGTGCTTTGGTTTCAGGACATAAAAGGAAGGAGCCCTGGTATGCAATGGTTGAATGCTCAACTGCTAACCAAAATGTCAGCAACTGAAATCCACCAACCTCTTTGGGGCAGATAAGGCCTGGAAACCTGCTCCTGTAAAGATTATAGCCCAGAAAAGCTCTAAAGAACAGATCTACTCTGTCATACAGGGCCACTGTAAATCAGAAACAACTCAACAGCACACAACAACTGCATGCATGAGACAGGAAATAAAAAAAGACTATCTTTAAAACAACTCTTCAGTGAAAAAAATGAAAGTGGAAGATCCCTCATTTCTGTGAGGCCTGCACTGTTCACAGGGACTGGGATTTCCCTGCTTCTGCATGAAATGTTCCCTTGTAGATGAGATGCTTAGAGCAGGTGATAAGGGCATCAGAAATAAAAATCAGGGCCAGCCTAAATTCCATCTGCCCCTGAGAATGGATCCTTGTCAGTGTTAAAGATGCAGAATCAGAGATCTTCAAGAAATAGGAGTGATCACATGCTAGAAGATCTACAAAACAGTTCAAGAACATGAGTGGAGCTCTGAAAAATCTGAAGATCTAAATTACGTAATGTGGGCATGGCTAACATGTCTTGTGATCATGTGTTTAAATGTTAGTGTCCCTGCTGGACTGTAGGGATCTTAAGGAGAAAGATCCTCTGCTTTTGTTTTTAATCTAACTCCAGGGCACTGCATAGTTGCCAGGTCTGGAACATAAGTAGCACTTCATAAGTATTTCCTGAAAGGAAATAGAAGCAATCTCCTCCATAACATAACTATTTCATCTAGTGGAGTGTAACTGTAAAATCAGTTTCCTAAAGTTGGTCTAGAGACCTCTAGTGGTCAGCTGTGCCACACTAGGAGAAGTCTGACAGGGTGGCCAAAGGGTCAAACATCCAGATACAGTTAAGGCCTGAGATGAGTGACAAAGCAGGTGTTGCGGTACAAACATAGAGAAGGTTAAAAACAAACAATTTTTAAAAAATCTAAATAAGAGTTAAAAATCCAACAGAGATTTACCTGAATGTGAAGCATATGAAGAAAGCAATGGACTAATTATTTTAAAGCACAACGGATCTAGTTTGTATCTTCTCATGCCACCAGCTAACTTAGTTTCAAAAAAATTAATTAAACATGAAGACTGGCATTTTTAATCATACTGCTATTTGATATACTATAAGGAAAAAAAATCCACAATTTTTAGAAGGAATAATGCATCACGCCTTTATAAATGTTGAGCATGGAAGAGAGGAAGGAAACATTTCTTCTGTATTCAATTCACTGACTCCTCAGAGATGGTCAGCTCCTCAGAGATGGTCAGCTCTTAGTGTTACATACCAGTCATCCAGGATCCTGGAAATCCTGCAGATCTCATTTTGCTTATGCTGGAGAGATGCCACTGTTTGGAAATCATACTGGGATTCTTATGCTTAAGAAAAAACCTCCAGGATCTTTATTCTCAACAAGGAATTTTACACATTCTGACCTCTGGAGTTGCCATACCTGGATTCATATCTCAGTTCAAAGTCTCATGACCTGAGTGAACTTGGGCAAGTTACTTGATCTTTCTGTACCTCAGTTTCTCCCTTTATGAGAATGGTAACCATCTCTGCCTCAAAGCTGTTCTTAAGAGTTAATGTGTTATGTGTGCAAAGAACCTAGAACAGTGTCTTGTACCTAGTAGGAGTCAATAAATGTTTGCTCTTGTAATGAAAGTGGCAGAAATAGTTTTAGCCAAGTAATTTTAAAAGAAACTTCAATAAAGGTTCAATGTCTTTAACAAGAACATCAAGAAAGTTTATTTATCTCAGAAAGAGATTATAGAATTCTTCAATATTCTGCTAGAATATAACTTTTTCGCTTGGTTTATTAACATAAATATAATCATACTCAGTTGAGACTGTGAATACTTGACATGCCTGAAAAGTAAGTAGTTTCCACAGAAGAAATCCTCAAACACACACTCTACTCATCTAAGACCTGCAGAAGATACACAGGGGGTACTTTTTCTTTATAAATGCAGTTACAAATTCACACATAAAAAAAACTGGAGATAATCATTTCAAACAGAATGTTGTTAGGTGCCAAGAAGTTGGTTCTGACAGACAGCAACCATCTGTACATAAGAATGAAACACTGCCCTGACCTGCACCATCCCTGCTACGCTTGAGACCACTGCTGCAGGCACTCAGTCTCAACCCATCTCACCAGGGGTCTTTTTTTCACTGACACTCTACTTTGCCAAGCATGATGTCTTTCTCCAGGGAGTGATCGTGCAGGACAACACGTCCTGAAACAGAATACTTGCACCCAAAATACACTGCCAAACTAATATTCTAGCTTCCTATGTAACCACTCTGTCATCAGTCACACAATATTCTCCAACAGATCCTCCACATTTACACAGTGCCCTCCTGATGCTGGCACTGCAGAAGGAAAACTACAGAGATAAATTAGAAAGGAGAAAGAAGCTTTCGGGCTTACCTTTTTCCTTTCAGCTTACCTATACGTAACGATCACAGTAACTATGGAGTTTTCAGCAAGTGACTGGCACATATATGTAGGTTATAAACACACAAGATTTAAAGAATAAAGCAGATATAATCTGAGAACATAGAAAAGTGCTACTGAACATTCATGCCATAATATTCATGCCATATGATGTGAGACACAGCCAAGGGTGTACATCTGTAAGCCCCTAGAGACAGCAGTATTCTGTAGCCCTCCAATGAAATGGGAGCAGCCCTCAGTAGTGGCTTTGAGCCTAGATGGGCACAGAGAACTGCAATTTTCATTCATCTTCTTTTAATTGCTCTTCATATCTTTACCTTCCCCATCTTCATGCACTTAACAAATTTAGGAGATGAGATGTGAATGAGAGCAAGGTAGAGAGAAGACATGAATGAAAATCACCTTCAGCAGCGGAGGATACATTACACAAGTTATTTCAGGACTTCATTTCATTGCATCCTTGGAAAGGTTATGTGGCTAGCCAAATGCTCTGCTTTTTCAGGAAGAATGTGGTAGTAGAGACCTTATGAGAAAATAAGAATCCACAGGGAAAAAAAACTGACATTAACGCCAAAAAAATTACATCTATTAGAAACGTGAACACAAAACAAGGTCTCACAATTAAGTCCGTGAACTTAATTGTTCTAAGTGCTACATACCTCACTGCTCAGTATCATATGGCCATCTTCAAGTACTCCCCCTGGGAAGCAATGTGCCGATGCCAGTGCCTAGTCCACTCTTCAGAGCACTTTTGGAACACTTTCTGGAATGGCCATTGCACAAGGCAGCAAGTTTGCTAACTCAATTGTATACTTGTCTGTGAAGGAGTTTTTAGCCAGTATACAAGTAACTGTATTGGAACCCCCTCCTTACTAACCTAATCTGGCCCCAATGACTTTTTTTTTCTTTACTTGAAGGTTAAAAGAAATATCGAAAGGAAGACATTTTGACAACATTCAGGGCTTCGAAGGTAATACAATGACAACTCCGATGGCCACTCCAGAAAAAGGGTTCCAACACTTGCTCTGAAGGGTGGACTAGGCACTGGCGTAGTGCATGACTTCCCAAGCAGAGTACACTTCACAGGTGACTGTAGCAATACTCCGCAATGAGGTACGCAGCACTTTTTCTAGCATGAGTTCGTGAACTTAACTGGCGGTCCCCATAGCCCATCTGATTTAAACTTCTCTCTTCAGGTCTTCAAAGCACTCTAAGTCACATTCAAATGTTGAAAATTGGCTTAATAATCAACGACTTAACACTTGGAATATTTATTATAGATGTGTTCCAGTAGGGAGGACACTAAGTTGGAACTGGTTCTGAAACTACATACTCCAGAACAAGTAAAGGAAAACTCAACCAAACTAATGTCCAAGCATTACTATATAAAGCTACATTTCTTTTCAGTGTCACATGTAATGTTAAGGAAAAAATTGTTCACAGAAAATATTCCAGAAATGTTCTTTTATACATATAAATGTGAGTAGATGTTCTTTTATAGACATATTTGCAAATGTATATATGTCATATTACAAAGGTATGTAGAAAACTACTATACATTCAATTGTTTCTCGTATGTGTTTAAAATTCTAATGCCTAACAATAAGGCATACTGGCCAAGCCGAGTGCGCCGAGTCGGATCCAACTCACGGCAACCCTTGTACTTTATGTGGATACGAACTCAAAAAAAAACAGTAAAGAGACAATTTTTCAGAAATCAGAAATCCAAAATGGGCTGAGTATTTCATGAAACCAAAAACTATTGTTAATTTCATTAGGTTTGATAATGGCAAAGCGGTCACATAAGAAAATGTCCACACTTTTGAATCATATACTACAAAGTACGAAGAGATGAAATGAAATTTGCTTTAAAATACGTCAGCAAAGGAAAAAAAAACCTAGATGAAACTAATGTACCCAAAATCTTGGTTAATGACTGAATCTGGACAATGAGTTTTTCAAGGTTTGTATATTATATTCAGAATCAACTCAACAGCAACAGGTACCATATTATATAGGTTTGTATAAATTTGAAACTCTTTGTAATAATTGTTTTTAATTCTACCTCTCAAATACACCCCTAAGGACTCTATCAATCTTGGGGAGGAAGAGGCTGACATTTAAAAACTGAATTATAATTATTATAATTGATTTTTAGATGTGTTATTTTATCTAACCACTCAGAATTCCATTTAAGAAATTTTTAAATGAAGATCTTCTTAAAATTGTATACAAAAAAGTAATTCCTTGTGTTCTGTTCCAAAGCAACAAAATGCATAAGCTCAGAATAAGTGGGAAAACAGGTATACCTTTCATGAAAAACAGCAGCTTCTCCTGCTATAAATTTTTTAAATCCACAATAAACTCCTGGTATCTCAAAGACTTTTTTAAAAAATATTTCCCTTCTTTAGGGAAAACTACATGCTAAGAAAACAGTTCAGCAATGTTTCTGTAAAAACCACATAGCAAAGCTTAAGTACAGCATACTTTCCTCCCAGCCGAAAAGACTGACAGGGAAAAACGAACATTTTCAGAAGCATTTTAGAATCTTCTTCCAGCTACCTCTATGCTAGGTTCTCTTTTTCCTCCCCAAATACGTCACTAACTGTCTGTCAAAACAACTCTTGCCCATTCTACCTGATCACACTCCCAAGCTGCAGCTTTTCCTGGATTCACTTCTCCACGACAAGCTGCTCAGAGAGCACCTATCAAACCGACCGTGATCATCTGCTCGTTTCTTTTCTCCTTTCAGGGCACACCGCTGTCCATCAGCAGAAGTAATTAATGGATGATTATGTATGAGAGCGTCATCCCATCAATTTGCTGTCTGGTTTGAATAGCTCTTATCAGCTCTTCATTCATGCCAAGTATGCTCACTGTCCAGAGATATAATAAAGCTATACCTCCTTTCGGATTTTTCTCTCACTATTCAAACACCTGTGTTACCAGAACTGTATGTTACAGAAGTGTAAGAAGGACAAAGAAGAAATTTCTTCATCCTCTACTGAGAAGCAGCTAATGGACTGAAAAGTTGGTAAAAAGGAAAAACACAGAGGGAAAGCAAGAGAACGAGTATAAGGGAACATCTTTACTTCCAGTCCGGATGATTTTCTTAAAAGCAATCTAATTTGGGGATACTTGTATATTTTTGAAATACGGACAGTAGAACTTTTCCAGAGGGTTAAGACATCTGTGAAAACAACCAGGATTTCTCAGTACGGAAACAGTCAATGAATTTTTAATAAGTTCTGAACACTCAAATTGTCTGTGGTCAATTCAACTGCTGGTATCAGGTAGAGAAACAGAAAACTCATCCTGTTTCTAAAATCCTATCAAAATGGACTGTTCTTCTACTGCATGCTGTCCTGACTAACGCCACAGCGTTACTGTGAAGACAGCTCTAAAGACGCTGCAAGAAATAAGAACACAGTGGTAAAAGGAAAGTACAGAAGGCATTTCGGCAGTCGAGACTTACTATTTCCAGTCACAGTTCAATTGCTGAGCTTCAAACAAACCACTGCCAGGTAAGATTTAATTTTATAACATTAATTTATGTCTTGACCACTGAAACTAAACCTGCTGATGCCGTGCATGAGCAAGGACATTTGAAATTCACGCAATCCTGCTTTAAGCTTTATGTAGATTTAAGCCTTCTGAAGTAAACTCCTGCCTTTACTTATGATATACAAACTCATCATTCATAACTAGAGAGTCAAACATCCCCCAAAGTCACATTCATTTTCATTTCTTTTATCCCATTTATGTCTTTCCTAATAAAACTCCAATTTTTTTTATTTAATAGCCTTAAAAAAAAAATGCATGGAGAGCCGCAACTTGTGCATACAAACCATTCGCAGGTGCTATTTACAAAACATATTCAAAGAACTTTATTTCCCAGGATGCTGGGAAAACAAAGAAAAATTATAGGTTTTTTTTTTTTTAATTCCTATTAATGAAAAAGCTAAGTTCAGTGATCTCCATCTTTAGCAAAAAAAAAAAAAAAAGCTGTGACATCAATTTTGTTCACACTAAAGAAAAATAATCTCTAGTAATCTAATAGAATGAGAGTAATTTACCCTAAAATTGCTAGGCAGATTTTTACAACAGACTAAACAAGGACATTTTTCTAGTCTAACACAGAACAAAAAGATGTCTGGTACTTTAATACTTCAAAGGTTTCAACTCAGAACCACGGTTAAATTGTAAAATGCAAGTAACTTACTGAAGCTACAGAAAGACTTCAAAGGTTACACTGTCTTCTAGAAATTCCCTAGCAAGCACCCTCAAACTGTCTTGTGTAAAAATAACAGAAAGGAATTGTCAGATCCTTCACCTGACAAAATCTCATTCCCTACACAGATGTGCAGCAAAAATTCATTCATCAGTTTTAATTTAACTTCAATGGGAAAAGTTAAACTTCTAAGCTTAACCTTTTTATAAAGAATCTTTTCATATAATCCCACCACTAACATCTTAGAATACAGACGATAAAGGGAAAAGAACCACTTCTAAATTTAGAGATCTTTTGATATACAAAGTTATCAGAAACAATTCATCACATGTCTAAAAAGGAAACATGAAATTATTTTCTTCCATATTACCGAATTCTTTTTTCCAAGTTTTAATTAAGAGGATACAGTGTATGTCATTCTTTTCAAAAAAAGCCTATAATCTTAAATATCATAAATCTATCGCATCTGAATTCATTACAGAAATTGACCAGCATTTTCCTTTATAAAAAGAAAGCAGTAAATTAAAAACAAGCCATAATTGTACAATGTGCCAATCTGTTTCCAAGAAATTAAAAAACACCTCGTTCTTATTCCAGTCCTAACTAAAAGTAATGTATTTTTTTTACCTATACTGAATCCAGAAAAGTTCTTTTCATTTGTTTCCTCCTTATTATAGTGTTAATGCAGTTTATAAAATAGGCTTTCAAAACACATATACACACAACCAGGAAATAGAAATAAGTAGAAAATATCAATGAATGTTTCAAATCACAATGTAAAGACTTTTTTTAGTCAATCTGGGCAAAAAATATGAGATTAACAACATTATACTCAAATAATTTGCTTTCAATAAATATAACTGAGGGGAACATAAAACTGAATTCCTAACTCTTGCAAGTTTTATTTACTCATGATGTTGAGACTCATACTCAAGCTGTCTGGGGACTGTTTCTATGACTCATTTTCTAATGACAATGGATCAGCAAACAGGTATCAGTCCATGTCCACATCAGTCTAAATGAATCCTCATTTTCTTCCCCATCTTTCATCTATAATAATCCATTCTGAATAATGGCCAATGAAGTTTCATCTTTCCAAAAAAAAAAAAAAAAACCTACTGCAATTTGGGATAATTTACATTTTCTGCTTAATTTGGCAAATGAATAAAAAGTTCGAGCTACTTTGCGAATGGATGCTGACTTTACCATCTCATTAGTAACAAGTAAGCAGCTTTATGTTAGTACAGTGAAACTTGTCAGAGGTGGACCTCTGCAGTACTGCCTTGTTTTTCTTTGTTTCACCACTTTTCTACCTTTGACAATGTGCAATCTTGACCACTTTTCTATAGCTCTCCTAAATGGGAAATATTTAAGTTTTCTCTCTCTAACAGGTTTCTGCTTTACACAGGTTCTAGTTTTCACAAATTTTACTGTACTTGATGATTTGGTTTATTTATGGGAATTTTTCCTAGAATTAAAGAGGCTTTGGACATCCTTGGGAAGTGCTCATTTGTTTCTCTACTTTAGAATGTGTTTTATGCACACATATTACTTCCGATTATAAAAGTTGTAGATCATGTATAATTGGTTTCTTTCATAGAAATAAGTAAATCACTGGCTACCGTAGCCTTACAATGATATCTATTTACCATGTCTTTACACTGTGTTCATTTTAAATCATTTGAAAGCTATAAACTTTGTTTAAACCATTGGAAAATAAAAACAGACATACAGGTTAAAATATGGTACAACCATTTAGAGTCTCTGTTCATATATCAATTAAAAACATTCCTCCTGAGATAACATGCCACATAATGTTAATATGGAAAATCAGAAATAAACATAAAACTCATTTTAAGCTTAGACTGGCATGAGTATTTACTTATATCTGTAACTTTCAAATTCTTATTGAAATTTTGAACAATTACACTGAAAATTTTCTACTCTTGTAAAATGGTAAAGTTTTTCAAGCTTAATTCAACAGGGTGTTTCAACCAGCCAGCTTATTTGTTCCATTTTATGAATAATTTTCTTCATGAAGTGATCAAATTCAAATTAAAGATGATAGTTCATCATGAAGATTTATCTCCTCTCCAGCTTTTTCCTGCTAAGAGAGAATAAATCTTTGGTTGGTGACATCACAGGCTGTGAGCTGGGGAACTGGCTGTGATAGCAAACAGATGATTATATCCTTTCAGTGTGAACCAGCAGAAAAGGGATGAGAGCACTATCATTTCAAGCATATCACAGAGACACTGAAGAGAGGCATGACAGGTGCCAAATGACGAGGAAGATGCTTTCACTGCCTTTGTCACTTTTTCAGCATTGGCTCTTAAAGATAAAAGTACCATTTTACAGTTTACTTCACTGATAATTTGAAAGGGGGAGAAAACATTATGTTAATTAAATTCACAGATAATAAAATGGGAATGAGGAAAATGCCAGTAAGCAAGCAGGAAATAATGGAACAGGAGCCTACAGAACTGAGGAATGGCTGCAAAATTTCACCTTGATTCAAGCAGAAATACTGATGCTATTCAGGAAATTGAGGAAAAATCATCAATACACCCAAAATGGTAAAGACAGCCTCCCCACTGAGGAAGAGATTCCATGACACAGCTCAGTCTGTGGTGTGTAAACTAGTACTAAACATCGGACACTGAGATGGGAGAAGACAGATAAGCACCTTTTTAAGAAAACAAGAATTCATAAAAGAAAATATCTTTAATAAGTTTAATTACTGTGTTCTATGAATATCTTTCAACAAAATATATGCAAGAAACAAAGTGGGTAAAGTGGTCAAGAACGGAGGCAAAAATGAAAGCTCCTCTAACAAACATACAGCTGTTACAGACCACCTCCCCTCTTTTAATAATCTCTGTACACAGCTATACCTGCAAAGGACAGAGGAAGAGAGTCAATCCTTCCCACATTTAACACTTGTAAAGTTTATCCTGATTAGTGGCAGCACCCTGATTCAAACTATCAGTCATCTGTAACTTAGCCTCCTAGCCACAGAGCCTACATAAAGTCTACAGGTAAAATTCAGTAACAACTCTACGCAGAAGTACAAGCCAAGCTCAAGCACAGCTATCTACAGTCCCACAGTTTGCTTGAGAGGACAGTATGGTAGCGAATTCTTACGACATTTATCCAGACCAGTGTACTATGCTAATTACCAGCACTTCATTATTCAGCAGTGGTTGAAGGTCTTGCCAGCCTCGGTTTTTCACATGGTACTGAAGATATTAGTGAGATTAACGTTAAGAATTCAGATCAGAAAATACTACCATTTTAATGTCACACTGTTGGCATTTTCTGAGTATTTTGGCCTTTTTGTTTACTGATTATCATTGTATAAATGCAACATCAAATAATGTGCTCTTTGAGTACCAAATTCAGAGGTAGTTTCTAGTTCAGTTTTTCCAGTAAAAATCTTTGGCTGTTATACAACTTCTTGGTACATGCTAGTGGTACAGAATCTAAATCTATCAGGCTAAGTGCATAACACGGTGCCTATTCTAATATTTAGTCCTTCATCAACTGCATTTCTCCCCTGTGTGGCGAGGACACTGTACTCTGCATGCAGCAGTTTCTGGGTAACTTGTGGTTAATACTTACAGAATGGCCTTTCAGACATAGAAACCTCCGTAGCACTTTCATAATACCTCTATTATAACATCTTGCTGGACTGCACTGAAAATCTACACACACATACATATAGACATAGATATAGATATACAGACATGGGCTGCTAAACCCTCCATTCTTCACGGATAAAGTTTTCACAAGTGAGACCACATCTTATTCACTAGTCTTCCCAAGGTAAGCACCCATAAATCCACTACAAGTGATTCAATCCTGACTGACAGCCACCCTATAGGACAGAGTAGAATTGCTCCATAGTGTTTGCAAGGAGTGGCTGGTGAATTTGAACTGCCAACCTTTTGGTTAGCAGTCAAGCTCTTAACAGCTATGCTACCAGGGCTCCTAAAGTAAGCTCTGGTTAATCAATACATGCGTGTTTAAATGAAAGTGAAAATATATCTTAATACATTCTTAAGCAGAACCTCATCAAACAAGGTAAAAAATACTATTGACAGGTGCCACTGGGTCAGTTCCAACTCATAGCAACCATATGAACAAGAGAATGAAACAGTGCCCGGCCCTGTGCCATGCCCATAGCTGTTTTTATGCTTTAGTCCACTGCTGCAGCCACTGTGTCAATCCATCTCCTTGAGAGTCTTCCTCTTTTTTATTGACTCTCTACTTTACCAAAAAAAAGAAAAATCGTGGATTTGGTCAGGCACACTTTAGTCGTGAAGGTGACATCTTTACTTTTTAATACTTTAAAGACGTCTTTACAGCAGATTTTCCCAATGCAGTGCCTCTTTTGATTTCTTGACTGCTGCTTCCATGGGTATTCATTGTAGAACCAAATAAACTGAAATCCTTGACAACCTCAATTATTTCTCCATTTATCATGACATTGCTCACTGGTCCAGTTGCGAAGATTTTTGTTTTCTTGATGTTCGGGCACAATCCACACTGAAGTCTTGTGGTCTTTGATCTTCATCAGAAAATGTTTCAAATTCTCTTCACTTTCAGCAAGCAAGGTTGTGTCATCTGCCTAACACAGGTTGGTAAGTAGTCCTCCTCCAATCCTCATGCCTCGTTCTTCATATAATCCAGCTTCTCAGGTTATCTGTTCAGCATACAGATTGGAAAGGTATGGTGCAAGGAAACAACTCTGATGCACACCTTTTCTGACTTTAAACCATGCAATGTCCTCTTATTCTGTTTGAACTGTCTCTTGATTCACATACAGACTCCTCATGAGCACAATTAAGTGTTCTGGAATTCCCATTCTACACAACGATATCCATAATTTGTTACGATCCACAGAATCAAACGTCTTGACATAGCCAATGAAACACTGGCAAACATCTTTCAGGTATTCTCTGCTTTCAGCCAAGATCCATCTGACATCAGCAATGATACCTCTGGTTCTAGGTCCTCTTCTGAATCCAGCTTGAATTTCTGGCAGTGCTTTGTCAATATACTGCTGCAGTCACTTTTGAAGCATCTTGAGCAAAATTTTACTTGCATGTGATATCAGTGATGTTGTTCAATAATTTCTACATTCAGTTGGATCACCTTCCTTAGGAACAGGCATAAATATGGATCTCTTCGAGCTGGTGGCCCAGTAGCTTTCTTTCAAATTCTTGTCATAGAAAAGTGAGCACTTCCAGCGCTGCATCCATTTGTTGAAATATCTCAATTGATATTCCATCAACTCCCAGAGCCTTGTTTTTTGCCAACACCTTTGATGCAGCTTTGATTTCTTCCTTCAGTACCGTCGGTTTCTGACCATATGCTACCTCTTGAAAGGGTTGAACATCAACCAGTTCTTTCTGGTATAATGACTGTGAAATCCTTTCATCTTATTTTGATGTTTTATAAGTAGTTTAGTACCTTCCCTGCAGAATCCTTCACTATTGTACCTTAAGGCTTGAATTTCTTCTTCAGTTCCTTCAGTTTGAGAAATGCAGAGCATGTTCTTCCTTTTTGGTTTTCTGTCTCCAGGTCTTTGCACATGTTATTACAGTACTTTACTTTGTCTTCTCGAGCAGCCCTTGGAAATCTTCTGTTCAGTTCTTTTACATCATCATTTCTTCCTTTTGCTTTAGCTGTCTACTCAAGGTTCAAGAGCAAGTTTCACAGTCTCTTTTGACACCCAATTTGGTCTTTCTTTCCTGTCTTTTCAATGGCCTCTTGCTTTCTTCATATATGATGTCTTTGATATCATTCCACAACTCCTCTGGTCTTCGGTCATTAGTGTTCAATACATCAAATCTGTTACTGAGATGGTCTCAGGTGAGATATACCAAGGTCATACTTTGGCTTTCATGGACTTGTTCTAATTTTCTTTAGCTCCAATTTGAATTTACATACAAGCAGTTGATGGCCTGTGATGCAGTCAGCCCCTAATATTGTTCCTATGTACCCCATCTAGTGAGGTCCATGCGCACAGTCACCTTTTGTGTTGGTTTAAAAAGGTACTTGCAATGAGTAAGTCGCTAGTCTTGTGAAATTCCATCAAGCGATCTCCAGCACCATTTCTATCACCAAAGCCATATTTTCCAACTATCGATCCTTCTTCTTTGTTTCCAACTTCTGCATTCCAATCACCAGTAATTATCAATTCATCTTGTTGCATGTTCAATCAATTTCAGACTGCAGGAGCTGTCTAAAACTTTCTTCATCTTTGGCCCTTGTGGTTGGTGCATAAGTTTGAATAACAGTCCTATTAACTGGCCTTCCTTGTAGACATATGGATATTATCCTATCACTGACAGCACTGCACTTCAGGACAGATCCTGAAATGTACTTTCTGATGATGAACACAACACCATTCCTCTTCAAGTCATCATTCCCAGCATAGTAGACTGCATGACTCTCTGAATCAAGATGGTCAATATCAGTTCATTTCAGCTCAGAAATGTCCAGGATTTCGATGTTTATGCATTCCATTTCACTGCTAAATGACTTCCAATGTTCCTAAATTCAGATTTCGTAAATTCCATGTTCCGATTATTAATGGATTTTTGCAGCTGTTTCTTCTCATTTTGAGTCATGCCACATCAGCAAACGAAGGTCCCAAAGGCTTTACTCCCTCTGTGTCATTCAGGGCAACTCTACTTTGAGGAGGCAGCTCTTCCCCAGTCGTCTTCTGAGTGCCTTCCAATCTGGGGGGCTCAGTTTCTGGCACTATATCTGACAATGTTCCACTGCTATTCATAAGGTTTTCCCTGGCTAATTCTTTTCACAGGTAGACTGCCTGGTCCTTCCTCCTAGTCTGTCTTAGTCTGGAAGCTCAGCTGTAACCTGTCTGCCATGGGGGACCCTGCTGGTATCTAAATACCAATGGCATAGCTTCCAGCATCACAGAAACCCACTAGCCCTCACAGTATGACAAACTGACAGAGAAGGGAGACCCTAGTTATATAATAATTATTCATTTCCATTCCTGTTTACTAAGGAGTCCCACAGGTAGTACTCCAATTGAAGCCAACCTCCCAATTGAGCAATATCCTCTTTACACCAAGATAAAAACTTTTCATATGTTAAGTATGTTCTTACAATTCTACTTATCTATCTTTGAATATTCAGTATGATTTCATAGAGATAATCAACACCAACCTGTTTACCACTCAGTTTTAATATATATCACTTTTGTCATTTCTGCACCACATTTTTTATGGCCTCTCCATAAATAGGTCAGGGGGGAACTCCAGGAGGCAACACAATTTATTCTATAATATCCATGTATTAAAAGTTGGTTATATCATGATCACTTCTCCAATCTTAATCCAATATTGCTAGGACAGAGTAGCAGGGGCAGGGATCTGGGGACTATGCTCTCAGGGGACACTGAGGCCCAACTGGTATAACTAGTGTACTGCTAAGAGAGTCTTCTGCACCCCATATTGGTGAGCGGCACCTGGGATCTTACAAGCTAGCAAGCTGCTATCTGAGGTACACCAAATGGTCCCAACTCAGCAGGAACAGACGACCACCAAGGACCAAAACAACATGGGGGAAAGAGAACCCAGAAGACAGAGAGACCCACGTCTGAGTGGGTGACTGCATCAACATGTGACTGGAGAACCAGATGGTGCCTGGCCACCACCAGTGATAGCCATGGTGGGGCTCACAAAGTTGAGTCTCACTGGCAACACAAGAATAAAAAGGGGTACAACCTGAGAACTCCACTAAAAGACCGCAATTGACGGTCCAAGGTCCTCAGGGTCCCCCTGGGAGCATGGCCCCGGGTCCTAACGCTGCCCCCATCCATAAATCATTACTGAGGTCAGCTCTTCAGACAAGAATGCATTGGACTAGATGACACAAAATGACCACATTGTGTGTGCACTTTATGGTTCTATGCATCTACAGGCCTCTTGATCCTGATGGCTTCTTACTGCAGAGGGGGGGAACGTGAAGAGAAGGGGACAGAAAATTGTTAGGAGGATATGACATGTATAGAACAGACAGAAGGAGTGTGCTGTCACAGGGCAAGGAGAGCAGTAGGAGCTGCATATAGGCAGGTAAGGCATGCAAATTTATATCATATTGTACACTTTCAGTCAATCACAATAAAAAAAGTTGGTTATAATTTATAATGTACATTAAGGGTTTAAGTATCATCTGGCAAGGATTTTTTGAAGCTATAATTATATAGCTACCCTTGCTGTAATTTTTCAATATAAATAATAAGGGCAGAGGTAAAGAAATTAAAAAAAAATTATTGCACTCTTTCTGTCTCAATTGTTCAAATGAACTTCTGAAATGAAAGTCATAGAAACAGTCACAAGCTAGGTTCTTTCTCCAAACCCTCTCTAGCCCCTGCAAGTCAGCCTCCTGTGGTGTGGTGATATCCTATATAGAAGTAATCAATATTACAGTGTCCCTGGGGTGGGGGGAAAAAATCAACCCTCAACAGTGATTTCCAAAAGAGAAAATAGATACCTAAATTCATGGTCACAAAGGTATGAACTCATCTAATGAGGTTAATATTTTGCAAAGAAATCTGAGTCAGAAAGGGCTAGGAAAGATTGTCAGTATCAATCTCATCACTTTAACATGCGAGAAAACCTACCCGCTGACTTTTTTGCACAAAATACACAAAAACCACAACAATACCTTCGTTTAAAGGGACCACAGAAAGCCAGGTTTCTTATAACCAAACGAGGAAGCTTGACCCTCAGGAAACAATTGAAAATAAGCTCCAACACCTCATATACTGTTCCAGCCCCTGAGTGCTACAAACATTAACCTTCTTATCTGTTAATCAAAAGGCTGGGGGTTTAAGTCCACCAGAGGTGCTCTGGAAGAAAGCCCTCGCAGTCTACTTCCAAAAAATCAGCCACTGAAAACTCTACAGCATACTGTTCTACTGTGACACACATGGCATTGCCATCAGAGCCGACTCAACAATTACTTTTTTCTCATATACTGAAAACAGAAAAATCATCTGATTCACATTTCAACAAATGCTAAAGATGAGACAGATTCAAATAAACCCTCCCTTCCTCACCACCTCCTCCTGCTGTCTCTTACCTTTATATTCACAAGCACATGAAAACCAGCACATCACAAGAAATTCCATTTTTTATACATTCCATTTACAAGAGGCTGTGACAATGTACTTAGATCCAGACTGCTGTAATCCAGTCCCATAGCTACACTAAAAACCAAGTAACTCACACACTCTCCTTCAAAGACACTCTGAAAGGCAGGATGACCCACGCACACCTTCCTTCACCTGCATTCCTGTGTCTATGCCTGTGAAATTTTGAAACCTGAAATTCTTCAACTATTTCCACACATGGGCAATTATGTTACATAATACCCTAAGTTTCCAATATGGAGTAGCTAGTCCCCCCTGTTAAAGCAGCTGGTCTTAAATGAGAAAGGACGAGTTCAAAATTCACCATTCTATTTAAAACTACAAAAGAACCAGTCCAGAAAAACTACATATGTGTCAAAGAAAATGAAGAGAGAAAAAACATCTTGTCTATGCAGAAACCAATCTGAACAAAGTAGCACTTGTGTGTCAGTGTATTTCCTAAGCACCCTGTGAACACTGCATGTTGTGGTACCAACCAAAAAAGCCAGACCACACCACAGCCACTGGGACAATTTAAGGCAATTTCAACTCATAGTGACCACAGAGGACAGCACAGAACTGTCCCAGAGTCTGCACGAAGCACCTGGTGGATTCAAACTGCTGACCTTTTTGTTAGCAACCGCAGCACTCAGCCAATACAGTACTATGGTAAATACTCTGTTGACAGAGGTGATCTTTCATGAAGGTTAAAAAAAAGAGAGACAAAAAGTATATTAAAAAATGAAGCTGTACAAATTGATCCCTGAAGGGTTTGAGAAAAACAGAAAAGAACTTTTACTTTCCTGTGGTTTCTGTACCCAAGAAACATTAGAAGGCTTTGAGCCACAAATACAGAAGTCAGAGAGTTATACTCACTTCTATGCAAGTCTAAGTCCAACAAGAGAAAACACCTGAAAAAAGAGTAGGAGAAAGATAGCTGTGACAGTGCCAGGTAAGAGAACAGATGTAACAGAACAAGACAGTCAAGAAAACACCAAAAGTGGGAGCTATCAGCTTATATAACGCTCCAGCTTTCCTGTTTATTCTGCTCGCACTTGTTTAAGAAGGTCTGTGAGAGCTACAGAAACCCTGCTGGCACAGTGGTTGTTACGGATACTACACAAAAAGGGGCCAGTTTCAATCCACCAGATGCTCTGTGGAAACCCTGTGAGGCAGTTCTACTCCGTCCTGTAGGGTCACTATCAGTCAGAATTGACTCAATGGCAACAGGTAGGTATACATACTTCAGAATATTGGTTAAACTCCAATCTATGGGAGCTTCGGTTTCCTCATTTGAAAAAAGTTGGATAAAGTAATCCCTAGGATCTTTTTCTGCGTAAACACTCTGATGCCCCCCAGAAGAATAAAGAAAAAGGCACCAATGGTTCCGTACTTTATCAGCTTCACTCAAGTAAGTTTACCGGCGCCCTCCATACACTTACAGAGCACATGCAGAGAAGCAACAGAGAGCGTCAGTGGTTAAAGAAAATAACAGTTTATGTAGTTGGATATTTTTCTTAAGGAACTCCAGTGCTGCATTCTACTGCTAAAAGAAAAATCAGAAATCCAAACCCACGAACTGCTCCACAGGAGAAAAGAGCTAGCCATCTCCTCCCATAAGGGAGAACAAATGCATAAGGAAAATACCAGCTGAAAGGACTAAAGGACCAGCGACTCCACCAGACTGAGACCAAAAAAGCCAGATGGTGTCCATCTATCACCAGGGACCTCTCTGACAGAGACAGCAACAGACAGTCCCAGACAGAACAGGAAAACCACGTAGTACAGAATTCAGGTTCATAAAAAGACCAAAGTTAGTGGTATGACAGAGACAGGACGAAGCCCTGGAACCTTGGCCTCCAGATGCTCTGCTAACCCAGAAATGAAAGCAATCCTAAAGCCTCCTTTTCAGGGATTAGACACGCCTACCAAAAAAAAAAAAAAAGTGAGTTTAGTCAAATATACAAGACCAAATGGGCAGCTCCTGTGTAGAAGTAGGATGAGATAGCAGAAGAGATAGGACAAATGGACACAGGGACCCCACAGTGGAAACAGGAAATGTGCTGTCACAATGTGGGGACTGCAACCAGTGTCACAAAACAACATCCGTATAAATTTTTGAATGAGACATTAACCTGAGCTGTAAACCTTCACCTAAAGCTTTCTTTAAAAATAAGACTAAAGCCTAAGAAACCCTATGAGGCAGTTCTACTCTGTCACATAGGGTCACTACAGTGGGAGTCACGTAGACACACATCAACAGCATGCCCTTCTCATATCTACTGCTGGTTATCAGAAAGATATTCAAGATTACTGCAGCAAATTATTCAGGTGCACGCTGACTCAGTCTAGATATAAAGTCATTACTGTCATAGTAAATTCCTTACTCTCTAGTTCCAAAAAGAAGATCAACTCACTTTTTTACTATGGTCTTGAATCTTTAATTAAAAAAAAAAAATGATAATGGAGGGAAAATTTGATCTGTCCTGGCTGAATCAGTGCTATTTTTTAAAACTATCATGTTTCATAGCAACTAGGTACAAGAAAATCAGAAACGTAGAGCAGAAGATTCATTATTTTCAGGTTCTACCAGGAGCAGCCGAATTCTTATTTGGAAATAATAGTCTATAGCTGACAGACATACACACTCCCACACAGACTCAGTTTAATAGTGCCTTTTTGTTAGCAGCATACCTTCCATGTACCACAGCACTGGGAAACGTTTTCACATGACAAAACCTCACTGCGATAGTCTGCTCTAAAATGCTTTCACTTTATCTACTGTTTTGCTTACATAAGGATATCCTAGTACAGTTCCACATGTAAACACTCTAAATGTACTGCCTCCCAAGCCATGCGCCTTGTGTTTCTCCAACTGCAGACTGACAACCACGCTACAACCTGCGAATATTAAACATACAGGTACAGGTTTCCTGGGTGAGGAACCCCGAGCGCAGACTAAGTATAAGCAAGTACACAAAAGCCTTGGGCATTATAAAAGGCAATCAAGTGGCTGTTCTCATGGTGCACTGGTTAAAGCACTCAGCTGCAAACCAAAAGGCTGGAGGTTTCAACTAACCAGTCACTGCACAGGACAAAGACGTGGCAGACTTCTTCCATGGAGACATATGGCTTCAGAAGTTCTACCGTGTCCTGCAGGGTCACTGTGAGTCACAGTCAATGGATTTGGCCACAGGTTTGTGATTTTTTTGTTTGTTTGTTTAAGGTGAAGAAAGAAAAGGAGGTGCCATTGATAACGAAGAGGCTGGAAGCCTAAAGATAAATTCACCTCACAACTTGATTTATTTATCATTACCTATATACACAGAGTACTCAAAATCATATCACACTTCAAGTAAAGGGATAGGCAAGTACCTTACCTCGTTCTCAAATCCTATTTACACCACACGCAAATTAAATCTAGAATAGTATGAAAACTACTAACTTGCAATACCACTCTGTCTTCAAATTATAAGGTTAAAAAAATATCACTCTCATATAGCTAAATTAACCTACCCTAAAAATGATATCACCAGAGCACCCAGTTAAAACTCAGAAAGAACCAACCCATAATTCAGAAACACTGTGCAGTAAGTATTCTCTTACTTTAAAAAACAGGTCATGATCATTAAGTGGCAAAAACACTTAGTGGCTGTTTAGTCATCCAGTGCTGCTCTAAAAGAAATATCACAAAGTGATGGCTTTAACAAAGCAAAGTATTCTTACACAGTCCAGCGGGCTACAAGTCTGAATTCAGGGTGCAGGGGAAGGCTTTCTTCCTCGTCACCTTTGGAGGAAAAGTCCTTGGGTTACATCAGTCTTTGTTCAGGGAGCATCTTGGCACAGGAATCTCAGGTCTGAAGGATGCACTCTTCTCTCAATACTGCTTTCTTGATGGTGTGAGGTTCCCAATTCCATGTTTGCCTCCAATTTCCTCTTATCTCTTGTAGGACAAAAGCATTAAAGAGCGGTGAAGCCATACTCCATGGAAACTCCCTTTACAGTGGAGCAGGGAGATGATCTTATGAAGGGATTTACAGTCCCACCGTTAGCCTCTAAGATACAGCATAGGAAAATCACAGAATGGAGGACAATCATAAAATACTGGGAATCACAGCCCAGACGCATAGCCACATACATTTTGGGGGAGACACAGTTCAATCCATGACAGTGGTCTATTGATGTCATACTGAGCTTACGTATGATCTACAATTCACAACTTTCCCTACGATGCCTCCACACCCCATGCAACAACTCTTCTTCATTTGGTTCCTTGAACTAATCTTTCAAATTGTGGGGAGAGGTCTACATAAGATACCCAAGAAGCACAGAAAAAATTAAGAAAGTGATGCCTTATTGACTTTCCTAAAAAAGTGAAGATGAGTTTCATCTAACTTTCAGAATACATAGCCTAACACATAATTATCATTTCACTTGAGTTAAATAATTATCAGCAGTCAAGAAGAACTCATTTCCATATTAGAGCTCCTGAGAACCTCTCCTCATAACATTACAACTCAGATAGGTAAAATAAATTCATATTTTGTTTTCCAGATTCTTCAGTGTAAATGATGCAAGCAGCAAGGGTAATTTTCTCACTATAATGGCCAGATCAAAAGATATGAAACTATCCAGCAAAAACAATTTTTTAAAAGTATCCAAAGGCTTTTTTTCCACAGACAGTACAAAGGGGAAGAAACAACACCACTACAAAAGAAAAATCAATTCTTCTGAACAGTGAAATGATGCATTTTCTGTACAATGTACCAAAACAGACTACTGCCGCCCAGTCAAATGTATGCAACTGCAAAAGCCAACAGCAAAAATCAAACACAGGAATTCATACCACAGCTACATCACAGACTAGTTATGTGACAACAGGCAAGTCACTGAACTTCTTTAAGTTTAATTTTCATCTGTAAAATGGCCTAATACTGATCTTGCAGGGCTACTATAAAGTTTAAATATAATTAGTTAATTAAATGCATTAAGTATCAAGTACCAGCCAGGAAATTTATAAATACCAGCACTCTGTGCCTACCTTATTAACCTGTGATTGTTACTTTTCTCATCTGTATTCCCTCACAAGTGATATTTGTTAAGAACTGTGCAAAGTCTGAGATTTTACTGTATTTGCAAACTAGCACATTAACCTGTTACTGCTTCATGGATGCTAGAAAAGACATGAGACTCCTGGGTCCAAGACAAACGACTTTATAACTCATAGTGAAACCAGGAGCCAATGCTTCATGTTCATTTCGATCGGTTCCCCTCGGTACCATGCAGATAATGCAAACAGCCAATGATTGGTGCCTGTAAATGCAGTGGGTTACCTTACAGAAGAGAAACACTGAGGATAGGGGATCCACTGTTTCATAATAAGCAGAAGTAAGCCCAGAGAGCATGTTACTTCATTCATCACAGTTACCTGCTGCAAGTACAACCATGACACATGGCTTGGGTAAAGAGTGGGCAGGGCCTTGCACTCTTGGCATGTATAGTGAGAACATGCAGGATGCTCAGAGCCATGACAGACTATCTCTCCCAACAATATTCTTAAAGCCAGGGAATGTGTTGCAGCCATTTCTGAACTCTCAACACCTGGCCTGATACATGACATATCGCAGACACTCCCTAAAGTGTTTTCTGAATGAATGACTACAAGCTGGAATTTCAGAGTCTGAATCCAAAGATGACTCCTTCCAATTTGGGGATCTTGTATACAGTCAATTTCTTTAAGTCTCATTCTCAATTTCTAAGACATAATAATAAATTTTTAGCAGATGTTTAATGAACACATCACCTCTAACGACTCTTCCAACTCTAAAACAGAGAAGGTCCTACAATTCTTTGAACAGCAGAATGCCAGAAATCCCAGGTGCCTGAGGCTCTCTCTGACAGATGTGACTCACATATTATTCCTACCAGAAAGGCAAAAATTCAAAATTACAAACTCAGAGTTCTACTAAATTAATTTCAGTCATTCAAGGTTACTTGTCACACCTTCACATTTTACTATAAATTTTCATAAAGATTAAACTCTATGAATACACGGCAGGATCCTCTATGTACCTACAGAACCATAAAGGTAAATACTAGACCAATATAAGTTATCTTCTTAGCTAGCATGTAAAACAAAAAGAAACCAATTAAACTTCCTAAGACTTCATGATTTTAAAAGACCAGCAATACCATTATAAAAGAGTAAATGTTTCCCTTGCTGTGCAATACACAGGATGCAGTTTGAAAAAATAATGGTCAATGCCCAAAAAACTCTCTATAAGGTAGTCCCTTTCACAAGTGACAAGTACACACAAATTATATTTTCCAAGAGGATTTCTTACCACTGATTATGAAAAGCAGTATTTTAATATCCTCCATATTCTTTCGGAAATGTACAGCATTACACAGTCATTAAATATGTACAGCATTATATATTGGTATTTCATTACATCAGTTCCATCCTTGGTAACTGAAAATACTGGCAGCTGTACAGTACCCCTTAAAAAATCATCTGAGGGTCTTCCATCCATTCCACTTCGGCTATGTCAATGACACTAAAGTGTACAATGCTGTATCCTTGTTGCTGTTAGCTGCCACTGAGTCAGCTCCGCACTCATGGTGACCCTGTGTACAACAAGAGGAAGTGCTGCCCGGTCCTGCACCATCCCCCCAGTCAGATGGGCATCAGATTGTTGTGACCCATAAGGTTTTCATCTGCTGAGTTTGAGAAGCAGATCATGAGGCCTTTCTTCTCAATTTGTCTTCATCTGGCAGCTCCAACAAAGCCTGCTCAGCATCACAACAGCATGCAAGTCTCCACTAACAGACAGGTGATGACTGTGTGCAAGGTTCACCAACCAGGAACCGAACCGAGCTCTCCATGCACAGACAAGTGTAATGATCAAATCGTAACCTGATCATTTCATTTGTACTTGCTCCACTTAAACGGAGCTGATAGACTTGCAAATCAAAGATTTTTCCTCATGTTTATCTTTAATATTGCTCCAGTGCATTCTGCTCACATTATAAACACTTTTCCAACTCTGCTTATCTGTGTCATCTTGAAAGGAACAGACTTGCATATGGCATGAGCTCAGTGACTCACTATTTGAAAAAGAAGTGAGGGGGTGGGCAGAAAAAACTGCTTAAAGACCTAACTTTTTATGCCTAAAGATTAGTAAGTAAGGTATTAAGTAAGTAAGTTAGTAAGTAAGGTATTATCTTTAAACCTTATGAAACAGTATTTAGAATGGCAAGAAGACTGCTCAAAAAAGAAAAACTGAAGACATGATTATGAGTCTTACAGAAACACATCTGAAGACTCCCAGTAGTACCAGAAAAGGCCTGACTTCAAACAAACCATTTCCCTTCCCACGCCCTCCCCGTTTAGGAAAGGGAACAGGCCGCTGCCACGACCAGAACCCCAAACACAATGGGCAGTAAGCACCACACGGCACGAGGTGGGGACTGCTAGAAAGCACTGCCTTTCCTGCCTTTCCAAAAGCATCCCCACAGCTACAGTGACGGTTGACATCCCACCATTACTGCCCCATCTTAGAAGACCTTTTTTCCTTTTAAAGACAGAGAGGTAAAAACCAAAGAACAAGTAATACCTATGTACAAGTTAAGGAATAATTATTAAACTAACATCAGTAGCCCTCATCCATTTCAAGAGATGCCCACACCCCCACACACTCCCTCAGATGACACCACAGGCCACGTGCTCCTCCTCAAGCATGACTCTCCTCTCTTCAGCGGAGCCGACTATGGTCCTGATTTTTGTGATAATTATTTCTTTGATTTTCATTTACCACCTACACTTGCATCTCTAAATAAATTTTACAGAGAAATAAACTAACGCATTTTGTGTATACACATTCTTTCTTTCACTTCCCATTATGTTGCAGAGATTCATCTGCTTACTTATGCGCTCATTCCACTATTCAGGGACATCTATCTGAAATGGTTCCTTTCAAGGCCCTTCTGAACAATACTGCCACGCACCTTCACGCACATGCCCCCGGTGCATATTTACAAGAATTTCTATACAGTATCTTCCAAAGGTGGCAGTGCTGGATGCTTAACTTTAAGGAAAAATTACAAAATATCATCTGAAGTGAACAGACTGAAATACACATATACTATGTGTGAGAGTAGAAATCCACTCTTTTATGTCCTGGTCTTCAAAAACTCACTGGTACAGCAGAGATCCTAGTAGAAGAATAGCAACATGTTATGCTACATACTAGATAAATTCTTAGCAAAGGGTCTGTTTTCAAAATAACACTTGAGAACTGGCCCAGAGACATAGGCACAGCCCAAAAAAATAACGTATAAAAAGTGACCCAAAGCATAGAGCTTTTGTCTGAGTAATCAAGTCTGTATTGCATACGATGGTGATAACACTGGCCATCCTTCAGGGCACATGACAGATGCTGAGATGGGGTGGGGGCAGGATGACCAGCTACAGGTGTGGAACCTGGGGGAAAGGGAAAGAAACTCTACCTATTTGTATAACTTCACCTAAGATCTCCAACTTTTAAATATTCAGACTCAGAACAACAACAGTAGCTACTCAATGAATAGACTCAACAATTAGCGATATTATATTCAGAAAGAAATTTTAATTTCTCAGAAAAAAATAAGATACATAAATCCCCCTGGCAACCACTTATACACTGTCTAGCATTGGAGGAAAAAGATTAGCAGGATTCATCTCACTTTACTGAATACAAACAAGCTTCGGTCAACAAAGAAATTTCAGATAAATACTAAATCTAGGCACCAAGGTTACATGTTAAAGCAGAACTAACAGCCCTGGCAAATTTGAAATAAGATGTCGACCTCATCAAATCAAGCACTGTTACTTCTTTCTATTCTTGCTTTTCCTACAGTGGGAAAAAGGTACTGCCTAATAATGGGTATAAATATGGCTGAATAAGATTTAAATCCAGATCTATGTGACTTAGAAGGCTGTACTCTTTATACAAAACCATACTGTCAAAAGACAGACTAGCACATCATAAGCTAAACTTCCACAGTCGATATTAAAAATGAAAATTTTCAATGTTGATAAATATTTCTAATTTGGGTTAATTTGGTATTTAGTAAACGAATAACACGGTAATAAAGAAAAACAGAAAATGGAATTAAGAAGGTCACACCCTCTTTTAGAAAACTGAATTGTAAAGTGACATAATTATGCCACTTCACCCCACCAGTCTAAAATGGTTATATGAAAACATAGCAACCAGTGAAATCTGACACACTTCAGAAAACAAAGCAAAATACAAACTTATAGGAGAAAATATAAAAGTACAGCTTTCTGATCTCGGGGAAAGGACAAATTTCCCAAACAAGACATAAAACAGCATATATTGCCATTTCCAAAGCCAACGCTTCAGATAAAGATTAGACTGGACTATAAGAAATCAAATGATACTGGTGAGGACTATGCTGCTCCGCTCAAACAGATGCCTGACACTAAGGTGGGCAGCTCCCGGAGGCGAGATGAGAACAGAGAAGGACCGGAGCTGTTTGAATGGGCACAGGAAACACAAGGTGCAGTGTGCTGTCACGTTATCAGGTGAACCACTACAGCCCCATAACAACGCGTGTTTGAGGTTTTCTGTGAGAAACTCATTGGAATCGTAAACTATCACTTAAAGGACAGTTTTATAAAAATGCTAAAAAACAAATCATAAAATAAAAAATGTTAAATTCAATTACATTAAAACTTTAAACTCTGCTCAAAGTAAAAGTGATCTCATACTGAATGAAGATTATTTTCAAACACAGACAACAAAAGTATTAAAGATACATAAAGGACATCTACAAGCTAATAAGAAACGAACAAGTTAAATGTTCAAAGACATGTAAGCAGTTCACAGAGAATAAACAAAAGAAGATTCAACTTCAAAAGTAACTGATAAACAAAAAGTGTATTTTATATATATGAGGTCTGACAATTACATCTATGAACTCATCCCAGAAAAAGGGCTACATACCTCATTGCTGAACAGCAGCAACATCAGTACAGTCACTTTCTAAATACTCCCCTTGGGAAGCTATGCACTGATGCCAGCACCTAGTCCACCCTTCAAAGTAATTCTGGAACTCTTTCTGGAATGGTCATCAGATCTGTTGTCACATTACCCTTGATGTCCTCAATGTCATCAAAATGTCTACCTTTCAACATTTCCTTTATCTTTGGGTGAAGAAAAAACTCAATGGGGGCCAGATCAGCTGAGTAGGGAGGGTGTTCCACCACATTTACTTGTTTACTGGCTGAAAATTCCCTCACAGACTCTTCAGTTAAGTTGGTGAACTTGAGACCATACCACCACGCACATGGCCATTCCAGAAATTGTTCCAAAACTGCTCTGAAGGGTGGACTAGGGGCTAGCACTGGTGTAGTTTCCCAAGGGGAGTACTTCAAAGGTGACCACTGTGATATTCAGCAATGAGGTATGTAGCACTTAGAAAAACTAAGTTTGTGGACTTAACTGTTGGGTCTTGTGTACGTGTGTACGTGTGTGCGTGTGTGCGTGTGTACGTGTGTACGTGTGTACGTGTGTGTGTGTGTGTGTGTGTGTGTGTGTGTGTGTGTGTGTGTGTGTGTGCGCGCGTGTGTATCTATACTCATTGCCAATGTGTCAATTCTGACTCACAGTGACCCTACAGAACAGAGTGCCCCGATAGGGTTTCTAAGGAGCAGCTGGTGAATTCAAACTGTGAATTCAAATTTTTTGGTTAACAGCCTGGCCTCTTAACCTCAGCACCACCGGGGCTAACAACAACTGAAGAAACACAGAATCTCCGATGACCTTGTCCCTCCAGCTCTACCTCAATAGTGAAAAGGTGGTGAAGTCATCAACTCTTCTACCCTGGAGAAATCTACAGTCCACACATCCCCCCACCTTTCCCCACCCCTCGCCTCTCATATCTCACGTCCCTCCTTACCCACTGAAAATTTTAGGTCAGTCATTATCATCTTCCTTTCCCATGTCTCACTTTATTTCCTTTTTGTTGTTGTTATTAAACTATAATGATGACTAAATCCAACTCTGCATCTACCCACATAGGAGACTGTGAAATTCATGAACACTAACTTCAAGTGGGCCCCTATTATTACCCAGCAACCGTACCATGTTTTCCTGTTTCATTCAATCTCTCACTCCCTAGACAATTATCTTTTATCTTGTATCTTCTCATACTTGCATCACCTCCTCCCTCACCCTCATTCACAGCTTTCTTGTATTACTCTTGTTGACTAAACTGTTTCCCCCAAATGGGTTATTGACTCGGCTAGGCCATGATTCCCAGTATCAGGTGGCTGTCCATGACTTTATGATCTGATGTGATTACCACATACTTGGTAAATTTTAACCTCTATGATGTTAATTGAAAACTCAAGTGGTGTAATGGTTAAGCGCTATGGCTGCTGCTCAGAAGGCTGGCAGTTCAAATCTGCCAGGCACTCCTTGGAAACCCTGTGAGCAGTTCTACTCTGTCTCTGGGGTCACTATGACTCAGAATCGATGGCACTGGGTTCGGGTTTTTTTTGGGGGGGATGATATTAATCAGGAAGGCTTAGAGGCAGGCATGTTAACTGAGGTAGGATTTAATCTACAGGATTAGGTTGTATCTTGACTGATACGAGAGAATCCAGTAGAAAAGACAAGACCTCCTACCACCAAGAAAGAAGAGCCAAGGGCATGCATTCCCTTTGGATGTAGGGTTCCTAAGTTAAGAAACTGTCATTGCTGTTGTTAGTGGTTGCTGCTGATGTTTGTGGTGGTGGTTGCTGTTGCTTGTAATGGATGGTGTTTGTGGTGGCTGTTTGTGGTGGTGGTGGTACGTGTTTGTAGTTGTTGGTGTTGGTGGTGGTTGGTGTTATGGGTGGGGTGTTAGGTGCCATCCAGTTGGCTCTGACTCAGTGTGACCTACGCACAACAGAATGAAACACTGTCCAGTCCTGAAACATGCCCACAATCCTTCTTATGCTTAAGCCCATCACTGCAGCTACTATGTCAACCCATCTCCTTGAGGGCCTTTCTCTTGTTTAATGACCCCCCACTCCACCAACCATGATGTCCTTTTCCAGGGACTGATGCCTCCTGACAATATGTCTGAAATATGTGAGACAGTCTCACTATCTTTGCTTCCAAGGAACACTCTGGTTGTACTTGGTCCAGAACAGATCCGCTGGTTCTTTTGGCAGTCCATGATACAATTCAACATTCTTCTCCAATACTACAATTCAAAGGCATCAATTCTTATTCTGTCTACCTTGTTCATTGTCCAGCTTTCACATGCATACAATGCAATTGAAAATACCATGGCTTGGGTCAGAAACACTTTAATCTTCAAGGTGACATCTTTGCTTTTCAGTGCTTTAAAGGAGATCCCGTGCAGCAGGTTTTCCCAACACAATGCATCTTTTTATTTCTTGACTGCTTCTTCCATAAGCATTCATTGTGGAACCAAGAAAAATGAAATCTTTGACCACCTCAGTCCTTCCTCCTTTTATCAGGATGTTGCTGACTATCCAGTTGTGAGGACTTTTGTTTTCTTCATGTTGAGGTGCAATCCATACTGAAGGCTGTGATCTTTGATCTTCACCAGTAGATGTTTCAAATCTTCTCACTTTCAGGAAGCAGGGCTGTGTCATCTGCATAGCATGAGTTGTTAATGAATCCTCCTCCAATCCTGATACCTCACTCTTCTTCATATAGCCCAGCTTCTCAGATTATTTGCCCACCCTAGCTTCTCAGATTATTTGACCAGCCCAGCTTCTCAGATTATTTGCTCAGCATACTTACTGAAAACGTATGGTGAAAAGATACAACCCTGATGCATACCTTTCCTGACTTTAAACCAGCAGTGTTCCCTTGTTCTGTTCATAGGACTGCCTTTTGATCCATGTACAGATTCCTCATGAGCACAATTAAGTGTTCTAGAATTCGCTTCTCTACAATGGTAACCATAATTTGTTATGATCCACACAGTCAAATGCCTTTGCATAATCAATGAAACACAGGTAAATGTCTTTCTGGTTTTCTCGGCTTCTAGCCAAGATCCATCTGACATCAGCAATGACATCTTACTTTTACATCCTCTTCTGAATCCAGGTTAAACTTCTGGCAGTTCCCTGCCAATAAACTGTTGCAGTCACTTCTGAAGAATCTTCACCAACATTTTATTTGCATGTGATATTAGTGGTATTGTTCAACAATTTCTGCATCAGTTGAATCACCTTTCTTAGGAATAGACATTAATATAGATCTTTTCTAGTCAGTTGCCCAGGTAGCTATCTTCCAAATTCTTCGGCATAAGCAAGTGAGCATTTCTAAAGTTGCATCCATTTGTTAAAACATCTCAGTTGATATTACCAGGGAAAAACTAATCATAAGGCCCTTCCTCCAGAGGCATTACAGAAAGAAAGCCTTCCCCTAGACTGGCACCCTATGTTTAGACTTCTGGCCTCCTAAACTGTGAGAATAAACTTTTCTTTGTTACAGCAAGTTTCTTGTGGTATTTCTGTTAAAGGAGCACTAGGCAACTAAGACGACCACTAAGAAAACAGAAGTAACAAGACAAGAACGTCCTCAAGCATTTCTATCCACCTGCCTATTGCTATGCCCATACGTTCTGCTTTCTCTCCTATTAAAGCTGAAAAATTGTCCAAGTCCCAAGAACAGACAATTCCTCTACTCATAATCAGATCTCATCACCTTATGTCTACCAGAGTATAGATCCATCAGTTTTCACCTCTTCCTATGTAATTTTTGCCCTCTATCAAATATTCCTTTATTTTTATCTTAAAAATTTCTTGATCCACTTCCCCAACCAACCCATTATTCTGACTTCTAAACACAGTGGTGCCTAGGAATCAGTGTTTTCTAGCTATTATGACTCTCTTGAGTCATCTCATAAAGTCCCATAACTTTAAATATCATGTCCAGAGACAACTAGACACCAACTAACATAGACTGTCATCACTGAAATGTATCTCTAGCCCAGACCTCTCCCCTGAACTCCAGATGCCTTTATCCAGCAGCCAATTAGATGTTGTGCTGGGTCTTCACCATTTGCAGTTCCAGATTCCCATTTCTCAACCCTGGTCTGCCCTAGGAGATTGGTCTATATCATTACAGCAACAGGCTGTCCTTGCTCTGACTTTCAGTAGGTTAGGCTTATGGGAAGCCCTGGCAGGAGACTGGAGGACTATGTATCTCTCTGTCTCTCTCCCTGTGGAGTCATCTTTGCTGGCTATGTCCCTTAACCAAATATGACTTATTCTCTCAAGATTACCTTCTCTACTGAATCTTTCCTTCAGCATTCCAGTAACTAGGGATGGTAATAACTCTGCTGTTACCTCCCCTCCTAATAACCATATTACCTCAGTGATCCTACTCATGCTTTATTAAAATAGTTCCTTTGTTCAAGTTTCTTTCTAATTACATTGAGCATAATAGCTATTTCCTACAGGTACCCTGACTGATACAGATATCTATTTGGCATCTCAGTTTTAGCAAAACCAAAACTGAGCTCTTGTTATACTTCTACCCAGGCCAGTTAATGGCAGCTCCCTCTTTTAGCTGTTCAGGCCCCAAAATTGGGATCCTTCTTTCACATCTTCTTACCTCACACCTCACACTCACAAGTCCTCTCTGTTCATCTTCAAAACGGACACAGAACCGAACTACATTTTGTCACCTCTAATGCCAGACCAGACTCTACAGCAGTGGTTTCGTTACTGCTACTCTTAACTCGCTGAAACGCAGGTGATGAGAGAGAGACACTCATTAGACTGGCAACAGCATTTAGGGTTATTATTACCTGCACGATCAATGGGCTGCATGTCATCAGCAAACCCTCACCTAAACATGTCATGTTACATGCACTGTATGCTATAACGATACCAGATTGAAGCTTGGTCTGCTTGCTAACAATCTAATATTCTCTCCATTTACCTTTTCCTATTCAGAAAAGTTTACTGTATAAAGTTAAGACATAATTCATCAGTTTATGATTCTTAGTCTGGTACAGGCAAATGAGACAGAAGGTAAAACTCAAAAGCAGTGTGAAAGTAGGAGGCAAAGGGAGTTCAAAACAGTCTGAAAAATTAATTTTTTTGTTCCTCACTTCTCCATCCTTTAATTTTTTTTTTAATCTGACCATAACATCACTCTTCTTACTGAGGTTCACATGTAGTTGCAAAAAAATAATACACAGACGATCCCTTATATACTCTGTCCAGTTTCCCCAATAACACTCTGAAAAACTATAATTAAATTAATTCTACAAGTAGAATATTGACATAGTGACACTGATATAATCCACCAAATTTATTCAGATTTCCCCAGTTTAACTTGAACTCATTTGTGCATTCATTCGTGGGTGTTAAATTCTACAAATTATTATCAACTTGTGTAGGCTTACATATTCAGTCAAGACACTGAATAGGCCCAACAATACAATGTTCCCTTGTTTATAATCATATCTACTTGCTTTCCCTCACACCTGGCAACCATCAGTGCACCCTCCATCTACCCTTTACATTTTTACGTCACACGAGTCATACACCCAGGCTATTCCATTATTTCCTGTCACTACTCTCCAACTTCACCCAGGTCCACTTCACTTAAGGTGCCGTCAATTGCAGGTAACAGCCAGCCATGGAAGGAATGTGTTGTTTACCTTATTGATAAAGAAGCCTGACTCCCAAAGGCAAAAAGGAAATCTTTTTAGTATTCACAGTTCTAACACGTGCAAATCCACTAACATGCACATTCTTGGCTATAAAAGAGAGAGAATATACAGATTACAGAAACTTTGTAAAGCTTTGGATTGACCTAAGAACTGATTCCTCTGAAATCACAAGTGCACCTGCTTCTGTTTCTCTGATCACCCAACTGAGAGGGGCTTGGTTTAGTATTGTCCACAAATCAAGCCTTTTATCCAACTCAACAGAAAGATCCCAGGCATTCTACATCAGTTCATGGAAATCCTTATTTCAGCTTTTAAGAACTTCCCTCTCCCCTTGCAGCCAATTAGAAAAACTGCCCTTCACTTGGACTTAAAATCCAAAGACCAACATATGGATTGCTAGTTATAAAAACACAATGTAAAAAGCAACAGAAATAAAACATCTATGCAATTTTCACCACACCAAAGAGTACCCATGCGACTAGAAGTCCTACCTGCAGAGCTAAGGAGAGCGCTGAAATCTGCCCCTCTCTGTGACTCTCCACTTTCACTGTTGGCCTCTTTTTCTATATCTTGGTATCGATCCCAGTTAGAGATGATCTTTCTTTTAGAATAATTGCCCTGGTCATCATCCTCTTCTTCATAGGTCTCTGCATCACTGTCATCTTCAACCTGCAATCATTAGAGAGAAATCAGTAAACAAGTGGTGGAAATCTTGACCTTAGCAGCCTAGCAATAAAACAAAACAAAGTAGCAGAATAAAAAGTACACAGGTAGCATTAAAGACAGCAAATTCACAGACCAAGCAGTCTGGAGATATTAAATAACATTTCAAATGACACCAGTGTATTCCTTCAGCATAAATTTTTCATCTAGTGTGAAAAAGGAATGCTGGCAAGTTATTACCTAAAAATGTCTGTAAACATCTGTCCAAATATATTCTATTTTAGTATTTACTGCATCTAATTGAAACCAAGACTGAAACAGTCCTAAACTTAAAGGACTCTGGGAGGGAAATAATAAACTCTCCCATTCAAATCACACATTTAATAAACATATTCCATAAATATGTTTTATAAACTTTAAATGAGACCCACTTAAATGCATTCTAGACAGCAGGTCCCAGTCCTGAGCTCTAAAGGGTAAAGACAGTACACAGAAAAAAACGTACAGACTGAAAAACTCTAGAGGACAAAAGGACCAATTTCTGAAATAAACTGCAGGGGGTGGAGAGGAGTGGTGTTGGGGGTCCTGATAAGAGAAGGGGGAAAACCTACAGATTAAAAGGGTTTAAGGTAAACACGTTGCTGTGTGCCGTGGAATCAATTTTGACTCACAGTGCCCCATGTGATACAGCAGAACTGTTCTCTAGGTCACATATTTATCCACAGAGCTGTTGGGGGGTTCAAACCACCAGGAGAAACACAACTAATTACAATGCAGGGAACTTATCTGTACCCTGATTTAAATGCTTTAATAACCAGTTATAAGACAATGGGAGAAATGTGAACAATGACTGGATGTTTAATTGTATTAAGGAGACACTGTTCTTCTTATTTACTGTTTGTGGTGACACTGGGCATGTGAATTTTTTTTAAGGTTCATATCTTTTAGAAATTAATACTGAACTATTTATGGATGAAAAGATATGACATCTGGGATTTGCTTCAAAATAACAAGTGTGGAGGAATGGTGGATAGGGCTGATACAAGATTTGGCATCACTGGTAACTGCTGATGCATACATGGAAATTCATTATATTATCCTGCCTACTTTCGTGTCAATTTGAAACTTTCTATAATAAAACATGAAATTTTAAAAATGACATACACATGTAAAATCTAAAGCTAGGGTTCAAAGAAGTATCACAAATGTTATGAAATTCTCAGCCAGAAAAAACCAGTGAGATCTATTAATACAGCCTATATGTATGAGTTAATACAATTTTTTTTTAAATAAGCTTTCACTAACGGATCCGACTCGACAGCACTTGGCTTTGGCTTGGCTTCACTAACATAAGAACAAGATGTGCAAATTGTAGTAAACAAATAATACTTCATCTTCTTGTCACCCAGAGAGTACCACTATTAACATTTTAGTATATACAGTTACAGATCTTTTTCTATGTGTTTATATATAGCAGGTATGTGTGTGTGTATAAATATATATTGCCGATCAGTTTGTCGTACTGTGGGGGCTTGTGTGTTGCTGTAATGCTGGGAGCTATACCACCGGTATTTCAAATACCAGCAGGGTCAGCCAAGGTGGACAGGTTTCCCCAGAGCTTCCAGACTCTGAAACAAGTGGCCAGTGAGAAGCTCACGAACAGCAGCAGACAGGATCTGATACAGTGTCAAAAGATAAGCCCCATGGGCCAGAAGGCACTCAAAACATGACTGAGAAAGAACTGCCTCCTCAAACACAGTTGACCTTAATGATGTGGATGGAGTCAAGCTTTCAGGACTCCTGATGTGATACAACTCCAAATGAGAAGAAAGAGCCACAAACATCTATTAGCAATCATAATGTGGAATGTACGAAGTATGAATGCCGTAGGAAAACTGGAAGTTGTCAAAAATGAAATGGAATGCATGAGGACTGATATCCTAGGCATTACAAACAACAACCCATTGCCATTAAGTTGATTCCAACACATAGCAGCCCCACAGGACAGAGCAGAACTGCCTCAGAGTTTCCAAGGGCAACCTAGTGGATTCATACTGCCAACCTTTTGGTTAGTAGCCATAGCACTTAATTACTATACCACAAAGGTTTACTGAAATCAATCCATGCTGGCTATTCTGATTGAGCAAACACATCATCTACTATGCCAGAACTAAAAAACTGAAGAGAAATGGTGTTGCACTCATAATCAAAAAGAACATTTCAAGATCTATTCTGAAGTACAACTCTTGTCAGTGATAGGATAGCATCTGCACACCTTCAAGGAAGGCCAGTTAATACAACTGTTATCAAATGTATGCCCCAACCACTACGGCCAACAATGAAAAACAAAACGGAGGTTTTCACCAAATTCTTCAGTCTGAAACTGGTCAAACATGCAACCAAGATGCACTGAAAATTACCAGCAACTGGAATACGAAAGCTGGAAGGAAATAAGAAGGATCTGTAGTTGGAAAGTAAGGAAATAAGGCCTTGATGACAGAAATTATGCCAGAGACTGCACGAAAGAATTCTGCAAGACAAATGACTTCTTCACGGAAAATACCTTCTTTCAACAACACAAGAGACCATTATGCATGTGGACCACTATGTATGGAATACACAGGAATGAAATCGACTACATCTGTGTCAAGAGACAACGAAGAAGTTCAGTATTATCAGTCAGAACAAGGCCAAGGGCTGACCGCAGAACAGAATATCAACTGCTCATACATAAGGTCAAGGTGAAACTGAAGAAAATTAAAGTAAGTCCATCAGGGCCAAAGTACACCCTTGAGCATATCCCACTTGAATTTGAGACCATCTCAAGAATAGATCTGACACACTGAACTCTAATGAGTTACGACTACACCAGTTGTGGAGTGACATCAAGGACATCACACATCAAAAAAATAAAAGGTCATTTAAGACAGGAAAGAACAAAAAGACCAGAATGGACGTAAACAGAGACTCTGAAAGTTGCCACTGAACACAGAATCACTAAAGAAAAAGGAAGAAATGAAGAAGTAAAAGACCTGAACAGAGTTCGATAGCAGCTTGAGAAAACAAAATAAAGCATTACAACAAAAATGTAGAAAGACTTGGGAGTTAAAAAGCTAAGAAAAAATTTCAAGCTCCCAGTCGCAGTACTGAAGGATTCTATGGGGGAAAATATTGAATGATTCAGGAAGCATCAAAAGAAGATGGAAGGAACATACAGAGTTACCATACCTAAAAGAAATGGTTGACATTCAACTACTTCAGGAAGTAGTAATTCATCAAGAACTGAATGTAGTGAAAGAAGTTGCACTAAAAGCACTGGCAAAAAAAAAACAAGGCTCCAAGAATTGACAGAATACCAGCTGAGATGTTTGAACAAACACTGGAAGTGCTCACTCATCTATGCCAAGAAATTTGGAAGATAGCTACCTGCCCAACTGACTAGAAAAGATCCACATTTGTACCCATTCCAAAGAAAGGTAATCTAACAGAAATTATCAAACAATATCATTAGTAACACACCCAAATAACAGCTGTGTTGAAATTAATTCAGAAGCATTTGCAGCAGAACATCAACAGGGAATTGCCAGAGGTTCAGGTAAGATTCAGAGGAGCACATGGGCTGCGACATGCAACCGCAGACATCAGAGGAATCCTGACTGAAAGCAGACAACAATAGAAAGATGTTTACCTTTATCTTAATGACTATACAAAGGAATTCCAACACATGGATTGTAACAAATTATGGACAACACTGGGAAGGATGGGAATTTCAGACATTCAGTTGAGCTGATGATGAATCAGTACGCAGATCAAGAGGCAAACGAGGGGATACTGCATGGTTTAAAACTGGAAAGGTGTGTGTCAGGGCTGTACTCTTTAATCCCATGCTTTGTCAATTTATATGCTGAGCAAATAATACAAGAAGCTACACTATGTGAAGAAAAATGTAGCATCAGGATTAGAAGACTCATTAACAACTTGCAATATACAAATGACACAATCTTGCCTTCTGAAAGTGAAGAGGCCTCCAAGCACTTGCTGATGAAAATCAAACCTACAGCCTTCAAATGTGATTACACCTCAATATAAAGAAAACATAAATCCTCACAATCAAACCAATAAGCAACATCATGATAAACAGAATACACTGAAGTTGTCAAAGACTTTATTTTACTGGGATCCATAATCAATGCTCAGGAAAGCAGCAGTCAAGAAATCAAACAACATACTGCTTTAGACAAATCTGCTGTGAAAGACCTACCTGACTCAAGTCACAGTCTCTTCAATTGCCTCATATGCATCTGATAGCTGGACAATGAATAAACAAGACCAAAGAAGAATTGACGCCTTTGAATTACTTGTTGGCAAAGAATACAGAATATACCATGGACTTCAGAAGAACAAACGAATCTGTCTTGGAAGAAGTACAGCCAGAAGGCTCCTTAGAATGGAAGATGGCTACACTTGTCTCACATACTTCAGATGTGTTACAAACAGGGACCATCCCCTGGAGAAGGACATCGTGCTTGGTAAAGCAGAGGGCCAGTGAAAAAGAGGAAGATCCTCAATGAGCTGGAACGACACAGCAGCTACACAACAGGCTCAAACAAAACTACAGTCACAGCACAATCTCTTCTTTATAACACTGATTCACTGAAGAGACCTGGCCAGGGATCATGTAGAAAGACCCGTCTTCTGTCTAGCTTTCTCTCCATGGGAGCACCATCTCTGTAGACTAACCTAAAAGATACAAATGCCTGACAGATACCAGCTAAACATATTTTTGCTGAAATAAACCATAGATGATACTGTGAACTTCATTTTTCCATCACATCAAATGACATCATAAACGCCTGGGCCAACACAAACAGTGCTAAGATTTAGGTGAGGAAGTCTGATCTAGCCGATGTACATCTCGAAAACACTCTGTGGTGCTGCTTTGGTCCACCACAAACTTCTCGTGCACCATCAACCGGCCACCTAACCAATTTACCACTCATCAATAATCCTTACCTGAATCCAATTACTTTAGAGTTTGTAAAATGGTGTAAACTGAGATCTACTTCAGCTCTCAAATATCATATCTTCCCTGACAGCACAAATTATATTATAATCTAAAGATTGCAAAACTTCCTGAAACCTAGCAGTTTATTGCCACTGCTGCAAGTTTCTCAAAACCAAAAATGATGCCTACAGATTAAAGGTATGTGATTTCAGGAGCTCTGCTATATAAATAACAAACACAAGGAACATTCCAAAGAAAATAGCTTTGTGATGAGAACAGGGGACAGAACTAAAGCTGAAAATACTAACACGGCTTCAAATGGGCAAGTCCAATATTCTTTTGTTGGCCCACTGGGTCAACAGAGTTCAGAGAGGTTTTTCCGATTGGAACAAAACCTCTGGATACAGCCATAACACATGTAAACCTGGGCAACATAATCTGCTTTATGAGAAAGAAATTATGGTTGAAACATCTGAGCCAACAATTAATGCAATAAAGTGAGGACTAAAATGGGAGGCGGGAGACCTCCTAGGTAGAATTAATGACCCTGCTATCGGCACCATTTAATATTTACTGAGTGTTTATAATAGTTTGGGCCTCACACAGCTGAATGATTCACTAATTTCCCACTTAGAAGAATCACAGAACAAGGATCTCAACACTTCTGACCAAGGGCAGAGACAAGAAGAGGCACCATCAGTCTCCATCACAAGAGGGCACAAGAGTGTAGTAAGAGGTAACCAAGTTTAGAAGACATCTAGTATAATGTAAAGCAAAGTGCTTCTTGAAAATCCTACAGAATTTATGTTTGGTCCATTTTGCAAAGATATGGGACAAATTTTTAAAATACAAAGCCTCAAGATGGAGAGAAGGAAGCTATTAAAAAAAATACTGGTAAAAGCAACGTGAAAACTGTAAACAGAAAAGCATCATTATCATGTTGGTGTTATGAACTGAACTGTGGCCCCCGTAAAAAATGTGTGGAACAATTTGGCTGGGCCATGATTCCCAGTATTGTGTGCTTGTCCTCTGTTATGTGACTTTCCTATGTTGTAAATCCTAACCAGGGAACGTGGTTAATAAGGCAAGACTGGCTTATGCCAAAGAGATTAGGATGGGACCATAACACCCTTACCAAGGTCACCTACCTGATCCAATATAAAGGGAAATTCCCTGGGTTATGGCTTGCACCACCTTTTGTCCTAGAAGAGAAGAAAGGAAAAGGAAGCAAGCAGAAAAGTGGGGACCTAACACCACCAAGAAAGTACCACCAAGAGCAGAGCACATCCTTCAGACCTGAGGTTTCGCATCAAGATGCTCCCAGACCAAAGAAAGGCTGATACAACACAAAGACCTTCCTCCAAAGCCAACAGAAGGAAAGCCTTCCCTCTGGGGCCAGCACCATGAATTTGAACTTGTTTGTTAGCTTACTGGAATGTGACACAATAAACTTCTCTTTGTTAGAGCCATGCACCTGTGGTATTTCAGTTTTACTAATACTAGATGACTAAGAGAGTTGGCAACCTCACTGCAAACTTATTCTGGTAATTTTCACTGTAACATTTCATACTTGGGCATTGGTCATTGGTTACACCATTCATAAAATAACATGAAACCAATTAGTTCAACTAGCTGAAAATATGTTATCAGTAAATAACCACATAGCTATTATGCTGTCAAATGGAACAAAATAATAATCCACTAAGAATAAATTGAGAAAAGAGTAACTTAATGTTTCATACTTCTCTCAATAAGCATAAATAATTTCAACTTCTCCTACATTACAAGTAAAAATGAAAAAAAAAAATTCTCATGGGTGAGTACTCAAAACTGACAATAATCTGACCCTCTCCAGGAAGACGAATTCAGGCAAGATATGTAATCAAGCACGAGACTATCAATAAGTCAAATTATCAGTTTTCTCTTCAAATGTAAAAAAGACAGTATCATGCTTTTAGCCATTTTCAGACATTAAAAGGTCACATGCTAAAATTTCTATTAAGAAAAGTAAGGTATACTTCCTAACTCTATGAGACCAGCATTCCCAACAAAGCAAGACAGACACTAATGAGAGGAGAAAACTCCAGGCCAATATCCTTTATTGATACAGCCATAAGAAACCTCACCAAAATACTAGCGTCTCAGTAATCTAGAGCTGCTATAACAGAAATACTGTAAGAGGATGGCCTTAACCAAGACAAGGTTGTTCTCTTCCAGTCCAGTAGGCTACAAGTCTGAATTCAGGGCGCCAGCCCCAGGAGACAGCTGTCTTTTCCTGTCAGCTCTAAAAGTATGTCATTGTGTTGCATCAGTCTTCCCCTGGTCCGGGAGCATCTCATCACAGGAAGCTCAGGTTCAAAGGTCGTGCTCTTTTCCCAGCACTACTTTCTTGGTGGTATGAGGTTCCCAGTTCTCTGATCACTTCCTTTTCATCTCTGGAGAGACAACAAGGTAGTACAAGCCCTATTCAGAAAAACTCCTTTTACACTGGAAGGTGACCAGTGAGGTGAGCTTAGTAAGTATGTTACAGTCCCACTCTAATCCTCTATAACACAACCCGATCTTGCTCCACTACCCATAGGTAGATTAAGATTTACAACACATAGGATAATCAAAGTCACAAAATTGAGGACAACCACACAATACTAGGAATCACAGCCTAGCCAAACTGCTAAACACATTTGGGGGGAGGGATATAATTTAATCCATGACAACTACCAAACCAAATTCAATGGCATACTGAAATAATTATACACTGTGACCAAGCAAGGTTTACCCCAGAAATGCAAGAATTGTCCAATATACAAAACAAAATTCTTGTAATACACACTAAAAGAAAGAAAAAATGATCATGTCAACTGGCACAGAAGAGGCACTGACAATATCCAACAACTTTTCACAATAAAAACATTCAGAAAACTAGCCACAGAGGGGTACTTTCTCAAGGTAACAAAGGGCATTCACGAAAAACCTACAGCTAATAGCATACTCAGTGGTAAAGCCTGAAAGTTCTCCCCTTACGATCAGGAACAAGACAAGGATGTACACTTTCACCACTGCTACTCAACATTTTACTGAAGTCCTAGCCAGAGCAATCAGGCAAGAAAAAGTTAAAATAAAAGACATGGAAATTGCAGAGAAAGAAAGAAAAGTATTTCTGTTGACAGATGACACAATTTTATGTGTAGGAAATCCTCAAGAATCCATAAAAGATCTGTTAAGAGCTAATAAATTTGACAAGCATGCAGGATACAAAATCTGTTGTATTTGTACATATTAGCAATAAAAAATTCAAAAATGAAATTAAGAAAACACATTTACAAAAGCATCAAAAAGAATAAACTACAAAGGAATAAATTTCACCAAGGAGGCACAAGACTACTGAAAACTATGAGTTCTTATATCCTTCTCACACTTGCTGTTTCAGAGACTTGGCTACAAATGAAAGGCAAGCAAAGGTAATTACCATTTGCTGGGAGGCCACACAAACAATCCACTACGAGATTTCTTCCCATAAGGAGCCCTGGTAGTATAGTGTTTAAGAGCTCAGCTGCTAACGCAAATGTTGGCAACCCAAATCCCCCAGCCATTCCTTGGAAACCCTCTGAGACAGTTCTACTCTGTCCTATAGGGTCACTGTCAGTGAGAACCAACTCGACAGAAATAAGTTTGGTAATTTTTGCGTTCTTACTATAAAGACCTTGGGAGTGCTAGGCTTTGAAGACTTAAGAGTAGTCTAGAAACTTAGAGTGCAGTAACTTTTAGTGGATTAATTGATAATGTTAAACTATAATTTGTCAAGTCCTTAAGAAGCTTGTAGAAAGAACTGACAAATTACAATAAAATCAATTTTATCTGTTTTACAAATGGGACTTCATGTAAGAATTTACGCTAAGAAAAAAATTTAAAACCACCAAATCAATCTACCTAACAGACCTCCAAGAATTTCTTTTACTAAATGGTTTAATTGAAAGGCTGATGATGTTAGTGCCATCAACTTACAGAGATCCCAGGTGACAGAAAAGAACCCCAAGGATTTCTAAGGCTATAAACTTTACCGGAGTATGTCGCCAGGTTTTTTTCTCCTGCAGAACAACTGGTGAGCTAGAACCTGTGACCTCTGATTAGCAGCCAAACTCTTAACCACTGCATGACCAGGGCCCCTTAATTAAAATGTTGATATACACAAAAACAGAAACCCTGGTGGTGTACTGGTTAAGTCCTGTGGTTGCTAACCAGGAGATCAGCAGTTCCATCTACAGGTGCTCCTTGGAAACTTATGTTGAGCAGTTCTACTCTGTCTTATAAGGTCGTTATGAGTCATAATCGACTCAATGGCAGTGGGTTTTTTTGTTATACAAAAAAAATCAACTATTATATGAGGCCTACAGTTAAGGAGCGTTCCTGGGTAGCTGTACATAACTTGACCCAAGTCACTAACCTTTTACTTTTCCTAAGGATATGTCTTAGTTATCTAATGCTGCTATGACAGAATTACCACACGTGGATGGCTTCAACAAACAGAAGCGTATTCTCTCAAAGTCTAAGAGGCTAGAGGTCTCAATTTAGGGTGTCAACTCCAGGGAAAGGCTCTCTCTGGGTGGGCTCTAGAAGAAGGTTCATGTCGTCAATCTCCCCGGGGCACAGAAGTCTTCAGAGCAGGGACCCTGGGTTCAAGGATGTACTCTTTCCCTGGTACTGTTTTCTTGATAGTATGAGGTTTCCATATCTCTCTGCTTGCTTCTCCCTTTTATGTCTCAAGAGATTGATTTAAAACACAGTCTAATCCTGTAGACTGAGTCCTGCCTCATTAACTTACTGCCCTAATCTCATCTCAGTCACTTTAGATGACAACATAGTGAACCACACAATAATGGGAAACAGGGCACAGCCAAACTGCTAAAACATATTTTCAGGGTACATAATTCAATTAATAACAGGGGGCATGTAATGCTTCAGGTACATCCACCTCTGTCCTGTACTCTGTCTTTCCTTGGATTTCACTGCATGTGCTTAATGTTGGAAAAGGCCAGATTTTCTCTCCATTCTGCTGCTGCTAAATTGTCACCTCTTTGCTAAATCCTGTCAGATTTCACTAGTTACTGAGGTTTTATACCATTATTTTCCAGAAAACAGATCATAAAATAGCTGTTACTTATCTGGTCAACTTGAATGTACTTCCAAAACCTTCAAGTTACCAGAGAGAGAACTTAATTACCAGGTAAAGAGTTACTGAACTGGAAGGAACCCAGACAGCCTTGGTCCAGCCCTTTGCCCTCAAGCAAGTTCCTGGAGAAATCACACAGGACCAGCCTCGCCTAGGCCTGGGTCCTGTAGTTACACGTCCTCCTCTCCACCCAAATTAACCATCACAAACTCCCTCATTCTTCATCATTACCATTGTTTGTTCTAAATATCTTAAAATTCCCCATGACTGTTTTTAGCCACCATAACCAAAACGGACTCATTATACAAAAGACTTGTTCCTCTTCCTCCCCAAGTCAAGAAAAAATTAAATAAAAATAACCATCATCTTTACAGCTCTTTTCAGGATGCACTTATTTCTTTAAAAGTAACTCTAAATGGCACTTATCTTGCCATCTGTCTATCCTGCAATATATCCAAAGAGGACTGTTTTTGTTCTTTGTGCTACTGGATTGCCAATTCATTCAATAAGTACTGAGCTTCTGGTATCATTTCAGGCACTAGGAATACAGAGACAGACAAGACATGGTCTCTAACCTCAAGAACTCACAGTCTTGGGATGTATCAGAGACAAACTTGTAACACAATATTACATGTACGATAAAATATTCCTATGATATTATGGGAGCACAGCAGTCTTGTTAGCCAGGAAGAAAGGCTGAGTGAACAGCAATTACATGTACCCACAGGCTAAGGGACTGTGACATGATCTGGGGTCTAAACATAATTGAGCTCTAGCCACAGACAAGCAGAGTGAGATTACTCTAGCGAAAAAAGCACTGGAAGGCAGTTCCCTGGCTCAGGGAAAAAAGAACCCTGTTCTCTCCCTGGGTATTAGCAAAGAGCATATTTCTGGCAAAGGCTATGAGCCAGAACAAAGCCCAGGAAGGTCAGCAACTGCAACATTTGAGACAAAAAAATCATGTTTCCGGATGTGAGAAAAGATGGTAGCAGCAATGGCATGATTTAACAACCTTCCTAAAATCTTCCCATAAAAACCCACAGAGCAACTAGGACAGCAAAACCAAGAGTTCACAGAAAACACCCACAGCTTGGATGACACATAATTTCCAATAAACTCTCCATATATGAGCTACCAATACCCACAGCAGATTCTGAGCAGATTCTGACTCACAGCGACCCTACAGGACACAGTAGAACTGCTCCACAGAATTCCCAAGGAATGCCTGGTGGATTTGATCTGCCAGCCATTTCGTTAGCAGCACTAGCACTTAACCACTACTCGGATCAGACTGGTGGAAACAAATGACTCTCACTGGCAAGCCCTAAAAGGTACCATTATCTGTGAGAGGAAGTAAATGGACGCAATCATGATGGACCTGAGAATCCCATATAAACAATAGGTACTCACTAGAAAGTCTGGCAGCCCAATCTGAGAACAGTATCTAAAAATGCTAAGCCCTTACACATTCCAATAATATGTATATAATGTGAATATAAGAAATTTTCAGTCAAGTCTGAAAGAGCTAAATGAGTCTGGGCCCTATGAACATTCAGAAGTAAAAAGACCAAAGCTCTTTTGCAGGATGAAACCTCACTCTGAAGACAAGTTGTTGAGGTAGAATCCCACAACAGGGAAAACAAAAAAAGGAAAAAGAAGGGCTAAATAAAGGAGGTGAGTAGGAGGGGAAGGGCAATACCAGAAGATTTGAGAAGATCCATGCTTCTAAACACTTCAAGACAATAGAGGACACTGTAGAGCCAGTGAGTTGAAAAAGTCATCCTGAGTAGGGCCTTCCTTCCTAAAGTTACGGAAACAGACTGCACACGAAAATGTGCAACAATCAGGTATCCAGGTTGTTGATAGAAAGTTATTATAAGGAAAACGATTATGAAGGCAGACATGCTTTCATAAGTAAATGCCACAAAGCATCCAAATGTTTTACTACAGTACAATCTCACTGTTTTAAGTCTCTAAGTAGGCATTCAACCCTCAGTCTTCAGGATCAAAGGGTGAAAAAGAGCCGCTGCCCAGTTTCAGTCTTGCTCAGAGAGATGAATACATGGAAAAAAAATGTGGAGAAAATCAGAAAACAGAAAAAGATAAGCCAACTCACAAAGCAATCATTCAATGACACGGCTCACAGGGATCTCACTCTGTCCCTTCCCATTTCCAAGTTCTTATATCCTTCTCACATGTGTTACCTTGTTTGCAAGAGTTAGACAAAAATGAGGCAGGAGAAAATAATTACCACTTATTAGCAGAGTCAAGATTCCAAGGTACTACTAGTCTCTCCACAAGTCCTCTTTCTTTGAAGCAACACAGTCTGAGATCTGAACACTCAACATTTCAAATCAAACCTACTGCCAATGAGTCAATTCCAACTCACAGCAGCCCTGTTTAAGACAAAGAACTGCCCCATATGGTTTCCAAGGCTATAATCCTCAGTGTATTTACATACACATGTGTGTACAAGCATGTTATGGGAAAGTTTACAGTGCAAATTAATTTCTTATTTAAAAACTTATACACAAATTGTTTGGTGACACTAGTTACAATTCCTACAATGTGTCAGCACTCTCCCCCTTTCCCTTTCCAGTTTCCTGTACCCATTCATCGAGTTTTCCTGTCCCTTCCTGCCTTCTCACCTTTGTTTTGGGGTCTCCTATACTTGATTGAACTAAAGAAGCATGTTCCAGATGTGTGTTATTCTTTGTTTTATGTTATTGTTGTTGTTAGGTTCTGTCAAGTCAGTTCTAACTCATAGAGATCCTATGCCTACAATCATTTCTGTGCTCAAGCCCACGGTTGCAGCCACTGTTGTCAATCCTTCTTGCCAAGGATCTTCCTTTTTTTCACTGACCCTCCACTCTGTCTAGCATGATGTCCTTCTCCAGGGACTAATCTCTCTTGACAACATGTCCAAAGTATGGAAGACCTAGTCTTGCCATCTTTGCTTCCAAGGAGCACTCTGTTTGTACTTCTTCCAGAACAGATCTGTTTGTTCTTTTGGCAGTCCGTGGTACCTTCAATCTTCTCCTCAAACACCATAATTCAAAGGCAACAAATCTTCCATCTTCCTTATTCACTGTCCAGCTTTCGCATGCATATGACATGATAGAAAATACCATGGCTTGGGTCAGGCACACCTTAGTCTTTAAGACAACATCTACTTTTTAACATTTTAAAGAGGTCCTTTGCAGCAGATCTTCCCAGTGCACTGTGTGTCTTTTGATTTCTTGACTGCTGTTTGCATGGGAGTTGACTGTGAAGCCAAGTAAAATGAATTCTTTGACCACCTCAGTCCTTTCTCCATTCATCAGGACACTGCCTACTGGTCCAGTTGTGAGAATTTTGTTATCTTGATGTTGAGGTGTAATCCATACTGAAGGCTGTGATCTTTGATCTTCATCAGGAACTGTTTCAAAATCTCTTCACTTCCAGCAAGCAGTGTAATCCATACTGAAGGCTGTGATCTTTGATCTTCATCAGTAACTGTTTCAAAATCTCTTCACTTCCAGCAAGCAGGGTTGTGTCAACTGCACACGCAGGTTGTTAAAGAGTCTTCCTCCAATGCTGATGTCTCATTCTTCCTCATATAGTCCAGCTTCTCAGATTTGCCTGGCATACAGATCAAAGAGGTATAGTGAAAGGATATAACCCTGATGTACACCTTTCCTCACTTTGAACCACTGTTCTGTTCATAAGACTGCCTTTTGATCCATGTACAGATTCCTCTTGAGCACAATTAAGTGTTCTGGAATTCCATTCTCTGCAATGGTAATCATAATTTTTATGATCCACCCACTCGAATGCCTTTGCATAGTCAACCAAACACAAGAAAACATCTCTCTGGTATTCTCTGCTCTTAGCCAAGATCCACCTGACATCAGCAATGATATTTCTGGCTCCACATCCTCTTCTGAATCCGGCCTGAATTTCTGACAATTCCCTGTCAGTATACTGTTGCAGTCACTTGTGAATGATCTTTAACAAAATTTTACTTGCGTGTGGTATCAATGATATTATTCGGTAATTTCTGCATTTGGTTGGATCACCTTTCTTTGGAATGGGCATAAATATGAATCTCTTCCAGTCAGCTGGCCAGGTGGCTATCCTCCAAGTTTCCTGCCATAGTCAAGTGAGCACTTCCAGCGCTTCATCCGTTTGTTGAAATATCTCAGTTGGTATTCCATCAATTCCTGAAGCCTCGTTTTTCGCCAGTGCCTTCAATGCTGCTTCAATTTCTTCCTTCAGTACCACCAGTTCCTCTTGAAATGGCTGGATGCTGATCAGCTCTTTCTGCTACAATGACTGTGTACTCCTTCCGTCTTCTTTTGATGCTTCCTGAGTCATTTAGTATTTTCCCTACAGAATCCTTCACTATTGCAATTCAAGGCTTGAATTTTTTCTTCAGTTCTTTTGGCTTGAGAAATGAAGTGCATGTTCTTTCCTTTTAGTTTTCTATTTCCAGATCTTCGCACAAGTTATTATAATACTTTATTTTGTCTTTGAGCTACCTTTTGAAATCTTCAGTTCTTTTACTCCATCATTCCTTCCTGTCGCTTTAGCTGTTCAACGCTCAAACACAAGTTTCAGAGTCTCTTCTGACATTCAATTCGGTCTTTTCTTTCTTTCCTGTCTTTGTAATGACCTCTTGCTTTCTTCATAGATGATGTATTTGACGTCATTCTACAGTTTGCTTTGTCTTCAGTCATTATGGTTCAACACATGAAATCTGTTCTTGACATGGTCTCTAAACTCAGGTGGGATATACTCAAGGTTGTACCTTGGCTCTCATGGACTTGTTCTAATTTTCTTCAGTTTCAATTTGAACTTGGATACAAGCAGTTGATGGTGTGTGCCACAGTCAGCACCTGGTCACGTTTTAACTAATATTGAGCTTTTCCAATGTCTTTTTCTACCGATTCAGTCGAATTGATTCCTGTTTATTCCACCTGGTGAGGTCCATGTATACAATCAGCATTTGTGTTGGTTAAAAAAAAGGTATTTGCAACGAGGTTCTTGGTTGCAAATTCCATCATATTTTCCGGCCATATTTTCCAACTCCCAATCCTTCTTCTTTGTTTCCAACTTTTGCGTTCCAATCACCAGTAATTCTCACTGCATCCTGATTGCATGTTTGATCAATTTCAGATTGCAGAAGCTGGTAAAAATCTCCAATTTCTTCATCTTTGGCCTTAGTGGTTGGTGCGTCAATTTGAGTAACAGTTGTATTAACTGGCCTTCTTTGTAGGCGTATGGATATTATCCTCTCACTGAGAGCATTGTATTTCAGCACAGATCTTGAAATGTTCTTTTTAACAGTGAATGCAACACCATTCCTCTTCAATTTTCCATTGTCAGCACAGCAGATCATATGACCACCTGATTCAAAATGGCCAATACCGGTTCACTAATGCCTCAAATATCTATGTTTATGCATTCCATTTCATTTTTGACAATTTCCAATTTTCCTATGTTCGTACTTCTTACATTCCATGTTCCGATTATTAACAGATGTTTGCAGCTTTTCCTTCTCATTTGGAGTCATGCCACATTAGCAAATGAAGGTCCTGAAGGCTTTATCCACATCATTAAGATCAACTCTGTTTCAAAGAGAGGGGGTGGGAGCTCATTTTCCAGCCCTACATCTGACAATGGAACACTGCAATTCATAGGTTTTCACTGGCTAATTCTTTTCCAAAGCAGACTACTAGGTCCTTCTTCCTAGTGTGTCTTAGTCTAGAACCTCAGCTGAAACCTGTCCACCTTGGATGACCCTGCTGGTATCCAAATACAGGTGGCATAACTTTCAGCATCACAGCAACATGCAAGCCACCACAGTAGGACAAACTAACAGACAAGTGGGAGCTTTGTTTTATAGGTATACCTAATTTGGGGCTGAAAGGTAGACTTCAGGAACACCTTCAGTTCTGGATTGGCAAAGTGTTCATAGCTTCAGGGATCCATCAAGTCTCTGTCACACTAGTAACTGGTCTTCTTTGTGAATATGAATTTTGGTTTTACATTTTTCTCCTGCTCTGTCCAGGGCCCTATATTGTGATCCCTTGTCAGAGCAGTAAGTGGTGGTAGCCAGGAACCCTCTAGCTGTTCTTGGTTCAACCTTCCGGAGACTGTGGCTCATGTGGTCCTTTAGTCCCTTGGACTTTTGCCTTATGTGTTCAGTTTTCTTCATTCTCCTTGGCTGTGGATGAGCTGGACAAACAGATGGGTATTAGATGGCTACCTGCAAGCTCTGAGGCTGTAATCTTCACAGAAGCAACTGTCACATCTTTCTCTTTGGAGCACCTTCCAATCACCAACCTTTCAGTTAGCAGCTGGAAGGTTTAACCACAGCAGCACCAGGGATCCCTCCCTGAATGTTATGTGGATGTATACTGGGGGGAATAAAACTTGCAATAGTCTAGAATCTTCACAAGAATGAATTTCACAATATTAGTAGATCAACAAAACAGAAGAGGTTTCAGAGACCGTATTATGCAGTCACTAAGGAGAGCTCTGATGTCCCTCCTGTTACTTGTGTCTTTGTATGTGGTAGTCTCTTCTTCTACTATAAGTTTCCCTCTTTCTTTTAATTCCACACTTTAATCAAAGGTATCTTAGCAGTATTTACCTCCTGGGCTGCAAAACATAAAGTAAACCTTTATAAAATATTTCCTACAGGAATTTTTGATCCAGGCAACAGATTTTTCTCTGTCAAACCCATGAATCCAACGTTAGCTAACCCCAAGTGGCCCTGTCTGCTTGTGCTAAAGGGCAATAGAAGGACACTATTTAAATACTTAGGTGAGAGAATTTCTTCCTCCAGTAAGCTGCTCCATTTTAAAACAGCACAGATGTTTTATCTAAGACAAAAAAATAAGTTCCTTCTTTCCATTCTAAACCACATTCTTCTAAATGATACCTTGGATTTGTCAGGTGCTTTTTCACCTACAAGGAGTCAATCCACTTGTCCCAAACTACTCACTTGGTCCACCTGTTAATAGTCCATGAAAGTGACTAGACCAGAACTCCCAACTTCTTCTACAAAATCACAGAGGGCAAAACCACCACCACCACATGCCACTTTAAACACAGAGACCTCATCTTTGTTCAAATAAAACCATTTCCCCAAAGACCCTTCTCATCTGCTATTTTGAAATATACATTACTTGAGAATTTTCCTGTAATGTCCCTGTTATCATGTAGTTAACAGTTTAATATATTAACAAGGTATGTGATTTCAGTTGTCTTTTTCAGAGATTCTAAAAAAAATAAAGACTTATCTGACAACTACTTTATCAAGAAAAACCGAAATGGGAAGAATCAAAAAAGCACTGCAATATGGGATCAAACACTTCTCCAGAATGTTATCGTACTGTACCAAGTGTACGTAATAGGCTCAGTAAATTCCTGATTTTTTAATGAAACTATCTGCCCTTCTTGCCTCAAAATAGAGGTTTTACTATTAGCTAATGTTCTTTTCTCCCTTTAGAACAGACACTAATGATGACTTGACAAACTGGCACAACAGTATAAATCCGAAGAGACAAACTAGAAATTTGGTTGAAATACTACTATTTCTCTTGCACATAAACTAGCTTAAGCACCTAGCTTCAGAGATAACTCAAGCTCAGATAAAAACCTACTCAAGATCATAATAGAGGAATGGAAACCTCGTAAAATACAATCCAGTGCTTTTGCAAATATGTGTCTTCACTCAGTGAAACAAATAATTGCCTCTAATATTGAACTTTCTTCATTTCTTAAGCCTTTGTGAAGGTTCTGCTCAAAATTCCAACTACTGACAGACAAAATTAATGAGACTATTTAACTGGCAGAACAGATGTAGCAAGCCGGAGACTCATCATTCAAGAATCATCTGCTGATGTGTGAAACTACCTTCCTTGTATCAATCTCACCAACTTGTATCTCTTCAAAATGTACTTAATTATCTTCTCTCATTCAGTTATGGTATTTAATTTTGAAAAACCCCGAAATAGGCAGGGACCTCCTTACACACACTTAATTACACATACACAGATGTAAGGGCAACTGAAATAGGTCACATACCCACTCCAAAATCTTACAACCACACAGAACAAATCACTGAACCAAAAACTTATTCAGTTGCAACCTAATCATAATAACCACTGAAGCTAATCTAAACAGCTTGATACTAAGAAGTAATTTACATTCAAAAGCAGTAACTATGACAGGAGGATGGGGAAAGGGACAATCAATGACAGTGACGAAAAAACTATGCAGTTTATGCAGGAAGTTGTTGAACATTTGCGAAAATGTCAAAAGCACCTCAGAAACTACACCACAAAGTGTCTGGACAAATGATGACAGCTGGTGACAAAGTAACAAAATGTGGCGAGAGAATACTATACAGAACAGGTGTGATCTAGGCCTTACACCACCTTTTGTTAATCAAAGGTTTAACGCCACTATCTGCTGAACACCCCTGTTCTCACACAACCTCACAATCACAGAACTGGCCTGCAGTTCTCATTGTGATTTTGTTAACATTTGATCTACATTATAGATTTGCCATCAGATATTGTGCATGCCTTCACATTTACAAACAATACCATAAAAGCCCCTGTTACATTCTTCAGATCCCTTGATATACAATCTTAGATTCTTGTGATGCCCTTTTTAAGTTTAACTGCTGTTGTTAGATGCCATGGAACCAACGCTATGTACCACAGAATGAAACACTGCCAGAATTCTTTTAGGCACCTACCTTCTATGGGACAGCCCATATAAACATAGTAACTAAATGATGTGAAGTGAATCACTGGAACAAATCATCTGACAAGTCTTCTTTGTACACATTCTTTATCTGACACTTAGGAAACAATATAATGTATTCGCCCACTTTCTCTAGCTTTTCAGCATTTGAAGCTCTTTTGAATTTATCCTCCTTTTCAGTTCTTCTCAGATTAAACAGTGTGTATGAAATGCATAACTTCTCTTTTGTGCACTGGCTGAATTTCTGTTACATTAAAACGTCTTATCTTCAAGAGCATTTACACATGACAACACTGACACGAAGAGAAAAGGAATTGAACATTCACAACATTCTTGTAAGCAGATAGATTCCTTCAAGTCCATAGCTATTAAATTACAACCACCACAAAAATCAAATTTAAGTATTTCAAGAGCAAATATTTTGTAGATGGAGTAAGACAGCATTGTTTGCCATGAAGACAAGTTGCATGCATTGTATTTGAAACCTACCTTTACCACACAACAAGTGACACTGGAAAGACACTCAGCTGGGACATTTTTCTGGCTCGCTTGTGTTTTTTTTGGACCTCTGGTGGCACAGTAGTTAAGAGTTTGACGACTAACCCAAAGGTAAGCAGTTTGAATCCACCAGGTGTTCCTTGAAAACTCTATGAGGCAATGCTATTCTGTCCTACAGGGTTGCTAAGAGTTGAAACTGACTCAATGGCAATCACATTTTTGTGGTCTCTTGCTCCATCAACTGAAAGGCATCAGGGTTACATATTAGCAAAAACTTCATCCTTCCAATAAGTATTGCCTTGACTCGAGGGCACTTGGCTTTTGGCTGGCTAACCCAAATTGGAAAATAAGAAAAAGAAACTGCAGTTTTCAGAGGCAGACAGACTCAAGAGCTGATTCCGCCCCTGAAAGGGCAGAATACTGTAATCTGCATTCCACTTGTGCAGCTTCTTTCAAGTGTGACCTTTCGGAAGCTCTTCCAACATTAAGGAGGAAAAAACTTTAATTAAAAGAAAGGGCAGCAAAGACTCCTAAGAAAGGAGGACGCCTTTCCTGTGCATTAGAAAGGTGGATTTTCTCAAAGCTCCCAATCCACAAGGACAAAATGCAAATCCAGGATTAAGGTTATTTACAGCACACAGGTTAAGTACCTTGCAGCTGGGCAGAGAATAGCTAAACCAAACAACTGCATGTTGGTAAAATTCCCCTGGAAGTAAAAAAAAATGCTGTCAAGTCAACTCCTACTTATGACATCCCTAAAGGACAGATGAGAACTGCTCCACAGAGTTTCCAAGGAGCTCCTGGTACATTCAAACTGCTGACCTTTGCTCTAACCACCAGACCACCAGGTTTTCCCTGTCATTACAATGCTAACATCATGTGCGCCTTACATGTAACTGCCTCTGCTTCTCAGAAATTTAAAGCAGCACTTAATTCCACCTTCTCCAGACTCCCACCAATAGTCTCCAAATACTCTTGCAGAAAAAGCAAAATTAAACTCTTACCATTGCTTTCCTCTAAAAAGAAACCAAACAAAACCCAAATGGTTGCCGTCAAGCCTATTTCTACTCATAATGACCCTCTGGGACAGAGCAGAACTGCCCCATAGGGTTTCCAAGCAGTAGCTAGTAAGAGTTCAACTACTAACACAGATGTCTTAGTCATCTAGTGCTGCTATAACAGAAACACTACAAACAGATGACTTTACCAAACAGAAGTTTATTTCCTCATAGTACAGTAGGCTAAACGTCCAAATTCAGAGTATCTGCTCCAGGGAAAGGCTTTCTCTCTCTAACCCCCTAGTCTAGGAGTATGTCAGCAAAGGAATCTCAGGTCCAAATGATACGCTGTGCTCCTGGGGCTGCTTTCTGAGTGGTATGAGGTCCCTCTGTCTGCATGCTTCTTTCTTTCATATCCCAAGAGATTATTTCAGCACGATACAATCTCACTTCACCAACACAACTACTGCCCATCCTCCCTCATTAACATCATAGAGGCAGGATTTACAATATACAGGAAAACCACATAATACTGAGAATCATGCATACATTTTTGGGAGGAACACAATCCAACCCATGATAGCACCCAAGCTCTTAACCACTGCATCACCAGAGCCACTCCTCTAACAAGAGGGACTGTGATTTTCAGATGGTAGTTGGAGAGCTCCAGAAGAATAAACCTGAAAGCACTAAAGCCAATCAGGAGACCAAGCTCCAACTTGGGCCAAAAAAGGATGCTGTAACTTCCTATGATGTGTTCAACTCAGAAAAGGTTCAATTTAGTACCCCCACTGGGATTTCAAGACACGAAACACTCACTAAATTGGAGTAACCTGAAATTCAATGCCCCAGGAGCAACAGGGTTCATTATCAGGTTTTACTAAGGAAAGAACAAAAGAAAATGTCTGGAGCATGATATGTCATAAAGACAGTCCTTGGTGGGCTCTTTTCAGAGGCAGCCCTAGAGAATAAGAATACCAAACTTGCCACTATTCAGTCCATTCCAAACCATGGTAAGCCCACGTGTGACACAGCAGAACTGTACTCCATAGGATTCTCAGAGGTTGATTCTTCAGAAGTGGCTCCCCAGGAATCTCCTGAGCTCCCCTAGGTAGACCCCAGCCTCCAGCCTTCTGGTTTGCACAGCGTGGTTGTTGCTGCCTGCCTGGCAAGTTGATTCTGACCCACAGTGACAGCATGGACAGCAGTGACAGAATAGAACTGCCCTGTAGGGTTTTAAAGGCTGTGAATCTTTTCTGGAAGCAGTTCACCAGGCTTGTCTTCCAAGGTACCTCTGGGTGGATTCAAACCACCAACCTTGCATCTATTTCTTGAGCACTGAACTCTTTGAGTCATCCAAGGATTCTAAGCAGTAGTTAAGGAACAGGCAGAAATAAGGCATGAGAACACAAGGTCTGTCCCAAAGAAAACATCATAGTCACTAGCATGATACACCTTGCTTCCTTCTACACAAACCCCAAAACCAGTCTACAGTTATTATTCTCAGCACCTGGAGCAATTCAGAGCATTAAGTGCTATACAGAAAGGTGAGAGTCTTTCATTGTAACACCTACTGATTCTAAGGCCATTCAAAATGTAGTAAGGCATGAAAAGAGTCCTGGTCCACAGTGGTAGCTTGTACAACCCAAGAACCTAGCTGAATCACACAACTCATTAAAAAAATAAATCACAGATTTGTAAGACCGCTGAATTGGCATGCTCCCCCCTTTTTACAGCAGAAGAGAACCTATGATCCACCACTTAAATTCCAACATATTAAATCAAATGAAAAGTGCAGTCCTTTCTGTCTGGAATGTTTACCTTTTAAAGATCTGATAAAAATTATAACTAAATAAATCTATTACCATTGAGTCAATTCTGACTCATGGCGACCCTGGAGAACAAAGCAGAACTGCCCCCATAGGGTTTCCAAGGAGCAGTCAGTGGGTTTCAACTGCTGATCTTCTGGTTATCAGCAGAGTTCATAACCACTGCACCACCAAGGCTCCCCAACAATTTTTGCTATTGTTCAACTTACATATATGAATTGCAAAGCTCTGAGTTTAGATAAATGAAGTCATAACTACTATCACAATCAAAATATGGAACAGTTGAATCACCCCACATTTTCCACCACCCTGTGTCTTAATAATCAGCCTCTCTTCCCACCTCAACCACTGGAAATTACTGATATAATTATTATTCCTGTCATTTTTACTTTTCCAGAACATTATATAAATGAAATCATACAATATGCAGCCTTCTGAGTCAGCTTTCTTTTACTTAGCCTAGTGCATTTGAGATTTGACCATATTGTTAACAAAAATTCATTTCTTTTTATTTCTACATTGTATTTCATTGTGTGGATGTAACACGATTTGTGCACCCATTCACCAGTTCAACAATCTTCCAGGTCGTTTCCAGTTTGTGGCAGTTACGAAAAAAGCCACTATAAACATTCACATCTGTGAATTCTTCTTTCTTTTGGGTACACACACATATAATAAGAATCATATGATAGGTGTATTTTTAACTGTACAAGACACTGCCAACATTTGGTATTGTCTGTCTTGTTTTGTTTTGTTAAGCCTTTCTAATCTATGTATAAAGAGCCCTGTGTCGCACAGTTAAGCACTCATCTGCTAACCAACAAAAAGACCTGGCAATCTGCTCCCATCTACACTAGTGCCAAGAAAATCCTACAGGGCGGTTCTACAGTCACACAGGGTCAATATAAGTCAAAGTCAACTCATTCCATGTAACAGCAATTGGCCTACAGTTGTATCTTACTGTGGCTTTAAGCTGCATTGTTCTAATGCACAACAGTGGCACAATGATTTAGAGCTTGGCTGCCAACCAAAAGATTGACAGAATCTATTAGCTGCTCCTTGGAAACCCTATCAGGCAGTCCTACTGTGTCCTGTAGGGTTGCTGTTAGTCAGAATCAACTAAACAGCAATGGGTTTTTGGTTTTTAATGACAAACAATGTTGAGCATCTTTCCATGTGCCTACTGGCCATCAGCATATCTTGTTCAGTGAATCGTCCCAATCTTTTCCCCATTTTTTGAGATGTGTTGTTTATTTTCTTATTACTGAGTTTTGAGAGATCTTTATCTATTCTATATATACATCCCTTGTTGGATATGTGATCTGAAAATATTTTCTCCCAGTCTGTGACTTGTCTTCTCATTTTCTCAACAATATCTTTCCCAGAGAAAAAGGTTCTTACTTTTCATGATGTTAATTTATCAAATTGTTTCTTCTACTGATCCTGCTTTTGGTGCCCCGTGTAAGAAATCTTTGCCTATTCCAAGGTCACAAACATTTTGTCCTATGTTTTCTCCTAAAAGAAGAACTTCTATCCTACCATCATTTCAAAATCATTTACCTTTAACTTATGGAGCACAGTAATGAGAGCTGCTTTAAAGCCTCTGATAATTTCAACATAATTTCTAATCCGAACCTTGGGATGAGCACTTGATTATCTTTTCCACTGAGAATTGGTATGCTGAGAAATTTTAGATTCTGGTTCCTATGATCAGAAAGACGGACTCCTATTTCTACAGGAGTTTTAGCTGCCAGTACTACCTGCCACCCTAACTCACAAGGGGCCTGCTCTCAGTACCCCACAAGAAAAAAAAAAAAAGAAAGAGAGAGATAAAAGGGGAAGGGACTCCCCCAAACTCTCTCTGGCTTCACTTTTCTGGTCCTCTGGCCAGAAAGACCGTTTCTCTGGGATTTTAGCTACCAGGGCACCACAGCTGCAACTCTGCTGAGCAGCTGCCTTTAGCTCAAGATCATAATAAGGCAACCAGGGAGCAACTCACCCAAGCGATACACAATGCTTCTTCAGGTTTTGCCTTTCTTCACAACCTGCCTGCTTTTCGATACCTTTCTGAAATTTTCCACCATTTTCAGTTGCACTTAATGGTAGAAACAGACCATAGTGGCCTTATTTCACCTTGGCTGTGCCCTCCCTAATAACTTGAGTGTTACTTGCTGGCATCGTGTCTCTTGTGAACACATCATGCAACGACCGCTTGCATACACCTGAGCCGAGGGGCTAGCCTGGCACTCACCTTCCACTTGGTGATATTGCCCAGGCAAATGAAACCCTGTGACTGATTCTTACAAAACTCTCACATTCGGTGCATGGTTTTTATCCTTTTCTTGGGTGTTAGCGCTCAGTTTACAGGATGGAAGGAGAACACAAACGTACCTGACTTCTGGAACACTGTCCTACAGTAGTCCCCTTTCCGTAAGCCTCTGCCTCTTACCTTTTCTCTCAACCACACCGGCTTCAAGAGGCCAGCTGGGCGGTTAACTGTTAAATGGAAACAGCTGTTCATCAGATATGCTGATTGATAGGAAAGCCTAACCTATATACAGTAAGGCAGCTGAAGGCCTCAAAGAAAGAAAGCTCGTGAGTTGGTATCACAACAGACTGAAACATAGCTTCTAAATTTCAAACCAAAACTATCCCCTGAAGTCTTAAAACTATTTAGCTGGTAAAAAAAATATGTCTGCTGTGAGCACAATGCCCTTTAAAGAGCTATCTGTACAGAATGCAAGTGACAGCAGCCACTGGAAAGACTAGATAGGAACCTTGGGAACAGTGTGTTTATGTTTAGAAAGAAGAAACAACTCAGAAAAAGAGGGTGAGAATGGCTGTACAACTCGAAGGAGGTTATCAACGTCTCCGAATTATACTTGTAGAAACTGCTGAATTCATGTGTGTTTTGCTGGGTATATTCTAACAATTACAACAAATTTTTTTTAATTAGCTTCTAGTCAACCATGCCATCCTCTACCTGCCTCTTAAATATACATTCAGAAAATATGTTTAGGAATGTTGCTTAAAAACTCTCAATGGCAATATTAAATATTTCAACAGCAGTGGTATTATGGGGAAATCAAGGTTGGTGAAAAGAATAAAGCAAACATACAGATTTTAAGACAAAGCAAAAGTATACCACTGTATCTCAGAGCCCAGAAGTCTAAAACCATTTGGACTAAAGTTAGGTGAGGCACATCTTACTTAATTAGCCAGGAGTAGGGGTATGGATAGGGGATGTTTACCTGACTACACAGGAGCAGGGGAGTGGGGGCAGGCTAATATGTTTACTACAGACTATAGAAAAGACGACTTTATGTTTATGAAAAGACAGCATAGGCTTAAAAGTCTGAGAAACACTGATGCGACATGATTCCCTCAGGGAAAGACCAGCTAGAAGATAAGAATGCCAATAATTTCCAACAGAATGTCTTTTTATATTTTATTAAATATATCACTTTCTGCCTATGATAGGCAAAATAATGCTCCCCATAGACAAATCCTAACCTATAACCTGTGAATGTTAGTTTACACAACAAAGGGAAGTTAAAGTTGCAGATGGATTATTGTTATTGTTGTTGTTGTTAGATGCACTGAGTCTACATGGACTGGGAGCAACCCCATGTCACAATGGACCTAGATGAGGTTTCTTAATTATTTATCCTGAAACTAGGAGAACCCATCACTACAGAGTCAATCTGACTCACAGTGACCACTGAAATTAGGAGAGTCTTCTGTACTATCAAAGTGAGACCAACATAATCACCTGTTAAAAAGAGCTCATTGTCACGTTTCTACTGTGGCATGGCAGGTAGGTTCAAACCTCTGACCTTCTAGTTAGCAGCTAAGTGCTTAACCACTGCACCACCAAGGCTCCTTTAATATAATCCCAAGGATCAGTAACAGTGGAAGATGAACTCATATGGGAGTCAGGGAGAGAGATGCCACAACACAAGAAGTGTCAGAAATGCTATGCTACCAGCTTTTGAAGACGAACTGGCTAAGAGCCAAGAAAGGCAGGCAGCCTCCAGGGGCTGAAAAAGGCAAGGCAACAGATTCTCCCCCTGGAGCCTTCAAAAAGAAATGCAGCCCTGCAGACACCTTGATTCTTGCCCAGTGCGGCCCAGGTCAAATTTCTGAACTCCAGAACTATAATAAATCTGTGTTGTTTTAAGCTGCAAGTTTGTAGCAATTTGGCACCACAGCAGTAGAAACCTAACACACTGCTCTATAGACAAAAGACTGCTTGGGGCAGGAAAGCCCATTTATTTTAGTGTGAGGTGGTATTTTTACCACATACCAGTAAAAAAAAAAAAAAATGTTATCCATAAGTTTGACATAAACAATCATAACTAAGAAAATCACAAGATCAAAAACCAGAGGAAATATGATCTATATAGCCAAGCCACGCCAAGCTGCAGCAAAAAACATAGGCTTGATTTCTGTGAGTTGGGTGGCCTTAAGCCAAAAAAAAGAAGCCCGCTGAGTCAATTCCAACACAAAGTGTCCTACAGGCAGAGGAAAATCGCCCTATAGGGTTTCTAAGCAGTGGTTGGTAGAACTGAATTGCTAACTTTTTTGGTTGGCAGCCTGAGCTCTTAATCACTGTTATCACCAGGTGGCCTTAGTTAGCATTAAAATACCTCCCAATTTCTTCTTCATTGGAAGTCTTCATATTAACTGCTGCAAAAAACGTACCTATTCATTTTTGTGATTAGAAAGTTCATCATTTATGTCAGTAAACAAAAAGGGAAGCTATGTTGTCCAGAGGGCACAACTCAAAAAAAAAAAAAAACCCACTTCTGTCAAGTTTACATTATATAAAGGACAGAGTAGAACTGCCCCCATAGACTTTCCTAGGAGCACTTGGTTGATCTGAACCACCGACCTTTGGGTTAACAGCTATGGGTCTTAACCATTACGCCACCGGGATTTCCAGAGAACACAAACTAGGGAAAAATATAAAGTCTCATAATTACCATAAACAAAAAGTTGGCAATGTAAACACCTTCCAACTTGTATATTCATAACTATATTAACATATATGTACATATAGGGAAACCCTGGTGGTGTAGTGGTTAAGAGCTACAGCTGCTACCCAAAAGGTCTGCAGTTCAAATCCAGCAGGCGCTCCCTAGAAACCCTCTAAGGTACTTCTGCTCTGTCCTATGGGGTTGCTATGTGTTGGAATGCACTCAACAGCAAGGGGTACTTTTTTTTTATTTTTTACTTAGATACTGAGAAGGGCAAGGGCCAATTGCATGTGTTTATACAATGCATACAATCAACTTCCAGTTACCCGCATAAAGAAGAAAAATGTCTTATGAAGGCTGGGAAGTTGCTACTGATTGCTGTGGCACCAAAAGGTCAGACTATAAAAATAAATCACAACTGTAAACTCTGTTTCTGCAACCCAGAAAACTAAAAGAGTATACTAAATAGGACCCAAGCTATGATATTTTCAATTGCTCATATGCATGCTGGACACTGAGTACGAAAGACTGAAGAATTGATGCATTTGCATTATGTTGTTGGTGAAGAACACTGAATTTACACAGCGGGCCAGAAGAATGAACAAATCTATCTTAGAAGAAATACAATCAGAATGTTCCATAAAAGAGAATGATGAGACTTCACCTTACACTGTCTTAGTCTAGTGCTGCTATAACAGAAATGGCTTTAACAAAGAGAAATTTATTCTCTCACCATCTAGAAGGTTAGAAGTCCAAATTCAGGGCACCAGTTTCAGGGAAAGGCTATGGAAGAAGGTCACTGTCATCAATCTTCCCCTGTCAGGAGCTTCACTGCACAGGAATCTTTAGTCCGAAAGATATGCCCTGCTCCCAGCACTGCTTTCTTGGGGGTATGAGGTCCCTTTGTCTCCCTGTGCCCTTTTCTCTTTAACACAACATAATCTTACAGCAGTGGGTTTAATCTTACAGAGTCTTGCCTCATATAAACTAACTGCCAACAATCCCACCTCATTAACATCACAGTAACAGGATTTACAACCCATAACAAAAGCACATCAGATGCAAAACGGTGTGCAACCATACAATACTGGGACTCATGACACACATTTTTTGGGTGGGGAGACAAAATTCAATCCATAACACATACATTGGACACGTTATCAGGAGTGACTGGTCCCTGGATAAGGAGATTATGCCTAGTAGAGGACAGACAAAAAGAGCAAGACTTCAACAAAACGGGTTTACACAGCGGCTGCAACAATGGTCTCCAACACAGCAAAGATTACAAGGATGGCAAAGGACTAGGCAGTATTTCATTGTGGTGTACATGGGATCTGTCATGGGTTGAATTGTGTCCCCCAAACAATGTGTGTAGCAGTTTGGCTAGGCCATGAATCCTGGTACTGGGTGATATTCGTATACGTTATAATCCCTGCCCCTACGATGCTAATGAGGGATGACTGGCAGCAGCTGTGTTGGTGGGGCAAGCCCCAACGTGCAAGACTGTAGTGCACCTCGAAACAATCTCTTGAGATATAAAAGAAGCTAGCAGAGAAACTTTGGGGACCCTCATACCACCAAGAAACAGTGCCCAGAGCAGAGTACATCCTTTGGAAAGGACCTAGCGTCCATGCACCTCAGATGTTCCCAGTCCAGAGGAAGACTGACAAAAAGGACTTAGCTCCAGAGTAAACAAAGAAAAGCCTTCCCCTGGAGCTGATGTCCTGAATTTGGATTCATAGCCTATTGAACTTGTGACAGAATAAAATTTCTCTTTTTAAAGTTGCCTACTCCTGGTATTTCTGTTAAAGCAGTAACAGATGACTAAACCAGGGTCCTTATGGGTCAGAAACAACAGCACCTACCCATAACAATAACCTACCACTAAAAGACCACAACCGATGGTGCAGGGCCTTGGACTTCCCCTGGGAGCATGGCCCCTGGCCCTGATGCTGCCTCTGTCCATAAATCACAAAAGAGGTCAACTTTTCAGACAGGAACGGATTGGACTTGATGACACAGAGTGACCATATCATGTGTGCACTTTATGGTTCTATGCGTCTACAGGATATCATCCTGCTAACCTCTTACTGGAGAAGGAGGAGTGGGTCGAGAAGAGGGGATAGTAGATTGCTGGGAGGATAGGACACGTATGGAGCAGAAAGGAAGTGTGCTGTCACTGGGCAGGGAGAGCAGTGGGAGCTGCATATAGGTGGGCATGCAAATTTATATGGGAATATACATTTTCATTCAATCATAACAAAAACATAAAATAAAATAGAAAACAGTAACCTGAAAGAACAACCCCTTAAGAACAATTTCCAGATTTTATTGTTTATTCAGCAAAATGTATTCCAAAGACATAATCTACCCTGACTCTAAGCCATTAATGTTCACTAATAAATGAACTGTATTTCATAAATACGATCATACACATAAGGTCTAGAATTTATACTACAAGCCAATTTCAGTCAGCATTTTCATCCAGAGGTACCTATGTTAAGAATAAAATACTAAACTGAGCATTAAACTCACTCATTTACTAATTACCCTTGCCTGAATTCTCCTGAGCCACAGTACGTACCTTTGGTGTCAGTCAAGACAACGTTTCAGAATGCAAAAGACAAACTCCATCATCAAAAACAGACTTTCCCCTGGTAATTTTTCTCTCTCACTCTTCTTTTTCTCTATGGGTAAGGCTACACTGTCATAAGCAGGCAACGAGAAGAAAAACACAGAGAAGAAGGATGAGTGTGCACCATTTCCCAGTTCTCCACTCTGAAATAACATCAACAATCCAGGAAGCCGTCCAGCCTGAGGAGTAAATAATCATAACCACTATCAAGCTTTTGAAAGACCCCTGGTAGTGTAGTGGTTAAGGCAACCAACTGCTAACTGAGAAGTTGGTAGTTCAGAACCACCAGAGGCTTTTAGGGGGTGTGGAGGGAGGTTGGAGAGGGGGAGATGCAGCAGTCTGTTTCCATAGAGATTTACAGCCTTAGAAACCCCGAAGGGTCACTGTGAGTCAGAAGTGACTCGACGGCAGTGAGATGGGTTTCTGGGTATTAAGGTTTTGTGCTGTTGTTGTTTTAATCTACGCAGCTAAGGTTTGGGCATACGCGGCTTGCAAGCATTCCATCGTTGTTCAGTCAACAGCTGAAGCATGAAAATCTGGTTACCTTCCAGATGGAAAAATGCTGGCCTGCTTACCCCATCTGCTGTTCACTGTTAGAACTGTTCTGGATGCTCATTTCATTTCAGCCATGCAGTGTCTGGCAGCAAATGATGCCAGACACTGACCCGGGTTTTTTATTATTATTATTGTTGTGTTGTTGTTCCTTTAGAACTGGAAAAGCTCTTTGGAGCAAGTACATCTAATTTAGCCTTCAATTGACAGACGGGTTGGCTGTATTTTATTTAATCAGGCCAAACAGCACTTATATATTCGCTGTCAACACTACTATTCCCTTTATATTACATTTAAATATATTTTTTATCAGAACTTGTGTAAAAAGAATGCAATCTTCACTACCTCACAGTCACTTTTAAGCAATATGCACTTCCAGAATGTACACTTACAGAGCACATCTGAATCTAACACTTAATTCTTTAAAAAACTACAAGGATGACTTGATTATAAATTATGATGGAATTTTCAAACCAAATGATCCCTTAAAGGATTTTCATAATTAAATGTTCTGTAAAGGAGAGAGTGAATGAAAAAAAATTAATACTTGTTTGCTAAGGATACCTCAAACTTAGAAATAAAGGAAAAAAAATTGAGAAAGAACAAGCAACAAGATGCAAACACTTCCCAGTCTTTCTAATATCAACTGTCACAGCAGCCCACTTAAAAACTCTTATCTTTAAGGAACTGGAAGTCTGGGGCCACAAGTATGGCTTTCATAGCAGGGGTAACATGATGTGGTGGATCATATTCCCAGACATTAGGGTCCTGGGATGATTTCTCAGTCTCTAAGTTATCTGATAGAAACCTAAAATTCCCATTTCCTCTGTGTTTTACTACTCCATCTTTCACCATCACCAAAAGGCATAAGATATGTGTTGAATAAACCAGAAAAACTTAAGTCAACCAGTCTAAAAGATGAACTACAATTCAATATAGCCTAACCATTCTGTTACCTTAGAAAAGAAACATGCCAGATTTGACAGAAAATAATGACACCCAGTGCACAAAGCATAGCTCCAAAAAGACTATTCTATAAAAATAAATCCACCATCAGTTATTTTAACTATTCATAAATGAAAGGCTAAATTTCCTCCTGGAGATCCAAGATCTCAAATTCAAATCCCACTACCAACTGTATCCTTTAAAAGGCTCAAATCCACCAAACTACTATTTCTCCATCTGTGAAACCCCACTTAATACCACCTACTGCCTCCTGGACAGGCAGGAATTTAAAGTGGGTTCCGATAAACATTTAAATGTAGGGATTTATTTTAGGGCCTACTTGGAAAAAGTAGTTGGCTTTAGTTGATTTTCCTTTCATTGTTTACCTTATTCTTTACGTCAAAGTAATACAGGTTCATGGAAACAAAAATAACATAGAAAGGTATAAAAGAAAAAGGGAAAGTTCCCCTTATCCTCTTTACTTCCTAGTCTTATTCCCCAAGGCTAATTAATACTTATGGTTCCTATATAGCCTTCCACAATCCTCTTTAAAAAAAACACAAATACCATCCTACTATAGTAACTTCTCTACAGCAACCCTTTCTCTCTACATTAGACATGTTCCCACATCCACATCATTCTGTCACAGCTGCATGCACCCCTCTGCACAGACATCCATCATTTACTGAACCAGCTGTCTCAACAGGAAGAAGTCCCTGAGTGTCCTAACAGGTTAATGTGCTCAGCTGCTGACCAAAAGGTTACAGGTTCGAGTCCACCCAGAGGCACCTTGGAAGAAAAACCTGGCAATCTCTTCCATAAAGTCACAGTCAATGACATGGAACACAGTTGTCCTCCGATAGACTCATGGGGTAGCTGTGATCAAATGGACCTCAAAGCAACTGGTGGTGGTACTGGTCTTAATAGAGACCTAGGATGCTATTTCCAGTTTTCTCCTATCTTAAATCTGCTGCAATGGACAGTCCTCTATATTTTTATCTACTAACTTGTTCAGATAGCTATGTAAGAGAAATAGTGAGATACAGAATTGCTGGTCTTCAGGCTAAACTTTGATGTCAAATTCCGTCAATTATGGGTTGTACCAATCCCCAACAACAGAATACAGGAGTATCTCAATTCAAAAAATACCAAGCATGAGTAATATGTTATAAAAACATTGCTTTAAAGGTTTTTCTGTAAATAGCTTAATTAGTAAGGCCATCATCCAGGCAATTAACATAGATTTAAAATGTTTGTGACCAATCTAACATGTATTTTTATCATCTCTTGAAAGCCAGTGAAGAACCTCCAATTCCTTCCCATTTGGCAAAACAATCAAAATACTAAAATGAAGGCACAAAAAATGTCGTCCTGGCTTAATCCTAACTGAATTTCACCACCACAAAGGAAAATCACTAAAACGCTAGTGTATGATTTACATTTACCTTCTAGATTACCTTCTAAATTCTATCACTCATTCAATAACTATTTATTGAGCCCTTTCCGAAACATCAGAAACCCTGGTAGCGTAGTGGTTACGTGCTAGTCTGCTAACCAAAAGGTTGGCAATTCAAGTCCACCAGATGCTCTATGGAAATGCTACAGGGCACTTCTACACTGTCCTGTAGGATGGCTATGAGTCTGAATCAACTTAGCAGCACTGGGTTTCGGTTGTGTTCCTCCCCACCCCCCAAAAATCACAATGCATTATCATGTAAAGGCCTTCAAATGGGTTGCAATTAATGAAGGAGACACACAGTAATAAAATGTAAAATGAAAATAACTGCTACATTTAAAAAGTACAGAACTGCTAACTGAGGAAAGCCAGGCGCCTCACGAAGAAAGGTGGCTTTGGAACTGCACATGTAAAAATGAATTAGATTTTAAAAACTTTGACCAGTGAGAAATGTAACACAGTGGTCAGAGTTTTGGTTGCAAACTATAAGGCCAATTTTGCTAATTTGGACAGAAAAGGAATTAAAGAATTTCAGGTATCTCATAAAGCTGACAAAGTCAGAAAAACAGCTCAAAAACACAAGAAAGAAACAGCAGCTGAGAACCCAACCACAATGAGGTAGGAGAAATTAGTTTGGACGCCATGACAATGGCCTAAGACAGTAAGAGAACCTCGAATGCCACAGTAAGAGTTTCAGGCTTTAGTATACGTGCCATGCTGAAATTATTTGAGGAGGAGTAACTGACATGAGCTGGGCTACGCTTAATGTGTCCCGGTGGCACCATGGTTCAAGTGTTTGTCTGCTAACCAAAAGGTTGGCAGTTCAAACAGGCCAACCACTCATTAGGGAAAAGACATGGCAGTCTGCTTCCCTACAGATTAGGCTTAGAAACCGTCTAGGGCAGTTCTCCTCTGTCTTAGTGGATTGCTGCACTTTGAACCAATTTGACACCAGCGGGCTGGGTGTTGTTTTGTTTGTTTTTTAACTATTCTTAAACAGAAAAAAACTAGAGACATTGTAAATTACATATCAGAAAGGTGAGATCCTCAAAACAGAGCACCTGACCTAGTAGAAAAGTCAAAGAGACTGTAGGGCCAGAACTGACAGGCCTTGACAACCGGATGGGCCAAGGGCGTGGGGAACCAGCAGGGGGCTGGCACCCCGCCACCATTTCTTCCTCGGTGAGTGCAGAGCTGCCCTGCTCCAGTCTGATTTCCACTCAAAGGCAACTGCTCCAGAAGACCTGACGTCCTATTTCCATCCCAGACAGACACATTTCTGCCTTATTTTTCTTGACCCACATCCCTCTTTCTCTTGATTCCTCCTTTCATTTGATTATCTTTCGGGGTGGAATTTCTATTCCACCGATGTCTGTTGGACCTTTTCACAGCCTCCTTTTCCTCTGCTCATACTCCTCAGCATCCTGCCCTCAGTCCTCTCTCATCTACACTCACGGCTTCTACTCGAGTATGCAGAGGACTCCTGAATCTTCAGCTCCTTCCTGGATTCAACCCAAGAGCTCCAGAGGCTTATATCCCACTCTACAGGGACAACCCACCCCAAACCAATTACCTTCTCCCCAAAATCAGCGCCCATGCCCACCATCCAGACATCAACTCCACCATTTTTATACACATGCTCTTGGCTGCCTGTTTTCCTTTCTTTTATAATGATAGTACATTTGAAGAATCTTTGTTTCAAAAAGTATGTTTCTGATAATGTACAACTATAAAAAAAGTGAGAAAAGAGAAGTTTCACTTAAATCCTACATTTTCCCCATCCCCAAAAGATATTAACAATTTGACATATACTGTTATGTCCTTTCATGCCTTTAAAGGCATAATTTTCACATAAATAACATCTTCTTTTTCATTAATATTTTGTCTTGATATCTTCCCAGCTTCAAATGAAAAGAAGGTACACTGGAATGTTAATGGTAGTTATTCCTGGGGTGTGACATGACAGGTAATATTATTCTTGTTTTTTTTCTGCTTTTTAAAGGTAGAATAGGTGAAACATTAAACTTTATATAAAAAGGAAGGAAAGCAAATAGAGATTTTGGTAACAAGGAAGGCACACAGAGGGATGTCATGTTTGAGATAAGATTTGTACAGTGAAAACCAAGTAATGGAAGCCATGAGGTAGTTATGTATGTGTTTATCATAGATAAGCTGATGTCACCCAGAACGTAGTAAAAATACAGACTATAAATCAGGTGCCAAAATCCTCAGGAGAATAATGAAATCAGTTACATGAAATGATAAATTATTGCAGTTGCCTAAACAATTATCAGCTTTTGTCTTCTACACATACTCTTACCATACGTGACCAATGCCAAGTTGTCAGTTTCAAGGTGAAAAAAAAAAGTGTTCTAGTCTTTATGCTCTTAGGTATTTTTAGACTCTGTTAGTCTTTGAAGAGTTCTGTGTTTTGGCTCAATCAAAGACACTTTCTTCCTGCACAGAACAGAACTCTGGCCAGCACAGAGATTTAGGAGGAGACATGTCTTGTCCCAAACAAAAGGAGAAGTTTCTAACAACCAGAAGTGGCCAAGTGGCAATGGCTGCCACAATCAGCACTAGGAAAACACACAATCAGCGGCAGCATGCAAGCCTCCATCAATCCACTCCTCCACAAAAGCAACAACACCAGCAAAATTTGTCAAAATCAACATTTTCAAAACTCTGGAAATTAACTAGGGGCCTAAAACAATCCACAGAGCATTCACTAAGAAAAACAGCTAAACTGGGAAGAAGAGAAAGGAAGCTTCATGGTGTTTCAGCTTGTTTCACTCCTGTCCCACTCAGCAGAAGGTGAAAACCAACAGCCTCACCATTACAGTCACTGTGAAAACCAGCAGCCTGGAAGGGTCCCTGGGTGGCCAAAATGGTTAAGTGCTTGCCTACTAACAGAAAAGGTGGTACTATATACTCACGCGAGGTGGCTCAGAAGAAAAGCCTGGTGATCTGCTTCCAAAAGGTCAGTGATGAAAACTCTACAGAATACAGTTCTACTCTGCAGCACAGGGGGTAGTCTTGAGTCACAAGTGACTCGGTGGCAACTCATTTGATTTTGCTTTTTTTAGCACCCAAAGGAGGGGGCAGAACAGGCTGGAGTGTTTTAAAAGCTCCACTACCAGACAACTGTCAATATCTGACCAGACAGACAGATTTGTGAAACGTTCTATCCTCAGGGCTCCTTTTAATGAGACCGGACTCAGAATTCACTCTATGTAAACAGCCTTCTTTCCAGATACTTGTCAGATACCATCAGACAGCAAAAACTGTTTAAACTGCAGCAGCCTGAGGCTGGTGCTATCTGGTCCTAATAAGAGGCTGACCCCAAAAAAAAGGAAACACTGTGGGATAAAATGCCCGAGGGGGCTCCGTAAAGCTCTGACACATTGCTAGCATTTTACTATTTTATTTTAAATATGTGTGTAACTCTGAACACTGTACAAGTCACATAGTTCCCAATTCTTGCTTTCAACAAAATTGAAGGTGGACCTAATCCAGCAGTCAGCTTACAGACCACTAAAATTGGTTTTATTACAGTGATTTTGAGAAACAGAAAGATATTCAAAGAATTGTGTGGCAGTTATATAATGAAATTCCAACCATTTCCATTTATGTAAATAATATTTCTCAATTTACATCTATAAAAACAAAAATTACAAACACATTGATGCTGAAGACTGTCTCCTAGTTATCTAAACTTATTAGGGAAAATAAGACACATATGCAATAGTATTTTACTTTTATATTTAATACCAAATCAAACCTACTGCCCCTGAGTCAATTCTGACTCACAGCAACCCTACAGGACAGAGTACAACTGCCCCACTGAGCTTCCAAGGATCATAATAGTTTTATAAAAATCAACTGTACATTAATCAATGAAATCATAATTCGTTCTAGAGGGAAAAAAATAATACACACACCCTAAGCTTACAAGACATGAAAAAAAATCTGAACTGTTAAACGGAAACATGACAAGGCAATCACTAAAAGGTTCTCAAGTATTAAAATATACTAAGTTACATTAAATTCCACAGGAGCTGTGGAGCCAAAATGGTTTAAGACAACAAGGAACACTGTAAATCCAACTGTTACAGAGCTTTTTAATATATTTCTTAAATGGATAAAGGTAAACATCCAATCACTATAGTATTCGGAATCCATGAGATACCACTTGTAAGAATGATGCAGTGGTTTTATTTAAAAGGTCAAGATATGCAACTTGCCAGAAATTAGACCTTTTTAAACTATCTGAGTCACTGAATTAAAAAATCGTTAGATACAAATTTTAGAGTATGGTATGACACATGACTTCTCAAAATTTTTAAAGCAGAATAGCAAGCAAAAACGTTTGAGGCTCTGTAGTCTGTGTCAACAGCAGAAATGTATCAGTGAAATAAGGGTTCAGAAGAAAGCCGACTTCAAAACAGTAGGTTAGCAAGGCTAAGAAGGTCAAAATAGTTGTGTTAACAGCGATTTGAAGGAGCAGCGAGAGGGCCAGTTCCATAGATTACCAAGAGCTTCTGGGACATTTAAACATGTTCATGTTCTCATCAAATTTGTTTCAGGCTTTCTGAGAAAGGGAAAGATAGCCTAGAGGCTGTCATTTGATTTTTAGCCACACTAGGCCCTCAATTTGGCTGACACGCTAAGGGCTGCCGCTTTCAGCAAAAAAGATCCAGGAACTTAAGTTGACATCTTTTCTTCTCTGGGTGTCTACTAAACTCAAACACCAAAATCAAAGGGTTCCCTTCTGCAGAGGGAAATACTCACAATGAAAGTATCAACAACATCTAGCATTACTACTCAAGCATGGTATTCAAATGGTTGTTTGCAAAGCAAAAGTTGGTCAGAAGGAGTGCCTCCAAATTCTAGTCTCCTCAGTGTGGCCATAACAGCTGTCTTAGCATTTACTGGATATAAGTGATTAAAAATTGGTCATCAGCAAAAGGATAGAGAGAATGGTTACACAACTTGAAAAACACCATCAATGTCACTGAAATGCACATGCAGAAATTGCTCAGATGGTGTATGTTTTGTTATGTATATTTTCATCACTCATAAAACCAAGGGTCAGTTCTATCCTAGCCCCTACGGTCGCCATGAGTCAGATCCGACTCGACGGCACTTGGCTGGCATAAAACCAAAACCAAAACCCATTGCAGTTGGGTCAATTCCAACTCACACTTACCCTATACGACGTTTGAAGGCTATAAATCATTACAGAAGCAGACCACCACATTATTTTTCCTGTGGAGCAGCTGGTGAGTTTGAATGGCCAACCCTTCAGTTAGCAGGCAAGTGCTTAACCACTACAAAAAGTCTGAATTTTTACCACAATTTTTTTTAAAAGCGAGCAGCTGCCATATAAACTGAAAGCAGAAAGCAAAGATGTGCTGCTATCCACAGTGGGTATAGTTTCAATGCTTCCTTATAATCATACTGAAACATCTGGCAAAAGCAGGTTTGCAAAAGAATCATTCAAAACTCCCTCATACGCCCCCTTTCGAATCTCAAAGTTACTCCACAAGCAACTTAAAGTAGCAGTGGGAAGAACAAGTTTGGGGGCCAATGTGCTGGCTGAATGAATTTAGGTTAAGTAACTTAAACCTCTCCCGAGTTATTTAACTAGCCAAGCCAGCCAAGTGCCATTGAGTCATGGCTCAGTTTTTTCATCCTGCACTAAGTGCTCCATATATTCAAGGAGTGGTGGCAGGGTTCTCACCTTACACACAGGAGACTCATGTTCGATTCCCGGGCAATCCACCTCATGCACAGCCATCACACATCTGTCAGTGGAGATGTGCATGGCACTAGGATACTCAACACGTTTCAGCAGAGCTTCTAAATAAGATAGATGAGGAAGAAAGGCCTGGCAATTTACTTCCAAAAGCTAGTCAGTGAAAACCCTATGGGTTACAATGAGCTGATCTGGAATGGATCATACAAATGGCATGTTTTGTTCCACTGTGCATGAGGTTGTTGTGAGTCAGGGAATGACTCTGTGGCAACTGACAACAGCAGTGGCATTAATACTACTCAAAGAAAAAAAAATTTAAATTCCAAGGGGTTGCCAATAGCACATAAAAAGACAAATTTAATCCTGATTAAAGAGATAAATATCCTGACTGATCCTATTATTTGTTTAAAAATAAAAGTTAACCATTGTATTAAGTACAATATCATGCTTCCAGAGAGTGTTCAGTGAAGATTACTAGCCTTATGATATATTTACCCAAACTCTATCAGCTTAGGGCTCATACTATCTACAGAGAATGACTTAAAAGCAAGAGACTAGCAGATGCAATGTACTGAACTCAATACTCAACGAAAGAAAACTTGGGAGACCCAGAAAAACAAGACAGTCCCTCTCAGCTCTGGCTTTGGCAAATTTCACTCTCTACTTTTATATACGTCGGTACTGTGTATCTGGAACACTGGTGACATGCTGGTTAACTGCTCCATCTGCTAACCAAAAGACCAGCAGGTGCACCTTGGAAACTCTGTAGAGCAGTCTACTCTATGCTACAGGGCTATGAGTCAGAATTGACTCATGAAGTATTACATACCTAGGTGTTGTTTGGTTTCTTTTGTTTTGCTTTCTATTTATAAGTCACAGGTATGTAAAGGTCTTTTTTAAAAAACCAAAGGGTTTCACTGTTACAAAATGTCCATGGTACCATAAAGAGGAAGGCAAAGGAGAGGAGACAGACAGAAATGACTTGAAAAGATAGGCAGTTTATCTTTACCATACAAGTTTCTTACCTAGCAGACTGTTTTATGCAGAACTATGGAGACATGTTAACTGAAATAAATTCTGCAGGGGGACCAACAACCAGTCCTCACACAAATGAAATGCTATTACAATTTTTTTTCTTCCTAATATGTCCTTAGATATGACAACAGGAAGCTTCAAAAAGATCAATCCTCCTTGGCCCCTTTAATCTTTAGGCTACAAGAAAGGTATTCTTAGCAAGACCAAGTACAAACAGGGCTTCAGAATCTGAGAAGCAGAAAGGACTTAGAGGTTACCAATCAAAGCAAAGGAATAATCTTTCTGTCACCCCATCTTTCAGGTTTGGCTGAAAATACAATGACAGTGGTAAGAGTGGCAGTAGTGGTGTGACTGAAGCTACCACTTATGCTCCAGGGACTGTACCAAGCAGTTTCCATACACTGACACATTTCCTCAATAACTGTGAAACAAAAAAATCCTGAAAGAATGTGTAAAATGAAATTGTAAAACAACTGCAACAAAGGCTAAAACTTAAATAATGAGCTACAGTAAGAGCATAAATTTGAAAAACTCCTGTTATTCTTTCTCTAAATGATCACTTTACTCAATTTAGTTTGAGGTGAGCAAGACAAAAAGCACCTTCATTCACGCACTTCAACAAGTTCGAAGACACCTGCTTGTGTGCCAGATGCCGCAGTAAGTCCTGAGGGCAGCATTACTACGATTACTATTAAAACATGGTCCCTGCAGCCAGCAAGTACTTATTTTGTTCTCATTCAAATGGTTATTTGTTCTCAAAAATGTAAGAGATAATACACAACCTATACAAAGGTAGCCTGTCATATCTAGTCATCCAATGCTCAGTGTAAACTCCAGTTCCACCATTAGCTGTGAAAACACAGACAAGTCAATCTGTACAAATGAATATGTAATTAACCCGTAAAAAGGAACATATACACAGGTAATCCCGACTTATACCATGGCTCTAGTCCCACAATTGTGTCCTAAATTGTTTCTGATGTAAGTCCTATACCTCATTTTTTGTTTGTTTATTATTGTCTTTTATTAGCAGTATTTTTAAAAATCTCATCTTGGTCTGTCAGGGTTGGGAATATGACACATAAACCTACAGATATATTATAACATGTATAGTATAGTAACAGTAAGATGTACCAAAGAAAAAGATGGTCATAAATGCATTAGTCCTAACTCAAATACATTATTATAAATCAAAGGCTACCTGTATGTTCACTATTCATATTGTATGTAGGTATAATATAAACATTCATTTATTTACTTATACGTATACATACACAAGGTCTGACAATTAAGTTCCTGAACATCCTAGAAAATGTGCTACATACCTCATTGCTGAAGACACTATAGTCACTTTCAAAATACTTCCCTTGGGAAGCTATACACCAATGCCAGCACCTAGTTTACCTTTCAAAGCAATTTTGGAACTCTTTCTGGAATGGCCATCTTAACTGTCATTGTATTATCCTTACCATCCTGAAGGTCATCAGAATGTCTTCCTTTCAGTATTTCTTTTATTTTGGGGTAAAGTCCCCACTGGGGACTAGATCAGGTGAGTAGTGAGGGTGTTCTGATCAAGTTATGTGTTTACTGGCTAAAAACTCCCTCACAGACAACTATAAAATTAAGTTTGCAAACTTGTCACCACACCTCCATGCACAATGGCCATCCCAGAAAGAGTTTCAAATTGCTCTGAAGGTGGACTAGGCTCTGGCGTCAGTGCATAGCTTCCCAAGGAGAATACTTTGAAGGTGATTGTAGTGATATTCAGTAATGACATAATTAGAACAATTAAGTTCATGGACTTAACTGTCAGGCCTCATATTGTTGGCTGCTCTCCAGTCGGCTACCTGACTTATGGTGATCCCATGTGTTACAGAGTAGAACTGCTCCACGGAGTTTTCTTTATTGTAATCTCTGTAGAAGCAGATGGGTAGGCCTTTTCTTCCACAGAGCCACTGAGCAGATTCAAACTGCCAACCTTTAGGATAACAGCTACTTGTGCCACCCAGAATCCTTAGATATACATACATAATATACCAAATCCAAACCTACTGCCAACAAGCTGACTCCAGCTCATAGCAGCCTGATAGGACACGGTAAACTGCTCCAGAGTTCCCAAGGGGCACCTGGTGGATTCGAACTGCTGACCTTTTGGCTAGCAGACACAGCACTTAATCACTATGCCACTAAGGTTTCCAGATACATGATACAAAGCCAAGCCAAGCCAAGCGCCATCGAGTCGGATCCAACTCATGGCAATGTCGCCATGACATAACACAAACATACACAAAAATAGAGAGTGAAACTTGTCACAGCCAGAACTCAAAGGGTCTGCGTTGTTTTCCTGGGTGTTGCCAAGTTTTCCTCCACTGACAGCATACAGTTCCACCACTTTTCTAATGCTAGCTATTTGTGCAAAACATTGAATTTTCCTTCTCTGACTGGTTTCTGCCTCACATATGTTCCGGCTTTTACAGGTTTTACTGTGTGTGTTTAGTATGCATGGAGCCCTGGTGGCACAGTCGCTGAGTTTGGCTGCTAACCAAAACATTGGCAATTTGAATCTACCAGCCAGTCCTTGGAAAACCTGGTGGCACAGTGGGGAAGTGCTACCACTGCTGACCAAGAAGGTGGCAGTTCACATTCACCAGGCGCACCCTGGAAACTCCACAGAGCAGTTCTGCTCTGTTCTATAGAATCACTGAGTCGGAACTACTTGACAGCAGTGGGAGGGTTTAGTCACTCTTTGGAAACCCTATAGGGCAGTTATATTTCTTAGAAACTGTATGGGGCACTTCCACTCTGTCCTACAGGATTGCTCTGGTCACAACTGACTCAACAGTAATAGGTTTGGTTTGGGGTTATACTATATATAATCTCACAGAGTTGTTCTAAGGATAAAATGTGACAGATAACAAGCACCACTTGGCTGCCTACCTTTTCTGTCCCCAAACTGGCAAGTAAGCAGACCCCCAAAATTTCTTCATACCTGTCAACCTTTACATACTATCTACTTCAATCCTAACAAGCTTAAGTATCTTATGCATAATTTTTAGCGTCATATAGGTTTTTTTTTCCAATTCTGTATTTCTTGCACAACTACTATATTGAGGGATATCTTACCCACTATGCTCTTAAGATACTACAAATATTTTGGTAATAGGAAACTTTGCCTCAATTTACAGCAATTTGACTCCTACAGTTGGAATATGAGAAAATTACCATTCCCTAGAAGTGACTAAGACCAACCACACAGCTATTAACATTCAGAACTCACTGCTGACATTCACATGCTGAAGATTCCAGGGATGAAAGCCAAATAATCCCTGATTTCTACACATCCGCGTATAACAAAATACAGCTCGCCCCAAATCCTATTAAGTCTCCTTAAAGACCCTCTATCCCCAGGTGCAAATCTGAAATCTAGTCCATAGGTGGCATTTTTTCATTCAATAAGCTTTTATTATGCACCTATTATGTTCCACGCACTGACATAATAGTGAGCAAAACACACCAAAAATAGATCTGTCCCGGGATATGGGGACCATGTTTTTAGGGGACATCACAGCAACTGGCATAACTAGTCATTTGCTAAGAGAGTCTTGTGCATCCCATATTGGTGAGTGGCATCTTGGGTCTTGAAAGCTAGCAGAGTGCCATCTGAGGTACACCAAACGGTCTCAACTCATTTGGAACAGATGATAAACCAGAACAACAAAGACATGAGGGATAAAAAAGACCCCAGGAGACAGAAGGACTCATACAAATGTGAGATTGTATCAACATCAGGCCAGAAACACCAGACAGTATCCAGCCACCACCAAAGTCAGCCATGATGGGGGACACAAGAGTCTCTGAGGCAACATGGGAAAAAGTTGTGCAGCTCAAGAACTCTACTAAAAGGCCAGACTTACTGCTGACAGCCTGGAGGGTCCCCTGGGAAGATGGCTCCTAGACCTGCTGAGGGCCCTCACTGGATGCTAGTACAGAAGTCAACTCTTCAGACAACGGGACTGGACTCAGAGACACAGTGTGACCATATGATGTGTGTACTTTATGGTTCTACGCAGTTATAGGAGACTGTCCTACTGGTAGACTGTCCTACTGGTTCTTTTTCAGATGGGAGAGAAGAAGGTAGGCAGGAGGGGACAGGTGATCATTAAAAGAATGCTAGAAACAGGGAGTGAAAAAGAGGAATGTGCTGTCACTGGGTGAGGAGAGGAGATGGAGCTGCAGATACGCAGGCATGCAAAATTTATTTGGATTGTTTACTTTCACTTAACCACAATTTAAATAAATAAATAAACCCGTCCCTCCTTATGACAGGAATGTCCCCTTCCGGGATCAGGCTTCCCAGGTCTTGGCACCTAGAGTCCAAAACGTGGCTGTGCCCTCACTCCTCCACGGTTAATCACAACGAGACCCTATGCAACCTCGATGGCTCTCCCAGGACCTGTAGTTCTAACACACAGCCTCGACTTCTACGTTCTTAACCTCTCGGTATCACAGACCCCGCGGGCACCCCTCTTTCCCGCTGGGGAAGCCCAAAGACGCTGCCATCTCCCGTCCACCCCAAACGGAAGGGGCAAGTGCGCCCACAGCCGACGCGCCACGTGAAACCAGGCGCGCCGCTGCCCCCCTCCGGCCGTGGGCGCAGGCGCCGCCGCTGCCCGGCCCGCAGGCGTTCGCACGCTCCCGCGCGGCCCCGCTCCGTCAGCCCCGGCCCCACGAGCCCTCGCTGCTTACTGGCGCGCTGGCCACGTAGCCCCGGCCTCTCGGTTCCCGGCGTCCGCCTCGGGAAGCGCCTCTCCCTCGGCCCCGGCCCCGGAAGCCCTGGCCCCGGCCGCGGCCCCGGCGGCCGCCTCCGTCCCCGCCGCCTCCTCCTCTCGCCGCCGCCGCCGCTGCGGCTCCGGGTGGGTCCCGGTCACGGTTCCCGCCGGGCCTGTCTCGGTCGGGCCGCCGTCCGCGGCCGCCCCGGCCTCCTCGCTCCGCCTGCATCTGGCCTCCGCCTGCGGTGCTCGGCGCAGCGGCGCCGGGCTGCCGCGGAGACGCCTTTTCCCCACCGGAAGCGGGCCGCACGCAGGAGCCAGGAGCCCTCCGTGGCCGCGAGGCGCTGGGTTGCGGGACTCGGACGGAGCCCGGCGGGGGCGGGGCGGCCCGTGTCGTGGCAGGTGGGGCTGAGCGTGGCGCCGGGGAGCTGAGGGACCAGCGGGAGCCGCCAGTGAGGGACAGCGCGTTTAGGGGGGCCTAAGTCATCAAAGAAGGATGGGGAGGGAGGGACCGTGATAGTAAACAGGTTGTAAAACAGTTTGTGTCATGGTGTGAACTCGTTTTTGTAAAAACAATGAATAGTACTAATGTGCCCGCATGGGAAAAAGCTTAAGAGTTGGTACCATAATGTCAGCTCTGGTTAACTTTTTCCTTTTTTGCTTCCCGATTGTTTGCATGAATGAATATATAACAAGTGTATGTGTCCTGGAGAAGAAAAAAGTAGAGGCGGGTGACAGGTTAGAGGTATGGACTGCAGCATGTGGGAATAAAACAGTGCAAAACCGATGGGTGGACGCGGAGGCTGAGAAATCTCCCAGAGAATTTTCATATAAATGACTACTATAAACCAGTGTTGTCAGAGTCGATGCCAACAGAAGATAACCTCATATGTGTCGGAATAGACTTACGTGCCCTACATACTCAGTAGCGGGTTTTTCAGATGGCCAGGCCTCTTTTCTGAGGCACCTCTGGGTGAACTCAGACCTCCAACCTTTGGGTTAGCAGCTTAGTATGTTATAGGGTATGCATCTTTAGGTCACACTTATTAAGTACATAAACTTGCATTCTCTTTTAAGGACTGAGTGAACTGGATACTATTGTTACTCGTATCTTACAGATAAGGAAACAATCCTAAAGAATTGCCTAAAGTGGCACTCTAAAAGGACAGTCTCACTCCAATCCTTTTTTTTTTTTTTAACTGACAGGAAGGAGGAATTTTTAAATTTTTACAACAGAAACCACATTAAGATAATAAAAACACAGGCTTAAATGTCCGCCATCCTATCAGTCTCACAAAACAGCTTCTTTTCTCTTGTGGGCGTGATGCAGGAGCAGACAGTGTTTCCTTCTGTTGCACATTAGGGTCACTACATGGCAGAACTGACTCAGTAGCACCTAATAACAACAGTTCTTTCTGGCCATTTGCTATAGTCATATACTCACCAAAACCAAACCCACTTCCATCAAGTTGATTCTGACCCAGTGACCCTATAGGACAGAGAATACTCCACAGTTTCCAAGAAACACCAGGTAGATGTAAGCTTCTAGCCTTCTTGTGAGTAGACATAGCACTTATCCACTACACCACCAGGGTCTCCTATTCATATATAGTTAGCACCTTGACGGCACTTGGCTTTGGCAGTCATTGCTTCTGATTTTCTATTCTGCCGGGCATTGTGTGAGGCCCTGGAGATAAGACAACAGACATTGTCTCTGACATCCAGTAGTTCATGGCCTTCAGAGGAGATAGTTCTGCAACACATGACTGCAGTGCAGCAAGAAACTGCAAGGCGCAAAAGGAGGATAAATTAGACTGGGCTTTTAATGAATGCCAAAGGCTTTGTGAGCAGACCCCTGTACCAAGGACTGCCTGGTTGATGAATGGGAGTGGCAGAGATTTCCAGGCAATGGGAACCACTGAAGGATTGTAAACCGGCAGGAAGCATTCTTAAAACTAATAGCACTTAAAGAACACTCGTGTAACACCAAATACCCTTCTAATGTCTCCCGTATATCACTTCATTTAAGTCTCATGGCAGCCCTATGGGGTAGTACTACTGTTTTGGTCATCTGGTACTGCTCTAACAGATACCACAGAGTGGATGGCTTTAACAAGAAAAATTTATTCTTACACAGTCCAGTAGGCTACAAATCCAAATTTAGGGTGTCCACTCCAGAGAACGGCTTTCCCCTTTGTTGGCTCCAGAGGAAAGTCCTTGGTTGTATCTCTCTTTGTTCATGGAGCCTCTTGGTACAGGAAACTCAGGTCTGAAGGACATGGCCTTCTCCTAGTGTTGCTTTCTTGATGGTGTGAGGTTTCCATTACTCTGCTTGCTTCTCTCTTTTTATCTCCCATAGGATGAAAGGATAAAAGATGGTGCAAGCCATACTCCACGCACACTCCCTTAGCAAGTGTTGCAGTCCCACACTAATCCTCTTTTAACATAACAATCCTACCTACTAGCCACAGGAAGAGATTAGGATATATAGCATAGGAAAATCACAAAATATTGGAAATGATGGCTCGGCCAAATGGCTACACACATTCTTGGGAGGACACAGTTCAATCCATGACAACTACCATTACCCCTATTTGACAGATGAGAGATCTAAGGCACAGATATGTCAAGTAACTTTACCAGGATCACACAGCTAGTAATGGAGTGAGTCAAACTCAGGCAGTCTCATTTAAGAGAATCTCAGCCTCCATACTTGCATAAAATCATTGTGTGACGGAGACTGGGAATGCTGGGCAGGGTCATTAGTAAACCACTGGAATAGTTCCAGGCACAAGTAATTAGGGCCTGATTGAAAGTAAATGCCTACGAGACAGGGAATGAGACGTACTGAGAAAGGAGGATTGATAGGTCTTAACGTGCAATTATAAGTGGGGAGGTCAGGATGAGAAGCTAAGAGGGATATCCAGGGTATTTGCTTGAGTGACCAGGTAGATGCCATTAATAGTCACTAAAGGTAATACAGGGATGACAATGGAAGTTTTCAGGGGAGGCTGTCAGGATTATCATATTTTGTAATGCTATATTCCATATTTTTCTGTGTTATTTCATTGCCTTTTTAGTTAATATTTTTGCCAGCAGACACTATTATTCTCCCAGTACATCTATTTTTTCTTTCATACCTATCTTTTCCTTTCCCTTTTTTTATTCCTCCATGCCTTTGTATTATGAAACTGAGACTGTAAGTGGCACGCAGGATGAAGTTATTCATCCCCCTGCTAAGCTCTTACTGTGTTAGAATCAACTTGAGGGCAATGGATTTGTGTGGTTGGTTGGTTGTTTCTGTTTTTGTTTTGTTTTCACACATGGAGAAAACCCAGTCATAGAAAGATGGAAATGGTAATAAGAATTTTATTCTTTTCCCTACACACCATAACAGAGCTATCAGATACAAAAGGGCATGTTTTTAGAACCCATTGGACAATCTGGACCCATTCCTGGTGTGACCAGGAAAAATAATGGTTTGGTACAGCTTTCATGCATTTTACTGACTTGAGTGGTTCTGGCTCTACGCTGATGAGGCTCTGTCAAGAAGCAGCTAAGAGGATTATCCTTTATTTTCTCCATGAGTGAAAATGAATGATGATATTCTGCTTATTCATCATCAAAGAGCCCTTGCTGGAGCAATGGGTAAGTGTTCAACTGCTAGCTGAAAGGTTCGAACCCACTAGCAGCTCTGTGGGAAAAAGATGTGTGAATCTGCTTGCAGCCTAGTAAGCGTTGTGGGACAGTTCTCTTCTGGCCTATAGAATCAGTATGAGTCAGAATGGACTCAGTAACAAACAGCTTACCCATCACTTGAGTCACTCAATGGTGCAAACATTTAACATGCTCATCTGCTAACAGAAAGGCTGAGGTTCAAGTGCACCCACGGGTGCCTTGAAAGAAAGCCCCACTAGTCTACTTCCAAAAAAACATCCACTGAAAGCTACGGAACACAGCTCTTCTCTGACACACGTAGGGACATGTGTCAGAATAGACTGGTACTTACCAAGCAGCATTAGAAAATTTTACATTTTGATGAGATGACTGCTGTAGTTGAGAACTAGGAAATTGGGGTTTGTAAAAGCAAACTTGCTTCACAGTTTTGCTGAGAGATGGGCCCACCAAAATATCACAGTTATAAACAAAAATATATCTCCATCCAGGAGCTGAGACCCAGTGAATTCCTTAGTCTCTAAGTGGTACTTCACTCAGTGGGAGTATCTAGGGAGCTATTTAAAAACATGTCTCAAAATGCACAAGGGTACAGCCATTTCTGAAAGAAATCCAACCACAGACTCTGACACCTGGAAAGGGTCTCAATGGTTTTCAAGCACAACATTCTTATTTAATAAATAAAAATCAAACCACTGCAGAGACCTAGGACTTGACCCTACGGCTTTTGATGTTTAAGTTTGTAATTTCAAGCTCCTTCTATATAAAGCATTTCCATCAAATTGATTCCAACTCATAGCAACCCTGTAACACCACCATTCAGTAAGATTTCCAAGGCTGTAAATCTTTACAGAAGCCACATCTTTCTCCTGTTCCACATCTTTCCCCCGGAGAGTAGCTGGAGGGTACCAGCCACTGACCTTTTGATTAGCAGCCAAGTGAACCATTTCTTCTATACAAGTGGTTCTTAGATTTTGCATGCCTCAGAAAACTGTGGAAAATAGAGTTGTTAAAAACAGATTGATGGGCCCCAACCCCAAAAATTCTAATTTGGTAAGTCCAGACTGTCCCCATAATTTGCCTTTGTGACATGTTCCCTTCCCAGGCAATGCCAGTGCTACAGGTGAGGGGACCACATCTTGAAAACCATTGTTCCACACCATGAGATGGCATGCTTCTGTTTATAACAAAACTGAAACTAAACCCACTGCTATAGCGTCAGTTCTGACTCATAGAAACCCTATTGACAGAGTGGAACTGCCCCATAAAGGAGTGGCAGGCAGATCTGAACTGCTGACCTGTTGGTTAGCTGGCATAGCACTGAACCACTATACCACAAAGGTTTCCTTCTTTATAATAAGCAAGTTCTAAATCCAAATACTAACCTTGTTCTTCAGAAAAACTGTGTCTGTCTAAGTTTAGGCAACAGCAACTGACATGATAGCTAACAGGAGGTAGTTTCTATTGGGAAATCTTGGTTAATATCTCAGGGTTACATGGATTCACTCTGATTATATATCTTCTACCAAAATGCTGACTTTTTGTCCTTCATGACTTTACATTTATCTTCAAATTATCTCGTGGGCTTTAGGCCAAATTGTCATTTTCTGGCTAATCCATTCCATAGGATTTCCCACAAAAATCACACAGTAGAAGAAGATAATACTAAGCATAAAGAATGAGGCAGCTGATCCTGAAAATTCCTATTAAGCATGTTGACAGCATGCTACAAAAGTCACTAATACAAAGAAATAGTTCTGGAATTAGCCAGCTACTACAGTAGTTAATATTATGTTGGGAAAAGAGATAAATAAACCAAGACACATGAAGCAGTTTGCCTTTAAAAGAGGAAAATGGATTATATTAAATAGTTCAGGGAAAAAAAAAGAAAAAGAAAAAAGTCACAGGACAAAAAAGTGAAAAAAATTATCAGACCAGGCATCAAAAAGTTTTGTATTTACCATAAAGCAGTAAGTTCTACCTTGGATACTTCTGACAGTTTACAACAGTTTCATCAAGAATATTTTCACAGGTCAGCCAGAGAGATACCAAAATAGATGCTGTTGTTCTGATTAGGTGCTGTGGCGTCAGTTCTGACACACAGTGACCATATGCACAATTGAACAAAACATTGCCCCATCCTGCACCATCCTCACCATTGCTGCTATATTGGATCCAGTGTTGCAACTACTGTGTCAGTCCATCTCATTCAGGGTCCTCCTCTTTTCCTCTGACCCTCTAGTTTACGAAGCATGATGTCCTTCTCCACGGAATGGTCCCTCCTGATAACATGTCCAAAGTAAACAAGACAAAGTCGTCTTATCCATACTTCTAAGTAGCATTCTGGATGTACTTTTTTCAAGATAGGTTTGTTCATTCTTCTGGCAGTCCATGGTGTATGCAACATTCTTTGCCAGTACTAAAATTCAAGTGTATCAATTCTTCTTCAGCCATCCTTATTCTTTGTCCCCCATTCGCATACATAGGAAGCAACTGAGAATACCATGGCTTGAGTCAGGCATACCTTAGTATTCAAAGTGACGTCTTTGCTTTCTCAGCACTTGTTAAACAGGTCTTTTACGGTAGCTTTGTCTGCTGCAACACAATGTTTGGTTTTTTGGCTACTGTTTTGACTCTACGCTCCAGTAAAATGAAAACTTTGACAATTTCAATCTTTTCTCCATTCATCATGATATTGTTTATTGTTCCAGTTGTGAGGATTTTTGTCTTCAGCAAAGCTATCCCTCATTCCATGCTCTGAATCTGGCTCAAATTTCTCACAGTTCCTTGTCAATGTACTGTGGCAACTGCTTTTGAATGATCGTTAGCACAATTTTACTTGCATGTGATATTAATGGTAATTTCCACATTCCACGGAATCACCCTTCTTTGGAAGGAGTACAAACATGGATCCCTTCCAATCCGTTAAAGGGATAGCTGTCTTTCAATTTCTTGGCATAGACAAGTGGGCATCTCCAGTGCTGCCTTCATTTGTTTAAATGTCTCAGGTGGTATTCTGTCAGTTCCTGGAGTCTTGGTTTTCATCAATGCCTTCAGTGCAGCTTAGACTTCTTCCTTCAGTACCATGGGTTTTTGTTCCTATACTACCTCTGGAAATGGCTGAATGATGACCGATTATTTTTGGTACAGTGACCCTGTGTATTCCTTCCCTCTTCTTTTATTTCTTTCTGCATCAATGAATATTTTTCCCATAGAATCCTTCAGTGTCACAACTCAAGATTTGAGTTTTTCTTCAGTTACTTCTGCTTGAGAAATGCTAAACATGTTCTTCTCTTTTGGTTTTCTAATTCCAGATCTCTGCACATTTCATTATAGTATTTTGTCTTCTCAAGCTGCCCTTTGAAACCTTTTGTTCAGCTCTTTTACGTCATCATTTCTTCTTTTTTTGCTTTAGCTATCTATATTCAAGAGCAGATTTCAGATAGGGCTTCAAACTAGTGCAATCTTATCTGAACTCTGCTGAAAATTTGCATTTCTAACAAGTTTCCTGCTGAGAAGTTATTCCACTTCGGATATAATGAATTTGCATCTACAATTTAACAAGATCCCCTAACAATTCTTACAACTTCCCAGGAGCTTGTTAGAAATGTACATTCTCATCAGGGGTTTAAATCAGAACAAACAGGTTAGAAGCCCTGATCACAGTCTCTCCTGAAATCCATTTTGGTCTTTTTTGTTTGTGTGTGTGCTTTTAATCACTTGCTGTCTTTTTAGTGGTCTTTTGCTTTCTTCCTGTATGATGGCTTGATGTCATCTAACAACTTGTCTGGTCTTCAATCATTAGCATTCATTGTGTGAAATCTATTTTGAGATAGTCTCTAAATTCAGGTGGGATATACTCAAGGTCATATTTTGGGTCTCATGAACTTGTTTTAATTTTCTTCAGCTCCAACTTGAATTTGACATTGACATTAAATCTATACTTCTTTCAGAGTGTTAATAAAGACAAACATAGTATGTGAGTGCTAGATGCTTGATATAAAAAAAGTCTGTTTAGTTCCATCACACTGCAGTAGGGTCAGCATGCTTCAGAAAATGGAAACTCTCTCACGGTCAAGTAGATAAAAGCTTATTAATGTTTACCTTCCCATCCTCTCATCTCTTCTGCTACCAACTTCTAGTTTGAGCCTACGTTTCCTAAAATTTGCAAGTGGTATACTGGAGCTAGCTTGGTAAGCTAATTGTCAGTATCTCTTCTCAGCTGTCATAGTCAGTATTGTCAAGATGGTAGCTTAAAATAAGCCACAGTTGGACTATCTACACCACCAAAATCATCAAATGCTCCCAATCAAGACACTTCAGGGAAGGAAGAGGGCAGCAGGTTGTTAAATATTTACCAGCATCCCATTGATTTGGGCTCTCAACAAGATGTAGACCTACATCTTAATCTCATACCAGACGTTATCACTATCAAGTTTTCTTAGCCTTGGCACACTTGGTCTAGATAACATTTTGTTGTGGGAGGCTGGCGTATATATTACCGCCTCCCTGACCTCTACCCACTAGATGCCATAGCAACTTTTCTTTCCTGGTTGTGAAAACCAAAAATGTCTCCAGATATTATCAAATATCCCCCCAAGAGGCAAAGTTCACCTAATTGAGGACCACTGGCACAAATCAATCTATCTATAAAACTGTTCCTTGAGAAGACTCCAAAATAATAAAGCTGAAAAGACCAGTGGCCTTCATATTAAGCCAACTTTATTAAGGTACAGTTGCTATACTTGATACTTTACAGTAGCTAATTTAAGATTCAATAACACTGTTGAAAGGGATTATTATACTTGTTTTAGGTTAGTCTTCTTTGTGGATAGTGCCTGGAACTATTTTAAGCACTTTGCACATGCTAAATCATTTAGTCTTCATAATATTCCTATAATGTAAGTACTGTTGCTATTTCTGTTTTGTAGATGAGGACAAAACAAAATGCACTGTCACCTTTCAAATGCAGTTTTTGTAGAACAAATACATCTTCCTGATTCTTCTTCTGTTCATAAAAACCCAAAACCCAATGCTTTCCAGTTGATTCTGACACAGAACGACCCTATAGGACAGAGTAGAAGTGTTCCATAGGGTTTCTGTCCTACAATGATTTTTTTTCTCCTACAATGAAAGTACAATCACTTGATGTCCTCAATAACAGATTTCTCTGTCATATACATTTGGTCCCAATCCTTATATCTTCTTTTTCCTAGAACTGTAAAAGATGGACATGGACTCCTTCAGTTCAATAACTTCTGAATAGAACTGCCCTATAGGGCTTCTGTCAAGAATTGTGTCCCCCCACAAAAATACATGTCACCATTGTGGCTGGGCCGTGATTACCTGTATCTATGATTGTCCTCCATTTTGTGCTTTTGCTATACTGTATGTTAAAGGATTAGGGTAGCACTGTAAATCCCTTCATAGGATCACTTCCTTGCTCCACTGAAAAGGGAATTTCCCTGGAGTATGACTTGTACCACCCTTAATCCTTTCATCCTTCAAGAGATAAAAGGAAAGAGAAGCAAGCAGAGAAATGGGAACCTCCCATCGTCAAGAAAATAGCATCAGGAGAAGAGTGTATCTTTTAGATCTGAGATTCTTGCACCAAGATGCTCCCTGGACAAAGACTGATACAATACCGGACTTTCCTGCAGAGCGGATAAGAGAGAAAGCCTTCCCCTGGAGCAGACATCCCTAATTGGACTTGTAACCTACTGAACTGTGTAAGAATAAACTTTCCTTTGTTAAAGCCATCCACACTGTGGTATTTCTGTTACAGCAGCCCTAGCTGACTAAAACATCTTCTAAGGAGCAGCTGGTAGATTCAAAGTGACAACTTTTTGGTTGGTAGCTGAACTCCTAACCACTAGGCAACCAAAGTTCCCCCTTCTCTTTCATAGGCACTCAGATTTTCTATAGTTGTTTGCTGATGCTTAGTATATGAACAGTACAAAACTGATATGATTTCTCAAAGATGTCTTTTTATTTACACATTTTTAAACAGCCACAGCCACTACTGAAGGGAGTTCTCAGGCTACAGGGTATCAGAGACTTTGGTAAGAGCTCTTCTTCCAGCTCATCATTGACAACCTGCATTTTGGTGTAAAGGAGGGAAAGTGAATGTGTGTCAGGTAAGAAGTGTGCTTTGGTTTCGAGAACTGGGGTCACAGTTAGAGACCTCCAGAAAATGAACGGAGTAGACTCCTAAATACCAGAATTCATGACCTGAAAATTAACTCTCACCTCCACCCAGACTCTCAGCTGCCAAGCTTGTTTAATGTCCATTGCTAATACTCCCAGCTTATGTACATAGGCTGCCTTCACTCCTGTTACTACAGAGAGGAGCTCTCAGAGGCCAGTGCCTCCACTGCTGCACTAGCTTCCATCTCTGCTCCCCTTCCTGGGGACATCTCCAGAGCAGCTGTCCACATGAGTTTTCTACTTTGTAATGAATTGTTCACATAGGTAGGCAAATATATTTTTATCCTTCTTTAAATTTTTTTTCTGGGTTCCATATCCTGACCCAGTTTCTATACTGTTGCTCCACTACCTCTACTTGCTCTTTAAAAAAAAAAAAAAAACCTTCTACAGCATCATCTCCCTTTTTTTTCCTACATTTACTCTTCAAGTCATCCAGAAAGCTTTCATGCCCATTACTGCACCAAAGGACATCTCAAGGTTACCTATGACCACTATGTAAATAAATCCAATAGTCAAGTTTCAGTCTAACCTTTCTTGACTTATCAGCTTCATTTAACAGTTGATTACATCCTCCTCTTTGAAAGAGTTTCCTTTGTTGTGGCTTCCAGAACAACAAGGCATCCTTGACTAATCCTTGGGAATTCAAAGATGATTACGGAATTCATGACATTAAGTATATTGGGGAGACTTGGACAACACAGTCAAGGGCTTCTGGACTTCCAGATTCTCCCAAAACTCAGTATGTGGCAGTACTTCCCAAACCGTTTCATGTCATAGCACAACATAGAAAATAATAACATTTACACAGTCCTCTGGAATAACAAATAAGGCTGTTCTGAACAGAAGATGATCTACCTAGCAAAGCCCAAGACCTGAAGAGGTATAGTACAAGCACTGAACAGCTTTGATTTATGGCCTTCTGTAAAAAAAAAAAAAAATTACTTTCTGCCCTACCGTGAAAATATAATCATTTGATGTTCTCAGTAACAGATGTCTCTGCTATAAAATTTGGTCCAAATTCTTACATCTTCTTTTTCCTATAACTGCAAGAGATGAACATAACTACTGGTCTATATCTCTTAAGTGCTCCCGTAGTATCTAGCACAGGTGAACACAGATGTTCTAAACAACATGTCACATTAAATATCTCTTTTAGATATTATTGTATCAGAGGCATAGAAAAGGCTTTTCTTAAGTGCCATAGGTCTTTAACAGCTTTTCTACTCCACCAATCAAGAGGTTGGGTTTACCTTTCTTTAAAATATTCACCAAAAAAGGCAAGTCCAGAACACCTCCCTTACTGACACATTCTTTTTGTCTAGCCAAATTTACCACATGGGTTTTAAGCCTACTTTCTCCCAGTTTGTCATCAATACTTTCTGCCTGATAACAATATGAGCCCAGTATGATGATGTCTTGATATATCACTGGACTGTAGATCTATTAAAGTTTTCCACAGTGATTGCTACAGAAACAATAAAAAGTAGGAAGGAGAGTTTCAAGTGTAAAGCTTCTCAAAAAAAAGGTATTTCAAAAAAGTAAGCTCTAGTGTCATTTTGTGCAATGCCCCAGAAATCATCAAAGCCACTAGACAAGGAAAGGAATTCATTTGGTTCACAGTGTTTGTTTTTTTGTTTGTTTTTTATGTGCTTTCACTTGTTTGTAATTTATTGACAACAGAGAACAAAGAAGTGGTCTGTCTAGGTTGAGAATACAGAGATCTCTATTGCCGTGAGATTCTTTGTCTTATATTTGGTAATGGAAAATAAGCTTCATTATTGCACTCTGCTCATGCTGGCACCCGGTACATAGTGGTGAGAAAATAGGAACTTCTAAAGTATGAGTAACAAAAGTAGTGGCTCAGAAGGATGCCCACCTATAGATAAATCAGCTGCCATAAACTCTAACTCATGAGACCCCATGTGTGTCAGAGCAGAACCGTGCCCCACAGGGTTTTTGATGGCTGGTTTTTCAGAAATAGTTTGCCAAGCTTTCTCCCAAGGCCCTCCTGGGTGGACTTGAACTTGTAAACTTTCAGCTGGCAGCTGAAAAAGTAAGGTCGTTTTTCTGCAATCCTTTTGGACAGTAACTGTTTGCTCCACTCAGGGAATCTCTGCCTCTAGATAACCTCTTATGTATGATTTACCTTTCCCAAGGCAAAAAATTCAAAGTTAAACATCCTAAACAATCTTCTACTCAAAAATGTTTTATGATTCAAAAAAGTTTATTGTGGAAGACTATCATGGCTGATACTCAGTTTTTACACTTAAGCGTCATCAAAAAAAAAAAAAAGAAAGAAATCAATCCTTCAGTCACGGGAACTACCTCATATCCAAAATGCCTTTATTGGTGGAAAGATCTGTCCACTTCCAGCAGCTTCTGGTTGTTAGTGTTTGGTGTTGTCTGGTCTCTTCTCACTCATGGTGACCTTATATTGACAGAATAAAATTTTCCCATAGGGTTTTCTTGGTTGCAGTTTTTGTGGGAGCATATTGGCAGATCTTTTCCATGCAGAGCCACCAACCTCTCAGTTTGCAGCTGAGCACTTAATCGCTGCTCAGAGCTGCCTCACAGGAGCTGCAGTACAACCAGACTCATTGCTGTCAGTTCTGTTCCAACTCATAGTGACCTCATCAGACAGAGTAGAATTGTGCTGTAGAGCTTCCAAGGAGCACCTAGTGGACTCCAACTGCCATCCTTATGTTTAGCAGCCACCGCTGTTAACCTCTACACCACCAGATAGCGCCCAGTAGCCTAAGAATCATGAGAAACCATTCCTTCAACAAATGAGGCTGATAAATAAAGGAAAGAACGCAGAAAAGTAAAACTGGCAAGGAGATTTATATTAATTAAAAACAGGAGAAATGAAAATAATTCAAATCCAAACATTACTATATCATAGGGTTTTCAATGGCTAATTTTTCAAAAGTTGGAAATTCTGATTTCAACAACATCTTTGTAAATTCTACCCATTGTTATCAAGTCAATTCCAACTCATAGCAACGCTATAAGGCACAGTAGAACTACTCGACATGATTTCAAAACAGTTGTAATCTTTACAGAAGCAGAGTGCCACATCTTTCTCCTGTGGAACAGCTTGTGGTTCAAGGAGTCCAGTGCTTACTCACTGGCCACCAGGCTTCCTTTTGTAAGGTCTAATTCTCCTTTTCTTGGGAAGTTCAGAAATCATCTCCAGCCTTCTTACCTAAAGTGTACTTCATGGACCAGCAACAGACAAAGTACTATTTATTAAGTGGGACTGCAAGTCCTACCATTCTGTAATTAAACAAAATCCTCCAGATAATTCACATGCACATTAAATTTTGAGAAGCACTAATTCCACACTAGGGGATTCTATTGTTCTATTGAGCGCCCAGGTGATACTAACACTGACCATATAAGACCTTACAAAGCTCACCTAGTTTTCTACCTTGACTACACCTTAGGAACACGTGAGAAATTTTGAAAGCAAAATGGTAATATCCAAGTTCCTCTGACATGGATTGTGAGTTAACAGGCCCAGGGTAGAGACCAGACATGATTGCTTTTCAAAGGCCCCAGATAATCCTAAACAGAATTAGATGAGATCCATTTACTAACCCTTCATTTTATGATAATTAAAACCCCAAACCACTGTTTGTGTAGGACCTGATGGTTTCTCTACATTGTTTCATTTGTAATCTTCAAAATAACCCCTATGAATGTAAGATGGTACAACCACTATAGAAAACAATGTGGCACCTCCTTGGAAAGGTAGAAATAGAAATGTCATAGATCCAGCAAACCTACTACCAGGAATATTTCCTAGAGAAATAAGCGCTACCATACAAACAGACGCATGCACATGGCATGTTCATTGCAGCATTACTCACAATAACAAGAAGATGGAAACAATCTAGGTGCCCATCAACAGATGAATTATTATTGCCCAGTGCCACTGAGTCAATTCTGATTCAAAGTGACCCTATAGGACAGAGTAGAACTGCCCCATAGAGTTTCACGGAAGCTCCTGGTGGAATAAAACTGCTTAAGCAGATGTAGCTTTTAACTACTATGCCACCAGCGTCTCCATAGACGAATGGATAAACAAATTATGATACATACACACACTGAATACTATGCAACAATAAAGAACAATGATGAATCCGAGAATCATCTCACAGCATAAATGAATCTGGAGCTCATTTTGTTCAGTGAAATAAAAAAGGACAAATACTACATGAGACCACCATTATAAAAACCCAAGAGGTTTACATACAGAAAAAAATAATCTTTCACAGTTGTGAGGAAGGGGAGAAACGGGCAGAAGAAACAAAAATCTAGATAGTAGGCAAGTGTTAGCTTTTGTGAAGGGGAAGGTAACACACAGTATTAGCGGAGTCAGCACAACTTGACCAAGGCCAAATCATAGAAGCTTCCTGGACACATCCAGACACCTTGAGGGACTGACATACTGGGGTTGAGGATGGAAGACCAAAGTTTCAGGGGCCACCTACATCAATTGGCATACCACAGTTCATAAAGGAAATGTTCTATCTTTGATGAGCATTGTCCGGGATCTTAAAAGCTTCTGAGCAGCCATCTAAGCTACATCTGTTGGTTCCATCGCATGTGGAGCAAAGGAGAGAAGAAAACGAAAGCACAAGGAAAATATTAGTCCAGAGGACTGACAGTCCACGTGAACTGAAGGCTCCAACAGCCTGAACTCAGGATAACTAGATGGTTCCCAGCTACCACCACTAACTACTCTGACAGGGATCACAACAGGGGGGTCCCAGAAAAAAAAAAAAAAAAAAAACCAGAAGAAAAATGTAGACAAAATTCAATTTCACAAAAAAATAAAATAAAAAATGCCCAGACTTACTGGTCTAGCAGTAACTGGAGAAACCTCTGAGATTATGACCTCCCCCCCAAACACTGTGTTAACTCAAACTGAAGCCACTCCTGAAGTCTGCCTTTAGCCAGATTAACTGTTGTTAGGTGCCATCAAGTTTGTTCTGACTCATAGCGACCCTATATACAACAGGATGGAACACACTACCTGATCCTGTACCATGGCCATAACTGTTGATAGGCTTGAGCCCGCTGAGTGGTGACTCTGTGTTAATTCACATTGTTGAAGGTCTTCCTCTTCTTCACTCGTTGTCTAGTTTACCAAGCAGGATGTTTTCCAGGGGTTGATCGCTCCTAATAAAATGTCTATGCAAGAGATATGTTGACCATTCTTGCTTCTAAGGAGCACTCTGGTTGTCCTTCTTCCATGAAAGATCTGTTCGTTCTCTTGGCAGACCATGGTATATTTCATACTCTTCTCCCACACAGCAATTCAAAGGCATCAATTCTTTTACTGTCTTCCTTATTCATTGTCCAGTTTTTGCACGCATGTGATGCAATTAAAAATATCATGGTCTGGGTCAAGCACACCTTATTTTTCAAGGTGACATCTTTGCTCTTCAACATGCTAAAGAGGCCTTTTACAGCAGATGTTCCCAGTGCAACGCATCTTTTAATTTCTTGACTGCTGCTTTCATGGATCTTGATCGTGGATCCTAGTAAAATGAAATCCTTGACAACCTCAGTCTTTTCTCCCTTTATCATGATGTTGCTTATTGGCCTAGTTGTGAGGCTTTTTGTTTTCTTGATGTTCAGGTGCAATCCATACTGAAGGCTGTACTGTTCAATCTTCATTAGTAAGTGTTTCGAGTCTTCTTCCCTTTCAACAAGCAAGATTGTGTCATCTATATAATGTGGGTTGCTAGTAAGTCTTCTTCCAACCTTGATGCCCCATTATCCATACAGTCCAGCTTCCAGATTATTTGCTCAGCATTCAGACTGAATAGGTATGGCAAAAGATACAACCCTGATACACACCTTTCCTGACTTTAAACCATGCAGCATCCCTTGTTCTATTTGAAGAATTGTCTCTGGATTCACATACAGATTCCAAATGAGCACAGTTAAGTGTTCTGGAATTCCCATTCTCTGCAATGTTATCCATAAGTTGTTATGATCCACACAATTGAATGCCTTTCCATAGTCAATGAAACACAAATAAACTTCTTTCTGGTATTCTCTGCCTTCAGCTAAGATCCATCCATCATTAGCAAGGAAATCGCTCACTCCACATCCTCTTCTGAATCCAGCCTGAATTTATGGCAGTTCCCTGTTGATATACTGTTGCAGCCACTTTTGAATAGTCTGGGCTAGGGTGGGCCGAGGGCAGCTAAAGCAGGACTCAAGCAGAGCCCTGTGGGAGGGCTTTCTCTTCTCAGCTTCAGCCACAGACTCAGAGCCCTGGCGGTCAGCCAGGTCTTTGGTCCGCTTCTCTGTTTCGCAGTAGATTAGGCAGTAGAAGTTGGTCATGACAGAAACAAACCACTGCTGTCAGGCTGATTCCAACTTATAGTGACTCTGCAGGAGTAGAGTAGCCCCAAGAGAACTTCCAAGGAGCACCTAGTGGGTTAGAACCACCTATTTCTTGGTGATCAGCTGTAGCTCTTAACCACTCTGCCACCAGAGTTTCCAGCATAAACAAGACCTACATAATACACAAAATCATAGAAATCTAGTTATTTTCAGCCCCACAGTCCAATTTTCTAATTTTTTTAAAAGAGGAGATTGACCCAGAAAGGATATGTCCCTGGGTTATACATGTGCCTTCACAGTATGTCCATGTCTATGTTCTGGAAATCTTTTATAAATTGCTCTAATTGCTCTAAACTTTCTCATAAAGTCAAGTGGAAAAATTAAATCCTTCCAAAATGTCATTTGTTTCTAATTCAAAGAAATGATTAGAAAACTTAATCAAGTAGTTGGCTCACGTTGTTATTACTCTTTAGTCTAACGCCCCTGACACCTTGGATGTTGGGACTACCTATAGAGTAGAGGGAAGTCACCTACCTATAGAGTCGAAGGGAGTCATGACAAAGCTAACACAGCCTTCCTGGAAAACAGGCTGTCCTCTCAAGTCCTCTTCTGCCTCTTCCACTAAAGGAGAATTAAGAAAACAAAAGCCACCAGGAAAATATCAGTCCAGTGGACCAACAGAACACACAAACCACAGCCTCCACCAGCTTGCACCCAGAGCAACTAGATGGTACCTGAACACCACTAGTAGCTGCGCTATCACAATAGAGGGTTCCAGATAGAGTGGAACAAAAATATAGAACAAAATTCAAACTCACAAAAAAGAGACTAGCCTTGGCGGTCTGACAGAGACTAGGGGGACACCTGAAACTATGGCTCTTGAACATCTTCCTAACTCAGAACACTTAGGCTACCTTCCAAGTACACCTTTTAGCCAAAGATTAGACAGGCCTGGTGGCACAGTGGTTCAGCACTGTGAACAAAAGGGTGAGCAGTTCAGACCTACCTAACACTCCTAGGAAACCCTATGGGGCAGTTCTGCTTTGTCCTATAGGGTCACTACGAGTTGACATTGACTTGATGGCAACAGGTTTTAAAACAAACAATAATACTTTTGAGGAACATGCTTCTTAGTTCAATGAAATATAGGAGACCTCATGGGCAATATCTGCTCAAAATCAAGGAGATGGGAAGGCAGCAAGGGACAGGAAACCTGGACTAATGTACATGGGGAACTCAGGATGGAAAGGGAAAGGAGGGGAATGCTAACACATTGTGGAAATGGAAAACAATGTCAAAAAACAATTTGCATATAAATTTTTGGATGATAAACTAATTTGTGCTGTAAAATTTCATCTAAAGCACATACACAAAGATGTCCATGTTGTTAAGCAAAAGGCAAAATGCAGAGTATACAGATGAAGACACACACGTACACACCTGTTTTAAAATAATTGTATTTGAGTATTTGCTAGTATAAGCCTAAGAGCGAAAACTGTCACAATACCCACTGAAATGTTAATATCAATTATCTCTACAGGATGGAATTAGAGGAGATTTTAGTTTTCTAAGGTGACTCTGAAGTGGAATCAACTCAACAGAACAGTTTTTGCAGGGGGAGTGGTAGCGCTGAACAAAGAACATACAGCTATAGAATCAGAAAAAAAATAATTAAAACAGTTCTAATAAGAGTGTAAATCATCCAAGAATGAAGAGAGGGGCAATATCTTTGGTACCTGGAATAAGCTCCAGCCCCTAGGTGAAAACGGGATGAACACCTGGAGTCCACACGAGGACAGAGAAGCAGAGTAGTATAGTGGGTGACAATAGGGCCTCATGATGTTTGTTAACTGAGACCAGGAACTACGGAATAGATAAAAGTTAGCTTTTTCACACTTTTGCCTGGTGAATGTCAGCCTATGTTCTAATTACCATGGGCTTCAATTCAGGATTTCTGCTCATAAGATCCCTACAATCTAAGGTATTTCTATGTCACTTGTTTTCTCCCTCTTTCTGCCCCTCAACAATCCAATTCTTTTCTTTCCTTTTCCTTCACCCTCATCCTCCTGGTATCTCCCTTTAAAAGAAAAAAAAAATCTCCTATTGGAACCACATGTACAAGGTAGCGGCTACATGTACAACAGGGACACTGGGGAACTACTAACCATAAAAATCAAAAGAGCGATGCTACCATACAATTGTCATCAAAATCTTAGATATTATAGCATCTGGTTCTGAATATGTGTGAAGCCACATTAAATAATCTGTTAAAAAATGATAAACAATAGATAGAAAGAAAACTCACGTCAGTATGAAGCTAATGTTGTGTTTCCCTCTCCCAGGTGCTGGCAAAAAGTGGTGAGACATAAAAGTCTAGAACCTAAGACTTATACCTAATGTAAATTCTTGCATCAGAATGGAAGAGGAATCTTACCACAACGCAACCACTGTCAATGGCACCCCAGTCAATCATCAGCCATTGGAACGCCACGCATTGTGGGAAGTCGTCACCATAGCAGCTGTAACTGCCGTGGTGAGCCTAATCACCATCGTGGGCAACGTCTTAGTGATGATCTCCTTCAAAGTCAACAGTCAGCTCAAGACAGTTAACAACTATTACTTGCTCAGCTTGGCCTGTGCAGATCTCATCATTGGAATCTTCTCCATGAACCTCTATACAACCTACATCCTCATGGGACGCTGGGTCCTGGGGAGTCTGGCTTGTGATCTATGGCTTGCACTGGACTATGTGGCCAGCAATGCTTCTGTTATGAACCTTCTGGTGATCAGTTTTGACCGTTACTTTTCCATCACAAGACCCCTGACATATCGGGCCAAGCGTACTCCAAAGAGAGCTGGCATTATGATTGGCTTGGCCTGGCTAATCTCCTTTATCCTCTGGGCCCCAGCAATCCTCTGTTGGCAGTACTTGGTTGGGGAGAGGACAGTACCACCAGATGAGTGCCAGATCCAATTTCTCTCTGAGCCTACCATCACTTTTGGTACTGCCATTGCTGCCTTCTACATCCCTGTTTCTGTCATGACCATCCTCTACTGCCGAATCTACCGGGAAACAGAGAAGCGGACCAAGGACCTGGCTGACCTCCAGGCCTCTGAGTCTGTGGCCGAAACTCAGAAGGGAAAGCCCTCCCATAGGGCTCTGCTTGGGTCCTGCTTTAGCTGCCCTCGGCCCACCCTGGCCCAGAGGGAAAGGAACCGGGCCTCCTGGTCATCCTCCCGCAGAAGCACTGCCACCACTGGGAAGCCAGCCCAACCTCCTGGCCTAAACACTGACTGGGCCAAAGCTGAGCAGCTTACTACCTGTAGCAGTTACCCTTCCTCAGAGGATGAAGACAAGCCCACCACTGACCCTGTCTTCCAAGTGGTCTACAAGAACCAAGCCAAAGAAAGCCCAAAGGAAGAATTCAGTGCTGATGAGACCAGGGAAACTTTGGGGAAAGCTCAAGCTGAAAAAAATGACTATGGCACCCCAAAATACTTCCTGTCTCCAGCTGCTGCTCATACACCCAAGAATCAGAAATGTGTGGCCTATAAATTCAGATTGGTGGTAAAAGCTGATGGGACCCAGGAGACCAACAATGGCTGTAGAAAGGTAAAAATCATGCCTTGCTCCTTTCCAGTGTCCAAGGACTCTTCACCAAAAAGCCTTGACCACAGCCTCAGCCATCAAATGACCAAACGAAAGAGAATGGTCCTTGTCAAAGAAAGGAAAGCAGCTCAGACTTTGAGTGCTATTCTTCTCGCTTTCATCATCACATGGACCCCTTATAATATCATGGTCCTGGTCTCCACCTTCTGTGACAAGTGTGTCCCAGTCACCTTGTGGCACTTGGGCTATTGGTTGTGCTATGTCAACAGTACCATCAACCCCATCTGCTATGCCCTCTGCAACAGAACCTTCAGGAAGACCTTTAAGATGCTGCTTCTCTGTCGATGGAAAAAGAAAAAAGTAGAAGAGAAGTTGTATTGGCAGGGAAATAGCAAGCTACCATGAAATGTTCACTCCCCTCAAAAGAATTACTACAGTCAATTTCCACTGTAGATGAGTGAGTTGATCCTGACTTGTTTATTCTCAAAAAGACACCTGTCACTTCACATACCTGAAGACTCTTTTAATGACTTGAGGTCTATTGCCAAAAAATGGAGGCAGTCACAGCTGCAGTAACTGCTGCCAAATTGAATGATTCTTGTCTATATCCGGGGTCATTTGATGGCACTGGAGTTTGCCATTAAAGTAAAAATATAGACCCCTAGTCTTTCATAGAAAGAGGTAAACTGGTCACAACGAACAATGACTTATGGAACCTTTGCCTATCCTTCTGTGAAAACATATCATAGGGTTTTGTGCAATATGTATGTGTCCATGAAATTATCTTGCACTTGTGAGAACCAGGAGGATGTAAGTCAGTGCACCTGTTAAAAAGAGTGATAATTCAACTGACTTCTAAGAATACATTTCTTCATCAAGTGATCAGTATTTACTACGCAGCTATTATGTAACTTGTCTTCTGGTATGTTTTCCTGTCCCCATATCCGAGTGGAGCTCTTGCTCTTCTGTTTCATAAATGATGCCAATTCCCAGGGCCACTGAGCCATTCTGAAGCATGTGAAACCATCCTCTCTCTCTGAATCTTGTGTCTGCAAGGCCATTGAAACCTAATATTACCCAGTCCTTTAGAAAGGGCTCTAGTATACTAATAAGGATGATCAAATCTCAATCAGTTATTTTAATTTTTACTACTAGAACTTTTTCCTTTTACCTAAACATATGTTATGAGCTGACTATATTATAAGCACATTTGCATTCATTTGCCCGTTATCTCTTCTTGAAAAGACTGACTAGTCACATAATAGTCCTTCCCTGGGTAAAGATCTTACCCAGACTACTTTACCACTATCCTCCTAAAACCATTTCCAGAGGTCTTATTTCCTAACTTTTCACAGAGCAAAACTGAGGCAAAATGTGGATAACAAAAAGTGGTTTCTTGCCAAACTTTTGAACTTCCAGTTCTTGCAGAACTTCCACTCACCCAGGCCCCAGTTCACATCCAGGCAAAGTGAGTCTCTGTACTGCCCCCAGCCAGAACTATTTGGGCAGGGCAAGGGTGTGGGCACACTGCCTTTCATTTATTATGGATTCTTCAACTCAAGAGAAAGCCTGATGGCATAATGGTTAACTGCTACTGCTGCTAACTCAAAAAGACAGCTGTTCAAATCCACCAGAGGCTCCTTGAAAACTTTATGGGGCAGTTCTAATCTGTCCTATAGGGTTGCTATGAGTTGGAATCAACTGGACAACAATGGCTTTGGGTTTTTTGGTTTTTTTTTTTTTTGGTTCAACCCAAGGCCCAGAAATAACACACATTTTCTTCTCGAACTTCACAGTAAGATGAGAAAATCAGAGAATACAATTGGAAGTCCAGTACTCTGGCTATGGTCATTCAAAATGAAAACCTCCTCTTTAAAAGCAGAGTATAGATCAGAGCAATGCATAAAAATAAAAGTTACCAACATGCATTAGAACATCAAGATGATAACAAACCAAATGCAGTTTATACCCCCCCACACACACATAATTTTACTTATTTTGTTGTTACTGAGCCAAACTGAAATCTCTCACATGTATAAAAACCAAAGAAACTATGACAATTCTGCATCCTGGTGAACCCATGCCCGTCTAAACTGCATTTAAAATGTTTCTTTGATAGTTCTTAAAGTAAGCCAATGTGCAAGAAATTGAAGCTATAAAATAGTCCACACAATGAATAAAAGGTCCATAAATAAAGCAGTTAGAACAGCACACAACCAGGATTTTAAAGATGAAGCACTCCTGAGAGACAGGGTTCATTGCTTAACATGTTAAATAAATTACCATCTGTATTTTTAAATCTCTAGATTTCATTTTTCTCAATTAAGGCCAGTTCTTTTTCAGCTTAGTGTGCTAAGAAGATATAAAAATGGCTGGTTTACTTTCTCTGGGTATTAGGTATGTACCCCTATATAGGAGAGCTTCCATCTGCCTCTGAAGCAGAATCAGCTCCTTTCATAAAATCTAAAGGAGGCTTCAGGGAAGACCCAAGCAGACAAGGCTGGCCAACCCTAGCCTTTACCTCCAGCTCTCTAATGACTTGATGCTGAGATGAACATCTTAGAAACAGTGTAGCTGCTGAGCCCTTTTGTGAAGGCAAGTTCACACCTGACAAGCATTTGGAAGAGAAGTTCATTAATTGGCACAGTTCTCCAGGACAGAGGCTCCTAAGCTTAAATGATGCCAACACGGTGTGATTCAAGAGCAAACTTGCTCCACCAGCTCCAGTAAAACAGCTGATTCTCCTAGTTTAAGGTTTTGATGGCTGTCACCAATGAAAACCGCTCCATGAGACTTTTACTTTAAGCCCATATTGGGCATTCATTGTCCACAGTAGAGAGAGGAACAAGCTAACTGGCACAAAAAGAGCACAGAACTAGGACAGCTGCTGAGCACACAGCCTGGCACAGCCCACAGTCGCCTAAAACGTATCTTTTTGGTTCATCTTTTTGCGAAATCAACTATGGAGCCTATCCTTCCCTCTTCATCACTGGCTTCAGGAGGCAGCCAGTTTTGCTGATTAACTATGTTCTTGGGCACACAAAATGCTTCCAATTACCAGGGAAAACTAGAGTTCTCTAGAACAGAACCTCTAGTGGAATTTTCAGAAGGAACAAATCCAATTGTAAACTACAGGGACCTAGTGGGTGGGTGTCAGTGTGGGACATGGGCTGACTTTAGATCTTAGGCTTCTATGCCCCAGCTTATCAAGCTCTGCCTATGGTAAGCTATGTACAGCTTTGATGAGTTATCTATTGAATGCTATTATGTTGCTAACATTGTGGTTTGTTTGTTGCTCTTTCACTGTGAATTTGATGGCTTGTCGGGACATTTTTATTTTCTTTACAAGTTTTGATTATACAAAACATTTTGTCAATATTCTTGGCCTCTGCTTTGCTCCTGTGGTTAATGTCCTTTGAGGGCAATGCTGATGTTCAGCTCTTTATACTTGTGAAATCTGTACTAAAACCTCCAGGTTAGAATATCCTGTTGTCAGATCTCCAAGTCTACTGTAAATACTGAGAATTACAGCAAAGGATATGGAACTGGGCTGCTTATCTGTATTGTGTGTTATTCTGGCTATTAAAGAAATTTAACTACACTGTAATCCAATGTCAAGTGTTTGAATAAGAAAATGGTCTCAGATTACCTAGATGGAAGCTAGCAGTCCCACACTGCTAGCAATTTGCTCAGCTGCTAACCAAAAAGTTCAGCTGTTCCTTGAAAATCCTGTGGAGCTGTTCTACTCTGTCCTATAGGATTGCTATGGGTCAGAATCTTCTGAATGGCAATGGATTTTTGTTTTGTTTTGCTCTTTTAAAAAGGCAGAAGTTGACATTTCTCTCTTGCTACCTTTTATGATTTCCTTCCTTCCTTGAAGTTGCCAATAACCAAATTAAGGTGAGACAATGGTAACACGATTTCTGTAACTGAAATGGTACCCTTCCCCTCTAAGACAAGGGAGCAGGTATCTTAATTATCTAGTCTTGCTGTAACAGAATTGCCACAAGTGGATGGCTTTGACAAAGAGAAATTTGCTTTCTCACAGTCTAGTAGGCTAACAGCCCAAATTCAAATTCAGGGATCAACTCTAGGAGGAAGCTTTCCATCTCTGTCAGCCTTCTCGGCAGTCCTCCTGCAGACTACTAGCTTCTCTTTGCAGGGACCCTCGGTTGAAAGGACGAGCTCTGCTCATGGCACTGCTTTCTGGGTAGTACGAAGTCCCCCCTCTGTGTTCACTTCCCTGTCAATTTTCTTTCTTGAGAAATAAGAGGTGGTGTGGGCCACACCCCAGGGAAACTCCCTTTACCAAGGATCAGGGATGTTACCTGGGTGAGGGTGTCAAAGTCCCACCCTAACCCTTTTAAACACAAAATTATAATCACGGAATGAAGGACAACCACACATGCACACATGCACACATGCACATCACACACACCACACACACCACACACACACACACACACACACACACACACACACTGAAAGGATGTACTCTGACCCCAGCACTGGTTTCTCCCCAACAAAAGATCACATACTGCATTTAGTTGCCATGTATCATTAGATCTTTATAGCCTGGAAGAGGTCCTCAACTTTTCTGTCTGTTATGACATGTTCATTTTTCAGACTACACACAGTTCAATAATTTAGTAGAATTTTCCTTTGGTTGGTTGTCCGATGTTTCCTCATTAGATTCAGGTTAATTTTCATTTTGTTTGTTTTGCCTTTGGCAGGAAAGTCACAGACGAGCTGTTGTGTCCTCTATTTGTGACATCAGGAGGCAAATGATGTTGTGTCCCATTATTGATGATGGTAATGATCACATGGTTAAGCCCCCCGACACCCCAAGTTTCTCCACTGTGAATTCACTATTTTTCACTTTGCAATGAATAAGTAACTTTGGGAAACAGACTTTGAGCCTATGTAAAGATCTTGTTGGTCATCAAACTTTCACTTAATCTTAGCATTTATTCATGATTCTTGGCTAACAAATCAGTATTACAATGATTGCAAATTGGTGATTTTCTAACTCTATCATTTCTTCTATATTAAAAAAAATTGTAATTGTGTTTTACGCAAAAGTTTATGGTGGTCAGTAAGTTTTTCATTCAAAAATTTTATATACAAATTGTTCTATGACATTAATTGCATCCCCTGCGATGTGTCAGCACTCTCCCTCTTTTCCACCCTGGGTTCACATGTTCATTTGTCCAGTTTTCCTGCCACTTCCTGCCCTGTCGTCTTTGCTTCTTTTGGGCAGGTGTTGCCCATTTGGTCCTATACTGGACTGAACTAAGAAGCACATTCTTTATGTGTATTACTGTTTGTGGCACCAAAAAATCCATTGCCGTCAAGGCCTGTCTTATCTTTGGCTGAAAGGTAGACTTTGGGAGTATCTTCAGTTCTGAGCGAGCAGGGTGTCCAGGGGTCACAGTTTCAAACGTTCCTCCAGTCTCCGTCAGACCAGTGAGTTTGGTCTTTATTTTTTTGACTTTGAATTTTGATCTACACTTTTTTTCTTGCTCTGTTTGGGATCCTCTACTGTGATCCCTGCCAGAACAGATTGTGGAGGTAGCTGGACACCATCTGGCTGTTCTGGGCTTAGGCTGGTGAAGGCTGTGGTTTATGTGGTCTATTAGTCCTCTGAACTCATATTTTCTCTGTGTCTTTGGTTTTCTTCAATTTCCTTTGCTCTGGATGGGATGGGACCATAGATATCTCCTACGTGGCCACTCACAAGCTTTTAAGACCTCAAACACTACTCAGCGAAGTAGTAGAGAGAACACTTTCTTTGTGAACTATAACAATTAACCTATGTGTCCCAAGACCATGGTCCCCAGCCCTCAGCCCCATTAACTCTGTCCCTGAAAGTGTTTGCATGTGTTTAGGAGGCGTCTATGAATGCTGTGGTCAAGCTATGCTGACTTTCCCTATGTTGTATGTTGTCTTTCCCTTCATAGAATTTAACACTTGTATACTATCTAGTTAGTTATTTCCTCTTCTCTCATAACCATCAAAGTTTTTTTTTTTTCTTTTTTTATGTGTAAACCTTTTCTTAGGTTATAATAGTGGTCTTACACAATATTTGCTCTTTTGAGATCAATCTTTCTCATCAATATAAAGCTCTTCAATTCATTCATGATGTGAGATGTTTCACATCTCATTGAGCCATCATTGTTCTGTAATATTTCATTACGCATATGTACCATAAGTTGTTTATCCATTCATCTGTTGAGGGGCAGTTAGGTTGTTTCCATCTTTTTCACTACTGTGAATAACACTGCAGTGAACATGAGTATAGTATATGTGTGCTCATGAGACAGCTCTTATGTCTCTAGGATATAGCCCTAGGAATAAGATTGCTGGATCATAAGGTATTTCTATTCCTAGCTTTTTTAAGAAGGTGCCATATTGTTTTCCATAGTGGTTATACCATTTTACATTCCTACCAGCAGAACGTAAGGGTTCTGATCTCTCTACAAACACTCCAAAATTTGTTATTTTCTGTTTTTTTAATTCATGTAAGTAATTTTGAGGTGAGACAGTGTATCAATATGGTTTTGATTTGTATTTCTTTATTGGCTAATTATCACAAGCATTTCCTCACGCATAGTAGCCTAGCCACCTGAAAGCCTTCTTTAGTGAAGTGTCTGTTCATATCTTTTGTCCATTTTTCATTTGGGTTATTTGTATTTTTGTGATTGAGGTGTGGAGTATGTTTTAGATTTTAGAGATTAAACTCTTGCCTGATACCGTGTAGCCAAAAATTTTTCCTAGTCTGTAAGTTCCCTTTTTACTCTTTTGGTGAAGTCTTTTGATGAGCACGCGTGTTTAATTTTCAGGAGCTCCCAGTTATTAAGTCTATCTTCCAGTGTTTTGTCCACTCTACGCTATGGTTTGTATTGTATCTATGCTAAGCATTGGGCCTAGGCCTAGCACTGTCTCTATTTTTGCCTCCATCATCTTTATCATTTTAGGTTAACACACAGAAATTTATTCTCTCACTGGTTAGGAGACTAGATGTCCAAATGCAGAGCACCAGCTGCAAAGAAAGATTTTCTGTGTCAGCTCTGGGGGAATGTCCCTGTCATCAATCTTCCCGTGGTCTAGGAGCTTCCTAGCACAGGGACTCCAGGTCTAAAGGACATCTGCTGCTCCTGGCTCTTCCTGCTTGATGGTAATAAGGTCCTTCTCCTCTCTGCTTGCTTTTCTCTTTTGTATCTCAAAAGAGATTGACTCAAGGTACAACCTAATCCTACAGACTGTGTCTTGCCTCATTAACACTATAAAAAATAAAAACTATTTCCAATGGGTTGACATACTGGAGAAAGTAGACCTGCCCCACAAGGTTTTCAAGAAGTGGCTGGTAGGTTCAAAGTGGTGACCTTTCAGTTGGCAGCCCAGCTCTTAACCACTGTACCACAGTGCTCCCATTAACATCACAGAGGTTAAGAGTTACAACACACAGGATGATTACATCAGATCACAAAATGGAGGAGAACCACACAGTACAGAGAATCATGGCCAAGCCAAGTCAGCACACACTTTAGAGGGAATACAATTCAATCTATAACACCCCTTGTTTCACATCCTCTTCTGAATCCAGCTTGAATTTCTGGCAGCTCCCTGTTAGTGTACTGCTGTAACCACTGTTGAACTGTCTTTTACAAAATTAATGATATTGTTATACAAGTTCTGCATTCTGTCGTACGATTTCTTTGAAATGGGCACAAACGTAGGTCACTTTCCTAGGAAAGCAGTCCTAAATTTATTCTCTACCTGCTGATCCAAGTTCCTATTATGAGCTTTTATATATAGCACCTGGGCCTTTTCCTTGGCAACACTTATCAATGTTTTCACTACATGTATGAATGTGTTTGGTTGATTAATGTCCAGGTCTTCCACTAAACTGTAAATTCTGAAGCCAGAGTTCATGTCTATTCTGCTTTCCATTGTTTTGTCTCACGTAGCAGCCTTTCACACTCTCAGTGTCTCAGATCCCAGTGCTGCTGTAACAGAACTACTATAAGTGGTTGGTTTTTAAAAAACAAAAATGTATTTTCTCAACATTTACAAGGCTAAAAATCCAACTTCAAGGCACCTACTGTAGGAGAAGATTCCCAGTCTGTCAGCTCTAGGGGAGAATCCATGTCCTCACCAGCATTCCTCAGTTCCTTGGTGACTTCATGTGGCTTAGCCTCGATCTTGTCCCGTTTGCTCTTGTTTGTTGGTGCCTGTACTGCTTCTTCTAACTCAGAGGTGATGACGTTTAGGAGACACTCTAAGCTGACAGGGCTTATTAATATATCAATGAAAACCTTATATCCAAATAGAATACATCCACACGTATCCCACTGGTGTCAATTATGACTCATAACGATACTGTCAGACAGAGTAAAGCTGCCCCATAGGATTTCCAAGGAGCACTTCACAGATATACGCATAAATAGGGGTGAAGATTCCAACATGTATGTGGGGAGTGGGGTACAATTCAATCCATACTATGTAGTGCAGGTGCTTCACAGTATAAACTTTACTGAGTGTGTGCACACTAGGGATAGGAGATGGTCTCAGGGCTCCTGTTTCTTGTGTGGTATTCCTACCCCCTCCACAACTGTGGCTAGTAGATTTTGTAGTTCCCTAAAACATAGAAGCTTCATTCACTGTGGATCTCTGATCTCTGTCCTTGACGAATGATTTAGAGCTGAGATCTCAACAGTACAGGACGAAGCCATTAGTCTGGCATCCACTCCTGATCTGTTTTGGAGGAGAGACTACATGTCCTCATACCTTTCCCTGAGGACAGTATGTTTTATTACTAGTGTGTCTCAATTCAAGAAGCTTAGGGTCCAGAAAGTAGAGTCAGAAAAGTAAATAAATAAGCTGATAATATGAAATATGATAGAAGAGAAAACACAAGCATGGAAAGGAGAAGTTCTTAGCCAAACCTTGGAGGCATCTGGAAGATTTCTGTAGAAGACAACTTCTAAAATAGTTCCTGAAAAAGACTTAAGAGGTAGACCAGAGAATGGGATATGGGTAGGGTTGTGCATTGAGAGGAAGAATTCAAAAGGCCCAGAGGCAAGAGAACATGTATAGTTTTCAGTGAACTGTCAACAATTCAAATACGTGGGAAGAATTTTCAAAAGGTGAGTCTGGAGGGACTGTGGTCAAGAGCCAAAGAATTTTATTTTGAAGTCCATATAAAGTCAATAAAGTGTTTTGGATTCCATCATTTCCTTCCACTGTGTCTGCCACCTAGCAAAGGGTTTTAATAGAGGAATGACCTCCATCATATTTTCTTGATCATTTTAGAAAGATAACAATAACAGATCTTTTAAGAAAGATCTTTAGGATTATAATTCCTGAAGCTATGAATTTATAAGAGACTTCAGGTCCCTAAAACTAGTGCTACTAAAACTGATTTCTCTAGACTATATGACCCCTTCTGTCTGAGTGTCTGAAAGTACAGGGGCAAGTTCCTAGATCATGCCAATAGAGGTACTGGGAAGGTGGAAATGTTTGAGAGATGTATGGCAAGGTGTTGATTATGGGTATACAAATGTTTTACTGTTTGCGGGAAAAGCACTGTAGGTAATAATTAACGAGGTTTGCATTAGACAAAGACAACTTACTAACCACTGAGTTTCAGAAATCTTTAACCTTGTTTCTTTATTTCAAATGTAAAGATATTAATAGCTATAAACTTCTAATGTGCACCTATATTCCCGGCACTGTTCTGAACACTTAACATGTATTATCTCACTTAGTCTTCAAACAAACTCCATTTCACGTGTGATGAATCTAGGTTTCAGAGAGCTTAAATCGCCTTTCCAATGCCACACAATTAGTAAATTAGGGAGCCAGTTAAACCAAGGCAATTTGACTTCAGAGCCTAAATTTAGAGCCTATTGCAGCTAACATACATAGCAGCCCCTCACATGGTTGGTGCTATTGTGGGCAATATTTTTTTCCTAAAATAGCTCTTTTAATATTTCATCATCAATTTTCTTTAAGAATATTAGAAAGATTATTCATGATTCATAGGCAGTATCTGTATCTTGCCAAAATCATCTTCAAGTTCTCCTGAATAATATAAACATCTTTTCCAACTGGATAGCCTCATAAATCTTACAAATTAAGAAGTAACTGACACTAAATGATAACTTGACGACACTTGGCTGGCAGTCACACCTAATGTGTTAAAAGAACAGGACAGCTAGGTCCTGTATTGAAATACTTCAACTGAACTAAAGGACTCAGACCCTAGCTTACATGAGATTAGTGTTTGGTGACATTTGTTTAAGTGCAGCATAGTAGATACATGATGTAGCCATGCAAAAGCATGGCCATACAAGTTCTGACAATTAAGTCTACAACTTAATTGTTCTTCGTGCCACATACCTCACTGCTGAATACCACTACAGTCACCTTTCAAGTACTCCCCTTAGGAGGCTATGCACTGATGCCAGCTCCTAGTCTACCCTTCAAAGCAATTCTGGAACTCTTTCTGGAATGGCCATTGCACACAGTGGCAAGGTGGCAAGTTTACAAACTTAATTGTATAGTTGTTTGTAAGGGTTTTAGCCATTAAACCAATACCTGTGTTGGAGCACCCTCCGTACTCACCTGATCTGGCCCCCAGTGACTTTCTTCTTTACCCAAAGATAAGGAAATATTGAAGGAAGACATTCTGATGACATTCAGGACATCAAAGGCAATATGACAGCTCTGACAGCCATTCCAGAAAAAGAGTTCCAAAACTGCTTTGAAGGGTGGACTAGGCGCTGGCATTTGTGCATAGTTTCCCATGTGGAGTACTTTGACAGTGACCATAGTGATACTCAGTAGCGAGGTATGTAACACTTTTTCTAGAATGAGTTCACAAACTTAATTCACAGGTCACATATGTAACCTGGAAGATAATAAAGGAGATAATAGTTCTTCCAAATTTTTCTTTAAGTTCAGCAATAGATTTTTTTCAAAAACAAAGAATCTTTAGCTGAGCACTTAAAAAGAAAACACAGACGACTTCTTGGAAGTCTGAGTGACTACATAAATGGAAAAGTTCTCCTTTATCATTACTGACATTCCTCACCAGCCCTTGAGACCTTTTCAACTCCTGAAAAGCAGGTAGTACTTGCTGTCTGGCTGTTTCTTCCTACCTGTCAGAGAAAGGAAAAGGGAGAAAAATGTTAAGACAACTTACCACTACAGGAGGGTTAGGTAAAATCCTGAATATGCTCAATATGCTCAAAATGTTAACCATTTCTAAAGAAATGCTGAAAAACAACTTTGGAGCTAGAGATCCACCCTGAAGAAATTATCATGGATACTCAGGACTTCTTGAGAACACTAGGCAGCAAGAATTTGTTTTACACAAGGCCAGCATTGTTGTTAGGTACTGTCAAGTCAGTTCCAACTCACATAGCGACCCTATTTCACAACAGAATGAAACATTACCTAGTCTTGTGCCATGTCCACAATAACTTTTATGCTTAAGCCCATCATGGCAGCCACTGTGTCAGTCCAGCTCATCAAGGGTCTTTCTCTTTTTCAGTGACCCTCCACTCTACCAAGGATGATATCCTTCTCCAGGGACCTCCTGACATGTCCAAGGTACCTAAGATGCAGTCTCACCATCTTTGCTTCCAAGAATCACTTTGTACTTCTTCCAAAACAGACCTATTTGTTCTTTTGGTCGTCCACGGTACATCCAATATTCTTCTCCAGCACCACAATTCAAAGGTGTCTGTTCTTCTTCGGTCTTCCTTATTTGTTGTCCAGCTTTTGTATGCAATTGAAAATATCATGGCTTACGTTAGGCACACCTTCATCTTTAAGGTGACGTCTTTACTTTTCACTACTCTAAAGAGGTCCTTTACAGCAGATTTTCCCAGTGCAATGCACCTTTTGATTGCTTGACTACTGCTTCCATGGGCATTGATTGACAAGCCAAGTAGAACAAAATCCTTGACCATCTCAATCCTTTCTCAATTTATCACAATGTTGCCTCCTGATCCAGTGTGAGGATTTTTGTTTTCTTGATGACAAGGTGCAATCCTTACTGAAGGATGTAGTCTTTGATCTCCATTGATATTTCAAATCCTCTTCACTTCCAGCAAGCAATGTTGTCATCTGCATAACACAAGTTGTTAATGAAACTCCTTCCAATTCTGATGCCTTGTTCTTCTTCATATAGCACTGCTTCTTGGATTATATGGTTGGCATACAGATTGAAAAGGTATGGTGAAAGGATACACCCTGACACACACCTTTCCTGACTTTAAGCCATGCAGTGTTCCCTTGTCCTTTCGCACAACTGCTCTTTGATCCATGTACAGATTCCTTAAAAGCACAATTAAGTGTTCTGGAATTCCCATTCTCTGCAATGTTAGCCACAATTTGTTATGATCCACAGAGTCAAATGCCTTTGTGTAGTCAGTGAACATCTTTCTGGTAAACATCTTTCTGATATTCTATGCTTTCAGCCAAGATCTATCTCACATCACCAACAATATCCCTGGTTCCATGTCCTCTTCTGAACCTGCCTTGAATTTCTGGCAGTTCCCTGTCAATATACTGTTGCAGTTGCTTTTGAATGATCTTAAGCAAAATTGTACTTGCATGTGGTATCAATGATATTGTTTGGTCACTTCTGCATTCAGTTGACTCACTTCTCTTGGGACTAGGCATCAATATGGACCTCTTCCAGTTGGTTGGCCTGGTAGCTGTCTCCAGATTTCTTGGCAGAGACTGGTCAGCATCTCCAGCGCTGCATCTGTTTGTTGAAGTACCTCAATTGATATCCCAAGAGTTCTTGGAGCCTTGTTTTTTCCTAATGCTCCAATGCAGCTTCAGGTTCTTCCTTCCTGAATATGACACCTCTTATAATGACTGATTGTCAACCCATTCTGTCTGGTATAATGACTGTGTGTATTCCTTTCATCTGAAAGTCAGTACTCAGGTTTAATTCAGCAGATTTGAAAATTATGACACACAAAAGCCTACCCTTGAAAGGAGAAACATGTGAACAGAATTTACGAAAAGCCCTAAAGCCAGCCAGCAGGCCAGCCAGCCAAGTGCCGTCGAGTCGGATCCGACAGGAGAGTAAAATAATACTGTCTTCCAATGGGGAACAGCAAAAGGAACACAAAAAAGTGTAAGAGCTGACACCAATCATTAAGGGTAAGACATAATAAGAGTGAGTTAAAATTATAATAAAATTCAAATCCTTCAATTAACAGATGAAGAAACTCGATGCCTGTTTACTTATTCATTCAAAAAACATTATATGCCTATGCACTTATTACTGAGAGGCAACAACGTACTGCAAGAGGGAGAGTGACTTGCCCAAAGTTACAAAGCAAGATAGTAGACAAAGAAGGGTTCTGTCCACTGAATCTCATAGGCCTAATAATATACAGTAAGTTTTGCACCTGTAAGCACCCCAAGCATTGCATAAGGGTTCTGTGCAAAGACATTTGGCCAGTTGACCTAGGTGTCTCTCTAAACTATGATCTCCTGGCTCCAGCTACTCTGGCCCTCAAAGTGTTTGGATGCTTCCAGGAAACTTCTCAGCTTTTGCTTTTGTCTGTTTATGCTGATTTCCCCCATATTGTGTGCTATTCTTCCCTGATTCCTGTGTTTTTCATCTGATGAGGTCCACATGTATAGTTGCCATTTATGTGGTTGAAAAAAGGTACTTGCAATGAGTAAGTCATTGGTCTCATAAAATTGTATCTGGTGATCTCTGGCATTGCTTCTATCACCAAAGCCATACTTTCCAACTATTAGTCCTCTTCTGTTGCCAACTTTGGCATTGCAATTACCCATAATTTTCATGGTATCTTGACCGCATGTTTAAACAATTTCAGACTGCAGAAATTGGTAAAAATCTTCAGTTGCCTCATCTTTGGCATTAGTGGTTTGTGTATACATTTGAATAGTCATATTAAACTGCTCTTCGTTGTACAAATATGGGTATTATCCTATCACTGATAGAGTTGTACTTCAGGACAGATCTTGAAATGTTCTCATGATTCTTCAATTTGTCATTCCCAGTACAGTAATCATATGGCTGACTCTGAAATGCCAATACCAATCAGCTTCAGCTAACACCTACAATACCCATCTTTACGTGTTCCATTTAGTTTGTAACAACTTTCAATCTTCCTAGATTCATACTTTGTACATTCCACATTCCAATTATTAATAGATGTTTGCCGCTGTTTCATCTCACTTTGAGTTGTGCTGTATCATCAATGAAGGTCCTGAAAGCCCGATTCCATCCACATTGTTAAGGTCGTGAAAAACCTGCTCTTCCCCTGTTGTATTTTGAGTGCCTCTGACCTGAGAGGCTCCTCTTCTGTCTTCTAGACAATTGCTACTGTTCCTAAGGTTTTCACTGGCTAATTTTTTCAGTAGACTGTGAAGATCCTTCTTCCTAGTCTTATTCTGGGAACTCTGCTGAAACCTGTCCACCAAGAGTGACCTGCTGGTGTTTGAAATGTTGATTAACAAAGTTTCCATTACCACAGCAACACACAAGCCATCACAATGTTAACAAACTTAAGAGACATGTGGAAAGGGAGACTGGAACTTGGAAACAACTCTTCTTTCTTTTGGTTGTTGTTGGGTTTATTTTTTTGGTTTTTCTGTTCATTTAATAACTCCAAGGAAACAAGGAAGATGGTGAACATATGAGAGGCTAGGAGCCCTCTCAGCTGGCAGCAATACAGTAGCCTGTTTTCAGGCCACAGTGGAATTCCTCTTTAATTAATACAACCAAAAAGGAAAAGGTGTAAATTTTTTGGTAAGTTACTGAAATAAAAAACTTTTGAGATACCCCTGACTAGAAACTGGTCATTTGTACTCCAACAACTCTGGGAATCAATGACGGGAAAGATGAGGGTATTTAAAAGCTATATGTACTATACTACCACTATTATAATCTGGAGTTCTGAGGTTGATTTTTCCATCTGCAGCCACCCGCTGTTATACTACTTCCTCTAGGCCATTCACCGGCTGTTATTATTTGTCCTCCCTAGATAAAAGTTCCACGAGGACAGGCCCTGAATATCATCCATGTTTGTACCCCACCTTGGAACTCAGCACACAGCTGGTACTCAACTATTTATAAAATTAGTATCGTAGATAAAAGTTAGAATGAAAAAAAAATTTATAGTGTCTACTCTGATTTATCTCAAATTGTAATAATGAAAATTAAAACTACATCAGAAACATGTGGTTCCACCTCAAATACTAGGAAATGTTAACTGCAAGGGCAGGGTTAAACGGATTGGGACTGGCCTTTTGGAATCAGTCATATGGTTACTATACTGGAAATGACAAAAAAACTCATTGTGCATGGAACTATAAAAATATTGACCACTTCTTTTTAAACAGGAAAGGTTCAATTTCAAATCTCAGATAATGACAGACAAAAGAAAACTGCAAGGGAGAAAAAAAAAAGAAACATTAAGAGAAAAAAACAAATGACAATTTTATCTCTGGATTAAGACATTTTAATATACATAATGTATAGTACTTCATATAATTTATTAATTTCATTTTCTATAGGACACTGTAATTAATTCAGTGACATCAATATTGACCTCATACAGACAAAGGATGAAAGTTGCACGTACCAAGTACAAAACATGTGCTCAAAAGTTATTACATACAACAGTTATAGGAGATCAACTTTCAGGTTGAATCAAGTTTACAGTAGTTGCTTCACACAGTTTTCCTTCAAGACCTGGATGCCACCCAGTGTTGCGTGTTTGTGCAAATGCCAGCTCTGGACTGTTCCACTACCTCCTCTTGCCAGCTCCACTTTTGCCTGTTTTACTGCTGCCACTGCTAGACTTGCCAGATGATTTTGAAGAGAAGAGCCTTGTCATGAACTCAGAAACATCAGGCAACTCATGGTTGGAATTCAGCATATTCATTGACTGCTCCATCTCCTGCAGGGAAACAAAGCACAATGACATGAAATGCACTGGGATCCTTTCAGTCATTTTAACTTGTAATATTTTCTACTGGAGGAAGAAGAAGGCAAGTAGAACAAGTAAAACGTCCTGGTTCTGAGCAATGATGTAATGTCATACCAAACAGCACTTTAACTGAACATCATTAGTAACCACATCTTGTATCTCCTTGAGCCCTGGCACAGCAGTTAAGAGTTCAGCTGTTAACCAAAATATTCAGTTGTCCAAATCCACCAGCCACTCTCTGGAAACCCTACAGAGCAGCTCTGCTGTATCCTATACGCTCGTGCTATGAATGAGAATCAACTCGGTGGCAAAAGGTTTGGGTTTTTTGGTTTTGCATTGCTAAGCATTTTGGTCTGTAGCAGATGTTCAATAAATGCTTTCTGGGATTTTATTCAGCTTCTTGTTCTATAAAGACCATTTTCTCTGATCATGAATATCTGTGATACTACTCCTGACATCCTATTTTATAGTTACTAATTACAAACAATTGCTTTAACAACCTTTTTTTTTTAAAAGCTCATGTTTTCTTTAGATGCATACAACCAGGATATCAATCTTTATTTACTATATATCAAAGTATCAGAGAAGTCTGGACGATAACTATAGTTTTTCCAAGAACTGTGCCCTAACTTCATAATTGTAAGTCTATGAATACAGTGTACCTTGAGTGGCCTCAATTACATCAACTAAAGAGAGCAAGACAAACAAGTCACAGGCAGGAGAGGATAAGGATCTGGCACTATGACCTGTATCCTACTACTCAATGAGCCAACAATTTGTTAAGTGCTATTCTGCTTCTAATATTATTAATGTTATGTCTGCTTCATTTGAATTTTATATGACATTTTTAAAAGTGAACTTAAAATTGGTATTAGTTCAGACACAAAATAAAATAATGAATATCACATTATCCATCATTTAAATTGAACACTACTAGAGTATTAGTTTGGGCTTTCTCCCCACAGGTAATTTTATACACAGGCTTTCAAGGAGAAGGTATGTTTACAAACAAGACAGGAAAAGAGACAATGTAAACAGAAATCAAATATATAAATATGCCCTAGTAATCAAGAGTTACATGTATGTGGTAAAAAGTCTTAAGCCCTTTCAGAAATGTATCAACACCACTATTTTTGAATCTGTTCCATTCTGAAGTTCTTGCATCAACAGCTCTTCATAGGGCTTACTGTATCTAAGCACTTTTAATCCAATGTAACTTCTGATGCTTCCTTGTATTGATAACACAGGGGTGAGTGGCTTACCAAACACAAGGATTGGATAGGATATATTACTTTCTCACCAACCCTGAAGCAAAGATGCCATGTTTAGCAACAGAACAGTCTGAAATATCATAGTTTTCTTTGCCATTCCAGGTTGGAAAAGATACCTTACCTTCTACAGAACTCAATCACCTACTACGTTAACAAACATTTACTGTTTTCCGTGATTATTTATTTATACCTTATTTTCCCATTAAAAAAAATATTTCCTGGTGGCACACAGTGTTTTATGAATCTGTTCTATGTCCTATATTAACTGGACTTCCAGTTCGCTGACAGGGATGTCATATAACTCAGTTTTGTATCCACAGAATCCAGAACAAGGAAATTGATTAGTAAATGTTTACTGCATGTTGAGTAAGATGCTAACATACCAATATACTAAACACAGTGGAGGAACTTGGAACTAAGAAGATAACTGCTGATGTTTGTTGGATGAAAGAATGAACAGTGGTTATGAAAAACCATAAAGATTCTTACGTGGTAGCCAGTATTATTAAGAAACAAAGTAGTGGCACTCAATTAGAGGCATCCTACTTAGCAGCTCCTCTATCTCTTATAAAATCACCACACTGTCCTTCCTCCTTTGCTTTATTTGAATTTTTTTCGTCTGAACACTTTAAACCAAATGTGTACTGAAAAAACAGCTCTGTAAAGATAGATTATAGGATCTATCATTTTACAAAATAATCAGTTTAGATTCACCAAGATTATTAAGCATGTCAACTATTTAATAGGTGACATACAGAGACTAAACCCAAAAAACAAAAAACCAAACCCACCACTGTCGAGTCGATGCCGACTCATACTGACCCTATAGGACTGAGTAGAACTGCCCCTATACAGTTTCCAAGAAATGCTTGGTAGATTTGAACTGTCGACCTTTTGGTCTGCAGCCGTAGCATTTAACCACTATACCACTAGGGTTTCCACAGAAAGACTTAAGACCAGGTAAAACGTTTTAGCTATGTGAAGAGACCCAGGGCTTTATCAGGCAGAAAACCAACTGAATTTATTTGGTTTGATGAAAACAGACTAATAAATGCCAAGAATACAATAATGTAAGAAACACATTCTCCAGATACATCATTTTAGCTTGAGAATTAGGATAAAACTGAAAAAAACCCAAGCCACCTAGTCAAAATCAAAAGCTGAAAAATCATCTTACCCGTCTCATGTCAGGATCACTTGTGTTGACCACTTTGGGCAAAAGTACAAATATCAATAATGGAAGAACCATCATCATAACCTGTGAAAGAAAAAAAAAATTCCCCCATTTTTAACAGTTAGTAGAACAAAAATTGCTTAATAACCTATGATGAAGTTAAAGGTTCAGAATAAAACTAGCACTAACCAACCCAATTCTCCTGAAAGGGCTCTGCTGATAGCAAGGTGTTCAACATCTGACTGCCCTAGAACACTGAAGCCTTATGTAAGCATGTTTGGCCTTTACAGACACTGAACTTCACATTAGCACCACTGATCATTCTGTAGAGCTTGCAGTTTTATTTAACACAAACAGTTTGCAAACAGAGCCATCTATTCACTTTCTTCAATCTGTAGTCTGGCTCTGGGATTGGTGATCCTGACGACCAATTGGGCTGTTCTTTCCAGATGGCTTAGTGGTTCTTTTATTTTTATTATGATTAAGTGAAAGTAAACAATCCAAATCAATTTTGCATGCCTGTTAGTGGTTCTTTGAGATAACACTGTGAACAGTCCTAGTAAGATTCACTGCCTATCAGCAGCACTTCTAGCTCCTTGACACTGAGTAGCAAAACCTTCCAGAACTCTGAGCAGCATGTACTTTGTCTTCTTTCTGCTCCCATAACCAATATTAGAGCTCAACTTTTCACCTTTTCATTCTTCTGATGTTATTTTCCTAGTGTATATAGACATACAATGCATGAAATATTTCTATCATATCTATGCTACTGGATGGGTAATGTGACAATAGTTGACATTTATGTGGCACTGTCTGTATGGCTGACATTAATTCATTTAATGATTTCAATAATCTTATGAAGTATATAATACACCCTGCTTTATAAATGAGGAAACTAAGGTACAGGAAAATTGTCCCCAAGTTACAGAGTAAGTTGCAGAGGTAGGATTCCTATCCAGATATTCTAAGAACTACATGAGAATCAGTACTACTCTCGCTAATGCATGTCCTCTAGAGCCTATCATACAGTAGTCACACAGTAACAGCTTTAGCAGATCAGTTTTGAAAAATGATCTAGAAGCCTTTAGCATTAGATACACTTCTGGAATTTCAGAAATAAGAATGTGAAAGACATTTCTCAGTAAGTTTTGGAGTCTCACTGCTGATTTCCGTCATCTAATCTATCTTTCCATTTCTTTATCCCTGAGAGAAGGTTCTGAATACTAATTTATTCTCTACAGGATGTATGTACGGAGCACTGGTGGCTCAGTGGTTAAGAATTCAGCTGCTAAGAAGTCAACAGTTCAAATCCACCAGCTGCTCCTTGCAAACCCTCCCAGGTTGCTTTACTCTGTTTCACAGGGTTGCTATCAGTCAGAATCAATGCAATGGCAACAGGCTTTTGAGGATATACAGCCACCGGAACATGTTTTATGATTTACATAACTACTGGCAAGGAATAAGATACAATTCTGAGACAATAACTCATCTTTCAAAAATAGCCAAAAAGAGGAAAAAAAGTCAATCCACTTCTAAGAAATATATTTTATTAGTGTTTTATTATTAGTGGGTGTCATAACATCAGTTTCATGATAATAACAAATACTTAAATTACCACAGAATAACTTCTCTGTTCACTGCATATGCTGAAAAAGAGAAAGAAAACCTTACCTGTTCCACCATTAGAAGCGGTTGGTTAAATACAGGACCGCATATTTATTAATAGACTAACACGCAGTTGACATAAAGGCTGAGACAGATCCATGTGTGATTCACTGTGTACTCCCATTTTAATTTGAAAACAGTTCATGTGACACAAGTATCTATCCAACTCCTATTGCACATTTCAATGTCAAATCTGTAGTGGAATTTTCAATATAGTCTTTTCACTGTGTATTCCAAAAGCCACCACCTTCCTAGAATCTGTTCACAATTAACCTTTCATCAATAATCTGACCTCAGTTTCTATCTCAAGGATCAGAAATTTTCACCCAACTCAACGGCACTTGGCTTTGGCTTAGAAGCAGTTACCTATTAAAAAGAAAACAGTTGCCGTCAAGTTGATTCCAACTCATAGCAACCCTACAGGACAGATAACTGCCCCAGTGAGTTTCTAAGGAGCAGCTGGTGGATTCGAACTGCAGACTTCTGGTTAGCAGCCATAGCTCATAACCATTATACCACTACGGTTTCCTAGAAGTGGTTAGGGATTAGTAAAGATGTTTCATTTTAGCCAGACACATACCATTGGGTTCATCAAAAAGTCTGTCCAGCCCCATGATTCCCTCTTAATAAAGTAAGAAGGTGGACCTGAAGATTTCATTTGGAGAGGATACGGCAATCTGACCACCTCTGATGTTTTGATGTAATTCACATATCTTGCTCTGATAGAGAAACATAAAAAAAAAATCAGTCATTTTATTAAAAACATTACTAATTAAAAGAACTGCTTATATTAGCAACACCTTATTCTTAATATTTCAACCTTAGGTGATAAGGCATCTAAATTTTTGGCCTTGAAAATTCAATCAAAGTAACTTTATCTACATTTCTAAAATATTCAGCAAGATGCAGAAAAAGAACATTAAACTTGGAATCAAGAGACTTTGTTTCTAGTTGTAACCAGGTCATTACCTAGGCCTGTGGGATTAGGCAAATTCCTCAACTTCCCTGGTTATATCAAAAGTTCTCTTAGAATCCTTTCAGCTGTAAAGTCCTTGGACTATATTTAATAATGAATTCATTTTATTATAAACACATAAAAATGCTTAATTTTATTTTCTGATGGTTTCAGATACACATTATTGGATGCACCCAATTTTTAAGGCTACATGGCAAGAAAAATATATGACTCAAGAAAGGCTTATGATAGTGCCCTAAGCAACACTACATTTTCTCCAGAGATGGAACCAACTTTAACTTTAATCAAATTTAATTTTAATCAAAACCCTCATCAATGTTCACATATTACTCTTTGAAAATTGCCTCTCATTTTCTCTACCATTTCCTTCTAGAGCTTAAATAAGACACGTTAGACCTTTTTATTTTTTACTGCACATTTCTTAACTCTGATTTACGCCAAATGGTCAAACATTTACTTTACACAAAGATGAGAATGTAAAGGGACAGGGAAGCTACATTAATAGAAATGGAATAATCAGAAATTTCTTAGAGTAATAAGTCTTGCTTTTATTTCTTTAATTATTTTAAATACACTGGCCAATGGCTGTCCTGTGCACCTCTCTCCTGTGCTAATATGCTGTTCACACAATGTCGAAATCATATAATGGCCTATTTCACAGAACATACTGTGGACACTAAGGAATGCATAACTGTATTTTATATCTATATCTAATAATTCTACTATCTTAAGTTCTTGGAGGTCTCATTCATATGCTGATTCAATGTCAATTCTTTACCTGGAAGTTTTATAAGCTATGTAGACTTTACGTATCTGTGGGCCTAGACTGAGTATGTCTCCCTCCATGGAGTTTATACATTTGTTCCTGCCAGGAGTCCAGCATTTAAGAGCAGGGACCATTTTGTTAATAACTATCCGCATGTAAGTTCTTGGATCATGCAGAAATTAATTTATATTCCAAAATTCTAGGAAGGTAGGACTGTGATTACAAATTTCCTGGGAAGATTTCTCTTGCGAAAGGCCAAGGCCAGACTGTGAGAGTTCCGGCCTTTTGGATTTTAGTGCCCAAGGCCAAAGGGGGAACCCTGTTTTACATATAATTTGACTTAACTCCTAAGGCTTTGCCTGCTACCTGTACACTGCTAATAATATCTAAGTCTTTCAGTTAAAGACTATCAAAACTTTCCAAGCAGCCAAAATAGTGGATAGTCTATTCCCTTATTTTTTAAGGAGGTTAACAATGCATTTAAAATTATGTTTGTTACATTTTATCCAGTATTGCGCAGGTTTTTCATTGTGCCAAAATATCAGAAACGGGAGTATCACATACATACCAAACTAACTTATCATGAATAATCACTAACAGTAGACCTTATATGAATCCCACTTTGTTCTCGATCTCACTCCTAAGTAATAAAATTACAAGGGCCTTATTTTTTACCTATGTTTGGCCACCTACTCATAAGGAATGAGTCTGTGAATATGAATCCAACTGCTTATACTGAAGTCAGACGTACTCTTTACACAAAGCAAAAAAGCAAATACACTTAGAAAACAGTTCCTATATATTAAGACTGTTTTATTCAACATTCAGAGCAAAAAGAATAGAAACAAAATATTACAGTTTTTGAGTAGACAAGTATTCCTTTCAAAACTTCAGTCCCCTCAGCATTCAGTATTTTCAATAAAAAAACATTTAAACAGATAAATGTTTAGTGCAGTCTATTTACTCTCCATCTCCAAGCTTGCAATACTAAAATATACAAAAAGTCACAACAGAAAAATTAAATGATACTGACAAAGAGTGTGCTTCTTAGCTTATATAAAGCTAAGTGGACAGCCCCTGACCAGTGGTGAGATGAAAGGGTGGAGGCGGACAGGAGCTGGTTGAACGGACACAGAAATTACAAGGTGGCAAAGAGGACCCTGGTGATGTAATGGGTTAAGTGCTGTGTCTGCTAACCAAAAGGTCAGCAGTTCGAATCTGCCGGGCGTTCCTTGGAAACCATCTGGAGTCACTATGAGTCAGACCCAACTCAACAGGAGTCGGTTTGAGGAGAAGTGTACTGTCCCAGGGGTGGGACAGCAGCTAGAGTTACACAGCAATATATGTGTATGTTTTTGTATATGACAAATTGATTTGGATTGTAAACTATCACTTAAAGCACAATATATTTTTTTTAAAGTCACAGTAAGTTCTTGAGGTTTTACATTTAATAAAACTATACACATGTACATATACACATACATGTGTGTATATACAGGTACATGCTTTTTTTAAAATGTACCACATTTTACCTATCCATTCATCCACTGAAAGGCTCATAGGCTGTTTCCATGTTTTGTTGTTGTTGTTAATATACACAGCAAAATATAGACCATTTCAACAATTTCTACATGTACAATTTGGTGGCACTGATTACATTCTTTAAGCTGTGCGACCATGCTCACCCTCCTTTTCTGAACTGTTCCTCCCAATTAGCATAAATTCACTACCCTCTAAGGCTTCTATATAATCTTTTGAGTTGCTGTTGTCAATTTGATCACATACAGATAGTTCTTAAACGAGTATACTGCTTAAGCCAAGCCAAATGCCGTCAAGTCGGATCCGTTGGTATCTACGAAGCTTTAACTATTTAGAAACAATCCATTTATTTCATTAAAAGAAAAATCTACAATCATATTTTCAAGGTACTACCTTTGAGTTTCATGTAATTGCTCAAACAAAGAAGAGACATTACCACTTAAAATAGTTCCATGTACATCCTGGTCAGATGAGACAACAACAAAAAAATAAACAATAAATAAACTGAGGATAACTGAAGGCTGAATCTACAGACTGCACATTTACACAACTGCAGATGGATTTGTGCTATTTGAGACTTAGTTCTTTTCATTACAACTTCAAACCGCATGTGTATCACGAGGGAATTCTAAACCATTTTTTCCACTCTTCCAGCCTTTAATACTAAGCTTTTCCTTTTCTTACCAGGATCCTAACTTAAGACAAACTCTACAACGGAATTTACCATTTTCATGAGAAATCCTAGATTTCCACTGTACACGAGAGGAGCAGGAAACTATAGAAATTTCTAGTTTAACGTAGTATCAAATGAGTATTAAAATGTATGATCAAAATATCTTAATGAAAAATAGGTGATGAATAGTGTTTTCAATTTAGAAAAGTTAATTTTCGGGGGGGGGCAGAGTCAAGATGGAGGACTAAGCCCACGTCTCTTTCTATCCCTCTGGAAACCAAGACCTGAAGTGACAATCAAACAGAGCCTTCTGATCACCTAATCAGCCTCAGGACACGGCACAGAGCTGTTAATTGGGACTTCAGACCACTCAGTGAAAAACCTCCTCTCTTTCGCTGACTCCCACTCCTGGCTAGCCCCGGCTCTCACGGACGGAAGGTAAACGCACCATTTTGACTTTTTTTTCCCTCGGTCTCGGCCGGCGGGCGGAGCTGGGTCTCGCCCGGCGGCTGGACTCAGACGCGCTGCTGGGGGGATAGGCAGGCAAAATTCCCATATTCTGAGAGCCAGGCTCGGGACTCTGTTAATCTAGCCACTTTGAGCCTTTCGTTTTGTAGCTGCCTCAGAGGGGTTTGTGTGGAGCTTCGCGGTCAGGGTGCGGGATGCCATGTTGGTACTGAGATTTTAGCGGGACCCTGTTCTTAGCCTGGGAGCCAGCGTCTGCAAATGGGACAGCACTTCTCCAACAGAAAAGTAGTGATTTTGCACAGTGCTGCCTACCTTGGGGGCCCTGCAACAGAAGCAGAGGAATCACTACCTCTCGGCACCTTTAGCCCCTCTGTCTGCTGCCTGTGTGGAGGACGCCATCTTGGATACGGTGGCCGCAGCTGGACCTAATTCTTAGCTTCGGAGCCAGAGCCTGCCCACAGGACAGCGCTTTTCTATCACAAAACCAGTACTCGACGCAGTGTTGGCTACGGCTAGGCCTATCAGCAGAGGCCAACAGGGCAGTAGCATTGCTATAATCTGAACTAGTTTGTTATCATCTGGGGTTGGATATAGTGGTGCTTACTTTGTCAGATGAGAAGAGGGACCTCTACACCTGAAAACCTAACTGACTTGTGAACTGGTCAGATACCTTTTGCTTTACATTTGAAGACAGCCTAGAGAAACATTTGCAATCCATCCTTACAGTACCTCTTCCAGCCTCTATATACTCACATGGGACCCAAAAAGCAACAGACAATTGTGGCATACAAGCAATCACTCATGGCTTCAGAAGGCTCCCAAACAAAGCAACCAAGGAGTTTTCCAGATGAAGAAACTTTTATGAAAGCATCAGGAAGTGAATACAAATTGATTATATACAGAGCCCTTCTAGACCTTATACAAAATGCAGCAGAACAAAATGAAAAATTAAGCAAGTTGTTCGATCTGATGGAACACCAGTACTCTGAAATCCAACAGATCAAGAACAAAATCAAAGACATAGAAACTTCCATGCAAACCCAAGAAAACAGAATGGAACAAATGGAAAAAAGAATTTCTGATGTGGAAGACAGAGCTACTGATGCCAGTGTCTATGAGCAGAAATCAGAAAAAAGAAACAAGAAAAATGAAGAAACATTAGGAAGCATGTGGGACTCTATTAAGAGGAACAACCTTCGATTAATTGGAGTCCCTGAACAGGGTGTGACATCTGAGAACACAGAGAGTATTGCTGCTGAGCTGCTGAAAGAAAACTTCCCAGAAATCATGAAGGAAGAGGATATAGACATCTCAGATACATATCGTACGCCACCCAATATAGATCTCAAAAGAAAGACTCCAAGACATATTATAATCAAGCTTAACAAAATGAAACATAAGCAGCAACTCTTAAAGGCAGCAAGACTCAAGGCAAAGCTAACATTCAGAGGGAAACCCTGTAGGCTCTCGTCAGATTTCTCAGCGGAAACCGTGCTAGTACGGAGACAGGGGCATAACACATTCAAAGTCTTGAAAGAGAAGAACTTCCAACCAAGAATTATATATCCTGCAAAACTACCTTTCAAATACGAAAATGAAATTAAGACATTCCCAGATAAACAGAAACTCAGAGACTTTGTAAAAACCAAACCCAAACTACAAGAAATACTGAAAGAAGTTCTTGGCTTTGGCTTAGAAGAACAAAACCACTAGCTTTATATTTTAGAACGACAAACTACTCAATACTCTACTCATTTAGGGAAGGCTCCAAGGTCAATCACAGCTTTGATATGGAAAGAAGCAATCCAGTGATCATCATGAAAACTATGGTGTCATCATAATAAAAAGAGGGGTATACTATAGTCGTTTTAATCCTTCCAGATGGAGAGGAAGATGACAAGACTGGTAGTAATTAAAATTGGGTTTATAAATAGTCTATTAAGGGGGTTCATAGGGGCAGCTGTAAAGCACAACAAAGATGTATCATACCATTTCAAGAAATCTAAAACACGAGTCTCAACAACTATAAAACCAGCTCTGAAAAAGGTGAAAAATCAACTCACAAAAAAGAGTGTCCCAGAACAGACTAATAAGAACACCAGAGAAAACATCAACATAAAAATAAACATATCACAATGGCAGCAGTGAACACATACCTATCAATAAATACACTGAATGTGAATGCACTGAATGCTCCAGTAAAGCGACACCAAGTGTCATCTTGGATCAAAAGTCACGACCCATCCATATGTTGTCTACAAGAAGCTCACCTGAGACCTAAAGATAGGAATAAACTGAAAATTAAAGGATGGAAGAATATATATCAAGCTAACAATGAACAAAGAAGAGCAGGGGTGGCAATTCTAATCTCAGACAAAATCAATTTTAATGTCAAATCCACCATTGTGGACAAAGATGGACACTATTTATTGCTGAAAGGTTCAGTACACAAGCAAGACTTAACTATATTAAATATTTATGCACCTAATGTCAGAGCACCTAAATATGTCGAAGAAACACTGACTACGCTCAAAAGAGAGTTAGATGACTCCACAATAATAGTGGGAGATTTTAACACTCCACTTTCATTACTAGCCAGATCATCTAGAAAAAAGCTCAGTAAAGATACAGAAGACCTCATTGACACAATTAACCAACTAAACCTCATTGATATATACAGAACTTTCCACCCATCAGCAGACAACTACACCTTCTTCTCCAGTGATCATGGAACATTTTCCAGAATTGACCACATGATAGGCCATAATGCAATGCTCAACAAAATCCATACCATTGAATTACTGCAAAGCATCTTCTCAGATCATAAAGCCATAAAAGTTGAAATCAACAGCAGAAAAAACATAGATAGAAAGTGGAACTCTTGGAAACTGAACAACATCTTGCTCAAAAAAACATGGGTTATAGAGGAAATCAAGGATGAATTAAAGAAATTAATGGATTCCAATGAGAACAAAAACACTTCCTACCAGAACCTATGGGATACAGCCAAAGCAGTGCTCAGAGGTCTGTTTCTCTCCATAAATGCACACATCTGGAAGGAAGAAAGAAACCGAATCAGGGAACTAACTCTACAGCTTGAACAAGTAGAAAACAACAGAGGAACCCCTTGGGCACCAGAAGAAAGGAGATCATAAAGATTAGAGCAGAACTAAATGAATTAGAGAATAGAAAAACAATTGAAAAAATTGAAAAGACCAAAAGCTGGTTTTTTGAAAAGATCAACAAAATTGATAAACCACTGGCTAAACTTACTAAAGAAAAGCAGGAAAGGGAACAAATAACCCAAATTAGAAATAAGAGGGGAGTTGTCACCACAGATGCAACAGAAATCAAAAATATCATAACAGAATACTATGAAAGACTGTACTCTAACAAATTTGAAAACCTAGGGGAAATGGACCAATTCCTTGACTCATACCATCTACCCAAATTATCACAATGTGAAGAAGAACAACTTAACAAACCCATCACAAAGGAAGAGATTGAAAAGGTCATCAAAACACTGCCAACCAAAATAAGTCCGGGCCCAGATGGCTTCACAGCAGAATTATACCAAGCATTTAGAGAAGAGTTATCCCCAGTACTACTGAGACTATTTCATAGCATAGAAAGGGATGGAGTACTCCCAAACTCATTCTATGAAGCCAGCATAACCCTGATATCTAAGCCAGGGAAAGATCCAACAAAGACAGAGAACTACAGACAGATATCACTCATGAACCTAGATGCAAAAATCTTTAACAAAATTCTTGCCAACAGAATACAACAACATATCAAGAAAATAATCCATCATGACCAAGTGGGATTCATACCAGGGATGCAAGGCTGGTTCAACATCAGGAAAATAATCAATGTGATTAACCACATAAATAATACAAAAGACAAGGATCACCTGATTTTGTCCATTGATGCAGAAAAGGCATTTGATAAAGTCCAACACCCATTCATGCTAAAAACTCTTAGCAAAATGGGCATAGACAGCAAATTCCTCAACACAATAAGGGCCATTTATACAAAGCCAATTATCCACGTCATCCTGAATGGAGAGAGACTGAAACACTTTCCCTTGAGATCAGGAACTAGACAAGGATGCCCACTCTCACCTCTCATATTCAACATTGTGCTAGAAGTTCTAGCCAGAGCAATTAGACAAGACCAAGAAATAAAGGGCATCTGCATCAGCAAAGAGGAAGTTAAAATCTCCCTGTTTGCAGATGATATGATTGTATATGCAGAGAACCCCAAGGAATCTATAAGTAAGCTACTCAAACTGATAGAAGAGTTCAGCAAAGTCTCAGGATACAAGATAAACATAAGTAAATCAGTAGGATTCTTTTATACCAACAACGAGACTGTTAAGTAGGAAATTATCAAATCAATACCATTTACGATAGCCCCTAAGAAGATAAAGTACCTAGGAATTAATCTAACCAGAGAAACAGCAGACCTTTACAAAGAGAACTACAAGCCCTTACTACAAGAAACTAAGAGAGACTTAGATAAATGGAAAAACCTACCCTGCTCATGGATAGGAAGACTTAACATTGTGAAAATGTCTATTTTACCCCAAAGCAATTTATTTATATAATGCAATCCCAATACAAGTTCCAGCATCATTTTTTAATGAGATCGAGAAACAAATCACCAATTTTGTTTGGAAAGGGAAGAAGCCCCAGATAAGTAAGGTACTACTAAAGAAGAAGAACACACTGGGAGGCCTCTCATTACCCGACCTTAGAACATACTACACTGCCACAGTGGTCAAAACAGCCTGGTACTGGTACAAGAACAGACAGATGGATCAATGGAACAGAACTGAGACCCCAGAGATGACACTATCTGCCTATGAACAGCTGATATTCGACAAAGGCCCTAAGACATTAAACTGGGGTAAAAACAGTATCTTCAACAAATGATGCTGGCAAAATTGGTTATCCACCTGCAATAAACTGAATCAAGATCCATATCTTACACCTTATACAAAAACCAACTCCAACTGGATAAAAGACCTAAATATCAAACCTAAAACGATAAAGCTCATCCAAGAAAAGGTAGGAACAACAATGGAAGTTTTAATACACAATGAGGACAGACTCCAAAATCTGTCAAAGAAACCACAATCAACAGAAGAGAAAACAGATAAATGGGAACTCTTAAGAATCAAACACTTTTGCTCATCCAAAGACTTTATTAATAGAATTAAAAGAACACCCACAGAATGGGAAAAAATATTTGGCAACTCTATGTCAGACAGACACCTGATCTCCATAATCTATAAGATACTACAAAATATCAATAAGAAGAAGATAAACCATCCAATTAAGCGATGGGCAAAGGAGATGGACAGACACTTCACTAAAGAGGAGATCCAGGCAGCCAAAAAACACATGCAGACATGTTCACGATCTTTAGTTATTAAAGAAATTCAAATCAAGACAACAATGAGATACCACCTCACCCCAACAAGGTTGGCCATGATTCAGAAAACACAAAACAACAAATGCTGAAGAGGCTGTGGAGCAAGTGGAACCCTCCTACACTGTTGGTGGGGCTGCAAAATGGTCCAACCTCTTTGGAAGGCAATCGGGCGCTTCCTTAAAAAAATGGATATCGATATACCATTTGACCCAGTAATTCCACTACTTGGAACATATCCTACAGAATCAAGGCCTTTCACACCAACAGACACATGCACCAGAATGTTTACTGCAGCACAGTCCATGATAGCAAAAAGATGGAATCAACCCAGATGCCCAACAATAGAAGAATGGATAGGTAAACTATGGTACATATACTCAATGGAGCACTACGCAATGATAAAGAATAACGATGATTCCAGGAAACATCTCCTAACCTGGTTTCAACTGGAAGACATTATGTTGAGTGAAAGTAGTCAGCGACAAAGGGACAAATACTGTATGAGACCTCTACGATAAGATCTCAAAAACAGACTTGTGTATAGAAGACTCTTTGACAGCTGCAAGGGAGGGGAGGGAGGGGGTGGAGGGGGGAGGGCTTAGTTTAGATAGTTACTAGAAATCTAGTTGGGAGAAAGCGGTGATAGCACACATTAGAAACAAGAACAACATTAAGTGGACTTCAGCATAACTTGAGTACTCCTTCCATCTTAACTCAATACTGCAACGATAGAGTAGCTGGGACTGGGGGCGGGGGACCATGCTCTTAGGCGAATTCCAGGCCAATTGGCACAACTAGCATTTTGCAAAGAGAGCTCTCTGCACCCCACATTGGTGAGTGGAGTCTGGGGTCTTAAAAGCTGCCAAGCTGCCATCCGAGGACACAGCTAATGGTCCCAACTCAGCAGGAACGGATGCTCACCGAGGACCACAATGACATGCGGTAAAGACAACCGAGAAGACAGAGAGTCCCACAAGAGTGGGTGCCTACATCGACTTGGGACCGGAGGAACGGGATGGTGCCCGGCCACCACCAGTGATAGCCACGATGGAGCTCACAGAGAGGAGTCTCACTGGCAACACAAGAATAAAAAGGGGTGCATCATGAGATCTCCACTAAAAGACCTCAATTGATGGTCCAGCAGTTTTGGGGTTCTGCTGAGAGCATGGCCCCCGGCCCTGATGCTGCCCTTTCCCATAAATCATAACAAAGATCCACTCTTTGGACAGGAATGGATTGGACTTGGCAAGGCAGAGTGACCATATATTGGAAGCACTTTATGGTTCTATACATCTATAGGATATCATCTTGCTGACCTCTGGCTGGAGGAAGGGGAGTGGACGGAGAGGAGGGGAAAGGAGGCTGTTGGGAGGATGAGACATGTATGGAGCAGAGAGGAACAGTGTGCAGTCACCGGACAGGGAGAGCAGTGGAAGCTGCATATAGGTGGGCATGTAAATTTATACGTGAATGTACATTTTCACTCAGTTATGTTAAATAAAAATAAAAAATATTTACTAAATAAGAAAATGACAGGTAAGAAAGGAATTAGTACAGTGTGTTGGGAGGAGATGATGTATACATAAAGGATTTAGTGACATTTCAATTATAACTTTTATAGTGCTTTGCTCCCATAGTAGATAATCTTTTCTCTATTTTATCACAGTGAAAGCTTCAAAATACAATTTAAGCCAGAACAGGAGGATACCCAACTTATCAATGTTCAAATAAAAATAATAAGAGAATATATATGTTTTAAAGACTATTTGTAGTTTAAATAAGAAATTTTTCTATATTAACTATAAATTATAAAAGGACTATATTATGAAGTTTTCAGGAGTCTGGCCTCTGGTAAAAATTTTTTTCATGTTTTTAAATTTTTGATGATGACGTTTTCAGCAGTGAAACGCAAGTAGAACTGAATGTGTTCAAGTTTTTAGTCAGTAATATGAATTTTGAAAAATTTACATGAACATACACATTTTCCCACGAAACACCGGCAGCAGTCTGGCACTATGTTTAGTGGACTCTGTTCCAAAGATCTTTGAAGGATGGCACTTTCCATTTTGTTACACTAGTCTTCCAACAAAAAAATCAAATCCACCAGGACTCCCTAGTTATCACACAGGATGCCATAAATATGCTAGCAATCTAGCTGCACAAAGTCAAAAGAGACAAAAGTTGGAACAAATTGAAGTTTCTGGATGTACTGCCTTTCTTTTTGTTTTTCACCATTTGGCAGGCCACACTAGAAGGCCGTATATACTTTTATTGGGACAAGCAGTCTCCTAAGAAACCTAAAAACCCAAGAATGTTTATGGGTCCATTCTGCTCCAAGAAGAATTAAAAGGTTATTAAATGAGCATCCTTACCTCATTTTTCCTTTTGAAGTGATATCCACTCGGACAGGATCAAACTTGTAAGCAGGAGATATAACTTCCACTACATAAGATCCAGAAGGTATATCATGAACCACAAAACTCCCATCTGTCCTGGAAACATGAAAACCATATTTATCCACTTCCGATCAATAGCTTCTACTTTACTTATGTTTTAAATCACACATGTGTTAATGCACAAGTCAACAGCAATAAAAATGACATTAAAAACAAGTGGCAAGACTTGTCCCACAGTTAACAACAAGTGGTAACTCCGGTGAAGGGTAAGACACTACACAATACTGGGGAAGCCAGCACAACATGTACAAGGCAAAGCCTAAGAAGCTCCACAGCAGACTCTCTGAGGGACCAAATTACCAGGCTTAGGGCTGTGGGGACCATGGTCTCGGGGGACATCTAGCTCAACGGCCATAACACAGTTTACAGAAAATATGTTCTACATCCTACTTCAGCGAGTAGAGCCTGGGGTCATAAAAGCACATAGGTGGCCATCTATTTAAAATACTCCAGTGGCCGACCCTTTCAGGAGCAAGGGAAAATGAAGAAACATAAAGACATAGAGAAAGGTTAGTCCAAAGGACTAGTGGACTACAACTACTACAACCTCCACCCGACTGATCCCAGCACAACTAGCTACTACTGCTGACTGTTCTGACAGGGATCACAATAGGCAGTTTCTGACTGTTTTCTCCAGTTTCTGGAGAAAAATGCAGAACAAATTCTAACTCACAGAAAAGACTAGACAGTCTGGCCTGACAGACACTGGAGAAATTCTGAGTATGGCAACCAGACACCCTTTTAGCTAAATAATGAAGTCACTTCTGAGGTTTACCCTCCATCCAAAGATTAGTCAAGCTCATAAAAGAAAACAAGACCAAAGGTATACACCGGCCCAGAGGCAAGGAGATGAAAGCAGGAAGGGATAGGAAAGGTGGTAATGGGGAAACCAAGGTTGAAAAAGGAGTGCTGACATGTTGTGGGGTTGTTAACCAATACCATATAACTGTTTAATAAAAAGCCAGTTTATTCTGCAAACACTCATCTAAAGTACAATTAAAAAGAAAAAAAAAGCTTCAGTAATGGTTTAAAAAAAGAGCTGTCCTACACTTCATCTGCCAAAGCTACACAGCACAGGTTCTGAAAATATTTTCACTCCAGAATAGCAGGGAACCCTTTTTCTAGATCTTCTATGGGACAGAGATGACAGGCGACAGGAACATAGTTCCTATTCTTAAGCCATGTCCTCATTTCCCGTGAAGGGAAATGTCAATATACATTAGTACTCCATTTCTGTTCTTCTTGAGTCAACTTCAACTCATGGGTCAGGTTCCAATTTACCAATCCTTCAACAATTCTTAGTATTAAAAATAGCATTATACTGTGTTTCTTTCTCTTATTAATAATTTTTTTAAAAAGGTACTTTTGTTCTACTTGCCCAAGTTTCCATCTACTTTGGTTACATTTTTTTGTATATATAAAAGTTTAAAATGTTTATGTAATTAAAACCATTCTTTTCTTTCTCATTTCTTCTCTTTTAAAGTTAGAAAATTATCCCACCAAGAGCTAACAAATTCATTTTCTCATAGGTTTGTAATGGTTTCCCTTTATTTAAAATGTTTTAAGGAACAGAAGGCTCAATTTTTCCCTATCATCCTTGTATCATAATATGTTAAAGTCACACTTCTTAAACCATTAGGCTCTTTCAGTTAAAAGCACAAGTAATATCAAACACATCCAAAGTATTACTAAAGACAGGGAAAGGTGTTCTCTACCACTTCACAGCATACATCAAACTAAAGCAGAATTTGAAATGCAAACATCAAGTTGACTTACTCCTGGGTTTATTCAAGTTGAAACAATAACAACAAAAAAACACTCACTGTCATTGGGTCAATTACAACTAATAGCAACTCTACAGGGCAGAGCAGAACTGCCCCACAGGGTTTCCAAGAAGTGACTGCTGGCTTTGAAACGCCTACTTTTTAGTTAGTAGCTGAGCTCTTTGCCACTGCACCACCAGGGCTTAGAGAACTTAACAGCCCTGAAGTTGTAAACTCCAGGTACTAGACAATTTAGTTTCTCCACGCCCTGAGTACATTATTTAATACTTTTATTAAACTCCTCTAGATTATTCTCATTCAAGGGTGCCATTTACTTCCTGTTGGGACTCTGACTAAAGCAATTCTGAAGTACTTTTCTTGGCCCAGAAAAAAAACATAATTAAACTTATGATTATATGATACAAATAATATCAGAACTAACAGCCTAAAATAAAAGCAAATACAATTTTCATTCGAAGGTGTTTTACTGCCCAAGCCAAGTGCCGTCAAAGATAAAATATAAATTTCATAATGAAAATCTAAAAACTTGCCTTTAAAAATGTCCTCTACAATGCATAGATTGTGTTGGATCTCCATTTGAAAGAAAAATCATAAAAACATGCTTAAGTTCACTAAAACCCAGTGCTGTCAAGTCGGCTCTGACTCATGGCGACCTAGAGACCAGTATAGAACTGCCCCCTAGAGTATTCAAGGAGTGCCTGGTGAATTTGGAAACATAAAAATGGACTGGGTACTAGACAATACTACAGAATTATTTAATTTGTCAACTTTATAATGATTGTGGCTATTTTTTAAGCCCTTGGCTGTCATTATCTGTTTATAGGTGAAATTATATCATGCAGTTCTACTCTGGCCTCTAGGGTCGTCATGTGTCAGATTCAACTTGACGGCACTGGGTTTTTTTATATTATGCACAGGACAATTTTTAAATATGGCACACATACAAAGAGGTGCAGTGGAGGCAGGAAACAAAATAGAAGACTGATGGGAGCCTAAGGATTCACTAAGCTATTGTGTTTACTGCAAATTTCCAAAATAAAAAGTAACAAAAAAAAAGTCAAGGATTGTTCTTCTATTTTCTTGTTTACATTTTCTTCAATAAACACATTCCATCATCACCACCAGTGCCTATCAGTTGATACCAACTCAGGAAAACTAGTGTGTGTCAAAATAAAATTGTGCTCTATCTGATTTTCAATGGCTGATTTTTTTTCCAGCCTTTCTTTCAAGACATTTCTGGATGAACTTGAACTCACAAACCTTCGGTTAGCAATAGAGCACACTAACCATTTACATCACCCAGGAACTATGAATAAACATATTACTTAAATACTAAGTTAAAATAAAAATAATTATTCTTAAAGAGTTATATTCTGCAGAAAAGAGAGGTCAAATTGTCAATTAAGATCAAAACATGGGAGCTTTATTATTAATCATTAATTAGGGTGAACCCTAAAGTATGTCCTAATGCCAGATCATTAATGACAAATACCGTTAAAATAACAGTTGCAGATTTCTTGTCACTATTTGACAATCATAGTTGAAATTTTCATTCAAAGGCACCTGGACGGCCTCAACATATTTGCAAATCAGGTTTAGAATTAAATGTTCACATTTAAGTCGTTTGGTTTTCAAATATCCCATGCTGGTGGACAAGCCTACCAAACAAATAATTCTTTTACTAAATATTCTCTGTCAGCTCCACGTTTCACTTTCAAGCACCAATGAAAAAGATTTAAAACATCATACTTGTGCCTAGACATCGGAAAAGCAGGCTGTTGCAAAACCTACTAAGAAGCCGGTAAGGACAGAAGCAATGTAGAGAAGCCCTACTCTCACACAAACGGTAAGTGTGATGCTGCAAATCCCTCAATGAATTCAGGTGTAAAAAAGAACAACAATCCCACCCCAGGCCAAAAAAGGTGCTTTGATTAGGGACTTCAGGGCCGATTAATTTTAGAAGCAACAACATTAGCTTCCCAGAGTGTGTCATCACTTTGGAGCCCTTTGGGTTTTGAGAATTCCCATTTGTTTAGCATCTCTCTACATAATACCAAGCTACCAAAAAAAAAAAAAAACTGAACGCAAAAGCAGGCTAGGTTCCTAAGAAACCAGATGAAATGTTAAAGAAATGAAACGGCAAAAGACAGATACCGGTCTACCTGTTCCCAGTTCAGCAGTGGTCATTCCCATAAAGGGCCAACACGGAACTGAATGGAACTGCTCTGGCCCTTGGGCGAGCACCTGTCACTCTCATGACTTGAGGTACCGAGTCGTGAGGTGAAGGCGTCCCACTGTTCCCCCTTCGCCCACCGACAGCGACATCGGCCAGTCCTGACACTTAGCTCTCCTAGGAGAATCATCCTCCAGCCTCCACCCCAACCACTGTCCCGCCGCCCTCAGGATGCTCACTTAAGAAAGCCGACGTGTTCTTCTCCATCTACCAGCACTCGGGCCGCCGAGATCCAGTCTTGGGGTTTCACCCCTGGAACAACTGCACGCCCCTCAATCTTGAAGCGGTCTCCCATACTGACCCCACTTCCCCCTGACCCCTCAGCAGCACCTCCAGGCACCTCGGAGCTCTCGACATGCCCTGATAGCGGCAGCAGAAGGACTAAAAAGAAGCCCCACGGAGCAGCCGCCATGACAGCCGCTCTCAGCGGTCAGGCAGCCAGCTCCGGAAGCTCTTCCCTTACCCGAGCCCCGGTCGGGGCCGGCCTGATGTCGTCATCACTGCGCGCCCGATGCCGGGCGGAACAGCAACTTCAAACTAGAGCGGAGGAATTTTACGCAATGGGGTGGTGACTGGGAAGTACTGGCTTGGCCTCTTCCTGCTCCGGGTTGGCAGGAGGTCTGAGGAGGCTGTCAAGTACCACTGAAAGGAGCCGCGCACTCAGTGAAAGTGGTGGAATGCGGCTTTGTGGCAGCCACGGAGGCCGCCGATGTCACAGAAGGATGACAAGTCTGAGAGGAGCAACAATCTCACGTGTATGCAAGTGAGACCCCGGCTTAGGGAGAAGTAGGTCTAAGAGCATCTTAAAAACTGTCTAGATTCCCTGACACGTGCTAGACAATAGTTGAAAAGGTACGTTGCAGATTAGAATATATGAAGTGCCTAGTTCATGAGTGTTTAAAGGTAATATTGCCTCTGCCTAGAAAATATCTGGAAAAATACACAAACTATATAAACTAAGGTGGCATAGTGGCTAAGTACTACAACAGCTAACCAGAAGGTCAGCGGTCCTTAGCGTTCCTTGGAAACTCTGCTGGGCATTTCAGCTCTGTTCTATAGTGTCACTATGAGTTGGAATCGACTCAACGGCAGTGAGTTTGGTTTATTAACTAAGGATTGCCTCTGGAGGAAACGGCAAGAGAAGAACTAGGCAGCTTTTACACTACACCATCCATACCATGAACACAATATTCGGGCTTGGTGCTGGGGCCTGCCAATGTTGATCTTGGGGGCTAGAGTCAAGATTTCAGAGATTATCTGCACCAGTTCTTTCATTTTTCTTAATGATAGAGAATGGAAGTGACTTGCCCAAGCAATGTTTCCGTTGATCTTAAACATTTCCCTCCCTACTGCAAATCTCCACTGAAGATTATCAAGGACAACGTGTGTTTTTGCACTGTGCAACCTTAGTGTTAGTCTCCCAGGAAACGGTAACAAAAATTGAAGAAAAAAAAATGCAAGAGCCAAGTACTCCAAGACTCTTGCAGGGGCTGAGGCTACCCCATACTCTGTTGTACCAGGCAGCGGGTTGGGGTACTTTCCTTTATCTTTTCTAGTTAGAGTTGTTTTTCACATTTGCTCTTTGGAAGAGGGAAGTCTGCTCAGAAGAAAATATAAACTAAAATTAGGCTTCTCTGTTTGGCAGGTAAACCTCGTAGTTATTGAGGGCACTGGTGATCCCAGCTCAGGTCTTGCAGAAATAGCCATCTGATTTATTCTTTTATTTATTGAAAGGTTTTGTCTTATTTACTTTAAAAAGCTGTTTAATATTTAGCTAAGTAACAAATTCAGTGTAGGAAAGTAAAACTCAGTTCAGAACTGAGGAAGTAAAAGTCAATGCCGTTCATAATCAGTGTATGATGTGCCTAATAGACCCAGGGCCAGTGGCAAAGCCATCAGAAAACAATGTTTCTTCCAAGGCCACACAACTTTGCTAATTTTCTAAAGCAAAAAAAAAAACGAACCCAGATATTGTCAAGTCAGCCTCTGACTTACGGCAATGCCATGTATTGTAGCCCATGTGTTGCACAGGGTCTACAAACTCCATAGGGTTTTTTCATGGCTTTGAACCTTTTGGAAGCAGATTTCCAGGCTTTTCTTTTGAGATGCCTTTGGGTAGGTTTTAGGCATTGCTTGGTAGGTTTGGACTGCTAGCCTTTTGTTTAATAGTTTAGCACTTAACCATTTGTTCTACCCTGTAATACCTGACTAATAACCTTTTTCTATCGTTACTGCTTTCTTACCTGTTACTTCCCAAGCCCTGCTTTCTTCCTCTTACCTCCTGAACAAAGATTGCTGAGAAGCCCATTCCAGCTCACTTCCCTTAGACCTTCCTTAGAATAATTCAGCAGCAGTCCAAATTCTATATGTCATTCCTCTGTATTCCTTCTTGGTGAAGTGGCTAAGTGCTACAGCTGCTAACTAAAAGGTCAGCAGTTCAAATCTGCCAGGCGTTCCTTGGATACTATAACAGTTCTACTCTGTTCTGTAGGGTTGCTATGAGTCACAATCCACTCGATGATAGTGGGTTTCGGTATTCAATCTTACTGATACACCCGTGGTTTCCCTGGTATGCTGTCTTCCGTGAAGCAGTAATGTAAAACAAAAATCTAACATCGTTTGACTATAGAAATGTTCTTGTTGGCTTTTAACTGATGGACTTTATCATATAGTACAACATTCAAACGGTACTAGAGTATACAGAGAAAAGCCTGTCACTCAGTTTCTTAAGAGGCAATCACTAGTATCAGTTTCCTGATTATTCACCCAGAAATAGTCAATAATATACAAGCCAATATATCTATTTATGTATATGTAAAGTTATATATTGTATGAGATCTGAAAAGTCTGTGAGAGTTTTTCTAAGTGCTACATACCTCATTGCTGAATATCACTACAGTCACCTTTGAAGTACTTCCCTTGGGAAGCTATGCACTGATGCCAGTGCCTAGTCCACCTTTCAAAGCAATTTCAGAACTCTGGAATGGCCACTGCATACGGCGGTATGGTGGCAAGTTCACAAACTTAATTGTATGTCTGTGAGGGAGTTTTTAGCCTGTAAACAAATGACTGTATTGGAATACCCAACCAACTCAGCTGATCTGGCCCCCAGTGACTTTTCTTTACCCAAGCCAAGCCAAGTGCCGTCAAGTGGGATCCAAAGGGAATATTGAAAGGAAGACATTTTGATGACATTCAGAACAGCAAGGGTAATACAACGAAAGCTCTGGTAGCCATTCCATAAAAAGAGTTCCAAAATTGCTTTTAAGGGTGAACTAGATGCTGGCATCAGTTCATAGCCTCCCAAGGGGAGTACTTCAAAGGTGAACATAGTGCTATTCAGCAATGAAGTATGTAGCACTTTTTCTTGGATGAGTTTCAAACTTGTCAGACCTCATATAACAAAGAAAAAATATATTTATTGTATGTAAATAATAATATACTGTTTAATATATATTGTTTATGTAAACATAATATATGCTGTTTGGTGGCATCAAGTCAATTTTGACTCACAGAAACCCTGTGTAGAGCACAACAAAAGACTGTCTGGTCCTATGTTATCCTCATACTAGTACATATATTTGAGCTCACTGCTGCAGCCACCATGTCGGTGCAGCTCACTGACAGTCTCCCTCTTTTTCTCTGACCCTCTGCTTTACCAAGCATGTTGTTCTTGCCAGTGATTTGTCCCTGTAATTACATGTCATGGATTGAATTATGTCTCCCTAAAAATGTGTGTAGCAATTCAGCTGGACCATGATTCCCCTTCCTGTGTTGATGTTCCTGTATGTGATAAATCCTGCCTCTTTGAAGTTAATGAGGGAGGATGAGTGGCAGTTGTGGTAGGGCAGGCAGGACTCAAAGCGTAAGATTCTATTGTGCCTTAAGGCAATCTCTTAAGACATAAAGAGAAGAAGCTAGTAGAGAGATTTGGGAACCTCATACCATCAGGAAAGAAGCAGTGCCAGGTGTGGAGCGTGTCATTTTTTTGGACCATGGGGTCCCTGCACGTCAGAAGCTCCCAGTCCATGGGATGATTGATGACAGGGACCTTCATCCAGAGCCAAAAGAGAAAGACTTTCAGTGGGACTAGTGCTCAACATTTGGACTTCTGACCTTCTGGACTATGACAGTATAAAATTTCTCTTTTTAAGAGCCATCCACTTGTGGTATTTCTGTTACAACAGCACTAGATGACTAAGACAGAATTTGGTACCGAGAGAGTAGGGTGCTGTTCCAGCAGATACCTAAAATGTGGAAGCGGTTTTGAAACTGAATGGATGGAAAACTAAGAAGGAACCAAGTAGAACTGTTAACACTGAAGAAGGCATGGATGGTGAGAAACAGGAACTGAAGAGTAGCAGCAGCAGCAGACAGGCAGCAGCAAAACCAGAAGACAAGTACCAGACAGTGCTGGAGCCAACCCACAGAGTGGAGCAAGGAAACTGAGTGCCTGTGTGCAAGAAGCTGCCTCGCAGAGTGGGGTGCCTCCAGGCACTTAGCAGTGGAGCTAAGCTTGCTGGCCCATGAAGTGAACAGCTGAGTGCCTGTGTGCAGGAGGCTTCCTAGTGGAGTTGGGTGCCTATGGGCACCTATTGGTGAAGATACAGAGCTTTGGAACACTTGCTCCAGCTGGGCAGGTGCTGGCCTAGAGGCCCAGGCCGAGAGGAAGCAGAAGCTGAAAAAACAGGGAGCTGGGCTTCCTCAGTCTTAAAAGGTATGGCCATAACCTTGGGGTTTCAAAGGGTGCACCATGGCCTCTGGTGTTTCTAAGTGGGAGTTGCTGCTCAGATGGACAAGGAAAACTGTGTGCCTGAAGCTGAAAGAGTAGAGTTGTTGTCCCAGCAGACCTGAAAGGTGGAGCTATAGCCCAGGACTAAGGGGCCCTCCACTCAGAATCTGGAGAGTGTTGCCAGTACCTCGAGTCTAGGGGGCATGTGTAAAATGTCTTAGAAAATGGAGGATTATTTTTAGAGTCTTGAGGGCTAATGTAACGTGTTTCATTCATTTGGTTGTTGCTTGTTATGTCTTCTTTCCCTGCAGTTTCTCACATTTGTAACAGAAACATCTAGTGTGTGCCTGCATATTCTGCCATTGGATTCCGGAAGCAGATAACTTGTGTTCTGGATTTCACAGTTGAAGAGTAATTTCTAGATTTTGGACTTAAGACTTTTGCTATATATGAATATGTTTTGCATGTTTCAAGGATATGATCAGGGGCAGGGCAAAGGGTGGAATAACACGGATTGAATTGTGTTCCTCCAAAAGTGTATGTATCAGTGTGGCAGGGTCATGACTCCTGGTATTGTGGGTTGTTCCTATATGTTGTAAATCCTGCTTCTGTGATGTTAATAAGGGAGGATGGGTGACAGTTGTGTTGGTGGAAGAGGATTCAGAGTGTAAGATTGTGTTGCACCTTGAGACAATCTCTTGAGATACAAACAAAGAAAAGAAAATACATTTGGGAACCTTGTACCATCAGGAAAAAAGCAGTGTTGGGAGCAGAGTACATCCTTTGGACCTGGGGGTCCTTGCACGTCAGAAGCTACCAGTCTAAAAGGAAGACTGACAACAAGGACCTTCCCACAAAGCCAAAGAGAAAGACTTCCCCTTTAGCTGATGCCTGAATTTGGACATTTAGCCTATCGGATGGTGACAGAATAAAGTTTTCTCTTTTTAAAACCATCTACTTGTGATATTTCTGTTATAGCAGGACTAGAGGACTACAACAATGTCCGGGGTAATCCAGACACAGTGTTACCACCTTTGTTTCTAAGGAGCACTCTGGCTGTACTTCCAAGTCAGACATATGCATTCCTGTGGAAGGCCATGGTATGTTTGGTATGCTTTGGCAACACCCTGATTCAAATGCACCATTTCTTTTTGGCCTTCCTTTTTCACTGTCCAGCTTTCACATGCATCCTGTGGTAATGTAATTGACTTGGTGGATCATGGAAACCTTGGTGGTGTAGTGGTTAAGAGTCCAAATGGTAACCAAGAGGTCAGGAGTTCAAATCCATCAGACACTCCTTCAAAACTCTGTGGGGTGGTTCTGCTCTACCCTGTAGGATAACCGTGTTGGAATTGACTTGCAGGCAATCGATTTGGGGTGTGTGTGTGTGTGTGTGTGTGTGTGTGTGTGTGTGTGTGTGTGTGTGTGAATCATGGCAAAGTATAGATAACATTGTAGAGAATGAGAATTTCAGAACACTTAATTGTGCTCGTGAGTAAACTGTACCTAGACCAAGAAGCAGTTATTTGAACACAAGTAGATACTGTGGTTTAAATTTGGAAAAGTTAATGGATCAAGGTTATATCCTTACACCATACTTTTTCAATCGGTATGCTGAGCAAATAACCCAAGAAGCTGGACTGTATGAAGGAGAGCAGGGCATCAGGATTGAGGGAGACTCATTAACAATTTGCACTGGGCAGATGACACAACCTTACCTGCTGAAAGTAAAGAGGACTTGAAGCCCTTACTGATGTTCAAGACTATAGCCTTCTATATGCATTACATCTCAAAATAAAGAAAGCAAAAATTCTCACAACTGAACCAATAAGCAATATCATGAAAACCAGAAAATATTGAAGTTGTCATGAATTTAATTTTACTTGGATCAACTGTCAATGGAATCAACTATCAAGAAATGAAATGATATATTTTCGCATTGGCAAATCTGCTGCAAAAGACCTTTGTAAAATCTTAACAAAGCAAAGATGTCCTTTTGGTGACTGAGGTGTGCCTGATTCAAGCTAGGGTAATTTTGGTAGATCTTTGTCAAAATGCCTTCCACAGAAGTTATTCCAGCTTTCACTCTTACCAGCAGTATATAAAACCCATTGCTGTCCAGTCTGTTCCAACTGATGGAGACCCCCATGTGTTTCAGTGTAGAACCATGATCATAGGGTTTTCAATTACTGTGATCTTATGGAAGCAAATTTCCAGTCCTTTCACCTTGACTCTACTTGGTAGATTCAAACTGCCAGTTAGTAGCAGAGCACATCACCAGTGTGTGGGAGTGCTTTATTCCTTCATACTCTTACTAACAAGTGTGTTACCAAACTTTTTGCCAAATAGATAGGTTAATAATGGTTTCCTAGTCTTAATAAGTGAGGTGGAGCATTGTATCAGATGTTTAAGAGCTATTTATAGTTCCTCTGCTGTGACTTCCCTAATTTCCATTCTTTGCCTGTTTCCAGTTGAATTCTTTATCTTTTTTACTGATTTGGAGGAGATCTTAATTGTTAGGGAAATTCGATCTGTGTGTTATGAGTAATAAATATTTTTTCTAGTTTGTCCTTTATATTTTGCCTTCTCTCCAGTTTTCATCCCTCACTATCTAAACAACAAGTTATAAAACTATTGCCAATAAACAGAGGGTAGGAAAAGGAAGGACTGTTTTCATGGGTGTAGCCCAGAGTGAGAAGTGAAAGTTGGAGGCATTTTAGATCCCATTAGCTGTTAAGTCCCCACCCACATTTAAAGACTAACCCAGTGAAGGTCTTCCTCTGCCCCCTGCTACACGTTGAGTTGGATTTAAGAGGTATTATGGGATTAGTAGAGAGCAGCCCAAGAGGGATGAAGCCATGTGCTCAGCCAGAATATTTTCACAGAAAATAAAAAGCTCTCAAAATGCTGATTGTAAAATACAAGGCTTTCTCTATTATGTTTATTCCCACAAGAAATGCTCGGCTAATCCCAGTGCTTGTTTCAGTCCTAATCTGAGCAGGGCTCAGCATTTTTGAAGCCGTAGTAAAAAGATTATGATGTGCTACTACCTTCTCTACCACCAATAACTGTCAAAACTATGCTAAACTATGAAATAAAGTATCACTTTTCTGAAAAGATGCAAAATCTACAAAAATGCTGAAATAAAAAATAGCTTCGTTCCATGTTTTCTGATTTTCTTTCATAGTCTTGGTTTCTGTGCTTTGCTGATATCTTAGACACGTGTTCAGTTTGACTGACAAATCATCAGTGTTGGTTCCTACCCCAAGTAGGAGCTGGTAAATTTACTTTTTTATGGGGGCAAAGGGAGAAAGAGCAGAAGGAAACAGCAACTGTGTTCTTCGTGTCTCCATTCCTGCCTTTTTCTTCCTTCCCACATCATTGTCACATTAGTACCAAAGGATCCCATTATTTGACCCTTTGAATGGTAAGTTTATACCTCCACAGGCATTAGATGGACAAGAGAGGCCTAAATGATGTTTTCAGGTAGTGTGAAGTTTTGTTTTCTCCTGTTTTAAAACAGACCACAGTAATAGCACAGATACTTGCTTCAAAAAGTGAGTATCTAAGAGTTATTTCGTAGTCTTTTAGATTTATGCCTTAGAAGCCAAGATGAAATATTTGAGAAAGATTTGTTGTTGTTGTTGGGCTTGTTTTGTTTGCCAAGCCGGATTTACTTTTTACCCTTCTTTACACTGTCCCGTCAGGGTTTGCTTGCTTTTTGGAATCCTAGTGGCACACTGGTTAAGAGCTACAGCTACAGCTGTGAAACAGAAGGTCAACTGTTTGAATCTACCTTGGAAATGCTATGGGGCAGTTCTACACTGATTATAGTGTTGCTGTGAGTTGGAATCGACTTGTTAGCAATGGGTTTGGTTTCTCATTTCACCCTGCTTTTTGCTCTGGAAGGCAGGACCTCTAAACTACCACCCACTGCCGTCAAGTTTATTCTGACTCATAGACCCCCATAAGTCAGAGTAGAGCTGTCCATAGAGTTTCCAACTGCGGACCTGTCCTTTTGGTTAGCAGATGTAGCACTTAACCACTATGCCACCAGGGTTTCCTGCAGGACCTGTAAGGAGTGCAAAATTCCTTACCTTCTGACTTTCAGTGTTCAACTAGTGGGAGGTATCAGTAGGCTGTCTCTTTAAATGACTCCTTTTGAGCACTCCACTTGCTACCTGCCAAGAATCTAACCCATATAGACTTACTTTCACTTTGGGAAATGGTGTAAAGTGATCTTCATGCAGCTTTCCTTTTTCTTCTTCTTCCTTTTTTGCTGTCTGGCTCTTGACTTCTTCCTCTCATGGCCACAAGGGGGTGAACCAGGATAGGGACAGATAGAAAGCTCCAACTTGACACGTGAGGAATTTTAATAAATGTTGGATTACAGCAACAGAGGTTAACTCTGAGTTTTACAGGTAGTTATTTTTTTAAAGTCTCTTTTTTGTTTGTTTGTTTTGGGGGTACTATTTTTATGTTCAGAAAAAAACTTAAAGGGTGAAGGTAAAAATACATAATAGAATTTACTTTGAATTGTTAAGTGAACCTGGCAAAAAATAGTTGTCATCCCTATCCAGAGTTTTCATAATCAGTTTTAGTGACAGCATTGGTGACAGTTTTGATCTATTTCCCTCTCAGTCTCAGTATTCTGCCTGTCAGCATTTCTTAACATCACTAGGTCTTTCAAACTATTCTTCACGTCAGCTATTTTAAAAGGTTATAAGGTGCGACTCGAGGGGACTTGGCTTGGCAGGTGACACAGTGGTTAAGAGCTGGGCTGCTAACCAAAAGGTCAGCAGTTCAAATCCATCAGCCACTTCTTGGAAACACTTATAGGGCAGTTCCTGTCCTATAGGATCACTAAGAGCTGAAATCCATTCTGCAGCAATAGGTTTGGTTTTGATTTTTATAAGGTATGACTGCAAAGAAATGAGGACCAGACCTTTAGCTACTTTGATACTTAGTAGGTTTACTTAAAAAGAAAAAGGTAATATTAGCATAATCCATGGGAAACTTCAGCTGATCTAGTTTCCTCAAACCAGCAAATCCATTCTGCCCTATACAGTTTCCAAGACTGTAAATCTTCTCAGGAGCAGAGTGTCACCTCTTTCTCCCACAGAGAGGCTGGTAGATTCTAAACACCAACCTTTTGGTTAGCGGTTGGGCCCTTAACTATTATGCCATCAGGGCTTTGTAATCCCCCAATACCTTGTTATTTACTTCTAGTGATTTTTGCCCTGTAAATTTTCAAATCACATTTACTTCAAGTAGATTAGCTAATCATCTCACTCAAGTAAACCAGAGCCAATTCTCTTGATATTTAAAAATGACTATCATCTTTTAGGATCCTGAGTTTGGCTTTCTGAAGTCCCTTACGGACATCTGCTGTTCTCAGAGGGAAGCCAAGAGGCGCCCTGACCTGCCTCATTGTTGTGTCTCTTCATTTTACCCTAAATTCTCATCCCTCCCACCAAAATTCTGTGGAAAACTTACATCAAACTGGGGAAGAAACAACTTATAATCATGAAGGGGAAACAATCATCTTAGATATTAAGAAATGATCTAAAATTCTAAACATTGCAGGATAGCCTAGCTACTTTGTAAACACTGAGTTATAGACCTTGTTAGTTAATATATCTTAATATTTGTAAATAAGATGACAAAAGTGTTAGGATAAAGGAGTTATGTTACACTAACATTTAGGCAATAGAGTCTCTGTGAGTCCAAATCAACTCAACAGCTATGGGTTTTGGTTTTTGGAGGGGGTTTTTGAGCTCCCCTGGATTGGTGGACCAAGCTTCTTGCTGGCCTATGGCTGCAGTTTGTTGTTAGTGCTGATGAGTTTATCTCAACTCACAGTGACCCTCTGTGACAGAGGAGAACTGTCCCGTAAGGTTTTCTAGACTGTGATCTTTATGGGAGCAGACTGACAAGTTTTCTTTCTACAGAGTCCCTTAGATTCAAACCTCTAATCTTTCGGTTAGCAGCCTGAGGCTGAAAAATGTCCAGTGTCTGATTCCAAGACAAGTCACAGAGCCTGAGAAGGACAATACTGAACTCCAGCTTCACACAAGGCTTCCCCAGACCTGACGCCTTCTCTCCTGTGCAGCTTCAATGCTATCTGCTGAGAGGGGACAGCCCTTACAAAGCATGGGCCCTCTATTTACATCTGTGGGTAATGAGGATGAAGGTTGGCACTTCTTCATGTCTTCTCATGGCCATCCTTTTCACATTTGTTGGAAGATTTCTCTGCTTCTTGTGAAATCTGATGGAGCTAGAGTTGTTGGTCAAGAATTTTTGTTTGTTTATGCAGTCATGTCACTTCTGTGTAGTCTTCCATGCATAGGAAACACAGAGTATTTTCTAAAACTGACAATGCTTCTCAACTTTCACATGCATCTGTATCAGCTGGAATTTAGTGAAAATGTGCATTCTGATTGGAAAGACCAGGGGCTGGGCCTGAGAGTCTGCGTTTCTAACAAATGCTGCACGCTTGTGGCCTATGAGCTTACACTTTGAGTACAAGTTGAGGACAACTGTGGTTGTCAGAGTACGGTCTTTGTTCAGGGATAAGTTGTGGGAATCTGCCAGTCTAGATGCTGAAATACATAAGCCTTGCTTTAGTTCTTAAGATCACAGGACAAGCAGCTCCACAGAATTTCATTTTTATATAGAACTAAATGCTACATTTGTGAGTAATGAAAGCTCATTAGAATTTGGTATTCAAGAGCTAACTTAGCACAGTATTAGAGTCCATCACAGGGCTACATTATGATTTTTATAGGCTCCAGGAACTTTTGCTTTTGTGGGCCCTACAACCAAAAGAAGATAAATAAAAGTTATATTTTATGACTAGATTAGTACAAAGATAATCTAGGCTGATTTATTACTGTAAATTCATTAAAACATTTTTGTAGGCTCCCAAAAGTATCATGGACCCTAAGCACTGTGCCTGCCTTGCCTAATGGGTAAGTTGGTTTTGATTTATGGAGGGCTGTCATTTAGGATTCTGTGAGCAGGACTGGCCGCTGTACAATGGTTGGCAGGGTGCCAAGCTCTCACAGTTAGTGAGCAGAGGCAGATAGTTAGAATTCCTGTGATTTTCAGACTCGATGCTGCCTGAAATTCTGCACATCAGCAGTGTTGTTTTGTGTTGGTTGTAGTTCTCAATTGCTGCTATTCCTGCATTTCAATTATAAATCATAGTTGTCTGCTTTATTGTGTAGTTTGGTTAGGTTTAACCCTAGAAGGTTTAGTGATACAAAGTGATATCTTTTTATGTATCGTTTTCCAAAAACCAGATTTCAAGACATGTCATATCACAGTTCATTAACAATCATTCATTCCTCTCTTGCTAAAGCAGATACGGACACAGTTTCCCTCACTGTGAGCACCTTTCAGTTGTCACAGCATGTCTATAAGTTCATAGTCCTCCCTTATAAAATAAATGCAGGTAACTTACATATATTCCTTTTTTTATATTTTGTTTTATAGCTCAAGAGTCAGCTTGAATGTTAAAGATTTCATCAACAAAGACAGGAGACTAAATAGAACTAGATGTTAAAGGGGTGGTAGCAAAAATCTTGAGCAGGTTGGCTAAGAGTGACAAAAAAGACACTACTGCAATTTCAGGGAAGCAGATCCTTGATGGGAGGAAAAATGTCTGGAAGCATCAGGGGAAATGGAGTGGCCTCTCGTTCTAGACCCAGGAAAATGGGTGTTGGGGAAAGGCATGCTCTCCTGGATGCACATCTGACCCTAGCTGTAAGTTATAATTGAACTGCAAATTCTCTTTTTTATGCTAGTATAGAGTGTCATCTGTGGTTAGCATATTAAAGACTTTTTCACCTTGCCTAACTAATCACAGTGCCTAACATTTATGTTTCAGATTTGACTGAATTCTCCCACATAAACTGTCACTGGAAATCAATATTCTTAAAGCCCTTGATTTCAAGGTTATTAGCTGAACCAGAAAAATCAAACCTGTTGCTGTCAAGTTGATTCTGACTCATAGCAACACTATGGGACAGAATACAACTGCCCCATAGAGTTTCCAAGGAGCATCTGGAGGATCTGAACTGCTGGCGTTTTGGTTACAGCTGTAGCACTTAATCACTATGCCACCAGAATTTCCATATTAGCTGACAGCAAAGGTTAAAATCTTAAAGCATATTTTAAATTCTAAACTTCACTCCTAATTTCAATACCCTAATAGAGCAACTTGAGAAGCCTTGGTGGTTAAAGTGCTCAGCTACTAACCAAATGGTTGACAGTTCAAAACCAGCAGTGGCTCCATAGGAGAAAGATGCGGCCATCTGCCTCTGTAAAGATTACAGCCTTAGAAACGCTATAGAGCAGTTCTACTCTGTCCCATAAAGTTGCTGTAAGCTGGAGTCAACTTGATGGCAGTGGGCTTGCTTTTGGTTTTCATATAGCAACGAATTTTATTTCTTTGTGCTCTTTTCTAATCTTTATCCATATGTACATGGTAATTATTACATGGCTGCACCAACAATTATGATTTTATATTCTACTGTTTCCCCTTAGTAATACTACACTTTTCCATGTTTCTGTAGTCATCTATTTATCATTTTAATGGCAGTACAATATTTTATCATGTTGCTATTAGCTATTCAATTATATTGATATTATTAGTCATTACCATTTTTGGTTGTTTCTGGTTTTCACTATTAAAAAATCAGATGGAACTGTAAAATGTGAAGGGTAAACTGGAAATGATGAGACAAACTGGTAAACATATGTAAATATTTTATAGAAGCTGAACTTTTGATCTATTGTTTGAAGCCATAAGAGAGAGATGCAGTTTGGTCACAAGGAGTTAAAGCAGCCATTTAACGAGTTAAGTTGACAATATAAAAACAATTGACCACACTGTACATAACAGTCAAAGAAATTGAAAAAAAAATTTTATTTTATTCCCAATGTGGCCCAAGAACATGGGATTTAAGATAGCTCTTAAAAGAAGACTTTAGATAGCCAGTAGTGGTAAAAGAATTGAATGGTCACCTCCATTCATGTGGATCCTCTTTTTTGAGAAACAGGAACTGAAATTGCCAGTGACAGTGATATGCATATGCTGAAGAGGCTTGTGGACACAATATTAGATCAGATGGAAACTTTCTGTGACCTTCCTGGCTTTGGACATTATTTTGTCACATAAATATTTTGTTTCAACATTTATATCCACAGAATTATACCTACCATCACTCTGACTCACTCTTTAGCAGATGTGTAAGAACTGACATCAAGAGCAAATGCATGGAAGACATAGTGAGTCTTTTGTTATGCCATTTATTAATAATTTAAAACCTGTAAGTGAATCCACTATTATTGAAATGACATAATCTGGTGAAGAAAGAAAAAGATCAACTCTTAGGAAAGACCAAACCACCAAAAAAAAAAAAAAAAAAAAAGACAAACTCCTTGCCATCGAGTCAATTCCGACTCATGAGACCCTTTGGGACAGAGTTGAACTGCCCCTATAGAGTTTCCAAGGAGCACCTGGCAGATTCAAACTGCTGACCTTTTGCTTAATAACTGTAACACTTAACCACTATGCCACTAGTGTTTCCAAGGAAAGACCAAAGGAATCTTCAATTTATATGATTTGTTTTCGGAAAAAGCTAATAGCTAGGAACCCAGGCTTTGGACTTAGATGCTCCCATGTGAATCCTGGCTCTACCATTTATATGCTGTATGAGCTATCTCAGTCTCACTTTCTTATCTATAAAATGAGGATGTTAATAGGACCTTCAGCTTTGAGTTGTGATGAATATAATGCCTTGGCCTTTCAAGTGGTGAAATATACTCACCATTTCCCTACTGTTATGGATTGAATTGTGTCTTCCCAAAATGTGTGTCCACTTGGCTAGGTCATGATTCTCAGTATCATGTGATTGTCCTGCATTCTGTGCTTTGATGTATTTATCCTGTGTGTTGTAAACTCTAAATCTAAGATATTAATAAGTCAGCCTTACAGGGAGTTGTGTTCATGAGGCAGGATGCAGTCTATAGCATTAGGTTATGAAGTACCAGGAGGGGAATGTATTCTTTGGACCCGTGGTCCCTGAGGTGAGAAGCTCTTTAGATTAGGGGGAGATGGATGACAAAGACCTTTGTCCAGAGTCAGCAAAGAAGCTGGCACCCTGAATGCAGATTTCTAGCCTCCTAGACTGTGAGAGAATAAATTTTTTTGTGTTAAAGCCACCTACTTACGATCTTTTTCTTACAGCCACACTAAAAGACTAAGATACTTATCTTAAGACCTTTTCCTTGGCATGTACTTCCCTCTGCTTGCTGCGTGGCTGGCTTCTTCTCATCTGTTAGGTCTCAGCCTCGGTGGCCCTCAGAGAAGTCATCTTTCTCTGTCCAGTGTAAAGCAGTTATTCCTTGTTACTGTCAGTCACAGCACCTTCATTAATTTACACTGGAAAGGAGAACTGTGGAAGGTTGAGGATAGGTTTGCGAACAGCAGAGATGAGGCCAAGAGAGCAGTGCCCATGCTGTGGGAGATACTGAGACTGAGGCTGTTACTGAGAGGCAGACTTCTAAGAAGTTTTGCTGTGTATTATAAATGAATTCCCATTTGACATATTTTTTAAAATAGCTTTAAAAAAGTTCTAAAATAATTTTGAATTCATTTTAGCTCTGAGTTGTGTGTGTGTGTGTCTGTTTCTCCTACATGACATACTACACATAGGCCAGGACGTTGATTGGCCTGGAAAAAAATCAAGGTTTACTATGGTTACATGAGTATCTGAATTTGCAGTTTTAATGTCTATAATTTATTATCTGTCTTCCCTTTTAATGTGTAAACATGAAGACAGAGTAATGCCTGTTTTATTTATTCTGTCAGTAACAGAAATATAAGAATTGGATGGCTGTAAAGAACCGAAATTTATTTCTCACAGTGCAAGTGGCCACAAGTCCAGATTCAGGGCATATCTCTGGTAGAATACTTTCTGTCTGTTGGTTCTGAGGAAAGAGTCATGCCTCTTCCAGCACTCCTTAGCAACCTTCACGCGGCAGGGCCTCTGTCTTCACCCACTTGCACTCAGTCGTCTGTGTCTTCACTGCTCCTTATAACTCAGAAGTGATTACATTTAGGACACACTCTAAACTGGTGTGGCCTCATTAGCATAACAAAGAGAACCCTATTCCCAACCAGGATCACATCCACCGGTACCAAAAATCCAAAACATCAATCCAGTTACTGTCAAGTTGCTAGTGACCCTATGTGTAACAGTGTAGCATTGCACTCCATAGGGTTGTCAGGGCGACTGTTCAGAAGCAGATTGCCAAGACCTTGTTCCAAGGCAACCTCTGAGTGGGTTTGAACCAGCAACCTTTTGGTATTAGTCTAGTGGTTAGCTATCTGTACCACCTAGGGACTTCCTTCCACAGCTCTATCAACCAACCAGTTAATTCATTGTCTTTGCGTCTATTCTACCTCACAGCAACCCTTTAAGGGCAGAGCACAGCTGCGCCAGAGACTTTCCAAGGCTGTAAATCTTATGGAAGCAAATTGCCATGCCTTTCTCTTGCAGAGGGGCTGGTGGGTTTAAACTGCTCATCTTTCATGGGGTCACCATCAATTTGACAGTAACTGGTTAGGTGTTTTGGTTTTTTGGTACCTGTGGATGTTTTTCTGGTTGGGAATAGGGTTTTCTTTGTTATGCTAATGAGGCCACACCAGTTTAGAGTGTGTCCTAAACCTAACCACCTCTGAGTTATAAGGAGCAGTGAAGACACAGATGACTGAGCGCAAATGGGTGAAGACAGAAGCCCTGCCACATGGAGGTCACTACAGAATGCTGGAAGAGGTATGAGTGTTTCCTCAGAGCCGACAGAGAAACGTTTTAACTACTGCACCATCAAGGATCCTTTCCATTAGGATTAATGTGTTAGGATTAATTGGGATTAATATGTTAATTCACATTAACACATGATTAATTAGGATTCCAACACATGTTTTTTGGAGAGACAATTCAATCCACAACACCCTGTATATCTGGAGATTAGCATAGTGCCTGGCACCTAGTAGACAATTATTTGTTGAAGAAAGGAAATAGTATATGATAATATATGTAATGCATTTCAAGTCTTATGAGTTTACTAGTCTTACTGTAGAATAAGACTTCTCTAAAGACTTCTATTTTACCCCTCAAATTGCCAAGATAAAGCTCCTCAAGTTTTTAACATGAATTACAGGTGAGTCTTTTTCGCTATCATTTTGTCTGATTTTCTCTAATTTCTTTAAGAGTAAAGTTGAGGTGATTCTGTTTTGTTCCGTTTTCTCAAAAACCTAAAGTCCAACCTCAAGGCGCTTAGCTGGTTCGGATGCAATATTAATTTGGAAAACAGTAGAGGAAGTTTTCTAGCTGCCATATAATGGGACAGCCCACGGAGAAAGGGTCTTTTCTTATCATTAATCACTACCAATTCTCTGCTGTGATACTGTATCAGGCCAGCAATACAGTTAGATGGGCATGCATGAGCAACTGTCATATCCACTTTTCGGAGTACAGCATACTGGTTCTTCAGTCTCAGGGCTAGGCTTGCACAGGCCATACACCCATCAAAGTCCTGTCCTTAACACTAATGTTGGTGGCCAATGATTTACCAGTTAGGGATGCATTCGCATTGTTTTCTTGGCCTCCAGATCCAGCTCTGGTCTGTAGTAAAGTGTGGTGAAGAAGCAACTTATGGCCCTGAGAAGGAATGTTAGAATCAGAAGTTTTCAGGTGATGAGGACACAAATACTCTATTTCTTTTCATCACTTTCAAAAGAACAAATAAACCACAGGAACCTGTGGTACAAAATAGTTCTCATTTAAAAGACCTATTAACCACAAAGAAAAAAGTTTCTTAAGCTTTAAATCTGGTTGCTGTGTGTGACATGTCACATGCCAGCCATGTGTGTCACAGTCCAACTGTGCTCCATAAGGTTTTCAAGGCTCTGCCCTTTCAAAAGCAGATTGCCAGGCCTTTTTTCTGAGGTGCCCCTGGGTGGACTCAAACCTCCAACCTTTCAGTTAATAGTCAAGCACTTAACCTTTTGTGCCAACCTGTTATTATTCTTGGGTGCTGCCAAATCCGTTCTGATTCATAGTGATGCTATATGATAGAGTGGAATTGCTCCTTAGGGTTTCCTAGGCTACTACTACTATCTTTACAGGGACAGATTGCTAGTTCTTTTCTCCCATGCAGCGGGCGACAGGTTAAAACCACTGACATCTCAGTTAGCAGCTGGATGCTTAACCATTGTGTGACCCAGGGAGTCCTTCATATCATCCTTTGATATTAATGTAAGTGGGACATTTAAAATGCTTTGATGGCATGTAAGATCACTTTCCTTTTTCTGGCCTGTGGGTCTCTGTATATAAGCACTCCATGACAAATATCATTCATAAAGAAACACTGTGAGTAATAGACTTGGTCTAAGTCTGATATTGTGTGCATATCTGTATAGAAGATAGCTAACAGCCTGGCCAGGGAACAGGCACAGTGTATATCAAATAGTGAGGTATGCTGTGGACTTCAGAAAACAACTATCAGGGAGCGAAGACAGATTACCCAATAAGCAAGGTACCCACAGTGGTTAATCTGCCCCTCCAGGGACTCACTTTCTGGAGCAAAGCTTTTGGATGACTTGTTTATGAAGTTCTAGTAAGGGGGTCAGAACTAGGACCAATGTATGGAAGCTCTAAGGAAGTAGATTTACTGTAAGGAACAACATTCTAAGTCATACAGGATAGACTGTTCCCAGGAAGTGGCCAGCTGTGTAACAGAAATAGGCCACTTAGCCACTTGGTGAAGATGTAAAAGACAATTGAAATAACATATGGCTATATATGAGAGTTTTAATCTCAGGGTTTTGTGCTTCTTTATTTAGAATCTGAACAGTTGTTTTAAACTGCTTGAGGTTTTATTAATGGTGGTTAAAGGTAAAACAAGCATCATTTTTCAGATGCCAAGTGAAAAAGACTAAACACACATAAAACAGCGGGCTAGCTACTCATTAATACATGATCTTTCAACAAGAAAATAAATGATGTTATGATCTATTCCATTATGGTAGATCACATACCACAGATGTTGCCAATCTCTAATCATGCTATAAATTTAGACAGAAAAATGATTCAGAATTAATGAGCTTAATTTTGCCATTCCCAAACTTCCTTGAGTAACTCAGCAAACCCGGGAATTAGCATTCCTAAAATAAATCTCCTACCACTCACAGACCTGTGATCCTCAAGCTTTTGTGTGCATCAGAATCACCTGGGGAGCTTATTAAGCATCAGCTGCCTGGTCCCACCCATGGAGGTGCTGATTCACTGGGTCCGGGGTGGAGCCATGGGTATTCATTCACATGCTTACAAGCTCCCCAAGTGATTTTGATGTGTCCCAAGTCTGAAGCTATTAACCTATCTCATGGGAAAAGTATTTGCATTAAGCAGCCCGGAAAAAGTCTTACCAGAGTATAACTTAAATGCTGAGCTTTGTTTCTAAGGATAATGCTTCTCATGTGACTGTGAATCATTAGTAACTTTCCTGAAGAAATGATTATGTTCATGTATCAGAATACTACTATGTTTCTGTCTAACTGTGACTCAACACATAAAACAATGTGGCAGTTAAGCACAGGGGCAGGTTTTTGAGATCAAACCGAGGTTTGAACCCTGGTTGTGCCAGTTACTGCTATAAATTTAGACAGAAAAATGATTCAGAATTAATGAGGGACCTTGGTACAGTGGGACCTTGGTTGAGTTGCTTCGATTTGCTCAGCCTCGGTTTCCCCGTGTGGAAAAAACAGGAATTTGAGCATCTCATAGGGGTGCTGTGAGGGCTAACTGAAATCAAGTAAGTGAAGCCCTTAGCACAGCTTCAGGCACGTGAACACATTCAGTAAGTGGCAGCTACTGTTATTGTAGTGGCCAATGCCAGGACGTTTTCAGTGTGACTTTATTGTGATTAATGCAGGACTAAAAATGGAGCAATTTAATCAAAACTTTCTGTGACCATATATTAGTTTCAGGAGAGGCTAAAAAGTATGTGTTTCCTTTATATGCACTAAAATAAAATGTTTGTATCTATTTTAAAGTAATCTAGTCTCTTTTATAACTCACTTTGTTTAGGTCACTTCATCAGAAATAAACTAACTCCTCTATCATCACATTAAAAAAAAAAACCTTCACCATTAAGTCAATTTCAACTCAGAGTTACCCTAAAGCAGAGAGCAGAACTGCCCCACAGGGTTTCTAAGGAGTGGCTGGTGGCTTCACAATGCCAGTCTTTTGTTAACAACTGAGTTCTTAAAGACTGCACCAACAAGCCTTCTATGGTCACATAAAAAAAAAAAAAATCTCAAGGCCATTGCTGTCAATCATTCATTCCCCCCCACCCCTCAAAAAGTAATAATCACTCCAAAGGGCCACCTGCATCATATTCTAGGCCACACAGCAGACACTGCTATGGAAATCAAAGATCTGGAAGAACAATCTTCTGTCTTAGGCCAAAAGTTCTTTCTCAAACCAGAATGCTTTTCTAAGATAAAAACTAAATCAGTCTGACAGTGGTAAAAGACGTATGTCCTAATTCCAGAATGAAATGGGGTAACAGCAAACAGTAAACCACATTAATCAGTTTTTTCAGCTAGGGTACTCAAATCCATTACCTTAAAATGAATAAAAACAATTTTTCAGATAAAGAATCTTTAGCAACTATCTGTCCAACACAGCAGTTCAATCTTCCTATCCCAGACTTATTCAGCTCTAGTTTCTCAAAGGTCTCTAATCTTATTCTATAAGAACAATTTCTCATTTCCCAGTCACTTATGATTTCATGTGGGTAAGGGGAGGAGTGAGGGCAGAGGGCCCAGAAGCTAATAGTCAAGTCTCTGAACCAACGTGGGCAGCGCAGACAAGCGTGGCTGAGCCCCCTGCTCGCCTCCCGCGCTGGGAACCGGGCAGTAGAGCAAGCAGCATAGTGGAGGCCACAGACTGCACACCACATCTACTGGGAGACATCCTGAGAACTGCCAGAGGTCCCCTGGGTTGTCATAATTACAGGCACACATCTATCAAACAGTGACACTGGAAAGCGTACCTTAACAAGTACTTTTAGTGAGCAGGTACTTTCCGTTAATTCTGCAACAAAATATGCAGTCTTACAATGCACAATCCATGTGAAAGGCAGCAAATGCCAGTGGCAGTAACAGAGGGTTTGCAGACATGCTCGTTGACAGCATGGCAGGGTCCTGTTACAGGAAGCCTATCACTGAGTGTATCTTTGCTTGGAGGAAAAACAGGTGTCAGTTGGTGGCTACACTCAAGGATGGATGGTTGATAAGTACAGGCACCTGTGTCTGGTTTGAATATTCTGGTTTAGTTTTAAACACCCAGTGGCAATTTGTTCTTTGTTTACTCATTTATCCAACAAAATTTGTTTTGAATTCTTATTTTGGATGCACAGAGCTGGCAGCTGCAGATAAAACGGGGAATTAACCTATCCAAGAGGTTAAAACAAAACAAAACCAAAAACCTGGTTGCCACTGAATCAGTTAGGGTTTTCGTGGCTGGGACCTTTCAGAAGCAGATTGCAAGGCCTTCCTCCCACCAACCTTTTGGTTAGTAACCCAGCAATTATTAACTGTTGGTGTCAATCAGGGACTCCTAAGAGGTTACTGACAAGTTAAACGATCAAATACAGTACAGATAGTTATACTCATGAACTATGGAAGCACAGGGTACCCTCAGAACACAGAGAAGGGGCACCTGACCCCAACAAAAATTGGAAATGAAAAGGCTAAAAAATTCAAGCAAGAGTTAATTTAGGGGGAGGTGGTATGGGTAGTTGGAGGGAAAAGACAGAGGAGTGTTCTCAGCAAAGGGAATAGCAACTCTAAGGGCTTGGAATTGAAATTGCAGGGTGTGTCAGATGTACTGGCTCATGAATACAGGGGACCTAGTAGGGTGTGTGTGTGTGATGTTTAGATGAAATGATGCCAGAGTGGAAACCAATGCCAAAAATAAAAAGTGCCTAATAAGCTGAAGTAAGTAATTGGAACTTTATCCCTGAGGCAGCGAACAGCTACTGAAGTATTTTAAATTGTGAAATAATGTGATCTTCTTGTTTATTAGAAAGAGTCCTCTAGCTGTTACAAAGGACATCTCTTAAAATCCTTCCTCACAGACAACCTGCCACATAGGTTCATAACATTTAAGTATCTAAAATAGGAGTCCATAGTATTTCCTAAAACCATATTATAGTGCCAGGAGGCTCCAGTCAGGTCATTAGCAGCAATAAGTCAAATTCATTAAATCTGAGCAGATTCCTAGCCAAGGTGAAAAGAACTAGGGTCTTTTTGTTTCCACTGAGCACAGGGGTGGATTAAGCAGTAAGCAATTATACGAGGACTTAATCTAATCTGTAATGTACAGTTTCACCACATCTTTGATATGCATAAGAATCACCTGGGCATACATATGAATCACTCAGGCATCTTGTTAAACAATAGATTGTGATTTCAGCATATTTGGGGTGGAAAAGCAAATTTCTGAGCAGGGGATTGAATCAGAGTGAACCAGTTCCAAGCACTGAAATCAATCCAAAAAGCTTCCTCCTCAGTTTTATTCCTCAAGATGGACAAAAGAGGGTTGTTAGAGGGACTCGAATTATGTTAATTTCATATGCTCCCTTCCATTCCAAAACATGTCATTTAAAATATTTAAAGTTATAATTACTGTTCTTGAAAGGGAGGTGGCAACTTGCTAACCTTTTGATGATGTTCAGTGGTACCCTAGACCTAGGTTTCCAGCTGCACTTCTCTGATAGAGCTGGTCATATGGTGTTGGGCACATGGTAAGTCCAAAAACCCAAGCTGGTGAAGGGCTGTCTTATTGCAGCAAGAGAATGTTCTAGTCTTAATTTTCATTCTGCTATATGAGGAAGAGGCACATGCTGTTATTCCTTATTTCAAAATTGCAAAGTAAAAAAAAAAAAAACAAAATGATTGCAGGCTTCCTTTAGAGGGTTCTGATACCATTTAATTTTTTTTTTTTACACCTAGACTTTGTTCTAAAATTTAAACAAGGAAAGCCTAATTTGTATTATTTTTTAATTCCCCTATGGTGCAAATACTGCCATTGTGACCAATTTCACTTACTGTTGTGATGTCACTGAGCATGCAGCTGGGAAGAGAGGTGTACACTGGCTCTCAGAAGCTGGTGAGAGCTGGTTCTAGCACATCACTGAATGACTTTAGGTGAATCACAACTGACAATTCTAGCCCACTAAGTTCCCCAGCTGAGGATCCATCATCATGGAACGGGCGCCTACTGACCCTGCAGCACCATACCTAAATTCTTGACCCCCAAAATTATAGCAATTAAATATTTTATGCCTTTTAGTATTTTTTTAATATTTATTGAAATGTAATTCACATACCATACAATTCAATGGCTTTTAGTATGCTCACAGTTGGGCATTCCTCACCACAATCACTCCCTTAAGGTGTCACCTCCCAACTCCTCCATGTCCCCCAGCCTTAGGAAACCAATAATCTATTTTCTGTCTCTAAAGATTTGGCCATCCAGGGCATTTAATGTAAAGGGAATCATAAAAACACATGGTCCCTTGTAACTGAGTTCTTTTGCTTAGCATAATGCTTTCAAAGTTCATCTGTGTTGTAACATGTATCAGGACTTCGTTGCTTCTTATTGCTCAGTAATATTATGTTGCATGGATATATCACATTTTATCTATACATTCATTTCTTGATAAACATTGGGATTCTTTCCACTTTTTGGCCATTATGAATAATTTTACTATGAACATATGGATACAAATTTTTGTGTAGACATACATTTTCATTTATCTTGGATTTTTACCTGGGAGTAGAATTGTTGTATGATATGGTAACTCAATATTTAAACATTTGATGAACTGCCAAATGTTTTCCAAAGCACCTGCACCATTTTACATCTCCACCAGCAGTGGGGAAGGGCTTCAGTTTTCCAACATCTCACAAACACTATCTTTTCTTATACGCATCTAGTGGATATGTTGTCTTAATGTGCCATGAGTCGGATCCGACTCGACGGCACTTGGTTTGGCTTAATGTGTTTATTAGCCATTTGTATGTCCAGTCTTTCAACAGCTTTCTATTCAGATCCTTTGCCTATTTTTTTAAATTGGATTGTCTTTTTATTATTGAATTTGAAGGGCTCTTCTAATTTTCAAGAAATCTAATGTATTTTTTTCTTTTGTTGTTTGGGTTTTGGTGTCATAGCTAAGAAACAGTTACCTTATCCAAGGTCATGGAGATCGATACATATGTTTTCTTCTAAAAGTCTATCATTTTAGCACTTTGATCTAATTATTCTGTATGGTATGAGAGGTCCAAATTTATTATTTTATGTGTTGTTAGTTGTCCTAGCACCATTTTCTGAGAAGACTGTTCTTACCCCCATTGTCTTGCACCCTTACTGAGTATAAATAAGGGGATTTAATGTGAGGGTTTATTTCTAGAATCAATTCTGTTCCATTGATCTAAATTTTTATCCTATGTTAGCAACACAATGTCTTGACTACTATAGCTCTGCAGTTCAGTTTTGAAATTGGAAAGTGTGAGTCCTCTAACTTTGTTCTCACCTTTCAGGATTGCTCTGGCTAAAAGCTTAGAAGTATTCTAAATAAAACTAAACACTACAAGGGACCCAGTGGCAGTGGCAGTGGCAGGAGTCTGGGGACCATGGTTTTAGGAAACATATGGGTCAGTTAGCATCACAAAGTTATTAAAATTTCTGCATCCCACTTTTGTGAGCAGAATATGTGATCTTAAAAGCTAGCAAGCAGCCATTTAAGAAACATCAATTGATCTCAGCCACCTGGAATAAAGGAGGAAGAAGAGAATCAATGAAACCAGGAATGTGTGATCTCAAGAGATGGAAAGAGCCAGAGTTGGACCTGACTCAAAGGCAGTGGTCCCCCCACTCCTCTCTAATAACTCCTAATAAACTCTGGTTCCTCTTTATACATTTGTCTTATCTTTTTATGTAAGTGAGGTCATACAATATTTGTCCTTTTATGGCTGATTTATTCACTCAGCATAATCTCTTTTAAGCTCCAATCACACTGTAGCATGTATCAAGACTTAGTTTTTCCTACTAGATAATAGTCTCATAGTCACTGAGAAGTACAGTAGTAGTATTGTATGCATGTATCCCATTTTGTTTATCCCTTCGTTTGTTGATAGCTGTTTAGGTTGTTCCACCTTTAGATTATTGCCATTAGTGCTGCAGTGAGTCTCTGCTTTTAAGCCTTTGGGTATGTATCTAGGAGCAGAATAGCTGGGCCATACGGTATTTCTTTTTTTAGTTTTTTGGGACCCACCATAATGTTTTCCAGTGTTGGCTCATAGCATTTTGCGTTCCCACTAGTGACGGATAATGTGGCTCATAGCAACTCTATAGGACAGAGTAGAACTTCCTCAGAGAGCGCCTGGTGGATTTAAACTGCTGACTTTTTGATTAGCAGCACTAGCACTTAACCACTGTGCACCAGGTTTCATTGTGTTCCTGCTAGTGATGGATACCATTTTGCATTCCAACTAGTGGATAAGGGTTCCAATTTCCCCCATCCTCATCAACATTTGTTATTTTCTTCCTTTCCCTCTCTGTCTCTCCTTTTTAAATTTTAGTGATCCTAGTGGGAGTGAAATGATATCTTGGTCTTGATTTGCATCTCTCTCTGATGACTAATGACATTGAATATATTTTCACGTGTTTGGCAGCCATTCAAAAGTTCTCTTTGGTGAAATGTTTATTCAAGTTAGGAGTTTGGCTGCTAACCAAAAGGTTGGCAGTTCAAATCCACAGCCACTCTTGGAAACTCTATGGGGCAGTTCTATTCTGTCCGACAGGGTCACTATGAATCAGAATTAACTCAACCACAACGTCCTTATTTTATCCATTTTATGATTGGGTTGTCTTTTTGTTGTCAAAGTTTTATATGTTTTGGTTATTAAGTTCTTGTGAACGTAGGGTTTCCAAAGGTACTCTCCAACTGAGTAGCTTGTCTTCTCCTTTTTTTAGTAAAGGCTTTTGATGAATAAACTTTAATTTTATGAGAAAGTGGAAACCCTGGTGGCACAGTGCTAAAGTGCTATAGCTGCTCATCAAAAGGTCAGCAGTTTAAATCCACCAGGCGCTCCATGGAAACTCTGTGGGGCAGTTCTACTCGGTCTTATAGGGTTGCTATGAGCTGGACTCTGTTTGAAAGCAGTGTTGTTTTTGTTGTTGCTTTGGTATTATTTTGTCGTTTGCTGTTTGTGCTTTTATTATACTGATAATCCATTGTTAAAAGCTGGGCATAACAGCACTGACCTTGCTTTTTCTTCTAATAATTTTACAGCTTTAGTTTGTACATTTAGGCACTTCACCCATTTGGAATTTTTGTGTGTGGTATGAGGCATGGATCCCATTTCATTTTTCTACATGTGGAAATCTAATTTTCCCAACACCACTTATTGAAGATACTCCTTTCCCCATCAAAGGGACTTAGCATCCTTTTCAAAAAATCGGTTGACCATTACATTAATTTATTTCTGTACTCTCTGTTCTATTAGTCTTTGTGTCTGTTACACCAGTACCAGGCTGTTTTGATTACTGTACTGTGTTGTATGTTTTAAAATCAGAATGCATGATTGCTCTTGACATGTTCTGTTTCAACACCGCTTTAGCTATTTGCAGCCTCTTGCCATTCCATACAACGTTGAAGACTGTTTCATAAAAAGGCTGCTGAAATTTTGATCAGGATTGTGTAAAAATCTATAATCACTTTCTGTAGTACTGACATCTTCTCTTCTAATACATGAACACAGAACATCTATTTACTCACCTTCTTTAATCTTTCAGCAGTATCTTACAGTTTTCATTGTATAAACTCTACATGCCCCTGATTAGATTTATTTGTAGGCATTTTAATTCTCTTAGATGCTTTTGTACTGTTTTCTTAATTTTTGGCTTACTCATTGCTACTGTATAAAAATATGATTGATTTTGTATCCTGCCATCTTACTGCTATGCTACTAAATTTGTGAGCATCAGATAACCGGAGTATCCTTCTCTCATTCCCATGGTACTACCTTAACCTCTCTCCTACCCTATTCCTATTTCATTGCCTCTGCTTCAGTTCAGGGCCACATCTCTACTGGCCTGGGCCATTTCAAAAACTTCTAACAGCTTCCTGCTCCTGTCGAGTCCCCTCCAATTCTTCTCCCACGCTATTGTCACAGTAAGTTGTCTGAAACAGATTTGCATACCAATTACTTTTTCAAAGAAAATTCATCAATTCAAATTTTAAAATTTTTATTATTCCCCAACTCCCCAAAATATGTATAATCTGGTTCCTTATATACCTCTCCTGTCAGCTTTCACAACGTCCCCTTTGCCTTCCTGTGAATCTGCTTGTTATATGTAGTGCTTTCAGACATGCTGTTTACTTTCCTGGACTACCTTTCGCCAGCCAGCTAACTCCTATCCATCCTCCTTTATCCACGGGATACCTCTGCGAACGTCCTCTTTCTGGTCTCCCTTCCAGGAGGGTTTAGCTGTTGTTCTTCTGTATCCTCATAAAGTCCTCTATTGCTCTTTACTAGCAACCATAACACAGCATGCTTATGTCAAGACTGAGGGCAAAGAGTCTGATTAATCTTTGTATTCCTAACATGTCAATAAATCATCAAAGAGGAGAGAGTATGAAATTAAAGCTTCAAAAGGGATGGTTTAACTTCACAGCCTAGTCTCCAAACCACTTTTGGGGAAGGATCCAGAAAATGAAATCATATCATAATGGATTTCTCATCCTGAAGCTTCCCATGATCACAGGAAATAACCTTTTGTAAAACCCTTACTCCAACTAATGAACCACTGTTTCAGTCATCTAGTACTGCTATAACTGAAATACCACAAGTAGATGACTTTAACAAAGAAAAGTTTATTCTGACAGTCTAGTAGGCTAGAAATCCAAATTCCGGGTGCCAGCTCCAGGGGAACACACACTCTTTCAACTCTGGAGGAAGGTCCTTGTGTACCATCAGTCTTTCTTTGGTCTGAGAGCATCTTGGTGCAGGACCCTCAGGTCCGAAGGACACACTCAGCTCCTGGCATTGCTTTCTTGATACGAGGTCGCCAGCTCTTGCTTGCTTCTTTTTCTTTTTATTCCTTGTAGGATAAACAGTGGTGGAAGCCACACTCAAGTGAAACCGCCTTAGTGAGAGTGTTACAGTCTCACCCTATACCTCTGTATTATAATCCAGTCTTGCTCTATTAACCACATGCAGAGATTAGCATATACAACAGAGGCAAATCACAAAAAGGAGAAAACCAACCACGTAATACTGAGAATCAAGGCCCAGCCAAATGGCTATACACATTTCTAGGGGGGCACAATTCAATCCACGACAAACACGTTATCCTAGAATCCTTCTGTGTCTTAGGAAGATTAGCCTCCTGATCATTTTAAGGATACTGAGGAGGTAGGGGAATGCAATCCTCCTACTTAAGAAATTACGGTTAGGAAGGAAACCAGTATCTTCTCCATTTTATGGTTATTACAATAGGTTGTCCCAGTTACAAACATAATGGTTTGGATTTTCTGCAAAAACACCTTGGAATGAATCTGTGTGATGTGACAGGAACGATACATGATTAAAGTATTCATATAACAGTATTTATATACATATGAACATGTAAATTTTAGATTTTACACAGAAATGATTGTTATTAGAACAACACAATTCAGCAGAAACTGATCAAAGCATCCATATTAGATTTAACATGTACCCCAAAAACAGAAAAAGTGAGACATATCCCGAGATAAAGCAGATTTGAACAACCACAAGGCTGATAGCAGTAACCATTTAATCAAATGGCATATGCAAAGGTGAAGTTTTGCTAAGACTGCCCCACTTTCATCCCTCTGTCCCATCTCCTTTCTCTTACTGTTCTATTCTGGGCAAGGAATATGGCTTGCCGGTTAGGAGCACAGCTTTTGGGGTCAGGCTGCCAGCTTTGCCACTCACTAGCATTATAACCTTGGGCAAATCAGTTAAACTCTCTACTTCCATTTCCGCATAAAGACATAGTACCAACCCTATGGTTTGTGAGGATGAAATGAATTAACACAAATGAAGTGCTCAGCTCAGTCCTTGGCACATCATTAGTATTTGCTAAGTGTTAGCTATTATCACCATCTTCAGAAACACTTTCTCTTCTGATGCGCAATTCACAGCAAGAGCTTCTAAAAGCAGTGAAGTATTTGCCCTCTTAAGCTTTATCTTTTATCTGCAGCAACACCATACATATATGAAATCAACAAGAAGTCAAATGATTAGGAAAATGTTTATTAATGTAAAGTTGCAATCAAATACTACAAACTCTTGGGAAAAAAGTAAAGGCAGGGAAGTGGGCAGAATAAGGAAAACAACTTATTGTAAAACTCTAATTTACACTGTATGTTTTTTGCCAACTGCACAACCCCCCCTTGCTGTTTTCATCAGAGAGCTGTACTGCGCATTATATACATGGGCATACTATTTGTGAAAAAACTATAAGAAAACCAAACTCTCTGTCATCGAGTCGGGTCCAACTCATATCGACCCTATAAGTCACAGTAGAACTGCTCCACAGTTCCCAAAGAGCACCTGGTGGATGTGAACTGCCAACCTTCTGATTAGCAGAGATAGCACTTAACCTACTACACCACCAGGGTTTTTGAAAAAACTATGGTAGGTATAAATTTGGGGAAGAGCTCATTAAGGGAAATCAAGATTTCAGTGTAAGAGCTCAAAATGTGCTTATGGGTCATGATTACAGTTTTACTAGTATTTCATACCAATAATGTGTACGTTCTAAAGAGTGATGAATGTTTCACAAACTTAATCAAGTGACTCAATTCCCATCAGAAGAGTAAGCTTTTTTTGCATACTCTTCGCAATAAAGAGTTGCAATGCTTCTATTGAAAATACAAATTTAAAACTTGTAATCAACTAGCTGTTGTATATTGGAGATTTTTAGTATCTCAAGTATGAGGTCCCACAGTTAAGTCCACGAACTTAATTGTTCTAAGTGCTACATACCTCACTGCTGAATATCACTATAGTCACCTTTGAAGTCCTCCCCTTGGGAAGCTGTGCACGAACACCAGCACCTACTCCACCCTTCAAAGCAATTCTGCAACACTTTTTCTGGAATGGCCGCTGCACATGGTGGCAAGTCCACGAACTTAATTGTAGAGTTGTCTGTGAGGGAGCTTTTAGCTGGAATAACTATACTGCAACACTCTCTCTAGTAACTGATTTGGCCCCCGGTGAGTTTCTTTACCCAAAGGTAATGGAAATATTAAAAGGAAGACATTTTGAGGACATCAACGGTAATACGACAACAGCTCTGATGGCCATTCCAGCAATGAGGTATGTAGCACTTTTTCTAGGATGAGTTTGCAAACTTAATTGGCAGTCCTTGCACCAAAAGAAAAGGGCAAGCTATAGCGAAGGAACTAAGCTTATTAAGGACTTAACAACTGTGCTTCTACCACACGCTTCGAGAACAGAAAATAGGGGTTCGGTTTGTATAATTGTCTAAATTTGCCTTTTGAAGCCAAATATAACATGGTTGTTTTGCAACAGTCTTCTGTGTTGCAAAGCAGAAGCTGTACAAAGCACTGAGGATTTATTAGCAAGGTCAGAAATGATGATCTTCAGTGTGTTCAGCTGAAGTCAAACACATTTCCCGTGATCCAAGTTAAAACAACTACTGTACTTGATACCTCTCTGAGCCTGTTTTCCTAAGTATCTGACACTAAAGGTCCCATTTCTATGACAGTCTTTCCCTTCTGTTACACTACCTGCGATTCTGCATGTGCTAGCTTCCTTCTAAATCCTTAAATGGAAAAACAAAAATTGCACAAGACTTAGTCTGGAGTTAAAAGTTCAGTAAAATTTCATTTGAGACAGTTAAGGGAATGTATTTATTCTAAGATAATCACACTCCTACAAAGGGCTTTTTGCATATGGATTTATTCTGTGCACTAGGAATGCAAACTGTAGTCATTGTGTAAATATTGTACAATGCCAGTTTTACCAGGTAATGGCGTTTCAGCCAGGGAAGAGGAGGCAAGGGTATAAAGTCTATAATTTTAAACAATTTATATATAATTTGTTTCTATAAAAGAGGATGGCATTGCAAACCCAAGGAGATCTAGTTTTGCTTTTGCCTATTATTTATATTTAAAACGTGACCTCTTCCTGAAGAGCCAACAGCACCAATTTAGAATGAATGTTGCTGCAACAATTCTGGCAAGAAAAAGTAAAAAACACTGAGAATTTACCTAGCAGCCATTTACTCAGCTTACTGTAGGACAGTCTACCCGAGTTAATCTAAATTAAACAGGAACACAGCTGTACATGGCACGCAGAGAAAAACCAAAAAGCAAAGTAGCATACAAGCAGGAGGGGAAAACCCCTCAATTTTAACAGAAACTCAGCGGTATCAATAACGGCTAAACAAGACAGCAATTATTTCAGTGCAATCAATGCCAGCGTGATGGCAAAGAACATTAGGCTGCTTGATAACTGCTAAAATTCTTTATCCAAACAGGAAAAACTATGATCTAGAGATGGTGTAATCAGCATCTTTCTGGGTCATGTTGCCATGAGATTTCAGCAGCTAGCTATCCTACAGTCAGTATGCAGAGAAGGATGGAAAGAACCCAACACAAAGCTTTCTTGAAAGTTACATCTCAGCCACTTAATACCATTATTCTCAAGAACTTGCAGTGTGGATAATGAATACGTAACCATGACTATCATATATGTGGAAACCCTAGTGGTGTAGTGGTTAAGTGCTACATCTGCTAACCAAAAGGTCGGCAGTTCAAATCTGCTAGATGCTCCTTGGAAACTCAATGGAGCAGCTCTACTGGAGTGGGAATCGAGTTGACGGCAGTGGGTTTTTGTTTTATCATATATGTGGAAACTCTGGTGGTATAATGGTTAAGAGTTCATCTGCTAACCAAAAGGTGGGTGGTTTCAATCTACCAGGTGCTTCTTGGAAACCCTATGGGGCAATTCTACTCTGGCCTATATGGGTGCTAAGTTGGAAACAAGTCAGTGGTTGGTTTGACTTTTTTTTGTAAAATTATATGCGAGCCTAATGGAGTAGTGTTAAATACTCTGTTACTACCTGAAAGATTGACAGTTTGAATCCTCCAGTTGTTTCATGGCAAAAAAGACCTGATGATCTGTTCCCATTAATGATTCACAGCCTAGGAAACCCAACGGGGGAGTTCCAATCTGTCCTATAGGGTCACAATGTGTTGGAATGGACTTGAGAATAAAAAACCAAACCCAAACCACTGCCACTGCATCAATGCTGACTCACAGCAACCTATAAGACAGAGCAGGACTGCTCCATAGAGTTTCTAAGGAGCTCCTGGCCAATTTGAACCACCAGATGTAGCACTTAACCACTATACCAAAGATATACGTAACTCTTTGTTGTTAGGTGCCATCCAGTTGGTTCCGACTCATAGTGACCCTATGCACAACAGAAACACTGCCCAGTCTGGTGCCATGGCCACAATTTTTTTTTTATTCAAGTTAATTACTACTTGAATTTGGATACAAAGGTTTCTGGGATCTACAAACACCAGGACAAACTGCCTCCCTCTTCTGCAGCCAGTCAACTGGTAAAAAATAGCATGTACTGTGTAAACAAAGACAAAAATTTAATATCTTCAATATACGATCTTATACACTTGATAGGAAACTGCTTTGATCCGGATCTTCCTAAAACTACAGGTAGAAACCAAAGTTTTCTAAGTTTTTTCCAGTAGTATGATTTTATAATCACAGTACATTTAGAACAACTTTTTGAAGGCAGGGACCATACCTAACCTTTGGGCCTAACACCAACAAGCACACAGCAAGTAACCTGTTGACTATGAACTCCTCACTGCCTCTACCAGTGCGTATCTTATCATCCACGGGGTATCTGGCAGCTCAGGACTCTGATTAACACCCCTAAACAATGACAGACAGTAGAGACCTTTTATACAGTATCACTGATCACACCAGTCACAGCATTCACTCATTGAGACACAAATGCAGCTTATTAAAAATTTCCAATAAAAGTTTGTGGAATCTTATTTGAAATACAATTTTTAGAGAGCTATATAATCAGACTGAATAGCAGAGGAAAAGAGGTTTGTATTAGTCCAACTTGAAGAAGAAAGAAAATCCTGTAACATCTATTTTAATTTTGTTGCTTTGTTCTCTCTATATAAACATGTGTTATCACAGTTGTTGAATGTTAAGCCAAATATAATCCTTTGGTATCTTTAAACATTTTAGCCTGTAACAGTTGTATATATCTATTTCTAAACTACCACAATGTTATAATTTATTCAGATCACCACCAATAAAAATTACTATAATGTTCTTAAAAAAGCTTTTCCTTCTCTACAACCAGCTGTTACTTTATTCTTAAAAGAGAGAACAAAGATTGACCAAGAGATAAAAGTAGCAGACATGAAATTCACACCACATGTATTAGGACAAATAAGGGTGTGCCAGCTGCTACAAGGAGCTCCAGGAAGCTGTGTATATTTTATAAATATCTTTTAATTAAAGTATTCAATTTCAAAAATACAGTGCAGTTCTTCAAATAACACAGGTCAACAGATGCATTAATGTTTAAAAGGGAAGTGCTAAATTTCATGTCACTTAAATACACAACTTATAACTGAATCTACCTATACGAACTTACTATCGAGTTGCACTGGCAAAAAAAGTCATTATTTTCATTTAGTTTCTATTACAAAAGTATATTGACTGTCCAAGGAAACCTGTACGACAGTATATGAAAAGCCAAAAAAAGCCATTGCCACTGTCGATTCCAACTCATAGTGAGTAGGACTGTCTCATAGAGTTTCCAAGGAGGGCCTGACAGATTTGAACTGTTGATCTTTTGGTTGCAGATGTAGCTCTTAACCACTACACCACCAGGGTTTCAGTTATGACATATAGGTGCTGTATAATGTCAAAACATTTGCTACTCTCTTGAAATTGTACCAAAAACATGTTATTACAATCACTATAGCTGTCCTTATTTAATTCCAAGTGTGTGTCAATGTTCAGATAGCTGATGAAGTTTACAGAAAATAACTAATTTTACAAATGTAATTTTCTAGTTATTATCAGAAACAAGAGAAATGTTGAGTAGTTCAAAGATATGCAGAATGTAGTCATTACATTCATCAAAGAAATGTGAAACAGTACATGGAATCTGACAAAGTGGAAATGATTAAATCAATAGATGAAGCCAACATGGTCTTAAGTCAATATTGTGAGACAAGATTCTTAGAAGCCCAGCTTGTTAGCTTGTTGTACTTAACTGCTATACTTGTGCAGTCACCTTTAGCAAACTAATCTTATCTTTATTTTCAAAAGCTTATAAATATGAAAACAAAAAACCTATATTTGAATTTAAAAATTAAATGAAAAATAATTTGAAAGGTGCTAAGTTTTCTGTTGTTTTGCTGTTAACTGACTTAAGTTTAAGTCAAAAATGCAAAACTATACCACTTAAAATCATCAATAATATCACAAATAATGTAAAGAGAGCTGTTCTTTAAAACAAGCATTTAAATGGTTTTGTGTGAAAAGTCGATGTACAGTCTGATCTTAAATTTGATGTAGGCCAAAAAACTGCCTTGTTAGCATAAAGACATTAATATGCTATAGGACAATGATCATTTGAGAAAATCACCTTCCCCTTATTGTGCATAATAAAGATATATTAGTTTTTATGGTAGATTAAGGCAACTTCCTAGGCATAGGATATTTACACTTTATATATACAAAGAAGGCCTTGGTGGTGTAGTGGTTAAGTGCTCAGCTGCTAATCAAAAGGTCAGCAGTTCAAACTCACCAGCTACCCTGTGGGAGAAAGATGTGGCAGCCTTGGAAATTCTATGGTGCAGTTCTACTCTGTGTCACTATGTGTCACAATCAACTTGATGGCAATGTGTTTAGTCTTGGGCTTTACATGTATGTGTGTGTACATATATATATGTGCATATATAATTACCAGTTTTACCCCTGTTGCCATTCACCATTAATTTTTTCCAATTTCAATTAACTTTCTTTAGGACACAACGCAAGGATCACTTAATTAAGAACATGTTAAGAATGTAAGAAACAATACTTAGCAGAAGAAACTTATTAGAAGCACCTCTATATAAAATCCTTTGTAGAAAATGTTTTAAGAGAATCAGGTTATTGGGAATTAATTTATGTAGATAAAGCTGAATGTTAAAACCCACTTCTATGCCAACTCAACATTCATAGTATTAATGTTATGTCATTTCATACATAAGATTAAACTAATACTTATTGAGAAAATTATATTTGATGGGTAGAGGAGATACATAATAGTGTAAGTCGAAATTTTGTTACCAAATATTTAGGATAATTTAAAATCCCCTACATGGTGTATCTTTTCAAAATACAGAAACTATATTGTTTTTCCTTACCAGTCTCCTTCCTGTCATTAAAAAAAAAAAAAAAAAACTAAACTATGAATGCTTCAAAAGTAATTCTCAAATTATTTTTTGGACCCTTACAATTTTCCCAAAGAAGTTAACAGTAACTATTCAAAACACATCATTTTAATAGGTAAAAATGTTTTATCAGTTACCTTCAAGCTTACTCAATGTATGGAAAGTAAGAAAACAATATAGTAAATATTAGTATGTACAGTATGAATCCATTTTGATTAAAAATATACTTAAGAATTGAAAAACACAGTATTTCCCTCTACGCAACTGAGATTATGGGTGTTTTTCTGATTCTATTTTCAGAAATAAGTATATATTAACTTTATTAATTTTAAAAAGGAACTTATAGGAAGAAAATATTTTTACATGCTTTTCAACGATTTTTAGATTGAAAGAAAAACTCAAAACACATAGGGGATGCCCTCAGTTCCAAGAAAATGTATGCATTTCACATATTACATGAAAACATCTTGTGTACTTTATAAAAGTTCCTCACTTGCACGGATCTTATGTGGAATGTAAGAAACTATGCACAACAAGAATATTAACCTTTAAGGATTAAAATTTGATGGCAGTGGGGTATTTTAAGGATTAAAGACATTTTTGCCAAGTTCTTATCTTTATTAAGTAATAAATATTTATAAATGAAGCTTTCTAAACAACAACAACCAAAAAAAACTGGAGTGTTTTATTCTCGAACTACACAATTTTAGCTGGCACGCTTCTACAAAGCCACTGCCATCAGGTAGACTCCGACTCACAGTAACCCTAGAGGTCAGAGGAGAACTGCCCTACAGGGTGTCCAAGCAGCACCTGGTGCATTTCCACTGCTGACCTTTTGGTGAGCGGACGTAACCACTATGTCAAACCCTGGTGGCATAATGGCTAGGTGCTATGGCTGCTAACCAAAAGGCTGGCAGTCTAAACCACAAGGTGCTCCTTGGAAACTCTACGGGGCCATTCTATTCATTCTTAAAGGGTCGATATGAGTCAGCATCAACTTGATGGCAGTGGGTTTGGTTTGGGCTTCTGATGCTATTACAAATACCACTGTCCTCATACAGTGCATATATGCCTAAAGATGTCATGCCCGTACATTCATGAGAAATTCATTCAATTCCTACTACTTGCCAGGCTTTGTGCAAGGTACTGGGATTGTGACAGAGAACCTGGTATCTGGCCTCATGAAGCTAGCAATCTTCCTGGGAAGACATCATATACAATTAAAAAACAGAAGTGGTGTTAAGAGAGCAGAGTTGAGAGAGTATGGCAAAGAACTCTTAACAGTCACAGAGGCTTCAACAAAGGAGGCTTCCCAAAGGAACTGGTTTTTAAACTGAGACCTAAAGGTTGGGAAAGATAACTTAGTAAACTTGGGGGAAGAGACGTATTTGGGTGAGAGGAACATCTGCAGAAACTGAAACAAGTTCATTCTCAGCTGAAACATTGGTGGGAGGTGTTTAGGAATTGTAAGCCATACTTTTTATACTCTCTCTTATGAGCCCTTATGGAGTGACACAGTAAGATTTGTGTATCACAAAGATTATTCTGGGGAAGTATACGTGGAAAATAGCAAGGATGTAAGGATGCAAGACCAATTCTAGACGAACCAGCCATTATGAGACAGGCTGCTGAGTAATGCAGGCAATGGCCTGGACTAAAGTATGGTAGGATAGCAAAGAGGAAAAAGGCATAAAAGCAGTGTAGGCGCTGGCAGGAACAGCATTTGGTGAATGATTCACAGAAGATTCAAAGCCAATTAACAGGTTTGTGACTTGACAACTGCTGATATTAGCGATACTCAACGAGAATGTAAACCCAGGACCCAGAGGTGTGCATGGTAGCGGTGGGGAGGGTAGGGATTTTAGACGGGCAGAAGTAAAAAACAAGGTGAGTTCTGGATTGAAAGAATTTACAAAAGAATTGTGGATGACTACAGATACCCCAACAAGTGTTTCCAGAAGGCATTTGGAGATACAATTTTAGAGCCAAGAGTTAGGTTTACAGCAAGAAAGATATTAAAAAAGGACAAATGCACAGATCATTTCTCCAACTTCGAGAAAAATCCACACCCATTTGATAAAAAAATGGGACTGTCCTCCATGCCCCAAATGAGAACGACTAATGCAGATGATAAAGGAAGCCATGAGAATAATTTTTTTTTTTGGTCAGGAAAAAGGGTATAACACCACTAACATCTAAGGGACAGGTAGAGGAGCATTCAAAAGAAAAGAGAGGCAGCAATAAAATCAGGAGTATGCCAGAGAAGCTCAGTCTAGGATGGAAAGCACTGCTCATAAACACAGACCTGCTGACAAACTATACAGTCTGGGGGTGTTAGGGCCTGAAGTGTATCCACCCAAAATGTGCCATAAATCCTAATCATTATGCTTGTGGTTGTAAATCCCACTTGGCAAATGGTTCTTTGTTATGCTAGTAAGGCAGGATTCGTGTAGGGTGCCTCTTGAGTCATCTCTTTCGAGAAATAAGAGAGACTAAACAAACTGGGATGCAGACATCAGGGGAGACAGGAGCAGCAGCTCAGAAGAGACCAAGATCTTCTCCTGAGTTGACAGAGCGCACGCCTTCTCCCCAAGTTCGCACCCTGAATTCAGATTTCTAGCCTCCTCAACTGTGAGAATTTCTGATTGTTAAAGCCATCACTTTGTGATATCTCTTACAAGCGACACTCTATAACTATGATATGGGGTTAAAAAATTTCACTGGAAGAACTTACAACCAGATGAATTTTTATCTGGGGGAAAACTCTTTAGACTAAGAATCATTTGGGGACAAAATCCAAAAAGCGAGCTGATTTCTCCCTTTTACTGACTTCCTATCCCCTATTCTGAACACAGGGAAAAAAACCTGAAATGTTAAGGGAAAAAGAGAAGCCTCCTCTAAACCCTTTGTAAGGGAAACCCTGGTGGCCTAGTGGTTTAGGTGCTATATCTGCTAACCAAAAGGTCAGCAGTTCAAATCTGCCAAGCACTCCTTGGAAACTCTATAAGGCAGTTCTACTCTGACCTCTAGGGTAACTATAAGTCTGATCCTACCCGACAGCAGTGGGTTAAACCCCTTGTAAGCCTTAGAACCTGCCTAAAAGAAAGGCATCAATCCACATTTCTCCGCCATTGTGGAGGATCGTCTGCACTTACCCAGGAAGGGCTGCTGAGCATACTGCAAGTCATGCGCCACCCCCCAGTCGGATCTGACTCATAGCGACTCTAGAGGCCACGGAAGAACTGCCCCATAGAGTTTCCAAGGAGTGCCTTGCAGACTGGAACTGTCAACTTTTTGGCTAGCAGATGTAGCACTTAACCCACTATGCCACCAGGGTTTCCAAAGAGCTCTTTAATTTTCTACAAGACTAAAAAGGTTTTCTTTTAAAAAAAGAGAAGAAAGTAGGGAAGTAAATGGATGGTAACTGTTCCAAGAAGGGAGGTCTAATTCCAACCTGGGCTCCATGTTGCAGGTTTGACTGACAACTAGAGTAATTCTGGTGATTCAGTATTTCGAGATTCCCAGACAACATTTTTGTAACCTAGAAAAATCTACAGATCAACTTTTCCTAGCTTTGGTGGCATCGTAACAGTCCTAGCTAGGTTCAGGATTTTTTTTTTTTTTAAATCGTCATTTAAACCTGAATGAAAATGCAGAAAACTGTAAAGCATAAAAATCAACACTAGTTCAAATATATTTCATGGTTTGCTCTTTATCTAAACTCCTGGCAACTCCCGACTTAAGGAAAAAAAAACTATAATACTTTCTGGTCCAGGGACCAATTGCTGGGGGACATTCAGTAAAGCAGAGGGTCAATGAAAAAGGAAACACACCGAGATGGACTGACACAGTGGCCACATCGTGCTCAAACACAGCAAAGGCTGTGCAGGCAGCGCAGGAGGACCAGGCCGTCTTTCATTCTGTTAAACGTAAGGTCACTGTGAGTCACAGCCAACTTCACAGCACCTAACAGGTTCAGCAAATAATAATTCTGCATATTAAAACAACAACATATAATAAGCTTTGGTAAGAAAAATATATTGGCATCCTTTTCATGTAACTACTGGCTTACAGTAGCTATAATTTTTTTGTATTTTATCATCAATTACATTGTAAAAAGTACTCTGTTGTACACTTTCATTTGTTATATTTTTTACTGAAGTTTGATTTTATAAGATAATTTTTAGTTAATCTGACAAAAAATTATACAGACAACAGTATTTCAATAATACATTATTTTAAATACATATGTAGGAAATATACTCAGCATCTGGATATATATACATTATTTCTTTTCACTGTTATATTTGGAGCTGTTGCTGAGCCAAAGTGTATTACAAATTAGAAGCAAAGATGGGTTAGGGATGTACTTTTTCATTCTATTTTCCTGTAACAGAAGTAGAAAGGGGAATATAGTGTTAAAAGTTTTATGACAATACAGTCAGAGAAATTATCAGGGAAAGAATAGCATGCGAGCAAATATCTAAAAAGGGGTGTCCAGTAATACCTTTTTATCTGAAGTAATTCAGAAAATAAAAATCTGTATTGAAAGGTTGTAAGTACTGCATACAAACGGATCACTCCAACTGGGTCAGTGGCTTGTAACTATTATGAATGCATTTTCTGTAAATCAACAAGAGCAACTGACATTACCATCTTGTTCTTCTATACTAAGAAAGATAACTCAGTTCATTTTATTTAGTAATGCCCAATGAAATGCTAACTTAAATCTTGTCTTTTTTTAGACTCCTTGACTATGCAAACACCTAAACATGATTACATCAACAGTATTTAATACATAATAATGAGTATTTGTATTAGTTATCTATTAACGTTTATTTTATCAACAGCTTGTCAAAAATAAAAACCTTCTAAGGTTGAAAAAAATCCCTATTTCAAAGGCCAGAAACACAGCTTTGAACCCACATAGTCATTCTTAAGGTTAAGACATCTCATGTACCAAGTATGTTTAGGGCATTAAGCTTTAATTTCTCAGTAGTTCTTAAAGTTCTGGGCAGATATTAATCATTCCCAAAGTGGATACAGGTAAGTACATATTCTCACACTTCAGAATTTATGTAAATAATTTGTGCCAGTTATCTCTGACAATACTGCCAAGATTAATTTTAAAAGGCATCTGATAACAGTGCTTGATTCCCAACTTTTAACTCTTATTCCAATCACGCTCACTGTACAAACCATTCACTTTATCCCTAGTACAAATTACTTGATTATAATCGTCTATCACTTCAAGAAACTGCCTGTCCCCAGGACTACCAAAGTTAGCAATGTCAAGAACAGAAAATCTAAGAAGGCAGAAGAGACCTAAAAAGGCAGAGACCTCAGGCAGTCTCTTACTTCCGTATACTGCAAGAAATAAGCAACAACAAATAGCAATAGTCCTAATCTAGGTCAATGTAACAACCAGCACACTTTGTAAACTCATTTTGGGGGCTCTTCCTGGAGATGAACACTGTTCTGATTAAAATGCTGTAGCATGAGAAGGATTTAACAGCCACGGAAGTATTCAACAGTACTTGTATTCAACAGTACATCTTTATCTTATTCACATATCTTGCAATTAAAAATGTTATAGTCACCTAATATTAATAATAACTCAAAACTGAGAGGTAGGTACTAAGGTAGACAATTGCAAAGGCCAAGAACAGAAATTAGGAGTGTGTGCTACCAAATAATTTTGGTGAGCTGAGGACCGTTGCCTTACCAAGTTCAGAGAGTATAAAAGGGAGTGTTAATACACTCCATTCAACAAAGGCAAACTTATGAATAAGAACTCAAATTAACAGGGTGTCTTTTTAAAAATATATTTCATTTGTAGTTGAACTTGGTTTTTACTGATCTGATTTACTGAAATTTGATTTTAAAAGATACTGTTTAGACAATGATCTGTCTCATCCAGGGAAAATTATGAGAGTATCTTGAACGTATTACAGTAAAAGTCACATTAAAAGTCTATAGTATCATATATCAATTATTTTTCCATTTGAGGTCAAGGGTTTATGCTAAATTATACACATGATCTCCCTTGTGACCAAGAGCCAAATTTGTGAGATGGGTACCTGAGGGAGGATGCAATCTGTAGGTATGAAATCATGAGTGTCTGCGTGTATAAAATTAACAAAGCTATGAAAGCCTTCAACAACTCCTGCCCTTGGACTCATTGGCGCCATGTTCCAACCAAGTTAACTGGTTTAAACTAAAAGAACAGGAACAGGAACTAAGAAAGTTTACATATTTCATCTTCTCAAGGTCTCAGGAGCTCGGTGGTGCAGTGCTTAAGGAGTGGTCAACTAACTGAAAGAGTCAGTGGTTTGAACCCACCAACCTCTCCATGGAAGAAAGATATAGTAGTCTGCTTCTATCAATACTACAGCATTGCAAACTTTTTGTGACAGTTCTACTCTCCACTGCAGGGTTGCTGAGTCAGACTTGATGGCAAAGCATTTGGGTTTTCTTTTTTTTTTTTGGTTTAAGGTCTTACAGAGATGACACAGGTTTATGATTCAAATTCACACCTCCTGAAAAATGTCCTCTTAAATAACTCACCTTTCAAATCACATAAGAGCAATAATCTGAAATGATTCTAATTTAAAAAACAACTAATGAGTACTTAACTGATTTTCATGTGAGGAATACATACCAAACTAAACCCACTGCTGCTGAGTCGATGCCAACTCATAGTGATCCCATAAGCCTGAGGAGAACTTCCCCATAGAGTTTCTAAGAACCAACTCGTAGATTCAAACTGACAACCTTTTGCTTAACAGCTGAGCTCTTAACCAGTGTGCTACCATGGCTCCATGGGAAATAAATAGAGATCCAAAATGCAGCTACACAAAACTGTAACAAGGTAACACTTTCTAACATTTTTAAACCAAGAAAGATGTTTGTCTGGGATTCACATCAGTAGTCTCTAGTTGGGCAAATGCTAAATATTTGCATTCATGTACTTGGAGAAATACTGCAGAGCAACTCAGTTAATAAAAATCTTTGTTCAGATGCCCTTCAGGATTATTAAAGACAAGATGATGTACACGCAACTGACTAGTGGTATCAAACTCCAGTCACTTTCAAGGCAAGTAAGATACACAAGCTTTTAAGACATTCTAGAATTGGGTTCACTGATACTAAACATTGTGGGTTTTTTGTTTTTTGTTTTTAAGAAAGACTTCATACAGTCTGCTGGCATTTCACATCAACCATCTGAGGAGGTAGTATCTGAAAATGTTAGAATTTAAAATACATGGTCAGTATTAAGTGTAAACATTTCTAAAGCATTATATTTAACTATTTAAAACATATGTAGTGAAAAAGGAATTAGAATTCATATAAAATCATCAGAATTAAAAAAGCAAAAAATAGAAATATTTAGTGAATTTACTCAAAAGAAAGATGCTTAAATGATACAGAAATAAAAATATTAGAAATCTATATACAATAAAAAGTGAATATAAATTAGCCAACTCCATGGATATATTTAGTTAAGCATTCATACAAATACACATTCACCTCTTTCCTTTATATAGTTAAAACACAGACATACACAATGATTCTGACCAAAAAAATGAGAGATACTAAAAAATATTCTCATTTTAAAAACTGTGTGGAATATATTTCAACAACATTCTACATGAATGTAAACCTGTTATTTAATTCCATGATTTTATTATGTCAGAAATTATGGTTGGTTTTAACTTTTTTTTTTTTAAACAGATTTTGGTATCTTAACATACTGGTTTCCTAATATTTAAGGCATTTCACATACATAGTATCCCACTGTGAACAAAAAAATCTAGTATTGATTATTCGCTATGTTTTAAACCTTTAAAGTCTTTTCAACTTAAGAAAATAGCTGCACACATTTAAGTGTCTTCTTATAAAATACAATCTTAAAAAATTTATGATTGGTCTTTGTGGTTCCTAGTAATAAGTCCTGTCTTATTTTTTTGGATAGTATAAATTATATTCTTATGCAATACGCAAGAGTGCATTAAGATCCAGTAGTTCTTAAACAACGTTAACAAATAACCATATAAATCCCAAATGCAGCAAAGATCAACAATCTTCAAAGTGCACTTTCATCTCACTGAAGTTGAAGCTGCTCCTTTTGGATATTTTTCCACTTCAATGTGAAGCAGATTGTTAGGATGTCATTAGTGGTTTCATTACGTGGCTTTTTATGAGAAAAAATGGTTTTGATTTTGTCCACAGTTCAGTTTTCAGAAGAGAAATTTTTCTGGAAATCATAGTCCAGGGATGTTTTGAACAACCAAGTACTCTTTAGTAGATGAAATCTCTCAATGCAATTGTAATAAATAAGCATCTACATCCTTAAGAGAATAAAACAAAAACATCTCATTAGCCAACATGGTAAATATACATGTATACAACCCATTTTTCTCTTACCCTTTCTGTCACTTGATTTGCCTTAGTTTCTTTTTCTGCCCTTGGAGAGTTAAAAGATGTGTCCTACTTAACTTTCATTCTAAATCTATTTAGCATAGGACTTAACACATAATAGGTGCTGGAAACCCCAGTGGCCTAATGGTTAAGTGCTACAGTGGCTAACCAAAAGTCTGCAGCTCAAATCCACCAGGTGCTCCTTGGAAACTCTAGGGCAAGTTTTATTCTGTGCTATAAGGTCATGATGCTGGAATCAGCTCCACGGCAATGGCTTTGGCTTTTCCCTTTAATTTCTTTTTTCTTTTAATGTGATTAAGTCAAAGTTTACAATCCAAGTCAGTTTGCCATATAAAACCCCATGTACACATCTCTATGCAACTCTAGCTGCTCTCCCAACCTTGTGATGATAGCACAGTCCTCCTTTCACCCTGTACTTCTGGTATTCATACAACCAACTCCTGTCTTCTCCTTCTCTCCACCCTTGCATTTTTTCTTTTTTTAAAGTACTGAAAGGAAACCTTGGTGGTACAGTGGTTAAGGACTATGGCTGCTAACCAAAAGGCTGCCAGTTCAAATCTACCAGGTGCTCCTTGAAAACTCTACGGGGCAGTTCTACTCTGTCCTATAGGGTCACTGAGTTGGTATCAACTCAATGGTAATAGGTTTGGTGGTTTGATGTAAGTGCTAAGTGGATGTTTTGATTCCTGTGCTTAAATAGCTTTTACTTTCAGAGCTAATCAACATGAAATCAGTCACCACATTTTCTTCAGTGCTACATAAACTTTAGGCCATCTGGACATGAATATCTGATTTCTAGTTTCAAGAACTGTAACTTGATTGAGTTTATTTTTATAATACAGGTATCATAGCTTAAGAAAGTGTGTCAAGACGTTCAGATCACTTACTATTGTCTCTGACAATAAATACACTGGAATGCAAGGGTGGTTCAAAGTAAAAAAAAAAAAAACCAATCAATCAATGTAACTTAATACTACATTAACAGGATGAAGGAAAAGAATCAAATGATCATTGATCAATGCACAAAGGCATTTGACAAAATCTAACAACCCTTTAGAATAAAAACACTCATCAAACTAGGCATAAAACAGAAATTCTTCAATATGATAAAGGAAACTTACAAAAAATCTATAGCAAACATCACACCCAATGGTGAAAGACTGAAAGTTTTCTTCCTAAGATCAAGAATAAGACAAGACAGAGATACCTGCTTCCACAACTGCACTTCAGCACTGCACTGGAAGTCCTAGATAGAGCAGTTAGACCAGTAAAAAAATAAGAGCCACCAAAATTGGGAAAGAAGAAGAAAAATAATCTCTATTCACCGAAGATACAAAGAAAATTCTTAAAAAATCAAGGAGGAGGTTACTAGAGCTAATAAATCAATAAAGCAAAGCTGCAGGATGTAGGAGCAATACATAGAAATTAGCTATGCTTTCAGAAGAAAATAAGTTTTGATGGTTACCAAGGAGGGGAGGGAGGGAGAAGAGAATTCATAGATTAGGTACTAGACAGGAACTGAGTTAGGTGAAGGGAGTGACAGCAGGCAGTAGAAGGGAAACTAACACTGCAGGACTATACAAAAAGGTAACAGATTTCATAAATACAACCAAACGTTTTGAAGAACAGTGAAGCAGGAGCAAAGTGGAGCAGGAGCATAGGTCTGGGGACCATGGTTTCAGGGAACATCTAAGTCAACCAGCATAACTAAGTTTTTTTTTTTTTTTTTTACGTTGTGATTAAGTGAACTATACAATTCAAATTAAGTTTGCATGCCCACCTATCTGGAGCTCCTTCTTCTCTCCAGTGACAGCACACTCCTTCTTTTCATTCAATATATGTCATATCCTCGTAACAATTTCCTGTCCCCTCCTCTCTGTTCTCTCCACTCTCCTCCAGTAAGAGACCAGTAGGGCAGTATCCTACACATGCCTAGAACCACAAAGTATACAGACAGTATGGTCCCATTTTGTCCCCGAGTCCTGTCTGGAGTTGACCTCAGTAATGTTTTCTGGTCAGGAGCAGCAGCAGGTCTAAGGGCCAGGCTACCAGGGGAGCCCCAGGCCACCAGACCATCTGTTGCAATCTTTTAGTGGAGTTTTTCAGGTGCATGCCTTTTTCTCATGTTGCTACTGGGGCTCAACTATGTGTGCCCCATCACAGCTGTCTCTGATGGTGGCCGGGCACCATCTGGTTCTTCGGGTCATATGCTGATACAGTCACCCATTCACATGAGTCTTTCTGTCTTCTGGGCTCTTTTTAACTCGTGTCTGTTGTTCTTGGTGATCATCTGTTCCTGATGAGTTGAGACCCTTTGATGTACCTCAGATGGCAGCTTGCTAGCTTGTAAGACCCCACTCACCACTCACCAATATGAAATGCAGAAGACTCTCTTAACAACAGGCTAGTTATGCCAATTGGCCTCGATGTCTCCTAACAGCATGGTCTCCAGACCCCTGCCCTTGCTACTCTATCCTTGCAATAGTGGGTTAAGGTTAGAAGAGTTTCTACTGTATGCTGAAGTCCACTTGAGTTTTCAGACCTTCTTTCTACTATGTGCTGTCACTGCTTCCACCCAAATTTCTATCAACTATCTAATCTATGATCAGCCCTTTCCCTCCAGCCCTGCCCTTGCAGCCATCAAAGAGTCTTTCTTTCTGTACATAAGTCAGTTTTTAAAAGTCTCATACAATATTTGTATTGGGGGTCTCATACAATATTTGTCCTTGTGCCACTGACTGATTTCACTTAGCATAATGTCTTCTAGTTGAAACCAGGTTATGAGACGCTTCCTAAAATCATAGTTCTTCATCACTGCATAGTGCTCCATTGAGTATATATACCATACTTTGTTTATCCATTCATCTGTTGTTGGGCATCTGGGTTGATTCCATCTTTTTGCTATTGTGGACTTTGCTGCAATAAATATTTGTGTGCATGCATCTGTTCATGTGACTTCCCTTGATTCTGTAGGATATATTCCAAGCAGTGGAATTACTGGATCAAATGGTATATCTATTTCCAGCTTTTTAAGGAAGTGCCAAATTGCCTTCCATAGGGGCTGTACCATTTTGCAATCTCACTAGGAGTGTAGGAGAGTCCCAATCTCTCCACAGCCTCTCCAGCAGTTGTTTTGTGTTTTTTGGATCACAGCCAAACCTTGTAGGGCTGAGACGGTATCTCATTGTAGTTTTGATTTGGATTTCCCCGATAGCTACTGATCATGAGCATTTCTTCATGTGTCTTTTGGCTGCCTGGATATCCTCTTCAGTGCAGCGTCTGTCCATCTCCTTTGCCCGTTGCTTAATTGGGTTATTTACCTTTTTCTTGTTGATCCTTTGCAGCACTTTGTGGATTAAGGAGATCAAATGTCAGTGCAACATGTAGTTGCCAAATATTTTTTCGCATTCTGTAGGTAGTCTTTTAATTCTTCTGATAATGTCTTTGGATGAGCAAAAGTGTTTGATTCTTAGTAGTTACTATTCATCTATTTTCTCTTCTGTTGATCGTGCTTTCTCAGATTGTAAAGTTTGTTTAAGCTGTGTTATTAAAACTTCCATTGTTGACTCTATTTTTTCTTGCATGATCTCTATCTTTTTAGGTTTGATATTTAGGTATTTTATCTGATTTGAGTCGATTTTTGTGTAAGGTATGAGATATGGGTCTTGTTTCAGTTTTTCTGCAGACAGATATCCTATTTTGCCAGCACCATTTCTTAAAGAGACTCTTTTCACTCCAGTTTACAATCTTAGGGCCTTTGTCGAATATCAACTGTTCATAATAGGCCAGTGACGGCATCTCTGGAGTCACTGTTCAGTTGATCTCTGTGTCTTTTGTACCGGTACCAAGCTGTTTTGACTACTGGGGCAGTCTAACAGGTTCTAAGGTCAGGCAGTATGAGGGCTCCCACTGTGTTTCTCTTCTTCAGTAGTGCTTTGCTTATTCGAGGTTTCTTCCCTTTCCAAACAAAGTTGTTGATTTGTTTCTCCATCTCATTAAAGAATGTCATTGGTATTTGTATTGGGATTGCAATGTAAATGTAGATCACTTTGGGTAAAATAGAGATTTTGACAATGTTAAGTCTTTCTATCCATGAGCAGGGTACATGTCTCCATTTATGTAAGTCTCTCTTAGTTTCCTGCAATAAGGTCTTGTAGTTCTCTTTGTATGGGTCTCTTATTTCTCTAGTTAGATTTATCCCTAGGTATTTTATCTTCTTGGGGGCTATAGTAAATAGTATTGATTTGGTGATTTCTTCTTTGGTGATCTCTTTGTTCACATAAAAGAATCCTCCTGATTTACTTATGTTTATGTCATATCCTGGTACTTCGCTGAACTCTTCTATTAGCTCAAGCAGTCTGCTTACGGATTCTTTAGGATTCTATGCATATATAACCATATCATCCGCAAGCAGGGAGATTTTTACTTCTTTGCTGATGCAGATGCCCTTGACTTATCTAACTGCTCTGGCAAGAACTTCGAGTACAATGTTGAATAGAAGTGGTGAGAGTGGGCATCCTTGCCTAGTTCTCATTCTCAAGGGGAATTCTTTCAGTCTCTCTCTGTTCAGGATGATGTAGGCGGTTGGCTTTGCATAAAATTATTGCCTTGAAGAATTTCCCTCCTATTCCTATTTTGCTGAGAATTTGTAACATGAATGAGTGTTAGACTTTGCTGAATGCTTTTTCTGCATCAATTGACAAAACCAGGTGATTCTTACCTTTTGTGTTATTTATGTGGTTGATCACATTAATTGTTTTTCTGATGCTGAACAAGCCTTGCATTGCTGGTATGAATCCAACTTTGTAATGACGAGTTATTTTTTTTATATGTTGCTGAAGTCTGCTGGTAAGGATTCCGTTGAAAATTTTTGTATCTAGGTTCACAAGTGACATTGGTCTGTAATTGTTTTTTTGTGAGATCTTTCCCTGGCTTTGGTATCAGGGTTATGTTGGTTTCGTAGAATGAATTTGGGAGTATTTCATACCTTTCTACTAGCTCCAATAGTATCAGAGTTAACTCTTCTCTAAAAGTTTGGTAGAACTCTCCAGGGAAACCAACTGGGCCAGGACTTTTTTTGATTGGTAGTTATTTTTATGACTTTTTCAATTTCCTCCTTTGTGATGGGTTTGTCAACTTGTTCCACTTATCCTTGTGATAATTTTAGTAGGTGATATGAATCTGGAATTTGTCCATTTCCTCTACATTTTCAAATCTGTTAGAGTACGGTCTATCATACAGTAGGTCTTTCGTTCTGATACTTTTGATTTCACTTGGGTCTGTTGTGACATCTCCCATCTCATTTCTTATTCAGGTTTTTTGTTTCCTCTCCTGTTTTTCTCTTGTAAGTTTAGCCAATGGTTTATCAATTTTAAAGAACCAGCTGTTTGTTTTGTTAATTTTTTCAATTGTTCTTCTATTCTCTAATTCATTTAATTCTGCTCTAATCTTTATTATCTGTTTACTTCTGGTGCCTGAGGGATTCCTTTGTTGCTCTTTTTGTACTTGTTCAAGCTGTAGGGTTAATCTTTTGCTTTCGGCCCATTCTTCCTTCTGGTTGTGTGCCTTTATAAACTGACTTCTGTGCACTGCTTTGGCTGTATCCCATAGGTGTCAGTAGTGTGTGTTTTCATTCTCATTTGATTCCATGAATTTATTTTGTCATTGGTTTCTTCTATAACCCATGGGTTTTTGAGTAAGGTGTTGTTCAGTTTCCACAAGTTCAAATTTCTATCTCATGTTTCTCCTGCTAGTGATTCCAACTTTTATGGCTTTATGGTCTGAGAAAATGCCTCATTGGTTTGGATCTTGTTGAGACTTGCTTTATGTCCTAATACGTGGTCTATTCTAGAAAATGTTCCATGTACACTGGAGTAGATGGTGTATTTAACTGTTGATGGATAAAAAAATCTGTATGTGTTAATGAGGTCTAGTTGGTTGGCACAATAAGATCTTCTGTGTCTTTTCTGAGCTTTTTTTCTGGATGACCTGTCCATTACTGAAAGTGGAGTGAAGTCTCCAGCTATTATTGTAGAGTGATCTATCTCATTTTTCAATGTAGATGTATTTAGATGCTCTGGTACTGGGTGCATAAATGGTTAATATTGTTAAGTCCTGGTTGTGTGTTGAACCTTTCAGCAATAAACAGTGACTATCCTTGTGATATGTCCATGATGGTGGATTCTACATTGAAATCTATTTTATCTGAAATTAGTATTGTCACACCTGCTCTTCTTTGTATGTTGTTAATTCAGAATATACTATTCTGTCCTTTAATTTTCAGTTTGTTCATATCTTTGAGTCTAAAGTGTGTTTCTTGTAAGCAACGTATGGATAGTCATGTATCTGATCCACAATGTCACTCATTCTCTCTTTACTGGAGCATTCAGTCTGCTTACATCAGTACAATTATTGACAGGTATATGCTCAGTGCTGTCATTTTGATGCATTTATTTTGGGGCTGGTGTTTTCTATGTTACTCTTAACATTCTGTTCCAGGTCACTCTTCTTTATGGGTTGACTTTTCATCATTTTCAGTGTTGGTTTTGTGGTTGTTTAGACTCCTGTATTACACTTCTTGCTTTGATACATTGCACTGTTATTGTGCTCAGCTGTACCTCTATGATCCCTCTGAATATTCTAAGTTTAAATGCAATTTTAACTTCTGCCCATATTTTTAACTTTCTCTCCATCTGAAAGGCCTATAACTACTGTAGTATGTCCCTCCTTTGAGTGTGATGGTGTCATAGTTTTCGTGGTATGATCACTGGTTCTCTTCTTGTATAGCTTTGATTGAGTTTTGTGACTTCCATAACTGTGTAGGATTCTGGATGCTGTGTCCTGCATTGCCCCCTTAAATATACACTTAATGGTTTTGTTTTTCTAAGTAAAGAACTACTTTCAGTATTTCTTGTAGTTTTGGTTTAGTTTTTACAGTCTATAAGCTTCTGTTTATCTGTGAATGTCTTAATTTCATCTTCATATTTGAGAGACAATTTTGCAGGACATACAGTTCTTGGCTGGACATTTTTCTCCTTCAAGGCTTTAAAGTGTCATATCACTGCCACCTTGTCAACATCGTTTCTGCTGAGAAGTCAGAGGAAAGCCTGCAGAGCTCTGCTCTGACTGTTAGCTTTGCTTTGAGCCTTGCTGTCTTTAAGACAATCTGTCTATGTTTCATTTTATTAAGCTTGATTATAATACATCTCACTATCTTTCTTTTGAAGTCTAGTTTTTGTGGGGTTCGATACACATCTTGGATATTCATGTTCTCTTCTTTTATAATATCAGAGAAGTTTCCTGTCAGCAACTCAACAACAGTCTTTGTTTTCAGCTATCCCTCCCTGTTCAGGCACTCCAATTAACTGTAGTAGATTATTCCTCTTAATAGAGTCCCACATGTTTCTTAATGCTTCCTCATTTATCTTATTTCTTTTCTCTGACTTCTCCTCATAAATGCTGGTGTCAGTTGTTCTATCCTCAAGGTCACTAAGTCTGACTTCCATCTTTTCAATTCTGTTCTTCTGGCTTTGGACTGAATTATCTAATTCAGTAATTTTGTTATTAACTTGCTGGATTTTAGATCATTGATGTTCCATCAGTTCAAATAGCTTGCTTAACTTTTCATTTTTCTCTGTTACATTTTGTTTAATCTCTGTTATACAGTTCTTTTGTGCTAGACCTCTGATAGTTTCAGAAAGCCTTCTTCATCTGAAAAGTTTTTTGATTTTCTATTCTGGGAGTTTCCAGAGCCATGGTCGACTGTTTCTTTAAATGGTTAGGAATGGTTTGCTGCCTTGGGGCCATCTAGAGGCTGTTTTGTTTCTCTGCTATTACCTCAACAAGAGCTGAGGCATAGTTCTGAGAAAGGAGTTGGTCACCAGCTTCCTCTGTGTACTCTAGTGACTAGCCCCAATGGGCTCTCTGGGGTAGCAGGCTCTACCTCCTGGCTGGCAAAGATGACGCCCTACTTATGGAGCCACTGAGGGGCTATCAACTGAGCCTATGCTGTGGGTCAGTAAAGGCTGGAAGAGATGCTTCCAGGCTGCTCAGCAGTTATTTCTCCAGACACTCTTATTTTAAAAAGCTAGGAGCTATCCAATAGCTGCTGAAACCATTCAGGCCAGCAGCTGTGGCAAGCCCTGCCTTCTGGCTGACAATGGAAGCACCTCTTTGGCCATCCCCAGATGCTATGATTTAGGGAGGGGTTATGGCCTTGTTGCCATCCTTGGCCCGGCTCCACCCATAAGGTAACACTGTGCTGAACACTGTCTTTCTGCTGGAAAAGTGCTTTCTGGACTGGCACTACTTCTCTGCTTGGGAATTAGCCCCTGTTGAGGCCTCCCAGCTGACCAAAATGGAGCCCTGGCCAAGCTTACCTCCCCACTGTGAAGCCGTGGAATCTATGGTGCAGCTCAGAAAAGAGAGCATGAAGGGGCAGTGATGCCCTCAGTCAGCAGCCAGGCTCTCAAAATGTGGCTATCCCACGCACTGTCTCTCTGCTCCTCTATACACTGTTTACTTTAGCACTACAGTTCAGCCTATTTGCTGGTTCCTGCTAAGCCCCCGGCCCCAAAATAACAAAAAAGGCATCAGTACCTTCAGTCTGTCCAAATGGTGAGTCAGCAGGAGCAGGGCCCAGCATGTGTTGCCTTGTGTTAGAGAGAGGTACTTTGCCATTTAGTGGCACACAGTGCACTCTGACAACTCTATGCTGTATCCTAGGGCTCCCTGGGTGTCCAGAGTGCTCCATTCAATTATGATTCCAAGCCTTAGTTCTCAGAGGGAACTGAGGAGACACTGTATCTAGTGCACCATCTTGGCTCCATCCCATAACTAAGTTTTTTAAAGGAAACGTTCTTTACCCCACTTTGGTGAGTGGTATCTGGGGTCTTAAAAGCTAGTAAGCTGTCATCTAAGTAGCATCAACTGGTCCCCATCCACCTGGAGCAGAGAAGAATAAAACACATGAGGAAAATATGAACCTAAGAGACATGTGGAAACTACATCAGATGGTGTCCAGCCACCACCAATGACTGCCCTTACAGGGAATACAACGTAGAGTCCCTGACATATCAGGAGAAAAATGAGTGCGCAGAACTAGACATCTACTACAAAACCTGACTTGATCATCCAAAAGACTAGAGGGTCCCTTAAGGATATGGCCACCAGACTCTCTTTTAGCCCAGAGCTGAAACCATTTGTGAAGTCAACTCTTCCAAGACTGCAAAGGACTGTATGACACAGAGTGATGCTAGTGAACAGTACACTTCCTAGCTTAAATATATACATAAGGCTGTCTGAGTAGCTTCTGTCCAGAGGCGAGGGGAGAAGGTGGAGGGGTACAGGAGCTGGCTGAATAGATACAAGAAGTAAAGGGTGGAAAGGAGGAATGTGTCCTAACAATATGGGAAGAGCAGCTACAGTTGTACAGCAATGTATACACGGTTTTATATGGCAAATTGACTCAGGATATAAACTTTTCCTTAAAACACAGTAAAATATTAAATCAAAAACTACTGAATGGATAAACAAGTTGTGACTATATATAAACACAGAATAGATTACACATGGCTATGCAGAAAAATGATGTTCTGATACATGTGGCCACATGAATGAATTCCGAAAACATGAGCTAAGTGAAATAGGCCAAATACAAAAGGACAACTATTGCATGATCCCACTGATACAAAACAGCTGACATTGGTGAATCCGTCAAGACACAAGAAGGTTGGTGGCTGTTAGAAGACACAGGAAATAGGGGACTATCTATAGGGAAAATCACTACAATGCACACTTAACACTGGTGAATTACATTCTGTGCATATTGTTCCTTAATAAAGATTTTTTTAAGAAAAATAATCTTAAGGGTATATTCCCAAAACAGCTTTTTGCTATGTAAAAGTTTATATTTGAAGGCAAATATCTAAGAAGACAATTTTTCTTTTTCTGTTATCTAGAATATAAAATCTATCCAAAGCAAGAAGATACACTTGGCATGCTGTCTAAACATTCACTTTCTAACAACTTTTACTTTATTGTCTTAGTTACCAAAAGGAAAGAAAAAAATGAAAACAGCAACAATAACAAATTTTCAGGAAGCTGACTTCTAAGATTTTCAATATTAAAAATTCTACAGAGTAAAATTAAACACTGTATTAATACACTTGCTTTATGTATCAGTTTGCTGCTTTTCTTGAAGGTATTCAAGAAGAAACTTTCAAGTAAGTCCATGACATAAATCCTATTTAAATATTATTCTTGTTTGTTTGAATCAAAGACTGCTTTCATACTTCTGGCTATCCCCCATTTATGATAAGATTGTGCTCAGTAATAGGGTGGATATATTTCTTATTAATGATTTTCTTGTGTAATTACATTTTAATTAACAATGTTTCCTGGAGTATAAATATTAAAATGCAAAAGAATAATGTACCTTTTCCTTCAAGAGGCAAGCAAATCAATAAAGATCAATGTTGGATTCATACTATGATTTGAACATTTTACTTTCTTAAAAAGTGATGACATTAGAAAAGCAAAATCACAATTAATATTCCAAAATCATTTGAATGGTTTCTCATTTCTTGTTTTCTGAGTGCCACTGTCTTTTCTGAAGCTTTCCCTACCTGGACTTAACTTTTCAAAAAACAGTTTTCTGTAATTGGAATTAGGTTATGAAGTACTCCCTAGCACAGCATTTCTGGGACTGTAACTTAAGTGATTAATTCCTATGCTCCTTGCCAAGATCACGTGCATTCCCAGAGGCTGTCAAGCATATATACATATGAAACTAACTTTAGGTCTCATTTATTACATTACAGTACTATCGAAACATTGGTCTATAGAGATTTAAGAGTTCACTTATTATACATGTATGGTACTAACATGTTATTTCTAATTTTTAACTTTAGATATAGATTACCTTAGCTATATTACCAGTGTATCCTGGAACCAAAGTAAGATGGTTTTCTTGTTCCCACAATCCATTTAACTGTTGTTTTAAAATCTGAATATTTCTAGGAAAAAAAAAAAACAAAGTGAGACTGCAAATATATTATGATGTGGACTTTGGTAGTAAACACATGTAATAAAAACAAATTTTTAGATTTTGAAGTATTTACCAGGAGGAACATACACTACTTAAATTGAAGCAACTGGTTATGCTAGAACATGTCAACACAGAAACTAAGGGCCACTGAGTTGTCAAAGCATGTAAGAAAACAAAAGCGTCTTTCGATGCTTGCTCTTGAGCATGAAATGGGAGCTTCTAAAAGCCTTCAAAGGAAATTAGTCTTTAAGGGAAGTGTTGGCAGATGTTTTGTCTGTGTGGCTTCATGATAATTCGGCTCATTTGGTAAAGTACCCCACACATTTACACATAGGCAATTCTCAAAGTATAATGATTATAATACAGTGTTTACACTGTAATCAACACTAGCCTCCCCTGTTAATGTCTAGGTGACCCAAGGATGCACCGCCCCCCCCATACCTCAACACACAGTGCACTGGGTGCCAGCTCCTGTTACTAATTATAATGGGTCTGAGGGTTAACGGACTGCCATGCTGTGTCCTTCTAAAATGAAACATGAGGTTCTGACAGGAAAAAAGGAGTGGGGGGGAGGTCACTGGGCTTGGGAATTCAACTCCCATGTGTAATTTTCATCAATGAACAGTATCCCAACATTTCTTTGAAAATGAAGGGGATAAATATCATAGACTGACAATTATCATCTATTTTTGTTAAATTGCTTTTCTGAAATTTTAGTAGTATGAATTTATTTTTAAAGGTATACTTACCCATCATTTACAGTTTCTGTTTTGGATGATAATTCTGACCACCATCTTTTGATGACTGCTTGAAGCCAGTTTAAACCAACCACTACATACCTGAAATGACATTGTGTTAAAAATTCAAATGTTTTTATCCAACAAAACATTATAAGGATGACTTCTCCCATAACACACACACACACACACACATACACTTTGCTCTTTACCATTTTTAAAATTTATTTCACTTTCATTATCTATTTCACAAAATTGTCATACAATGTATTAAGAGATGTTTTTATAATTGTTCTTTAGTGCGTTTATATTATTCTCCCGATTAGTTCCTTGACAAACAAAACTGTAAACATGGAATTTAGTCTAATGGTATGTATTCACAGGGCACAGAATCAAGGGTGCCGAAACAGCAAAATAGAGTGAGACTCAGATTAGCACTTACTCTTCAAATTTGCTATTAAGTAGTGACTTTACTAGAGGCAACAAGTCTACACAGCAACCAAGTGAGATGTACTGTTTTTCTTCCTGTAAACTGGAACAAAGAAATACTAAGTTATAAAAATATGAACAGGCCACAATTTGTCCTCCTTTAAACTTCTCTTTTCTCCCTGCAAACTTTCTTTTTACCTGTTGGTGAGCACGGGAAGGCAGTCCACCACAACTCCAAGATCTTCTATCCTATGGGTAAAAAAAAGGACAGTATTGCTTACAGCTGATTTGCTTATTAATAAGTTTGAGTCTATATGACGAGTAGGGCCTGGGGATATATCAGTGAACAAAGAGATACAAGTGCATGCATCATAAAGCTTGTACACCAGTATGTGAGTGTTGGAGAGCAGGCAGGGACATAAAATGAACAACCAAAATACACGGAATGTGTTGACGGTCATCAGTACTGTGGCAAAAAATAAAGCAGAAAAGAGAGACATGGAGTAGAAAAACGTGTATTTTCAAATGAAGTCGTTCCTTAACTAATAAGGAAACATGCATGTGAAGTCCTGAATATGTGAGGAAGGTAATGGTTAAAATTCCCACTGAACAGTGATTTTAAAAAAAGATTAGTTTTCCTCCAGCCAGAGGTCAGCAGGATGATATCCTATAGATGCATAGAACCATAAAGTGCATCCAATATATGGTCACTCTGCATCACCAAGTCCAATCCATTCCTGTCTGAAGAAGTTTTCCTGTACTGTTATTACTTAGTTTAAAAGACAAAAATCTCAGGAAAGGTAACAGCTTTGTTCAAGCCAACACAGAAAGTGAAGATAAAAGAAGTTTTTCGGTATTTCTGTACTACTCTTAGACTGCTGATGTGCATGACTTAAACTGCACAGTCTACTGAAGTTACACAGAGGAAGTATAAAATTTAACCATTAATAATACAAAAAAAAATAAAAAAGACAAACTTCTAGATATCACATTGAAAATTAGTTTTACTGAACAAAAAAGTAGAAACACATTTACCTCACCAAATAGGCTACAAGTTCACTTATACTTCTCTTCCTCCAGAAAGTTAAAGCTACGTTCAGTCTCAAATTCCTGCTGAACAAAACCTGTGCCATTGTTTCATGGTCCTGAGACACCTGAAAGGCAATAATTTAATTTGTTATAAAGCTGATTGAAACATGATATGAAATCATTTTTCTTCATTTAAATCATTCCTGACATATTTGGAATAAATAATAAGTACTATGACATATAAGTAATAAAATAAACAATAAGTACTATGACATATATAAGTACTATGTCTGCTAACCAAAAGGTCATCAGTTTAAATCCACCAAGTACTCCTTGGAAACCCTATAGGGCAGTTCTACTCTGTCCTATTGGGTCACTATGAGTCAGAATTGACTTGATGGCAGTAGGTTTAGTTTCTTTGGGCTTACTGACACATTTTTTTTTTTGCCGTAAAGCTCGGTCAATCTTTATTAAGCTAAGACCCTCAAAAATATGGAACGCTTCACGAATTTGCGTGTCATCCTTGCGCAGGGGCCATGCTAATCTTCTCTGTATCGTTCCAATTTTAGTATATGTGCTGCCGAAGCGAACACCTGGCACATTTTTAAATTATGCGTAGGTGACTCCTTTTACTGTGTCACAAAAAGGAATTATTTCTATTTCATGCACTAAAAAAAGGTATGAACAAAAAAAAATAGAGTACCTATTTCTTCTTTAACCAACACTTTTTCTTGTTCGCTATCAACTGTTCTGTATTAAATCCCTCTAATCGGTAATTAATAAAAGCAAATTTTTAGCTGCTTCACAAGAGTTTACTTACAATATAGATTAAAGGAAAAGGTAAGCATTCAGGTTAGTGTTTATCAACTGAAAGGCAAAAGAAGGGAACCCAAAAATCACAGTTCTAGGATATGTTGTGGAATCATTTAAGTTTATTCATTTACTTATCTTTACAGAATACATGGAATATACTTCATTTGAATAAAGTTTAAATAACATAGAACTGTATACAATAAAAAGGGAGTACTTTATGTCCACAAAAATATCTAATCCCATTTTCTAGAAGTAATTACAGGTTACATATCTTTGCAAACAATCTTCTAGACAGAGACACACTATGTACATACATAAATTTATGTATGTAACTCTTAAAAATGAAATATTTTTTAAAACCTTGTCTTTTAATGTATTCGCTATGAACATTTTTCAATGTATAACATAGATAAACCTTATTTACCTATTCTCCAGTCTTTATATTATCTTGATTTTTTGTTTTTCTTTATTAAAACTGTACATCAATGAATATCTTATGTATGCAAATGTAAGCACTTGTACAGATACTTCTGTAGGAATTGGAATTGCTAGATCAAAGATTACATGCATTTGAACTTTGACAAAATAACATGGTATTGCTTTCACAATAAATTCAGGTTTTTAGAATAGGTGCTAGTCAATCAGGAAAAAAGTATGACACAACAAAGGAATAATCAATAAGTGTATTAGTTAAGTGTAAGGTTAAGGAAGGCTTTGTAAAATGTTGTAAAAATGAGACGGTAAAGTAAAAGGAAGAACCTGAGGAAATGTCTCATTGTGACAGTGACTGAAATGTATAATTGCAACAATTTTTTTAAGGCATTTGCTCTCAGAAGGTTTATTTCTTTAACTGAAGAACTAACCCAGGTCTTAACTTAGGTCATATTTCTGGATCAGAGAATCAAAGGCTATTTTCTTTCAAAGTATGTAATTTCTATGATTGCCTGCTTAGGGTTGAATGTTGGGATGGTGCATTTTTCACACACAAATCTAAGTCCTCAGAGTCTGCAGGATGCACAATAGGGGGCATTCAATCAATACTTCTGAATTAGTTAGTATGACAATGATTCTCTTTATCAATGCTAAAGTTTACTCATCATCCTATTTTCCAAGGTTAATAATTCATAATTAACATTTTCCTTGTTCCCATTTTTGTCACATTTGCCCCTTATTTCTTTCAATCTCCCAGCACTGCAAGCTGTTTACTTCAGGATCTTATATAGAAAAATAAGACTATTTTCATTAATAGTCTATTTTGTATCATTTCATTATGGTTTCAGTTAATATTTTATTTTCTACCTTTTACCTGTAATTATCCTAAATATGATGTTCTTCTTCATCACTTATACACATGGTTGTTTTAATGTACAAAGATGTCTTTCCTGCTTGTAGGTAATGCTATGCATCCATTACACAGAAAATGTAGAATTAATCAGTCACATGAAAAAACATCCACATTTTATTCACCATGAAAGTCAAATTACATTATTATAAGAAAAGATATATAAAAATTTCAAATATTATTTCTTTCTAAATGTTGAGATCATAGTGTGTACATTCAATGATTTTTAGTAAATTTACTATGCCATCAGTCTCCAGTAAATTACATAATTCTGTTAATTATGATCCCAATCCAGTTTTAGAATATTTTTATCATCCAAAGAAATTTCCTTGTGCCTATTCAAATGACCAATTCTCCCTGACCCAAGACAATCTTACTCAGTTGGCCTGACCAAAACGTCTAACAGGCCAGTTGGAGAGCCCAGCAAAATGTGCCTGAATAACTGGCTTCTGTGATGGTAGAGAGTGATTCACTTTTTAGGCCAACTTTACCATTCTGTATATTTACACCAGCTTATTACTCACTTCATTCTATCTCAGATATCATTAACTTAGAGAAATAAACATTCAAATTCAATTAATTTAGAAAATTGTTTCAGGAAGTTAGAGGCATTCAAGTGCATCTGTATTCAATGGATGGAAAATCACTCGGCTAGTAGAATACAGCAAAGACAAAAGAAAAACATCAGCTATAATAGGAATAAATCTAAGTTCAGAAAAATTATTTACCTCAGAAAAAAAGCCACTATATTTTGATGATGGGTTTTCTGTCTGTGAAGAACCAGAATCACTTAAGTTAATCAAATATGTTCGACTATCATGGTGTAATTTTTCAGGTAGGTGGCCCGCACAAGCCAGTTCATTTTCTTTATTTGCCATGACACAGCCCCCACTTTTAGGGGACTGTTTCTTTCTGTAACAAGGATTTGGAAAAGGACGCTGAACTTTCTTCCTGCAATAGATCACCTTACGTAGTTTATCTGGGGTCTTCACAGCTTGTCCAACTGTTCTGTAAGAAGAAGTGATTATTTTAGATGAAAATATATCACATGAGAGACTTGAAAATTATTTAAACAGGTATTTCATAAGCCACATCTCGTGGTTCAAGTCCTCTAGAATTAAAAACAGAATAAAAAAAAATTTTTTTTAACAGGTCAAAGGCAAGCAAAATGAAAGCTGCAAACCATCTGGAAAGCAGTGAAATGGATCACACATTTTATGAAATGAAAATATGTAGAGACATAATACTCACAAATTTTTAAAATAAAATATCAAAGGCCATTCTGGGAGGAAGAAAAGTGTAACAATTTCTAGTCACATATCTTTTTCTAATAAAGTGGTACATATATTGTGCAAGTTTGAATATTTTTATGTTTCTTTTGTTAAACTAAAATTTATTTTGTTTGAGTAAAACAAAAGACAACATAGCAAATCTCACACTTTAGTACAGTGGTGCTGAACTTTTGGTTTCAAGACCCTTCAAATGTAATTCCAAAAGGTGAGAGAAAGGGCACTGTTTTACATTTTTGCAAATCTTTTAATATCTGGACTAAGAGAAGACAACCAGATTTTCATTGTCTGCTCCTGAATTTACTCTACTGTGACATTAACTGTTATATAAACTCTGGAAAACTCTACTGTATACTTATAAGAGGATGAAAATGAAGAGAGTGAATAATGTCTTAGAAGTATTACGAAAACAGTTTTAGTATCACAAATTCTGTGAAATGTTCTAAGGGACCCCTGGGGTCCTAAGACCTCTTTGAGAAAGAATGTCATTTTCACTACTTTCTGGATGTATGTTATTATTTTTAGTTGCCATCAAACCAGCGCAGACTCACAGGGACTTGATACATAACAGAACTAAGTGTTGCCTGGTGCTGTGCCATCTTCACAGACTGCTACGGATTGAACGGTGTCCTTCAAAAATGTGTATTAACTCTGCCAGTCCATAATTCCCAGTATTGTATGACCATCCATCATTCTGTCATCTGACATGATATTCCTGCGTGTTGCCAATGCTATTACTATGATGTTAATGAGATGGTTTTAGTGACAGGGACATTGATGAAGCGGGATTCAAACCTACAGGATTGGGTTGGTCTTAAGCCAATCTTTTTTAAGATTTAAGATTTATAAAAAGTGACTTGAGCAGAGAGACCTGTGGACCTCACACTACTAAAAAACAAGAGCCAGGAGAACAGTGCGTGTCCTTTGGACTCAGGGTCCCTGCACCGAAAAGCTCCCCCATCAAAGCCGACAGACAGAGCTGATGCTCTAAATTTGGACTTGTAGCCTACTAGACTGTGAGAGACTAAATTTCTCTTTGTTAAAGCCATCCACTCGCGGTGTTTCTGTTACAGGAGTAGTAGATAACTAAAGACAACGATCACGGTTATGTATGTTCAAGCCACTGTTTTATCTATGTGTAAATCTATCTCATTCAAGGTTTCATATGTTTTCACTGACCTACTTTACCAACTACAATACAAACAGGAATAAGTGTTGCCCAGTCCTGTGCCATCTTCATGATCACTGGTATGCTTGAGTCCACTGCACTGGCTACTCTCCATTCATCTCACTAAGGTTTCCCTCTTTACCAGTTACGATGCCCCTTTCTGGATGTACGACCCTGAGTAAACCACTGAACTCCTCTGGGCTTCAGTTTTCTCATGAATCATTGGGGTTGTGATAGCTACCTAGCAGAACTGCTGTAAATCAGAATCAGAAATAACATAAGTAGTACGTTTAGCACAGTGCCTGGCATACAGGAGTTGTCTGATAATAAGGCAACTATCTTTAATGATAGAAGAGAATAGCTGCTGTTTTTTCCTATTTTCACCTTTTCCCAGTTTTCAATATTTTCGATTGCCCACAAATTTTAAAGTTGCTCTTACCTATTTATGTAAGCAGCCAACTGTTTTGGAGATTTCTTAACCTGAAAAATCAAAGTAGACAGCCATAGCATATTTAAGTTCTTTCAAGGAGTTATGTAAACTTTGTGACTGATATCAACAAATCTAAGATACGACAGTGAAGTTTTTCATATTAATTTTCTCAGTTCTAAGGCCACAGTCTCAATCATTAGTTATAGTAACATTTTATGCAGGTATTTCTGGCAAAGCAACATATTCAATCCTCCATTTTCCAAGCTACTAGTCACAAAGGGCACTTGCCTAACAACTAAGTGAAAGCTTAGTATTATATAAAATAAATTACATCAATGTTAATGAGTCTTGCAACGCTGACACAAAACATCTCAGCGATCTCTCTTAAAATATTCAAATTATATCCTATCAAAATAGCATGCTGTGCAAAAAAGCTTTAAGAATAAAAATGGTTTTCCACATTTCACTAATTCTACCTAATTCTTAAAACAGAATTATTATCCTTCCATTGTTTAAATGATTTAATCAGAACTATGCATAACCCCTGACATTTTAAATTGTATAACTATTACCTAGAAACTATAAACTTACCTCCTTCATGTTCTTATTAGTGAAATTAGAGTTCCTTTTTCTAGGAAGATCAAGGGAATGATCCTCAATATTATTACCAAAGTTCCTTTTTTTAACATTGTGGGTTTTAGATGCCATAATCTCTTAAATACCTGGACAACAAAATGAAAATAAATAAAATATATAAAAGCAAAAGAATGTGATCATTTAACACATGATGAATATACAGCATCTCTACCCTATGTAAAAGGACCCAGAAGACATTTTAATAAATCTTAAATACAGAAGAAACACAAAGCAGGGTACTCCACAAAATTAAAGCCCTTTCTTTTATCGTTCTTTAGTCTCAACAGCTACAAAAACAGTGTGTGTTTTTTTTCTTTAAAACAAAGTAACAAGCAATCTCCTCTTTTTCCATATCAATAGCTATTCTACTAAAGTTAAAGGTTATTATGAAATTCATTCCATATAGTAGTGGTATCTATGACATTCAAATCTATAGAAGCCTTAAATTTGGGAACCAAATCACTGAACTAAATAAAAACCCCAGCAGTCACAGGAACCAAAATCAGAGTATATACACCTAACTTTTCTATGGGTAATCCTTAAATTTTTCTTTCATTCTGGCAGCTAGTTCTCCAAAGCTTTCTCTGCCTTAGAAAAAATAATCCTTAATCTTCTACTCTGCCAACTACATCCAATGGAGAATTAGGCCATATGTCTTCATTTTTATAACAGAGAAAATTAGTGATTTCCCCACTTTCACTAATTTCATATATGAAATTTACTTCAGGTCATGTCCTTAACACAAGTTTCTCACTCAATCTTTCTTTAAACTTTTGGACCAACTACTATATACCAGGCCTTAGAGTCAACGAAGATGATGCACAGAGATTCTGTTTGTCCTAAAGCATCATTTAGGAAGATTTTTTAAAATGTATCTATCTTAGTTCTAACTTCACAATTATAAATCAGCAAGTCTCTAACGGGGAGCCCAAAGAAATTAAATTTTTAAAAGCTTCCACAGGTATCTCTGATGCAGATGCCTAGCAGAAAATCTACCCTTGGAGAATTCTCTAAAACTACACAAATTGACATAAAATTTTGCAAATAATTTTAAAGTACTCTAAGATTTCCCAAAACTAATCCATGGACAGCCTTTCTACCTACAAATCCCAGGTTAAAGAATCTCTAAAGTGAGATAAAAATATATAAATAATTGCAATAATGAAACAAGCATTCTCACAGTGTGTCACACAAGTGAGTCAGCCAAGTTTTAGGAGCAGAGACTTAAAGGACAAACAGAAAATTGAAAAGTGTGTGAAGAAAAGAAAGGCAGGAAGCAATATAGTTTGGGAATCTCTTAGGTAGATAACATGTAGTTGAAGCTTAAGCAATGGGCAGGCTGCAAGGGTTAGCAATGGGGCAGACAGGTGGGAACACACATCTTAGAGTATCTCGTCCACAATGTGCATTCTTTTTTTTTTTTTAAAGAAACAGAGACTTTTGGTTAAAGGAATTGAATACATGTGATTATTTCTAACGAAATCTCACTAAAATGAGTAAAGCAGTTTTAAGGGCGTAAAACTCATAAGGACGAAGAAAAGATGTGGTGATGGGAACACTATTCTGGAAACTGTAAAGCAGACAAATATTGCTAAAAATTACATGAAATAAAATATGCTAAAACTATAAAGAAATAAAATCCACGATGATACAGGGGACTTTAACATTCCCCCTCAGCAACTGATAAAACAATTAGAAAATCAGCAAAGCTGTAAACACATTAAATAATATGACCTAATGAGTATTTATAGAACACCCCACCCAACAGCACAAAACACATCATTTTCAAGTGCTACAGAACATAAACCAACATCACCTATACACAGCAAATTTAAACAGAACTGAAATAATATCAAGCATGTTTTCCAAACAAAACAGAACCTAACTAAAAATCACAAACAAAAAGGTAACAGGAAAATCTCCAAGCATTGAGGAACTAACTTAATACACCTCTAAATCATCTATGGGTCAAAGAGGAAGTCTCATGGGAAAACAAAAATTAATCATTAAACTCAGTGAAAAGGAAAAATATATCAACATTTGTAGAACACACTTACAACAGAGCTGAGAAGAAAATTTATAGTACTAAAATGCATACCTTGGGAAGGTCATGGATGAGTAATGTAGGCTCCCATCTCAAAAATCTAGAAGAGCAAAATAAACCCTAAGCAACCAGAAGGAAGGGAACAATAAAAGAACAGAAATCAATACCGTAGACAGAAGAACAACGGAAAGCAATGAAACAAAGAGTTGATTGAAAAGGACAATAAAAACTGGTAAATCTCTTCCAAAACAGACACAAATTACCAATGTCAGGAACGTGTATCACTACGGATCTTAGACATAAAAAGAAAATAAGATTCTGGAAAGATGGTGGTGTAAACAGGCCATCATTCCAATTCTCACCCACAAACACAAGGAAACTGTGCTTAGCTTTGAAGGACTACGAGTAGGGAAGGAGAGGAAAGCCATAGGAAACCACAGACAGACAAAAATCAATGAATCAGCAAGTCACATACCATAGGAAAATTGCTTCTCCCATTGTCTCTGCCATTTTCCCCTAGCCACACAGGCCATAGGCTGCTATAAACTGGGGAAGTGACACTGGAAAAAGGACCTGCTTCCCAAACCACCATAGTTCTTGCTAGTACAAAGACAGGATTCCAAGCTTCTGCTCTGAAATTAGCAAAGCTCACCTCCCCAGAGGTCCCTATGGAGTGTGCCAGCATCTCCCCCACTCAGACAGTGTTGGCTGGAAGCCTACTGATAATTGTTACAAAAGTCTCATGCAGTGGAATCTGTGCCCATAGTCACAATCTACTTGCTTACCTGTGCGCCTCATAGCTCAGATGTCTGAAAACAAAGGACAGAACTCTTGGGGAGTCTGTTTAGGTCTGTTTGCTCCTCCTCCTCCTGATCTGTACTAAGGATTGCTGACTGAGGCTTCTGCATGCTAGGAAGTAAGTGTCTTTAGTGGAGACTACATCCACACCCAACATATACAGGCACAGGTCTGACAGCAATAACAAAGACCTTCTGGGGAGTCAATGTGGAATACATCAACACCTCTTCCACTTGGACACTACTGCAGGCGACCAGCTGTGAACTGCTACAAAAGGCCTGTGCAGAGAAGCCTGCTCCTACAGTTCACACTGTATGTGCCTCCAGACACCCCACAGCTCTTGCCTCTGAAACCAACAGGATAAACCTCCCTGGGGGTCAATAAGGGCTAGCCGGCCAGCTCCTACTTCCAGATAACACTGGGGACTGCTGATTGAGTCTGCTGTGTACTAGAAAGTAGATTCTTGAGTGGAGCCAACACTCACAACCAGAAATCTACCATGGGGACTCTGGACAGTAACAAGGGAAACATCCACGGGGATCTGACCAAAAGTGTTGCATCCCCTCCTACACTTGGTAACTACTGGTTATCAGGCTGCTGCAAACTGCTACAAAAGCCCCTCCAGTGGAATATGCTCCCACAGTCAACATTCTGTCTACTTCCCTGTGTACTTCAGGCCTCTGAAACCAACAGGGCAGACCTCCCTGGGCATCAGTTTGGGTCTATCTGCTCCTTCTTAAAGTAGGTGCTGAGGACTGCTAAACTGAGGTTACTGTGTGCAGGCATCTTGGATGGAGGTAGCTACACCTGCAGCCAGCATACTATGGGATGGGGACTGACAGCAATAAGGTAGAACTCCATGGGAATTTGTTCAGAATATGAAATCCCTCCTCCAACAGTCCACCATGAGAACGATACAAACTCCTACAGAAGGTTTCTTATAGTGGAGTCAGAAAGTAGGTCTCCTAAGTAGAGAACTGCTCCTCAGTTCACATCAGGGCTACTAGGGTTCTGCAATCAGTAAAACAGATGTCTCAGTGGTCTGGGGAGAGCCAGGCTTTCCTCCTGAAGTGGATGAAAGTCCACCTATGCTTGCCCTGAAAGCCTGCTCAGACATAAGCAGCTACCACAAAGCAAGAAAAGAAGTCAGAGGCAAAAACCAAAGGGGAACAACACTCAGCCCCAAAGAAGGCTTGCTGGGTGAAGGTTTTCTCACTAAAACCATGGTTGCAGAGACACAGAAGGGAAGGGAATAATAACCGGTTAAAAGAGGGCTGTGTGCTTGATAGACAAAGTGACTAGTACATGGTATCTTGCCTCAGTGGGAGGAGCCAATGGTAGACAGACAGACTAACCACAACATGTTCTCTGGTGTGTTATGGAGAGACTGAAAGTTGAAAACTGAGACCTAGAACTTTTGAATCCTAACAAAATCATGGAGGGAGAAAGAGCTGTCTATCACATAGAGGGAGAGGAAATGGTAAGTAAAGGTCGAATGCTCTACCTGCCTAAGAGTTGTGCAAAAAGCAGTACAGGCAAAAACATCAATCAGGGAAAACAGCAAATTAACACCCTATAAAATTCTAATACCCCAACAATCAATCAAAGACACACACAAAACAGAGAAACAACGGCCAGTCCATGTGAACATGACAAAGGGAGTGAAAGTCCATCTAGAGATAACCAAGTAATGAAAAAAATGGTTCCTCAACATAAGAAAGAGCATCTCTGCAAAGCCAACACTCAGCATCATCCTAAATAGAGAGACACTCAGAGCATTCCCCTTGAGAATGTAAACTAGACAAAGATGCCCATTGTCACCACCGTTATTCAACACTGTCCCGGAGGCTCTAACCAGAGCAATTAGGCAAGATAAAGAAATAAAGGGCATCTACACTGGTAAGGAAGAAGTGAGAGTATTTGAAGATAATATGATCTTATACACAGAGAACTCCAGAGAATCCACAAACTACTGGACGTAATAAAAGAGTTAAGTATCAAGATATAAGAGAAATGCAAATAAATCAGTTGGATTTCTTTACACTAATGCAGAATCAAAGTGGATATCACCAAATCAATACCATTCACAATTGCACCCAAGAGGATAACAGTACTTAAGAGTAAATCTAACCAGAGAGGTAAAAGACCTATAAAAGGAAAATCAGAAGACTCTATTGAAAGAGCCAAAAGAAACCTATGTGAGAGGATAAACTACCTTGCTCACGGATAGGAAGACTTAACACTGTGAAAATGTCTATTCTTTCCAAAGCAATCTACAAATACAATGCAATTTCAACATAAATTTCAATGTCATTTTTCAATGAGATGGAGAAAAAAAAATCACCAACTTCATATGGAAAGGGAATAAGCCCTGGAGAGATAAAGCATTAGTGAAGAAGAACTGTACAGGAAGCCTTACACTACCTGACTTTATGACCTATTACACTGCCATGGTAGTCAAAACAGCCAGGTACTTGTACAAAGACAGATAAAAAGATCAACAGAACAGAACAGAGAATCCAAATGTTAACACCATCCACTGATGAGCAGCTGATATTTGATAAAGACCTAGAATCTGTGAACTGTGGAGAAAAGTCTCTTCAACAACTGGTTTGGCAAAACTGCATATCCATCTGCAAAAAAAAAAAGAAAGGAGACATATATTTCACACTATGCACAAATACTAACTCTAAATGGATCAAAGACCTAAATACAAAATTGGAAAGAAAAAAACAAAGGAAGAATAAAGATAA